>CM046964.1:0-4800000 GCA_025698475.1 Gossypium anomalum | reverse complement strand
TAACGCCTGCACATAAATATTTCTCGTGAAATTATTTCATAGATTCTTTCTACCATATTATTTTCATCTTATTTATACATAATAAAATTTTAAAGTCATTTATCTTCTCAAATCCATCAAAAGTTCCCTGCAAACCCAACATCAATTTAAGTTTATCCAACATTGTCGTATGGTTGTCGAAGCCAGAAAAAAATAAAACCTACTTTGAAAAAAGAGAGTAGAAAACAACAAAAAGGAATAAGTAAAATAAAAATAAAAATAAAAATAAATAAGCGGATTAAAATTAAAAAAAAGTAAAAAGAAATAATATAAGAAAATAAACGAAGAAAAATTCCAGTTAAAGTAAATTCTCCGTTTGATTCAAGGGTTTGATCATTAACGTAAAAATGAATTTCAATCTTCTTTAATAAGTTGATTATAGTCATCGACGATCATCTAGTAATCTCATATCTTTTTACCTTCTCAATAATCAAAACAAATGTCTTAATTACTTTCTTTATTGACAAACAATCATTTAATGATCGGTTAAGAATTTAATTTAGCCTTAAGAAGGAAAAGAACCTAATTCTAACTAACAAACATGCTGTCGGAGTTTATTTTAGTTAGAACAAATGCTCACACTACGCAAATAAAAATCAATCCATCAACTAATTATCTAATTGGCAATGCAATCACTCTAAAACTATCAAGCATCGACTAAATATTTAACAAATCTGAACAATTGTAATTAAATTAGAAGATATGCATATATTAAAGAGTAAAAAAAGATTAAAAGTAATTCGATTTCACAAACTTGTAGAATTAAACTTCAAATATTATTCCAACTAAAAAAGAGGGTTTAAAAAACTCATAAAATAAAATAAAACAGAACAGAACAAAGAACAACTAGATCTCTTTAATATTAATCTAATCATCATGTATGTTTATAGAATAAAAATAATATAATGAATCCTTAATTTAAATAAAGCAGAGTTTTTAGTGCTGTAATTAGATTTGGAATTGGAAAAATAAGTAAATTCAACACATAAGTTGAGAAGAAAAAAAAAATTAATAAATACGACAAAGTGTTGGATATATATTGAAGATGATGACTTTAAAATTTTACTATGTATAAATGATATAAAAATGATGATGTGTCTATTTTTAATTGGTAAGAACATAGATGATGTGGTAAGAAAGGTGTACAAAATAATTTATTCTTTTTATTAATTTTCAGTTCCTTTTAATATTACAAAAATAATATTTTATTTTCTATTGTAAGCTTTTGTAGTTGTTTAAGGTGGCATGGCAATATGGCATCCCTCCCAAGTAATCTATGCTTTTGTTGTTGTTTTTTTCTCTCCTTCCTATATATCTATTTTAATTTGTTTGGCTGCTTTTTTGGGAATTAAAAAAAAAGTTTTATTATTAAATTTAATAAATAGTTTGATCGAATAAGATTTAACTGGTAGTTGAGTTGGTCAGTTCATCTCCTTCCTCATCTGGGTGGTTTGAGTTTGGAAAAGAAAAAGGAATTCTTTGATGAAGAAGGAGATAAAAAAAAAAAGTGTCGTGTATTTAGTCAGAACAATCCTCACTCCAAAAATATTTAAAAATATATATAAATAGACTCTTTTTGAGTCGAATTCTGAATCGAATTATGATGTATTCTATAATATAGTCTGTTTGTTGAGTAGAATAGGTGAATAATAGAGATTCTTTGCCCTCGGTGGCAACAAAATAGGTGAGCCTAATATGTATTACATTTAAAACTACCCTTTTAACATTATTTTATAAATAATATTAAAACCATTACCTTTGTATCATTATTGAAATGTGCAGGGGCAGGCAGTTAGCCTCTTTTCTTTTGTTTTTCTTTTTCGCTTCAAATACTAAAATAAAATGGTGACATTCTAAAATTGTAAAGTCTTAAACAAATAAAATCCTCCATTATACCAATATGTAATTTCATAAAAACTTTAGAGATTAAATGGTAATTTTATTATTTTTGAGGACTAAGGATCCATTATAACATGTAAAGGGATTAAAAAGGACGCCCTTATATCTATCAGAGCCAGGTTTCGATCCTGGGACCTGTGGGTTATGGGCCCACCACGCTTCCGCTGCGCCACTCTGATGAGTTGTGTCATTTGTACAATAACTAATTCGAATATAAAAACTCAGTGAACCACTGTTTTTGTTTCGATGTCCCCGAAATCTAGATAAAGCTTGTTAATGGATTCTGTATGTTTTTCTATTAAATTCATATTATATCATAGTATTTGTTTTATGTTATGATTATTAGGAATAATATATAAAAAATCAGTGAGTTATATGAATCAATAAAAAATGTCATGAATTGCATCTGTCTATAAGTTAAGCTGGCCAAGGCTAGATCTTAAAAAATAATAATAAGTTCAAGCCTGGTGAATCCAAAAAACCAATATTTTTACGTAGAAAATAATAAAATATATTTTATATTAATATTATATAAAATATATTAAATTAAATTTATTTAAATTCGAGTCAAACTGGCTGAATAAACTACTTAACCCATAAATAGCTCTAATTATATAAAAAAAAATTAAGTTTCTTTAATACTTAATAAGTAATAGATTGGAAGCGCCATTTGTAGTTTCATGCATCCAGAAATGATACTTGAATCCCAACATTTGCAAAAGGTTTTCTTTGTAATCAACTTATTAGGAGAATTACAACTCAGCTTAAATATATTTATAATTTAGATAATGATTTTTTACAAACATTATTTATTTTTCTTATTACAAAATTATATAGTTTTACAATAAAACAAATTTTACAGATCATTATTTGTAATTATTTAATAAATTATGAATCTTATACATCATAAAAACTAAATAAACGATTATATTTTATATATAATAATTTACTTTAGGGCATGTAAACTATTTGAGGACATGGATTGGTAAATCAACTTTTGGTCTTGATTTATTTAAAATTAAATATTTGAACCTATTATTCACAAAAAACAAATTCTACCGTGGACCTGGATATCAAATATTCGAATACTAATAATATCAGCACATACGAATACAAACATATCCAGATAAAATAAAATAAAAAAATTAAATATCTGAAGTGAATCCATACTATCCACATCTCAAGTGACTTCAGTTTGGAATTAAAGAAATGCCTGCCTCATTTCGAGTTCATCCTGTCCTTGAGGGAAAACCCAAAAACTAGATGGAAAAGAAATACAATACCAGAAGCAGTCATCAGTCAAAACAAATGGCATTAAAAACATTGATGTCATTCTACATATCATGGGGAGCAACTCCATTGTCAAACAAACCCAATTTCTCATATCAAAGCCATGACCAACCCTCTTTTTAACACCACCTTTAATGTCTACAAGCACAATGAACCATTTCAAACATTTTTCCGACCTATACTAAAGAGTACAATTACATGTCAAGGATGAGCTGAAAGGGACAGGCGATTTTCCTGGCATACTATATAAAAATATTTTCACCTCTAAAATGCTTCTGTGTCTATTACAGACGGGTTTAACCTGAAAAATCAATGGCCATTATGGCCTGGAGTCTTTTATCATCAAACCTTTTCGAGAAAAACCTTATCATGTAATGGTTCTCTCTCTTGAATCAATAATCATTCTCCAAAACAATGCAAAACTTCAAGCAGGTATTTGGGGTTATCCTTTTTCTTTCTCAGCCAATGTGTTCACATATAGCCCCCATTGCCATATATTACCCTTCAAATACAGCTATTCCTGCCATCAGGAATCATTTTATGGGGATATGGGCAGAACTCAAAAACTGACCTCAAACCGGCAAATATTTTACACTTCAGATTGGGATTATATTTGGGCACACAAGGGCAGCGCAAACCAAGTTGCTAATTGTAAACACTATAACCTGTTAAAGCCTATGCATCCTTAACCATTAAATTGAAGTTTCTGGTTTGGGAGCCATGTCCCTGCTGAGGAGCCTGCAAGTTTAGTGGCTGTTTGTTGAACTGAGTAAAGGGCTGGGAGTAGAGAGAATTCATAAAACTCTGCAAATGGATAGACATAGATTTAACACAGAAAAAGAACTTTAAAAGGTCAATGTGTATCCCAAAAATGAAGTCAGAAAATATGCAACAGATTTTTAGCCGACAGACAATGACTAGCAGTTCAAATTCACAAGAATATCTGGGCTGCTTTCTAGTTAGAAAACGAATTTTAAAATCTTGCAAGCTTGATAATTTTATAGACAATAATTCCCTATCAATATGCGATAGTACAAGAAGCAACCTGAGACTGAAGCTGGTTGGGATTCACACCACAATGGCTCTGTGATGCATCATCCTGTGAAGGGTCACTAAAGCCAACCTGAGTAAACGGCCCTTGTGATCCATGATTCATGTATTCCTGCAAAAACAGAATCCCGTTAGAAGAAAACCGGGAAAAAAGTAACTAATTACACCATGGCAATTTCAGCAAACCTGAGACATGAAATCATTTCCAGTGCCAACATGAGAATATCCAGCTTGAGAATTCTGGTTTAGGAAGTTCCCTAGAAACCCACTCTGTGCTCCTTGTGTGGCATAATCAGCAGCATACCCACCCTGTGAAACCTGCACATGAATCATAACCAAGCAACCCACATTGTCAAACCAGAAGTCGAACACCGAAAGGAACTTTCTTGTTTTATTGACAGAAAAATTACAAAGAGAAAAACTCATGGGAAACAGATTATTCTGAACATCTTCAGCGACTGTCTAATGCTTTAATGTCCTCTAAGGAAACATCCGACAACAATGCCATTTTAGTTGAAAGTTTGAATTTTACCTTCTATTTCACTTCTACTTATTTTAGACCATAACACTGAGGCTTGGCAAATAGGCGATGATGCAATCTCCAATAAATGCCAGTCAAATACCACCAAACCCCACTAACTAATGTATGTCAAACGGGATTGAGAAGATATTATTGATACAATAAAAATGTAAGTCAACAGCCTATACCTGTGTAGAAAAATCAGCATCGTTATAAGGAACATGTGAGCCTTGGGTTTTTAAGTCATTATCCAAGTAGTCCTGTCGAATATTCAGATAAACCAATAAACATAAATTGCAATTATAGAATAAATGATAAAGATTACTGCAAAAATAAAATACCTGGGACATTACCCCCCTTGAAAATCCATCATGTAATGATTGGCTTGGCCCTTGGATTGCCATCTTTAAAAGATAATAATAAACATACTCAGAGTCCCATGAAGTCAAAGACGGTATTAAGACACAAGTAGAACAATAATAATATGGAAAAGATATAAGTACAAACATTATTCACAAATCCAGGTTGAGATAATTGACCACCCATAGATGGCTGGCCGTTTGGATTTTCCAGAGAAGGGAAGTTAAAAGCAGATCCAAGAGTTCCAGCATTCTGTGGTGTGCCTTGCTGGTGCTGGAGACGACTGCTGATTGGAGCACCAGCATTACCACATCCAGCTCCAAAGCCTCGGTTTCCAGGTTGCGGGACCTGTGGAACAGCTCCCACAGGTCCATGTACAGCTTCATGAGTTGGAATAGCATAAGGTTGGGAAGGAGGACCAGGAAATGGTGGAAGTGGAACCTGGGGCATTTCGAACCTGGTAGGTTGAACCCCAGGCTTGTGGGTACCATTAGGAAGACCGAGAGGCATACACACACCTGCTTTGGCAACATGAGAAGGCTCACACTATATTATAAGCAGGGAATAATCTCCATCCACATTAATAATACATGTGAAAAAGGCATAATCTATTGTTCTTCTGCATGTCAGCACAAGACATATTACTTGCATGTCCCAAAAGTAATGATATAAATGGCATATAAGTTGTAAACTCAAGATGCTCAAGAGCTTACCCCGAGCACGACTATTTGTTCTATCCGCATTTGGACTGGATGAGGCAGCAGATGTAAAATTATCATTAGGCACAATCCCAGCTCCACGGCCAAAGAAACCTCTTCGATCGTTGTACACCTATAAGAAACATTTGAACTCACATTAGCCTCAACATCTAATAACTAAAAATAAATTGGGAGAGGCACCATGCAAAAGAAAAAGCTTACAATTTTAACAAATAACAGGCACTATCCTACTATCCTTTCATTCCATAGACAAACCTTTTTGGGCTTTTGGAATTGAACCATACTCTGCTTCAAGTTGTTTAGGGGTCCTTCAACGAGGCACTCATGTTCCTGCAAAACTTAGCAGAAAGGGCTCAGCAACCAGGATAATGAGTTTCTCCGAGGCACAATGAACACTAAGGTTCACGCTAACATTTGCATATACTAGCAGTAACATAGTTACAAAAATAATCAGGAAGATACCTTGTAATGTGTCAATAAACCATTCCACAGAGGTTGTTTGCTAAGAACTTTGGGGTTTCCAAGAATTACAATACCATATCGAGCACGTGTTAAGGCAACATTAAGCCTGCGGGGATCATTTAGAAATCCAATACCCTAAAAAGTTTATAGAACAGTTTAAAAGTAGCATGTTAGTTTGTTTCATAATTAAAGCATATAGAGAGATAGAGGACAGAGAGGGTTAAAATATTAGTCTTAGACTTGGAACGAACACCATAACTAGAGGTTAATCCATCAAACAAATGAAAAATATCACAAAGAAAAACGTTCAACAAACTTATGAATAGTGCAGAAATTGAATATTAGTTTGACATAAGACTGAGATTCAGAAAGACTGATAAACTGAGTCAAAATTGAAACTCATTAATGAAGATGCTTCAAATGTTATTTCACATCTTGAAAAAATATGTTAACCAACCTGATGTTCATTACTTCTCACACAAGACAAGATGATGTAATCTTTTTCCCGTCCTTGGAACGAATCAACACTTGCAACCTGATATAAACCCAACAAATTAGATAATATACAACTACATAAATGGCCAAATATCATACAATTCAAATCCACAAATTACCTCAATTTCTTTGTAAAGCTGCTGTCTCAAAGCACCATTTCTTGACATATAATTTACAATATATGCCCTTTGTCCCTCATACGGTGTTATGACCCCAATCTGTAATATATCAACACAGTTAATCAAAAGTTAGAATACTGCCTGATATCAATCTGAAAATAAAATTTAGAAGGTTGTAAGTCCACAAAATCACCTGACTAGGAACAACACCACTCCTCAAGAATGTGGTAACAATCTTTTCAACATTTGCAGCCTCAGTTCGATTGAGATATGATGTACCACTAGCACTAATCTCCTCTTGTCCCATCTAAGAAAAACTATGCAATTACAAGGCATAACCATGGAAAGAACAGTACGATATTGTTCTCTTTTTGTTCCTCTCCCAAACCACCGGCACACACACAGCGATAAATAAAAAAGAATATGCACGGGAGACCAAAGATAATTTGTCTTGTGATTACACTATCCACCACAGTTCCAATACCTGTACATAAAAAAACATGGGACGATTAGGCACAGGCCAAGGAAAGTCAATGCCCGATGATTGCCTTTCATTGATTGTCACTCCATTTTGTAACGTGCCTTCATAGAAGCTATTAGAAGGGAACTCTGATAAACATGGGTGCATACGGTATTGGACCTAAAATTGAACAGACATTTACTATCAGACATGTATTTTCTATTAGCAATCACACTTGCATGAAGTGCAAAACTAACAGACATATAGGTACATCACCTGTAATCTAATTGGTTTAACACCAAGTAAAACTAGACGTTCAAATAGAGATTGTGCTAGCCCAGCACAAGCTCCTTTCTTGCACATGATAACAGGACCAAGTTGGCAATGATCACCAACAAGAACAACCTAAAATATATTTACACATTAGAAGACCGAACAACAAAGATTATAGGGAAGAAAGACAAATCATGTCTCACTAGGTTTGATATTCCATTACCTGCTTCACTCCAAGAACTAAAGGAATGAGACACTCAGGTTCAGTTGCCTGAGTAGACTCATCAATAAGTACCTAAATAAGAGAAAAAAGAGTGTAAGTGCCTTTATTTGTTTGGTGTTTATTGAAGACTACATATCTGATGTATTCAACCTGGCGGAACCTAAAATTTGCCAATCTAGGATCTCCAGCCCCAACACAAGTGCAACAAATGACATCAGCGCTTTGGGATATTTCCCTCTCTGTTGCTCGCTTTAGTGCTTTGTACTTTTTCTCATCACTACTTGACAATTCACCTGCAATATTTATGGTTAAAATAATAAGGCGTTTTAGCATTAGATAAATAAAGTTCAGGGAGGTTAACATTTTCAATTTCAGACAAGACATGCACATTCACTGTCACTCTGTAAGTTAATTGAGAAGTTCCTTCTCTTTCATCCCAGTTTAAGCAGGGCAATGTGGAGAATTATCCCGACCTTGTTCATCTTTCAATAGTTGTAACTTGTGAAGTTCACTTTTCTCAGATGTGTCAAGATGTCGAACCTGCATAGAGTAAAAGCAAATATTAACAACACAATAAATATAGAACAGAAATGGGTAGCAGAATAAGACACCACAAACCTGATAATGCAGGGTCAAATGTTCAACAGGAGAACTCACAGCTTCCCTTGATTTTGCACAAAGCCTTACAACCTTCAGACGAAAAAAAAACACATTGGCGAAGAAGTATCCATTTACAGATAAATATAAGTTTTAAAGAATTAATAACATTAGTGCAATTTTCAAAGAATTGCTAGCTTCCAAAGCACCTTGGCAGTTGATCAAAATTTGTTTTAACCTTAAACATGCCATTGCTTTATGTTACCAACCATCAACCCCCATCTAGAAAAATGTAAAATAGAAGAGACACCAAGCATCCACTACTGAAAATCACAATAGTTAGCTGACATTAAAACTAGGTTAGAGAAGAAGATATCTTACAGGTAGACAAGCTACAACTAGGAATGCAATGCAAATAAGATACTTAATGGGGAAAAAGAAAGAAAAGAAAACAGTACACTCATCACAGTTCTTATTATTTAATCATAACAAAGAAAAGAATGACACTGGAAATAAGCTTAAACTAAATTAGGCTTCTTTGACAGCAGTACATTTTCTACAAATCTTTTTATTGTATTAGTAACAACCAAAACCTAAAGAACAAGACACATGCAAAAGGAAGATGATTAAGAAAGCCCTAAAATTACCACAATAGTAAGGCAAAACAGTTTTAACCACAACTAGCATTAACACAAGCAGAATCTAACTTCTCTACCTTTAACCCAGTGGCACTTATCTTTTCAGCTAGCTGGTCAACAGCCACATTACTTGGAGCACAGACTAGAACCTGAGAAGAGAAAGAAATATCAGATCTAGAGACAAAAATAAAAGATGCACTAGAACAATCTCATTTAGGCTCTTACCTGTCCCTGACCCTGTTTAGCCATGTTATAAACAATGGCAGCAGAAGTAACAGTTTTTCCAGTGCCAGGGGGCCCTTGAATCAGGCTTATTGGCTTCTGAAGAACACTCTTTACAGCAAAAGCCTGTCCAACAAAAGGTCAAGACAATTTGATGTGAAAAACAGTTAACAAAAATCATATGACGCCAAGCAGATGCCAAACAGCCATACTTGAGATGCATTCAGTTCTGGCAGACCAGGTGCACCAAAACGCCGAGGCAGTGTATTACGAACCATTTGAACCTCAACCTCATGGCCAAGAAGGTGGTGGTAAATATATCTGCAAGAAACAAACAAATTAGTTTACTTGGAAGGAACCGACAATTCAAGTCCGACAGATTTGCAATAAGAAACATAAAGTTTTAAATGCTAGAAGGCAGTTGAAATGAGAGTAGCCAAAATTTGCCTTTAATAAAGACAGAATAAAAGCAATGAAGCCAACCATTTAAAGAGACCCTTTTATTCTTCAAAAATAAATTCCTTCATAGATTTATTAAAAATGCTAGCCCAGAATGTAAACAAAATGAAAATATTAGCACATGAAACTGGCAAATAAAAAAAATACATGAAGATATCTGCCATGAAAATCTAGAATAAAAAGGAAATCCAGAGAAAACAAAATATCTAACTTACCCACTAACACTCGTTTCATCAACTGCAAATGTTTTCATTGCCCCCTGCATTCGGTCAAAGCTTGTACTCTTCCAGACAAAATCAACACTGAATCCATGGCTGACATCAACAGGAACTCCCTGCACCACAACAGAAATAAGCATCAATTTCTTAAGTACTTTCCAATAGCCAAAATAAACCAAAAAAACAGAAAAATATCAAAACTACCTGATTAGCACGGAGCTCAAGTGCAACTTCCTCTTGTGCCGTTAGCTTGATCTGAAACAAGAGAGATAGTTTTGTAAGTATATTTCTCAAAGGTGCACCAGATGCATCAAACTTGATGAAGAATATAATAAAATATTATCAGGTTTCTACAGACAATACATAGAATCAACATCACATAAGTACAGGCATACATCAAAACCAGAATTAAAATCAACATCACATAAGTACAGGCATACATCAAAACCAGAATTAAATGGGCAAGCTCATAAAGGACACATACCACATGCCCAACAGCCTGCCATGCTGGGTGGGCAGCATCTCCTGAATAACGCAGTCGCAACTCATCACCAGGTACTAGACGCAGCTCATTGTCTTCCTACAGCACCACAAAATCAGGTTTAATATATATTAACTTAAAAACAATAGACATTGGCATAAAGAGAGAGAAGGGGGGAGGGATAAACCAAGAACATGATTATGTAAAGGAATAAATTAAGTGAAAATTATTACTAAATCACAGAAGTAAGGCACCTTTGGAAAAACAAAATATGCAACTCGTTTCTTGTTTAAGCCAATATCCCATCGAACGGTGACATTGTCCTTGCTTTGAGATTCTTTCATCATCTGCCGAAAATGAAAATCTGATTTAGGCATGAAAATTACATATTAAAATAACAAGTATGAACAGGATTATACATACTTTATCATAGTCAGCTTCAAGCTTAATAAGTGGCGCAAAAACATTTTGATACTGCAAAGAAAATCATCAACTTATTATTGCAAAGGAAATATGCAATTTCTTGTCTTCTCACAATAATAAACGAAAGCAAAACAAAATAATGAAATTATTGCAAAACTGGGCACCTGATAAGCATCTTCATACTTCAAGGCCACAGGCAGAGATTCATCATCTATGCCAGGCTTCTCAAGATCTTCAAGGGAGGCATCAGGATTTGTCTTCCAAAGCTCTTCTACCTTGTTTATCTGCTGAGCACTTATTTGCCGTGCCCTTAGCTGTTCTTGTTCAGATGGGACCTGTAAGATTGAAATAATTAGGAAGTCCTCAAATCAACCGGTAACTGTCATATGATAAAAGAAACACCAACCTTAACTAACCACTGCAAAAAGCATCTATCATCAATAAGGGGACACCACTGACTCAAGTCCCAATTCATGTCCTTCAAAGCATTAACACTCAAACAAGGTTCTCTACAAAGAAGAACAACAACGCTCTCTGTCTTAGCAGATATAAAACCAAGAAGGAAAACATTTCTGCATCCACAGTTGTAGCATTCAAGAATTGTTTCTCCCAAAGGACTATCCTTATGAAGGCAGACTTCCTTGTGTTTAGCTCGTACCTAAAAGGGAACAAAAAACAAACTCAATAATCAACAGTATCCAGTGACTATCTCCAACTGGATAATCTAGTACACTTGTTCATAAATACTTCATTTATCTTAGTTAATAACATATAAATTTAGTAAAAGAAACTCAGATGCAATAGTGGTTTGAGCATAGAAGCATATATGCAAGGAACAATGGCAAGTACACAACTAAATTGGAACTTATCAAACACAGTAAAACCAAAGCCACCAGGAAGTACCTTTTTTCAAACAGAATAACAAGGGTACATTATGTAAACTTACTGAATCACAAAATTTAGTCCCAGTTCTCTTAAGCCCATGTTCCCACAGCATCATCCCTAGACTGAAGAAACCAGAAAACAATTGTTTTTGTTCATGTAAGATAATGCTCACTATTAGGTTGCAATTTCTGTTGTCAGGTCTTCTGGTTTCAAGATTGCAATGTATTTTGGACAAGGAAAGAGAAAACAAACAAACAAGCATGTCACATTGCAAAACCAGTAGATGCGAGAGAACACACCATGGCCGTGAAAGAAGGATATCAAGATACAAGCAGATTTGATTAAAGCAATAAGAAAAGCACAGGTGTGCTTAACAGTTGCAACAATCAACACTGATCCTCAACATGTAAGTGAATCAAACAAAACTAATTCCTAGAGTGAAACAAAAAGGTAATCATGTTACAATTCCAACAAGAAAAAAAGGTCTGTCGCATGATTTCTAGATGAAGGGCTGGCTTCTGATAGCATTCTATATTATCCCTTTCCTTCAACAAATATGGACACAGATCCTGCAGAATCATGTACTAGCAACTATCCAACATAAAGATCTGTCCAAAGATATTAAGAGAAATGTCTGAGTTCTGATTGCCTTATAGCAAATCCCTTTATTTAAGAAAAAAACAGTTCTCTCAGTACCAACTATCAACATCAGGAGTGTAGTAGCCTAGCATACTCAAGGAAATGAAGGACAAAAATTACCTTCAATTAAGTCAAATGAAACTCTATTATTTTAATCTTAGAATAGCCTATAAGAGGAAGGGGAGTCACTAAATGGTGCCATCATTTCATGAACTTGTTAATGCATTTCTGAACCATATTTCATTATTGAGTCAAAATCACCAGCCGAATTACCTAGTTTAAACCTTCAAGACTGCATATATTAACTTGGAAGGAAAATTTAACCGCTAAAAGTATCATAGACAGTTAATTCGAATCATATCGTTTCTAAATCGACATACACTTACATTAAGCTCCAAAAAGAAAAGAAAAGAAAAAAAAACCTCAAAGTCGACACCCTAAAATTAAAGCACCCTTTCTACTTAATGCACTCTCTCCCTAACAGATGCCTTCCATATTTCAACATAAATCTTCAACTTGCAAATCAACACCAATGTAATATCCATTTAAACTTAATAAGCAATTTTTTAAGATAATGGATAAAAGGAGAAGACTTACGAGATGATTAACAATATGCGAGCCAGATGTATTCCCTCTTGAATTACAGAACCACTTCCTACACGAAGGGACGTTACAGCGAACCACGCAAGCCGGGTTTGAAACCCCACAATACCGACAAGAGTGCTCGACGGAATCCCCTTTTCCGTACTCATAACCACCATCCTCATCCCCAGCTGTCTCCTCGAAATTCAATCCACTAATCCCCGTAGCTAACGCATCAACCACGGTCCCACTACAAATATTGCTGTTGTTATTACTATTTACGCCACGGACAGCGCCTTTTGAAGCACTAGAGGGAGAGGAGGAGGCAGCAGTGTCGGAGCCGGAGCGATCAGCGGTAGTGGCGTCGTAGGTTGTCGGCCAAGAACAAATCGGGTCTTGAAAGTCCGTGTAGCCGAAATCGGACTCGAGTTGGGTGTTGAATTCTAGGAATGTGTAAGCATCTGTGGCTGGGTCGGGTTGCGAGGCCGTCTCGAAATGAGATTCCATAAAAGGAAAAATTTTCAATGCCCAATTCTATTTAGTATTAGAGTTGGGGCTTGGGAAAAACAAAAATTCGAACTCAAAGAAACTGGGAATTAATGAAAGAGAAGAAATTTGTGTTTCGGCTCGAGAAAGTGTGTGCTATAAACGCCGTTGTGAAGAATTTGAAGCGCGCAGAAGAAAGACCTGGTGTAGCGTAGAGAGGTGATGGAATAGCACGTGAGAATGGCCCTCGTTGGTGTTTGGCAAAATTAAATAGACACGTGAGGGAGGTGTATCAGGTTTTCAGCCTTTGGGAGCTTTATGCGCGTGAGATTAACGTTGTTTGATTAAAAAAAAAAAAAATCAAATTATCTGACCAATTTTATTTTATATACCTTGACATTTAAAATTTATGTTGTTTAATTTTTAAATTTTATTTATTTAAGGATGATCTCTGATATAATATCTTATGGGATAATGTATATTTGATATATAAAATATTCTAGGCGATGTTGGTACTTTGAAAATATTAAATGTGTTATTTTAATTATTAATGTGTATTATTTAATATTTCTTCTTTTCAAAAGTTGTATTATCTTTTTCACCTTTATTTTTTAATTGATATCGATATTAACGTTAACATATTTCAAATAATATAATAAAAATTTTATTAGATAATGAATATTGATTAAAATTTATATGATATCTTGTTATTTTTAGTTTATTATCAGAATAAAACATCTTAATTAATATCAATATAGAATTAACTGTTATGAATCGCGCATTATCAAACAAATAAAATCAATCAATTTTTTTTTTTTGTTTATTGTTGAGCATAATTAACCTCTTAATTCGTTGATTGATGGCTTAGCCATACATGGGATCATGAAGGCCAGTAATGCCGTGAAATTATGTCGAGTGGATTTGTGGAGAATTCTTATCTTTTTCTTCGATGCACTTATTTTTCTTAAAAAAATTTATTTAATAGAATCTAAGTCAATCAACAATGTTAACATTAAACTATGGCAATAAAAAACAATACTTATATGCCTATAACATATTAGAGGTAATTATTTTTTTATTCTTTAAATATATTTTAAAAAAACATATTGCTATCAACAATGTCAGAAACTTACTTTTTGGATGACCGAAATTAAATTGTATATTTTTACTATCGTAAAAATATAGTTTCATCATTTTAATATCTTATATCTTTCTAATTCTTAAAGGGTTAAATCGAATTTTTATCATTTTTTAAATGACAAATGTAATTTTACTATTATTAATTTAAAATTTTAAAAATTATAAAGGATTTAAATTAAAAAATTTACCATTTTAGGGGGTCATACATTTTTATTTATCCACTTCTTATTTTGAAAATAGGTTGGTTGAACTTAAAAATCTCTTCATTATAGACAACACCATCCAGTTTATGTATAGAATTCAAGCCTGAACTCGACTTATGATTACTTATTTCTATTCTATTAGCCTTATTTCAATTTCATTTCGTATTTTATTTTAACATATTAATTTTTTTCAGTTTACGTCTAACTTCTCCCCTTTTTTTCATCTATATATATTTTTTTCATTTCAGAGTTGAAATACACTTGTTTTTACATCTAGAATTTATATAACGTCCCTCGCTCTCCAACTTATTGTTGGGATCCACCATGGAAGCAAGCCACATTGTTAGCTTTCTACTGATTAATGTCCCTCTTTTATGGTTTATGCTTATTGCAACTACTTTCCACAACTTTTTGTCTCAACAATGGAGTTTGGTACATGTTCCACTGTTGTCTCTTGAAGGTCCAAGGTTTATCAAATTATCTACTATATACTTCTATTAAGATCTATATCAAACATAATTAGTATGAATTTAAAATTATATAATTAATGAATTCAAGTAGTTGGTTCATTGATTGAAAAAGAGTACATCTGTCTTTAATACTAAGGTTCAAGCCGTAAGTTCGTCTATATGATAGTGTAGTATGTGAATGTGTCAAATTAAATTTATATTGTATAAAAAAAGTTAATGATTTGATTGATGAAAAAATAGATTTAGATTTACAAATTTATTATTTTTATTTAGATATCAAATTACATAAAACTTGTTATTTTTATACAATTTTTAATTATTAAATCAAATTAAATTCATGAATAAAATTAAAATACAAATTTTATTTTTTATCTTTCCTAATTTTTTGTATTTTTTAAAATATTTTTGTCAACCATGTAAACAAAAATATTGGATCGCTTGTAACTGGTGAACGTTAACTGTTTCTTTCTCTCCCTAATCTACGTTGAAACTAGTCAGATCTAAGGGCAGGGCTTGGGGCGGACTATTTGAGTTAAATTTCATGACCCACAATTAATGGAGGCTGCCTCATCGAATCAGCCCATGGAACAAACCTTTAAAGCCCAATTCATGTCCAGGTTACTTGGGTTAAAATTTTTAATTAGATTACAGAATTAAAAAGAAAAGGTATTTGGATGTAATAAATATAAAAAAGGTAAGAGGAAGTGGGTTTGAGTGTGTTAGAACATGTTAGTCTTTAAGTATGTTTAGAACATGTTAGTCTTTAAGTATGTTTAAGTTTAAGAATGTAGATTTATGATATATAAGTTTTTTTTTCCATTATTTGTCTATTGTGCTTTATATTGATTTGATTTTATGTTTTAATTAGTTGAATATATATATATATTTAAATTTATATATATTTTTAAATATTGCGTTTTCCCCATAGAATAGCACCATTACAATGGAACAAAAATGTTGATGAGTTTGGCATTTTATGTGGTACATATTAAGGGAAACAAGGAAATTTCTTAAAACTTTGAAACAACACAAAAGGGGAAAAAAGTGAAAGGCTTCAACTTAAAATTCTCACTAAGAAATTCAAGTACATCAAGGGTTCCACCATGTCATAAAACAGATGCACTTTGTGACAAAATTAAACTCTTCAGCTTAAAAATATAAAGCTCATTGATGAGGGCAGTTTTAGTTACTGTTTTTTGGTTTTGGATGATACCATTGAACTTTCCTTCACATTTTCCACAATGTGAGATGTGAGCTTATCAACTATATCATAAGCTTCTTCATGTTTCCCATATCACTGGATCTTCGGAGAATAGTTTTGTTGCTTTTTTCCGGTACAAAATGAATCAATTACTTTTGAGCTACTTATAGGAAGCTTCCTTGGAATACAAAATTCCTAACCATTAGAAACAGTGGCAGCATCTAATGGGGCAGGTTTTTTTTTTTTTTTTCGACCCAATATATTATGGGAGTATGTTTTGAAAATTGACTTGAACCTAAACCCAACCTTGAAAATGAATACTATTCTAAACTTTGTATCGATTTGTCACAATTTTCGTATAAAAAATTAAATGTATCATTAATGCATTTATATGTAATTTAGTTTAAAAAAATTATTTTAGGAAAATGATTCAATTGATTTTTCATATAATTTTAATTATGTGTTATGATTTGAGTGAAAATGATATATATAGTAACATTAGTCATAATTTTATATTATTATCATTCTTAATTAAAATAATATATTTCCTATTTTTGTAATAATTCCGGAGCCCCGACGAAACTGATCAATTTTGAATTATACCTGCCCAACATTTCCCAAACCGGTTTTTTTTTTTTTAAATCCTATCGGGTTGAATACTTAATTTTCTTTTTGCCATCCCTGCTAATCATTATCCAATTATATATAGATAGATTTTATTACATGATGCAGGAACAGGACTGACAACAACAGAACAACAGCTAAGGGAAAAACATGCTGCGGCATTGGCACGTGTCTTTCTTATCATTCTGCTTCTTCTTCTTGTTTCTCTTCCTCTTTTTATGGACTCCTTATGATGAAATCTCTGCAACAAGAACGTTCTCCGTTGATTTAATCAACAAAACCTGCAAAACATGTTCCGACAAATCTACCGTTTTCAACTACACGTTCTGCTCGGCATCTCTCCAGGAAATCCCAGTCAGCCGTACCACAAACCTTCAAGGTCTAGCAATAGTTGCAATGGAGTTAGCTTTACAAAATGCGACTCACACGCTTTCTGTCATCAAAGAGTTGCGGAGAAACGAAACGTGGGGTCCTTTTGCTTCGGCTTGCTTGAGGGACTGTGATGTGCTTTACTCCGATGGGGTTATCACCCTGGTGGATGCTGTTGCGGCGTTTTTAGAAGGCAAATATGGGAGTGCTGGTGCTTGGTTGACTGCGGTTATGGACGGAACGACGACGTGTGAGGAAGGGTTTGGGGATATGGAAGAAGCGTCGCCATTGACGGACCAGAATTACAGTGTTTTCCAGTTATGTGATGTTGCTTTATGCATCGTCAACTTGCTTGTTTCACATGCATAGCTTCTTAAATCATAAGAATTACAGTCTCTGCTCCCTCTAGTCGTTACAAACGTAATAAAAAAATTTAAGCGCTTGTTTATGGGGTAATTACATTTTTATCGACTTTTTTTTTTTCCTTTCTTTTTTTAGTTTTCAATTATAAGTCAAATTCTATGAATAGTCCCTATATTTTATCTAGGTTGTGGAGATAGTTTCCAAGACTTTAATTTGGCTAATTTATAATCCACTTGATAATAGTTGGTTGCCTATTGATATAACCTTTGCGTTCAAATCTTTTAAGTTTGGTTCACGAAGCCTTGTAGTGAGATCAGATTCAGTAAGAAATTGTGTACAACTAACTATAGATAGTTTTATTAGAATTGAAGATGGTTTGTTGTTGTTGAAGAATTTGTATGTAATTATAATGGGGAGTGGATTTTCGATTTTAGCATATACCCGGGCATGTGCACGGTCGTTGACGCTGAACTCTGGGGTATTCTAGATGATTTGAAACTTAGGGCTAGTTTGGATGGGCGATTGGCTGCGGTGCGGTGCGTTTAGTTTACTTTTTGTCTCACGCTACAGTATTGCTACAGTATCTAATCCCACCGCCATCGCTGTTTTTGCACTAACTGCAGTCAAACGCACCACCCATCCAAACCCACCCTTACTCTATAATGGGGCTACGGTAATGAGCTAATTCAGACTGACAGTCTTGAAGTCGTTATTGCTATTCAAGACGTATCTTTGGAAGGTTCTAATTCGGCTCTTGGTAGGAGAATTCACCAGCTTTTGGACTCAGTAAGACACTGAAAAATTCAATATATCTCTCGTGAGGAGAATAAAATTGCAGATAGACTTGTCATGATAGTTTGTGACGGGGAGTTTTGGTCTTAATCTGTTTGAAGATTCTCTTTTAAAAAATTTAGCTTAATTATCTTTGTATAATTAATTTCTTCTCAAAAAAAAAACATGATATAATAAATATCAAAACCAACCCCTATTATTACAATTTTAAACAATATATATTCAAATAACTTACAATTAGAATAAGCATCATAAAACACAATCATAACAAAAATATATTTAAAGATAAATTAGTTCTAAAAAAATCTTTATATAATAAAATTTAAATAAAATTAAATTTGAAAACATTTAATATTCACAATTGAAATATTGCCAAGATTTTGAAAGGTTTCAACATCAAACACTGTCACTCTATGCAATCTCAATAACCTATCAAGATTGTAATTAATTGAGATTTTACCCCCCAACTTTTTGGAAAAACGTAAGTTGCCAACTTAGACCAAAAATAAAATTTCAGCTCCTAGTCTCTGTTTCCAAGCCGCAAATTCAAACAACTTGCTATGCCTAAGCCAACAAAAGAAGCCCATCTCCTTCAACGTGTCTTTACTGGCAACACATCAATGACTTCAACACTATCTTATTATCAGCTTAAATCAGTTCAATATATCTTTATATCTGTCTACTGCTCTTTCTTCTTTCCCAATAACTGGAAAAAGAAAAAAGGCATTTTATCTCACAATTAACTATACAGGTTTTATCACTATCTGCATCACCTTCATGGAAGAAGCTCAAACGGTTGAACTGCAAACAAGAGGTTAGTTATGAAATACCATTTGAGGAACATAGTTATTCCATGCTTATGTTCAATAAAATTGTTAGAACTGAAGCAAAAACCCCAGTGTTCATGTCTGCAAATTTCTTTGTTTATGTAATAGTTGTTGGCCAGAACCAAGATGAAGACATCCCTTTTACAAATCAGTCTCAACCTAAACACTACAAGTGGTGGATTCGTGTAATAAGTTACATCCTTTTTCTTATTTCTGGCCAATCTGCTGCTATTTTGCTTGGAAGATTGTATTTTGATAAAGGTGGGAACAGTAAATGGATGGCAACATTTGTTCAATCAGCTGGCTTCCCAATTTTGCTCCCTTTCTTGTTTTACTTCTCACCGTTTGCTAAATCTGTCCCCGTGAGTGTTACTTCCGTCGCAAGGCGACCGAAGATTTCGACCCTTGTTTTTCTCTACTCTGCTTTTGGCTTACTCTTGACGGGTGATAACTTGATGTACTCGTATGGCCTTTTGTACCTTCCGGTCTCGACGTATTCGCTGCTTTGTGCGACACAGTTGGCCTTCAATGCTGTTTTTTCCTTCTTCCTTAATTCCCAAAAGTTCTCTCCTTTTATACTCAACTCTGTGATCTTACTTACCATCTCTGCTTCCCTCCTAGCAGTTAATTCAGACTCCGAGAATGCCTCGACGGTCTCCAAAGGGAAGTACGTGATCGGATTCCTATGCACCGTCGGGGCATCAGCCACCTACTCCTTATACCTTTCACTGGTGCAATTGTCATTTGAAAAGGTTATAAAAAGAGAGACCTTCTCCGCCGTCCTGGATATGCAAATCTACCCTTCGTTCGTGGCCACCTGCGGGTGTGTGGTCGGGCTATTTGCGAGCGGAGAATGGAGAAGTTTGTCCAAGGAAATGAAGGAATATAAAGAAGGAAAAGTATCCTATATGATGACATTGATTTTCACAGCAGTGACATGGCAGGTTGCATCAATAGGTTTGCTGGGATTGATATTTGAAGTATCATCTTTGTTCTCCAATGTGATTAGTACATTGACTTCGCCTGTTGTTCCCATTCTTGCTGTCATATTCTTCCATGATAAGATGGATGGGATTAAGGCCATGGCTATGGTGTTGGCTATTTGGGGTTTCCTTTCCTACATTTACCAACAGTACTTGGATGATTCTAAATCCAAGGTGCAGAAGAAGATGAAGGCAAATTCCAATGAAGCTTCTTTGGGTCTTACAGGCCAGGTCTAAAGATTTCAATATGCAATTGAATTGAGTCTGCAAATTGAATGACCAGATTACAGATGAGGGCCCAGTAACAACCCTACACAACCTATGCTCAACTGGATCAAATCTTATGTTTTAAAGATTCATTCGGATGGACCGTAACTATTGATGAAAGATATTTCATCAAAATCGCATAGGATCAAGTAAACGTGCCTAGTTTACAATTTTATTTTCTTTTTTAGAATAAAACAAGAAGCTAATTCGTAGAATCAGCCAAAAATTACAAAACGACATGTGCCATATCATGAAGCATGTATGACTTCATTAACTAATTCCACAAACCCAATTTATATAGCCAACTACATCAACCTTGTTCATGTTTAAAGGGTTTAGACATGGTAGATGATTCTATTCCAAGCATAAATCGAAACCACATAGCGTAAGTTTTATTTTTTGCTCAAATTTCGATCTATCTCACCAACAATTGATTTATACCCACTAAAAAATATGTAGAAATTGAAACTTAAATATGATATTTAATAAAAATTTATCAACTACTTGTAAATTTGATAATAAAATAATAAATTTTATAGAGACTCGTGAAAGAGTTTGCTCTCGAAATTAAATAACCTTCACCAGAGGCGTGATGCATAAAATATTGTTAATTTTTTTAAAATGGGAAAAAAAAAATACTTATTTTCTTTTCAAGACCTAATTTTTAATGATCTGATGTGAAATTTTCGGCCCAGGCCCCTTCCGCGCCACCACCGCCCACAAAATTCATGAAAATTTTTAATTAAAAGGAGCACACGTCACATAGCTTGAACTTAGAATTAGTTTGGCCATAAACACTTTAAACCAAATAATTTTAAAGGTTAATTCCCAGATTATAAGCCAAAATATTAAATTAATCGTTAAACTTCAGAAACAGAAACCTTAAGTTGAAGTAATATTACAATTAAGTCTTCCCGTTAGTTTTGATGTTAAAGATTTAACATGCTTTTCTAAATATATATATATATATATACTTAGATTAATAAATATTTTTAATTATATAAGATTTAAGTTGACATTTAAACTTTGCTTCATACGAAAAATAGAAAAGAGTAAAGATAGAAAATTTATTAATTGCTACGATCATGTAGAAACATTTTTTTCTTAACATCATGTTTTGGGGCGGATTATTTTTTTTATTAAAAAAATTTCACTTACACTCTTTGAAATTTTTAAAATTTTAAATTAATAAAAATAAAAGTAATAAAAAATTAATTTATTTTTTTAAAATTATAAAAATATAAACTATTAAAATAATAAAATTATATTTTTACTATTATAAAAATTACAATTTAATTTTTGCCTACCTAAAAAATTTCTGATCTAAGGTAAAATAATTTCTAATATTTGTAAGTGAAAATCGAGTTGGGATGGAGACAATCAAAACACCGCTCCATCCCATTACCGGGATCAATATCAAAGTTGACGGATACACTTACAAAAGGAAAGATGGAAAAAAAAATTTATAATTTAGTCTATAATTTGAGGACTTCTAGTGAAATTAATCTAATTTTCATAACCTAACAACTTTAACCGAAAGGGGCAATAATGGCATTTAGACCTCACCGAATAAAATCCGAAAAAGGAAGTCGAAAAATTACGATGCCATCCTGTCATGACCAGAAAAATAGCAAAAATTGAAAAAAAGCGTCTTTATACGCAAAAAGATATATAATTTTTCCCCTATCGAGTCTCTTCCTCTCTTGTTTAACCAAAATCATCTCAGAAATCAAAAGAAAAAATATCTATTTTATTTTATGACTAAAGCGTAAAGATTCAAGCTTGCAATCGAATTCCTCATTTGAAATTGTGTAAGTGATTGATTCAATTTGTTTTTTTCGTGCGATGTTAGGTAGAAATTCTTTATATAATATTTTTAAGCATTGGATTGGTTTTGATTTTACTTGTAAAGATCGTTTGCATAAATCAGATGATTTCGTTGAGAAATTGTTTGGGATTTGACGATACCAAGAACTCTGGGAACCCAGTTTTGTTTCCTTAGAAAACCCAGTAATTAAACCTAGAAATCTGTACATTTAAGTGGTCTCCAGAATTTTATAATATAAAAAAAAAATTATACTTTCTTCTTTTTGTATATGAAAGAAGCTACCTTTTTCCTGCTTTTTTATCAGCAAAAAAAGTTTTATTGTTATTTTTCTTTCCAGATAAATATTTCAGTTATTCATGCAATATGTTGATTTATTTATTGATATAAGTCTCAATGTGTTTTATTTTTCTTTGAACAAGTTGATGAAACAGGTATTAGAACTGTAATAGAGAGGATAAAAAAAGATCATTGTTGAGGATGGCTTGTAAAGGATGCCTAGAATGCTTGTTGAAGCTGTTGAACTTCTTGATGACTCTTGTTGGTTTGGCAATGGTTGGATATGGGATCTACTTGTTTGTTGAGTACAAAAGAGCTGCTGATGTTGCCATGCTTTTGTCACCTGTGGGCACTGACCAAATACAGCTCGGTCGGCCCATGCTCATGGCCGTGTCTCTTTCGTCTAGTATTTTCAATAATCTTCCAAAAGCATGGTATGAGTTTTTTTCGCATTTCTTTATTAGTTTAGCAATGCTTGCATTAGTTGAATTAAAAATGTTAGTGTGTAGAACTTTGACGAAATGTCTACATTTAGTAGAACTTTGATGCACTGTGCTTGAAATTGAGTCATACTAGCTTGAATGAAATCGGCTTCTGAGATCCCAGATACTGGTGGGATCATGTTGTTATGTACTGGTACCTAATGGATTGGAGGGATCATTATCGAAATGATTTTGTGGCTTTCTTCTAGGTATTCTAGTCTTGACATTTCCAATAGGATGGTTAGGACAGTTTCAAGGCAGTGAGAGAGCAATGCTAACCATTTTTTTTGTCTGGGTTTTGAAAGACTGGGTTGATCTTGATTCAAAGTTCAAGGCCAGCTAAGCTGGAGCTTGAGCAGCCGTAATTTGTGTGTCATCTTCTATCACATATTATGTTTTCCGGTTGTGATATGTATGCCAACCGCTTATTTTCTCATGGTCGTGTGTATTAGTGAAGGATCTAATGCTGATTATTAGATGTATTTTACTTGTTAGTGAATAAGTTTCAAAAGGAATTCAAGTAGTTATTTAACTGTCCAATTTCTATTCCACTCACAAGTCTATATGAATTTTCTGCATGTTCTCTTGTGTTTAACTTTTCAATTTCTATTTTTGCAGGTTTATATATTTGTTTATTGGAGTAGGTGTGGTTCTCTTTGTTATATCTTGTTTTGGTTGTATTGGAGCTTCGACGCGTAATTTATGCTGTTTGAGTTGTGTATCCTAATTACTTCTTCAGTGTTTTCCACAATGGCAATTAAGAGATAGATATTGTGTAACATCCTAAGAACATTATAATCCAATAGTTCATAAATTGCTAATTTTTTATTCTCCAATCTTTTTTCTTCTCTATAATTATGATTGGTTTCCTTAAGGCAACATAGTATTCACTGTTGGTGGTCTTGTTGATCTTGGTGGAGCTGGGATGTGCTGCTTTCATATTCTTCGACAAAAGCTGGAAAGAAGTAACTTTTTCTTACTTTTTGGTCCCTTCTCCCCCCTATTTAATTGAAGCTGGTGTTTTTGGTTATCTAATTAATGCTAATTTCTTTAGGAACTCCCGACGGATAAAACAGGATATTTTGATATGATATATCAATTTCTGGAAGAAAATTGGAGTATTGTCAAATGGGTAGCTCTCGGAATTGTTGTCTTAGAGGTAAGCGTAACATGACTGTGATCCTAATCCTGAGGATTTGAAAACTACTTCACATTCATGAGCAATCACGCTCATTGACTTGCAAAAAACTGATCATTTAGAATATGCTAATTGTATTTTTTTTTCCTTAGCCCTCAGAATTTGTTTCTTTGTATCGTCAATTAGCTTTGGGGAATATGATAGGATTCTTTGGGATAACAAAGCATGGAATAGTCTAGGACTTTCCTATCCTTACTGAGTAGATTATCTGTTGCAAAAATATCTAGCATACAAAAAGAGATGTAATCTTATTTAAATTCCATAATCAAGTCTTAAAGTTGAAAAGCATTCAATTTAATTGTACTAAAGCAAACTTGAAAACTTCATCAGCTATCATTAATTGGGAACATTGCATGTTTGTTTCTTTCCTGTGTGGATTATGGTTAAGATGATTGCATATGACATTATAGTCCTAGATAACTTTTAGGAGGCTGTTGGGTTATGAGGAAAAAATTAGTGGATAAATTGCATTACAAGATACTTTAGATGCATGAAAAAGGATAACGATGTGTTTTATGACTCTGTTTTCTGCTGGATGATAGTGGCACAGAAATTGATTGATGGATGAATTCTGATATTTATTGCTTTGAACTGAAGTGACTTTGCTTGGTACTTCTTATACATCAAAATAAAGCCTTGAATCAATTGAAAAATGACACTGATTTCTCTCTTAGAATAACATCTGGGCTGATATAATTTCTCTGGTCATTAATTCTACCGATTTGGGTGTGAAATCAACTTTAACTTGCAGGCTGTTATTTTCTTGTTAGCCCTTATGGTTAGGGCCGCCAATGTACCTGCTGATTATGACAGTGATGATGAGTTCATTGCACCAAGGCAACAAATCAGACAGCCTTTAATCAACAGGCCACCAGTTCCAGCTACAGGTGTTCCTGTTACTGGCAGCCTTGATCAACGACCCAGCAGAAATGATGCTTGGAGTGCACGAATGAGGGAAAAGGTGATTTCTGTTCCAATAATTCCTTCTCTTTGATGTAGACATATTGTTGTCCTGTCTGGTAAATTTTTGGTTAGACCAATTCTTACATTGTGCCTTGATTTTTCTCGAGGCTTCAGATCTTGTCACTGAATCAAGTACTCCACTAAACATCAAGGGTTTAGGATTAACATATAATCTGTATAGTAAAATCTTGAATCAAATGTTTCATTTACGAAGTGTATGTGTTTCTATAGCTGATATTTCCGACCATAAATGCCCTAGTGCATAGATTTTATTATATTTGTAGTGTCTGTACTGGTGTACTCTGATATTATAGCTTCCTTTGACCCCTGTTTGGGATGGTCCAATTGAACTTGCCGCCAACTACCAACCAGTCCAGCCCCTACACAACCACCTGTTTGCTTCTATTTCCATGTTTTGTTCTCCTTACTGTTTTCCTCTGTATCATCTCTTTTTTTCTCAACCTTTTGCTTTTGTTTGTTGCTCTAATATTGTTTCACTGGATGTATATCAGTATGGTCTGGATACGTCCGAGTTCACCTACAACCCTTCGGAGTCAAACAGGTACCAGCAGGCAGCTCCGCAACCAGCAGAAGAAAGCAGCCGTTGCACCATTATGTGATGATCATCTGGTTGGTTGGTTGGTTTCCGAAGGAAGGTTATTGCATTGTCGATGGAGTGACAACTTCAGATTTTTCAGATGATGCTCTTATTTTGTTTTTGCTGAGTTTGTACACAATCTATAGGAGCTTTATGTGTTCCTCACTCATTCATTTTTCTAGAGAACATGTATGTTTGTTTCCAAACGCATAACCACCATTTTGTGTGTAGAATTTGACTGCTACATTAGGGTTTGGCAATGAGTTGAATCCTGAGCCGAATGCAACTCTGCCCTTTACTTATCTGTTCCTTCTCATTTTATGAATGGCAGTAAGCAGCAAACTTGTTAATGAAGCGAGCTTATGTATGTAGAATTTATAATGCGAAAAACTGGCATATAATATACTTGAGTGTTGAAATTATGCATGCATGAATGCATGCATAAATACATACATTCATACGATCCAAATCATTACGATCCGACATGAGTAATTCTATTTGCTACTCCACAAACATTTATATATATGTTTATTATTATCCAATATTGAATTATCATATGATAAATACGAGCCATTGGGGTAAGGGCAGTATAGTATTAGTAGTAGATGAAGTTTTTAATATTTGTATATATATATATATATATGAAAACATTTTCACGTGAAAGCTGTAATATATGTATATATATATATATATATATATATATGAAAACATTTTCACGTGAAAGCTGTAAAGAGTGATGGGAAACTTTGGAATAAGATTTCAATGAGTATATATAAGGAAGCAATATGAATATATACAGTTCAAATTGCTTTATGATCTCGTGGTTGTGATCACCATGAAAAAGACGGAATTAGAAAGCAATGGAGGAAAAAGAAAGCTTTGCAGTACTTTGAAGTTGGCAATCACATCTTTATAAAATCATAATATTCTTATTTACTTGAACTCCAAGCTTAACTCATTTCTTTTATATAATCACTTTTAAAAGGTGGTAATTAATAAATTTGAGATTCAAATGCCAACATATGCATCCGTTTCTATTGGGAGACAATGATCTCATAAACAAATACTCTTACTTTAGGAGCTAATACCTTTTTTGACTTTTGTTTATCATAGCATACATCTATCTAGGTAGGCAGTCTTTAGACAAACAAGTAGAGAAGAGAATAGATACTTCTGCAAAGGATCAAAGAGAGAAAAGGAATAATAATTATTTAAGGAATAAAAAAAGGTTAAGCCTATGGTTTATTTATTTATTTTTGCCTAACCTCAAGTATTATGTAATGGAACTATTTGATTAGGACTTTGAGCTGGCCTGACATGTTTTCCAGCTATAATATTGAGAATTTAGTACTGTTGTTTGGAAACTAATGGAATCCTTAACAGTAAAACCTTTAAGCATAATTTCATCATACATATAAATTATTTATTTGTCTATCATGTTTTTTTACATCAGAATGTAAACATAATTAAGAAAAAAAAATCATTTTAAGATGAACACTTCAAATGGAAGAATTTTTAATATTATTCTCCCTGTTCTGTCTTTCCTGTTTACTTGTGTTCTTATTCTTTGCATGGCTGTTTTCCTAATAATCAACAACCTTCAAAATAAAATAAAAAAAGTATTTTTAATTTACTTTTTAAGTGAAAGAATAAAGCTGATGGGGCTTTTTAGTTGAAACCCAGAGAGAGCCGTTCAACTTCACATATGGGTGCGGTGATCAAACATTATGTGGTCCCTTATGTTACAGTTGATGAATCAAATATTCAAATATCTACTATATATTTTCATGTATAACAACATGGTTTACTATATATTGATACAATTTAGCTCATGTTATAGTATATTTGATTACCCCATTTGGCTCACACTTGTATATTTGAGGAGTTCATTGTCAGCCTTCAATTTTGTTTAGCTACCTATTTCAAGTTATATGGTGGGGTCTAACTCTAACCAAATCATGGTTGCTGATGGAATGGTGATCAATTTTTCTTTGTTCTTTGCCTTTTTTTTTTCTTGACAATTATAGTTTCTTTTCTCATTCAGTGTTTGTGGTTGTCTTAGAACATGCCATCTGAATCCAAGGTTCACTTTGATGATTTATGTGATTGGTTTAGGACTAAAAATTCTGATGTCTTAAAAGTGACATTTTTTTTCTTTAGTTTTGCGGGTTATTAATCAAAGTTTCTAAAGCCCTCTTTTCCCAGATTTTGATGTAAGATTATGAGGACTAGGAAGGGAAAGCGTTCTGAGGTAGAGAAAAAACTTCGGTGTTTCGTGAATTTATCTAAACTACAATGTTTTAATGATAAACATGGTCAATTGTGTTCTATTTCAGGCCTTTTGGCCATCCATTGTGATGAAGAAATGGTTGAATATAAAGCCAAAGGTGTATGATTTTAGCGAAGATGAGGTCGAAACTGAAACCGAAACTGAGAGTGAAGATGATGGTATATCATAATATATTTATCATTATCATAATCATATATTTCCTTAGATTTTCAGTTTCTTCAATGATGTTTTTCTGCAACTCCCACTAGCTTATTCCATTAAAGATTCGAGATTGAATGGTGGTGAGGATTATATCCACAGCACACAGCAAAACCAAGATTGCAGCAGCCAAATTTCAGGCAATTTTTTTAGTTACTTACTGTGAATTTATGTTGTTATCTACTACTAATTTGTCAATTCTAAACTTTGTTTCATGTGGTTTTTCTTTTTGATGTTTTGTTATTTAGATTCGTCATCTACGGTTTATCGTTTAAGACACCGGAGGGGAAAATCAGAAACTCTGCGCGTACAGTACATAAACACAAAGGATGTGAGGTTTGCCTGCGAGATTGCTTATGCTTAAGAGTGTAAGCCTTTAACTTAAGGTGTTGCTATTTTAATTTCTTATTTGAAACAAATCATGGTTGCCTATAGGGTGACAATAGGCACTTGGAATGTTGCTGGAAGACTTCCATGTGATGATCTCATCATTGATGACTGGCTTTGCACCGAACAGCTAGCAGATATTTACATTATCGGGTGAGTATTTTCTTTCCCGTCCAATCTTATACCTGTGTTCAGCACATATCCGTATATGATACTCGGAGTATTTGCAGGTTCCAGGAGGTGGTCCCTTTGAATGCAGGAAATGTACTGGGGGCTGAGGATAACAGGCCAATTCCTAAATGGGAAGCAATCATTAGAAGAACTCTGAACAGGTCTTTGGAACCTGAAAGCGAACATAAATGCCATAGTGCCCCATCTTCTCCTGTGTTAAGGACGTGTTCTCTTGCAGATGCATTAGCAGATAAGATAGCTGCCCTGCCATTGGAGTATTTGGAGACTGCTAATGACTATGTCTGGCCTGAACATTCATTAGAGGAAACCCCAAAACTGGGGCCAGCATTGAGCAGCTCAACAAGAATTGGGTTTAATCTGACAGACAATATCACCACCTGCAACCCTCATGATGTGGGGTTAAAAGGGAGCCGATTGAGAAGATCACACCATAGTTCTGAAAACTTGGGTTCAATTTGTGTGCAAGAGGAACAGAAGCTGGAACAAGTTGTTGATTCCTTCTCTGCGATATCTGATGAGTTTTCTGAGGAAGAGGATGATAGTTTCTTGGAAGCAGCAATCGAGGAACATGGCAATAATAGGGGAAGGTCAAGGACAAAGTATGTGCGAATAGTGAGCAAGCAAATGGTTGGAATCTACGTATCTGTATGGGTGAGAAAGAGGCTGAGGAAACATGTTAACAATTTGAAAGTCTCTCCTGTTGGTGTTGGTCTTATGGGCTACATGGGAAACAAGGTACCGTTACATGCCTCTCCATACTTTAATGTCTTACAATCTGTGGTTGGCTTCATGGCATTTTGCTTTTTGCAGGGATCTGTTTCTGTTAGCATGACTCTATTCCAATCCAGGCTGTGCTTTGTGTGTTCGCATTTGACATCAGGTCATAAAGATGGAGCTGAACAAAGACGCAACGCCGATGTGTACGAAATTATCCGACGAACACGTTTCTCATCTGTCATTGATACAGATCAATCACAAACAATCCCATCTCATGAGTAAGCAAAATGTCAACCAATTTTCTTATCAATATATTCAACCTGAAACATTAATGTGTGCCAATGGTGGCTTCTGTCAACAGTCAGATATTTTGGTTTGGGGATCTGAACTATCGTCTTAGCATGTCGGACACTAAGGTGAGAAAACTTGTTGCTCTAAAGCGCTGGGATGAACTACTCAACAATGATCAGGTCAGTATCACAATAACTTTGTTAATGGCTTCAAGAGAAACAACGTTAATGGCTTGGATTCTGTGCCACAGCTTCATAATGAGCTGCATAGCGGGCACGTTTTCAATGGATGGAGAGAAGGGGTCATAGACTTTCCTCCTACCTACAAGTATGAAATGAATTCTGATAGATATGTTGGTGAGAACCCTAAAGAAGGGGAGAAGAAGAGATCTCCAGCATGGTAAGCATGAGTTTCTACAAAAGTACCCGGACAAGAAACCTATGTTGCTCTGGCTCTTATTTTTCCATATCTTGACATGAGTATTGAGATATAACCCTCTGAAAACCCTTTACAAACAGGAAAAAGCTAAGAAAAAGTGAACATCCTCGTGTCGGACACATAAAGTGTCCAACATTCACACTCAAATCTGAGTAATTTAGCAAGAAACCAGATATCAGAGTTTCGGAAAGTTTCTGAAAGCACAACAGACCTGGCACAATGGTAACTGATAATTAATTAAGTTCTGTATATGCTTACCTTGGTAGGTGTGATCGTATACTCTGGTATGGTAAAGGCATAAAACAACTTTGTTATCAACGAGCAGAAATAAGACTCTCCGATCATCGACCTGTCAGTTCAATGTTTTTACTCGAAGTTGAAGTCTTGGACCATCGAAAGTTGCAGAGGGCTCTCAATGTTAGCACAGCTGCCATCCATCCTGAGATTTTCTTTGATGAAAATGAAGACTCAGAGCTTTAGCATAAACCAGGCAATCAACCTCAACAATCAAAGAGTTACTAAGCAAACAAGCGCCTTGACTGTTCTGCTCTGTGTCCAGCAAGTGTTGAGACTCCCTTCTTTTCCTGTTCTGTCACCACATTTGCATTCTCACACTACCCATCGCTGTGTTCCATGTCGCTTTGCCATCTTTGGCTCGCTGTGGATCATCACCTCCAACATAAATGTAGGTCTTCATTCATTGACTCATCAATTGCCCTCCAAAAGCTCAAAATAAAGTATAGCTTGCAGATAAGTTTTGTACTTATTAATTTCTCATTCCCTCTAGTCGAACCAGTATTTCAACCATGTGCTCTTAGGCAGCAGATTTTGTTGTACCATAACAGTTGTTGGCATACCATAATCTGCATGCCTTTGTTTATGAGACCATTCTTTTTATAAAAAGACTTTTAACGAACCGCATTTAACAAAGCCAATATGAAAAGTACAATGAGAGAAAGGTCATAGTTTCAAAAGAAAAAAAAAAAAAAGGAAAAATAACTGGAACGAATGATAGAGAACCTCATTTTACTTTAAAAAATCGGAGGGTGTCCTTACAAGGTAGCAAGTAGAAACATGTTTCCAGTCTTCAGAGAAAGCAAAACAGAGAGGAATAATTCTATGTCATATTCAATGAGAACAGACAGCAAAATGAGACGTATTATGAGAATTGATGTACAAAGAACATGTTCTCCGGAGTAGTTGTACACTGCTCTAACTCAGTTTACAAAAGTTACAGATTAGAATCTTTCTCAGCTATGAACAAGAAGGTTTGACCTGATTAAAGAAACTAATGGCCGAGAGAACAGTAGTATGGCTAGGAACTTAAGGTGGTGATCCAACCTCGGGATGCTGATGTGCCTGCTGAGATTCCTGGGATAAAACGGGATTCAAGAAAGAGAAAGCAACTGAAAACTCACAACTTTTAAAGCATTTTCCGAGCAATTACTAGTTACATATGTTTATATATGTGCAAAGGCACAAACACTGAAATGTGCAAGAGAGGCCATACCACTTGTGAGAGACGTGCTTGAGACAGAGAACTAAGCTGGCTGCTTTCCATATTTTCTAGTAACTGAATCACTGTTTTCAGATGTGGAACACTGCAAAATGAGAAACTAAAATGAGCCAAGAAAAAGGGAAACATGGTACTATAGCTCAGTGATAATAGGCAACAAAGGGAATTCACTACTTTTCTGCACAAGACTATAATTCACGGTATAGCCAGTTGAAAAGGATGGATCTATCTACCAAATTAAGTAAATGGCTTCTTAATTGGGTGGCATTAACAAATGTCTACTTCACATTTAGGGTTTAAATACCATCTTGTGGAACATCTCTTGTACACATGTCAGCAAGTTTACATCATTCCTAAATCCTAAATTAAATTACCAAACCTTTTTCCCTGACCTGTAATCTACGATAACACAACAGCTTAACAACTTTCTTGCAAGTAATACTGGCTCACTGAATGATGCCGAATACTACATGCCATGCTCAAACAGACTATAACTGACGGTACAGTCTTGATGCACAAGATTTCAACCTTTGTAATCCGTTATCAATATGAGCATCAAGTGATGAAACAGCCCTAGGCATCAGCTCTAACATCTGCATTCAATGAAACAGAGAAGACAGATCAAATTACAAAAGTTTGCAATTGATATTGTGTGTAGATATATTTATTATAGCTTGGAAGAATCATATACCTGCCCTGTATTTTTTATTGTAGGAGTTTTGGCCAAAAGATTTTTAGGAAGTTTCATCAATTGGGTCTGTAGATACAAAGTAATCAAAGATATCACGGTGCAAAAAAAAATTGAAAGATGGATTCAAGTGGCACAGGCACATCAACAACCACGTAAAAGAAAGTTCTCTTTTTCTAGGCAAGAGTTTCAGGAGCTCTTAACTGAGTTTGCAACGTTGGAAGACCTATATGATAAAATATGAACAGGATTGTATGGAGGCAGATTCTTCAAGGAGTCTGTCAGATTACTGTAATTTACGATTTTGCTCCCTGCCTGTGGTTAAACTAAAAATACTATTCTAAATTATACCTCAAACGAGAGCTAGACCTGAAAACTGGTCAAATTTTAAGAAAAAGAAACAGTATGAATCAAACATATCAACATTTGTAGATTATGCCTATTGTCCACATCAATAAATATATATATATATATGCTAATGATACAAAAGAAGCTGTTTTTCTTTTGAGCAAAATTAAGGCCAAAATTAAAAAAAAAAAAAAAAATCAAATGATGATCAGCTTTTGTCAGCTAACATTAACCCATAAAAGTTATCATTCTCTCAGTATCAATCTAACAAAACCCGACCCAAAAATTCAGTACTTTCATCTCCAGCTAAGAATCTAAGGCACCCCATACTTAAGATCAAACTATGACACCCAAAGGGGGAAAAGAAAGAGGTAATTTTTCTTTGTCTTTGGGCAAAGAGAATTGATTAAGATATTAAAATTCACAATCAGAAACAGGAAATTCAATGGTTTGTTAGATAGGTTATGCCAGTATTAAATAAGAAAAAGAAAATACCCGAGAAGGAGAAGACTGTTGCATGAGATGAAGGAGATTAGAGGTGGACAGTACGGCCTGGGAAATCTGTTCATTCACTGTTGATTTTGCTGTTCCTTCTCTGCTATTCGTCCCCGTCACAGTTCGACCTCCCCTTCCAGCTGTTGCCATTTTCTTCAACAAACCAGAAACCTCACAACAAAGCCTAAGGAAAACAAAAAAATATGTACTCCAATTTCTTGTGTTGTTAGGTGATAAAGCCCAATACGAGTCTCTGAGCCCACTCTAGCCTTGGAGCTTTTCCAATTTTGATGAAGCAAATACCCATTTTCAGCCCAGGAACAAGGAGATTATTTACGTTACAAATGTTATCTTCGTCTTTAAGTGCTTTGATTACATAAGATTCGTACCCTGAAAACAGTTTCTTCGTGGTGAAAATTCTATCTTTTTTTTCTTTTCTTACAGGTTACTTTATTAATGGCATTTAAATGACCAACATTCGCTCTTACGTTAACCTGCAATAAATACACAATCCCTTTAACTTGTCTAATTTTGTAACATATACCACCATTACTGAAAGCTCCTTCAACAATTTTAACAACTAGTATAAATTTCCAGCATAAAACCCATGCAACAAAACAAATCTATCCTTTGTTCCAATAAACCTGAATGGGTTATTTTAAACAGCAGCAGCAGCAGACCCTTTTGCTTATCCTAGCATTGGCATTTGCCATAGCTATCACACCAGCTTTGTCGGTTGTCGGATGGGATGAAAGACACATGCCAGACCCAAGGGTGTGTTGGGCACAAATCAACAAAGCAGATGGATGCGAGCATGAAATCTATGCGTCCTTGGTTAAAAAGAAGATAGAGCTCAGCTATGCATGCTGTGAAGCGGTTCAGGGTATGTCGAGCAAGTGCAAGAATTGGATGTTTAATCATGGAAGGTTAAGTCCTGAGTTTGGTGATCAAATTAAAGGGTATTGTGCTACTTTGGGCGTCACTCTTCCACCCAGTTATCGAATTTATTACCCTGACAAAACTCCCCCTGGTCATATTGGATATGGAGGTTAAAGGATTTTTGAGTAATTGTTTAAGAGCTGAAAAATATAACCAATCTTGTTTAACAAGGAAGAAGAAGGGTTTATTTGTAGGAAGCAGAGATGAATAAATTTACCTTTACATAAAAGGGTGACACGTTAAAATTTAAATACTAGTATAATAATTTCGTGATTCTTTTTGTTAGTTCATTAAATTTGGTGAATTGAAGATGATGATATATTCGAGAGTGGATGATGTATTGTATAATTTTATTTTTATTTTATATTTTAGAAAAGTAAAAAATCTATTATTATATATTAATTTTAATATAAACTACATTATCTAAAGTAGACCTGTCTAAGGTTCAGGTTATCTTCTAGGCTCGAAATTATGCCCCTAAATTTTTGAATAAAAATATTAAATCCAAAAAATAAGTTTGGACAAAAAAATTAGGCATATTTAAAATATGGACTGGACTTGAGTTTAAACAATTAAAGTCTAAACTTGGCTCAGCTCATTTTTAAATTTATAATACTTTATATTATATAATTTAGAACACATTAAAAAATAAATCTATACTAAATGTATAATATTACTCTAATGTAAACATTAAAATAAAGTTGACCATATAAAAATTTAATAAATAAAAATATATAAAATTATTAAATATTAAAATAATATAATATAAATAATTTTTTTAATAAATGGACGAACTTTAAAATGAGTTTGGGTTAATTTTTTACAAGTATGAACTAAATTTTAAGCTAATATTTCATTTCGGTCTAGGTTTAAACAAAATTTTAATATCATAATTAAACTTAGTCCAAATTCAACCCGACTCAACCCATAAACATCTTTATTACAATGTAAGCGAGTTAATACCTATACCATACAAAATATAAAATTATTTTTTATCTTTATTTTAAGGGAAAAAATTATTTTCTATCTTTAACGAAGAAAAAGCCTAAATCTCAATTATGTTTTTTTAACGAAGAGGTGAAATTTCTAGAAAGTGGAAACGTGAATCAAAGAAGATTAAATTGTATTATAAATAATTTAATTATTTATTAATCAGGTGGGGGTCAAAAGTGTAATTTCATTTAAAACAGAGGATATTCAAAGCTTCCATTTAAGACCAAAAAATGGAGGATTTTGTTCAGACACAGTCAAATTATCCAGTTTTTTTTTTACCATCCAAAAAAAGGTACGATTTTTTCGATAATTGTTTTACGATTTTACACCCCTTTGGATTATTTATTTTCTGTTTTCTTTTCACAAATTTATTTCTGTAAATTCTACTATTGGCTGATACAATGATCCTCGTCCCGTGATCATCTTAACTGCTTTTTTTCCCGTCGGTTCATCGGAAACCCTAAGGAAACGGTTTTTCTAAATTCTGTGAACCCCTATATTTCTTCTTGTTTATTGGAGCCATGAAAAGTTTAACCAATCAAAATATCGTAATACTAACTGTTATATGGGTTGATAAATAGGAGGTTTCTTTTTCCGTCTTTTTAGTTGAAGGGGAAGGGAGGATGTTTCCCTGGTGATTCAAAATTCGTGAGCTTGACGGGAGAACTGATGTGGGTATTACGGGGAATTTGAACTCATGTTCTTTTTCTTTTCACAATAAATTGCTGTTTGATCTGCTGGGTTTGAAGTTTTACTCTGTAATTTGAAATTTATTTCCATTGGAGAATGTGCTTACTGCAATCTTACATTTAGATTCTGTTGTTAGCTGTGAATAAAAGCTTTAGCATGTCACTTTTAGCTGAAAATTCTTTCTATGATAGGTAGATGAATTTCAGATGGTGGGGAGATATTTATATGCATATAAAGAACTTTCAAATTTATGCCTATTGATTCTTAGCTCAATTGGCATTGTTGCTATCGAGGATGTGGGTTCAAGCACGCCCAAATGTGTATTATTCTTTGACTTAAGGGTTTGGGGGTTATGGGTTGTATAGGAATTGTATCAAAAAAGGAACTTTCAAATTCACCCTTATATAGTGATCCGACAAATCTAGGAATTTGAAAGTGATCATGAAACACTGCCTTGTTTATTTGCTGCCATGATTTTGTTTTCCAAAAAAATCTCTATTTGAAGTTTCTTGCTTATGAGTCCTAGTAATTTGGTTATCCAAGTTCTTTCTCAAACTCTCTCTTGACACCTTGATGACGGGTTGTGTGTAGCTGGACTTGTTATACCTACTCTAGCTATAATAGACCGTTTCATCGATGTTATGTTGTTACTTATTTGTATGGAACATGTGATTCTGTAGTGATAATTCTTTTAATTTATCCCAAAGGCAAGAGATGTGCTCATATACAGGACGCTACTTGGCATTGTTGAGATTAACAGAGAAATAACACAGCAATAGGCGTGTGGACTCAGAAAACTAGTTTTGGGGGCTTAATCTTATCTTGTAGATGTCTTGTATCTGCCCATCTATGAATTAGATTTGCGGTATATAGAATTGTGAATGGATAAGTCATGAGCTGATGAGATAAAAAAATGTCACTTATATACATTGATAAAATGGCCTTCTAGTCCACAAGTTAGCCCGAACAATGCAAGCATGCATATGTCGATCGCTTTCACTGTCCCAACTCCTAATTTAGTGTTTCCTCTGATGTTAGATCGGGTCTATGTATGAAATGTGTCATTTCTGAATGTAATTGAATGGCAAAATGATGTTTCAAATGACAGGAATCTGTTCAAGCTGTATATGCTTTACCGTTGTCTTTATCCTTTGATCAAAATAAGATTCAAGCTCGGTTTTCGATTGCAGGAGAAATTTGACATTATATGGATAGTAAAGTACCGTCTGAAAAATTTACTCAGGAGCTAGCTCGCGAGTTGCTTATTGCGATATCTTATTCTGTACCTGATACCGATCCAAATTCAGATCATGCATTGAAAATCGTAGATGGCGCAAATGGCACTGTGGCTGCAATTGACAAGGCTGAAAAATATAGGTCTGAACTGATTTCGATATCCGATACGTCTCCTGATGCTCAAGTGCCTCCTGTTGTGCTTGGGAACCATGCAGGTTAAAGGAGACAAAATTGTAATGGAGATTTTAATACATACAGTGGCTGTTAATGATTTCTAGAACTGAACTTGTTGTAGTGTTGTGTGATTTTTACACCTAATGTGGATTTGTTTCGCTTGTGATTCTCTCCATATCAATGTAAATAAGGAAACATACTTTTGTAGAGACCATGTTGTGTTAAAAACTCAAATTTCTGAACCTGATAGTCTTCTCTGCTACCTGTTGCTTTTCATCTTCTTACTAAAATTTTGTTTATTTTGTTATTTGGTAACCAAATTTCTTCTGTCTTCAGATTCATTCTTTTGTTATTGACCAAATTTAAACTCAAAATTTCTTTAATTTTCAATATCAGCCATTGTGGTCCAGTGGTTAGGATATCTGACTTTCACCGGGGAAATCCAGCTTCCATTCTTCTGGCAATGTGTTTTGTTTTACTTATCCAAAAAATAGGGTTAATATCACATTTGGGACTTATATTTTCATAAAATGTTCAATGTGGTACTTATATTTTCTAAATAATAATTGAATTAATGCATACAAAACTTGGAAGTAAAAAAAAAAAAAGGGAAATTGGTGAAATTACCTTCAGTCAAAGAAGAAAATATATGAATAGATTAGTTCTTCGGTGACACGCTTCCTGTGTTGATTTTGATTTTAGCTTACCCAAAAAATTAAAAGATGAGGTCAATGGCTAAAAACGATTATATTTTAATATTTTTTATTTTTTTGAAATTTTTAGAATTAGAACTAAATTGATAAATTTTTGTAAATATTGAGGGCTAAATTTATTAAAATTTTTAGAATTTGAACGAAAATGATAAATTTTGAATGTATAAAGATTAGATAGCTAAATTTATTATTAGACTAAAGCCCACATCACTTTTTCGTCACTCTCTCTCATCTAATGAAATTAGCGAGAGATGATTAAAATTATAATTTCAAAAAATTTAATGAGTACATCAAAAAAATTTAATAAGATTTAGATAAAAATATGAATTTAGGTAAAGTAATCGAGTCTTAGGGTTCCTTTGGATAGGCGGTGTATTTACCTGCAATTAGCATAAAAATAGCAGTAGCAGTGAGATAAGATATCGTAGCGTGACACAAAAAAAAGAAAGATAAATGTAGTGCACTGAAAGTAAACGTCCATCTAAAGAAGCTATTAGACAGGCAATCTTAAGCATGAGTTTAACCTGATTGACATACAAATAAATACTAATATTTTATTATTATTGATTATAAACAATGTCATATATTTGGAATTTATGATGTTTTTAATCCATTTTTTAATGATCAATAAATTTTTTTTTTTTGATGAATGAAACATCATAATATAAAACTAACTAGAGGTACATCCAAGCCCCATAAAGGCGTAACAAAAATATGAGTACTACCGTTATTACTAACATACATATTAGTTAGATTATCAGCTTCTTTATTATAATCTCTGGAAATGTTTTGTATCGTTCATAGTGACAATTTAGCTAAATATAGATTAATTCTTCTAACCAATGCGGAGTTCGACACCTTAGTAGCACTCCCTTGAATAGTTTGTACCGCCTCTAAACTGTCTAAAAAGATAGATACTCTTTCAAATCCCTTATCAGTAGCATCTAAAACATAAATTTTGACAACAATTCAACATCTAAAACAGAAAAAATCCCTACAAGTCGATTATATCCAAGAATCCATCTGTTGTATCTGTTAAGAAGAATTCCCCCGATTGAGGCTAAACTAGAATAAACTTGTAACACCCTAAATCCAGCCTAGACATTACGGACGAGTCTGGAGAGATTACAATAGCTCGTTAAGGAACTTTTGATTTAATCAAATTTAGTGTGCGTTTCAAAAGCATAAAATTTGACAAAATTCTCACAAACGTTTAAAAAAAACTTAAGTTTGGAAAACATTTACTTTAAACCCAAAATTTGAATTCAAAATTGTGTGTTTTGAAAGTATCTATTTTGGCAAATCATTTCCAGTTTTAAGGAAAATATTTGTTAAAAACTGTTTATTTATTTACAGAAAAACAGTTGAGTGATTACTTAATGTTGCAGCGAAAAATGTTCAAAATTTGGGTTTGAAATAGAATTCTAATTTGGTAAATCGTATAATTTTGCAATTTCATTTTAAAAACACCAAAAAATCAACGGATAGAACAAAAACCAAAACCAAGTCTAAAAACAGCCTTACAGTAAAAAAAGTCCAGAAAAGTAAAAAACATAAACCATCTTATTAAAATAACTGAGAAATAATACAAACTCCTGCATGCCATTTGATCCTAAACTCAATGATTACCTGAAAAGTCAGAGATGAAACAAAGGGGTGAGCTATAAAGCTCAGTGTATAATTAAACTCAAACAGAGAACACGCATACCATAATATATAAATTAGAGTATCACTGAGAATTTCATAACGATCAATTGAGCAAAACTAAGAATGCTTGATTATGTCAATGCGGTACTTTTTTAGAAAAATATAATGCAAATTTTTTAGAAAAACTTTCTCCTCAACTCCGCTACACACCAAAATAAAGTTCCCTTGAACTCATCCAACCTAATCACACTAACAGATAATCGTGGACAATGCCACCAGAGTTGCGATTATACTGCAGGTTAGTTATATGTGGTCAAACCACTATATTGTAGCAAAGCTGCCAGAACAAATGTGTTTGGTCAAGCCACCATAAATGCAATCAAGCTGCCATAACAGATATGCGGTTAAACTATCAGATAGTGTTAATCATTAAACTACCAGAACTTTCTCCTTACCATAATGTCCCAACCTCATACAATGTGACACGACATGCATATACAAAATCAGAATGAAAAGCATGTAGAACATGCATTTATACAATACAAAAATTAGAAGGCATGGAATTCCACACTTCATAGAGCAGATATGTCACAAACTCAACAAACGCAAAACAGGTTTGCCATAATGTCACATGCATGGTTGTAAAGCAAATTTAGATGTCGAAGCCATTTTTTGAGAATGGTCGACTTTTTTAAAAAAAACAAAAATGAGAGTCCCCACCAATCCTTTTTATGAGGTGTAATCGGATCACCTCGTAATTTGATTGTTTTAATAAAATATTTTGATTTACTAAAACAACAATTTTGGTCTACGAAATTCGAGAAAACGGGTTCGGGAGTCGGTTGCATGCGAGGAAGGATTAGCACCTTCGTCACGCCCAAAATTGGTACCTAATTGATTAATCAAAGTCTTAATGTCGAAAGTTGAAAGTTGAAATTTTGAAAAGATTTTAAAATACGATCCCCTTTTTATTAATGTTAATTTTAAAAACGCTTGAATTAAATTGAAACGAGCATCAAAGGCCCACTCATCCCGCGATAACAATATGCCACATCCCGTAAGTTAGGACACGACATCTGAGCCCTCGAGAATAAGTTTGCCTTTAATTGTTATTTAAGACTTAGGTATTTTAAATTTAGAAGGATGTTCAGTCGTTTAGATTTAATGAGAAAATCGAAACCCCGTAAGTTAGGATACGACTTCTCAAATTTCCAAAAACGAAACATTGCCTTATTTTTAAATTTTTTTAATAATAGCGATTACAAAATCGAAACGATACGTGCTATTTAGTTGGAATATAATTAAATGGCATATTATGGATAAAGGAAAAAGAATTAAACGCGACCTTTGAAGTGATTTTAATAATAAAATGTGATGGAATGATAATATACAACATGGAGTAATAATTTACGAATAAAATGTTACAATAATGAATCACAATGACATGAAAATACAAATAAACAAATTATAATACAGATAATGGCAATAGTCACACAACACATGTTATTTTAATATCAATATTAACAATCAAAGAAAACGAAACAAAATAATATATAAAACAATTCAAAGTAAATGATATATAAAAAGATTGAAATAAATAATATATGGAAAAAAATTTAAATAAATAATACAAAAAAAATGGTTCAAAATAAACAATATACAAAAATTAACATAAATAAAATACAAAAGTTAGAGATGAAACAAAGGGGTGAGCTATAAAGCTCAATGTATAACTAAGCTCAAACAGAGAACACACATACCATAATATATAAACTAGAGTATCATTGAGAATTTCATAACGATCAATTGAGCATAACTAAGAATGCTTGATTATGTCAATGCGGTACTTTTTTAGAAAAACATAATGCAAATTTTCTAGAAAAATTTCCTCCTCAACTTCGCTACACACCAAAATAAAGTTCCCTAGAACTCATCCAACCTAATCACACTAACAGATAATCGTGGACAATGCCACCAGAGTTGCGATTATACTGCAGATCAGATATATGTGTTCAAACCATTATATTGTAGCAAAGCTGCCAAAACAAATGTGTGTGGTCAAGCCACCATAAATGCAATCAAGCTGCCATAACAGATATGTGGTTAAACCACCAGATAGTGCTAATCATTAAACTACCAGAACTTTCTCCTTACCATAATATCCCAACCTCATGCAATGTGACATGACATGCATATACAAAATCAGAATGAAAAGCATGTAGAACATGCATTTATACAATACAAAAATCGAAAGGCATGGAATTCCACACTTCGTAGAGCAGATATGTCACAAACTCAACAAACGCAAAATAGGTTTGCCATTATGTCACATGCATGGTTGTATAGCAAATTCAGAGGTAAACAATTTAACATATTTAGACATCATGTGCTCATACACAACATAGCAAAACGGAAACATGCCATCAGGATTGACATAACACAGATCATACATATATAATCCACATATGAAAGCATATTAACAAATACCCTGTTTTCAAGTCTTATTAAGCAATATGGACCCTACGAAGAGTCTAATTACGAATCACAAACCAAAACAGGCCTAGGTGGAAATTTTCCAAAAAATGGGCTCACATGCCCGTGTGGCCCCCACACCTCAAATAACCCAACCCGACCGTTCACTATTTTTCGAATTTTTCGTTACACACCTGGATATTTTCTGATGCCAATCCAACAATGAGATATTCAAAACCTAAAATCAGTATTTAAACGACCAATTTTAATAACGTAAACCCACATTAAAAGTACTAATTCGACCACAATCGCTTATAACGGACTATAACAAGACTGGAAATCAACTTTAAACATTCAATCCCTTACCTAGAACAACAATCAAACGATTCTTTAATCCGCTGAAGGATTATTCGCTAACGAATCCTCACCTAGATGGGAACATATAACGAAAATCAATTAATCCAAAACAAAATTGATTCCAACCAACAAGACTTCACACCTCTTCCAATAGTTAGAAATCTTACTGGAGCTCCAAAATATACCTGACCACCACGATGAAAATCTCAAAGACAAAGAACGAAAAATCAAAGAAAGGAATCTTAAGGAACCACTAGCAATTGGCAATATTGTAGCTTACTGCATCAAAAGAAAGAAGGAAAGAGGAAGAGGAAACAAAAACGTGAATGGAAAAAAAATAAGTTGGGTAGCAAGGATGGAAGAGAGGAAAAAAACCATGTGAAACTGTTGAGGGATTTTTGGGAAACAAAAATAAAATAAAATATTTTATTATTGATATATATTTTAAAAGAAAAAAAAATCTTTCAGAAACTACCCACAACCCCAGAACTCTAAGTTGACGTCTTACCACTGAACCAGCAGGCTCATTTTTATTAACAGTTGAGCGAAAATAATATTTAAGTCAGAAGTCCAAAGATACGGGTTGATACAAAATTAACAAAATTAAAAAACAAATGATTCAAATTTAGAACCTCACACACACTAACACAACACGTAACCACTAAACCAAATTATTTCACTTGATAAAATTTTCACAATCTTAACTCAAAAATCGGAACATGACCAATCTTAGTTTCACTAACCCAATTTCTTCTAATTCAGTTTTCGAGATGTGACACAACTTTTACGTCTCCGATTATATTATTTTTTGATAGTTTCACAATAATGTTATTTATAACTTTTGAATTTTATAATCAAATCATTCATAATTTTTATAATTTATGTTATTTACAATTTTTAATATTTTCACATTCTCAATATTTGAACATCATCTCTTTTAATATTAAAAATTAGATAGGACACACCAATAATTATTTTACAAAGTCAAACTAAAAACACCTTCTTTAATTTTTTTTATTTTATTTTACTGACAGGTATTTTGATTCCTTTATTTTATAATGTGATGAATTAATTTAACTAATTTATTCTAATTATTGATTTATTTAATAATATAAAGATTAATTTAATATATTTGTATAATACAAGGATCTCTTAAATACTTTTAGCAATGTGGGGCATGCTTCGAGCCGTATTGGAATTAATCACTAATTTACTCTCATTAATCACTAAACCCTTGCATAGGTGCGGTCTAATTGCTAAAGGGTCATATATCTTATACACATCCATCTTAATGTATTTCATAAATTTTTTGTTCTTTTCTGGCTTTTTTTCTTATAGAAATAAACCTTAAATGTGGGTTATATTTAAAAAAAATTTGCTCGGTAATTATTAAAAAAAGTCAATTATTTATTAATTCAATTATTGTAAAATCTTGAATTAATTTTATTAGGGATAAATATAAGAAATATTTTAATCGATATGTAATTTGATACATGAACTTTGATTTTGTGTAATTACACATATTAAACTTTGATTTTGGTTCAAATGTGTATATAAAATTTCGATTTTGATTCAATTATACACATTTAAAGAAATAAATATATCAATTTATTTTTATTTTAGATAAGTTTAATTATTTGTGTCTGAAATATATAAATATAAAACAGTGTTATATCGTCAATGATGTTAGATATTTTTGAATATTGAATCAAATCAGAATGTCATGTATAAAATTATACAAAATTAAAACTAATATGCATAACATTATACATTAAACCAAAATTTATATATAACTTTAATATTTATCCCATTTTATTATTTATGACATTTGATGTGTAATAAGTAGATATTTTTTTTAAATATTATTTTGAATGAAAAATGACATATAATTTTTGTATTAAAAGATCAATATAATTATTTTAACACTTGATTTTTTAGTTTAATAACATTTAAGAGGATTTTAAAGATGATTGAGAGCAACTTTATACTATAAATTTGATCTCCTATAAACAAAGAAACTCAAAGGCAAATACTAGGGGGGAATGTAGAGAATTAAAGAAATGGGATTAGTTTTCTTGTGGTTGATTGTTGCAGTAATTGTGGGAAAATTTGTTCTTTCATTTGGATTCCTTAAGAAACTAATTGAGAGGGACAGAAATCTGCAAAACCCTATTCTTCAAACTCAAAGGTAAAATACATATTATTTAAAATATTTGAATTTTTTTTAGTAGGGGTGGGATTAGAATTAAATTGTATATTTTTATAATAATAAAAATATAATTTTATCATTTTAATAATTTAAATTTTTATCATTTTTTAAAGGATTAAATTAAATACGGAACAACAACTTCACTCTCTCCCTCCCGATGATATGGGGTGGCCATTGATCGGGAACATGTTGTCTTTCGTAAGAGCTTACAAATCCCAAAATCCAGAATCCTTTATCGACAATTTGAAACGAAGGTTTAAGTCTCTACCATAATCAGGCTTCTTAATATTTTAAACAAATCTAACATGGAAGCAATCCAGGTACGGTGAAACAGGGATTTATAAGACCAATTTGTTTGCGAACCCAAGCATCATAGTTTGTAGTCCGGAGCTATGTAGGAAGGTGTTGACAGATGATGAGCAATTTCAACTTGGTTACCCTCTTTCAAGTCTAGTTCTGGATGGAATGCCATCGGATTACATATTGGGTTCGGGTCACAAGCGATTTCACAGGCTAACAACGAGCAGTCTCACTCGAAACGAACCGCTCTCATCGCATATAGGGAGTGTTGAAGAAATTGTTACCAATGCATTGGAAGAATGTAGTAAGATGAAGGAGCCAATCCTTTTCTTCCATGAGATGAATAGGATTGCTTTCAAAGTCATAATGACCATGTTCCTTGGCTATGCAACTGACGATACTGCTATCGCATCAATGGAGAAGTCTTATACAGATTTATTCTCTGGATTATTTTGCACTCCTATTAACATCCCTGGTTTTGCATACCATAAAGCAGTCAAGGCAAGGAAGAAGCTGGTGAAAGAGATTCAAGGCGTATTGTGTGAAAAGAGAGAAAGGAAACGTAATGACCCGAACTCAAAGATCGGCCTAATTGATGTTATTAGGGAAGCTGAAGATTCGAAAGGTGAAAAATTGGATGATGAATATATTATTATTATATTAGTGATGTTCTTGATTGCGGGTCGTGAAACTTCGGGACGTGCGGCTACATGGGCCACCATCTATCTCCATCATCATCCCCATGTGTTGCAAAAGGCCAAGATGAAACGGGGTTTTAGTTTTTTTAGTGAAATAAACCCATGTTTTCAACTTTATATGGATTTTCAATTCCACATGTTCCAGGAAGAGCAAGAGAAAATCATGAAAAGAAGGCCTTCTTCCCAGAAAGGTTTAACCCTCTCCGAAATTAAACAAATGAAATATCTATCTAAGGTTAGAATTAAGGTTTATATATTCATCAATTCTTCCCACTTGCAAATATGAAATCAATGTTATATAACATTTTAGGTGATTGACGAGACATTACGAAGACGGACCAATGTTTTTGCACTATTTCGAGAGGCAAAAAATCATACTTGTACAAGCCCATTTTGACCCGGGCTAGCCCAAATGACTCCAAATAGGCCCAACACTTAACCCTAGCCCAATTACCCTAAATACAACCCAAAATCAAAAAAAGAAAAAAAGAAAAGAAAGAAACCCTAAAATCAGCTGCTGCCTCTGACCTCTGTCCCTAGCCCCATGCCGGTCGGCTACCCACTCCACCAACCCTCTGTCACCGCCGTTGACCCTTAACCTGCAAACAAATCAAGAAAAAAGGAGAATGGAAGCAATAACACGCAAAAGGCAGAGAAGAGAAGGAAAAGAGGATAATATCATGTATTCGGCTATATATAACCAAAGAAAATATGTAACGGGGGCTTCTTCTTTTTTAGGAGGGCACGCATACTATACGAATTTACACGCACACAGAACAGATACTTACGCACACTCTACGTATATTGAATATAGGAAAATTTCAAAAAGTATTTCTGGAAAGGTGATCTTCTTTAGCTTTTTTTTTATATATTTTTTTTGTTATTCCTATTTATTTTCCTGCAATTATTTTTATCATTTGGTTTTTGAAAACGAAAAGAAAGAAAAGGCAAGTCTTACCTTGCAAAACGGCCATGGATCTGTTCACTTCGTGGAAATCGATGTTGGAAGGGTCCTAAGGCGCCGTTGATCGTTGCTGATATGCTATCGACCGTCTGATTAAGTGGGGGATTCGGTGGTTGCTGGAACAGGCCTTAATAAGTTGATTTTCTAAGGCTGTGAATTTTAGCTAAATGTTGGCAGCATTTGGGAAAGGAAGAAGGGGAGAAAGGTTTTAAAACCTAATTATCAAACGACACCGTTTGTAATGAGAAAGCCCCGCGTGTTGACCCATTTCGCAGGCCTGATCTGCGCATTCCCACACAAAAATGGGGGATTTGTGCGATGAGTCCTTCCCATTGCACCATGCTTTCAATCTGCGCCCCAATTTAATTATCTTGTTTTTAAATTTGGCCTTATAATTTGTGCGTCTTTTCATTTTGATCAGCGGTTCAATCTAAAATTGTAAGCGCGGGATATTTATCATTCCAGTCCCCGCATATTTGTGCGCATGGCACATTGACCCTATTTTGCGATTATTTTATTTGTAAATTGGTTCTCCTGTTTTAACTTTGTTTCAATTAAGTCTTATCCACATTTTTCATTTACTGCACATAATTTTTTTTTCTTTTCTCTACATGCTAGATTATTAATCGTGATATTTTGTTGCTTTGATAATTAAATTTTGTTTTGAAAAGCATTATAATGATCTTTTTATTTATTCTCTCATTTTAATAATTGGTGTACTATTTGTAATATAATTCATTTAGTTTGTGTATACTATTAGTTTCATGATATTTTGTAATTTCTCTTGGATTCATCCATATATTTAAATGTTTATTAAGTATATTTGGTATTTATGTTTAATCTACATATATTAAAGCCTTATTGTTCTTATTATATATATATGGCTTTCTAATATTTTTTATTTAATTGTTCTTTTAATTTTAGTAAACGTATAATATATAATAAAATTAAGTTAATTTTAAAATTCATATTTTTTTATGTTACTTCAACATTCAACTATTTTTAAAATTCATTTGTATGTATATCTCACGGTAAATTTAAGTTAATTTTATAATCCAAATTTTAATTTCATGTTATTTAAATATACAATTATTTCTAAAGTATTTTCACATGTATAACACATATTAAATTATTTTTTACTATGATATATATTATTATTCCCATGTAACTTCATAATATTTTTCTATGTATGGATCCTATTATTTATATGTACAATATATTTCTTTTTGGGAACCATGTTTTAAATCATACCAGTTATTTATTGTATACACTCTCATATTATCCTTATGTATTATTTATATATATATATATATATATATATATATATATATATATTGTTACCTATATATATTTATATATTTACTTTATTTCTTTCATACATTATTTTTTTTAAACAATTATACTCAATTTTACTTGTATATACATGTTCCATAAATTTATTGTGTATATTATTTTATATCATGTATTGTTATTCCTTCATAGTTGATACATTATTTAAGTTATCTTGTGGATAGTCAATTTTTGAACGAATTTGTGTTTTAAATATTTCAATTTGATTTGAATTTTGTATTTTGTGATAACAATTTCAATAAACATGTGTCCCAAATTTTTATGCAAATAAACGTGTTTTTGAGCAAATTTTCAATTTTCTGTTATTCAAAAAAAATTTTGAAATTAGATAATATCTAATATTTGGGGAATTCAGAAAATTGTGCTCAATCGTGCTGGGCATGACTTTTCCGGTGAACCAAATATTTAGATAACCTTTTATAATTTTAATGCACGAGTTTTTTTCAAAAGCCGAAAATCGATCGCATCTTAAACGTATAAGGGATCATATCCAATCGTACTGGGTATGAAACCGCATGTCTTTGGAACGAGAGATTTTTGACCGCTAATTTAAGCTATTCAAACATTTTTAAGAAAAATCATACTTCAGAAAATCTTTTCCTTTAAAATCTTTGATGTAAGGACAGTATTTAATCGATTCGGTACCAATTTTGGGCGTGATAAGGGTGCTAATCCTTCCTCATACGTAACCGACTCCCGAACCTGTTTTCTCAAAATTTCGTAGACCAAAATCATTATTTTAGTAAACCAAAATGTTTTATTGAAACAACCAAATTTTCAGGTGATCCAATCACACCTAAACAAAAAAGGATCGGTGGCGACTCCATTTTCACTTTCCAAAAAGTCGATCCTCATTGCTTTGGTTAGTTTCCCTATGATTAACTCTTATTTTATCAAAAAAAATGCCCTGTTATCAGCTTTAATTGCTTACCCTTTTTTTTTTTTGTTGCCTCACAAGATTTTTAAAAGAGTTGCTTTTAATATGTTTTTAAAGGGTACTTCATACCAAAAGGGTGGACAGTGTTGGTTTGGCAAAGTGCAGTTCATATGGACCCTGAAATTTATCCCAACCCAAAAGAATTCCTTCCTTCAAGATGGGATGTAAGTAAAATGCAGATTTCCCATTAACCATTGTTCAATAAATTTAAATTACACGAGAATACACAAAACAATAGCTTATTCTTTTCTTTTCTTTTTTAATCTGGGTTTTAAATGTTTACAGGGTTTTAAACCCAAGGCAGGAGCTTTTCTACCATTTGAAGCAGGAAGTAGTACTTGTCCTGGAGCTGATCTAGCCAAACTTGTGATCTCCATTTCCCTTCATTGTTTCATCCTTAACTATAAGTGGGTTTACTTAAAAACATTTCTTATCAAATTATGCTTTTCATCTCTGTACTGTATTCAATTTGGAAATTTAGTTTTTAATTTAGTCCTCCAATGTTATAATCAAAATTGATAGCATAGTAGGAGGACAAAATTATATCAAATTAAATTTCTAAATTAAGTACAATACAAAGGAAAGGAAACCAAAATTTGACCTTTTTCTTTACAATGATTACAATTTAAAAGGTTAAAAATGCAAGTTTTGTAATATGCAGGCTTGAACAACTTAATCCAGGAGGCCCTGTTAATTATTTGCCTTGTTCACCAGATCCAGCTGACAACTGTCCTTCCAGAATCATTAAGATCCGTTGACTATACTTTGGATTGTTTCTAACATCTACTTTAGTTTATAGTTGTAAGGTTCCCCAGCAAAGACAACCCATGTAATAAAAAAGACAACTTGATTCAGATGCGTCTGTTTCTTTTCGATGGTTATAAATGGAAAAATACAAAGTGACCGATAAAGTTGATCGTTGAAGTCCCCATTTTAAGGTCAAGAATGCATGTTTCAACTTGAAGCAGCGCATTTATTAAAAGGCTTTTTATTCCATATGGATTAATGTGGCTTGAGGACTCCAAGGTGTAAAAAAATGACAAAAGTATAGATTTTTTTTTCCAACTTTGTTGTAGGTAGACATTTACGAATTTTAAAATTATTCTATATATAGGGCGAGGATTGAAACCTCGATCACTAGTAAACATAAAAGAATATTAATTTTATTTAATTTAGAATGATTTACATGTACTATGAAATGATTACACGTTAGAATAGTTTTTAGAAATTGTTTATAAAAACTATAAAAAATTCTTTTGAAAATTATATTAAAGTTGAAGTAGAGGAATTTAATAAAATTTATAAAACAAACATTCGTAATATATTTAAAGCAATAAATCTATTAAATAAGTATTTATGTGTTGAGGCTTTAAGGAGATATTCAAGTCACCAAATCTTTTACGAAGTTTAACTAATTATTTTTTTCTGCTAAAATTCTTTGGTGTGATATTTTAAAAAATTTTAAAAATTCACTTAATAGTCATTTAACAATAAAGTCGGAAATATTAATTATGGTTTTTTTCTTAAGAACACCTATTCAAAATCATCATGATAAAATTTTTTTGTTAGAATAGTGTTCTGGAGAAAAATTGACGACAACGTTTTGACTGAAATAGTTAACAATATTAACTATTTAGACTAACTAATGACATTATAAAGGTAGAGAATCAAGTTATGTCAAAAATTAAAGTAAATAGATTAGATCTCAAGTTTTAACATAATTTAGGGCTAAATTGAAATTTGACCATTGTCTTATAATATAAAAAAAAACAACGCAAACCCAAAACAAATAAGAAATCACATGACTATTTCTAAGACTCTTAGCGTATTCAAATTATATATAATCATATGATGCTCTAATCGAAAAGTTAACGATATTAATTATTTAGATTGATTAATAACATTATAAAAATATAGGGATTAAATTATGTTAGAAACTAAAAAAAAACATAGATTAAATCTCAAATTTAAACATATTAAAGGGACCAAAACTAATATTTAATTATTTTTTCTAAAATGTAAAAAAAAAAATGATGAATATGCCACGTGTTCCTAATTAAATTAATAACTAAACTAGTTTTTTATCTTGTGCAATGCACAAATTGATTGTGTATAAATTAAAGTGTATTTAATAATTTTGAAATTTTTTAATGAAGTTTATAAAATTCCTTTAAAAATTCAAATTTTATTTAAATATAATATAATAAAAATATATTTAATTTGTATACATATTATATTAACAAATTGTAACGTGTTTTAACAGCTTTTTAAACATTTATGTAAATTTTTATAAAAATTGAAAAAAAATAAGGTTGTTTTAAATAATTTGTTTTAAGATATGCATGTTAAACTGTTTTTTAAAAAAAATTGTTTGAAATTAAAAAAAAATTGTTATGTAAATATTTTTTAAATTTAATTTTAAAAATTTAAAAATATTATATATATGAAATAATTATTTGCACATAATTTGTAATATTGGTTAAAAATAACTTTATTTTTTGAAAATAAAGATAAGAATATTTATGAATTAACGGTATTAATTTAGCATAGAAAGTTAAAAAGATGGTATATTTTGCTAAAACAATAGTAATATTTCATTTTTTTTTTAGGTAAAAATGTATTATAATTAAACATTAAAATTAATTCACTATAGTTTTTTTGGTAGAATTTTTTATTAAATGTTTGTCGGTATGGATTTTTTTGGCAAAATGTTCAATAAAAGGTATTATAACGAATTAAAACGAAATTTTTAAAAAAAATTAGCAAAAATATTAAATATAATTTGCAAATTAAAAATGTAGTTAAAGTTGTAAATTGAATTATTGAATATAAGCAATTTGGAACAACTTATTAAAAAATATAATTTAGGAAATACTAATAAAAATTATATAAAAAATAAGGAGGGTTTATGTTGAATTTTCACATCTACATATGCCTTTTTTTTTTTCTTGCCACATGTCAAAATTTTATAGTATAAACCCATTAAAACCTAAGAACCTATAATGTATAATACTAATTTGCAGACCTATGAATCTATAATATATAATACTAATTTGCAGACATACACGAGCTAATAGTGTTTGTTAATGTAATTGTTTTTAAAAAGAAATAAAAAGTAGTGTAAATTTAATGTGAACATAAAAAAAATCGATAAATATATTAATAGTATTAAAATTATTATAATAAATAGATATACCCATTTTTTATTATAAATTTTGTACTAGCAAAAATATTAATTTATGACGAATAATTATAATTAAAATTAAAAAAAGGAATTTTAATTATAAAAATAATAATAAGATTAATTTAAAATTATAATATACGCATAATAATTAAATTATGTTTAATGTAAGATATCTAATATGATTTAAAAAGAGTAGTTTATTTAAAGTGAAAATAAGTGCTTTAAATGAGGTGTACCATTTGTTTATTTAGAACTTGTAATATATAATACTAATTGTTTATCTTCTGCCATGCACGGATTGATTATGTGTATTAAATAATTTTTTATTTACATAAAAATATAAAACCACCTAAATTTAATATACAAAACATAATTATTTGTATTATGCTTAAAATACTGTTTATATAGATTTTTAATTTAAAATAATTTTGGAAAAAAATATGTAAAATGGATAAGAAGCAGGTTTGGCGGGCTTTGGTATGAGCAGCCGGCTTCAATTAATCACTAATGCCTAACGCGTTAATTATGAGAGCTGATAGTCGAAAACAGATTAAAAACATTAGGCAAATTGGGGAATCATCCAACCAAAAAACACCAAGTCCAAAGTCAATAATAATTACGACCCCATCCTTACAACCCTAAACTCTAAAATTCCTCTTTAAATCCTTAAAATTCAACCTTTTGAAGAATACCCCTTATTTAGGGATGTTATTTAGTATTAGAGTCTACGCATGGCGGACGGTTGAGCCATAAAAGCACTGTCAATATCCAAAACTCTCCCCATACCTATTCATACTATTATTTAAACTCTTGATTAAGTTAATATCACCCTCAACCGAGTTACCAACACGGTTAGAATAATTACAAAAATGTCATTCTATAATATAATTACGTTATATTATTTGAAGGTACTTTAATCTTTTTTATTTAAAAAATATGCATATTTTTGTATATTTTAATTTTATTGTGCACACTTTATTACTTTTAGTAATTGTATACCTATGCTATGATTTAAGTTCTTGATTGAGTTGGTGTCACCCTCAATCGGGTCACCAACTCAGTTAGAAAAATTATAAGAATGCCCTTTCACATTTAAAAAAAGTTTTATTATTCGATAGTACTTTAGTCTTTTTAATTTAAAAAAAAAACAATAAAAATATGTTTATGATGGGATTTAAACCTGAACCAATTGCATTAGTAAAACCTTTAACTCGACATCGACTTAAGATTGATTGATACTGACTCATAAACAAATTAATCTATTTTTTAAAAATTTTAATATCGTACATATTCCATGTATCACTATTAATTAGTTTCCAGGTACATGTTTCATTCTTTATTGTAAGTTATTTTTAAAAACACGTTTATGTTCTATATTTGTGATTTCCACATGTATACATGTGTGATAAGATTTCAAGTATAAATTAAATACTTAAATTTTGATCTAAATATGTATGGTAATTGTATTGAATATTTATTTAATACAAAATTTTCAATAAAAACATATGAATAAGATAAATATGTAAATAACTACTTATTAGACCTAAAAAAAGATAAGTTTGACTTTATTTTATTTTTTAAAAACTTACATAAATAATCTATCTCTTTATTTAAAAAAATTAAATATTTAATTTATCATATTTAATTTTATCTAAAAACATAAAAAGTAATATAAGATATTATATTAAAAAATAAGATTATTCTATAAAAAATTAAAATTATGAAATAAATAAATTTCAAAGTAAAGATTTACTATTATATAAACAACATAATTATACTTGAAATTTCATTATTACTAGTGTATCAAATAGTTTTATAATATAACTAATTTTCCTTATTTATTTATACATATGTATTAATTAAATTACATTTAAATATTTCTTAATTTTTTCCCTAAATTTTATAATTTGTCATTAATAATATGATTAGGAAATTAAAATATAATAACATATAAGTTTAATTTAATAAAACGTGATAATTGATATTAGATTGAATTTAAATAAACAGTATTTTGAAATTATTTTTATCATATAAATATAAGAGTAGATTATGTGAAATTCTATTTTTATATATAGTTTCAAACTTAATTTTAATTATTAATTAGTAAATATAGGTTTTAAATTAAATTTAAATATTATGACCACTAAATAATTTAATATAACATTTTTTATATTTTTAAATATCTATTTTTATATATATAATTGTAAAAAATCAAAAATTTATATATATCAAAGTTAGATATATAATTTTAGTATTTATGGGTGCATTTAATTATGAGTTTTGTACTATAAATCAGAGCTCCTATACTTGAAAACCCAAAACACAGCGAAGTGAAGAAATGGAGTTAGATTTGTGGAGTATTGCTATAATTGTGGCAACATTTGCTGTTTCATTTGGATTCCTTAAGAAAGCTTATGAGAGGTAAATCCTTCCATAGTTTTGGTTTCCAGTTATTTTTTGTTTGAATTTTTTTTTATTCCTATAATTAATCTTTCTAATTTAATTAAACTTAAACAAACTATTTTAGGGATTCTTTTCAATATATTTTTAGACATGATAATAAATTTAATCCTTAATATTTTTTTTTGACAAATTAGCCTTTATGTTTTTTAGCTAAATTTAACCATTAACTTTTCAAAAATAGTCAAATTATTTTTTAACGAAGTTGGTGTGAAAACCCATGTGATGGTCTACGTGTACTTTATGCTAACACGACATTATTCATTTTATATGTCATGTCAATAAATAATTTAAACTTGTAACAATATTAAAAATTCAAAAAATAAGCATGAGATACATGTGGACTGCCATATGCTTAAATATTTAGCATTTTAGTTAGTATTTTTGTTAAAAAATCAATTTGACTCTGTTTCAAAAAGTTAATAGTTAAATTTGACTCTTTTTAAAAGGTTGAGAAGCAAATTTAACTCAAAAAAAAAATAAGGGCCAAATTAAAAAAAAATTGTAAACATTATCAGTTTCAAATTAGTTGATAAATTTAACATATTCTTTTTATCATTGTTATCGAATATACAATTCTTACACTTTTTTATATATAGATAATAATAAAAATCTTACATTTAGTAATGTTATCATAATCTCTACTATGCATAAATTTAGCATTTAACTCATAAATTTTAATTTTATATAAATATATTTTTCTACCATTATATACCATTGGTTAATACAATTAATCAATGCACTTAATTATTTCGGTTAAAATGTTTACGTGGATATTTTTTTAAAAACACAAATTCTAGTTCATGTTAAAATATATTTTGTGTGCTAAAATGGAATTTTAAAAAAAAATCATGTTAGCATCTTAATAGGAATAGTGACTGATATAAACTATTTGGATTTCCTAATTACATTATAAAAATAAGAGAATCAAGCTCTGGGTCTGGAAATATCGAACTTGAGAGTGAAGAATGGAGAAGGGGAATAACGCAGGTATAAGCCATATCCCGCATCTCCAAGCCACCTTCGCAATTACCCCGTTAGCACTAATAGCTTGTCCATGAATACCCACAGCAGGCACACCGGAAGACAAATTGGAATTAGACACATTATTGCGCAATAAGTATAACTTCCAAACTTTTGATATTGCTTTGCTCCGTAAGCTTGACCGCATAAGGTTTCCATGGCAGAAGCAAATCCCGACTTCAATTCTCAGCAGATAAATAACCGGCGTTAAATAGCATTAGATCCGCCTTACTACTTTTTCAAACCAATGTTTTTAGAATCAAATCAATGGTTAAATTAGTCTTTTTTAAAACTGAACTAATGATCGAATTAGTTAGACTATAATTTTGAATTTGACCCTTTCAAAATAAATTAATTATTAAAAATATTTAAAAATTTATAAAAATCGTTTTAACAGTTGATTCAAATAGTTTTTTTAGTTTAACTCAACCGTTTTATACTATATCGCAAGTAACTAAATTTTTTCTAGATGGACGGTTGAACTACCGTCTCTTCTCATTGTTTGAAAAGATTTTGGTAGTACTTACTTTAACATTAATGACCAAAGTCCAATTCAAACCTTTAAAATATTTTAAAATATTCGAATTAAATGTTTAAAATATTAATATTGTATTAATCAAATCTTTTTGTTAGTTTAGACGTCACTTTATGCACATTTGAATATTACATGAAGCATATTTAAAACACATTTGGATTTAAATTTGAAATATGCATCTGACAGGAGGATATGATTAATATAATATTGAAACATTGAAACAACGATTAAAATATTTTAATATATATTATTATTTAATGTGACGTTAATATAGTTTTTTAATAATTTTTTAAATAATATTTTAATGTAAACTCATTTTTTTAAGCATATCGAATTAAAATTGAAAAAATTGATTTAAACATCTTATATGTATCTGACCCGAATCCAACCCAACCTAACCGTGAGAGCTTCTAACGTCATCAGAACTAATCTTATTACACATTGAAAAGGACCATTAGAATTTTTAAGTGATAATTAACCTTCCACTAGAAAATTTAATGAATGATAAAATGTGAACAGGTTAGGGCAGCAGCAGCTTAAGTCTCTCCCTCCAGGTGATATGGGATGGCCATTGATTGGGAATACGTGGTCTTTCATAAGAGCTTACAAATCCCAAAGCCCAGAATCTTTCATCAACAATTTGAAGGAAAGGTCTCTTGCCAACCCTGCTTTAATTTAATCTCCAAACTAAAAACCTTCTTTAAAGGAAAAAGAACTAACATGGAAGCAAATCCAGGTACGGTAAAACAGGGATTTACAAGACCCATTTGTTTGGGAAGGCAAGCATCATAGTTTGCAGTGGGGAGTTATGTAAGAAAGTGTTGACAGATGACAACAACTTTCAATGGGGTTACCCTATTTCAAATCTGATTCTGGGTGATGTGTCATTCGATTACATGTCTAGTCACAGGCGACTTCACAGGCTATTGACCACGGTTCTCAATCAACACCAACCACCTTCATCGCATTTAGGGACCATTGAGAAAATCGTTATCAACACACTGGAAGAATGGAGTAAGATGAAGGAACCAATCCTTTTCGTTCCTGAGGTGAATAAGTTTGTGTTCAAACTCATTATAGCCATCTTTCTTGGCTCTGGAACTGACGATACTCAAATTGCATCCATGGAGGAGTATTATAGAAAAGTATACTATGGATTACATACCACTCCCATTAACATCCCTGGTTTTGCATATCATAGAGCAGTCCAGGCAAGGAAGGTGCTGGTGAATAAGATTCGAGGTGTATTGGGTGAAAGGAGAGAGAGGAGATGTAATGACCCCAACCCAAACTCAGGCATAATCGACTTTATGGAGAAAGCTGATTATGAGGATGGTAGACCAATGAGCCATGAACACCTTGTTTTTTTATTAATCGGGCTCTTCATTGCGGGTCGTGAAACTACATCTCGAGCGGCTATATGGGCCACCATCTATCTCCATAATCATCCCCGTCTGTTGCACAAGGCCAAGGTGAAATGGGATTTTGGTCTTTTACCCAAAACAACTCATCTGTTTTAACTTTTTTATTGGATTTCAAATTCCAATTTTTCAGGAAGAGCAAGAGGAAATCGTGAAAAGAAGACCTTCTTCCCAGAAAGGTTTAACCTTCACCGAAATTAAACAAATGAAATATCTAGCCAAGGTTAAAATTAAGATTTATATGTTCATCAATCATTTCCACTTGCAAATATGAAATCACTGTTGTATAACTTTTTAGGTGATTGACGAGACACTACGAATACGCACCAATGTTTTTTCAATCTTTCGAGAAGCAAAAAATGAAACTTATCTCAATGGTTAGTTTCTCTATAATTTCACCATATCCACTCTACGTGTTTAATTACTCATTTTCCTGTCTTCTCTTGTCTCACAACCAGTTTTAGAGTTGCTTTTAATATGTTTTTTAAAGGCTACCTGATACCGCAAGGCTGGAAAGTGTTGGCGTGGACAAGTGCAGTTCATATGGACCCTGAAATTTATCCCAACCCAAACCAGTTCCTTCCTTCAAGATGGGATGTAAGTAAAATGGAGAAATAATGACCTCGTACCATGGCATTGTAATAACTATGCTTTTTTTTTTTTCTTAAAAATGTTTCCAGGATTTTATACCCAAAGCAGGGGCTTTTCTACCCTTTTCAACAGGAAGTAGTACCTGTCCTGGAGCTGATCTGGCCAAACTTGAAATCACCATTTTCCTTCATTATTTCCTCCTCAACTATAAGTGAGTTTGGCTTAATTTCCTTTTAGTAATGTACATTTTAGGTCACTGTGCTCTCATAATATGCAGGCTTGTACAACTTAATCCAGGAGGTCCTGTTAATTATTTCCCTTCACCAGATCCAGCCGACAACTGTCCTGCCAAAATCATTAAGATCGGTTGATTATGCTTTACTACTTTAGTTCATAATAAAAAGGTTCCCAGCTTCTAATTTCCAGTTTTAGTGTTGCTAACACAGTCTATGCAATAAAAAAGACAAACATGTGTTCAGTTCTAGGTGCGTTCCATTTTCTATTTCTTTTATAGTTACAAACAAAAACAAGACAAAGTGATTTTTAAATGAAAATATGAATGTTTCTCTACCAATTTAATCTTTATATTTTAATTCGTGAACTTTTTGAATTTTAAAATTATGGTCTTACTCAATCGATTATTGTTAAATTTATTAAGTTCTGTTATTTCTAAAATTTGATTTGGCAAATATATTATTATGTGTAAACTGTAAAGCCATGTCAACTTATTATTCCACATGTAGTCAACCCTCTCTTTAACGGGGGGAAGGGTTGTATGAAACAGTGACGCCACGTCATCTGTATCTCTTTTCTAATAGTTTTGTGTCACATCAATATTTTTATCCTGAACTTCAACATTTTCATTCTGAAAAAAATCAAATTCAAATTAATATCCTGAAATTCTAGATAAAATTACTGATGTTACATAAAACTATTGGAAAGGGACAATATCTCAGTTTCATACAATCCATTCTCTTCTATAGCAGCCACCCACTATAACAATATTTCACTATGATAGTCAAGTTTCTTGGAGAACCGATTTTTTATGTTTTATTTTATTTCTCTATAATAGATTTTCACTTATAACAACAATATCCATAGTTAATGAGTACATTCTTTATTAAATTAGTTCTTTATAACAAAATATTGTCTAAATTTTTAAATAAAATTATAGCTATTTCATATAAGCAACCCCATTAACTATCATTTATTAAATGAAAACGATTTTAATTAAAATATTATTTCAATAAAATAATTAAAATTCATGTAAAAAAATCTATTAATCATATTTTATTAAATAAAAATGATCTTCAATGAGTGAAATTAAATATATTAATTCAATAAAGCTATTAAGCTCCCTAATTAAATATTCTACTATGAATTTAGGATATCATAAACTTAGAAATTGATTACTTGAATTTAATTACTCATGATAAATTATTTAATTTAAAAAACTCATATTGGTTAATTGAACTTGTTAGATTTATGAACTTTATATTAATAATGTGAAAGAATGTAAATAAAAGATACATAAAAGCAATAACGCATGCACCTGCTATACGTCTTTTAAAATTTGTTGATTTGATTCTCATTTTATTTCTTTTATGAACATAATTCCCAATTTCTTTATTTGGTGGAAATTTATTATATGAAGTTTAAGGTAAATTTACAACGGTTATCTTTCTATAACAATGTTGTCATAGGTGTATAGTAGTCATCTTTCTATAATAGACAAAATTTAAGTAGGCAAATAGGACTGTTATAGAGAGGGTTGACTGTATTACTCACTAAAAATCCAATCAATAGCTTACCAGCTCTCATTTGCATTAAGATCAAAATTTTAAAATTCGAAAAGTATAAGTACTTAGAATAATCCAATTAGATAATATGAACTAAATCTACAATTGTATGCATAGTATATGACTAGTAGAATTAAATAAAAGGACTTAACCACATCTCTCTAAATCAAATAAAATAGGTGTATGATAACATAATCCAGTTTATTTATTATCTTACTTTATTCTTACTTTTCTTATTATTCTATTGTTCTTGTCTTCTAATTTGAATTTTTGAATTTAATAACGAAAGAGTTTATTATAAATTGTTGAAATATTTGATTTGTTAGAATCTGATATTAGTAAAAATAGGATTTCCGGGAGATATAGAAAGATGCAAAACTCTATATTTCTATTCTATTTAAATTATATATACATACACAATAGAAGAAGATAAAATTCGTTTTATTTGTCTCTCTAATTTCGAATTTCATTTCTCATAAGGAAAAATTCACTTTTTATCTTGTTATTAGAGGTTTACTCATTAGTAATATCGGATAATAATAATTTTCCAGATAATTTATTTTTCGACAATTCCATTTTCTGTCACAAAATCAAAGCCCAGCAATTGAATATAACTACTACGTTTTAATTAAAAACAAATTTTAAAAATTTAAAAATTATATGGAAATTAAAATTATTAGCATTAAAAATATATAGATTAAATCCGCTAACTTTTGAAAAAAAAAAAAACTTTAACCCCATGTAATGCAATTTCCTAAAAGCAATACAAGAATAACACAATGATATGCTACCAAACTCCTACAAGATTTAATTTGGAAAGTCATTTTCGAAGCACATAGTCTATGCCATGTTGATGTAATAGGAAAAAGATATATATACACATATATATTGTAAATGAATGAGATAATAATTAGGAGAAAGGCTTATATGTATAAAGCAAATTGTAAAGATGGAAGTAGGAGAGTGAAGAAAAGTTATTTAATACATCTTCAAACTATTTCTTATGGGGAAGAAAGTTGTAGAACCATTTCCACAAATCATAGATTCCAAAAATCCCAAAAAGAAGGAAAGATTAAAAAAAACAAAACCTAAAATAAAATCCAGGCCTAGCTATGTACCACCTGAGTTTCCTTGCCATCCTTCAACTGGTAAGTGGACATTAGGCTGCATATTGGGTGGCAAATTGAAGAAAGGCAACCCACCTGGGACAGCACCGTCATCGGTAAACATGTTACCACCAATGTTTCCGCCGCCGCCGCCGCTTTGCATCTGCAGTTGGTCATCATCCTCTTCCAAAGGGAGTCTCTCATAGGCCACATTTGTAAACGACGATGCTATGAGAATAACAGGTCCAGCCGCCATCAGTTCCCCAACCACATTTCCCCCAACAACCTGACCTTGCCCGCCGGCCAAAAAGATTGTCAAACTGGTGGCGCCTGGAGGAGCTGGCGGCGGCAAAAACGAACCCGAAAGTGATAATATTTCGAATCTGCCATGAAGGGTAACAACAGCTCCAGCCGCAGCTGGTTGCCTAATGCTGACGTTGGTCACCGTACCACTCCCGCTCAGTATACACACTCCCCTTTGCCTTCTCCGAGCGTAGTTGGCAACACAGTCGAACACATCGCAGCCGCTCCCAACTTCCAGTAAGTGAGCCCGGAGCGTGTTTGCACTCTCCCTAGTGACGATGACCGGAGGCTTGGGCTTGTTTTTAGAACCTGGAGGACGACCCCTGGGCCTACGGGCTATAACAAGGTCACCCGAGTGGGAACCGTTGACTAAATCCAGAGCTTGGTGGGAACCATCATCATCTTGGCCGTGACGATTGTTTGAAACTTCGTGATCTTCAGGTTCAGGTTGGTGATGGAGGTGAAGGTCGGGTCTTTGAAGATGCTGAACGTAGCGAGAAGCAGCAGTGCCTAAATCAAGACCCGCCATGCGAGAGCAACAAAGGACAGCCGTAAACAAGGGAAAATAATGGATTAAAAATAGTTTTTTTTTTCTTAAAGAAATTATATATAATAAATCAAGAGTTAGATTAAAGGGAAGGCCTGTTTGGGGGCTCGAAGAAATAAGGAGAGAAAGGTTTTAGTGCTTTTTTATATTATTTTCAAAGAAAATAAAAGACAAGGAGAAGGACTGCCAATGCCAGAAAAGGGACAGAAACGAGGACGAAGAGAGGGAGGGGGGACTATGTCTGAAAGATTGCAATCATTTTCTCATCCTTAAAGTTTAAATAATATGAAAACCAAAAATAGGTTGGATGCAAGGTGCGAAATCACAATTTTTCTACTACCAAATTAAATTATAATTTTTATAATAGTAAAATTTTAATTAATATTTCTATAATTTTTAAAAAATTAACTAAAATTTAAAAAAAATTAAAAGTGTAATTTTTTTATTATTAATTTAAAATTTTAAAAAATATAAAAGAAATAAATAAAAAATTTTCTATTTTAGGCCGGGATCACTTGCCAACTAGCAACCGCCGTGCGAATCATACTCTCATTTTTTTGGGGCGTGGACTTTAATAATACATGGAGATATCTTTCAACTACAAAGTTTACCAATTTTATTTGCCAGAAAATAATTAATTCTTTTATGAATTTTTCAAATGAAAACTTCTTTGTGTGTACCCATAATATTTAGATAAAAAGTAACTCTAATCGAGTAAAAATATTATATTAATAATATATTTTTAAATTTCATATTTTTATTTAAAAATATATAATAATTATTAATATGATTTTTCATTTTAATTAAATTAATTCATATTTCAATTTTTAATAACCTTATTAAATATTAAATAATATTTATAAATATATAGATTATAATTTATAAGTACTTAGTGATAATTTTTTTATAATATAAAATATATATTTAAATAATATAAATAAGATTATTTATTTAAATCTTATTTAACTTTATTTAACATTTCTAGTTTTAATGCGTCATTATCTATTTTTATATGTGTAACTTCAAAATTTATTAGTAAATCTTATACAAAATATTATATTTATTATAAGATAAATTTCAGATTGTCAAAGAGTAATGCTTCGATAATATTTTATAACAAATATAATTATGATGCCCTTTGCTTCATAGAATATATCTTTGAAAACTAATTTCAAAAGAAATAGGTTTATTGGTGTAAAAAAACCTCAAACTTTTTCAAAAAAAGCAATTAAGCTCCTTTCTCTTTTTTTTTTCACTCAATTGAGCACTTGAACTTTCAAAATGTATAAAAAAGGCTCTCAAACTTCTTTAAAAAAAAGCAATTAAACCCCTGCTTATTTTTTCCACTCAATTGAGTATTTGAACTTTCAAAATGTATCAAAAAGACCCTCAAATTTTTTCAAAAAAATAATTAAGCCCCTACTCTTATTAAAAATTAAAAAAAATTATAAAAATAATAAATTTTAGAAAATTTATTAAAAATTAGAATTTTTTTTATAAAAATAGTAAAAAATTATAAAATTATAAAATTTTATAAAAATCATAAAAAAAATTAATGACCCGTAGCTTCTTTTTTTCAATTAAAATCATCACGTGTCGCAGCACAACGTGACATGTGGCAAAAAATGATAAAAGAAATAAAAATCAATAAAAGTTATAGAAAAATTATAAAATGCTTCTTTTGGTATAATAGTTTTTATAATTCTTTTATGAAATTTATATTTCTTTACATTTTATATAATTTTCTTACAACTTTATAAAATTTTATAATTTTTTATATATCTATACATTTTTACAATTTTTATAAAAGTTTACAATTTTTTATATTCTTTTACGATTTTTATATTTTTTTTTCTAATTTTTAATAAAAACATGGCTTAATTGTTTTTTTTTCTTTTTTTGGAAAAAATTTAAGAGTCTTTTTTATACATTTTGAAAGTTTAAGTGCCCAATTGACTGTAAAAAAAAAAAAGGAGGGGCTTAATTGCTTTTTTTGAAAAGGTTTGAGGGCCTTTTTAATGCATTTTGAAAGTTCAAGTATCTAAATGAGTCCAAAAAAAAGTAGGGGCTTAATTGCTTTTTCTAAAAAATTTGAGGACTTTTTGCCCCTTAAACCAAAAATTATATAAAAATTTTTTCTTAAATTCTATACAATCAAAATTTATATGGGATTGGATAATTTTTTTTACTCTTATAATGTGTTAGTATGTATAAAGAAAACAACTTTATTACATATTAACTCCCTCACATTTATAATCTTAATTTTAATATTTACATCTTTTGTCAATTTGATTTTTATTCGTTTTTTGAGCTAGACTTGATCATTAACCTTTCAAAAGGTGTCAAATTGTTTTTTTAACTGAAATGCTAATTAAAACATTAATTTTTAATGATGTTAGTGTGATAACCCACATGACAGTTCATGTGTGTTTCGTGCTAATATGGTACTATTTGTTTTATATCACATCCACAAATAATTTAATAATTAGAAAAAATATTAAAAAATAAAAAAAGTTCATAAATTTTCAAAAAATTAACATGAAATACACGTAGATTGCCATCAAAGTTGTCATGTTTAAAAATTTAACATTTTAGTCAGTATTTTTATTAAAAAACAAAACAACAATTTGACTCTTCTCGAAATGTTGATGGTCAAATTTGAGTCTTTTTAAAAGGTTAAGGGTCAAATTTAACTAAAAAATAATAAGTGTCAAATTGACAGAAGATATAAACATTAAGGGCTAAGTTTATTATTATAACTTTTATCTTTTAGTCTATTTCTTATCCATCTTTGATGGTTATAGATTAGACTATGGATGGAAATTTGGTTAGAGTTAAACTCCTACTTTTAAGAAGACTTATCCTAATTAGTAAATTAGACAATAATTATCTTTTACTCCAACAAATAAATAATAATTATTGTGATTTTATCATTAATTTCAACAAATGAAATCTTTATAGCCTTGACAAAGATTGAAGCTTGATTTGGTTCTCATCATGTGTCGATTTTTTCCTACATTTATTTTGCATTTCAATGGTCATATGTCAGCTCTATCTAAATTTTGTTTGCCTTTAATTTTTTTTATGCTAAATTGGTTTTGACTATAGTCATATATTATTAGTAAAAGCAATTTTAATTTGTGTTAATTTCGAAAGCGAAGATTTAAAATTAATTAATCACGATAACTAATTTTTTTTGTTAATTATACATAATTTTTTTATTAAAATGATAACAAATTAAGCTCTCAATTTTTATATATTTTATCAATTGATCTCAAATCTAAAAAGTTACCTGAAAATATATATAAAATTTTAAAAAGTTGAAAAAATAATATATATATATATATATAAATGGATTGAATGTGTAAATTTTGAAAATTAAATTTGTTATCATATCAATCAAAATTATGTAAAATTAACAATAATATTAATGTTGTGATTAATAGTCATTGGATATTAATTTTCTAAATTGATATGAATTAAATTATTCCATTTTTTAGAGAGACTAATTTACATATATAATTATACCGGTAAATTCCCTTTTTTTTTTAAAAAAAGTACTTAATTAGTTGAGGAGAAAAAAAAAATTGACCATGGTTAGAGTAGTTGTTTGGTTTTAGAAGAAAGAGAGTAGAAAAATTAGGGGCAAAATTTTATTTAAAATGATGTTTTAAATATTAAAAAAATAATAATAAATGGGAGGAATGGAGGCAAGTGGGCAATAGTGGTGCGGCGCGAGGGTCCCGTCCTTGTCTCCTCCTTCGGCCCCACTCTGGACGGCCCTCCACTCCTCCTTCGGCTGTCACTGCCCCTTGTTTTAGCCTTTAGCTTGACTTTCTGCAATTTGGATTACATTACTTTATCTAATGCCTGTTTCTTTCATTAAGTTGCCTGCATTATTGTTTGCTCCTAATCCTCCTTTTAAGTGAAAATACGCATACAACATTTTAATAAATACTAAAAAAGATTTTGAAAGTAATAATAAAAATAACATTTAATGATCGATAAAATTAACATAAAAAATCATATGCAAACATGAATCTATAGATTAAAAAGATATTTCTAAAGTAGAGAATTTATATTCTTGTTGTCTATATTGTTACAACAATATTAATATCTATTGAGTTAAGTTTCGATTAATTTTTTTTTTATCAAAACTCTTTTCATGGATTTGAATTTGTTTTCCTTTTACAATACTCTAAAATTAATTATTGGGATTGTGGTATAGGGGGACAAAATAAAGGTGGTGATGAGTTAGACTTCTTCATTTTGAAGCCATTTATGAAATAATAAAAGATTGACCCGAATCTTAATACAACTTGTTGATTTGGATTATATATATATTAATGCTAATTAATTAAACTCTGTTTTCCCCTCATAGGGGCAACCCTGCAAGTTCAAGCTGTGCCAGCCCTTGAAAGTGAAAGCCTAACCAATTCTAATGCTTCTCTTACCAAGCAGTAATTAGGTTCTCTCGGAGAGATTAGTGTTTTCTTTTTCTTTTTCATTTTTAAATCTTTTGATAATTCCAATCTTCTTTACATTATGAATCCATAATTGCATGCATTTCATATTTGACATTTTATAGTTTTCAACCATAGCAAAGATGGCAACCCAAAACTTGACAAAGTCTTTTCTTTTCATTTTTTAAAAATCACACATCTTCATTGGATACCTCACCCACGTGTTCATGATTTTATATATAAAATAATTGATGATTGCTAATTGCTTACAACCCTAATATGTTGAATGGAAATACTAGATTGCTCTAGTTACTAGTGGAGAAGCTATGATGTTAACTTTGTAAGGGTCATAGTATGTATATAAACTGAAAAATCTTAGACCTTGAGGGGGAGGCATGGCCCCTTGGGTATCTTAGTGCCTTCACCACTAGTAGCCACTTCGGTTGTCACTGTGATGAACAAGCAAAATAAGAGTAAACAGTGGACATAAAATATTGTTTATACAGTTTCGTTTCTCCACATCTATGGAGCCTAGCTCAATAAGTTAGTCTACTATTGTTTTCCCCAATACAACAAGTGAATCATGTCTTAACTGTAACACCCCTTACCCGTATTCTTCGCTGGAATAGGGTACGAGGCATTATCAGAGTTTATCGAATTAAATTTTTTTGTTATTACGAGTTAAATACTATTCATTTATCAAAACATTTCATGACGTCCTTTAGATGGGCCTCCAAAACCCAAAACATACTTCGGGACCAAACCAGAATTAAATCGAAACCATAGGGAATTTTTCGCAAAATCCCAAAGTTTTTTTTTTTTATAAACTCAATATAATCCCATTATAAATATCTAACCTTCCCTGCAAATTTTAAAATCGAGACCAATCCAACCAACCAATTCATTTCAACCAATTTGATACCAAATTATACTTCTATTATAATTATACCATTTAACATATTCATCGTTACTTACTTTAATGCATATTCATTAAACAAGTCTTAGCATTTATATAATCACCAAACCTTATACATGCCATATAAATCAAAAAGGAAATTTACAAAAGCCACCGGAGATAATCTGGATAGTGTGACCCTCTATGTTGATCCGATCCTCCGTATACTTCCACGTCAATCTACAAGAGACATTGAATACACTCAAGTAAGCTTATAGAAGCTTAGTAAGTTCATAGGCGTAAAACATAAATCTTACCAAATATTTATACATTTATACAATATATACAATTATTAAGTTCACCTGTCAACCACACTCATTGGTGAGTTCCTTTATATAAACTCACTACCACTTATCCATTTCCTTTAATTCTTTTGGGCCCATTTGTCACATATCATTTTTAACCAAATTAGGGAACGGTTACGAAAAATTGAGTACTTCACTTCCACTTTGCCATAGTATAACTATGGTCTTGCGTATGATCACTTATCACTTTTTTTTTTTGGAGTCATAATCCTGCCACGATCTTACACTGTTCACATTTATCACTTGTCACTTGTCACTGATCAGATAAGTGTAGCTAAAGCTACCACTTATCACTTGTCACTTGTCATTGATCAGATAAGTGTAGCTGAGGCTACCACTTATCACTTATCACTTGTCACTGATCAGATAAGTATAGCTGAAGCTACCACTTATCACTTGTCATTTGTCATTGATCAGATAAGTGTAGCTGAGGCTACCACTTATCACTTATCACTTGTCACTGATCAGAAGTACTTAAATCCGACGTTCCGCTCAATTTGATCATTTATTCGGTTTTCGGGTTGTTATTTTATTCTCTATTCATCAATAAATATATCTCATCATACATTATATAATTCATAAAATTAACATTTAATCATTAAATTTCAACCATATGAACTTACCTGGGTCGATTTGCAAAATTTGTGAAAGTTCAAGGACTAATCAGTTACTTTTTCTTTTCTTCGACTTGCTTCGGGTTCTCGATCTATCATTGTGAAATCATTCATTTATCAGTATTGACTTCATCTTCACTCTATTTTACATTCTTAATGCTTATAACCCGCTTATAAGTAATATTATCTATAATTTCACTATTTACTTATGTATATTCCAATGATGTCCATCCGTGTCATAGTCACTAAATTATTTTTATCTTGAGCTACAGAACTCCAAATTAGGATCCACTAATTTTCCCTGAAACTAGACTCTTCTTACTATAAAAATTTCATAATTTTTGGTTGGGCCAATTAATACAGTTTATTCATTGAAGTATCCCCTGTTCTGCTATCTGACAGTTCCAACCCTTCTTCACTAAAAATTAATTATCTCATTGTACGGGATTCGAATAATGTTCCCGTTTGTTTCTCTTGAAAATAGACTCATTCAAGATTATAAACATATAAATTTAAGCCCCTAATTATTTTTATCCAATTTTTGATGATTTTACAAATTCAGAACAGGGGAACCCAAAATCATTCTGACAATGTCTCACAAAATCTATTATATCTCATGATTTACAATTCCATTTCTTACATAATTTATTCTATAAGAAACTAGACTCAATAATCTTTAATTTCATATTTATTCATCCTCTAATTCCATTTCTACAATTTTTGGTGATTTTTCAAAGTTAGACCACTGAAACTATCCAAAACTGTTTTAGTGCAAATGTTGATTTCGATTTTTGCCCCAAATTTCACAGTTCATACAATTCAGTCATTGCTCAATTAACCCCTCAATGAAGCTACTTTTTCCCAATTAATGCTTTACCTAGACATTATAAGTTATTTCACAATTATTTAAATTCATAATTTCCACATAAAACCCTAACTTCAAACCCTTTCACTATTAGGTCCCAAACATTCACTTTCTATTCAATTCTTTCAATAAAATCAGCATATAATCAATTTAAAGCTCTAATTCCATGCTAAAATCATCATATACTTTTAGCACATATTCATAGAAACCTTCAATTTCTTGCATAGAATAAAAAACTAATGAATTTAACAAGTGGACTTAGTTGTAAAAGTCACAAAAACACAAAAATTTCAAGAAACAATCAAGAATTGAACTTACTTGCAGTAAAAATATGAAAAACCAGCTTAAGGAAACCCTTCTATGGTGTTTTTGCTGATGAGAATGCAGGAAAATAAAGAGAAATCTAGATAATTCCACTTTAGTCCTAGCTTTATTAAGTAAATTTTACAATATTCCAATTTTACCCTTAATTCTCCTTATTTTCTTGCTGATTTCATGCCTTTGCCGTCCAGCCCAAATAGACATTAGGTCTATTTTCCTTTTAAACCCTCTTTCTTTTATCATTTAAGCTATTTAATCCTTTTCCAAAAGTTTACATTTGTTACAATGTAGTCCTTTTTATTCAATTAACTATCGGAACTTTAAAATTTCTTGACGAAACTTTAATACTGACTTATTAGCACTCCATAAATATTTATATAAATATTTATGGCTCGATTTAAAATTTTCAAAGTCTCGACACCTCATTTTTTTATTATAATTATTTTAATATTTATTTCTAGTCTATTATTCACTATTTCAAAAATTTTCCTAACTTCATATCTAACTTATATTCACTAAATTAATAATATTTTCTACTCATTTGTTGGATTTAGTGATCTCGAATCACTGTTCCGACACCACTGAAAATTTAGGCTATTACAATTCTCCCCCCTTAAAAAATTTCGTCCTCGAAATTTGTTACCTGTAAATAGGTTCGGATTTTGTGATTTCATTGATTCCTCTGTTTCCCAGGTTGCCTCCTCCACATCATGCCGATGCCACAACACTTTTACTAACGGTACCCGTTTGTTCCTTAACTCATTAATTTCCCAAGCTAGAATTTTCACCGGTTCTTCTGAATAAGTCATGTCAGGTTGGAGCTCTATTTCCGTATTAGGAATTACATGTGATGGATCTGATCTGTATCGTCTCAACATAGACACATGAAACACGTTATTAATCTTTTCAAGCTCCGGGGGTAAAGCCAATCTATAAGCTACTGGACCGATTCTTTCAATGATTTCATATGGCCCGATAAATCGTGGGCTGAGTTTTCCCTTTCTACCGAATCGCAAAACTTTCTTCCACGGTGACACTTTCAAAAATACTCGATCACCCACATTAAACTCTATATCTCTTCTCTTTAAATCTGCATATGATTTTTGCCGATCGAAGGCAGCTTTTAAATAATCTCGAATAATACGAACTTTTTTTTCGGTTTCCTGAATTAAGTCCACTCCCACTAGTTTCGGTTCACTTAATTCAGACCAATATAATGGAGTTCTACACTTTCTTCCATACAAAGCTTCAAATGAAGCCATTTTAATACTAGTTTGATAACTATTATTATAAGCAAATTCGACTAAAGGTAAATACCTTTCCCAACTGCCGCCAAACTCAAGTATACAAAACCTTAACATATCTTCTAAAATCAATCGCTCATTTCCGATCGCCTGGTGCATGCGAGGATGAAAAGTCATGGCTGAAATTTAATTTAGTGCCCAAAGCCTCCTGTAATTTACTCCAAAATCTAGAAGTAAATCTTGGATCCCGATCCGAAATAATAGATACTGGAACTCCATGTAATCTCACAATCTCAAAGATATACAATTCCGCTAACTTTTCTAATGAAAAATTTGTTCTGACTGGAATAAAATGTGCCGACTTTGTCAATCTATCAACGATAACCTAGATTGAATCTTTCTTTCTCACAGTCACAGGCAATCCTGATACAAAATCCATCGTAACGTGCTCCCACTTCCATTCAGGAATCATACTAGGTTGTAATAAACTCGTTGGTACTTGATGCTCTGCTTTCACCTGCTGACAGATTAGACATTTTACAACAAATTCACAAATCTCTCGCTTCATACCAGGCCACCAGTACATTCTTTTTAAATCACAATACATTTTTGTACTACCCGAATAAATAGAATACATATTATTATGAGCTTCAGCAAGAATATCATTTTTCATTTATGAATTATTCGGAACACAAATTCTATTACGATAACGCAACATACCATCATCATCAACGCTATATTCTGAACTCAAGTTATCCTGAACCATTTGTTGTTTCAGCACTAGTTTCGGATCATCAATCTGTAATTCACGGATCCGTTGAAGGAATGTAGATTTCGCTTTCAATTCTGCTAGTACTGAACCATCTTCATTAACAAACAAATAAACATTCATTGCTCGAAGTGCAAACAATAATGATTTTCAGCTAAGTGCATCAGCGACCACATCAGCAAATTCATTAACAACTGGCAACTGTTTCAACTTTGATTCAGAATCCCGAGTATCAAGAATATATGTAATGGCCTAAATTCAAGGTTATCGGAACAGTGGTTTCGTAACCACAAATCTGACTTAAAGAGAAATTTATTTCAATATTTTTGCATGAATATTTATATGATAGAAAAATCGTATGAAAATATTGATAGAAAAATTTTATCGATTTAGTGATTAGTTAGAAAAAGAAATTATTGAAGAAATTAGGTAAAATAAGGTATCAGGACCTCTATCTCGTAAAACCGAGTTGAAAAATAATTTTATAAATATTTATGAAATGTAAGTAATGTGGTATTAAAATTTCGTTAGGAAATTTTAATGTTTGGATAGTTAATTAAATGAAAAGGACTAAATTGTAAATGGTGTAAAAGTGGGTAGGATGATTAAATAGCTTAAGTGTCTAATGAGAGAGGATTTAAAAGGAAAATAGACCCAAAATTTATTCGAGCTGGACGGCAAGGGCATGAAATCAGCAGGAAAATTGATAAATTAAGGGCAAAATTAGAATATTGCAAAATTAAAATAGGAAATATCTAGATTTCTCTTCATTTCTCTTCAATTCCAGCATCTAAAAATGCCATAGGAGGGTTCTCTAAGCTGGTATTCCATAATTTTTGCACCAAGTGAGTTAATCCTTGCCTTTTTCTTGTAATTTTTGTGTTTCTAGGACTTTTACAACTAGGTCCTACTATTAAATTCATTAGTTTTTGATTTCATGGATGAAATTGAAAGTCACCATGGTTGATTTATGTAAGTATATGATGAAATAGAATGAAATTAAAGCTTTAAATTGTTTATGAGATGATTTTATTAGGTAATTTCAATGGAAATTGATTTTTAGGACCTAATTGTGAAAATGTTTAGAATTGAAGTCTATTTCTAAAATTTTGATTTCTAAAGGTTGTAAACTAGTTTAAGTTGATATAATAACGTGTTAATTGAGAAAAATAAGCTCAATTGAGAGGCTAATTGAGTAGGGACGAAATTATCATTTATTAAAAGTTTAAGGGAAAAATGGTAATAAACAGCTTGCACTAAAACAGTTTGGACAGCAGCAGTAGGCTAACTTTGAAAAATCACCAAAAATTGTTAGAATCGAATTAGAAGAGAAAAAAATTGAGTCTAATTTCTCATAGAAGAAATAGTGAAAGCAATAGATTTGTAAATTTTGAGATATAATGAATTTTGTGAGACAAGGTCAGAATGAACTCGGGTTCTCCTATTCTAACTTTGAAAAATCATAAAAAATTGAATAAAAATAATTAGGGACTTAAATTTATATTTCTAGAATCCTGAATGAGTCTATTTTTAATAGAAACAAACGAAAACATCATTTGAATCCTGTATGAAGAGATAATTAATTTTTAGTGAAGAAGGGTCAGAACTGTTAGATAGCAGAACAGGGGTGACTTTAAAGAATAAACTGTACTGATTGGCTAAACCAAAAATTCTAAAAATTTTATGGTAAGAAGATATGTGAGTCTAGTTTCAGGGAAAATTATCAGATCCTAATTTGGAGTTCTTTAGCTCAAGATAAAAATAATTTAGTGACTATGACTCAAGTAGACAGCTTTGAATGAACTATAAATAATAGTTGAATTATAGAGAATGTTGCATATGAACATGAAATGTATTAAATTGATAATTAAATTTATTTATTTAGATCCATAAAATTCAAATACGAAGCTAGATCGAGGAAAAGAAAAAGTTCAGGATTATTAGATTTTTTGTACACGAACAAGTATCAAGGTAAGTTCATGTAACTTGAATTATATTCTTAAATACTTGAAATGTATGTTATTGATGTGAATATGATTTGAATGTTCATTATATGGAAATTGATGAAACATTGATATATTTGATATAAAGGGAAGAAATCCCGTTGAATGAAAGGAAAATTCGATGGATCTCTCGAAAGGAATTGACGGTAAAAGGATCTAGCCCGAACAGGTGATCCTATCCCGATATAGCCCTCCCGAAGAATATGTGGAAAATAGATTTAGCCCGGACGGGTAATCCGAATTAGGTCCGATTTAGCTTTGGACTGTAATTCGGATCTAAGTTCATTAAAGTAATTGTCGTTGCGGGATTTAGCTGGGACTAGTAATCCCGACAATACTCTATGAGTTTATATTACAGAGGATTTAGCCTGGACTGGTAATCCCGCTGTAAGGATGAGGTTCGCGAGAGTGTGCTCTCTAAAATGGAAATGTGCGCACATGAATATGAATTGACGGACCCGGAAATGTACACTAAAAGTGTACCTCTGAAAATCCATCGAAAATTCCAAGAAATTCAACGGGATAAATATGGAAAAATAATAAGGGAATGAAAACTATGGTATTAATGAGCTCATCAATCATGGTATATAATATATTAATACATGGAAGTTATTGCACTGACTTGAATATTGAGTTTGTGCATGTTAGGGTAATATTGTATGGAATGAATATATGAATGTTTATTGCATTGTATTGAAAATATTAGGTAAGTATAATTCTTGTTACATGAGCTTACTAAGCACAAAGTGCTTACCTTGTTTCATTTTCCCCTATTTTGTAGTGTTAAGAGCTCGGAGGTCGGATTTGGTCAGAGACACATCACACTATCAACCTCAGGATTTCGGTATATAAAGAAACTTTATTTTAGGAACCAATGGCATATATAAGCTGATAAAGTAAATGATTCTGTGAAATGAATGTAAGGTTAGCCAATGGTATGGCTAACAAATCTTGGTTTTGGTATGTGATGAGGTTATCTTATAAAAATACATGAATCTATCTTGAAAATATGTTGAATTGGATTGATTGATGTGGATTGGTCTCGATTTAATATTGCAGGGAAGGTTAGATATCTGTAAAAGGGATTATACTGAGTTTTTAAAAAAAAAAATTATTCGTAAACTCCGGTAATGCCTTGTACCCTATTTTGGTAATGAGTACGGGTAGGGGGTATTACAATATAAGCTAAATATGCTTCATTACCCTTCCGTATTAACTTTTGAGCTGAAAATGTTGAAATAATTCTGACATTATCTTTTATATTTCCAAACTCAGCCGAAATCATTTCTCCTGCCTGATTTTTCAAATTAATCCATTTCTCTCGACAGTTTACTACAGCATCATGTTTTATTAACCAATCCATCCCTAGAATAATATCAAATTCCCGAAAGGGTAACAACATCAAATCAGCAGGGAATTCACAGCCTTTCACTTTCAGTGGACAATTACGACAGATTAAATTAACTATCACACTTTGACCTAATGGATTAGTGACTTGTATATCATGATTAGTGGATTCAACAGATAATTTCTTTTCAGATGCTAGCATAGTGCAAATATATGAATGAGTAGACCCAGGGTCTATTAATGTATAAACAGTAACATCATAAAGATAGAAAATACCAGCAATTACATCAGGAGTCGTAGCTTCTTCCGTTGCTCGAATGGCATAGGTACGTGCTGGTGCTTTATTCTCTGATTGACTAACTGGTTCTCTCATACCCGAACGGGTAGCCCTTGTAGCACTGCTCTGGCCCGAACGTCTACTTATTTGGAGAGTGGTTCTCTGTATCCCTTTCTGTTCCACTTCATCTTTTTGCAGCTGAGGACAATCTCGAATAAGATGATCAGTAGCCCCACATTTATAACAAGCCCCCATCTTAGTCCTGTATTGACCGAAATGATGTCTTCCCTAATATTGACACTTAGGTCGGGGAGTATTCTGAACACTACTCACACTTGTTGCAGGTCTATCAAATACCTTGAAATCAGATTGTATTGATCTACCTCTACCCATTCTTCCCGGCACTGATGTAGTTCGACTAATTTCTTCTCTAGATTTCTTCACCGGCAAATCTAAATATGACTTAGAAGCAGCTCTTTTAAATGACTCTTTATTTCTCCGATCTCGCTGCATTTTTCTATTATATACTTCTTCGATCTTTTAAGCACGGTCTGACAGAACAACGAACTTTCGTATTTCATTACCCCCAATCATCATTCTAATCTCATCATTTAACCCTTCTTCAAATCTGATATACATTTCTTCTTCAGTAGTTACAATGTCTCGAGCATATTTGCTGAGGTAGACAAATTCTCTTTCGTATTCAGTCACTGACTTATTTTCCTGTCGTAGATCAAGAAATTCTCTATTTTTCTTGTCTAGATATCTTTTCCCCACATATTTCTTTCTAAACTCGTTCTGGAAAAATTCCCAAGTAACCTTCTCTGCAGGTACTACAGCTTCCACAGTTTCCCAGCAGTTATATTTATATAAATATTTATGGCTCGATTTAAAATTTTCAAAGTCTCGATACCTCGTTTTTTTATTATAATTATTTTAATATTTATATCTAGTCTACTATTCACTACTTCAAAAATTTTCCTAACTTAATATCTAACTTATATTCACTAAATTAATAATATTTTCTACTCATTTGTCAGATTTAGTGATCTCGAATCACTGTTCCGACACCACTGAAAATTTAGGCTATTACATTAACGCTTCACATTGTGTAAACCTCACTTTTTTGCCTCAGGACTAGATCACTCACCTCTAAATTCTCCCCTGAGAATTTAGGTTTTAAACATAACCTGTTTACTCTTCAAATGCACTCACAGAATACATTCCTTAATAAACAATAAAGTGCTCTTTCAATTCTCATAAAAACCTATGCAAGTCTCTCTTTCAAGATTTGCTAACATACTAGTGATCAATTACAATCCAACTCCTTTAATAATTGCAGCTACAAAGTAGCAAAAAGCAGTATACTAATAAAGTCAAAGTAAAATGGATTGTTGGAGATTCACTCTTCAATGGTGTCTTTAATTTGACTCATTTCATTCCTCACAATCCAAGGGATCCAATTGTTTAATTTGATCCAATCCAATCTTCAATGGCACTTAACCAACTACTTCAAAAACTTATCTCAAGAATCTCTCCCTTTGACAATATGAGGAGCAAAATAACTACCAGATTCCATCACCAATCAATACCTCCAACTTCTATCACACTACTCCCCTTTTTTATTCAAAATAAATGCCAAATCTTCACTGCTTTGGGCAAGCTAGCAGAACATTACGCAAAGCTATCTTCCTATCTCGAATCTATTAGATAACTCAAATTTCTATGCGTAGTTTGGCAATGACTGGGTTATGAGAGTTAATGGAAGAAGACAAGTGGTCGATTATTCTCCTATTGAACCCGACAAGGTTGCTCAAAGTGCTTATGGAAGTAGGCACTTCATATTCCATTTTAGGTTCTATTGCTTCAAGTTCTTCCTCTTCATCACCAGGTTGATCAGTTGGATTAGTAGAGATGTGCTTGCCTTCAAGCCGCTTTAGTGAAACTTTTAACTCAACCATTGCTCTTTCAGGTTGCTTAATGGCACACACAAGCCTTGGATTATGAAGGATTAGTACTTGAAAGATTAAATAGGGGAAAGGCAAGAGATACCTTGCATGGACTTTCTAAGCATGTTTCACCACCTCTTCAAAACCAATTGAACAAGATTGAATTCAGCCATCTCTAATACAACTTTCTTACTCACTGCATCCCTTTGGTTATTGGGTAGCCAATTTCTTGTGGCAACGCTAAATAAGGTTACATAGGTAGCAGCTAGGGATGAGGCTTGAATGTTCCCCTTCTTAGGGTAGGTGATATGAACATTGTTGGTGATAATAGAGGCAATAGTTTCCAAGGATTCCTCCAGCTCAACTACGTTTTGATAGTAGCAATTGAACACTTTTCTGATCAAGGCAAGAGTAAAGTCATATCACCTTCTACGAACGAATACCTTCTAGTAGAGTTTGCCTTGGTTATCAATGATGCTCCTCAAAAGATTTGCATAGAATTCAAGCACCACTTGTCTCACATACGGAAGACCTATTAACTGTACTTTGCAATACTTTCCTCCTAACATATAGGGTGCAAACTCCTGTAGTGATCAAATCATGCAATGAACTCCAATATTTAAGTAAAAGAAATTATTTTTTGCAAATATCAACTTAATAACAGTGTTTTTAAAACTAGATTAGATCAGTCGGTTGGATCAGGAATTGGTCAGTATATTGATTCGGACAAAGAGATTGAATTAATCTCTAAATGAATTGCTTAGAATCAATAAAAAACGAAAATCGGGACAAAAAATTAGCAGTTTGATTGGTTGAATTGGTTAATAAATTTTTAATTTTTTTTAAATATTTGACTAATTTTTAATTTTTAATTTATTTTTTGGATCATTGATTGAATCGAGAATCAGTGATTCGAATAATTTGACCACAATCTAATTTTTAAAGCATTGCTTAAAACCGCAATCTCAACTTTTTTATTATCTATTTATACTATATTTAAATCCTTGATTAAGTTAATATGACGAGATAACTAGACACAAATTCAGTTGCAAAATGTATTAAAACTTATTCTTTTTACAAAGTAAAATATTAATTTGAGGGCTTTTTATATATTTTTATATAAAGTATATTGAAATCAATTTAAATAAAAGAATAAAAAAATTACTCATACTTGATGAGATTTGAACTACAACACTATGATCTCTAAAACCTTAATTTTACCATTTCAACCAAAATCTTTGTTTTTAACATAAACTTTTTATAAATATATATATACATATATATATATATATATTTTTTAAATAAATTTATTTTACTTGAAACGTCTTCTTTATAATTTGAGTTAACTTACCCATAAAATAAGTTAAAGTATATAGGAGATACCGCTATATTATAGAGACTGAATTAAATTAGTCCCTCTATTATTAAATGAATCAATTTAATTCATATATTATAAAGTCAAATTGGAATAGAGTTAAGGTTTCCTGTTTAAATAAATATAAGTTACTATTTAATATAGGTAATATTTTTAAAGTTTTTATAGTTTTATAAATAAAATCTTTTATTTGGAATTAAATTGTAGTTAAAAAATATTTTTCAAGATATTTTTTTTATACACCAAATGTTAACTCTATTCTAATTTGGACCTATTTGATTTTTTTAAAATAATAGATGAACTAAATTGATCCATTTATTAATAAAAGAACAAATTTAACGTAATTCCTATAATACATAAACCTCCTAAATACTTCTAATAAAATCACAAAAATATTAGTTGCTCTAAATATAAACCTAGTCAGCCAAACCCTATTAAACCATTTAAAATTTTCAGTAATAAGTTGTATTACAATTTTTAAAGGAAAAACTCAAAGACAAATCTTAGAAATAATTTGTTAAAAAAATTAAAAATAATGTTATTGGAAGTGATAATCATAAAAAAAAAAAAGAATCAATATAAATGATAAACATTGGTTCTAAAAAGTAAATGACCCAACTATTGGTAACTTTTTTTTTTGTGTGTGTCATTCAACTATTCGATTTTTTTTCCTTTTTGTTCATCAGATGTTGATCGGTTGATGAAAAGATGATGCAAAAATTTTTAAAATTGGCATAATAGCAATTTTAACTTTCAACACTTATATATTGTGTCACAAATAAAAGTAAAACTGTAAAAATGATCAAATTACATAATGTATAATGCTGAGAGTTAAAGTTACAATTATACTAATTTTAAAAGTTACCAAGTTTTTTTTATTAGTAATTTAACAACTAGTGACTTAAAAGGGAAAAAAACTGAATAGTTGGGTGACTACTAATGTAGTTTACCCAAAAATAAAAGCTAAAGGGCAAATTTTGCTATTAGACCTTGTACTTTGCGTAAGTTGTGTATTTAGTACCTATAATTTAATTTAATCAATTTTAGTTTCTATACTTTTCGAATTTTGAAATTTTAGTCCTAATCTAATAGTACTAGTTAAATCTATTTGGTTAAATTACGCCATTAGTCTTGTATTATACGTGAAGTTATATATTTATTCCACGTTCACTAGTTGGATCATTCTTAGTGACTATATTTTTTGAATTTAAAAATTTCAGTCTTAATATAAACGAAAATCGTTAAATCTTTTCACTGATTTTTGTGTGTGGGGAATATGTGAAAATAAAAAAATAGATATAGTATTGCACATGCGGTAATATGTTTGATACACCAAATTTAAAAAATAACAGAAATTAACTAAATTAATTTAATAGCTATTATTTGGTTCGGACCAAAATTTTTAAATTCTAAAAATATAAAAATGAAAAATTATGAAATTAAAGTAGACAAACTAAAACTACAATTTTAACAGACTTTGAAGAAAAAAATTCAGCTTAATGGAAAGATGTTTTTCCGCAAGAGACAAAATTAATGAAGCATAATGATTAATGAAGAAGGCGCGTTAGGAGCACTTCCTAAGTAATGGAGAGTAAAGAGGTAGTGAAGGACTTTGTTGATGCTCATAATTGTCCCTTCGTACTTTAAAAGGACCAATAAACAAGGACAGGAATCACTAATGTCAATTCCATTTCTTGCATCCACCTAACCTCAACACACACTATCATCTAGGCTTTATTAATAGCGTATTGAAAAGTGTAGTAAAAAAGTATAATTTATTAAACATATTTTTGATATAAGAAGTGTTTTAAAGATGAAAGTATTTTTAACTAAAATATTTTTTAAATGCTAAAAATTGGCCAAACCTAGAAATAGGAAATTTGAGTTTTCTTTAAAAGCATTTTTTGTTCCAAAAGTAATTTTTAGGAGTACTGCTAAATTAGTCTTTAATTCAGTTGACATCAATATTATTGTTAGAACAAGAAGACATAAATTTAAGTATACTTAAATATATTTATCTTCTTATTTAAGTAATTATGTAAAAATATGGATCAAATTTTTACTTTCAAACACAACTTAAAAACTAAAAATACCTAAGTATCAATTTTTACTGCTTTTCAAGCAATTTTTATAGCAAAAGTTAAATGTTTTTGATCGGTGGAAGAATATAATATTTTTTAAACCTAATGTTAGAACACCAAGATTGACCCAAATACATTCAAAGGTTATAGTTGGAAATTAGTTGGGGGTTGGGCACTTGGCAGTTGGCACAAAGATTGTAGCAACATGTGAGAGTGACTTAACCTAGTCCTATGTAAGAGATGTGGAGTGACGAAAGTCATTGGAGTTTTGTTACTAGTCTTTATTATCGACTCTTTTTAACTTGTGCTTAGTAATGTCATTTCATTGGTAACCCATATTGTCAACTAAGTACAACCCAATTCAAAACTACTCACTTTTGTAATTGAGATTAAAAACAGTAAGATTTATGGAGTTTAATAAGATTTTTAAGTTTAAATCCAAAGTCAAAACCCTTTGAGAGATTCACAATTCTTTTTTAAGATTTTTAAATTATTTTGAATTTGATAATATGAATTTGAATTGAGCAACTTGGAGATATTAACTTATGGTTTGGTTGAATTTTTAGTTGTCCAATAAATGGTTAAATGACGTGCCATATATTATCTATATTATTGAATGCATTTTAGTCGGAGCTTGAATCCAAAAATTTGGTCAATTGTTGGATTGGAACGTTTTTCTTTATGGGACAAGGGCTTCTTGTTTGGTTTCAGTATAAGGGAATTTCCGCATCCAAAGTAACAAACAAATTGTAATTGCTGATTGAGTCGTAGTTTAATTGATATAGATATTATTATCAATGCATGAAGATGTTAGTTCGAATGCGCTGAAACGTATTATCCTCCTACTTATAAGTTGAGAGGGACTATATATAATTTTAAACATTAAAAAAAAAAAGAACATATATGATCGAGATTATTAAAAAAAATTCTAATTAATGCCTTGGTGGCATCTAACTAATAGGTCAACCTCCAACACATTCAGATTTCAAGATAAGACTCTTCATTTATTTACCCTTTTAATATCACTAGTTGACAAAACAAATTTTGATTAATTTAAAGGAATGATACACAATCCAATCTCCTTCCATATTAAACAAAAGGAATTTAAATGTCACTAAATTCATTAATTATAGTTTATTTTCCTCCAAATTCACCACTAGCCACCATATATATGAAACTTCCAAGTAGGTGCTCCCATGGAGGCCAAGTTCATGCATTTATTCCTATATATGATGTATAAAATAATAATCGGTAATCTCAATGAAATCATCAATATAGACCGGACATGAAACTAAGTAATTTTCAACATGCCTAATCTATGCTTAAATCCGAGGCTCCACCAAATTACTATATATATATATATATATCCTATGAAAAGGTAATACCAAATATTGGCTTAAATATATGCACAATTTTTAACCTCCAAAACAATTGAAATGATTAGCTAGAAGTTAGAGAAACCCTTTTTATGGCATCATTAACATATTGTTACACTCAAAGAATTTAACATGATGCTGCCACAAACTCAACCTCCACCGACCTTTTTAGAATGCAAAATTTTATATATAATATTATAAATACTATAAATATGAAACAAATATAGATCCCATCATACAAGAAACACCCTCGTCTGGTTTTATATACTATATATTAATTTTGAAGAAAAGTAATATATAATATATAATTATCGGTAAAAATACTATGGAGGTTTTTGTACGAGAAGTCAGATTTCGTTTTACTCCTTTTAGAAAATAGATAATTTAATATTTGTACGTTAGATAAAAAAGCAAATTGATCCTTTTTGTTAAAAATTTGATCCCTTTGTCGGAATAAAGACCAATTTTTAACAGTAGAAATGGATAAAATCTTAATAGAATGACCAACTTGCTTTTCGATCTAATGTATATGGATGAATTTACTCACTTTTTCATGTAGAAAAAAAATATAATATAGTTCCTAATACAGAATTCTCTCTCATACTTTCACCCATAACTATCACAATCTAAGGCGCCATAGCCTGAATTTCCTAAGAAGGGATTGATGAAATATTATGAGACAGAATATTGAAGGGTGTGGTGCTTACTAATAATTATAAATAACAGCAATTCAATATCAGCAAACGCTAAATCTTCACTAGATATTGTTAGTTTGATTTTATCACAATATTAAATAATTGAGAAATAATTAAAGAAAGTAGGGAAGGTATCAATAAAGATGCCTCTAAAGAGTACAATAACAAAACATACTATAATTTGTCAGTGAAGCATAATCTATCAATGAATTAATGTACAACATCAAACTTAATTAGAGATTAATTTATATTATGGACATTAATTCATTACATCAAACTTAATTAGAGATTAGTTTATATTATTTGAGGTTGTTTACATGATTGAAATTGTGTGTTTAATAATAGATGGATCCACAAGTTACATTAATGGGCTTGATTCATATATTTAGGCATATCATAAGAGGTATATTGTTGGGCCTTTTTGTAATTGGGTTTAATATCAATCTCATCCATATTCTTACTAGTTTGAAAATGTAATGTGAAATATCCACCGATTGATCTTCTGTCCTAATTAGAGGAATGGCATCCTTTCGTTGTTGGGATTACCCGTTGGATTAGTATTCTTCACAAGTTCTCTCACTCTTCGATAACAGGATAAACATTTGTCTTTTAGGCATCTGCTTTTTAGGTGTAAACACTATCTAGGTGTGAACATACTTTTAATGTGATTAGGGGTCCACCTGACCATAACAATTTTATATTGATCGAATACATAACAGAATGGGCCCCATTGTGCATATCCATCACGTTTGTGAATATCTTTTACGCATTTGGTGTGGCTGAGTGTTTATTTTGTCACGTCATGCTAGTGGATAAGAGGACCTATTCTATAGATATCTTCCCAGCGATGAAAAAGAGATTCATTTTTTAGCACCCTAAAATTACCTTAGATAATCATTCACTCTTCCAGTAATCAACTTGTCCTCTTGTTACTTTTTGACTCTTTGCCTTTTTAAGCGAACTGACCTTCAAGAGCCACAACCTACTCCTCCTTACTTTCCTCCCTTGCTATACCTCTTGTTAACCATTTTTCATCTCCATTGTCATATTTTAAATTTATAAGAATAATTATTGAACCAAAAAAAAAACATGCAACATACATTAAGGACATTAAATATATTGTAAAATGTATTTTTAACAAAATGTACTTTTAATAATTAAATTTTGCAATCACATTTTGTGTCCTTTTATAATCCAAGAAGGGCATTAAATATTATAGTGTAAAATTAGAACATTTGCAACGACTTTTAGATGTGGTTTATGGTGGAATTCAAAATTTTTTTTGAAGGAATAAGATATTAACATTTAATTTTATAGTTTTTATCAGGACTAAATCAAAATTTTATTATTTTTGAGGCCAAACTAGAGGTGCTTATGGTCGGGTCAGGCCTAAGCATAATTAACATACTTTATACTTGCCCAAGCCTGGCTCGAAATATGGGCTTCAAATTTTGTTCAAATCTGTCTATATTTGTAAAAGACAAACCTAAACTCATTTTAGACCGGCCCATATCATATTTTAAATATTTTCTTAAAAATATTTATATTATATTATTTTTAGTATTAATAATTTTATTTTTTTATTGAAATTTTTTTATAGTCATCTTAACATTATTTTAATGTTTACATTAGAGTAGTATTATATATTTAGTATAAGTTTATTTTTTTTAATGTGTTACAAATTACATAACATACAACATTATAAACTTCAAAACGTGTTAGGTCAGCTCGATCTGGAGCCTTGAATGTTCAAGGCCTAAGTCTGACCCATATTTTAAATAGGCCTAATTTTTTTGCCCAAATTCATTTTCAGACCTAATATTTTTATCCAAACCCTCCTAAATTTCGGGAGAGCATTCGAACCTGGGCAGATAGCTCGACCCATGAACAGGTCTAGGCTGAACTATAATTTTACCTTTTATAAGAATAAAAGTAAAATTTTTCATTTTAAAGGGGCTAAAATCTTTGTCTTCACTGTTAATACCGTTATTTTTATAAACCCCTGAAAACGAAAGTGGTTTTATTATTTTAATTTATCCTATTATATTGAATGAATAATGGTTAATTGATATTATTTTTGTTATTATCATGTAATAATTAGTAATGTATAATCTAATAATATAAATTAAAAATTTCTCCAAGCTATAAATATTGGAGCTATCTAGTTTATAGTGATATTCCTAGATCAATATACAACTTGTTGACATAATTTCTTCAACTTTTCATCATTTTGTAATTGGCATCGTCTTAGTGGAATAGATGATCATTGTGTAAGAATATGTTTCCAAATCGATACCGACAACATTAATCTGTTCATCAAATGTGATCGCCCGGTTGGGGAGTTTAAATCAATGTAACTGCTTAAAATAATTTTTTTAAAAAAGGGGTCAGCTTTGTTTCCTTAATTTTCCTTAATCACTAAATTATCAGTAAATTTTCATTTTAGTCACTTAATTAAAAAAATATAATTTGATCACTAAACTTTTTAAAATTATTGTTTATCCCCTGACTGTTAAGTGACACTTTTTAATTAGTATAATAACAATTTTAGTCTTCAATTTAGTGCCAAGTAAAGTTTAATTTACCTTGAGGTGTTCTATTTATTTCTCTGGGACTATGGAAAAGTAGAAATAATTTTGATTTCCAAGGGAAAAATCCAATAGGTTTGTGAGTGTTGCAATATGCTGAAGTTTGCTACGAACATCTTTGTTGCCATGAGTGTTGTTAAGCCAAGGTTAGTTCGAGGACCACGCTGGATTAAATAGACAAAACCGCCTCAAGGAAGTTACATACTCAATACAGATGGGGCTGTAAAATTTCGCTCATGCTTAGCTTCAACCGAGGGTCTTATCCGAGATAGCGAGACTCATTGGATTGGAGGATTTATGGTGAATATCGAGATGATGGACAGCCTACAATCAAAGTTATTGGGGGTTTCAGCCGGTCTTTGTCTCACAAAATCCTTGAAGATTCGTTGGCTCGTGGTGGAGTTAGATGCGCTACTGGTGGTACAGTTCCTTCGATGACCTTTTGAGAATAATCATCCTCTAGGTACTTTGATCATAAATTGCTTAACTTGATAAATGAAGGATGGGTGGTTGAGGTTAGACACATTCACCGTGAAGGAAATAGTTGCATAGATCACATGGCGAATTTAGCTCAGAATATCGAGAGAGGTCTGGTTCGTCTTGAGACGCCGTCGGCGAGACTTGAACCCTTGCTCCATAGCAACTCTTGTGGAGAGTGGGTAATTCGAATTTAGTTTCCTTGTTTCCTTATTTTTGTACCAAAAAGAATATGTATGAGAAATAAAGAAAAGTACGTATCATTCAATAGAATTCAATAACAAATTAAAATAGAACCCCCTCCCCCCAAAAATAAAGTTAGATCATTACATGCGCCCTCAATGTTTTCGAAACTAAATTAGTAATATCTTGAAGTTAAGTTTCATGCTTGTGAAGAACATCCAGAACTGATATTATAAAGGCTTGTGAAATCGAATTTGATGTCAATTTTCAAGAATTTATTTTTCTAGAATTCTTATATAGGATTTTCTATTTTTTTTAAATAATTGAGCCCTTTTTTTTTATCCTTTTTATATAGAATCAAGATCAAATTGATAAAAATATAAAATTTGAGGATTAAAATTGTTATTATATCAATTAAAAAGGTTCCACTTAACAGCCAGGTGACCAAAAAATAATTTCAAAAAGTTTAATGATCAAATTATAACTTATTTTTAGTTAAGTGATCAAAACAAAAATTTACTGATAATTTAATGATTACTGATGTAGTTTACCCTTAATTAAGATATAAGAAGGATTTTTTATGCCCTAAAGAGAAGTAAGATATCATTGTTTCTTGTTTAAGGCGGAATTGACGAAAACAGCTATGTCACGAGGACACCATTTGTCTCTTTTATTTATATTTATCAATTGTTTCGAAACAGCTTCCCGACATGTTGATATTAAGAACAAAAAGAAAAACTGAAAATAAATTTGCTTTTTTAAAAAAGAAAATTGTTCAGACCCATTAAATTAAAAAAAAATCCTATTTTATTATTTATTTCTTTTTTAAAAAGTATTTGTATAATCATATTTTTATAATTAGTTAAAACTAAAGTAATTCTTGTAACATAGGTGAAATAAAAAATATTTTCTGCTGAGCCAAAAGTACTGAATTATAAATTTTGAACATTATATTAATTTATAACTTTAAAGTTTTTAAAAATATTTTGTAAGATATATATAAATATATATGGTATAACTACAAATATTATACTCCATTTTTATGATTGAAGTATATTTAGGCAGGGGTGAATTTAAGGGAAAGGTAATGGTCTTCACTCTTCAAAAATAAAAATTACGTAATTTAGTCTCTTTACGAATAATGAAAATTTATGTTAATATGTGGTAAAATTGTAGTTTGATCTCTCAAAAAAAAGAAAAAAAAATTGTTTAGCCCCTAAAAAATGATGAAAGTAGAAATTAATAAATGGTAAAATTATATTTTGAACTCTTAAAAATTTATAATATAGTTCTGGCCCCCATTAAAAATATGTCTAAATTCGCCCCTATATTCAAGTAAAGTCCTACTAACAATGTCTATTCTAATATTTGAATTTAGTCCAAATATTTAAGAAAAATTTCGGTTGCCATTTTTTTCAACTACTTATCTATAAATTTGGTAAGATATATGAAGACATTTTCCTAGTAAAAAGGGTATAGTTGATGCTAATGCAAGAAGAAGAAAACAATATGAAGAATTTAGATACCAAATTATTAATGTATGTAATGACAGTCCACATCCAAGTTGAGAGCGATTGGAAAATGCTTTCGTCTAATCATTTCTAATTTTAAATTCCGTACGAAGGAAGTGGAACTCATTTTTAATTTCTTGTGCTCAGCAAGTATGGGAATTTTATCGTAAAACCTCTGCATTTAAATTTATTTATTTCTAGTTAATTGAGTATTAGTTTGATTGGCATGGACATTATTTCCAGTGCATGATGGTGTGGGTTCGAACGCGTTGAAGCGTATTATCTTTCTATTTATAGGCTGAGGAAGAGCTATAAGTGATTTTAAGCATAGCGTAAAATACATATATATTGGAATAAAATGTGAGGGTGTGGGGATTAAATTCATCATTCTAAGGTTTAGGTTCACTATTGGCAAATAAATGAGGCCATGTGGAAGAAGACAAGCAAAAGGAGAAAAATGGATGTTTGATTACACATATAATCCTATGCTTCTTCATACTTTAGCTATTTGGGCATATATACTACAACTACACCTCTGTTCACATTACAAAGTAAAAAGAAAAAACCAAACTTCATTAGCATTATCCTATCTCTTGTTACCTTCCAATCAATATAAATCAAATAACAAAAAATTCACCTGCCCTTCATTTTCTCACCTTTTTAATTTAAAAGATTTTAGCAAAGAGATAATCCTTGGGTAAGAATACGTAATAGGCAAAACAAGTTCAATAAATAAAAATATGTGGTTATAGTAATAGACATGTTCTTTTTCAAACATGGGGTTGCAGGCGAAGTAGGACATTAATTGTCCGTGCACACAAAGGGGAACAAGAAAGATAGTTGAGTGGGCTAAGTCATTATTAAAGTTTGATGTTGCAAAAATCCAAATGCTTGGGTGATATGCTCGGTGTTAGGGTTCTAATTTGTCCCCACCTTCTCAAACCCCATCCCCATTTGCTTCCCTCTATATTTAACCCCAGGTTCCATCATCTACTCTCCATCTCATATCTTTATATATATTTCAACAGACCACCATGGCTGCTGAGCTTGACCTTCTCTCATTGACCCAACTTCAAAAGTTAGCCCAATCTCAACAAAACCACAACCATCATCAGCCCGATACTAACTTAGCCACCGTTGGTTCCTTGATGTGGTACCCAAAGGGGCATTCTCATGAAGTAGACGATGATTCATGGGAGGTTAGGGCCTTTGCCGAGGACACAGGTAATGTAATGGGCACAACGTGGCCACCGAGGTCTTATTCTTGCAGCTTTTGTAGAAGGGAATTCCGTTCAGCTCAAGCCCTCGGGGGTCATATGAATGTGCACCGCCGTGACAGGGCTCGGCTTCACCAAGCACACCCTGCTGCTGCTGCTGCTGGTAATGGTGCATTAAACAACCCAACCTCACCATCTTCTCCATCCACAACTTCCTCATCCACTCTCTTAATACCCACACAAGAATTCGTCACAAATGGTGGTTTGTGCCTTCTCTACCAATTACACAACCCTAGTGATGGGGTTCTCACTTCTTCTCCACCCATGGATGCATGGCCCATCGATTCATCTTCTACCCTTCTCTCCGTTTCACCATATCCCTCTTACAACTTGATGGCGGTGACGGCAGCAACACAGTCACCCATAAATTTTCCGGCAACTCCTCCGGTTTTAAATACTTCTTCTTCTTCTTCTTCTTCTTTTTGTTACTCAACCAAAGCAGTACATTCAAGGACGCGGGGTGATAATAATAATCTCAACCAGGGATTGAATATCAGCAACAAGGAAATACCCATTGAAGAGCTTGATCTTGAGCTTCGACTAGGGCATAAACGTCCAACAACATCTTGAAAACGAAAGAGATCACTGAGTGTGCAATTTTCTTTATATCTAAAAGACTGCCAATGGAATGGAATGAATAAGAAATTAAGTGTCTAGTTTTGATTTTTAACTGGGTGTATGATTTTTTCTTTTCTTTTCTTTAAATGCTTGATAACTTTTGATTTCATAAATGTGTGAATTTAAAAGAAAATAAAGAGGAAAGCAGGCTGTAAGTTTAAGGAGAAAGAAGAGTTTATTGTTATCATCTAAGAAGAAGAAATGAAATGAAGATTAGGGTTTAGGTTCAGGTTCGGGTTAGAGTTAAACCATAAAAAATTTTATTTTACATCTTCAGAAGTTTTGAATTCGAATATTGTGAATAGAAATAAAATTCAATTAAGCATTTGGTCTAAGTAAACTTCGAATTTAACTAGAGATTACTCACAAAAATAATTCGAAAGGAAAAATATTAGGGTTAGACTTAGAGTGAGAGAGTGGTAAAGAGAGCAGTGCAGTGTCATTGTCTGGGGTACAGGTTTTGCAGAGAAATTGAGAAGGTGAGTTTATGATGTGGGCATGTATTTCCGTGGGGATTATTTCAATTAAGGCTAAAAGATTCAACTCTAACAAAACCCCGTGTGTCTTCTGCAACATTTTAGTTACTTATAAATGGAAACTAGCTACTTTTACCACATATTTATGGATAACACCCAGGAAATACAGATCAAGTTATATACATATATTTTATTCATTTCCACTATAAGAATCCTTTATCATGACATTGTATCCATACCTTGTAATATTTTAAAATTATAATCAGCGGCTTCGCCATCGGTAACAGTAATTAATTCTCTCGTCATGGGTGTTGATCATAAAATGTGCTCCATTCTCATGAGCGGAGATCATACCCTCAACTACATGATTAAGAAATTAGATGAATAATGACGACACCACGCCCGCGATTAATTCAGAAAACTTTTTCTTAGGGTTCCCTTTCGCCTCGGTGTTAAATTGTTTTTCTTCAAGAAAATGAGAGCTAGGGTGGCTGGTTAATAGTGTTGGGAAAAATAAAGGTGTGAAAGGGAAATCAAGTTTTGAATGAGTGCATTTGCTTGTTTTAATTTTCAAACTACAAAAAATGAAGGCTGCCATGTCTTGTTTGTAGTTTAAGACATTGTTTGAAAAATTCTATCCACACCAACTGATTCCAGAAACCCAAATCATAGGGATTTATGAATATTCTGAGATGGATTTAAAAATCCTTCACCATTAATATCATATAGTACATATGTATAATAATACATAGGTTTATTATATGGTATTGAGGAGTTTTTATTATTTGGTATATCATGGTTTTTAAATTTTTCTTGTGGATCACAAGATTAATGTATAAAAAATAATTACTAAAAAATAAAATAAAGGAAATTATTTGATACGCGACAATAAAATTTTTAAATTTTACAAATACGATTAAGGGGTTGACAAATGAAGGTAGTTGATTAATGAGTAATGACCCATATGCCTTTACTCAAATATGCACCGTTGAAAGACTTGTAAAATAAATAATAAACCTCCTCCTTAATTATTCAATTTGGTCCAAAACCGATTTAATTTATAATTATGCCAATTAAATCCACCTAATATATCACTTTATATGTACATAACCATGATATAGTCACATGAGATATGTGTTGTTGAGAAATCCAAGGTTGATACTTATATATGTAATCTGAGAGAGAAAATCTTGAGGTTATATTTTATATATAATTTTATAGATAGGGACTAAGATCATAATTTAACCACAAAAATATTAAATTGCAAACTCAATTCTTCAACAACAAAAGAAATTATTTAGTTTGTAATATCAACATTCCTCCCATTAACTTCATAAATTACTATTATTAGGTACAGAATTAAATGTATATAAATCAATTGGAAGTTTTCCATTATATTGAGGAAGAGCATAATAATTCTTATAAATCAATACTATATTATTTTAAAATGTGCCAAATGTAACACATAAATTGCTATACCCAACCAACCATTTACAATGTAGCAAACCAGATTTATGTTCACCCTCCAACCATTCCTATTCAGTTTTTTTAGTTAAAATAAACCATAAATCTTTTTACTATTCATAAATTTAAATTTTATTTTTTATACATTTGTTTTTAGAAAATGCACTAGGCATAGGCATGGACAATGGGAGAAGCATGGTTAAATTTTTTTTATCAGTCTTTCTACTTTTATTTTATCAATTTTAATTTTTTTTTAATTTTTAAAATTTTAATTTTGACCCGAACAATAAAAGTTAAATTTACAATATTCATACAATTATAGATTTAATCCATTTTTTCAATTGACATGATAATATATTTAGCGCCCATCAAATTTTAAAAATAAAAAAATTTTAATAATAAAGATTAAAAATTTAAATTTTAAAAAATAAAAAATAATTAAATAAAAGTACAAAAATTAAATCCATAATTTTTGTTAAGTACAAAGACTCATAATAGAGTTTAACCTGATATTATTATTTATGGCTTGCAGTAGTGACCTAGTGGTCAGTTTTATCTGTTCTTTTTCTAAATTTGTTTTCTTTTTGTCGGCTTATGTCGTTTCCACTGGACTCTATTTTAGGCCTGCAATGCTGCTGCCCCTACTTCACAAAGCTGCACCACCTTCACCTCGTTTAAATTGGTGAGTGTATCCAAGAGTTCTCCGCACCCTCATTAAATTAATCTCTCCACGATCAAATATATTAATTTAGTCTCTATAATATTAAATTGGATTATTATTTAAAAATATTATTTATTATTTAATAAAATTAATATTTTTATAAATAATTTTTTTATTTGAAATTTAACCCAATTAAAATAATATTTTTCAAAATATTTTTTATACGATAAATCCTAACTTTGTGGTCCATTTTCTTGTTTAATTTTCTGATCCCAGTAATGGGAGCAATTAAATCATATATATATATATATATACACGTGCGTGTGGTCCATTCTATTGGAGAGACAAAAACCCATGGCCTGAAATTGATAATTGTCCTACGCTAGCCATGTGAAGGCTTAAAGAAGAAGCACACCATTTTTTTTTTCTTTTTTGGTGCTTGCAAACGTAGAATTCAAGAAAGGTTGAGGGATAGATTAAATCTAGTTGAATCGAATAAAATTTTTTTGAGATAATGAGTCTTATTTTATCATCTTAATTTGATTTAAAATTTTTTCGAATTGAATCGAATAAAATGAAATTCGAATCAAATCGAATAAAATTATTCGAGTTAAATTAAAAAATTAAATATGTCAAATTAAAATATTATTTCAGTATAACTAATTTCATATTAGAGCTCATAAATTTGAAACCATATATATTTGAAAAAAAAATTCAAAACAAAATAATAATATTAATAAGATACTTTAGTATGATAAGCTTGAATCATTAATTAATTTATTTATGTCCCAAAATTATTATTTTAGATTAAAATTTTAACTTTCTTTATATATTTTTAGAATCTTTTAAAAAAATTTATGAGTATTTTGAATTTTTAAAATTACTTTGGATTTTTTGTTGAGAGAAAGATCAATTTGCTTATTTTTTTAAATTGATAGGGACCAAAAGAATATTTACACCAATTTGTTATTTGAATTATTAGAATTATTTGAGTTATTTGAAAATTCAACTCGATTCGAACTCGAAACTCCAACATCTTATTCTAATTTACTTGAATAACTTGATTCGACTAACTCAAAATTTAAAACTTTTTCTAACTTTTTCAGATTGAATCGAATTTTACTCCTCTAATTTCAGACAATTTTACTCTTAGTTTTAGCTACTTGAAATTTTAAAGAAGACGCAAAGATTAGATCATTAATTTGCTCCTAAACATCATATCATATCGCCCAACGTAGAATTTTACTCAGTCGAGTGAATTTAAATTCTCTTTGAATTTATATACAAAATAAGGTAATGATGTGCACACACACAAAAAAAAAATCAACAATCTTAATGAGTCATGTTATCACCTTTTAATGATATAATAAAAATTAATTAAATTGTTAATAAAATTAATTTTAAAAAAATAGAAATCAAATTGAAAACTTAACAAATTAAAAACTAAATAATAATTTTTAATAATATAATAACACAAATTCAATTTATTTTTCTTGTGAGCGTGGCAAGTCAAGAAAGGTCATGATTCAATGAAGGGGACTTAATTTTCAAGAAGTTGTATAGTTAAGATAGCTATTTTTATTTTTTGGTAGAAAGTGAAAGATTAAACTATAACTTAAACTATTCAGGACTAAGCCACTTCGGAATAATCATCATGTAGCGGCAGTAGGACTTCATTCGCGATTGCATGAAAAAATATTTACCCACCAATCTTGAGAACGCCATTAATGCGAACCCATCAGCTACCTTGTTACCCTCTATGAAGATATGAGTAACTTTAACTATCCATAGAAATTGTAACATATTCTTAATAACAAATGTCATAACTCAGTAATGCTGATCAACTACATTTTCTTGAATCGCTTGAATAGTTTCAATGTTATCAAACTCGAAAATTATTCGTTTCAGCCCAAAATTTTAAACGAGTTGAAAATTCTCTAAGTCCAATAACGATCAATATTCATTGAAAAATCAATAATCCACATCCCATGATACCGAAATGCTACAAAACCATTAATTGAATCATATAATTTTTTTTTTCTTTAAAGTTGGAAATGCTACAAAATGATTGATATTTTCTGAATTATAGACAGACATTTATGTAAAAAAGAAAAAAGAAAAAAGAAATAGTACACATGATGTTGGATACTGAAATATTTGAGCAGAGACAGTGGTGTTGGATCACTTTCGCTTGCATTGATGTCCCACGTCTCATCATCGCCTCCTTTACATGCAAATTCAATCACACACGAAATGTAAAAATTAGTTTATTTAGCATATTACCGTGTAAATATATTACATTATTTCCTTTTGATCCAAATAAAGTATATTTTACAAATTTATCTTTATAGAATTTGTCTTTTTTACTACACAACATATTTTGTCTTACTAAAAATAAATACATTTGTCTAATAAATTAATTTTACTTTTCTTAAATAAATAAACTGAAATCCAGAATAATCTACCACTAGGGCTTTTTTTATATTTGTCAAACTAACAGGAAATAGTATGTTATTACTAATGTTATTTGTTACGATTTTGAAAGTAATTAAATTTGATCAAAATGATAAAAATATTTAAATTTTTTATAATATTTGGATACAATGTAATAGATAAAATGTAATATAATAATTTAAATATTAATTTTTTTGAACGGATAATAATAAATGGCATAATGACTTATTTGGTCTTCTAATTTTATAAAAATTTTATTTTAGCTCTTAATTTATTTTTTTCACCTTTTTTAGCATTTAAACTTGTGTTTTTTTTTCAAATCACCCAAAATGGATGGAAAAGTTAACGCTTTTTAACTTTCTTGACATGGCATATATAGGGATGACACATCAACATTTAATTAATTTTTTTAAATTTTAAAAAATTCTAAAAATATATAAAATTTATTTTAAAAATTAAAAATCATTAAAATTTAAAAAGTATAAAAATATTTAAAAATTTTAATTTTAAAAAATAATTAAATGCTTACATGTCATCCACGTGGCAATGCACATGTATGCCATGTCAACAAAGTTAATAAACGTTGACTTTTTCATCCAATTCGGGGTGATTTGACAAAAAATACACATTCAAAAACTAAAAGAGAAAATAAATTAAATTGAGAGCTAAAATAATTTTTGTTATAAAGTTGGAGGGCTAAAAAAATCATTATACCGTAATAAATAGATAAATAAAGTTGAATTTGCATGTTAATGATGTAAAATTGTTTTAACTTTTTTTTTACTGATACATGTAAAAAAATCATATAACAAGGAAATTTTAAAAAAATGGTATATATTTCTAAGTAATTTCATATAAAATTTACATGCCAAGTTAAATTCTTTTTTACGGAAATTTAATGATTTGTACTATAATTGGCTTTTTACTGTTTTTATACATATATGCTTAGAAATGTATGAATCCATAAGTAATGGGGTGGCAGTGGCAAGTCTGAGGACAAAGAGTACCATCACAGCAGATACTGAATCTGTGTTAGAGACCTTTGTTTCTTCGACCCCACCAAATTCCGTAGCCAGCTAAGCTGAGACAATTGCATTTATAGAGCTGATGAGATGACTTTAAACTACTAGCCTAGGTACTAATTAAATCAACCTATTTGCATGGTCCCCCATTGGATCATACTTGATGATGAACTACATCAACCATGAACCACCAAACAGAAAACTCCATCAAACCATGAATGGGAGAAAAAAGGGTGCGTGTGAAGATCGGGGTATTAAGGACTAGTCATGGTCAGTGCATGGGACTGAGTGGCTCGTATTCCTAAGTCATCCCCTCTAACAAAAGTCAGTAATCATTGCCTTTTTCTCTTTATCTTCAGCTGCATGCATGCATGCATGCATGGGATGGGATGGGATGGGATGGGAAGCCGCTGGCTCTTCTTTTCCCCCATCTCTGTTACTATATAGTGACACTTCTTTTATCCACACTGCACACACAACCATACTCTTTTGTGGACCTTTGTGGTAACGGCGTCCTGGGTTGAGTTGATACAAATACTAAACTTTGGGGTTTGCTAAATGATTGAATGGCTAGGCCTAGGCCACCAGTAAACACTCCTTCTATTGCTGTGTGGACTTATTAGCCACTACCTTTTATAAAAATATATATTGGGTTTCAAAGTAGTTCCTCATGTCAAAAAACCGTGCCAATAAGTTGGGATCATAGTGATTCGCTATGATTCACCCTGTAGGCGGAGAACCACGAGTGTCTAGGTGATTATGGATGATTGGGGTACAAGACCCTTCAAAGATAGGAGCACGTGAGAGGAAAGAAGATAGTTCAAAGTAAGGGTATAGAGGGAGAAGAGCGAGAGAGTGAGGGTGAGGGTGAGAGAGAGATTCTCATTCCTTACACTTGTGTCGTAGGTCCTTTTTAAGACTTCATGTGTCATTTCCATAGTAGTTTTATACTCTTTAGAGCTTAATCAACATACTGATGTCTTTTTAATGTAGGTATAAATTAGCATATTAAGACAACTGATGAATGTAATGAATGAACGAATGAAGTTGAGGGCTCGTAAGGTTTTGGCCTCACAGTTGCCCTTAATTCCCCAAATAACATTTTAGTCAAAAGTGTTGTGCGGCGAAATTGGTAGGGCGTGACATCAGCCAGGTAAGTATAACAATATATATTATTTACAATGAGATGATGATAGTAAACAAATTACGGCCTGGAATAGCATGAAACAGAACCACAAAAACAGCTCCGACAAAAGGATTCTTTATATTGAATGGAAAGCTGATGCTGCCATGTCTGTTAACTTTGTATATATGTCAGGCAACCAATTATGATGTTGACTCATTTCTTGAGCAAATCCAAATCCAAATGCATATATATAATAATAATATCATCATCCAATGGCATTAGAGCATAGGATAAAAAGGGAGTGAATTACTGCCACAGATTGAAAATGTGCACTATCTCTGATATTTCATCAAATTTTGTACCAAAAGAAAGCTGTCATCAGAATTCAGATGATGCTTCTCGGGAAGTCTCGGTTCAAAGGCAATGGTATCAAACATCATAAATAAATTATCTCACGAATTGCCATTCAAACCCAAGCACTCCTCGAAGTGGGTTATGCATAGTCAAGTCCTTCCACAATGGCATCCAATGAAGGATGGAAACCTCCCATGCTCTTGTTTCTATAGTAATTGAACATACTAAACCTCCCAACTACAGCCATTTGCTTTAATAGAATTCCCTTTTTCATGTTTCTTCTGCTTTTAGAATCTGAAGCTAAAAATAGTAATAGTAATATAATGCCCACCCTCTCCTCACTTGGAAGGCTTGACATTATTAATTATATTAATAAATTAAAAATAAACATTTTAATGAATAATAATAAATATTAATTATTTTTAATTATTAATAAAATCATTGTTTGACACATATATAATTTTAATAATTTATTATTTATTAAGTTTATAAAATAAATCAAATTAAAATTTTCGTTGTCTATATACATATTTTAGTCTAATATCCTTAATGGTCATTTTCTTTCTTCACTATTATTCATCTCATTGTTGAATCTAAACACATATTCTACCAATAATTTTAATCTCACTACTATCTCAACTCTTCAATAATTAATCTCATCACCACTGCTTTTTTTAATCTCATAGTCCACCTGTAGTGAAATTAATTATTTTAGCAGTAAAAATAGTCACGGTAGCGTTGAGATAAACATCAATGATGTAAGAAGTGTTTTAGGAGAGATTAAGATAAATTAAAAAAAAAGCTATTTATATTGGATAATAAAATATAAATTAATTTTTTTTTGTTAAAAAATAATTAAAATGGTTAAAATTTTATTTATAATAAATTTCAAATTGTTTCAAATTATGCTCATATTATATAATAAAATATATTGAAATTGTTTTATGTTAAATAATAAATATATATTCATTATATTATTATATAAAAAATATAAAAATTCTATAATAAAATTTATAATCTATTTACTTTCTATAATTTTTACTTTTATATATATATTATATAAGATATTTACTTTTATTTCTTTGTAAAGTAAACCACCTTACCAACATTTCACAAGCATATACATAAGGTCCAAAACATGGGTTAAAGTGGGAAAAAGTTTTACGTTTGAAGAATTTTTGGTTTCAATATAAAATTTATTACTTGTTGATCGTAATATGCCGTTGCTTGATTAATGTTAACAAATTGATATAATTTATTTATACTATTTCTTTTTTTTTAGGGGGCGGAATTTAACTAGAGGTTTGCTTTTCAATTGAAGCACAACACTTCAATGAAAAATTAATGTTCCAGTGCAGCAAAAATTACACTCATTAGCGGACTTAATTGATACAATATTGACGTTTTGGAGATTTAAGTAAAACATTTTAAAGTTTAAAGATATACACATAAATTAACCCAATTAAATTATTATTTTAGCCATTAAAATTAAATTTAATAATTAGATAAACAAAGTTAAAATAGGAGAAACAAAATAAGATAAAAATGTAACTAATGTTAGAAAAAACCTTATGTTTGTTTTCATTAATGTTTACGAGTATAGGCTTGTTGTTTGTTTTGGTCCATGGTCCACACTATTTTAATGGATTCTTTTGTAGGATTTAGTGACTTGTGACACAAATCAAGGTTTCTACAATTATTTGTAGTTTTACTATAAATGTACAATTTTGCTTTTCCAGAATTGCCAAGGCAAAGTAACTAAAATCATGGATTACAAGGTTTACAGAATTGCTTCAATCTTTCATTTTTAATCCAAAACTACGCAAGATTTCTTCAACTCAATTTGCCTAGTATATAACTTTTTTTTATACCTGTGATCCTATCTCCTTACAAGTTACTGTACTGTATGCACATTATATTTTCACAATTGAACCTCCATGAGGAAGAGATGATCCTTGAATGAAGAAGGTCCTGGTTGGGGTTCCTCGACAAGCATGGAACTCATGTGAACAACAATGGACTATTGATCTCTCCATCTTGGACTTGGAAAGGGAGAAAAACCAGAAGGTGACAATGGGAAAACAAGACCAGAGGGAGGTGCGGGGTATGGGGAGCAGGGCTACAACAAGTTCATGAAACCAGTAGGTGATGGCAAAAGGAACTGAGAAGTTGGTGAGAGTAAAAGGGCAGGACCGTTCGTTGGTGGAAAAGAGAGAGCTGGGATCGGTGCTACGGATCCATTTACTCCTCTGAGGGAAGGGGGAGCTGATGTTGGTGGATTAGGAAGTAAACTAGAAGATGGTGGTGGAGGCTGAGGTTGACCTTGGTTTGCAACCGGACTTGGGTCTAAAAGAGCTGTCTGGAGGTACCGCATATACGTCGAGATAGGAGATTCAGTCACGTTTGCCCAAACAACATCTCCATATATCGTAGGTTGCAACATTGTAGGTAATGGTTGCTCATATTGGCCAGGTCTAACAAAGCTGTTGTTGTAAGGCGCCGGAGGGGGAACTGTTGCTAGTGGATAAGCAGGGGTAGGGACTGGAACAGCAGGTACTTTGGGGTTTAGGAGAATTCAGTGGTGGTCTAGGCAAAAGATCTTGTGAAGGCCAACCGGTGAGCTGCTGAACAGCATTCCTGAAATCATTCTTGCTTATATTGTAAACCTGAGGCTGAGGCTGCTGCTGCTTAGTTGCAGTATTAGCAAAAATAGGTTGATGCAGTGGGCTCTTCGGTATGTTCTTCCAATCTGGTTCACACCTAGACGATCAATATACCCACTCTTCGAATCGTCCATAAATTAAAGACGATAAAACGATGTGTATAAAATAATAAATAGAAGAATAGTAATTAGCGGCGAGGAAGAGTTAATAAAGACAGTGCAAGTAAATGGAACTACCGACGGTGGTTCTAATTAAACTTTTTAGCAGTGTTCCCCCTCTTTATATGCCTAAAAATTATTATTTAAATGATTAATTAAATTTTTTAAATGATAATAGTGAATATTCATTATTGGAACTAATTTATGGACTGCAAATGTGGAGTTTTGTTAATCCATCTTATGCTCTCTCTCTCTTTTTAATTTTATATTATTAAAGGAGCATGAAAGTTGAAAGAGTTCTTTCTACTTCAGCATGCAAGTATAACACTACAATTGAGTCCTCACCATTTGGAAGCTTTCTCCTTCATTTTTTGACCCTATGATTTTGGAATATATGTATATTTACATATTTTCAGTCCATGTAAAAATAAAATATTTAAACCCCAAATTATTATTTTATTTTTTTAAAAGGGAGAGTTACTTTTAGGAAATGAAACTTATGGGCTTGCTGGACCGAGCCCTTAAATAAAAAAAAGGAAATAAATGGGGTGAGAGAGGCTCGAACTCTCGACCTCAGGATAACTCAAAGAAGCTATGAGACCTACGCGCTAGCCAACTGCGCCACCACCCCTTCCGTGCCTATAGGATATAAATTATTTTTATTATTTAAAGATCTTCCTTTAACCATTTTTCCCTTCATTTTTTGACCATAAATTTTTTTTTTTTTGGTGAATAAGGGAACTAGTTTATATTAAACCGAAATTAATATATTGTTTGATACACATGTCAACCCAATATATCCTTAGCTAACAAAGAAATCAAATAATTAAGAGGAATTCTATATAAGCAAAGTCAATTTTGAATTCAAGCATCAACCATTAAAGAGAGATTAGGTTGGAAGTTACTTCCGAGTTAAGCTAAGGCAACAAAACATTGGTTTCCTTCCCAAAAAAAAATGATTTGAGTGACCTAAAAGGCAAACTATGGAGGAGCATCATACACTCATCAATTAAAGAGGATAAGTACATGTTAGAAACTTTATCAAAAAACGTAAATTGATTAATAATAGTAGCAGCCACTTTTATTTCTAGTTGGGAAATATTTAGATTCCTAGCCATAGTGAGTCCACCCTTAAAGAACCAAAGTTTAGTTTAAACATCGGTGGCTTTTGGAATATGACAATATGCTCCAATAAGCCAGTCACTATAAGAGTTTCTAATGAGAGCTTCAACACCAGCTCTTTCAAGGTTTTTTATGTATGATCCATCCGTATTAAGTTTGATCCAGTCCACTCAGGGTGGTTTCCATGATAGTGGAACAAAATATGGTAAGTCCTTCCTATTTGTTGTTGGAGAAAAGACAAAGAACTCAACCGCTGCGGTGATAACTCTATCAAGGAGTTGTTCTTTAGGATGATCTGCTCCAAAGACAAAGGCATTACGAGTAAGCCATATCTCCCATATTGTAAAAGAGAATAAGACAATCCAAGGGATTTTCAATTTTAAAGACCAAGCCTTGGAGGAGAGATTGCTTAGGTGTCGGTCCTCCCAATCCCCACCAAAAAGGGGGAAATCTTTGTATAAGTAATAAATAGAACCGTAGACATTCTAAAAGATCTAACAATCCTTGAGTAGTGTTAAATATCTTCTTGTGAATTCAAACACAAAGGGCACTGTAATAGCCAATTTTGGCTCTAAAAAACCCAAGCAAATAAGCAAAAATAAAATAATAAAGGTCCAATTTGTTTTAAAGTCCATTTACAAAGATAAAACCAAATACAAATATAGACCCAGATTTTTAGCCCAAACTCAGACCCAATTAAAACCCAAACTATCAAAACCCTAGCCCAAATATCAGCCCACTATCTTAAACTTTTTCAGCCACCTTAACCCTAGCCTCTTCCAAAGCTTCAGCCGCCGCACCCCTCACCAATGGCCACCACGCACGCCACCACCGTCAGCCTCCTCGCGCGCGTCGACCGACTGCTCACACCTGCAACCACGAGTCCAACACGCAAACGGAAGGAAACAACAAGCAAGAAGACAAAAACATGGTAACAAACAAAAGAGAAAAAAACAACGAAGAAAAAAACAAAATAGAAATAGGAACAAGTTTGTTTTCGGGTATAAAAAGCCATTATGAATTCCTTGTAAAGGGTTACGATTCTTAGCAATAGAAATCAAAAGCAAAATATACAGTAAGAAATCAAAACATCAAAAAACAGAGGCTAAAAAGGTTGATTTTTTTTATTCTCTTTTCTCTTTTCCTTTTTTTCCTTAGTTCTATTTTAAATCTTTTTTTGAAAAATAAAAAAATAAAATAAAAAGAGAGAGGGGAGCGTACCTGAGGGTCGCATACTACCACCGTACACGGTGGTCACTGCTGTCGTCGGCCGGCGGTTGCATGGGACCACCGAGTGGCACCAGATATTTGGGGGGTTTTGAAAGGAGAGGGGGAGAGCAAAGGCTCTCTGTTTCCTTTCCTTTTTTTTTTAAAATGAGGCTTAAATGAATCTAAAAAAAAAATTTGGGCTTATATATGTGCCTATGCACAACCCAATCCGTATACCCAGGGGGGGACCCGCATGTTTCCCATCATTGGGATATTTGTGCGTGAGGTCCCTCCACTTCTGTGGGCGTCGCGATTTGGCCCCTCCATCCATTTTATTTATTTTTATAAATCGACCACAAAATTTTCTTCCGATTACATTTGAGTCCTCTCTTTGGGATGACGCACAAGGGCTAGGAATATTTCCTAGCCAGTCCTCGCCATTTCAGCGTGATTCTTTTCAATCCTTGATGACTTTTTTCATTATTTACAATTTTTACCTTGAATTTTAATTCTATTTCAACTTAATCCTTGGTCATTTAGTTGATTTATTTATTTCTTTTTAAAAAAACTGTTATTATTATTCATTTTTTGTTCTTATATTATTTATTTCAAACTATTTTTTCTTATTTATTTTGAAATTATTTATATACTTTAAATTCTTATATATTATTTATTTTGGATTATTCATATACATATATTTTTATTAAACGGTTTTTATACATTATTTTATTTCAAATTTCTCTTTTCCTATTATTCATTCTAAATATTTTATACGTTATTTATGTTAAACCATTTTATATATTATCAATTTTAAGTTTTTATATGTTATTACGCTTATACTTGTTTTATATATAAACGATTTTAAAATTCTTTTATTATTTATTGCAAAACCTTTTATCATTATTTACCTTAAGATTTCATATATATTACTTATATTAAATTGTTTTATATACTTTTTATAAATTATATATATATATATTTTTGCATATTATTTATTTTAGATATTCTATGTATTCTTCTAAATTGTTATATATATTATTCATTCCAAGTTGCATTTTAAAATTATTTTGTGCATTAATTATTTTATATTGTATTATACTATTCCCTTTAAATTTTTTTTTAAATATCTATTTTAAACTTATTTTTATGTATTACTTATTTAAAATTGTTTCATTATTTATTTTAAATGGCTTCATGTTATTTATTACATTCTTTTAATTATTGTTGATGGTATCCGAATAATATGTGTTGTGTGATTTTATTTTTTATTTTTTTTTATTTTTTTGCCATGGTGTATTATAATCCGTTCATTCGTATTTTCATATTATTGCCATTCGCTTATATAATATTGTATTCGTATTGCATTATTCCGTGCTCTATGTTATATCTTTGCTTTATCTAGTTTAAATCATATCGTACATTAAACCCCAATATATTTATCCAACTTAAATCGCTTTATTTTTATGTCTAGCAAAATAAATGTATGCCTTCAAATGTTGTATTCGCCATTATTCGAAAAAAAAGAAATATTTTAAACAAGGCAATGTTTCGTGTTTTAGAACATCGAGGAATTGTGCCCTAACTTACTGGTTTCGATTTTCTTGTTGATTCTAAATAGCCAAATATCCTTTCGAGTTTTAAAATACACGAAATTCCAATTAAAATTAAAGACGACCTTTCACTCGGGAGTTCATAGTATTGCGTCCTAACTTACGGGATGTGATACTCCGATATCTCGAGATAAGGAAATCTTTAACAATCGTTTTGAGCTAATTCAAGCACTTTAAAATCGATGTTAATAAAAGGCGATTGCATTTTGAATTCGTTCCCAATTTTCAACTTTCGACATTAAGACACTAACTAATCAATTCGGTACCAATTTTTGGGCGTGTCGAGGGTGCTAATCCTTCCTCGTACGTAACCGGCTCCCGAACCCGTTCTCTCGAGTTTCGTAGACCAAAAACACCGTTTTAGTAAACTAAAATTGTTTTATTAAAACAAATGTGATCCGATCACACCAAATAAAGATCGGTGGCGACTCCCATTTTAATCTTCGTTTCAAACAAAGTCGATTCCCGTTTTCAAAAAAATGGTTTCGACAGCTTGGCGACTCCACTGGGGAAATGTCGAGGGTCGAGCCATAAATTGATTATTTTTTGTCTTGTGTCGAAAATTAAAAAACCTATTTTAAACCTACGGTCATCTCATTGCATTTCATTTTGGTGTTGTACTTGATTGGCTTCTGGTTTGATTCTTTTGTATATTCTGCACATCATACTGCATTATTGGTCAATTTTACCCTTTTAAGTGGAAGTGAGAAACTACTCCTTCGTGAGGTCTTCACCTCCGTATAGGATAGTGGATCGCTTTCGGGATACATCCGTACCTGCGTCTTCGTGAGATTTTCATCTCCGTATAGCCGTAGGGAAATGTATTCCCCAGAACCGAACTCGGTCCGTATGAGCCTATAATGGGTGAAGATCAAGGAATTTGCTGGTTCAGGTACCTTTACTTTAGAACCGAACCGCATGTAATGAGCCCTAAGAGCCACCATACCTAGGTGAGACCCACACAAACCCTAGTGTTTACTCGATTAGGTGCCTGATTATTTCTTGATTGCTTTGATCTCTATTCTTTGTTTTAATACTGACTCGTTTGTGTTTCGTTCTTGTTGCATGACATCTCATCGTAAAAGGGGCATTGATTCACGATTCGGTTACTCTTGATAGAGTGGAGGATAATGCGGCCATCCGAATATGGTCCGAGAAGACACAACAAGAGAAGGGTGATAGTTTAGCCGAGGGATACGAGTCGGAGTTATGGGATTTCACTCGCATCAATGTGACTCAGAATGACCTGCGAGAACTAAGAGAAATATGGAATAGTTGGAACGACGAGATCAAGCAACTCTTCTACTGCAACTACGGTGACTTACCTTATTTACTCGACATAAAGGTGGATAAATACTTATTCCGGGCCCTCGTGCAGTTTTGGAACCCCGCTTACAGTTGCTTCACCTTCGGAGGAGTCGATTTAGTACCCACTGTGGAGGAATACATGGCGTTACTTAATTGCCCGAAGATTCAAGCCGACAGGGCCTATTCAAGACCTGTCAATGTTTCTCCATTTTTGAAGAAATTGATGAGTATCACGGGAATGAGTGAGCAGTGGGTTGCAGCCCGTATCAAACAGAAAGGGGATAGTAAGTGCATTCCTTGGGGGAATTTGAGGGACTTGATCTTGGCACACCCAGATTTGAAGAAGAGGGTTGATGTTTTCGCCTTGAGCATCTACGGTTTGGTCGTCTTTCCCAAGGTATTAGGACATGTAGATGAAGCCGTCTCAGACTTATTCGACCGATTTGATAAAGGTACCACACCGTCCCCTGCAATCTTAGCGTGAAACTTTCGAGATCTTTGAATGCATGTCGGAGAGCGAGCGAAGGAAGGTTTATTGGTTGTGCACAGCTTCTTTTGGCTTGGTTTCATAGCCATTTTTGGAAGGTGGATAAGGTCTCCTATCGGGTTTTCTCTAAGGACTATTTTTCACTAAGAGAATTACTAGCTACACCGAGGCGAGACGATATCTCAGAAGAAAAATGGATAGTTATTCTTCAAAATTTACGAGTCGAAGATGTTGAATTGAGGGCCCCGTGGTTAATCTCCGACGAGATCTTATATCGGTGCGGTGATTTTGACCGGGTCCTCTAGCTTTGGAATATGGGAGCTTCGGATATGCCCCACTACTTGTGTTAAGGCAGTATCGGTCGAGACAGTTCATACCAGCAACACGAGGATTGGCTCAATGTGAGTTCTCTTATAAAGACGATGGTTATAAGAAGAAGGTTCGTGAGATATCAAATGCTTGGAACCAAACCCGAAGAATGAAGGGATTCACCGCAGTTCGATGATAACCCCGAGTATGAATGGTGGTGGGGTAAGAGAGTCAACGATAACGCTCCTAAACCGGATCAAGAGAGCACTCACCAATAGAGGAGTATTTACGAGTAGCCCCATCTGAGCTAGAGATCATCAAGCAAGACTTCGAGAAAAAAGAGCTCAGAATTTGGAAAGAGGATAGAGCAGTTGGAGGAAGAAAAAATGCGGCTAGGATTAGACGTCGACATCCATAAGCTAGAGGCCGAGAAGCTAAGGAAATGAAAGAACAAAGCCGAGGAAGACTTGGATAGTCCAAGAGGCGATTATAAGAAGCTGCGTATGTCAATCAGGACTGCCGGTTTGGGCAAAACATCGGAGCAATGGCGTCAAGAGATTGGAAAAGAAAAGACTAGAGCCGATCAGTGGGAAAAGAAGTTCCATGATGTCCGAGGGCGAGAGGATGTTCTGAAAAAGAATTTGTTAGAAAGCCAAAACGAAAAAGAGAAGTTACGAGCTCGGGTGGCTGAATTAGAAAGATCACTACATCAACATCGTAGCCGCAATTCCGTAATCGGGTTAAGAGCCAGTCTAAGTAGGATCGAAGAGTTGAAAGAAGAAATAAGAAAACTCAAGACCGCACTACAAGATAGTAAAATTCGAGTAGAACTCCTTGAGGCAAACAATGAACAGTATAGAGAACAACTCTTCCGATCTCAAGATCAGATCAGAAATAGAGATTATGTCATGGGCCAGGCTGTGGCTCAAGTTCATGAGGTGGCCGATCATTTGCAAACTTTGGCAGTTCAGGCTGATGTATTGAGTTTAAAGTACGAGTCGGAATCAGATCGGGGGCGAAACCTAGCTTGGCTCCTTAGGAAGGTTAAGGCTTTGGGCATTAAGGCCAAGTTGTATATGTAATCATCTGTTCTATGTAAAGAAATTTTTCTTCTAGTGAAGTTCTTCTAATGAAATTGAATTAGAATCAACGCCTCTTTTGCATTCATTCATTTGCATTACATTTCATCATGTGCATTAAATTTTACGAAAAGACCCTGATTAAGTAAAAATTATTTCAGTTAATCTGGAAACCAACGAGAATCAACCAACCGAACACAGCTACTATACCCGCCGTAAAACCAAAGAAATGGATCAAAGACTAGAAAGATTAGAACAACTACAAAGGGATATGCAAGAGCAATTACAAGCGCGGATGCAAGAGCAGTTAGCGAAAATCCAACAAGATATGAGGGAACAAATGCAAGAATCCCAGAATAATATGTTAGGGCAGTTAGCACAGTTGCTGGCTAAAGAACGCGAAAAAGGGAAGAACACTATAGGAAGCGACAATGAATACCCTATCTATCCTCCGGGCTTTACCCCAATAAACACTCAATCACAACCAGAGATACACCCACGAACAGCGCCGGTCGTTATTAGACCCCAGCAATACCAGGCCGGTGCCTCAGCACCGATGAATGCTCTTATACGTTCGGGCTCCACTCCCGGGGATAATCCAGCTAATCCATTCGTCCCAGACCTTGATGATGTGGCAGAAACAGAAAAAGAAAAGGTGGACTTGGCAAAGCAACTTGATGATCGTTGTAAATGGCTGGAAGAAAAATTCAAAGCAATGGAGACTGCTGATTACCGTGGAGGGATTGATGCTAAGGACTTGAGCTTGGTCCCAGACCTGGTGCTCCCGCCAAAATTTAAAACCCCAGAGTTTGAAAAGTATAATGGGACGAGCTGCCCTGAAGCTCATATTACGATGTTCTATCGAAGGATGACACGGTATGTCAATAACGACCAGCTGTTGATCCACTGCTTCCAAGACAGTCTGATCGGATCCGCGGCCAAATGGTATAACCAGCTCAGCCGTGCCCAAATTGGTTCATGGAAGGACTTGGCTCAAGCTTTTATGAAACAATACGGTCACGTGACGGACATAGCACCCGACAGAATTACTCTACAAAATATGGAAAAGAAGCCGAGTGAGAGTTTCAGGCAATATGCACAACGGTGGAGGGAAATAGCGATGCAAGTCCAACCACCTCTCTTGGAAAAGGAAACAACCATGCTTTTTATCAATACCCTGAAGGCCCCATTCATTAACCACATGTGGAGAAGCGCTACTAAGAGCTTCTCAGACATAGTGATGTCTGGGGAGATGATAGAAAACGCGGTGAGAAGTGGGAAAATTGAAGCGGGAGAAAGTACCAAGAGATCGGCTCCTAGAAGGAAAGAAAACGAAGTAAACAATGTGAACATATACAATAAAAGTTATTTCAAACCAGTCACAGTGAGCCAACCAAGGGCAGTGGCTACTAGCCATCAGTGCCCTACAAGGCAAGATTCCAACCCAAGGCCTAACACGGAAATGGTTCAATTCACGCCAATCCCAATGACGTATAAGGAGCTTTACAAGAACCTGTTCGATGCACATGTAGTGTCCCCATTTTACCTAAAACCCATGCAACCTCCATTTCCTAAGTAGTATGACGCAAACGCTCAATGCGAATACCATGCAGAAATCTCGGGACACACAATTGAAAACTGCACGGCCTTCAAGAAATTGGTCAAAAGGTTCATAAAAATGGGCATTGTGAAGTTCGATGATTCCACAAGACCTAATGTAGCGGGAAATCCGTTACCCAGTCACTCAGATGAAGGGGTGAACGCGATAGTCGAAGATGGAGGGATGAGAACCAAGATAGATGTATCAGAGGTAAAAACCCCATTGGGATGGGTTTGGAAGAAAATAGTAGAAGGAGGTTTATTGGAACAAGATTTAGGGGAAAAGCCCGAAGGAGCAAAATACTACTGCGAGTATCACAACGAAGAGGGTCATGAGATCCAGAGGTGCAATAGATTTAGGGCACTGGTACAGAGGTTGATGGAAAATAAAGAGATTGAATTCTTTGAGTATACTAAGGGCTTAGAAGAAGAAGATGTATGCGCTTCAGAAGGAGGGTCAACCAACAAAGTCCCTCGGGTCAATCACCCAGTGGTAATCATATCGCGACCGAGAACCAGTGAAATGGGGGTACCAATCGCGCCAAAGGTCATAATTCAAAAGCCCATTGCTTTCCCCTATAAAGATAGCAAAAGGGTTCCTTGGAATTACGACTGCAACGTAATGATCCCAGGAGGGGAGAATCCAACTGGTACTTCAGATAAAGGTCAAGACGAGGGTTTCTATACACGCAGTGGAAGGCGTTATACTCCGAACACAAAGGCGAATCACTAAAAAGAAAAGCCGTGGTTGTTGGGCAAGAAACGGAAAAGGCAACCGACTTGAATCACCACAATGAGCCTCGTGGTCAAAAAAGAGGCTAAAGAATTCTTAAAATTCCTAAAACACAAATGAGTATGCAGTGTTGTGGAGCGATTACACAAGCAAACGCCAAGCATATCGGTACTAGCCTTGCTCTTGAGCTCAGAGACTCACCGCAGTGCATTGATGAAGGTTTTAAATGAAACATATGTTGCGAATGATATCTCTGTCAACAAACTCGATCGTCTGGTCAATAATATCAGCGCTGATAACTTCATTTTCTTTAATGACGATTAGATACCACCGGGGGGTATGGGATCTACAAAGGCCCTGCACATCACCACTCGCTGCAAGGGGCACACACTACCGGGGGTACTAATTGATAATGGATCAGCGTTGAATGTCCTGCCCTTGTCCACGCTAAATAGGCTGCCAGTTGATAGCTCCCACATGAAGACGTGTCAGAACATCGTGAGAGCATTCGATGGTACTGAAAGGAAAGTGATGGGAAGAATCGAGATACCTCTCTTGATTGGCCCAAACACGTATGAAGTGGACTTCTTAGTAATGGACATCAAGCCCTCATACAATTGCCTGTTAGGAAGACCATGGATTCACTCGGCGGGGGCAGTGCCGTCCTCCCTACACCAAAAGTTAAAATTGGTAACTGAGGGTAGGTTGGTAACGATAAACGCGGAGGAGGACATAATTGCATCTGTCACCAGTGACGCACCCTACGTGGGAACGGACGATGAGGCGATAGAATGTTCCTTTCGATCGCTAGAATTCGTCAATGCTACATTCATTATCGAAGGGAACAAAGTCCCAATGCCCAGAATATCCAAAACCACAAGGATGGGCCTACGATTAACTGTTGGCAAAGGAGCCTTGCCAGGGAGAGGACTTGGAAGATGCCTCCAAGGAATGATCAAGGTACTAATCTTGAAAGAAAAACGAGATCGCTTTGGCTTAGGATTTAAGCCAGATGCGAAGCAAAAGAAGAAAGAGCTGGAGAAAAGGAAAGAGACGAGGAGAGCGCGTCTGTACTGTGAAGAGGTCAAGTGGGAGCCGATGACCTTCCCTCATTTATCTAAAACATTTGTGTCAGGAGGGACTATTTACTCCAAGGGAAGAATGACAAAGAAAGAGTCCACCAAGAAATGATGAAACAGTTTTGAGTATCAATGCCATATCTCAAGAAAGAATCAAGAGAATTTAGCCGAATTCGCCTTACATCCTCAGGCGTTTTGAACAATTGGACCGTGGAGGAGATCCTGTAACTTTTAGGATTAACTCGTAGTAATGTTCAAAACAAGCTTATTGCTCTAAGCCTAGGGGCAATAAGAATCCTTTTATGAAATAGGCATATGTCCAAATATCTTTATTTCAATAAAAAATGCATTTTGCGTATCATCTTGAGTGAATATTCTTTTATTCTTTCCAATTCATTCATAATCATACCATACAAATAAAATATTCTTAGATTCATTATTCTTTGGATTTCTTTCTTCATCCATAACAGGTCCCCAGACATCAATGACATGAGCGAAATTGCCAATGACTCAGAGATTCCTTTCGAGCAAGACTTGTGTCTAGAGGACACGGAGGATTTTGAAGATGACCAAAATTGTGGCCTATCTCCTGATTTGTTGAAGATGGTAGAACAAGAGGAGAAACAAATCTTACCTCACAAAGAGTCGGTGGAAGTTGTGAGCTTAGGAGAAGGAAAAGAGGTGAAAATTAGAGCTAGTATCGCTGTAGAAACAAAGCAATACCTCATCGAGTTACTCCGAGAATTCAAGGATGTCTTCGTCTGGTCATATCAAGACATGCCCGGATTGAATACCGATATCGTGGTGCATCGACTCCCTATAAAGGAAGAATGCAAGCCAGTTCAACAGAAACTCCGAAGGATGAGACCCGATGTTTTGTTGAAAATAAAAGAAGAGGTCAAGAAGCAGTTCGACGCCGGTTTCTTACAAGTGGTCAAGTACTCAGAATGGGTGGCCAATATAGTCCCAGTTCCTAAGAGAGATGGGAAGGTACGGATGTGCGTAGATTATCGGGATCTAAACAAAGCCAGCCCAAAAGACAACTTTTCGTTGCCTCACATTGATACACTAGTAGATAACACGGCAGGTTACTCGCTCTTCTCTTTCATGGACGGCTTCTCGGGATACAACCAGATAAAAATGCATCTGGAAGACATGGAAAAGACCACGTTCGTAACCATGTGGGGAACATTTTGTTATAAAGTGATGCCATTTGGGCTGAAAAATGCGGGAGCAACATATCAGAGAGTAATGGTAACTTTATTCCATGATATGATGCACAATGAGATCGAAGTTTACATTGATGACATGATTGCAAAATCCAGAACAGAAAATGAGCATGTGCAAGTCTTGAGAAAACTATTCTTAAGATTAAGAAAGTTCCAACTAAAGCTCAATCCCGCAAAGTGTACTTTCGGAGCCCGGTCGGGAAAACTGTTGGGATTTGTAGTCAGTGAAAAAGGAATCGAGATTGACCCAGACAAAGTCAGGGCTATACAAGAATTGCCCCCACCACGTACTCAAAAAGAAGTTCGAGGTTTCTTAGGAAGACTGAATTACATTGCTCGATTCATTTCACAACTGACAGAGAATTGTGATCCAATATTCCGTCTCCTTAGGAAGCATAACCCAGGTGTTTGGGATGAGGAGTGCCAGAAAACTTTTGACAAGGTCAAGCATTACCTATCCAATGCCCCAGTGCTGATACCACCTTGTCCGGATAAACCACTGATATTGTACTTGGCAGTGTTCGAGAATTCCATGGGATGCGTGTTAAGCCAACATGACGAGACTGGAAGAAAAGAAAAAGCAATATACTATCTCAGCAAGAAATTCACTGAATGTGAAACGAGATATTCGTCGATCGAGAAGTTGTGCTGTGCTTTGATTTGGACGACCCGAAGACTGAGGCAATACATGTTGTACCACACAACTTGGCTCATCTCAAAACTGGACCCTTTGAAGTACATAATGGAATCAAACGCTTTGAACGGAAGAATGGCTCGCTGGCAAATTTTACTTTCTGAGTTTGACATAGTCTACGTGAATCAAAAGGCTATAAAGGGGAGTGCAATAGCAGACTTTCTGGCCAGTAGAGCTCTAGAAGATTATGAGCCATTGAGTTTTGATTTCTCGAATGAAGATCTAATGTATGTTGCAACCACAGAAGAAGACTCTCAAGAAGGCCACTCTTGGAAGCTGAATTTTGACGGAGCTTCAAATGCCGTAGGAAACGGAATCGGGGCAGTCTTGGTATCCCCAAACAGAGATCATTATCCTTTCACTAGTAAATTGGATTTTGACTGCACGAATAACATGGCGAAATACGAGGCATGCATCATGGGCATCCGTGCAGCAATAGAACACAAAATAAAAGTGTTAGAGGTATCTGGAGATTCTGCGCTAGTGATCTATCGACTTAAAGGTGAATGGGAGACAAGAGATCCCAAGGCTGGTCGATTATCGAAGACTGGTTCTTGAGTTAATCGAGGAGTTTGACGATATCACTTTTCGCTATCTCCCACGAGATGAAAACCAGATGGCTGACGCCTTGGCAACTTTAGCTTCTATGATCAAAGTGAACAAGCGAAAGGATATGAAGCCTATCCAAATGAGCATTTATGAGGCTCCGGCTCATTGCTTTGCAACATCGAAGAAAAAAGAAGAAAAGATGACCATCCTTGGTATCGTGGATATTTTACGATATGTGAAGAGTCGTGAATACCCGCACCAAGCAAATCGAGAATGACAGGAGGACATTAAGAAGGTTGGCGAGTGACTATGTCTTGGATGGAGAAATCATGTATAAAAGAAGAAAAGACCAAGTGCTCTTAAGATGTGTGGACGCTGTCAAGGCTAAGCAAATTCTAGAAGAGGTTCATGAGGGTGTCTGCGGAACACATGCTAATGGTTTCACCATGGCCAGACAGATCATGAGATTCGGATATTATTGGTCTACTATGGAAGGAGATTGCGTCAACTATGCCAAGAAGTGCCATAAATGCCAAATCTATGGAGATAAAATTAATGTACCTCCTTCACCCCTTCACGTCATGACTTCTCCATGGCCTTTCTCTATGTGGGGCATGGATGTCATTGGGCCAATCTCACCAAAGGCATCTAATGGACATCGCTTCATCTTCGTGGTCATAGATTACTTCACCAAATGGGTAGAGGCCACCTCTTACGCCAACGTCACAAAATCGGCAGTCAGTAAGTTCTTGAAGAAAGAAATCATATGTCGATATGGGATGCCTGAGCGAATCATATCGGACAATGCGCTGAACTTGAACAATAGCACGATACCGAGGTCTCAGAGCCAGTTCAAGATTAAACATCATAACTCGTCACCATATCGCCCAAAGATGAATGGTGCAGTAGAAGCGGCCAATAAAAACATAAAGAAAATCGTGGGGAAGATGACTGAAACTTACAGAGATTGGCACGAGAAATTACCATTTGCCCCAGTATGCTCATCGGACGTCGGTCGAACATCTACCGGGCAACACCATTTTTTTAGTTTACGGAATGGAGGCGGTTCTGCCTATTGAGGTCGAGATCCCCTCTCTACGTGTGCTTTCAGAACTAAAATTAGATGAAGCAGAATGGATCCAGTCTCGATACGACCAGTTGAACTTGATTGAAGAAAAGAGGCTAAAGGCTATCCGACATGGTCAAATGTATCAAAAAAGAATGATGCGGGCTTACAATAAGAAGGTGCGCCCTAGAGAATTCTATGAAGGAGACCTCGTATTGAAAAAGATCCTTCCCATACAAAAGGACTTCAGAGGAAAATGGATGCCGAATTGGGAGGGACCTTATGTGGTAAAGAAGGCTTTCTCTGGAGGGGCTCTGATTTTGACCGAGATGGATGGTAAAAGCTTACCTAATCCCGTGAATTCAGATTCGATCAAGAGGTATTTTACCTAAAAAAAAAAAGGGGGAGAGGCCAAGGCGAAAACCCGTAAAGGGCGCTTTGAGACCAAAGGGGTTTTGAGTTGAAAACCCAGAAGTGGGCGATTCAAATTTTGATCGAAGTTGGGGGCATCTCATGGTCCTATTTTCCTTGAATTGACAAGAAGGAGGGATGCTACATCTTGGGGCATCGACAAAATACTCTTGATCTTCTAAACGCGTACCGAGTTCAAAGGGTCCCCGAGAAGTTTGTGCAACGAAGCTCATACTGCGATATCTGGGGCACCTCTTCTTTTCTCATTCATTTTGATTCTTGGAAAGAATATGTTATCTTGATTAGTCTATCAATTCCCATTTCGTATTTTAGTAAATTTGCTATTTTGGTTACCCTATTCATTTTGAGTTTTATCCTCAAATAAAATTCCATCTTGTCTACTGCAATAATCTTTTCAAGCATTTTTTTGTTGAAATGATGATTAATGGACTAATAATACTCACAAAAGAGTTCTCGCATATTACTCAAAATGCTCCTAAATGATACAAGGACACGAAAGCGGGACTAATTAGTTTGAATCACCCTACATTCAAAGGTTGCAAACGATGGTGAAAAAAAATAGCCCAGTTTGTGATTATCCTTTGGGTTTCCTACCAGAGATATCAGTCGAAAAAAAGGCAGAGTAACACGTTGATAATAAAACCTCGATGAGTAACGAGTAATATCAAATTAAAAAGTGATATTTTCATTCATCATTCATAACACATCTAGTTAGGAGCATTTGATTCATTTTGATCATAGCATCCTAATTATTTGACACATTCATCATCTAGTTAGGAGCACTTGATTCATTTCGATCATAGCAGCCTAATCATTTATGCGTGAGGTCCCTCCACGTCTGTGGGCGTCGCGATTTGGCCCCTCCATCCATTTTATTTATTTTTTATAAATCTGACCACAAAATTTTCTTCCGATTACATTTGAGTCCTCGCTGGGATGACGCGCACAAGAAATTTGGGAATATTTCCTAGCCGTCCTCGCCATTTCAGCGTGATTCTTTTCAATCCTTGATGACTTTTTTTCATTATTTACAATTTTTACCTTGAATTTTAATTCTATTTCAACTTAATCCTTGGTCTGTTTAGTTGATTTATTTATTTCTTTTTAAAAAAAAACTGTTATTATTATTCATTTTTTGTTCTTATATTATTTATTTCAAACTATTTTTTCTTATTTATTTTGAAATTATTTATATACTTTAAATTCTTATATATTATTTATTTTGGATTATTCATATTCATATATTTTTATTAAACGGTTTTTATACATTATTTTATTTCAAATTTCTCTTTTCCTATTATTCATTCTAAATATTTTATACGTTATTTATGTTAAACCATTTTATATATTATCAATTTTAAGTTTTTATATGTTATTCTGCTATACTGTTTTATATATAAACGATTTTAAAATTCTTTTATTATTTATTACAAAACCTTTTATCATTATTTACCTTAAGATTTCATATATATTACTTATATTAAATTGTTTTATATACTTTTTATATATTATATATATATATATATATATATATATATATTTTTTTGCATATTATTTATTTTAGATATTCTATGTATTCTTCTAAATTGTTATATATATTATTCATTCTAAGTTGCATTTTAAAATTATTTTGTGCATTAATTATTTTATATTGTATTATACTATTCCCTTTAATTTTTTTTTTAAATATCTATTTTAAACTTATTTTTATGTATTACTTATTTAAAATTGTTTCATTATTTATTTTAAATGGCTTCATGTTATTTATTACATTCTTTTAATTATTGTTGATGGTATCCGAATAATATGTGTTGTGTGATTTTATTTTTTATTTTTTTTAATTTTTTTGCCATGGTGTATTATAATCCGTTCATTCGTATTTTCATATTACTGCCATTCGCTTATATAATATTGTATTCGTATTGCATTATTCCGTGCTATATGTTATATCTTTGCTTTATCTAGTTTAAATCATATCGTACATTAAACCCCAATATATTTATCCAACTTAAATCGCTTTATTTTTATGTCTAGCAAAATAAATGTATGCCTTCAAATGTTGTATTCGCCATTATTCGAAAAAAAAGAAATATTTTAAACAAGGCAATGTTTCGTGTTTTGGAACATCGAGGAATTGTGCCCTAACTTACGGGGTTTCGATTTTCTTGTTGATTCTAAATAGCCAAATATCCTTTCGAGTTTTAAAATACACGAAATTCCAATTAAAATTAAAGACGACCTTTCACTCGGGAGTTCATAGTATTGCGTCCTAACTTACGGGATGTGATACTCCGATATCTCGAGATAAGGAAATCTTTAACAATCGTTTTGAGCTAATTCAAGCACTTTAAAATCGATGTTAATAAAAGGCGATTGCATTTTGAATTCGTTCCCAATTTTCAACTTTCGACATTAAGACACTAACTAATCAATTCGGTACCAATTTTTGGGCGTGTCGAGGGTGCTAATCCTTCCTCGTACGTAACCGGCTCCCGAACCCGTTCTCTCGAGTTTCGTAGACCAAAAACACCGTTTTAGTAAACTAAAATTGTTTTATTAAAACAAAGGTGATCCGATCACACCAAATAAAGATCGGTGGCGACTCCCATTTTAATCTTCGTTTCAAACAAAGTCGATTCCCGTTTTCAAAAAAATGGTTTCGACAGGCACAAAACATCCACCTTACGTTGTCGATATCGAAGGAAATATTGTGGGAACAAGCTTTAAGTAGGTTAAGTTATAGTATTAGCCCTTATACTTTGCGAAAGTTGTAGATTTAGTCTTTTTACTTTAATTTGATCAATTTTAGTCCTTATACTTTTGAATTGGTCAATTTTATCCCCTATACTTTTTGAATTTTGAAATTTTAAAAATTATACTTTTCGAATTGGTCAGTTTTAGTCTTAACCCAAATAATAATAGTTAAATTTGTTCAATTAAATTTAGTTACTAGTCATGTATTACGCATACAATTGTAGACTTAGTCCATGTTCTCCTATTGGATCATTCTAATTTCCTATACTTTTAAACTTTCAGTCTTAAAGCAAATAATAGTTGTTAATCTATTAACTGAATTTTAGAAAATAATATATGAAAATAACAATTTGAATTGACATTACACATATGATAATATGTTTACTGCATCAAATTTTGAAAATAGCGGAACTTTAACTTAATGAAATTACTAGTTATCAAGTGATGATGAGTGAAATTTTGATGTTTAAAAAATATAAATATTAAAAATGACCAAATTAAAATATAGGGACTAAATCCATAAATATTACATCAGCCACTAATAATAATGAATTTAACAATCCAAATTAAAAAGTTTAAAATAAAATGGGGTGAGAGAGGCTCGAACTCTCGACCTCAGGATCACTCAACGTAGCTATGAGACCTACGCGCTAGCCAACTGCGCCACCACCCCTTTTTGCGTACCGTTGTTCTTAAACTGATCTTGTTCTTTCCAGAAAAAAGCTATGAAATCTCCATTTTGATTATGAATGCTGTTAGAATAATGCTCGTTTCCTTGAAATTTCTAGCTTAAAGGATAATCCTTTCATTAAGACCCTGAAATTAGTACTTTTAGATTCTCAGACACCCTTGAGCAACATCGAAAATTTTATATTCTTTTTTACGCTTTGTTTTGATTCGTAGGATTAATTTTTGTTAACTGCCTTTAGATGGGTTTACTGTGATGTTACTTCAAAACTTGGTTGTTCAGACAAAGTGTTGATGCCACACTCATCCTTGTTTTGTTACACGTGCAGTATATTAATGTTATCCATTGAAACAAGATCCAAGCTTTGACTTTTGTCAAAAGTAAATAAAGTGGAAGTTGTACAAGGCAGATGGGTGATGAAAAAGAACCTAAACTTGATGGATTATTGAAGTTAGAATGGCACTATGATTGGTGGTTAACATCACATCATTTCTATTTATATCACAAAATAAACAAGTGATGGTTGAATGCTAAATTAATCATGCTAGCTTTACCTAAATGACAGGAAATAGTCGTATCAGTGATTACACATTGATTTTTTTGGTCATTAATGAATCGTTTGTAGACTCGAAACTTTTGTTATTACCATACTTAGAATTGGTGTACCTGTGTTTGCGGGGAACATAAACATAAATCCCCAAACCAGAAAGAAAAAAAGGATGATACTAAATTAATACCAATATCCCTTTAAACTATAAGTTAAGCTTCTTTTGTTTTTGTTTTTTCCAATCACCTCCTCACAAAAAAAAAAAAAAAAAAAAAAAAAAAAAGAGACCCTTAGAACTGCAATAGGAAACATCTCTTTTCAACCCCTCAATTCCTTTTGACGTGCTTCTTTTGATCATCAAACAAGTGAGAAAAAACAACGAAAGCCATGAGTCTAAATTGCTGTACCTGCCCTGTCGTGCAAAGAAAAAATTCAAACGATGATATTGATTTTGGTAAAGAAAAGGGCATCAGTAAGTCTTGTTGTGTAGGGTTAAATAGAAGTTGGTCAGGGAATATGAGCCCTCAAGGTTATGAACAAACGGGTAAGGAGCCAAGCAGCAACAGCAGCACCTCGGGGATTCCTTCCAAGAAGATAAAGAAGGGTCCTATCCGGTTTAATACGATCGCCACAACTTACGGCACGAGGGGGTTTGAAGCTAACGTCGGCGCTCAGCCAAGGTTGGTGAGGAGCTCGGGCATGAGGAGGGATTGGAGCTTTGAGGATTTGAGGGGACAAAGGGTTCAAAAGACGGGAAAAGAGATGAGTGTACATTGATTTTGATTTACTTATGAAACCAATGAAAAGGAGACCATACAGAGTGCATGGCTTGGCTACGTAATCTGATCGTTCATTTATTTCTTTTTTGTTTCTATTCATTAAATCACTGTTTCATTATTTAACCCCCCAAATTTGTATTTGAATAAAGGAAGAAGCATTGTATTTTTATTTTTATTTTTTGTTGTTATTTGTTATTAGCTTTTGAGCTTCTAAAAATTATCCAAAGAAGATGTTGGTGCCTGCTACATCTAAACTCAGTTTTTGTCCAAAAATGATGCAGAAAGGCAGATTTTGAGATGCAATCCTTTCAAAAGATAAATGCAAATTGTCTGTGCAGTATTAGCATGGAAACCATATAAGGCCCAACATATAGCAAAAACAGGGAAGCAGTTTGTCCCAATAAAAAGAGCAACAATTGCCATGAAAATGCAAGAAAAGGTAAAACAGGTGAAGCAAGCAACAAAAGGTTACAAAAACATGCATGCTTCAGGTCCAGTAAAACTTGTCCCAATTAAACAAATATACATTGAAGAATGAAGGCATACAACTACAAGATTTAAGACCAAAAAGGCTGTTTTCAGTGATGAATTAATGGGGGAAATCAACCCACCTTGATTCAAATCACCACTAAGAGACTAATATCTAAACTAAACACTAATAATAGGTGCAAAATGGAACAATATTTTACAGAGCTCGTGCTACCGGGAGCCATAAAATGTCCCAGAGACCTGCTGCCAGTTTAAACAATGAAACTCTGGTTCTATTTTATCATTTTTGTTCAAGCTCTAATGATCCCAATTGCTTACACAGGTCAAGCTCTGCTCATCACTCTCTTATCTTGCATCTCCAACTTTGGATGCTAGAGCTATTCTGAGCTGCTCCTGTGTGTAAAACCGGCTACCCATCTTCACGCTTGCTTGCTGGATCATCAAGTCGTTTACTACTGACACACTAGCGTGATGCACATCGAGGTCTAACTCCTTCAAGGCAGTCATCAGCCTTGCAGCTGGATGGTTCTTTTTACTGCATTGGATTCGAATCATTGCATCCAATCCTATGATCTTGACATCGATATCTAATTCAATCAATTTGATCGACATGTTGCGGTCTTGATCAGGCGGTGGTGGTGCCGTCGAACAGGACTCTTTACTTGCCAATTGTTTCTTCATCTCATCTAATTGTTTCTGCAACTCCTCTTTCTCTGAATCTGCATCCTGCACCTTTGTCCTAAGCTCGTTAATATACGAAATAGCATCACCAAGGAGCGATGCTTTATCCATCTTTGATACGTTAGGAACCACGGCACGCAGCGCATAAAACTTCTGGTTAAGCTTCTCTCTTCTTTGCCGCTCTGCTTCTACGTGGTTCAGAGGCTCTTCTCTTCCATTCGCTGGTTTTCTCCCTCGTTTCCGAGGCCTCTTTTCAGGCTCCACAACTCTGCTACTATCAGCTTCCTTCATGATGGAAGCTTCGATATCAGAGTTGTCCGAATCCCTAGCACAGCCACCGGGTTTGGCCACACCCGAACAAGGCAAAACTGCGCCAGAAGTGAACGAAATCATTCCATCTTCATTACTCCCTCTCGAAGTAGGCGACCTTTTCTTCTTATTCTCCTCCACCACTAACTGAGAATTGGCTGAAAACAAATTCCCATTCCCACTTTTCTTACTCTCACCAAAGTTCAATATCTCCCCGGATTCTGGTTTCAACAAATGAGCTGAAAATTTCCCATTCTTCACACTGCTATTCCCATCAAAGCCATAATCAGAGAAATTCAAGCGGAAACTCTGTCCCTGCGGCTGCTGCTGCTGATTTCCACCATGAATAGAACTTGGATTCTCAGTTAAACTACTCGTACTTGGATCCTGAATCGACGGATTGTGATTGCCGTTGTTATTGTTATCCTTGGGTTCGACTCCATTATTAGGTTCACTGATCCAAAGCGAAGACGGATCATTTTCGCCTTGATCAGCTGTGTTATTACTCACAGACCAAGAACCAGCTTCAATCCCATTATTGAAATTAAACAAAATCCGAACCTTATTCATCAGATCTGAGCTTTGCGTGATAAGTTCCGTTGACCCCAATTCGACAACGCCATTCGCCGACGGTATACAAACGATCGTCTGCAAACCGAAAAGCTGCCCTTGCCTGGCTCTCTCGCACATCGAGCTGGCTAATCGGTCCGAACCGGCAACCCAAACCGGACTGGAATTGAAAAGCGCCTGGCCCGGGAGCCCGCTGCCGGTGACGAAAGATTGCGTCATGGATACTAAAAAGAACCACTCGGTGTCGGTGACTTCTTCGTCGACAGCGTCGTCGGCGGTGGCTGTGGAGCCAGAAATCAAAGAATTAAGTTCCCTGAGCACTTTTTTACGGTGCTCTTGTTCCGCAACTGAAGACGAATAAAATTTGGACTTCCCTTTCCCTTTATCTTCTTCGCCTTTGTAATACCCGTCGCCCCAGCCAAGCACGGTAGCGCCCGAGTAATCGTACGAGGACTGCCAAAAAATGGCGTAAGTCCAACAATCGCGGCCTCCTTCGATGAGCGCCTGGAGACGCTGTTGAAGAGTTTCTTGATTGAGGAGAGAAACGGAAGGCTGAGATTGGGCAAGGAAAGACATGGAGAGGTCGTGGCCACCACCACCACCACCTCCACCACCACCACCGGCAGCAGAAGCAGCTGGAGTGGAAGTGGAGGCAGAGGATAGCGGCGGCGGCCACAAAGACGAAAGATCGGAGCTCATAAAAGCTTCCATAACCGGGGCGTTATCGTCCGTCCATAGATTCATCGTCGGTGCTAACCTATAGTCCTTCATTCCATATAAAGTGGGCAGATTTGGTTACGGGGAAGAGAGGATGGCAATGGGGGGATTTAGATTTAGATTTAGATTTTTCTTTGGGATTTTATTTAATATTTGGGCTAATTATTTTTACTTCCACTAAGGGTGGTTGGGGGAAATAGAGGAATTAGAGACTGGACAACCCAATAATAAATAAAATAAAGGCGGTTTCTACGAAAGCCCGAGTACTGGGTGATAAATTCCGGCGTAGCTGTGTCTCATAGATAGCCTTCGTTCGAGCACGTGCGTGAAACGTGTCTGCATTCTCTTTGTTTCACTTTACTGTACGGATTAGAAGCTAAGCTCCCACTGTGGTAAATTGTTTTATAAGCTCCTTGTACTGTTGGGTTTTGGATGATTTAGCCTCTCTATTTTAATCTCCTTGTAAATATATATATACTTGACATGTTTTAAAAAATAAATCACATACAGGGACCTTTCTTATAAATTTGACCTTCGAAGGATAGATATTATCAAATTCGTCAAAATAAATATCCCCATTTTCTTCTAAATTTTTGCTTCATATATTTAGAAAAAATATTTATTTAGTATTGGGAAATGCAAAAGAAAGTGCATGAGTGGGTGTTGTTAGTTGTATTAAGGGCGAGTTCGTTGGCTATGATAATGGAAGTAAAACAGGAATGGGTACATATTATGAAGAAATTGTCAAACAGATCCCCATATTTTTCTGTAATAGATGTTTTCATTGTTTTGCATGCCTACACTGGCCGCTCCCTATTATATGTCTTCCTGCTATGCTCATAAATCTACTTTCTACCTTTCTTACATAAAATATTACATGAAAAGGAATTTGATAGTCGTTGCTAAGTTATCCAGAAACAATCCGTGACGCAATCGAAGGTTCTTCTTCTTCTTCTCCCATGAATCACCCGCCATACATTTCACTTCGCTTTTACTTCTTAAATACCAAGCTGTTAAATTATTTTAAACATTAGGCTAGTCTTTAGATAATTAAAAACAAATAACAAAATTTTTGCAACCATAGAAACTGTGGTAAGTGGTAACATGTATCATTCTTTTTAAAAGGAAAGGTTGAAAATGTTACTTAGTGGCACATCACATTTTTAGGGGTGTTTCTTTATAAGAAAACATATGTGCCATGGCTAGGGGTTTGGCAAAAGCTCGGTTAAAGGTGATCAAACGGTTAACCAAATCGAATTAATATTAATCGAATCGAAATTTTTTAAAAAAATTTAACCGAACTGAACTATTTCAGTTATCTCTATCAGTTAACCGATTTAACCAAAATTTATATATCTTTTTTTCTTTTGTTAAAACAATAATAAAACATATAAAAATAAATAAATTGATAATGTCCATTTGACCAAATTAACCGAATTAAAACTGCATATAATTTGTATTATTAATTATTAAGTTCGGTTAATTACCTGGTTTCGAACCAAATTAACGGATGACTGAACTTCTAAAAAATTATTAACTGACATCCAACCAAATTAGATCAGTTAACCAACCAATTAACCAAATTAGATGGGTTCGGTTGGTTAATTCAGTTTTAATCCAAATTTGAACACCTTTAGGCCCGGCCTCCCCTAAAATAGAAATTTTTTTATTTAGACTCTTTAAAATTTTAAATCAGTAAATATAAATTTGCACTTTGATCCCCTAAAAATGATAAAAAAATATTTAATACTTTAAAAATTATAAAGATATACGCTATTACAATGGTGAAATTGTATTATTACTATCGTAAAAATTACAATTTAATTTCAACTTTCCTTAAAAAAATTTCTAGCTTCACTCCTTCCAACATTACAATGAACTCATTACTTACATGGGTAAACAATGAGAATATTATTAGTTATAGGTTTAGTCCTCTTCTTACTACCAAAATAAAATTATTCAACTATTGAAAAGGTTAATATATGTCCTGCTCTTCACAACTTTAGATTTTAGTCTTTATATTTTTATTGTTAGGAAATTAGTTTATCTACTTTTTAGATATCAAAACTCAAATTCAATTGTTAGACACTTTTTTTTTTTAAATTCAAGTCCCTTATGACGTCATTTTTTTAGTTACATTACTATCAAGTAAGTTTTTTTTTCTAATTTCAAATATTTACACCAACAATTTAAAAAAATAATAACAATGTTAAAAATTGGGTCTGAATTTTGAGATTTGTAAAGTATAAAGACTAAATTTCTAAAAATAAAAGTATAAAGACTAAATTATAAATCTGTAAGTAGTATAGAGGCTTATAGCATATTTCAACCTTTTAAAAATGATAAAACTACTAGTTCAAAGGCAAAAATAAAATAAAAATATTTATTGATTTGAAATCTTGATTAATGTTAAATTTAAGTCACTGGGTTATTAAGGTTTTTCTTGAAGTCCGGCTAGCGAGTTCCAAGCGACGATTCGACGACCAATACAGTAGATCAATACCCATCGAAGGGTAAAAAAGCATACTTTACGTCCAAATCAATCTAACGATCAATGTCGAACATCAGAGAAGAAAGCAATTTAAATTTTGGTTCGTAAATTCTTGACGTACAAAACTGTTTTATAAAAAAACTGAATTATAAAATAAAAGAAGAATAAGAGCTTTTAATTAGTGCATGTGGTTCAAACAAAGAATGTTATACAAGAATAAATTTAATAATATAGTCACTTAAATAAATTTTTTAAAATAATTTAATAATTATTTTGTAATTTTTAAACATAACACACTGTAAATAAATTATAAATTAGTGGAAGGAAAGCATCATCGTGTTCACACTTGGCGGGTGACGTGTCTAAATGGTATTAGTGGATGGCCGCCGTCTCTGTTGTTACTGTTATAGAGATTTCGCTTCCAGTTTGGCGGCCCTACCATTAACTATACACTCCAAAATTAACACGTGCTCTTTGGAGTTGGACCCCAGGGGTATATTAGTACGTATTGGTACACATGTAGGTTTTGATGTATGCTTTGGATTTTTTAACATTTTTAAATACCTTTTTAGTATATAATTTAATTTTTAATTAATAGAATATACGCTATTATTATTGCAACAATTTAAAAGTAATAAATTCGACTGTATTTAAACATAAAATATCCTCCAATTAAGAGGTTTGAAAAAAATTAAAAGATAGTATAAATAACATATAAAAATTTTATGGCTAATTTAAATTTTATATAAAAACATATTATCCAGTCTTTTTAATTTTAATTTAAAGAATTTCATTGTTATATTTATTTGATTTAAAAATTAATGCTGAATATCATTTAGAAAAAAATAAAATTTAATTGATAACACTATTAACTTACTTAGTAATTTGAATGTGTGCTATCAATTTAGATTTAAAATTTTAATTAGATATTTAAATATTAAAATGCAATATATTGAAATTTAAAGAAAAATCTGTTAACACTGTCATCATTTCAACTTTAATTTTCAAATGAAACAAATACATAGACTGAATTCCTCACAATAAAAGAAGAGGTTCTAAATTTGAAAATTATGAAGAGTACAAGGACTTAGGCATAACTATATTTTAATAATTATTCTAGTGTATTAAGATTATTTTAAATTATTACATGGGTAAACTATATCAACTGTCCCTAAACTTTAATTAAAATTATATTTCAGACACTTAATTTTCAAAAGTTACATAATTATCATTAAAATTATTGAAATATTATATTTTGATCACTCATTCGTTAACTTCTGTTAGGAGGATGAAATGGCACGTTAATTTAAAAGGTTAATAACAAACACTAAACTATAACCTAAATATCAATTTGATACTTTTAAATATTTTCTTAATAATAATCCTAAAAATTTTAAAGGGTAAACTACTCGGATAGCCACCTAAGTTGTAATGCATTCCTATTTTGGTTACAGATTTTTTTTTTTAAAATTTAGCCACTTCTATTAGATTAATTGTCATTTTTATCACTCAACCGTTAAAAATGCCTAGGTCACTGAATGGAATGTTGATGTGGCAATATTTTGATTGGTATAATAACAAATTTAGCCCTTAACACTTTAAATATTATGTCAAATTGTTCCTAGTTTTAGAACAATTGAATAAATTTAACCCTTAATGTTTGCACATTTTGTCAATTTAGTCCAAATTCAAAAAAAATTATAATTTAAAAACTTGAATACATATAATTTATTATAAAAAGACATAAAAATATAAGATTACAAAAAGGTTTTCCATTTGGTCCAAATTCTAAAAAAATCAACAAAATTAACCGTTAATATTACAAATTTTGTCAATTTAGTCCAAATTCAAAATCATGTAAAACCCACAAAATGCTCCTATGTTTGATATATGAAACCACATAGCATTGTGATTAAAAACTTACAGGGAAAAAAGTTCAAAATTTTCTTTACTGTTACCAGATTTTCTTATCAACCAAACAAAATAGAGAAATTTTGTAAAACAACATTCATCTCTTCATCTCGTTCCTCGTTCATCTTCAAGCTTCCCATTGTTCTCGTACTCTCATCTAAACCTTACAATCTCAAATACCATACCAAATTCATACCCAATTTCACCAGACCCAAATTCCATCATCACTTCGTCATCAATTACTCACCAATAAACCCACACTCAAAGTTGGTGTTTTTTTTTTTTTATACAAACACACCTAAACTCGATTTTCCATTTTCTTTTAATGGGGAAAAATCGATCAGTGAACCGCTGCTTAGCGTTAAGCATTTGAATTCGTCAAAGCCCTGCACCTTGCGGCTAAAATGGAACCAAAGATGTTTCTATAAGCAAAGGCTTTCTAATTGGAATCCCTCAACCAACTGTTTGATCACGGTGCTGATTGAATTTGGTAGTGATTGATTCAAAAAATTAATTCAAAGGACTCGTTTAGCTCAATTGGGTTTAAAGGAAAATAAAGAAGAAGAAGGAAATATCGATTCAAAAAATTCAAGAGAAATTAAGGGTTAAAATTTGGTGAATCCCTTTTTTTTTAAGATTCAGGAAATTTTAATTTGAATTCCTCGACCAAGTTCAAATTTAAACCTTTATGTAATTTTATATATTTTTATGTCTTTTTATAATAAATTTTATATATTTGCAAGTTTTTTAAATTATAAATTGTTTGAATTTGGACTAAATTTAAAAATATGAAAATATTGAAGGTTAAATTTATTGAATTTTTTAGAATTAGGAACAATTTGAAAAAATGTGTAAAGTTTTAGGGACTAAATTTGTTATTCTATCAATCAAAAGACTGCCATGTGAACATTTCATTTAGTGACCAAGGCATTTTAACGGTGGAGTAGCTAAAAATGGCAATTAATCTAATAGAAGTAACTAAATTAACAAAAAAAAAAATGGTGACTAAAATAAGAACGCGTTAAAACTTGGGTGACTATCTGAGAATTTACCCTTTAATTATTATAGAATTATTATTAAGAAAAATTTGTAAAAGTATTAAATTAATAATTTAGTTATAGTTCAATGGCTAATTTTGGTTTTTAACCTTAACTTGCCACATCATCTCCTTAACGAAAGTTAAGGGATGTGAGACTAAAATGTCACATTTCAATAACTTTAGTGGCAATTGTGTAACTTTTGAAATGTTACATTTGCCACTAAAGTTAGTTTCAAAGGCATGGGTTAATAAACGTTTATTATTATTTTTTTTGGTGAATGAAAAAGACATTACAATAACACTACTTAGAAAAACAACTAAGCTATCATTCCAACTCTACTGCATAGAAGCAATTCTAGTACTCCGATGTTTGTTATTCGGAACCCCCACAACTTTATCAGGCTCGATATCAATTTGGAATTTTATTAAAGCCACCATAGAGTTCATTGAATCTGAAAGAGAGACCTTGGTGTTTTTAAAAGTCTTAAAATGCTTGCCACGATCCTTAATGGTTTTATTAAGAACACAATCTTTTCTAATAACAGTGTCTTTCCCAACTGTCCCATGCAATTTTGAGGTTGAAATACTAGATTCAGAATTCGTTGGGTCACTAACCTCCAAAGAATCATTATCATTAATCCCAATATGATATCTAAAAATTACTGTTGAATGCTTCGTAGGATAAAGCACATTTGAATTTAGAGTTAACTCCATTTCACTTAGACCTCCGAAAGTTGAATTATAGAGAGAAGTGGCATTTAGATGAGGACCTCTGGAAGAATTAGGCCCTTTTCTATAATTTTCCAACTTATTTTCAACATGCGACGAGCCTGTTATATTTTTAGCAGGGTTTTTATTTGCTCCAACGCCAATTTTATTAAAGGACTAGGTATATATTTGTTATTTCTTTATTGTAAATTTATAATTATAAATATTGCAATGGGGCTATCAGATATTATGCAGTACTGCAGACAGGTCTATGTTCACAACTCAAAGGAGAATTAGACGGTAATAGAGGCATTTTTTTCTTCGTCTCGATTGTTATAATGATTTTTAAAAAATATTTTTATTTAATTTTTAAAAATTAAAAATATATTTAATAAATATAAACGTTGACTAAATTTTGAACATGACAACATGAATGAAAATTCACATGTACTTTATATTATTTTTATAAATATTATATATATATTTAATGTTAAATTTGAAGTTTTAAAAGTTTTTATAATTTTAAATGATTTATTGCGTGACATATAAAATAAATAGTATAATATCAACATGAAGTATATATAAACTATCATGTAGGTTAGTATGCTAACATCGTTAAAAAAAATAATGTTTTAGTCAAAATTTCTGTTAAAAAAATTATTTGATTTTTGTTGAAAGGTTAGTGGCTGAATTTAGCTAAAAAATATAGTGGCCAGTTTGACAAAATATATAAACATGGAGGGCTAAATTTATCATTACACCATTTATTTTGAGAAATTTAATCTTTTTACTTTTTAAATTTTAAAATTCAAATCTAGTTGTTTAACACTGTTAAAAGTCTTGTACTAAACTTGCTAGTGTGACATTTTGAAATTTGACATTGTAATGAGTCTGGATTTAACAAAGAATTTTAATGATGTTAGCAATATTCGAAGTTCGCGTAAATATTTTGTACAAGCCCAATTTTGCAGGCCTAATAGACCCAACTAACCCAACCCAAATTAAACCAAAAATAATACAAACCCAAGCCCAAAATTAAAACCCCAAACCAGCACAAATACAAGTTAAAATCAGAAAACTAAAAAACCCTAGCTAGCCGCCGCCCTAGCTACTGTCAGACCTCCCCACTTGCCTCCACCACCGACGTCTGCCACTACCTACTCAGCGCCGCCCCAACTGCTCCTGCAAAGTAGACACGCAAACAACAGTGAAATTGTAAAAAAATATATGCAATGGCCTTATAAAAGCCTAAGGGAGGGGTTTGTAAAAGGGGTTTTTTCTTCTTTTTCCTTTTTCCTTCAAAAAAAATACAAAGAGAGATACAATCAGAAAAGACTAAGTACAAACTCAAAACCACAGCAAGATAGATTGAAGACCGAATCTAAGGTTTAACCATTTTTTCATTTTCGTTTTTTCTTTTCGAATTTATTTGTGCTTATAATACCTCTTTCTATTAAAGCAATCAACACACATATATATATTAGTCATAAAAAAATAAAAAAAAATAAATACCTTTATGCGATTTTCGCCACATGTATGGTGTGGCGCAGCAAGGTGGACCACAACTTGAATGAGAGGATCTACAATGTTCACGGAGCCTAGACCGGACCAGGAGAACTTGCACAGAGAAAAGAAACATTTTTTGAAAAACAAAAGGGAAGAATGATTTTTTTTTAAAAAAATTAGTTTATATAAGGGTATAAAACGACGTAGTTTTAAGGGGATTATGGAGACCTCAAAACGGCGCCGTTTGGCCCTCGACCCGCGCAGGCGACCCGACCCGCTAGGGGATCCGCGCGTTTTTGTCCTAATGGGATATTTTCTCAATAAGTCCCTCCGCTTTTCCCTATTCTCGCAATTAAGTTTTTATTTATTTCAATTATACCTTAAAATTTACTTTGGTTTCATTTTGGGCCCCCATTCGAACGACGTCGTTTAGGAGGGCGGGGATTATTTCATTTTTGGACCCTGTATGCTATTCGCGCCTTCAAATTGGTCCCTTTCTTCTTTGTTTATTTTCAAATTGGCCCCGAACCTTCACTTTAAGTTCAATTTAGCCAATTTTTTGTTATTTTATATTAAATTAACTAACTTAATATAATTATTACTATTATTATCTAATATATTTTTATTATCACGATTTTTATTATTTTACTATTATAACTCAATATGTCATCATTACTATTATTATTTTTTTTAATTACCATTATTATTATCATATTTGCATTTATATTTATTTTATTTTAATACTATTACTATTACAACTTCCATTTTTTATTTCTAACTATTATTATTTTTATGTATATATTATTAATTATATTATTATTATTACTATTATTTTCATTCCTTCTATTATTGTTTATTACTTCTATTATTATTATTACTTTCTTTGTACTACCATCATTGTTCACACCTATACGTTATTATTTATATTACTATGTTTTTGTATTCTTTCTATTATGTATTACCCGTATATTATTACTACTCTTGTCATTATTTTACTATTGTATTCTAATGTATTATTAATGTTACTCTTATTTTCATTTTTATTATTATTACTATCATGTTTAATATTTTTATTTTTTATAGCTATTATTTTATTACTAATGTCACTATTGTTATATTTAGTATTATTTTTACTTTCATTATAACTACTACTATTATTATTATGGTTTCTCTTTTATACATTTACGTTTCTTAATACATTAATTTTATTATTTACCCGTTCATACTTTTATGTAATTTCAAACTTTGAAATTTTTTATATATTTTTATTTTGTATCATTATTTTGTTTCATATAATATTTATTCATATTTACACCATTATTATTATTTTATCATTTTTTATTATAAGTTTCTTTACTTACTCGTATGTTTATTTGCTTACCCCCGGTTTAAAATCAAACTTACACTATAATTTACTTTATTATTTCCTTTATCGTCGTATTTTCATTTTTATTTCGTTCTGTTCTCATTATCATTATTTCATTATGTTCATTCGTTTATTCATATATATCTCAACATGTCTATATTATTCGTCATTATTATTGTTGTTTATATCATCACCTTTATTATTATGCATGTTAATGCTCATGATTTGTTTCTCATTTCACCATGCGACTATGATTACATTGATTTCTTACTCGACGCATATAATTCTGCTTTCTAAAACAAAACAAGTTTCAGATTTAGACAATTCGAGAAAACCGCTCCTAACTTACTGGGTTTCGGTATTTCTTGCTCAATCTAAATAACGACATAATCCTCTTAAATCGTAATACGAGTTTTAAAAGAAAAATGCTTATTTTCAGAAATACGAGGTGTTATGCCCTAACTTACCGGGTATGACATTTTGTTACCTCGGGATAAGATTTTTGTTAACAAAGGCAATATTCGGCATTTGGAAATTCGAGATATCGTGCCCTAACTTACTGGGATTCGATTTTTCTTGTTTACATTGAATAACCGAATATCCTTTTAAAAAAGAAGGATAAAATACAAGGCAAGCTCAGTCTCAATGTTCGAGATGTCGTGTCCCAACTTACTGGACATGATATTTTATTACCTCGAGATGAGAGAGTCTTTAACATCCGTTTTAATTTATTCGATCATTTAAAAAAAAAATAGCATTAATAAAAAGAAGGATCGTATTTTAAATTCTATCAAGTTTTCAAATTTTTGACACTAAGACACTAATTAATCAACTAGGTACCAATTTTGGGTGTATCGAGGGTGCTAACCCTTCCTCGTGCGTAACCGACTCCCGAACTCGTTTTCTGATTTTCGTAGACCAAAAATTATCATTTTAGTAAAACTTAACTTTTATTATAATGATTAATTTAAGGTGATCCGATCACACCTCATCAAAAAGGATTGGTGGCGACTCCCAGTTTTTCGTTTTCATTTTCAAAATCCAAGTCAACTACCGTCTTACAAAAAAAATGGTTACGACATATTTTAATCAGAATAAAATATTTAGACTGACTAAGGATATTATAAATTTTGAAGTATTAAATAACGTAAAAAAATAAATCTAATTTTTTTATAAATAAAAAAAGTATAATTAAAAATTAAATCTAAAACTTTAAATAAATTAAATTTGAAATTTAACTATTAATCTATTATCTTGTAATAATAATAAGGCACAGCAGTAAAGATACGGGAGAAACAGTAGATTAAAGGGACATCCTTTCCGCAGAACCATTACTCGCTTTATTTGTATAAATAATTTTAAAAAAATATTACCTTTTTTTTTTTCCTAAAATGAAAATATCTTCTATATTTGTGGCAGTGGCTTGATTTTCATTTACCACGTGTTTTTTTAAAATTCTGGTACAAATGAAAATTTCCCAAAATATAAGTCGAAACAATTTAGTGGCTTTCTTTTTTTATTTCAAAAAATTACTTCATTGGACAAAAAGTACTATTCAAGCTATTATCACTAAGTGAAGGAGTCAGAAGATTTTTGTTAGTGGTGGGTTAATTTAAATATTTTTATTATAATAAAAATATAATTTTATTATTTTAATAGGTTATATCTTTATAATTTTTAAAGAGTTAGATTAAATTTTTATTATTTTTTAAAAATTTAAAAATGTAATCTTAATATTATTAATTTAAAATTTTATAAATTATTCAAGGCTTAAATTGAAATTTTACTCTTTAGGGCAGTGGCCATTATCACGTGTGGTCATTTTTATTTTGCACCAGCATGGGATTAGAACATCGTAATCCAACTTGCCTATTAAATAAGTATAAAATGTCACTATTTTTTATAATACCTGGGGTGGTCCACTCTTTTTGGATGAGGATTCTCGCCCATCATATCTAACTAAAAACCTACCACACTTTGTTTTATTTCATAATTAGTTATCTGAATAGAAAACAATTAGCAAATTGAAAGTTGTGGAGCAAGGAAAATTTCTGGATATCCTGCAAATGGATAAGATTTGAAATTTTAGAGCACTTTGGATGGGCGGTAGTGAGTTAGTGTAAAAAAAATGATGATGATGAAATTAGATATTATAACGACACTGTAAATTGATAAAAAAAAAAGCTACACACACCGTATTGAAAGTAAATGCCGATCCAAAATTACATTTTTTTGCAACAAAAAGTTAGGAAATGATGTTCTTTGTTTGCCCATTATGCTTTGAGATTTACTCCTAACTCTCATCCAACTAACCATAAAGCTTATAATTTACTATAATTTTATATAGTTGTTCCACTTTTGTTTTGACAACATGGTAAAAGCCTAACACAAACCCTAGTTGGAAAAAATTATAAATTATAGCCTAGCTATATGCTAATGTTCATTGTATGAAGACCAACACAAGCATACAACCTATTCATATTCATTATAATGTAAGAAAATAAAACAATGACATGATAACTTCAACAACGGAGCATAATTAAAATGCTTTTTAAAAAAAAATTTATTTTATACTTCTTTGCTATACATATAAATAATTTGACAAATTCAAATGAAATTTTTTATATATAATAAAATTTAGAAAAGTTGATAAAATACGCATAAAAAAAAGTATTCTTTAGGTAATGAAAAAGATGTATGGCATTGTTCTTCATCTTTAAGTTGTGTAGTTTACACGTTAATTAAATTGAATTTTAAGAAAAGGAAGAAGAAGAATTTAATATTACATAATTATTGGCAAAGCTGATACCTTTTCCTACTATATAGTGAAATAATTATTGTGGTTGAACTATGGAGAATGATTGTGTGAAAAAAAATGATTGAAATTGAAAATTGAATGCAAAATATAACTTTTTTGACCCTAGAAAAGGCATTAATTAATACACTTAATATATACCACAAAGATGATGTCGAGGAGAGACAAGGGTCAATCTCGGGTCGGGACTCAATGTGACCGTAGTTAATGCCATAAATAGCACGTGGATATTTTGTTTCATATATGAGCCCAAAAAAAATCGACACCTATGATTGATTTAAAGAAAATTATATTTAAGCCGATTTAATTTTAATTCGAGTCCGTTAAAATATATTATTTTTTTATTTATGACGTAAAAAAGAATTATGTATAATTTTAAGTATTATATAAAACAATAAATATGATTAGAATTTAAATAAATTAGCTAAAGATCGAATTCCTTTATATATATAGCCAAAAGGCTATCGGATAAAATCATAAGAATGATTTTCGCAAGTTTAATGGTTGTAAAACTATCATTAAATTATTCTAAATTTTTTATTTAAGTTATTGAGCTATTTAAATTTTTTATTTAAGTCATTGGGCTGTTAAGGTTTTTTTTTAAATTCGACTATCGAGTTTTAAGCTATGATTCGATGATTGGTACAATAGATTAGTACCCATCAATGAATAGAAAAACATGCATTAAATCCGAGTCAATCTAACGATTAATGCCATAGATTGGAGAAGAAAATTGTTTAGATTTTAATTCACGTACGTTATTGTTTCATGAAAAATGATTTAAATATCAAAGAAAAGGAAAATAAGAGCTTTCGATTAGGGAGAATACCATACAATAATAATTTTAACAACCTAAAAACTTAAATAAAAAATTTTGAATAGTTCAGAAACTATTTTGTAAAATTGAAGTTAAGTGATTAAAATATAAATATACTAATAATTTATTTACTTTGAGTGCAGTTTATTCAAATTTTATTTTATATTTATAATTTAAGAAGAATCCTGTGGCAGAAAATGACTGATCAAATGCGATGTTGCATTTGAAAAACGTGCCGCCCGCTGCTTTTAACAACTAATTTCTATCCCTATATTTGTTCTCTTAATTGGCCCTATTTGATTATATTTATATGTCCACATTCACGCAGTCAAGGTCCACAAACAAAACAAAAATTTAGCCATCTGCTTTGGCCATTTCTCAACGCTACTTTCCTCACAAAAAAAAAAAAAAAAAAGGTTTTTTAAGGCCAATCCTCTAGGGTTTTTTTTTTTTTTTTTTTTTTTTTTATTTAAAGAAAAACAAAACTTACACTACTCATATTATGGGTTTAATATAAAAGATAATTGGTTTGAATCTAACTTTTTTTCTTCATATATTTATTTTTGAAAATGTTGTTGTTGAGGCTTTTTCTGTCTTCCTTTTTATGGGTTATTTTTTATATTTATAAGACACGGTTTTTTGATATGACATATTAGGTGATAATTAGATGTCATGCATAATAACACGTTATCTTCTTAAGCTCAACACGTATTATTTTTAATATTCCGCGAGCTAATAGAATGAAGATCTAACAGAGTGATGAGCTAACAGAGATGGCTAGTTAATGAGGAGATACCATCTCTTTTTTAATCGAGTCGAATTCCAAATCATCTGAATAATTCAAATTTTATGATATATTTTATATTCATTGTTAACCCTGTTTGTGTTTTAGCTTGCATCCAATGTACCCACACCTACCATTTAAACATTCTATTAATCCATATGGTTGGAGGGCAATTCAATAATATTGTTGTCAAATAAATTATATATCTGAAAAACCATACACATTGTGATCATTATGTTTCCCTTCACCTTTTTCGGCTATGCTTGCCACCTATATATATACACGTATACAAAAATTGTTGTCAAATATTTTTGAAGTTTTCGAATTATTTTAAATTTAATTATAAAATATTTTATATCTTATTTAACTGTTTTAATAACGAAATGAGATAATTAATACAATATTAATAATTTCAAAATATAATTAAAAGTATTTTAAAATTTAACAATCAATTTAAAACGAGAGTCTCGAGTTTTTAAGATTCTTAATGTCCCTGCACCTAAAGCTTTATGATTATTTAATGTTGAAGTTGCCAGTCCATACAAGTGGCTTAATTTCATTATCGCCAAATTGAGCCTAACTATTACCTCTGTGTTTTCACATTCACAATTTTGCCATTATTTTTTAAATTTAAACCATATGCATGGGCGGATAAGATTGATGTAAGGTTTGAATATTTAGAACCAAATCTATTAGATTAGATTTATAATTCTATGCATGAACGAATTTACTTTTCGTATGTATATTATCTAGATTTGTTTAGTTATTTATTTTGAAATTTTTCATATTTGTTTTACTGTTAATGTTTAGAGTTTGTGGTTATTCTTCTCAACAATGTAATATCTAAAGTTCAAACATACATTGAAGGCAAAATTAAATATTTGAGTTTGAATTTTATTTGTATCGAGTGAATTTTTAAAGTGTTGGTTGTTGTGCCATCGGTTAAATCCCAACAATGGTTAGCGTTATCTCTATGTCAGGATTTTAGCTCTTGCTTCTGCCGAGAATCTTGAAGCCTTCACGAAAGAGAAGCACCTTGATTAGTAGAGGTATGATCTATAGTTCGTAATATTAATTATGAAAATTACACATATACGGAAGAATCCAACCACTAACTTAAAAGTTACAAGTCACATACTTGAAGATTTGAATTTCATTTGTGTTCAGGGACTCTTTTGGTTTGGTTAATAAATTTCAAAAATATTTTGATTCGAGTGATGATTAAGAATTCAATATTTCAGATAATTCGATTAATGGTATATACTACATAATTGATTGCATTCAAAACTGAAATTGTTTCGCTTATTGTTTTCCGCTTTTGATCAGGACTTCTTTGAGGTTGAGCCCATAGATTTTTGTTGGGAGATCCTTATATGAGCCCAAAACTTGAATTTCAAGAAATACCCCTTGGGTTTTGATCTTTAAAATATGGGCTTAGAGATCATCAACCCTGCTTGAAGATTATTATAAATTAGCATTTATTATTAATCTTTTTAGTTAATAATTATATGCATTGATTACCATTTTGTTTTCTTTTAATTCAAAAATTTGAAATTCTTGATATATAATAAGAAAGCCTTGAATTCCCATCCCACAGGGGCTGAGGAGGTGTTCGATTTCCATTCCACACCTCTTCAGAACACTACTTTTTCTTTATTTTAAGTTAATAACTACAATTTTTCGTTCTAAATTTCAACAAAAACAAGGAAAAAGAAAGACATCATGGCGGCGGCGTCGTCGTCGTCCGATAGCCTGACCGATAAGAACGTTGTTTTCAGAAAGCTGAAAGCAAAATCAGATAACAAGGTCTGTATTTTTTTTCTTATTCTAAAATTTCAATAAATTTCTTTAACTTTTGTTTTAGATCTGGAATTTCGGTTAACGGATCTTCGATTTTGATTCTTTTTTTTTTTTTTTTGAATTTGAAATTTCGTAGATGTGTTTCGATTGCAATGCCAAGAATCCGACGTGGGCGTCTGTTACGTATGGGATCTTTCTCTGCATCGATTGCTCAGCCGTTCATCGGAGTCTCGGTGTCCATATTAGTTTTGTCAGGTATCCTTACTTTTTTTTTTATTCCATTTCCATTTTGTAATTTAATTTTTATATTACTCGATGCGTTTTTAATTTTGTTTATCTTACTTCTCAATTATGTGTGAAACTGTTGAATATTTCGTTATTTTATATACAGTAGAATAAAAAAGATTTAATTGCACTTCCGGTTCATCTTTCTCATCAGGAAGTTTTATAGATAAAACTGAAAAAATCTAGTGTGGTTATATGAGAAAGTTTTGCTTGGAGTGCATTATGTTCTATGGTTTGCAATCTTCTCAAATTCTTGAAGAAATTAATGATAATGAGAAAATTTGATTCCTTTTGTTCTTTTTACGAGTGCCCGAATTATGGATTTTCCATTTTCTGTCAAAGAGATTTAGATTTTGTTATGAATGAGGATAAATTCATTGTCTGATTTAACTCTCCGAACGAGATTGGCTGCTTCCATCTTAGTTTGTATTTTTCCCTCGATTTAACTTATAAAAAAAAAAAAAAGAAACTTAGAAAGGTTATTTTCCTTTTCTGATACAAGAAACCATTGTAGTAAACGATGTTGTATGCATATTGTTTCCATATGCTTTATTTTCTGGTTATTAGGGTTTGTTGTGTTGGTGCTCATATTCAAGAGTCCTTACTGGTAGAAAAAGCAAGGATCTTTGGGACGTCTTATGTTTATTATGAAACATGCTTATTAGTGTGATTTGAGAATCATGTGATGTCGATACCATCATGCGATTTCCGAGCTGCTGCTTATGTCTTTGAGTCTTTGCAGTTTTCTCTTTCTGTTCTGAAAAGGAATATATTTAATTTTATGCAGGTCTACAAATTTAGACTCCTGGTCTCCTGAACAATTGAGAATGATGATATATGGAGGGAACAACCGTGCACAGGTTTTCTTTAAGCAGCATGGATGGACTGATGGAGGCAAAATTGAGGCCAAATATACTTCAAGAGCTGCTGATTTATATAGGCAAATACTATCTAAAGAAGTTGCTAAAAGTATGGCTGAAGAGGCAGGTTTGCCTTCATCCCCGGTTGCTTCTCAGTCATCACGAGCATCTAATGGGTCTCTTGATAGCAAGACTGTGGAGGCTCCTAAAGAAAATTCCTTAGACAGGGTAGAGAAACCAGAAATTTCTGTTGTGCCAAAAACTTCTCAAAGAGTTCTTACCAGCACCATCAAGAAGCCTCTTGGAGCAAAGAAAACTGGGGGTCTTGGTGCCCGAAAGCTTACTAATAAGGTATTAGTAACAATCCTTTGTGAGCAATGCAGTTGTAGCAGAATGATCATAAGGATTTCTTTATTACAATAATTGCTTGTTTTTGGAGTTATTTTACGTGCTTTTCTTATTGACAACATAATTTGCCTTGAATGCAGCACAGTGAAAATCTCTATGACCAGAAGCCTGAAGAACCAGTTGTCCCTGTTGCTTCCTCTAGTATTAACACTGCACCTATTACCTCACCTTTCCAATCTCGTTTTGAGTATGTGGAAAATGCACAATCTACTAAGTTGAATTCTGATGGTCCACAAGTGCTCAGCCATGTTGCTCCACCGAAGTCATCAAGCTTCTTTGCTGAATTTGAAATGGACAATGGTTTTCAGAAGAAATCAAGCTCAAATTCCTCAAAAGTGCCAGTAAGTTGTATGGCCTCTCTCAATGACCTTGAACTTGCACATTTTGTTCATTAATGATTGATTAATTTGATCATTGATGGAATATTCTCATTTTGGTTTCAGAATATCTTGCTCCTTTTTATGACTTGTTATTAATTTCAAACCTGTATAGCTAGAGATTGAATCTACTTTTTTCTGATCCAACATTAGGAGCCACAAGGAATCTACCTGAATGCTTCACTTGTATGGTTTTGCCTTTCAAATTGATATGTTTAAAAATGGAAAATACTCCCATATTGGAAATGTTGATGTAGTATAATGTATGACAATTTGATGTGAGGGAAGTTTCGAATGATTTATCTTTCAATTTTTATATTGATTCCCTGAAAGTGATTAGTCTTTGTTATTAATTTATGCTTGTGCCCTCACCTGCCTTTATGATTTTGTTTCTTATTGCTTCATCTTATTCTCAGATTCAGGAAACCGATGAAGCTAGGAAAAAGTTCTCAAATGCAAAATCTATTTCCTCGGCCCAATATTTTGGCGATCAGACCAGAGCAGCAGACTGTGATGCTCAAGTTACATTGCAGAAATTCTCAGTATGTGTCCCTTTCTTGCAAGCTATCTTCATTTCTAATCTTCAAAGGACTATATGTTTTGTGAGATCAATAGCATGTTTTTTGTTTTGGCAGGGTTCGACAGCCATATCCAGTGCCGATCTATTTGGTCATGGTATAGATAAATCTCTTGACCTCACTGCTAGTGACCTCATCGATCGACTCTCTTTCCAGGTATGCTTTTATAAATCTTGTCTTTTATGCTTCATGTGAAATTTTACGAGTGCATACGATATTTGGAAAATTATCATATACTTTTCTCTTATCTTGTTAAGTTGATTTGTTTCATTTTCATTTGATGAAAATGTCACTTTCAGGCACAGCAGGATATCTCAAACCTCAAGAACATTGCTGGAGAGACGGGAAAGAAACTAAGTTCGTTGGCATCCACTCTTATTACAGATTTCCAAGACAGAATCCTCTGATATTATGTTGTATGTGGAGTTTTAAAGCATATATATATGAGTTGATTGTTACATTACCATTACCAGCCAATGTGTTTCGTAGTGAATATCGTCAAGGAGAAAATCCAGGTTTATTTCACGCTGGCTTTTTACCTTCTTTGTTTTTTTTAGAGTACAGGTGCTGTTTTGGGACTTGATATGGTAGCATTGTTTGTGTGTTGGGCATTTAGTGTAAATTGTCATCACAAAGACGTGAAAACGTAACAAGGTTTCATGGAGTTGCGTATTGACCAAAAAAAAAAAAAACTACATTGATGTTTAGATTCAGTCATGGAAAGTATAACTAAGAATTGTGTTGTTTTTTTGATATAATACTTAAATTGCCAAGTTCAGAAACTAAGTCTGGAAATATTTTTGTCCAAGTTAATTTTTAAACTTGGCAAATATTCCCACAACGGGATTTAAATTTATTTTTGGCCCAAGTTAGTTCTTGATATTTTTTTGAAAATTCTAAAGTTTGGGGGTTCAATATGGGAACAATTTCAAGTTTAGGCTTTAATATGGGAATAATTGTCGAATTCAGGGACTGACATTAAAAAAATAAAACTCTAATGTGGAAAGAATTACTTAGTTGAGACCCTAATATGAGAACTGTAACGCCCCTAAACTTTTAATTAATGACGATTTCATCTTTAAGTTAAAATAAAATAAAATTATTGTAATTTAATCCTTATTTCCAGCCGTTATTATCAAATAAATTGATAACAACTCATGAATTCTATAAAATATCAGGATTTTTCATAATTTCAACATTTTTTAATTTAATCATTAAAACATGTTTTTCCCTAATCTTGAGCTAAATTAATAATTTCATTCAATTTTGTAATTTTAAATAATAAAATAATTCATTTCATACAATTTGGTTATTTCTAACATTTTTACAAAATTACCTATAAAATTTTACTTTTATTCAATTTAGTCCATGAGCCTAAAACATTCAAATTAGCCATGCTAGCTGAATATTCATACATATTTTCCTCCTCCTCCTCTCCATTCCACATCCTTAATTTATATAACATGCAACAAGTAACATTATCAATAATTTCACTATTTACTTATATGTATATTCAAAACTGTCCATTTGCGTCATAGTCACTAAATTATTTATATCTTAAGATACAGAACTCGAAAATAAGATCCGCTAATTTTCCATGAAAATAGACTTACATATCTTATTACTATAAAATTTTCAGAATTTTTGGTTTAGCCAATAAGTACAGTTTATTCTTTAAAGTTACCCCTGTTCTGCTGTCTGACAGTTCCGACCCTTCTTCACTAAGAATTAATTATCTCATCGTACGAGATTTGGATGATGTTCCCGTTTATTTCTATTGAAAATAGACTCATTAAGGATTTTAAACATATAAATTTAATCTCTTAATTATTTTTTTCCAATTTTTGATGATTTTCCAAAGTCAGAACAGGGGAACCCGAAATCATTCTGATATTGTCTCACAAAACTTATTATATCTCATGATTTATAATTCCATTGCTTATACCGTTTCTTCTATAAGAAACTAAACTCAACAAGCTTTAATTTCATATTTTATTAATCCTCTAATTAGATTTATACAATTTTTGGTGATTTTTCAAAATTAGACTATTGCTGCTGTCCAAAACTGTTTTAGTGCAAAATGTTAATTTTTATTTTGCCCCAAATTTCACAGTTCATATAATTCAGTCCTTTCTCAATTAACCCCTCAATTAAGCTAATTTTCTCAATTAATACTTTTCCTAGACATCATAAGTTATTTCATAACTATTGAAATTCAGAATTTCCACATAAAACTCTAACTTCAATCTCTTTTACAATTTAGGTCCCAACCATTCACTTTCTATTCAATTGTTTCAATAAAATCAGCATATAAACAATTTAAAGCTCTAATTCCATGCCAAACAATCATATACTTCCAGCATATATTCATAGCAACTTTCAATTTCTTTCATAGAATCAAAAACTAATGAATTCAACAAGTGGACCTAGTTGTAAAAGTCACAAAAACACAAAAATTTCAAGAAATAATTAATAATTGAACTTACTTGCAGCAAAAATATGAAAATCCAGCTTAAGGGAACTCTTCCATGGTGTTTTTGCTGATGAGAACGCAGAAAAATAAAGAGAAATCTAAATAATTCCACTTTAGTCCTAGATTTATTAAGTAAATTTTATAATTTTCCAATTTTGCCCTTAATTCTCCTTATTTTCTTGCTGATTTCATGCACTTGCCGTCCAGCCCAATAGACCTTGGGTCTATTTGCCTTTTAAACCCTCTTTCTTTTATCATTTAAGCTATTTAATCATTTCCCACAATTTTGCATTTGATACAATTTAGTCCTTTTTGTTCAATTAGCTATCAGTACTTTAAAATTTCTTGACGAAACTTTAATACTAACTTATTAACACTCCATAAATATTTATAAAAATATTTATGGCTTGATTTAAAATTCCCGAGGTCTCGATACCTCGTTTTTAATTCTAATTATTTTAATATATATATATTTTTAGTACACTATTTACTATTTTAAAATTTTTCTTAACTTCACATTTAACTTATACTCACTAAATTAATAATATTTCCTTCTCATTTGTCGGATTTAGTGATCTCGAATCACTGTTCCGACACCACTGAAAATTAGGCTGTTACAAGAACAATTGCTAAATTTATAGATTAGTTTAGATAAAAAAAATTTCAAGTTGTAATGTGGGAGTTGTTGCTAAACTCATGTTCCAAAAATAATTTAACCCAAATTTAAAACTATCAATTTTTTATATTTAAAGTAAAAGATATTATGCATTTAAGCACACTTAAATCTAGGTTTTATATATTGTTATAATAATAACGATGCCAATAAGTTATGTAAGTATCTTATATGAAATTTTGATTTGGGGTTCATTATGAAATTTAATTTTGATTCAATTGTATATACGAAATTAATATTTGTATTGTTTAATACAATTATTTGTATATATAATAAGTAAATGTATAATAGTATTGCATTTAATAAAGGGTGAGAGTATTTAGTACATTGATAATATATTTTTTATTCCACAAATAACCTCAATATATAGTAAAATATTAAAGAAAAGCACGTGAAAAAATTTTAACTCTTGTGAAAATTTAAAAATTACATTGAAAATGTATTAAATATTTTTCTTTAACAAAATGTTTAATAATTAAAAAACCAAATCAAATTAAAATTATATATAATTTCAGAAAATCAAAATTTTTATATTTATCTCGATTTAAAACAATAGCTTTCGGCTTTCACCGGGAAAAAAAAAAAATAAAGAAGAAAAAGGAATGGCGTTCGTGTGCGTATATCTGTTGCTACTAGAAATGGCATGTCTGATTTAAAAACACATGTAAAGGAGAACCTTATATTTAAAAACAAATTTCTATGTGCCGCCAAATACCTAAACCACGCTTCCACGTTCCATGTGGGTCATCTCCTCACATGACTTGCCTTCAACTCTTAAATAATAAGAAGAAAAAGTCAAGTAAGAAAGAGTTTCGAATGGGATTTAATTTGAGTTTCGCAATTAATAGTAGCTTAGCATAATTATTAGATGCCCAAAAATCTTATGGAAAAAAACCTTCAAATATGAGAGGAAGAAAGAAATTAAATGACATTGTTATTTCTATTTTTCAACTTTACAATCAATTTGCTTTGAATTTGTAGTTTAGGTCATGAAAAGTAATCATTTTCTTAAAAATTTTAACGTTTAATATATTAAATTTTATTTATTTTTCTTTAAATTTAATATTTCTTTAGGAGTTATTTTTTTATATTCCTATCATAAAAAAATGAAAAAATTACTTTCCTAGAAAAGCTAAATAAATAGTAAGATAAAATTAACTCTATTTTATATTAGTTTAGGGTATTAGTCTACTTTAAAAAGAGATGAAGCTATTTCCTCTTTCCTCCTACTTGATTTTATTTATTACTTCAACAGATTTTTTGTAAGTTTTATTACTTGATTTTATTTTTTCTCTTAACTACAAATTTAATTTAATACTTGTATTTGTATGAAATACTTATTTTCCCCATAATATAAGTAGAATTGTTTCGTTTAAGTTGTATAGGACCTATGATTTGACATTTCTACAATTTAGTTATTTGTAGTTTTGCTCATTTTTTTTTTATATTCTCGTATATTAGCCTTTAACTAAAGCAAACTTGGTTTCAAGTGTTTTTTAAATTTATTTAAAAATGATTTTTATATATCCATTATTCTATTTAGGCAACGTGAAAAACAAATTTGAAACAATTTTACTTTCAATTAAAATTATAAATTTAAAATTTATCAATTAAATTTTATTATTAAATATTTAATCCAAATATTTGTTAAGAATAAAGTTTATTATACAAATTAAATACATGAATATTATATTTTATTTAGTAAGGGTATATTTATAAATTGTATTTAGTACCAAACATTATAGAGTAACTTTGCCGGAAATTATATTTCCAACAATCACATTCTACTAAAATCATAACATGAGAAAGCAACTACCTAAATTCATTCATGTATTTTAGTATGCATACATGTTATCTGCAAATAGAGAGAGAGGCCTCAAATAATTGAAATCGATGTATATTAAATATTGTTAAGTAATTTTTCTGGAAATCATATTCCATTAAATTTATAATATGAGAAAGCACCAAACCTAAGTTCATTCATGTAGTTTTATATGCATGTATATATATTGTTCATTAAAGCATTTTCATATGCATACATTTATATTATAATTATCTGCAAATAGAGAGGGAGAGGGGGGGTTCTCAAATAATTGAAACCGAAAAGAAAAAAAAAAAGGTACAGAACATGAAATTGGCAAAGGCATTGAGACCAACTTCAAAAAGTCCAACCATGAAGAAACAGTGGAAATGAAAGGACCACTACCACAATATATATAGCCATTAAATCTTGTATTAAATTCATATAAAGAAGAAAAATCAGAAGGGGAAGCTTTAATGTGGGTAGGCAGAAAGATTTAAGCAGCTGGTCGGCTTCTTTCAGTATCTTTTTATTCCCAAAATGTAACAACAATATACAACAAAGCAAAAAACCAACTCTTCCATATCCACCTGCAAAAGCAAATGCAAATGTGGATGTATGCATGCAGTGCACCCATGTTGTCCCTTTTCCATTCTACAACTTTCACATTCTTTATGTTTCTTAATCCCCCCTATCTTCTTTCGGGATTCGTGTCTATGAAATTTACGGAAAATAATAAACCACATTGAAATTTAACCAACTGCAGTAATATATTGAACACCAAAAAGCCAGATTGAAAATCATTGTCATTAGTGACTCGATTTCACTCAGTTATTTTTTCCGTTCGTTCCCCTTTTTCTTTTTCTTTTTTTGGCATTTTTACTTATGTACTATACAAATATAAAGAGCAAAAAAGGGACTTACAGTAATTAATCAACCTCTATACAAAGGCGAATGTTGTTGGAAAACCAATTTGGAAACCCTAGTTTGCCTCCATGCCTTCATCGGACTCGTGAAATGCCACCCCTTTCCTTTCGTAGACGTCGAAGATTTCAAATCTCCGATGCCGGAATTTGACGTCATCGCCACGGACCTCGACTTCGTCATCATCGTCCTCCTCTTCCTTTCGTCCTCAACCGCCGCTGCGCTCTCTTTCTCTACTTTTCTTCCATGATCTTCGCTGTCGAACCGCTTGCTCTTGTTACTAGCCCTACTAAACATCGTCCAAAACGACGGCGTCTTGCTCTTATTGCTCGCCGATAAATCCTTGTTTTCGTTTAAACTCTCCGGTTTCAAATGGAGAAAAGGAATCGATAGGGATCTGGATCGTCGGAACGAAGGCTCGCTTTCGACGAGATTGGAAACTCGACCGACGGCACCGACACCTGAGACATCTGCGGGGGTTGAAAAGCAAGAGAAGGAGGAGTATGAGGAAGAAGAAGAGGTTGCGGTACAAGCGTAAGGAAGCGTGTAGGCGCAGTCGGGGCAAAGAGATGCTAGTTTGTCTTGGAGGCAAACCGGACAGATCCCGCTACGACGTCGCTTCGAAGGATGCTTTGCACATTTCCAGACATTTTCTTCGTCCACGTAAAAAGCCATTTTTGCAGTAAGCAGGTTCTTTGAGCTGTTCGTTAGGGGTGTGGTTTATAAAAGGGAAGCTTTGATAGGGGCAGATCAGTTAACCATGGTTACTTCCATAAGATTCAGATTTTTAACCGTAGTTAGCTTCTAACTTTGTTTGGTCAAATTCTGATTTGGCCCTTCTACTATTATTAAATTCGAAATTTAGTCCTTGTGTTGCACATAAACTTTCACCCAATGTGAATGTTGTACATAAAATTTTAATTTGATTCAATTTTCACAAACTATCAACACTATTCACAATATAGCAACATTTTACATTTACCTAATGTACACACAGATAATACTTATACTTATATGATGTAAAAATAAACTGATGTGTTAATTTTTTTAAATGTATACAATTGAATCGAAATCAAAAGTTTTATGTATACATTCGAACCACAATTAAAAATTTATGTGTATAATTATACAAAATCAAAATTTATATGTATAAATGCACATTACATTGAATTAAAATCCATGTACAATTTTAATATTTATCCCTCTATTTTATACTACTATTAACTAGTCCCTATGCATTTATAAAAATGCTAAACCGTGCCTTCTAACACCAAAATAATATATACGTCATCATAATGATTTGGAAGTATTTATTTTAAAAAATAATCTATATAAATATTTTATTGAAATAATGATATTACTAAAGCAAATGGACTAAATTAAAGTATGCTAAATTTGATAATAATAATAATAATAGAGGGACCAAAATGAGATTTAACATTTTTTTATTGTTAGTAAGTACTTGGTAGTACGTCCTGGTGTTATTGGGCGTGGATCGCTAGACAGAACGTTGCGTTCTGATAACGAGTTTTGAGAGCAGGCAGAGAATTGGGTAGTTATTACGAGAATGACATTATTAATGGTTTAGGGAATGGAAGACACTGTAGGTAGAAATACGTGGGGCATTATTAATTAAATTCTTTAGTCAAAGCATATTCACTATAAAAATTTCGTTTATCATTTTTTTGAAAAATGGAAATTTTTGGTGTAAAATTTTGAAAAATAAAAAAAATGAAGAATGTGTGAAAAATAAGAAATTAATAAAAAAAGATGTTAATTGTTTTTACTAGAAAAATGTTTTGTAAAATTAAAAATATTACAACTCTAAATTTAATTAATTAATTGGTTATGATTTAAATTTATTTAAACCTTGTGCCAAATTCATTCCTTAATATAAAATGATAATATTGGGTGTATATAATTATTAATAATAAAAAACAATGTAATAAAATAAGGGTAAATTATCGTAATAGTTATTTTTGTTTTATTCAGATTATATTTTAGTTACTTACGTTGTCATTTTATTACGAAATGGTCACTTTGACATTAAGATCTATTACCTCCCAGATGACAATTCGACATGGCACTTAAAATATGTTTTAAATGTCAACGTGGATGTCCAGCCAAGTGAATTAATTGATTAATTAAAATTTCTAAATTAATTAAAGGAAAACGTTAATGTATCAGATTAATCCTTGAACGGGAAAAAAAAAGAACCCTTGGTCTAATTTTTCTTTTAGTTTTTCGTTTCCATTTCGACTGAAAAAACCATCTATTTTCATAGTCATCTTTGTTGAATCGAAACAATAAAAATCAAATTGAGTGTTTCATCAATCAGTTGGATTTTTTATTTAAAATGGAAGAACAAATGATCGATTTGATGGAGGTCCGGCATGGATTACAGTAAGTAATAGATTTTTTGTTCTTTACCTGGGTTTTGGGTTCAGATATTATGATTTTTTTTGCACAATAGTGGTCCATCTTTTCATATTTTTCAATATATGTGACAGACAAAAATGGCATGCTTCATCTTTGTTTATTTGTGTATTGTGGGCAACCACAATAGCAAACAAGTATAGAGGTTGGTGCGTCCATTTCTTCTTCTTCTTCTTCTTCTTCTTTGTCATTTTGCTCTTCTCTTTTCTGATGGTGACAAAAAAAATTCCAACTGTTGCTTATTTTTAAACAGGAGAAAATTGGGTTTTAAAGCAAAATTTTGTAATCTATTTTCATAAAAAAATTAACTTTCTCATCCCAATTAAACATCCACGTTGGCATTTAAAACCCATTTTAACTGTCACGTCAGACTGTCTTTTGGGAGGTAACAAATTTTAACGGCAGAGTGACCTTTTCGTAACAAAACAATAATGTAAATGACTAAAATGTAACCTAAGGCAAACAAAAATAACTATTTTGATAGTTTACCAATAAAACAAGTGTTTGAAGTTTGAAGCGGTAAGCCATCATGTCAACTCCTCTAAATGTGACCATGTTAGACGACCCAGCCAACTCACTGCCTATTTCTGGATGGTTCATGTTCAACCACCAAAGACCAGTGGCAGCTCTTGGCCAGCAATGCAACGCAAACCACCGTCTTAATGTGTCCCCATCCCCATCCCCGTCATTCATCAATCACATGTCGGTCCAGCTGCTAACAACCAATCCCTTTGAATCCTTTGAACATTTGACCCACACCACACTTTGAAACCTTGTTGGAAAAATTAATGCGAAGAAAATGAAGCTGTGCTTGAGGCTGAGCCACGGTGTGGGCTAAGAAAACAGCTTTCAGTATCCCTTCACGGGCCATGGTGTGTGCTTGAGGTTCGGTACTTTTAGAAAACGAGTGAGGCCCATGATCTTGTTAAAACAAGCCATTAAATTTCTATTTAGGGATGACAACAGGGCGGGCGGTTTTTTGAGACTAGCCCTGAACCCACCTATTACATATAATCATTACTACTAATTCTGATACATGTAGCCCAATTATGAGCTTTGAGACTTTTGAGGTGTGGTTTTCCAAACTTTATATCTAATTGTTTGTAGATTATAATGTTTTGTTATGATGTACTTAGAAAAGTATGCATGCAAACCCTAATGTGCGAAATAGGATCCTAGTTTCATTCACACACACATGCACATGTTGGAATATTGGAATACCAGACCCCACACCTTTCTTCTTTCAAATGGGGTTAGCTTCCTCTACTTGGCATTCCCATTCACAACTCACCTCTAATATTATTATTATATCAAACGGGGATATAGCTTTGAGGGCACATAACGTTTCCATTTTGTTTAATTGAGTAATGCAGCAGCCACCAAGATAGTGCGATGCCATGAGCTATAATTTCAAGGCGCATCTAATTCTTTTGTGCAAAATAACAATACGGCCGATGGCAAATATTCTTTAATCTTTATATATGTTGGCCTTTCTTTGCTTCTCATATAATTCCAGGTTTCTTTATTACACCAAAAATATGTACTACAAATTAAAACATTATTATTATTTTCTATAATGGAATAATTATGCTTTAGACCATTCGTGCACTACAAGAACTCCAGAAATTCAAATCAAATAATCAACCAAGTATACATGGTTAGTGATTTTTCTATCTAGAGAACTAACAAGAGAATTGGTCATTGCTACCGATGAACACTCTAGTTTCAACCCAAAAAAATCTAATATTAATGAAGAGTTTATCTTGCATCATTGTTATTTTTTTTATGGAACTGAAATTGAGGTAGTGAATACTGCATGAATAGGTTTATCATCTTAATTATTTTGGAATTGGTACATATTTATATTGATATGTTTTTATATATTATTTTGAGTTTATCGATATTTTTTAAATATTTTCATGTATATACATGTTCATTTATTTATATGAAAAACATAATTTTAAAATTATTAATTATATAGATATATCATAGCATCCTTGGATATTATAAATGTCATGAGATGTAGTGTAATGCATTCGACTGCTTAAGTTGCAAAGAGAGTGGGAGTGAAGCGTGCAAGTGGAACACAGTTGAGTTCATAGGCTCTGGGTGCCGTAAGTCCAGGCCGCTCACTCATGTCAACACCACCGCCGGCATTCCAGTCAAAGCACTGAACCAAGGCTGCTAAAGTGACGGCCAGTTCCTGCATCGCTAAAGAAATACCGGGGCAACCCCTCCTCCATTTACCGAAAGGCAACAGCTGATAATGCAAGCCTTTAACATCTATAACCCCTGAATTACTAATACCAGTATCAACAGCTCGGTTGGATTTCATGAACCTCTCAGGCTGCAACTTGAGTGGATCCTCCCACACCTTCGGATCCCTGTCTATACCCCAAATGTTTACAAATAACAAAGACTGAGGTGGGATTGTGTATCCATTGATTTTGCAGCCCTGAACCGATTTTTTGCTTAGCATTGGGATTGGAGGATGAAGTCGAAATGATTCCTTGATTATGGCTTGAAGGTAGGGGAGACAAAGAGTGTCGGATTCTTGTACCAACCTGCTTTTCCCCACAACTTGATCCAGCTCTTGCTGTGCTTTTCTTAGCACCTCTGGGATGTTGATCAGCTCTGCCAATGCCCATTCTAGCGCTATTGCTGTTGTGTCTGTAGCGGCTGTCAAAAAGTCCTACATAACCCCCATAAATGTAGTTGACATCACTTTGTCTCTATTGCAATGCAATATACTTAACTAACCCAAATATTATACTATAAACTAATCGCCATTGCAACAACCAAGAAATATTATAAAGAAGAAAAAGTTAAAAAGCAGAAATATTATACTAACCAAGATCAAGGCCTTAATATGGTTTCTAGTTAACTGAACCTCGGAGTGCTCATCTTCAAAGATATCAAGCATTATGTCCAGAAAGTCCTTCACATCATGATCATTTGGTTTCTTGTTTTTCCTTAGTTCCTCTCGATCTCTCATAATCCTTTCCAACAATGAATCATACCTGTTATGGATATATATCCATAAACCTCTTTCGAAAACCCTGCACATCTATGTTCTTGAAGAACCATATGATATCAGAGACATTGAATTCCCCGAAGATCTCATTCACTTCTCGCACTAGGGTTCGGAACCCATCGGCTTGGTCTACTATTCCTGAGCACCTAATGCTCAGCATCATCTGAGATATGACGTTGTTGGTTAATTTCAACAGCTCTTGGGTTAGGTTCACGGTTTCACCTGATTTAGACTTGTCCAAAAGAATGCTAATGAAATGATGTAATTCCTTGGTTCGAACAGGAAGGGTCTGGCCAAGGGTTCGGTTCCCCAGCAACTCAAAAGTGGTGAGCTTTTTGATGAATTTCCAATAAGGTCCGTAGGGTGCGAAAGCAAAGGAAGAGTTGTAAGTAAGGTGTTCAATAGCAGCGGTGAGATGGCGGGTGGAGAATGTGAGCTCGTGATACTTGAGAAGCTCTTTGGCAAGCTCAGGGTTAGATGCCACAATGCAGTCGACGGACCCTAGGCAGAGATACATCAAGGGGCCATGGATGGAGGAGAGCTTCTGAAAAGTTTGATGCATGAAGGGGCTGAGGAGATGGAGGTGGCCGATGAACGGTTACGCCGTTGGACCTGGTGGAAGCTTGGAACGGTTTCTGATGGAAATCAGTGTTCTAACAATAAGAAATGAAACAATGAACAATGCAGCATACCGTAAGAATGGGAGCTCCATGGACAAACACCATAAGGAAAAAGAAAATGGTTTTGGATGATTAAAAAGGCTGAAAACACCGCTCTATATAAATCTTTCCAAACAATTAGCACTCATCATCTTCTATTTATTTCATTATGATAGTAGAATTCACCATCAGCATCAGCATTTTTTTAAAACAGCTGAGAACAAAGTTTTTTTTTAATTATGGAAACCAAACGAGCTTCATCAGCTTTCTATTTATTTATCAACAACATCATTTTCCAGATTTTATTTTATACAAAATAAAATATTTTATTTTTTAAAAAATAATAATATTTATAAATTTAATGATAAAAAATTTGTGTTAATTTAATTTTTTAATTGTATTAATTTATTACTGTAAAATAGAATTATTATTTAAATAAAACTCCAAGCGTGTTGATTACCACTTAATTAATATTAAAGTTATATATCCATTAAAATTTAAGTTTTTTTTTAACAGATAACATCCCGTATTAGGCATATTTAATAAAAAACATTTAAAAAAATTATTGATAAAAATAGAGATCATTAGTTCCAATAAGTTAGATAAAAAAAAATGAAGCATGAAAGAAATAAATTTTCGAAAAGGTATTATTGAATCATATTCGAATAATAATAGCAACGAAGATAAATGAAAATTATTTTAATATAATGAGGTAAGGTTGTTTATGCTATATGAAGTAAGCACTCTCAAAACCATTTTTTATTCATCCATTATTTGTATGGAGCCGGTGAAAAATATTTGATATATTTGTTATAAAAGAAAAGTTAATTCTCGAAAATTATTTTTAATCACTATTATTAAATGTGTTTATTAATTTATTGTAAATATATTTTGTATATATCATGAATTGCTATTATAATCATTGTACGTTGCTTTACATAACTTTATTATTTTATCAAATTAATATTACAGTTTACTTTTTTATATACTTCTAAATTTGTATATTATTTAAAAATTAAGAGAAATTGCCACTATTAATGTTAAGTAATAATAATTAAAAATGTTTTGTCGGTTTGTTTGGAAGGAAGAGTCAATTTTCAACAATTTATTAAATGTGGTTATCAATTTAGTGTAAATATATTTTTGTATTTATCATGAACTATTGTTATAATTATTGTCCGTTGTTTTACCTAATTTTATTTTATTTTTCAAATTATTATTATACTTTATTTTCTTATATAGTTTTATTTTTTATTATTTAAAAACCAAGAAAAATTATCAATATGAATGATAGGTACCAATAATTAAAAAATATATTATTTAAAAACTAATTAAAAACTAAACGCGTCGCATACAACATATGTGAGTTATAAAATTAGTATATATAAAATACGATTTTAAAAATATTTTTGAATTGATGAGAGTACCCTTTATCATTCCTTATATTATAGAATTAACATAAAAAAATAGTAGTATAATAGAGTTTTGAATTCAATTATATTATTATTTAATTTAAGAATAGCTAAAATCATATCAACTAATGTGATAATATTAACTATCTCAATTAATGTTTTTCTTATATAATAATAGGAGTCTTTAGTTATTGAAACTATTCAATTGAGATGAATAATACTAAACAAAAATTATTACAAATAATTTTTAAAATTTTAATGTAATATTAAATTAATAATTGATAATAGTTATTGTAATACCCTGAAAATTTTTAAAGTAAAATATTATCCGTGATATAGTAAAATAAGAAAATAAAGTGATAAAAAGGGAAATTTTGAGTTATGTCAATACTGGGAAGTATATTATGATATATTAATTTAAGAAAGGACTAAATTGTAAAAGTGAGAAAAATTTTATTGCACAAGAGTAAATACTCAAAATTTGAGGAGTTAAAGTGTAAATATGAAAAAGTTGAAGGACCAATAGTGTAAATATTTTAAGGGTGGAATGATCTAGAAACTAAGAAAAATGGATGAATTAGGACCAAATTGAATAGATGAAGAATTATGAAGGACTAATTTGCAATTTTACCAAATTAAATGATGAATTAAGGATGGAATTTTAAAAGATAATAAAGGGAAAGATAGTTAATTGGAAGAGAGAGAAATCTAGAAAGTAATAATGATGCTAGAGATATTTTGATATTTTATAATTATTTAATTAGATAAATATTATTTTATTAATATTTTAATAAGATATTTTATTATTATTTTATTAGTATATAAAGAAAGAAAGATGAGGAATTCTCATCCATCTTTCCCATGCAAAACCAACGTGAGAAGAGGAAAAAGAAAAGAAGTTTTCATTTCTTTACAATTTGGTCCTTCTACCAAAAATTCACCATTTTCACCAAAAAATCAAAAGAATTTCCACAGCTACCAAGAGAAAAAAATGTTAAGGAGACTATGGTAAGTTAGAATATCAAGTTGGATTCAAGAAATGGAAGCTGAAGGAGAGAGAAAATCTGTAACGACCCAAATTTCAGTGATACCGGAATAGTGATTTGAAATCACTAAGTCCGACATGTGAGCTTAGATATTAGTAAGTAAATGTTAAGTGTGGTTTTAGAAATAATTTTGAATTAGTGAAATTATGTAGTGTAGGAAGTTGTAGATAAAAGGAATAAAACGAGGTATCGAGACCTCGAATTCATAAACCGAGCCATAAATATTTTTAAAAAATATTTATGGAGTTTAATAAGTTAGTATTAAAGTTTCCTTAAGAAATTTTAAGGTTTCCGTAGTTAATTAGGTGAAAAGGACTAAATTGAACTAAGTGCAAAATTGTGAGATGTGATTAAATAGCTCTAGTAATAATTAAAAGAGGACTAAATAGGCAATTAGACACCTATTATTGGGCTGGACGGCATGTGTGTGCAGGAAAATTAAAAAATCAAATGTGAACAAGGGGCAAAATTGGAAATAAGGTAATAATTTAATTGTAAAATATGATATATTAGGTAAAATCTAGAGTTTTCTTCATTTTTCTTCATCTTCATCAGATAAAAATAGCATTAGAGAGTTTTTAAGAAGCTGGTTTTTATATCCTACAGCATGTAAGTTCAACTCTTGATTATTTCTTGCAATTTTTGTATTTTTGAGACTTTTACAACTAGGTCCATATGTTTAATTCATTAGTTTTTGATAATTTTGAAAGTTGCCATGAATAAGTGCTGAAATTATATGATGATTTATTATGGAATTGAGGTTTTAATTTTATTATATGATGATTTTGTGAAGAGATTTTTTATAGAATCATTATTTAGGACCTAATTGTGAAAGTTGTGAGATTAGGGTTTTGTGATGAAACTTTGAGTGTCAAAGGCTGTGAAATAGTTTATAATGTTTAAATAAAGTGTTATTTGAGAAGAATTAATTCAATTGATGGGTGAATTGATCAGGGACTAAATTGTAAAAACTATAAATTTTGGGGTAAAAGTGCAATTTCGAAATTTGAACAGCATAAATTGTGAAGTGAAATAGAATTGAAATGGATGCTAATGAAGGAATGATTTTATAATTATAGATCAAGAAAACGAACTGAATCGTGGAAAGGAGAAAATTCAAGAATAGTCCCTGAATTTCTACGACTTTTGCAAATTAGCCCAGGTAAGTTCATATGGCAAATTCAATGTTTTAGTATGAAGATATTATGATTTTTAAGTATATTATTGTAGATGAATACCATCAATTTGTAATAAGTATGAAATAATAGTTAAATAAAAGTACACATTAGTTGGAACAATGGACTTGAGTGCTTTCATTTTGTGACCATGATGAATTGACGGAAAGGATATGATAAGTGCGCCCGTTTAAGACCATAGCTGGGCTATGGCATCGGTGCAATGTGATATGTGTTCCCGTATAAGACCATAGCTGGGCTATGGCATCGGTGAGATGTGATAATGTGATTCCGTATAAGACCATGTCTGGGATATGGCTTCGGTATGATATGTGAACCGCGTAAGACCATGGCAAGGCTATGGCTTCGTGTGTGATGCGTAACAAATGTGAAAGTCCATAGTTTACTATGGCAATGTGATAATGAAGCACTCAATTCCCTTATTGTTCCCTAATTTGACAATGAAGTAAATGAGAAATAGGCCTAAGGGAGTTAAATTGTGAACAGCCATATGGAAATTATTTCAATGAGTTATTAATGAAGTTGTGATTTGGAGGATGAAGTAGTTAAACTAATAGATATATGATTGAGTACAATATTTGATATGATTTGTGTTTATATGTCTATGAGCTTACTAAGCTTCAACAAGCTTACTTGTGTGTGTTTAATATTTCTATGTAGATTGACTTGAAAGAAAGTGGGTAGATCGGATCAACACAACAGGGCACACTATTCAGATCAATTCCGGTAGTTTTTGTTTTATGTTTAAAGATTTATATGGCATGTATAGAGTTTGAATGAATTGAAGTAAAGATGATATAAACTAGTTAACAATGTTTGTACTAAAACAGTTTTTGGTTAGTAGCAATAGTTTGACTTTGAAAATTTACCATAAATTGTGGAAATTGAGTTAAGGGCTGAAAAAAAAATGAGATTAAAGCCTAATGAGTCTAGTTTCATATAGAGGAAACGATGCATGCAATTGGATTTTATATTATGAGATATTTAAATTGTGGTGAGACAGAGTCTGAATGACTTCTGAGCTCCCTGTTCTGATTTTTAAAAATCATTAAAAATTGTACAAAAATAATTAGGAGTCATACTTTATATGTATAGATTCCTTATTGAGTCTATTTTTAAGAGAAACAAACGGAATGGTTATCTGAATTCTATACAGGGAGAAATTTGGTTTGTAATGCACAGGGGTCAGAGTAGCCGAACCCTGAAACAGGGGAGACTTTAACTAATAAACTGTACTAATTAGCCCAACCAAAAATTCTAGAAAAAAATTAGTAAGTAGATATACGAGTCTAGATTCAGGGAAAATTTATAGATTTGGATTTCGAGTTTCGTAACTCGAGATATGATTTTTTTAGTGACTGTGATGCAGTTGGATAGCTTATCTGGAAAAGGTAAAATAAATTGCCTGAATTTATTTATGTGCTCAAATAAGTTTAGTAATGCCTCGTGCTCGACTCCGGCGACAGTCTCGGGTAAGGGGACGTTACATTTATTGGTATCGAGCTTCGTTTAGCTTGATTCTCGGAATATGTATAATGTGAAAAGTGTCTAGAATTACATGCCATATAAATCTGTGATAGTGTGATGTGTATGATCCGATCTAATCCTTGCTTTTATTATAGATTATCTTCGATTTGAAAAGATGTCAAATAGACCAGAACAAACTGAGCAAGAAGAAGTTAACAGCAGAGTACAAACCTCTGAACAAGGAACAAGTAGTGAAGTTCCAATTTCATTGATGCGAGAACAAGAACTCAAAAATATGATTTATGGCTTCATGAATCAGTGGTATAATGAGAATGTACGAGAAAGAAATCAGACTCTGCAACCTCCTCCCCCTATTTCAACATCGGTAGTACCCCCGGTTGCTCCTCCACCTCCTTCGATAACTGAATCTGGTAAACGTTCTCCATTTGAAAAGCTTAGAAAACATGGGGCTGAAGAATTTGGGAAGAAACAGGATGATGATGATCCTGTGAAAGTTTGAATATTGGTTACAAAGTATAATGAGGGTTTTAAGCAAATGGCGTGCTCACCAAATGATTACTTAATATGTGCCGTGTCGTTATTGAAAGAAGAAGCTTATAACTGGTGGGAAACAATAGAAGCTGTTGTACCGGCTGAGAAGATCACTTGGGAATTTTTTCAAAATGAATTTAAGAAGAAATATGTCGGTAGAAGATATCTGGATAAGAAGAAAAGAGAATTTCTCGACTTGCGGCAGGGAAACAAGTCAGTGGCTGAATATGAACGAGAATTTGTTTATCTGAGCAAATATGCTCGGGATATAGTACCCACTGAAGAAGAAATGTGTATCAGATTTGAAGAAGGGCTTAATGATGAGATTAAAATGATGATAGGGGGCATTGAGATACGAGAATTTGTTGTTCTATCAGATCGTGCTCGTGTCGGGAAGAAGTATATAATAAAAGATGCAACGAGATAGAAGAAGTAAAGAATCTTTCAAAAGAAGTGCATCTAAGTCATTTTCAGCTTTACCAGTGAAGAAATCTAAAGAGGAATTCAGTCGAGCCACTTCAGTACCGGAAAGATCAGGAAAAAGTAGGCCAAGACAATCTGATTACAAAGCATCTGACAGACCTACTGTTAGTGTGGGTAGTGTACAAAATACCCAAAGGCCTAAATGTCAACATTGTGGAAGAAGTCACCCCGGTGAATGTAGAAGTAAGTTAGGGTCTTGTTATAAATGTGGGGCCACTGATCATTTTATTCGTGATTGTCCCCAATTACAAGTAGAAGAAGTGGAACAGAAGGAGAAACAGAAAACTCCTCCTCAAAAAGGAAGACGCTCTGGTCAGAGCAGTGCTACAGGCTACTCGTTCGGGTATGAAAGATACTGCTAGTCGATCAGAAGTTAAGGCCCCAGCTCGTGCTTATGCCATTGGAGCAAGAGAGAAAGCAACAGCTCCAGATGTAATTGCTGGTACTTTCTATCTTTATGATGTTCCTGTGTATGCTTTAATAGACCCTGGGTCTACTCATTCATATATTTGTACTGTGCTAGCATCTGAAAAGAATTTATTTGTTGAGCCTACTGATTATGATGTACAAGTTACAAATCCGTTAGGTCAAAGTGTGGTAGTTAATTTAATATGTCATAACCGTCCCACCCAAAGTTAAGAGTCGTGATTTCCCAGCCGATTTGATCTTTGCTACCCTTTCGGAATTTGATATTATCTTGGGCATGGATTGGTTAATGAAACATGACGCGGTAGTGAATTGTCGAGAAAAAAGCGAATTAGTTTGAAATGTCAAACAGAGATATTATTTTGGTTGAGTCCGAAATGTGGATGATACGGTTAGAATGATTTCCTCTATGTCTGCTCAGAAATTGTTGCGTAAAGGAAATGAGGCATATTTAGCCTATATTCTTGATACTCGAAGTTCTGAATCAAAGTTAGAGCAACTATCTGTTGTGAATGAATTCATGGATGTATTTCTGAAGAATTACCGGTTTACCACCCGATAGAGAAGTTGAGTTCGTGATAGATGTGCTTCCGAAAACAGCTCCATATCGTCGAGTGCACCGTATAGAATGGCTCCAGCAGAATTAAGAGAGTTAAAAACACAGATTGCAAGAGAGTCATTAGACAAAGGGTTTATTAGACCGAGTATGTCGCCATGGGTGCACTTTGTCTTATTTGTGAAAAAGAAGGATGGTTCATTGAGGTCATGCATAGATTACAGAGCAATAAATAAGGTAACGGTTAAAAATAAATATCCTTTGCCTCGTATTGATGATTTATTTGATCAACTTAAGGGTCCTGCAGTTGTTTTCAAAAATAGATCTCGATCCGGGTATTATCGATTAAAGGTAAAGGAATGTGATGTGCCAAAAGCGACTTTTAGAACTCGGTATGGTCATTATGAGTTCTTAGTTATGCCATTCGGTTTGACAAATGCTCCTGCTGCTTTTATGGATTTAATGAATCGAATTTTTCAGTCTTACCGGATAGATTTGTGGTTGTGTTTATTGACGATATCTTGATCTATTCAAAGACGAAATCCGAGCATGCTCAAAGACTTGAGAATTGTGCTCTGATTTTGAGGAAAAACAGATTATATGCAAAATTTAGTAAATGTGAATTTTGGCTTCATGAAGTAGGATTCTTGGGTCACATTGTGTCGATTGATGGTATATGGGTAGATCCGAGTAAGGTGTCAGTGGTGATTAATTGGAAAATTCCAAAGAATGTTACTGGAAGTACGAAGTTTTCTTGGATTAGTGGGTACTATCGTCGATTTGTGAAAGACTTTTCACCGATTGCTTCACCGATAACCCGATTATTACGTAAAAATGTTGAATTTGTATGGTCCGATGATTGCCAACGAAGTTTTGATCAATTAAAGAAAATGTTGACAGAGGCTCCAGTGTTAACTCAAATTTGAATCAGGTATGCCATATGTAGTGTATAGTGATGCATCTTTGAATGGTTTAGGTTGTGTCTTGATGCAATCGGGAAAAGTTGTAGCATGTGCTTCTCGGCAGCTGAAACCACATGAGAGGAACTACCCTACACATGATCTTGAATTAGCTGCCATAGTATTTGCTTTAAAAATTTGGAGACACTACCTATATGGAGAGAAATGTTATGTGTATACAGATCATAAAAGTTTGAAATATTTAATGTCGCAGAAAAGAGTGAACTTGAGACAGAGGCGATGGTTAGAGTCATGTTGAAAGATTACGATCTTGTCATTGATTATCATCCGGTAAGGCAAATGTAGTGGCGGATGCACTTAGTCGGAAATCGCCATTATTTGCTATTCGGGCGTTAAATGCTCATTTGTCATTAATGAAGATGGTTCTGTGTTAGTTAAATTAAAGACAAAACCAGATTATTCTTTCAACGAATTCGGGAGTTGCAAGATGAAGATCCGAAGTTGGTGTTGAAACGACAAATGGTTCGGGATAATTTGAATTTAGAGTACTCTATTGATAAAAGTGGTATGTTATACCATCGTAATAGAATTTGTGTTCAATAATTTAGAATTGAAGAAGGATATTTTATCGAGGCTCATAGTAGTATGTACTCGATTCATCCGGGTAATGCGAAGATGTATTGTGATTTGAAGAAAATGTATTGGTGGCTCAGTATGAAACGGGAAATTTGTGAATTTGTGGCCAAATGTTTAATCATCAACAGTAAAAGTCGAACATCAAGTGCCTACAGGTTTGTTACAACTCGTAATGATTCCAGAATGGAAGTGGGAACATGTGACGATGGATTTTGTATCCGGGTGCCAAAGGACTCAGAAGAAGAAAGATTCGATTTGGGTGATAGTAGATGATTAACTAAATCGGCGCATTTTATTCCTATCAGAACAGATTTTTCGCTTGATAAGTTAGCAGAATTATATGTGTCGGAAATTGTGAGATTACATGGGGTGCCGACATCAATTATTTCTGATCGAGATCCGAGGTTTACTTCGAGATTTTGGAATAAACTTCAGGAAGCTTTAGGAACTAAGTTAAAATTTAGTACAGCTTTTCACCCTCAGACTGACGGGCAATCAGAGCGAGTGATTCAGATTTTGGAAGATATGTTAAGGTGCTGTATACTCGAGTTCAGTGGCAGCTGGGAAAGGTACTTACCTTTAGCTGAATTTGCTTATAATAATAGTTATCAAGCTAGTATCAAAATGGCACCGCTTGAAGCTCAGACGCGGAAGGAAGTGCGAGACCCCGTTGTATTGGTCGAATTAAGTGAATCGAAATTAGTCGGAGTGGATTTAATTCGGGAATCAAGAGAAAGTTTGGATTATTCGAGAAAGTTTGAAAGTCGCTTCCGATCGTCAAAAGCCGTATGCGATTTGAAAAGAAGGGATATAGAGTTCAATGTGGGTGATCATGTGTTCTTGAAAGTTTCTCCGTGGAAGAAAGTTTTACGGTTTGGTAGAAAAGGAAAGCTTAGTCCACGATTTATCGGACCATACTGAAATCATTAAGAGGATCGGTCCAGGTAGCTTATAGATTGGCCTTGCCTCCGAACTTGAGAAAATCCATAATGTATTTCATGTATCTATGTTGAGACGATATAGATCGGACCCTTCACATGTGATTCCTCATACCGAGATAGAGCTACAATCGATATGACTTATTCGGAGGAACCCGTGAAAATATTAGCTCGGGAAGTTAAAGAACTACGGAATAAACGAGTACCATTAGTAAAAATGTTATGGCATCGACATGGATTGGAGGAGGCAACTCGGGAAACGGAAGAATCTATGAGATCACAAAGATCCGCATTTGTTTTTCAGTGCACGAAATTTCGAGGACGAAAATTTCCTAGGGGGAGAGTTGTAACGGCCCAAATTTCAGTGATACCGGAATAGTGATTTGAAATCACTAAGTCCGACATGTGAGCTTAGATATTAGTAAGTAAATGTTAAGTGTGGTTTTAGAAATAATTTTGAATTAGTGAAATTATGTAGTGTAGGAAGTTGTAGATAAAAAGGAATAAAAACGAGGTATCGAGACCTCGAATTCATAAACCGAGCCATAAATATTTTTAAAAATATTTATGGAGTGTAAATAAGTTAGTATTAAAGTTTCAAGTAAGAAATTTTAAGGTTTCGGTAGTTAATTAGGTGAAAAGGACTAAATTGAACTAAGTGCAAAATTGTGAGATGTGATTAAATAGCTCTAGTAATAATTAAAAGAGGACTAAATAGGCAATTAGACACCTATTATTGGGCTGGACGGCATGTGTGTGCAGGAAAATTAAAAAATCAAATGTGAACAAGGGGCAAAATTGGAAATAAGGTAATAATTTAATTGTAAAATATGATATATTAGGTAAAATCTAGAGTTTTCTTCATTTTTCTTCATCTTCATCAGATAAAAATAGCATTAGAGAGTTTTTAAGAAGCTGGTTTTTATATCCTACAGCATGTAAGTTCAACTCTTGATTATTTCTTGCAATTTTTGTATTTTTGAGACTTTTACAACTAGGTCCATATGTTTAATTCATTAGTTTTGATAATTTTGAAAGTTGCCATGAATAAGTGCTGAAATTATATGATGATTTATTATGGAATTGAGGTTTTAATTTTATTATATGATGATTTTGTGAAGAGATTTTTATAGAATCATTATTTAGGACCTAATTGTGAAAGTTGTGAGATTAGGGTTTTGTGATGAAACTTTGAGTGTCAAAGGCTGTGAAATAGTTTATAATGTTTAAATAAAGTGTTATTTGAGAAGAATTAATTCAATTGATGGGTGAATTGATCAGGACTAAATTGTAAAACTATAAATTTTGGGGTAAAAGTGCAATTTCAAAATTTGAACAGCATAAATTGTGAAGTGAAATAGAATTGAAATGGATGCTAATGAAGGAATGATTTTATAATTATAGATCAAGAAAACGAATCGAATCGTGGAAAGGAGAAAATTCAAGAATAGTCCCCGAATTTCTACGACTTTTGCAAATTAGCCCAGTAAGTTCATATGGCAAATTCAATGTTTTAGTATGAAGATATTATGATTTTTAAGTATATTATTGTAGATGAATACCATCAATTTGTAATAAGTATGAAATAATAGTTAAATAAAAGTACACATTAGTTGGAACAATGGACTTGAGTGCTTTCATTTTGTGACCATGATGAATTGACGGAAAAGATATGATAAGTGCGCTCGTTTAAGACCATAGCTGGGCTATGGCATCGGTGCAATGTGATATGTGTTCTCAGATAAGACCATAGGCCGGGCTATGGCATCGGTGAGATGTGATAATGTGATTCCGTATAAGACCATGTCCAGGATATGGCTTCGGTATGATATGTGAACCGCGTAAGACCATGGCAAGGCTATGGCTTCGTGTGTGATGCGTAACAATGTGAAAGTCCATAGTTTACTATGGCAATGTGATAATGAAGCACTCAATTCCTTTATTGTTCCCTAATTTGACAATGAAGTAAATGAGAAATAGGCCTAAGGAGTTAAATTGTGAACAGCCATATGGAAATTATTTCAATGAGTTATTAATGAAGTTGTGATTTGGAGGATGAAGTAGTTAAACTAATAGATATATGATTGAGTACAATATTTGATATGATTTGTGTTTATATGTCTATGAGCTTACTAAGCTTCAACAAGCTTACTTGTGTGTGTTTAATATTTCTATGTAGATTGACTTGAAAGAAAGTGGGTAGATCGGATCAACACAACAGGGGCACACTATTCAGATCAATTCCGGTAGTTTTTGTTTTATGTTTAAAGATTTATATGGCATGTATAGAGTTTGAATGAATTGAAGTAAAGATGATATAAACTAGTTAACAATGTTTGTACTAAAACAGTTTTTGGTTAGTAGCAATAGTTTGACTTTGAAAATTTACCATAAATTGTGGAAATTGAGTTAAGGGCTGAAAAAAAAATTAGATTAAAGCCTAATGAGTCTAGTTTCATATAGAGGAAACGATGCATGCAATTGGATTTTATATTATGAGATATTTAAATTGTGGTGAGACAGAGTCTGAATGACTTTGAGCTCCCCTGTTCTGATTTTTAAAAATCATTAAAAATTGTACAAAAATAATTAGGAGTCATACTTTATATGTATGGATTCCTTATTGAGTCTATTTTTAAGAGAAACAAACGGAATGGTTATCTGAATTCTATACAGGGAGAAATTTGGTTTGTAATGCACAGGGGTCAGAGTAGCCGAACCCTGAAACAGGGGAGAATTTAACTAATAAACTGTACTAATTAGCCCAACCAAAAATTCTAGAAAAAAATTAGTAAGTAGATATACGAGTCTAGATTCAGGGAAAATTTACAGATTTGGATTTCGAGTTTCGTAACTCGAGATATGATTTTTTTAGTGACTGTGATGCAGTTGGACAGCTTATCTGGAAAAGGTAAAATAAATTGCCTGAATTTATTTATGTGCTCAAATAAGTTTAGTAATGCCTCGTGCTCGACTCCGGCGACAGTCTCGGGTAAGGGGACGTTACAAAATCAAGATGAAGATTGAAATCAATAGAACAAAGTAAGAACATCATGATTTCAATATATTTTTAAGTTTGATATTGAAAAAGCATGGGATTAATGTTAATGCAGAGTTTCCTTACATATGGTCCTATGTTCTTGATATGTTAGTGAAGAGAAAACAAGAGAAAGTGTGAGAAATAGTGTAGAGAAAGAAAATAAAGATGTTATAAACATGGTAAATAATATCTTGCACTAAAACAGTTTTGGACAGTAGCAGTAGTCTAACTTTGAAAAATCACCAAAAATTTTATAAATATAATTATAGGATGAATAAAATACTAAATTAAAGATTATTGAGTCTAGTTTGTTATAGAAGAAATTATGTAAGCAATGGAATTGTAAATCATGAGATATAATAAATTTTGTAAGACAAGGTCAGAATGATTTCAGGTTCTCCTGTTCTGAATTTGGAAAATCATAAAAAATTGGAGAAAAATAATTATGGGCTTAAATTTATATGTTTAGAATCCTGATTGAGTCTATTTTCAAGAGAAAGAAACAGAAACATCATTTGAATTCTTTATGAGTATTTAATTAATTTTTAGTGAAGAAGGGTCAGAACTGTCAGACAGCAGAACAAGGGTAACTTTAAAGAATTAACTATACTTATTGGCTAAACCAAAAATTCTGAAAATTTTATGGTAAGAAGATATATGAGTCTAGTTTTATGGAAAACTAGCGGATCTTAATTTGGAGTTCTATAGATCCAGATATAAATAATTTAGTGACTTTGACGCAAGTGGATAGCTTGAATATTCATAGAAGTAAATAATTAAAATTATAGATAATGTTATTTACAAGTGTGTTATATACATTAAGGATGTGGAATGGAAAGGAGGAGGAGGAAAATATATATGAATATTCAGCTAGCATGGCCAATTTGCATGTTTTAGGCTTAAGGACTAAATTGAATAAAAGTAAAACTTTAGGGGGAAATTTTGTAAAAATATCAAAAATGACCAAATTTAAGGGAATGAATTGTTTTATTATCTAAGTTAATAAATTGAATGAAATTGTCAATTTAAGATAGGGTGAAAATTGGGAAAATGATAAATTACCAAAATGCCTCTGAATCTTGATATTTCTGCAATTTCGTCAGGTAAGTTCGTATAACTTGAATTATATTCTTAAATACTTGAAATGTATGTTATCAATGTGAATATGATTTAAATATCCCTTGTATGAAAATTGATGAAATATTGATATATTTGATAAAAAGGGAAAGAAATCCCGGTTGAACGAAAATGAATTGACGGTAAAAAGGATCTAGCCCGGACGGGTGATCCTATTCTGATATAGCCCTCCCGAAGAATACGTATAAAATGGATTTAGCCCAGACGGGTAATCCGAATTAGGATCTGAATTTAGCCTGGACTGGTAATTCAGATCTAAGCTCATTAGAGTAATTATCGTTGCAAGAGATTTAGCCTGGATTGGTAATCCCGACAATACTCTATGAGTTTATATTATAGGGGATTTAGCCTGGGCTAGTAATCCCGCTGTAAGGATGAGGTTCGCGGGAGTGTGCTTTTTGAAATGAAATGTGTAAGACCATGGTTGAAAGATACCATGGCAACATGATATGAAATGTGTAAGACCATGGTTGAAAGATACCATGGCAACATGACGGGAAATGAATAAGACCATAGTTGAAAGATACCATGGCAGCGTGACATGAAATGAACAAAACCATGGTTGAAAGATACCATGGTAACATGACAGAAAATGTGTAAGACCATAGTTGAAAGACACTATGGCATCATGTCAAAGATAAATAAGACCGTGGATAGGAGACGCTATGACATCTATTGAACAATTGATTTTTAGGTAATATGTATCAGATGACGAATGGTTATATGAAATGGTTGTGTGAAATGTTTACAAGAACTGGTCATATGGAAATATATGTACAAAATAGTTGTATGAAATAATTATGAAGATAGATAAACGAAATAAGTATAAGTTCATGGAATATAATTTATGTTAAGTTTGACATAAACTATTACCGGAATAAATATACATAAATATATGGAAATGATGGAACATGAAATATTGATATAATGAAATGAATGATATATATTTATGAAGAAACGATAATAGAATGATATGTTTAATGACATGTACATATATGATTATTTTTGATATGTTGATACAAGGAAATTATGTAAGTAAAGACAATTATTAAACTCAAGTGTGGCATGTCGAGAAAATAAGTATATCGATGTTGAATTTATATGAAATATGTACGAGTGTACTAACAATGTTGTTGTTTGATGTTTATACAAGTTCCAAGCTGTTGATTGAATGGTAATATATTTATTTATATGATGCATTGAATCGGTAAGTGTTTAATTGAATTTTTTTAGGTGATCTGTAAATTCTAGTAATGCTCCGAAACCCTATTTTGACGGCAGATACGGATTAGGGGTGTTACAGTTATAATCTTATAAACTGATGTGATATATTTGTAAAATTTGAAGGTTAATATTTTAAAATTATGACTAATTTGATATAATATGTAAAAGTTAAGGGCTAAATTTATTATTATACATTTGTGATTTTAACAGAAATGATCAAAATGACCAAACAATGAAACGTGAATGCTTAAATTACAATTTTTTTTTTTATTTTGAGTGCCTAAAATAATTATTTTTTATAATTGGAGGACAATTACAAGAATATCCTTTGGCATCCACATCAAAACTTGTGATTTCTCTTTTTAAAGATAATACACTTCAAATCTATTGAAGATGCTTTAAAAACATCTACATGTAGTGTACGGATAAAATGGTTATTGATAAATTTTAATGTTTAAAATAGTGAAGAAAATATTATTTTACCAAATATACATACAGATTTCAATTTAAAAATGCTTTTACGTATTTGTCTTACATTAAATAGGTTTTAAACATAAAAATATAATATAATATATGTAACTTAATTCTTTAAATTTTATCATTAATATTTAAAATTTATGGAATAAATGTATACATTAGATTTTGAAAAAATAAATAATTATCTTACATGTATAGAAGTATTAAAATGTCAAACCTCGTAAAATATAATGTGAATGTAATTTTTTTATTTGTACAATGCACGGACTAATTGTATGTGTTAACTAAATTATATTACTAAAAGTAAATAACTCAATTACCATATGTCAATAAACTGAATGTGCCACGTTGCATGTCGATAAATTTCCACGTCAATTGAAAACACATATATATGTATATCACTGTATTTTGAATGATATTAATATTTTGTCCGTCTATGTTAATAAGAAAAAAAAAAAAGAAGGAATGATTATAGATATTTGTTTGGAAGGGCAACTTCATTGTAATGGAACGGATAAGGTCAAAGCTAGGCTATAAATATGTATCTGACTAGTCCAAGGTAAACTATACACGTTCAGACATGGCGCCATCTGATTGGCTACAAGCAAACCTACGAAATTTCAATGCAGTGGACCCGCTGATAGTGTGGCCTTGCCTTGCCACATAACTACCAAGACCGTTGCGGAAAACGACGTAGCATCAAAGCTCAAGCAAAAACAACCATCTTAGGTTTTTGTTTCAAGAATAAAACTGACTTGGGTGGTGGGTAAAAACCTCGTGGCTTTCACTTTTGAGTAGAACATGGGTAGGACTCAATTTCAACCCAAATCCTAATTTCATTGGATTAAAATATGGATTTGTTTATTAGTATGACTGCAATTATAAACAGGGCAAACTACAAAATGGGTCACTTTTATTTGCTTCAAATTATATTTTAGTTATTCATATTTGAAATGTTATGTTTTAGTCACTTATGTTATCGTTTTGTTAATAAGTGACCACTCTACAGTTAAACTCTGTTACCTCTCTAACTTTAGTCCTACGTGGTAGTCCAAATAAATTTTAAATGTCAACTTGGATGTCCAATTGCTAGGATGAAAATAGGTTTTTAATTAAATAAATTTAATTTGGATTGTCATGTAGGACATCTAAGTTGACATTTAAAACCCATTTGAACTGCCACGTAGGACCGCAGTTAGGGAGGTAATGGAGCTTAATGGTAGAGTGACCACTTCGTAACAAAATAATAACATAAGTGACTATAACGTAACATTTTAAACATAAGTAACTAAAATGTAATATGAGGCAAACGGAAGTAACTATTTTTATAGTTTACTCTTATAAATAAAAGTAATATATATTCGAATAATTATAATAAGGATTATGCATTATAAAACACAACAGATTAATATTCAAAATATCTCTAAATTTAAATAAAAATAAATTTGATTTTTTTGCCAGAAATATTTTTTTCCTTTTTGAAAGATAAAGAAATAGAGATAGATGATAACTATAGAGACATTTGTTGTTTATGGTAATTGATTAAATGACAATAATTGATGTTTGGTTTGTCATTATATTTGGCCATAATAATACGAAGCTTGGTGGGGCAGGTACTCCTAATAGTAATTAATTATTTAATTTAGTTCACTTTTAAATTTAACCGTTTGATTAATAAAAAAAATTATATTTTCTGTCCCTCTTAAAATTCAAGAATTTATTTTAAGCCCTTTTTATAAAATTGTTTTCGCTTTGGTATCCTAAAATTTTTATAATTTTCTCTTGGCTCCCTCTTAACAAATTTTTGGCTTTGTCCTTGTATCTAAATATAGGTTTATGATAGATTTAATGCATAATTTGGTGTATAAATTTGAGACTTTATTTTTAATGGGGTACATGTGTTATTTTCCGGTCTAATGTGGTACCTACATTTGACAAAAATTACACATTTTAGGACTTGAAGGTAACATTGTTAACTTTTTAACATTTAATTCTGGTTTTAGAGCTGAATTGATTAAAATTCATAATCAGTTAATAATCTTAGTAATTAACTTTCATCAAATCTATCCTAAACTCTAACTAAATTACATCCATCCTATTGTATTTGACAAGTTATACGTAAAAATAAACAAATTCACAACTAACACTAAATTTATTCTATTAACAAAATTCATAATTAGCTAATAATCTTAGTAATTAACTTTCATCAAATTTACCCGAAACCTGAATTAAATCACATTCATCCTATTGAATCAACTTTCATCAATTCAAACTTAAAACCCGAATTAAACATTAAGTTAACATTTTTACCTTCAAATTCTATAATATATAACTTTTATCAAATACAGGTATCACATTAGGAAAAAAGTGACAAACTCAAATACTAAATATTATATTGAAAATGTATTGATTTTATACACAATTATTTTAAATATATCCTTTTGCTCACATCCTCTTCTGTTTGGAATGTGTTGTAAAACTTAAAATCTATGTGAAATAGAAGCATTAACCTTTCTATCTCGTCTTCAATTAAAAACAGAAAGAAAGAAGAAGAAATTTCTTGCTAGCTTAAAGCTAAAGTTATGTACACTTACATCAATTTCTTTTCACGTCATTATCTGAAAATATCATATTCATGTTCATAATAAGTGATAGTTTCTCCTCCACCCCCGCCCCCCTGCCCGGGTAATTCCAATTATTAGTGGTGCAATCATATACGTTTATTTATTTTATTTTATATAATATAATTACTCATAAACCCTCTTAACCCTTAAATAGGAAGATAATGCGTTTCAACGCAATTAAACTCACATCCTCCTACACTAACAACAATACCAATACCAATCGAGCTAAGACTCAATCGAATGAGTTTGGTATATATGAGTTTATAGAATATATAGAGTGTAACACCCCCTACCCGTATCCATTGCCAGAATAGGGTACGAGGCATTACCGGAGTTTACTGAACATTTTCAGATAATTCTAAGTCATTTATTATTCAGATTTTGAAAATAATCATAATATCTCTCTATTGGGCCCTCGAAGCCCCAACATACACTAGAAACCAAATGGAATTAAATCGAGATTATAAAAAATTTTGCAAAATCTTAAATTTTATTTTCATCTAAGTACTTACCATTTCAAAGTTTCTTGTAATTAAACATATTACCATTCAATCAATAGCTTGTCCTTTGTCTAAGTGTCAAGCCACATCATTGTTAGTATACTTGCATTTATTTCATATAAATTCAACATTGACATACTTATTTTCTCGACATGTCACACTTGAGTTTAATAATTGTCTTTACTTACATAATTTCCTTGTATCAACATATCAAAGATAATCATATATATACATGCCATGAAACATATCATTCTTTTACCGTTTCTTCATAACATATATCATTCATTTCATTATATCAATATTTCATACTCCATCATTTCCATATATTTTATGTATATTTATTCCGGTAATAGCTTATATCAAACTTAACATAAATTATATTCCATGTACTTATACTTATTTCGTTTATCTATCTTCATAATTATTTCATATAACCATTCGTCATCTGATACATATTACTTCGAATATCAATTGTTCAACAGATGTCATAGCGTCTCTCATCCACGATCTTATTTATCTTTGACATGATGCCATAGTGTCTTTCAACTATGGTCTTACTCATTTTCTGCCATGTTGCCATGGTATCTTTCAACCATGGTCTTAAACATTTAATATCAGGTTGCCATGGTGTCTTTCAACCATGGTCTTACACATTTCATATCAGGTTGCCATGGTATCTTTCAACCATGGTCTTACACATTTCATATCAGAGAGCACACTCCCGCGAACCTCATCCTTACAGTGGGATTACCAGTCCAGGCTAAATCCCCTGTAATATAAACTCATAGAGTATTGTCGGGATTACCAGTCCAGGCTAAATCCCCTGCAACGACAATTACTCTAATGAGCTTGGATCTGAATTACCAGTTCAAAGCTAAATTGAGACCCTAATTCGGATTACCCGTCCAAGCTAAATCCATTTTCCACATATTCTTCTGGGAGGGCTATGTCGAGTTAGGATCACCCGTCCGGGCTAGATCCTTTCTACCACAATTCCTTTTGAGAGATCCATCAAATTTTCCTTCCATTCAACAGATTTCTTCCCTTTTATCAAATATGTTAATGTTTCATCAATTTTCATATAATGAATATTCAAATCATATTCACATCAATAACATACATTTCAAGTATTTAAGAATATAATTCAAGTTACCTGAACTTACCTCATTGATTGTTCGTGTTTATGATTTCATTATTCTAATATCTTTTCTTTTCCATGATCAAGTCTCGTATTTGTGTCGTCCGGATCTTTATAAATAAATTTGATCATCATTTTTATTCATTTTATATTCTAATGCATTTAATTAATACTCTAGGCAAAATTACCATTTTGCCTCTAAACTTTTAATTAATGACGATTTCATCCTTAGGGTCAAGAAAATAAAATTATTGCAATTTAATCCTTATTTCCAGCTATTATTATCATAAATATCGATAACAATCCATGAATTCTATAAATATCAAAATTTTTCACAATTTCAACACTTTTCAATTTAATCCCTAAAACATGTTTTCCCCCGATCTTGAACTAAATTGATAATTTCGTTAAATTTTGTAATTTAAATAATAAAATAATCTATTTCATGTAATTTAGTCATTGCTGACATTTTTACAAAATTGCCCATAAAGTTTTACCTTTATTCAATTTAGTCCTTAAGCTTAAAACATGCAAATTAGTCATGCTTGCTGAATATTCATATATATTTTTCCTCCTCCTCCTCTCCATTCCACATCCTTAAATTTATATAATATGCTTATAAGTAACATTATCAATAATTTCACTATTTACTTATATGTATATTCAAAGCTGTCCATTTGAGTCATAGTCACTAAATTATTTATTTCTTGAGTTACAGAACTCCAAATTAAGATATGTAAATTTTATCTGAAACTAGACTCACATATATTCTTACCATAAAATTTTCAGGATTTTTGGTTTATCCAATTAGTACAGTTTATTCATTAAAGTCACCCCTATTTTGCTGTCTGACAGTTCCGGCCCTTCTTCACTAAAAATTAATTATCTTCTTGTAAAGAATTCAAATGATGTTCTAACTTGTTTCTAATAAAAATAGACTCATTCAGGATTCTATACATATAAATTTAAGCCCCTAATTATTTTTATTCATTTTTTTATGATTTTTCAAAGTCTGAACAAGGGATCCCGAATTCATTCTGACCTTTTCTCACAAAATTCATTATATCTCGAAATTTAAAAATCCATTGCTTACACTGTTTCTTCTATGAGAAACTAAACTCAATAATCTTTAATTCAATATTTTTTTAATCTTTTAATTCGATTTCTAAAATTTATGGTGATTTTTCAAAGTTAGACTACTGCTGCTGTCCATAACTGTTTTAGTGCAAGATATTAATTACCATGTTATAACACCCTTATTTTCTTTTTCTACACCATTTCTCATCACTTTCTCTTATTTTCTCTTCACTAACATATCAAGAACATAGGACCTTATGTAAGAAAACTCTACTATAACATTATTTCCATGCTTTATCAACAATAACAAACTTAAAAACATATTGAAATCTTGATGTACTTACCTTGTTCTCTTGATACCAATCTTTAACTTGATTTTCTCTCTCCTCCAGCTTCTATTTCTTGAATCCAACTTGATATTCTAACTCCCCATGCTCTCCTTAACATTTTTCTCTCTTGGTAGCTATGGAAATTCATTTGATTTTTGGGTGAAAATGGTGAATTTTTGGTAGAAGGACCAAATTGTAAAGAAAAGAAAGTTTTTTTCTTCCTATTCTCTTCATACGTTGGGGGCATGGAAAAGATGAAGATTCTTCATCTTTCTTTCCTTATATATATACTAAATAAAATAATAAAATATCATTTAAAAAAAATTAAATTAAAATATTAATAAACTATTATTTATTTATTTAATCTAAAATATCTCCAACATCATTATTGCTTTCTAGATTTCTCTCTCTTCCAATTGACCATTTTGCCCTTTATTATCTTTTAAAATTCCATCCTTAAGTCATCATTTAATTTGGTAAAATTATAATTTAGTCCCTCATAGTTCTTCACCTATTCAATTTGGTCCTAATCCATCCATTTTTTCTTAGTTTCTAGATCATTCCACTCTTAAAATATTTACACTATTGGTCCTTCAAATTTTTCATATTTACACTTTAACCCCTCAAATTTTGAGTATTTACTCTTGTGCAACAAAACTTATCTCACTTTTACAATTTAGTCCTTTCTTGAATTAATATATCATAATATACTTCTCAATTTTGACATAACTCAAAATTTCCGTTTTTCACTTTTTATTTCTTTATTTTACTATATCAAGGATAATATCTTACTGTAAAAGTTTTCGGGGTATTACATAGAGTGCCTTAAACTCATATGTTTTTTTTTTATATATAATTAAAGGATGAGACTAAAATTGTTTGAAATTGAACTCAAATTTCTATATCTACAATATAATGCATTTATTACTAGACTAAAAGATTGTTGATTTGATAACACCATTAATTATTGTCAGATAATTTTTTTATCAAAATTGTTTTATAAAATATTTTCAAGGTTTTTTCTTGTTGAATTACAAGCGAAGGGCAAAGCCCTAACAGCAACATGATTAGCGCAATTCGAACTCAAGCCACACCTGGGCGGTGAATACCCTAACCATCAAGCGAACACACAAGGTTCTAATTTCAAGTTTTTTTAATATTCGAGTTTTCCTCATTTTTTTTATTTAATAAGAGCAAACCAATAATTAGATATGGAGAACTCTAAAATTGTCTCAATTTGTTTTCTTTTACATGTTAACAATACAAATTTTATAAGGACAATTTAGTAAAACATATTTTAGATAATTTTATATTCTAACAACTAAATAATAAAATATTATATCCTAACCAAATGAACCAAATAGGATAATGTAATGTGTTAAGTAATTTTACATTCTGGTAATCTTATTACTAGAGGTAATCAAACATTCTGGGAACAAAGCACTCATTTAGCACGTTATTAGGTATGTTACAGCACCTTATTTGGTTCATGTGGTTAAAATGTAATGTTTTATTATTTAGTTGACAAAATATAACATTACCAACACCTTTTACTAGTGTATTTGGATACAAAGAAATTGTAAGTGTAATTATTAGGGTAGTGATTATAATCTCATCTAATTACAACAAATTCTAAATACCTATACATATTTAGTTGACAAAATGTAATTGCATCTCAAACATAATAAAAAATAAAAAAATTTCAGAGTCATCATTGCTATTTACCTCGTATATTACATTCCGAGTTAAGGATAACAATGAAGCAGGATAGGGCAAATGTTGCTAAATCTACTTACGCTTCACAATTGGCATGCTTTGTCCCATCATCCACCTCACTCCACTATAGATGTGTGATGTTGAAAATTACTACCACCTCTAGGATGTTGGATGCATTCATCTCCGCTCCACATCGCCTCACTTCAATTTAATTTTTGCTAGTTATTTCTAATATATTTATTTTTTAAAGGTGAGTAAATAATTTAAATGAGGTAAGCAATTATTACCATAATCGCTCTATACTCACTATTAAAAAAAAAGCCCTTGCCCTACCTCACCCCGCTCTGCATCTATTTTTTCAAGAAAAAAAAATCTACTCCATTTAAAGAAGAATAGTTCAAAATTCATCAGATAATTCGAATTTGACCACCCTATTCTGAATAATTTCAATTAAGTGACGCTGTCTAATTAAGTAATGATGTTAAAATTATCACTATTACTTAATCTTGACATTAAAGTAACCTAGTTAAAACAAATATGGTTGTGTGATTAGAAAATATCACATTTCTTGTGACAAGTCATTTAAAAAAAATCTCATTTACATAATAATCTTCTTTTGTGGCATTTAAGATGAAGTTGAATTTGTCCATTCGTTGTCTCCTTTTGATAATCCCGACGCCTATGGTGGCCTATGGGCAATATGTTTCTAGATGGACCCCATACTTCTTCTTATCTTAAAAGAAACCAAATTTTGATATTTATTTAAATCCATATTATCTAGTATATCATATTGTCTCAGAATTTTTTTTTCGAAATTAAAGTGTTTATTGTGAATAATAACGATGAATCTCTTTATTGCAAGTGTTATTTAAAAAGATAAATGAGATTATGAAATATACTCTATTCAGGGGTAAAGTCAGAATTTTTTTTAAGGAGGGTCGAAATGAAATTTTAATCTTTAATATTCTACATCTTTATAATTTTTAAAGAATTAATTTAAATTTTCATAATTTTAGGGGGCACCTTTACTAATTTAAAATTTTATAATTTTCTAAAGCCCAAAACAATAATTTTTCATTTTAGGAAGGTCGGGGCTCTTGCCAGCCCCCTGAGTTCGCCTCTGGCTTCATTCTCATTTTACTTTTTCTTCTCCTACCAAAAATCTTATTTTTATACATACAATTATACAACGATTTTTATATAACATAATTGCGTTTGAAAAGTTAATAATTAGATTTAGTTATAAATGTTTATAATTATACATGTTTAACATATTTTGATAACTTCTGTAATTAATAGATCTCATTAATTCAAGTGTCAGTAAAGCACTCTAATTACACTCTCTAAATCTAACAAAAAGGTGAAAAGGTAATTACACCTAACATCCCAAATTTACCTTTAATTTTATGACAATTTTTTAAAATTTAATTATAGTCTTTTTATTAATCTCGTTTAAATAGTCTGAAAATTTTATTAACGAGGGATAACTTTTTTTTTTATACATTTTGACCTAACTAAATTACGTAGTATCTATTATCAATTATTTATACTTGGCTAAAGCCCAACCGATATTTTTTGGGACAAATATGAAATGTTAGAGTAATTAGATAAAATTATACAGGATGTTTGTATTTTCTTCTTAATTTTATTCATAATCGTATTACGAGATGCTTTTTGGATTAACATTGTACATATAATGATTTTATTTTAAATTTTGTTGTTTAGATTTTTTTTCTGAAGTATTATTGAAAATTTATTATAATAATAAATATTTTTATTTATAATTTAAAATTATATAGTTATATAATTACAATTCATAGTATCAAACACGATATAAATTGTAATTATAATCTCAATAAATACATTTATTCAATTATTATATGGTGTCCAAACACACTACACATCATTTTCTTTTGGGCCTCTATATTATAGTCAAATTCTCAAGTTTTTGTCATATTAGCCTTTGTACTTTCCTTCTGTCTACCTCGTTACTCCATCTATAATTTTCGTTAAAACAAGTTAAATGTTGCCACGAATAAAGAAGTCCAAATTCCTTAAAATTTTCGAAAAAAAACATAATTTTCTTTTTAAAATTGTTAAGATTCTAAAAATTTATAATCTTTTTTCTAAAGCAAACCTAAAATCTTGAGAATTTTCAATAAATATCTTTGAAACTCAAAAAACTTATAAATTAAAAATGTATTTTAAAATAAACTTGGACACAAAGATGTTGAGGTTTATCCCATTAATATTTTTAATAAAATTTAAAAATTGAAAAAATATTTTGAAATTATAGAAAATATAAAAATGCACTTAAAATATTCTAAACAGATTCACGTTCAAGTTCATCCTATATATAATGAACTTGGACTTGCATTTGTCCTGATTCAATCTGGACATGTATTTTCTTAATAATTTTATATAATTTTTTATAATCCCAAAAAAGTAATTTAAAAATAAATTCTCAATTTTTATTTTTGGGGTTTTTTTATGAATTTTAAGAATTTATTAAAAAATTAACTTTTTAAATTTATGCATAATTATAGTTTTAAAAAAATATATTTTTTTTATATTTTTAAAATAAATTATGAATTATCAATCTTCAGAAATTTCCAAGTTTATATTTTTTGGGGGTTGTTTTTTTTTTTTTGAATGATTTTTAAGCAATGTTTTACTTGTCTTAACACGTGACAATGTTTCATTGGTTTACATTTAACAAACATTCGAATTGGGGTAAATGGGTAATAAAAATACAAGGGCCAAATGATAAAAAAAAATTCTTAAGATATCAAACTTAAAAGTTCTATATGGTATGGGAGTCAAAGTATGTATCAAACCTTTTCTTTTTATCGATAAGGAAGAAAATTTGGAGATGATTCCTAATTCCTACATTTTCACACAAACTCAATATTGTAAATTGGATTTTATCATCCATGGTATATATAATGAGAATAATTTGAATTTTGAGCGATGAGTTAAAAATACCAACTCAATTTGTGTGACTCAAATCTGAAATAAATACAGTGACAAAATAAGGAAATCTGTGAGGGCAAAAGGTCGAGGGTCGTATAAAACTATTCTTCTTCTATTTGACTTTAATTAAAATAGGATTTTTCAACCGTTAAATAAATGTAGTCAAAATTCCTCTTGTATCATTTGTTTTTCAACATTAGTGAATTTCTCCTCTTTTGCTGTGATTTTTTCCCGAAATAGTTTCGATGTAAAATCTTTTTTTTTTTCATTTCTTATTGCTTAATAACCGTTTTACCGCCATTATCGACGTTTATTATCACACAATTAAGTACATCATAAAAATAAAATTTATTATTTATTTAAGTAGAAAAAATAGAATTAACACTAAAAATAATCACCCTTATAAAACTTAATTTTTGGGAGAATATTTAATACACTTGTGAATAAAGTTTAAAAGATTTCGCAAACAATGTTGCCTTGTAGAGTTAAAAAAGTAATTTGTAATGCCAAAATTAATAAAATAATACTTTATTTTATTTTTAATCCAAAATATAAATATATTTTAATAATATTTACCAAGTGAAAGAAACTGTAAATGTAAATTTAAATCATTAGGAAGAAATGAAACACAAAATTCCAAAATTACATGATTGTACAAGTTGTAAAAAGCTGAATGTACTTGATTAGAAAATGTGATTTGGGAAGTTGAAGTTGGGATCACTAAAGGGTCTTCTATCAACTCTTTTGGTAAGCTTGAATAAGATTCCTCTACTATATACCCAACAATGATTGATGGGTTCCATTTGGCTATTCATGTACCTAATATCTTCACATTATACAAATTAAACCACATTTCACAATATGGGCAATTCTAGGGCAGACAAAGGTCATGCTCACCCAATACTTTATTGTTATTAGTATTATATATTGATTTAAAATTTGACCTCCATTAATATATTTCGACCCTCTTGTTCTCTCCTTTATCTTGCTCTGATTTACATGTGATTAATGTGCTATGCCTTTTTCTATATAAAATATTTCCACCATTATATTTTAATGCTATTTTCTAATTAGAGTGATATGAAGTCTTTTATTCATTATTACGACATGCAGAATAAAAGCAAAATTGGTTTATATATATATATTGAGTGGTGGAAAATTGAGTTACAATGGAGAAATTGATTGGTCAAGAAAAACCCAACTTTTTCAATGGGGTGATTTTATTTATTGAGTCAAAAATAATAAATACTGAATAGTATTATTATATTAATCCCACGTACACACAATTTGAAAAGTAATTTATAAACCATTATTCAAATAAGAATGTAGAATGAATTCTCAATAAAATTTTAAAACTTGATTAATTGATTTAATAAGATAGTATATATATATATATATATATATATAATATTTTAACAACACCCTGTGTTGACTGTCGTTAAAATGAGTTTACTTGCATTTTTTCCATTAATTTTTCAAAATTTGTAGGTGGAAATTTATTTATCCAAATAAAATTTATATTTTAAATAAAAATATTTATAGGAAAAAAAATTATTAATAATGTAGAAGAAACGGATTCATACATTAATTATTTCACAATAAAAGTTAAACAAATTCTAAATATAAATAAAAAGGAAAATAATAAAAACAAAGAGAGGGCGGATATGAAAGCGAAATAAAAAGAAAAAGGGTCTGTTCCTTACACCTAACGCATCTCCCATCAAGCTCGGGTTATTAGGTTCGGGAAGGTTAGCTTCGGATTTAGGTTCGGTTGTGGACTTTGTGACTGGTAGATAAGAACGACCTCTTCCCCTTCTCCATTTTTCAATTTCAATTTTCTTTATTTTCTCTCTCTCTGCTACGCCGCCTTTGGTTCCCTTTGTCTAAATAAAAATCCCAAACTGACCAAAAAAAACAGAGCATATAGTTTTTTCTTTCAATTAAGAGCTCAAGCTGGCGATCGAAAATCGAGAATCCAGTGTCCGTGAAATCAAGCCGAAGAACAGAAGAATCATGGTAACATCTTCATTCTTCAAACCAAACCCTCACTTGTTCTGTCTTTTTTTTTTTTTTTTATAACTTTGTTCAAGTTTTGAACTCTGTTTTTTGTTTCTTCACATTTTTTACTTGGTCTATCGATTTGGGTTTTGGTTAAAATGCGTGTTTTGATCGAATGTTTTGCTTAAATGTATTTTGGACAGGGTGCTGGTGGGCCTGATGAAGAAGACAACAGGTGGCCGCCATGGTTAAAACCTTTGTTAAGGGAACATTTCTTTGTTCAATGCAAGCTTCATGTTGATTCTCACAAGAGTGAATGCAATATGTACTGCTTAGATTGTATGAATGGCGCTCTCTGCTCTTTTTGCTTAGCTTATCACAAGGACCATCGTTATATTCAGGTATTAAATCCTTCTTTTTCATTTTTCTGTCAAAAAAAAAATTGATACTGTTAACCAATCCCATAGGATTTGTCTGTTTTTTACTCATTCATTACAGAAATCGGGCATTAATTTGGATTTGTTAATGTGTGTGTTTTGACAGATAAGAAGGTCTTCATACCATGATGTGATAAGGGTGTCCGAGATTCAAAAATACCTAGACATATCTGGAGTTCAAACATATGTTATCAACAGTGCTAAGGTTGTTTTCATCAATGAAAGGCCACAGCCAAGGCCTGGAAAGGGTGTCATCAACACCTGTGAAGTCTGTGAGCGTAGCCTTGTCGACAACTTCAGATTTTGCTCTCTCGGTTGCAAGGTAAAAAAAAAAAAAAAAACCCACCACTCTTCTCTCTTTCTCTTTCTAATTAAATTTTCTTGGCAAGTCAATAGTGCTGTTTGGCAGCTGAGAAAACTGTTGGGGGCAAGTGAAGCTCCCAAATTTGTACATTATGTTTGACTTTTGCAATGCGTTTATTGGGTCAATTCGCAAGTTTTAAATGTTATCTGAACATTGCAGGTGGTTGGCACTTCAAAGGATATCCGGAAGAAGAAGAGGCAAATGGGAATGGCATCAGATTCAGAGGATTCATACAGCAGCAGTAGCAGCCATCAAAATTATCTCAAGAACAGCAACAACAACAACAAAGTCCAAAGCTTTAGCCCATCAACACCCCCACCAACATCGGTTAATTACCGAACTGCTAAACGAAGAAAGGGGATTCCACATAGAGCCCCAATGGCAGGTCTAATCATAGAATATTAAGCCATACTATTCAACTATTATTGCCCCACATATACAAAGGTAATTATCTTGTATATAGAAGCAGCAATGGTGAACAAAAAGGGGATAAACAAGTGGTATAATAAGCTCCAAATCTCAAGGACTTGAATGGTATTATTAAGATATAAACTTTTTTTTGTTTTGGTCTTTTTTATTAGTTTAGGGCTTAGGGTTTCATTTTTAGGGTGGGTTTATACATATAAGTTTCTCTTCCTTGTTTTTTTTTTTTTTTGAACAAATAGTAATGGGGGGATGAAAAATGTAAATAGGGTTTTCTTTTTCTTCTTTTCTTATGCTTTTAGAGGAAAAAGGTAGTGAAAAATAAAGAAATAGAAGCCATGTGTTGTAATGTTTATAAATGGAATGAAAAAGAAGAAGATTTAACTTTGTTTGTTGTATGATTTGATTGCAGCTTTCCATTTTAAGGGTGGGTTTTTTTTTTAATCTCTTATTTAAAATAAATATATTTTTATATTTAATTAAAATCTCATAATATTAATAAATTTAAGTAAATAATATCTAAAATTTAATATTTTAATTTTTCAAACTACACATTTTGAAGGGTCTGATTTTGAATGGTGGTGATTAACATTTGAAGATTTTCATGAGGGGTCCATCTACGGTGTTTGGCACGTACGGGATTGGTTTGGAATTGAATGTCTAGGGTGGTCCGGTTCTGCACGTGTGAAATTTCTTGGGATCATCAAAAAGTTATCAGCCGTTTGCCGACCACTGCAAGGGCGGTTCGGTTTTGCCGTTTTATTGTGGGTCTCTTTCTTTTTGGCAGACACCGTGGACCCCTCTTGATTATGATTGAATACGGACCCTTGAATCTTGTCATCGAGTTTTCAGAATGGGCTCCCACAAAGTAGTATAACTCTCTTTTTTTAAATATTTTTTATTTAAACGATGGGATGATTTATAAATAAAAATAATATTATATACAAAAAAATTATCATATTTAAAAGAAAAAAATTAAAATTTATCACTATATTCAACCTTTATTATAAGTTTATAGGGTTTTTTATTGAAATAAGATAAAAAAAATAAAAAATACTAAAATAATACAAAGAAAAAATTATGTACCAAAATGGTACATTTGGGGTGGTGCCACCTATGCATAGCGAGGCATGACCACCCACAGTGTCGAGATCGTAAATTATCAGAATTGCCAGTCAAATTGCGGCGTAGAACTAAAATATAATAATATAAAATATTTAGGGACCTGTTATGCAATTGTTCTATTTACAATTGGCTGTTGGAAAAAAAGTGAAAGGGTGCCACCTGACAGAGTGGCGGCACCAAACTAACATAGGGCTAATTTCTTTGTAAGGCCTTTTTTTTTGTTATTTTCTTTTTATTCCCTCTTCAACTCACTATATTATTTTTAAACAAGCCCTTAACTTATAGTTTTTACTTAAAAAAGCCCTTTATTTTAATATTAAAGTAAATATATTTTACCCAAAGTAAAGTTATTTAAAAAAATATAAACTAATTCACATTTTAGGTTGATGTGAATAGTTTATTAAATAAAAAATAAAATTTTAAAATTTCTTGAGAGTGCTTATGAGTAAAAACTATAAATTAAGGGCTTATTTAACTAAAAAATAGGTTAAGGGCTTGTTTAAAAATAATATAGTGAGTTGAAGGGAGAATAAAAAGAAAATAACAAAAAAGGAGGGCTTACAAAGAAAGTAGCCCTATTTTAGTTTGGTGCCGCCACTCTGTCAGGTGGCACCCTTTCACTTTTTTTCCAGCAGCCAATTGTAAATGGAACAATTGCATAACAGGTCTCTAAATATTTTATATTATTACATTTTAGTCCTACGTAATAATTTGACATGCAATCTGATAATTTCTGATCCGACATGGGGTGGTCATGCTGTTCTATATAGCTAACACCACTCCAAATGTACCATTTTGGTACATAATTTTTTCTTTGTATTATTTTAATTTTTTTATTTTTTTGTCCTATTTCAGTAAAAAAAACCCTAAGTTTATAATTTAAATATCTTTACTGCCCAAAATGTAGACTTTTAATCTTGGAATCTTTTTTTTTTCTCTTTTAATTGATTTGACATGGTTCTTTTAAATGTATAATAATATTTTATATACAACTTGACTTTTTTTTTTTACATTTTTATAAATATTTAAAAGTAAACTGATTTTGACTAATACAATAATTTAACCCACAGAATTTATAATTTTTTTAACATTAATTTTATCCGTAGTCCTTTTTTAATTATGTTTTGCACACATAAATTTACATAAATAATAATATCGATGTGAATTGAACTAAAAAACTATCTTATAATTAAGGGCGGCGAGTGGTGACCCACGCTAATGAATTAGCGGTTAACGTTTAGGCAGAGATATTGTGGGGGATGACATCAGAGATGGGGGATTATTTCATTTATTTTTCGTGGCCTTTGCATTTATAAACATATAAAAATAAATAAAAACCATCGATGGCCCCTACATTACGGTGCAATTTTTGGAGTTGACAGGCGCCGGCCTTTTGGAATTTGCCACCTCCATTCTCTTCCATTATTTCATCATTGGGAGTTAATATCCCCTCCTCCCATTTCTCACTAATTTGTATTCTTAATGTCATATCAAAATTCAGATTGATGGTCTAAATTTAAAAGTTTAGACAATATCTAAAAAATTTTAAATAAAACATAAGCATGGAAAATGAAATTGGACGATAAAAGAAATATAGGCTCGAACTCTAATATTTAAAGTTTGATCTCGATTGAATCCAATTGCAAGCATTTAATATGTTGTTGTTTTTAAAAATATATATATTTTGTAACTTACATCACATTGAAATTAAATATATTATATTATAATATACATATTGAAAATATTTAAGTTTTTTATATTTAGAAAAATTAATAAAAGAGGCTAATGAGACTTTTGATTTGTTGGGTAGGACGAATATCCTAGGTTCCTGAGCATCTTCGTTTGAATCTCATCATTCGTAATTACGACGTATGGGTTTTACTAATAACACATGCATATGTTATGAATAAATTTTGTTTAATTTTTTCAACAATGTAATTGTTCATACAAATATTTATATCTGTGTTCTATTTGCAGTACATTTTCAAAATAAAATTATTAAAAGAAAAAAGCATTTAATGATAGCAAAAGAAATTATATATAATTAGTAAAAACAAAAAAACCAATACAAGCAAGCTTAAACAAACTCAAATTATCTGTTTACAAATATGAGCAAGTTTAGATAAAATTTAAAAGGTATAATGATTTTTTTGGCCTTCTAACTTTATAAAGAAATCATTTTAGCCCTCATTTAATTTTTCACTTCTTTTAGCATTTGAACTTGCATTATTTGTCAAATCACCCTAAAATGAATAAAAAATTTAATATTTGTTAACTTTGCTAAAGTAAAATACATGTAGATTGCCACGTGAATAACATGTCAACATTTAAATTTTTTATAATTTATTTTTATACTTTTTTAATAATTTCAATTATTTTTAATTTTAAGAATATTTTATATATTTTTTTGAATTTTTAAAAATTTAAAAATTAATTAAATGGTTCCACGTGCATGCCACATCAGCAAAGTTAAAAAAAATACATTAACTTTTAGGGTGATTTAACAAAAAACATAAGTTTAAGAGTTAAAAAACAAAAAAAATTAAATGAAAAGCTAAAATGGTTTTTTTTATAAGGTTGGGGTTGGGGGCCAAAAAAATTATTTTGCCAATTTAGAATCCATATTTTAAGTCAAGCTTGGCTTAGGTAATCATGTATGATATTAATACCATATATCAGTCTAAGTCTTGACTTGAACTACGTCCATAAACATCTCTAGTTATTATTATCTAAAATAATATTTATGAAAATGGAGGGTTCCACTTACATGGATGTAAGTGGTTTTACACATTTTCGTAATTTTTTTATATGATTAATATTTTAATAATCTAATCACCATATTTGATGCTCCATTCATGTAAGTTATGCATGTAAAGTTTGACCTAGATTAAAAATTTCTAACTAATTGTTTTATGTAAAAAACTTTCACCCGTTAACTATATATTAATATAGATAATATTTTAGTTTGTTGTGATAGAGATATTGGATTAATTCAAAAATTAATATGCATTATAAATACAAGTATCTTGATAAATACTATGGTTAGATTATTAAAACATTAATCGTATAAAATATTACGAAAAATGTAAAATCACTTAAGTTTTAAGTCAGTATAAATGAATCTCTTCCTTTTATGAAAAGTTGTAACTAAATTTAAACTTATTTTGATTTAATAAAAATATTATATTGAACATCTTTAAACGGATTTAATTGATTATAGGTTCTTATCATATTCGAATCCTTATAACTACCTAACCATTAAATATGAGGATAATGTAATTTAGCGCACTTGAACATACATCTTCCTGCATTGGCAACCATGCCAATGTCAGCCGAGTTAAGACTTAATCGGCTATATAATATATTTTTTTGAACAATCTCATTATAGTTTTTGATCATATATACTCTTTTTGACACAATCTTTAAAACTACTCGTAGCCCCTTCCTGATCTATAAATAGAAGAATAATGTGTTTCAACGCACTCAAACATACATTCTCTTGTATTGATACAAATAACATATAATATATAAATTTTTAATCATTCTTTTTTTATCCTGGTTACGAGGATAAGAAAAAAAGCAAACAGGTGGTAATTACCCAATTCTTTCAGCCTTATCCAAATCTATATTTAAAAGAAAGCGGATCTTTAACCCACTTTTCTTTTTTCTTTTATAACATAAATTCTATTTTTATACATCCATAAAAAGAAATATCTATTAATTCCCATAAAAAAATAAATTAAAAATGGTAAAGCATATGCTGGTTTTCTTGGGGACATAAGCAAACACCTAGTGGTGTGTGTTTTATTTATTTATTTATTATTCTCTCCAAAAGCATAAAGTGGAGGATCAAATAGTATGTCGCCACGTGTGGGTAAAACCATTAAGGAATTAGATAGGAACCGTCCACGTAGCGAAAGACCATCTGTACTTGCTTTGCTTTTTGAGAATGATTTTGGAATTTGGATGGAGATGTTGTTTCATAAGAGGAAAGAAAATGTGAATAAAATGTATAAGCAAATTTGCCAAACTTGTGAAATTCAGGACTCTTTAAAACAACTATTTATCTTCTTTTCCTTTTCTTATATGTGTATAATTTTAATGGAATTTATAGATTTTACAAGAGAATTTGTTTTTTTTTTTTTAAAACTGTGATAGTATTTAAAGGTCTAAACTAGTTTATATTTCATTGATACCATATTATATTGGTAAAAAAAAACCCTCTCTAGTTTCTTTTAATTTAGATATTAAGCGAATTGATTTCTCAAATTTTATTGATTTTAATTTTAAAATTAAATATTTAATAATATTTAATCATAACATTAATTTTTTTTCTTGATTATACATAAATTTATCGATAAGTAATAAATTTAGCTCCCATAATTTACACATTCTATCAATTTGGTCATGATTTGACAAATTTAACCTACTATATTTGTGTGTTAAGGCTAGATTTGTTAATTCTTTTTAGAATTAAGACTAAATTAATAAAATATGTGAACATTGAGGACTAATTTTGTTATTATATCGATTAAAATTATGTACAAGTGGCGAAAGACATTAATGCCGTGATAACTGTCCTTAATAGCCCACTTTTAAATTTGACAATGATTAATTTGCTTTGATTTTTTTTTAGAATGACCAATTTGCTCAATTTCAAAATTAAGAGGGACTGGAGTGTCCTTTTTATTGGGATCTAGTGGCCTCAGTGTATTGATATTGTCAAATTTACTTGTGATTTTTCGAATAAATTGATTTAATAAAATTCCATCACACTAATTAATATTTTTTTGTGTAATGTTCTCAACAATTTGTGCACGCAAAGCAAAATAAAAGCAAACATTAGCTTATTAATTATTTACAATATTAAATTACATTATGTGGATCGATTATAATGCGAAAAGATAACTTATATCAGTAGATAATCTAAATGGACCATAATCTAATAGAAAATTGAGCAAACCGATTAAAAGACTATTATGTTGTCTATTAAATTTGATTAGGGAGATACATTATTTTGGATATTGAAGCGAATGACTTTCGGGAAATAGAGACATAAATGTGACTGTCTAGATTGACAATACATCAAGTAGGACCCAAGTAGAACAAACCATATATCGTTTATGAATTTATTAACTTGTGACATTCATAGTGTGACATACCTCAATCCTAAGTAAGTGATAGGCTATGTGTGCATGACTCGTATACTTTGATGTATTTCAAACCTAAGTTCAACTAGTAATAGAACCGAAAGCTAGTACGTTAGGTATATGACTTCTACATGGCATAACTCTACTTACAATCGTGAAATCCATAGCCCAATAAAAAGGTAAATGGTGTCCTCTCATTGGCATTACATGATAGAATGAAAAAGTAATGTGATCATAGGTCATTCGTCTAAAAATAAATGATTTAATTAATATGTGTTAGTAATTGACTTTTTATTGAAGGGAGATGTAATGGTTACTATGAATAAAATACAATCATATTGGGAGAATGAATTTTATCCCAAAGATATTAAGGATGTCCTATGAGAAGACACATACGAGTAGGTCATTGGATGAACACTTGATAGGTAGCTTTCGTAATGACATATAATGGGGAGAGCTTACTCATAATACTTTAGTGAAATGACTCCGCGACAAAAAAAATGATGTAATTAATAGATGAAGAGTCAGAACTTGATTACAAATTATTTTAGCTCTAATTATATATGTCTAATCGATTTGTTTGCTAGCTCGGAATATCCTTGAAAGTTTGCATTTGAAACAATGATGTGAGTATATGAAAATGACAAATAAGGGAAATAGATCGCATGTATCACTAATTGTAGTGCATGTGTTTTCTCACCATGAGCAAGAGATGACTTAAAGATTAAATTACTTTATTTAAATTATTGCTTTATTAATTTGTAATTAAATAATTGAAGTTAGAAGTGAAAATTAAATTAATTAGTCATCACGGTTTCATAGAATATGGTAATTAAATTTATTTACTCATAGATTCTAATATGGTAAAGTCGTCACGACTTTAACAAGATTAGAATTGAATTGAGAGAATAATTTAATTAAGTTAATTAATTAATTGAATAAAGAATATTTTGGTAATTAAATTTATTTACTCATAGATTCTATCGTTCTTGAGTAACTAGTTTCTAGTCTTAGAAAGTTTTCATTGGTTCATGAATATAGCCCACACTCTAGCAAATCGAGGTCGAGATTAGCAGAGAAGATCAATGGATTGAAAGTCAAGAACAACTTATTATGCCTATCTAGAAAACACTAGTATAATTCGGGTAAAATGATTTATTATTGTAAATATCACAAGGCTTGTTTTCTAGATATATAATTTTTAAATTTCCTTTGTGCTACAAACACATTTTCTAAATTGTATTTTCCAACACTTTTTACCTATTAAATAATAATCTATGGATATATAATGAATACTTTTGGTAAAAACACCTCTCCAATCATGTTCGATTTTAATATAGAGCAAATTTGTGCATTTTAAAAAGTCAAAGCAACTTAATCCCTATCAATTTTGAAATGAGCAACTAAGAACAATTAATCACAAAAATTAATTTTTATTGTCAATTCTCATAATTTTTATTGATATAATAACAAATTAAGCCATCAATTTTTCCATAATCTACCAATTTGGTCTTCATTCTAAAAAAAAAAATTATCTAAAAAAATGTATAAAATAAAAAAAAAATTCACATAGAATATATAAAATAAACTTTATGTTAAAAAATATAAAATAAATAGAATATGTAAATTTATGTAAAATTGATTAAAAATATTAATACATTGATTAATTGTCTTTATATGCTCGCTTTTGAAATTAATAGAGATTAAATTACTTTTTTTAATCAACAACCAATTTACTCAATATCAAAATTGAGACATATCGGAGAATTTTTTTTGATATTTATATTATAACTAAATTTTATTGCATTAATTATAAAAAAGAAAAGAAGAAGAAATAATGAAAAATAGATTCATTTTCTTCTATTTTGTTATAATTTTGTTTCATTTTCTATTGTTGGTTAACATGATTAAGTTATTGAAAGTTGGAGGTTAGGAAAACTTTGCACCTACTTTCCACTATAAAAAAGTCAAAAAAAAAGAAAAAGAAAAAAACATACCAATAAATATGTACATTAAAAACTTGGTATAGAAGAAGCAAAAACTTCATTCCCTGTATCCTACCTACTTATGTTATGTTCTTTTTATTTTTATATACATCCAAAATGCAAGTGGATTAATCAATGTATTATCATTGTTATATATACCGACTTTCGACAAGCTTTGTGTACATTGTGATTGACATTATATAAAGACATTTCAATATCTTAATTTTAAAAGTTCAAACTCAATAATCACCACTTGTGTTTGTGTGTCTACATAAGGGCAATCAGTGTATTAATCTTTTGGTCACATAAAATATACCACCTAAATTACTTACTTATCAAGTCTATTGATGTTCATACATGTAAATACACTTAGCCCGGCTTAAAGGTTTGTCTAAAAAGTGAGAGGGCTTAAATAAAAATATATGCTCGAAAAATGGGTTTGGACAAAAAAAAAAGAACGTTTAGAAAACGGGTCAGGCATCGAGTAAGTTCTTTTAGCCTGAGCTTGACATGAATTTGTAAAAAAAAAAACAAAAATTGTTGTTTTTTCACTGTTTTGCTACCATTTCGTAATTGTATTGCTACTATTTTATTGTTATTGTTTAGATATTGTAAAACTCTTGTTTTATTGTTAATTCTGCTACTATTTTAGAGATACTTGCGTGCTAAGTTGCACATATCTTAGTGTTATTTAAGTAAAAAAAAAACTTTTTAAATTTATTTTCAATTTATTAGAAAACATTTATTTTAATGTTTTTAGTATATTTGATGTATTATATTTTTAATTTTTTATATAAAAATAATATTAAAAAATTAATACGGGAGAGTCGGACCGAGCTTGGACAAAATTTTAAGCCTATTTTTCTTACTGAATCAAACTCAAATCTAAAAAACGGACCTAAAATTTTACTTTGTCTAATTAACTCTACACGTAAACCATGTGATCTATTTTTAATTCTACATTTTAAAAAAAAAAATGTAACTAACCATAAATATGAAAAAGATAAACTAAGCTTATGAATGACTAGATTTAAATGGTTAATTCAGAAATGAAACCTTTTTTAAGTCTTAAATCAAAACCATAATATAAAATGGAGAAATTAGCAATCTTAATTCATAATATGGTGATTAGATTCTTCTTAATAGATAATATTATCAGTGGCTACGGTGGTGGCCTTGTAGGATATCACAAAGGGATTCTTTTCTTCTTTTTCATAGGAAAAAAGCTTTAAAAGAAGTGGCGAATGGGGATATCACTAATCACTTGAGGAACCTTTGATTACTTTTAATATGAAATGCCCCTCACTCATTTTATTCTCATTTTTTTGGAAAATGGTAAAAACACTTGTACGACTGTTCTCAATTTCGATATTAAACAAATTGGTTATTCTTAAAAAAATCGAAGCAATTTAATCTGGTTAATTTGCACATAAGGAACTTAAGAAATTTGTTTATTTAAATTTTCAATAATATTCACTAATTAATTTCCGTAATGGATGTTTTAATTCCTTGGTAATAATGTTTTATTTCAATAATTTCACTAAAAAAAGATTGAAATATTATAAACAAATAAATACTTAATAATAAAATGTGCCATGTCCTTATTTGTAAACATATTTTTTTAAAATACACGTATAAAGACTAAAATATTTTACACGTATCAGCTTTCAACTATTAGCTAAGTTTTACAAACATATTTTTTTTTAGTATAAATTTTACCAAATATTTTTAAATAAATAGTTAATAGAATTAATTGGTCAAATCAATTAATAAAATCGTTCAACCAATCACTACAATCAGCTATCAAACAGGGCTATATATAATTAATAAATATCAAATAAAAATAATTATTATTTTTAAAAAAAATGAGCTGAAACAAAGTTGAATTGACTAATTATAATTATGGTTGACTTAAACAAAATTTGAGACCTATATTTAACATCAAATCATACATAAATAACTATATATAATACTAAAACTATATATAAGTCGAAGCTAAACACTAATGATTGACCCTTTTTATCTTAAAATAATTTCCCAAACTTCATATATTTTAGGTTTAATGATATAAGAGATTCTCGAACTTTTTAATAAAAAAAATTAATTAAGCCTTTTTAATCTTTTGCACCCAATTGAGCACTTAAATTGATAAAATTAATCAAATAGACTTTTTGACTAACGTTGACCATTAAAAACTAATGGAACTAATATTGCGGCTGTTACTATTAGTTTAAAATGGTTTTAAAATTTTATTTTTTTCACATGAAAGAATGACATGGAATTTTTTTAAAACATTATGACATGGAATCTAGTTATTAAAATAATAAATTTATAAAAACATAATTTTCATTTTTTACCTTTTCTTCTTCAATTTCAAACTTCTAAACTTAATTGCTGCCACTCACCATCTTGTTGCAAGTCCTTTTGGTCTCATTTTAACACCGAAATAAAGCCCTTTCTGTCCTTCTTTCTCTTTCTCTCAAATGATTTTTTTTTTTTTATGTTAACAGGAACTTTGTGAACCTAGACCTTGAGTTCAAAACTTAACTCATCTTCATTATCATCATTGATATCCAAAATATTTTTCTTTGTAAGTTCCATGCCTCGGAAGAATAAGAGGAACTGAGTGAAAATTTTCAGATACCTAACATAGAACAATCTTACACTCTTTTACTTGATTAATGGTTGGATGTATCCACCATAGGATTTTCCATGGAGGATTTTTTTTAATTAGATATGGGTTACAAAGAATTTTTACAGCTTTTCTTGATTAGTGTTATTGTAATTTTTAAAGGAAAATTGTTAGAATTGTTTCCCTGTTTTTTGTAAACTGGTCACTTTCATGTGATTTGGGTTTTATACATTTCAATCGTTTGCTATTGGCTTAATAATTTGGGTTTTGTTGAGGGTATGGTTATGGTTCGTTTTTGCTAAAAAATGATGATGCTTGGTGTTAACTTTAGTGGTGACGGTGGAAAAATGGTGAAAGAATTGTTTGGGATGAGTTTATCTCAATTTCACAAGTAAACAAGGAATAGAGGACGAAGGTTGATGAAAATGACTATTATTAAACTTGTGAATGGCGAAAAAGATAAAAGCTTTATGAAAACGTTTTCTTCTACAATTTTTTGGAAATACTATGCAAATAGTGTTTGATTGCTAAGAAAATAAAGGAATTTTTTGATGGAAGAATATCTGCAAATTTATTTAAAAGTTGTAATTATTAAGTCACTAATACCGTAAGTTTTTAACGGTCAATATTTGTCAAAGGATGTATTTAATTAATTTTTTTAGTTAAAAAACTTAATTGTATAAAAGAAAGTCGAAAGAGTTTAATTAATTTTTTGAACTAAATTTTTCATAGGAAATGCATGATCCATGATGCCATTATGGCATTGGATTTTAGCAATAAAATACACAACAAAAATGGGTGTTTGATAGAGATGAAATATCTTAATCAATTTGCCTAAGCCATGATGTCATTAGTTTAACCCTTATCTCATCTGATGTTTAATTATTGCTATTATATCCATGCCCACTCCACCATCATCATCATCTTCTTAATTTTTTGTCCAACATCATCTCATTTCACCTCATGCATTGGCTCATCTATCCCTTTATCACTTCACAAAACATATACACAGTATTACCTAATTTCTTTTATCTAATTATAAATTTAGTCCCTGAAAACTAAAAAAATTAATCCTTTATTTTATTTCATCGCAATTTGATCCTTTCATTTTGTGAAAATTGAGAATTAGTCTAATTTGTATTACTTTAAAGTTTGTTGTAAAATCATTAATCTAAGAATTCAATTGTTCAACAATTTACACACAATAAATAAATTAGCAAAAGTAATACTCCGAATGTATGTATTTACCAACAATTGAACTAACTTTTAAGTTTTCAAAGAATATAAAAAGGCAAACATTTTAATCTGGTTAAAATATGTTGTTACTTCTTATACTTTAATAAAATTTAAGATTTAAAAAGTTAAAGATGAAGTCCTTTTACTTTTCTATTTAATAATCTCAACCCCAATCACTAAAATCATTAGTATTTTCCATCAAAATTTATCAATTTGACATGTTGATTAGATTGTCCTTATATAACGTGGTATATAATTGATGAAAAATAAGCATATTAAGTTGAAATTCTTTTAGCAAAATAACGATTAGACTAGGATTTTTAAATTAAAAAAGTAAGAGGATTGAATTTTTAACTTTTAAAATACAAGGATTAAATATCAAATTCTATAGAAGTATAAGGAGTAGCAGCATATTTTAACCTTTTTAATTTTTGTAAAGTAAAAAGATAAACAGGAGGTTCTAGATGGATATCCTAGTTCAGCTGAAAATGATATGCATTAAATTTTTTACTACTGTTTATGACTTTTATTTTGGCCCCTTTAGCTTTCAACTTTCAATGTATTAATGTCATCAATATGTACTTTGGTATTAACCCTGATCCAAAATCTGCCTAGTTATATATATATATATATATATATATATATATGTTTAGTGGTGATGTTTAATAAGTGGATAAGAACGGACACCATACGAGACAAGGTGATGTTGGGGGTCCCTTTATGAAAAATGCCAAAAGTTTATAAAATTTGTGATGCAACCCCCCTTCTGCTTGACCCCACGGTGTATTGGGAGCTGGGACAATTGGGTCACATAATATTATATAAATATTTCAATAATGAGATATGAAACACAAATAATTGGAGGATTTACTTATTGAATCTTAACTCGATCGGTATAAATATTGTTGTAAATACAAGAGAATATTAATTCAAGTGCATCAAAGTAAATTGTCATTCTATTTATCGATTAGGAGAGAATTATAAATAATTTTAAATATTATATAAAAAAATAAATATAAATAGAACTTGTAATATTTGTTAAAAAAATAGAAGTAACTATTTTTTTTAATCAAAACTCCTTTGAAATGGGATTTTATATGGTTTTTCTTTTTTAAGGGTTTCATTTGATAGTGAGTTTTGAATCGGATGTGACTCTGTTTTTTGTTTAGGCACTACACTTGGGATATATGATTGGCTAGAGAAGTGGCACTACCTCACCAAAATTAATTGCCCCCACTTTATGTTGCACCAGGTTTAGTATTGGATTTTCTTTTAGGTAAAACCCAAGTTTGGAACTTTTTATGGAAAAAATAACATTAAAGTGTTTGACATAATATCCTCAATGTTTATATTTTTTCCAATATGACTCTTTTTCTTTTTCTTTTTCAAATTAAATTTGGTTTTTAATTTTTTTAAGAAAAGTCGAATTTGATTATTAACTTAAAAAAAAAACCAACTCGTTATTTCTTTAAGAAAAATATAGATTAAAATGTTAATTTTTTTTTTAATCCATGATAGCCTGAATGACAATTTATATGTATTTTATATTATAATTTTATAAAAATATTTGTTATAATAACATATAAGACAAATAATATTATGTCTATATAAAGTATACATGTACTACCATACGTATTGTCATGCCGATATTGTCAAAAAATTAATATTTTAATCAATAATTTCATTAAAAATTTTAAAAAAAATAAAAATCAAATTAATAGAATATAAATATTTAAAACTAAATTTAGTATTATGCTGAAAAGTTTTATCCTTCGTTAAGAATCCAACAACTCAGCTCTGAATTTAACCTCAACTCGATGTAATTATTAAATATAAATCCCAAACAAAAAAAAATATATAAATATATAAAGTTTTGCTCACTCCGTTTTGCAAAGATCCTTTTACAAGCTTACAAGTTAAGGGTTACGTTATACTGTCAACACGCAGAACTTTATATGTCACAAGTGATGTGGGTTGAGGCCAAACATGTGTAAACTTTTTAGTTTTCAAGGTTTTGCTTATTCAAATATTTTGAGGTGTTTCAGTGGGGTGATAAAATTAGGGAGAAATTAGAAAATATTGAAATTAAATTATAATTTTTATGATAATAAAAATATAATTTTATTATTTTAATAGTTTTTATTTTTATAATTTTAAAAGAATTAAATTAAAATTTTATTATTTTTATAGAGCCCAAAGTGTAATTTTACTTTTATTAATTTAAATGAAAAATTTTCTACTTTAAGGAAGGGGCCGAGGCCCCTGTCAGCCTTTTTGATTTTGCTCCTAGATATAATCTTTGATCGAAAATAATATTTGATTTATGTGATGTATCGCTTGACTTGTAGGGTTAAATAAGAAAAATTAAGGAATTGAAAATTGAATTAAACCAAAATATTTAGACGGTTTATGCAATACAATTGAAAAAAATTACGGAATTGAAAAATGAATTCTTTTTTTTATTTAATTTATAATTTAATTTAATTTTTATAATATAAAAATAAATATTTTATATTTAAAATACTTAAAATTTTTATATAAAAATATTTTAAAAAACTATATTAAGAGTTATTGATTATTTTTAGTTACTTAAAAATCATTATTTTTAAATAAATATTTATGATTTTTTTTTTGAAACTTTATTAAATGATGTTGAAAAAGATAATAATAAATGCTCCACTATTTTTAACTCAGGTTGTATCCTAGGCTTCCAACAATGAGCCAACCATACGAAACAAATAATAATTACTCTCGTCCTTAATCCTTATAAACAAAAGCCCGGCCCAAATGACTCCATGGACCTAATTTACATATGTTAAATTAAAAGGTCAAAAAGTAATAAAAAAAAAAATTAAATTATTTAAATATTTTCATTTAAGTAACTAATTCAATTAGAGGTTATTTAAACCTTGTATCAAATAAAATTTTTTTTTCCTCAAAATGCTTAACTCAAACCATTTTTGAAGATATTAAAAAGTCAATTTTGGCCTCCGTATTATTAATGACAACATTGACGAAAATGTGGATCATATTTATAGTGCTATGCATTATGGAAAAAGGCAGGTTTTTGTATTTAAAAAATAATAAAAAGTACATTCTTAATATAATAATTTATTCTTTTAGGAATGATTATGTTTTAGGTCTAATGAGTTAACGAGATGCCAATTCAGATAGAACTCAAAATAAATTTCTCATTTTGCAGCGGGTTCGATAGATGCGGATCGACGATGGACGAATTCACCTGACCAGAGATTTGCCGTTGATGGGAAGGTGAGAAGAAAGCCTTTGCAATCGAGCTCAAGCAGAGATAGAGTATGGGTCACCTGGAATTTTTGCTGTTTTAAATGCTACAAGAGGAAGAAAAGTGACTTATCAGCTGATTTCTCTTTTGTTGGGTGTTGTTATTGTTGGACAGCTACTTTATTATTTTTTAATATAATCCAACCTGTTTAACTCTTAAAAAGATATATATGTAAGAATTGAAGTATAGTATTTGTTATGAAATAATGAATTGGATTACCTTAAGTAATAAACTTAGACAAACTTACTTTCAGATTTTAATTCAAATCTCTAAAATGGAATACAGTTTTTCAAGTTAGGAACATGGTTTGGAGGAATTAAGGAAACCCATGAAAAATGTACAAATATATTTTACATGCAGTCTACAAAAAGAGGTAATAATATTAATGTTGTGTCGCATTCAGAGAAGATGGGGCCAAAGATTCTTACAGTCCACCTCCCTGCTGCAGCTAGTTTTACACAACAAGACATAAGTTATAATTAAGCGACACTAAGAAACAAAATTGAAGGCTGAGATGTTATCATCATGCATCCAATATCCCACATATTACCATCTCCGCCTTTTTTTTTTTTTTTTATTCCCTTAGAAAAACTATATTCTATTTTATCACTTTTTCCAATGCCTTTTTTATCGACTTCTGTTTTCCATGAATTTAGTTTCGGTGAAATTGTTTTATTATTATAATATATGATCTCCTCACTACAATACTTAATTAGATATTAATATATTGAATTCTAGTAGTTTCACGGGAAATTAATTTTTACTTTTTTGTATTTTTTATATCTATTTTATTGTATATGGTTAAGATTTGTGATTGATATTTTCCGCGATAATGTCTCTATGGTTCGAATCCATACTTTTTTTTTCTTGAAATTATAAAGATTTTTACCATTAAACTCAATAGCTAATGATGTAGACAATTAAGTTTTAGTTTTTAATGATGAATGCAGCTAGATGATGAATACCTTCTTTTTTTTGTGGAATTTCAATCCTTATTCTTTAGCTACTTTAGGGGATTAAATGAAAATATATATTGTGTGAAAAATTATGCATGATTACTATAATTGTGGTTATTAGGGAGAATTTAGGTATTTATATAAGTATATATAAAATAAAAAATCTCAAGAGTTAATTTAATGATCAGGACATTCATTGTTTCAAGTATGATTTGAGTTCAAGTCACACTAATCACATTATTATTAGGACTTTACTATCCTCATATAATTAATATATATACATACAAAATAAAGCATGCATGGTTAGGACCTCAACAATCGGCATTCACTCCATTGACATTTAAGATTGTTTGGTTGAGAGGAAAGATAATGGAAAATTGAAGAGATAGAAAATTAGAAAGATGAAAAATATAATTTTTCTTTTTATAGGTGTACTTAGTAGAAGAGATGGAAAAATTAAAAGAAATTTATTACTTGGTAAAGGTGAAAAATGGAAAGAAAGAAAATAAAACCTTTGAAAAATGCATAATTTTAAACCAAGATGCTAATTTCTCTCATTTTCTCTCCTCTCATCATTTTAATATTTGAAAAGTTTGATTTTTTATGCATTAGGATGAAAAATGATCTTTCCTCTATTTTTTTTTCCTTGCTTTTCTTCCTTACAAAACGCACTCGCAATTCATTTTCTTTCCAATTTCTTTTTCTTTCTCTCGCCCTTATACTTTTTCATCTAACTAAATACACAGTTAAACTCACCTCGAATTATTATACATTCTAAAAAAATAAAAATAAAAAAACCAAAATTCAAAACACACTAACTTTCATTGACTCTAAAGGGAAAAGCTTATAAAATAAAAATAAAAATTGAAGAAACCCTAAACACCCCTCTCAAAAAAACCAACTTTATTTATAAAGAAGGAACAAAAAGAAGTGGTGGCATTTTGGTGATTTGACAGTAAAACAAAAGGTAATTTAGGTACAAAAGCTTATCAACATAAGGCAGTAGCTTCTTCCTCAATTATTCTGAGCATGTTGTGAACTGCACCTGCTATGTCATCTACTGAGTTCAGCTGGCATCCTTCTTCAACCTGTCATTTTACCATGTGAAGATCAATAATTTATTTGCTAAAATTATATATAATAAGATGAATTTACCTTGACACTGATAGAGTAGAGAATTAATGTATCCATGGATGTGACATTGAGGTGAAGGATGGAAAGGTAAAGTGAGTGTAAAGCAGCAACAAGCTTGGGAAGCTGCTTGTGAACTTTTCGTGTGAGGATTCGAAGGTTAGCATGAGTTTGGATCAATGTCACCTCGATATCCGCTAATGATGCCTTTGTTTTTGGTGTATGTTTGTTAGGGATCTGTGACCAAGTGTATTGAGGGTGCGTGAAGAATTGTGCAAACGGTGGTGACGACGATGATGATAGCAATGACTTGTTGGTTTCTACTCGAAGCTTTTGAGCTTCAAGTGTTTGCAGAAGATGCTCAAGTTCCTTCACAAAATCTATAGCTCCACCTACTATGGATGCTTGATCACCCTACACATGCAACAATTATTTTATTCTACATACATAAATATATAGAAGAGAGGGGAAGAAAGAGACAAACCCTTTGAACATAAGATTCAGGCATGAGGGAGCGTAGAACAGTGAGATGCTCATTCATTTGCTTTCGTCTGTTTCTCTCAACAGCAATGTGAGTCATTCTTTGTGTCTCAGCCTCTGCTTTGTTCTTGCAAACCCTTGGCTTTCTCCTTCTTTTTTTCCTCCCTTGAACTGCCAAGTTGGACCTTTCCATTCCCTTTGAGCGGCACTTTGGGGTCACCATTGGCAAACAACTCAAAGCATTACCACTATTACTAGCTTGTTCTAAGGAGCTGAAACTATTTTCCATTGAGAAATCAGTGACCAATGACTCATGGTGATGGGTGCTACATGGGGTTGCGAATATAGTATCATAGATAATAAAGTTCAACAGCTCGTTGGATGAAAGGGTTTCAAGTGCCATTATCTTCTCTACAATCTCCAAAATTCACAGCTCCAACTAATCATACGGCTTGAAATGTTGGGAACTTGCAAATCTAGTTTCATTTTAAAGACAAAAGGGACTTTCTAGCATAAACCCCACAGCTCCAAATCTTGCTGTTGAGAGAGAGAGAGAGAGAGAGGTTAAAACGAAGTTAGCAGCTAAGGTCTGGGGTAATAATGTATTAGAGAGAAAAATATATGGTGCATGCACGTGAGAGGGGCAGTATAGGAGAAAGAAAGGATAAGTTCTCTTTTGTGTGCCAGCAAGAAAGTGAAGGAAAATGAAAGAAGCTCTTCACTCAGCCTTGTTTTGGGGTTTGTCAACATTGCAGGCACAGTGACTGCAATGGAGAGTGTGGAGGTGGGGGAGGGGGGGGGGGGGACCCAAATCTATATAGGGATATGCATACAAACAATACAACAAGCTGTGGGTTAAAGCTACTGTGCACATTCAAATCTATGTTGTATTTAGCAGGGGAAAAAAAAAGACTGGCTCACGGGCCCTAGATTCTCGTACACTACTGTTTTACAAGGAAAGCTTAACATGTGCTTGACAACCCATTCTCTGCAGCATATACAATTGGAAGATCATCATTTGACTTGCCAATGATCATACAAATAAAGGAACATATGTGAGAATCAGTGGAGTAGACTTTTAATTAACAGCTTAGGCTTAGGTTCAAAAAAACCAAGAGCCATTAGAGTTCTTTTGAGCACTTTCATGATCACTGTAATTAGATGAAATGGCCATAAAAGAGAGAAACACAAAGGACAAAGAAACACAGGGAAGGGAGCTGTCGCCTTATCTGGTGAAGAAGACTGATGATCCGATTTGTCAGCCATATTGCAGGCTAATCCATGTGACTCTTTGGTGATGGTATGTATAGTTACAATGATGCTTGCAATGCTTAGTGAAACGTTTAACTGGAATGTAATAAAATCCTTTCACAATGTAATTGGCTTTCCTCTCAACTATTGTTCTTATGTTCAAATATTTACACACCTCTGAAACTACAAAACTACATATACCATACCCATCAACATATAATCTAGTGATAAAAAAATTAAATAGATGAAAGTTCACAATGAATTCGTTTATTTTTTTTCTCCTGAGCTTATTGTAATAGGAAGGCATGAGTTCAAATTCTATTTAGAATATCCTAAGATAATCGAAGAAAGGAGCCTACATCAACTTATACTTTATTTAAGTCACCTTGAAGTGACTCTGATGCTTCACCTGAAGCTGCATTTTTGGAATTCAAGGGGCTTGTAAAATCTCTAAATGATATACAACTTATTGCAGCTTTATGTCCCCCTAAAATTTTTATTTTGACATGGTCAAGCAATCTTAGAGTATATTTATCATCTTCTTCTCTAGTTCTAAATATGGAGTGGCCTGTGGAATTTGACCTAAAAAATCTTTCCACTCCTTCATGTTTCTTGTGATGTTCTTTTGTGGTTGAAGAGCTTTGTGCTTCATCAGCTTTCTCCTTGTTATCTTCTTTAATCTCAATGCAAACAGCATTTTGTAGAGGACTTTGATTTGCCCCAATTTCATGCATGGAATTACTCTGAAGCAGCACAGGAGATTTCTCTAACGATTTCCTAGGCACGTCTAGCTCGCCACGACAAACCGGGCATGTTTTATTCGATTCAAGCCAAAGATCGACACATTCTTTATGGAAAACATGGCAACAAATCGTCAAAAGTCGAAGCATATCGTCATCTACGAACTCCCCCAAACAAATAGCACATTCTAGGCCGTACTTTTCGCGACGAAACTCTTTGACGGTCGAATAAAAGAACGTCGGGAAAGCTTGTACTAGTTCAGGATCAAGGCCATTGCTTTTATTTGCTGTATCTTCTGGGGCAGCAGCGACCACAACATCTGCAGCAGTGTTAGCCTCAATGTTCCTATTACTTGCAATATATTCAAGGAGACACTTTAAAAAGTGTACTGTGAAGAAACCAAATAAGAATGAAAGGAGGAAAATTACTGTTATGATTACAGGCACTGGGGGATTGTAGGCTGATGATGTTGAGGGTGGATGAGCAACATTAGAAGAATATGTTGACATTGAATACAAATGGTAGCATATACCATTGGCTAGACTGTGTTAACTTTTCCTTTCTAGGAGATGAGATCAGTAATCCTTTTTTTTTTTTCAATTTTTCTTTGTTATAGCAGTATGAACAAGCGATTGGCAACCTTAATTTGGAAAGGTGATGCTTGGCAAATGGTAAAAATGTGAGGTTTTTGAACGAGTCCTTATGAGAAGGATTTGGATCTTATGGCTGAATCATGTTATATTTGCCCTTAATTTCCTCTGATGACTATGATATGTTGGAACTATAAATATGGTGAGTCTTGGATATAGACCATCGAAAAGCTTAAAATTTGTGACACATGCTTAATTCTAGCCTTTTCTTTTGAAAGCCATATCTTGCCTTCGACAATTATTTAGTAACAACTCGTGTCCTAATAAATTCTTGTTTCTGAAGGTGAATTACCTCAATTAACATATTGAGTAAATTTTAGCATTGTGAACCATGTTCCCCGTGGTAAATTTGTATAAACATTTGACAAGATGTCTATGGATAATGATAAGCTTCTAAAAATGGATATACAATCTGTACAGACACTGAAGAGTAGTATTATTACTGACAATGAATTTTAGAAATTGAAACAGATAAAAACTTCCCCCCAACTTTTCTTATATCCATCTTCCTACACAGACTTAACCTGGGAATGGTTAAAGCAAATAATACAATGCATGGCAAAGAATTTGATGGTTGACACAGTAACACCTTATCCGATCACCATGTTTGGTATTGGATGCGGATTCCGTTAACCCGAGAAGCAGCAGCAGCACATTGCATTTATTTGATGCTAGCCTATACACAAGCTCAGGTGCTAGGATGCTATAATTTGGGCTTGCTCATTAGCGTAGGCGTGACAGAGACAACCCCTATAAGGAAAAGAGTGGCAATTGAGTTGAAGTCGTAAAGATCCCCTACCGATTGCAATTCTCCGAGAGCTATTCCTGCCTGCATGCAGAAGAAACATGCAACCACATGTTATTTAAGTATCAAGAATGTATTCAAGGGATGTGCTCTGCCATGTCAGTCTAACAGCTTAACATGCAAATTTCACATGGAAGTCCAAAGTAAAATACCCTGACAGTCAAGAAAGCAGCAGGAATAAGTCCAATGAAAGTTGCCATGAAGAAAATATGGTAAGGCACATCGACAATAGGCGAAGCAACATTAATGAATGTGTTCGGCAAAGTTGGAGTAAGCCTCAAAAAAAGCATATAGTTCAACAGGCTTTCTCTTCTTTGAGCCACCTGCAAGCACGAAGACGATAAAGCTTATTATACTTTTTAGCTCGATGTAAGAAAAAGACAACTTACTGAACAAAGAGTTGAAATCACTTGAGCTTGGAAGAAGCTCAGCTTGTCAGGCCAAAGGGAAATGACAAGGGGGCGTCCAACTAATTTCGACAGGAAATAGCATGAAGAAGCTCCGGCAGTGGCGGTGATCACAACGAGAGCTACACCTTTCAAGACTCCAAACAATGCTCCGGCGAGCAATGACATGAAAACAGTTCCCGGAATCATGAAAGTTTGCATGAAAATGTAGACTGCACAATACCCCACCAAGACTTGTAGGGTGTAGTCACTTGTGTAGATTTCAAGGTGATCTCTACAATGATACATTGTACAAAAACAATCAATGCATATCAAAGCAACACAAACGACATCACAAAAGACTGATAACACAGGGATTAGGATAAGCCAATGAGAAGAAAAATGCTTTAATTGTGAACCTGGAGAGCTCAAATGATCAGAGCATGATAGTTCATTTCATTGTATACCCTCTTTAACCAAATGCATTTTCTCACCAACCATCTCTTTAAAGCAAATATCTAAACCATCTCACATAATCGAATCAAACTTAGCATTAACCAATAAATATTGCCCCACATTATTCTATGGTATTCTTAGTTCTCTAAGGACTTGAAGTTCTATTCTCTGCACCACTGATCCTTATGAGCTGAAGTACATTGCAGTCCAGTCCAAAATTCATTCATTTGTTGCCCAAATTCATTACAAGAAAAAACGAAACTAAAAAGGCTCCAATTGCTTGAAAACCAGATGGATCCCATAACTTGTTAAATTAAAGAGAAAATAAAACATAAAAGAATTGCATGAAATCTCAAAGAAAGCATTAGCCACCAAAACAAAATATTTCCCAGAAAAAAAATACAAAAACACAACTAATTTTGTTATTCATTCTCAATCACCAAAAAAACACATTAAAGTAACCAATTCAATCTCTCTTTTTTTTCTTTTTTCTTTTCTAAAAAACCAAATTAATAGCCAAAGGCCAAACGAACCTGAGGATATGTAGATCTTCAAGGCTTCTGGGTAATTTAAGGAAGCTATAATCAGAAGCGGGCATGGTTAAATAAACTCCCCCAAGCCCCAAAACAAAACCCATCACCACCGCAAAAGCCATCGTCACCTCCCAAAAGCTTAAAGGAAAACTGGGTTTTGATCCCTTAATCTCTTCTCTGCCTTCCATAATTCCCTTCCCTTCTCTTATCTGTTTTCAGTTTTGTGCTTTCCCCCAATAATTTTCTTTTCCTTTTATGAGGTGAATTAGAATTTGAAAACTAATTTGTCATTTGGGACACCTCCTCTTCGCTTCCCTCTCTCAAATTCTTCTTTGTTATCTCAAACTCAAAGAAAGAGAAAAAAAGATACCAGAAAAAAGAAACAAATTACCAGTAAAAATAAATGAAGAAATTAATAAAGAAAGAAAGAAACAGCGTCGTCGGTCGTCATCTTTTTTTAGAACATAGTACAATCTTGTTGTCAACTTGTCGTCGTTTCGTATTTGTGTTCTATAATTGAATTTATTTATTTATAAAAAGCTGAGATTTTGACACGTCATTTTTTTAAAACTAAAAAGGGTCTAAAAAGTAAAAAGCTTCTTGAGTGAATTAAAAGAAAGAGAATGATTGAAAACGTGTGTGGATAGAGATGTGATCAGATTGGCTTACGTCAACTAAATCCAGGCCCACGCATCGCGTCTCACGTGATTTCAAGTGTAGGGAAGGTGTGCGTCTAAGGGTTAATTTCACTCAACACTCTCAGATTATGGTTAGATTTTGAATTGGTCTCAAATTTTGAAATATCTGTAATTGAGTCCTCAAAATGTAACTTAACTCTCTAACGTGGAATATATTGACAACATGTTAATCAGAAGTTAAACATGTGTTTTCGCTATCACTTTGATAGTTTGAATCACTGCTTTTAAAATCAGATCGATTGAACTAGGGACTAATTGGGATATCGAACTAAAATAAGAGGTTGGACCAATTGAATTGATTTTCTCTATTTTTAAAATAATTTTAATAATTTATTCAATTGAACCAAAAAAAACCAGTCGAATCGATTTAATTATCGATCCAATTCCAAAAACTTTAATTTGAATATAATGTATTAAAAAATTTAATCATCCTAAATTTTATTGATAATGTCTGTTTTTTTTTTTTATGTGTTTCAAGTATCCTCCTCATTAAATATGAACTAAAATTTCATGTCAAAACTAACAATTAAACTAACAAAAGGACTTAGTTAATACAATATTGATATTTTAAAAATATTTTAAAATTTAGAAACTAATTTACAATCTAAGCGATAGCTTAGGATGTTTGGTGCATTTAACCCTTTATTTTTTAAAACTTTGTTTATAATAGATATGGATTTTAAAATTTCATTTATTTATTTATATATTGATACCGAATGGTAAGGGTAGCGAATAAGATAAAGTTAAAAGGAAAAATTCTATCTCAACTACTAAGCAATTTGAAACGTCAGAACAAGCCAAGTGAGAAATAGGTAATTTAGCACCAAATTCAACTCGCCAATTATTTTATGAATGTTTTTTCGTATTTTTCATTTTTCATTATTTTCAACTTTTTTGTGTGGACATGTTTTTTCCACCGTCACGGATTTGTATATAAAATTCAGCTCAAAGAAATTAAATTTCCAACAAATTTCTAGGTAAAACAGTGTTTTTTTGAAGATTTTCAGAACAACAGGAGTAAAAATAGTTTTAACAAACAACTCAAAAAGCCCAAATCTAATACCAAATGATAGGGGAATGGTAAAGGCGGCGGATATGATTCAATTCAAGTTGTTCGAGGTAAGAAAAAAACCTATATTAACGGCTAGACAACCTGAAAAATGAGAACAAGCCAAATGAAAAATAGCATTATCCAACGGCAAGCAAAAACTAATGAAAAGAATGAATCTTAAAGTAATAAATAAAGATCCAAAAGATTTGAAGCTAAAGAGAATGAGGTATTGAATGTAAGACATGTTCTTGAAGAGATATATGCTCCGTATTAAATCTAACAACTACGTTAATTGATATAATTCTAATAATTTAAATTTTAATTACAACATGTTACAGTTTGCGGTTAATTTAAAATTTGGATTGAATTTTGGGATGTTTTATGTAAATAACCCAAGGAAGGGGAGAAAAAAAAAAGCCTTCGCTCTTTGGGTCTTTATACCTTTTAAGACTTTCAAAGCCCACATATATCCAGCTCTAGTTGGGCCTAATTCAGAGAAAGAAGTATAAAGCTTTACCAAATTCCAAACATTTTTATTTTCTTTTCAACATATTGTTGAAAATTTAAAACTAGAGACATGTTTTTAATTTTTATGGTTTTAAATACATTTGTAACAGCCTAATTTTCAATGGTGTCGGAATAGTGATTCGAGATCACTAAATCCGACAAATGAGTAGGAAATATTATTAATTTAGTGAGTATAAGTTAAATGTGAAGTTAGGAAAAATTTTGAAATAGTGAATAGTGTACTAAAAATAAATATTAAAATAATTAGAATAGAAAAACGAGGTATCGAGACCTCAAGAATTTTAAATCGAGCCATAAATATTTTTATAAATATTTATGGAGTGTTAATAAGTTAGTATTAAAGTTTCGTCAAGAAATTTTAAAGTTCTGATAGTTAATTGAACAAAAAGAACTAAATTGTATCAAATGTAAAATTGTGAGAAATGATTAAATAGATTAATGATAAAAGAAAGAGGGTTTAAAAGGAAAATAAACCCAATGTCTATTTGGGCTGGACTGCAAAAGCATGAAATCAGCAAGAAAATAAGGAGAATTAAGGGCAAAATTGGAAAATTGTAAAATTTAGTTAATAAAGCTAGGACTAAAGTGGAATTATCTAGATTTCTCTTTATTTTTCTGCATTCTCATCAGCAAAAACGCCATGGAAGAGTTCCCTTAAGATTGTTTTTCATATTTTTACTTCAAGTAAGTTCAATTCTTGATTATTTATTGAAATTTTTGTGTTTTTGTGACTTTTACAACTAGGTCCACTTGTTGAATTCATTAGTTTTTGATTCTATGAAAGAACTTGAAAGTTGCTATGAATATGTGCTGGAAGTATATGATGATTTGGCATGGAATTAGAGCTTTAAATTGTTTATATGCTGATTTTATTGAAAGAATTGAATAGAAAGTGAATGTTTGGGACCTAATTGTAAAAGAGTTTGAAGTTAGAGTTTTATGTGGAAATTCTAAATTTCAATAGTTATGAAATAACTTATAATGTCTAGTAAAAGTATTAATTGAGAAAATTATCTTAATTGAGGGGTTAATTGAGCAAGGACTGAATTGTATGAATTGTGAAATTTGGGGCAAAATGGAAATCAACATTTTACACTAAAACTGTTTTGGACAGCAGCAGTAGTCTAAATTTGAAAAACTACCAAAAATTATAGAAATGGAATTAGAGAATGAGTAAATATGAAATTAAAGCTTATTGAGTCTAATTTCTTATAGAAGAAATTATGTAAGCAATGGAATTGTAAATCATGAGATATGATAAATTATGTGAGGCAAGGTTAGAATGATTTCGGGTTCCCCTGTTCTGACTTTATAAAATCATCAAAAATTGGATAAAAATAATTAAGGGCTTAAATTTATATGTTTAGAATCCTGAATGAGCCTATTTTCAAGAGAAACAAATGAGAACATCATTATAATCCTGTACGATGAGATAATTAATTTTTAGTGAAAAAGTGTCAGAACTGTTAGACAGCAGAACAGGGGAGACTTCAATGAATAAACTGTATTAATTGGCCCAACCAAAAATTATGAAATTTTTATGGTAAGAAGACATATGAGTCTAGTTTCTGGGAAAATTTATGGATCTTAATTTGGAGTTCTGTAGCTCAAGATAAAAATAATTTAGTGACTATGACACAGATGAATAGTTTGAATATTAACATAAGTAAATAGTAAAAATTATGGATAATGTTACTTACAAGTGTGTTATTTATACTAAGGATGTGGATGGAGATGAGGAGGAGGAAAAATATGCATATATATATAAATGACTCGTGTATAAATTGATCACATGCCCGATTATAATCCAAAAGTGTTGAATTAGAGATGATATAATGTTTTATTTGGAATATTTATTATGAAATTATGATTATCGTTATAATACAAAAATCGAACTTCTGAGTTTATATGGCTAAAATTTAGTGATCATTTGTTAATTTTATGAATTTCATGATGTGTTATTTCATATGTATTGATGATAAAATTGTGAATAATATAAAAGCATGAAAATTGAATAAATGATCAAATTAAGCATTTTAGTTCAGTGACATGATGAATTGAAGGAAAAGACCATGGTTGGACCATGGAAACAAGTGATAAGTGATAGCTTCGGCTACACTTATCTGATCAAGGATAAGTGAAAGTGATAAGTGATAACTTCGGCTACACTTATCTGATCAATGACAAGTGAAAGTGATAAGAGATAACTTCGGCTACACTTATCTGATCAAAGACAAATGACAAGTAAAAAGTGCTAATGGTTGGACCATAGAAACAAGTGATAAGTGATAGCTTCGGCTACACTTATCTGATCAAGGATAAGTGAAAGTGATAAGTGATAGCTTCGGCTACACTTATCTGATCAAATACAAATGACAAGTAAAAAATGGTAGCTTCGGCTACCTGATCATCGGCTACTTGATTAGTGAAAAATGGTAGCTCCGGCTACCTGATCAGTGAATAGTGGTAGCTTCGGCTACAAGTGACAAGTGATTTCTGTGTAAGACCATATCTGGGATATGACATCGGTGTGATATGTGTATAAGATGTAACGCCCCGTACCCGAGACCGTCGCCGGAGTCGAGCACGGGGTGTTAACGGACTTAATTCATTAATTAAACAGCTCAAATAATTTATTTTAGAATTTTCAGACGAGCTAGCTAACTGCGTCACAGTCGCTAAAAAATTCATATATCGAATTACGAAACTCGAAATCTAATTCCGTAAATTTTCCTTGAAACTAGACTCATATATATATGTACTAATTTTTTTATAGAATTTTTGGCCGGGCCAATTAGTACAGATTATTAGTTAAAGTCTCCCCTGTTTCAGGGTTCGGCTACTCTGACCCCTGTGTATTACGAATCAGATATCTCCCTGTACAGAGTTTCAACGCTTATGATGTTTATTTCTCATAAAACTAGACTCAATAAGGATTTCATAAATGTAAGTTAAAACTCCTAATTGTTTTTGTACAATTTATGGTGAATTTTTAAAGTCAGAACAGGGGATTCAGAGATTGCTCTGACCCTATTCCACCAAAACTTAAATATCTCATAAAATATAACTCATTTACCTGTTTCATTTCTTCCATATAAAAATAGACTCGTCAAGATTCAATTTCATAACTTATTCATCATTTAATTCTATTTCTACTATTTTTAGTGATTTTTCAAATTCACGTCACTGCTGCTGTCTGATTCTGTTTTGTGGCCAATTTTACCTTTCCAAGGATTTTCATGGTTTAGTTAAGACATAAAGCATACATGTTATCGTATATAAACTTGATTAGCCATTCCAATAGCTAATCATTCTCAAACATTTCCATTCCATCCATCCACCATATCATAAGATTATATACACAAAATGATTATAATGCTATACATGCCATATTTCCAAAATGTACAAGCCACTATACCGAAAGTGGTCCGCCGATAGAGTGAACGTGCCTCCGACCGCTCCAAATTTTCCGAGCTGGCTTGTCAAACTACAAGGAATGGAAAGGAGGGAGTAAGCATAATTGCTTACTAAGTTCACATGCAAATAGCAAGTAACATAACTATGCAATCATACGAAATCATCATTTGCATAATATCACCAAGGTATTCATATTACATTTCCATTCATCATCTTACCATATTATTGATATATTGAGGTCTCAACCCGAGAGTTAAGTGCATACCTGTCTAAGGTATCCATTCCACAACACTTACCAACTCGTCACTTTCATCTCAAGTCTTCTTCCACTTCACTAGAACTTTACCCGATGAACACATCGGAATATAACTCGGATACATGGAAAGTTTGCACATAAGTGCCATATATGTAGCCAAGCTACCATGTAACCCGCCCATAAGCGAACTCGGACTCAACTCAACAAGCTCGGACATTCGCATCCATAAGTGAACTCGGACTCAACTCAACGGATGCCTAGTTACATCTCACGAACTCGGACTCAACTCAACGAGCTCAGACATTCGCATCCATAAGTGAACTCGGACTCGACTCAACGAGTTCGGATGCCCAAATATCCTAGTGACATGTCACTTGTAGCCTAATCTATTCCTAAGGTTCAACGAGACTTTCCTCGTTCGTACTCCTTTACCATTCTCCTTGGAATACCAATGACGGTACTTCGGTAGTCTTTCACATTTTCCACATAATTCATAAAATTATTACATGTTGTCCAACAATGACCACAAAGCATAGAATTGCATGATAACAATCATAATATCGTATAAATAACATTAAATGATTTAAAATAACCATTATATTACAGTATTTACATATGAACTTACCTCGATACAAAATAAGAATAGTCGAGCCTATTCCTCGTAAACTTTATTTTTCCCCCGATCTCGACTCGAATCTCTTTTCTCTTGATCTATAATACCAAATTAATTTATTTAATACACATATTCATCAAAACAACCCCTAATACGAACTTTGGAAAAATTACCATTTTGCCCTTAAACTTTCACATATTTGCACTTTTGCCCCAAGGCTCGTAAATTAAACCTCATCCTATTTTCCCATGTTTTATGACATGCTGATCATTTTTCCCTTCTACAGCAACATCAAATTCACACTCTAACATGTACTGATGAATATTAGGTATTTTTACCGATTATGTCATTTTACTCGTTTTTACGAAAAATCACTTAGCAAAAGTTGTTTAACACAATCTCAAACTTCATATTCTACCATAAAACATCAAAATTCATAAATATCATCCATGGGTAAATTTTTAAATATAAACCCTAGCTCAAAATATTGGTAGAAATAGGTAGAAAATGTTACCGAGATTTCAAAAACGTAAAATTCATTAAAAACGGGACTAGAATGGACTTACAATCGAGCTTGAAAGCTTGAAAAACCCTAGCCATGGTTTCTCCATGCAAATTTCAGCCTTGGTGAAGAAGATGAGCAAAATTGGCTTTTAATTTTGTGTTTTAATTCATTTTGCCCCTAAATGAACTCGGACTCGACTCAACGAGTTCGGATGCCCAAATATCCTAGTGACATGTCACTTGTAGCCTAATCTATTCCTAAGGTTCAACGAGACTTTCCTCGTTCGTACTCCTTTACCATTCTCCTTGGAATACCAATGACGGTACTTCGGTAGTCTTTCACATTTTCCACATAATTCATAAAATTATTACATGTTGTCCAACAATGACCACAAAGCATAGAATTGCATGATAACAATCATAATATCGTATAAATAACATTAAATGATTTAAAATAACCATTATATTACAGTATTTACATATGAACTTACCTCGATACAAAATAAGAATAGTCGAGCCTATTCCTCGTAAACTTTATTTTTCCCCCGATCTCGACTCGAATCTCTTTTCTCTTGATCTATAATACCAAATTAATTTATTTAATACACATATTCATCAAAACAACCCCTAATACGAACTTTGGAAAAATTACCATTTTGCCCCTAAACTTTCACATATTTGCACTTTTGCCCCAAGGCTCGTAAATTAAACCTCATCCTATTTTCCCATGTTTTATGACATGCTGATCATTTTTCCCTTCTACAGCAACATCAAATTCACACTCTAACATGTACTGATGAATATTAGGTATTTTTACCGATTATGTCATTTTACTCGTTTTTACGAAAAATCACTTAGCAAAAGTTGTTTAACACAATCTCAAACTTCATATTCTACCATAAAACATCAAAATTCATAAATATCATCCATGGGTAAATTTTTAAATATAAACCCTAGCTCAAAATATTGGTAGAAATAGGTAGAAAATGTTACCGAGATTTCAAAAACGTAAAATTCATTAAAAACGGGACTAGAATGGACTTACAATCGAGCTTGAAAGCTTGAAAAACCCTAGCCATGGTTTCTCCATGCAAATTTCAGCCTTGGTGAAGAAGATGAGCAAAATTGGCTTTTAATTTTGTGTTTTAATTCATTTTGCCCCTAAATGACCAAAATACCATTTTTACTATTCTTTAAATTTTTACCCTTCCAAGCCCATTTTGTCCAAATTTTTAGAACTTAGTCAAATTACTCTTTAAGAACCTCTAATTAATAATTTAACTCAATTTCATACAAGATGCTTCTAGAACACAAGTTTTGCAGTTTATTCAATTTAGTCCATAAAGTCCAATTAAGCATTTTTCACATAAAATTTCTTCATGAAATCTTCACACAAGCATAGAAATATATCATAGACCTTATAATAATCATAAAACAAATATTTATATCTTGGATTTGTGGTCTCGAAACCACTGTTCCGACTAGGTCCAAAATCAGGATATTACATAAGATGTAAGACCATATCTGAGCTATGGCATTCTAGTGAAAAGACCATAGCTATGCTATGGCATCAGTGATTATCAGTGAAATTCAGTGCATACCGGTGCAGACCAATTCTGTAAGATGTTCACTAATTTGAAGAAGTTTGGTAAGTATTACATTGAATTATGTGACATAAGGAAATACAAGTTGATGAGACATGAGCATAAAACCTGGTTGATGAATATTATATATTTCTACGCCTTGAGTGTATTATCCGTATGAATTGGTATTCCAAATGAGTTGATGAGAAAACTTCTAGTATGAAATAATCTGAGTTCGAAATGAAATATCATGAAAACGTACTTGAAATACATTGGTATGTCTTGTATATGCTATTTGAATTCATAAATGTGGAAAGTAAATGTATGTGGAAATATGAGATGATGATATCTGTACATGGAATTTATTGGTGAATACGTAAATCCAAATTTATATGATAGATTTTAATGAACATTAAAATTGGGCTCAATAAGTGATTTGACAATTTAAATCGTGATTGGTAGGAAGAGTTAATGAATTGCATATTTATGAATTGTTACACGTATTTATCTGAAATACGAGGAAGTGATGGTAATTGTTACATGGAAATATGAAACTATGATATATATATATAAAAACATGGAATATGTTTGATAAATGTCTTCATTCATAATTATGGAATTATGTACCTCACGTGTGCTGTTTGCATAAAGATGATATTTCAAATACTTTGGTGAATAAAACTTAAATATGAAATAGTATGAAATCGAAACAAATTGTTATGAAAATGTATTTAAATTATCTGTAAGTGTTTCGTGTTTCTCAGTAATGCCTCGTACTCTATTCCAGCGATGGATACGGGTAAGAGGTGTTACAACATTATTATTTTTAATTAAATCAAATACAATGTTTAGGGTTGCTTCAATTATAAAAAGATTCATACATGAATTGTGGGGAAAAAAAAGTCATTGAATAACATTAAGCATACCATATTAAATATGCCAAAAATATCTATTGTTAAAAAAAATTCTTCGATTGAGTATTAATTCGGTTGATATTGTTATTGTGGTCTGTGCAGGAAAACATGAGTTCAAGTGCACTCAAAATACGAAATAAAATTTTAAAGTTAAATTTAAATATCAAATTGTGACAAAAAATTATGTATTAAATTAAACATTAAAATTATATACCAAATTTGTTACTTTAAATATAGAAAGAAGGGTGCAAGACATGCTCATTTGTTAAATTAATAGTACACTTTTTTATTTAATTATAAATTCAGTTACTGAATTAGAATAATTTATATTTTGAATCATTTAATTTAACATCAATTTCATATTGAATTATTCACTTACGTTAATTTTGTTAATTAATTTTCAAGATAAAAGTTTACTTAAAATGCACGTGTCACTCAACATAAAGTTCCAAAGTTGATTTTGTTTAGTAAGTAATATAATCGATTTAGTTTTAACTTGATTGGTGTAGAAATTGTTGTCAATGTAACAAGACGTGAATTCGAAGCGTATTATCATTCTATTTATTAGTTAGAGAGAGACTATAGGTATGACTTGCCTAACTTTTTTATATCTTCCCCAAAATGGCCAACATTGAGCCCGAAAAAGAATGAGAAGATTTTCCCCTTCCCCCCCTCGAGTCTGATATTCGCGGGCCGGAGCCTCACTTTGTTTGAAGACCACCTTGATAAATGTTTTATTTATTTATTTTACCATGTTAAATGGCTTTATGGTTGGTGGCTTATTGGGTTGTCTTTGCAATCCTTAGCCATTTCTCACATTTTTCTCTCCTTTTGCGTTGTCAGTGGTAGTACTGGCCTTCGTGCTAGCGACCTGCAATTGATTACCCTATGCTTCATTTCTCTTCATTTTCCTTCTACAACACCCCCCAAAAAATTGTAGAAAATTTTATACTCCCCTTGAAATTTATTGAAAATTTTAATTAAGCTCTTCTTTTCTTTATAAAAATTCTCATTAATTTTTTAAAATTTTTAATTAAATCATGTATTTGTTTTTGAAAAAATCTTATTAATGTAATGACCTGAAATTCACGGGCACCGGAAAAGTGAGTACAGGGCCTCCGTCTTAGTGAAAAAAGTTCAAAAATAATTATTAAAAATATTTATGAGCCTAGTGGTGTGTCTAATTAGGATTTATTTAGGTGAATTTAGCTTAATTTAGAGTAATTAGTAAAAAGGATTAAATTGAATAAAGGATAAAAATTTAATTATAAAGCAATAGAAAATAAAAAGGATTAAAATGGCAATTAAGCTATTGACTACAAATGAGGCGGCATATTGGTAAAGATTTTATTTAGGTTTTATATATTAAATTATATTATATATATATATATATATATTATAATGATTATTATTATAGTTTTATATTAAATTATTATGATTATTTAATTGATAATATATTATAAATAAATTAAATAGAAGACAATTGTATGGTAATAAAATATACATGTGTAAGAATTGTATTGGTACATTTGTAATTTAAATATTTAATTACTTATAATTTAAGTATAAAGATGTTTTATAACTATTAATTGTATTAATTAAATCATGAGATTTTTATTTGATAAGCAAATTAAATAATGACATTTGTGATAATATAAATATGTACACTTGTTATATAATTATTAATTTACTTAATATTAAAGTAAAAGATATTTTAATATATGATATTAATATTATATTATGTTAATAAAAATAATAAAGCATAAAAGAATTAAAGAAACAAAAGAAACAGAATTGAAAACGGGAAGCAGGGGAGAAAAAGAGAAAGAAAAAGGGAAAGAAAAATAAAATAGAAAACTAAGGATTTGAAGCTTGGAGTGAATTTGGTAAGTCAATTAAGTCCTTTTTAGTTAATTTGATGTTTTAGAAGCTTTAAAACAAGATTTTGATGAAATTAAGTTGATAGTTCAAGAGTTCATATGTTTCCAAATATGGTTCATGTTGGACAAATTATGGAATTAGGGATTTAATTGAATGAATTCTAAGTTAGAATTGATTAAGGGATTAAATTGTAAACTAGGCTATAAGTTTTATGTTGTAGGGACTAAATTGAAGAAATTTCAAAATTAGAGAAATATGCTGGAAATTTTATAGTTAGATATAAGTTTAGATAAAACTTGAATAGAAAAAGAGAGTGAATTGGATTAAGAAAATAATTAAGATTAGTTAGGATTAAATTGGGAATAAGGTAGGAATTGTTTAGAAATTTAATTATTTATTATAATTAATGTTGTAAATAATAATGTAAATTACTATTATTTTAAGTAGCCAACAAAGAACCCAAGCATCAGCATCGAAAGGAAAGGAGAAAGTCATCGAGGACTAAAATGGGAGAATTACGGTGTGTATTACTATAATTCGAATTTTAATTATTATTGATTGCTGAAATTTTAATTGTTATGTATGGTAAGTAAGACTTGAGGTAAGTATGTGAAATTGATATGAATATTGAGTGAAAATGAAAGTGATGCAAATTGAATCAAATTGAATTGAATAAGTGAATTATGGAATATGTGATTATTTGAAAAGTGTATTGATTGAAAAATGAATGGTGATTTGAATTGTGAATTGAAAGTGATATAGAATTGAGAAAGTGAATTGAATACCCTATTAACTAGTCGGGCTGAGTCGGATATAGTTGGCATGCCATAGGATTGGAAGTGTTCAGGGATACTTCGACCTCGAGTCGATGAGGCAATTGGGTGTCACAATATTTCTTCGGATAGATTCGATGAGTCTACATGGTACCAACATTACTTCGCTAGGCCGATGAGACACTCGGGTGTCAACTATTACTTGAACTATCTCGATGAGGCACTGGTGCCATATTGGTGTGTTTGGTTGGATCCGTGTATCCGCCAAAGTCCGAGTTACGTTAATAGGGTGAAAATTTGAAATGTGAATTTGAGGCATTGAAACGAGAAAAATAAATTGAATTACGAATTGAAATTGGAATTGTGATAGTAAGAGAAAAGTATGAAATGTATGTTCATAAGTGATATAAATTTAAGTTTGAGAAAATACATTGATTTATGAATTTGTACATATAACATTAATTGTTAGGTATTTTAATATTTATGTTTTTACTATTGTTGATATAATTTGAATTATGGTAATACCACTGAGTATATCCATACTCAACGTACGGTTGTTTCCGTGCGCAGGTTAGTAGAAGTCAAGTGTCCCGATTCAGCATCCAGAACATTCCCGACTCCAACACAAATTTGGTGATGTATATTTTTCTTTTGGGTAAAGGTGGCATGTACATAGGTGTTGTTTAGTCACTTGAATATGTATTACTTTGGGTAGTGAAGGTTGAATTATAAGATTTAGATGGTTAAATGAAATGGTAAGGAAAGTATATGATATTTTGATACATGAACATTAAGTTGTTAAATGAATGAAGTTTTTAATCAATTTTGAATGATGCTATGATAGTTATTAAGTTGAAATTATGTTAATGATATAAATATTAGTTATATGAATGTGAAAAATTGGTGCTGGTTGTTTTAGTTTGAATTTGCAGGAGGTTTTAGGTAAAAATAAGCAGAAATGCTGCTGAAATTTAAAAAAAAAAAAATTCCGGAATACTCGATCAAGTCCCGTTCTACTTTTGATACGTGTTTGAACTTCGAGAATTCAAGATAGGGACTTATTTATTATATTATACCATAAAAGTTATATTAATTGTAAATTATTCGTAAGTTGTCTGATATGTCCGGTAATGCCTCATAACCTCGTTTCGGCGACGGTTTGGGGTTAAGAGGTGTTACAGTTATTGATATCAGAGCTATCAGGTTTAGCCGATTCTCGGGCTAAATTGGGCTCGGAAGTGAGTTTAGAAGTACATGCCACTGTCGAGTCGAAATTGAGTCGGAATTTTTGGATGCTAATATATTTATTTGATTTTGTTTTATAGATAAAATGTCAGATGAAATAATGGATAATATTGAACAGGAAATGTATACTGGAAGTCGAGAATTAGAAGAAATCAATCACTACACCTAGTGTGAATCAGTTAGATAATCAATCTCCTAACGTAGGGAGAGAAAGAAATGCCTCACAATCATTAAGAGATATAGCTGATGCATTACGACAAATAGTGAGAACTATACTGCACATCGTGCATTTCACCGTCGAGACAGGCCCCGATTAAAGAGCTACGAAAATATGGTGCCACGGAATTTCAGAGGATTAAAAGGAGATGATCCGTCATTGCTGAAAATTGGATAGAAACAACAAAAAGAGTTTTGCAACAATTAGACTATAACCCCCCGAGAGAGTCTGATATGTGCTGTATCACTGTTACAAGGAGAAGCATATTTCTGGTGGGAATCTGTGGTTAGACATTTGCCGGACGATCAGATAACCTGGGACTTGTTTCAAAAGAATTTCGAGAAAGAAGTATATTGGGGATTTGTACATCGAAGAGAAAAAGCAAGAGTTTTTAGTGTTGAAACAAGGGAATATGTCAAGACTGGATTATGAGCGAGAATTCTCTAGATTGAGCGGTATGCTTTAGAATATGTTCCAACCGAGGTGATAGTTGTAAACGATTTCTACGGGGGATCATGAGATGAAATCAAGATTCAATTGGTAAGTCTCGTAATTCATCGAACTTGTTGATCTGGTCGAGCGAGCAAAAATGATAGAACAAGTACTGGGCCTGGATAAAAAATCAGAAATTGGTAAATCAGCTGGGAAACGTATGGGAACTACTAGTTCTAATCCATTACCGAAGAGATTCAAAGAATCAAGAAGTGACTGGAAATCTAGTTTTAGTTCAGACAGAGGTGGTAGAAGCAGAGGTAAACAGATGACAGTAACTACTAGCAGTGTGAGAGGTCCATCTCGAGGTGTAGAAATTCTAGACTGTGAGCACTGCGGAAAGAAACACAGAGGAGAATGTTGGAAAGTAAGTAGAGGTTGCTTCAGATGTGGTTCTACAGACCATTTTATCAGAGACTGTCCGAATATCGATAGTGCTGCACCTGTATCGTCACAAAGATCAGTATCTACTGCTAGAGGTAGAGGGTCAGGTAGAGGTAATTCGGCTTCCAAAGGAGGTACTGGTAGAAGGAGCAGTGATATTGCTACTCAGCAGTCTGAAGCTAGAGTACCAGCTAGAGCTTATGTGGTCAGAAAACGAGAAGAAGGTGATGCTCATGATGTGGTGACATGTATATTTTTACTGTATTCTGAACCTGTTTATGCTTTGATTGATCCCGGATCTTCACATTCTTATATTAATTCAAAATTAGTCAAATCGGGAAAACTAAATTAAAAATGTCTAAAGTGTCTATAGAGGTGTCAAGTCCGCTAGGCCAAACAAAGGTTAGTGAATCGGTTTTGTCCGAGATGCCCGTTAATTATACAGAATAAAACTTTTCCTGTTGACTTGTTGATCATGCCATTTGGAGATTTTGATATAATATTGGGAATGGATTGGCTATCCGAATATGGAGTAATTTTGGACTGTTATAAAAAAAAAATTAGTATTCAAACAGACAGTGGGGATCAGATTGAAGTAGACGGTATTCGTACTAGTGGGCTGACACTATCATTTCAGCAATGAAGGCTAGTAAATTACTTCAATAGGTTGTTCAGCATATTTAGCATATGTTATAAATTCAGATTCAGTTGGAAGCCAGTGTAATAAAATTAGGACAGTTTGTGAGTTTCCTGATGTATTTCCTGAAGAATTACCGGGTCTACCGCCAGATAGAGAAGTTGAATTTGCTATAGAGGTTTATCCGGGTACTGCACCGATCTCTATACCTCCGTATCGGATGTCACCTACAGAGTTGAAAGAATTGAAGATACAGTTGCAAGATTTGTTAGATCGTGGCTTTATTCGACCGAGTATATCACCGTGGGGAGCTCCGGTATTATTTGTTAAAAAGAAAGATGGCTCTATGCGACTTTGTATTGATTACCGATAGTTGAACAAGGTGACAATTAAAAATAAGTACCCATTGCCTCGCATTGATGATTTATTTGATCAGTTGAGAGGAGCTTCTGTGTTTTCAAAGATTGACTTAAGGTCGGGTTACTATCAGTTAAAGGTAAAAGAAAGTGATGTACCGAAGACAGCTTTCCGTACGAGGTATGGCCATTATGAGTTTTTGGTAATGCCATTTGGGTTAACAAATGCCCCAGCTGCTTTTATGGATCTTATGAATCGTATCTTTCAGCCGTATTTAGATCAATTTGTGGTGGTTTTTATTGATGATATATTGGTTTATTCAAAGTCAGAGTCAAAACATGATCGGCATCTGAGGATTGTGCTACAGACTTTACGAGAGAAACAGCTATATGGAAAGCTCAGTAAATGCGAGTTTTGGTTATCAGAAGTGGTATTTCTAGGACATGTAGTATCTGCAGATGGAATCCGAGTTGATCCGAAAAAGATTGAAGCAATTGTTCAATAGAATGGACCAAGGAATGTATCTGAGGTACGTAGTTTTCTTGGTTTAGCTGGGTATTACAGAAGATGTGTAAATGGATTTTCAAAGATAGCTTTACCGATGACCAAGTTGCTGCAGAAGAATGTTCCTTTTATTTGGGATGATCAGTGTCAGAAAAGTTTTGAAACATTGAAGCGAATGTTAACCGAAGCACCAGTTTTGACATTGTCAGAATCGGGTAAAGATTTTATAGTGTATAGTGATGCTTCTTTGAGTGGTTTGGGTTGTGTATTGATGCAGGATGGGAAGGTAATAGCCTATGTATCTCGTCAATTGAAACCACATAAAAGAAATTATCCGACTCATGATCTTGAATTAGCAGCTGTGATTTTTGCATTGAAGATTTGGAGACATTATCTTTATGGTGAAAAATGCTACATCTATACTGATCATAAGAGTTTGAAGTATCTTCTTTCTCAGAAGGAATTGAATTTGAGACAAAGGCGTTGGATCGAGCTTCAAGGATTATGATTGTGTTATAGACTATCATCCGGGAAGAGCTAATGTTGTAGCCGATGCATTAAGCGAAAAGTCAGAATTGAATTAAGAGCAATGTTTGCACGGCTTAGTATCGCGTGAGGATGGGAGTCTTTTGGCCGAATTAAGAGTAAAACTCTAAATGTTTGATCGATTAGATCACTCATTGGAAGATAACAAATTATTGAAGAAAAGAGAGATGGTACAGAATGGCACAGCAGAAAATTTTAGTATTGATAGTTGTGGATGCTTGAGGTTTCGAAATCGGATTTGTATTCCAAATACTTCTGAGTTTAAAAAGTTGATTCCACGGGAAGCTCATAATAGTTCATTTGCTATGCACCCCGGAGGTACGAAAATGTATTGAGATTTAAAAGAATTATACTGGTGGCCGGGGATGAAAAGAGACATAGTAGAATTTGTAAGTAAATGTTTGACTTGTCAACGGGTAAAGGCAGAACATCAGGTTCCTACTGGGTTACTTCAGCCTATTAATATTCCTGAATGGAAATGGGATCGTATCACGATGAATTTTATTACGGGATTACCGTTGTCAGCAAGCAAAAAGAATGTTATTTGGGTGATAGTTGATAGACTCACCAAGTCAAAGACATTTTATAGCGATCGGGATCGATTGGTCGCTGCGTAAGCTTGCGACAGTGTATATTCGAGAAATTGTTAGATTACATAGCATTCAGATATCAATAATTTCAGATCGATATTCTCGGTTCACATCAAGATTTTAGAGACAGTTATATGAGTCGTTGGGTACTAGACTTAGTTTCAAATCTGACTTTCATCCCCAAACCGACTGACACAATCGAACGGTAATTCAGGTACTAGAAGATATGCTTCGAGCTTGTATTATTGATTTTGAAGCAGGTTGGGAGCGATATTTGCCACTAGCTTAGTTTGTCTATAATAATAGTTTTCAATCTAGTATACAAATGGCCCCGTATAAAGCACTGTATGGTCGAAGGTATAGATCACCGGTATGTTGGACAGAATTGAATGAAAGAAAAGTGATTGGGCCGGAATTAATTCAAGAAACAGAAGAAACAGTCAAAAAGATCAAAGATAGATTAAAGGTAGCTTTTGACAGGTAAAAGTCTTATGCCGATTTGAAAAGTCGAGACATTGAATATTCAGTTGGAGACAAAGTATTTCTTAAGGTTTCTCCTTGGAAAAAAGTTTTGAGATTTGGTCGGAAAGGTAAATTGACCCCACGTTTTATTGGGCCGTATGAAATAGTGGAAAGAATTGGACCAGTTGCATATCGATTGGCTTTACCTTCTGAATTACAAAGGATTCATAATGTTTTTCATGTTTCGATGCTACGAAAATATAGATCAGATCCTTCTCATGTAATTTCTACGGAAGATATTGAAGTTCGACCTGATCTATCATATGAAGAAGAGCCAGTTCAAATTTTAGCACGGGAAGTGAAAGAATTAAGAAATAAAAAGGTTCATTTAGTGAAAGTCCTATGGAGAAATCATAATGTTGAAGCAGCGACTTGGGAACCAGAGGAAACTATGAGAGTACAATATCCTCATCTCTTCTCTCGTAAATTTGAGGACTAAATTTATTAAGGGGAGAAATGTAATGACACAAAAATTCACTGGCACCGGAAAAGTGAGTATAGGGCCTCCGTCTTAGTGAAATAAGTTCAAAAATAATTATCAAAAATATTTATGAGCCTAGTGGTGTGTCTAATTAGGATTTAATTAGGTGAATTTAGCTTAATTTAGAGTAATTAGTAAAAAGGATTAAATTGAATAAAGGGTAAAAGTTTAATTATAAAGCAATAGAAAATAAAAAGGATTAAAATGGAATTAAGCCATTGACTACAAATGAGGCGGCATATTGGTAAAGATTTTATTTAGGTTTTATATATTAAATTATATATATTATATATATATTATAATGATTATTATTATAGTTTTATATTAAATTATTATGATTATTTAATTGATAATATATTATAAATAAATTAAATAGAAGACAATTGTATGGTAATAAAATATACATGTGTAAGAATTGTATTGGTACATTTGTAATTTAAATATTTAATTACTTATAATTTAAGTATAAAGATGTTTTATAACTATTAATTGTATTAATTAAATCATGAGATTTTTATTTGATAAGCAAATTAAATAATGACATTTGTGATAATATAAATATGTACACTTGTTATATAATTATCAATTTACTTAATATTAAAGTAAAAGATATTTTAATATATGATATTAATATTATATTATGTTAATAAAAATAATAAAGCATAAAAGAATTAAAGAAACAAAAGAAACAAAACAAAAGAAACAGAATTGAAAACAGGAAGCAGGGGAGAAAAAGAGAAAGAAAAAGGGAAAGAAAAATAAAAGAGAAAACTAAGGATTTGAAGCTTGGAGTTAATTTGGTAAGTCAATTAAGTCATTTTTAGTTAATTTTGATGTTTTAGAAGCTTTAAAACAAGATTTTGATGAAATTAAGTTGATAGTTCAAGAGTTCATATGTTTCCAAATATGGTTCATGTTGGACAAATTATGGAATTAGGGATTTAATTGAATGAATTCTAAGTTAGAATTGATTAAGGGATTAAATTGTAAACTAGGCTATAAGTTTTATGTTGTAGGGACTAAATTGAAGAAATTTTGAAATTATAGAAATATACTGGAAATTTTATAGTTAGATATAAGTTTAGACAAAACTTGAATAGAAAAAGAGAGTGAATTGGATTAAGAAAATAATTAAGATTAGTTAGGATTAAATTGGGAATAAGGTAGGAATTGTTTAGAAATTTAATTATTTATTATAATTAATGCTGTAAATAATAATGTAAATTACTATTATTTTCGTAACCAACAAAGAACCTGAAGCATCAGCATCGAAAGGAAAGAAGAAAGTCATCGAGGACTAAAACGGGAGAATTACGGTGTGTATTACTATAATTCGAATTTTAATCATTATTGATTGCTGAAATTTTAATTGTTATGTATGGTAAGTAAGACTTGAGGTAAGTATGTGAAATTGATATGAATATTGAGTGAAAATGAAAGTGATGCAAATTGAATCAAATTGAATTGAATAAGTGAATTATGGAATATGTGATTATTTGAAAAGTGTATTAATTGAAAAATGAATGGTGATTTGAATTGTGAATTGAAAGTGATATAGAATTGAGAAAGTGAATTGAATACCCTATTAACTAGTCGGCCGTGAGTCGGATATAGTTGGCATGCCATAGGATTGGAAGTGTTTAGGGATACTTCGACCTCAGTCGATGAGACACCGGGTGTCACTATATTTCTTCTGGATAGATTCGATGAGGTACTAGGTACCAACATTACTTCAAGTAGGCCGATGAGACATCAGGTGTCAACTATTACTTGAACTATCCGATGAGGCACCGGGTGCCATATTGGTGTGTTTGGTTGGATCCGTATCCGCCAAAGTTCGAAAGTTACGTTAATAGGGTGAAAAATTGAAATGTGAATTTGAGGCATTGAAACGAAAAAAATAAATTGAATTACAATTGAAATTGGAATTGTGATAGTAAGAGAAAAGTATGAAATGTATGTTCATAAGTGATATAAATTTAAGTTTGAGAAAATACATTGATTTATGAATTAGTACATATAACATTAATTGTTAGGTATTTTAATATTTATGTTTTTACTATTGTTGATATAATTTGAATTATGGTAATACCACCGAGTATATCCATACTCGCCAGTCTGATTGTTTCCGTGTGCAGTTAGTAGAAGTCAAGTGTCCCTTGTCAAAGATCCGAACATTCCCGACTCCAACACAAATTTGGTGATGTATATTTTTCTTTTGGGTAAAGGTGGCATGTACATAGGTGTTGTTTAGTCACTTGAATATGTATATTACTTTGGGTAGTGAAGGTTGAATTATAAGATTTAGATGGTTAAATGAAATGGTAAGGAAAGTATATGATATTTTGATACATGAACATTAAGTTGTTAAATGAATGAAGTTTTTAATCAATTTTGAATGAGGCTATGATAGTTATTAAGTTGAAATTATGTTAATGATATAAATATTAGTTATATAAATGTGAAAAATTGGTGCTGGTTGTTTTAGTTTGAATTTGCAGGAGGTTTTAGGTGAAAATAAGCAAAAATGCTGCCGAAATTTAAAAAAAAAAAAATTCCGGAATACTCGATCAAGTACCGTTCTACTTTTGATACGTGTTTGAACTTCGAGAATTCAAGATAGGGACTTATTTATTATATTATACCATAAAAGTTATATTAATTGTAAATTATTCGTAAGTTGTCTGATATGTTCGGTAATACCTCATAACCTCGTTCCGGCGACGGTTTGGGGTTAGGGAGTGTTACAATTAAATTCTTAAAAATCTTAATTAAACCTCAAAATTTAATTTGAAGATTTACCACTGATCGCGAAGCTTATACGTCTCTTATTATCTGTGCTTTGAGCTTTTAATAGCTTATTTCTCAAATCAATAAAAATTTAGTGACTCGAATTTATAACTTCATATATTGTTAGCAATTGATCCCAAGACCTACGTCAATATCCACCGATAAGATTGCGAACGTTGGCATTAAAAATAACACATCTTTTGATGATTGAAGTGGATTAATGGGTTTACTTTTCGGGTTATTTATAATATATCTGTAGCTTATTTCTTGATATATTCACGTGTTATGTGTATAACCATTCAAGTTTGTTTGACTTTTATTGTAAACTTACTATTTAGGAAAAAAAAGCGTTTTATGTTGAAATTTTGTATGGGAAAAGATTCTACTAAAATAAAAAACGAGTTAAATCAAACTTTCTTTCTATTTTTGATGAAACTTCTCTTCTCTAAAAGGAGAACTTAAAAGGAAAAAGAACAGCCTCTCCCACATCATTTCAATCAAACGTTGACCATCATCACTCAGCTGTCATATTGACCTAAGCTAAAATAGCTACCGTCCATTATCCGTCCACGCATTCTGTTAATTGTGCGGCGCGAATCAGCATATCATCATAAAAACACGCCACGTGTTTCACTTTCATAGTCACCCTGGGTTACTCTATCATCATCTTCTAACCCTAGTCTCGTCGGAGTTATAAATATTACCTCCCTTCATGGTATCACATTTTCGTTAATTTTTCTTTCACTCTCTTACATAAAAAAAAAAAAAAAACTCCCCATTACGGTCTTATCTTACCCCTTTCATTTTTAATTTCGATTTTTCCAAGGCTTACAAGGAAAAAATAAAAATTTCCAGAAATTATTAAATTTTATATATAAAAAGGAAAACCCACTATAAAAGATTCCAAGAAATTGAGTCTTTTGATGAATTCATCAGTAGTGTATCTCGTTTTGTTTGGTTCCTCGGAAATCTAAAATGCGAAGAAACGAGTGTTTCGTGTTATGAATCGAGCTTTTTAAACGGTGAAGCAAACGAGTAGAAGGAGAGAGAATTTTGTTTTGGAAGATAGAAATTGAAGGGTTGGGGGGAAAAGATCAGAGAAATGGCGGGAGAGAAGAGGAGATTCGCGATTGGTTACGCGCTTTTGCCGAAGAAAGAGAACAGTTTCATTCGAGAATCTTTGGTGAACCTGGCGAAATCACGAGGAGTGGATCTGGTTAAGATCGATAGGGAGCGTTCTTTGGTCGATCAAGGGCCGTTCGATTGCGTACTCCACAAGTTGTACGGTGAGGATTGGAAGATCCAGCTCGCGGATTTCCGTTCTCGAAACCCTAATGCCGTAATCGTCGATTCTCCCGACGCGATTGAGCGGCTTCACAACAGGATTTCGATGCTGCAGGTGGTATCCGAACTGAAGATCGAGAATCAAAGCGAAACATTTGGGATCCCTAAACAGATTGTGATTTACGACCAAGAAACCCTATTCGATAACCAAGCGTGGGAGTTGCTTAAGTTTCCAGTGATTGCGAAGCCCTTGGTGGCTGATGGAAGCGCCAAATCTCACAAAATGACTCTGGTTTTTAACCGCGACGGGTTGAACAAGCTCAAGCCCCCTATTGTATTGCAGGAGTTTGTTAACCATGGAGGGGTTATTTTCAAGGTTTACGTGGCTGGGGAATATGTGCAATGTGTTAAAAGGAAGTCATTACCGGATGTTTCGGAAGAAAAATTGAAGAGCTTGGAAGGTTCTCTACGGTTTTCTCAAGTTTCCAATTTGCCCACTCACGAGAAAAGCGATGATACGTATTATAAGATGATGAATTTGGAAGATACTGAATTGCCACCACAGATTTTCATGACAGATATTGCAAAGGGTTTGAGGAAGGCGATGAAATTGAATTTGTTTAACTTTGATGTAATAAGAGACACCCGGTTCGGAAACCGTTATCTTATCATTGACATTAACTATTTTCCGGGCTATGCAAAAATGCCAGGGTATGAAACAGTTTTAACTGATTTCTTTTGCGATATAATGATTATGAAAGAAAGGGAAAAGGGTTTGCTTGAAGAATGTAGCCAGAAGAAAATGGCAGGCACTGATGGAAGGCAGCTTCTTAACTGCGAGGAAGAAGTGAGGAAAACTGTGACCAATTCCGGCTGTAGCGACGGGGAAGAGAAGGAGAACTCGATTCAAGTCTGACCAAAAAATTGTAGGGAAATTTGATGAGAAAGGTGTAGCTTGATTTGTTTTCATAGCTGGTTGTTTTGGAGGGTCGTTGCAATTGTACAAGGATTGGAACCCTGGTGCTGGCTAATGGAGGCAAAGTAAGTTGCACACTTTTCAATTGTTAGGTATTGGTTCATACAGGGGGTGACAATAAGTAGGTTGGGTACTTTGAGATTAGTTGTAGCCTCTTGACAAAAATTACATGGTGTTTCAGTGTTAATCATGTATATTCTGTCCGCTGTTGCTTTGGAGATAGGTACTTCTCAAAATACTTTGACGTTTTAGGGAAATTTAAGTTGTACTTTGAGGCTTTCAAGTGTTATTTTGCTTAGCAACTGTTATAGTTTTCACCTTGACAAGTTTTAATCAGTGGATTTTTCCATATTTCCAATGATAGTTTCATTTTAATTTTCTTGCTTTTGTCAATCATAGACTTATTTCTTGTCTTCTTGCTTTTTATGTGCATTGATTAAATCGTTGTGCTTCTTTAAATGCTTGATCGGATTTAGATTTGAAGAATTGATTGGTATGGCTCCAGAAGGGTTTTGTTCTTTGAAGTTATTGGTAGTTCCTCACTAAATCCTACCAAAAATGTTTATAAGGATGATGCTATGGTACCCCTTTTTAGTTTAGGTACATAGGTTGCCAGCTTGGGGAATTAGTTCATATACACCTCTACGATTTGCAGGTAATCCTTAGTTCATGTTCTCTTCTAGGTTTTAGGGGTAATTGGTCTATAATGTGGTTGTTGAATATCAGAGATTGTAATCTGTTTTAGACAGGGTCTACCTCCTTTTTCCCCATAAAATCACCTTTAGAATGTACATCCAGATTGCATGATACGTTTCGAAAGAAAGCTATTGATGCTTTAAATGGAGCGAAAATATCAGTTTTGTTTCTTTTTAATTCCCCTATAATGGAATACATTTTGAAATTGAATGCCAAGTGATGTGTTGATATCCAAATGTTGTATTAATTGCAGATTAGTTTTTATGATTGATTGAGAATTAGGTGGGAAGTTTTTGATTCACTTTTTAGCTACTGGCATCGAATAAGGGTTCATGATATCTTTGTTGCTTATGCATGCTGTGAGGATCTTGGAATCTATTGAAACGTAAATCTTATACAAAGGCTTGCTTTTTTCTATGCAACGGTTTTTCATTTGTCCTGTTCTTGCATCCTGCTTTTATGGTACTATTTCCACCAACTTCTATTTCTGCCATAACCGACAAATTTTGACGGTTATTAGATTCCAAACCTTTTGCACTTGTTTTGAATCATAATGCCTTTTTAACAGTTTATGCTTCCACCATACTTGTCGTGATCAAAGCTTTATAGCTATATACTTTAATGAGTTGGTTCCGGCACCAAGTGTTGGCTAGGAAATCGTGAAACATTGTTTTCGTGTTGCCCGCATGCCAGTAGCTTGACCTTATATAGAGTTGCTCTGTTTTTTGCATACCTGTATTTATTTTGTCTCCTGTAATCCTTTTGGCTGCCGCTATGGCCATTGAATGAGAAAAATTCAGCCCGTTCCAGTTGCTTGGGTTCCAGTTCTGTATATTTGTTAAAATATTTTACAGCTTCATGCATGTACATGCATATTGACATAATTTTGTCTTCATAGATGATGCCATCACAATAGCATTTATTATGCATGTTGAATGTGTGTGTGCATTAACGTAGTGAACATGATATGCTCTACAAAATGAAAGGTGGGTTTCAAAAGAGGTAATGAAGGTGAAAATTGAGGGACTCTAAAAAGTTTATTTCCATTTCAGAGTTTGCTTCCTTTTACAGATAAATGCTGGCTGAGAGTATTTTATCTTATCTATTCAAATTAGCACATTTGTATTGAAATTCAAATGATGCTTTTAAATGGGTTGTGGTTCATTGAATCTACAATATTTTGCTTCTTTTGTTGCCTCATATCTTGGGGGTGTGTTTGAGCTTAGTTGTAATGACTTTTAATCAAATGGTTGGTGCTACTTCTTTCCTTCAATGGCTACCTGCTGTTATGTGGGAATCCTATCCTATTCACGTTATATAAATGCCTTCTTTTTTCTTTTTTTTTTTTATAAAAAGAATTTAAATGATTCCCTTCACATTCGTTTTAATCGTTATTTGACTGATCCGTGTGATTAACTAGTATACCAATGTTTTATTCATTATTAAAGCTTTCTTAAAAAAAAGGTTAAATAACGGGGATCCGTGGCGCAATGGTAGCGCGTCTGACTCCAGATCAGAAGGTTGCGTGTTCGATTCACGTCGGGTTCAAATCCCATGAACTGATCTTCCCTTTTTTTCCCCTTATCTATTTTTATTTCAGATCCCCCTTTATTTCTTTTTCCATATTCAGATCCCGGTCCCAACCCAAATTTCCGTAGGCGTAGGTACCAAATAGTCCAATGCATTGTCAGTAACATCAGTCAAATAAATATATATATGTATTATAGAATTAGTTCAATTAATTTAAGGCTTAAGATTTAAATATACATCGAGCTTTATTATTAAGTGGTTGTTGCATGTGAATAAAATTATAATTTCTTGTTTAACCATGATTATAATTTATAAAATTTTACAATCTTTCAAAAACATTCTACTGGAATAATGAAAGATTAATCTTTATTCCTTTAACAAACACCATCGATAATGCACATAACAAGTCATAATCAATCTTCCATTTTTAAAGTTAAATTTGCCTTGGGATAATCTAACCCACAAAACAACTTAAAATTATTCCAACTGTATTTTTATTTAATTTAAAAAAAAAACGAGTACATTTAGAGGAAAAAAAAATAAAAGATTAATTCTATTTTGAAAGTCAATTTGATTTTTTTTTTAAATTAGGGCATAGAAACGGGTAATTTAGGATTAGTGGTGAATTTAATTTCTCAAAAATATAAAATTACATTTTAACCACTAAATTAATATAATAATAAATTTATATTTTTAACCACTTATAAAGTAATTTTCTTTTTGGTGCTAACTTAAAGTTCTTCCATATAGCTAAACCCGCTTTCAAATAGTGTAAAATATAAATTGTAAATTGGACATTTTTTTGTATTGATTATTTTATAAGATTTGGACTATACATCTATGCAGTCGGTTTGGTAACGATTTCAACCTGAGCGTATTTTTCTAATAAAAAATTAGTGTAATTAATTCTCTTTTTATACCAATTAAAATTTTAATTCATATCATCTGTTCCACTTAATTTCGGTCGCATTAATTAGAATATTATCTACCGATTAATACATGAATAATATATATACAATTTTTAATCTTTTCTGTATGGTAAAACGTAACAAACATTTTATCGAAATATTATACTTCGACAGATACATAAGTATTTTATATTTAAAATTTATTTAATATTAATTTGATATTTGTCAATATATTCATATACATATATTAAATATATATTTTAAAATATCACTAAATTTGAAACAGTGTATCCAAACAAATTAATACTGATACGTACTATTTTTAATAAAAATAAATAGATTTACCGGACATTACAAACTACCTTGCAATGGAATATTACACACAGCTACTTGCCCTTCTTATTCGATCGCCTGGGAAGTTGCTTGTCGCAGTAGGAAGGATTAAAAAAGGCATGGAAAATAAGGCCCGATATTGATATGGAAAACCGAACAATAATTACAGCAACTATTGTTACAGTAAATTCCAACAAGACGTAAAGTATAATACACATAAAGCTGTAACACACCCTCAGCAAACCCAAAGATTAACAAAATATCATAATAGGTGACTGATAACCACATACTCATATACCAAGACTAGAAATGACAAGATCTTTGAACCTACTCTTCTTGATCAGGCTGCAAGTACTACAATCACGATGAGAAGCACGATTCCGAATATCACCAGGAGCAAGCAGGCCTGTTACAAGCCAATTTAGATGGTGCCATAAATCAAAGCATATATATGTGTCCTGATGGTGCTTTATATAAAGAATCAGAGTATTGTATGTTACCAGAGAAGAACTTGATCTCTGGATCTTTGCAGCTTTTACAAGATGGGATTTTGCTTGTACAGTGGCAGCCTGTGAATTTTCGATATGTGTTCCGATGTCATCTGCATTATAGATATGCTTTTGGTACATTTCAAGGCGATTCAGCACAAGCACAGTGAATTCAGTGCAAAGGATGAAATGCTTTTACCAATTAGAGTTCCTTGTTCATGAACTAGCACTGCAAGATCTTTGAATATCTCGTTGACCTCACCAATTTTCTGCTGAATTTCTTGTATTCCTAGTTCTCTTTCTTCAATAATAACCTCATTAAATGCAATCTCATTATCCAACAGCACAACCTCCTGTCTTTAAGAAGAAAAAAATACTCAAACGGTAAAAAGGCTGTATTGGATATCAAATGATAATCAATTATAAGAATATAGTAGATAAACAACATCCATGGATCACAGAGAAGCAATACTTATAGTAGTAGCAGGATATGGCTCCATAAATATTTAGAATATACAATTCGGCAAGACATAATATCACTTGAGATCTTTTTGATCATTATCACCCTTGAACAAGTGTTTGTATGCATATAAATGTACAGAGAGGCAAAGCTTGCATGTAGATTCATATATTTTACAAGGAAAAAAGAACTGACACAGAGGATTCATGCAACTTCCTAATCAATTTGTAAACCAGAACTTACCTTCTTGATTCCACAAGAAGGGCTTGCTGTTCAGCACCTTTATCTGAACCTAAGTCTATCTCACCGGTCCCGTTGCTGCATGTAACAGGAAGAAGCATGATTAAGGATATCCACACAAAACAAATTTTGCACTTGCAAACAGTAAATGGCAGAAACTTCAGTAATCAATATAGATAATTTTATGTGTGATTTGCGAAAACCATCTTGCTAATAACTCAATTTTCTATGTATGCCACTAACACAAGAATGATGAACCGTCCTATACATGAAACAACCTTGAAGGAAGAACTGCCTGGGGAACAAAAGGAGTGTATGCCGTTTCTCTTTCGGCTGCAAGCCGTTGAGCCTTCTGAAACTCTTTCAAAACTGCTTGAAAATCCTTGGCAAGTTTAGCATCTATTATCTTCTTGCTTGCCTACAATTACAAAGGATTAAAAGGGCATCAAGTAGTTCCTGAGGGGAAAGGGGGGCGTTGAGTGGTTTTATCAATAAATTCAATCACCAATGCATGATGAGTTACTATGAGTTGGAATAGAACAAAAGAAATATTATGAATGAATAACACCAGAGGTCCACAGCTATAATCAACCAAAATCCAAGCTTACGCTAACTTCATCACGGTGATCTGTTTCACTAGCTTGTTTAAGTTTGGTGGAAGTGTCCTTCACTAATTGTCCAATATGCAGCCTCGTTTTGTGCCTGCCAATTGAGAAACATGTCAGCTATATTCCCCCACTCATGATCTGATTAGAATATAATCAAAAGCACTCGAGAAATTCGAAAGATCATTGCTTATGCAATACAATGTTGGCAGATGCTAAGTGATCATAAAAACACCAACGTTAACTATCAAGAAACAATATAAAGTTACAAATTTAGAGAATTTCATCTAAATTGGACTTGATACAAAAGCTAAAATCAAAGCGATTAACAAACATAAGCAACAGTTTTGCCTAATTTGATCCAAAATCAAATGATGATAGCATTGAAATACGGTGAACAGTTAAAATCGTAAGCGAAAGGACTGAATTGGGAAGACTTAACAGCTTTTCACGGAGGTCGGGCGAGTCCTTAGGGGTACCAAGGGTGTTGACGAGTCGTTGGAAGGTGGAGACAGCGGTATTGATCTGGAAAATGCCAGAAGCCACAGCTTGCGTGGCGTCTTGCTTGCCATTGATGAGGTTTTGCTGCCTCGAAGGAAATGACCGTCTAGCTTCCAGATCCTGAAAGCTCATGATTGCTTCTCCTCTGTATGTCTTCTTGTTACGAACACACTATTTTCTCGAGAAAAGGGATGGGAGAAAAGCAAAGAAACAAGCTAAAACTCTGTTCTGTTGCACCGTTTAAAATAAACTGTTGAGAAGTAAGTGAAGAAACAGGGCGAGAATTGAGAGGGAAGGAAATTATTTGACATTTTCGAAAAAACAAATAAAATAAAAAATATTTTTAATAAGGGAAATATTATCGTTCGTTATCCATTTATTTGTTTTAGTGATGTTTTATTTATTTGATTAATTATATAACAAGTAATAGAGTTTGGTTGAAATGCAAACATTTTAAGTAATGGGATGACGTAATTTTATTTTGTACTTAGAACCTTAATCTATTTTTTTCCTTGGGATAAGTAACGTTAACGGTATGCTTTATTACTTTGAAAGAAAAGTTGAGGGAGAAGATTAGAATAGAATTCTCTACCAATATATTTCAATAAATTTTTTAAGGTAAGCTATCAAAATAATCATTTTTATTTACCTCAGGTTATATTTTAGTCATTTGTATTTAAAATGTTAAGTTTTAGTCACTTACATTATCGTGTTGTAATATTTTAGTTACTAAGCCGTTAACGGTATAACGGTAAGCTGATGTAACACGTTAAATAATAATTTCAAACAAAAATTTTAAATTAATTTATACAATTTGTTTCTATATTTTTTCGTTTTAAGCAATTTAATGTAGTTTTTTTTATGTTTTTCATTTATTAAAACTAGTCCCTATACTTTTATTTTTTTGAACAATTTAATTTTTTTAGGTTTTAATAAATAAAAATATAAAAACTACGTTAAAAGAAATGAAGAAGGGAGAAGCAGAAGAGAATGAGAAGCGAAAAAGGAAGGTTAAAATAATATAAAAGAAAAAAATTAAATTGCTCAAAATGAAAAAAATATAAGAATCAATTGTAGAATTTAACCTAAAATTTTTGTTTAAAATGATGATGAGGCGAACTTGTGGACTAGTTTTAATAAATAAAAAACATAAAAAAACTACGTTAAAAGAAATGAAGAAGGGAGAAGCAGAAGAGAATGAGAAGCGAAAAAGGAAGGTTAAAATAATATAAAAGAAAAAAATTAAATTGCTCAAAATGAAAAAAATATAAGAATCAATTGTAGAATTTAACCTAAAATTTTTGTTTAAAATGATGATTTAACGTGCCACATCAGCTTATCGTTACACCATTAATAGCTCAGTAACTAAAATGTTACAACACGATAATGTAAGTGACTAAAACATAACATTTCAAACATAAATGACTAAAATATAATTTAAGACCAACAAAAATTATTATTTTAGTAATTTACCCTAAATTTTATTGGAGTATATACGGGAGATACTAAAGATATAAAGTTAAATCCCATGTGATAAAGTTAAATCCCATGTGATGACTTGATGGTCAAGAGTATTCACCGTCTCAGATATAACTTGAATTCCCAGTATAACCTAAATTCGAGTCACGCTAGACAGGTTGGATTTTCAGGCTTTACCCTATTATTGTTATTCACCAATATATATATATATGTATATATATATAAAGTTATCCTCAATTGAACTTTAACCTAAATTCGAGTCACGCTAGACAGGTTGGATTTTCAGGCTTTACCCTATTATTGTTATTCACCAATATATATATATATGTATATATATATAAAGTTATCCTCAATTGAACTTTTGAATTAAATAAAAAGAAATAAATAAATAATCTAAAAAACCGGTCAACCAACCAATTTTTTTTTTATTGTTTCATAAGAGAACATCATTCAAACTTCAATTTCCGATTTAACTAAATCGATATTGTCCAATTGTAAAAAAATTCAATGTTCCAAATGAAAATAGCTCTAAAAGAGTACTGCTGAGATCCTATATAGTTACCAGATACCATAGAGTCTCAGATCCCAGAAAGAGAATAAAAATCTCTGGCTAAGGAAACGATAGCCCCACCCAAAGAATGTAAAGAATCAAATCAAACATTGAAGCCAGAAATGCAATTGGCTATGGCCCCAAGCTATTGTAATGGTTCTGCCTAACATTAATAAACAACATATAATATTAAACCCAACTTACATATAGGATTCCACTAGATACCATTATCAGCAGACCAAGTATTTCTAGTTTTACACCTCGCAATCAGGAAATGAAATTGTTCAATTTCTCCTTCAAATGCATACTTTTACAAGTCTGTCTCCCACAAGTATTATTTTTATCCTACACTTGACATGTAAGAATTATCAACAGCAAAAATTTCCTTGGCTCTCAGTGGAAAGGACGACAACGACAATATATATGGTACATCCCCTTCATAGATACTGTATGGCTACTGCTCCAGAAGAGGACTCCCCTGTCTAGCAAGCACAAAAAGACCACCATCTCCTCTAGATATCCGAAGATCTTCATCAAGATATGTAATCAGAAGCCAGGAACTTGATCGGTTACCAGGAATGGGAATCTTAAGAGGTGGCTGACCTGAAATGGTTCTTGAAATATTTGCGACTAAATCCTGCAGGGGGCCAAGAGATTGCTGCACAGGCGACAAACTAATCCTTTGACCAAAAACATCTATATCTGCAGGAAGATCAACACTTGGTTTTATTTCTGGAGGTTGCACTATCCCTTCCTTAAATTCAACCTGAATGTTTCAATACATTAAGATTTCCAAAATCAATAATACGACAACAACCATCATTCACAATCATTTCAATTAACAATTCGCTTGCTCATAGATCCCAACACCATATATATACAGTGTCGAAAGATGCAATCTTTTGTTGGATAACACGCTTCTAGTCTTTGCGCAATGAAGCCAGTGTTAACTCAATATATATATAGCTTAAACAACAGCGATTGGGTTTAATTTAGGATTTACTTGTATTCTTGAAGGAGATCTAACTTCAAAGGTAGCTGATGCACTAAAGGAGAGATCAGCAAAAGGGCCAGACAATGTGGTGGAGTTCACAATAGACTGACTCGCTGTATCAATTGATTGGCTTATGCTTTTAACTTTCAGTAAGGGGGTTGCACCAGCTGCCAGTAGTGGCAACAGTTCTGAAAATGCCGTATACCTGAAAATCAAACAAGTATGAGATAAGAACATGTATTACTCAATAAACTAGCATTATTTTCAATCATGGGATTAGCAATACGGTTCCATTCAATGCTAAGCTTTAAAACATGTAATGGAGCTAATGTCAATTCTTACAAGGGCAGAAAATGCAGAATTGCAGGCCCTAAATAAATGCATTGTTTCAACTGAATCAAACATTTTCCAACTCAATCAAGAGCAATTTTCATCAAGCAATAATATTTAAATAAAGAAGGCACTCACAGCAAAATCCAGTTGCCATCAAGAAGCTGAGTGGCCTCAATCGGAGCTCGGGTCGGGTTAACAGCTTCCAACTGATTGACTAACTCCAAAATCTCAGCCCTTAACTCCTGCCCCGCTCGAAACCCCAACTCCGTCCCGTAAACCGAATCCACCAAACACCTCTTCAAATCCGCAACCCTATCATCAAAACCCTCCGCCACATCCGCAGTCGCTGGCTCAGCAGCTTCTTGGGCAGCGGCGGGGGTACCGTTACCTTTCTCAACATACTCTTCCTCCCACTCGTCCTCGTTCCTCGGAGGGTCAGAATCGGGGAGCTTGGTGGGTTCGGGTTCCGAATCAAGCTCCGATCTTTCACCCCATTCATCGGTTATGTTAATCTGGGTGGGAGTTTCTGGGTCGGAATCGGATTCGGAAGTAGGGTCGGATCGTGAGCTGGAAAGGGAAATGAAAGAAGAGAAACTGAGGGGTTTGTGGGGATTACTTGAAAAGGGGAAGGACAGAGAAGTAGGTTTAGGGGATTGAGAGAAGAAAGACTTGACTTTGAGAGATTTGGAGAGGAGGAGAGAAGAAGGTTGAGCGGTGAGGAGAAGCGCCATTTTCTTTTGGTTTCGATCTTTCAACTTCCTCTGCAACTCAGCTTCTCATTGATTAGTGGTTTCTTCTGTGGTTTTCAAACAAACATAACCAAAATTGCTCACAGGAAAATCTTAGATTTTTTCTTTTAATTATTAAACCACTAAGTAAGAATTACTAATTAGATTTTTGTTTCAGCTGTCATGGTTAATGCATGGGTGGGAATTGTGCTCGTAAATTATTTGAGATTCTCTGAACAAATTTATTTCAAGTAATTATCAAGTCGAGTTTAAGTAACTCGAGTTATCAATCAAGTAAAATTCAAATTTAATAATATTTGATTAAGTCTTATCGAGCTTTTTATATTTTATATACATTATTAACCTTAAAGCTTAATTATGAGCTCGAGTACAAAAATAGCAAACGAGCTTAATCAAGCTTGAGCTTAAAAATAAATGTTTGATTGAGCTTAAGTTGAGTATCGAGTTTCAAATTTTGAGTTGAGCTCGAATTTGGTAGTATACAAGCTCGTCTCAGCTAGATTACACATTAACTTTCGAGTGTATTAAATCTTATACAGGGTAAACTATATTAATAGTTATCAAATTATTAGTAAAAAAATTTATCATTTAAGTATGAAAAATTATAAAATAATCAATTAACTATTTAATTTTATCTGTTTTAATCACCAACTAAATAACATATCTTTTCATAATTAAATAACTAAAAAATAAATTTATTAATAATTAGATTACTACTAATATAATTTATCTTTTTATTTAAGATATCTTTGATAAATTTAAAAAATAGTATAAGCATAGAATATAATTATTTTATTTAATAATAGTGAATTTTAAAATGATTAAATGTAAATATTTCCAATTAAATAGTAATTTTTATAATCTTGACGCCACTATATCTATATTGCATTTGTTTTCCATCTGTGAAATTTTTTTTTGAAACGGACTAAATAATAATAATAATAATAATAATTTTTGTGGGTTTTATTTATTGATTTTAATATTCTAAATTGAAAGAAGTGGTGTTGGGTGAATAAATCATGGAAAATGATGTTTTGGCTGGCAATCTCGTAAATGTCATATAATACTAATGCCGAGTTGTTTGCTGAGTGAGTCCAAAAACAGTGAAGATGCCATTCCACTTCTCCCTGTTTAAATGAAATAAATTTTTTTATATTTATTTTTAATTAGTTTAAAAATATTGATAATAATAAAATTAAATATTATAATAATATTATAACGTGAGATAAAAAACTAAATACATCACACTAAAAATAAACACCTATTCAAAGACACCTAAATAAACTAAGGAACACTCTTTTGTTTTGGTGTTAATCTTAAAAGAATTGCCAACCAATTGTTGCACTTTAAAATAGGGGTTGGTTTTTATGACTTTTCATTAGGCCCTGAAATGGTTACTCACAAGCTTTGCACCTATAGATTGATATTTGGTCCATTGGACCAAGAAAATCCTCTGAGTACCTCAACGTTGTTGGGTTGGTAAGTGCCATGGATTTAGTTAAAGTATTAAGAGCTACTTTATTTTCTTTATTTTCTTTTCAAAAAAATAAAAAATGAAGGAAAAATAGTTTTAAAAGTATGATTCAAATGCTTAGCATTGTGGTACAAAGATAACCTGAAAAATTAAAATGTTAATTTTAAAACTAAAGGTTTAAAGAAAAAAAATGGTTAAAAGGATTGCAAATAAAATTGTCTAACCGTTAGAAAAAGGTTTAATATCAAAATTCTCCTCAAACTATATATTTTTTATTTTAGTATTTAAATTTTTTTAGTTAAATTTATACTTAAACTAAGTTTTTTTTCTCACGGTAATATATTGATTTTTCAACCATTAATTAACTACGATCAATGATGACATGACCCAATCACCAAATAACATATAATAAAAATGTTACATAAATAATACCACATCATTTATGTCAAATAATATTAAAAAATAGAGAAATATATTTCGTAATTAGGGTAAATTACCAATAAAAGCCCCTTTTTTTTTTAAATTTATCGAAATGGGCCAAGTCAGAAATTATTTACCGAAATGGGCCAGTTTTTACAAAACGCGTCTACGTCAGCGCGTTGTCAGGGGAAAAAGCAGGAAAACGCTTCCTCAAGGAATCGCTTTGCCTACGTGGACAGAAAACGCTTCCTTGAGGGCGCACTTTTTGTCCACGTAGGCAAAGCGCTTCCTTGAAGAAGCGTTTTTCCCGTGTTTGAACAGTAGCAATGGCTACTTTTTTTTACCGTTGGTAACCCCCCCAACGGTCCAAAAAAAAAACTATAAAAACCCCCACCCTTTTCATTTTTTTCACACTTAAATCCTTTCAATTTTCAATCTTTCAATATTCTCTTAAATTTCTCTTGAATTTCTCTTAAATTCCTTTCAAAACTCTCGTTAATTTTTTCAAAAAAGCTCTAATTTTATTTTTTTCTAAATTTACTTTTTAAAATAAAAAAATTGATTCGTGTTAGCAATGGCCGGAGAATTAATTCGCTTCGATGATAAACACGTATCCGTCGAACAAATACAAATGGTAAGTGTTAAATTTAATATTTAAATATTATTTAAGATTTCTGTCATTTATGCAAATTTAAATAATTTTTATTTTATTATTTCTTATAAAAGTCTGTAGATCGGATATTGCAATACTATATCCGTAACATGACTGCTCCTCCATCACCGTTGATAGAGGATTACCTACGGGAAGCGGGTTTTTGGCATATGGCGATGATAGGCCCTGGGTGCAAGTTGGACCCGAAACTTATTAGTGCGTTGATAGAAAGGTGGAGACCCGAGACGCACACATTTCATCTTCCATGTGGAGAGTGCACTATCACTTTGGAAAACGTGCATTTGCAATTAGGATTGCCGGTGGGCGGGGGCGCAGCGATCCTGGTCCGTTCATTCTCACGATTGGGGAGCGGTATGCTACGAGCTTTTGGGTGCTATTCCAGATAATATTAACGGAGGTCGGATCGAGATGGGCTAGTTACGAGACACATTTCTGGAGCCGGATGATGATATAGAACTAGAAAAAATTTGATATGCTCGAGCATACATTCTTCAGATAATTAGAGGTTATTTGATGTCGGACTTGTCACGAAACCTTGTACATCTGAGATGGCTGCTGAAACTCGTTGATTTTAGAGCAGCTGGTGAATTTAGTTGGGGGTCTGCCGTGTTGGCAACACTGTACCGGGAGATGTGCGGGGCTACGCGACTGAATAAAGCGAAAATCGGAGGTTGCCTATCACTACTGCAATCATGGGCACGGTTTCGCTTTCCATTTTTATGTCCTCGAGTGGACCACCCATATACATTTCTACTCATAACGAGGTAAATTTTATATTAGATTTTACAACTATTACGTAGATTTAAAATATAATCGTATGCTAAAAATTTATTTAATTAGGTGGAACCATTCGGCAAGTTATGCTCGATTACCTACCTGTTTTGAAGATATACGGCTTCTATTAGAGCAACGGTCGGAAGCACAAGTAAGTATTAAAAATATATATATACATACATAATAAAATAGTGGATTTGTATTTAGTATTTAGTATTTAGTATTTTTTATTTAACTAATATTTCCATCATTTTTATATAGTTTCAATTGACACCATACTAGGATCCGGCAATTCGGGCAGTAATTCCGGATGAATACTTGCAAAATCCGAACGCTTGGCACTTGAAGGTCCCATTGGTCAACTTTGCTAGTGTGGAGATGCACCAATCAGACAGAGTATTACGGCAATTTGGATTCCAACAACTGATTCCTGTGGCACCTGAGGTGTTGGATGATCATCACAAAATCGACTTACGGCAATTGCATACGTTAAATAATGTAACATTACATAATAACAGTATTATTCAAAAACCTTAAATACTGTACCTGCAGCACATGTATGTGGACCTTTATACTTTTTTATCTCCCACAACCTTGTCCTTTTCCTCAACGATACGTAGATTTTCCATGAACAACTTTCGTCTTGCACTGCACACTTCACCTCAAACTTATCAGATTTAGATTTAACCACGTGGTAGTTAACACCGTTATTGATGCTATGTTGTTTCAATGCACCAAAAAAACTATCATTATTGGAAAACTCCTTACCAACTTCAAATTCACTCGAATCTAATAACGAACTTGTATGATCACGCGTTCTGTGTGGTAGATCTGGAAACTCCAATGCATAATCTGCAGATAGATCAACATTAGGCATGTGGACTGGAGGTGAGTATGCCCTGAATTATGGATCTTCTTCTTTATCTGAACCCCCTTCAACATCTTCAGGTTCAGTTGGAATAGGCTCCGGTTCAAAAAATAATCCAACTTCTGTACTATCGCGGCCGGGCTCTCGAGGTGAATCCACATCGGACTCATCATCTAACCTACCATCATTTGCGACGTATGAGGTCCCCTCACCGGTGGACGTCATGGGGAGTACATCATCCATTCTTTTGGGCGTTTCATAACGTCCCCAATTGGATGTAGATTGCTAAGCACTATAAGTTGATGTCGTTCCCCAGTACGTATTTCCAGCATCAAACATCGACCCACCTAGGTGCATGTCCCATCCACTAACAGAGTGTCGTGTAGGGGTTGTGTATTCCATACCGCTACCAAAAACTGGCGGTTCCGTGTTATGTAACCCACTAAAGGAGTGTCGGGCAGGGGTCGTGTATTCCTCTCGAACAGCAGCCGCAAATGTGTCATTTGGCGATGCAAATTGTACATATAACTCAATATATGGTACTCTACTAGCAAGATGAGTCTGCACCATTGCCTCCAAGCTACGAGCACCTTTAATGTCGAACGAGTCATATGTTACTGGATCAATAGAAGCATAAAATCGATACCTAATAGAAAACACTTTCATTGGCGTCGTTCCGAATATTTTACGCCTAATCCTTTTACGAAGTTCTGTCAAATCTATGTTGTAACACCCCTACCCGTATCCATTGCCGGAATAGGTACGAGGCATTACCGGAGTTTACTAATAACTCTGAGTCATTTATTATTCATATTTTGAAAATAATCATAACATCTCTTTATTGGGCCTCAAGCCCCAAACATACATTAAAACCAACCGAATTAAATCGGGATCATAAAAATTTTCGCAAAATCTTAAATTTTATTTTCATCTAAGTACTTACCATTTCATTTCATTGCTTCTTGTAATTAAACATGTTACCATTCAATCAATAGCTTGTCCTTTGTCTAAGTGTCAAGCCACATCATTGTTAGTATACTTGCATATATTTCATATAAATTCAACATTGATATACTTATTTTCTCGACATGTCACACTTGAGTTTAATAATTGTCTTTACTTACATAATTTCCTTGTATCAACGTATCAAAGATAATTATATATGTACATGTCATGAAACATATTATTCTATTACCGTTTCTTTATAAGTATATATCAAACATTTCATTATATCAATATTTCATGCTTCATCATTTCCATATATTTTAAGTATATTTATTCCGGTAAAGTTTATATCAAACTTAACATAAATTATATTCCATGTACTTATTCTTATTTTGTTTATCTATCTTCATAATTATTTCATACAACTATTTTGTACATATATGACCAGTTCTTGTAAACATTTCACACAACCATTTTATGTAACCATTCGTCATCTAATACGTATTACTTGAATATTAATTGTTCAATAGATATCATAGCGTCTCCCATCCACGGTCTTGTTTATCTTTGACATGATGCCATAGTGTCTTTCAACTATGGTCTTACTCATTTTCTGTCATGTTACCATGGTATCTTTCAACCATGGTCTTATTCTTTTCATGTCACGTTGCCATGGTATCTTTCAACCATGGTCTTATTCATTTCCCGTCATGTTGCCATGGTATCTTTCAACCATGGTCTTATTCGTTTCATATCACGTTGCCATGGTATCTTTCAACCATGGTCTTACACATTTCATATGGTCTTACACATTTCATATCAGGTTGCCATGGTATCTTTCAACCATGATCTTACACATTTCATATCAGGTTTCCATGGTATCTTTCAACCATGGTCTTACACAATTCATATCAGAGAGCACACTCCCGCGAACCTCATCCTTACAATGGGGATTACCACCCGAAGCTAAATCCTGTAATATAAACTCATAGAGTATTGTCGGGATTACGATGAGAGGCTAAATCCTCTGCAACGACAATTACTCTAATGAGCTTGAATCAATTACCAGTCCAGGCTAAATTCAGACCCTAATTTGGATTACCCGTCCGGGCTAAATCTATTTTACACATATTCTTCGGGAGGGCTATATCAGGATAGGATCACCCGTCGGGGCTATATCCTTTTTTACCGTCAATTCCTTTTCAGAGATCCATCGAATTTTCCTTTCATTCAACCGGGATTTTCTCATTGCTTATTTGTGTTTATAATTTTATTAATCCGATATCTTTTCTTTTCCACGATCAAATCTCATATTTGAGTCATCTGGATCTTTATAAATAAATTTGATCATTATTTTCATTCATTTCATATTCTAATGCATTTAATTAATGCTCTAAGAAAAGTTATCATTTTGCCCCTAAACTTTTAATTAATAAAGATTTCATCCTTAGGGGCTGAAAAATATAATTCTTGCAATTTTAATCCTTATTTCCAGCTATTATTCTCATACATATTGATAACAATCCATGAATTCTGTAAAATATCAGAATTTTTCCATAATTTCAACACTTTTCAATTTAATCCCTAAAACATGTTTTTCCCCCTATCTTGAACTAAATTAATAATTTCATTTAATTTTGTAATTTAAATAATAAAATTAATCCATTTCATACAATTTGGTCATTTTTGACATTTTTACAAAATTGCCCACAAAGTTTTACTTTTATTCAATTTAGTCCTTAAGCCTAAAACATGCAAATTAGCCATGCTTGCTGAATTTTATATATATATTTTCCTCCTCCTCCTCTCCATTCCACATCCTTAAATTTATATAATATGCTTATAAGTAACATTATCAATAATTTCACTATTTACTTAAATGTATATTCAAAGCTGTCCATTTGAGTCATAGTCACTAAATTATTTATTTCTTGAGTTACAGAACTCCAAATTAAGATCTGTAAATTTTACCTGAAACTAGACTCACATATATTGTTACCATAAAATTTTCAGAATTTTTGGTTTAGCCAATTAGTACAGTTTATTCATTAAAGTCACCCCTGTTCTGCTGTCTGACAGTTCTGACCCTTCATCACTAAAAATTAATTATATCCTTGTACAGAATTCAAATGATGTTCTAGTTTGTTTCTATTAAAACTAGACTCATTCAGGATTCTATACAAATAAATTTAAGCCCCTAATTATTTTTATTCATTTTTTTTATGATTTTTCAAAATCTGAATACGGGAACCCAAATTCATTCTGACCTTGTCTCACAAAATTCATTATATCTCAAAATTTACAAATCCATTGCTTACACTGTTTCTTCTATGAGAAACTAGACTCAATAAGATTTAATTCCATATTTTTTTCATCTTCTAATTCGATTTATACAATCTATGGTGATTTTTCAAAGTTAGACTACTGCTGCTGTCCATAACTGTTTTAGTGCAAGATATTAATTACCATGTTATAACACCCTTATTTTCTTTTTCTACACCATTTCTCATCACTTTCTCTTATTTTCTCTTCACTAACATATCAAGAACATAGGACCGTATGTAAGAAAACTCTACTATAACATTATTTCCATGCTTTGTTAATAATGATAAACTTAAAAACATATTGAAATCTTGATGTACTTACCTTGTTCTCTTGATACCAATCTTTAACTTGATTTTCTCTCTCCTCCAGCTTCTATTTCTTGAATCCAACTTGATATTCTTGCTCCCCATCATCTCCTTGCTATCTTTCTCTCTTAATGGCTATGGAAATTCTTTCAATTTTTAGGTGAAAATAATCAATTTTTGGAGGAAGGACTAAATTGTAAGAAAAAGAAAACTTTCTTTCTTCTTCTTCTTCTCACGTTAGTTGCATGAGAATGGTGGTCATCCTCCCCTTTCTTTCCTTACATATATATATTAAATAAAATAATAATAAAATAATAAAATATCATTTAAAAATTAATTTAAAGTATTAATAAACTAATATTTATTTATTTAATTTATCTAAAACATCTCCAACATCATCATTGTCTCTAGATTTCTCTCTCTTCCAATTGACCATTTTGCCCTTTGTGATCTTTTAAAATTTCAATCTTGAGTCATCACTTAATTTGGTAAAATTATAATTTAGTCCCTCATAATTCTTCACCTATTCAATTTGGTCCTAATTCATCAAATTTTCTTGGTTTCTAGATCATTCCACTCATAAAGTATTTGCACTATTAGTCCTTTAACTTTTCATATTTACACTTTAATCCTTCAAATTTTGAGTATTTACTCTTGGGCCACAAAACTTTTCTCACTTTTACAATTTAATCCTTTCTTGAATCAATATGTCATAATATACTTCCCAATATTGACATAACTCAAAATTCCCTTTTTGTCACTTTATTTCCTTATTTTACTATATCACGGATTATATTTTACTATAAAAATTTTTAGGGTATTACATATGTTCCGGTTAAAAACCAGTCGTATTGTATTCTCCGAAAAAAAATAACACGGTTCTTGGTGTGACGGACCTCACCATCATAGTAAATAACAGCAGTAATGCGTTCACTCATCTTTAATTTTTATCCTTCTTAACCTCTCTATTTTTTTTTTGCTGTAAGTTATGCAACCTGAGAACAAAATTTGGCTCATTTATAGCCCAAGTTATTTCGTAAAACCATCAGAGCAAAAGAGCGTCCACGTGGGAGCTTCTTTCAGTACTTTTGCTGAAAATGCATCCTACTTGAAGCGTTTTTGGCACTATTTATGCAGATACGTCTTCTCAAAATTATTTTTCAGAGACCACTGTAGCAAAAGAGCATCCACGTGAGAGCTTCTTCCAGTAATTTTACTGAAAATGCATCCTGCTTGAAGCGTTTTTACCACTATTTGCACAAACATGTCTTCTCAAAATTATTTTTTCGGACACTACTGTAGCAAAAGAGCGTCCACGTGGAAGCTTCTTTCAGTACTTTTGCTAACAATGCATTTTGCTTGAAGTGTTTTTTTACACAATTTGCACAGATATGTCTTCTCAAAATTATTTTTTCAGATACTACTGTAGCAAAAGAGCATCCACGTGGGAGCTTCTTTCAATACTTTTGCTGACAATGCATCCTGCTTGAAGCGTTTTTGACACTATTTGCCCAGACACGTCTTCTCAAATTTATTTTTCAGAGACTACTGTAGCAAAAGAGCGTCCACATAAAAGCTTTTTTAGATTAACAAATAATTTAATTAAGTTACCCTAAACCCCAAACCCTAATTTATTTGATTTTTTTCCTTAAATACCCTAAAACCCTAAAATCTTAATCTAATTTTTTTTTAAATTTATAATTAAATTACTCAAGTAACCCTAAACCCTAATTTATTTGATTTTTTCCTTAAAAACCATAAACACTAAACCATAATCTAATTTTTGAAAATTAGTAATTAATTTAATTAACAAACACTAAACCCGAATTTATTTAATTTTTTTCCTTAAAACCCTAAAATTTAAAAACCCAAAATTCCCAAAACCTTAACCCTAATTGCAAAAACCCTAATAAAAACTGGGGAAAAACGCTTCCTCAAGAAAGCGTTTTCCTGCTTTTTTCCCTGACAACACGCTGACGTGGACGCATTTTGTAAAAACCGGTCCATTCCGGTAAACAATTTTTGACTTGGCCCATTTCTGTAAATTAAAAAAAAAGAGAGCTTTTATTGGTAATTTACCCTCGTAATTAAGCCTAAATATACCATAGTGTTTTTTGATCTATTTCTTGTGTGGTTGTCAAGAATAACAGGCTACAATAATAGGAATATGCATCGCTTCAGTCAACAATTAAAGATGACATCTTTTATTAAAAATTATACAGATTAACCTCTTATAGAAATGATAAAAAGTTTCATTTAATTTGCCTAAGAAGTTGTGTTTATGACTTCATATTAAAAAGAAAATTGGTGTATGTGTTGATTATATATATTCAATACGTGACAAGCTTCGGCAAAAAAAAAGAAAAAAGAAAAGAAGAAATTCTCGAAAAAGCGCAGCGTGCGCAAAGAATTTTTTTAAGCATAGCTGGGTTCACTCACGGTCGGTTCTAGAAAGAAGGAAGCGTCGGTTGACACGTACGGAAGGTCACAATCGCGCGTGCGAAAGCTTCTCGATCTCATTGGCTGGCTCAGCTCACCCTTTTGTTTCTAAGCATCTAGTTCTTTTCTCGCTCGCTCGCCCGCTCCCTCTTTTTCCACTACTAAAAACTCTCTCCACTCTACGATCACACATTCCCTTTCAGAAAACAATAAAAATAAAAAATAAAAAATAAAAAAAAAACCAATCTGGCACTCATTACTCATACAACAAACAAAGTAGCACTGAATCATTTTTGTTTCCTCCACTTTTTTTTTTTTGTTTGTTTTCTTTCTTTACAGCTCATTGCCTGCTGCAGATCGAATCAATCTCAAAGGTGTTTCTTCAATTTCTCCTCTCTTTTTTTTTTTTCTTCTTGTTTCTGAATTTAGCTTGTTTATGCTGAAGTTCTAGATAATGTTTACTATTTGCTGTTCTACGCTCGAATCTTTACTTCGTTTTAGCTCAATTTCTCTTCAGCGTACTTAAGATATAATTAGCTTAAGTTGAGCGGCAGATTCTAGGAATCTCAATTTCGTTTTTTATGGTGCGAAATTTATGTCACTTTATCGATTATTTTGTTTTTTCAATTCAGCTTTTATCAAATTTTAGAGGCTGTTAGTTTAGTTTCAACTTCAGAGGAAACGGCTGTAGCTATGTAGAAGTATAGGTTGGAGAAGATGATTTTTAGATTAACCACTTTCTATTGTATTTCTACTTAGTATGTGCAACTTTAAATGGAGATTTGAAAATATTTCGCGTAGACCAAATTACCAAACTGCTAAGCTCTTCTTATATTAGGTAACGGATGCAACACAATAAAATCCTTTGATGATCAGAATTTTGTTTATAAGATGGGTTCAATTTTCTTTAAACTGGCTCTGAAGTCTAGTACTGCTAGTTGTTCTAAATGTCTGCTACCATCTGCTGTTTGTTTATGAATTGTATTTTTGAATAAAATTACTTTATTGTACTGACTAGTTCATTCATGAAGATTCGTGACACACAATGTATGGCACAAGAGCAAGCAGCTCTTTCAGACTAGCTTGTTCATCATATCGAAACGTGCAAGGGTTTTCTAGATAAATTACCCCCCCGCCCCCCAAATTCATGATTCAGCTATTATTTTATGTGTATTAATGTGTAAGGCTTTGGCACTCTGGGTTGTCCTTTGCTTCTGTGTGAGAGGGTGCTTCAAGTTCCTCTGTTCTTTAAACAGAAAAAAATGTTAATGATAGTATTTTTTTTTTTTTTCCCCTTTTACAGGGGGATTCTTGGTTAGTTTTTATTAATGCATTTTTGCACAAACTGGAAGGGTTTTGAAGCAATTTGTGTTCGATTCAAGAAGATTGATCTACATTTTTATTTCAGATTTTGTATTGTTTCTAATTCTTATCTTGCTTCTCTTTTTCTTGCCAGGCATAAATTTTCTTTCTTTTGTGGCTGCCAAATGGCAGTATAGATCAGATAATCATATGTTACAACAAGGACCAATTTTCGAGCTTGGTTTGTCAGATGATTTTTAGCATCTATATTATGCTTGCTCAGTGCCATTATGGGCATATGTCTGATGAAATGTCAATGGCCATGGCTGCTTCACGCACTATTCTTTTTTTTCTTAATAAACAAAGGCAGAGCTATCAGTCCTGATGGTAGGTGATATATGTGTGTTAAATAACTATAGTTATTTTATCTTCTTTTTCTTTCACCATTTTAAAAAGATCTGTAATGCTTTCCTTATGTATCACATTTGGTCGGAATATATCGGTTAATTTTCTCACTTAGGAAATTTTACATATTGACAATTTCCCCCTTTTAGAATTATGGTGATCATGTTTACTTTTCGTTTTCATCATGCTTTTGCTTTCCTTTTTTGACTTTGTCATTTAGATTGTAGTTTTGATGATAACAGATTTTTTTGGGTTTTAGAATCTTTATCTAGCCAGTTATTAAGAGCCTTTCTGGTTATAAAATGTGAAAGTGCTTTTCTTGACATGCAGGAGAGGCACTTCTAAGCTTTCGGGTAGCGATTGTTAGTTCAGATGGTGTATTTTCTCACTGGAGACCAGAGGATCCTGATCCATGCAAATGGAAAGGGGTGACATGTGATAGTAAAACCAAGAGAGTGACAATTTTGTGAGTTTTGAAGATCATATCCAAATGTCTTCCGTTTGGCAATTTTGTCTATGTGGCAGTGCCATTTAACATATTCTTTTTTCCCTATTTTTTCTCTTCAGGAGCCTTACCAATCATAAACTGAGTGGTCCTATATCACCTGAACTTGGGAATCTGGAACACTTGAGACAGTTGTATGTATTATTGGACTTACTTGTTTTTCTTCATCTTTGATGCATGATCTGGGGATTGTATCCAAATATTATTTGTTGCAGCTGATATTTTCTGTAATTGTTTTGTGAAACAGAATTCTTTGTAACAATAACTTTTATGGGGCAATTCCTTCAGAGCTTGGTAATTGCACAGAGCTGCAAGGAATGTAAGTATTACTGCCCACGTCTGGATTCAGCAATCTTATGCTTCTTCGTGCTTGGAAAGTCTTGTTAGCTGTTCTACAGATTTTTCTTGCAAATGGTTGAATTAAAATCTTTCATTCCCTTTGAGATTCACCATTTGGCTGTGGTGTTGATGCAAGCAAAACAGCACTTAGACCCTCAAAAATACCTTTTCTTTTGTTTGATTATGAATTATAAATGGATGTTCTTTTGGTCCTATTGTTCTTATGTGTTGGATATTTATAATTTTCAACCTGTATGCTATCCTTTTAGTATGTTTGTGTGAAGGCCTAGGGGGGAAGTGAACCTTGGACCTTCGCGCTTTATTGGGTGGTATCACGACTTGGCCTATCACCAGGCCAAGTGATATGTTTTTTGGGAAGCAGGTTTGGCTAGGTGAATAATCTCCTTCGTTGGACCTTGTCCTGATATTTTATCCAACTTGGACGTTCTCAAATCTAATCGTTTTTTCATATAAAGAGGAGAAGTAAAAACCAAGAATTAACCTTTCCTGTTACTTTCTATTAGCATAGCCTAAATATTATCCAAATGTATTTGGTATTTGAGGTTTTATGTTTATTTTCTGAAAGATTGACATTGTGGTGTTCAACTAGTTTGTTGTAAATATGAAGTACCTGTTATGGCTTTCAAGTTTCAGGATTATTTAGATATTGTATTGAAGAATTTGTTTTGAAATTACCTGCATTTATTATTTTATTAAACTGTAATCTGTTCTCTTCTACAGATACTTGCAAGGCAATTACTTAAGTGGAATAATCCCAAAGGAACTGGAGAACTTATCTTCACTTCAGAATCTGTAAGTTGTTTCTTTTGCTAATAAATGTGGGCTAGAGTTGGTAAAGAGCTGAGTGTTGATATTGCTTAATGATGCTTACATTTTCTTTAAAAAAATTGCAGGGATATCTCGAGCAACTCTCTCGGCGGATCTATCCCTCCATCAATTGGGATGCTGGATAAGCTCATTACATTGTTAGTTCCCTTGCTTCATATTTGTTAGCTTCTACAACTGAGTTTACTTAAAGATATATTGAACATGAACTGATCTTTGGTGATCATATTGAATTTCCTGAAGCAATGTGTCCAACAATTTTTTGGTTGGCCCTATACCATCACAAGGTGTTTTCAGCAGCTATACTGCAAGCTCGTAAGTATAATTTATTTTGCTTCTGTGTTCAATAAATTTTTTGTTATTTATATGCTATGTCATGCAGGAGGGTTCCAGGAAGTGGTATCCTTATATGTGATACCTTTACTGTGCAATTTTAGAATCTTCATCTTCTGGAAAGTCAAAGAAGATTGTTGTACGGTTATTAGGCTAAAGAGTTTAACATGTCCTTTTGGCAGTTTTGTTGGGAATCGTGGTTTATGTGGAAAGCAAATCAATGTAGCATGCAAAGATGACAATGGAGCTATGACAAATTCCAGGTCTCCAAGTTCAGGTGAGCTGGATACATTTGGGAATGGTGCTTATTTCAGTGTTAAAATATGGATATGAAGAATTTAAATTGTCTGTCAAATCTGAACTCGTCAAAAGTTTCTTGCCTTTATTCTTGAATCTATTGTTTTCTTCTTGGAGGTCATTTTGGTTAATATTTCAATCTTCTTCTTGTAGCTCAAAATCAAGGCGGTAAAAAGAAATACTCCGGAAGACTTCTCATTAGTGCGTCAGCCACTGTAGGTGCACTACTTTTGGTGGCACTTATGTGTTTCTGGGGATGCTTCCTATATAAGAAGTTTGGTAAAAATGAGGGCAGAACTCTGGCCATGGACGTCAGTGGAGGTGTTATTGCTAACTGTTCTTCAATTTTGGAAAATCGAGCTGTTTTCAGTTTTCATATTTACTCTCTAATATCTCAACATCTCTATTGACATGGTACTGTTGCTTCAGGGGCATCGATTGTTATGTTTCATGGAGACTTGCCATACTCTTCCAAAGACATCATTAAGAAATTAGAAACTTTGAATGAGGGACACATTTTAGGTACTGGGGGGTTTGGGACAGTGTACAAACTTTCTATGGATGATGGAAATGTGTTTGCTTTGAAACGAATTGTGAAGTTGAATGAAGGATTTGATCGATTTTTTGAAAGAGAGCTTGAAATTCTTGGAAGCATAAAACATCGATACCTTGTAAACTTGCGAGGATATTGTAATTCACCTGCATCAAAGCTGTTAATCTATGATTATCTAGCAGGTGGTAGCCTTGATGAAGCTCTTCATGGTGAGGCTCCTTAAACTATTTTTATTCAAAAGCAGTTCATTTCCTAGCATAGACTTGAACTGCATATTTTTCTTTAACTAAACCCAAGATTCTGAAAAGTGAAAGACGGCATTTTTCATGGATCTATAGACTAAGCTTGAATTTGAACATTTCTATTTCTTTGTTTTCACCCATTGGTTGGGAAGTCCTGGTTATTTTATTCATGGATCAATTTCTTTATTTGTGGAGATGATTTTGTTTTATGACTTGTTCAACAGAACGATCTGAGCAGTTGGACTGGGAAACGCGCCTGAACGTTATCATGGGAGCAGCAAAAGGAATGGCCTATTTACACCATGATTGTTCTCCTAGGATCATACACCGTGACATAAAGTCCAGTAACATTTTACTTGATAGTAATTTGGAGGCTCGAGTATCAGACTTTGGACTTGCCAAACTGTTAGAGGATGAAGAAACTCATATTACAACCATTGTTGCAGGAACATTTGGTTATTTGGCTCCAGGTATGCAGTTGCAATATTGGCTTACTGTTTATAGTTGTGGAGCCTGTAGCTCTCTTTAAGCTTGAATTATGAGGGAGATAAAGTTAACTTTAGTGAAGCATATTCTGAAGATCTTTTTGATAAGGTTACATATGGGCGCTAAATATGACTCTAATGGAATAGCGTGTTCGATAAACATTTCAGGTTTTGTTTGTTTACGTCTGTTTTATCAAGTTGAATAAATGATTGTGATTAAGCTTTTGAGGTTTGTTTATTAAACAAATCAAACTTGAACAAGTATGGATAGTTCATTTATGTCCAAAAACAAGCTTGTTTATAAATCTTTTAAAGCATGTTTAGTAAGTTGTTTGAAGCCTGTTTAAAAGTTTTTATTGTTTGATTGTAACAAAATTATTATTAGTTGTGTTTTATTTTATTTTATTTATAATATAAGTATTGATATTTATGTTCTCTTATTTTGCATCTAAAAATAAGAAACGTGTTTATTTGTTATTCACTAAGAAAAATGAAAACTGCAAATTTTTAACTCATAGCCTAACCAAAGGAAAGATTCCAGGCAAGCTAATCTGGTCAAGTATTTATTTATATTTTGCAAAGCTGTGATTTGGGTCTTGTTTTAAGTGGTTGAATCATATATCATGTAATATATGCTTTTTGAGATTCAATTTATCTTGAGTCTGTTTATGCTTCCTTCAACAGAGTACATGGTAAGCGGGAGAGCAACTGACAAGACGGATGTCTATAGTTTTGGAGTCTTGGTGCTTGAAGTCTTAAGTGGAAAGAGACCTACTGATGCATCATTCATCGAAAAGGGCCTCAACATCGTTGGTTGGGTATGTCTCACTTCTGTGGAAATTTTGTCAAATAGGTTACATCTCTTTACATCAAAGAGTTTCTGATTAAGCTATTACACAGCAGACTTTAGATTTCATGTGCTGTATGTTCATGATAATGTATACTTCATTTTCCATCTGTAAATAGCAAGGATGGAGGGTATGAGGTAACAAATATGTTTTGAAGTAAAGTGGTATATATCTCTGGATAAAAACCAGAACAGCTTGTGTATGAAGAATAGTTAACGAGTCCCATGCATTTCTGAAACCAGAATCATTTGCATTTTGCTTCCTTTTTTTTAAAAAAAAAAAGAAAAAGAAAAAGAAATTATGGATTCAGTGAACAGGTGTCTTTAGACGCTTGTTAAGGTCAGGTTAAATACTATTTTAGAAAATGTTTTTTTTTTTTCATAATACACTGTTTTCACCACAGCCAAGAGGCACCCTTTTTAACATTTCTCTTAGAGGCACCCTTTTTAACATTTCTCTTTATTAGTAAATGCTTGTCTTATATTAACTTCTTTGATTGAAGTAAAAACCTTGTTAGTGTGCTCTAGTAAACTAAGAAAGGGTTCTATGCAGCAGAGCTAGGAAAGGCCTGTGTATAAGATTGCAAAGATGTAATAGCTGCTCCAAGTTTTCAACCTATTGTCGTGTGTTCATAGCTGTTGGCCTATGGCAGTTGTTTGAGTTTGATTGGACAGGGAAAAGGGAAAACTGAAGCTAAGGGTGAATATCTGTTGTTACTTGTTTCCTTATATTTTTGAATTCAACAAGTTAACAGTACTAAGATCCAGGGTCAAGATTTGACACTTATTCTTGTATAATGAGGGGAAAAGGTCCCGTCTTTCACAATAGGAATGATTATAAAACACCTAACTTGGCTTGTTTGTTAGTACTTCAGTCCATGGGGTAATGTCTTGTATTATCTATCAACTGAAGTAAGTTGAAAATTGATGCTTGCTCTTTTTACCAATTTCCATTTTGAATAGATACAAATGACATGCCCTCGAACATTTGGCTCACTAGAAAATGCATGTATCTTTCAACTCAACGAGTTGGGTTCTAGTTCTCTTTCTCTGAACTCAGAAAGATACAAAGGACATGATCCCTTGAAGATAACTTCCTTATTTTGACTGCTTGCTTCTGTTTTTTTTATGCAGTTAAATTTCTTGATAACGGAGAATAGGCAACGAGAGATTGTAGATTCAAATTGTGTGGGGATGCAGGCAGAAAGCCTGGATGCCTTGCTCTCAGTTGCCATCCAGTGTGTGTGTTCGAACCCAGAAGATAGACCCAGCATGCACAGGGTGGTGCAGTTGCTTGAATCCGAGGTTATGACCCCATACCCGAGTGATTTTTATGATTCCAACTCCGATTGAGTAGTCCAAGCTGAAAACAGAGACACGTTTGGTTTGCCTCCATGTTTCTCACAACTCAAAAGTAGTGCAAGCAAAAAAAAAACAAGCACTAAATGAGGGGGCTCGAAATCAGCAGCTGCAGCTTTCACTTGTTCATTTCATTAAATTCTTTATGCGGATCGAAGTTGGAAGGTCCATCTGAACTGTTCAATGGAAGTAGATTTTAGGTGCATATTTGTCCTTCATTTGGCATGGGTGAACTTCCTTTTTCTCTTTTGATTTTAGGCATTTTTTTTTCGTTCTAGCTTTGCCTTTATGAAATCAATATGTAATCTTCTTTATCCAGTCCTTAAGTACAAATTGAGAATATTTGGGCTTTTGGCAGATCCTTGTTGTTTATACCATTTTTGTAAGATATAGCTTCATTATTACAGTAATAATTTGATGGATGAAAGTTACTTTTATCTCGCAATTCTACTATTATGAACTGAATTGAAATGCGGAACTGAAATGAATGTGTTTTCGCAATTATTTTTTTCAAAACATGTTTAAACTTGTTAACTATTCTGAACTAAATGACTAGTTTTATCAACTTCATTTCTCAAATTACTTGTAATATAATTTTCCTTCCTTTATACGAATGGACTTACAACCAGCTGGTATTCCGGCCATTCAAAATTTTATTTGTGGGACCAACGTGATTATATTGATAAATTAATTGCAAATTTGAAAATTATTTCCTACATTATTACTGTATCGTCTATAAGAGCCATCGTTTTAATTGACGATATTGAAGATTTGTTTTGTTTTAAATCGGAATCTATTAAGCTGAACATTTGTTTTTTATATTTTTTTTCTTGGCTTGATCTAATAATGCGCTGGCAGTAGATTTAGCTTGGTGAAATTTTGCAGTAAATTGTTCCAACATAGTGGACTTAATCCTGGATTTAAAAAAAAAATAAAATTCAACTAAATGCCTAGATTTATTAAAAATTCATATATATATTAACATTTTAATTGAGAAAAATTTCCATTCTATTATTGTATGTTCCAATTCATATAGTTTAATAAATTGGATCATGTTTATTTGGCTAGTATATGTTCATTACATTTAACCATCACACAATATACTAGCATCTTAATCGAGCGCATCGTAACAATGCCAAAAAGCCAGGCCTTTCTTCTCACTGCTTTTTGTTGAAGAAGGAGAAAATGGACCGACAAGCTAACGCAGACCGATCGAGCCGAGTCTTTTCATATTCCTTACCTACATTATAAGAAAGAGTCAACACAAACAGAGTTCAGTCCAAGTTATAGTGAATTCACCAAGAATCAAAGCAAGCAAAAACCACAAACTATACACTCAAACGCAACAGATGGAACTTCAAGGGCCTAGGGAAGTGACCAAACAATGATCAACCTCGAAGGGTTTTTTCAAATTGTCGCAGCTGTGAAATGAAACCAGAATTCGGAGATGCTTGAGGTCGTCTACGCTTTACGTGTTCCAAAGCTTGAGAAAACCTCATACCATGCTTTTTCATTAGATAAGCAATAACCACTGTCACACTGTAAGGTTCGAGAAACAAAAGCTTTCAACATGATGTACTTAGATAACATAATATAAAAGCTATTTTCGAACAAAAAGATATTACTACAAGCCTTTCTTTTTCTTCTTTTTAATGTTTAAATCATATTGTTGATATAATAAGCAAATTCACATTTGTGACAAACTATAAAAGGTTTCGAAATAACAGTAATGCAAGCTGAACTAGTGATGCTCTAACAATGTCTGTAAAAGTAAAAACTTCATATGTCTTTAGTTATGTTGTAACCCTAATAATAAGTATGGAAAACCACCTTCTAGATATTCCCATAAAGCAGTGAACCAACACACCACCACCTAGTCTTTTAGCTTCATCGATGAAACTGAAACACTCGTCGAAATACTGCATTAGATTCGTATCTTCCCTGTCCATGACTGCCTCAAATTTTATCAAAGCACCAAAAATTCGACAAGTTAAAACTTTCATTGCTGACATGTTTCTTAGCTTGTTTATCAAGGAATTGGAAGGACAAAGGGAAAATTATTTGCTAAAAAGCATAAACTCTGATCTGAACTAAGAAATTTTTGCTAGAACAGCAAGAATCAATGATACCTTCGATAATTTTATGAGCAAACTCATTTGGATACAAAGGAAGAGATAGGTTAGCCACGGTTAAGATATGCGTTACATTGGAGCTTTTCAATGCACCCTTATTGTTTGCATCACCCAAGGAACCCAAAAAAAGGCCCTGAAAACCATATATATGAAATTAGTCTAGAGAGAACAAACAAAAGTAGGATAAAGCAAAAGCAAGGTCATCAAAAATGAGTACCTCTTCAATTTGGCATAGAGCACTGTTTCCTTGAAATTTTCTATATATATCTACCCTGCAGCTTTCTTGTATTTCATTTTCGATGGAATAATGGATCTGATCCATTCTTTTTAACCCTTCAAAGGCAGGTGCATGACACTCAACTGGTAAGAAACATGTTTGATCTATGTAACAGAACGACCAAAATTTCTCTATTTTAACCTTTTTACATGTTAAACCAGTTTCCCATGTCAGTGAAACATCAGTTAGCAATTAGCATAGGCATGAATAAGTTAGAATCCAAAAAAAGATAGTGAATTTACATCAAACAGAATTAACCAGCTGAAAAGCTAGCTTGTAGCAGCTACTAACTATCTCATGTTTAACATTAGACTTTCATATAGATTAAAACTACAATCTATACAAATATATATAAACCATATTCAATTCTTTTTGTTAATCCCCATACGGAATCATGAATACCATTTCCAAGTGTTAAAAATGGCATTATGGAACATAATTAGATGTCCAGAACAGTCTGGGAAGAAAAGAAAAGAAAAAGAATCATTCTTATATAAAACCTACATTATTAAACATTCCAATTGGTTTTGCAATTCTGAAATCTGATTTCATTGATCAGCCTAGGTTTCAAGAATTGACGCAAACCCATAATTTTTCACAGCGGAAAACGAGAGCTACGCATTTACCCAGATTTATAGAAACCATGAACTGTATGTATTCTGGAAAAAGTCCCTAATGACTATGTTATACGACTAAGACAGCAGTTAAAGTATAAAAGTACAAAGATATGGAAAAAAAAAAAAAAAAAAAAAAAAGTCTTAAGAAGGCCAAATTTAGCATGTTAACCATCTGGGTAGCTCAAAGATCCAGAGGAAGTTAATTAAAAAATAAAGCAGTGTAAGAGAAATTTCAAAGACATGAAATTGGGGAATGGATAAAGAGAATGAAACTAAAAAGCTTTCCCCTTTTCCTATGAAATTCTGAAATGGGATTGAAGAAAGGAGTACATACCAAAGAGAAGCTCCGGATCTCTTCTTTAACTATGTTTATATTGAATGGTTATTGATTTGGGATGATATTTTCTAGTCATCTGCTCTGACACTAAATATGTCTTCGGAATCATTAGGACACATTAATTGTAATTGTAGTTTAATTTTATACAATTGTATTTCTAACTATTTTTAAACCATAAATTTTTTTTTATAATTTCCTTTTATTAATAGCCGTATTTTACGTATTATATTTATATAAATTTTAAAAAATTAATACCTCATACTATATAAATTTCGAAACTCCAATTAAATATGGAATTAAAATTCTTTTTAAATGAGTGACGAAACTTTTTAAATGTTTATTTTTTCTCTTCATAAAATTCAGATTTAAAATTTTATTTAAGAGATTAATAATATATTTTTATATTTGTTTATATATTCAAACTTTTAAAAAAATATGCATTATTTTTAATTATTCATTCGTTTTTATATCTTTATCATTTTAAAGATTATCAAATCTAGATCAGCTGTATTACGTCTTTAATGGTGCATTGACCGTTGGATTCACCACATGCCATATACTTTGTTCAGTGTGCTATTATTGTTATTATCCCAAGCAATAAAATTGCTTAATTTGAATGGGAGCGATTCATGATTTTAAGACGAGTATAAATTAGAAATGGAAGGACAATGAAGATATTTCTGGTTATTTTTGTGGTGAAGGAAAAAGAAAAGAAAGATTAAATAAGAAAAAAGAAAGAAAGAGAAAAAAAAAGAGGCATGTGTATTTGTATCATTTTCATATTATTTTTTATGCGATAATCATATTCGAGATACTATATATTTACATTAATTTTGACAAGTTTATATTTTAATTTATGTAAATTCTAACACATTCATTATTTATACTATGTTTATATTCTTTTCAGTGTTTAGTGTTTATTTATATTGTAATCGTGTCATATAACAAAGTTAATTTGGAATTATCAAGTCTAATTAATACTGTTAAAATAGTTTTTAATTAGGATAAATCTCAAACTTATATATGAACTTTGGTCTAATGTGTAATTTTAGACATAAAATTTAATTTTGTATATTTTTATACATGAAATTATGATTTGATTCAATTATTAAAGATTATTAACACTATCTACCATCATTTTATGTTTATATATTGCACATAGAAATAATTATATTTATCCAATATAAAAATAAATTGATGTATTTATTTCTTTAAATGTGTATGGTTGAATCAAAATCAAAATTTTATGTATACATTTAAACCACAATCCATGTACATAATTGAACTAAATTAAATTTCATATATCAAATCTCAATTTTAAAAAACCTTTACAATTATATGTAATTTGCCTTAAACGTATTCATGGTATTATTTTTATGTAGATTTTAACACATTAATGTATTTGTACTATAGCTTGTGCCATTGCTTTCCATTTATAGGAAAAACAATTTTCTAAAGAGACCTAAATAATTTTAATTATTTGGAACTAAAAAAAAAAAAAAAAAATAATACAAATTAAATTCTTACAATTTATAAAATAAATAAAATTAAAATTCATAAATTAACGTTTCCCAAGACCCATCCTTAGCAAATTTCATTTCAACATAGAAAAAGAAACAAAAATTATTATAAAGGAGACTTCTCCTTACAGCCTGTTCAGGTTAAATGCCAATGGGAGCTTGAAACATCCAATCTACAAAGTGGTGGCTGATCAGCTATCGCCACCAACCTGCAACAGCAAGCCTTAAATAAAATTTACATGATATGTTGATCATATATCAATATCTTTGCCTAACTGACTGTTTCTCTACAAGATGAAGCAGCTTTTCTTCATTCATGATCTTTCATTTGTTCTTTGTTGGCTCTGCAGCATCACCGGTGAAAATAAAACAAGGGAGCCGTTCAGTTAATGCAAAAATTGAACATGCAATAAAAGAAATGCATAGACAAAACGATTACGAACTGGAAAAAGAATGAATGATTGCAATTCAACTGGCAATACTAACATTGTCATTTATAGATGCAGCTCCATGAAGTCTGCCATGGAGATTTCTAAACACAATCTACATTATTAAGCCTTTAAAGATCCCATTTAAAAGCATATATAGTTGGAATAACCAATTTCATCAAGGCCTGTTTTAGCACTGCGTTGGCACAGTTTTTAAGGTAAAAAATTTGCTTTACACCGCAAATGCAATGGTAAACGGTAAAAACATTTTATTATTTTTAACATAATACTTCTTTGACATTCCAATTCCTTGCAACAAATTTTCACAATAATGTAAAACAGTTAAAAAGTTTTTAAATCCCATTTTTTACCATACTTTTTAAACACACTTAAATTCCAATGAAAATTTTCCTAACCCAAGCTTTTCCCAGCAGCATGATATGTATCAAAAGCTTCATTTAGGGGATTGATGCAAGATTATACAGGGTCATGTTTGTATGTGTGATGGTACTTTTGCATCAAGGGGTTAATATAAAGATGTCTGTATTTATCTATAAAAATAATATTAAGACTAACCTTGAAGAGATTTTTCAAACTCTTTCAATTGCTGGATGAAACCAGGATTAGGAGATGCCAGTGGTCGTTTGCTCCTCACCTGTTCCAAGGCCTGTGAAAGGCTCATACCATGCTTTTTCATTAAATAGGCAACAACGATAGTCACACTGCATGACAACAATTTCAGCACTCAAAATGACTCATCTGAGAAAAAAATATCTAGAAATGCTTTAAGCATCTAACAATTTAAAGAACCAAGGTGTAGCTCGAAAGAATATCCTTTTAAAATGTGTTGTTTAAGCATGGGAAGAAAGGGAAAAACTTTAATATTATTTTCTCTCAAGTAACAGACAGAAAATAGAGGTTTTTATAACCTCCGTTGTCAAGAGTTCCAATTTCTATCTTACTTGTTTTCAGACTTATTTCTTTCTATTGCTGCTGTTTTCAAAATAAACCACACCAAGATCACTAGAAACATTACCTTCTTGATTTTCCAACGAAGCAGTGAACCAATACACCACCACCTTCTCTTTTTGCTTCATCAATGAAATTGAAGCATTCCTCAAAATACTGACTTAAGTTTGTGTCTTCTTTGTCCAAGACTGTCTCGAAGAGAAAAAGAAAGGTTTTAGAGTAACCATTAAATGCCACTTTTTGATGCACAATAGGGCTTAAAACATTAATAAGCATAAGAACATCTAAGGTACTATAAGTACTTATTCTATGGATGGTAGAAATCATAATGCTGCAGACGAAGCACAGAAAAAAGACTAGAGAAAATCATTATATAACAAATGGTACAAACATGGTAGAAATTGATAAAACATGAAGGGAGCTCAGGGGATGCTTGAGCATATGGAGCAGACAGCTTAATATGTGGAGATTAGCATGCAATTGTAACTTAAAGATAACTTGTCACCTTCCTAGTTTTTCCTTTTTTGGCCAATGCCACAATCTTAGACTTAGTTAGAAACTCATAAATGGAGGAAATATGCTATTTGAGGGGTTAAATTATCTAGGACTTTATTTTATATTTAATGGATTTAATTGTAACTTTTATATATAGTTATATATTCAGGATAGTTCAAAAAATTTATATTGACTTGCATTTAACTTCTTTCCCAAGTATTAGGATTTTAGGCTTATATTTGGCATTTAGCAGTTTGTTAGTGTATTTCTTACTCTGTTGATTCCTTTCCGATGTTCTCTATATTTCTTTTGTTTCCTCCCAATTTTGTCTGCTCCTCACACATTATTATCAGTCAATTTCAGATTTTCCCAATAGTCTATCTCTTCTCCTTACTTATCTTACATCACTTGTTTTGAAACACACAACATTTTGCAAAGCTAAAGCCTTATCCTACATCACTCGTTTTGAAACAAAAAATTACTGCAAAGCTAAAGTATGCATTTGGTAACAACTCGATTTTCGCCTAGGTACTGAACAAATTGACAACTTCAAACAACAGCAGACAGGTGAAGTTACAATGCCTAGAAATTCACAGCATTGAAAGTTCAAGCTTTATGATATGTTAGTTCAATTATACAACCTGATAAAGGAGAGCATTCCCACCTGGTATAACTTTGTACACGAAGTCATCGGTATGTACAGGTTTCAGGGAACTAGCCACAGTTAAGATGTGTGTGATATTTAAACTTTTAAGTGCATCCATATTATTAGCAGCTGCAATAGAACCCAAAAAGAGACCCTGAGAAAATCAAAAGCCAAAACAATGAAAACATTCAGAAAGAAATCGCACGAATAATCAAAATAACAGAGCAGATAAGGAAACCGATTCTATTACCTCTTCTATTTCACATGGAACGGTGTCTTCTCTGAAAGTTCGTGTGAAATTTATAACTCGCAAAAGAGCTGCTATTTGATTTCGCACAGAATCATCAATCCGACTCATTGCGATAAAATCTTCTTCTTTAAATGATTCTCCTTCAACTTCAAAATAGGCATAAAACAACCATAAATTGCATGTTCCAATAACCTTAACTAGAATAGGCATTTAGAGAATGTAAGGAAACATACTCAAAGATGCAGCAAGTTAAACAGCAGCAACATGTCATTTTCATATACAATTGCAATTACAAAAAATTTCTGAATCAAAATCAATAAATGATTTTGTGAAAGGAATTCATTAACCAACATGAGAAATGTTTCCAAAAGGCACCACTCAAATTAATATTTTCAAATTTATAAGTCGGGAAAAAAAACCCCTAAGAAATGGAAATTTTTAGGATGTGGAAAACCAACGGCAAAAGCAGATTATGTATTTTACATGAAAAACAAAAATGATTCCGGTGAAAACAGCAAGACAGGTAATTCAAGAAACCAAATTCATCATCAGAGCTCCCCCACCCCCTCCAAAAAAAATTAATATAACATCATTCAAATTATCAAAATCCACATCAACCTTCAAGGGCTGTTCCCATTTCCAAAATGATAATAATAAGATTAAGTGCATCGAATATAGTTTTTTTTCTTATTGAAAATAATTAGAATACTTTACCTGTAAAGATTCCCTGGGAATTACGAGGAAATAGCAAGAAAAAATGGTGATTACCTGAAAAAAATAGATGGGAGAAATTCCGAAAGAAAATCGAATGAAGATCGCGTGGCTGGGATCACCTAAAACGGTGCGTTTGACGTAAAATTATTTATTTTCCATATTTAAATAATATTTTTATTAGAAACTACGCTATTAGTCACAGAATTATGTCAAAAAAGTCTAAATTTTGTTTTTTTTCTCACTCAGCTTTTAAGTGGCTCCTTTTAGTTAGTATAATAATAATTTTAGTCCAAAAATTTTATAATTTTTTCAATTTGACCTGGGTTCTATATAAAAATTATAAAAAAACCTTAAAATTATTAAAAATTTAAAAATTCTATATATAAAATCTAAAAAAATAAAATCTCTAAAATGTTGTTTTAGTTGGTATAATAACACTTATATACATACGAATTAACAACAAGGTAAATTTCGACCTGAGCTTTTAAGTTGGATGCTTGACCACATATCTATCATAGCTTTTATCTGAGATTTACGCGTAAAAATAAACAAATTCGTACGCTGAATAAAATATACTCAATAGTACTAACATAATTTGAATTAAATTATAAACATAATAAAATTAAATATACAACTATTTAGTAAGATTATTCATAATAACAACAACCATTTCAAGAATAACATTATTGATACATATACATTTGGAAATTATTTAACCATTAATGGCTTCATACCATTCATCATTAAATCATATTTTTGTCAACATTTTGCTTGGTTTCATGTAACTTAGTTTCGATGCACTCTTAAAGCATTTGCATTTATCTTATCATATCCTAATCATGTTGTATATTAACATATATGATGAACATGTCATTTTTACATTTTAATATATATTAACCAAATCTGATATAAGAACAGATACATAGATTAGTCCAACATCATATCGAAGTACTAATCCGGTATAAATGCACCGATCCCACTAATCACACTAAAATACGCTTGTACCCCCAAGGTATTTGAGATGGTGATACGTTCTCGACTCTAGGATATTAGGGAACTATCACAATATATACACGCATAGCACTGAGTCCCACACCTATCGATACAAACCCAATAGTATGCCAACTATACATGTAACTCTATCTGACAATGTTAATAGAGCAATATCTCGTTATTAAGTATCGTATATCATCAAGCAAACATATACAATTACAATCAATCCAATAAATTATCATAATTCACATATTTAGGTATGGTCGATGAATAACTTCGCTGGCAACCCCTAACCCTCAACAGTCCTCTTTCAGCAAAAAGGCTCTTTGAACATGAAAAGCCTCCATGGCGGCCACCTGTTTAACAGTTGAGCAATCAAACACCACCCCCACTAAACTGCCTTTGTCATTTCATTCGTCGGCCAATTTTCGAGCTTGAGGAGGATCGTTTTTTTGGAATAATAATGCTTGGCCTCGGATAGGCTTTTCCCTTCCACAGTAGAGGCTTTCTAAGTGGCGTCAACTTTGCGCTTGGCTCATTTTTGAACTATGTCAGTCGCTCAAGCTCGAAGACTAGTCCATTTGCTATACGGATAACAACATTGTCTTTGTGAGTCCATGTTGGCTCCTGTTTTGTATGATGTATACGAGGATTCACATTTATTGTTTCAGGTTTGCAGTGACAATTCCATCAATAGGAAAGCAACGTGGATTGATAAAGATTCATTCCAACAAAGCGATTGATAGCTGCTGGCTATTACATGGGCTTAAACCCTCTTCTCTGCTCCCTCCCAACGTTCAATGATGGAGGCTTTCAATTCGAGTGTCGAATCCTTACGAACTACCAAATTAGGGCTTTAAGTTGATTGGCTATTAGAGCCTTATTTTGTTGTGATCAGAGCTTTAGCTCTAGTTTATTATACCAAACTTGTTACAAATTTGTCTGACTTCAAATTAAGTACAAACAATAAAATTTGAAATCAAATTATTTCTAACCAACTTACCTTAAAACTATCCCAAGTTCTAAACACATCCAATCCACCTCGTCCAGTCGTCCTTGAAAACGCCAGACACACGAAACTCAATCCAAGCCTTAGAATGCCCAAATTGTTTCAAAATTCCCAATACCAACAATAAAAACTTCTTTGGATTCTGATTTTTCTCATCGCCTTCTTGGATCCAAGTCTTAACTAAACCCCTCCAAAATCCCTCATGTTCCGTAGATTCTGCACCTCTCTCTTTCACGCCAAACAGCTCCCACTTCCCCTCCCCTTCCCCCTAAAACCCACTTTTTCAACACCCCGAACTCTTTCCAAACGACTCTTTTTCACTTCTGCCATCAAAATGGCTGATACCCAGAAGTTCCGTTCTTTTCCCTCCCTTGAAAAAGCCTCAAAACCAGAGTTACTTCGTGCTTTGGAGTCTTCTTTAGGAATATCTTTCAGCTCTGACTCTATTTGCCCCTCCCCAAATCCTTTAATCATTGTTATAAGTGGTCCGAGTGGGGTAGGCAAAGATGCAGTCATCAAAAGATTGAGAGAAGTTAGGGAGAATCTTCATTTTGTTGTTACTGCTACAAGCAGAGGAATGAGACCTGGTGAAGTTAATGGTAAGGATTACTTTTTTGTGTCAAAGGATGAGTTTTTATCAATGGTTGAAAAAGATGAGCTTTTGGAGTATGCTTTAGTTTACGGGGATTATAAAGGAATACCCAAGAAGCAAATAAGGGATTTTATGGCAAAAGGGTGTGATATTGTGTTGCGAGTGGACATTCAAGGAGCTGAAACGTTGAGGAAGGTTCTTGGGGATTCTGGGGTGTTCATTTTTCTGGTGGCTGAGAGTGAGCTTGCTCTTGTTGAGAGGCTGATCGACAGGAAGACTGAGAGTGAGGAGGAATTGCTTGTTAGGATTGCTACTGCTAGAGAAGAGGTGAAGCGTGTTAAGAGATTTGATTATGTTGTTGTTAATGCTAAAGGGAAGCTTGAGGAGGCTGTAGATTTGGTGGGGTCTATCATTGATGCTGAGAAGGCTAAGGTTAGGCAAAGGGAGCCAATCATTTGAGGTTTTTCTTGTGAAGGGTTCTCGGTTTGGTATTTTTGAAGTAGTTTTTTATTTGTTTGTCCAACTTTGTGTTATTGGGAATTTGCTAATTTGAATAAAGACTAGTTACTTGTTTCATGATGATACTAGATTAGGGATTATTTCTGTTTTTTAAAGTGCATGATGCTGAGATAGATATTATTGGGTGCAGGATAACTATGCGTTTAAGCAGGTATTGAATCGTGAGCTTATTATACTGTGAAGAATTGCACTTTTGGCTAGAGTTTTCTTTATTCATTGTTACATCTAGACGATTTTAGAGGAAACAGCCTAAAACTTTTAGTGTTCGTGTTCCGCTTAACATGTCTTTTGAAGCCTTGTCATCTTTAGTTCCATCGTTTATGCCGGGGGGAGACCTGGTCATCCATGTACTTTTTGTTATATTCTCATGTGTCATAACCATGTTTAAGATATTATATATTTAAATATCTTTTTCTATGATAGTAATTCGTTTTATTTAATTTTTTATGTTTGCTTATTTGTGTCATGTTAGTGCTGTTTTTTCATGTCGTATTTTTGCTATTTTTCTAGTGTGTAATCTTGTCATGTCCAAAGTTGCACTCTCTAGAGTGCACAATTTTGTGGTCACTAGCTTGTTTTATCTGGACTTTTAAGCGTTTATGCTGAAAATTTCAATTCTTATGTTGTTAATTAGCTGATAGAATGATACTAGATCTATTGTGTCGGAGTTATATCTGGCTATCCTCTTCTGGATTAAGATCTTTGTAGCCAACTTGATATTAAAAAGTTAAAATTCAAGCTGTTGTTATAAGGTTTTTATGAGGTGAATTTCTTGTTGGAGTTGAATTGCTGTTTATGCTACCTGGACTCATGGGTTTGTGTCTAATATGGTCGTGCTCAAGTTTTTCTATGTTTTCTGTATGTGGAGGATCATACTCTAATATATACCCAAATACATGTAGGACACAAGTCTGGGATATGAGTCCAGATTAAAAAACTACTTTCAACAATCTAGTAATTATCAATTGCTTTTCCTTTAGCCACCTTTTCACATTTAACTGCATGATTGAATTTTTGCTATGCATTCACTGAATGTGTTGCTGCTGACTCAATGTTTTCCTTCAACTCAATAAAGTATATCAGTTTAATCATGTGTTAACGCATACAACTTTCTAAAGGTTGCACACGTTCGAAAGAATGGTGTAGGTGGTTGAATTAAGTGATTCAAGTCAATAAAATTTAACATTACTCTGGATTCTGCAGTTGAGTGTTACGGCACCGTTTTAAACTTATCCCTTTGCTCGACACCTGACAAGAATGCTGAATGACACAATTGAACACAGTCCACAGCCTGATTTCCCTTTTCCTGATTGTGCTGTTAGATGGTACTGGTTTTCTTTTTCTCTATATGAATTGCTTGCTTTGGTCTTCTTTTAACCTTTTGTTTTCATTTGGAGCTGCATTTGAAGTGATTGTATCAACGATGCACTTCTCATTTCCCTCTTGCACTCTGTTAAGTAACAAATCACTCCTGTTGTTGGTTGATTTCATGTGTTTTTCCATTTTCTTAAATGATCACTCATCATTGTTTGGACTTTGAGGCATCAATGATATCAAGACAGGTTATTTTGAGTTATTAACTTTGTATTTTGTGGATTCTCACCCAAATCTAAACCTACATTACTCAAACTCGGTATGGTTAGAAATTTTTTAAAGTTTTTCATGTATTCAGGATCCTTGGAGGTCATATCCTTGTATCCATACGCCTGATATAAGTATCAGATACATGTACTTAAGAAAAAAAGAGGGGAAACTAAGATTCTGTAAAGTTTCTTACTTTGATCCTGTCTCTTTGCTGTTTGTCTCTCTCTTAAAAGGGATGTATCTTGGATTATTAGTAACTCGCTCTTTTTCTCTGGTTTCTCATAAATCTCAATTGGGTGATAATTTAACTTTAAATATTCCATATACAAGAGACTATCCAACATATATTAATGCATAAAGTTTTCTTTTTCATCATCAGGTTTTCCTAAACATTACCAGTGGAAACAAGAAATTGGGTTCGATAATTCTAATTGAAGTGGTAAAGGGATTTATAAGTGAACCACAAGACGTTACTTATAAAAAGAAAAATTAAAAATTAGTTTTTTGTTTTATTTTTAATTTCAAGATTTATATTAATGTACTGTTACACTAACAATGAATTATGTGATGCCATTTGTCAAAAATTTTGATTAACTGTTAAACTATCAATATATAAGTTTATACATTATAATGTATCAAATACAAATGATGTGTTATTTACGGACAGTTAGTGGACCAAACACAAATTGACATACAAAATAGAAGAAACACACGATAAAATAATATCTAGCCAACAACTTCCCTGGAAATATGACGGAAAGACAATAGAGAAAGTACCATATTTGAGCCGCAGAGAAGTTATGAGAATAGAGAAAGCAATGCAGAGTATGTCTCTTCAACAATGGTGGTTGGAGAACCAGAAAATAAACTCACACTCTTTGCTCCCGCGCTTTCAATCATTGAGAAAGTCAACAGTAGTTCCATTTCTAATGCTGGAGAAATAACAGCAGTGAGTTAGATGATAAATCACAAGTTGGAAGATGGAATCATACAACTCAGACATGGAGAAACAATATGGTGTTTGCATTCTGCTTAAAATATCCTTTAAAGCCTTGTTATATAGATTTTTTTTCATGTTTATTTATTCACATTATGTACGTGTTATTTTTTCGTATTGTGTCGTGTAGCCGTATTGCTCTATCTCTAGAGTGCACATGTGGTTACTAGCTTGTTTTATCTTAGACTAAGTGAACTTTTAAGTGTTTATGCTAAAATATTCACTTGTTAACTAGCTGATAGAATGATACTTGATCTTTTATTGTTTTATATTTTCCATCTTTTATTCTCTCTCTATAAGCACCATACATCTATTACAGTTACAGCCAATCTCTTTTATATAATTACTGCTACGCTGGTTTAATAACGATACAAATTATTCACCACAAGTTGTTTACATTTTTAGCTGCTGATTTAATTATGAATTAATAAAAAAAACCAGAATGATTCTTGTTTTCTTGTAAAAAAGTAAACACCCATCTGTCATCGTACTATTCGATTAAACAAAGAACAAACAGGGCACAAGGGACTTTAGAGAAATCATTGGCCCTAATAAACAGCTTTGGAATTTTGAGAAATGTATATACATTGGTGTCAGCTCCATGACCACTAGGTCCAAGATTTTGAAGATTAAACCAAGGGAAGTTGGATATGTGCATAAGTTGACACAGATTCCATCCTTATCAGTGGTCCCAAAAGTGCAAATGCATGCCAGCGTTGTCACCCCCTCTTTTATCAACCACCACAACAGACTTTGATCCTCCAAGCTTTGAGAGTTGATGATGATTGGACTTTGAAACAGATAGCAAAACATATATATTTTTTAATTAATTCGGTGCTTAATTAAGAATTTCAAGCTGGTTTATACAGTAATTTCATTGCCGTTTCTTGTTCTAAAATTTGCAACAAGTGCATGTGACAAGAATCACTGTCGTAAATGAGCATTGGAATCATCATATTTTAAGCTCTCAAATGGCATTTAAAAAAATGAAAAAAAGTTGAGTCTATCAGTTATATCCATGGAAGTTGAGGTTGAGAATTGATAGAAAAAGGCAGAGAGAGAAAATACCTTATCTGAAAGTTTTCGTTTTCGAGTATAGTCCAAGGCAGCATTTGCTTCTCTGGTGGCATTAAAGAGACCAAAAACTAATTTTCCTCCACTCATAAACACCACCCCTATCTGCTTTGCAAAAGCCAACAATTCCTTTTCTCTCTATCAACCTCTTTATTATTATTATAATTTGCACCATAAAACAATCATTCTTGGTCTTTCACTATACATCTACAGGCATTCCCACACCAGCAAGACATAGTTTCCGGTTCCGGTCAGACCCATTTCAAGCCGTATCCTAGGTTTGTTCCCTGTGAATCTCATTGTCAAGTCATTTTATTCTTTTATTAGTGTTTTTCATTGGGGTTCACTATTCACAAAGTAACAAGGTTTTTAGGCTTTGACGGCTTAAATACTTGTGCTTCACGTTACGGTAATAAGTGCCATCAATTCATCCTAATAACATCTATTAAATTTCCAACTTCATAAAATGATATGCAGCTGAGGTCAGATGTATCTTTATAGAGGAATAAAAGTGATACTTACAGATCATCTATTAAATGAAATTGTTGGTGAAATTCGAATCTTGATTCTTATTAGAATACTAATGAGATTCAACTAACAAAACTGATCCTATTGGAAACAATATGCCATTACTGTTATAGATGAAAATCTTAAACATGTTCTCGATCAATTAGTGTGTTCTTTTATTTCGCAATGTTAGAATTGAGTTACTTGTTAAAATAAAATATAGTGGTAAAATAAAATAAAAATAAAATTCATATAGAATTACACTTTATTTTATTTTATTTTAAAATGAGGTTTTATAACGTTATTACACTCATATATTTGATATTGATTAGGTGTTTCAACTTTATTACACTCCTTCTACAAACCTATAAATAGACATAGTCGATTTTACTTTGCCATACATCATCATTGTCGATTTTACACTCGCAGTGACGTGAACGGGGAAATGGCACAGATTCTGGCACCTTCAACTCAATGGCAGATGAGAGTACCAAAGAGCTCGACCTTTGGAAGCCCCATTGCAACAAAGATGTGGAGTTCTTTGTTATTGAAACAGAACATGAAAGGAGCAGCCAAAAGTGCTGGCAAATTCAGAGTGCTTGCCTTGCACTCTGAGAACAGCACTGTCAACAGGACAGAAAAGCTACTAAACATGGACATCACTCCATACACTGACAAGATCATTGCTGAATATATTTGGTACATCATCATCAACCCTTACACATACATCAATGTTTCAAACATCACCTTTATTTTTTCTCTCATTTGTTTTGTCCCAATAGTAAAGTAATTAATCCAATCGGTTCATGCAACCACCTACTGAAACAGGATAGGAGGCAGTGGAATCGACATGCGGAGCAAGTCAAGGGTAAGATAAAAGTACCATAACTAGAATTTGTGTAATTTTCAATGCATATAGTGTTTTTTTTTTCCTTATGTTTATTTCCTATGATTTGCAGACAATTTCAAAGCCTGTTGAACATCCCTCCGAACTTCCTAAGTGGAACTATGATGGATCAAGCACTGGACAAGCACCTGGTGAAGATAGTGAAGTTATTCTATAGTAAGACCTCTAAAAGGAAAGATTAGAATTTTGTTTATTATTATTATTTTTTTATCATCAAAATAACCATTTTGATTGAAAAACTTCATCCAGCCCTCAAGCAATTTTTAAGGACCCTTTCAGGGGAGGTAACAATATTTTGGTGAGTATTGTATTATCTAAAATGTTCTAATTAATTCATTGTTTCAATTAATAGTGTGGATGATATTTTCTCTTGTATTTTACAAAGGTGATCTGTGATGCATACACACCGGCTGGCGAGCCGATCCCCACGAACAAGCGTCACAAAGCTGCTGAGATTTTCAGTAACAAGAAGGTGGTTGATGAAGTCCCATGGTATGGATTCAATCATCTCGTTCTTCCGTTTAAATTTGGATTAATTTCAGAACTAAATTTAATAACCTTATTGCTGCAAAGATTCTTTTAAAGTGTATTAAAAATGTTGTGTTTAGGTTTGGGATTGAGCAAGAGTACACTTTGCTTCAACAAAACGTGAAATGGCCTTTGGGTTGGCCTGTTGGAGGCTACCCTGGTCCTCAGGTAATATAATTGTATGCATTCATGATATAAATAATATAGTTTCACATGCACTTATAAATGAAGCTATGTGGTTCTTTTATTGCCAAATTCAGGGTCCTTATTACTGTGGAGCTGGAGCCGACAAGTCGTTCGGGCGTGACATCTCTGATGCTCATTACAAGGCTTGCTTATATGCTGGTATTAACATCAGTGGCACCAATGGGGAGGTCATGCCAGGCCAGGTCTGTTGTTGTTGCTTTCATGCTTGCTTTGCTTGTATATTTATCAGATATCGCCATTTGATATTGTAAATTACCATGCAGTGGGAGTATCAAGTTGGTCCAAGTGTTGGCATTGAAGCTGGAGACCATATCTGGTGTTCCAGATACATTCTTGAGGTATTTATTCTCTATATATGATTTGGCTATACTTTTATGGTGGTTGATCCAATGAATTGTGGCTTTAATTTTCAGAACCTGTACATCCATAATAGTACATTTTGCTTATTGCATAAACTGCAAGACCCTTTTCTTCAACATGAAAGGACTGTGTGTTAGGCAAACTTAACTTGATTGTTAGTGCTGTGTGTTGGCTTTCCCGTTGATTACCATACGTAGATCAAGTATAGGGGTACATATATGAATGAACACATTAGTATCCCATGGTCACCTTCGAGTCCGGCTAACGCAGCGTTTTTACCAATGTTTTCCTCTATTCCTACAGAGAATCACTGAACAAGCTGGCGTTGTTCTCTCCCTTGATCCTAAGCCAATAGAGGTAACCGAACATCCTGAGCAGCTCGGTTCTTACTAGTTAGTCCCGTATTAGAGGGTTTCTCAATTCTCATTTCATGTTTTCCAGGGTGACTGGAATGGTGCTGGATGCCACACCAATTACAGTACAAAGAGCATGAGGGAAGAGGGAGGCTTTGAAGTTATAAAGAAAGCCATCTTGAATTTGTCACTTCGCCATAAGGAACATATTAGTGCCTATGGTGAAGGAAACGAGAGAAGACTCACAGGGAAGCATGAGACTGCAAGTATCGAGACGTTTTCTTGGGTATGTTTGATGAAGATATATGTACTGGATGCCATGGAATGAATCATTAGATTCTTTTTTCTTTAATTGTTCTTCACGTTTCGTAAATTTCAACTTGCAGGGAGTGGCTAACCGTGGTTGCTCCATCCGTGTCGGGCGTGACACTGAGAAGAATGGAAAAGGTACTACTATCACAATGTCAGGCCCTTCGTAGATATCAGATAAGATTCTCCAAATATATGAAAAAGTTTCTTATTTCAACACTCATTCATTTGTTAGGTTACTTGGAAGATAGGCGTCCGGCTTCGAACATGGACCCTTATGTTGTAACAGGATTACTTGCAGAAACTACAATCTTGTATGAGCCAACACTTGAAGCTGAAGCACTTGCTGCTCAAAAGGTGGCTTTGAAGGTCTAATTAACACAATCTGCAATATATATATATGTATCAACTCAATAAAGTAAGCAATTAGGTTGAGGCAGCTCATTCACGAGGATGGTTTTCATTTTTGCCTTCTTCTCTTTCTTTCTTTTTTTTTTTTTCCATTTGTTCTAATTTAGGGAATATCCCTGTAAATAAAGGGTCCTAAAAATGAGTTGCATTGTGATCTTTCCTACCTTGTCTGATGATTCTCAAATGGATTATGTTTTGTGAATCAAAATTACTGTATCTTATAAACTATCTCCATTTAATTGATATTTTTGTTGTTGGTTTGCTACAATCAAGCCAAAGTTTTTTTTTTATTATATATATATATATAAAGCCAAAGCTTTTGGTGTCACAAAAAATGCAAAGTCCATAATCTCAATTTTCATCTCACATTCGGCATGAGAACTTCAACCTCAAATTTCTAGTCAATCTCAAGCATTTTAAGTCTCAAATTTGTAGTTTATTTCAATTCATTTTTTCTTTATCTTGTCAAAGTTTGATTATCTAAATAAAAACCAAACATGCAATTACGATTTAAATAGATAAATAAATGCTCGCTACCGAAATATTCAACTTTATTCTTTCTTTGCAATGTTGAACAAGAAAAGTTTATTCCCTCCAAAGTAATAGACTTTGGCATTCATGCCAACTAATTAATAAATCATCTCACTATTAAATTAGATTAAACATATACAATTTGATTTTTAAATTTATCCTATTCATATAATAAAGTAGATTAATATCTAAACAAACTCAAATTAAGAATCCAAAGAAACATAAGGTAAATAGCCTTCGAGCTTATAGAGTATGTAATTTTACATAAAAATAGTTTTAATAGAAGGTTTTTAAAATTGGATTGATAGTTGAATTAATTGAATCATCAATTCGATCGATTTATCTGGTTTAATTGAATAAATTATTAAAAATTAAAAAAATAAAGAAAATTAATTCAATTGTCAATTCAATTAAATTTTTATCCAATTTAATTAATTTGTGGGTAAATAGAAGTCAAACCATTATTTTGAATTGACACCCTAATCAAATGCTTTTACCTCCCAACATTTTGATCGAAGAGTAGCCCAAGCTGCATGTCTCATCTAGCAATTACTATGCAACGGGGTATAAATTTCAAGTATCAATCTTCTTCTCTCTACTTATACTTACACTTCTTCTCTAATGACTTTTTTTTTTTCCATTACAAAACACTCGTGCAAATGCTAACTCGACAAATCCTGCTAACTCTCCAGCCCAATCCACTATCCAACTAAAATAAATACAAGATTGAATATTTGGATTCCTTATCCCTCTATTGAGGTAACCTCAGAAAAGGAATAGGAATACAAGCCATTACTTTGAAATGAAGAAGCGTCACTTCCACTTTATATGAAAAAGTGAGTGAAGAACATCCAAGAAATATGATTAAATAAATTTCATGATTGGAAAAAAAGAACCCAGTCCTTGCTTATATATATATATAACTGATCCCTGTCTCAATTCCTTGTGAATTAATTTATTTTTTATTGTTTCTCTTTAGCTCAAAAAAGATTAAAACTATGGGTTCTGGTGGATCAAAATCAACTGCATTAATGCTGTTGTTTCTCAATCTTGGATTGTATATCATTGTTACAATAATAGCTGGTTGGGCAGTAAATCATGCAATTGAAAGAACCCATGAAACAGGTCAATTTCAACTGCTTTGTTTGTGTCAAATTCACAAAATAATTGTTTTTGTAAAATTGTATTTGGATTTTTGCAGCATCTGTGTTATCAATCCCGGCTCGTATATTTCCGATATACTTTCCGATGGGAAACATGGCGACCGGTCTCTTTGTGATCTTCTCCCTCATTGCGGGTGTTGTGGGGGTCGCCACCTCGGTTACCGGTGTCACCAATGTTCTTCAATGGGATGCCCCTAATTTAGGTGCCGCCGCTGCTTCCTCCCTTCTCACTTGGACCCTCACTATGCTTGCCATGGGGTTAGTTTTTACCTCATTGATACATATTTATATATATCATTAAAAAAACACTAATAAATTCAAAATGGTACGTGAAAATACACCAATATCTTGGTATTAAAGTAAAATTGTTGATGACTTATATATATATATATTGGTAGTTTTTAACTTTTTATACGTATTTAGAACCTTATGTATGGGGCTGATTTTGTAGGTTTGCATGTAAAGAGATCTACATTGGCTGGACAGATTCCAATTTGGTAAATCTTTTAATTATCAAACTGATATTTAAAAGTAAATTTTATTTCATTTAATTTGAATGTATTATTTATACTGGCGGTGGCGGATAATGCAGCGGACATTGGAAGTGATAACTATAGTTGCGAGCGCAACGCAGCTGATATGCACAGGTGCAATCCATGCTGGTGCTGAAGAATTTACTCCAACAACCCTTGCTGCCGGAACAGTTTGACTTGGAATTGCATATTATCCCATGAACTGATGGACATTCTTTCTATCCCTCCTCATTGTCTTTTGTAGGAATGATTGTATACATTTGTTATGGCCTTTAAATTTTATTTATAATAATAATAATAATAATAATAAAAGAGATCTGTTAAATAAAAAGTTTAGTCTTGGATAATGGATACAATGTTAACCAGTTTTCAATTTCATAATATAACATTTTATTTTTATGTATATTATAGGTTAATTTTTTAATTTTTTTTTGCAAAATATCAAAACTTTTTTTTTATATTTCATGGATTTTATGAGTATTTTAATATGGATATGGTTGTCAATGTAAAAGCATATGAGTTCGATTGTACTAAAATGTATTATACTTATATTATATTAAAAAGAACAAATATGATCAGAATTTATAATAAAATTATTAAAAAATTCAATACATCATTCTTTTAAAAATTAAAATATATATAAATCAATATAATAATAAAATTATAGGTCGACCTTCAAAAATTTATAATTTAAAATTATTCTCCGTTTTTTTACTTCACCCCTTAAGGAAATGTTTAATTAATTTTATCATTATTGAATTATCAAATATTAATTATTATTTTTAAATGCGATTTCGTGATATACTTTGAATGAAAATAACGTATACTCATAATTGTTTCATATAGTTTTTTTTTTTCAATTTCAAATATTATATGATTTTAGCATTCATGGGCTTTAATATTTTTTGCATTATATGTTTTTTAAACTAATGAAATATTTAAAATTATAATACTGTTAAAACTTTTGTTAAATTTTATTTAGAATTTATAATGAATATTATAGGTAAATAATTATTTTAATTTACATTTTATAATAATTAATTTTTTATTTTTTCAACTAAATTATATCTTATATCTTATAATATACATTGCAAAAAAATTTATTAATTTTTATTTAAATAATAATTTTACAAAACACAAAATGCAAAACTAATATAAGAACTAAATTACGTACGAGGACATCCTAAATATTTATTTCTATAATAATATTGATATCAGTTTAAACCGAACTCAAATCGGACCCGATTTGACCCGTTTGGTAAACCACTTCCGGGCATGTAAACATATCCATTGTCGTTAGGGAATAGAGATGGAAGAAGCTAGGGCTAGAATTCTCATGTCTGGAACAATGGTGGGATTGGTGATTGATAATAAGGATCCAAATTCCGGTTATATTAGCTAAATTACCCGCCAACCCATCAACAAATTGAAAAGGAATATAAGCCTTTCCATTCTCTTCTCCCCCACCAAAACCCCCCAATGAACTGCACTCACAATCCAATTCCAACGGTTAAATCCCCTTTCCATTTCGTGTTGAGCCCTAATTTCAAATCCCTAATCCACCCAACTGCTACCCGGATTTTAAATTTCCCTCCAAAGCATCCCAACCGTTTACCCCTTCTTTCATATTGCAGTAAATCCCCCAATTTTCGTTTTATTTCAAAGAAAAGGAATTTCGAAGTCAAAGCATCAATCGGAAGTAACAATGGTGAAGCAGGGAACTGGGTACGCTGGTTGCCCACTGGAGGTTTAGCAGCTGATAAAGTTTTGAGATTGATTTCAACTGCTACTTCAAGTCCCATTTGCCAGTTCATTTCTTCACCTACCACTTTTTTGCATTCAGTGGACCCTAGAATCAAATTGGTAAAGATTTACAATTTCAATCTTTTATGATTGTAAAATATGATGGAATTGGCCAAATTGAGTTCTTTGAATAGTTGGCTACTTGGTAATCTTGATTTCTTTTTTTGGGGGGACAATTTTTATGGTTTAAGTTGCTTGTGGGTTGATTAGATTAGTTTCATTATGGAGTGTCATGAATAAGTTATTTGGTTTTTTCTTTTTTTCCTTTTTCTTAATGGGTTTTCCTCATCGCAATTTGGTAAATGTCTAGATGAAGTTATAAAACACTGTAAGTTCAGGAATTCACCTAAATATTTAGCTGAATGTTATAGCATTGTGAGTTGCCCTCAGGTTTTCTTTCTCTATGACTTATGCCTTAATCTTGCATGCTATTGGGAAAATATAGAGAGAATATGTGTAAACTTTGTTGTGAAACTGTTTCCCAGTATCTTAGATACTAATCTTGATAATGCAGGTATGGCTATTGGCGTTAGTTGTTTTACCAGCGCGTGCCCAAATAGCACTTCGTTTTGGATTGGTAGCGTACATTGCTCTTTTGTCAATGTTGTTTCTCCCAAAAAATGTGTGGATGGTAAGGTTTTAAAGTTGTTAGCTGCTAGAGTGAAGTATGTTTTGATAAATTATTCAGTTTCTCAATGCAACTTTCATGTTATTCCTTTGAACTTTTTCCTTAATGAACTTGATCAAGTTCAGCTTTTTCCTTAATCTAGTTTTATAGTTAGTGATTATTTCTTTATGCCAAACGTTGGTATAGTTTATAATTACTTGTCAAAGGTTCTGTCATCTGCTGTCCAAGCACTGGTTTCAAAATATGCTATTGTTTAAAGACATCCTTTAAACTGTGACGGCTGTTGGTTGCTTACTCTGTTGCATTGTTGTTCTGTGCGCCTTAAACTGCGTTCCAATCTTTCACATTTCATTTCAAGTTTAACTTGCATAGTACTAGGAAACATTATGCCCGTACTAGTTGCATATAGTAAAATTTACCGATTAAATAATCTTTTTTAATTCTGGCTTACTGAGTCCAGCAATTCTTGTAGGATCAATTGGGAAGGGTGTCACTACTTTGTGGAATTTTATTCGTATTGTCAGGGCTTGGTACTGATGGTGTACCACAACTTCTTCAGTCAAGAACCCCACCATCTTCACTGACAGGGTTGCCTGATCTTCCAAAATCATTAAGTGGCTATTCATATTTAATCATGAAGCTAGGACCATTACAGTTTACAAGGAAGGGATTGTCTGTTGCTAGCACAGCATCATGTTTAACCTTCATTGTAAGTTGCTTGCTACATAAGTAAAAAAAAAAAATGATATAACATTACTTTCAAAAACCTTCTACCACTTAAATAGGCAATTCTATAACTACTCAAATATGTATATGTCTTGCATAGTAGCTCAGACATATTGTGTTTGAGAAACAAATACTTTTTATTATTCTCAGTTAGGTCTCTATTTTTTTGAAAGATCTTTCAAAGTGCAAGCCTTTGCTTAGCGACCACAACCCCAGAACAACTTGCATTTGGTTTGCGGTGGTTTATGCTTCCTTTGAGTTATATTGGTGTCCCAGTGGCTGAAATTGTTCTTACACTCATGCTTTCATTGAGGTTTATCAATTTAGTGTTTGATGAGGTAAGAGAGATCATGTTGGTATTTCTTCATTCTATTTAGTACGAAAATTTTCTTGTTTCATGTTTGTGTTTGTTAATGCAGGATTAATCCTGCCAAACTTCATGTGTAAACAGGTTCGTAATGTTGCATTGGGGATTGTATCTCGTAGGATAAATTGGCAACACTTGACAATGAAGGAAACGATTGATGGTAAGAATATACACTAGACAGGGAGCTCTCTTTCTATCTCTATCTCTTCATTAATTGTGTGTGTAGAGAAAAGATGGTTGTGGGGGTGGGGGTGGGAGAGTAGGTTTGTTATGGTTTTCAGCAGTACAAACTGAAGTTAATGGGCCATGATAAAGTTTAGGAAAAAAAATCATCATAATGGCTAGCTTTCATAAATAAATTACAGATTGCACATATCTCCATTTTAAATACTTAGGAATACAATGACAGTCTAGAACTACATATCTGACCTCTGCAGGAATGGTTAAATCATTATCATATTATAGTAATGAAAATCTTTAGTGAAAACTTGCGCTTTATCTGTTTTTCCGAATCTTTGTTTTTTCTTGACGTACTAGTGTTCCCATGCATGGCTAGATATACGTATGAGAATATGACCCTTCAAGTACATGGACTAATTTGCAAAAAGTTGTAGATACTTATGTTAGACACGTAATCACATTGACACCCAAGGATCGAGTAACATAGGCTTTTTTACTTGTAGAGGAAAAATAGAAGAAAAAACAATGAAAATTTTAGGATCATTAATGGAAAATTATATGATTCTTTTTAGGTGAAACAATCAGATTTAGGCATCAAACCCATAAGTTAAAAAAACATGAAATTATGGTTTTCAACAGTTTTACTCTTTAAATAGGTAATTCTATGAATATATCCTTTATAAGTTATAACTTATTTGTTTTCAAATTATTTTTCAATATTTATCTGCTTTAAAGATTTTAAAACTTCATGTACAACATGTAATCTAGCAAAAACTTTTTGACTAGAGTTTTTATTTCTTTTCCCTAGAAGTTATTTTCTATCATATTGTGTGATGACAGTTACATTAGACAAAGGGGCTTTGTTTCTGCCTTATCCGCTTCTGATTTCATGTATTCCTCACCTATTGTTTCTTTGGGCTTTGATTCCAGTTTTTGCTTCCTACATTCAGCGGATCTTCAAAAACATTTTTAAGCATGCAGAGCAAATCTCTCAGGTTCATATTCAGGCTTAGCCTCTTTGCAATTCCTATCACCAGTTTTTTATTGGGCCAAAAGGAAAAACTAACATTTCACACATTCAGTCATTTTTCTCGTGCCTTTGATGGATTCATGATCGATCTTCCAAATGTATAAAGTTAAACATAAATGTTTGGGACATGTACCCATATTGAACACTCACCCTCGAACCTCAGTAATATAGCTTCCAATAAAGGTTTGTGCATGCAATATCTGAGCAGTTGAATTGGTTTTTGACAGGCAATGATAGTTAGGGGATTCAGGGGTGACAGTAATGCTCATAAGCTTTACTTCTTATCAGACTCATCAATTGGGATGGCAGATTTAATTGCTGTGGTATGCTTGATTGGTGTTACGAGTGCTGCCCTATTGTCCGAGTATTTACTTGTCTGATAAGTAATTAACTGTACCATCTTCATCTCCTCACCTTGGTAATCTTCTCTCTCCAAAGTTGCTGTTGAGTGTTGACCTTTTTTCTTTTGTTTTTATTTTCATCCACCATCGGTGATGTGTATGATGTAAATGGTTTTGCAGATGAACAGTTAAGAAGAGTTATGCAGTTGATTGAAGTTGTGATACACAATCAATTGGTAGTGATCACGGATACAGATAATGGATGTTAAAAACGGACTCTTCAACAGCCTTTGGGGCTCATTGAATATTCGAAGTATTTGTAAATTGCTATACATTATGGCATATTATTTATGCATAAAGAAAGTAGAGCATTATATTCATTAACGATTTCACACTTAATTATATCAATTTTTGTACTTTAGTATTTAAATTTTGATTAACATATGTTTCAAGTCTATATTCTTCTTTGTACATTTAGAATTTAATCTTTCTACTTCTATTTCAATTAATTTAATCTTTGTATTTTTTAAATTTAAAAATGTAAATTTAATTGTTAATATTTTTAAAATTATTCATTTAAATTCAACATCATTTTAAAGTATTTTTGCAATTACCAAATGAGATTTTTTTTTTATTTTAAAATATATTATTGGATTTAATTGAACTTAAACTTAGAAGTTTAAAAAATAGAGAAATTATATTTTTAGAAATAAAAGTAGAGGAATTAAATTTAAGAAGCAAATTTTAACTTAAATACTTTTTGCCCATTTTAGTACTTTAATTTTGTCCGCCGATTTAGCACTTGAAGTAAACGGTATTGAAGAAACGGGAGGACGTGTGGAGCCAATCAAAACGTGTCACATGGCAAAAAAAATATCAATTTGGATACACTTGATTGAAGGAAGCTTAAATTTTAAACAGAACAGCGGAGAAACAAATTACACCTGCAATTAGATTGATAAGAAAACATACTCTGACATCTAATTTGAAACATATAACTACTCAGTGCCTGCGAATATGTATGGTTTGAGTGACAGAACCAAGTTAAAACTACATTAGCAGAACTAGTTGAAAATAATCAGTGACAGATTAACACAGTGACAAACATATTGCAACACTAGAAAACATGACATGATTTGAGTGAAAATTATCAGAAAGTGAAACTAACTGTAACCTAATCAACAAGAAGGTTTAAGAGTGATGACAACGATGACTGAAACCGACCGAAACAGTGAGGAAAGTTTGTAGCTGAACATGCTAAAACTCCATCAGTAGCCCAAGTTGGGAGTTATACTTTTCGATAAGCAATGCAACCTGCAGCCCATCTTAAAGATTTAATTAAATGAATCATATTCCAAATCAAGTACTTTTACGTTCCTATCTGTAAAGATTAAACAATAATATACATGAGCAGAAGAGCATCTTTAAGACCACTCTCCTTGGCTGCCTAAAGGTGCAAAAGGCTAAGTGCCATTAAGTCATTCAACCTTTAGCTTGAAGATACAAATTGTGAAACAAGTTACAACTAAACATCACAAACATATAGTTCAATCGATGATTGCTGCAACCAAGACAAAAGGATAGAGATTCCATCGTATCAGCAGACTAATTGAGGTTAATATATCAATCAACTATGATAAAAGGAACTATTTAAGGTCCTAAACCAATATATATTCTCGTCCTACAAATTCAATTAATTCAATATGATGAAACTAAACCAAATAGATGAACCAACAGAGAAGGCACAGAATAATTACAAATGCAAAGGAAGAAAGTTCAAATTCACCTTAATCTTTGTTAGCTATTGACACCATTCATCTATGCTGATTGACTACAGTCGGCGAAACGAGGCTCTCTTCATAGACTTCTTGTTGATCAATATAAGAAAAAGCATCATAAGGAAACATGGGAATCCTGAACATATTCTTCTCGGGATTGTACAGAAGCATATTCACCTCAAAACGCAACAAGATTTCGCCACTTTTTGATACAGATAAAGGTGTCAAAAACATTTCATACCCAGGAATCGGTGTGTATGGAATAGTAACCAGCTTAGTCCAAGACTCTCTCTTTCCATATTCTTTCATAACCCAAACCTCAGCATACAATCTCCCATAACTACAAAGCACACATAGACATCCATCCAAGACCCCTAATATCCTTTCACCTGCACCGTTGCCATAGCACGGTTGGGTCACTTCTTTATACGTCTCCTGAGCCAAATCAAGAGAGACAATAGTACACGAAAAATCCCTATATTGTCTACTTAAAACAGCCCAATTCAAAGTCCCAACCACATGTTTCCCAGCTTCACTAAAAGGGACCCCAAACGGAAAATCCTGAATCCTTCTCCAACAATTAGTTCTCATTGAATAAACCCTAACTACACTCTCGTAACCATCTTCAAAGCCCTTACTTTGATAACAAAAAACCCTAACAACCTTATAATCATCAACGGAAGCATCAAAACCAAACCCATAAACAGTATAGCAACCCCTCCTTTTCTTAAACCCTAAATCAGGCAACCTTTTGGAAACCCTTAAAGTCGGGTTTAATAAAAGGACTGAATCTTCTCTAATAGCTATGCAAATCAAGCCATTACATGAGCCCACGATCCAATCATAGCGAGAAGCTTTCTTCGATGGGTATTCGATTTCCGAGGTATTAACATTTGGGTCTTCGAATATAGACTTAAGGGAGCATGATTTGATGCTGGATCCGGTTTGGATGCTTGAAGTGTTTATTAAGACTCGCTTTTTGGAGAATTCGGGGTCGTTTTGGGTTCTTTTGAGGTGCTTTTTGATGAAGAAATTGTCAGCTATGAGGGATTTCCAGGGTTTGGAAACGCACCTGAAACGGAGGAGGGATTTAACGGGCAAATTCGAGAGGATTTCAAAAATTATTTCTTGAGGAAACGACGGCGGAGGAAGGCTGCCGTTTCTCGACCGTTTGGGGGATTGAGCAGAATCGTCGCTTTCGTGTTGCGGTGATTCAGGGCGGTTCCGTTTCTGAGTTTGTTCATTAGAAGATGTCGAGGGCATTTCTTGACTCGGCGAGCCGAGTCGTTGATTTGGTTGGGTCGGGGCTGGTTCTTGGCTTTGGTTTTCCATTACCCGGAACGTATTTGTTCTAATCACTGTCACACTGGAGTGGAGCATCTAAGGAAAAAACGAGAAGGGGAAATTGTGTTCCGTCATTTATATATATATACATGTGTTAATTTAATAGGTTAAAATATGCTTCAAGTCCCTACACCATTCATACATTTGAAATTTAGTCCCTCTACTTTTATTTCTAAGAATTTAGATCATTCATTTTTCAGTTTTCAAAACTCAGATTTAATTGTTAAATACTCTTAAACTTCTTTTGTTAAATTCAGTGATGTAACATTTTAAAAAAATTATATATAATTTATGTTCTGAACTTGTTCAAAATCCACGACCCGAGGACAATTGGTATTTACTTTGCGATGTTTTATGCTTCGTTTGAGATATGTTGTTCTTACACACATGCTTTCTTTTGAGGTTTATCAATTTAGTGTTTGATGAGGTAATAGAGATCATGTTGGTATTTCTGCATTCTATTTAGTAGGAAAATTTTCTTGTGTCATGTTTGTGTTTGTTAATGCAGGATCAATCCTGTCAAACTTCATGTGTAAACAGGTTCGTAATGTTGCAACGGGGATTGTATCTTGTAGGATAAATTGGCAACAATTGACAATGAAGAAAGCGATTGATAGTAGGAATATACACTAGACATCGTTCTATCTCTCTCTCTTCATTGACTGTGTGTGTAGAGAAAAGATGGTTGAGAGTAGGTTTGTTATGGTTTTCAGCAATACAAACTGAAGTCAATGGGCCATGATAGAGTTTAGGAAAAAAAATTCAGCAAAGTGGCTAGCTTTCATAAATAAATTACAGATTGCACATATCTCTATTTTAAATACTTAGGAATTCAATGACAGTCTAGAACTACATATCTGACCTCCGCAGGAATGGTTAAATCATTATCATTTTATAGTGATGAAATTCTTTAGTGAAAACTTGCTGCTTCTTTATCTGTTTTTCGGGATCTTCGTTTTTTCTTGACGTACTATTGTTCCCATGCATATCTAGATATACGTATGAGGATATGACCCTTCAAGTACATGGGCTAATTTGCAAAAAATTGTAGATACTTACGTTAGACACATAATCAAATTGACACTCAAGGATCGAGTAACATATGCTTTTTTACTTGTAGAGGAAAAATAGAAGAAAAAACAATGAAAATTTTAGGATCATTAATGGAAAATTATATTATTCTTTTGTGGTGAGACAATCAGGTTTAGGCAACAAACCCAGAAGTTAAAAAACATGAAATTATGATTTCCAATAGGTTAGCTCTTTAAATAGGTAATTCTATGGATATATCCTTTATAAGTTATAACTTATTTATTTTCAAATTATTTTTCAATATTTATCTGCTTTAAAGATTTTAAAACTTTATGTACAACATATAATCTAGCAAAAACTTTTTGACTATAGAGTTTTTAGTTCTTTTCCCTAAAAGTTGTTTTCTATCATATTGTATGATTGACAACTACATTAGACAAATGGGCTTTGTTTCTGCCTTATCCGCTTCTGATTTCATATATTCCTCACCTATTGTCTCTACGGGCTTTGGTTCCTGTTTTTGCTTCCTGCATTCAGCGGGCCTTCAAAAATATTTTGAAGCATGCAAAACAAATCTCTCAGGTTCATATTCAGGCTTAGCTCTTTTCAATGCTATTTCTCTTTGCAATTCCTATTACCATTTTTTTATTAGGCCAAAAGGAAAAACTAACATTTCACACATATGGTCATTTTAGTTAGTAAAGTTTCCTGAGTATGGGTAAATAGGTTTCTCGTGCCTTTGATGAATTCATGATTGATCATAAAAATAAATGTTTGGGACATGTACCCATATTGAATACTCACCCTCGAACCTCCGTAATATAGCTTTCAATAAAAGGTTTGTGCATGTAATATCTGAGCAACCGAATCGGTTTTTGACAGGCAATGATAGTTAGGGGATTCAGGGGTGACAGTAATGCTCATAAGCTTCACTTCTTATCAGACTCATCAATTGGGATGGCAAATTTAATTGCTGTGGTATGCTGGATTAGTGTTACGAGTGCCGCCCCATTGTCCGAGTATTTACTTGTCTGATAAGTAATTAATTATACCATCTTCATCTCCTCAACATGGTAATTCTCTCTCCAAAGTTGCTGTAGAGTGTTGACCTTTTTTCTTTTCTTTTTTCAAATTTTGGTCTTTTTTTCACTCACCGTTGGTGATATTGTGATGTAAATGTTTTTGCATATGAACAGTTAAGAAGAGCTATGCAGTTAGTTGAAGTGAAACACAATCAATTAGTAGTGATCACAGATACAGATAATGGATGTCAGAAACAGACTCTTCAACAACCATTTGGGGCTAATTGAATATTCGAAGCATTTGTAAATTGCTATAAATTATGGCATATTATTTATGCATAGAGAAAGTAGAGCATTATATTCATTATCGATTCCACCCTTCATTATATCAAATTTTCTACTTTAGTTTTTAAATTTTGATTAAGATATATTCTAAATCTATTTGAAATTTGTTCTTTTTTACTTCTATTTCAAGAAATTTAACCCTTTTAATTTTTATATTTAAAATGCAAATTCAATTGTTAATATTTTTCAATTTATTCAAAATCATTTCTATGAGTACCTTTTTTTTATTTCAAAATATTTTTATTTAACGCTTAAGTTTTGAAGAAAAAAAGTAAAGGAACTAACTAAAATGTTAAAAGTAGAGGAATAGCAAATTTTATCCTTTTTCTTTTCGGCCCATTTTAGTACATCAATTTTGTCCACCCACTTAGCACATGAAGTTAACGGTACTAAAGAAACAGCAGGATGTGTGGATCCTACCAAAACGTGTCACATGGTAAAAAGGAGTATCAATTTGGATACACTTGATTGAAGGAACCTTAAACTTCAAACAGAACAGCAGAGAAACAAATTTGTTGAGGGTTTGTTTTTCACTCTTTGGTCCTTTGATGTGGCATCTAAGAACAGATAGACCCATGCATGTTAACACGTGCCTCTCCTAGGATTAGCACGTGTCCTTCTAGTATGAGTTCATCTGCATGCTGACAAAGTGCATTGGCGAACCATAGTGGCGAAGTGCACAATAGCGAACTACCTACTTATTGAGGTAAGACGAGATGGGCTGATCCTGGCCGAGTAGAGGGTCAGTTCAGGAATGGATAATGGCGAACACTATAACAATTTGTCCCCCGCTTAGTCGAAAAAGATTTACAAAGTGGCAGAAGCAAAACATGGGATCTTTGAATTGAAACTTAATGGATACGCCTAAAACTTATTACGTACGACTTACCCCGTGGCATGAGGATACAGCTGTAAAAAATCAATAGGGTCTTGTTCTCTAAAGAAACAAACCGTCAGATTTTGAATCTCTTTAAAATGACCTACATTTAACACTAAAACTATCCAACCTCTTGGATTTCGAATTTCCTGGGAAAGAAGTGTCATTGAGAAGAAGAATTGACGTTCAAAGGTAGAACTCTGAAATTTTCCATTTGTCGTTCTGATTACTCTAGGTTTAGTAGGTCGTTACTACCCGGCCAGGACAGGGCCATCTCTTCTTACCTCAATAGGTAGGTAGTTCACTATTGTGCAATTCGCCACTACGGTTCACTTATGCACTTCACCACCATGCAGGCGAACTCATACTAGGAGGACACGTGCTAATCCTAGGAGAGGGTACGTGTTAACTTGCATGGGGCCTATCTGATCCTAGTACGTCACATCAAAGGACCGTACCTTATAGATACGGAAATGGACCCTCATGAGAAAGAGAGAGAAAAACAAACACTCAACAAAATTACATCTGCAATTAGATCGATAAGAAAACACCCTCTTACATCTAATTTGAAACATATAACTACTCAGTGCCTGCGAATATGTATACAGCAAAACAGCATTCAAAGTTAAAACTACATTAGCAGAACAAGTTGAAAATAATTAATGGCAGATTAACACGCTGATAAACATATTGCAACGCTAAAAAACATGACATGATTTGATTGAAAATTATCAGAAAGTGGAACTAACTGTAACTTAATCAACTAGAAGGTTTAAGAGTGACAACAACGATGACCGGAACCAACCAAAACAGTGAGGAAAGTTTGTAGCTGAACATGCTAAAACTCCATCAGTAGCCCAAGTTGGGAGTTATACTTTTCGATGAACACTGCAACCTGCAGCCCATCTTAAAGATTTAATGAAATGAATCATATTCCAAATCAAGCACTCCTTTAACGTTCCTATCTGTAAAGATTAAACAATAATATACAGGAGCAGAAGAGCATCTTTAAGACCACTCACTAGGCTGCCTAAAGGTGCAAAATGCTAAGCGCCATCCAAGTCATTCAACCTTTAGCTTGGAGATACAAATTGTGAAACAAGTTACAACTAAACATGGCAAACATATAGTTCAATCCACGGATGCAGCAACCAAGACAAAAGGAGTATCAGCAGACTAATTGAGGTTAATATATCAATCAACTATGATGAAAGGAACTATTTAAGATCGTAAACCAATATATATTCTCATCCTACAAATTCAAGTAATTCAATATGATGAAACTAAACCAAATAGATGAACCAACAAAGAAGGCACAGTATAATTACAAATGCAAAAGAAGAAAGTTCAAAATCACCTTTATCTTTGCTAGCTATTGACACCACTCATCTATGCTGATTGACTGCAGTCGGCAACACGAGGCTCTCTTCATAGACTTCTGCTTGTCTAATATAAGAAATAACATCATAAGGAAACATGGGAATCCTGAACATATTCTTCTTGGGATTGTACAGAAGTATATTCACCCCATAACGCAATAAGATTTCACCACTTTTTGATACAGACACAGGTGTCAAAAACATTTCAGACCTTTCATACGGCAAGTATGAAGAATTTGTCAGCTATGAGGGATTTCCAGGATTTGGAAACGCACCTGAAACGGAGGAGGGACTTAACGGGTAAATTCGAGAGGATTTCAAAAATTATTTCTTGCGGAAACGACGGCGGAGAAGGCTGCCGTTTCTCGACCGTTTGGGGGATTGAGCAGAAACGTGGCTTTCGTGCTGCAGTGATTCAGGGCTGTTCCGTTTCTGGGATTGTTCATTAGAAGAGGTTGAGTGCAGTTCTTGACTCGGTGACCCAAGTCGTTGATTTGGTTGGGTCCGGGTTGATTCTTGGTTTAGGTTTTCCATTTCCCGGAACTTATTTGTTCAAATCACTGTCGCATTGTAGTGGGGCATCTAAGAAGAAAACGAGAAGGGGGAAAATCTGTTCGGTCATTTATATACATATATATATATTTAGTAGGTTAAAATTTGCTTCGGTATCTACTAAACTTGTTCATGGGCGATAGCTCGTGTTAAAAGTGAGAAGATTTGATCACTAAAAACTGAGTTGTAATCAACTATTAAAAGCGTTTCTGGCTGAGTACAAAAGGGGGCTGTAGTTTTAGGTTAGAAGGCTTTAGTTTAGGTTTTTATTTCGTCTTTTTATTTAGGGTTAGAGTTTTCTTCTCTATGTGTTTAAGGCTTAATTTATTTTTCTAGTTTTAGTGGTAGATAGTAATTAATTACTAATGTAGCTAGTGTTTATTTACTTGTTTAGTACCTTAAACTCCTTGTAATTTCAATTTAATCCTTAGAATTAATGCAACTTAATTTCCTTTTAGTTTCATCATTAAAAATTTGATTTTTAAGTGTTCTTTTACATTTCCTTTGTTGTCATTTTATTTATCTTCAAGTTTGTTTTAAAAAAAAAAACTTACCTTTTCTCTTTTCTCTTTTCTCTGGCATTTACCCTTTAGCATTTTTTTTATGTTATTATTGTGTTCTTGTTTGCTTAAGTAGAAGTATGAGTGGCTAAATCTTTGGTGGTTGGTTAATGGAAGTGTTGTTTAGTTAGCCTTTCGGTTAGAGGCTAAATTGTAATAAATTGAACTAAATTGAATAAACTTTAAAACTTAATATTGACGCCCCTCAAGGAAAATCAAGACAGTGACATAAAGTTTAGTTCATGTGTGAAAATCAATCAATTACTATAAAGCTTAGTTTTTCTCATCATCAAAACACAAAGCCTAATCAATTTCATGCTCAAATGAATCATCAAATAACCACAAAAGATGCAAAGGTTGAGAAACGATTGGTGCCTCATGAAGAGGTCCTTAATGGAGGTGATGGTAGCAGGAATATTAACAGATCATCAGCCCAAATTAGTATTATGCACTTTGATAACTAAAAACATGTAAATATATTTAATACTTTGAAGGAAAACTTAAAATAACAACGTAGGTCATTATATATTTTTGGAATGAAGATAAAAGTGCAACAAAAATAAAGAACAAAACAAGAAATAACAACTAAGCTAGAAAAGGAAAAACTTAGAAAGCTGAAAATAGTCGAGGAAATAAAAGATGTTGATAAAAAGTTGATAAAAGTATCTTTTTTTTTTTGTTATGCCATAAATATGCCTTAAATACATCAAATTCCCTAACTCTAACATTGACAAAAAAGACCTTAAAAGATGTGATGACTTGAGTTAAGTTTGACACAAAATTGCCCTGTATTTTTTCACCTATCAAACTTAGGTGCTGCAATATCCATGTCAGTTGGGACAAAGTTGGCTTGGCGGCACTTGGTGTGCCACAACCTGAACGACAGGCCACTGATTCTTTCACTTCGATAATTGGCTTGGAGACTCAACTTTGAGAACTTTTAGTCGTGATTGTGAGGCATAATGTCACGACACCACATACTTAGTGTCGCACACCACATACTTAGTGCCGCGACTTCAACGACAAGCTAATCCAAGTTGGGTTTTTGGTGGAGTTCACTTCCTTGAGGTGATGGAGGGTTTGTGTCGTGATCCCCACAACAATTGAGGTCTTTCTTCATGTTTGGCTTTAATCATCTCCCTACAAAAGCTCAAATCAATTATTAGACTCTCAATAGTATAGTTTTGCCAACTTAAGTATCAAAAGAGGTAAAATATAAGAAAAACTATCATTAACATTAAAATCCAATAATCGATAAAAAAAAACATTAAAAAGACTTGTGAACTATTTAAAAACAAGTTCATTAAGTACTCGATTTTAGCTACTAACATTTTAGGATCTTTTAAAAAATAATTTAAGTTGATGTTATTTTTTAAAGACTCATAAATTACCTAGACAATTTATTATCTAGGTTGATGTGATTTTTTAAAGAATTATTTTTTTATTTTTAAGGATATTTTATTTTAAAAAAATACCTATTGACATGAAATTTTGTCCTGATAGCATGATGTATATATGGTTGCCATATATCGTCGTCCAATTGCTTTGTTAACCACATTAGCAAAACTTAACGGTCAACATTAACGGAAAAGCTTGATTGATTAAAATTTATGTAATACCCCCTACCCGTACTCATTGCCGGAATAGGGTACGAGGCATTATCGGAGTTTACGAATTATTTATTTATTTATTTATTTTTAAGAAAACTCAATATAATTCCTTTTATAGATATCTAACCTTTCCTGCAATATTAAATCGAGATCGATCCACATCAACCAATCAAATTTAACATATTTTCAAGATAGATTCATGTATTTTTATAAGATAACCTCATCACATACCAAAACCAAGATTTGTTAGCCATACCATTGGCTAATCTTACATTCATTTCACAGAATCATTTACTTTATCAGCTTATACATGCCATTGATTCCCAAAATAAAGTTTCTTTATATACCGAAATCCTGAGGTTGATAATGTAATGTGTCTCCGACCAAATCCGACCTTCGAGCTCTTAACACTACAAAACAGAGGAAAAGGAAACAGGGTAAGTACTTTGTGCTTAGTAAGCTCATGTAACAAGAATTATACTTACCTAATATTTTCAGTACAATACAATAAACATTACATATATCCATTCAATGCATTATTACCCTAACATGCACAAACTCAACATTCAAGTTAGTACAATAATTTCCATGTATCAATAATATATATCATGATTGATGAGCTCATCAATACTATGATTTCCATTCCCTTGTTATTTTTCCATATTTATCCCGTTGAATTACTCAAAATTTCGATGGATTTTTCAGAGGTATACTTTTAGTGTACAAATCCGGGTCCGTCAATTCATATTCATGTGCGCACTCCCGCGAACCTCATCTTTACAGCGGGAGTACCAGTCCATGCTAAATCCCCTGTTACACATATTCTTCGGGAGGGCTATATCAGGATAGGATCACCCGTCGGGCTAGATCCTTTTTACCTTCAATTCCTTTTCAGAGATCCATCGAATTTTCCTTTCATTCAACCGAGATTTCTTCCCCTTTATATCAAATATATCAATATTTCATCAATTTTCATACAATGAACATTCAAATCATATTCACATCAATAACATACATTTCAAGTATTTAAGAATATAATTCAAGTTACATGAACTTACCTTGATACTTGTTCGTGTACAAAAAATCTACTAATCCTAAAATTTTTCCTTTCCTCGATCTAGCTTCGTATTTGAATCTTCTGGATCTAAATACATAAATTTAATTATCAATTTAATACATTTCATGTTCATATGCAACATTCTCTATAATTCAACTATTATTTATAGTTCATTCAAAGCTGTCTACTTGAGTCATAGTCACTAAATTATTTTTATCTTGAGCTACAGAACTAAAAATTAGGATCCGATAATTTTCTCTGAAACTAGACTCACATATCTTCTTACCATAAAATTTTCAGAATTTTTGGTTTAGCCAATCAGTACAGTTTATTCTTTAAATTCACCCATGTTCTGCTGTCTAACAGTTCTGACCCTTCTTCACTAAAAATTAATTATCTCTTCATACAGGATTCAAATAATGTTCTCGTTTGTTTCTATTAAAAATAGATTCATTCATGATTCTATACATATAAATTTAAGGCCCTAACTATTTTTCTTAAATTTTTTATGATTTTTCAAAGTCAGAACAGGGGAACTCGAATTCATTCTGACCTTGTCTCACAAAATTCATTATATCTCAAAATTTACAAATTCATTGCTCGCACTATTTCTTCTATGAGAAATTAGACTCAAAAATCTTTAATTCCATATTTTTTTCATCTTCTAATTCGATTCCTAAAATTTTTGGTGATTTTTCAAAGTTAGTCTACTGCTGCTGTCCAAACTGTTTTAGTGCAAGCTGTTTATTACCATTTTTCCTCTAAACTTTTAATAAATGACAATTTCATCCCTACTCAATTAGTCTCTCAATTGAGCTTATTTTTCTCAATTAACACTTTATTATATCACCTTAAACTAGTTTACAACCTTTAGGAATCAGAATTTCAGAAATAAACTTTAATTCTAAACATTTTCATAATTAGGTCCTAAAAATCAATTTCCATTGAAATTACCTAATAAAATCATCTCATAAACAATTTAAAGCTTTAATTTCATTATATTTCATCATAAACTTACATAACTCAACCATGGTGACTTTCAATTTCATCCATGAAATCAAAAACTAATGAATTTAATAGTAGGACCTAGTTGTAAAAGTCTTAGAAACACAAAAATTACAAGAAAAAGGCAAGGATTAACTCACTTGGTGCAAACGTTATGGAATACCAGCTTAGATAACCCTCCTATGGCCTTTTTAGCTGCTGGAATTGAAGAGAAATGAAGAGAAATCTAGATATTTCCTATTTAGTCCTAGTTTTATTTAGTTAATTTTGCAATATTCCAATTTTGCCCTTAATTTATCAATTTTCGTGCTGATTTCATGCCCTTGCAGTCCAGCCCAAATAAATTTTGGGTCTATTTGCCTTTTAACTCCTCTCTCATTTGACACTTAAGCTATTTAATCATCCTACCCACTTTTACACCTTTTACAATTTAGTCCTTTTCATTTAATTAACTATCCAAACATTAAAATTTCCTAACGAAATTTTATTTCATAAATATTTATAAAATTATTTTTCGACTCGGTTTTACGAGATAGAGGTCCTGATACCTTATTTTACCCAATTTCTTCAATAATTTCTTTTTCTAACTAATCACTAAATCGATAAAAATTTTCTATCAATATTTTCATACAATTTTTCTATCATATAAATATTCATGCAAAAATATTGAAATAAATTTCTCTTTAAATCGGATTGTTGGTTACGAAATCACTGTTCCGATAACCTTGAATTTAGGCCATTACAACTCTCCCCCCTTTAAGGATTTTCGTCCTCAAAAATCTTACCGGTAAAGAGGTTTGGGTATTGTTTCCTCATTGTCTCCTCCGGTTCCCATGTCGCTTCCTAAATCCCGTGCTTTTGCCACAATACTTTCACCAAATTTATCTTTTTATTTCTAAGCTCTTTTTTCTCCCGTGCCAATATCTTAACTGGTTCTTCACTGTAAGTCATATCCGATTGAATCTCCACTTCTGTCGGAGAAATAACATGTGAAGGATCTGATCGATATCATCGTAACATAAATACATGAAAAACGTTATGGATTCTATCAAGTTCCGGTGGTAATGCCAATCGATAAGCGACCAGTCCAATTCTTTTTATGATTTCATAGGGCCCGATAAATCTTGGACTCAATTTACCCTTTCGACCGAATCAAAGAACTTTCTTCCAAGGAGACATTTTCAAAAATACATTGTCACCGACTTGAAATTCAATCTCTTTTCGCTTAAGGTCGGCATATGATTTTTGACGATCAGAAGCTGCTTTTAGACTATCTCGAATAACCTTTACTTTTTCTTCTATTTCCCGGATCAAATGAACCCCATGTATCTTCCTTTCACTGAGCTCTATCCAATATAATGGTGTTCTACATTTTCTCCCATACAAAGCTTCATACGGAGCCATTTTAATACTGGACTGATAACTGTTATTGTAAGCAAATTCAATCAAAGGTAGATACCTCTCCCAATTACCTTCAAACTCTAGTATACAACATCGGAGCATATCTTCCAATACTTGAATTACACGCTCAGATTGGCCATCTATCTGAGGATGAAATGCAGTACTGAAATACAACTGAGTACCCAAGGCTTCTTGCAATTTGTTCCAGAAACGAGATGTAAATCGGGGATCTCTATCCGATATAATAGAGACAGGCACTCTATGTAACCTAGCAATCTCATATATATACAGTTCAGCTAGTTTATCTAAAAATTAATCCATACGTACCGGGATAAAGTGCGCTGACTTTGTCAATCGGTCAACAATCACCCAAATAGCATCTTTTTTTCTCGGAGACAAAGGTAATCCCGATACAAAATCCATAGTGATTCTTTCCCATTTCCATTTCGGTATAGTAATTGGCTGAAGTAACCTCGAAGGTACCTGATGCTCAGCTTTAACTTGCTGACATATTAAACACCTTGATACAAACTCAGAGATATCACGTTTCATTCCCGACCACCAGTACATCTTTTTCAGATCATTATACATTTTATTACTCCCCGGATGTACAGACATAATACTACTGTGGGCCTCGTGTAGAATCTTCTGTATGAGCTCTAAATTCTGAGGTACACATACCCTACCTCTGAATAATAAACAATCATCAGAACCAATTTGGAATTCAGAATCATTACCTGACTTACACTGTGCCCGTTTAACCTGTAACTTCTCAACATTCTTCTGAGCTTCACATATTTGCTGTAAAAATGTCAGTTTAGCTCTCAATTCAGCTAGGATTGAACCATCATCAGTCAGTGATAACCGGGTATTCATAGCTCGTAAAGCAAATAGAGATTTTCGGCTTAAAGCATCAGCTACAACATTAGCTTTACCTGGATGGTAATCAATAATCAAATCAAAATCATTTATCGAGTTCAAGCCACCCTATACTGTCTCAAATTCAAATCTTTACGTGTCATCAAATATTTCAAGCTTTTATGATTAGTATAAATATGACATTTCTCACCATACAAGTAATCTTTGCCATATCTTGAGTGCAAATACAATAGCAGCTAATTTAAGATCATGTACTGGATAATTTCTTTCATGTGGTTTAAGTTGTCTTGAAGCATAAGCTATTACTTTACTTTCTTGCATCAAGACACAACCTAAACCATTTAATGAGGCATCACTGTAAATAACAAATTCCTTACCCGGTTCAGGCTGCACTAATACAGGTGCTTTCGTTAATAGATCTTTCAATCGGTTGAAACTCTGCTAACATTCATCAGTCCATTCGAGCTTTACATCTTTTTGTAATAATGGAGTCATTGGAGAAGCTATCATAGAGAATCCCTGTACAAACCTCCGATAATAACCAGCTAAACCCAAGAAACTTCTAATTTCAGATACATTCTTCGGTGGGCTCCAATTGACAATAGCTGAGATTTTACTCGGATCTACCCTGATGCCTTCGGCAGATACAATATGTCCTAGAAAAACCACTTCTCGAAGTCAAAATTCACATTTACTGAATTTAGCATACAATTGCTTCTCTCGCAGAATTTGTAACACAGTTCTCAAATGTTCTGCATGCTCTTCTTCATCCCAAGAATAAACCAAAATATCATCAATGAATACTACCACAAATTTGTCTAAATACGGTCTGAATATCCGGTTCATTAAATCCATAAATACTACAGGTGCATTAGTTAGCCCAAACGGCATAACTAGAAACTCATAATGCCCGTACCTAGTTCTAAAGGATGTTTTTGGCACATCTGACTCCTTTACCTGTAGCTGATAATAACCCGATCGAATATCAATCTTTGAAAACACAGTAGCACCTTTCAGCTGATCAAATAAATCATCGATCTGGGGTAACATGTATTTATTCTTTATGGTTACTTTATTAAGCTGTCGGTAATTAATACACAATCTCAAAGACCCGTATTTCTTTTTCACAAACAGAACCAAAGCACCCCAAGGTGAATGACTTGGTTGGATAAAACCCCTATCAACAAGCTCTTGCAACTGTGTCTTTAACTCTTTTAATTCTGTAGGAGCTATCCGGTACGGAGCTATGGAGATCGGAGTAGTTCCCGGAATCAAATATATAGAAAATTCCACTTCTCTTTCTGGTGGCAATCCTGGTAATTCTTCTGGAAACACATCGGAAAATTCACATACCACTGGAACTGCTTGTATTTTTGACTCAGATACTTTGGTGTCGAGTACATGAGCCAAGTAAGCATCATACCCTTTTTTAACATACCTGCGTGGCCGCCATTACTTTGAAATCATATCGGATAACCCTCTGTCTGCGATCGATTTAACCCAAACAACTCATCATTCGACATTTTAGCACAATATATTTTTGTCTACAATTTACTACCGCATCATCTTTGGGTTAACCAATCCATGCCCAATATCACGTCAAATTCATCAAATGGCGGTAATATCAAATCACCGAAACAATAACCTCTTACCACCAATGGGACAATTTTTACAAATTTTATCCACTAACACAGGTATCGCCTGGGGGTTCGAGACTTTAACCACAAATTCAGTAGGTTCAACAGATAAAATTTTAACAATTGCAAGTTTAACACATATATATGAATGCGTAGAACCAGGATCAATCAATGCAGTAATATCAATGTCAAGTAAAGAAAATGTACCAGTAATAATATCGGGTGCTGAGGCATCTTCTCTGGCACGAATGGCATATGTCCTAGCAGGTACTTGTACCTCAGGCCTACCTGCAGTATCTTTTGTAGCTCCTACCGGATGGTCGAGGTCGTCTGCCCTTCGAAACTAGATTACTCGGCTTCTATATCTGTTCAACTTCTTTTTCAACCCTTTCTAGACAATCTCTGAGGAAATGGTCAAAGAACCACATCGGTAACAAGCCCTGCTCTTAAATCGACATTCACCAAAATGAATTTTATTACAGTACTGGCATCTCGGCTTAGGATTGCCAACACTGCCAACACTGGTCACTGATGGAGTAGAAGGTCTTGGATTAATGCGTTGAGAACCTCGCTCCCTGCCCGAATACCCAGTGGCCGAGGTAAAATGATCCTGATACTTCTTCAATTTCTTTGAAGTGGAAAACTGAGATTTTCCTATCGATCTTTTACTAAAAATTCGAGCTTCCCTCTCAGCCTGTTTCTTTTCTTTTCTGGTTAATGAACCTCTGGCTGATATATTTCTTTCTGAACTCGGTCTGAAAGAATTCCCATGTAATTTCTTCTTTCGGAACAACTGAAGCTTTAGTATTCCACCAATGGTAAGCCGTGTCTTTTAGCAGTGAGACGGCACATTTCAGACATTCTTCTGGTGTACAAGATAATTCCTACAAAACCTGAGTAATATTCTCTAACCAGAATTCAGCTCGTTCGGAATTATCATCAACTGCTGCTCGAAATTTTTCGGCCCCATATTTTCAAATTTTATCTATTGGAGCTTTCCCTTTTCTGATAGATTCAGTACCTGTACCCTGTAGGATCTCGGGAACCGGTGGAGGAGCAGGAGTGTAACGTCACCTAACCCTATACCGTCGTCGAAACAGGGTTACGAAACATTACCGATCGATCAGATCTAATTTCAGTCATTAATTAAAATAAATATTCATACTCATCCTAGTTTTAAGATGTTGTCCTTTAATGGGCCCTCGCGGTCCAATATGACAAGATAAATTCAATTTGGAACTAATTTAGAATCAATCACGAATTTTTTTTTATATTTCAAAATTCATACTATATACCGTTGTCAACCATAATTTACTTATTTCATCAATACTTTTACAACTTAAATGACTCCTATTAAACATCCTAGGTACATGCCATTATCAATACTCAACATACTTTACCTCATTGAATTCGGGATCGATGCGGAATGCTGATTCAACAGATCTAGCCTTAACTTAACTGCGCGACTAAAACAAACCGTGCTGCGAGTATACACTCGATGGTATTTCTATAATCCGAACACTTGATAATATAACAATTAAACTTAAAATTACAATAACAAATACAACTATTTATTTATTTATTTTATAGATAAGTTTCATTTACTTACCATAAAAATTCTATACAAGCCATATAACAAACACAACAACTTATTTGCTTAATTCTTTTCATTTGCTTACCGTATAAATTCTTTACAATATATTCACAATTCATTTGTATTCACACTTTACTTCTTAACAATATACTATTTTAATTCATTCTAACATCAATCATCATCCATTTGAACTTCACTCATTTCATGAACCTTTTGGTTCATGTTTTCAATCTCATATCTCAATTTCAATTCTCAATTCAATTTCTCATTTCATTCCAATAGCTCAATCAATCAAATTCACTCGATTTATCTTTTCACTTATTTACCCCTATTAACAAGACTCGGACTCACGATAGATACGTGGATTCCTCCCAAACACACCGAGAATATCCAACCCAAACACACCAAAATATCCAACCCAAACACACCCTAATATTATAAATCCTCCATAACACACCAGTATATCATATCCTCCCAAACACACCAATAAGGCATTAAATGCCTCTTCGGATAAACCAAGTATATAATATGAAACATCTTCTCGTAGAACTACAAATCTCCTCATCATATCATAAATCCAATGGCATGCCATTTGTATCCAATCTGTCCGATCTCATTAATAGGGTATTTGATTCACTTTCTCAATTTAATAAATCTTTCATCAATATACCATTCTAATAATCACATATATTCACACATTTTCATAATTTCATACATTTTCATTCAATTCAACAAATATATTTCAATTATTCACATTAATTAATAATTCAATACAACTCAATTCACTTTTCAATATCAAATATTAAATTATCACAAATCTCATATATTCATATCAATTCCCTCATATTCCAATCAATATAATTTTTCAATATAACATTCATTCAATATTCAATTTTTTACATAAATCATATATATAATATATATTTCAATCAATATAAATTCAATCAAAATGATTTCAATCAATATAAATTTGATAAATTCATCACATACCAAAATCAATCCATTTCAATTGTAAAACATCATAATTCTAACACTAACAATTTTCATATGTATATAAATATAACAATAATGACTGAGTTCGGATTATAGAAATACAAACCGTAATTTTCGAGCTAACTCCCGTTGACTTTGTCTTGTCCTTCCTTAGCCGAGATTTTCGGTACCACATTGACTATTAAAGTTTAAAGTTTCAAAACCTTGATTTTCTCTTTTCTCCTTTCTTTCTTTCTTTCCTTTCTTTCTCCCCTGTTCTTCTCTGCTTTCTTTTTTTGTTCTTCTTTTCATTTCTTTTATTTCATTTATTTCATTTCTTTATTTTATTATTAAACTATTATAATATTTATTATTTATACATGTGTATATTTATTAATACACATGTATTAATTTATCACCTTACACTTGTCATAACTTTTATTTATTTAATTAATTAATATAAAATAATATTAATATAATATACTTTAATTATTATTATTTTACTTATATAATAAGTAAATACACATGTATAATACATGTGTACCATTTATATTTGTACACATTTAACTTATTTTAACCATACATTTGTCACCCCTTTTTGGCTTATTTCCTATTTAGTCCCTTCACTTTTCTTTATTCTATAATTAAACTTTCACACTTAATTCAATTTAATCATTTCCACTAATTACTCTTAATTAAGCTAAATTTACTTAATTAAAGTCTAATTAACCATACAATTGACTTCGTAAATATTTTTAATAAATATTTACTTCAGAAACTGCACCCCTGTTTCACTAAAATTCAAATATATTTTAACATATAATTCCTTTACCTGTATCATTTGTTTCAATCTATTTTTTAGAAATGGAGACCAGAAAATTCACTTTCCGATAACCGTAAAATTTGGGTCATTACAAGGAGGGGGAGCTTGAGCTTGCTGCACTACAGGGTTAGTTCTTAAATATTGACTAAACCATTCATTCATCACTTGAAAGAAGGCTCGCTTTGCCTCCTCCCTTGGCCCTCGAATCACGGCCTTGTACTACTAGTTACTTGGTTTCCCTCTGTGTGGTCTGCCTGAGCCCCCCATGACTCCGGCTTTCTCTTTCAGTTGAGCTCGATCCATGAGAGACATTTACTATAAGAAAAACACATTTAAATGGTCAGAAGATATCACACTATCAATAATAATTTAAATGGCATGTATAGCTAATCCCGTATTTGTTACATCGGTCCTAGAACTGACTAAACCGTAGCTCTGATACCAATAAATGTAATACCCCCTACCCGTACTCATTGCCGGAATAGGGTACGAGGCATTACCGGAGTTTACGAATTATTTTTTTTTTAAGAAAACACAATATAATTCCTTTTACAGATATCTAACCTTTCCTGCAATATTAAATCGAGACCAATCCACATCAACCAATCCAATTTAACATATTTTCAAGATAGATTCATGTATTTTTATAAGATAACCTCATCACATACCAAAACCAAGATTTTTTAGCCATACCATTGGCTAACCTTACATTCATTTCATAGAATCATTTACTTTATCAGCTTATACATGCCATTGATTCCCAAAATAAAGTTTCTTTATATACCGAAATCCTAAGGTTGATAATGTGATGTGTCTCCGACCAAATCCGACCTCCGAGCTCTTAACACTACAAAACAGGGGAAAAGGAAACAGAGTAAGCACTTTGTGCTTAGTAAGCTTATGTAACAAGAATTATACTTACCTAATATTTTCAGTATAATACAATAAACATTACATATATCCATTCAATGCATTATTACCCTAACATGCACAAACTCAACATTCAAGTTAGTACAATAATTTCCATGTATCAATAATATATATCATGATTGATGAGCTCATCAATACTATGATTTCCATTCCCTTATTATTTTTCCATATTTATCCCGTTGAATTACTCAGAATTTCGATGGATTTTTCAGAGGTACACTTTTAGTGTACAAATGCGAGTCCGTCAATTCATATTCATGTGCGCACATTTCCATTTCAGAGAGCACACTCCCGCGAACCTCATCTTTACAGCGGGATTATCAGTCCAGGCTAAATCCCCTGTTACACATATTCTTCGGGAGGGCTATATCAGGATAGGATCACCCGTCCGGGCTAGATCCTTTTTACCATCAATTCCTTTTCAGAGATCCATCGAATTTTCCTTTCATTCAACCTAGATTTCTTCCCCTTTATATCAAATATATCAATGTTTCATCAATTTTCATACAATGAACATTCAAATCATATTCACATCAATAACATACATTTTAAGTATTTAAGAATATAATTCAAGTTACATGAACTTACCTTGATACTTGTTCGTGTACAAAAAATCTACTAATCCTGAACTTTTTCCTTTCCTCGATCTAGCTTCGTATTTGAATCTTCTGGATCTAAATAAATAAATTTAATTATCAATTTAATACATTTCATGTTCATATGTAACATTCTCTATAATTCAACTATTATTTATAGTTCATTCAAAGCTGTCTACTTGAGTCATAGTCACTAAATTATTTTTATCTTGATCTACAGAACTCCAAATTATGATCTGATAATTTTCCCTAAAACTGACTCACGTATATTCTTACCATAAAATTTTCAGAATTTTTGGTTTAGCCAATCAGTACAGTTTATTCTTTAAAGTCACCCCTATTCTGCTGTCTAACAGTTCTGACCCTTCTTCACTAAAAAATAATTATCTCTTCATACAGGATTCAAATTATGTTTTCGTTTGTTTCTATTAAAAATAGACTCATTCAGGATTCTATACATACAAATTTAAGCCCCTATATATTTTTCTTAAATTTTTTTATGATTTTTCAAAGTCAGAACAGGGGAACTCGAATTCATTCTGACCTTGTCTCACAAAATTCATTATATCTAAAAATTTACAAATCCATTGCTTGCACTATTTCTTCTATGAGAAACTAGACTTAAAAAGATTTAATTACATATTTTTTTCATCTTCTAATTCGATTCCTACAATTTTTGGTGATTTTTCAAAGTTAGTATACTGCTGCTGTCCAAACTGTTTTTGTGCAAGCTGTTTATTACCATTTTTCCCCTAAACTTTTAATAAATGATAATTTTGTCCCTACTCAATTAGTCTCTCAATTGAGCTTATTTTTCTCAATTAACACTTTATTATATCACCTCAAACTAGTTTACAACCTTTAGGAATCAGAATTTCAGAAATAGACTTTAATTCTAAACATTTTCACAATTAGGTTCTAAAAATCAATTTTCATTGAAATTACCTAATAAAATCATCTCATAAACAATTTAAAGATTTAATTTCATTCTATTTCATCATAAAATTACATAAATCAACCATGGTGACTTTCAATTTCATCCATGAAATCAAAAACTAATGAATTTAATAGTAGGACGTAGTTGTAAAAGTCTTAGAAACACAAAAATTATAAGAAAAAGGCAAGGATTAACTCACTTGGTGCAAAAATTATGGAATACCAGCTTAGAGAACCCTTCTATGGCATTTTTAGCTTCTAGAATTGAAGAGAAATGAAGAGAAATCTAGATATTTCCTATTTAGTCCTAGTTTTATTTAGTTAATTTTGCAATATTCCAATTTTGCCTTTAATTTATCAATTTTCGTGCTGATTTCATGCCCTTGCTGTCCAGCCCAAATAAATTTTGGGTCTATTTGCCTTTTAACTCCTCTCTCATTAGACACTTAAGCTATTTAATCATCCTACCCACTTTTACACCTTTTACAATTTAGTCTTTTTCATTTAATTAACTATCCAAACATTAAAATTTCCTAACGAAATTTTATTTCATAAATATTTATAAAATTATTTTTCGATCGGTTTTACGAGATAGAGGTTCCGATACCTTATTTTACCCAATTTCTTCAATAAATTCTTTTTCTAACTAATCACTAAATCGATAAAAAATTTTTATCAATATTTTCATACAATTTTTCTATCATATAAATATTCATGCAAAAATATTGAAATAAATTTCTCTTTAAATCGGATTTGTGGTTACGAAACCACTGTTCCGATAACCTTGAATTTAGGTCATTACAATTTGCATCCTTTAAGAGTTCAATTGGATGCTAAATTTTACTGAGGGCCTAATTAATTTTTTGATTTTATACCGAATGCTTTTTTTACTAATAAGTTGTACTTTTATGATATGAGTGAAAAAATTAAAAAAAATGTAAAAACTTATTTTAAAACAATTGAAATTTTATTGAAATGATAAAAATTGCAACTTTAAAAATTATATTATTTTATGTTAAAGCTCAGTTAATAACTTTTTATAGGTATAACTTGATTTTTATAAATTTTGTATAAAAACATTTTTTCAATTCTGCAATTAAGCACATTGACGAGAGAGAGACTTTAATTTGTTGACAATTATTGGTGGAAATAAATGTTTTAGTTGACACCTTAAAGTTTGTAGAAAATGGATGAACTTTACCCATGATTATAATTTTTAATAATTTTATTATAGGTTTTGATTTTTTTTTACACAAATATTTTTTTTGACATAATGTCTAAAATTAGACATAACCCCTCACCAATTCATAAATAAAAAGATAATACGCTTCAGCGAACTTAAACCCACGTCTTACTATATTGACTATAATGTCCACAATTGACATCTATAAAATAATATTTAAAATATAAAATGAAAAAAGAAAAAGAAAACATAGATGTGGTATGAAAGTATGAACTTTCAAATTTTATATAATGCAATATTAATGTGTAAAAGGCTTAAGCAAATGTTGTTGGGATGCCGTGAGCTTTGGCATTTGCATTCCCATTCCCATTAAAGCCATAATAATCCATACAACAACCAAACTTAATTTGGTATACATATGATATGACCCCATAAATAGTAGTGTAACTTGATGAAAGGCTAATTTCACAAATAGTGACCCAGCTTAGTACTACTACTTTTTTTACTAATGGTAGCATAATTACTGCCCAAAATCTTGAAGCTTTGTTTAAGGATATCCATCTCACGTTTCATCTCATATCCTGCCTTCTCCATTGAAGCTAATCGAGCTTTCAAACTTTGTATTGTTTCTTCTTTCCTCTTCAGTTCCTTCTTCATATCTTCTATCATCTCCTCTTCCTCTGTTTTCCAATTGATTGCATCTCCTACATTCAATCATTTATTTTTGTTCAACTTTTTAACTATGTAGCAATGATTGAAGCTTTTCAAATGAAAATTCACTACAAAAATCTAGATTTTTATCAGTGATATTCAACAAATCTAGACTCAGATTCCAACATTTGCTATGGTTTTTTTTTGAATTTTTTGATGCCCTTTTGTTAAATGAGAAAATTGCTTTGTAACCCTTCTAAAATATTAAATCATTCAATTTAAGCTTTGGTTAAATGAAAAAAAAAAAACACTTTTCACCCTTTCAAAAACTACAAAAATAGTCATTTTGTTTGACTCAGATTACATTTTAACCACTTATATTTGAAATGTTATGTTTTAGCCACTTACGTTATCATTCTGTTACGAAGTGATTACTCTGTCGTTAAGCCTCGTTATTTTCCTAATGACAATTCTACATTACAATCCAAATGAATTTTAAATGCCAACTTTAATGTCCATTTGAGATGAGAATAGATTTCTAACTAAATAAATTTAATTAATTAAAAATTTTAAATTAATTACACATTTAATTGAAAAAAAATCGTTCGTCTTTTTTTTCTCAAAAAACTATTCTCATACCAGTTGATCTAATAGAACATTTAAGTTGACATTTAATTTTCCTAATGACAATCCTACATAACAGTCTAAATGGATTTTAAATGCTAACTTTAATGTCCATTTGAGACGAGAATAGATTTTTAACTTAATAAATTTAATTAATTAAAAATTTTAAATTAATTACACATTGAATTAGAAAAAAAATCGTTCAGTCTTTTTTTGTTTTTTTGAAAAAACTATTCTCACACCAGATGTAATGGAACATTTAAGTTTGACATTTAAAATTCATTTGGACTACCACGTAAGATTATTGTTGGTAACGAAACTTAATAATAGAATGACGATTTCGTAACAAAATAATAATATAAATAACTAACATATAATATTTCAAATATAAGTGATTAAAATATAATCTTACACAAACAAAATTGACTATTTTTATAATTTAGCCTTTGTTAAATTGTATAAATATTAATTTCCTTAAAAGGATTCATGGAAGCTTTAAATGACCCAATTGAAAGTAAATAAAGAAGTGAAAGAATATATTGAAAATGTGAGAGTTGAAATAATTAAAGATAAGTACCATGAGTTCTTTGAATGAGATCATCAAGCTCAGTCTTGATGGCAAGATAGAGTTGTTTCCATTTCTCCACAACTTCATCCCTCCTTGCCCTTTCCTCTTTCATTTGCTCCAATAAGTAACTTGTCCCAAGCAATGGCCACCCTTTGTCACATTTCTGAACCATCACCATAGATGAACCACCTTCTTCCATTTTCTTTATCTTCTCTTCTTTCTCGTCCACTAACTTCCTCAACACCTTCACTTCCTCCTTTAACGTCTTCCTCTCTTTAACCCACTCAGCCTCTTTGCATGCATAAACCATCACTTCTTTCTCATAATACCCTCCCACTCTTCCCTCTTGGAGAAGCCTCATTTTGTCTGTCATCAATACCTTCACATTTCTCCTCTCATGGCATGGCTTCCTCTTTTTCTTGCTATTAGAGGCTCCCATGGTTGAAGAAAATAATGGGAAAGTGAGACAGGATTTTAGAGGGTATTTTTTTTGGGGGGGGGGGGGGGATTAGGAATTAGAGAAAACAAAGTGTGTGAATGACATAAATTCCCTTACCACAGAGGCTCCTCAATTAATGAAGAAAAACAATAAAAAATAACAATGCCCCTTTATCCCCCACATAGAAAAAAAAACAATATTTGTGATTAATTTGTGAGTGATAAACATTCGACAAACTTTCCCTCAAATAATTGATGGGAGTGTGAAAAAAAACCCGTGAAATAGGCTTTTTCTTCCAAGTTTACAATAAGATGAACACACGAGACAATATATGCAAAAATAAAGGAAGACAGTGGGATTGGAAAGGGCAGACAGCCCTTCACTACCCAAATGACTTTTTGACGCAAAGATATATACACAATCTAATTATTACTAGTTTAATTCTGTGATTTTTAAATACATAAATTAAAGGAAATTGTGCCATGCTAATGGTCACTATTGTAACTCGCACCAAAGAAAGTACCATCCCTTTTGATGTGACCTTTTTCTTTCATTCAATGCATGGCAGTAGTAAATAAAGTTGTTGATTTAAATTTATCTATATTTATAAATAAATAAATTTAAATTTATTAATTTAATCTTTAATATTTTAGATAATTTTTTTATAAAATTTAAGTTTTAAAAAATTAATATATTTTTTACTACTTTCATATTTAATATATAAAAATATAAAACAAGTTGAGCTTTATCACTTTCAAACTTGATTTATGTTTTATATAGATTTATTTTTATTTAAATAATCTCATTTTATATTTTAATCATATTTATTCTTTTTGACATAATACCTAAAATTATTTATAATTTTTTTAATATATAAATAAAAAAATAATACGTACTCAAATTTAAATTTATTTAACATTCATATAATTTAGAAAAAAGCTTAAAGAATGTACTGATAATCCAATCTAATAATTAGGCTTGGTTCCCAATTCCCAAATTCTAAAATCATTTGATTTGATTGGAACCGACCTTTAATTTTGGTGAACTAAAGTTTAGGTGCAACCAAAAATCATTCTAAAGTAATTGGGTATGTGCTAAAGAAGTTGTGAATATGATGTTCCAATGCCAGCTTTAGATGGCCCTACATTCTTTCAAGGACATGATTAGAAAGCTTCATAATTGAACAATTTTCTCTGTTAAATACCTCAAAATTTAGCTCGTGAACAAGGTCTAATCTCACGTTTATAAATAGGCAAAAAAATCTTTTGCCTATTTTACAAGCTGAGAACTTTCTACACTGGTGCTATAATGTTACTTCAGAAAAGAGCCAAAAGTTGAAAAGAAGGATATGATGGGTATCATTTTCATTGGGAAAAAAGGGGGAAAAAATTATCTACCATTCATTTCCAATCTTCTTCACCTACAATTTACTGTTTGAATGCAAATAATTTTCTGAGATATTTCTGCTATCCAATCAGGATTTTGGTGTACAATTCCTCCCCTCCCCTATAGTTTAGGGTAGCAAATAGACTTGAATTTTTCAAAGCTTACCAAAACAGCATGATTTCATGTACCAACACAATTCATTTATGATCACACCTTACCCCCCTCGGATTCCCTGACTGCAAGAAAATAAAAAAAGGACTTTGAGTGTTATTAGATGCTTGGAAACTGTACATCAATGCCAGTTTACAAACTACATGTCCATTTCACATTAATTTGGAGAATGGGGAATTTGGAACTTTACTAATTTCCTACAGAATAAATAAATATACTAAATTAGTCAAAAGAATTGGATAAGGACTAGGTTTGTTTGTTTTTTTCCTGGGTCGGGAGGATGTGAAAATTTTAACTAAAAAATTTCACTTTCCATTGAATTTTACTGTCCAATTCAATTATTTGCAACTTCATTAATCTTAATATCAAACAGTCACCCAGAGTACAAAATAAGTTAGACGTTAATTAAATTAATAAAACCATAAAAATAAAATCATGATTTTTTTTTTTATGTTTTATACTTTTTAATATATTTTATAATTATATACGGATCTAAATATCCATTAAGTTTAAACACCATAATTATGGAAGCTAATATCTTTTACTGTTTTTTCTCAGGTCATAATTTTTTTTATATTAATATTGTAAATATTTCATATGTTATTGTTAATTAATTTTAAATTATATATTTATTTTTAAACATACTTTTGTGATCTAAATTTATGGTTTTCACATGTATACACATGTGATACGATTTTTAGTAATACTAATGATCTTTATTCTCAAAGGTAAAGAGGATCAAGGTAAAACTATAAAATATTAGAAGGGTCAAAACTAAAAATTTTGTGTTAAAAATACTTAAATTTTTAATTTTTAATTTTTAAAAGAGCCAATTTTTTTTATTGAGTAAAAATAAAAAAGGCTTAAAATTAAAATTTTCATTTAGCTAGAGACCAAAGCCCCCTTGCTTATCCTTATTATAATTTTTGCTAGTAAAATTTTAGTAATACGTTTAATTATTCAAATTATTTTTGTATGAATTTTTTGTGACGAAATTCCAAAATATATTAAATCTTGCTTGTAGAGTTAAAAAATTATATTAACAGTAGACAGAATATTAATTTTTTTTTTAATATCTAAAAATCATATTAAATTTTAAATAAATTTAAAGTTGAATTAGATCCATCAGTTGAACGAAGCTAAGCTCTTTCAACATTAATTTTATTATTGTTCACCTAAATTTAACTATGGATTATAGATACTTTAAAGGCAAATTCACCCATTTAGCTTATTCTAGTAATACGTTTAATAATTTGATTTCTTTATTTTGGACACGAGACCCGAATAAAATATTTCAACGGAGACAGGGGCTTCCAAGGTTGTTTTCATTGTTCGCCTAACTATGAATTATGTTCTACTTTCTCAATTACGTGGTTTTGGTTTATTGCGAGGAAGATTCAAAGTACCTTCTTATATTGCTACGACTCTTAAGCATGCTTTTCTTTTTAGGTAAACTATAAAAATAATCATTTTTGTTTACTTCAAATTACATTTTAGTCACTTATGTTTGAAATGTTATATTTTAGTCACTTATGTTATCGTTTTGTTACGAAGTAGTTACTCTACCATTAAGCTCTATTACCTCTGTAACAGTGGTTCTATGTGACAGTCTAAATAGGTTTTAAATGCTAACAACTGGACATCCAAGTTGGCATTTAAAACTCATTTAGACTGCCATGTAGGACTGCAATTGCGGAGGTAACGAAGTTTAACGGTAGAGTGACAACTTCGTAACAAAACAATAACGTAAGTGACTAAAATGTAATATGAGACAAACAAAAGTGACTATTTTTACAATTTACCCTTTCTTTTTACATTTTATAAAAAAATGGTATATACCTAAAATTTAAAATTAATTCTTATTCTCAAATGTCTATAATAACTTGGTCCTTATTTTTTTATAATAACTTGGTCCTTATTTTTTTATAATGTATAGTCAAAATAGTTAATGTTATTGACTACTGTAATTAAATTTTTTGTATGAATGTTTTTAAAAATATTATTTTAAGAAAAATAGAGTTATCTTGGCATGAGTTATCAAAATTATTAACTGTACTAATTATTTTGATTAACTAATGACATAATTTTTTCTTTTTTTTTTAGTTATTATAAGATAATAATAAAATTGTAGTTTCAGTTTCTCTACATGCTAACATTAGATATTTAGTCTTTATACTTTAATTTAACATAATTTGATTATTTACTTTTACAATGTCATTAATTACTCCAAATAATTTACATCATGTGATAGTTATCTTATTACTTTTCCATCACATCCTTTATATGTTAACAAGTGTCCCCAAAAAAAAATTTATTTGTAGTTTGAAAGTTTAAAAATGATGTTTTCAACTATCAACCTTTTGTTTATATATATTTATGACCATGACAAAATGACATGCCAACAGACTTTTTCAATAAATTATTATTCTACTATGCTGAAATTTTAGATTTAATCTTTATTTCAACTTTTTGACATAATTTGATATTTTAATTTTTACAATTTCATTGATTAGCTTGAATACTTTATTTTAATTAAAATGATGTAATTTTTAAGAATTGTTAATACCATTAAATTTATCAATTAAATTCGCATCTATTACAATGTCATTTTGTGTTACATAGTTACCGTATGAGTGTTTTTTTTCAATTTCAAAATATAACTCAAGTGAATTTAACAGAAAAATTTAAAAGTATTTATAATTTAACTCGAAAAAAAACTAAACCCTTAAAATTAGAAGTACGAAAACAAGCTAAAGAAAAAAGTACTAAAACTACATTTTAAAGTTTAAACGCACATACTAGTTCTAAATTAAAGGTTGAACATGATGATTGGTGTCAACTTATAATAACCTTATCACATCACTTCAGCTATAACTATAACCTTTACCAAATTTATAAATTTATTGTCCTTTAAATGAAATCAATTTCAAGAATAATTAGTAACATTGTTAAGCTCCTGTATTTAAATTCGATTATGTCACTTTTCTTAACTGACCATTTTTCAGCCATGTGACGCATATTAATATTTTTCTGTTGAGACTCTCATAAATACACTACTACGAATCTTTTATGTTCTTTTGTTGGAAAACAAATCCAAACACCAAAAATCTTAAGAGGTGCATGCTTTAATTTAGACTAAGCATAAATCTGCTACGCTTTAATTTACACTACTACCTTAATTTTAATCGTCATGAAAGAATCACTTATTTTCATACCAAAAACAATAGATTAAAATATGTTATAGGTACTATACTATTCACGAATTAGTCCTGCATTTTTATTTCTAAAAATTAATTCCTCTACTTCTAAAATTTTAAAATTTTCAAAATTCAAGTTTAATTACAATACTAATTTTTGTTAAATTACATTACTACATTTAAGAGAGCATTTCTTTTTTATTTTAAAATATCACACCAACAAATTTAGCGGAAAAATTTAACAATGTAACAATTTAACCTAAATTTTGAAATCTGAAAAATAGAACAATTAAATTTCTGAAAATATCAGTACAAGGATCGATGGCATATTTTAACCAAATTAACAATATAATCAAGTTAAATGTTAAATGCATAACTGTAGCACTCCACACCCGACTCGATCATAGGATTCAAATATGAGACACTATATTCGTTGTTGAAACAACTTGAACCATCTTCTATTTCAAATCAAATACAAATATCAAGCTTTTATCACATTATACAAAACATTCATTTTGATTAAAAACAAATTCAAGTCATTTTAAACACTTTAGAATCATTTTTAAACAAGTTCTAGGTGCTTGGGTATGATCGAGACCAAGTTCAGGTCTCGAGGAGTCAAAACAAGTCAAGATAGGGGAGGGGTCATATCTGTAGAAGTCCCTGCTACTAATTTACTTGTAACAATACATCTTACTTCTTGCATCAGTAGAAGTTTGTCAGGATCCAAAAAATGACCCTAAAACACACCTCATTTGATCTAAAACAATACCAAATCATTTCTACACATTATGAAACACTAAATACAAGTTTTAAACATCATTTAAGCATCTTTAAACACATTCAAACATAAGCCTTCAAACATGAACATCACTTTACCAATTTCATACTTCAATTTTATCTACTTGACATGGAAGCAACCAATGACTGATAGCATAGCATTAATTTAAGATCATGCATCTCAACTTAATCACATAATCATATCATTGAACACTTAGATTATTGAACATGTTTAACTTGTATTTTTTGAAGCATAGAAGATACCAAGGCATCATAATTGACTCCAAAAACTAGCAACACTAGATACAAGCTGACTTTATTTTAGCATTCAACTTACGATTCAAACATTACTGAGCTGAGATTTGAAACCTAGACGCTGCCAACCTTCTTGAATCCATGAGACCTAATTGAAACTTGCGCACAGAAACAAACAAATCCGCACACTAAACAAAAGAGCTCAATGGTGCTAACATAATTCGAAAACAATGTATATAATAAAATTTAAACATATAAATTTGATATAAAACCATTTTTAACAAGTGTATATCAAGGAATCTTTGTTTCATGTTCTTTACTAAAACTTTCATACCAAATTCATGCTTGAGTTAAGTCTCATATAACATCATCTCATTATGCCTTTAATGCCATGCACTATCATATCTAGTATCATCAATTACAGCTTGTTTGGTTGGCTGTAATGCTTACCCAACCCTATTCCATTGTTTGGTTGGCTGAATGGACTATTACAACCCTATTCCTTACAGCCTTATTCAAGACAAAACTATCGTTTATCATTCAGCAGCCTCCTCACTGAATACCTATTATCGAGAATACGTTTGGTTGGTCGTAATGGAATAATCTTTGTAATTGAATACAATCAGTATGTCGATAATTCAACCGCTTTAGTTAAATGGAATGGAATAGAACTATAATAGTATTTTTGTGTTTGGTTGAATAGAATGATGTTGTAATAGCATAGGGAAAAAAACTAAAATGACCAAAATACCCTTAGCAAAATTTTTTTTAGGTAGATGATTATTGTTATTCATATTAAATTTTAATAATAAATAATTTAACCATATTTTAACATAATTATTATTAATTATAATTTAATAAAATTCTTAATGTGATTATTATATGAATTAAAAAACCATAATATATAATACTATAAAAATAATATGTAATTTACTTTATTATATTTAAACTGCAATACATATTTAATGTGCTAAAATATCATTAGTGAAACAAATAATTTAAATATTCTACAATAAAAAATAAAATATTAGAAGTAATAAATAACTTGAGAATTATATTTTACATCCAAACATAATATTCATATCTTAACAAAAAGTTACATGATTTTATTAGTTTATATGTCATACTCCATATGTTATAAAATTTTACAACCTAAAAAAGTTACAACATTGTAATGACATTCTATCATGTCATTATACCATCCCAATATTACAAACACAAAAAGTTACCAAAATATTATCAATACAACCATGATTTTTAATGGTTAGCAAGAAATCTTCTGACCCATTCCAACCGCACAGCAGAAGGTAAACTAAAGAAAATGAGCATTTGCGTTGGATAATCTGGAATTTTGCTCAATGCACGATAGCGCTCATCTTCAGTTAAACCTTCTACTTCACATAATGTTTGATATAATTTCAGAGCACTTTCTTGAACGGTAATTTCTGACTTTTGTTGAATTAGCACTTCGGAGGCAATACTTTTACTGATTTCAAGGCCAACGGTCCGTATGTTTTCCGCCAATAAAATGACAGCATCATTAAATGAAGTAGAAAAATCACTTGCATCAGAATTCTTTTTTTTCTTCTTTGATAATGTGGAATCACATTGGTTTCTAGATGGTTGCGGTTGTGTAGCTGAAAGATCCATGTCATCCAAAGAAACATCAGCTTCGCATCCATGGAAATCGTTTCTTTCTCCATGAGTATTTGTATAAGCTACATCCTCAACATCTATTTCTTCAATAATATCAGCGGCTGTTTGAGCATCTTTCCTAGTGGCTCGATCTTTTGCGTAGATGGCGGTAAGTTGGTCATAATAAGGGAAACTTCGATGTCTGAATTAAGCGGCTTCTTTATGACTTTATAAAAATGAGAAATTTATATTAGATATAAGTTTAGTCAAAATAAGATAATAAAGACTTGAAATAATTCTTACATTTATATATGAGTTCCACACCGCATCTTCAGCAACAACAAGTTTTGGTTGGGATGAGCATAGGCAGCTTGTTGTTGCTGAAGATGCGGTATGGAACTCATATATAAATGTAAGAATTATTTCAAGTCTTTATTATCTTATTTTGAATAACTTATATCTAATATGAATTTCTCATTTTTATAAAGTCATAAAGAAGCCGCTCAATTCAAACATCGAAGTTTCCCTTATTATGACCAACTTATTGCCATCTACGCAAAAGATCGAACCACTGGAAAAGATGCTCAAACAGCCGCTGATATTATTGAAGAAATAGATGTTGAGGATGTAGCTTATACAAATACTCATGAAGAAAGAAACGATTTCCATGGATGCGAAGCTGGTGTTTCTTTGGATGACATGGATCTTTCAGCTGCACAACCGCAACCAGCTAGAAACAAAGGTGATTCCACATTATCAAAGAAGAAAAAAAAGAATGCTGATGCAAGTGATTTTTCTACTTCATTTAATGATGCTGTCATTTTATTGGCGGAAAACATACGGACCGTTGGCCTTGAAATCAGTAAGAGTATTGCTTCCGAAGTGCTAATTCAACAAAAGTCAGAAATTACCGTTCAAGAAAGTGCTCTGAAATTATATCCAACATTATGTGAAGTAGAAGGTTTAACTGAAGATGAGCGCTATCGTGCATTGAGCAAAATTCCAGATCATCCAACGTAAATGCTCATTTTCTTTAGTTTACCTTCTGCTGTGCGGTTGGAATAAGTCAGAAGATTTCTTGCTAACCATTAAAAATCATGGTTGTATTGATAATATTTTGGTAACTTTTTGTGTTTGTAATATTTGGATGGTATAATAACATGATAAAATGTCATTACAATATTGTAACTTTTTGAGATTATAAAATTTTATAACATATGGATTATGACATATAAACTAATGAAATCATTTAACTTTTTGTTAATATATGAATATTATGTTTGGATGTGAAATATAATTCTCAAGTTATTTATTACTTCTAATATTTTAATTTTTATTGTAGAATATTTAAATTATTTGTTTCACTAATGATATTTTAGTATATTAAATATGTATTGCAGTTTAAAAATAATAAAGTAGATTACATATTATTTTTATAATATTATATATTATGGTTTTTTAATTCATATAATAATTACATTAAGAATTTTATTAAATTATAATTAATAATAATTATGTTAAAATATGGTTAAATTATTTATTATATTTATTAAATTATTTTTAATAATAATCTTATTAAAATTTAATAAGAATAACAATAATCATCTAACTAAAAAAAATTTTGCTAAGGGTATTCTGGTTATTTTAATTTTTTTCCTTATACTATTACAACATCATTCCATTCAACCAAACACAAAAATACTATTACAGTTCTATTCCATTCTATTCAACTAAACAATTGAATTACTGATTACAACTCTATTCAATTACAACCTTATTCCATTACAGTCAACCAAACGTACCCTTAAATTTAAGCATAATATCAATACTATCTCAATTTAATTAATAATCATATGGCATTCTCATACCACTATTAATATCTCAACATCATGATTCAAAAGGCATTTCATATACAAATATTCATTTTCTCATTTCATGATCGAATCCATTGATTCATTTTATAACCATATCAACCCTCGAGGCTCGTAATATCCGAATCACATGGTTTTTCACATGCTATCTTTCCATGCTTTAATAATTCATTTTCAATTTCCACAATCAACATTTAACATTAAACTTCTAATGTTATTAAGCAAATCACATGATTTATAATCCCTATTAACCAAACATAGAGTCAAGATAGATACACGAATCAATCAATCATTACACCAAAATAGCTGACACTTAGTGCATCATCGGTAAGTTCGAAATAATGTGCGCTCCGCGCCTCATCGGTATGAACCAAAGTAATATATGTAAATGTGCCTAGCACCTCATTGGTAAAAACCAAAATAAATCCCATACACTAATCCTATATCATACCAACTATATCTGACTCTATCCGAGACCGTTAATTGTATTCAATATTTCAAAGTATATATGTTCCACATGTTATTAACTTTTATATATCAAATTCATATCTCTCTAAAATCATTTATCATTTCATAACATTAGTATTCTTTTACATCTCATATACAATCAATATGGCAATTCACATATCATTTACATATCAATTTCATGCTTTTATATATCATCTGCTTAAGTATTCATACTTTCACATATCAATATCACATTTATCTCATAGTTACATTTTCATATCAAGATACGTATACATACAAATACACAAACTATCATCACATTATAATCATTCATCATATATACTATCATCATAGTTTTCACAAGTCCACAACCTTATAATACTTACCAAATCATGAGACAAGTAGGGTCATTACCTTAATCAAGCTATTTTATAACAAGTCATATATATAATATTCAAATCATGAAACCACAAACCGAATAAAGCTACTCGTCTACAGTTTTCGCCTTTCCTTTATCTCACGACGTCCCGCCGCCGTCTTTAGCTACGTACGACAATTCGATTATTGACGCGATATTAGTTTTCATTCAAACAGATCAATTAAACATAAATTGCATTTTATTCATTTTAGCCCCTATAAACCCTAATATCCGAAATGCTTGTATTTTTCGATATCTAATATCAAATCAAAATTTAATTTCATATTTTTTCATTAGGAACCCAAAGCTTTCAATCTACAACAAAATTTTCTAACTGCTTTCACTTTATTTAATTTGATCCCTAATGTCATAAAATTAATTATAGGTTTTAGTTGAATTTCTAATCAAATCCAACACTTTTCTCTACTTTCTAACTTAGTCCTAATATAATTTAAGCTAATCCTTCAAAAATCTATTACTATCAATTTTAATTTCATGAAAACTCATTAATGGAAACTTGGATTTAACTTGACAATTTGGAAGTCTAAAACATGGGTATTCAAGACTAAGCTTAGTTGATAAAATATCTATAATAATCTCAGGAAAATAACTTGGTTACCTTGGTTATTTGGGACCGAAATTTGAAGAAAACTTATCATTCTTTTTCTCTTTTCTATTTGGTTTGAGAGGTAGGAGATAATATTTTTGTTTTTCTCTCACCCACTTGCTCACCATATATATATAGATTAACATGGTTATTAACTTAGTTAACTAATAATTAACTATACTTTAATAATAGTTAGTGGGAAGTGTTGACATACTTAGCACTTAAATATTGACATGAATCAGAAATGGCTCAATAACTCAAAGGTCCCTAGTTTAATTACTTATTAAACCCTCAAGCATTTTCTAAATTAAAACTTAATAGCGATTGCACTTTTACAATTTAATCTCTGTACTATAATTAATGATTTTCTCGATTTAATTACTTGACCATTTAATAATATATTCTCATACTAAATGTGTAAATCCTCCATTCATAAACTCAATTTATGGTATCCAGTTTTGAAATCACATTTTTCAACACTAGCTAAAATTGGGTCGTTACAATAACTCTCAATTAAAGCACACTAAATCAATATAAAAATTCCATTCAAGCACTAGTTTAATACAGTCAAATCAATTATTCATTACATAATTAACTTAGCATGAATCGCCATTAATATATAAATAGACAATTTGACATTCACTTCATAAATAATTATTATCAAGTATCAAGCTAAATGTTGTCATGTCATATACATATATAAATAAAAATATGCTAATATCACCATTTAGATGACCAATGACTAATCATATAGCTCCAATTTTGTAATTAAATTGTCCAATTTTGCCTAATACCAAACTATCAGAATAAGATAATGGAAGTAAGTGACACTGCCTTGCCTATAAAGTGTTGACACCATCTTTGAGGTGTCCATACACATATATCAGTAGCATCACCTTTAAGGTGTCGTAGACTCGTACTACCACTCTAAGGTGAAAATATATATAATGTCAACATCACGGTACTGCTAATTTCTATCCCTATCGGCACGCTAATGTATCCTTGACCTATAGTTTAAGTCCAGGCTTTTTACACCCATATTATTTTAGGTAGACAATATGCTAAGCATAAGTTAATAGTTTACAAATTCCAAATTCAGTATACTCCTAATATGCCATCAATATACCAATTCCATAAACATAAGCCATCAAATTAAAGACATTTTTTCCATCATGATCAAATATTCAATTTACACCTAATATGCCATCAATATACCAGTTTCCCATAAACACAAGCCATTAAATTCAAGACATTTCTATTATGGCCAAATATTCAATATACAACAAATATGCTATCAATACACCAATTTTCCATTTTTATCATTTAAATCCAAAGATTAGATGAGTCATGTTTCCCATTTCACACAACAAACAAGAGATATGTAATGTTTGGATTGTATCAAATGGTAAAAATGAAAAATTGACACATTGATGGTGTATTAGGTATACAATGAATATTCAGCCATGATGGTAATATCTTGAATTTAAAGGCTTGTGTTTATAACTCTTGTAAATGAGCCATACTGTGTATTTTTCTATTCTTCTGTCTTCCAACCTATGCGTGGGAAAGGAATACAAACGTGCTAAGCATAAAGCTTAATAGTGCACACTTTAATTTTAGTCACTAAGTGAATAGCACTCTATAGAAATGAGTCTGACAAATATAGTAACACAATCATGTATCAAATAAGAAAATCCCAATCAATACACACATTAAATCAATAAAGGTATCCCATTCAACCATTAATTTAATCTTCCTACATCATTTATTTATTAACAAAATTAATTCTAACATGAATCACCATTAATATACAAATCAATAGATAAACTGACATTCATTTCACAAATAAATGTCAAGTATCAATTCAGACATCATCATGTCATATATATATATATAGGCTTAATACCTTGGACCCCTATACAATAGGTAAATTGTTTGTTCGGCACCTCAAGAAGTTTTTTAGTCAGTTTATACCTGCACTTCCATTCCGTCAAGAAAAAAGCTCCACACTCACCTTCACCAAAAAATACTCCAACCAGCCTCCACTGTTTCAAAAAGGAAAACACTCCATTCAGAGTGCGGTGGTTCAGAATCCACTGGGCAGTTTAAGTTTTGCCATCCCTAGTCTATGGGAAAGATTAAGAGAAGTATTCATTGGAGGAGTTGGAAGAACATTTGTGAGACTAAGCTATGAGGAGGTATGGGATTCAAAGATATGTTTGCATTCTACAAAGCTTGTTTTGCTAAGGAGGTAGGGATGGAGACTGCTAAAGAATAATAACTCTTTGGTAACGTGCTAAAGGCAAAATATTGACCAACAACAATTTCTTGGATGCAAACCTCAGACAAAATCCATCATTTACATGGAGCAATATATGGAGTGTGAAGGATGTGGTGGAGGCTGGGGTAAGATGCAGGGTGGGCAATGGTAAAAGCATTCAGGTATGAGATGATAAATGGGTTGCTAGCAATGCTACATATAAAGGGCAAACCACAAGAGATAACACATGCACCACTTTCTAGGTTAATGAGTTAAATAGATACAGAAACTAAGCAGTGGAGATGCAACTTGAATAATAGCCTTTTTCTAATCTTGGAGGATGCTCATAAAATTCATTGTCTTCCTATTAGTGCACATGGATTAGAGGATGAGCTGGTTTGAAATTTGAATAAATACGGAGCATACCCAGTCAAGAGTGGTTATAACATGATCATGGCTAATGCAAGGGAGAATGTAGCTATATCACAAACCACTCAAGAGGAAAATGAGCTAGTTTTTCAAGAGGTTATGGGGGAGATTGCGAAGCACGGTTGGAATCTTGCCTGGAACACGCGGGGATATCTGGTTCTAGAGAAACAAATTCATACACGGACTGGAATGTCGGAAAGAGGGTCAAAAGCAATTCATAACTTCATACCTGACGGAATGCAAATAGCTAACACCAGCAAAGCCTCCTAGCCCTGAACCAAGAGTAGCTCTCTAGAAACCTGTGCAAGAACCGACAATTATATTCTACTTTGATGCGGCCGTTGATATAGAACAAATAGTAGGAGTTAGTGGGCATCGTGGACAGAAATCACCGTGGTGAAAGGACTTAGCAGCATGAACGATAAAAATTCCCAATTGGACATAACCACATGCAAGCTACCAAGCACTGAAATTTGCTAGTATTAGGGCCTTTTGACATAGAACCAGAAGGGGATACTTACAATTATCGACGATGGGCCAACTTTGGGACGTTTAGATCCTGCAAATTCGTGAGGGGAATAAGACAGCACAATTGTTAGTTAGCAAAGTTTTAGTTTAGGGGTTTCTGAAAACTGCTTCTGGCTCGAGGAAGAGGCATACTATTTGGCTAATGCTGTTGGAAACAAACGGTCCTTTCTCTAATTAATTAAGCTAAACCAATATTTAGGTTAAAATATTTCCTAGTCCCTGTAATATTTATATATTTGAAATTTAACCTCTCTATTTTTATTTTCAAGAATTAATTTTTTTTATTTTTCACAATTCAAATTTTAGATCCAATAATTATCCCGTTAACTACTGTTGTGACATTTTGAAGGAAAGAAATACTCATTTAGTAACTATGTAATAAAAAATAATACTGAATTAAACCTAAATTTGAAGAATATTTTAACTATATCAATAATTGAACTTACATTTTTTAAATTTAAAAAATAGAAAGACATTCCTTAAAATAAAAGTAAAGTTACTAAATTTTAAATGTGCAAACTCGAAATGTTATTATAAATAATATTATTATTTGGCATAAGATATTATTTAGTCTTTTAACTTGGCAATTTTTTCTAACTTAGTCCTTAAACCTTTTTTTTAATCCACATTATCATAAGAGCTTGACAATTTTTTTTAGTTTTGGTCATGATATGACATTTTAAGATTGTGCAACATCATAACAAATTTAGGGACTAAATTAAAAAAATTCCTAAATTTAGGATTAAATGTTGTTTTTTTGCGATTATCAGCAAATGTACTCTAAACTTAAGGACAAACTAGGAATTTCGTATTATAGATTTTGCCTTTATGCGTTCACGTCGTTGAGGAAAACCAAAAAAAACGAGAGTGAGACATAAACGGAAAAAGAAAAAAAATACAAGAGAGAAAACGAAGGAAAAAAAGTGTTGCAAAGGCGAAGGAGTGATTGCTAATGTTGGATGTAATTTCCTTGCATTGCGAGAAGGAGAGTTTTAAAGGTCTGCCATTGTATAGCTTTTCTTCTGCAATGGCATTTTGCTTCATTGTGACCTCTTCCCTCACCCATTCATTTCCTATAAAAACGAATTAAATTTCATATAAAAAAGGCATTTTGATAACAAATTCTCTGCTGTTGTAGAGAAAAGGGAGAGATACATCTGGTACGATTAGAGAGAGGAGCGAGCGAGGGAGAGAAACAGAGAGAGAGAGGGGGGGAAGAGCTAGGAGTGTGAAAGTGAGGCAGGGATTTGGAGGAAAACTTGGGATGGCAATTTGTTTCGCATTGTCTTGTGGAAGGATCTAGGGTTTATTGGCTCTGCCTCGGATCTGAATCTAACCAGAAAAAATGGTCAGCTTTTGTTTTCCCTGCGATTTCAAGTTTTTTTTTTTTTTTTCACTTTTCATGTATTTGCATCACAGTTAAATGTAAAGTGGTTGTTCTGTTAATTTTAGATTCAGTTTCATGAAAAAGGAGATAGCTCATTTAGCTCCAAATGAACTAATCAAAATTAAAAATTATTGTTACTCTTTCCCCCCCAAATGGTGATCTTTTTGTTGTTGTATAGATTTAGAGATGTTTATTATTTAAATGAATTACTATTTTTTTTTCTTTTTTCTATTTATTTTGTCAAGACTAATTTAATTTTATGAGAAAATATAGTTTTGTTTGTAATTCCAGTTACTAGAGCTGCATTTCTGTTTTTCTTTGTCTGTAAGATTTTTTAGAGTTAGTAATCTGTACATTGTTTTTTCTTTTAAATTAATAGAAAGTAGCTCTTTTATTTTCTTTATGCAATTCAATAAATAATATACCCTTTTTTTGTGAAGTAGCTAACTAAAATTAATTGTAGTTTAGAAAGGTTTGACGTTCACAGCTTTAGCCCTGTTCTTTGTTGGGATCATGTTTTGTGGCTTGAATTTGTTATTTCCAAGTCGCAAATTAAATAAATTTTGACTTGTTAATGCAACGACATTAGAAATTTGTTTTAGATAATTGTGTGAGATGCATAGAAATCAAAGTTTAGTTTCTCCAATGTGGCATTGGATGGTGGTGACTAAACACACCGTTCAACATTTTTGCTGGTCCTACATATCTACTTGCGTAATCAATACAATTTGGTTTCATGTTTCATTGTTTGAGATGAGTCTCTTTTCTTTCAAATTGATATGCTCAAGATTTGACATGGCCTTGCAGGTTGCTCCATCCAGTATTCTTGTTGGATCTCATGTTTGGGTGGAGGACCCAGATGTAGCTTGGATAGATGGAGAAGTAAAGGAAGTTAAGGGGGAAGAGATTACAGTAGATTCTACATCAGGGAAGACAGTGAGTGCTTGTTCTCAGGATTTTATGTGATTTGCTTTTTTGTTCTCCACCCCCACTCCCCCAACACACACACTTCTTGCGTGGAGGACATTTTTTTCTTTCTTTTGTGCTTGGCATCTTGATTCGTGATTCATGAAACATGTATATGTGTTTTAAACTGAAACCGAAGAACCAAAGAATCGGTGAATATGACATCACTGGCAGCCATAGTTTAATGAACTTCAATGTATTTAAGTTGTTACTGAATTTCTTAGGTGAGACAATAAGATGATTTTAATCACATCTAGAGATTAATTTTCCACACGTTTTTCTAAACAACAAAATACTGCTATAAAAAGCACAGATGGCAATGGTATGGTCTCTTACTATTAGGTTGCCAGTCAGGTTTGAAGAAACATAGTAGACGTTATCGGAGAAGTTGGTGGAATTTGAGGTTAATCTGACCTTGTTGATAGGATATTTTTAGGTCAGGTGAGATATAAGCTCATGATGCTCAATTAGAGAAACTAGAGACGAAAATCCCTAACTTCCGAATTAGTCATATATATTGAATTCTTTAGACCTTGTTGATGGGATATTTTTAGGTCAGACTCTAAGCTCATGATGCTTACCATAATAACTTTGAGAAATTTTCAGGACTCAGGTTTTTTTAAGTCATAATCTGCTAAAGATAACTAAGGGCTTGAATTATGGATTTTTTTTCTTCTTATATTTAGGATGCAAAAGTTATCATGTGCATTCAAGGTGAATGATGTGTCTGATAAAAGTTGTGGTAAACTGAATGCTGAAGTAAACAGCTTTATGATGCAAGGGAAGCTATGGAAATTTGTTTTACTTTCTAACTTCCTTAGCGGAAGTCGTGTTTTCAAAGCTGCTGGTTTGAAACTTCGTGTTCAGCTTATGTATGTTCTAGGTAGATATTTCTATGGTAAATCATATTTTCTTTATATATTATTAACATGGTTCGATGCTTCAGCTAACAGCATCTGTTATCTTTTCAAGCTCTAATTTCATTCACTATATATGCCAGTCTGTATTAGTTCTTTCTTTATTTAGTCATTGTTTTGGTGCATGAAATTGGATTTTGAAAGGTTTGTGGCTTTTGTATTCATTTCATATTGTGTAGATTGTTGCCAAAACATCTAATGTCTATCCAAAGGACCCTGAATTTCCTTCATGTGGTGTTGATGATATGACAAGGCTAGCATATTTGCATGAACCTGGGGTTTTGCAGAATTTAAAATGTCGATATGATATCAATGAAATATATGTAAGTATTAACAGCAGGTTTGCACCCCTTTACCTTTTTTTAGTGTTTGATATATTATGATGTAATGGCATTGGTTACCCAGATTAATTACTTTGCATCATGATGCAGTCCTTTGACTGTGATTTATGATGGTCGAGTGTGAATATGTTGCTTTAATTTGTTGTGTGCCTGTTTTTTTTCTAGAGATACATGTTATTGTTTGAAGCTAAATGTGCTGATGTTTATTCCAGACCTACACAGGAAATATATTGATTGCTGTAAATCCTTTTCGAAGACTGCCACATTTATACAGCAGTCATATGATGGAACAATACAAAGGGGCAGCTTTTGGTGAGCTGAGCCCACATCCGTTTGCTGTTGCAGATGCTTCGTATAGGTAAAGCATTTTTATGCTTCCCTTATCATAAAGTTTTTTTTTGCATTCTTCATGTGCTTATTGATGTAATAAGTGTTCTGAACAGACACATGATCAATGAGGGGATAAGCCAATCAATTTTGGTAAGTGGGGAAAGTGGAGCCGGTAAAACAGAGAGTACAAAGATGCTTATGCGCTATCTAGCCTATATGGGAGGGAGAGTTAGCAAGGCAGAGGAACGGTCTGTGGAGCAGAAGGTCTTGGAGGTAGCTCAAACTAAATAATTTAGTTTTTCTATTTGTGTGAAGTTGATGAAATTGATGTTGCTTTCTTGGTTGTTAGGTTCTCCATTGTCCTTCTTGGAAAATGAGATTGCTTGAATAATTTCTTTTCCTAATGGTTTTTATCCTCATTTGTAGTCTAATCCTGTTCTGGAAGCCTTTGGCAATGCGAAGACTGTCAGAAACAATAATTCAAGGTTTGAAATCTACATTTAGGGCATAGGATATTCCACATGCCTTGAGGATTTTTTTGCCAGTCCCTTCTTTTAGTTGGTGAAAGACTTTCCCTGACTGATTATAGCGTAATTGCAGTCGCTTTGGCAAGTTTGTGGAAATTCAGTTTGATCCAAGGGGCCAAATTTCTGGAGCTGCAATAAGGACTTACTTGCTAGAACGATCTCGTGTTTGTCAGGTGTCTGACCCGGAGAGAAACTATCATTGCTTTTATATGCTTTGTGCTGCACCGCCGGAGGTAATGGTGTCTCTGATTTTTCTGCATTTGGCTTCACAGAGAAATCCTAGTTTATTTTGTAACGCTAATTACAGAAAAAAAATCACAGTAGAAGTCTTGCTCTAGCTTAAGCTTTTCAGTTGTTTAGATCTAGTTTTCTTGAAAAAACAAATTTTGCCTCAATAATTGTAATTCTTTTGTTAATTTAAGAAGAAAAAGAGAAGATGTTGAACAGAAAAGAGAGAAAAGAAATGGGAGAAAAATTCTGAATAAAATGCATAAACATTTTTCTTTCTTACAGAGGTATTTATACGCTCAAAACAAATACAAAATAAGGAAAGAAATCTCTACAATTGTAATTGGCAGCCTAAATCATATAATTACAATCCCTAATTTTATGCAAAAAATTATAGCATATCTTAACAATTCTTTTAAACTGAAACATAGTGTTGAAGGAAAGGGGTGATCCTAAATTGCTGAAAGTAGGTCCCTGGTAATATAGCTTGCAGCACCCTCAAGCTCTAAGAGTTGGGTTATCAAATTCTTGTTAATTTTTTCCAAAACATTTTCTTTTTGTGTCAAAGTATGCAGGGCCCATTTTCAGACTTCCATTTCCAAATGTAGTCAATGCAAATAAAAATTATTTTTGGGCCCTCACAATACCTCTTGTAACATGACAGTTTCATTTTTGCCTATGTTGACTGGTTTTTTGTTACCAAAGGGGCATCTAACTCTCTTTTGGTTTTTTTCCTATCAGGAAGTTGAGAAGTACAAATTGGGAAACCCACGAAATTTTCATTATTTAAACCAGTCAAATTGTTATGAGCTGGATGGCGTAGATAGTTCTAAAGAGTATCTTTTAACTAAGAGGGCTATGGATGTTGTTGGTATCAGTCAGGGAGAGCAGGTAATGCATTTTGTTTGTTATTTAATTGGAATAATGTCACCTTTTATTTTCTTTATAATCTCTGCCATGTCAGGATGGAATATTCCGAGTTGTGGCTGCAATTCTTCATTTAGGAAATATTGAGTTCAAAAAGGGACAGGAAATAGATTCTGCTGAACCTAAGGATGATAAATCTCGGTTCCATCTAAAAATCGCAGCAGAGCTATTAATGTAATTTGTTATTACTATTGTTTTCCTTAAACATCCATGCCTTTGTCCTCATATGCAGAATTGAATGGAAAAACTCAAATATGTGTCTCTCTTTAGGTGTAATGAGAAGGCTCTTGAAGACTCCCTATGCAAACGTGTTATGGTGACTCGTGATGAGAGCATTACAAAATCGCTTGACCCTGTTTCAGCAGCTCTCAGCAGAGATGCTTTGGCAAAAATTGTTTATTCAAAATTATTTGACTGGTAACTTTCAATGTACCAGATGGATTCACTCTAGAGACACACACATACACTGATTCAAAACATCCATCTATAGTTATTTCTTAACACTTTGTACTTTGGTTCCTCAGGCTTGTGGACAAGATAAATGTTTCTATTAGTCAGGATCCTGAATCAAAATCGTTGATTGGTGTTCTGGATATTTATGGATTTGAGAGTTTCAAGACAAACAGGTGCTTAACCGGTATGCTTTGTTTTCGTCATTCAGAAATCAATTTTTTTTCAGGACATCCCTCTATATTTTTTATGATTGGGATGTCTAGTTAAGGGAATTCAATATTTAAAGGCCATGATGTGTCAAATCCCTTAATGACTATGCTGGGTGTTGCTGATCAAATTTGGGGATATTTTTGCCTCTCTTTCTTGGCTAGAGTAATCACTAGTCTTTAGTTTTCCTTCCTGGATGATTGCAGCATTAAATACCTTTTAAAGCTCATTTGCCTGCATGTTTGTGCCAGTTTTTCAAGTTTTGCAGTGTGGATTCCTTAGTTTCCCTACATCAATACTTACACAATTTTTGAAATTTTCATTGTATGCAGTTTTGAGCAATTTTGCATCAATTTGACAAATGAAAAGCTGCAGCAGCATTTTAATCAGGTTTATGCATTAGATTGATTCTAATGTATTTAGGATATTGTCAGCTTTTAAAACTATCTTAACATAACTGTGATGTCATTTGCCAGCATGTTTTTAAGATGGAGCAGGAAGAATACAAGAAAGAAGAAATTGACTGGAGTTATATAGAATTTATTGATAATCAAGATATTCTTGATCTTATTGAAAAGGTGCATCACAATTTCTATTTCACTTTGCTGTTTTCATGCCCGTATCTCACTTTCTATAATGTGACTAACTCTGCCAATATATGTGCAGACATACACACACACACTTGTTTCTTGTCTTAGTGCTACACCTGTACATATTTTCTTTTATCTTTTCATTCATGTATTGGAAATTTATTAATTGCATTGGAAGTAACACTCCATCCATGTCAATATGTTAGACGCTGCCCTTTTTGAACTTTCTTTTAATCAAATATCAACTTTGGAAGGATTGAGTTTGGAAGAAGATTTTAAGGTTGAAGGGTTTTTTTTTTCTTTTCACTAAAATGATTTAAACTACTAATTGTTTTTTGAAACAATGCCAGAGAGGAACTCTTTGAAACCGAGAAGGGGGACTAATTTGTCATGATGTATAGAACTTTTTTATCTTCTAATGTTTTTCTTTCCTGCTTACAGAAACCTGGTGGCATCATAGCTCTTCTTGATGAGGCTTGGTAGGTATCAGAATAACAACAATGATAATTTACCTCTTCTTATTTTAAGAAAATTGGTTTGCCTCCCTGCGAAAATTGTGACAGTTACTCCTGTTACTTTTAACTTTCTCTTGCTTCAAACACCCTTTGAAATTGTGACATTATTCCTGTTATGTTCATAGTATGTTTCCCAGATCAACACATGAGACATTTGCTCAAAAGCTTTATCAGACTTTTAAAGACAATAAACGCTTCAGTAAACCTAAGCTGTCACGCACTGACTTCACCATTTGTCATTATGCTGGTGATGTAAGTATTTTTACTGTGCTACTGCATCCATAGGAACTCTGTGCTAGAAGATAAGGGTGCTCAAATATCTCTGTTATTCTCCACTAAATTTAGATTGTGTAATGTATTTGGCTGCTCTTATGAGTCCTATGCCTGCAGAATATGTTATCTCCAAATTGGTTAATATTAGACAAGAAGGTCTCAATTAGCTAATAATACTCAAACTACGCATAAGAACCCATGTTTAACAAATGCGGAATCTCCTGAATAACCCTGATTTAATAGATCAACGAGACCTAAATAACATGAACTTTTATGATTGTTTTCTTCTGTAAGTATTTAAATGGTAATATTGGAACCTAAATAAACTTAAACCAGTCTCAATGTTAACTAGAAATAGTTACATCAGCCATGATTCTTAAACGTAGTTCTGTGAAATCTGCTTTATATTAACTTGAAGGAATTTCCGCTATAGGTTACTTACCAGACTGAGCTCTTCCTGGATAAGAACAAAGATTATGTTGTTTCAGAGCATCAAGCTCTGCTGAATGCTTCAGAATGCTCTTTTGTTTCAAGCTTGTTTCCTCCTTCACCCGAGGAATCTTCCAAAACAACAAAGTTCTCCTCAATAGGTTCCTCCTTCAAGGTCTGTTTCTGCTCTAATGTGTATGTTAAAGGGAGATTACATGCTTCATCTATTTTCATTCATTTTCATGCATGCCATGTACTTTGAACAGCAACAACTCCAAGCTTTGCTTGAGACTTTGAGTGCCACTGAACCACACTACATTCGTTGTGTGAAGCCCAATAATGCTCTTAAGCCAGGAATATTTGAGAACCAAAATGTACTACAACAACTTCGATGTGGGGTAAGTTTCTATATTTTGGTCAATCCTAGCTTTTGTTGATAAGCAATCTGTCTGTATGTCCATTTGTGACGTTTATATTTGACTCCAGGGAGTGATGGAGGCAATTAGAATTAGTTGTGCTGGATTTCCCTCTCGAAAGTCGTTTCGTGAATTTGTAGCTCGATTTTCCCTTCTGGCTCCGGAGGTTCTCTCTAAGCGGTAACATTTCCAAAATCAGTTCTTGCAGTTCAAAATTATTACTTCTATTTAGATGTACCTTTTATTCTTCATAATTATGTTACGAGAATCCATGACTTGCCAGTGAGGTGCATAACTCTGTTATCTGTTATTCAGTAATAACTATACTGAGGTCACTGCAAGTAAGAAGATTCTGGAGAAGAGTAAGCTCAGTGGTTATCAGGTTCATCCTGTATTTATACATTTTCTTAAAGTTAACTTTGGGACTGTTTTTTTTTTTCATTCCATGTATTTTTTAAGTACTTCATGCATGACATGTATGCCAAAATCTCTTGCTTGCTGGCTAATTCTGTAAGTTTTGGCTCCCAGTCATTTCATATTGTTGCTTTCACTGAGCTCTTGTACCATTTAATAATATTGCACCTTACAGATTTGCTGCTATTGCAGATTGGTAAAACGAAAGTTTTTCTTAGGGCTGGTCAGATGGCAGAGCTAGATGCATTTCGAACTGAGATTTTAGGAAGATCAGCAAGTCTAATACAGAGAAAAGTCCGTATGTACTTGTGTCGTAAACGCTTTATTTTGTTGCGGTTATCTGCCATACAAATTCAAGCCTTGTGTAGAGGTAAAGAGCATTTCATCCATGTGCATTTCTGATTGTATTAGGAATTGGAATTGCTTCCATACATCTACCATTATATTTATTTCACTTTCATTTTTTTAACCTGTTTGCAGGACAAGTAGCACGCCATCAGTATGAGGAAATGAGAAGAGAAGCTGCTGCTCTGAATATTCAAAAAAATTTACGCAAGTTTCTTGCAAGGAAAGCGTACAAGAATTTGTACTTCTCAGCTGTTTCTATTCAAACAGGTATGCGTGGGATGATTGCTCGTAGTGAGCTTCTGTCCAGAAAGCAGACAAGAGCTGCAACTGTAATTCAGGTAAAAATAAAATTTTCTTTCTGTTGTTGACATATTAACAGCTAGTAGCTTTCTTTTTATTTCTCATTTTACCCTTTTCTTCAATCTTTTGTTACTGTTTACTTTCCCCATATCCCAATTAGTAGGCTTTATAAAAAATATGTTTTGAAATTCTTGTTATTGCGGGCAACCATTTCATTTGTTTTAGATAAAATTTTACTGAGTGCAATCACAAGTGGGACCTAGGTTTTGCCAGTAAACAAAATTAAAAAGTACAAAAAGTCTACTCTGTCCACTCACTAGTTGTAATTCTAAACTAATAATGTTCATGCTTTTTTTTGCCATGTACAATTGATATTATGTGAGTTCATGTATTTTACAGAGTCACTGTCGACGATTCTTGGCCAACCGTCGTTATCTAAGGTTAAAGAAAGCAGCAATTACTACACAATGTGCCTGGAGAGCAAGGGTTGCACGTAAAGAATTACGGAAGCTAAGAATGGTGATTTTTTCGTTTCTCAAATTAGTTTAAGCTCATGATCTTCTCTTTCATAGGTGTATTCTTGTATTTTGTTTCAAAAATAATATCTTCGCAGATGACAATATTCCCTAAAGTGCTCTATTGCTATACTAATATTAATTTTATTTCTTCTAATTTTATTAATTATAGAATAATGAAGGAATGTTTAGAATCAATCCCTGCTAAAGCTATCTATTAAGAAATGGAATAATCATTCTCTCTTTCTGCTTATATTGCTTCCAAGAGTTGAAATTATCATCTTTTGTAGTCTCAGTTTTCTACCATTCTTTCCAAAAGTATGTGCATGATTGTTTCAACTTATAGTTCCTGTCTGTCTGCAGGCCGCCAGGGAAACTGGTGCTCTTCAAGAAGCCAAAACTAAGCTGGAAAAGGAAGTTGAAGAACTTACATGGCGCTTGCAACTAGAGAAACGAACGAGGGTAGATCTTTTCTTGATAATAATGTTACTATTATAAGCACATGTATTTATAACATTTCCAGCTATGATGTCATAAAATTTTGTCTATTCATTAGCATCTTTAATATTTCACCATTGTTTGAATTAGTCCATTTCTACCTTTTTCTAATTTCCCATAGCAAAACATGCTAGAAAGTATAAAGCACCATTAGGAGAATTATCTATTATCTTTTAAACCTAATTTGTAAACTGTAGAGCAAAATTTTCCCCTAACTCATTCATTTATTAGGGCAGGTTGACCTTGAGGAATCAAAAAAACAGGAAAGTGCAAGGTTTGAATCTACTTTACAAAAGATGCAACTTGAGTTTGAGGAATCCAAGAAAAAGGAAAGTGCAAGGTTTGAATCTATTTTGCAAAAGAAGGAACTTGAGTTTGAGGAATCCAAAAAACAGGAAAGTGAAAGGTTTGAATCTACTTTGCACAAGATGCAACTTGAGTTTGAGGAATCCAAGAAACAGGAAAGTGAAAGGTTTGAATCTACTTTCCACAAGATGCAAGTTGAGTTTGAGGAATCCAAAAAACAGGAAAGTGAAAGGTTTGAATCTACTACGCAAAAGATGCAACTTGAGTTTGAGGAATCCAAAAAACAGGAAAGAGCAAGGTTTGAATCTACTTTGCACAGAAAGGAACTTCAGTTTCAGCAATTGCAATTTGAGTTGCAGAAACTGCAACTTGAGTTTGAGGAATCCAAAAAACAGGAAAGAGAAACACTAGAATCTACTTTGCACAAGAAGGAACTTGAGTTTCAGGAATCCAAAAAACAGGAAAGAGCAACATTTGAATCTACTTTGTACAAGAAGGAACTTGAGTTTCAGGAACTGCAAGTTGAGTTTCAGAAAATGCAACTTGAGCTTGAGGAAACAAAAGAGTTTCTTATCAAAGAACGTGAAGCCGCAAAGAAAATTGCTGAACAAGTTCCTGCGGTTCAGGAGATCCCCATTATTGACGATGAATTAGTAAACAAACTTACTGCTGAAAATGAACAGCTGAAGGTACTGTTAGACATTTGTTGCTTGAAATAAGAACTTAGGTTTGACTAAAGGCTTTCTTGATGTCATTTCTAAACTTGGTTATCCTGCCTTTGTGTTTCTTGAAATCTTGTTTGGCACAATGCCATTGTAGGCTCTGGGAAGTTCCTTAGAACAGAAAATTAATGAAACAGAGAGGAAATATGAAGAAACAAACAAGCTTAGTGAAGAGCGACTAAAGCAAGGTTTGGAGGCGGAATCAAAGATAGTTGAGCTCAAAACTGAAATGCAGAGGTTTATACCTATTTTGATCTGCTATAATATGTGTTTCATGTTTATATGTTAGAATGAACATTTAGTCAGTTGTATTTTTCATTCTCTGACTGGGAAGTTGCTTTTCTTTCATCTGAATGATTGTTTATATCTTAAACAGGCTCGAAAAAAAGATTTTGGACATGGGAGCTGAGGACCAAAAACCGCAGCAGCAGGCCATGCCGAGTGCACTGAGTACAAACATGTCAGAGGTGACATCTGCTGTAAGATATATCTCAACATCCTTTCCTTATTTTTCTTGCTTAGAATAATTCTTTCCTTATCTCAACAAGTCCCTTTGGTTCAGGAGATCCCCGTTGTTGACGATGAATCAATGAATAAACCTACCGTTATTGAAGATGAATCAATGAATAAACCTACCATTATTGACGATGAATCAATGAATAAACTTACTGCTGAAAATGAACAGCTGAAGGTATTGTTAGACATTTGTTGCTTCAAATACTATCTCAGGTTTGACTAAAGGCTTTCTTGATGTCATTTGGAAAAAAGATTTTGGACATGGGTGCTGAGGACCAGAAACCACAGCAGCAGGCCATGCCGAGTTCACTGAGTACAACCATGTCAGAGGTGACATCTGCAGTAAGATATATTTCAACATTCTTTCCTTTTATTTTTATTGAGTAGAATAATTCTTTCCTTATCTCAACAAGTTCCTGTGGTTCAGGAGATCCCTGTTATTGACAATGAATCAATGAATAAACCTACCGTTATTGACGATGAATCAATGAATAAACTTACTGCTCAAAAAGAAGAGCTGAAGGTATTGTTAGACATTTGTTGCTTCGAATACTATCTCAGGTTTGACTAAAGGCTTTCTTGATGTCATTTGGAAAAAAGATTTTGGACATGGGAGCTGAGGACCAGAAACCACAGCAGCAGGCCATGCCGAGTTCACTGAGTACAACCATGTCAGAGGTGACATCTGCAGTAAGATATATCTCAACATTCTTTCCTTTTATTTTTATTGAGTAGAATAATTCTTTCCTTATCTCAACAAGTTCCTGTGGTTCAGGAGATCCCTGTTATTGACAATGAATCAATGAATAAACCTACCGTTATTGACGATGAATCAATAAATAGACTTACTGCTGAAAATGAGCAGCTGAAGGTATTGTTAGACATTTTTTGCTTCGAATACTATCTTAGTTTTGACTAAAGGCTTTCTTGATGTCATTTTTAAACTTGGTTATTCTGCCATTGTGTTTCTTGGAATCTTGCTTGGCACAATGCATTGTAGGCTCTGGTAAGTACCTTAGAACAGAAAATTAATGAAACAGAGAGGAAATATGAAGAAACAAAAAAGCTTAGTGACGAGCGGCTAAAGCAAACTTTGGAGGCAGAGTCAAAGATAATTGAGCTCAAAACTACAGTGCAGAGGTTCGTACCTATTTTGATCTGCTATAATATGTGTTTGATGTTTATATGTTAGTATGAACATTTAATCAATTTTATTTTTCATTCTATGAATGGAAAGTTTCTTTTCTATCATCTGAATAATTGTTTTATATCTTTACCAGGCTTGAAGAAAAGATTTTGGACATGGAAACTGACCAGAAATCACAGCAGCAAGCGTTGCTGAGTACACCAAGTAGAAAAATGCCAGAGGTGACATCTTCAGTAAGCTATATCTCAACATTCTTTCCTTATTTTTCTTGAGTTGGTTTGCTGGTTCTGATTACTTTTTGCTTTTTTTATTTTCCTTGCTGGCCTTTATTTAACTTTGCAGCCTCTGGAAAATGGTCATCATGTAAGTGAAGAATATAGAGACTGTATAATTTCCCTTCACTTCAGTTTATTAGATCTACCTGCATACTTGGTTCTTTGTTGCCTCTATCATCCTGAGATGGAAAGCTCTTTCTGACAGGCACAACTGAGTTCTGGTCCATCAACAAAGCTTGGTAGAGAAGACAGTAAATTGAGGAGATCTCAGACTGAAAAGCAGCAGGTATGAATTCAAATGATATAGAATTTATTTTTCCCTTTTTTCTTTTTTCAAGTATTTGTATTGCATGAAATTTCCAGGGATTAATCTTTGTTGTATGTATCATCTTTGCAGCCGGAGAGTGTAGATGATCTACTCAAATGTGTGGCACAGAATCTTGGGTTCAGTCAAGAAAAGCCTGTTGCAGCATTTACCATATACAAATGCCTTCTCCACTGGAAGTCATTTGAAGCTGAAAAGACAAGTGTTTTTGATCGTCTTATTGAGGTGATGGGCTCTGCACTAGAGGTAACTTATCTATTACAGAAAGCTCATTTTTGTAGATAAAATCGTTGTTCTCAAGATAAACCGCCCTTTTCTTGTTGATACTATAACACTACTATTCTCTTTAATCAAAACTACGGTAGCAATTTTGATCCTTTAGTTTGATCAAGAATACTCCAGAGCTGCATTTAGAAAAATGGGGTGAAATATAGGTTTCACTTATTCTTTTGCTACTTGTTTTTTACGTTTGCAAGTTTCTAGTAAAGGCAATATGATAAGCAAAATGTTATTCCGATTCAAATATAAATATAATATTTCATGGATTTTCTTTTTGTTATCCAAGAACTCTCGAATTTGTGTTAGTTCAAAATGTTATTGGTTTTATTGTTGTTATTATCATTTTTTTTATTTTTCTAGTTGATTCAAGGTGCATTTTTGTTTTTTGCCTCTGAGAGCAAGAAATATTTAGAAAAAAAATTAGCCTACGAGGCCTTTTATCTTTTTCATTTTGTTGGATTTAGAAGATACAATTATGATTTTTTTTTTTTACTATGTTGAAAAGCAATTATTTCTGTAATATGAGGGAATATGGAATTATTCTCTTTGCTAGGGACTTATGTTAGATTACTTTAACTGATTCTTAAACCATGTTTTTCTGATTGAGCAGGTTTAAGAAACCAAAAAGATGAGGGGGGAAAATCAAATATAATATTCATGATCCGTGCTGATGTTTTGCAGGATCAGGACAACAATGATCACATGGCTTATTGGCTGTCAAACACATCTTCATTGTTGTTTTTGCTTCAACGTAGTCTGAAAGCATCTGGTTCAATGCAGAAACCACCTGCTGGAGCATCATTCTTTGCAAGGATGACCAAAGTATTGAGATATTTCATTTACGGTGTCTTTAAATTGTTTGCATGAAATGGTCCTGATTTAGATATCTCTGAAATCTTCTTTAACGTATCCCATAAAAAGAAGGAAAGAACAATACATTTGTTCTTTATCTAAAATCTCGTCATATGGTCATTATCAGTTTTGTTGAATGATTCTAGAACTTATGCAGGAAAATTATGTGATATGATGTTGTTCTTTCTCAGAGTTTCCGTTCATCTTCTGCCAATCTTCAAGCTGGAGTACTGAGCCAGGTTGAGGCCAAGTATCCAGCTCTTCTTTTTAAGCAGCAGCTCTCAGCTTATGTGGAAAAGATCTATGGAATCATTAGAGACAACTTGAAAAAGAACCTGTCACCACTTATATCTGGTTGTATTCAGGTACAAGGAGCCTTGCATTTGGATCACTGAGTCTTTCCAGTGACATTCTTTTAACTTTTGAGATCATTTAGTTGCTATATACAGGAGAGAGGACTGTGGTTTTTCTAATTCTTATTTTTAAAATCATCTCCCTAGCTTCTATAATGCCTTGCACAATAGAGGTTTTCCGTGCTGCTTCATTTGAACATGTAGAGCATGTACTTTGTTGTATCATCAACTGAAATTTATTTCCAAGTGTTAATTTCAACATTGCATGTTATAAGTCTTAAATTCATCTTGCTTTCAGTTTGTAATTCAATATTTTAGCCTATTTCCTGTTTCTACACATTAAATTATTCTTCTAAAAATTCATATGTTTTGTTTTAGGTTTCTCTATACATGTGCAACTATCACAAGTTCCTCTCCTTTGACTTCTCTGCAATTTACTTTTTTGCTGCCTACTTGGTTTGAAATACTCAAAGTGAATGATTTATGGTTTGAGCATGGGAAAGTTAATTCATTATTAATTTTATTATAGAGAGACACTTCTTCTTGTTAAGCTTATTTTACTTTTTTTTTTCTTTTAACATGTTTAGGTTCTACCTGATGATATTATGTTCCGTATAAGTAGTTTGAATTGCTGTGTAAGTGGTATGCATTTGTGTGTTGTGCAATAGTTTAGGATTATTCTCACATGAGCTTTAGTTTTCTGCTGTTTCTTTTAAAAGTTGTGTTAAAATGATGATACAATGCCATATTTTATTACTTCCTATGCTGGCTTATATGCATGGCAGCAACTAGTTTTATGTTGGAATTGCAATTTCTTTATGTCGCTAATTCATCAGCCTATATGGCAGGTACCTAGGATATCAAAAGGAGCTGCTTTTCAAAAGTGTGAAGGGTTACAAGGCTATCATTCTCCAGCTGGTCTCTGGCAGAGCATTATTGAGTGTCTGAACAAGATGATGGGCACATTGAAAGACAATTTTGTATAAAATTTGCAACTCTGATGATATTAAAGTGGACTCTTTCCGTTCCTTTTTTTTATGAGCCATGGAACTTATAGTTATGACTTTTTTATTTTCAGGTGCCTCCAATACTTGTTCAGAATATTTTCACTCAAACGTTTGCATATATTAATGTACAGCTCTTTAATAGGTAAATAATTGTTTCATATGTTTTTGCCGTTAGTCTAGATAATATAATAGGAATAAATTCCAAAATATGTGATGTTAATATATTCTGATACAGCCTTCTTCTCCGTCGAGAGTGCTGCACATTTAGCAATGGGGAGTATGTGAAATCTGGCTTAGCTGAATTGGAACTATGGTGTGCCGAAGCAGACGTTGAGGTAATTTCTTTAGTTCCCACTGATGAATGTCAAAGGTGTCATTTTCACATTGTTTGAAGAAGGTTTTTTGTTAAGGAAACATTATTTGAAGCTTGAACATGCATTCAACGGGAGTTTTTTTGTCTGCTTATTAGTTGTGGCACCTTATTGCATCTAATAAATTTGAATTAAGAGTTGATTGTTGTTTAATTACAGTATGTAGGCCCATCATGGGATGAACTCAAACACACAAGGCAAGCTGTTGGATTCTTGGTATGTTTCTTCAGTTGTTTCTTAATAGGTTAGAATTTTGTTGCGTCATGTTGCTTTACTCCTGTGGTTTGATGCAGGGGCCCTTTGTCATTCTTATCCAATGTTTCTTTCATTTTTCTTTTTCAAAGCTTGTGTGCCTGGTATAATTAATCACCACGGGGTCATGAAATTGGTTGAGACTGCTTCTTTCCTTCCTTGATAAGGTCATACATGCCAATTTGACATGGTAATATGTAGTTGCAATTGTGGCTTTATAAGGATGTCAACGGGCCTCAAACTAATCTGAATGTTAAAATAGAGATGAGGATTGGTACATTGTGCAATTAAAAACCAATTATTTGTAGAAGCAACTGAGGGAGCAAATATAAAATAACTCAGGGCAATAAAAAGGAATGGACTAAATTAAAAAAAAAAAAAATTGCTTAATACCAAAACATTAAGCATTTGCTTCACTATTATTGCTTTCTAAGTCACGCATACAAATGGGAAAGGATTTAGCCTATTTACAGGCTCTGTATGTCGGTTTATTAAGTCAGCATACATTGTATTATATCATTGATATTTAATTATGGATAATGATAAGTTTAGATGATGATAAGCTTGATATTTCTCTAGAAACAATAAGAAAGATAGGGAAAGAGAGAGAAGTCAGTAACTTCAACATTATCCGTTCTTGAATTTTAAGGCTTGGCAAAATTTTCGAGGTTTGGTATGACCGCGAAGAAAACTAGAGCTGTCAATATCTTTTAACTTTCCTTGTGTAATATTTGATGGAATACCATTGCTCATATACCTCACCAATCCAGAATGAGTTCAGTATAACTGAATAGGAGTGGACTAGGCCTGGCAATTCATATGTAGATTTTAACATGTTCATGTATTTGTGTTTTTGTTTCATACCCTGTTTTAGTTATTTCGTTCAGTTTTTTTTTTTCTGTTATGTAACCGTTTCATGTATAGCATTGTTAAGTCTAGATTAGAACCTTAAGCACCCACTATAGGACTTTGCATTCTGCTGTTTAGAAGAGGCGACTGCTGCTTGGCTATTTCATTTTACTCGAGTGAAAATGTGGAATTAGTTGCTAAACCTGCTAAATTTGAATTCTGAAGTGCTTTCAGGGTCAGAGATTTTTGTCTGTAATACAGTCACAGTTACGCTACCATATGGACTTGCACATTTGCATGATCTTGCTATTAAGATTTGGCAGTTATTTTTAGTACTTCGAAAAGACCTGATCAAATATGTATCGAGTTATGAGTTATATTCAACTACTTTAGGATTTTTCAGCATCATATAACTATATGTGTGCACCTAATTTTGTAGCAGATCCAGAACACACACTAGTTCACTTTAAAGTTTTATTATAGTGGAACAAACAAAGCCTTAATTGATTTCCTTACCAAGGGCTTCTCTTAAGCCATTCTTTATCTTATCTGCTGGAAGAACAATGATATTTGTATTTAATTTGTTCAGATTGTGGATTGTGAATGCCTTGCTCTTGATTTCATGGTTTAATAAAATGTTTTTATTTCTCCATTTTGAAAAACCTGGTCTTGTTTTGTCAGGTTATAAATCAGAAATCCAAAATATCCTTTGATGAAATATCAAAAGACCTATGTAGTGTAAGTCTCTTTTCCTTTCTTCTTGCAATCCCCCTGATAATGGGGCATGGTGCAACATGTGATTCACAGAACATTCCATTTAATGAATCAAAAGAAAGTTCCCTTAAAGAGCTAGTTCGACTTGTCAATCTTGTGAACAAAAACTGACTAATCCATGATTAAGGGGTACACATCTAATATATCCAAATAACATGTTCCTCCGGGAAGGAAAAATGATAAAGGCGAGTGTGAAAAACGAATTTTCTTTTTGGGAATTCTTCAGAATTTCAAAACTATGTGAGATAAAGAGCATTTTAGTTACCTATTAGGTTGTCGTCCACATGATTGACAAGGTTACAACCTAAACTTATCACATGAAACTAGGAGTCGAAGACATTTACAATTTATCTTTTTGTTTCTCTGAAATGTTACGAGAATGGTATCTTCTTTCTCTTACATTGTTTGTTTTCACCAGGCTCTGAGTGTTCAACAACTTTATCGGGTATGTACGCTTTATAGGGATGACAACTACAACACTCAAAGTGTTTCACCAGATGTAAGTCATCGTCAAATTGTAGATATTTCTCTCATCCTGAACTTTTTTTTTTTCTTGTTTTGTTAGTATGGTATGACATGCCACCTTCACTCGCACAGGTTCTTGCCCACATGAAAGAACTTATGTCAGATGATACCGAAGATGATGGTGGTAGCTCCTTCCTGTTGGAGGATGATATCAGGTATGGAAGTCAGAAAACGAGAAACGAAGAGTAGCTTTGTAGTTCCTCCAATATCGAAGGTTAATAATGCTTTGTTGTCTTAATTGGTTAATCCCTTCTGAATGTAGCATTCCATTCACAATGGAGGACATTTCTAATTGCCATCAAGTAAAAGAGTTTGCATCAGTAAGACCCGCCGAAGAACTTATGACGGATCCAGCCTTCCAATTTTTACAGGATTAAGGTACCGGTTCTACCATCGTTACATCTTTTCCATTCACTGCATTCTTTGATTTTTTTGTCATCTAGAGTTGAACAGAAAAGAAAAAGGTCAACTTCATGGCAGTGCTGCCGCACATTAACTACAAATGTTATACTTTCTTTGTAACATCCATTGCCCAAAATGTAAGTAATTCTTAGAGTTCTTTAGGTAGTTAATTTGGTCATTTCTCTTCAGCATCTTTTTGGTACTGAATGGTCTAGAGGAAGAGGATTGATTATTAATGTAGTGGAGCTTTTCAAAGCTGTTTTTTAATTCCCAAATTTTCATTTTGTACAAAGTAACAACTAGCATAAGTATTTACTTTTATTTTTATTTTTATTTTTTTCTAAATAGTCGGTATAGACACAAAGTTATAAATTAGAATGCAAAATCACTGATGTTTCTTTCTCATACTTTTCTGGTGAAGATGTTAGACTTATACTTTTGGACATGGGCATGATATGGTTGATAAATATCATAAACATGCTTAAATACAACTAATATGATTAACATGACAAAAATAAAATTAACGCCATAAGTGTAAGTAATATTATTTTTTTATATATTAAGTCTTAACTTGGTTGATATTAGTATTATTGCCAACACAAATGGACGTAAATAATTTTGGACATTATGTCAAAAAAATTAATATCTAAAACTTTAGTGTTTATAATTTATACAATTGAAAAAAAATGACATACAAATTATCTGATATAGATTAAAATAATCGGTTATACATCAAACAAATGAAGCATTTTTTTTCAAAAACTAACTTTTTATTTTTTTTAAAATTTTTTTAAAATATCAATTAAAGATGCATACTAATTTTTAATGTATTAAATAATTATTTTTTCAAATATTATAAAGAAATCATCTTATATCGTATATTCTTTGTGTTTAATTTCAAATTATATTTACAGTATTATCTATTATGTATTTATATAATTTTCAATATAGCAATAATAATTCAAGTAAAATAATTTTTTTTAAAGTGACATTATTGATTAAAAAGAAAACGGATTTAATGTCAAACTGATGGAAAACCTCATTTATTAATTCAGTCGGAGCCACCAGTTAAACAAATTAAATCGGTCAATTGCATTGAACTTGTTTTCTTGATGCATTTTAAATTGGAAGGGTAAATTGCATTAAAAAGTTTTAAATATTAAATAAAACACAAAAAAAATATAAAAATTATTATTTAAACTAGATGATGAATGATGATTTTTAATAGGTTAAAATATATTATAAGTTTATGTACTTTTTGAATATTTAGAATTTAATTATTTTACTTTGATTTTTAATAGGTTAATTTTTTTAAAAGATTTGTTGGTATAATATTTTGAAATTAAAATATAAAAAAAATTCACTTAATAGTCATGTGGTTAAATAAAAATAAAATTAACAAAAAAAAATTAGTATGAGTTTTGAAAACTGAAATGTAAAACTAAATTTATGAAAATAAAAGCACAAAAGACTAAAATTCTAATTTTCAAAGAGTACATACATAAATTCAAGAACTTAAAATTCATATCCTATTACATATGACAAAATTTTCTAAAAGAAAATATTCAAAAAAAAAATTGATTTTACTGATTCAAACTATATTTTACCAATTTAAAAATTTATCACAAATATAAGGAAATGCTCGATTCAAACTTACGCGCTCCTAAATTTTGTTTGATACAAAAGATTAAAAAAAAAAAAAAGTGAAGATTAAAAATTCTCTCAAATAATTGAGCCCTAGTTTTTTTTCCTATAAATGGTAACATTAACTCGTTAAACTCATTTGTTTTTCGGCATTCCTAATCTACCTTTAATCCACAAACCCCCCAACTAATTATACTCACTTGAGACAGGCTCAAACCCACAACCTCCGAAAGTTTGTAACAGCAACGGTGCCAACAGAAGTAATAGTCGGTCAATAAACTCATTTTCCTTTCTATTAAAAAATAAGGGTTTGTATAACATGACTCAAATTTTACAAGTAACAACCTCCCTCACATCAACAACAGTAAGGGAAGGCAAACCTGAACTAAACCTTGTGAAAGTGTAGTCCTTTCTTTCCATGATATCAGGATTCATTATGAAATATGCTTGTTGGTTCTCTGTCTCGATGGCCCACCAGGAAAGAGCTTCATAATCCATCCTAACACCCGTTCCACCACCTACAAAGAAATTAATATACTATTAGAGTTAGTCAGATGATATAAGCTCTATTATCCAGAAAGCATTTCAGTGCTCCATTTTCAGCACTGGTTGGATTGACAATGATACAGCAGGCTCAATCTTTCTCATAAGATTGCTTAAAGTCCAAAAGTGTGCTATGAACTTCACAGTTCACACCAAAAAGCATTTATAGTAACCGCTTAAGTTGGAATAACAAAAAATGATACACAATCATGTCGTGGTATGAAAGAGAGACGGAGAGAGACAAATGGTACCTCATCACCCTCGTCGGTATATGGAGTATTATCATGCATTATTTGAGACTCGGGATGTCTTGCTGGGATATGCTCACTTGCCATACTTCGAGCTGTCAGAAGCTCTAATCTTTGAGTTTGAGCTTCAAGTTTCCTAGACAACTCGTTGTTCAACTCCTTCATTCATTAATGAGAGTGCAAGGATAACATAGATAAATAAACAATCACTCAAAAGAATATAAAATTCAAATATAGAAAAAATCAACATATAATGAGTCCTTCAAAAAGTTTGCAAATGATGAATTGCGCATTAGAAATTCAAATGACCCAATGACTAAATAAAAAAGGAAATATAGTTTTTAGAGAATCCTCGTTAAATATGATAATGCTCAAAAATCCCAGGTGGCTAATTAGCTGGCTCTAGGACGAACCTTGTTAAATAAAGATGTTCTTCACTTCAATTTCTAGTTGAATAATTTTATCTTTTAGAAAATCCCTATAGATGTCAAGCAACAAGATCCAAATTGAACTAATACAAATAGCTTGAATTCCAAATATGTCAAGTTCAGGTAAATTACCTTCAGCTTTGAACTTTGAGATAACTCAGATGACAAAGCTTGTGTCAGTTCTTCTTTCTCCAATGTTAACTGCAATAAAGAAAGGCCATCCAATTATCATGACACGCAAAGTGGCCACAACATAATTTCATATTTGTCGAAGGAGTAAAACAAAAAAAAAGGCCAAAAGAATATTTGAATCACATAACAGGAGCTACCTCTGAAATTAGAGAATTGATGTTCTGAATCATTCTCGTTTGATCAGCAGGGATATAGACAGAAGAAGCTTCAAACTGCCCATCATCATGCAGCAAGCTTAAACCAGAGGCATCATTGCTGTTATTCATTCCCCTGTCATCAGAAGAAGGATCCATGCTTGCTGCAAAAGTGCAGTAAATAAAATAAAAAATATGTAAGGGCCACGTAACTCAAAGAAACATTAAGAAAGCATTTAACCACAATAATTGCTCATCAGACTTCTCATTTGTTGCTTTAAAACTTGAGTTCAGATTGGATGTTGCTGGGTACTTTCAGTATTCTTTAAGTTTCTCCTTATATTTCTGGCTACATGGGACGGTATGCTTATATCCATGCATATCTTGGAGCATCTGACTTGTGTCAGACACTAGTACATTACAGAAATAATGGACTTGAAGTAACTTATCCATCATATTGTAACAAATTACTCCAAGTCTTCCACAACACCAAATTCTCCAATGAAGAATTTATGATTTTATCTATGTTTTGATACAATAAATATCTGAAAGTTATCCTTGGGAGTTTCTTCATGTCTCAATAAGTAAACAAAGGACTATTTGCAAAATCCTACATTGTGTGTCAATATCTGGTTCCTTGAACAAATTAACCAACAACGCAAATTTGGCATTTATAAGTATATTCAAAATCTGCCCTTGTGCTTTGAATACATCAGCAATAAATGACCTCAAACTTAAAGGCATCAAGGCATGAATGGAAGAGAAAAACAAATCCATACACCATAGCACCATCTAAGACATAACAGAAAAGAAAATTCTGGAGAACCAAAGTCAAAAGTAGACCCCCTAAGTATGGTTTTTGTTTCTACATCTCAATGAATAAGTGTTCTTGATTTGTGAGGGTAGATCAGTATTCAGAGAAACTCAGCCTAGCATGAAATTGATGACTGACCAATAATATGTATCCCTGCCATATTGACTGGATTTTGATTCGGTACAATAAGATATAGCAATTGGAAAAGTAGCACCATTACCAAGATTTTCTGTTGAAGTTGACATATCCTTCTTAGAAGCAGGATTCTTAATAACATCAATAGACTGTCCACTGCCAGAAGCTTTTCGTAGCTTAGACTGAAGTACCTTCTTCTCTGAGTTAAATGAATAAGAGAAAACATATAGCAAACATATGGCTATTATAGATATAGAGAGAGAGAAACTTAAAATGTAAAGTAAACATTATTATCATTAAAACGCCTGGTTATTAGCGTACTTACCTTCTTTAAGTGCTTCAATGGTTGATAGAAAATCCTGACGCTCTTTCTCTAGGCTAGACATTTTCTTTCTGCAAAATTCAGAATGAATAAGATGTCCTATAACTATTAGAAGAATCAACATGAAAATATATCCAAATGAAAGTCTAAACATGATAATATATAGCAAATGGAAGGAAACAACATTAAACATTTCACACAGGAAACCTACTTAATAAGCAAATAACTAACAATTAAATATATCTCCCACCCCACAGGCACACATATTCTTTTTCTTCCTTTCTGGTTCTTTAGTTGTAATAAGTAACAATAATAAATGTTTCTCTACTAATAACAACAAAAGTAACCTTCAATTCTGCACCAAGGAGTTATGTATGAGCATTATTTACTTTTGAACACATATGGCAAAAGGCATATATAATTGAAGAAACAAGTAATCAACTCATCCTGAAAATGTAGATCACAAGCCCTTTGGTAAAGAAAAATTACAGCATACTTGAAAGAAGAAATTTCAGCCTCTGTGTTCTCCAATTGCCTCTCCAATTTTAGCTCATTTGACCTTAATCTAAGTGCCTAAAAAGAAAAAAGCAGATGCCAGCATAAATAACTTTATACAAAAAAAAAAAAATATTCAATGGAAGATAATCCAAATGCTAGTCATATGGTCTAAACAAGCAAATTAACAAGATCAAAACCATATAAATATAAGAGAGAGAGAAAGAGAGAGAGAGAGAGAGTTAAATCAACACTTTAAAATCCTTTGGGTTCTGTGTAGTAAGGATGGCAAACTATTTAATCTAATGGTAGAAATTTAAAATTTATAACAAAGATATTTGTAATCATTAAATTAATACTTTTTTTTGTCTTTCCATTTTTCATCCTTGCTACCAAAAAGTGCTAGCCTTCTATCACATGCCTAAATTACACCTTTAATGTTTAGTACATATTAGCATGTTACAGCCACGCATATTATGCACAGAAGTTTCCCAATCTCTCACCATTATTATCTAGAGGGGCAGATGTTTTATAAAGAACAGAATGATATTAGAAAAGGAAGAAAAACTTCACACCAATTAAAAAGTTTATTACCTTCTCCTCCAAACCAATGACTTCAGAAGCCAATATATTGGCACGTTCATCAGCAGCATTACATTCCAATCGTGCATTTGTGTATTCCATTTTAAAAGACTCAAGTTCTGCCTGCAGATATTAAACATCAGACAAGGAAAGAAAACATTAAAAGAATACGCAAAATAAAATGCCAGAAGTTTGTATATTTGTGACACATAAATCTCCTCCACCCTTGCAAACATCATGAAACAAAGAACAAAGAAGATAAAACGCAAATTAGCATACACACAGCACCGGATTTTACAATACAGCACAAAACAGAGCTGCATCCTATTTTCCATTCTTTTGCTACCAAAGAGAACCACTGCAAACAAAGGACTTACTGAACTATCCACACTGCATCACCTAATGAGCAGATTACAACATCAAACTAGCAGTGCACCCTTTGCTTATTTCCCTGTGAAAATAACACCAACAACGATTTAATGCTTTTACTTCCATCATATTATCAGCCATCATAAAAATCTCCACCTTTCTGGATCATTTTTATAGACTAAAGTAAATATACATACACACATATATCTTCAAACAAAAGAATGCTACTTCTCTTCCTCCTCTAATTAGGAATAATGCCCGTCATAAATTTTTATAAAAACTGTATATCTCGAATTCCCTACACTCAAAAACCCAAATTCTCAGCAGAAATCTCCCTGCCCAAGCAGAACATTAAACTTTATTTGGTATTTGGGCAATCATAGCCTTAAAAACCTGTTTGAGCTCAGCTAAAGGGGGAAAAAGCAGTTTGCGAGTGGTAGCACATATCATAAAATGATGAGTGAATCTCATAAACTTGATTTTTTTTGTACCAAGTTTTCTGGTTAACAGGTATGAAGAAAGATGCAAGAAATACGACCGAAATCTATGTGCATAAGTGGACATATGAAATACACCACACAAATGCACCTAGACTAACCATATGATATGAATTAAGCAATATGCAGTCCCACAAGATTCAATTATTTTACGAAGAACTTGAGCTGATCATAAGTACCCTAAATATAACATGATACTAACCAGTTGGGCCTTGATTTCTTCCTGCAACTTCTCCATATCGGATTTTAGCTGGTTGACAACACTTCTCTGGGAGAAAAAAAATGTGTCAACAGATAGCAAAGGCTTCTTAAAAAGGTTCAGAATAGTGAATGGGACAATGAAAATAGATTGAGTGCCTTTTAGAATTTCATAATATAAGCTGCAATAAAGAAACAACTTCCAGACAAACAGAAGAAGGTTTCTAGAGAATTGGAGTCGTCTTTATTGTTTCAAGATATTTGATCCCATTCATGAGCACACAGAAATATTTTGAAATTTACCATCTATTTTCCTGACCCCAATAATGCTGGTTGCTAGGAAGCCTTCATGCATAGAAAGTTCAAAGATTAAAAGAATAAGCAAAGAAAATCAGATTTAAGTTACTCAAGGATAACCCAACACATGATAACACTGAAAATATTTTATATGTTAATAATTATGTAAATGACAAGATAACTATATATATTCACACAGCCTAAGCATGCGCATTAGACAATTGTCTACGACCATGACATTATAGTGATGCCATAAAAATATCATATTTGGAAACAAACCTGTTGATTGTAACTATCAGTCAAAGATGAATTTTCAGCAGCCAACGATTCTGCTAATGTACGTGAGGCCTCAAGTGCTCGTTGCAATGAAAACTTTTCCTGAGTCAAATCTTCAATATGCTGCAGAATAAGAATAAATAAATAGATAAAGTCAGACAAAACAATGGAGATCCAGGAGAACATCAAAACACAAAACCAACACGATTAATAACATATTAAACATTATAATTTTCAACAAAAAAATGCATCTATATTAAAAATTCGAAACATAGAAGGAAGTTTTCATTTCCATGGCTTTCTAAAAAGCTTCAACCAACTATTGCTATATTTGTTCACACGTAAGATACCAACATGTCTTTATGCTTCAAATCTGAAACAGTGCATCATAATGAAATTTCTCAAGCTTATAGTCTTCCTTGCCCCAACTTAGCAGAACCTTAATCGAGCACATGCATCCCCCAAAACAAGATGGTAAACACAAGACAGAGATCATAAAAGTATGCAAATACAGTTATCCATTGTTTCACCATAAAGGAACAATAAATTGAAAAACATTCAGCTTTATCCCTCAACTAAGCTCTACATTTCCTACCAAGATTTGATACCTCCAACAGTGAAATCATATAATTAAGCACATCAGCCAGGTTAACCATAGTCCTTTTTTCTTTTGCATTCTAGAGATCCAAAAACCTATTTGTCACGTATTTCCTGTCAGAAGTTAACAAATACCTAAATCCTTATAAAGATATAGAACATGATAACTTCCATGGCTCTTATAAATTCTAAAAAACTGTATACTAGTAGAAAATTGCAGATTCATAGTGGAATGCCAAAACTGTGCAGAAAAGCGGGATCTGTAGTACACTCAACAAGAAAGATACGGTACCTGCTCCAAAGCAGCAAAATCTTCATTCTGTTTGGTTGAGTAGAACTCATGGTTCTTCTCCGAGACATTCTCATTTGCAACATTCAGGCTCAAGAGGTCACCATTATAAACAGGAACCGAATATTGACCAGGATAGTCCCTAGCACCAGGAAACTCAGGGAACCCTAGCTTGGAGAAAGTTCCCATAGTTTCAAACTCTCTTGATGGTTTCTCGAACAGGGATGATCCTTTGGTGTTGAAGCTGTTAAATTGTGAACTATGGGATGCAAATGCATTGTTTGTAGTTTTATCATGTTGAAAAAGTGACCCAGAAGAAGCTTTGGATACATTAAGAGAATCAAGGAAAGATGGACGAGATCTCCTAGAAATAGTATCATCCGTGACTGAATGTACTGGCATGTGACTTGAGGAACCTCTGGCATCAAAATTGAACTCTGAAGACCCAGATATTTGCATGGATGGACCAAGCACACTTGGAAAATCACTGGATGAACTACAAAAATTTCTTTCTCCAGGATCAGAAATCATAGACCCTCTTATACCCAAGATTGATTGAATAGAATCTACAATTAAACCAGGAACAAAGATAAGATAAATTGAAATTCTAGTCAGTAAATATATCAAGGATGTTCAAACAAAAAAATTCACAAACTGAAGATTACCTTCATGAAAAGAAGATAGCACATGGTTACTACCTAGCAAGCTTCCTTCACTGGCCTTATTTTGCAGTGAATTCTGCTGAGTTATTTTTGTAACAAAATCTTCAGAAATAGGAGTTACAACTGCAGAAACCTTCAAAGAACCATCATCTTCTTTTGACTTGGGCTCTAGAAAGTCATTACTGAAACGTTTTGTGTGTAGGCTATCATTAGAAAATGGTCCACCATTCCATGGAGCACCGTATTTCTCATTTTCTTGACTTTTTTCATGTGTCTGCATCTCTGTAATAGATGAATTATAATCACTGCCTAGAAAAGATGGGGCCGCAAAGGCATTGTTCGAGTAAACTTGCTGATTTTCACGGGAAACTTCAGTTGTTTTGTTGTTGTTGTTGTTAATTGTTTTTAAGGAAGAAGGATTAGGTCCCTCAGATGTACCAGCGCCATCTGAGTTAATGGCTCTCACTTGTTCAGTTTCTAATTGATGTTTATCATTTAAGCTAACATCAGTATTGTAAGATTGAGTGGTAGAAGCTGCCTTCTTGGCTCTTTCAGCAGCCTTTTTCTTACGAAATTCTTCAAGCTGCAAGATAAGATGTATGAGTTAAAACAACACATGGTACATGCACTCTAGAATTCTTTGTTATTTCAAAATCCCATTTATGCAAAATCATATAACTGAATCTTTTATTGTAGGCATAAATCCAGATTAATAATCATAAAAAATCTAATTAACCAAAGGAATTATTTAGGAGGAATGGAGGATTTAACTTATCAAACAACATAACAATGTGCAACATTCAGAGGCAAAAGATAAAACTGTATAATGGGATTTCTCTTAGTTTTTGAGCCCTAACTAGCAAAAAAAAAAAAAAAATTCTAATGAATTTGTAACCCGGAACCCCCATAAAAGCATGACCAGAACAAATCAAAAGAAGATTTCTAAACAACCAGAACTGGTCCAACCCAGCAAAAATTAGAAATGAGAATACGTTACGTGGGAGGAACAGCAACCAGCAACTTTAAACTCAAACCTGTCAGTCATGGAACAGAGATACACTCTTCTTTCAGAATTTGTTCTTAAGTTCCAGGCAAGCCGTTCTTACTTTAGTATAGTGTCACATGAAGCTTTTTTCACCCTTTCAGACATGGATACAAACACTACCATTGCTCTCCATTCAAATGTGATTACACAAATAAGCTTTCAAATTTATTAAGAAAAACTAAAACCTTGGCCTATTCCTTTTTTAGTGTCAATGGTAAACCTTACACATTGCAAAGATTATATTTTAATGCATAAAAACAGTGAAACTTCCCAAACGTGTAAGCATACAAAACATTGCAAAACAACATAAACGGCACCGATCATTTCAGAAAAATACCAAAATATACTCAGTTCCAGTCCTGTTCAGAAAATTTAAATCCTAAATCAAGGACCAGATATGCCTAAAATTCAAAAAAGCGCTGAAACATGGATTGCTTACCACTAAGGAATTACATAAAACTTTAATAATAACAAATTCAGTCACCGAATCAATAATAAAAACCACTAAAGGAAAAAAAAAAAAAAAAAGGTACCCGACGCTTCCCAGCTTCTAAATGCTCTTGTTTCCGCGAACTAGGCAATACCTCAGCCGACGCCATTCCCCCCAAAACCCCCCGTCCAAATCTCGTCAATTTAACAATTCTATCTCCAAATTCTCACCACCATTAACTCACAAAGTAAATGCCAATCGGAAAACAACAAGTAAGAAAAGGAGGGAGGTCAGGTCAGATCGGGGAAGGAAGAAAAAAGGTGTTTTTTTAAGCGTGGGAAATTTTTTTCTTTTTTTGGTTCTGTTTTAGGCAAATGTCGTTGTTGAGCTTTTTACTTCTGGATTTTGTTAGTTGTTACTGAACTCGTTTAAAATGAATGGAATTATTAAATTTTGGTCATTTTGTTTTACCAATTTTGATATTTAAATTTGGTCGAAACAGATAATTAATAAATAAATTTTGTCGGGATAAAAAAGGAAATATTTAAAATTTTCCAAATATATATATATATATATATTTAAGCGTAACCTAGCCGGGTTTAAAATTTTTAAATATATATTTATATTATTTTTAATTTATTTGTTAAAATTTTATATATTTATCTTAATATTTTTTTACGTTTAGATTATAGTTGTATTATATACCACTATAGAATTAATTTTTATATGTTATAAATTACATAATATAAAATATTTCAATTTTCAACAACTTCTTAACTAAATAACAAAAACATTATGTTCTAAGCATAAGACATTGAGTTTAATCTCAAGCAACCCTTACCCTTATTCGCTCTCCCAATTATTAAAAAAAAATTTACAGCTTTAAGAAATGTGTTGGGTATGGAATATGAGCTCAATCCATATTTTAAATAAATACAATTTTTTTGCTCAATTCCAATTATTGGGTCTAATAGTTTTATCTAAAACCTCTCAAATTTTAGCCAGGCCTTCAAATTTGGGTAAGTAACCCAACTCATAAATAAGTCTAATACACAACAAAGAAGCTTTGGGTACTAAATTCGAGTTTTACCCTTCATATTTCTTATGTGCGGGTCTTCAATAAGGCTCAAGTTTTATCATTTGCAATAGTGATATTAAGTCTTTAATATTGATAAGTTTGTGGTTCGATTCTCCCGCATACAAATGATTTCCATAATAAATGTAACCTACTATATTGTGTTGGAAAAATTCGGTTAATAAAACGATTTCAGCTGAAGTTTAAAATTTTTGAAAACTAAGTCAATTTGTAATATTTATAGTAATAAATTTTTTTTTGAAAAGTATTTGTGCTCTGTGCAATACTGGTTTATATCGTTCTTAGCTTTCAATCAAACGGTTTTCTTTATTATTATTGTACATCGAATTGCGTCAAGTGTAAACTCGAGCAACACGAACCAAGCACATAACAATAATTTATTTAAATATTTTTAGTAGGAAAATAATTATGTCAATAAAAACAAATAAAAATTATAATTGTCAGAAAATATATTCTATTCCTAATAAAATAAATTTTCAATACTTTTGACAAAATAATAATACCTTAACATTATCAAAGGCTTAACTAATTACCTAATGAACAACACTTTTAAAATTTTTTAAAAAAAATCTACCCATAACAAACATAAAACTGAATAAATAAAAATCCAAACAAAAAGTTAATAACTCAACTGTTTAAATCAATTTATAATTTTTTAGTACTACTTTTATTAAATTTTAATTTTTTATTTAAATACTTTGGAACCAAATTTGTTCTATATTGGTTGTAACTAAAAGATTCCATTTTGTAAGTTAATTTTTTTTAAATTCTCAATTTGATATTTTTAAACATAAAGTGTATCATTAACCAACAATTAATGGGTAAGTTCTTTTTTTAAGTTATAATTTAGTCACAGAATTATTCAAAAGTTTTTATTTAAGTCACTAAACTATTTGCAAGTTTTCATTTAAGTCACTGAACTGTTAAGTTTTTTTTTTTTTTAAGTTTCGCCAATGAGCTCCAAATAGCTATTAGATGATTAGTATAGTGGATCAATACCCATCGACGAGTATAAGAACATACCTTAAATTTGAGTCGGTTTGACAGTCAATGTTAAATATCAAAGAAAAAAGTTGTTTAAATTTTAGTTCATAGATTTGTGATGTCTAAAATTGTTTCATAAAAAAAAATTGTAAAAGAAAATGAGAAAGAGAGTTTTCGATTTGCGCAAGCAATGCAAAAAGAGGAAGCCATATAGCATCGATTTTAATAGTCTAATGACTTAAATGAAAACTTTTGAATAATTCAATGATCAAATTGTAACTTTTTTTTGTTAAGTGACCAAAATAAAAATTTACCCATAGTTTAATGTTTAATAGTGTAATTTCACCTCATTTTAGTGGAACTTTCCAAGAATTCTCCAAAATAAAATGGTAATAAACTATTACTATCTGAGAACCTCTTTAGATGCAAATTTAACTCTAGTGCGGTGTATTTAGTTTTCATATTGTCTCATCCTACAGTATCGCTACAATATTTAATCTCATTGTCATCATTGTTTTTACACTAATTGTAGGTAAACGCACCGTCCATCTAAAGAGGCCTTAAGTGTAGGTTTCGATCGGTGGTGCAGTACATTTAGCTTACTTTTTGTTTCACACTTCAGTAACACTACAATATCTAATATCACCGCCACCATTGTTTTTACATTAATTGCAAGTAAACACACCACTCATCTAAACCCACCCTAAGTTTGATTCCGAAATTTAAATTGATACCTAATTTGTTTTGTTCTAATTTGATACTTGAGTTTGACTTCAATATTTAATTTGTTGTATGTGTTTTTTTAATTTAATAATTGATTTTTTGTCCTAATTAAGGTGTCGGGTTTGATTTAATGTTTAATTTGATACATAAATTTCATTTTTATTACTAATTAAGTACCTATATTTTTTTCTAGAACACACGTGTCAAATATCACTAGGCGACACAATGTGATTTTGTACGAATACCAAATTGAACGCTAAAATCAAATTCAAGTACCGAATAAAAAAAAAATCCTCATGTACTAAATTAAAAATTAAAGTCAAACTAAGGTACCAAATAGTGTATTTACCTGTTGGAGATAAGGGGAATTAAGCTCATCATCTTGAGTCTTCCACTGGCGACGTCTCTCTCGACGGTCAGCATCCCCAAAAGAACAAATATTTAGAAGAAAAAAAAAAAAAAAAACCCTCTTTTGGTTTTTTATTGAGTAACTCCTAAAGTAAATACCCAAAATTTCTGCAAAAGTTTCCGTTCGAAAAATCTCAGAAAACCATGTGGCGAAACTCCGCCACTGTAAGCTTCTCTTCGAAGCTTCTATCTTATTCTTCTTCCTCCGCCAATCCTAATTACTTCCATTACGCATCTGCTTTCTCCATCTTTAGTCCAAACGGCGTCGTAGATCAGACACTTTCTCCTTCTCATCAACGCTTCTACTGCTCATCGGCGGTGCCTTCGCCATCTCCCTCATCCGGTTCCGTTATAAAGCTAGGTTTTCTCGCTAACAAATCTGACGCCTTTCGTCCTTTGAGTTTGAAAGCTAGAGATGCGGTCCAGCTTGCTCGTCACTACGGTCGGTGTTACTGGGAGCTCTCCAAGGCTCGTCTCAGGTCTATTGTCATTAAGATTTAGGCAAATTTTGAAGTTTTGATTTTTTATTTTTGAATTTTGACTTTTTTGTTTTTGGATTCGTTTTGGTAGTATGCTGGTGGTGGCGACTTCGGGGACTGGATATGTGCTAGGGAGTGGAAACGCCGTTGATTTGGCGGGTCTTTGTTATACCTGTGCTGGAACCATGATGGTTGCTGCATCTGCGAATTCGTTAAATCAGGTTGCTTTTCTCACTCTTTTCTATCGTTGATTGCTTTCATTGGACGCTATGTTAAGCACAACTTTAGTATTGAGAAATCTGAATTCGAGTTTTGATTGATCTGATTGAATTATCAAATTATTATGCATTCAGTATTATTTATACTTGCCAAGGATGCTAACTGATAGCTCTATTTTCATAATAAAGTCACATTTAACAATGTTTCCCTCTTTCATTTATTGAAGCGTAAGATTTCTTGTAAAATGATAAAGCTATCATCCTTCTTGGATCATCGGAGATATGTTTTTTTTTTTTTTTTTTTTTTTTTAAGAAATAAGAAAAAAATGAAGAAAAGCATCATTATCCTGAGGGTTGCCTTTCATTTAACTCATGCATATGGAAAGAGACATTTTAGGTGTCAAAGGCTTGCACTTTGATGAAGCCCCTTTGTGATGTTTTGACCCTTTTACCTCATTTTTAGTTTTTATAACCTTGGTAGAAACTAGGGCTGGAACAACTAGTACGTAGGGATTTTCAAGCACACAAATGAATTTGCAAAAAGTAGCGCCCTACGCCATGGGTACTACTATAATGGTCCTAGTTCCCCTAGTGCCATTGAGGACTTTGCATATTGGAATTTTTATGGATTAAACTATTACGGTGCTCTCATCCTTGCCACTCATTGTGAGTTTTGAAAGATTAACTTAAGGGTATACCTTACTCTTTTAGGTTATTTAGCAATGTTCAGTCAGTGAGCTTGAAATCAAGTACAATGAGTTGTATTGCACTATAATCAAGGAAAATAGGGATTTTAGCTCATTGGGCATGATTTAAATCCGTCAACATTGCTTTCCTGATAGAAGCTATGGATAAGTACCCTGTGACAAAAGGGGATAGGGAAAGAAACAATATAAATTCTTTGAAATTCTAAGAATCAACTTCATGAATTGCAAATTGTAATTTTCTTTTACCTTCTGCTATGATTCTGTTACCTTTGATTTTGTTGATTTTGCAAGGATGTGTCTGTGCATGGTGGTTGTATTTTAAGTTACTTTTCATGAAGTAACTAGACCGAGTGACATCTCAGTTAACCATGGAATTCATGTCCCTAGGTGTTTGAGATAAATAATGATGCCAAAATGAAGAGAACAAGGCTAAGACCTCTACCTTCAGGACGCATTGCAATACCACATGCAGTCACTTGGGCATCTTCTGTTGGATTTGCTGGCACTGCTCTGTTGGCATGCAAGGTGGCCAGATTGATTCACTCACTTCTCATTATTTCTTTAATTTCAAATGTGATTTTTTTTAGCTTTGCCAAATGCTTAAAACTTTGTTAGATGAGCAACTAATGTTGCTCCTGCCACAAGGTTATTGCAGGCTAATATGTTGGCAGCTGGTCTTGCTGCTTCCAATCTTGTTTTATACGCATTTGTGTATACACCATTGAAGCAAATTCACCCTGTTAATACATGGGTTGGAGCAGTTGTTGGTGCTATTCCTCCTCTTCTAGGGTAACTTTGTCTTTAAATTCTATTAACTATTGTGATGACTATCTAAGAAATTCTAGTTGCTTGGTGTTCTATGTTTGGTATGATATTTAACAATGTCAAGTATTTTCATGCATATTAAATTTTGTGCTTCACATGCTAAAAGTTTGGAATTTATCAATGGCATGCGAAATTTACCATATTATTTTCAACTGGTGCTTCTGCTTTTCTTTTAACTTTTTTCACATGAAATTTGCCCCTAGCTGACTTGGGTTATTGAAAACACAGGCCAATATTTTGCAGAACTGTTTTCTTTCTATTGTCTCTGGACTCCAATGGAATTCTAGATATTTGTTAATTGCTTATGAGCAAGTCCTCTTATGACCTTTGAAACTGGAAAAGTTAAACCTCCCTTGAAACAAAGGCAATAAGAGCAGAAGATCCCCACATTGTGTTGATAGATGTGGAATCCCTATTGTAGGTTTAGGTATGCCACATGTTGAGAGGTTATAGAAGACCCTATTAAAGTTCACTGAAATTATAGAGGTCATTTATTTATTAAAATAAAAAAGATGATCATGAAGTAGGCTTTGCTTTGTGTTGCATTAAGTTTTTTTTAAATTTAACTGTTTTACTGACCGACTTCTTATTTTCTGTTCCAACTTCTTAGATGGGCTGCAGCTTCTGGTCAGATTTCTCTCAATGGATTAATTCTTCCAGCAGCTCTCTACTTTTGGCAAATACCCCATTTCATGGCCCTTGCATACTTGTGTCGTGATGACTATGCTGCAGGAGGGTAAGCAGTTTCACAACTTACTTTCTCTTCAACATAGCAACTGTTTATTTTTCTTTATTCACAGGAAACTGAATGTTTCTGTTTCTGCCCTTCTCTTATAGTTTTGTGTTGAAATAATGTTCTAGCTTTGAGAAAGTATATCAAGGATCTCCATTGCTGTAAGCAACTGTTGATAATATAACTTGGAAAATGGAAGTGTGACTCTTTTCTGATATAATTATATATTTAGTTAAGATTTTCAGAAGAGTCATTAGGGATGATTCTTCATGGATAAGATTGCATGTGAATCGTGTGTTCTTAATGTATTTCACTGTCTTACAACCCTTCATTTTCTACCCTCCGTGATATTTTCAGGTACAGGATGTTTTCGCTTGCAGATGCTTCAGGTCAGAGAACAGCTGCTGTTGCTTTCAGGAACTGCCTCTATCTTATCCCTTTGGGGTTCATAGCCTATGACTGTAAGTTGTTCTAATTCCAAACGTGAAAACTATCGCACTATCACCTTTATTTTAGTACTCATTTATATTTATTAAAATTTGATTACCATGTATCCACACTATTTTAAAACATTGGATATGCACCAAATATCTATTTCCTGGTAGATGTTCTGAAAACTCTGTGTGAACTATCTTAGTACTACAGTATATGGTATGGTCCGTATGGAACATATCTTACTCTCTTTTGTATTTCATAATATATAAACTAGTGAAATTCTTTGCGTAGGGGGTGTGTCTTCTGGGTGGTTTTGTGTTGAATCATCAGTTATCACCCTTGCAATAAGTGCTGCAGCATTTTCATTTTATCGTGACCGGACTACTCAAAAAGCAAGAAGGATGTTTTATGCCAGCCTTTTGTATCTTCCTGTATTTATGTCTGGCCTCCTATTTCATCGTCTCTCAGACAATCCTCAGTGCCTTGCAGAAAATCCCAACAGAATTGTTGAGCTTCCATCATTCCCCGAACCTGTAACTGAAAGTGAAGAAGATGATCAGAAGAAGGAAGTGAGGTATGTCACTGCTGGTCCACAAGGACGCGCACCTGTGGCATACGCATCCATTGCTCCATTTCCCTTTCTCCCTGTTCCTTCCTATGTTGATCAATGACATATCGAACTGGCATCTAGTTTTTGTATACCAAATCAAAGTTATTGAAAAGGCACACCTCTAAACCTCTTCGGCTTTGCATTAAGCCTATTTCTGTGAAGTTTCTATTTTAACACAGTTTTGGTTCTTGATTGTCTTTATTTTGAAATCAATGTATAATTGGGATTGAGCTGTTTAAGCACCATGAGTGACATTCATCTTGCAGCTGCCATTGGAATAAAACTGTTATGCAATGTATAGATCCATTGCAAAATTTTCACTAATCTGTGTTGGTTTTGAATTGGACTCTAGCCATTTCCTATTTTGATCTGTCAACAATTTTAGCCGCAAGTCTACAAAGCAATGCATAATGGTGGTGGATACGCAAATCCTATAGGTGACAAAAGCTGACCAAGAAGAGGGGTATTTATCAAATTCAAGATTCAACTATAACTTGGTAATATAGTAAAAGTATCTTACATCAAATTTAACCCAAATTTGAATTGATCCCCAGTTTAGAGGGATGCAACAATAGGTTATGAGTTTCGGCTCCATAACTTGGGGCATTAAGCTGTGCTACCCTCATTGTTGCAGGTGGGGCAGGGGCAAGCACCGGAGGGAGATGTGCTAAAAATTAACATGACGGGGCTTTTAATGATTCGGATAGGTCAAGGGAGATCGGTGTCGCTATCAGAGATCACAATGAGTTTGTGGCGGAGGGAAATGCACAAACATTATAGAGCTTGGTGAATGAGGTTATTGCGATTATCATTACCTTCAAATGTTGTAATTGAAATTTCTCAAATATTATAGTTGAGGGTGACTCATGTGAGATGATCATCAAGATTAAAAGTAACAATGGGCTAATTATTGGAGGAAGCGTGAACGTTTAACATCAAGTTTTTAGCTTATTACCTTAAATTTTATTGGTTATTTAAAAAATCAAGTAACACATCATTTAGCGCAATTAAATCATTATAGTAGTAGTACTTTAGCTTTTGACTAATGCAAATTCATGTTGATATAATAAACATTGTTCGCATAATTGATTAATAAATTGCAGCTATTTTCTTAAAAAAAAAAAATGAACCAAAAGCAATATGAAGCTTAATTTGGAATCGCAATATCAAGCTCAATTAAAGCGTATCTTGAAAACAAAAATGACTGTACACTTGTGTTAATAAAATTTGAAGTAACCTAACTTGAACTTTATCACACGACTCAAGTTAGGTTTTCTTTTCTTTTATGACTCACTGAGTTGAAACTTTTTTTTTACAACAGGGTTGAAATTAGAACAAACCAAACTCGAATTTTTATCAAAATTAACATTTTACTAAGCGGAAAAACATATATATTTTTTTCTTAAAAATATTACTATTTACAAATTTCAATCTTGAATATATATAATCCAATTAATTTTCTCTCATTTTTTTTTTCTATTTCGGCTATTTAATTTGTACACTGTAGTCAGGTTTTCCTTTAAGATACCATTTTTTGAATTCATTAAATGAACTGTATATAATACATATATTACATAAAATTTCTTTGATATAAAATACACAAATCTCATTTCATTTAAGCTTTTTCTTTTGCCGTCTTTCGACCTTGACAACATTTTAGAATGACTTGATAGATATATATGTATGGACCCAAATCCGACTTAATCCAATTAAAATGATCTGAAACTTGAGTGACCTCTGAGCAAGAATCTGAATTGAATATGACACAATTGATTGAACTTAAATCTAACCTGATCAGATTCATCAGAAAAATAGAACCGAAACCGAATATGACTTAACCTGAAACTGATACAATCTGCCTGGTTTCCAGCCTATAGTAAAATCTAAACCATCAGATCATAGGAGAATAATGTGCAAATATAACCGACCATTTAAGTTCAACATAGTCCTAGTCCTAGTCCTAGTCCTGGTCCTAGAGATGGCAAAATATAGCCCAATTTTCATCAAACCATGAAATGAGAAGCAATGGATATAGAGTAGGCGGGGTACAAAAATGGTAAACACAAAATATGGGACTACAAAAAAACAAAACTAGAAATAGAATCAAATAATTACTATACACAATCTCTAACAACATACAAATGATTTCTAATAATGAATAACCAAGATGAATTTCCAGCTTTTCCTTACAATTTTTTTTTTCATTTTTTTTCTCCCGATCTCCTTTTGACACTTCCCTGGCTCCTTTTTTATTAGGTGCAAAGGAAGCGGCAGTCGGGAGATAAAAAAAGAATTGCAGATGTTGGGATTGCAAGCATTAACTGAGGTAAGCCCCTGATTCTACCCCCCATCTATTTGAGAAAGCTGTTCGTTAACTCCGATGCCTAAGTTTGAACCAAACAAAAAAGAAGCAGCAGCTTATGTCCAACCAAAATTCTCTATCTAATAAAAAAAGCAGCTTAAAAACAGCCACAAATATCCAATTTACTCAAGTTAGGCCAAATGAAGGTAGCCTTGAATCATGACATCTATAATAGTTGCAATCTACCATACATGCAAGAATCGAATTACGACAGAGGCACCAATATTCATTGTATGGGATACATAACCATGGCATCGTTGAGGGCAGTGTGGCTCCCAAAGTAGATGCAACTCTGGAAAGACGAAGGAGCAGGGGGTACACAAATAAGTTTAGAATACAGCGTGAAAGCCCAGAAGAATGAGAACACCAAAAGATATTAAATACACTTACTTGTTACCACTAAGAAGTCCAAAAACTGATGTGGCAATATATGACCGGGAAACTCCGGAAAAAGCTTTTCTGTAATGAGGCAAGACCATTTGTCCTGCAAGGTTTTTACCACTATGATTAGCTTTCTGGCATTCCAATGAAACCCAAGCAAACGAGGGACTAACATAAAAACATATAAACATTAATGAGAATAGAAAGAATATTAACTGTCTCATATTCAGTTGCTAGATGAAAAATTATGGGAAGGAGAAGTTAAAAGATTTAGCTTAATGCATCATGTGAGAATTTAACTTTTTTACACATTCCACTAAAGCGGAGAGAAACCCTGGAGGGAAAAATAAGCCCTTGTCATGCATTAGCTCCTTTATTCTTTCTAGACAATATTGTATACTACAAACTTTTTAAGAAACCTATGTCATCCCAAGAATATCAAGAGTTTCAAAGAACAACTGATCAAGGCCTCACCTATACTCAAATAATTGCTGTGGAGAATTGAAATCAATACACTAGACACCGTTCTATCTATATCCTCTTTTCGTGGTGCCTCATCAACTGGCAAACTGTTTCTATCAATATAAGCACTCCAGGGAGAATGGCTGTTATTATTGTGACAGGCTATGATTTCAAACCATATCCCCAATGGAAATCTTCTAGGTTTTATCAACCGAAGGGCGATCTTAATATAAGGAGTAGCATGGATAACGGATATGATGACTTCAATGAACATACAGCTAAGGCTGATGGCTGTGTTCATAATGCTGAAGAAAATATAAAAAACAGATGTGGTTGGCAATAGAAGCAAAAGAGGTGTAAATAGAAGAGATCCAACAACATGTTGCTTCACGGTATAGTCAAAACTATCTAATCTTTGACGAAGAGGATTCCACTTCCGTCCCCTGACAATAATACAGCAACTCTTAGAATAGTTAGAAACAACTAAAAAAATTTATTAATAGTTTACTTCTAATAAAAAGGATAACTTTTGTACGCCTTTCAGATTCTATCAGCTAATGCTGCTCAGCAATAACAGATGCATAACAAAATAATAACATTGATATTATCTGGGTATATAACAAAGAAAAAACACAGCCTTTAAGAACATTGGATCCCTTCTCCAAGTAATTTACATTGAAACAGAATTCTAGACCTAATGATATGAGGAAACACTTTAATTGCAATGGAATGTCATGAGCTCATGAGATGGTACGGTATATTCTCCCAGAACATGAAAAAGAAATCCTCACGAGCACATTTTTTCCCATCTCTGAAATAGGATCCATGAATCAATATCTCATTCATATTTCAGCACTACCAGATGTGGAGATCATTTTTTGTTGGACCTGGAATGATTAATAAATATGTTCAATCTACTTTGAGTTTTTTTGTTCTACAACAAGGTAGCAATAACCCATTATGACACAGATGTTACTACTATATTTGTATTATAACAACACAATCGACACGATTTTAGTTTATAACCACATTTACTGGATTAGAGGAGCTAATCAAATCCAAAATAAGATATGCTGAAGTGGTACCTGAAAATACGCCACAAAGCGGCTAGCGCATGTAACTGCTGTGAATAGAGAATTGAGATTAACCAATGGAGTGTTGACACATGCAATGTTACTATCACAATCATGTCTATGACCAAAGCAGCAGGTATTGTCACCCCGAAAAGAATAGCTAATATAGCAAGTCCTTTGATGAAATAAATGAAGAGAGAACCCACAAATATCCAAAGAGTAGACCAAATTTGAATTGTATTCAGAGAAATCATGCCAAGAACTTCAGCCAATTCTATGTTCAACTTGAAACCAGCTGGAACACCCATCAACCACACAGAACCTGACCTCAACAACTCATTTGTTAAATTACTGGCAATATTTGAAACCCATGAACAGACAGATTCTGCGTGAAATAAGAGTGCCAAACCAATCAAATCTCCCAAAAGGATATCAACAACCAAACTTGACCACAAGGAATGCTTATGTAATGCAACTTTTTCTGCACATTCCACACTTGTTTGAGACCTAGTAAAAAAAATTATATTATATATGAGGATAAATAGGGGACTTCAATATGGACTGAGACTTGAAATATCACTAAATGAATTCACTATATTCTACAAAATTGTCACCTGAGGTCATTGTCCTGAAGGAAGATTGGCCAATATAAGATCTGACAAGAACGAATTCGGAAATTTATCCAGGTATTGCTAAACGCCTTTGCTGATGCAGAGTATACCCATGATTGTGATTCAAAATTCAAAAAGCTATGGAAAAACTGAATAAAAATATAAAAAAGAGTAGATAATGATGCCAATGACATGGCCAATATATGCCACATGAAGGTACAAAACCTGCAAAGCCACATAGTTGTATATCAGAAAATGCAGAGATATACATGGAAAAAGCATGTGGTAAATCATGTTAGAGTGAGATTACATGGAAATTATGGGAATATTTGCAGAGGATTGTTTGAAGATATCATGTCTCTCAAAATATTTCTGAGCTGCGCTAGCACTGTTGATCGCCAAAACAACTGTATCCTGCTTTCAAAATTTTAAAATTAAAAATATATATATAGAAACTGTCCTAGCTCCACAAGAAGGTACTCGTGAACTATTTTTACCATGTCATTTAAAGGTTGCTTTTGTTGAAGCTCATCAACCCACTGAGGCTTCTTAGGAGAAGCTTTCCCATGCTCAGAAGAATTCCAGTATCGCAATGAGAAATGGTGAGCACCGTATGTTGGAGTTTCGTATAATATAACCTAAACTTGTTCAGACAAAGAGCCATGGATTAATCACCATTCACAAATACAACTCAAATGATAAACCAAACAGTAGAAGCAATCTGAATTTCGTACATGGACATCACATTGAGACACTATTTCCTTCTTCCAATGAAGATGGTGCAATTTAGGAACCCAATGAATTCCCCTGGCTTGAAGACGAAGAGAATCATAGGCCAGCTCAATCCAGTAATTACTTTCCGTAGATACCTGTCTACACTGGCCTAAAAACCCATCAAATTTAAGGCATCCACAGCTCCATTGTCCATAGCATTCGCAAACTCCATCTACACCGTGAGTGCAGGTTTTTCTCAGATCATCCTCTTCTACTCCATTTTGACCATAGTTAATACAAGCTCCATACTGACCCAACAAAGAAAATTTTGATTTATCTTGAAGAGATACATGCATATTTCCATTGATAGAATGGAGGATCTCCTGTTTACAAGAAAAAAAAATCTAAACATTTTTAAATGAACTCCCAATAATTAAAACCATGCCCAAATGCCAAACAAGCTCAGCAAGATTACTGTTCCAGAACACAATAATAAATTTCTTTAATTTCAAAGTACCGTTTATCCTAAGCAATTATAATCATACAATAACTTCTAAAAAAATGGGAAAAAGGTACCTTACCTAAGCTTTACAAACTCAGCGAGAAATAGCTTCAAAAACACAACAACTAATATTCATTTCTTAAAATGTCTAAGTGCCATTTTCCCTAAGCAGTTTCAATTCATAAAAACTGTTATAGAAAATGAAAATCAGAATTAGTGCATTACCTGGAGACAAGATTGCAGATTCGAAGAAGACTCCCGATTGGAAGCGAAAGCGACGACAATGTCAAGAGAATCTGAAGAACAAGTGACGAACCAACCAAACAGAAATTTACAGCAAGATGGCTGGGTTGAAGATAGCTGCTTTGGCCACCAAATCCGACACTTTCTTCTCATTTTTTGATCGCTTTCTCCCTTTTTTCACCTCATTTTTCACCTGAAATTTTTTCCTGAAATTCCTATGCTTTTTTTACTCTAAAACCCTTCAACAAATTTTATAACCACTTTAAAGATTAAACTGTTAATTCCATCCATTTCAGTTCCTTTCCTTCAGTTTTCCTTTTTTTTCCTGCTTGATTGAAACCCTATTTCTTCCTTTTTTTTTAATATAAATTAAAAAAAAGAAGATAAACTCGATACTTCAAAAATAAAAAATAAAAAGATGGTGAAATAATATATTTTTTTGATAAATAAAAAAAGTGCCAAAAAAATATAATTATCAAAATCAATTAATCTATTTGTTTAATTCAAGTTATATCAATCTTAGTTTAAAAGCGAAATTTTAACTTTAATCGAGTAATACAATTTCGGTTAAAATTGGATTAACGGACCGAATTGAACTAATTCGGTTAATCGGTCGGTTATTCAATTTAATTCGATCGAAAATTGATTAATGATTTTTTGAAAGTTTGATTATCGGTTAATTCAGTTAGAAATCGAGTAATTAACCGAATTAACCAAATTCTCAAAAAATCAATATTATTACCAATTCGGTTAATTTTGGTTAATTCGATTAATTTTAATTTGAATAATTCGGTTAAATGAACATTATTGATTTCTTTTTTGATATGTTTCATACTTGTTTTAACAAAAAAAAAATATTGGTTAAAATCAAAATAGTTCGGTTCGGTTCGGTTAATTTGTTTTGAAAAATTTTGATTCAATTAATTGGGTTAATGCTAGTTCGATTCCAATAACTGATTGAACACTCCTAAGCATTGTAATAAACACAGTAAGACGTGGATTCGAGTGTATTGAAGTATATAATTCTCTTATTTATGGATGACTACTACTAATTTCTTTTTTCAAATTAAAGAAAAATAAATAAATAAGTTTAGAAAATGACTAAAATTAACAAAGGAAATGGTTTAATTGAAATTTGAATATTACGAACTCTAAGGTTCAATTTTTATTATGCAAGTATAATTGTTTTAGATTTTATATAATAATAATAATAATATTTTTATAAATTTTCATCTAAGTTTGAAATTTATGAATTTTAACAATTTAGTTAAACATATCAACAATAGTATAGATTAAACTTTTTTGTTTGTGCGAATTTAACAAACTTGATAAAAGATTTTCAATAATAATAACTTCAAGATTCATATTTAATTTAAATGTTTGGAGAGGAAATTTAATGCTGTTTATTCTAAAATTTTATTGATGATATTTTACTTTCAATTATTGAATTTTTTTAAGGGAAGACGAGTATGACAATAAAAATATAAACCCCAAGTATATACTAACTTAAGGAAAATTACTTTATCAAAGGGCACTATAACTTGAATTCTTGTGATTGGCACTCGATTAAAATTGTTTATTTACAAAAATCATTTGAGTTTAAATTTTTAGGGAGTAAATGATAAATCTTTATTTAAACAAGTCTCATTTTTTAGGCGCAGTACATGCGTTCATGAAATGCGTTATCATTGTTCTTTTACTCATTTTTTTTTTGCTTAAACCCTAAAATTAATATTGAAATATATATTTATTTAAGCTATTACATGCATTGGATTAGAATAAGCTACAAGGAAAGTGATTTTTTTCGTTTTTTAAATTATGATATTTTAAAAAATATTCATTATAATTTTAAAAAAATATTTTTTAAAATAATTTAATAGTAATTTTAAAATATTCTGGAATTATTATTAATTTTTTTTATAAATGAATGAAATTGATTTTTAAAATATAATTTATGGGCTAAATTAAGTGTTGATGTATATAATCATTTTATCAAGGAATCAACACTACAACAATTAATAAATAAGTTATTAAAATATTATAAAATAATAAATTTTATAATTATTTTATAATTTTTGATTGATGATTAAAGTAAAAATTTACTAATAATTAATTATAGATTATTTAATTGATTTTGATGCCACTATGTAATTAACTTAATATGAAACAAGGCTGAAAACTTAAGTTTCACCGAATAATTTTTCTTCAAACATAAAAAATAATAATAATAATAAACTGAATAGTTATTTTAATTAGATTTTGTTATACTCCAATATAGGTGAAGTGCTAATATGTTTGTATCTTAATATTACGGTTAAGTGTTGGATCCTTTGGATTTGGAACTTTAAAAAAGGTTGTATAAAATTATTAAAAGACAATAATGATATTATAATAATATTATTTATAATTTAAAGGAGTATATTTTTATAATTTCATAATTAAATTGATGACATTCAGATAAAGATGACATCAATTTAATAAAATGTATTATAAATATAATAAATAAATAGTATCGATATTAAGTTAGAAAAATAGACGATTTTAGGAAAAAAGGTAAACTATAAAATTAGGTCACCCAATTATTAGTGTATTCTTGTTATTGTTACTCAACTATGAAAATTTTTAATTTAATTACTAACATTTTAGACCATTTCTATTATGGTCATTAATGTTTTAGATTGTTTCTATTTTGGTCACTCTCAGTGTATTGGAAGTGATGATGTGGCTTTTTTTCTAATTGGTGTAATTAGACATTCAATCATTAATAATTACAAATTCTATCAAATTGATTCTAATTTTAAATAATTCAATAAATTTAACCCTTCACACTTACAAGTTTTACCAATTTAACCCTTAAACACATATAATTAAATACAAATTATATACTACAAACAAATCTAAAATCTAATATTAATTATACATGTTTATGTAAAAATGCATTTAGCCCCCTGAACTTAACACATTCTCCTAAGTCGATACTTATTATTTTTTGTTCCAAGTTAGTACTTGAATTTTCATTCCACCAATGGTTTTGATATTTTTTTTGTAACGATGTTAAATATAGGACACATGGCACTCCTAGATTGTGACACGTAACACTGATAATGTCATAATCTATTTTTATAAAAAATATTTAAAATTTTAAAAGAAAATATATAAAAATCGTATGATTTCTTTTAAATATAAAAGAAATTTTAAGTTATAAAAATATATGTATCTAAAATATAAATATTACAAAAATAAAAGAAAATATAAAATTCAAGTTAGAAAAGTCAAAAACTCAAAAAGTTTATATCATTTTCTAAATAAATTGCAAACAAAATAGATGAAGATAAGTTTTATAATAAAATTTATGCTTAGAGACGGGTGTAAATTATTACGCGATTCTTCAAGTTGTTAAAAATGCAAAAGATGATGATTTGAAAAAGACTTATAGGACTTTGTTTCATTTTTCATTTTATTTGTTAAGTATTTGTTAGGTTTCATGGGAAATTTTGGGTTCTTTTATTCAGAATGCTATTAACACAATCATGTTTCATGAATAAAGTTTATAAAAATCACAAATTTAATGAGTTTTGGGGTTTTGAGTTATTTGAGTTATCAAAATCACAAATTTACATGTAAGTTTATTAAGATTAAATATATTTAAATATAAAATATATTTATATTTAATTAAATGTATTTAAGGATTAAAATGATAGAATTTGTAAATACACACAGTTAAATTTATTAAATTATTTAAAATTAGAATCAAATTAAAAGAATATGTTTAGGACTGAATCTCTTATTGTACCAGTTAGAAAAATTTCACAACATCATTTCCCATAACCATTTAACATAGATAACATAGAGTGATCAAAAGAGAAATAATATAAAATATTAGTGACTAAATTGAAAGTTTTCAATGACCAAAAACAATAAACTAATAGATGGCTGACTAAATCTATAATTTACCCAAAATAAAATGAAATGATAAAACCCTAAAACCCTAAAGAAGAGTTAAGAAACTGGAAGAAACTGCTACTCCTGCTTCTAGACCCTTCTTCTCTCCCATCACTTTCTGGGTTTCTTTTCCCCTCTTTTAAAACCCACCCCTGAAACACACCCAGTGTCTTTTGTCTCCCCACAAGTAGCTTTGCTGTCAACATTTTACTCTTAAGACTTTCCTCTTTTTCTTTCCTCCCAAACTAACTATGTATCGTTTTGCTTCAAGCCTTGCTTCTAAAGCTAGGTACTACGTTCATTGCAATTACTTCATTTAACTGTCATTTTATTTTATTTTTGTTGATTTGGAATTAGCTAACTTATTAACTTTTCTTCAATTTCAATGCTAACTTATTAACTTTTCTTCAATTTCAATCTTTGGTTTCAGGGCTGCTAGGAACACTACATATCAGGTGGTTTAGTGACCAGTACTTACATTCTTTTTATTATTATTGTTATTAGTAATGTTTGATTTGATCTTTTTAATTGTTTTCTGTTTTTTCTTTGGGTGCGTGTTAGATTGGTAGCAGGTTGAGTTGGAATAGGAACTATGCTGCAAAAGATATTAAATTTGGGGTTGAAGCTCGAGCATTGATGCTTAGAGGTGTTGAAGAGCTCGCTGATGCTGTTAGAGTAACCATGGGTCCTAAGGTAAATCCAATATTCATCATTTTCATTTCTGACTTATTTTCTTTTATGTACTCGTTCTGTTTCAAGGTTAATCATTCATTGGAACTGTTTATGCCTTTTCTTCTATATTGAACAAGAAGTACGGATTTAATATTTATAGGTAGAGATATTGATCAATGGAAGAAATAATGTTACCTACTTGTAGGGGCGGAATGTGGTTATTGAACAAAGCTACGGTGCTCCAAAAGTGACTAAAGATGGTGTAACTGTTGCAAAGAGTATTGAATTCAAAGACAAAGTGAAGAACGTTGGTGCGAGTCTTGTGAAACAAGTTGCAAATGCCACCAATGATGTAGCTGGTGATGGTAAGGCACAAGCGCCTTTTCTAATCTACTAGATTCACTTGAAACCTTTGGATATGTCTCTAATCTAGTAGAAAGCTGAGTTGTGAAATTCATTGACATTTTTGCAGGAACTACCTGTGCAACAGTGCTTACACGAGCAATTTTTACCGAAGGATGCAAGTCTGTTGCTGCAGGAATGAATGCAATGGACCTAAGGCGTGGCATAACAATGGCAGTTGATGCCGTTGTTACAAACTTGAAAAGCCGGGCAAGGATGATTAGCACATCTGAAGAGATTGCTCAGGTTGTTTTACTATCTGAGCTTTTTCTATCAAAAGCTTATTGCAGTTAGAATCTTACAGTACTTTAGAATAAAAAACCAAAATGTTGGTAAACTTTAATCTACTAAGTCTTCATCTTAAATATTTTGTAATAGGTTGGAACAATATCAGCTAATGGAGAGAGGGAAATTGGTGAGTTGATTGCAAAGGCCATGGAGAAGGTTGGCAAAGAAGGGGTGATAACAATTCAGGTATCAGTACCGACATATCATATCGGCTTGAGGATATTCCTTTTTTTTTTTTTTTTTGTAATTTTTCTAGTTGTTGTTGCTCATGCTTGGCATATATTAAAAATTTTGAACTATTTTATACCTGATATGATGTCTTACTGTGGGCTATTCCTGCGCTTTAAACCTTTGCAGGATGGTAAAACATTATATAATGAGTTGGAAGTTGTTGAGGGCATGAAGCTAGACAGGGGCTACATATCCCCATATTTCATCACCAACACTAAAACTCAAAAATGTGTAAGTAACTGATTTCTCCTTTGGTTAAACTGGAAAATCTCTGAGTCTTGAGTCTTGACCATGTTATGGTTCTGATTCAATTCACTGTGGTATGGCAGGAATTAGATGATCCTCTTATCCTAATTCATGAGAAGAAAGTATCAAGCTTGAATGCTGTTGTAAAAGTATTAGAGTTAGCTTTAAAGGTAAGCAAATTTTGAACGAATCATGCATTATGAACATTCTGGCTGAATTAATTTTGATTAATCATCATTCATCACAATTGTTTATCTCACTAAACGGTATGAAATTTCTTAAAATAACTTCTGCACTTGCTTTGTAACATTAACATCTTCTATGCTATGTTTGTTCAGAGACAAAGGCCCTTGCTGATTGTAGCTGAAGATGTAGAAAGCGAAGCACTTGCCACGCTCATTCTTAACAAGCTCCGTGCTGGAATCAAGGTTTGCTATTCAGTCTGATATGAATCCTTTTTACTGTTGTCCTATGTTAATTGTCCTCATTTGTAGGAATGCTTGCTAATCTATATGGATTATTTATGGTGCAGGTCTGTGCCATCAAAGCCCCCGGTTTTGGAGAAAACAGGAAGTCTAGTCTGCATGATCTTGCCGTCCTCACAGGAGGAGAGGTAGGACAAGCTTGTGTTTCTGCTATATGATATTTCCTTGTTTGTAGCCTACAGTTCCTCAGACATGAATTTTCATGACCTCTTGATGATGGTATCTGTTACTTCTCTACTGTAGGTTATAACAGAAGAGCTTGGCATGAACCTTGAAAAGGTGGATCTGGACATGCTTGGCACTTGCAAAAAGGTATGATTTCTATAGTTCGGACATGAAATTGTTTGTCAATGTGATATTCCATCATTTTGTCATATAAGCAGGAAGTTCATGAGTTTGGTAAAATAGTTTTATTTAGTCCAATTTTACATGTAGATATCTTTTTGATGCATGATTCTTTTCCTTTTGGCTGTTAAAGGTTACTGTCTCAAAGGATGATACTGTCATTCTTGATGGGAATGGTGACAAGAAAGCCATTGAAGAAAGATGCGAACAGGTCTTGTTCTTTTACAAACAATTGTTTAGCCATTTTATGATTCTTGAACTCTGCATGATTTTATTAATAATTCAGATTATAACTTTTCATTCACAATAACAGATTAGGTCAGCAATTGAATTGAGCACCTCTGATTACGATAAAGAGAAGTTGCAAGAGAGATTGGCAAAACTTTCTGGTGGTGTGGCTGTTTTGAAGGTATAGTTACCTTACAGTTACTGGTATTTTTTAACTTGTCAACTTCGGGAGGCAATAGCTGTTCCTTTCCTATTTGCTGCTGTTTGAATGCAATTTAATGAAGAATTCGTTGGAAATTGCAGATCGGAGGAGCTAGTGAAGCTGAAGTTGGTGAGAAGAAGGATAGAGTTACAGATGCACTGAATGCAACAAAAGCAGCTGTAGAAGAGGGTATTGTGCCAGGTAAAAACTTTTAGTCTTAATGGTTTTTCATTAAGTTTCAGTTAAACTTGGAATATAATTCAATATATGGAAACATCTAGGTGGTGGTGTCGCTCTGTTGTATGCATCGAAAGAGTTGGACAAGCTACCTACTGCTAACTTTGACCAGAAGATTGGTGTTCAAATCATCCAGAATGCTCTAAAGGTTTGCAACTCTTTTCTGCATGTCAGATAGGTTCAAATTCTGAAAATTCTATTCTTGATATACTGTTGAAAGTCTAGACAGCTCTTCCACTATACAGTTTCAAAATGCTGGTGATTTTGACGTGTGAAGTTACAATCTTCCTCATAAATGAATTCATTGCAGACACCTGTGCACACAATTGCTTCAAATGCTGGAGTCGAGGGAGCTGTTATTGTTGGTAAGCTGTTGGAGCAGGATAACCCTGATCTTGGCTATGATGCAGCCAAAGGTTTGTGAATCTCTTGGAAGGTTTTTTCATCGTATATTTTTACTGTTGTAATGAAATTGACACAGCTTATATTCCTATGTTTGGTATATAACCAGGTGAATATGTCGATATGGTAAAGGCTGGTATTATTGATCCATTGAAAGTAATTAGAACTGCTTTGGTCGATGCTGCAAGGTAAGTGTAAATCGGTAGTTTTGTGTGGGCCCTGACTTAAAATCTTAAAAGTAACAAGCTGAGTATGTTTCCTTTCTGATGCAGCGTGTCTTCATTGATGACAACTACCGAAGCTGTTGTAGTCGAACTTCCAAAGGATGAGAAGGATGTTCCGGCAATGCCTGGCGGTATGGGTGGCATGGATTATTAAGGTTATTCCCCCTAACAATACACTGATTTTAAAGTGCTTTCATATAATCTATTTCCATTTCCTCAACATCTGTGAAAAAGGAATATCCGAGTCTCGATGTCTAAGTTGGAAGGCTTCCATGTAATCATAAATTGAGAGCTACTTGGTGGTGGTTTTGGTGATAAAGGGTCAACAGGACTCTCTTATTGTTGTTGCTAGAAAGAACGAGGTAATTTGTATTGGGCCATTTTATCTTGAAATAAATGGAAAAAAATGAAAAGAAAAAAAAATTCTTCCACTTTCGACTGTGATTGATATGAGTTTTTGCAAAGAATCTTTTGATTATTCTTATGCTGTAGTGTTCAAAGCATGGGGTTTTTTTTTGGCTAAGTGCTATGATCATTTTAAATATGAAGCTAACATTAGTTTAGATAAACTTATTCAAGTAGTGCTATCAATGAGGCCGAGGTCCTGGGATGGGATTTTGATGTCTTTCCTGTCGTGCTGGATTATGTCCAAATTTTACTTTCTTTAAATTCTATCATATTGGATTTTTTCATAGTTATTTTGGTTTGGTTCCGAATATATTCCGATTATTGGTTATTGTTTATTCGGATATGTTTTGTTTGTAATGGTATTTACATTGTGTAATTTAAAGCTTTGTCCTCTTCAGCCTGAAGTGGAAAACATGAGTGGTAACATGTTTAATGGAAACGTGGGAAAATTTTACTTAGGGGGCGGGAGCACTTACCGCATGCCGTCTTCACAATTAAGTTATTATGCTAAAATGTACTGAATTTTAATTTCCCCATTTTTGGGTTTAAATGTTCAAATTTAATTTTTAAACAATTTATTTTTCTATATATAACATCCAGAGAAAAATACAAATCTGAATATGGAACATTATTAAATTTGAATATGGAACATTCTTTTCATTTTTTCCATTTTCGCTTGAAGGTTCATTTAATTTTTATATCAGTACTTTTTTTATAAATTTGTTATATTCAACCAAATCATTCACCTATTGATAGGTAATAATTTTATTGTGAATTATCAAAAAGATAATTTTACAAAACAACAAATTTATTTTGAAAGGTATTTTTATCTTTTTATATTTTTAAATAAAATTACAAAGTACATGCAAGTAGTTACATCATTTAATTGAAGTCACATTCAATTTTTGTAATTTTTTTTTTACATATTTGTTGTATAAAAGTTTTCACTAACTTTATGGGATTGTTATAATTTAGTAATACATTTTAATAATAAATTATTTAAAATTATATATGAAATTTGATTTAGTATGTAATTGTACATAAATTTTGATTTTATGTGATTCTTATACATAAAATTGTGGGTTTTGTAAATTCTGAACATTATTGAATTAATACTATTTTTACGTTGATATATTACATACAAAAATAATTATACTAATTCAGTATGAAAATAAATATATGTATCTTTTTTTTTAAAGTGTATACTTGAATTAAAATTTTACATGTATGTGTATATACAAATTACAATTCAATTTTCATGTGAATAATCACATCAAAACAAAACAAATTTCATATGTCAAATTACATATTTTTTCAAATTTTAGGTATAGATTTGATATTTATCTTTTCAAGGTTTTATTTTATTAACACAAATATTTTATTTTTAATGGATTTTAGATAAATTTGAAAATTGATTCTAATATTTTTAATATTTAAATGGATATATTTTAAAAAATTGGTTACATTATTATATATTAAGTCATAAGTATTTCTTTACCTGTTTATATAATTTTAACATTATTTTTATAGTGTTAAAAGAACATTATTTTTCTTAAAATTATTTTCGGTACATATTTGAAAATTATTAGTAATATATCATATTACACACCTATATTATAATGTATACAAATATATTTGACAATTTTCTAATGTAGAAGGTTTAAAATGATAATAAGTGACCCTTTTTTATGATTGATAAATAGTATTTACCGATTAATTATATCTCTTGAATATCAAAAGTTTAATAATACCTTGAAGTCAATTAATTTTTTTTGAGTTAAATTTTATCTTTATGTGCTACTAATTTCAAATTTTTAGTAATATTATATGCATAATCTATAAAATAAAATAAAATTTACTACGAAATGTAATAATATACTTTTTGTTCATAGATAAACAATTAGTAAATCCCAGGAAATAAAAAACCTATACATATACATACTTTGATATAGTGTTATTCGAATAAGATTAAATCAACTAACATACCAGACAAAATGATTGAATCAATTTCTAAATGAATCGTTGAAAAGTGAAAACTGATAAAATAAAAAATTAAGATAAAAATTAATAAGTAAACTGATTTTATAAATATTTTTATGATCTTTAATTACTTATTTAATTTTTTTTATAAAATTACTTATTATTAGATCCATTATTTAATTAATTCTTAATCTATTTGATAACTTATCCAATTTTTAAAAGTTTCATTCAGTATTGCAACACAGTTTGATGATACAACATTACCGTATAAAACATAGACGTGATTTGCTTGTGAAGACGTTTATTACTTTTCTTATTATTAATATTTTTGAAACTTTATGGTTAATGTCCTGACTATGACTATATAATTATTTGTTATATAGAATATGTTAGAAAATGAAAGAAATTGGAAGCTTCAAGTTGAAGATGATTATAGTACAAACTTAGCTGCCTAGCTTTCTAAAATACAACATTTAATATTTATTTAAAGGAGTCGATTTGAGTCTTAGCTAAATTGACATGCACATTATTATTAATGCACGAGGACGTAAGTTTGAGTGTGTTAAAGTGTATTATTTTCTTATTCATGAGTTAAAGAAAGGCTACTATGAATAATTTTAGACATTGCGACAAAAATTTTTCTTATTATCTAATACTATTATGGCTTTGCTACAAACCAAATTCACTTGATAAAAAATCATTATAGTTAAACTTAAACTCTCGTAATTGGTTTAGTGTTCAATAACTATTTAGCCATAAAATTCACCTTGGTTTGAATATTTGGTAGTAAATAATAAGTTTTTATTTGAACAATTCTCTTTATTCAGTAATTATTAATCTAAGTTATTACATGCATCACATTAGAATTATCTCTATGAAAAATGAATTTATTTAAATTTTTTAATGATAACTTTAAAAATTTAAAATTATTGATAAGAAAGATTATAAAAGGATGAAATTGATATTTTAACTATATTTTAGGGGTTAAATTAAGTATTAACCTATAAAATGTGAGGTCATCATTTTATCGAAGGATTAACACGACATCCGATAACAGACAAATGATTAAAATATTATAAATGGATAAATTTAATAATTAGTTTATAACTTAAATTTCACCAAATAAATTTTCCTAAAAAATAAAAAAAACTGAAGTTTTTATTTTAATATTACTTTAAAAAAGAAAAAGAAACGGTTAAAAAAATGAAGATGGAATGATAAAACCCTAAACCCTAAACCCTAAAGAAGGGTTAAGAAACTGCTGCTCCTGCTTCTAGACCCTTCTTCTCTCCCATCTCTTTCTGGGTTTCCTTTTCCCTCTTTAAAACCCACCCTTGAAACCCACCCACTGTCTTTTGTCAACCCACAAACAGCTTTACTGTTAACATTTTACTCAAGATTTTTCCTCCTTTTCTTTCCTCCCAAAATAACCATGTATCGTTTTGCTCCAAGCCTTGCTTCTAAAGCTAGGTACTACATTCACTGCAATTATTTCATTTACTTGTCATTCTATTTTATTTTTGTTGATTTGGAATTAGCTAACTTATTCCCCTTTCTTCATTTTCAATCTTTGGTTTCAGGGCTGCTAGGAACACTACATACCAGGTAGTTTAGTGACCGGTACTTACATTCTTTTTATTATTGTTATTATTATTAATGTTTGATTTGATCTTTTTTAATTGATTTCTGTTTTTCTTTGGGTGCGTATTAGATTGGTAGTAGGTTGAGTTGGAATAGGAACTATGCTGCAAAAGATATTAAATTTGGGGTTGAAGCTCGAGCTTTGATGCTTAAAGGTGTTGAAGAGCTTTCTGATGCTGTTAGAGTAACCATGGGTCCTAAGGCAAATCCAATATTCACCATTTCATTTCTGACTTATTTTCTTTTATGTACCCGTTCTGTTTCAAGGATAATCATTCACTGGAACTGTTTATGCCTTCTCTTCTATATTGAACAAGTAGGGACTTAATATTTATAGGTAGAGATATTGATAGATGGAAGAAATAATGTTACCTACTTGTAGGGTCGGAATGTGGTTATTGAACAAAGCTATGGTGCTCCTAAAGTGACTAAAGATGGTGTAACTGTTGCAAAGAGTATTGAATTCAAAGACAAAGTGAAGAACATTGGTGCGAGTCTTGTGAAACAAGTTGCAAATGCCACCAATGATGTAGCTGGTGATGGTAAGGCACAAGCGCTTTTTCTAATCTATTAGATTCACTTGAAACCTTTGGATCTGTTTCTAATCTAGTAGAAAGCCGAGTTGTGAAATTCATTGACATTTTTGCAGGAACTACCTGTGCAACGGTGCTTACACGAGCAATTTTTACCGAAGGATGCAAGTCTGTTGCTGCAGGAATGAATGCAATGGACCTTAGGCGTGGCATAACAATGGCAGTTGATGCCGTTGTTACAAACTTGAAAAGCCGGGCAAGGATGATTAGCACATCTGAAGAGATTGCTCAGGTTGTTTTACTATCTGAGCTTTTTCTATCAAAAGCTTATTGCAGCCAGAATCATACAGTACTTTAGAATAAAAACCCAAAATGTTGGTAAATTTTAATCTATTAAGTCTTCATCTTAAATATTTTGTAATAGGTTGGAACAATATCAGCTAATGGAGAGAGGGAAATTGGTGAGTTGATTGCAAAGGCCATGGAGAAGGTTGGCAAAGAAGGGGTGATAACAATTCAGGTATCAGTACCGACATATCATATCGGCTTGAGGATATTCCTTTTTTTTTTTTTTTTGTAATTTTTCTAGTTGTTGTTGCTCATGCTTGGCATATATTAAAAATTTTGAACTATTTTATACCTGATATGATGTCTTACTGTGGGTTATTCCTGCGCTTTAAACCTTTGCAGGATGGTAAAACATTATATAATGAGTTGGAAGTTGTTGAGGGCATGAAGCTAGACAGGGGCTACATATCCCCATATTTCATCACCAACACTAAAACCCAAAAATGTGTAAGTAACTGATTTCTCCTTTGGTTAAACTGGAAAATCTCTGAGTCTTGAGTCTTGACCATGTTATGGTTCTGATTCAATTCACTGTGTTATGGCAGGAATTAGATGATCCTCTTATCCTAATTCATGAGAAGAAAGTATCAAGTTTGAATGCTGTTGTAAAAGTATTAGAGTTAGCTTTAAAGGTAAGCAAATTTTGAACGAATCATGCATTATGAACATTCTGGCTGAATTAATTTTGATTAATCATCATTCATAACAATTGTTTATCTCACTAAACGGTATGAAATTTCTTAAAATAACTTCTACACTTGATTTGTAACATTAACATCTTCTATGCTATGTTTGTTCAGAGACAAAGGCCCTTGCTGATTGTAGCTGAAGATGTAGAGAGCGAAGCACTTGCTACGCTTATTCTTAACAAGCTTCGTGCTGGAATCAAGGTTTGATATTCAGTCTGATATGAATCCTTTTTACTGTTTTCTTATGTTAATTGTCCTCATTTGTAGGAATGCTTGCTAATCTATATGGATTATTTATTGTGCAGGTCTGTGCCATCAAAGCCCCAGGTTTTGGTGAAAATAGGAAGTCTAGTCTGCATGATCTTGCTGTCCTCACTGGAGGAGAGGTGGGGCAATTTCATCTTTCTGCTATCTGATAATTCCTTGTTATGGCATACGGTTCCTCTGACATGAATTTTCATGACCTCTTGATGATGGTATCTGTTACTTCTCTACTGTAGGTTATAACAGAAGAACTTGGCATGAACCTTGAAAAGGTGGATCTGGACATGCTCGGCACTTGCAAAAAGGTATGATTTCTATAGTTTGGACATGAAAGTCTTTTCTTAATGTGATATTCCATCATTTTCTTATATAAGCAGGAAGTTCTCGGGTTTGGTAAAACAGTTTTATTTAGTCCCTTTTTACGTGTGGTTTTCTTTTTTGATGCATGATTCTTGTCCTTTTGGCTGTTAAAGGTTACCGTCTCGAAGGATGACACTGTTATTCTTGATGGGAATGGTGACAAGAAAGCCATTGAGGAAAGATGCGAACAGGTCTTGTTCTTTTACAAACAATTGTTTAGCCATCTATGATTCTTGAACTTTGCATGATTTTATTAATAATTCTGATTATAACATGTCTTTCATGATAACAGATTAGATCAGCAATTGAATTGAGCACCTCCGAATATGATAAGGAGAAGTTGCAAGAGAGATTGGCAAAACTTTCTGGTGGTGTGGCTGTCTTGAAGGTATAGTTACCTTACTGTTACAGGCATTTTTTAACTTGTCATTTTTTCGAGATGCAATAGCTATAGCTGTTCCTTTCTATGGAATTAACAAAGAATTCAATGGACATTTCAGATTGGTGGAGCTAGTGAAGCTGAAGTTGGAGAGAAGAAGGATAGAGTTACAGATGCATTAAATGCTACAAAGGCAGCTGTAGAGGAGGGCATCGTGCCAGGTAAAAGAAACTTTTTATTCTTCAAGTTTTTTGGTTTTTCATGAAAGTTTCAGTAGAACTTGGAATATGTGTAACTATACTTGTGGAGTTCTACCATCTAGGTGGTGGTGTTGCTCTTTTATATGCATCGAAAGAGTTGGACAAGCTACCTACAGCCAACTTTGACCAGAAGATTGGTGTTCAAATCATCCAGAATGCTCTAAAGGTTTGTAACTCTTTTCTGCATGTCAGATATGTTCAAATTCTGAAAATTCTGTTCTTAATGTACTGTTGAAAGTCTAGACAGCTTTTCCACTAGACAGTTTCAAAAAGCTGGTGATTTTGATGTGTGAAGTTTCACTCTTCCTCATAATTGAATTTATTGCAGACACCTGTACACACAATTGCTTCAAATGCTGGAGTCGAGGGAGCTGTCATTGTTGGTAAGCTGTTGGAGCAGGATAACCCTGATCTTGGCTATGATGCAGCCAAAGGTTTGTGAATCTCTTGGAAGGTTTTTTCATCGTATTTTTTCCTGTTCTAATGAAACGAACACAGCTTATGTTCCTATGTTTGGTAAATAACCAGGTGAATATGTTGATATGGTAAAGGCTGGTATTATTGATCCATTGAAAGTAATTAGAACTGCTTTGGTCGATGCTGCAAGGTAAGTGTAAATCGGTAGTTCTGCTTGGGCCCTGACTTAAAATCTTAAAAGTAACAAGCTGGGTATGTTTCCTTTCTGATGCAGCGTGTCGTCATTGATGACAACTACTGAAGCTGTTGTAGTCGAACTTCCAAAGGATGAGAAGGATGTTCCGGCAATGCCTGGCGGTATGGGTGGCATGGATTATTAAGGTTATTCCCCCTCACAGTACACCGATTGTAAGTGTTTTCATCTAATCTATTCCCATTTCCTCAACATCTGTGAGAAAAAAGGTTATCCGAGTCTTGATGTTTAAGTTGGAAGGCTTCCATGTAATCATAAATTGAGAGCTATTTGGTGGTTTTGGTGATAAAGGGTCAACAAAACTGTCTCATTGTTTTTGCCAGAAAGAAAGGACTACATTGTATTGGACCATTTTTTCTGGAAATAAATGGAAAAAATGAAAAAAGAATTCTCTCACTTTCCACCGTGATTGACATGAATTTTTGCAAAGAATCTTATTAATTTTTCTTATGACGGATTGTCTGGTTTTATTCTGGATTGTTCAAGCTTGGATTCTATTTTTGGCTCAGTGCCTGGATTATTATATATTTGAGTTAACATGTGTTTAGATCAACTTATTCAAGTAGTGCCAATGAGGCTGAGGTCCTGTGACGGGGACTTTGATGTCTTAAGTTCGATTTCCTTTTTGCAGGAAATCTTGCTTAAATCATGCGAGTATTGCATCTAGATTTTATTTTTGCTTAAATCCCATCATGTGGGTTCTTTTTCAGAGTTATTTTGGTTCGATATCAGAATATATTCCGGGTGCTTTGTAATGCTTGATTTTGATTATAATTATTTTGGATTTTTGTTGTTTTTTGGTACAAAGACTTGTATTGTTTGTATTTGTAATGGTTTTTGTAAACTTCAAAATCAGGAAAAACACACACACACACACACTTATCAAAGTCTTTATTAGTAGAGTTAAATTGAATTCAAATTCAGGTGAAGGAACTAATTGTCTACTTCAAGCTGTCTTAGCTACAGCTTGAATTACCATCTCTCCCTTGTCCTTGAAGGTTAAAGGTCTGAGAGTTGGCATTCCAAAAAAAAACAAGCTACAGCTTGAAGTGATATGTTGAGTGGAAATGTGGACAAGTATTTGCATTACTTTCATTAACCAAATTAGAATCAAGTAATCTATTTGAATTTATTAGAAGTACTCAAAATTTGGTTCTATCATCTTCAAATCCACCTTAAGTAGTTTGAATCCATGTGCATTTTTAAAAAAAATTGTGGGCAACAATCTTGGAAGAGTTTACCGAGCTTGTCGGGTCGGGTCTTAAGATTTAAGTTTCATTCATTCATCAAGTTTGTAATCTTATTCCTATATGCTTGTTAAGATCATTCTCTTTCACTAAAATTTTTTCCTTGATAGCTTATCTACAAGTTAAATATATAATAATTTGTTTGTAATATAGTCGCCCAGAAAATAAGTTCCTAAAATGAATGAGATAAAACAAGTGCCTAAAATGAATTAGATGTGTGCTTTGATTAACTCGTACAAAATCAAATAAATGAATCTTTAAATTAACATTGGAAGCTTGCAAATCTTTAGTTAATATGAAAGTGGTATCTCTGCAGTTGGTGTTTCAGTAGAACTTTTATAAGATATCACATAAGCAAAGATATTCAAAGATTGTATTTTAATTAAAAATAGATCTTATATAGGTAACATGAATACATCTTCAAGTAAAGTCTTTGATTAATATTCAACGTGATCCAACTCATAAAATTGTTGTTTAAAATTCTCAAGATAATGTAAAAGCTAAAAACTAAAACAATATTTTTCATTAAAAGAATATTAAAATATACGGCAAGTTATACAACCGTGCAACTGTAAGATGAGTTACAATTGATGGTACAACTTAAACATGCAACTAACACTAATAAATTTAAACAAATTTGAGAGGTAATTATTTATTAACAAATATTTATCTTTAATTTTAAACAGATGTGGTTTTTAAATATTTTATTCCTCAATTATTATGTATTAATTTATATATTACATAATTTATAAAATGAACAAATTTTAATATGAAAGGTATGAATATATTTTTATTAATAAATACAACTTAGTCCAACTCAGTGTATAGAAAACCTAGAACATACTCGCACATAGACATTTTGATATAATACAGCAACTCAAAATTTGATGTTTGTTTGTTATTTGTTTGTTAAGAAACCACGTTTATTACTATTTCTTATTTTTGAAACTATATGGTTAATGTCCTGATTATTTCTGCTATATATCTGTTTTGTTGTTGAGAATAATAAATGCTAGAAAATGAAAGAAATTACAAGCTTCAAGTTGAAGATGATTATGGTCCTGAAAGAATTTATGGGTAAATGTCCTGAACGGCTACAATTACATTAGTGTTCTTCACGACTGTCAAGCCTTGAATTACACTCCCCAGAAGCAAAAGGTTTGTAGGTTTCAACCTCTTCTTTCTTTTTTTTAATTTGTCTTGTATTTGTTATTATAATTTTCATGTCATTACGACCATCAAGGAGGGCATCTTCCCTGGTTCTTAAGGTTCTTGGTCTTCTTTCATGACCATACTGAGATGATTTTACATCACTAAATGCAGTTTTGGAAGCAGCTGATATCTTATTAACAACAATTTAATTGCTTGAACAATGGCAGAAATAAGTGGGTCTATTGCAGCAGTTGAATCAAGCGTGATAGATATAAGCTCCGCGAGCAAAGGCATCATCAATGGATCCAAAGAATGTAGATTGCTGTGAAGAGAGGAACAAGTCACTCCGAGCCAGATACATTTATGCCATAATCTTCTTCATTATCAACCTTACTGCCTGGTTCATTCGAGATTATGGACACAGTGTGTTCCCTCCACCCTACTGTGAGTCAAGTTTTCCCTTTCTATGGATCCTTTGAGACAAAGTATATGGATACCTTGACTGTATTATCAAAAATAAAAACATGGTTCCTTTTATTTTGAGCACATATATATTCCCTGTTGAACCCTTAGAATTTCTACTATATATATTGAATGGAAAATATTGTTTTACAGATAAAGAAGCTTGTGGAACCACAGGACATGAGTGTTTTCACACATTGGGAGTTCTCCGTGTGAGTTTAGGATGTTTCGTATCTTCCTATTAACACTGCATATATATATATATATATGCATATATGTACATATATATAGTTATGGTATGTTATCGTCGACTTTTCATTTTATCTGAAGTTCTTGTGTGTCTGAAACATACATGGATACATATTAAGTTTTTTTAACCAATATATGTATTATACACACACTTAGATTCATTGTTTACATTCCAAACTCTGGAAATTGTGTTCCTTGACATTCATTTCAGATATTTTTCTTTCTCATGTTTCTTACCACATTTATTGCAAGAAAATTATATGAAGCTTGCAGTAAATGGCACTCAGGATGGTGGAAGCTGAAGTTCTTCCTATTGCTTGCATCAATGGTGGTACCCTTCTTCATCCCTCCAGGTTTTATTCACATCTATGGTAAGTTAGCTTTGAAACCCGAATTTAAGAACTCGAAACTTTAAGCATGTTAATATGCCTATGCGCACCGGTGCTCGACTTGAACATCTGATCATGAGAGTAGCTATCAAAAACTACAGAGTTAAGGACCTTGTTTTCTCCTTCTTGCAGGAGAAGTAGCGCGTGTCGGTGCAGGGTATTCTTTGTACTTTCAATCTTTAATTTCACAGCTTTTCATTATATGATTTTCATCAACCTCAAATTTTAATCTTATTAACTATATGATGCTAAATATAATATAAAGTTATCAATACTTGGTATAATTTGCTTTAACTTACGCTTTAGCTTTTTAAGTATGAGATTAAGTATGCTTTGCTGCTTATCTGATATAGGATTTTTCTGCTTCTGCAACTTATAAGTGTAATTGAGTTTATCAGATGGTGGAATAAGTACTGGTCACCTGATGAGCAAAGTAACCAAAGGTATCCATACATACATACAGTCATACATACATACATACATACATACATACATACATACTTTCTGATGAATCATTTTCTTCATTTCCTTCAGGAGCTGCTCCATTGCATTATTTACCTCAACAGTGTTTTATGGTGTTTCCATATGTGGAATTGTGTCTATGTACTATTTTTACGCCCCAAGACCAGCATGTTCTCTCAACATATTCTTCATTACATGGACTGCCCTTCTGCTCATAGTTATGATGGTTATATCCTTGCATTCAAAGGTGTATATATATATTTTCTTTGGAATATATTCATTGCCACCTGAGGATTTTTTTTCAGCACTTTCTTGAGATTTTCATGTATCTGGAAGGTTGCTGGAGGATCATATTCCTATATCCAATGTCAGAGTATGTGTTGGGCACGAGTACTGAACAAGGGTATTTTAGAAAAAAAAAAGGAAATATCTTAGTAACATAGCATTTTTGTTGTATCACTATGGGTAAATTTTGGGCCATCATCCACTGCAAGTGACAAAATGAAGCATACAAATTCTACCAAATATGACTGCTAGGGAACTTTAAGTGGTAACTTTTTTTAATTACTGTGAAGTTAAATCATAACATCATGGAATGCAGGTTAATAGAGGTCTATTATCTTCAGGAATTATGGCTTCTTATGTTGTTTTCCTCTGTTGGTCTGCCATTAGAAGGTTTGAATTTGATCCCTTATTTTTAACCTGCTGCATTGAATTGAGTTTTAGCAGTTATTCCTAACTATGAAGTGCCAAACTTAGGAAAATGTTTAAAATTTTGTTTAACTGCATATCTCAGCTAGTAGAGTATGAACTATATACCTTATAATATTTCTATTCCGGATAATTATTTTATATACTGTCAGTAGAATAAAAAATTTCACAAACTTCACAAACGGATGTAAGATGTTATGTGTCTTTTTTGTTGGATTTTTTTTAAGGACATAATACAGCCTTTTAAATTTGCTTAAGAAATTTTTTATTTCACTAACAATGTATAGAATAATTATCCTATGGACTCTAGTAAGAGTGCTACATATGTGTCCAATACAATTAGGTTCAATTTGTTTTTTCTAAGTTTTTCTTGTACTGGAAGAGAGTTTAGATAATTTTCTCATATGCACGTCCAAAAACAAATAAGATGCATATATCAAACACGAATACTTTAAAAAAAAAAAAATCAGAGTTACATAAATTGTAACTTGTCACCTTGCAAGATGTCATTTTTTCCTACATTGTGACCCCTTTTTTCACCTTTTCAGTGTCCAATTGTTGAAGATTAAAATAGCAAGTAACTTGTGAATACTGGTTTTTCTTTATTTATTTTAGGTCTCAAATACTATAATATGCTTCGGGTTTCTTTATATATACATTCCTTCATGCATTAATAGGACGTGCCTTAAGAAATTAACAAAAGAAGTGACTTTTGGTTCCACCACATGGCTCCTTCAGTGAACCAGTTGATGAAAAATGTAATGTACAAAAGCCAGATAACGGGAAATTCGATTGGACCACCATACTTGTAAGAGTTTCCCATTCTTTCTTCACAACTTTGGGTAGCGTGTGTGTATATATATAGCACCGCTTTAAGAATTACATTTCCCAGAGTTTTGTAGTAATTTTTCTTCACTTCATTTGCAGGGGTTTCTGATTGCAATAGGTGCTATTGTCATGGCAACCTTTTCAACAGGGATTGACTCCAAATCATTTCAGGTAATAAATGACTCTTTTTATATTATGTCGATAAAATGATAATAGGATATCAAAGTCTAAATTCTATCAGATTTTTTAAGTTTGTCAGGTGATAAACCTCTCTTAACGTAATTGTTTTATACGTTTTTTTTTTTTTTTCAGTTTAACAAAAATAACGTTAAACTAGAGGATGATATACGTTACAACTATGGATTTTTCCACATGATATTCTCTTTGGGGGCCATGTACTTTGCAATGTTATTCATCAGTTGGAATTTGAAAGACTCAGCAACCGAGTAAAATATTTCACTCCCAATATACTAAATAAATAAATAATTATCCTATATATTTATAGTTACTTGACAATTAATCTCAGATGGAGCATTGATGTTGGTTGGGCAAGTGCAGGCGTTAAAATCATCAACGAGTGGGTGGCAGCCACCATATACAGTAAGTGAATTCAAATCCATTATTTACTGCTGTTAAATCAACTTTTAAAGATAATTTTACAATTAAACATATAAATCACTGGGAGAAATCAGGAAATTTTTTTAGGGGCCGAAATTAAATTATAATTTTTATTATAGTAAAAATATAATTTTTAAAAGATTAAATCAAAATTTTATCATTTTTAAGGAGGCCAAAATACAATTTTACTTTTACTAATTTAAAATTTTTAAAATTTTAAAAGAACAAAATAAAAAAAGTTTTATTTTAAGGGGAACCGAGCTCTGTAAACCCCTAAATTCACCCCTGTAAATGAATACAATATTCTATATTCGAATCCATTATTTTATTGTGATTTTTAGGTCGTAAGTATAATTAACTATGGAGACTAATATTTATCCTCTAATTTATACAGCGTGGAAGTTGGTTAGCCCCGTTGTGAAGCAATATAGGGTAGTGAACAATGAGCAGACCATGCAGCCATGATTTTGTTCTGCTATTAAAGAAAATTATATCAAATTTAAAATTATTACGATTTACACTTGTTTCAAGTTATTATTCTATTAGTTGTAGGAACAAGGCAAGAAAGCAAAACAAAGTAGTTCATACGAGAATTTATAAAGAGAGAAAAAAATTAATTCAATAAATTTATTAATGCAGTTCAGATTTATCAAATTTGTGTCTGCAAAAGCTATGCTCAGAAAATGATTTTATTCAATAATTTATCAGTACATTTATTGGTTTAAACCCAAACTATCTCTTACAATGAATAATTGTAACCACAAAATCTAACCCAAATGGTTACAATCACTTCCCAAAAACTTCAAAATATAAAACATATAAATCTACATAATAATGAGATCTCAAATTCTAAGAAAAGCACTCAAATAAGTCCAATTCTATTTGAAGTAAATATGATCTCCTACTTGAATTAAATCGTATCAACAATTCTACTAAAAGTAAATATGATCGGTAAATAAGTCTCCTACTTGAATTAAATTCGATCAGTAAAGTAATCTAATTTAATTCCTTCAACCAAAACATAATTAAAACTCTTTTAAATCTAATTTTCTTCTGCATAAAAACATGGGCAATACTTCTACAAGTCATAATTGCAATTGCGAACAAAAATAAGATATACTTTAATTGCTTTTAAACTTGTTGCTCCAACAAAATATAGGTTATTCAATAGTCTTGATTATTAGTATTATTATTGTTTTAAAGATATTAAAGAAGTGGAAAGCTAGGTAGCTAAGTTTGAAACCCAAAGCGAACTTATTGCATGCCAAACTAAAATGAGGTTCAACTTCATTCATAGACTTCTCATGAAACTAATGGTTACAAAACTCTCCCCTACAACACAAACACCCCACCCCCAATTTGACAACTTGCATTTCCCAATGTCTTTTTTTCAGAAATCTATTTCTATTGCTATAAGAGATTTAAAAGCAGAAAAAATAAATAAAGAGATTGGTTGGGCTTTAATCCCCTCCAATCCCCCTTTACAGATTACCATTTCATCATAAGTAGTAGGCATTGCCACCCCAGCTAACCTTCTTTTTTTTTTTTTGGTCATATTTATGGATATCATTTTTTTCCCAACCCCAATTTTTTTGATCAATCCACCCCCTCCTTATTTTATAGATTGTTCGAATCATTTTCTATTTTTTAAATATAAGGCTCTCCTTTTTGCATGCCAAGCTGTAGAGAGATATAAAGAATGAAAAGTGAGGTGGCTTTTGGGGTTACAGTTATAGATAGTGTGGGGGTATTTTGCACGCTTTGCTTTTGCATTTGCACTCACTTTTTCCATCTTTGCGTCTATAAAGCCAGCAGTGCTGTCCCACCCACAAACCAAAAGAACAATAAATGCCCAATACATGATCTTCTAAACATAGCAAATGTAAAAAAAAAAAAAAAAAACCTACTTGCCATTTACAAATCTGTAATGCATTGTTTTGGGGTTTCTTTTCCCTGTTTGTTATTATAAACATCCAACCATACAACTTGGAAATGTGAGTTGAGTTAATATTAATATTTTGTTTAAAATTATAAAAAATAATATTGAAAGAGAAAATATTAAATAGAATATGATGAAGGCAGATTGCTTGTGAATTGTGAGGGAAGTGTCTTTACAAGCACTTTTCCATCAAGTTGATGGTATGGGACCATGAATGTTAGTGGAAGGAAGCTACAATTTTTTTTCAAAGGTCAGCAGTAAGCACATACGTCTTTTATTTATTTTTCTTCAGTATTGACGTTCTAGCATTCTACATTTATTTATTTTTAATATTGTGTTCAATTGTAAGCAGCAAACACATAGTCTTTTATTTTTATTCATTATTGACGTTCTACCATTCTTCATTTATTTGTTTTCAATATTATGCTTGTGGATAGAAAAACAACTTCAATCTCACATACAATTACATGGGGTACTTTGGTGTATGATTTGTTATATGTGCATATCTCTCTCAGCTTTGCCTAGTGAAGCTTCGCCACACCAAGCATTATTAGCTCGCCTTGGACCGGTATCTCGCTGGTACCATGAATTTCATTTTGGCATGTTTGACACGTCGAGCTTCATCTATTACCTTCGTCAAGATAAATGTCAAGTTTTCTTTTTGCATGGGTAACTCGTGTAGCTTTATTATAAATTTGGGTAAAAGTATCACAAAATCTCATATTATATTTTGAATTGCACTTTAATTAATCCATTTAAAAAATAGATAAAAATTAGTCTTTGTAAGTTAGATAAGTGAGCAAAACAGCTCCTCTGTTAAAATTACACCGTTAAATATTTATTTTGATATTTATATATAATGTATAATAACAAACTTAGCCCTCAATTTTTATAAATTTATTCAATTTGACCACTATTAATTTTAGAAATAAATTATAGTCTTTTTAAATAATAAGACTAAATGGTAAAAAAAAACTTTAATAACAAATTAAAAAAAATCAATTAAGCTGTTTTAATATTTAAAAATTATTTAAAATTATAAAATTATAAACCTATCTTATTAAAAAAATTAAATTATATTTTTTATTAAAAATAACAATATCGACCAAATAATTCAGTCGCTATAATTTATAGGAGGAATGTTTATGTTTATTATTATTATTTATTTGTGTTTATTCATTTTATTCTCTTTTTTTAATTATTATTATCAATCTTTTTTAAAAAATATTTTTTAATTATTCAACTAACCAATCTATTTCTTACAACATTGGATAAAATCCGTAAATCCTATATTTACCAATTTATCTAAACCCTCGTTAAAGGTTTAAGTAATTTTTATATAATATTTTTTCACATAAAAAAATTTAAAATATGAGATAGAAACAAATACATGGCATAAAAATATAAGTGTAACATAAAATGAGAAACATAATTAAATATAACAAAAAATAGGGAGAAATAACAAAACTATACATTAACTTTTATGCAATGTACAATTTGATACATGAATTTTTATTTTGTGTAATTATATACTTGAAACTTTAATTATGGTTCAAATGTATACATAAAAATTTAATTTTAATTCAGTTGTACACGTATAAAAATAAATAAATACATTAAATTATTATATATTTAATAAGTATATTTATTTATCTATGCAATATGTATGTAAAATTGTATTATATCGGTAATGGTTATAATTTATGAAAGTTGAACCAAATTAAAATGTTATATATAAAATTGTACAAAATTAAAATTTATAATTTTGAAATTTATCAAAAAAAGAAAATATTACATAACCTAAACACCGAGTACTATATCAAAATGTAATTTTAATGCATCCTACACAAATAGATTATACCATGGTACCAAACAATTTAATTAGTCCAAACCCTTTAAAACTATAGTTTTAGCCATTATTTCCTGTTATCCGAAAATTGAGGTTAGTTTTCAATCTTACGTCTTTTTAATTAAAGCTTAAAATTGATTATGATGTTTTTTTTTTTAAATAGGGTTGTAGTTATTGTATTAATTTATTTAATTAAATTAACATTAATACATAGTTACTTCATTTATTTTCTTGTTAAGAAAAAACAAAAAGTTAAATCGATAAGATGATATATAAGGTGGTAAAATATTTAAGATGGTTTGAAGAAAAGTCGATTGAGTTTTAGCTCGATTAGCATGAGTATTGTTGTCAATGCAGGAGAATATGAGTTTGAGAGTGCTGAAGCGTATTATCTTCCTATTTATGAATTAAAGATAATCTATAAATAGTTCTAAACATTATATCAAAAAATAAATATAATCAGTACTTCTGTTGAATTTTCAATTTACACAAAGTAGGCACATGCTATATCCTCCAAGTTTTTAAAAATGAGTCCCCTTTGATGCTCTGATCAAATTATTATTTTACAAAATTGATTTACTTGTTAGCATTAAAGGTTACGTGACATGCACATGAAGATTTGGTTGACAATTGACATTTTGGGTCATTTCTTTTTTATATTGTAAATATAAAATTAAATAATCATCACGGATTAGTTTAAAAGATTAAGAATTGAAATTGAATTATTCGGAGATTAAGGACAAAATTGAAAAAAAAAAAAAAGGCTTACCTACAAGTCAAGTCTTTAATTTTTTTTTTAAATTTATCTAGGAGTATTTGATTCACCGATGGCTATTTTTTAAGTAAGTTTAAAATTTGAGTCTTTTAAATAAAAAAAATACACTAAAAGAGCTTGATTAATTTAGGGATTCTACTCATCTTTATATCAAATTTAATCGAAGTTTAATGTAGTTACCAAATATCGGATACTCTTAAAAAAAAATTACATAGAATTCAGGTGTGTGTTTGTTCATAATATTTCAATTCATCTCATATCACGTTATTTACCGCACTAAGTTAATTCGCTATTTATTAAAAGTAATATAAAATTTTATAAATTTTACATATTAATAATTTATCTTATATAATTTTTGACATATTCGTATATTTGCTTCACGCTCATTTTATTTCTTATGGCATCATATATTTTTAATTATTTTTATTTTATTACGAGATATATCACTTCACATAATTTTTTTATAATCTATATTATTAATAAAACTCTTGACTGAGTTAATCTCACCAGTTACAAATACCAATTCGAATAAAAAATAATTAATATAATGGTCTTTTCATATTTTTTTTATAGTTTGAAAATAAAAGAATTGAAATTAACATATCTACAAGTTAAACTAGTATTCAATTGCGCTTAAATACCTATTTTTCTCTAATTTAAAAGATGAGAAAAAATATGAGTAAAAATAAAAATTGTATTAAAAATATACTTTAATAATTCAAATTCAAATTCAAATTTATTTACTTACAATTAAATTAGTATACCTATTATACGTTACTGCAACTGTTGGTATAATAAATTTCAAGTTGAATTTTGATACGTTACACAAAGATCTATGTGCCAACTCGAATTTAGAGATTCGGTGATTGATTAAAGAAATTTGAGCGTGTTGACTATTGGTCAAAACTCCACAGATCCAATCCAAGCAAGTTCTAAATAAGTTTTCTTCTTTTACTACTAAAATAACAAGTTTTTTTTACCCCCCAAAAAAAAAAACAAGTTTTTTGTCAGAATTTTGCTATTAGTACCTCTACGTTATATAAGCCGTGTATTTAATTCTTATATTTTATTTTAATTAATTTTAATCTTTTATACTTTTTGAATTTTAAAAATTTAAACCCAACTCAGATGATAATTGTTAAATTCGTTATATTTAATTTAATTGTTTCCAAAATTTTATATGATAAACATATTATCACGCGTGTAATGTTATGTCAACTTTCTATTTTCACTAATACTCAAACAAATAATCATTGTAGCTAATGAATCTAATGGCTATTGTTCAAGCCAAAACTAAAACTTTAAGTATACAAGCTAAAAATGATTAAATTAGAGAATATAATCTAGTTGAAGCTATCAAACCCCCTCAACAGGTTAGTGTTGTCCTCGACCTATAACATATTTTTAACATAATAATCAGTTTGCTATTTAATTTAATATATATGGACTAATTTGTCTATTTTTAGTAGAGAGAACAAAATACAATCTAATACTTAATACAATAATTTCTATAGTATTTTTACCTTAAAAAATTTCAAAATAAATTTACCTATTTTCATGACATTATTTAGCATGAAAAAATAATTTAACGAAATTAAAATTTTATTTAGAATTGAATAATCTTATTAATAATAAAAGGTATTTACAATTGAAAGTAGATATAGTGAATACCCATACTTATTTTTCATTCTTAAAGTTTTTCAAAATTGTAATTTTATATATTAAAAGGGATTTATTTATATTAACGTAAAATTTTACGTATTCGAGATCTTTTGTATAAAGTATCTTAGTGATATATGTAAAATATATATCACATATAAATTATAAATTAAGGATGAGAGGTTATCTGATATTGAACTCCAGAGTTGATCTCAATCAAAGTTTTTAAAAATAAGATTGTTAGTCAAACTGATTAAATTATCGATTCTTGATTCAATCGATCCAATCGATTTGTCCGATTTAATCAAATAAATTATTAAAAAATCATAAATATTAAAATAAAAATAACAAAAATCAGTTTAACTAGTTTTGAGTGGTTTAAAGCACAACCTATTTAACATTTATCTCCGAACTAATACCCCAATTTGTTACTAATCTGGTCAGCTAGTTTAGTCTGATTTGAAATTAATACAAGTTATTTACCTTTAGAGGGGTGATTAGTCTACATAAATCCGAAATTTGGTAAATAAAATAATATGGAAGAACTTTAAAACTGCTTTATTTTAGACCTGAGTCATGACTCATGACCCTAGTCAACAGCCCGATGTTTTGAGAATTGTTTGCTAGTTTTTAATTTGTGGTGAATCTCAACATAAAGTTTCTTAAGAAAGCAAGCAATCTTTTATAAAGTTTTAGGGGAAACCATTGTGAATCAATCTCGAGAATGAAAGCTGAATCTGCCCAACAAATCTTGAAATTTGCATTTGGGAATTAGGATTTTTTCCTCCTTATAAGCACAAAATGTAAATAAAGGTCAAATATTACCTACTAAAGATAAGATTTGATAGAGAATTCCATAGTGGGGATGAGCCGACCCTGTAATTAAAAATATAAATAAACCGTAAATCGTAATTAAAAATTTTAATTTAAATAACATGTGATTTTATATAAGTTTATTCTGATATAGTTTAAACAACTAGTTGGTTAGTATTCATACGCATAGGACATACCCACATCATGTGCAACAAGGAGTTGCGTAAATATAGCTTTTCATTTGCTTCCTTAGAGACTCAAACTATCACGAGATTTCATATAATTATTATCTATTAACTATTATTATGTTTAAGTGTTTAGGTTGTTATTAATTCAGTAATAAGTTTATCAAAAATTTCTCATTTTTAATAAGCAATAGATGTTATTTTGAGAATAATTTTATCTTTTTATATAAAATTTTTAAAAAATACAGACTGAAAAATTTATGACTTCGCTAATTCAATCAAAATTATTTTTTGCTATTATATATATTTTATTGTAATTGCTTCTTCTTAGAAATATTATATTTATATGATTACCGTAATGAAAATATTGAAAAATTAAGATACACAAGTGAAAAATTGAAGTCTAGTCTAAGCCTAACAAATTCACCTTTCCAAATTGCATGATTAATTTTAAGAAAATCAAAATAAAAAACCAACAAAAATAAAGATAATGATAAATCAGCTGAATGCTGCTGATGTCACCCATTTTGTGGGTCCAAATCCTGAGATTGGTAGGTCCCTTTTGTCTGCTTCTTTTCCACTTACTTCCTAGCCCCGTCATCTGCTCGATGAGTATTATTTTATCTCTAAACAAAAAAAAGGTAAAAATTCACTAACCACACTCTAAATTTCTCTCTAGGTTTAATTACATAATTATATACTTTATATTTTTTAAGAATGGTTATTATAAAAAATTATTAGTATAATAAAAATAATTTTTAAATAAATAATATAAATTAAAATCAAATCATCGTATATATTATATTAACTTAAAAAAGTAGTTGATAATACGTTACTAATAAAAATAAATATCATATGTAATTTTGTCTAATTGTTCTAGTGCATATTTATCGTGCTATTTGTTTTTTTAATATTTAACATATGTTCCTTATCATCAACTATTGGTCATTGATCTCCTTCTTCCATCTACTATTCGAAATATAGATTATCTCAATTTCACTTATGATCGAAGTAATAAAATATAGGAAACATTTTTTTGAACAACAAATGTTTTTTTCAATTACATTTTGAAGCTTTGAATGTTTTGAATTAAAGAGTTTGCGAGCTATCTACGGTGTTTGTGTCTGACACCATTCCCCACTATATGATGCAAGATTTATATAATTAGAATCAACCTTATAATAATTAGGTTTACAATTCAAATAGTCTGTAACTTTATATAAAAACTTATATAAACTTAATTTGAAGAAACATTTATGTTAGGTTATATCCTTTTTTATAATACTTAAGTAAAAAATATTATAAAATTTATAATATATAAATTTTATAAATAATATAACTTTTTTCGTAATTTTACAAAGTTATTTTTTGTAACCAAGTTATGATAAAAAAAACTATTAACACTTTTTTTAATAAACAAGTTGATTATTTTTTATAATATATAGTATAGACACATAAATAAGTCATTTCCATACTTCTTGATCATGAATTTTTATAAATAAATATATTATAACACTTTTATAAGATGTAACTTATTTTTTTATAATAAATAATTAGCCCATAACATTGATTTTTTAATATTTAAATAATATAATTTTTTTGTTATAACTCTACAAAATACACAAATTCACCATGTTCATGGTTATAATATAATTTTTATAACTTGTATAAAAGTAATTTTTAAAATTGGATTTTGGTGTAATTATCTGTGTAATTACTCCGATTCTCACTCTTCCTCTAAGATTTGAAAAGTCTAATTGGATACATGTTCATGGTTATAATATAATTTTTATAACTTGTATAAAAATAATTTTTAAAATTGGATCTGAGTGTAATTACATGCATAATTACTCAAATTCCCACCCTTCCCTCAAGATTGGAAAGTGTAATTGAGTTGCTCCAATTATATCCAATTCAGTGGAACCGCCAATTACAACATTTACTCAAACATATGCCATCATTGTGTAATTATAAACAATTAAACTAAAATTCAATTATTGGGTGACTTTTCAAACGCTACCTAAATTATTGGTGAGTGAGTTTACATTTTGATCGTTTTATTTTAAAAAATTATAAAATGGTCAATGAACTATTCAAAAATTTTAATTTAAGTCATTGGGCTATTAATATCACTGTTGTATGGTCTTCTTTGTTCGTACTGCATGCATCAATCAAAAGCTCTCATTCTCTTTTACAGTTAAGTTTTTCTTTTAGTGAAACAACTTTGAACGTCACAAATCTGCGAACAAAAACCTAAACAACTTTATTTTTTGATATCTGACATTGACAATCAGATCGACTTGGATCTAAGGCGTGTTCTTGTACTCATCGATGGGTACTGATCCATCGTATCAATAGTCAAGCCGTCACTTAGGGCTCGCTAGTTAGATCTTTTTTTTTAAAACTTAACAAGCTAGTAACTTAAATAAAAAACTTTCAGATAGTTCAGTGACTTAAATGAAAATTTTCGAATGAACCAATGACCATTTTGCAACATTTTGAAGCTGAGTGATCAAAAAGTAAACTTACTAATAGTTTAATGACATTAGATGTAGTTTAACCCTAGAAAAGGAATTTTTTGTTATTAATGAATATTTCGATGATGTTTTCTTTCAGAATTAGAAAACATTATTTAAAAGTAATTTCCGATCTAAAACTCCAGAAGCAAAATCTTTCTTTTCTATTTTGTCGTTGTTTCAAATTAGTCATCGAGGTAATCATCTACGTTCTTCCAAATTGAATTTTCTTCGGTGTTTTTGGGATTTTTTTGTTATTGATTATTATATAAATTTGATCTTCATATCATAGTTCAAATTAACTAAGTCATTGCCCAAAGAATTTTGTGTTGTTTCTTTAATTTTTTTCATCAACCAATCAGAAAGCCTGGGATTTTTTTTATAATCATGTGAGATTTTGAATGTTGGTTTTTCATGAGTTTGACAAATTTGAGTACTTTTATGTATATTTTTAATTTTTTATCTGAATCTTTATTGGATTGAACATTGAATAAATTAAAAGAAATTAGGTATATGGGTGAATTTTATTTATTTATTTTGAAAGATACTTAAATGGAGTTCATGAGTTGAGGCTTTGGAGGTTTTCGGGATAAAGAGATACATGGTGAGCTTGGATAAGCGATGAGGTACGGTGTAGTGCATTTAAAAGAGTAAAAAGTCCTCCTAAGAGGGGTTATGGTGGTGTACAAAACAAAAGGAGGGAACAGAATTATAAAAGCCTTTCATTTATAAATTTTAATTAATTATGTATATATTTATAAAATTTAAAATTTATTTTTTTAAGATTCTTTTTAATTTATTTAGAATTACTGCCAATTTTTTTAAAAAGATTTGTAATAATTTAGTGGGCCTCATCATCCTTTTAGCAGATGTTAACGGAAAAGTGACAAAATTATAATAATTTGATAATGTTAGTGATTATTATGTAATTTTTGAAAGTTGAGTGACTGAAATGTAATCTTAAACAAACTTTAGGGACAGTCGGTGCAGCTTACCCTTAATTTATATATATAGAATCTATATAATTATATAAAGGAGATAATTATTATTAAAATTTTTAATATATATTTGTAATAATAGTTAAATAAATATAATATTACACATTTTTAAAAGGTTTTAGTAAGTTGCTAGTCCCTGCACTTCTATAGAAATTTCGAATTAGTCCTTACTAAATCCAACCTTCTATTTTTTTCAATTTTAAAATCCTAGTCTGGACATTATTTTCGTTTCTAGTTTCCATTAAAATCTATCAACGTAACACGTTTATTTCCCATCAATCGTATGTCATGTCATATAGGAGTTACCAAATTAACATGTCAAATTAATAAATTTTGATGGAAAATACATGTGATTTTAATTATTGGATTGAGATTTTTAAATAAAAAAAGTAGTAGGACTTAATTTTTAACTTTTTAAGTATAGAGATTAAATCTAAAATTTTGTCAACATACAGGGACTAACAGCATATTTTAACATTTTAAGAACTTAAAGGTAGAAGTGACGAAACGGGACGTAAGTTTTCAGTAGATGGCTGTGCGAAGCAATTATTTTCTTTTTATATTATTTACATATTGATTTGATTGGTCCACGGAGCTTTGAAAACCAATCAAAGATTGCCACATCATCAATTTTGAAATTTAATTAAAATAAAATTCCACCAACCTAAAAAGTTAAATAATAATCAATTAGTTTGTTTTCATTATTTTAATTAAATATTTGTCACTTTCATTACATTACGTGAGTTTTTCATTTTAAAGTAATAATTGAATTTCGTCACTCAATTTTGGTTTTCTTCTTCTAATTAAATTTTACACTCAACATTAATTTTCGACGTTTTCAAAATAAAATTTAACGAAAATCTTTCAGCATTTTTCATTTTAGTAAATATTAAATTCTTTTATAAAAATATTAAAATGTAAAAAGTTAACATAAAAATTATATATTATTTGAAAATTTAAAACCTCAAAATGTTGTGTTGAAAAATTATATAAATTTAGATTATAAATTTGTTTGATATATTACTTAAATTAATTATGAAATATAATTAGATTATTTGATAAAGATTTTAAATTATAAAAAATTCTATATTTTATACTTAAAATTTTAAATATTTCACTTTATTTTAAACAAAAATTAAAATTTAAACGTAATGTTTTTATAGGATAATATAATATTAAAATAAATCAAATAAAAATAATTGAAAATATTTACAATTAAGTGATAACTGATAAGCAACTCCTATCTAATTATTTTCCACACTTTTTTTAATAAAAATTCTATATTATTTTTATTTTGGATTATTAAATATGCATAAAAATTAAATTATTGAAAATATTAATTTTTAATTGACTTAACTTTTTTTAATGGTGTATGAAGCAAGGCCTTAGCTAAGGGAAAAATCCCAAACCATTGCGAACTTTAAGATTTTAAGTTTAATCTAAAATAAATCATTTGCGGCTTATATCTAGATTTATTTTGATATAAATTTGTATATATTTCCATTATTAGCATGGTTTTTAGAATCGGATCGGACCAATCAGTTGAACAAGAATTGATTGATAACTCAATTGATTTAACTTATACCATAAAATTAGAAGGTGATTGAATACGTATAAATCAATTGAACCAATAAAAAATGATTAAAATAAATAAATAAATTATAAAAACTGTTTAAACTAAATTTAAGTTAATTTAATAATATTATTACAATTTAAAAAATAAATGTTGATGTTTTATTATTTATCTTTATATATATATATATTTAAAAATTTTAATTTATGTAACAATTGAATCGAAAATAGATAATCCCATCCAAAAGAAATCATGTGCGGTTCATGTGTCCCGGGGCATAGTTAGGGGGGCGCTCTGTCCCCCTAAAATGATTTTTTTTCATTTAGGTCATTTAAAATTTTTAAAATTTAAAATTAGTAAAAATAAAATTACATTTTTGCCTTATTTAAAATGATAAAAATTTGATTTAATCTTTTAAAAATTATAAGAATATAAACTTTAAAATGATAAAATTAATTTTTTACTATTATAAAAACTATAATTTAATTTCAACTCTCTCTAATTTTTTTTTTTTTTTTATTTCGCCTATGCGTCTTTGCATACCCAAATTCAAGTACGAGAATGAGCAATTATGATGTACATAGTAACAAATATATTTAAAAATTAATAAAATAAATTATGATATTTTAGTTGCGAGAGGGAGTTGTACTAATCCATGGTTTAATAAACATATATTTTAAAGGAGTTAAATCCTACAAATATTTCTAAATTATGATTGTGATTTTAAATTGGTCATTAAATTTTAAAACATTCTAATTACATCATTAAATTATCAATATTATGTCAATCATGTTCTTTCGTTATTAAAATTATTAACTTAATTATTGAATAATATGTCAAATTTTATATAGCTAAATTTAAAATAAAAGTTCTAAAGAAATAAAATGTTATTGCATATGACTTTTAAAAGCAAAAACTAAAAATAAAGTAAAACTGAAAAAAAAATTTGAAAAATATAATTTCTATAAAAGTTTCGAAAACCTTGAAACAAAAGTTTTTAAAACATATATTTTTACAATTTTTATTTAATTTTTGCATTTTAAATTATATCACATAAGATTTGATGTGTGATTTAATAATTAAATTATCAATTTTAGTAACGAAAAGAATTGATTGATATAACCTCAATAGTTTAGGGATATAATTAGAAAAGTTTGAAGTTTAGGAACTAATTTAAAAGGAGAGTCATAGTTTAAGGGTGTTTGGTGAAATAAATTCTTTTAAAATTTAATTAATTGAAACATTTAAAAAGGAATTATGATATATATTAGTTGAGACGGGAAACTAGTACGAATCCATGGTTAACTGATAAATTAGGAGTCTGTTATAATGTCTGGAATATTGACTAACCAATCAAATCAAAATTTTCACTGAATCCTTTTTCTATTTTGTAAAGGAAAATCTGCCATTTTTATTTCAGGGCCTACCTTGGAAGACCAAAGCTGTCACTACCAAATCCTATAAAATCCCAATTTTTCTTGAGCAGATTTTCCTTCTTTCCTTAAAAAAGGTTTGACAGAGTTGTCTGGTTTTTAGTGCTTTGCCAGAAAAACCCTTCACACTCCAAGAAAAAAATAACTCCTTTTTCTTGCTTCTCATGTCCAAAGTTCCCACCTTTTCTTTTGGCTAATCCCATATTCTGCTTCAATGCTCTGGTAAATCCCAAATCTTTTTTTTTTTTTTCTAGAAAATACTTTTGGTAGTTAATTGCTGCTAAATTTGGACGAGAAGTTGAAGCAAAGGGGTTGTTTTACTTTGTTTGTTTTGTTCTTCTACATACATAAAATAAGTTCTAAAATTGTAACATTTTTCTTCTTCTTTTTTTCTTTAAAGCTTTAATGGGTCTCACCAATGGTTTTTAATCAATATTTTTTTGGGGTTATTTGTTTGTTGGCATTGGGTGGGTATTAAAGTTTAAGAAAAAAAATCCAATCCCAAAAGATCAATGTTTTCTTTTTTGGCGCCTGCTTTTTACAGTTAAGTAGATGGATATTTTTAAATATTTAGAATAATGTATTGATGGTGTTGTATGATGAAAATTCATTTCATTTATGAGATTGGCTGGGAAAACTCAGATTTGTAATAAAAGTTTTTTTTTTTTTTTGCTCTTTGCTTTCAAAGTTTGCTTGGTGATTTTTGTATATCGTTTGATGGAGAAAGGTATCTGTAGGGGTTCTAATTTAAAGGCTTTTGATACTGAAGTTTGTACATTTTGGTCCTAGATATTATACTCCAATAACCAATTCTGCTTTTGAATGAAAAAGAAAGTTCGGAATTAGAAAAGAAGAAGTTATATGCCAAAGTTGCAATGTTACAGTGCTGTGTTAATCTTTGCTTGTTTTCTGTATATTAATTGGTTTATGTGATCTTGTTTTTGGATCTAGTTTTTATATTGCAAAAGTTCTATTTGTCTGATTCCGAAATTGAGTCTGTTTTCTATTTGTGGCCTTCAGTGAGTTGCAGTGAAATGATGGGGTTTTATTTGATGAAGAGGTGGCTTTGAGATTGACTGAAGTGCTATGTATGTTTCCCTTTTTCTGATTTTGTTTAAGCTGTAAATTTCAGTTGTTCCGTGATCGGTTTCTATTGAGCTGTTTTTTGTTGTAGATGGTTGGTTTTTGTGAGTTCATGTGATGGTAGAGAAATTTGGTAGTGTAATGCTTAGAAATGAATGTATGGTTTTTGAATTGTTTCATTTCTCTTCTGAATGCAATGTCCATCAGGGGGTCGTGAGTAGTTGAATACTTACTTGGCTTGTCGCTTTATATTTTATGTTTCTTGCATTCTTATGAGCTCGGAAGTGGGAATATTTTTGTTGATGACGGTCCATAGGTCTGTGTAAACACGGTTGAAGTTAAAAAATTCAGCTTTAATGCTTAGAAAAACTTAAATGTTTTGATGTATGCTATGGTGGCCTGTGCTTCTTTGGGGTTGTGATAGCAGTATTTTTTGTTTTGCAGAATACGAACTACGGCAATTACTAAAATGTCGAGGAATTTTGCTTCGAGGAGACATTTCGGAGAAGGTTCTTGGAGGATATTACTGGTTTTGGCTCTACTGATAACTATAGCGCAGGGGCTAAATTCCGAGGGCCAATTGCTGCTAGAGCTTAAGAAGAGCCTTCATGATGAATACAACCATCTTTGGAACTGGAAGTCCACTGATGAGACACCGTGCGGGTGGATAGGTGTCAATTGTTCTTTGGATTATGAGCTGGTGGTCTCATCTGTTGATTTGAGTTCGATGAATCTTTCGGGAACCCTGAGTCCTAGTATCGGTGGACTGACCCACTTGACATTCCTTGATCTGTCCTATAATAAGTTCAGTGGAGATATACCAAAGGAGATCGGAAACTGTTCACTTCTGGTCGTTCTTTATTTGAATAATAATCATTTCAGTGGTCCGATTCCTGTTGAGTTGGGTAAGCTCTCTTATTTGAAAAGTTTGAATATATGCAATAACAAAATCTCTGGCTCCCTTCCTGAAGAGCTGGGGAACTTGTCGTCACTTGTTGAGTTTGTGGCGTACACCAATAACTTGACTGGGCCATTGCCCCGTTCTATCGGGAATCTCCGGAAGTTGAGGACATTTCGAGCTGGGCAGAACACATTTTCTGGTAACATTCCTGCTGAAATCAGTGGATGTCAAAGCTTAGAAATGCTTGGTCTTGCCCAGAATCACATTGGAGGAGAACTGCCTAAGGAAGTCGGAATGCTTCAAAGCTTGACTGATTTGATTTTATGGGAGAATCAGTTATCCGGGTTTATTCCGAAGGAGCTTGGGAACTGTACCAGCCTTGAGACACTTGCATTGTATGCAAATCAGCTTGTGGGGCCGATACCGGTGGAGATTGTGAACCTTAAGTTTCTGAACAAGTTGTATCTCTACAGGAATCAGTTAAATGGAAGCATTCCAAGGGAGATAGGGAATCTATCTCTTGCCACGGAAATTGATTTGTCGGAGAATCATTTGACAGGTGAGATCCCAACTGCGTTCAGCAAGATAAAGGGTCTACAATTATTGTACCTATTCGAGAACCGGCTCACAGGTGTCATACCAAATGAGCTTAGTAGCTTGAAGAACTTGACGAAGCTTGACCTTTCAATCAATCATCTTACAGGCCCCATTCCTTACGGTTTCCAATATTTTACTAAAACGATTCAGTTACAGCTATTCGAGAATTTTCTGAGCGGGACCATTCCGCAGCAGCTTGGACTTTATAGCCCACTTTGGGTGGTTGATTTTTCTAACAACCATTTGACAGGCAAAATACCTCCATATCTTTGTTGGCACAGTAACCTTATCTTGTTAAACCTTGGAGGTAATATGCTGTCTGGGAACATCTCAACTGGGATCGAGAACTGTGAGACCTTAGTGCAACTCCGTCTGGTACGAAACATGCTAACAGGCAGCTTTCCTTCACAGTTATGCAAACTGGTGAATCTTTCCGCTATTGAATTGGACCAGAACAACTTTACTGGACCAATTCCTTCAGAGATTGGAAATTGCCGAAAGCTTCAAAGGCTGCATATTGCCGGGAACCACTTTAGTCTTGAGCTACCTAAGGAAGTAGGTAATCTGTCTCAACTAGTGATTCTTAATGTCTCGTCTAATTTGCTTTCTGGGCGGATTCCACACGAGATAATTGATTGCAAGAAGCTTCAACGACTTGATCTCAGTCATAACAGCTTTGTAGATACTTTACCAAATGAGCTCGGAACCCTTACTCAGCTTGAGATTCTGAGACTTTCGGAAAATAAGTTCTCGGGGCATATACCCGAAGCTATGGGGAATCTCGCACGTTTGACCGAGCTTCAGATGGGTGGCAATTTATTTTCTGGTGAGATACCCCGTCAGTTAGGTTCTCTTTCAAGCTTGCAGATTGCAATGAACCTAAGCAATAACCGCCTCACTGGAAATATACCACTAGAGCTCGGGTTTCTTAATATGTTGGAATATCTCCTGCTCAATAATAATAACTTGAGTGGTGAAATTCCCAGCACGTTTGAGAGCCTATCGAGTTTAATGGTGTGCAACTTGTCGTACAATAACTTGACCGGACCTTTACCTGCCATCCCATTGTTTCAGAACATGCCCGCAAGTAGCTTTATTGAAAATAAAGGGCTTTGTGGTACGCCTCTTCGAAGTTGCACGGTAGATTCATCTTCTCCTTCTATGCTACCTGCGAAGAAGGATACACGAGGAAGAATCATAACCACAGTTTCATGTGCTGTAGGCGGGGTATCTTTAATTCTCATTGTAATTCTCATATATCAAATGAGACGTCCTCGTAAAAGTGTTCCATCCTCAAATGAAAAGGAGACACCTTCACCAGCTCAGGATATTTATTTTCATCCGAAGGAAGGGTTCACATTTCAAGATCTAATTGAGGCTACAAATAATTTTCATGAGAGTTTTATTGTTGGGAGGGGAGCTTGTGGAACGGTTTATAAAGCAGTTATGCATTCCGGACAAACTGTTGCTGTTAAAAGGCTAGAGTCAAATGCAGAGGGAAACAATATCGAGAACAGTTTTCATGCTGAGATTTTAACCCTGGGAAAGATTAGGCATCGGAATATTGTGAAGCTTTATGGTTTTTGCTATCACCGAGGTTTCAACGTGCTTCTTTATGAGTACTTGGAAAATGGTAGTTTGGGTGAAGTGCTTCACGGGGCCTCTTGTAGCTTAGATTGGTCAATGCGGTTCATAATTGCCCTAGGAGCTGCAGAAGGTCTTGCTTATTTGCACCATGACTGCAAACCGAGGATCATTCACCGTGATATCAAGTCCAATAATATCTTGCTCGATGAAAATTTTGAAGCCCATGTTGGTGATTTCGGTTTAGCAAAAGTGATTGACATGCCCCAATCTAAGTCGATGTCGGCGATCGCTGGATCATATGGCTATATTGCCCCCGGTAAGTTGTCCTTGGCTTTCTAGTTCCAATGATACTCTTTATCAAGAACATACGAGAAGAATAGAAAGAATTGAAATGTTTCTCTTTCCCATAGCATTTCATTATTTGCCTGTTTTATGCCGTTATGGAGTAGGGTGAGGCATGCGATGTTCCCATTTTCATTTCTTTCTTGTGCTCTTTGGACATTGATATTGATATTTTATCTGTTTTAGATTGTTGACATCGTATCCGTTCTTTATGACAGAATATGCATACACTATGAAGGTGACGGAAAAATGTGACATCTATAGCTACGGAGTTGTTTTACTGGAGTTGTTAACTGGGAAGACTCCTGTACAGGCATTGGACCAAGGAGGTGATCTTGTCACACGAGTGAGACATTATGTTCGCAACCACTCGTTGACTACCGGGATACTCGATGATCGCTTAAATCTCGACGATAGAAGAATTGTTGATCACATGATTACCGTCTTGAAAATTGCTTTAATATGCACCAGCCTTTCTCCTTTCGATCGGCCATCTATGCGTGAAGTTGTGACAATGCTGATAGAATCTAAAAGGCAAGATCAAGAAGACAACTTTGGGAAGTCTCCCACTTGCAGTCCTCCCAAACGCAGTGCCTCGTGAAAGTACGTCACTTGCTACTCCCCGTTTTCATTAACCGAGATGATTCTTTTGCCATTGATTTTTCTGTTCTATTTTTGCCGATAGATATAATAGGACATATACATTTTTCGATAAAGAAAATGTGATACTGAAAGCTTCTGTTGATAGCTAATGGAAGTAACCGATGACACTGTAGGAGTCTATAGAAAATACGATATCGAATGGCAACACTGGTGTACATATATGAAATAGATTCTTTGGAAATATCGCAGCTGTGCTTAGGTCACTCATCCGGAGCATCGTTTATTCGATCCGTTGTTGAAATTAAACTGTTGTTTTAGTTGATTCCAAATGTTTTTACTTAGTTCTTATCCAAATGCACTTTAATTCTGCTGATACTTCATGTATTATATGTTCATATGGTTTTTACTGTTTCTGTATGGGTTGTTCTTTTTTTTTTTCCATGCTCAATAAAAACAGAAACAATTTTTTTGAAAATTATTTGTGAAACAGAGAGAACCTTACCAGCAAAAAATTGTCTAGATTTTGTTTTCCTGGTTCTTTATAACTTGAGAATGCATATTGTAATAGCCAATTTTTGGCCCAGGCAAACAATAAAATAAATAAACTAAATAAAAGAGTCCAAAAGTTCATTTTACAAAATAGCAAACCCACTACCCAGATTAAAACCCAATAAGCCCAAATCAGCCCCGACCCACTACCCTAAAATTTTCAGCAACAAACCCTAAATACCAAAACCCTCAGCCGCCGCACACCACCCTTGGCCACCACGCCCCTAACCCTCGCCTCCTCACGAGCCAAACACCGGCCTCTCCACCTCTGACACCTGCAATCAAATCAGACACGACAACAGAGAGAGCATGCAGAAGAAATAAGCAGCAAACAAACAACAAACAAAAAAACAATTGGCAGCAGAAAAACAAAATGAATATGGACAAATTGGATCTCGAATCCGGTTATAAAACCAAAATCGAAGCTTTGTAATTTTTTGGACACATGCACATCATTAATCAAAAAGCAGAACCAAAAGATTAAAAGGTTGATTTTTTTTTTCCTGTTCATCGTTTTCTTTGGATCTTTTTATTTCTTTTTTTTATTTTCTGATTTTTACTTATAAAATCATTTTCAAACACAAAAAAATAATAAGAAGAAGAAAGGGGAAACAGCTACCTGAACCGTGCCGGAGACGCGCATCGAAACCCCTCTCCGTCGTCGAAGTCGAAGCAAAGGGGAGAGGGGACGCTGTCGTCTTTTCGGGCTTCCGGGCTAAGATGGGCGTGGCCTCCGACCGCCTTGAACTGGGGATAAAACCCCACTCGCATGTGGCCCTAACCACCACACAGGTGGCGCCACGGTGGAGGTGGCGATGAAGGTTCTAAGAACCTTAGCCAAGAGGAACAGAGAAATGGGGAGTTTCTCTGAATTTTTTTTTTAAAAAAAGGAGAACAAAAAAAAAAAAAAACTAGTTTAAATACTAGAAGTAAACGGCGCCGTTTAAGAGTGGGGGGGTCTAGGTGCCAAAACGACACCGTTTTGGACCACCCGCATTCGACCTGACCCGCATAAGCCAGGATCCGCGTGTTTTGCATACATTGGGCTATTTATGCAGCGAGTCCCTCTATGTTTTTGCTGCGTTTAGTTTACCTTTGTTTCTTTTTAATTTTGCCCGCAAATTTGTGATTTAATACGTTTAGGTCCTGTACTAAACGCTGCGCATTAGGACCTGGGATATTTTCCCATCTGGTCCTCCGCAATTTGCACGCGTTTGGTTTTGGCCCTCGCTGGCCTATTTTCTATTATTTATAATTTGCACCATTAATTTCTTTTTGATTGTAGTTTAGTCCTTAATTTGTTAAGTTTATTTATTCTTTTCTAAAACTGCCATAATTATTTATTTTGAGTTTTGTATATATATATATAATTTATCTTAAATCATTTGAATTACTACTCATTTTTATATGTTATATATCATAAATTAATATCAAGTATATTTTACGCATGGCTATTATGCACATTGCTTATTTTAAATTTTTCTATATATATATATATATATATATATATATATATATATATATATCTTTGTATTTTAACCTATATTATGTAAATTATCCATCGTAAAATTTCTTATATATTACTTAGTCATGCTAGTTTATATGTTAATCATTTTTAAGTTCTTTTATCGTTATTTTGAACTTCCTATATATTACTTGTTTTAAAAATATTTTTATAACCCTTATCCTAAAACTTTTCTATATGTATATTTTACTTTAGACGACATTTACGTATATATTTTCGTTTAAACCGTTCTTGTATATATTTTATCTTAAATTTCTCACTTACACATTATTTATTTTAAGTTCTCTTTACATATTATCTTAAAGAATCCTTTTTATTTCATTTTGTGTATGGTTCATTCTAATTTATCTAACATATATATATATTTACGCGAAATTTGCTTTATGTATTATTTTACTCCAATTTATTTTATACTTTATTCATTTTAATTTGTTTTATATTTTTAAATGGTTACATCTTACTTAATTTGTTTGTCCTTGGTTACTAATAATTAATGCCTAAGTGCTATATGTTATGTGAATGTTACCATTGTATGTATTATATTTGGTTTATTTGTACTTTCTTTATTGTCATTTGTTGTATAAACATTGTATTCATGTTGCATTATCCCATGCTCTATAATCTATCTTTGCTTCATCTCTAATAAATCGTTTTATTTTAACCTAAATAAATAATACACATCTTTTAAATATTGTATTCGTTACTATTCAAAAACGAAATTTTCCAAATAAGGCAATGTTTTGCATTTTGAAATATCGAGGAATTGTGCCCTAACTTACGGGGTTTCGATTTTCTCGTTGTTTCTAAAATAGTTAAATATCCTTTTTGAGTTTTAAAATACAAGGGATTTCAATTTAAATTAAAGACGACCTTGCACTCGGGAATTCATGGTATTGTGTCCTAGCTTACGGGATGTGATACTCCGATATCTCGGAATAAGGAATTCTTTAAACGATCGTTTTAAACTAAATTTTAAAATTTTAAAAAAAATTGATATTAATAAAAAAAATTGTATTTCAAATCCATTCCCGATTTTTAATTTTCGACAATAAGGCATTAACCAATCAATTCGGTACCAATTTTTGGGCGTGTTGAGGGTGCTAATCCTTCCTCGCACGTAACCGACTCCCGAACTTGTTCTCTTGGATTTCGTAGACCAAAATGTCGTTTTAATAAATTAAAATTGTTTTATTAAAACAAAGGTGACCCGATCACACCAAAAAAGATCAGTGGCGACTCCCGTTTTTATTTTCGTTTTCAAAACCAAAGTCGATCCCCGTTTTCAAAAAAATAGTTTCGACAGCTTGGCGACTCCACTGGGGAAAGGTCGAGAGTCGAGCCATAAATTGATTATTTTTGCCTTTTGTCAGAAATTAAAAATCCGTTTTAAACGTACGGTCATTGCATTGCATTTCATTTTTTGTATTATATTTGATTTGCTTCTGGTTTAATTCTCTTGGTGTATTTTTGTGCATCATACTGTATTATTGGTCAATTTTACCCTCTTAAGTGAAAGTGAGAAACTACTCCTTCGTGAGGTCTTCACCTCCGTATAGGATAGTGGATCGCTTTCGGGATACATCCGTACCTGCGTCTTCGTGAGATTTTCATCTCCGTATAGCCGTAGAGAAATGTATTCCCTTGAACCGAACTCGGTCCGTATGAGCCTATAATGGGTAAGGATCGAGGAATCTGCCGGTTCAGGTCCCTTTACTTTAGAACCGAACCACATGTAATGAGCCCTAAGAGCCTACCCTAGTTAGAACCACACCGAACCATAGTGGTTACCCGATTAGGTACTTGATTATTCTTTGATTGCTTTGATTTCTATTCTTTGCTTTAACACTGACTTGTTTGTGTTTTGTTGTTGTTGCATGACATCTCATAATAAAAGGGGTGTTGATTCATGATTCGGTTACTAAATAGAAGAGTTTAACATGGAAAAAGGGTTTCTTGATAGAGTGGAGGATAATGCGACCATCCGAGTGTGGTCCGAGAAGACACAACAAGAGAAAGGTGATAGTTTGGCCGAGGGATACGAGTCAGAGTTGTGGGATTTCACTCGCATCAGCACAACCCAGAATAGCCTACAAGAGTTAAAGGATATATGGAATAGCGAGGTTAAGCAACTCTTTTACCGTAACTATGGAGACCTACCCTATTTGCTCGATGTAAAGGTAGACAAACACTTGTTTCGAGCTCTTGCGTAGTTTTGGAATCCCGCTTACAGTTGCTTCACCTTTGGAGGAGTCGATTTAGTACCTACTGTGGAAGAATACATGGCGTTACTTAATTGCCCGAAGATTCAAGCCGACAGGGCCTATTCAAGACCTGTCAATGTTCCCACATTTTTGAAGAAATTGATAAGTATCACAGGAATGAGCGAACAGTGGGTTGCAGCCCGTATCAAACAGAAAGGTTCAAGTAACGGATTCTCGCCAATTGAAAGGATCTTCTGATCAATCCAGAGATCGTTTCGATTCCATTAGTAATGAGGATTCGGAATATCACACATTGATCAATCAAAGAGAGATTCAAAATAAACGAGTATTGCCTCTAGATGGAAGAATATTTTCTTTGAAAAGCAGTTTTGTTCCATCTGCTAGCGCTTGAAGAATGCCCAAAGGACCGGCGTATTCAGGCCCAATACGTTGTTGTATTCCTGCAGATATTTCTCTTTCTAACCATACAATTACTAGTACACCTATTGTGATTCCCAATACAAGAGTCAAAATAGGGACCAACATCCATGTGACGATATTGATGCTAGTGACGATATTGATGCTAGTGACGCTATTGATGATAGTGACGCTATTGATCGTGACCTTGATACGGAGCTGGAGCTTCTAACTATGATGAATGCGTTAACTATGGATATGATGTCGGAAATAGACCGATTTTATATCACCCTTCAATTCGAACTAGCAAAAGCAATGTCTCCTTGCATAATATGGATTCCAAACATTCATGATCTGGATGTGAATGAGGCGAATTACTTATCCCTCGGTCTATTAGTGAACTATCTCTCCAAGGATTGTGAAAGATGTTCCACTAGAAATATTCTTGTTATTGCTTCGACTCATATTCCCCAAAAAGTGGATCCCACTCTAATAGCCCCGAATAAATTAAATACATGTATTAAGATACGAAGGCTTCTTATTCCACAACAACGATTTCACAAAACCCTTATCACTTAGTTTTCGACTTTTCGGGAATATATTAGCTGATGAATTAGTAGTTGTTGTTCTTGTTTCTTTAGTACCTTCAGTCGTCCCTATACCTGTCATGTTCCTTGGATTATTTACAAGTGGGATTCAAGCTCTTATTTTTGCAACTTTAGCTGCGGCTTATTTAAAAGGTGTTCTGAGTGAGTTAGTTCAACTCCACGGTTTTTTTCCTTTGAATCAAAATTCAATCAAGTAGAGTCTTAAGTGAAATTTTTTTATTTGTAGTGAAAAGGTAGTTAGTTAGTTTATCAGAATCAAAGTCAAAGCCCATTGACTATTAATATTCTTTTTTTTTCAAAATTATGTATCCTTTAACAGATTAACTACGAGTCTCATTCGAATTTGGGTGAAAATGAAAATTGGGCATACCTTCTCTTCGAGCTTGACCAATTACCACTGGTTGATCCCCAGATCTACCCCTCCCCCTCCATCAACTAATCTTATTCTTGGATCTTGTTCGTGAAATTGATAAAAATCAATATTTTTATGTATTTTTATAATTTCTATGTGTATTAAATTACTATAGTCTGATATATATTTCCTTCATTTTATTTCTTTTATTTATTGTTTTCTTTCTCATATTTCCTTCAGATGAATATAAAACAAAAAAACTCCAGAGGCTATTTTTTCATTTCACGGGTCGAGAAATCCACTTCGAATCTTTTTCTGATATACATAAAGTAAATAGAAAAAGAAAAAAATCCTACCTAATTCACTAATTCGTGGGAAGATAGTGAACCCTTGTAGTTGAAAAATGTTTCAGGAGGAATCTCTGAAGTAGATGGTGGTTGATAGAGTAATCCTTGATTATAATTTCAATCACAGTGCTCACAGTACAAGACAAAACTTGTGATTGGTAGTAAAACACCGATCCCCCTGTTGAGATCTAATTCGATCTTCATAGATTTCTCGCTATCAACCTCTTGGCCTAAAAAAAGTAATCTTTCTCGATAAAGTCGGTTGATTAGGATAAAATTGTATCCCTTAGTAGCCGTACAGGCACCTTTTGATGCATACGGTTCAACAATAGTAAGTGCATTCCTTGGGGGAATTTGAGGGACTTGATCTTGGCACACCCGGATACGAAGAAAAGAGTTGATGTTTTCGCCTTAAGTATCTACGGTTTGATCGTCTTTCCCAAGGCATTAGGACATGTAGATGAAGCCGTTTCAGACTTATTCGACCGACTTGATAAAGGTACCACACCTGTCCCGGCAATCTTAGCAGAAACTTTCAGATCTTTGAATGTATGTCGGAGAGCGGGCGAAGGAAGATTTATTGGTTGTGCACAGCTTCTTTTGGCTTGGTTTCATAGCCATTTTTGGAAGGTAGATAAGGTCTCCTATCGGGTTTTTTCCAAGGACTATTCTCTACTAAGAGAATTAGTGGCTACACCGAGGCGAGACGATATCTCGGAAGAAAAATAGATAATTATTCTCCAAAACTTACGAGTCGAAGATATTGAATGGAGGGCCCCGTGGTTAATCCCCGACGAGATCTTATATCGATGCGGTGATTTTGACTGGGTCCCTCTAGCTGAAATATGGGGAGCTTCTAGATACGCTCTACTATTTGTGTTAAGGCAGTATCAGTCGAGACAGTTCATACCAGCAACACGAGGATTGGCTCAATGCGAGTTCTCTTATAAAGACGATGGTTATAAGAAAAAAGTTCGTGAGATATCAAATGCTTAGAACCAAACTCGAAGAATGAAGGGATTCACCGCAGGCCCAATGACAACCCCCGAGTATGAATGGTGGTGGGGTAGGAGAGTTAACGACAATATCCCTAAACCGGATTAAGAGAGCACTCAACCAATAGAAGAGTATTTACGAGTAGTCCCATCTGAGCTAGAAATCATCAAGCAAGACTTCGAAAAAAGGAGCTCAGAATTTGAAAAGAAGATAAAGCAATTGGAGAAAGAAAAGATGCGGCTAGGACTAGACGTCGACATCCATAAGCTAGAGGCCGAGAAGCTAAGAAAAGGGAAGAACAAAGCCAAGGAAGACTTGGATAGTCTGAAGACTGATTATAAGAAGCTGCGTATGTCAATAAGGACTGTCGGTTTGGGCAAAATGTCAGAGCAATGGTGTCAGGAGATTAGAAAAGAAAAGACTAGAGCCGATCAGTGGGAGAAGAAGTTCCATGATATCTGAGTGCGAGAGGATGTTCTGAAAAAGAGTTTGTTAGAAAGCCAAAACGAAAAGGAAAAGTTATGAGCTCGGGTGGTTGAACTAGAAAGATCACTACATCAATATCGTAGCCGCAATTTCGTAATCGAGTTAAAAGCCAGTCTAAGTAGGATCGAAGAGTTGAAAGAGGAAATAGAGAAACTCGAGACCGCATTACAAGATGGTAAAATTCGAGTGAAACTCCTTGAGGCAAACAATGAATATTATAGAGAACAACTTTTCTGCTCTCAAGATCAGATCAGAAATAGAGATTATGTCATGGGCGAGGCTCAAGTTTGAGAGGTGGCCGATCATTTGCAAACTTTGGCGGTTTAGGCTGATGTATTGAGCTTAAAGTACGAGTCGAAATCAAATCAAGGCTGAAACTTAGCTTGGCTCCTTAGAAATGTTAAGTCCTTAGGCATTAGGGCAAAGTCGTATATGTAATTATCTGTTCTATGTAAAGAAATTTTTCTTCTAGTGAAGTTCTTCTAATGAAATTGAATTAGAATCAACGCCTCTTTTTACATTCATCCATTTGCATTACATTTCATTATATGCATTAAATTTCACGAAAAGACCCTGATTAAATAAAATTATTTCAGTTAATCTGGAAACCAACAAGAATCAACCAACTGAACACAGCTACTATACCCGCCGTAAAATTAAAGAAATGGATCAAAGACTAGAAATATTAGAACAACTGCAAAGGGATGTGCAAGAGCAATTACAAGCGTGGATGCAAGAGCAGTTAGCGAAAATCCAACAAGATATGAGGGAACAAATGCAAGAATCCCAGAATAATATGTTAGGACAGTTAGCGCAGTTACTGGCTAAAGAACGCAAAAAAGGAAAGAACACTATAGGAAGCGATAATGAAGACCCTATCTATCCTCCAGGTTTTACCCCAGTAAACACTCAACCACAACCAGAGATGCACCCACGGACGGTACCTGTCACCATTAGGCCCCAACAATACCAAGCCGGTGCTTCGACGCCGATGAATGCTCCTATAAGTTCGGGCTCTACCCCCGGGGATAATCCATCTAATCCATTTGTCCCAGACCTTGATGACGTGGCAAAAACGGAAAAAGAAAAGGTTGAGCTGGCAAAACAACTCGATGACCGATGTAAATGGCTTGAAGAGAAATTTAAAGCAATGGAGACTGCTGATTACCGCAGCGGGATCTATGCTAAGGACTTAAGCTTGGTCCCAGATCTGGTACTCCCACCAAAATTTAAAACTCCGGAGTTTGAAAAGTACAACGGGACTAGCAGCCCTGAAGCTCACATAACGATGTTCTGTCGAAGGATGACATTATACGTTAATAATTACCAGCTGTTGATCCACTGTTTCCAGGACAGTCTGATCGGATCTGCGGCCAAGTGGTATAACCAGCTCAATCGTACCCAAATTGGTTCGTGGAAAGATTTGGCTCAAGCTTTTATGAGACAATACGGCCACGTGACAGACATAGCACCCGACAGAATTACATTACAAAATATGGAAAAGAAACCAGGTGAGAGCTTCAGGCAGTATGCCCAACGATGGAGGGAGATAGCAATGCAAGTCCAACCACCTCTCTTGGAGAAGGAAACAACCATGCTTTTTATTAATACCCTGAAGGTCCCATTCATTAACCATATGTTGGGAAGCGCTACTAAGAGCTTCTCAGACATAGTGATGTCTGGGGAGATGATAGAAAACGTGGTGAGATGTGGGAAAATTGAAGCGGGAGAAGGTGCCAGGAGATCGGCTCCTAGAAGGAAAGAAAACGAAGTAAATAATGCAAGCATATTCAATAAAAGTTATTCCAAGCCAGTCACAGTGAGCCAACCAAGGGCAGTGACTACTAGCCATCAGGGCCCTACAAGGCAAGATTCCAACCCAAGGCCTAACACAGAAATAGTTCAGTTCACTCCAATCCCAATGACATATAAGGAGCTTTACAAGAACCTGTTCGATGCACATGTAGTGTCCCCATTTTACTTGAAACCTATGCAACCTCCATTTCCTAAGTGGTATAACGTAAATGCGCAATGCGAATACCATGCAGGAATCTCGGGACACATAATTGAGAACTACACGGCCTTCAAGAAATTGGTCGAAAGGTTCATAAAGATGGGCATTGTGAAGTTCGATGATCCCACAGGACCTAATGTGGCCGGAAATCCATTACCCAGTCATTCAGATGAAGGGGTAAACGCGATAGTTAAAAATGGAGGGAGGAAAACCAAGGTGGATGTATCAGAAGTAAAGACCCCGTTGAGGTGGGTTTGGAAGAAAATGGTAGAAGAAGGTTTACTTACACAAGATTTAGAGGAGAAGCCCAAAGAAGCAAAGTACTACTGTGAATTCCACGACAATGAAGGGCATGAGATCCAAAAGTGTAATGAATTCAGGGCTCTGGTACAGAGATTGATAGAAAATAAAGAGATTGAATTTTTTGAATATACTGAGGGCCAGAAAGGGGAAGATGTGTGCACGTCAGAGTAAGGGCCAATCAATAATGTCCATAAGGTCAGTCACCTGGTCGTAATTATATCCCGACCAAGAGTCAATGAAGTCGGGGTACTAATTGCGCCAAAGGTCATAATTCAAAAGCCCATTGTTTTCTACTATAAAGATAGCAAAAGGGTTCCTTGGAATTACGACTGCAACGTAACGATCCCGGGAGGGGAGAATCCAACTGGTACTTCGGAGAAAGGTCAAGACGAGGGTATCTATACACGCAGCGGAAGGCGTTATACCCTAAACACAAAAGTAGAACCCGCTAAAGGAAAGTCCGTGGTTGTTGGACAAGAGAAGGAAAAGACGATCAGACCTGAGTCGCCTGTTAATGAGCCTGTAACTGAAAAAGAGGCTAAGGAATTCTTAAAATTCCTGAAACACAGTGAGTACAGCGTTGTGGAACAGTTACACAAACAGCCAGCCCTCATATCGATACTAGCCTTACTCTTGAGTTCAGAGACTCACCGCAGTGTATTGATGAAGGTTTTAAATGAAACATATGTTGCGGATGATATCTCTGTCAACAAACTCGATCGTCTGGTTAATAACATCAGCTCGGATAATTTTATTTTCTTTAATGATAATGAAATACCACCCGGAGCCATGGGATCTACAAAGGCCCTGCACATTACCACTCGCTGCAAGGGGTACACATTGCCTGGGGTATTGATTGATAATGGATCAGCGTTGAATGTCATGCCCTTGTCCACGTTAAATAGGCTGCCAGTGGATAGCTCTCACATGAAAACATGTCAAAACATAGTGAGAGCATTCGACGGTACTGAAAGAAAAGTGATAGGAAGAATCGAGATACCTCTCCTGATTGGCCCAAATACATATGAGGTGGACTTCTTGGTAATGGATATCAAGCCATCATACAATTGCCTGTTGGGGAGGTCGTGGATTCACTCGGCGGGGGCAGTACCATCGTCCCTACACCAAAAGTTAAAGTTGGTAACTAAGGGTAGGTTGGTAACGATAAACGCGGAGGAAGACATCATTGCATCCGTTACCAGTGATGCACCATACATGGGAGTGGACGATGAGGCGATAGAATGTTCCTTTTGATCGTTAGAATTCGTCAATGCTACATTCATTGTCGAAGGGAATAAGATCCCAATACCCAGAATATCCAGAACTACGAGGATAGGCCTACGTTTGACAGTCGGCAAAGGAGCCATGCCAGGAAGAGGACTCGGAAGATGCCTCCAAGGAAGGATCGAGGTACCAATTCTGAAGGAATAACGAGACCGTTTTGGTTTAGGATTTAAGCCAGACGCAAAACAAAAGAAAAAAGAGCTGCAGAAAAAGCAAGAGCGAAGAAGAGCACATCTGCGTGGTGAGGAGGTCAAATGGGAACCAACGACCTTTCCTCACTTATCCAAAACATTCGTATCAGGAGGGACTATTTACTCCAAACGAGGAACGACGAAGAAAGAGTTCGCCGAAGAAATATTGAACAGTTTGAGCATCAATGCCATATCTGAAGGAAAAACTGAAGAGAATTTAGCTGGAATTCGCCCTTACATCCTTGGAAGCGTTTTGAACAATTGGACCGTGGAGGAGATCCCTGTAACTTTTAGGATTAACTCAGAGTAATATTCAAAACAAGCTTATTGCTCTAAGCCTAGGGGCAATAAGAATCCTTTTATGAAATAGTCATATGTCCAAATATTGTTATTTCAATAAAAAATGCATTTTTTTGAGCAATACTCTTTTATTCTTTCCAATTCATTCATAATCATACCATACAAATAAAATATTCTTAGATTCTTTGTTCTTTAGATTTCTTTCTTCATCCATAACAGGTCTCCAGATATCAATGATATGAGCAATATTGTTACTGACTCAGAGACTCCTTTCGAGCGAGATTTGTGTATGGAGGATACTGAGGTTTTTGAAGATGACCGAAATTGTAACCTATCTCCTGATTTGTTAAGAATGGTAGAACAAAAGGAAAAACAAATCTTACCTCACAAAGAGTCGGTAGAAATTGTGAGCTTAGGGGAAGGAAAAGAGGTGAAAATTAGAGCTAGCATCACCGCAGAAACAAAGCGGAACCTCGTTGAGCTACTTCGGGAATTCAAGGATGTCTTCGCATGGTCATATCAAGACATGCCCAGATTGAATACTAATATCGTGGTACATCGACTCCCCATAAAGGAAGAATGCAAGCCAGTACAACAAAAACTCCGAAGGATGAGACCTAATGTTTTGTTGAAAGATAAAAGAAGAGGTCAGGAAGTAATTCGACGCCGGTTTCTTACAAGTGGTCAAGTATTCAGAATGGGTGGCCAATATAGTCCCAGTTCCTAAGAAAGATGGGAAAGTACGAATGTGCGTGGATTATCGGGATCTAAACAAGGCAGCCTAAAAGACAACTTTCCGCTGCCTCACATTGATACACTAGTGGATAACACTGCAGGATACTCACTTTTCTCATTTATGGACGGCTTCTCGGGATACAACTAGATAAAAATGCATCCGGAAGACATGGAAAAGACCACGTTCGTAACCATGTAGGGATCATTTTGTTATAAAGTAATGCCATTTGGGCTGAAAAACGCAGGAGCAACATATCAGAGAGCCATGGTAACTTTATTCCATGATATGATGCACAAGGAGATCGAAGTTTACGTCGATGACATGATTGCAAAATCCAGAACAGAATGTGCAAGTCCTGAGGAAACTATTCTTAAGGCTAAAGAAGTTCCAACTAAAGCTCAATCCCGCAAAGTGTACTTTCGGAGCCTGGTTAGGAAAACTGTTGGGATTCGTGGTCAGTAAAAAAGGAATCTAGATTGACCCAGAAAAAGTCAGGGCTATACAAGAATTGCCTCCACCACGTACTAAAAAAAAAGTCCGGGGTTTCTTAGGAAGACTGAATTACATTGCTCGGTTCATTTCACAACTGACAGAGAAATGTGATTCAATATTCCGTCTCCTTAGGAAGCATAATCCAGGTGTTTGGGATGAGGAGTGCCAGAAAACGTTTGACAAGGTCAAGCATTACCTATCCAATGCCCCAGTACTGATGCCACATTGCCCGGATAAACCACTGATATTGTACTTGACAGTGTTCGAAAACTCCATGGGATGCATGCTAGGCCAACATGACGAGACTGGAAGAAAAGAAAAAGCAATATACTATCTCAGCAAAAAATTCACCGAATGTGAGACAAGGTATTTGCCGATCGAGAAGTTGTGTTGTGCTTTAATTTAGATAACCCGAAGACTGAGGCAATACATGTTGTACCACACAACTTGGCTCATCTCAAAACTGGACCCTTTGAAGTACATGATGGAATCAAACGCTTTGAATGGAAGAATGACTCGTTGGTAAATTTTGCTTTCTAAGTTTGACATAGTCTACGTGGATCAAAAGGATGTAAAGAGGAGTTTAATAACAGATTTTCTGGCCAGTAGAGCTCTAGAAGATTATGAGCCATTGAACTTTGATTTCCCGAATGAGGATCTAATGTATGTTGCAACCACGGAAGAAGAGTCTCAAGAAGGTTACCCTTAGAAGCTGAATTTTGACGGAGCATCAAATGTTGTAGGTAATGGAATCGGGGCAGTCTTTATATCCCCAAACGGAGATCATTATCCATTCACTAGTAAATTGGATTTTGACTGCACAAACAACATGGCGGAATACGAGGCATGCGTCATGGGCATCCGTACAGCCATAGAAAGCAAAATAAAAGTGTTGGAGGTATACGAAGATTCTGCATTAGTGATCTATCAGCTTAAAGGTGAATGAGAGACAAGAGATCCGAAGTTGATCAATTATCGAAGGCTGGTTCTTGAGCTAATCGAGGAGTTTGACGATGTCACTTTCTGTTATCTCCCACGAGATGAAAATCAGATGGCTGACGCCTTGGCATTTTTAGCTTCTATGATCAAAGTAAACAAGCAGGAGGATATGAAGCCTATCCAAATGAGTATTTATGAGGCCCCGGCTCATTGCTGCAATGTCGAAGAAGAAGAAGAGAAAGATGATCATCCTTGGTATCAGGATATTTTACGATATGTGAAGAGTCGTGAATACCCAAACCAAGCGACTGAGAATGATAAAAGGACATTAAGAAGGTTGACCAGTGACTATGTCTTGGATGGAGAAATCCTATATAAAAGAAGAAAAGACCAAGTACTCTTAAGATGTGTGGACGCCGTCGAGGCTAAGCAAATCTTATAAGAGGTTCACGAGGGTGTCTGTGGGACACACGCCAATGGTTTCACAATGGCTAGACAGATCATGAGATTCGGATATTATTGGTCCACTATGGAAGGAGATTGCATCAATTATGCCAAGAAGTGCCATAAATGTCAAATTTATGGAGATAAAATTCATGTACCTCATTCACTTCTTCATGTCATGACTTCTCCATGGCCTTTCTCCATATGGGGCATGGATGTTATTGGGCCAATCTCACCAAAGGCATCTAATGGACATCGATTCATCTTTGTGGTCATAGATTACTTCACCAAATGGGTAGAGGCCACCTCTTACGCCAACGTCACAAAGTCAGCAGTCAGCGAGTTCCTAAAGAAAGAAATCATATGTCGATATGGGATGCCTGAAAGGATCATATCAGACAACGCGCTGAACTTGAACAATAGCACGATAACGGAAGTCTGTAGCCAATTCAAGATCAAACATCATAACTCATCACCGTATCGTCCAAAAATGAATGGTGCAGTGGAAGCAGCCAATAAGAGCATCAAGAAGATCATAGGAAAAATGACTGAGACCTATAAAGATTGGCACGAGAAATTACCATTTGCCTTGTATGCGTACCGGACGTCAGTCAGAATATCTACTGGGGCAACACCATTTTCTTTAGTTTATGGAACGGAGGCGGTTCTGCCTATTGAGGTCGAGATCCCCTCTCTACGCGTGCTTTCAGAACTAAAATTAGATGAAGCAGAGTGGATCCAGTCTCGATACGACCAGTTGAACTTGATTGAAGAAAAGAGGCTAAAGGCTATCCGTCATGGTCAAATGTATCAAAAGAGAATGATGCGGGCTTACAATAAGAAAGTTCGCCCTAGAGAATTCCATGAAGGAGACCTCGTATTGAAAAAGATCCTCCCCATACAAAAGGACTTCAGAGGGAAATGGATGCCAAATTGGGAGGGACCTTATGTGGTAAAGAAGGCTTTATCTGAAGGGGCTCTGATTTTGATCGAAATGGATGGTAAAAGCCTGCCTAATCTTGTGAATTTGGATTCATTCAAAAGGTATTTTACCTAAAAAAAAAATAGAGAGAGGCCAAGGTGAAAACCCGTGAAAGGGCGCTTTGAGACCAAAAGGGTTTGAATTGAAAACCCAGGAATGGGCAATCCAAATTTTGATTGAACATGGGGCATACAGTGGTCATGTTTTCTTTGAATTGACAAGAAGAAGGGATGCTACATCTGGGGGTATCAACAAAATACTCTTGATCTTCTAGACGCGTACCGAGTTCAAAGGGTCCTCGAGAAGTTTGTGCGACGAAGCTCATACTGCGATATCTGGGGTACCTATTCTTATCTCATTCACTTTGCATTTTTTGGCAGAATGTGCTATCTTGATTAATTCGTTAGTTCTCATTTTGTATCTTAGCAAATTTTCTATCTTGATTACCCTATTCATTTTGAGTTTTGCCCTCAAATAAAATTCCATTTTGTCTAAATGCGATAACCTTTTTCCAGTATTTTTCGTTGAAATGATGATTAATGGACTAATAATATTCAAAAAAAGTTCTGCATATTACTCTGAAATTCTTCTAAATGATACAAGGACCTGAAACGAGACTAATTAGTTTGAATCACCGTACATTTAAGGGTTAAAAATGTTGGTGAAAGAATAGCCCAAATTGCGATTATTCTTAGGGTTTTCTGCTAGAGATACCAGTTGAAGAAAAGATAGAGTAATATGTCAGTAATAATGTCCTGATGAGCAACGAGCGATGATACCTTAAGCCTTTTCAAAAAAAAAAGAAAAAAAAAAGAGAAAAAAAAAGGATCATTTCCATTTCTGCATTCATATATCATTCATAGCACATCCAGTTAGGAGCGTTTGATTCATTTCGATGGTAAGCATCTTGATTACTTGACATAAGCATCACATCTAGTTAGGAGCATTTGATTCATTCTGGTCATAGTATCTTAATTATTTGGCATAAGCATAAGATACATAAAACCGATTCTATAGATCATGTCCCTAGAGGATGGTGTAGCAATATCGGTGAAGATTACAGATATTGTCTCCCTGAAGTTACAGTGGAACAGATCGAAGACGGTGAATCTTATCCCCCTAACCAGTAGCGGAGCAGATTTAAGCCACCATCCTATCTCCCTAAGCAGTAGGGTAACAAGCTGAATGTACAGATCTTAACCCCCTAAGTAGTAGGGAAACAGATCGAAGATGATGGGCCTTAACCCCCTAAGCAGTAGGGTAACAGGCTGGAAATCAAATATCTTCTCCTTGAAATGGCGTTGGAGCGGTCCAAAGCCACAGTAGATCTCTTTGAAGTTTCAACAGAGAAGATTAAAGTTGCAAGTTTTATCTCCTTGAAGTTGCAGTGGAATAGACTAAAGATAGCAAATCTTATTTCTCTGAAGTTGCAGTAAAGCAGATTAAAGCTATAAATTCTATACCCCGGAAGTTACAGTAGGTCAGATCAAGTTACCATCTCCCTGAAGTTGTAGTGGAGTTGATTGAAGTCACAAACCTTATCTTCTTAAAGATGCAGTAAAGCAGGTTGAAATTACCAAGTCCTATCCCTTTGAAGTTTTAGTGGAGTAGATCGAAGCTACAAATTTCTTCTCCCTGAAATTGCATTGGAACGAATCGTAGCGCTATTTCCTATACCCCTGAGGATGTAGTGGGACAGAACGAAGCTATTATAAGAAAAGAAGCACCAAGAAGCCAAGATCCAGTTAGACTAGGCAAAATTGGCTATTTTAAGGTCTTTGCTCCATCCTCGTTACACGACAATGAGCAAAGAGTGTAACAGCCAAATTTTTCAGTGGTGTCGAAAATAGTGATTCGAGATCACTAAATCCGACGAGTAAGTTTAGAAATTTTAATAAATAATAATTACGGGCCAAGCGCGAATTTAAAAGAATTTTTGAATTAGTGAATTTTGCGATTCTAAGAGAATTAATCAGGTAAATTGGGTTAAAAACGAGGTATCGAGACCTCGAATTTATAAACCAAGCCATAAATATTTTTATAAATATTTATGGAGTGTTATTGAGTTAGTATTAAAGTTTCGTTAGAAAATTTTAACGTTTGGTTAGTCAATTAATTGAAAAGGACTGAATTGAAAATAGTGTAAAATTTGGTAAAGTGATTAAATAGTTTAAGTGACTAATAAGGAGGGATTTAAAAGGCAACTAGACCCAAATTGTATGGGCTGGACGGTTGGGCAAGAAAATCAGCAAAAAGACAAGGAGAAACAAGGGCAAAATTAAAAATTTTGCAAATTAAGCATATAAAACAAGACAAAATTGAAAAATCTAGAGATATCATCATTTTTCTTCAGCAAAAACGCCATGAGAGGTCTGAAAGTTGCTGGTTTTTCATACTTTGACATATGTGAGTTCAATTCTTACCCTTTTCTTTGAGATTTTTATGTTTTTGTGACTTTTACAATTAGGTCCAACTGTTTAATTCATTAGTTTTTGATTTTATGGATAAAATTGAAAGCTAAAATTGATAAGTTTTGGATTTTTATGATAAACTAAAATGGATTTTAAGCTTTGATTTTGTTGTTTGATGATTTTATCAAGTAATTTCAATAGAAATTGATTTTAGGACTTAATTGTGAAAAAAAAAGTTGTGAATTAAGGTTTAGTGTTGAAATTCTGATTTTCAAAGGTTGTGTAATAGTTTAGAATGATGGAATAAAATGTTAATTGAGAAAAAATAGCTTAATTGATGGGCTAATTGAGCAAGGACTGAATTGTATGACCTGTGAAATTGAGAGGAAAAAAGGTAATAAACATCTTGAACTAAAATAGTTTTAGACAGCAGTAGGTTAACTTTTAAAAATCACCATAAATTGTAGAAATTGAATTAGAGGATGAAAAAAATATGGAATCAAAGCTTATTGAGTCTAATTTCTCATAGAAGAAACAATGTAAGCAATTGAATTGTAAATTATGAGATATAATAAATTTTGTGAGATAAGGTTAGAATGAATTCGAGTTCCCCTGTTATGATTTTGGAAAATCACCAAAAATTGGATAAAAATAATTAGAGGCTCAAATTTATATTTTTAGAATCTTTAATGAGTCTATTTTCAAGAGAAATCAACGAGAACATTATCCGAGTTCTGTACTGTGAGATAACTAATTTTTAGCGAAGAGACGTTAGAACTATTGGATAGTAAAACAGGGGAAATTTTAATGAATAAACTGTACTAATTGGCTAAACCAAAAATTCTAAAAATTTTATAGTGGAAGGATATGTGAGTCTAGTTTCAAGGAAAATTTATGGATATTAATTTGGAGCTTTGTAGCTCAAATTATAAATAATTGAGTGACTATGACTCGTGTGGACAGCTTGATGTGAGCATTTATAAGTAAAATTTGAAATCGTACTTACAAGAATGTTATATACATTAAGGATGTGGATGGAGAGGAGGAGGAGGAAAAATATATGAATATTCTGTTAGTATGGGTTTACTTAAAAAATGGCTAATTTGCATGTTTTAGGTTTAAGGACTAAATTGAATACGAGTAAAACTTTAGGGGTAACATTGTAAAAATGTCAAAATTGACCAAATTGAAGAAAACGAATTGTTTTAGTGATTAAATTAATAAATTGGACGAAATTATTAATTTTATTAATTTAGATCAAGATCGGATTGGAAGTTCAAGTTAAGGAAAAACACAGGACTGAGTACGTTTGTGACGTGGCTAGTGATGAATTGACGGATAAGACCATGGTTAACCCGTGGCAAAGTTATGATACGTAGGTATGGCATCGTCCATACTGAGCTATGATACGTAGGTATGACATCGTCCATACTGAGCTATAATACATAGGTATGGCATCGACCATACTGAGCTATGATACGTAGGTATGGCATCATCCATACTGAGCTATGATACGTAGGTATGGCATCGTCCATACTGAGCTATGATACGTAGGTATGGCATCGACCATACTGAGCTATGATAAGTAGGTATGGCATCGTCCATACTGAGCTATGATACATAAGCATGGCATCGTCCATATTGAGTTATGAAACGTAGGCATGGTATCGTCCATACTGGGTTATGAAACGTAGGTATGGTATTTTCCATACGGAGTATGAAATGTAGGTATGGTATTTCAGTGAGGAAAACCATATCTTGAGTTACTGAATCGTGGCAATCGAGCAAACGATGACTAAAATTCGTAAGACGCGTTCTCTAATTTGATAAAGATTGGTAAGTGACATATGAAATTAGTATTGGTAGACTTATGGTTATTATTGATATTGATCTGAAATAAGTGTACCCATTGATATTTAAATGATTCAAGGGGTAAAGTTCTGATATGAGATAATATGAGTTTGAAATGAATTATTACCGGTATATACCTGAAATATATGGAAATGATGGTACGTGAAATATTGATATAATGAAATGAATGATAAATGTTTATAAAGAAACGACAAAAGAATGATATGTATCGTGATATGTAAAAACGTGATTATCTTTAATATGTTGTTACAAGGGAAATTATGTATGTTGAGATGAGCAATAAACTCAAGAGTGATATGATGAGAAAATAAGTTTATCTATGTTGAATTTATATGAATATGTTCAAATATGCTAACAAGTGTTGCTGTTGATGCTTAGACAAGTGCCAAGCTGTTGGTTAAATGGTAATATGTTTATTTTTGTATGATGTGTTGAAAGGGTAAGTGCTCAAATGAAAATATACTTGTGCTCGTGAGGGAGTGGCAAGTTTTAAGTTATGCAATATCTTATAAAATGACTTATTATGTGATTAATTGAAAAGAGTTATGTCCAAATGCACTAGCTTAGGGGTATGATGGCATGGTATGCTTATGACCGGTGTGTTATAAATAAAGAATGAGTGTGGAAAGTAAAGAAATACATATGAAAATAAAGAAACTCGAAAAAGTTAAAATTATTTAAAATCTTATTAAGCTAGAGATGATATGTATAAATAATGCTATGGATTTATTTACCTTGTGAAGTGATGAATATAACTTCGTGAATATTGTGTGAACCACACGACCTGGCCACACAGCTTGTGACCCCTTGCAGTGTTGAAAAATTTTAAATATTTTCGAAAAATTTTCTGAGTTCTCGGTTAAGTCCCGATATATATATTTTGGGCCTTGATGGCTCACATAAGGGACACTATGATTAAATTTGATTGATTTCAGGTATGAATGTTATGCGAAACGAAATTTTTGTTAAGTGATCTGTAAATTTTGGTAATACTCCGAATCCCTATTCCGGCGACGGATACGGGTTAAGGGTGTTACAAAGAGGGGCAGCTGTAATAGCCAATTTTTAGCCCAGGCAAACAATAAAATAAATAAACCAAATAAAAGAGTCCAAAAGTCCATTTTACAAAATAGCAAACCCACTACCCAGATTAAAACCCAATAAGCCCAAATCAGCCCCGGCCCACTACCTTAAAATTTTCAGTAACAAACCCTAAATACCAAAACCCTCAGCCGCTGCACACCACCCTTGGCCACCACGCCCCTAACCCTCGCCTCCTCACGAGCCAACCACCAGCCTCTCCACCTCTGACACCTGCAATGAAATCAGACACGACAACAGAGAGAGCATGCAGAAGAAATAAGCAGCAGACAAACAACAAACAAAAAAACAAATGGCAGCAGAAAAACAAAATGAATATGGACAAAGTGGATCTCGAATCCGGTTATAAAACTAAAATCGAAGCTTTATAATTTTTTGGACACACGCACATCATTAATCAAAAAGCAGAACCAAAAGATTAAAAGGTTGATTTTTTTTTCTGTTCATCGTTTTCTTTGGATCTTTTTATTTCGTTTTTTTATTTTCTAATTTTTACTTCTAAAATCATTTTCAAACACAAAAAAATAATAAGAAGAAGAAAGGGAAAACAAACTACGAATCAGTCTCTGCAGGAGGCAGCGTGAAACCCCTCTCTCGTCGTCGAAGTTGAAGCAAAGGAGAGGGGGACGCCGTCGCCTTTTTTCAGCTTCCGGGCTAAGATGGGCGTGGCCTCCGACCGCCTTGAACTGGGGATAAAACCCCACTCGCATGTGGCCCTAACCACCACACAGGTGGCGCCACGGTGGAGGTGGCGATGAAGGTTCTAAGAACCTTAGCCAAGAGGAACAGAGAAATGGGGAGTTTCTCTGAATTTTTTTTTTTAAAAAGGAGAACAAAAAAAAAAAAAACTAGTTTAAATACTAGAAGTAAACGGCGCCGTTTAAGAGTGGGGGGGTCCAGGTGCCAAAATGGCACCGTTTTGGACCACCCGCATTCGACCCGACCCGCATAAGCCAGGATCCGCGTGTTTTGCATACATTGGGCTATTTATGCAGCGAGTCCCTCTATGTTTTTGCTGCGTTTAGTTTACCTTTGTTTCTTTTTTAATTTTGCCCGCAAATTTGTGATTTAATACGTTTAGGTCTCAGTACTAAGCGGCTGCGCATTAGACACAGGATATTTTCCCATCCGGTCCTCAAGTAATTTACTGCACGCGTTTGGTTTTGGCCCTCATTGGCCTATTTTCTATTATTTATAATTTGCACCATTAATTTCTTTTTGATTGTAGTTTAGTCCTTAATTTGTTAAGTTTATTTATTCTTTTCTAAAACGCCATAATTATTTATTTTGAGTTTTGTATATATATATATATATATATATATATATATATATATATATATATATATATATATATATATCTTAAATCATTTGAATTACTACTCATTTTTATATGTTATATATCATAAATTAATATCAAGTATATTTTACGCATGGCTATTATGCACATTGCTTATTTTAAAATTTTCTTATATATATATATATATATATATATATATATATATATATATATATATATATATCTTTGTATTTTAACCTATATTATGTAAATTATCCATCGTAAAATTTCTTATATTTTACTTAGTCATGCTAGTTTATATGTTAATCATTTTTAAGTTCTTTTATCGTTATTTTGAACTTCCTATATATTACTTGTTTTAAAAATATTTTTATAACCCTTATCCTAAAACTTTTCTATATGTATATTGTAATGACCCGAATTTTCCGATGCCAGAAAAGTGTATTTTTGGGTCTCTGTTTCTGAAAAATAGATTCGTAAATATTTATTATAAATATTTACGAAGTAAAATGAGTGGTCAATTAGAGTTTAATTAAGTGAATTTAATTTAATTAAGAGTAATTAAGTAGAAGGACCAAATTGAATGAAGTGTGAAAGTTTAATTATAGATTAAAAAAATTAAAAAGGACCAAATAGGCAATTATGCCTAATGTATGAATTTAGGCGGCAAAAGATGGAAGAATCTAGTATTTTCTTAGATTAGTTTATTATTATAATTTAATTGATATTAAATTATTTTATTATTTTATTAGGAAATAAAGAAAAGAAAGACAAGTGTATACTAATAATATGATACAAGTATATGGCAAAAATAAAATACATTTGAAATAATTAGTGTAAATACATTTGTAATACATGTGTGTATTTACTTATTATTTAAATAAATATTAATGTATTTATTAGTATTAAATTGATATTATACAATGAATAAATTAAAATGTGATAAGTGTATGGAAATGATTGGTACAAGTGTATAAATAAAAATACATACATTTGTAATACATGTATTTGATTATAAAAGATATTTATTAATTAAATAATTATAAGATTTTTATATATATAATAAATATATTAAATTGTGACAAGTGTGTGGATATAAATGGATACAAATGTAAAATAAATATTTGATATTAATTAGATATTTATTAAGTTATTATTATCATTATTATTATTATTATATATATAAAGTAAAGGAAATAAAAGAAAAAGGAATAGAAAAGGAAGAAAAGGATGAAACGAAACAGAGAAGAACAGGGGAGAAAGAAAGGAAAGAAACAAAGAAAGAAAGAAAAGGGAAAGTCATGGTTTTGAAGCTTTAAACTTTAATAGGTAAGTCAATCAAGCCCTTTTTACTTAATTTTGATGTTTTAGAAGCTTTGGGACAAGGTTTTGATGAATTAATTGAATATTTTGAAAGATATTAGATTTCTAAATATTGTTTATGTTGAATAAAAAGATGAATTAGGGGTTAGATTGATAGGAATTCAAGTTAGAAATGAAATAAGGATTGAATTGTAAAGTAATTCATAAGTTTTATGTTGTAGGGACTAAATTGATGAAATTTTGAAATTAGGAAAATATGCTGGAAATTTAATAGTTCAGTATGAGTTTGGACAAAATTTGAATAGAAATGAAGTATGAATTGAGATAGAAAAAGTAAGTGAATTTAGTTAGGATTAATTTGAAATTAAAAGTAGAAAAATCAACATTTTGTACTAAGACTATTTTGGATAGCAGCAGTAGTATAAGTTTGAAAAATCACCAAAAATTGTAGAAATTGAATTAGAGGATGAATAAAATATGGAATTAAAGCTTATTGAGTCTAGTCTCTTATAGAAGAAACGTTATAAGCAATTGAATTGTAAATTATGAGATATAATGAATTTTGTGAGACAAGGTCAGAATGAATTCGGGTTCCCCTGTTTTGACTTTGGAAAATCACCAAAAATTGGAGAAAAATAATTAGAGTTCTAAAGTTATATGTTTAGAATCCCTAATGAGTCTATTTTCAGGAGAAATCAATAGGAATATTATCCGAGTTTTTTACTGTGAGATAATTAATTTTTAGTGAAGGAGAGTCGAAACTGTCAGACAGAAAAACAGGGATAACTTTAAAGAATAAACTGTACTTATTGGCTAAACCAAAAATTTTTAAAATTTTATAGTAAGAAGATATATGAGTCTAATTTCAAGGAAAATTAGCGGATCTTAATTTGGAGTTTTATACCTCCATATATAAATAATTTAGTGACTATGACACAGATGGACAGCTTGAATATCTATAAAAGTAAATAATAAAAATTATAGATAATGTTACTTACAAGTGTGTTATATACATTAAGGATGTGGAATGGAGAGGAGGAGGTGGAAAATATATATGAATATTCAGCTAGCATGGCTAATTTGTATGTTTTAAGCTCATGGACTAAATTGAATAAAAGTAAAACTATAGGGGGCAATTTTGTAAAAATGTCAAAAATGACTAAATTGAAGGGAATGAATTGAAATTGTTTATTATCTAAATTAATAAATTGAATGAAATTATCAATTTAAGATTGGGTGAAAATTGGGAAAATGATAAATTGCCAATATACCCTTAGACCTTGGTATTTCTGCAATTTAGCCAGGTAGGTTCGTATATCCTGAATGAGCATGTAAATATGACAATTTAAGTATTGTATCTTATTTTATATGATATTTTGAATTGAATATATGAAAAGGATGTTACATGAAACATGCAAATGAATACTATATAATATAAATTAATTGAAATTATTCTAAAAATCTCGGTAATGCCTCGTATCCTATCCCGGTCTCAGGTACAGGTATGGGGTATTACATATATTTTACTTTAGACGACATTTACGTATATATTTTCGTTTAAACCGTTCTTGTATATATTTTATCTTAAATTTCTCACTTACACATTATTTATTTTAAGTTCTCTTTACATATTATCTTAAAGAATCCCTTTTATTTCATTTTGTGTATGGTTCATTCTAATTTATCTAACACACATATATATATATATATATATATACGCGAAATTTGCTTTATGTATTATTTTACTCCAATTTGTTTTATACTTTATTCATTTTAATTTGTTTTATATTTTTAAATGGTTACATCTTACTTAATTCGTGTGTCCTTGGTTACTAATAATTAATGCCTAAGTGATATATGTTATGTGAATGTTACCATTGTATGTATTATATTTGGTTTATTTGTACTTTCTTTATTGTCATTTGTTGTATAAACATTGTATTCATGTTGCATTATCCCATGCTCTATAATCTATCTTTGCTTCATCTCTAATAAATCGTTTTATTTTAACCTAAATAACTAATACACATCTTTTAAATATTATATTCGTTACTATTTAAAAATGAAATTTTCCAAATAAGGCAATGTTTTGCATTTTGAAATATCGAGGAATTGTGCCCTAACTTACAGGGTTTTGATTTTCTCGTTGTTTCTAAAATAGTTAAATATCCTTTTTGAGTTTTAAAATACACGGGATTTCAATTTAAATTAAAGACGACCTTGCACTCAGGAATTCATGGTATTGTGTCCTAACTTACGGGATGTGATACTCCGATATCTCGGAATAAGGAAATCTTTAAACGATCGTTTTAAACTAATTTTAAAATTTTAAAAAAATTGATATTAATAAAAAAGATCGTATTTCAAATCCATTCCCGATTTTTAATTTTCGACAATAAGGCACTAACCAATCAATTCGGTACTAATTTTTGGGCGTGTCGAGGGTGCTAATCCTTCCTCGCACGTAACCGACTCCCGAATTTGTTCTCTTGGATTTCGTAGACCAAAATGTCGTTTTAATAAATTAAAATCGTTTTATTAAAACAAAGGTGACCCGATCACACCAAAAAAGATCGGTGGCGACTCCCGTTTTTATTTTCGTTTTCAAAACCAAAGTCGATCCCCGTTTTCAAAAAAATAGTTTCGACACATATATACTAGTATAATTTAAATGCCTAATTGAGTCAGATTCGACATTATTTTGGTAGGAGAAAGTATTAAATTTTAAAAACGATAGCTTTTGAGGGATTTTCGACTTCGAAGCGTCTTTCTCATAGAGCCAATGGACCTCGCAACACATTTGGTATTGTGTTTTGTGGGAATTTTTTCTCTTCACTAAAAGCCCATGTACTTAAAAAAGACAACACCTAAAAAGGCAATTATGGTGCATAATAACCTACTAAACCGATTAAGATTAATTACAGTAAATTAAATTTGAGATTGATTATAGTAAATTAAATCGATCGGTTGATTTTTTTTATACGTAAATTAGTTGGTTATTGATTTATAAAATACATAACCAAACCAACACATTAACTTATATTGTTTTTAATTTTTTTTAAAAGTACTATATAATTTATAAATATTTAACCTAAATCTCTAAATACCAAACCCTAACCATTACAGAACCCAACCCAATCCATATTTAGAATTAACCCAAACAAATTAAATCAAATTCTGATAATAACACATCAGCTAAAATCCTTTCTTGTAATGAAAAAGGAAAGAACAGAATGCTATTGCTTCAGAATTCAATATTTCCTTTTTAAGTTGACAAACAAACATGATCCTTAGCATAAACTTGTTGAATTTTTTTTTAAAATTTAATTGACATTATTTATTTATTTCAGAATTTATCAGAAGCTATAACACAACAATTCATCCTGAATTGTATTACGGTAAACATACATACACATGTATATACTGAAGAACAAGGAGCAGAAAAGAAACAAGGCAGATATTCAGTCAGTTTCCCAGTCAGATTTTCTAACCCAGGTAGAATTATCCCAACTGAGAAAGATCCCATTCTCCTTAACCAACCAGAAAACCGCCTTCCGATTCCCGTCTCTGCGTGGCTGAAATGCATGCCACGACGCTATTCGCCTCCCCGTCATCCCCATGCAGTAATACACCGCTTTTTCCCGAACACCGCATCGGTATTCCGTCCCTTCGCCTAACTGCTGCATTCCGTAATCTGTATACCTCGATTTGCATCGAATCTGCATTGGTCCCCACCCCTTCGCCATCGAATTCATTACATGGATCGTTGATAATTGCTTGTATTGGCTTCCATCAACTGATGATGATATGATGAAGAAGAAAGCTGAAGCCAGGAACACAAGTACATGACCGTTCCCACCCCCCATGTTGTTTTGTTTGTTTTTCAATGACTTGGAATTTTATCTCTTCTCTCCCTTTTATAAGTGAAAGGAAATACATGCACTATGATGGTGAAAAGAAAATACATGCACAATGTGGTCAATGACTTAGCAAAGCTGAAAACTTTATAATTATTAAATCCATATACCTTTTAATTAGCTCCTTTAAGTAATCTTTCACATTTGCAATCAGACCCTTCCTTTATTTCAATTTAATTTAATCACATTATATAATAATTAATTAAATTAAATTACCATATTACATACCTCTCCATTACTCACATTATATAATAAATTATTTTAATTTGATTTAAGAATCAAATATAAATATAACATACATAATAGAGTTTTGGAATAATTTTAGCAACAATTAGTTATAAATTAGTTCTAAGACATTCGTCACCTATTACATACTGACATATCAGCATGATTTAATTTTGTAATAGATTCATAAAAATTATTAAAGACATTTCAATTAATATATATAATCGCAGGTGATAAAAAAACTAGTATATATATAAAAGAATGAATGTAAGCATTTTGAATTCCAAAATATTTATTTTTTAATTATATTTAAAATAGGTCCCATTTTTAAATTAAATTTTAAATATGATTAAGTGGATCCCATTTTTAATATATATCTTTTATTAATTATATTTAAAGTGATTGTAAATTAAATTTTTAAATATAATTGAGTGCCATTTCTAATATATATACACGCAAACCATAAAAGAAGGAACGGAAATATATATGGAATCATTAAGTTCTAGGTTAGTTTTTTTAATTACGAAGTACTTTTTTATTTAGTTATATTTAATGTGGATTCCATTTTTTGAATTAATTTTGATAATAAATTATATTAATTAATTAATATAATAAAATATATATTGTCTTCTTCTTTTTTATTTATGTCTATTTTACAATTCATGTTCGAGGTTGGTGACTAAATATCGTATTTAAAATTCAAACTTGCGTCCCTATTAGGAGTTCAATATATACCTTAGCATTGTCATTTTTTAAAACAAGTAAATATATTATTTTATCTCATTTTAACTAGGAAAAAAAATAATTGTGTAATTTTTGAAAAACCGAAATTTGCTTCACCTCTATTTCATTTTTAATAATTTACAATATCAAAATAATAAAATATATATTTATTTTTATAATTAAATTTAAATAAAAATATTTCAAAAATTATTTAATTGAATATATTTACTATCCCTTTTAATTTTTTTTTTTACATTTTCTTTAATTAAATGAATAAAAATCATTATTTAATATTATACATTCACTTTAAATTTTTTTCATATTTATTTTAATTAAATTAAATCAATCAATCAAAATAATGAAATAAAGATAACATCACTTTTATTTATTTAAATTATAAATTTTTTTATTTATTTCATGCTGTAATAACTCTTTTGAATTTTTTTTATATAAACATGAATTATAATTTATTTTCTAAATTACTTTAATATTATATATCTAAACTAATAAAAAAAGCAATTTATGTTATTTTATTCTTTTTATAAAATTTTAAGCAAAAGACTTGAATTTAAAAAATGTGTTAATATATTTGGGAGATAAACATGTTTGGTTAACTTGAAAGGTAAAGAAATTCTGCTGATGATTGATCAGACCATCGCCTACAATTGCTGCAGATTACCAGTAAGCTTGAATTACAATTTTTGACCAAATTTATTTAATACCTTAATTTGTTATGCATTATTTATTACCCATTTTCAGGACCACGTGTAATTTCTTTAAGTTTATAGAGGAAAATAAAGTTTGGGCACGTTACAAGTCAATCTTCTAAGATTTGCATCTATGGTCTTACTTCTATTAATTACATAAATTTATTGTGTTTTTATTTAAAATTTTCTTTTTCTTTTATATTTATTTTAATTTTTTTATATATTGATATCAATAAATTAAAAGTTCTAAAATCACAGGGTTTGTAAACATTAATAAAAGACGATCCGCAATAAGATAATTTAAAATACAAACTTTTAACCCCTCAACATATGTGGCAAGTTAATACCGACACGGACATATTATAAGGTCAATAAAATAATTCTTATAAACCTTATCCAAACTTACTCATGTACAAGCCAAAGGAACATGTATAAAATGTAGGTGTTTTTTCTTCTTCATCATCATCTCGATCTTACTATCCGAACCTTTTTCATTACTCAAAATTTTTCACCGACTTAACGAGAATGTCTCGAAGTATAAATTCCGACATCCTCGTAACATAACGTCATCCTCAATCAGCTCAGAAGTTCAGCCTTCCATTATTCAATCCAACACTTAATAAAAAATAAATGTAGTACAGGATTAGCTAATTAATTATAAAAAGCAGAAAAGCTCTATGTGAGCATCATTTTATAAGCTCCATGTTATAATTAGACAGAATAATTATTAGCATCCTTTATAATTTATGTATGCATTTTTTTTAATTTTCAAATATGTACAAATATATATTGTTTTAAAAGAAATGACAGTGTATATATATGTACGGGCCCATTAATTTATTGTATGCATCTCCCAGCAGAGCCCATACGATGAGCATGATGATAATCATGTCTGCAAGGTGCCCCTCAAAGGCATCAATCATGCAATTTTATATCCCTCTCTTGTCTGTTGATTTGCTTTATCCTCCAAATTGAATGGTTAAGATTTGGTATTGGATTCCCACTTATGCATAGTTTTCTCAAGTTTTATAGTAAATTAACAAGCAACAAGTGTCCGTGGTTAGAACTTTTTGTTAAGTATCTAGTTGTTATGCATTCAAATATTATCATTTCTTATCCCGTATTGCAATATCATGTTAGTTGTATATATGGACTTTGTTCGGTTACAATTTCTTATTTTGAATTAGAAAAATATGTTTATTTTGATTTTTCAAAAATCTAGGTTAGTTTAATTCGATTTTAGTGGGCTTCAAGGCCCATGATATAATTTGTTGATAGGGCCAAATCGAATTCTTGGGTTAGTGTGTGATTTGGGACCATTTTATAGAATTTAAAACTTGTTGGGTTTTTATTTTAATTTTTTGTATTGGGCCTTTTATTTTGCAATATTTGATAAAGCCCATTTTATGGCTTTAAAACACATTCAACCTTTTATATTAAATTCTTTGTTATATGATATCCCAATTTATATTATTTAAGATGTTATGGGCTTTTAATGTAATTTTATGTAAAGCCCATTTTGGTTTAATTCAAAGTATAATGGGGCCTTTGGTTTTTATAGATAGTCTGCCAGCCCATTCAATTTTTATTCCATTTTAGTACTTTTGTTTGATTGGTTGGTGTATTAATACGTAGAATAAAAATAAAGGGTAAACTACATTATTAGCCACTTTAAATAGGGCTGTTTCTATTTTGGTCACCCCAATGTATTTTATTTCTGTTAATTTGGTCATCTAAAAAAAGAAATTAATCAAATTTTCACTCCACTGATAAATTGTAACGGAAGACTAACAATGCATTTGTACGAAAATATTTTGGGGTGGCCAAAATAGGATCAACTTTTATTAAAGTGACTAAAGTAGAAATGCATCATTAGTCTTTTGTTACCATTTAACGGTAAAGTGATAAATTTGATCAATTTCTATTTTGGGATCAAATTAACAAGAAAAAATCTTGAGTGACCAAAATAAGAACAACTTTTATTAGAGCAATTGATGGGTAGTTTATCCTAATTTTAGAGTGACTAAAGTAGAAATGCATAGTTAGTCTTCTATTACCATTTAATGGTGAATTGACCAATTTGGTCAATTTTTATTTTGGGGCCAAATTAACAAAAAGAAAATTAAGTAACCAAAATAGGAACAATTTATATTTAAAGTGACTAATAGAATAATTTACCCCGAATAAAAATAACTATTTTGACTTTAAAAATCAATTTAAAAAACAAGCTTCACTTTAAGAAGAAGAAGAAGAAGAAAAAGAAGAAGAAGAAGCAGCTGACCCTAAAATTTCCCAAGTTTCTAGCGTAGGTCTTCGAAATTCTGAAGGGCTTTTGACTTTTTCCAAATTCACCCAATTATGGCTGAAACCTTTACAAGTTTTAAAAATTAAAAATTGAAGGCCTAAGTGCAGAATTAGCATGTAAACCATACTACTTTTCTCATTTATGCACTTATTTTTTTTGCAAAATTATATCTAAATTCTTAATTTAATTTAATTTGATCAAAAGAATACGATATAAGGAAAAGAAAACTTATTTAATATAACCCAAAGAATATAATAATTAGGAAAAAAATATACACAACTTTTTATTTGTAGTTGTATACGCCACTATTAATGATAAGGTATATTTGAGGTTAAAATTTTTAAATACTTGAAAGTAGAAAAAATGGTATATTTGAGGGCTAATTTTGCAGTTAAGCCAAAATCGAAATATATTACACATAGACTAACTTGAACTGCCGTGGAAAAAAAGGAGGGTAAATGGCGGCGGCGGCGTCGAAGGCAGTGTTGGTCTCACGGCCGGTAACGTTCGTAACTGGAAATGCCAAGAAGCTGGAAGAAGTGAAATCCATCTTGGGTCAATCCATCCCCTTCCAATCCCTCAAGCTTGACCGTAATCTATTCTTCTACCACTCCATTTTCATTTCTTTTCTTTGATTTATTCATCACTTTTTGCATTTTACTTGTTTAGTGCCTGAACTGCAAGGAGAACCGGAAGAAATATCCAAAGAAAAGGCTCGTTTGGCTGCTGTCCAGGTTTATATATACTCATAAATCTTTGTATTTTGTAAAATGCACTACTTTTTTAATGTTAAAGAAGTGAACTTTTTTATTTTTGGGTATGTGAAGGTGAATGGACCAGTGTTGGTTGAAGATACATGTCTTTGTTTCAATGCACTAAAGGGTCTTCCAGGTATTCATCATCTTCTATGTTTTTTTTCTTTTCTTTTCTTTTCATTGTTTTGGTTTTCCTTAATGATTTTATTTTTGTTAAACTACTTGCAGGGCCATACATGTAAGCTCTCTTTTCATGCAAGTAGTTAAAATTCAAAAGGTGTAACCTTTCTTCTTATTTCCTAGAGAGAATTGATTGAAATGGATGGTATTGAACGTGTTTCTGGTATTTTGGTATTTGGAGAACTGAACCTATTAAGTTTATGATTATTCTGTGAGTATGAAATCTTGTTAGGCTTGCTTGATAAAGCAAATGGTTATCCATTTTGAATAGATTCTTTGCATGTTCAGCCATTAATTGACTTCATTTAATTATTGTTTTTGAGGGTCTTAAGATCAATTATTAATATAATCCCTTATAGATACAGGGCATGACTACTAGTCTCAATTGTAATAATCTTATTATTTTGTCTTCATTTTCTTAAAATTATAGGCTTAAGCTTAACCTTTGTTTTGTCATGATGCAACCAAAATTGCTTTACATGATTTTGAAAATGATATAGTTACATTATATTCTTTCTCTTTTTCGATGTTATATTGAGGTTCTTGTTTTATGTTTTCTAATTGTCATTATCTAATGTGTTCTGCAGCAAGTGGTTTTTGCAGAAGATTGGCCATGAAGGTTCTCTTCTGACAATACCCTCTTTCATTTCCTCTTTTTTAGAAATATCAATGACAAATTTAAGATGCTTCATATACTCTCCTTTGATCTGTTTACTTCACTTTCTTACTTTTTCTAGGTTTGAATAACTTGTTGATGGCATACGAGGATAAGTCAGCTTATGCTTTATGTGCGTTTTCTTTTGCCCTTGGTCCTGATGTTGAACCTGTTACCTTTCTGGGGAAAACCCCGGTACGTATGCAAGATTATTTTCTGCTTTCTTCCCTTAACTCCTATCTTTCTAGTTCCATTTTGATGATGAAATGTCTAAATATGACCACAACGAAGCACAAAGAAACTGTTTGGACTGTACTACTAATTTACATTGTTAGGTCAATAAGACCAAAATGGTAAAGTGATCAGAACATGCTGGTTCATGTATGGTATTTTTTTCCTTAGTAATTTAAACATCTTTTGGACAATGAATGGAAGCAAAAACATGGACTAGGGAAAATGGTGGTGGGAGAGTGGTATTTCTGGTACTTCAGTCAGGGTATGAGTTGGCAGAGTTACGCGGAATTTTTCCATTTCTAATTTATAAGAAATGTGTTGTTCTTGAAGATCGACATAGTGCTGCATTTATCTTAATGATTTCAGGGTCCATGAAATGCTGAAAGGTATATAAAGGATATTCTGCACTATCAACTAATTTATTTCATTCATATATAAGTAAGAATAAAATGGACATCCACAGTTTCCGTAAAATAGATTTTAAACTTGGACCACAATCTCCTCCTCCCCTGAGAGAATTTACCAGATAGTTGATCAGATGTTTGAAGCTAAGTCATTCAAACTTGGGTGTTAGTGTCAAAGTCAAACATCACTATGTGCTTGACACACAGGTGTAGAGTTATATCTAATATCTATGTCCAGATATGTTTTAGACATGGGTTTCAGACCTTGGTATCTTGAGAAAATATCAATATTCAGAGCAACATAGGCTTCGAGTAATTGAATTGTTTGTTACTCCTCTTTCCACTAAGTTTTATATACTGAGCTTCTTACATGATGCATAGTTTTGCTGCTTGACTAATCATATGCAACAAATTCAGGATGTTATGCAAACATGAAAATGTCAAACGACTTGTGTACAAAAAGAGCATTGAAACCCCAAGAAGAAAATAAATTTAAACAATAATTTGGTTATATGAATATATAACTCTCAAGTCTGTGCAGAGTTTGAATTAAGTGAATTCTCGAAACAAGAGCATCTATTTTGGCTGCTCCTGAATTAAATAATGGTCAGCCACTCATGCCAATGACTTGTTTAATTGATTAGTATGTGCCATGTTTCCCCCAAGATTGAGATGATAATGCTGTCAACTGTACTCTGTTTTCAAAGTTGATCATTTTCTAGCTGAGAAATTTGTATTTTAAGAAACAGAAAGAGTAGAGATATAAAGGATCTAACAGAAAGTTTTGTATATTGTTCATAAGCTTAAAGTCTTGTTTTTATCGAGGATTTTGTTCAATACTATTATTAGTACGGCCAAGTTTTCCTGGAAGTAGTGCAGATTTGCCCTTAAAGTAATAATTAAGAAGCAAATGGGCTTGGAGACTTGCAAAACAAACTTGATGGTCGCACTAGAGCTATCAAATTGTTCTTGGCAGTATATTTAAATTATGTCTGAGATTTGTGGTCACAGGCGATTTTAAGTGATGTTTATTTTTTGTTTACTTTTTGCTTGCACTTCCTTTATCTAGTAGTTGAGTGCATTTGTGATTGTTATGCCAATTATTGCAGTCATTGATAATATGACCGGAAAAAGCAAAGTTTCTGAGATATTTTGTTTTACTTTTTGGATGATTTATTAGGGTAAAATAGTTCCGGCCAGGGGACCCAATGACTTTGGATGGGATCCTATCTTTCAGCCTGACGGCTATGACCAAACGTAAGTCTGTTGTTTCATATTTCTGTGCTGATTAATTATGATTTAATAATAATGTATTGTTTTCTGTAGTTATGCGGAGATGCCGAAGGAAGAGAAGAACAAGATTTCTCACCGGTCAAGGGCTCTTGATATGGTGAAATCCCACTTTGCCGAAGCAGGATACAATTTCAGCACCTCCAACTAAAGAGTGAGCCATATCTGTCTTTGTTGTTACAATTGTATGGTAGATTCTTAGACTGTTACAAGCCTTCTCCACCATGTTCACTTCTGATTTCTATAAAGGGTATATCAGGAACAGTGGAAACAGTGAAAGCAAGTTTCTCGCATGGAAAACATTGAAGATTACATTTTATATAAATCTATATTCCTAGTGCTTAGTTTGGGAAAAAAATCGCTGGTATTAAAAATCATTGAGAACCGCAGTCTTAACACCGCGAATTATAATTGAGCGCCAGTTTCAGTTTATTTTGAGCAATTGAGTACTTCTCTACAAGTTGAAATGGATGTTCCTATATTGTCTTGAACTGTAATGGTTTAGGGTTTAAACATCAATTACTGGATTTGTCTGCATTTAGCTTAAATGATTTGGCTCATAAATATATTTTAGAACTTGATTAAAAAAAAAAAAAAACGAAAGGGATGAGTCTAGATTTACCTATGATGTTTAGTTTTTGTGTCTGCTTGAAGATGAAATCATGATTGGTTTTTGATGCCAATCAAAACTTCCGGAAGTAGTTAATGTCATTGCTGGTGGGGATACTGTGTTTATAGAATAGATTCATTTTGAATTTGGAAAAAGTTGGGATTCTGGATGAGAATGAGATCATATTCTGCATGCATAGTTAATTTCCATTACCTGTTTTTCCAGTTGACGGAAAGTAACTATGTGATGGTGGATTGACTGCAACTAGAAACAAAGATATTTGATGTTTTGATGGGTACCTAAATTCTAAAATAAAGAATGCTCTTAATGAGGGTGGAAGGCATTGGTGAAGTGACAGAAGTAACATGAGCAAGTTGGGGGAATAGAAAGAGAATGGTGTTGTATGGTCCCATCCATCTTAATTTGCAAAACCATTTATCTCATCCCACATGGTTCAAGCAGACCACTGCATTTGGTGTCTCCATCGTCTTCCACGTGACTCTCCTTATTCACGTTGAATCTCATTCTCAATAGTCGGACTTGGGCTTTTTTTGCCACCACTACTCTTTCAATCACTTCTTTTCAGTTTCTGTCAATGTTCTTTATGCTTCTTCTTTTTTTCTTTTCTACGTTCCTCCTTGTATTTGTATTTCTTAAATGCACCTTTACTCACATGGTTTTTGTTTTCTTTACAATGGATAAAATAAACTAGTGGGGGGCAGGAACAAGATGTTAACGAGAAGGGTGGTTGAAGCCTTATTGAAATGATTTATTACCTGTTTAATGCAATCGGTTGCACCATGGCTTTGTATCATTTGGTAAAAAGGTTAAGAGAATTAAAGTCATGATATTAACTAATTAATAGCTTTTAGGTCATGTGGGGGATGCTTGTCTGTCGGTGCCCACATGAAATAAAAATCACTAATGCATTTGCTTTGGGGAGAGCATGTTGATATCCAAGACAATTACTGAACCAAAAAGTGAAAGAAAAAGTGAAAGGGTAATGTAAAAGAAACATCAATGCTATTTGACTATAATGCATCATCATATTTCATCATCTGTAACAAAGTCTTTCAATAACTTGGAAGTTTGACATTCAGACACTTTTGCTTGTAATCTAGACACAATTTTTTTAAAAGAAAAAAAATCACAAAATCATTCGAACCTATAAAGACCCAAAGGACCAAAGAGCATGTGGAGACCAAATGATGGTTTTAAAGAGGGAAACTGAACAATGACCCAGTAAAATACTTCATAAGGTGGGGAAAAAAGGGACAACGCTTCCGCACCTGCTCCTAACACATATATTTCCTTTTGGTTTGGGTTACTTGAGTTGAAGCTGAAGCAGGCCGAGGTTGAGAAAATAAAACAAATTGACAAACAGGATGAGTGAGCTGGCAGGACAAGACAAATATAATGACAATGTGTAAATTTGTACACTTCGTCAAAATATGTGATGAGGCAGGTAGATGGGGTGGAAAACAAACAGGGGATATATAGTATAAATGGATATTTGATTGGGGTAGGTAGTGCTTTAAAATTTTTTTTTTTTTTAAGAATCATGGAAAAAGGGGGAAAATCAAACAGATTGTAAAAAGGCTGATTTTCAGCCAATTTAATTGATTGGGGGAAAGATGGATAATACTAGCATTGCTTGCCTCTGCGGCAAGGAAGAGCACCAGCATTGGAAGTCATGGCTCCAACCATGGAAGAGGACTTGGCTCCCAAGCTTGAGGCCCTGGCATAGCTGGCTGAGGCTCCGGCTCCAGATGGTGTGAAGTAGGCACCGTTCAGTAACAAGTCTCCTTCTGACCTCCAATTCCAGCTCTTCCACTGCCCTTCAGCTGTATCCACTCTCTTGGTAACCTGTTCAAGTTCAATCAATATCATTAAATGATCAAGGATTGTGAATCTCAATCAATTGAAAAATGAACGAATGAGAGACCGAGATAAATCATACCTCCTTTGCAAATGGGTTGGTTGGAGCTGCATATCTGTTACCCTGGCTGTTGATGGTGGGGTTTGCACTTCCACCAATAGCATACATTTCCCAGTGAGTGTAGTCATTGTTCACCACATGGAAATATCCATGCCTACACCTGCATTAATCATAATCCAATCCAATTCTCAGATTACATTTCATTTTTTGATTTCCACTGATAACAAAAAGGCCTTTATTGTGAAAGGTTTAATTAATTGATGCACTACCTTGGCATTCTCTGGATAAGTCCCTCTCCGAAATGGTTGTAGGCAATGGTCACTTGCATTTGCTTGTCCCTTGTGTAGGAGTCACTGTGCCCTAGCAACATCACCTACATTTAATCACAGATCCGGAACAGTTAGCTTTACCATTAATAAGAATGCTTTGCATAGAACTCTAGCTACAAAGAGAAATATGCAGCAAATTTTACCTCATTGTGGTGGGTCATGTGGTTGTTAGAGATGGTAATGGCAGTTGAACCCATGACAGCATCAACAAGGCCATCAGCACAATTAGAGAGAGAATTGTGATCAACCCAAATGTGGCTTGAACCGAAGATGGAGATTGCATCGCCATCAGCCATTGTCCTCCACCCAAAGTGAGACGGTGAGCTTCTCACCATAGCATTGCCAGTAGGCTTACAGTCATGAATATGAAGACCATGAATGATCACATTGGTAACATACTGGATGGTGATACATGCCCCATTAGCAATATGGACATTCACCCCACGACCATCAATGGTCTTAAAACTGTTCATAATCAGCTCCTGCTTCAACCGAATAACCATGTCCCTCTTGAACACAATCCAAAGAGGCTCGTCCTGGATCACAGCATGACGCAACGTACCAGGTTTGGGGTTAACAGGGTCATCATCATTAGGGTCAGTGACAACATAGAAACGTCCATCACGCCCACCAATTGCATTCCTTCCAAAACCAATGCCACAATCAGCAAGTCTCTTCCGGTTCTTCTGCCAGTTTGGGTCACAACGCCAGCAATCATCAATGGGGTTTCCTGTTCCGCATGTGAAGAACCCCAACTTCCTTCTTTCAGTCACATTGCGAATGTTCCTGCCATCATATCAAATGTGCATGCATGCATTTAGGCTTTATTATCAAATGTTACTATTAACGGTAACATGCAATAAAATCATAACTTATCATAATCTAGGAATTCGCAGCTGTAAAATATTATTGTCGGTGGGGGTAAATTAAACCCCACTTTCCATATCAGCTCCTACAGTCCCGAGGGCCATAAATCAGATCCCAATATAGAAAAGGTAGTGCACAAACAGACAAAGGGTGTAGTATAATTTTGTCCCTCATCGAGGACAATAAGGTCATTCCAAATTAACGGGTATGGATATGTTTCAGCTATTGTCCTATTACAACAAACAGGTAAAAGCTGTTATTTCCAAAAGAAAAGAAATTGCACTTAAAAGAGGCAAAAAAAAGACTACAAAGAATCAATAATTTTAAGAAGTTAGACACACAAGAAAATCCTTTACCCAAATTTTGTTTTTCTCCAAAATTATAACATAAGTCAAAGAAAAAAAGAAAATGGCTTCCACAGTTTCCATTCTAAAGACTATTACAAGCATTTAGACTTTTACATTTATAATATAGTGATTAAAAAAAAATTAGGAAGACAAACTAAAGATAGTAAATTGAAAATGGGTAAAATAAAAGTAGGTTGTTAATCATGATTTATGGGAGAAGTATGAATGATGGAATTTGCTTGAATAGACAAACAAACGTGCATCTACAGTAATGTGATGTGACGAAATTTTAACTATAATAAAATAAGTGATTAAAACTACCCAAAAATTAAAAGTTGTAAATTTGGACAATTTAATTGAATAAGCATGTGAAAATATTGGACCCTCCAAGTACGTGTAAACAAATTGAAGAATTGGATTGGTTACAGAATGAGAGCGACAAAAAGACAGTAATAAAATGAAAGAGGTAAAACAAAAGCATGAAAAAAAAATGTCATGATCAAAGTAAGAATGTAACAGATTTTGATTGATGATATGAAAATCCTCGTATCACTCGCTAATAAAAAAATTACTAATACTTAATATATTTTTATTTTAATAACTAATAACTTAAAAAATGGGTTCCCTTGATAGAAAACAAACGAGGGTAAATGCTACAAATCTACAACTGCTACCATAATAAATTTGTGTCTTCTTTCAATTGTGAACTATTTACTCTCCTACCTACCAAAAATATAAAGAAAAATAAAAAAACCCAAATCACCTTCCCTACAATTTACTTTTAATCGAAAGAAATATTACTTTCTTATTTACTTCAAATTTTATATAAATAAAAGTAATGTAAAAAAAAGAATAAAAAAGAGAGACTCACATGTCAATGATGGATTCCACCGCGGCTGCTACAGCCTCTGGGTCAGGAACGGCATGCTCGTTAAGTGGCTCGACCTCCTCTGACCTGAAAATCAGCCATATAAAACTCATAAATAAAAATAATGTAATTGTTATTAATGTTTCCATTGATGAAAAGACACGTGTCGGTTCCTAAATGCGAGTACAACAGTAGATATAAAAACAACAGCAAGTACACACTGCTCAAAGGGCAGTGTCCGCCAAAACTCCCAAAACCGTTAAAAGATGGGTGGAAAAGGAAACCGCGAGGGAACCGTCGGCGAGGATTATTGAAATGACCAAAATGCACTTTGGCATTTCGGTTTTTTTTTTTTTTTCTTGTAAGAGGAGGGTAATTCTGGTTATCTGACCAAAGAAAGGAAGAATGTAGCGTGGAATAAACGGTTAAGATCCAAGGATCTGGATCTAAGCAGCTGGGATCTTAATTTTATTGTTAGAATGGATAAAAGAGTAACCGCTCCTATTATCCAACGGTCCAAACGGGAAACGCAAACGAAAAGGACAAAACTAACGGCTGAGATCATCAGTTTTTTTTTAACAGAAAAGCAAAGGCTAGTGTTTTGAGCTCTGCAGTGCATTTTACCTAGCTGCCATTGTTGAGTTCTTTGAGCTCTGCGCCTTCTCTGTTACCACATTGCTGTAAAAGTGACAAAAGAAAAATAAAAAAAAACAGTTAAATAGAGAAAATGCATAACAAATGAAGAAAAAAGAGGTTTTATATATTTTCTGCAGTGAAGAGACATTTTCAGTTTACATTAAAAAAGGATAGTGAGATCTCATTTTTATACATGTTAAGGTGTGTAAATGTGAATAATGGAGATGTTAGAAACAAAAATCCAGTTCCATTTTAGCGATTGAGATTGATTTTCCAAGTGTAGATTTCAAGATCTAGCCAATGGAAAATTTCACTTAATTTGAACTATTAATATTTCATTAAAACAGGGAAAAAGGAGGAAAACAAGATTTTTGTTTTGGGACTCTTTTTTTACCAAAATGAAAAAAAAAAAAAAAAAAAGAGGAAGCTTCAGAATTGAAGTTGAAGAGAGAAAAAGAGAGAGAGTGAATGTCTTTAGAGAGAAACCTGGAAACGTTGCCTGTCCGTACAGTAGCCATTGCGGCAACAAGAAGCAAAAACAGAAGAGCTAAAGAAGCGAAAGCCCAGTTGTTTGAAACCGCCATTGTAACTTTCTCAGCTTCTTCAGTACTCAAAAACTTTCTCTCTACCCAAACAGGCAATTCAAAACAAGAAAAGAAAATAAACAGGAAAAAGCTGAGAAAAGAAAAAGTAGTAGAAGAAGAAGCACGGAGAGTCTCTGGGTACAAGCTCCAAGGAAACGGTTTTTTATAGAGCCACGAGCAAAACGAAAAAAAGAAGAAACGACGTCGTCATTTACCCGTAATTACAAAACGAGAGCGTTTTCACTTTTCAGGCTAGGTTTTACTTTAACCAATGAACCTAGTTACCTAACCGTCACTAACTGTCTCTCGTTCCCCTTCCGAGATCCCTTTCTTTAAGTCACGTGCTGTTTAACCGCGGTTAAACAAAAAGTTCAATTTCACTATTTTAACCGTGGTGAAAATGCCACATCAGATTATATTACAGTGGCCGTACGGAGTGAAAGGAAGGGAGCAGAATATCACGGTTTCCTGCTGATTTTCCGGTTTTGAATATTAGTTTATTTTTCAAAAAATAATAAATAAAAACGAAATTTATTATATTTTTAATATTGAAAAATTTCAATTGGCATATTGGTGGGATTGAATTACGTGTTGCGCCAATCACGGCCTTTGAAAACAGAGGAAAATGGAGTCCATTACAAGATTGAAAGTAAAACGCGGTACGAAATTGGGAAATTAATTCCCCCTTTTTTTTTTTTTTTTTTTTTTGGATTCTCAAATTCACATGGCTGTTGTTAGATACAATAATGAGCTATCCCAGAAATTAATGACCTTGTTTGGTTAGCGTTGAAATAGTATCCCACAAAAATTATATTAATGTAACTGAAAATTAGTATATTTAAAAAATTGGATTCATCAGTTTAATGTTAATGTGAAAATTCTAAATATATCCAAATAAAAGGAAAAATGAGCGAATTTTTCATAGAGGTAACAATAGAAGTGTAATTCAACCAAGCTTGTATCAGTAAACTCGATCTCAATCAGATATTTATTTTTAAGGTCAAGCTTGATTAATATTATTTATCAATTTTCATGCTTAAGTTTAGCTCGATAATTAAACTCAAGTTTAATAATATATTTAAGGGTAATAATATGATTTAATAATATAAAAAAGTAAATATATATTAAAAATGAAAAGTTTGATAAGGCTTTCAAACCATTTGACTTGGGTGTACTTAGCTCAAATTCAGCTCGTTAATTATTGAATCGAGTTTAAATTTTTCTAGTTAAACTTGAGTAATTTGCAAACACAAATGTCTCATTTACACCTTAAAAATATTTTCCCGAAAATGTTTTAGATTCTCAATTTGATAATATGTTGTATTTGTTTCATTCTAATGATTGTTATTCAAGTATATACTATTTATGATTATATTTCAATTATGATTCTACTCGTAAAAACTTTCATATTTAGGGGTAACAATAAAAGTCGAGTAAGGTTGGGTATTGTAAATATTTGGTGTCGAGCCCCCACCCCTTTTTGTTTTCATGGACGTAGATACATTCATAGCATGTATGTGTGAGTACTAATATTCCAATTGTACAGTCATTTATAATCGATTTCATATTTTCGAAATTTATCATTATTTGTCAAAAAAAAAAGGTAATTAAATTCTTCTTCAGTCATAGAATTGAGGCCAAACAAATTATGGATCGGAATAGGAATGTCTAGCTATAATTATATTAATATGTGATTACATTTTAAGTTGCCATGCAAAATGGGAAAATAAAAAGATTTATCGATGATGCCAAGAACTTGCATCATTCCAGGAAAGGAAATTACTCGCAGCAGCGAAACTGCTAAAAGAATATTATTTATATAAAACATATAATTTTAATTTGATGTCATGAATAGAAATAAATAATAAAAATCAAAACATGAAATAAATAACATGATTTTAAATAAACCTTTTTTGATAAACTATTTTAACTCAATCTTTGGGGTTCTTTTTTCTACATATCTCTCTTATTTCTAATTATTTTACTTTATTATATATATAAATAATTTGTCAAAATTTTCTATTAATCCCTTAAGTTAATTTGGATGAATTTTAATCTTTATATTTTTTAAAATTTAAAATTTTAATCTTGACTTGCATGGTTGTCGTTAAACTTGTTTAGTTAAATTTTGTTATTAATATCGTATTATGCGTAAAGTTTTAAATTTAATCTATATTTTTCAATTTGGTCATTCTCAGTCCCTATACTCTTTCCCTTTTTTTTTTTTTTAATTTCGGTCTTGATGCAGGTAACGACCGTTAAAACCATTATTCAACTTTTTTGGAGTAGTGTGTGATAGTCGGTTAGCCGCATAAAATCTTAAAAATGACAGAATTAAATAAATTTAACGGTTAAAACTTAAATTTCAAAATTCGACAAGTGTATGAATTAAATCTACAACTTATGCATAGTTAAAGGAAAATTAGTTTATTTCAGCAATATTGTAATGGGAGTGTGATTTCTTCACGTGAATTTCTGCTACAACTGAAATACCTGAATTTCCACCATATATGTATATGCGCAATAATTCGCAAATATTAATTACAAATTAATTATTATTTTTCAAGTAGCAAATCTAGGTTTAGTTTTGGTCAGACTTAAACAATAGTCGAGTGGATTGGACCAACTGATTCTGATTATATGTTACTTAATCGGTGTTTAGGGATACAGATTAAAATAATTAATTATAAACAAACAAAATAAAACGACTTAATAAGTACAAATTTCATTGAATTAAACAATTTTAATGTATGTTATGCAAATGAGTACATTATATTAAGGATCCGAAACCAAAATTAATTAAATGAAAACCAAAGCTTGCAAACATTCCGTGAACTTTATTATATTTTCTAAATAAAAAAAAAATCATGTCATATTTTCAATTACAATAATAAACCTCTATCCACCAAAATAACAATAATAAAGTTCTATATTTAGAAAAAAAAAATCAACTAATTTATTTTTAATAATGTGCAACTTTAGTGGTGGAAAATTTTTTTAAGGACCAAAATTAAATTATATATTTTTATGATAATAAAAATGTAATCTTATTATTCTAATAATCTATATCTTTATAATTTTTAAAGGATTAAATCAAATTTTTATCATTTTTTTGGTGCCAAAGTGTAATTTTACCATTACTAATTTAAAATTTTGTAAATGATAAAAGAGTCTAAATGAAAATTTTTTAATTTTAGGGGGCCCCAAGGCCCTTGCTAGTCCCTCTAGCTTCATTATTGTGCATCTTGTTCCATAGACCATCTGATAGACATATTGATACTCAAGATCAATTATTGACAGATAACTTTGTTTATCTACATACTAATGGGGCAATGAATGTGAGTACGAGGTTGGCCTCTGTTGGCGGTGTGGTGCGAGACTAGTCCGAGGAGTAGATTGTTGGATTTAACCATGATTTAGGTGATTGCTTAATTTTTTATGCTGAGTTATGGGGCATGTGGGATGGTTTACTTTTGTCACAAAAAAGGGTGCATGATAGGGCTTTGATTCAAACAAATTTGGCTTTGCTTCGGCGAATTCAGCAAATGCTACAAAACAGAAATTATTGGGTGATAAGACATGTTATAGCCAAAATGTCTTTTATTGGGAAGGAGGATATGCAGATGGTCGAATACGTGCTTAAGGAGTTAATTGACACTCTTAAGTAAGACGAGGCTTCATGTGTTTCTGTTCACTTTAATTTAATATGGTATTATTATGTTATTATCCAAAAAAAATTAACTTTGACAATAAAAATAAGTTATAATTTATAATCATATAATACATTCAACAATCCAAAATTTGAGTCAAATAGGTAATCCAATCTCGTGAATGTTAAAAAATCCAGCCAAATTAGTCATTCTGGTCAAAATGAAAAAAATATTTTCGTAAGATTGAATTCTGGATATGTGTTATTTGTAGCAAAATCTTATTTCAAAATTCATAGTATTAATAATTCTGCTACCAAATTTATAATAAATGGGAAAAAAAGTCATAAAGAAATAGCAACTTATATGGACTTATCCAACACAATCAATTTATTAAATTATCAGTGAGAATCATTTCAATTTTGAGAAAATGAATAAAGAAAATTTGCATAATAATTTATTTAGCTCTCCAATTTTATAAAAAAAATCATTTTAGTCATTCATTTAAATTTTAGTCTATTTTAATTCTTAAACTTGTTCTATTTGTCAAATCACCCCGAAATAGATAAAAAATTTAATGTTTGTTCATTTTGCTCAAAATAGATAAAAAAAGTTAGTGTTTGTTCATTTTGCTGATGTGGCATACATGTAGATTGCCACATGGATGCTGCATCAACAATTATTTTTCTTAAATTTAAGAATTCAAAAAATTATTAGAATTATTAAAAATGTATAAAAATTAAAAGAATTACAAATTAATTAATTACTAATATAGCATATATGTGAACTGCCACGATTCTATCTATTTTAGGTAATTTGATAAAATAATGCAATTCGAGGGCTAAAAGAGTTAAAAAATTAAATAAAGGATTAAAATGATTTTTTTATAAAAATAGAAAATTCAAAACAAAATTTGTTGGATTAGGAATTTAGGGCTTAATCCAGTTAAGTCATACAATTACTACAATTACTTTTTAAAGGTTGCATTGAATAAATTTTATATTCGAATTTTAGCATTGTATTTTTTTAAACAATTGACTCTTAAGATTGTTTCATATTTTATATAATTTTAAACTAATTTGATATTAAAAATTTGTCATAATAATACAATTATAAATATTAAATACTATATAGTATATGGTTATGTATCATCATTGCATTGTTTTATATACAGATAAACATAACAAATATAGGAATATATGACAATTATATATCGTTACACTCATTCAGTTGAAAAATTATTAAATTACCCTTATATTATTAAATTAAATTTTATACTTGCAATGCTATTTTTATATTTTTAATTAAAATCAATATAAATTTATATATATTGAAATTTGAACTCACGTCACTAACATTTATAAAATTTTTTTATTACCACTCTAATAAAAGTTTTATTTTTATATTTTTATATATTTCAATGTTGTTATACATATTGTTTCGCCCACATTAGTTCTATATATTATATGTTATTTTTAAACGTATGCATATGTTCTAAATATGTGATTTTCACATCATACATTTGTAATAAAATTTTTAAATTTTTAAAATTTTAATTTAATTTATGTTGGAGTCATTTCAAGTTAATGATTCAAGTCATCTCGAGTTTGAGTAATGTTCAAATTCAAGACAATAACTTTTTTTCATCGTATGTAAGTAGACAAAACCTATATATAACAATTATGTATGTAGAACTCAAACTTAATTATTTTTTATATCATTTCAAATTTAAATCATTCTCGAATTCAAAATATTAGATTTTTGATAAATCAAACTAGTTAGTCTTTGAATTTAAATCCATGATTTTTTTTTCTCTTATTTTGTGGGGTGTGTCTCGCATTTATTAGAAAGATTGCAGGCACTTAAGACAACAATCAACGAACAACTGAAAAAGGGCAAAAAATAGGCCTGGCATCGTGACCAACGGGTAGGGCTTGTCGAGACGACGCGATGTAAACCCCAAGCAAATGCGGCATCAACGTCGTGACAAGGAGAGTTGACACGCCATGACATGTTCTCCTATTTGCCAGCCGCGTTTTAGATTTCAAGCAGTACATTTAGGTTTATTTCTCCATATTGTATCATCGTCTGTTTATTCATTTAGTGAAAAATCGATACCTCATTTATCAGTAGTTTTTTCCTTTAAGAGAATTTTTTACGTAAAATATTTATACGTTTGATCTTCTCTACTTTTATTACCTTGTTGTTTACACGAATCTATTCCAAATAATTTTGAAGTTTCAACAAATGGGTCAAAACATTTCCTTTACCTTTACGTCTTTAAATCTTAAACCAAAAAAGATAAAAGTGCTATAATAAAGGTAAGTATTTAAGGTTGGCGCGAAGCCGGTTTAAATTAGATATATTTAAAATATATTAATACATATTGGAACAAATTAAATAAATTTAAATTACCCCCATAAATATTGTGTTATCGAATCTACGAGCTTTTCTAATTTCATATTTAACAACGAAGTAAAAATAGGAATTTAAATATTAATAACAAAAATATTATTATCTTAAAATTTCGAGCCACGGCTATAATGTAATTTAGGGCACGATTATGTTTGAATGCAACAACAGAAGTGGCTCCCATGATGACAACTTCCCCACGCTTTGTGGACACACCCCTCACCCTTATTCTATTCACCATTTTACCCTTTGTTTTTTGCACAAAAAGGTTAAAACACTTCATCAACCATCATGATTAAATTGATATAATTTGGACCATTGATTGTGTGGACCAATACAACCAATCTCTCATGCGTTAGTTATTTTTGGTTTGACTTTTCTGAGTTAGGAGGTTAAAATTATTATTATTATTATTATTGGTCATAGTTTTTTTTTAAAGAAAAAAGAATTCTTATTGGTTAGAGTTAGTAATGATCAACAGAACCATGATCTAACTGTTTTGATCAAATCCATGATTTTATAAAATGAGAAATTATCTTTTAATTTTATAAATGATGATATAATTTTTTAAAAATTACGGTATAAAAAACAAATTTTTTATATACTTATGATTAGGGGTGTTCAAACGATTGATTCGGTTATTAACTGAATCGAATTATTATTAATTAAATTATTCGAAAAGTAAAAATCTATAACCGTTAACCGAATCAAAATTTTTTTCAAATACATTAACCAAAATTTATATGTTTTTGTATTTTAGTTAAAATAAATATAAAATATATACTAATATTCATTTTTTGAAATAGTTCATAAAAAATAGATTATATATAATATATATTATTTATTTCGATTAATTACTCGATTTCAAACTGAATTAACCGGCAACCGAAAATTTAAAAAATATTTAATTAACCTCTAACTAAACTAAATTTAGCCACTCATCGATTAACCAAATTAGATCAATTTGGTCGATTAATTCGGTTTTAACAGAATTATGAATATCCCTACTTATGATGTTAGCATTGAAATTTTTTTATCTATATAATTAAAATTCATTAATTTTAAGAGATTGAGTTCGAGGTTCTTAATTTTATTTTATTTTTCAAAATAAGAATGATATTATTCTATTGTACCCTCTCAGTACAAATGTTGAAGTAATTGTTTGATTGAATTTGGTACATAAATTTTTTGGTTTGTTGAAGGAAGTACATGAGTTGAGTGAAACAAGGAAGTCAATCAAAATTTAAAATAAAATAAAGTTAAAAAAAAACATTTATTTTTTAAATTTCTTTAAAAAATTATTTATTTTCCACTGAAAAAATTAATCCAAAAACCTTCCTCATTTATCATCCCACCAATTAAAATCAAACGTGTGGCTATATTTTGTTTCTCCATACCATTCTTTCTACAAGTGATTAGGGGAAAGAAGTAGTCTAAAGTTAGTTAACCAAATATCTACCCTAGCCTGCCTTTGGGCCTAACTCCCTTACCTTTATTTTTCTTTTTTCTTTTTTAACATTAACCAAAGTGATGCAAAGCAATTTGACTGACCTCCCTCAAACTGCTGCACCATGACAGGAATTTGACTGCCCATAAAAATTAAAAAAAATCAAGATAATTGTGTCTTTGTTCGGTGCAAGTATATATTTTTTGGGGGTTAATTTATAAGTCGTTATTAAATTATGATTTAGATTTTAAAATATTTGTGTTGCATTAATTAAGTTCTTTTTTAAGTTTATTTAAATTAAATATTTATTTAAGTAATATGTGAATTAAATTATAAATATACGTGTACTTATTATATAAATATATTAATTTTAAAGTAAATTAATAATATATATCGATTTTGAAAGATAGATTTTAAAAGAAATATATTGTAAGCTAATTTCGAGATTAATTTTGTTAATATCCTAATTGTTGGGCAAATTGTTAGAGAAATGGTGTGGTTGGTATAATTAATTATAAATGTAATTTACTTTGATGTCAAACTTTTTTAATATATATAAATAAGTTGGTAGGAGATTATAATTTGATGTCAGACTAATAATATTTGGGTGGAGTATAGTTGAAGTCTTTTCCATTCTTTATTACAACACAATGCCAAAATAAATTGCACTTATTATTATTATTATTATTATTATTATTAATTAGGTACAGTGATGATAGAATTTTATATTTTAAAAAAATAATAAAAATTGAAATTACTTTCTTTATTATTTCAGTTCTTCAACTTTATATTTTATTTGTGTTTATATAACTTTTAATATATTTAATCTTTACTCTTTTTACTTGCATTAATTGATTTCATTGTAAAAACTAATATTGTTTCGATTGATTGTTTATGGAATTTTAACTCAGTTAATATCGATATTATTATCCATGTAAGAGAATATAAATTTAAATGTGCTAAAATATATTAATTTTTTTTGTTAAAAAAATTGAAAAAAAAGTTGTAAATAATTTTAAAAGCAAATGAGAAGTGGAACAAGAGACTTAACCTAATATATTTTGCACCCATAATTAAAATAGGTCATGCAATTTATGCGTTTTTGTTTTCTTATATATTATAATGGTGTTTAAGATAATATATGTTTATAGAAATTTTGACATAAGATGCCATCAACGCTTGTTTTTTAGAACTAAATTAGATTTATTGGCTACATCGGTTGGATTAAGAATCAATTGAGGTATCAATATTGTAACAGCCTAATTTTTAGTGGTATCGGGAATAAAGATTTGAGATCACTAAATTCGACGGGTGATTTAAAAATTTAATAAATTAATATCTATGAGTCAAATGTGAATATAAAAGCATTTTTGAATCAGTGAATTTGGTGATTTAAAAGAATTAATTAGGTAAATTGGGTCAAGAATGAGGTATCGAGACCTCAACTTCATAAATCGAGCCATAAATATTTTTAGAAATATTTATGGAGTGTTGGTGAGGTAGTATTAAAATTTAGTCAGAAAATTTTGACATTTGGGTAGTTAATTAAATAAAAAGGACTAAATTGAAAAAGGTATAAAAGTTGTTAAAATGATTAAATAGCTCAATTGTTAAATGAGGAAGGACCTAAAGTGAAAATAAGCCCAAAGGAGATATTTTGGGAGGCAATAGCTGAGAAAAATCAGAAAATGGGTGAAATAAGGGTAAAATTGGAAAATTGCCAAAATTAACTAAATAAAAATGGGACTAAATTGGGATATCTAGAATTCTCTTAATTTCTCTTCATATTTATCAGCTGAAAAACAGCCATGGAGGAGGGTTCAAGCTGGTTTTCATACTCTAGCTTCATGTAAGTTTAATTCTTGCTTTTTCCTTAAAATTTTTATGTTTTTGGACTTTTACAATTGGGTCCAACTTACTATTTCATTAGTTTTTGATTTCCATGGCTGATTTTTGAAGTTGTTATGGATGATTAATGGAAGAATATGATGAATAAACATATAATTGAAGCTTTAATTTTGATATATGGTGATTTTATCAAGTAAAATTGATGAAAATTGGTTTAGGACCCAATTGTGAAAGAGTTTGGAATTAAGGTCTAGTGTTAAAGTTCTGGTTTTCAAGGGTTATGAAGTAGTTTAAAATGATAGAATAAAGTATTAAATGAGAAAAATTAACTCAATTTAGGAGTTAATTAAGCAAGGATTGAATTGTATGAATTATGAAATTTGAGGCAAAATGGAAATCAATATTTTGCACTAAAACTGTTTTGGGCAGCAGCAGTAGTCTAACTTTGAAAAATCACCAAAAATTGTAAAAATCGAATTATAGGATGAATAAAATATGAAATTAAAGCTTATTGAGTCTAGTTTCTTATAAAAGAAATTATGTAAGCAATAGAATTTTAAATCATGAGATACAATAACTTTTGTGAGAAAAGGTCAGAATGATTTTGGGTTCCCCTGTTCTGAGTTTGTAAAATCATCAAAAATTGAATAAAAATAATTAGGGGCTTAAATTTATATGTTTATAATCCTGAATGAGTCTATTTTCATGAGAAACAAACAAGGACATCATTCAAATTCTGTACGAGAAGATAATTAATTTTTAGTGAAGAAGGGTCGGAACTATCAGACAGCAGAACAGGGGAGAGTTCAATGAATAAACTATATTAATTGGCCCAACCAAAAATTCTGAAAATTTTATGGTAAGAAGATATGTGAGTCTAGTTTCAGGGAAAATTAGCGGATCTTAATTTTGAGTTCTGTAGCTCAAAATAAAAATAATTTAGTGACTATGACACGGATGGATAGCTTGAATATTCACATAAGTAAAGAGTAAAAATTATGGATAATGTTACTTACAAGTGTGTTATTTATACTAAGGATGTGGATGGAGAGGAAGAGGAGGAAAAATATACATATGTGTATGAATGACTTGTGTATAAATTGACCACGTGCCCGATTATAATAGATAAACGTGAATTAGAAATGATATAATGTTTTATTTGAAATGTTTATTATGAAATTATGATTATCGCTATAATACAAAAAAATCGAACTTGTGAATTTATATAACTAAAATTTAGTGACCATTTGTTAATATTATTAAATTTCAATATTATTTTATGAATGGTGATTAATATTTATGTATGTTAATTGTTATGAAAATATATTTAAATTATTTGTAAGTGTTTCGTACTTCTTGGTAATGCTTCGTACTCTATTCCGATGATAGATACGGGTAGGGGGTGTTACAAATATAAAAAAGGACATTGAATCGATTGATCTAAGAATTGATACGAACCAATTGAACTGAGCAACAAACCCGATTGAACCGGGTTGTTAAACCAAATTTTTATTTTTTAATGATTCATCTAATTTACTTGGACAAACCGGTTGGACCAAAGAACTGGTGACCAGATTAATTCGATCATTTGTCCGATTCTGAAAACCATGTTTATAAGTACCATGCTTTAGTTAAAATTTTCATATCATACTAGATTATTACATACCCACAACATGGGTGAAAAAAGAATTATATAATGATATACGTCTACAAAAAAAGTAGTGTAATAAATAATGCTTGTGTTGAAATAGTAAAATTGAGATATTAAAGAATATGATATTTTTAATTTTAAAATCAGATAAATTGTACTTTTATAGATTTTATATAAAATATAAAATAACATAAATACCCTATAGTATATTGTTTGCCATTTTATAAAAAAAATTTAAATTTTTATAATTTTTTAAATGAATTAAAACCCGATTAATAAATAACACTAATTCAATCAATTCTTCGATAATAATAACATATTATTTATTTTCCAACTATCAAATTAGAACCCAAAATAAAGTTGAAGAAGTGGCGACTTTAGGAATCTTAGCCACGATTGAGGGGATATTACAAGCCAATGTATCCGAAAATTAAGATTCTCACAACTGTCTAGGGAAGAGTTTATCCTCCATCCCAATTGATTAAGGCTTTTTTGGGTTCCATTCACCTTATCATCAGCAACAACTAGATAAAGCATATGAATACACAAAATAAAGCAAATGGATTGAACACCCAAAAACAACCATTTATGATATGTATCAATTCAAATAGGTATATGCTATATACATTATGAACATGGGAAACTGTGACCTGACCCCTAATGTTCCCAACCATATGTATTTGTTTAGTGAACATGTAACTTTTCCCTACTCCAAATTGCCTCAATATAAGTCCCAAATTTATGTGTGCTTCATTGGTTGATTGATGTGCATTACGATATTAGATAATGCCATCCTCTAATTATGAGCAAACGAGTCTATTTTGGTTGCAATTTGGATAGTGACCTAGACCAAGCATGTGTGGTTCCATGTGCTTGGTGGAACCATGGGGTACCCACTTAATACATCATCTCTCACTTTACAAGTTCCATATTATTTATTAATTTCAAGTTTAAACTCTGTCATATCCATGTGTATGTGTAAGCTAACTACAATTTTTCTTTAATAAATTTTATAATTATAGGATAAAATTTACTACAAGTCCTTGCACCATACTAGAAAGTTTATTTTATTTATTTTTTACTGTTAAAAAGAACATTTTAAACGTACAGGACAAAAAAGAATTAAAAATAATTTGAGAGTAAAAATAAAATTAATTTCTTACTTTTGTTCATTCTTTAAATACTATTGCTTAATTTCTTTTTGAACATTAATCTCATTTTTTTTGTTCTTATCATATATGCTCTTTTTGATACAATATCTAAAACTACTCATAGTCCCTCCTAACTCTTAAATAGGAGGATAATGCACTTCAGCAGACTTGAGTCCATGTCTTCCTACACTGACAATAAAGCTGATGTCAATTGAGCTAAGACTCAATCGGCATTGTTACTTAGCTTTTAATTTAATTAATATTTGATTTATTGTTACATCAATTACTATTAAGTTAAGTTATTCCATTAATAACAAATTTAACGTATAGGGACTAAAATATCAACTTTTCAAATCTTTTTAATAATATAAGGATTAAAATGAAGTTTATGATATAACCATAAATATGACCAACTTTAAATTACTCGATATATATATATATATATATATATATATATATATATATATATATATATATATATAAACCCATTGAATGTTTAGGAGATGAGAATGACGTTAGACACATTAAAATCAATATCCGAATAATATCCTGTTGTTGTCCTATATTTTATCCTCTACTCATATAATGCCATTGCAGCCCGAATAACTATTTACAAAATAAAAAATATTTCTTTATTTAAATTTTAGGTTAAAATATATTATTGGTCTTTGTATTTAGTCCTTGAACTTAAAAGGTTAAAAATTAATTCATGTTATTTTTCTGATTTAAAAATCTCAATTCAATCATTAACATTTTTAGTATTTTTCATTGAAATTTGCTAACTTGGCATGTTGGTTTGACTACCTTCATATAACGTTACAGATGATTGACAAAAAATAAATATGTTAAGTCTACAAATTTTGACAGTAATTACAAACAATAATAATGATTAAGCTAGAATTTTTTAAGTTAAAAAGTTAAGATAATTGAATTTTTAACTTTAAAGTACAAAAGTTAATTATCAAATTCTAGATAACTATTAAGGACTGGTAACATATTTTAACTTAAATACATGTAAATAATAAATAACCTAAATATAGTATTGTTCGTGGACTAATAAAATATGTTACAATTAACTTTGCATGTATTTAGGTTAAAATATGTTACATTGTGAGGTTGCCTTGAGTCCAATCTTAGTCAAATAAATTCTCTTGTTCATCGAATTTAATTCGAATCGACTCAATCCGTAAATTATTCTGGCAGTGACTCAGAACCTTTTACTGTTAAAAAATAAACTCAAATATCAACCTCGCAATGTTTTTGTTATGTTTTTGTAAACAAAAACTTTGGATGGTATTTTGGTGTGTATGGTTTGAAATGTACCGCAAGTTGATAGTACTTTGTTGAATTAATCCACGCAAAGGCATTCGTGGAATATTTTATTAATAGCTACTAAATTGGTGTGATAGTCAAATAGAATTCTCTTCATAGTCTGGAGGGAAAAAAGGGGTCATAATCAACATTTGTGAAAAAAATGTGGAAGTATAACACAAAGGCAAATATAGTTTTAGAATGATAAATGATTTTTGGATTCATGTTATCTCAAGTTTTATATAGTTTTATATTATTTTTTGTTTATCTTTTATTGTTTAATAAGTCTTCACTTTTAGAAGTTTTGTCTACTCTTGTAGCACGTTTTTTAGTCTTGCTTATGCATGTAATTTTAGGGATGGTTTTTGTCGTCGTCCTCTCTAGTTTGACGAAGCTTTGTTCTATTGCCGATTTTTGCTGCCACTCTGAACCATCCGGGGTTGATTTCCTTATCGTATTAAATGCTTACAATCACTCCAAATATGTCATTCTTGAGTTGTGACAAAGCCAATTGTCAATGTACGATAATGTTCTATTGATGCTGAGGTTGAAGCTTTTGTTGTGTTGATGGAGCTTGTCCTTCACCACTTAGGACGGATGTCTACTGTTTTTCCCCGAATTGTATGGTCCCATTCATAGAATGAATTAATGAATTTCCTTTTTTAAAAAAAAAAAAGAGAGGAAGAAAGTGAGAATTATATGAAAAAAAAAGTAAAAATCAAATCAATAAAATTAAAAGACGCAAAGTGGGCGCATGCATTATTATTATTATGCATATTTTATTTTACATTCTTTCACATGATTAATAATGAAGTTCATCAATCTAACAAGTTCAGTTAATCAATATGAATTATAAAATTAAATTAATTAATTTATCATGAGTTATTAAATTTAAGTAATCAATTTATAAGTTTATGATGTTCCAAATTCATAGTAGAATATTTAATTAGAGAACTTAATATTTTATTGAATTAATATATTTAATTCTACTCTTTAGAAATTATTTTCATTTAATAAAATATGATTAATAGATTTTTTAATGTGAAATTTAAACATTTTATTAAAATGATATTTGAATTAAGATCATTTTTATCTAATAAATTATAAGTAATAAACTTGCTTATATGAAATAGCAATAATTTTACTTAAAATTTTAGGCAATATGCTGTTATAGAAAACTAATTTAATAAAAAATGTACTTCATAACTATGGTTATTGTTATTGTAAGTGAAAAATTATTATAAATGGTTAAAATAAAACATAAAGAATAAATTTTACTTGAAACTTTGCTGTTATAATGAATTGTTATAGCTGGTGGTTGTTATTGGTTGTTAGTGTTGTTCATCTACAGAACCCACCTAAGTTTGAACCTCCGAAAGAGCAAGTTGTAGGCCTTTATTTAGATAATCCCCTTTGAATGTAGTGTATGCATGTGTGGTCTGGGTATGTCTCTATGATGTATGTGTGTGTGTGAGGACTAACCTTCTAATTGTACATTACAAAAAAAATGATGTAAGTATATCCCTACTCTAGCTGTGTGAGTACTAACACTCTAATTGTACCTTATTAAAAAAAACTCGTTTTCGTACGAGATTTAAATTTTTTTTTATAAAAATTTTAATTAATAATAAAATTAATAAAAATATTATTGAATAATAGAATCTTATTTATATTTTATATTCAAGTTTTAATAATATGGATAATTTATATTTCATTAGTTATTAAAATTAAAAATTTTAAAAAATATGATTGAATAATAGAGTTTTATTTGAATTTTGTATTCAAATTGTAATAATATTGATAATTGATATTTCGTTAATTATTAAAATTAAATTCATATTAATTATTTAAGGTCGAAGCGAAATCCTAAGTAATACAAGTGAAAATCCAAATAAATACCTTTGAGTATATTATTTAAAAAAAAAAAAAACCTTGACTTTTAATTATGAAAATGCTAAATCGATCTGTTAACAAATGTAATAACCTAATAATCTAATTTAAAACAAAAACATTGAAAAAAAAATATAATTTACATGCATATATCAATGCTTTCAAATAAATCATTTAAAAGTAAATTAAAAATTAATAAAATAAATTTACTTATTTTTTCATGCCACCTGAATACAAATTTTAAATTGACTTATGCTAACACGTGGAATGTGGATTAGAGTTGTTCGTGGGCCACTTGAGTTGTGGCTTGATTCTAAAAGATTTTCAAGCCCAACCTCATTTTTCGGGCCAACCCCCCGTCCTACTTGAGACACAAAATTATTTGTCTAAACTCGATTCATGAACAAATCTAGCGTGGATCAACTACTTTAATTACATCATTTAATTTTTTTCCCTAAATTAGTCACTATGATAATTTATTTAAATGTTTTTTTTAATATTTTGGTATCTTTAAGTAAATGAGATTAGAGTTAAAATGAAATTATTATGAAAAGCCATCTATAATAAGCTCCACGAGTGGTTTTTTTTTTTTTTTTTTTTACCATTATCATTGAAGTTTATACAAGCTCCACGAGTTATCTTGAAATCTATAGTTGATAAAAATTGAAAGGTGCAGAAGTTATTCTAATTTATTTATAAATATATAATACATAATTGATTTAATTGCACAAGTTAATTTAAATAACATTGTATCATTATGTAAATTATTATTCCATCTTCTTTGATTTATAAAATGTTATTCATTTTGAATATTATTTGCATGAAACATATACACAATAGTCTAAAATATAGATATAATTAATTTTAAATGCGTGAAAACTATATATATTTTAAAAAACATGGACACGAGTTACATGACAAAAGTTATACTAAATGTGGGATGAATTGAGATATAACATACACAATTGACTCTTGTGCTCGATCGGTTGGTAAAATGTTTTTCAGGTTTCCAACAGTTTCTTCTCAATCCCTGCCTAGCTCAGGCGCTTTCTATATGGGAGGTTGTTTCATGGTTGTAACCATGGCGTATGAATAATATTACCGTCGAATAGGATTTTTTAGTAGTGGTGAATGCTTTTCTTAATTCCTATGTTGATGACTCTAAGTTTGGTACGTTGATTTACGACTGTCCGGTATTCAAATCATCCTTCTAGTCTTTGTCCTTACATTGGACATGTTGAGGTGCTAATGAGGAGGTTCATTTTCTTGTTAAAGTCGCTTTATTATATGCAAACTACACGGAGTGAGTTGTTCATTCCATTCCTTCATTATCAGATTTGTTTCTTTGTAATTCTGTGAGTTCTTCCACTGAGGTTGGGGCTACTAGAACTCAAGTGTATGGGGTGAACTTGTTGGCTCGAGTTGTAGTGGTCCTCCCCTTACTGGTTATTTTCTGTTTATTGTTATTTACTATTTCCTTTCAAAAAAAAAAAAATTAAATAAGTTATCTTAGAAAGATGAATACAAACTCTCTTTGCATTTTGTTTCTTTTTCTTAATCATCTTTAAATACCTTAATTGCCCCTCTTGAAATCTTTAATGACATTGTTAATTTGGCTAAAAATTAGCCCTTTTCATTGTTGAATTAAGCTATCCCATGCATTGGGATAATTTTTATATATAGTTATAGATATTGTTAGTTCATATTCTGATGCACGAGTTGGTTGTGTATATAAAATTTATTATATTTTTTATAAATTAGTTTTTTATTTAAAATTTTATTAAATTTCTTAAAAAATTAAAAAAATTAAAAAATCAATGTAATTAAAAATATTTTTAAAAATGTTTAGTTAACTTGGAGTCAATTATATTATTTTTATTTAATTTTAAAAATATTTAATATTAAAATAATATAAAAACCATCATGATTTAATATATTATAATAATATTGATAATTTCTTATAGGTTATTTATTTTATATATTGTTAAATTAATTTTTTTTTAATGTTAAAATTGTTAAAATTTGATTTTATATTTATCTTTGCTTTACTTTAGTCAATTAATGTAATTAACTCTTATTTTATTTTAAGCTTAACAATTTAATATTCATTAGCTTTAATACGATAACATTAAAAGTTAATTCAATGAAGTAAAATATTAAAATAAAGAGATAATTTATTTAAAATTAATTTTATATTTAATGTATAAAAAAATATAAAAAAAGGCATGAAATACTTGAAAAAACTAAAAGGCAAGGAGTAAAAGAGTAATTAACTCAATTTGTAAATAAGTAGCATGTGTCAAAAATAATAATATCAACATGACTTATTTTTTAGCCTTATATTATTACAGTGTATGTATATAGATAATATGATTTTAGGTTTATACAATTTCTTAATATTTCCAAGTTGTAAAATCAAATTCATCTGTTGGACTAACACAACCGTAAGTCCCAGGTATAAATCATAATAATATATTTCTAATCTATTAGACTTAAAATTAATTTAATACAAAGCCCATGGATTAATTTAAATTAGAATAAATTAGAATATATAAAGTCCAAATATGCTGCGATTTTTTGGAAGAAAATTCTCACACCACATTTGCATATAATAATACTTAAATTTAAACATTCAAAACTCAAAAATTTTAACTTTTACCAATACTATCAAAACTTTGTTGATTGAATGAACACGAAACTTAATTTAATTAGTTCATAAAAGACAATATTTAACTTGGTTCAACTCTTCTAGCTTACTGTCACAATCCTAAAACGACAAAATATCACTACACTGAATTTGTAACTTAACTTTTGCAAAAAAAAAAAAAAAAAAAAGAAAAAAAAAGCTTGCTTCTTTTTGTTTTTGCCGCGACGATGTTAGCCTCTGGTTAGCTATTACCCGCCTTTTTCTCTTGCCCATTAACCTTATTTTTCTTTTCTTCTTCTCATTCACTCAATGTGTCTTCGCTTTTTTTTTCCCAGTTTACAGATCTATTTTGTGGGTACCTTTGTTGTCTTCACAAGTTGTGATAGACATATGACAGTGCCTATTATCGTTGAAACACCACTGACCACCGACAGTTTTTTTTAGAAAGTGGGTAGCTCTTCGTTTGGCTTCTTAATCTGTTTCTGTTTTGAGAGTTTCAGAATAATAAGTAATTTCATGAGTCAGTTTGGATTTCTGTGAACTTAAGTTTTATATGTCTTTTTTATTTGTTTTCCCATTTTTTAATAAGTCTTCACTTTTAGAAGTTTTTGTCTACTTTTGTAATACGCTTTTTAGTCTTACTTATGCATGTAGTCTTGCTTTTGCAAGTAATTTTAAGGTTGGTTTTGTCGCCGTCCTCTCTAGTTTAGTGGATGTTTAGTTCTTTTGCCGATTTATGCTCGCTGTTTTAGACCATCAGGGGTTGATTTCATTATTATATTAAGTGCTTGCAACCATTCTTGATATGTTGTGATAGAGCCGATTGTGAACGTGCCATAATGTTCTAAGCTTTTGTTGTGTTGATGGAGCTTGTCCTATAACGCGTACAATGGGTGTTTGTTATTTTCTCCACAAATTGCATGGTCTTATTTATTGAATGAATTAATGAATTTCTCTTTGAAAAAAAAACTTTTGCAAAAAAAAAAAAAATTACAAACCACCTTACATGAAAATTCCAAGAAACATCCCTTCTTTAACCTATTACTTCTATTTATTGATTACCAAGAAATCTTATTTACTAATATTTCCAACCTATTAAGAACATTAACTACATTAAATAAACTTACCTTTTAAGTACTTTCAGCTAATAAAATTACATTAAGACTTGGGATCCCAATTTAATGATACCAATTAGAATTTGGTGTTAAAAAAAACCTTGTGAAGTATTTAAATTATGAAGAAAGTACATCAGCGATTAATTTTATAATAAGTAGCAAGTGCTAAGAATTAGGTACATGGGAAGACCTATAGAATTGAGAAAAAGAATGAAGGATTGGTAAACTAATTCAATTAACCAACCCCATAGAATGGGGATGCATTGACAATTTACTTAATTTGGATAGAAATGAAGGTATATAGTAGTTAAATTGATCACCTAATTGATTGAAAAGGTTTTTCTTTTTAAGGGAAAGCCCTAATAGCAACGTGATTAACGAGACTCAAACTCAAACCACACTTGAGACGGTAAACACTCTACTATTAGATTAGCACACGGAGTTGCATATTATGTAAATGAAGTATTATTTGAGTTGAACCCGAATTTATGATGAGAGTAGTAGTTTCATTTGTCGAGATATGATTTGTGTCTTTATTAAGTAAATGCTTACTTAAGTTTAGGGTTGCATGTTGATTTAATATAAATTGCCTATTATTAGTTAAAGGATTAAATCATTCACATCTTTGTACTTGGGTGTTTTTCATGTTAACTTTGTGAGGGTGATCAATATAAATTATAAAATTTTGAAAAATAATCAATTCTGTTTTTAAAAAAGCTTAAATTAAATAATTAGTTTTGAAAAGAGAGACCAACAATAATTTTTTATTGATGAAAAAACACTAAAAGATTAGAATTGGATTATTAATATTTGAATGGACCAAAATGAAATTACTCATTTAATTAAGAGAACTGAGGCCCCAAAGCATCTACCTATTCTTTATCTATATCCTCACAGAATTGAAGGATAATACACAGATCAATAGGGGCAAAGTCAGTAAATTTTTGAGGAGGGGTCGGAATGAAATTGTATTTTTTTATGAGAGTTATATCTTTCTAATTTTTAAAATGATTATATTAAAATTTTATCATTTTTGAGATAAAGTACAATTTCATTTGTTACTAACTCATATTAATATATTAACGCACTTAAACTCGTATCCTCTTAATTATGGTGAAACAGTACCAAACACGTTTATATTTTTTTCTCACTTGTGTTTTTCAACGCACCAAACATGTTAAAGACTTAAAAAGTTATATATATATATATATATATATATTCAAAGTCCATAGTTGACTCACCTGTCGCTAATAATTTCATTATTGAATTTGAAAGCGATTCCTTCAATGCGGTGATTTGGGTGGGTCAAAAAAGCTCCATCAACAGTCAATCTATCTACAAATATTAAATATTCTTTTAATTACACATCACCTTTATTTTCAGGAGAATTATTTTTCTATATTGATAATGAAAATAAAAATAATAATTTACAATACTATCACGGGTAATGTCAAACGTTTCACAAAAATTAATTTTTTTGGAGTTTATAGTTGCTTTTCTGTATAACTCTCTATTGTTTATAAATGTAATGTATCTTATCATTACATTCAATATTTATTAGTCTTTTATCTTTCTTTTTTTTTTTTGTTTCTAAAGGTATCCACTTGATCAGGCTCAATAACCGATCTTCTACGTTCTATATGTCCATTAAGGGGGTAAACACTGACTATAAATTTTAAAACTGTTTCATACCTAGGACGAAGATCAAACTCTCGACAATTGATTAAGATAAGAAAAACCATTACCATATCACTTATCTCCGGTAGTTCTTTTCATTCTAATATTAGTGTGTAGAATAAAATCCTTAATTAAATGTATTATTTGATATAAAAACTTTAATTTAATGTAATTATATACACAATATATTTAATTTTAACAGAACACTAACACAATTACAATATTACATTATTTATTTATTACACATACAAACAATTATTTTATATTTACTCTAGAACAAAGAAAAACCAATTATATTCCCCAATATGTAGAATGAAATTAAAATAAATTTGATGCTGAATTACATCAAATTAAAATTTTGTATTATCCCATCACTCATTAAATCAAAATCCGAGTTAAACTGGATGTTTTATTCTGTGAGCAACAGTGGCAATAATATATGTATAGGGTATGAAAAGTAGTGGAATTAATTGAGGAGGCAGAAAATAAATGAAGGCGGCTGAAACATATATATAAATCGCCAACCACAACCACCCACCACTCATTCGGCTTAGCTACGTCTCTTCTCTTCTTCCTTGGGCTCATCAAGGATTTCAACTCCCATATATACAACATCTATTCAATTCCCATCCTTCTCTTTCAATCATTAAAACAAAGCAAAATAAATATTTTCATTTTATTGAAATTCAATAATTACCTTACTTGAGAAAAATATCAAATTTCTTTATCATTTAATCCTAGCCAATTCATTGCCACATTTTCGATTCCATTGGCTTACAACCTTTCTAATGCTAAGATTCTTCTATTTTCTCAATATTTTTCCACTTTATTATTTTTATTTGATTACTTCTCATCTTTATTTTATGTTTATAATCTTTGCTTGCGGAGTGATTGGTGGCGGCACAACCCTTATTTTTTAAAACTTTGATTATTGTTTAAGCATTCAATATTATAGTAAAAATATTCAGTAGTTTAAAAATGTTGGATAAAGGGATAGCGGCATGTGGACATTGTAATTGCATGCTTAAAGTAGCTGTACGGCCAGCTTGCTGCAACAAGGAATCTTGTTTCTCTAGAACAAATGTCATGTCATGTCAAGTCTTATCATCAACTATAAAAAAAAATATGGCTTCTTTTTCATTTTTTTACATTAATGGCTATGATTAAGGAGGTAACTGGAGAATCACAATCTTTTGTGTGATTTACGGTGTTAAGACATTACGCATTATGCTAATCATTTTGTCTTTTAACATCAAACATCATATTAAAATACCTACTCCGAACAGTAACCCAAATCAGCGAACCTCAAGATTTAAGGTTGAAGTTATTAGTGTTAATATGATTTATCAAAAAATATATCATGGGCTTGTCATTCATCGATTCCCTTGTTGTTGATTATACAAATTTACTAGATTGAGTTTTAGAATATGTTGATGATGAACAATGACTGTCTTGTCAGGGTGATTGAGTGATATATGTTTAGATCCAGCTTCACTAATAGGATAACCTTTTGATGAGGTTTAAGGGAAAAAATAAAAATTGAGTATATATTATATAATTAACAATTAAAAGTATTTATATAAATTAAACGATTAATTTTCGGTATGTGATAATTATATTTAGTTTCGGTTACTTTGAAGTTGAGGTAAGTTTCAAACAAATTATTTTTTCCATGTACATTAATATTTGAAATTGAAACTTTATTTAAGAAATATTAAAATTTTAACCACCCAACTCAATGTTAAAATTTAAAAACACCTCTGAATTTTATTTTTATATATAAAGACATAATACAGGAAGACAAATTTACAGGTGAACAATCAATCAGTGAAAAGAACAAAAAGTAAAAGGAAGGAGCTCCCACATCTTAGATAAGTGATTAAACCCTATATGATTGATCATAATTGCAGGATCAATATATGGTTTTGACATTTTAATTTTTGATAAATGGTTGACATTTTAATTAATTTTGAGTAGTGTCCAGCAATTAACAATGATTATTGCCAAATATCATTAATTCTGCTTTTGCCCTTTTCTGTAATTGAAAGGTTAGTCTGTTAATTATCTTAACTACACTGATTTAAAAGGGAAAAGTCTTAAAATTATACATAAATTTTGATTTAATGTAGAATTGTATATATGAATTTTAATTTGGTGCAATTATACACGTGAAATTCTAATTGTGGTTTAAATCTATACTTGAAACTTCAATTTTGATTTAATCATACACATTTAAAAAAATAAATACATCGATTTATTTTTATATTGGATAAATATATTTTTTTATGTATAAAATATATACACATAAAATGATATTATATGAATAATTATGTTAATAATTTACAAGAATTTAGATCAAATTAGAATTTCATGTATAAAATTACACAAAATCAAAATTTATATATACAATTGCACATTAAATTATAGTTCATGTATAGTTTTGATATTTATCTTATTTAAAAAATATGTTGTCGATTGGCATAGGTATTGTTGTCAATGCAAAAGGACGTGAATTCGAGCATGCTGAAATGCATTATCCTTCTATTTAAGAATTGAGGAAGGCTTATAAGTAATTCTAAATATTCTATCAAATATATATATGAGATTATAAAAAAAAAATGTTTACCAAAAAAGTTAAAAAGAACAAAAAAAAGTAGCCAATTGGATTTACTTTTTACACTGTTGACCCTGACAATTATTAACTTTTAACGTAAACGAAGCCTCAAATATCCTTTTTTTTTCTTTGACAAAGCCTCACATATCCCTTTTAACTTTAATGTGGGACAATCTTTTGTACGTGTATTTCAATTGTTTGTCCACATACTTTGATAAAATTTGAAATATAGTTATTGTATTTTATAAGTTTAAAATTTAATCCTTCTTTTTAAAAAAAAAAATTCAGAATCTTAGTCCAATCATTTTCATCGTTAGTAATTTCAGGTAAAATTTGCTAACATAATACGTTTACTTCGTGTCAATCATATGCCACATCACATGAGGACAGCATAATCAACATCCAAATTGACAAATTATGACAGAAAAGACTTACAATTTTAATTATTGGACTGTGATTTTTAAATCAAGAAAATAGGAGACTTAATTTTTAATTTTTTAAGTACAATGATTTAATCTCAAATTTTATCAAAGTATAGAGACTAACATCAAATTTTGACCATATTTTTTTTTTGAATGGAAATTTTAAGCATATTTTTAAATTGCAAAAAACCAATGTAATTGATTTATTACACATAACAATAGTTTTTTTAGACGCTCTAATATTTGATAGTCGCATTGAACTATGATTAAATTTAGAGTTGAATCAGATTAGATCTTTAAATGGAGGATAAAGCTCTTCCATCGTTGTTTTCTCCATCCATAAAACTCGAATTCAAGACTTTATTTAAAAAAACATTAAGCTTCTTATAATTCAAATTAGGAGTAACAACCATTTATTTATGTGTTACAAAGCATTTTAGTATTTGAGTTTGGTTTTAATGTTCAATTTGGCACACAAACTCATTCGTAGTCCCCTAACCCATAAATAGGAAGATAATGCGCTTTGACGCATTCGAACTCATGTCCTCTTGCATTGGCAACAATACTCATGCCAATCGAGATACGACTCAATCGATGAGTTTGGCTTCAATGTTTAGTTTGATACTTGAGCTTTTTTTTTCAATTCGATACTTGAGTTCTTCTTTTTCCCATTTAAGTATTTGAGTTTGGCTTCAATTTGGTTCTTGAGTTTTTTTTTTCACAATTAAATCCCTATATTTTCTTACTAGATCAGTATGTGTCAAATATTCATTAAGTCACACGATGTCATTTGGCCGCGGACCAAATTAAATATTGAAACCAAATTCAAGTATCAAATGAGGACAAAAAAGAATTCAAGTACTAAATTGAACATTAGAACCAAATTTAGGTCCCAAATATTATATTGCCCCTTTGTTTATTGGTCATGAACATTGTGAATTTGAGCTGTGGCATTCATCCAATAATTTAATTAGCTTCAACAAAATTTATTTATACATAATCTGAGTTAAAGAATCAGAATGTCAGACCAAAAAAAATGAAGAGACAGATATGAGATATGAATATTTTGATAGAGAAATATGGTCAAATTATCAGATTTTCTGCCACTCTGACATCCCATGTTATGGTGCCATTTGCATTGGAATGGATAACTAGGATAACCTTAATTTCTATTATGGATAAACCCAAAAATAATATAAAATTATATGAAGAATTTTTGGGTTTAATAATTATAGTACCAAACAGGTGTTGGGAGCAGTTTTGTACATCTTTTGTTACATTGCTTACAACCTTCGGTGAAATTGCGGTGAAACAGTACAAAATTTCAGATTCGGTTCAGGGATGTTAAAAGAGTTAAAAAATAAAATAAAAATAAAAATAAATGGAGGATTATAATAAATCGCACATGAAATTAAAATATATATCTTCTAAAATAAACAAACAGAGATGGATTGAGTTTTAGAATGTTACTGTTATAGTGAGTATATGAGTTTAAACGTATTTGAACGAGTAATATCTTCTATTTTAAGGATTGAGAAGGGTTATTAGTAATTTAAGAATACTATTAATGTTCAGGCAATCAAGTTATAATTTATATTTAATTTTAAATTATTTATAATATAAAATACATATTTTACATTTAAATTAGGGAAAGAAACTTTAAAATTTTATTAAAAAAATTTAATTTATTTTAAAAAATTGACGAATGGAATTGATCTGAAGTTGTGAAATTTAATTCGATTTGACTTTTGATCAACCATAATATTTCAAGAATCAATTTTTTTTAGATTGATCAAAACTGAACCATTATTGCTTCTAGAGACATCAGGGCAAACAAAGGCTTTAGGTTCCTCCAACATGGTAAAAATGAAAGTTAGGTTACTTTAAAAATTATAAAATTAAAAATTAAAATAACGATGAAATTATATTTTGAAAAGAAAAAATAAAATTAAAATTTCCCCTTTCTAGCTTCAAACCGTACACGAAATTATGGAGATTGATTAGGTTGTCCAAACAAAACCAGTCCCTGTCTTAATTTATGTCGTTCACTCAGAAATCTTGTCCTCGAAGTAAGGTTCTCTAAATGCCAAACCTACATGGTTTTTGTCCTTCAAAGAACATGCCTCATCAACCAATTTTGTTAGCTTAAAATGTTGAAACCATAAAATAAGGGATAACGCTAGTTTATCATTAACCAACAACTAATTTTATTAAAGAATATTTGATTTACCCAATTGAGAATTTTTGGTATTCAATAACTACATTGAATTTCAATTAAATTTAAAGTCGAAATCAACGGATCAAATACTATTTTTCTCATTTACAAAATTCAAATCCAAAATCTTATTTAAAAAACTCTAAACTACTTACCACTCGACTTAACAAGAAAATTTTGATCAGGGCATGAAATGAACTGGAATTGAGCGAAAAGTCTGACAAAATTAACTTTTCTAATATTCTACACAGATAGATAAGCACATGGTTGAGGATCCCTTTATTTAAGGGTTTTTGACATTTATAAATTGGTGTTGTAGAATCATGCATGCGACATTTTGCTGAAACTTTCAGCAACCCAATATTTTGGATAACTTTATCATTAATACAATAAAATACAACATCAATTATATCATACAAACCCCCATTTGTTTAATCATATCCATTCATCACTTCAATGATTATTATTTCTCCCAAAGAAAAAAACAACAAAAGAAACTGATTTACATATAAGCTTGCTTCTCCCTGTACGCATGCAAGCATGGAATCAATTATAGCCAAAGAGAATAATGTCCATCTCTGCATGTGCATGTATTATCTAAACTTTATGTTTATTTATAATTAATAAAACAACATTACGTGATTCATTAATATATAAAAAATATATATATTTTTTGGTTTCGTATTGGATATTAGTTGTTAATATAAGGTCCATAAGTTTATACCTGTACATAAAAAATACACATACATGGTATGTACATATTGATTGATAAGGAAAATAAAAGAGTTGGATTTATAGGGTAGAGGTCCACAAAGGAAGTGGTCACATGGGAGCATGTGCACTCAAAAAAGTTGATAAAAACAAAGCAAAGCTCCCATTGCCATCAGTTGTTTGGCTGACCATTAACATCTATTCTTTGTTTCCTTCTTAACCACTGATTTCTTTCTTTCTTTTTTTTCAACTGAGAACTATTGCATATAGTTTGGTGCCCAACAATATTGAATTTGGTGGGCTGCATATAAAAAATATATATATATTGTAACTATTTCTAAGCACACTTGTGGGTAAAATAAAAATAAAATAAAATATTTTTTAAATAATAAGTTTTTTTAAAAATAATTATTATTGATAAGGTAATAAAAATGTAAATAATATTTTCAAATTAAGGTGAATTTTAAATCAATTTTGTAAGTATTAGAATGAAGGTTGAACCGGTTGGATTTTCAATTTTCAATTCAATCGATTGAATTGTTTGGTTCGATCACTTAAAAAATTAGAAAGAATAACTTAATAATAATTAAAATAAAAATTAATTAAAGAACATTAAATTTAAAAGATTGTATTCACAAAAAAAAAATCAAAGATAAAAAATAAACCAACAAATAAAAAAATCCAAAAAAATTTGTGTTAGAAAAGAAAATTAATAAAGAAAATAAAAGCCCTAATTAAAATTTTTTTTGTTAAATCCAAAATAAGATTATTATTGTTGTTGTTTTTATTTTATGTAAAATATTTCAACCAAAAGAAAAAAAAAAAAAAAAGAAGAAGCCCTAACAACTTCAGTACATTGGAAATAAAGCTTGAAAAATGCATATAAAAGAATCTGAATGATCGATTGAGTTTTTATTTGATTGGCATCTACATTGTTATAGGTGCAGAAGGACGTGGTTTTGAGTGTGCTGAAGCATATTATCTTACTATTTAAGAGTTGGGAGGAGTTATGGGTGATTTTAAGTATTATATAAAAAAGAGCATATATAATAAGAACCTATAATAAAGTTAATGTTTAAAAAAAACGATATAAAAGCTCAAGCTACATCTCTTTTCTTTAAAAAAAAGGTCCGAAAATGGATGCCAATCAAAATTCTATTTAAATGAAAGGCGTTTGTTGTTGTACCATCGAATCGGTTGACCAAAATGAAGTTATTTTGAAAAGAAAATCAAAAGGTTGGAGAAACGTGAGTGAAAAATACGCAATTAGGATGTAGTCCAAGGGCCTAAAAATAAGCCTGAAACCTGAGGCATATGGCCCATGCTTCAATTTGTGTGCATTAAGAACCCAATTGCTAATGGTTTGGGCTCAAGGGACCCAATCATAAAAGTTTTTGCAAATATCTTTCACACAATTAAAACTATTAACTTTTTAATCGTCTCTATCCCGTGGGTTGCTTGGCATCCAATTGCACATATGAAGTTCCTTTTGATCCTCATCATGTCCCCATCAAAAACTAATAACAACTTTGTCTATTTTATCAGTGATCGATCCAAGTGCTTTAACGCATGACAAGACATTATAAGGGAATGGATGCTCAAGTCCATCTATTAAACAGTAGCTTTTAGTATGTTTTTATTCACATATAACCCTCCACAAAGAACTACTTGTGTGAGTGATCTGTAGGTGATCGTTCATGAATTTTGTTTGAGTTATTTTAGAGACCACTTGTTACAAACATGAATTTTATTTGAGTTATTCTAGAGACCACTTGTTACAAACTCTCTTTTAGAGACAATTAAGGTATAATAATTTTATATAACTCCAAGGATGAAAATGTTATAGTAGAACCACATAGTATATCATGGCAACAACTGAATTGTAGTAGTTCAGTTGTTCGACCAGCACACACAACCTTACAGGACACTACATTGAAGACTATATGGCACTACAAGACAAGACGTGACCCATTATATAGGCCTGAGTGCACAAGAGACCAAGGATCGACTCTTTCCCTAAAAACCCTAGCATTCTTCCCTTCTCTTACTCCTCCTCTCTTTCCATACTCTCGACTCTTCACCAGTCACAAGTAACCAACACTCCTTTCTATTATTCTCTTCCTTTTATTGATTACTAGCAACAACATTAATAATTTTAAAAATAACTTAATTTTATTAATAATGAAATGTCGTAATCATAAACCTTCAAAATTAAATATAAATCCTATAAAAAAAAAATACTCCATTCCATAGGCTACCGCCCTTCAACATGGATCCATCCATGTGTTCACCAAGGTGCTTTGGAATTATTAGCCTAATCTTATCCATAATTAGACCTTCCATTATTAAATTTTATATGGATGTTATTAATTATAGTCTTTTCAATCCAATTTATATATAATATATACAATTTTTTTAAACCCTTTTAAAAAGTACTAATTAAAATTAATTAAAATACTTCCTTTTTTTCAATTGTTATCTTCTTTATCATCATTGCAAGGCATTTACCAATATTTTCTTTCAACACACTAAAAAATAAAGTCATATTTTCTTTAGTTAGTAAGAAATATGATATGAATATACGGATATGTTAAAATTTTTATAATTTAACTTATTAAGATTAACAATAAAATATATAAACATAGCATGAATGCATAAATTTTCATTCTATTTAAAAAATAAATAAAAAAAAGTATGAAATATATTATTCGCAAGAGTTAAAACCGAGTAGACAATTTTTTGGTACATGTTTCACAATTTTAAGCAAACATAGGGTGAGGTGTTACAGCTAGCTAAACGGGATGTCCATGACAATAGCCTTCTTTGCCCAATCTTTAGCCTCTTTTTACACTTATCGATTCACTAGTTCTGATCTCACCACTTCCATACCTTGTAGGAGTGTCTTGATATCAATTAAATGTTAGATTCCTTAAAAAATATTGGTCCACTTTTTTGTCCTTTTTGTTTAACAATTTGCCAAAGTGGTGGATACCTTATTAGCAATTTCTAATATAGTACAAGCCTTTCTAGCACTTAGAAATGCATTTAAACTCATGGGAGTTTACTTCATAGAAAATTGTATTAAGGACCTTAAAGTTTGTATTCGTTAATCTTTTTTCATCATTGGTCCAAGTCACTTTAGGTTCAGGAGTCCTTACACCAACTACATTAATTGTTGGTGGTTCTCGACCAGTCAGAATTTAGCACCAAGCTTTTTGGAGGTCTTGAGATTAATTTTTCACCCACCTCAACAATAAATGAACGATAGGATATCCAATTATTGGGTCTAGAATTGATACTAATTGTGAGTTCGTTGAATTTGCCTTTCAGATTCGCTTTCAGTTGCAACTGGACTAACTTACTATCAATTATAAAATAAAATATGGATACAAAAGTTTGGGTACGCTGTTTGGAAACTTTTTACGCTTATCGGATTTTGCCTAAAGAATAATCCACCATAAATCTCCTTGCACAAGACATGATTTAAGTTTAACTTACTTACCAAGTTGCAACCTCACTTCTATACTCAATCTAGACCACTCTCTTACTAAGATTTCCCCATTAAGAACTTAATTGTAAACTAAACAAAAAGAAAAAATTACTTACAATAGTTTTGCACTGAAATAAGTTCTTCACACAAACAAGATAAATGATCTCCCCTAATCTCCTACGTAAACTATAACAAGTTTTCACTTGAATAGGCATTTAATGGCTTACAAAAGTATAATCAACATGGATCTCTATCTTCTCAAAAATAACCTTCAATTATGTCTTCGATATGGAATGAAGTCACCTAAATATTCTCATGATAATCTTCCTTGCAAATCAAGTCTCTTTACTAAAGAAATTCTAATTCCGTTGAAAGTCTTCATAATGTCTTTACTTGACTTGATTTACCCACCTCAAAGATACGTCTTTCTAGAGACACCTCAAAGATATGTTATTACAAGGTCCATTAGTTTTGATCAAAACATTGACATTTTAAATTTATAATTAGAGTAACATGTGGTCTATAATAACTAGCACTAATATAGCCATAAAAAATAACTAGGAGTACAGGAAGGATTGTTTCCATGTAACAGAACTTCAAATTTCAAAAAAAAAAAAAAATTTCAAGTTGTAATCATGGAAATGGATATTTAGACCTATTTGCTAGGAATTAGTGGGAATTAGTTGACTTTTTAAAAGGGGGAAAAAAAAAAGCATATGCTGTTATTAGAGTGAAATGTTAGTCGGCTCCTAGTGGACGAATTAGGACGATATTAAAAAATATATAAGTTAATGATTTTTTTGAATTCAGTAAAAGTAAGGTATAAAATGTAAATTAAAAAAAAATTAAAGGGTGTGAGTTTATCTAAAACATCTGCAACTATATAATTTTTTTTTTGAAAATAAACAAAATAGTTAAATTACTTAAAAACATTATTTGCTTTATTAGAGTAAAGGGTTATTAGCATCTTTTCAGGAGGATCATTAAATACTTGCAGATTCTCTTTCTAGTCCGAAGCCATTTTAACTATACGGTCAGTATCTTGATTATCTTCCCTTGAGACGTGCTGTAAATTTCAGTGCTCAACATGTGTCAAAAGTTGCTGGATACGCCTGATCAAAGCCAAACTCGATACTGTCGATGGAGTGTCTTGGTGAACCTTGCTCACCTCCAAGCAATCACTTTGAATCGTCACCCTTTGGTACGCGCAACCTTGAAAAAGAATTAGATTATCTAAACCATAATTCGACATCAAAAACTCAACACTAATATTTAATCTATTGATTATGAGTGTTTAACTTAATCCAAGTCGTTGGTTTGAAGTATAATGTATACATGATGATGATTTGTTGCTTTAATAAAAAATTTAATATTTATAAAAAATTATAAATGCCAACATAAATCAATGAATCAACTTAATTAAGTCTAACGTTAAAAGTGAATCATTAAATAAAAACTATTAGTGTATTAGAAGTTCCGCCGCCGCCATTGTCAATCCATCCATCCACTTGTCTGTTCTTTTGAAATCATCAAAATGTAGTCTCTAGCAAATGAGAAAAACCAAATGCTTGGAAGTTATGCAATATATATATATAAAATAAATTCTATCCTCACTCCTCAGTGTCCAACTACTTAATGTCTGCCCATTACATTAACAAAATGCTACATTAAAACCCTATTTTGCATTTGTGCTTATCATGTCTCTATCCTATCTTGTCCCCCAAAATCAATGTGTCATTCGAGTACATGAAAACTTTTTAAATAACTCTTTTACTTATATATATATATATATATATATATATATATATACATGAATACAAATTATATTTATATTTTTGTTGACTTCATATAAATTGAATACAGGATGTATTTTAATTTTTAAAAAAAAGGTTTAATATATTTATGATCATATTACAAAACATTTAGTAATAAATAAGTTGATGCATAATGGGGGTGCAACTTTGTGTAAAAGAAGCAATCCTCTCCAATGGGAAAGGACAAAAAGCTTGTAAGGTATGATACATGTCAAATTGGTGGTCGTCGTTGGTTGTTTCGGTTGCAATTTAAAAGCAAAAACAATGGCATTAGTCAACTCGGCCTTTCTATTCGTCAACCATGCTTTAAAGCCATAACCAAAATTGGTGACAAAAGTGTCACCTCCACCACCCTTTTTTTGTCCTATGACATGATTAATCTTATTCTTATTAGATAATTACTAACTAAATTTAGTATTAAAGAATCACTTAAGTAGGGGTGGAGGTGTGTATAAAAATATAAAATCGGATCGAATCGAAATTTTAAAAAATAATTTATTCGGTAAAGTTTAACATTAATAAAAATATTAAAAAATATATTTTTACAAAATACATAAATTTCTCAAGTTCTAATGGCTAAAATATCCCTATTGATTTGTGATATTACTTAAAATATTTTTATTAATTTTTTATACCATCTAAAACACCTTAAAGACTCCATTAAGAGTTAATTTTATATAATATATTACGAAACAATATCATATTCAAAAAATAGATTAAATAATTAACAAAATAAACCAATAAGTGGTTGGGTGCATTGATAAGACACATTGTACTCTCAAGGGGAGAATGTAGGTTTAAACCTTGAAAGTAACATTATTGATATGGACAATCTCCGTAGAACAGATATGCATAATATCAAAAAAAAAAATTAACAAAATAAAGAAAACTTGTTAGAAAGAAATTGAGTTAGTATGATTGGGACTAAATATAAATTCTATTTGTAAGATACTACAAATGTGATACTATTCATCCATTTCATTGACCCACTTCGATAGGTTGAGATTTGCAATGACATAATATTTGTGTTAAGCATATATCACATACAATTAATTGGACTCGAAAGTTTTGCCAATTTTATTCATCATTTTTAATGTATTGAATAAACGTTTATTAAATTATTTGAAATTAAGGAAGAGAGTAAAGAAGAATTCACCCAATAGAAGTGCCTCCATCAAGGTAGTCCATCTTCTTTACATGTAGATAAATGTAAAATTATATTCAACCCGATAATAAATTTGTTAATCACATCCATACGCATGTGTGAGAAATTCATTATGATTTAGTTAATTGCTTCTCACCAACGAGATACTTGTGCTTTGAGATTCATTTCAAGACATATGAATCTTTTATGTATGACCAAATAAAGACAAGAGACTATTTATATTTAGAGGTTTCACCAAAATTACCTAAGAACTTTTAATCTTTTTCCAGATACGTTGAAATCACATTTTATAGCTTTTGGCACTATAACCATCACCAATTTTCATAAATACTTAGTGTATCAACAACTTTATTAATCTAAATTCTACTTTGCTGATCTATAAATCCTCTATATGTTAGAGGTTAGAGGTTCGAAGCATGCCATGAACACACTATCTACATAAAACTCCATCATTTCGCTCTAGAGTTGCTTCAAGAGATACCCATATGCATGCGTCCTTTAAAACTTGAAGATATATTGATTGTTCAACAATATTTAAAAGGAAAATACACTATTTATATGATGTTTCACGTCAACAAGATATAAATTTATGTTTGGCACGTTTTTAACTTGATCCCTTATAAAATTGTAGCTTGATATACTAAATTTAATAACATTTTTTTACTTAAATATTATTCATTATTATTAACTAAAGTCTTTTTTATTTATCTTTTCAATCAATTAAAATGAATATATTGATTTTAATTTTTTTTAAATTGCAGTAATTTCAATAAAATCAAATTATTATAAGCACAAAATTAAATAGTTAACTCACTCAACTTTAATTAGTATTTTTTATACAATATATTCATAATTCTTTTCTAATCTTTAAATAGGAGGATCAACGCACTTCAGCGCACTCGAGCCCATATCTTCCTATATTGACAACAATGCTGATGCCAATTGAGTTAAGACCTAATCAGAATAAATTTGATGAAAAACCCACACATTTACATATGATGAGACTCGAATATAAAATTTCAAAATTCCTAAAAATTTAACCTAGCAATTGATTTTAAAATTTAGGATAAAAATTCTCAAAACAGTTACCATATTTAACATAAAGTTATAAACATTTAAGTTTGAATTACACAGCATAATTTTATTTTTTTTGGTGATAATCATAATTTTATTTTCAATTACACTATATAAGTGATTAATATTATCAGAGGGGCCCTAAAATCATGTAGTTCATACCGTTTCTATCTTAATATTTTAGTCAAAATTCGGGTGTGTCTCACTCAATACCGTCACATACCAATTAGTACAAAATTTTAATATTTTAAATTGTTTCTTGATTTTTTTTATCTTAAATACTTTTTTTATAATTACACCTTAAAATAAAATATAATTATGTAATTAAATTATTAGATTTAATTAATAATTATATACAAATAATTATGATATGTTCACATATAAAAATATTTAAAGAAATGATAGTTAGAAGAAATGAATTTAAATTTTTTTTTTCCTGATATTTAAGTCATATTTAAATTATGTTGATCACATTATTAAAAGAATTGTATTTAAATATTATTTTAATCCGAACAAAACTAAAATAAGAGAGTAAAAAGAGAGGAGAAGAATGGTTTTTGGTACAAAGGGGTAAGAATCAAAGAAAATGGTAGATGAAAGCAGTCCACAGTATCAAACAAAAAACAAATGGTGCATTCATATGGTACCGACTATACTATTTAGCCTAAAACACAAGTTCCGATGTCGCATAAAGCCTCTTGCTCGACCTCATCCAACAAGAAGTTCATCGGTGGACATGTGTTAACACACTTCAACACTACCCCCGCTGCGTACCAACCTTCACTTCATGAGATCACACATTTATGAACAACACGCCGCCAACCGCTAACCGACTCCTAAGAATCTTTGTCATTTTGTCTCCCTTTCTCTCTCCTCTAAACCCCAAATTAATAACAGCTTAATTTGCTTAACTTATTGTGAAAACACGTATGCAAGCTCTCGTTAAATGAATATAAAATACAACCAAACAAATTTTTTTATAATATCGTAAACCTTTATCAACCAATGATTTATGCACACCAAAACTATATTTTCATTTCTTACTATATATACATAATTTCTTATTATATCTATATGTATAAATTATTGGTAATGCAAAGGGTTGTTGTTAGTGGATATATCTTACATGCGCACCGTCGCTTGCCTGTTCTGGTCCGTGCTTTGACACGTACCACATATATATCCTTTTAGATATTTTCAAAACTATCCTAGCGTTTTTTACTTTTTTTCCTTTTTATTTACTGTTTTGCCCTTTCATTTATAGTATAAATAAACGGTTGATCTCCTCGCACAGAAAAGAAAACAACATTCTCTCAAAGCACTTTCTTGGGAATTGATCTTATTGTGATTTTCCTGATAAGAGCAACTCAAATCGAGTTTCATCTTCCTTATTCGGATGTACGAATTCATTTCTAAAATAATAAATTTACCACAGCAGAATAAATTTTTAAATTTTTAATTTATTATTTATTTTCCAGTCATGCTAACAAATTTGTTTTGGAGTAACTTATTTTCCAACATATATTATATATAAATAGAAACTAAGAAGAAAACCCTACGAGCTTCTATATTTTGACTATGCAATACGCATAATACAGAAATAGAACAAGCCAAAGGCAAGGTATATATATTTTCAGATGACTTGACGACGTAGCTCTTCTTGACTAATAAAGGTGCCATGGAACCCATAAGGAACCCTACTAGGCAACCTTATAGCAGCCACTTGTTCCATGCTCGAACCTTTCACTATCACCATCTCCGACATTTCCTTCTTCTCATCTCTCACCAATCCCATTATATATCCTTCATCTTCATTACCGTTTCTGTTACACGTTTGTTTTTTGTCGGGCACAAAAAATGGTTCACCCCCATAACGCCATGTTCCGTACATGAACTTGGTGACTTTACCTGTCTGCAAATCTACTTTTGCCATGCCCGAACACTTTGGCCATGGATCCGCTATTGCCAAATACACGAAGCGGGTCTTTTGACCCAGGTATTGTCCGTTCACTTGACCCGCTTCCAGGTTCATTCCTGATACAATTACCCTTTGTGTTGACTGTCTTGTTCTTAAGTTCATTCGGATTTCGGATAGTTCACTTCGGAACGTGTCTTTTGATTCGTTGAAAATGGAATCAGGCGGGTTCATGCAGGACCCGATTACTACTATGATTTTATCACCGGTGTCGGATATTTCTTCCCATGCATTCCATAAATGGAAACAGAAGCAATTCGGTACGTTGATCCATTGGATCCCCGACCCGACAACATCGTTTTGTTGCAAGACACCGAATCGGGATGTCTTGTTTTTGTTGTATACAACGGGTGATCCGCCCCGAATCATTTCGGATAACTTGAATACCATTTGGTGATCCGGGATTACTACGAAATTCTCGGTTATGGCAAAGTCGTGAATCATTGTTGCCTGGTCGATGTCCACGTGCAAGTCACGTGACTTCCTTCCGAATTTATCGAACCTGAAGTATTTCAAGTAAGGTTTCTTTAGAACGTTGTAATTCAGGGTGTGTAAATCACCTGTGACTGGGTCTAGTTTTGGGTGAGCGATCAACGGGCAATCGATTTGATCATTGAAGTTGAACCGTCCAATCGTCTCAAGATCGGCGTCGCCGGTGATTTTAACGTGATAAGGAAGATCATCTTCGGACATGGCTAACAGTCTACCATTGAAATAAACAAGCCCTGCATTTGCTACACCCGTGCCGTGTGAACCGTCAACTAAGCCTAAACAGGCTCGAGCCATGTACAGACCGAGTCTAGCTAAACCCAAGTGTCCATGCAGCTCACCAATTGGTTTGGGGAACATGCACCGACCGAACCGGGCTTCTTGAACCAATCGGCTGGTTCGAGTATACCTGCAACTATAACTAGCTTTATTTCCAAGCCCCAAGCTAACGGCATGGATCATCCCATCACCGTCAAACAAATGGTGCCCACCTGAGGGTGAGAACATAGGGTTTGCACCGTTTCGTACGTATACGCCGCGTAAGCAAGCTGGAATCCGACCGACCACTTCCAACCCGTGATGGACCGGACACTCTTCAACCGGTGCAAAGTTCCCTGAAATTTGAACCGCCGGGTCAACCATTCTAGGCAACACATGATTTTTTTCAAGTTGCATGATCACGGTGGTCTCAATTTTGTCCAAAGCCACCGCCGCTAGCTTTTGAAACCGGTTTAAATGAACCGGATAGTTCGGGTGTTGTGGAACCAAGACATTACTACGTTCTCGTTGGACCATGGGTTCAACAACCTCGGGATGCGGAGGTGATCGTGACGGCGCCGGCGGTGATGGCAATGGTAACGGATTTCGAGGAACGGTTTTCTTGGCGGGATTGACGATAAACTTGCGTGTAAATAATGGGGATTGGGTTTGAAGGAGAGATTGATGTTTGGGGGTAAAGAAGTGAAGTGAGGGTTGCATGGTGGAAGAGAAGATCATGGAAAAGAAATAGATTGGTGAGGTTAGTTTAGGTTATATGGGGTGGAGTGGAAGGGTAGGGTTTATATAAAGCGAAAAAAGTATAGTGTTTTGACATTAATTTTTCAGCTAAATCTGGGTGATAGTGGGTAGAGGAATAGACACGTCAGAGATGAGTTTTAACTTTGGAGGAGAGTGTATTTTTCTTTAATCATAAGAGGAGGACAAATTTTTAATAACACCACGTTATTGCAATTTGAGCTCAAATCACACTTAGAGCGGTAAGTATCTTAATCATCATGTTAATATACGAGGTTTTTATTTTTTACATATTATTCTTATACCATACTATTAATATCTCAATAAACTTTTCAGGTAAAATATATGAATTCAAATCCAATGTCTAATTTGATATATGAATTTTGATTTAGTGTAATTATATATATAAAATATGATTTGTGATTCATATATATATATATATAACTTTTATTTTAAATTAATTGTACATATTTAAATAAATATATACATTTTTTTTATATTTGATTTAATATAATGAGTTGTGTATATACTATATCAACATAAAATTGTGCTATTTTGATAATGTTGTTAGTGATTTGTAAAAATTAAATCAAATTAATATTTCATATACAAAATCTCATAAAACCGAAGTTTTTGTATAATATTGCATATTAAATTAAACTTCATGTATAATTTTGATATTTATCCTGAAATTTTTTTTTCATAAAATAAAAAAAGTAATATATATTTTGATACTTGAATTCGATTTATTAATTCCAATTGGTACTTATAGATTTTCCTTTTACCAATTAACTACTTCAACTTTAATTCTCATATACAAGCTACCTCAAAGTGTCACTCCATTTTAAATTTTATGATTAGACCACATGTTGCTGAAAATTTTAAAAAGTTACATTTTGTAGTAATTTGTATAATAGAATTAAAGTTGAGTTATTTAATTGGACTAAGGAAATCAAAAGTATTAATTTGAATTAAGAAATCAAATTATATTCACCTTAATAAAAAATTATGGTTCATCAATGTGGTTTTGGTAGTATTGACCAAAAAAAAAAAAAAAACGAGGTTCTAGGATATTGTTAGAATTACAATGAAATTATTTATATAAATATAGTTCGTAGCTTGTGAGGTTAAAAGCTATTTTTTATGGTAAAAGTTGATGGGTAAAATACTTTGACTTCTGCTGTTAAAATTATAGTCAAAATTTTGAAAAATAAAAAACAATAAAATAATGCTTTTGCCTTTAAAAATTGACTTTGGGAGATGTTATTATCTTCTTATCTCTAAGCTTTTGTTGTTTTAGATTTAGTTTTTTTTAATGTGTTATTAAGGTGTTTTTCATGTTCATTTTATTGATTATTAAGATTAATTTTTGAGATTTGTGATTTTTTTTTTTAATAACATTCAAGACGTACTTTATTATTATACCCAAATTTTAACTATGACTTGTAATTATCACCATAAGACTAAACTTTTATAAGGTATACTTTAACATAATTTTTATTTGTTCTAATATATATGATTTAAGTTAATTTATTCACCCCTGAAAACTTGATTAATACAATCAAGGAAGAAGTAAAAGAAAATCAAAGCAAGCTTACAAAAAATGATAATTAGAGACGATAGAAGTGATGGGTTCTTGTATGAATCCTCCCAAATATTGTATTTAGGTTATATTTATTAAACCTCACGTGGATGAATGCACAGAAATGTGAACAAAATGGTGGTGCAATTAAAGCAGTGAAGTGGGTTGGTGGGCCACCTCCAATAAGTTGCCAACACCTACTGCCTCCAACATGGCTAACCCACGTGGCCCTTCTTCCTTATTAAACCCAAAAAGAAAAAGAATTCATCACCATTAAACCATTTATTTGTTTTCACTACCAAAAAAAAAAAAAAAAAAGAGAGAGAGAAAGAAATGAATTACTTTGAGTGGTAGAGCTTGTGACATCCCACGTGTAAGTAAAAGAAAACACGTGTCTAAATTGAGGTTTGGGTACCCACGTGGATGAAAAACCATTGATTTGCCCTTTGTTTGGGTTTCTCCTGTTATAGGGAACATTGGATTTGTTGCCTAATTTCAGGGACATTGGATTTAGACCACTCATCCCTCCATCTTCCGTTATTATAGTTTTTAGATGGCTTTTGACAATAATATTAAATCCAAAGAGAATTTGTGTTGAGTTTCAACGTTCAAATGTTTATAATATAATTTATAAATATCAATCCTCCGAACTATTAACCATGTAAATATGTAATCATTATTGATGTGATTGACCTACTTTGATTTTATCATCATATTAGACAAACTACAATATTACTTGTTCAATTACATTATATTTAAATACGTCTTTGCAATATTTTAGGTAATTTTTATGTGTAATTAATCCAACACACATTTATAATCATTTATTTAACCCTATATTCATATCCAACATCGAATAACTTATTTATTTAATATAAAAATATTTCAACTTTTAAATACATAAAAGGACCTTCTCATTAATTCAAAGAAAATACCATATTTACTCATAAATAGTTATGTAAACCCTTAAGCTCTCAACATCATTTGCATGAATCACCAACTAACAAAGCGTCTCTATGCCCTCCTCGAGACTAATGAAAAATCAACATACCGAGAATACACCACTCAACCTGTTGAGGATTTGAACCCCTCAACAAGTTTTAATACGTAAAACTAACCGATTCCTCAACACACACATTTCCATAAATATATTCTTCCGGAAATTGGAATGCAAATCGCAGTGAAGAGACATCTAAATGAAGCATAAATTAGGGCTTTGACAGGTGAAAAATGTTTTTGATGGGGAGTTCATTTTCCAACTAAATAAAATTTAAAAACGTTTCAACAAAAACAACGAGTTGCATGCCAATGCCATGGCCCTATAACTTTACACTGCAGATTTCAAAACCTGTCTGCTGCTCACTTCATTCTCTGTTGCTTAACCGTTGTATCACTCAAATCTGCAGGCAACAGACAAAATCATAACATCAAAACACAAATTTCACCAACGGTTCATCAATATCATCTCTTTGCGGACACCAGAACCAGAGGTAACTTCTTCAGCATTCAAATGAAGTTGAGGAATTAACATTAAGGTTTAAATAAGAAAAACCTATGTTTGCAAGCTACTTAGATTCGGCTCAAGAAAAAAAATACATCTAATGTCTCGATCATTGTCAAGTTGAACTTGAACTATTGAACAAGCTTAATCCAAGTACCTTAATGCTTGACTGGAGAAATACATAAAACCTAATCAAAATTTTCTTCTTCTAATTAATATTGAAAAATCTCAATAAGAACTTGAACTTAAGTTTTGAGATTAAGCAGAAATAATGAAGTTTAGAGTTGAGCATGAAAATCAAGCTCATTTTTTATCAGATAAACAGACCTAAGTGAGCCATACTGAACGAGCTTGAGCTTTAAAACTTGACTAAACTAAGTAGGCATGATAATGTCCAAGAAGTCTATTAAAAAGATGTTTACCTATCACAGATATATATTTGCTTAAGATTTTTTTTATTGTCATAAAAAACAACTGATCTGCTGGTATGCTCACATTCAATTTATAGATGACTTGCAAACCGGGCATGAAGTTTTCCGACTCAGCCATGGATCGATACACTGAAACATGAGAAAAAAGAGAAAAAAACATTAAACTCATCAACATTCTCGTGTAAGCAACGTCAATGAAATCAATTGCAGAAAGGAAAAACGAAGTGGCATCGCCAAGATAAAATGGCTTACATCCTTGTGAAATTTATGTAGACAAGGAAGATGGCGAATGGTTTCTCCATTTGCCGGGGTCTCAAGGCATATGGCACAAACTTCCTCAAAGTTATCAGTCTGCAGTGATAAAAAAATTCAAATCAATAATTCACAATGAAGATCAGGAGAGTGAAGCAAAAGCAATGGATAGTATATTTGCAATGATGAAGAAACAACTGAACGTCAAACCAGCATAATCTTTGTCATTGGTTTTATACTGATCAAACTGGTTTTCTTCTGTTTCATTGAATCCTTGTTTCTTGGGATATGCCAGACCAAATGGGTTCATCGTTTCCTGATTGAACCAGTCTGACCGACCAGTCAGGCCTGGTTTTTTCATGACTAATTTGCAAGCATGTAGATGAGAGTATAAAAGAAAATCTATATGGTGTCTTTTTTTCACATGACCAAGAAATTTACCTGCACTTTGGAGAGTGGTAAACTGTTAATTTGGTGAAGAGATGCACCAGTATGTTGATGATTATTATCATCAAGGGTCAGAAACCTTTCATAATCGCCACTGCAAGAATATCAAAAGGAGACAAGATATAATAACTTCAAGTACCACTTGTAATCCAAAGATAGGAAATTGTAAATAGAACATGAAGCCAAATAGAAATATGAAAAGCAGAAATAAAAAGGAAAAATTACAGATGGTAAACAATAAATATTTAAGTTAACAGCTACAGAGATTATTAGTCATTCTCGACCTATACTAGATACTCCTACCAGCACAAATAACATGCCATTCCACAAATTTTCATCATCTTAATTTTTCTTCAATTAAAAACTGCAATATGATAAATATGTGCTAGTTGTGAAATTAGGTGGTCTATCTATGACAATAAAGAAGCTTGGATGAAAAATATAAACAGTAGACTTTGATGTGTTGAAAAACTGATTGAGAAGGATAAATTGGGCATGTTAAAATCACCTTATAGAAAGGTTTGTGAACCATTTTAGGACGCTATAACCTAATTAATTTGTAAAATGTACTAGGTTTGCTAATTACCACAAGTTTAGATAATATCAACCCAAGATGCATGATAAATAGTTGGTTTCTCTCAAAAATATATATATAAATTAGCCAGGCTGTGACATTATCCAGAGCTGATCTTACCATAGTTGGCACCAATTCTGTTGTTGTGGACGCTGCAGTATTTTTAGTTGTTTCTAGTGGAGGTAGTTTTCGGTATGTGGTAGGATTCTTGGAATAAAAGTTCTCTGTAGGATTGTATTTAGAAAAAATATTTTGGTAGGACTTTATTTAGTTTGATATGACTTTCCTTAATGAGTGTACAAACCCTACAGGAGATATGGGACTCTCTCTAACGAATTCTAAGGTTTCATGCTCCCTTTGATGAGTACGAATTATTAACCAAAATAGGTTGTTACAGAAATCGAAAAACAAAGGGAAGAAATTGATCATGAATTCCCTTTAATGAGTCTATAACGTGACTCTATTTGTGTATTAACATCTGTGTATAGTAACTGAACATTTCTGCATAAAGTGCAATCCCTCAAGATTGAAATCGCTTTTCACAGCCCAAGGGCCAAGACACTTGTAATTGCAACCAAAACATGGCCTCATTGTAACCTCTAAATAAATTGTCTATCAAATTGAAAGATGCAATCATATGGCAACACAGATCCAGTTAATAGAAGAAAAATCTTACTCGTTAAAATCATTGTGAACTCGGAAGATGTGACCAGCAATGTCATCATCATCTCCAATAGCAGCCTCCATGGCTTCCAATATATCAAGTCGCTGTATCAGAAAGCCCTAAATCAGTTTTTGTTGAAAGTAAAGAAATAATGGATAGGACAAAAAGGGGGGGAATTTTACCATATCCAAATCCATGTCCAAAGGAAAGTGAAAATTCCTTGTCCTAGATGGTACTGCTCGACGTTGATTCAAAACCCGATTCCTCAACCGCGGCACTCTAGCAGAACTAGAAAAACGAGCCCGTACTCCTCTCCTATTTGAAGAATTCTGAGAAGTCCGCAATGGAGACCGAGTACGCGACCGCCTTGTTGACCCTCTCTGCATAAGCAAAGAATAATGTTACAGGAGGAACTTACACAAATTCTAAAGGAAAGGGACTCCAGCAGAAATAGGAGAACGAGCCCATACTCCTCTCCTATTTGAAGAATTCTGAGAAGTCCGCACTGAAGACTGAGTTCGGGATTGCCGTGTTGGGCCTCTCTGCATTAGAAGCAAAGAATAATACATGAGGAACTTATACAAATTCAAAAGAAAAGCATCAAGTTCATATGGTTGAAGAGAGAATAAAAACAATCAAGTACCAAAAAGAAAAATGATCCAAATAGGATTAGCCAATACATTTCTTTTATGTTAGAAAAGTAAAAACCTTGATTGGATATAGTACTATGTATCATGATAGTACTGTCTGATAAATACAAATATACATCCTACAATTGAAGGCCTTTCCACTGAATCAAATAGCATGAATGAAATATAGTTTCTCCTCTCTTCAGTGAGCAAGATTAGCACCAATCAAACAGTATAATTAAGGCATTTGACCCAGCAACAACAGGAAAGTACTCATAAAGTTCGACCTCTACCTTCTTTGATAACAACCAAAACAGTTAAAGCATCTAAATACCGATTCAGTGAGGATGGTTCCTAAAGTTTTATGCAAGCTCTTTCATACTCTTTCAAATGAAATTGTTTATTTCACATTAAATAGGGTTTCCATAGAGATAGAATAGTCAAAGAAAGGATATTGGCGTCAAAGTAAGTTAAAAACTTCTTGAAATTAAACCAACAACGAACACAGCATCAATATCATTCTGAGATCAGAAAAATATAATTTTCCATATTAAACTTGAAAAAGAAGCCTCTCAATTGAAAGAAAAAAGAGAAAAAAGATAAGAGAGGGATGATGATAAAAACATCCTGTTAGCAATGTCAGGAAACAATAAATTTCAACATTAAACAAGAAACAAAGGGACAAATAACTAAGCAGGAACCAACCAAAATGTTTGGCATACACAAGAATAATGTGTTTATACTAAAATAGAAAAGATAACAAGATTAATTATCGATGTCAAAGAAAGAATTTTAATAATGCCAACAAGTGCTTGAGTCTCCGCATGCAAACAATTATTTGTGACACGTCAAAATGAAATTATTTATTTTAAGATAACCCCCGGAGTATGCATGAAGATTAGGCAGTAAAGGGAGACCAAGTGCAAACCAAATAATAGCATACATGTATCCTGCACATGCCCAAAGCTGAAAAGTATTGGTCACTCTTATAGGTTTACAATATTTGGTACTTGAATGGCCATATAAACAGAGACGTACTTCCTCTAAAGTTTGTCTCACTAATTCCTTCAATTAGTGGTATATCATCAAAGAGTCTTGATAAAAGCTTATTACATAGTCCCCTTTTTTGGGATATGGTAGCATGACACAGCTGGATAAAAGCTAGCTTGTCTAGATTTGCAGGTTGTGGGTTCCCATACCCCTTTTACAAAAACATTAAGGTATTTTTATCAGAGGTACCAAGACTAAAAGCAAATATAGCACTCAGCTTCAAAACCTTTTTAGGTCCAATGACCAAGCTAGACCAGGCGGGTAGCCCTCCACACTTCCCATCGATGCTCTCTATCCCTCACAATCTCAGGATTTGGTTCCAAGTCTTCAGGTACAACCAAATTTACCGCCTTAGCTAGCCGTACTAGATTTTGGAGACAACTAAAATACATGTGTTCACAAGCTAAAAATAATTTCAAATCAAGCTCAGATCAGTTACCAATCAAATTCTGAATATACTCTCAAGCCTTTTAGTCACAATCAAATATGAAAAAAAAATTTAAATAATGAGGAACTACAAAACCCTTTACTTACCTCAAGGTTGTTGTATAACCCTGCTCATTTACCATGTGGAGGGGCAAAATCACTAAAACCAAGTCTCTTCTACTTTTAAGATCAGAGATCCGTGCCCCTTGTATGGCATGTTGCCAGTAGTTTAAACACAAATTTAGCAGCTATCTTATACCATTGTTCATAAAATATCTAATGATGCAGTCATTCATGACACTCTGAGGTAATCATCAACTAAAGAAAAAAAACTTGAAGTTTACTCACCTGCTGAGGCTCATGAATGCTACGATTAGAAGTACTTGGGAATGTATCTTCCTCCTGCTGAAGAGCCCTTGCAATGTTTTCATCAATCTATAGAAAGATTCATAAACATTTAAAAGTAGCTAATAGAAATAAACAAGTTATCATTAATTAGGGAGAAAGGTGTTAAATAAAAACAGAGCCAACCTCATTGTTGCCATATATTGAGACCTCATGATATAATTGTTCTTGGAGTTCACGGGCCAATATTTCATCTGCTTCAACTTGTCTTGCCCTAGCCTCTGATTCCTCGTCATTCACACAGTCTCCATGATTGGCATCCACATTTGTCCCTCTCATTTCAGATACCTCATCAAGATCCGAAACATTCAGATGGTGCCCAGTATTGATTCTAGATGACCCTAAACTAGATGATCCCCAAGATGAGCCGAGAAACACAATGTCTGTGTCATTAGGAATGACCCTAGAGCTTTCACCACTATTTCCTGAGGATAACACATGTTTCGTTTGCCTTTTAGACAGCAGATTTTCTGCATGAGAAGGTTCACTTTTTTGGTTGAATTTTGAGAAGATGACAGGAGCTGTTTCAGTTGCATCACAATTTTCCAGACAACCAGATGGAATCCTGTTGCTTCCTCTACTAGCATCGTTTCTTTTTACAACTTTATTTTCATTTTGTTGACTCACATGGCATCCAACATTTTTAAATCTGCTGAAACAATGTGAAGCTGCATGCTCTGCATTCTTTGAACGGTTGTGTGCGCTTCTCCAACCACCTTTTTCCTCAAAGCATTCATCTCTAATCGAATCACCATTAGTACCACTAGCTTCTCCATTGTTCACAGCACTGCAGCAGGTAAACCGCATGTTTTAGTCATACAGACCCTTCTAGTTTAGAATTAAGGAATAAACAGAAGTTAGTCTTCCACAATTATCTTGACATAAACATGAAACTTTAAAAAATGCTATATTGTCCTTTTATCACAGGCTATTCAAAGCTTCTGGCAGGAATTGCAGCCATCTCTTTGGCAAACATTTAATACAGGAAATGAAACCAATAAACATAAAAAGAAAGCAGCGTACAGACAATAGGCAAAGAAATCCAATTAGTGAAGAACACAACTTAAAATTTTACCTGCCAGATAAACTAATACAATTAATATCCTGATCCATAGATACGCGAGGATGGGCAACACCTTTTCCTTTCCCATAATTATTTTCTCCAGCAATTATCTCACTAATGTCTATACAAGGATTATTGCTAACCGCATTCCCAAAATTTTGTTCAGATTTAAAGCTGTTTTGGGATTGTTCATTGACTTGTTTAGCCCTGATAGCTATATTCTGGGGAGAGATGCAGCCATTTCGAACCAATCTTCTTTTTGCAGTTGCTCTTGGTGAGACAACATTTTGGCATGCAGGCAATTGCTTGTCCAATCTAAGAGGGGAACCACAAGAGAGATCCACCCCTTTTGCATGATCAGTAACTGAACCAACACCTTCAAATCCAGTGTCATTTATTTTTTCTTTTCCCTTGCAGTTATTTCTGGATGTTGCAGAATTGCTTGAAGAATTATATATGTAAGAACCACCATTTCTTGGTACGTTGCCTTCATTTTTTCCTCCTGCTGAGCAATTTTCTGATCCACCTTGCGGAAATTCCATTTCAGGTTTATGCATATTCCGCCTAGTTAAATTTACCATAGCATGATCTTTTCCAAATCCAGATGATTTAGATGGCAACTTAGAGAAAGGAGCTTTTCCTTTATCCATGTATTGCTCTCTAATGGAATTCCTGCTTCTCTCCATTGTTGTTTTTCGGGATAGAGGAGCATTTTCTCGAGCTTTCTCCAGTGGGGATAAAACTATTGTGTTTTTTCGATGTTCAGTTTCATCAAACCCACCTGAAAGTTTTTGAGGGTGTCTATAACGTTTTCTGTTCTGCCCATTTTCAGCAACCACTCTATCTCTGCCCCTTAGCAAATCCAAAGATGCACTATTAGAACCTCCCACATGATCAGCTGCATATAAATTGCCAACACGATGACCTCCATGCATTCTCCGTGAAGATAACCTATCAGGAGTGTCAGGTATGTCCACTAATGAATCAATGTCCATGTCCTCCATTTTCTGCGACAAATTAAACATAGAAATCAGGCCCTGACTTCACATGAAGCTTCAATTACAAAAGTATGATTTTCATGCAAAAAATTTCCTATCCAAAGGCGTTTAGCAACATTATACTCCAAATTAAATTATCAGCACCGGAAAACTCACCCTTTTATGACAATAATCTAAGGCAATGTAACCCCCAACCAAGCAAATTAACACCTTACTTCCCTAAATTTCTTTTTAGACCTTCCTTAGAATATTATTTAGCCCCTAAGCAACTGTGTTACTCAAACTCAAATGTGAGTATCATGTATGAGTATGAGTCCAACACAAGAGTTCTCAATTTTTTCCAAGTTTTTCAGTGTAATCGAAGGGTCCTTAGAGAATCATATCCTCATATCCATATCAAGATATGCACCAGACACAAATATTGAAAATAAGTAACTAAACGGAAAGGATGAGCCCAAACAACATAGAGAGAAAGTAGGACATTAAAATTGTTTCTGTTGACAAATAATGCAACAAAAATAAATAAGAAACAGAAAGTAAAGAGTAAATGCTCATAAAATATACCACTAATAGAAGGAAAACTCAACAATTTCCAATACAACTTTGAACACTCTAAACATCCACATGCCAAGCAAAACTCACCCATGTGACGTTTATTATAAACTGAATAAAAAAAGAATATCAAACTTGCTGGGTAAAAGATCGCAATGCCTAAAGCAACAACGAATTTCGACCTAGCAAAACGAAAATTCTCAATTATTATATCCAGGCAAACTGTTTCAAATAGTAGCTTTATTATTAGGAAATAAAAAATAAAAAACCTATATCAAATTCTAATCCCAATAATATACACTACTAATTCTCTAGAATTACCAGATACTAATAAAACAAAAAAAAAAATCTATGTACAAACAGATAAAGTAATCATACCAAAAATCAAAATAAAAAATTATATATTTGTAGAATTGAGAGTAATAGCTTTTAAGTTTACATATTCAGCAAATAAATATAATAATAGATGATCAAAACGGCAAAAAGTGAATAACTAAATTGACATTAAAAATACAAAAAATTAAGAAAAATCGTTACCAGATTTTATTTCCGCTTTTGGTGATGATAGGGATCGCGGAAAAGGAACGAAAATTCCAGGAAAAAAAGAAACAACTTTGAATACTTCAAATCCCTAAGGAGGCAATGCCATCAACTCATCTCAGACTCACCTTAAGATTTTACGAATTTGGTTTTGTTTGTCTCTTTCAATTTCTTCAGGGTCGGCAATTCGGATAACCTGTTCCGGGTCGGATCTAGGTTTTCCCTCAAAAGTTGGGTTTCCAATGGACCGGGTTTAGTTATCAAAGATGTATATTTATATTTTTTGAATAATTAATTGATGTATATTTATTTATATTGCAATAAGGATAATTTACTCTTCGATTTTTATATTTTTTATCAACTTTATTTTTATTTTTGGTTAAGTTTCGTTATTAATCTTTCAAAAGTATTTAAATTATTTTTAGAGAGAGTTTGTTTCAATGAATCTTATATTACATTCCGTAATAAGATTATAGGAATGTAGCATTACGGATGGATTATGAGATTGTTTTGTTTGATTTATTTAGCTAGAATGTAAGATTCAGGTATTTGGTTGACAAGATATAAGATCACTTAAAAACACATTTTACTCAATTGTTTTTAAAATCTTTTTTTTCACAAGTTTAGTTCATTTAATATTTGTTAGTCTCAAATTTCATAAAATTATGATAAAATTATTACAAATCTATTTTTTATTACAATTTGTATATTGATAAGTAAATATATAGGGTTGAAATAAATTTATAAATCATAACTATAATAATTCATAAAAAAATTAATCGCAACACCAACCATAATTATATTTATAGCTATAATTGATATATTAATAAATAATTTATTAAAGAAAATATAATTATTATAATTGTAATGCATGATTTCTACTAGTTCACTATTAAGGAAGATAATTATTTTTAATTAACCTTAAATTTTATTCAAAAAAGAATAGTCTAAACTAAATAGAATAATAAAAACAAATGGTAATTTGTCCAATTTTTAAGATTACACCCATAATCTAAGATTAACCAAGGAATGGGTCGTGATGAGATTACACTCTATATTACGAGATGGCCACAACGTGAGTTTATGGAATGAACAGAATGTTTAATCCAATCACCATAATCTCATTCCAAAATGTAATATTACGGGTTATAATCTTACATTTGTTGAATCAAACGCCCCTTAATTAAATTTATAATGATTTTAGCATAGTAATCCGCTAATAATTATTTTATCTCATATTTTATGTCAACAAATAATTTTAAAATTATAAAAAAATGAAACTTGAGAAGAGTTATTGCAAATTCATAAAAATTCAAAAAACTAATATGAAGTATAGTAAGACCTTAACTACAGCTTCCTTATGCAATTAACTACGTGTACAATTATTTGATTTATAAAAGATCAATTTTCTGTTAATTCAGCGACTAAATTAATTATATTTTATTAATGAGTTACTTTATAATAGAGATGTTCATAGGTTGGATCAGGTTCTAACAAAATTTTAGGACTGTTTGATAGGTTCAGGTTTGCCCTGGCCTGAAAAATGTGCTTAAAATTTTGCTCAAGCCCGAACTGAATAAAAATTCTAAAATCAGGGCTTGGCTTGGTCTGCCCCACCAGTATTAAGATTTTTATATACAAAATTTTAGAAATATAATACACCACAAATACTAAAAACATTAAAATAAATGTTTCTCAACAATTTAAAAATAAATTTAAAAAATATTTATACTTAAATAACACTAAGATAAATGTAACTTAACAAACAAATGCATCTAATAAGAGTTATACAATATCCAAATAATAATAACAAAATAATAGTAACATATAGTGGAATGATAGTAAAACAGTGACAAAATAACATTTTTTTTTTGTAAATTTGGACCAAGCTAAGCTTGAGCCGAAAAGATTTTACTCGAAGCTCAACTCACTTTCTAAACAAATTTTATTTTTGTCCAAACCCATTTTCAAGCTTATGTTTTTATTTAAACCTTCTAATTTTTCAAAGCACATTCGAGTTGAGTAACTCAACCCATAGATAAATTTAAGAATTAATTTGTTTTGCTGGAGCGATGGACAAATTTATGATATGGGAAAATTATTGGGTGAATTCCTCATCAATTAAATAGATATCTTTCTATTGATTATTATGTTTGACATTTTCCCTACTATAATAATAAAAGAAAAGCAAATAAGAGTTCTTATTTTAAAAATATATAATTTGGGTTAAATTATAAATTTAAAATCGAAAATGTTTGTGAATGAATTTACACTAAATATTTGTATTTTTAATGTTGAATCTAAATATTTTGATTAAAATATCATTTTAATATTTTGATGAGTCAATTAATTTATTTTAAAATTTAAAACCATGAATAATAATTTATAAATGTCTCATAGATAACCTTATATAATAAAAAATAAAGTGAAAATTAGAAGTGTTTACGTAATATCAATAAAATCTATATTTATTTAAATTTAACTTGATTTAAAATTTAAAATTTTAATTAGTTTTATTCATGTTCGTATAAAAATTAAAATTTCGAATCTTAAATCAAAATTTAAACTTGAAGAGGGAGCGTGGAATTTGTGTAGTGTAAATGAAGATAGGCCGAAAGCGGTGGTACCCTACACTTGGGGCCGTTGGCATTCCCTAAATGGGAATAGCAGTGGCCCTCCAATGCAGTTGGGAGGTGGAGGCAATTTGGAAGTATTTGAGAGGCTGTACCTAAAACCATTATTATTTAACCTCCCCTAATTTGGCACTTTCTGAATCAATTAACCCTTTTTAAACAAATAAAATTAATTATTTTCCTGCTAACCAATCATTTAATTCCATCTTTAATTTTTATTTATTATAATTTTCGAAACAAGAAATAATAACATACAAAAATGGTAACAAGAAAGCAAAGTTCTCCTCTTTTCCTGGTTCACATGCAATTTCCTTTGACTCTTCTTGTTCTTATCCTCCTTAAAAAGGTAAAAACTAATAAAATAAATTTAAAAGACAAACCCTTTAAGAAGCCTAAAATTCCAATCTCTTCCACAAAAATGAAAAATCCCAATTTCAAAACATCACCTTTTCTTTAACTTTGGGTCTTCTCCTTTTCAGTTATTTTGACTCTTTTGGTTTTAGAAAAGCTTCATTTTTGTTGTTGGGTTTTCTTGATAGGTGGGGTTTTGTTTACTTTCTTGTGTAGTTATTCTTTGCTTTGATTCTTTGCGCATCATTTTTTTTTCCTTAACTCCTTTTACCAGATTCACCACCTGTTTTTTTTTTTAATTATTATTATTTTTTGTTTGAAACACCCGCGTGCATGTTCTTCGGTTTGTCTGATCTGGATTGGATCACAAGGTTCTTTCCTTTTTTTTTTCTTTTTTTTTTTTTATACTTTGAAGAGTAGTAAGAGGGAAACAGAAATGGAGGTGTTTTTGATAGGGTTGAGTGCTTGAAAATATCTTCCTTCTTTTTTGGGGAGCATTATTTGGTTGCTCAGAAAAAAAAAAAAAAGGAAGAAAGAAAGAAGCAGGTGAGAATTTTTTTGGATCTCTATTACGTGTCCTCCCCAATGATTTTTTTGTTTATCGTAGTTATGATAACTGTCCAACACTGCATTTACGATGGAATTTGATTTGGGTTTGATTGGTTTTTGGCTGAAATTACGATTTACTGCTCGTTCTAGTGAAAAAAAGTTGTGAATTGTTTTTTTACTCTTTTAATTTTTGTGTGAATCTGTTGGTTTGTAGGGTGGATTGGTGTACTTATGTGCTTCCATTGTTAGGGGACTTTGAGTTGAAATTGAGTGTTCTAATGTTGAATGATTGAAATTGGGTATTAAGTGGAAGCTTAATCTTGGGGATATGGCGGGTATTGATGTTTCTAAGTATGCACATAGTGCTGTGCACAAGGCTGTTGCTACAAAGGATTATGCTGGTCTTAAGAGGATACTCGCGGCGCTCCCACATCTTGGGAATCCGACTGAGATTCAAACTGAAGCAGCCTCATTGGCCGAGGAAGAGAAGGCTGATGCGATCTCTGCCGTGATTGATCGGCGCGATGCTCCTAACAGGGATACTCCTCTTCACTTAGCTGTTAAGCTTGGTGATGAAACTGCAACCGAAATGCTTATGGGTGCTGGTGCTGATTGGAGTTTGCAAAATGAACAAGGATGGAGTGCACTCCAAGAAGCAATTTGTAATCGGGAAGAAGCTATTGCTATGATTATTGTTCGGCATTATCCGCCATTGGCATGGGCAAAATGGTGTAGGAGGTTGCCTCGCTTGGTGGGAACTATGCGAAGGATGAGAGACTTTTACATGGAAATCACATTCCATTTTGAGAGTTCCGTGATACCTTTCATTTCCAGGATTGCTCCTTCGGATACATATAAGATTTGGAAGAGGGGTGCAAATCTGAGAGCTGATATGACTTTGGCTGGATTTGACGGATTCAGAATTCAACGTTCAGATCAGAGTATTCTTTTCCTTGGTGATGGTTCGGAGGACGGGAAGGTTCCTCCTGGATCACTATGTATGATCTCTCATAAGGATAGAGAGGTGATAAATGCTTTCGATGGTGCTGGTTCTCTAGCAACTGATGAAGAGGTTCGACAAGAAGTGGCTGCAATGTCTCAAACTAATATATTCAGGCCTGGTATAGATGTGACACAGGCAGTTCTTTTGCCACAAGTAACATGGAGGAGACAAGAGAAAACTGAAATGGTGGGTGCTTGGAAGGCTAAGGTGTACGATATGCACAATGTTGTTGTTAGCATCAAATCTAGGAGGGTGCCTGGTGCCATGACTGATGATGAGTTCTTTGCAGCTTCCAATGGAAATGAAACAGAAAGTGAGGAGCTTGATGAGATCTTGACAGAAGATGAAAGGAGACAACTTGAAGTTGCTCTTAAGTTGGATTCTTCAGAAATATCCAATGAGAACGGGGATGGTATTATTGGGCATCGCCATAGTTGTTATGAGTCCAGGGAAATCCCTATCGAGGAGACCAATGGTTATAAAAGTGTAGAGACTAAGCAGGAGAAGAAAGGATGGTTTGGTGGATGGAGGAAACGGGAGCCAAAGCATGAAGTGCAGAGGAAGATTGTGCCACCTAGGAGTTCTCTTTCTGTAGATGAGAAGGTGAGCGACTTGCTTGGAGACTCTCCATCTGGGAATCAGATAAAACCTGGTAGGCATTCTGTGGAGATTGTGGCAAGGGATGATCATCGGAGGACAAGAGATTCACGAACAACTTCCACTAGTTCAGAAAGTGGTATTCGGCGCAAGGAGATTGGTCGGGAGAATGAGTATAAGAAAGGGTTGAGGCCTGTTCTTTGGCTTTCTCCAAACTTCCCGCTGCAAACTGAAGAACTCCTGCCATTGCTAGACATTCTTGCAAATAAAGTCAAGGCAATTCGTCGGTTAAGGGAACTGCTCACTACAAAGCTTCCAGCTGGAACCTTCCCTGTCAAGGTATGTTCCTTTTATAAACTTTATGTGCCTTTTGCTTTAACATTATTTGCCTTTATTGTTCGGATTTGTTTTCATTCTAATAATGCACATTTCTTAATGATCGTATATATTTATATGTATTGTTTTCTCTAATGATCGGCTGGTCTCGCTCCTAGATAATCATGGGAAGGCATTTCCCTACATAGAGATATGGTTTTCAAAATATAGTTTTTTTTTAATGTCAGAGTGGTCACCTAGACAATTGTATATGATTTTCTGCTTGATACTTTGAGGCTTGCTGATTACTTGAAATTTGTGCTCCATTAGATAGAGCTGTTAGTGAGTTTTTGGGAGAAATAGATGCTTTTCTAAATTGAGATGTTAGAATCCATTTAATCTTACACAATTAGAACCCACATTGGGCTTATACTTGACTTTAGTAGAGTTTAAGACTAGGATTTTGGCATCTTTGTGCCTGGTATAAGATCCAGTTCTTCCCTTCATCTATTGATGGAGATATGGATACATTCTTTTGTTTCAATGGTGCCAATGTACTGAACTCATTCCTCGGTTTTGGGGCTCTCTGCAAAAGATAAAAGAGAAAAAGTAGGAATGGTGGCTAAGCAAAAAGAATGCCACTCATTGCCATCGTTATCCAGTAATGATCTGGAAGTCCAAGAAAATAACCTGTATCAAACAAAAAGACATGTTGTTGGTTTTATTTACCTAGCAACATCTCTTAAGGATTTTGAAGCTCCTATTTTTATGTTTTCTTCCAACTAAAAGTTGCATATCATTGAACGCTTTGACATGTTTTGCAATCAGTTCCAAGTTTGACATCTAGTGATTGAGGTATAGGAGGGACTTGTCCATATGGGTTTCCTGAAATGGAAATCATATGTTCATGGGATTGCCCTTTGCTGTAGGCTCGACATTTGCTGTCCTTTTTTGTCTATGCTGTTACTTTCTATTCCTATACATTTTTCCTGGCATTTAAAAGCGGCAGTCTCTTATTTGGTGTTAATTCCAGAAACTTTGTTTTGTCTAGATTTCCTAGTTGTTTCGATTTTAAGTCAAATACTGTCTGATTGATGGTGTGCTTGGTTTCTAACATGATTGTAGCTCATATATATATGTATGTATTTATATGAATTAGGACACTACAAAGTACTCCTAGAGTAGGAGTTAGACTAGTTTTATGGAAAAGTTTTTGATGATTAGTTCTGTTTGTGACATGTGTAAGGAGTTCTTTCTTTTTGTTTGTGGTAGAAAATATTTAATTTGGAATTCGGAAGTTATTTATTGGTATTTTGAAAAGATCATTTGCATTATAAGAGTGGAGTATCCTCAAAACATGCTAATCACCTACATTACTCGAATGTGAGGAGTGCGTTTTGAATTTATTCCATATATTTAGAGGGTTATATTCTTGTTCTTATGTTCGAATGTGTGCTGGTGTAGTTGTTTTGGCTCAACGCTAAACGAAATGCATGAACATGGTTTATGTTGTCTCATCAATTACATTATTTTAGCATTGTACTAAGAAATGCTCATTGTTGCACTTAGGTTGCAATCCCAGTGGTTCCAACAATCAGGGTATTGGTTTCTTTCACCAAGTTTGAAGAACTAGAGCCAGTGGACGAGTTCTCTACACCCCCTTCAAGCCCCAGTGTTGGGCGAGAAAGCCCTGCGGTGACACATGTGACAGGTTCATCCTGGTTTCAGTGGATAAAGGCACCGTATCATCGGCCGAGCTCATCCAATCATAGCCACAACAAGATAGAAAATCTTCAAGATCCATTTGCAATACCCCAAGATTATACATGGATCACAGCTGAAGCAAAGAAAAAGAAGATGCAAGAGAAGAGCAAATCAAAGAAAGGTAAGAGTCAGAACCATTTGAAGTGAGACTGAGAAGAGCAGATAACTGAATAGGAATTAGTTTTTCATTAAACCTAAAAAAAAAAAAAAAAGGTGTTTCAATTAATGAATGAAAATAACAAAAAAAAATAGAATGTGATTCTTACATTTTACACACAGCATTTGGTTGGCATTTTGGTGGTGGTCTTTGGATTTACTGATTTACATCATTACTTGTGAATGACTTGCCTTTTGAATACGACAGAAATGGCAGCAGAAGTTCATTATATATATTTTGGATATCAGGATTTTACTGATCCTGTAAGTCGTTTTTATTCTCGAAAATCGGGTTTTAGGTTGGGTTTAGTTTTATAAAAGTCAATATAATTTTAAAACATTATAGTAAATTTTGGATTATTTTATAATATATTTATATGAAAATGTAAAATTGTAAATATAATATCATAGGGTTGTGAACATAGAACATTGGAGATTAAGAAGTACTAAACTCTTCATCAATCATCATGCATAAACCACTATTATTGTTCTAAGTTTAACATTTTTATCAGCGTTATTGTGGGCTTATCAACTACCAAGGCTTGTTTGTGTTTTTCAATTTTCTTCCTATTTGTCTATGCGATGGAGCTTACCAAGATCATCTTAATATAATTTAAATTTTTATTAATTAAGCTAAATAATTTAATTTAATGATAATATATTCTTTAATATAATTTTGAAAAATAAATAAAAATAATCAAAATTAATTTAAAAAAAAAAAAAACTTGAACTAACCAATATGCACCTATATTATCAGTAACAAAATTGAACCATACATTATTGATATTATTTTTATTTTAAAATCAATATGTATCACCAATACAATAACATGGACGAACATGGTTAAATGTCCCTATTTGACTATATACTTAGAATGTGGCTTATATTATATTCCTTTGAGATGATTTTCCTAAACTGAGTGGAATCTAAGGCAAAGCAAGGTTCTTTCATGTTTAACTGTTCCAAGTTCTAATTATGATGAAAAGCATGGGAATTTTATTATATGCTGTCTTGTGGATAAATTGGCCATCCAAGTGTGTTGTGTGAAAGACATGTTAATTAGTTTAATATTAATTTTCTTTACAAAAAAGTAAAGTGAGATAACAAACAATTCAAATCAATTTTAAAGCATCTTAGCCATGATGCTTTTTTCCTTTTGTTGCTGTAGAGGCGTGTGCATTTATGCCATGATTCTGGTAATGACCAAAGTTTTCAATTAACTTTGCCTTTTCGGGGTCCTACACGCTTAAAGATCTGCAAACTCCATGATAATGTCAAGTTTCCCATTACCACCTTTCTTGGAGTGTCAACAAGTTCAAGGTTTTTAATTAAAGTTTTGGATTTAAATTTTGTAGATGAAAAAAAGAAACAACATAAGGAGAGCTTATAACTTCCCGTTTAGGAGATTGACTTAGTTTGACTTTAGATTTAGTTAAAGCCCAATATGACTAATAGACGTAGGAAAATTTTGAGAAAATTTTAATTTCACATGCATTTGGTCAAGATCATAAAGAAATTTAATGGTTGATTGAAGTTTTTTTATGCAAAGAAATGAAATTTTTTGAAAGGATTTATCATTTTTTTTGGTAGGTAGAGATTCTCTCGTATAATTTTCAACACATTTCATCATTATGTTCATTATGAAAACGCATAAAAATTATTTAGTAACACATATTTTAGAATTAAAAAAATAATATCAAAAATGAAGATAACATTTCTTTAGAGAATAATATCTCTTACTAAATCCGCATATATGTTAAATAAACTTAATACAAAAGTTTTTAAAAATGAAACATTAAAATGACACATCATGCACCTAAAAAGAAAAAAAGGAAGAAACATATTCACCAGTTGTGCAACAATTATGACCAATATTTGGTTTTGTTGTGCTTTGAGGGTAGGGCATAAGGGAACACTCAAAATTTAACAACCCCCACACCCCCCCCCCCCAAACTAGAGAAGGGGGTGGGGGACCCTCTTCCTTCTCCCCATGCTTCAGATTTATAGACATTGATTGCATAATGAAGACACTTTGTTAACGTGGGCACTAATTAAGCATCAAACATCATTTCTTTCATGCATTCCTTCCTTAATTAACAATTAACAAATCACTTTGGGTCATTGTTAACTCCAATGCATCATACATACGTCTATTATATGAACTAATTGAATTATACATTGAGATGTGGAGAAATTGGACTTCGATTCATTTGGCTAACAATGAGTAGGCACTAAACAGTGCAATATTCATGCATGTAAATCATGTATACAATTTTCTCATCCAACATTATATTATAAAGATCATTGCTAAGATCATGTTGAAGGAGGACTTTTTTTACCTACAAGGGGAATGTTGCTTCATTGAATGGCACAAACGCAAGACCTCCTAACCCCTTCCAGCTCCCCATCATCTGACACACTTTCATAATAGCAAACCATGTCAGAAATATATTGAAATTGGTTGATTTACTCATCATATTACAAGCAAAGTGAAATTTATAGTAAACTAGCTTGGGATTCATCAAACACAAGTATATTAAATAACAAGGCCTTTTACCTTGGCTCAAACTCTCGAACATGAGCAATATCTTTTCCATGAGCATCTGGCCAACTTACTTTCCTCCTTTCAGTCTTCATTAACTCACCCTCTCCATCATTATCATCTGCTGCTGCTGTAGTTGTTTTCTTCAGATTACTCTTGAGAGTTGGGTTTGGTTCAATGTGGGAGCCATTAGTCCCACCGCCATTGCTGATCTTGTCGATGCTTAACTGTAATTCATCATGATTGTTATTATTACCTGCTGCTTCTTCCATGACCCCATCTTTAATGTTCTTTCCCAAACTAGTCCTCTTCTTGATGTTGCTACTGCTGCTGCTTCTATTGCTAATAATCTCTTCTTCTTTGCTACTCGAATTCCTCGACGGCACATAGCAAGAGCAGACTAAAGCAGTGCACCGGTTCTGCGCCGACGCCGCCAGGAGTGCAAGCCCTAATCCCAACAAAGCTTGTGTATATATTTGCTTCTTACTTGTTGATCACCATGAAAACCCTAAACCCTAAATGTTAGCCGGCCCGAGCGAGCTTATACATATACATATGTATTTTCTTCTTTCTTATTGATCATACCACGTGAGACCATGAAAACCGTTGTTGGTTTCTTATGTCTCTTTGATCTAAGAATACCAAATAAGAATGGTGAAGGAACAACTTAAGCTATAAATATAGAAGGCATACATATGATGTATTAGTGTAACTTTGCTTTACATAGAAGATAGTGGGATAGGAATAACAAGACGTGGTCGTTTTTTTTTTTATAATTTTAATTTAAGATTTTTTTTTTTTCTTTTGGTAGGTATAGAGAATGTGATTGTCCAGATTTGAATTCTAGACTTTAATCTGGTAATATAGAGCCTAAACTATTTTAAATTTTGAATGATTATAGAGTTATTGAGTTTTCTTATAAAAATATTTTTCACAAAATTATTCATTACTCATTTTTCTTTTACCTTTGAATCTATAAGTAAATTCATTAATCATTCATTCATTTTATACTTTCAAAGTATATTGATAGTTAAACATAATAATTAAATAATTTTCTATCCAGTTAAGTTTTTGATAGGGTTAAATTATAGAGTTTAAATTTGACAATTATTTTCGTATTGAGACTTGAATTTTTTTTTGTTGAAGTTAACTCTTGCACTTGGAAATTGTTCCCGCACATTGAATCTCATTTTTTTTTGTCTAAGTTGGTCCTTAAACTTGACAATTATTCCCGCATTAGGATATACTTTTTTTTCAAGTTGATCTCTGATATTTCATTGAAAACGTTAAAGCTTATGCCTCAATATAGAAACAATTAATAAGTTCAGGACCTAATATAAGAACAATTGCTTAGTTTAAACCTTAATATAAGAGCAATTATTAAATTAAAAAACAGACTTAACCCAAAAAAAATTAAACCCAATGCAATAATTATTACCAAATTTAGATCCTTTAATCTTTTTGAAATAATCGATTACATGATTTTATTGAAAGAAAAACAGGTGCAATTATGTTATGATATAACAGCTCTCCCCACTTGTTTTCTTTTGCTTTTTGCCATCAGCACTCATTAGTGAGGTGAAAATGGGGTGAAGAGAAAAAAAGAAGAAAGAAAGATAGGAGTGGTCATCATCCCCACACCCAACCTTTTGACTGTTTGTGTGGGGTGGAATATGTATTCATTGTTTCGTCGTAGTTTAAGTTTGAGATAGGCATCTAATCTTTCATTCTATATATATATATATATATATATATATTTGCTTTCTCGTTTTGTTTTTTTGCTTTATTCATGGCACGAGAGCCTGCAATCAATAAGTAGTAAAGAGATAAAATAATTAATAGTTTTAAGAACATTATTATAGAAAGAAAAAAAAAAAAAAAGCAGCAAGGACATGATTGTATTAAAGGGTTTGTTCACAATCCCTCTATTCGGTTTCTTTTATAGAGTTTAGGTGCCTGTTTTCAGACCTTAGGAAATTGCAACACCAAGGCACCGTCCACGGGAAGCAATAGTTTAGTGAGAGATGGTAGGATTAGGAGGTTTGATTGATGTGTTTATAAACTCTTTTATCTTTTTAATTTATTTATTTATATATAAAAAGGTTTGTTTGAATACATCCACGAATTATTAATAAATAATAGTAAGGTGAAATTGATTAGGTAATTAGAATTTTTTTATTAAAATAAAGTTATATAATTTTTTTTTATATTTTTCTTAAATTATTTATTATACATAAAAATATTCATCTCCTATACAATGCATTCAAGTAAATTTAACCTCTTTCTCCTCAATAAAAGGATTCTTTGGCTAAAGATAGGAAAGATTAGATTATAGAAACTTCTTCTTTCCTAAGCCCCCTACTCTTCATATTTAACGGTTCCGACCAACCAATGCCTCTCAGTTCACCAAATGAACCACTTATAATGACTATTTCTCACTTTTTGTATTAATAATTGATGTGGTGAATATTAATCAAACAGATGAAGTTTTATCAAAGTTTCTCTAAAATTTGATGACCCTCAAAGATAAATTTCACATACCTTAAAGTATCATGTGACGAATTTTGATGAAAAACCTAATAATAATTAACTTTTTTAAGCATACCCTGATAAAAGGTATGATTATATTATAAATAATTATTGACGTTTTCTCAAGTTACTTATGGATAAGTTTCGCACAACCTAAAGTATTGTATAATAAATATTGTCAACAAGTGTTCATAGTAACCACAAACTTTTTCAAGCATACCTTGACAAAATGTAAGATTATATTATTAAAAATAATTGATGTTTCTCCCCAAGTTTTGTAAGGATAAACATTGCTTAACATACTTTGTTGAGAACAACTCACAGTTAGTCTTGCTAATAATAGTTTACAGGCGGACTTGGTCTTTCCAAGCACACCCTAGCAAAATGTATAATCAATATATTAAAAATTTATCAACATTTTTCTCAAGTTTCATAAGGATAAATATTACACAAATAGCTCTCTAAGTATTGAGCACACACCTTCTCAAGTGTAGCTAAATACACCTTCTTAAGTACAACTTTCTAAATTTTGTCTTTACACACTCTCAAGTATAAAAATTTAAATTTACACCTTCTCAAATACAACTTTTACATTTCGCACTTACACCTCCTCAAGTACAACTCATTGTTTTGAGTTTATATATTCTCAATTACAACTCACTAAATTATAAGTTTTCACCATATTTAGTACAAGTTACTTTTCCAGACATTTGATGTATTGAGCTCGCGCCTCTTCAAGTACAACTCACTTATCAAACACTTAGCACAAAACCTCCGCATTGCCTTTTCAGGAACATTGAACCTTCACGGACATGTAACCTCTCTAAATATTCTTATAAAAACTTTTTAGCTTTTATAAGTAATAAACCCTTATAGACACATCTCACATTCCTATATATTTAGCCACTTTTATGGAATTAAACATCAAAAAGTCATGTTAAGTAAAACTCTCTAGCCACCGTACAACTCTCAATCCAATCGAGCGAATCACCTTAAAACATATTTTTGTTGGTAGTCAAAAACTTCGGACATATTTTACAACATGAAAGTATAAAAAAAACAAAAAAAAAAAAAAAGAAAAAACATTTCACACACAACTCAAGATCTTAATAAGGTAAAAAGATCACAACTAAAGCTCCAAGACTCGGCCCAGGCAAATCGGAACGGTCGGCCCGTTAGACAGTAACGAATTGTTGGGTCTAGAAGGCTGGCTTTTTAACACTTTCCATATCGTACTTGGAAGAGGGAGATTTGAGCTAAGCAGCGAGTCGGGAGGGAGACAGAGTCGAGTCGACTCGAGTTAAGCTACTCACTGTTTCAATCGAACTTTCAAATCTTTTGAAGCCAAACCTAATCCATCAGGTCGGTTCTTGAATCATCATTTTCAACTCCTTGTTAATGATTGTGTTTAGTTTTTGTTTGATTGCTTAGAAAAGTAAGGAAAATAAATGGAAGAGAAAGGAAAAATGAATGACTAATTTTGGTCTTTACTTTGAAAAAAATACAAAATCTGAAATTTAATTCGGTATAAACACTTTCTTTTTCTTGCATGTCCTAAAGGAGAGAGATTTTTGTATCATTTAACAAAAGAAAAAAGATCTCAACAAGTTCACAGCAGCATTTCAACAATGAACAGGTGCGAATTCCTTTCTGGTACCTTTTCTTTTCGTGAATTAAGATATTTTTCGGTGCTTATTTAGCTTTTAATGAAGGATTATTTGCTATAATAATAGGATTTTTGCAACAAAAGCTGGCTCAAATGTTTATAGATTGAGAATTCCTTGGAGGCCATTTTCTAATGATGCTGCCCCACTATTATCTAGCCAAAATGCTGGAAACCCTGAAAAAGTAAATTTTTTAAAACTTTTTTGTTTAATTATATTTGCTTCCTGTAGTTTCTGGTTTGATTTCATGTTTTATTGGTATTTTGAATTTAAATATAGCTAATTGTTCTTTTGATAGTTCTTATAGGTTTTTTCCCCTTTTAATTTGTTTTATAATTAGTTATATAAATTGGTGTAAAATATTGGATTAAGTTTTTTTTTTTCTTAACATTTTAGGGGAGTGAAGCTAAACAATATGACATTGCAATTGTTGGAGGTGGCATGGTTGGCCTGGCCCTCGCTTGTTCCTTAGGTAGCTAAATTATTTGTATTTTCCCGTCTTCTTATTTTATGCAATTTATATTGTGCTATAGATATGGTTCATCAATTTTGCAAATGTGTAAGCATTCATCCATAGGCATCACGATTGTGATAACACATAGATGCTAGTGACACTTGTAAACATGTATAATTAGAACTTGTAATCTTACAGAGCATGTTATTGAGATGATGAGATGTTTTAGTTTTTGTACTATCATGTTAATTTGCAGCTAGTAGACCGTTAACAAGACACTTGAATGTTGCCATCATCGATACCAATCCGGCTTTGGGGAGAAAACACTTCATTAAGAAAGAAGACCTCCCTGACCCAAGGGTCAGTACAATTACACCTGCGACTATATCTTTCTTTAAAGGTAACAAACAGACTGTATTAGACAACTTTAATCCTTATATTGTTGTGACCATTTTGGGAAAATCAAGAAATAGTTGTATGCTAGTATCTTCAAAATATTGAAAAATGTAATTTAAAGTAGAGAGTTAGATATTGGTTGTGTTTTAGTAAAAAACTATAAGATTATGATGTTAGCCATGATTTTTTAAATGAAAGCTGATTGTTTTAGGACTATGCCTATTATCTTTAGACCCTCCATCTGTAAGGTAAGCATGCTAGAAAGGGAAAATGTTTGCCTAATTGATTATTAAGCATTGCTTTGACTAGTTGATATTTTCCCTTGATTTCCCATGCTTGTTTGGCATGTTTATTCTGCTCTCAGTAACAGTGGTAGCATATATTGCAGATATTGGTGCTTGGCAATTTGTTGAGCAGCATCGACATGCCTACTTTGATAAGATGCAGGTGCTGGCTGTTATATTTGCTCTTTTGCAGATGATGTCTTTTTTGTTATGGCCATCTTATTCATTGTCTTTGTTGAAATAAGAACTGTGTCCTATTTCCTTGGACATGGTTGATTTTAAATGGCACCTAGAATGTATTCAATTAAACAAAATTACTAACAGATTCATTATACCTACTATAGGTTTGGGACTATACTGGTTTAAGTTATGCAAAATACAATGCTAGGGATGCAGACAAAGAAGTACTCGGGTAAGTGCCTGCTTTAAACCAAAGAGGCAGTTATTATTATCTTTACATGCTAATGCCTATGTGCTGGTTATTGATACAACATTAGGTGCGTTGTGGAAAATAAGGTGCTACTTAGTTCTCTGCTGTCACGTGTACAGGTATTGATTTGTCATAAAACCTTTAGCTTAATTATTCTCACTTGAAGTCTTTTTTCTTATCATTTGTCCTTTGAACAGTTATTTGGCCCTCATATTTCTGCTTCAATGACAAAAAATTGTCCACTTTGTATTGAACTTTTTGTAGGACATTCCCACTAATAATATTGTAAAAATGTGCAGTTTATTTTCTTCTATGGTCATGTTTTACGTTCATAATTGAACCTAGGTAAATTAAATATTTTCAGGAAACAGATTTGCCAAAGAAAATATACCCATCAAGATTGAATTCAATGTCTATACTACCAAATTCTTCATCCTCAGAAGTTGACAGCACATTATCGATGACAGCATTGTTTACTCATGGGCGTTTAGCAAAGTTAGAACTGGAGGATGGGCATAGCCTATACGCAAAGTTGGTGGTAATTGAACTTGCACCTGTATGAGTTATATTGCTCGTTTTGAATATAATAGGATGTCTTGAGATATTTCAGATGACATTTTTCATTCATAAAATTGGTGCAAGTTACATGAGATTTATCTCAGGTAGGAGCAGATGGGGGCAAATCACGAGTGAGAGAGTTAGCAGGATTCAGAACAACGGGATGGAACTACTCACAGAATGCCATCATATGTACAGTTGAACATGATGTAGAAAACCATTGTGCCTGGCAGAGGTTTCTACCTTCTGGTCCGCTTGCTCTTCTGCCAATAGGTGATAAGTTTAGCAATATTGTTTGGACTATGAGCCCGAAAGAGTCATCAGAGTTTAAATCAATAACCGAAGATAACTTTCTGAAAGCTGTAAATCATGCTCTGGATTATGGTTATGGTCCTCATCCTACACCAAGCATATTGGGTAGTTCAGACTTATTTTCTTGGCTCAAAGGAGGTATCTCCAAGTCTGCTAATGATTGCTTTGAAATCCCACCAAAAGTAGTCAAATTGGCCTCTGAAAGAATGGCTTTCCCATTATCCTTAAGGCATGCCAACGACTATGCGTCAAAGCGCGTTGCTCTAATTGGCGATGCAGCTCACACTGTACATCCTTTGGCAGGCCAAGGAGTTAATTTGGGTTTTGGAGATGCATCTACTCTTTCCAGTATCATTTCTGAGGGCATTGCAGTAGGAACGGACATCGGAGAGGTATGTATAAAACAAACCATTGCCCTCTTTCTTTCAAGAAAGAATCGTGGATCCTTAAATTGTGGTGTTTTAAACTGTTTCAGGTATCACTACTGAAGAAATACGAAGCGGATCGAAAACCAGCGAATGTGATGATGATGGCAGTGCTGGATGGTTTTCAAAAGGCATACTCAGTTGATTTTGGTCCATTAAACATATTAAGAGCTGCTGCATTTCATGGGGCTCACCATATTTCACCACTTAAAAAGAGCATCATCTCGTATGCCTCGGGGGAGATGAGATTGCCACTATTTGCCTGAAGAAGACCTTCATCAACATAATCACTGGTAAATTAGATTTAGAGTGTTTTTTATTATTATTATTGCATCATTACCTTGTACAGGAGTGAATTGTTTTCAGGAAAGCTTTTACGAATAATTGTAAAATTTAACTTTGATATGAGACGAATTACATTAAACAGCTCGGTTATTGAACAAGTAGAATTCAAATATATTTTGATTTAAGCAGTTCTTGCGAAAATATAAATTTTCATTATTTTCAATTTGTATTAAAGAATTATAAGATGAACTTGATTTTGTTTGTTAGATAAAAAGAATTTAATGGGGCGAATCAAAGTGTTCGATTTTTGTATTGAAATGTTAAAAAGATGAAAGCGGACAGCACTTTCCGTGGTGCCTACTTTATTCTTTGATTATGTTGGCGGTGGTTTGATCCCCTACTCATGGATACTAGTTATTTACCTTTTTTGAGTTATATTTTATGATTAATTATTTATTTTTTGATATTCTTTAATTTCGATCAAAATATATTTTTTTTTTTTATGATTAGTTATTTACTTTTTTTAGTCATATTTTATAATTAATTATTTATTTTTTTGATACTCCTCAATTACAATCAAATTAAAGTCTTTTATTTGTCGTTAAAAATTAAAATTAATATAAAGGTAAATCTATAATTTACCTCCCGTAAATTAATATAAGAATAAAATTATAATACAATGCTATAAAATTTTATAAGTCAATTTTAACCATTGACTTCATCTGACTGACTGGTTGATGTGTAGTTTATGTTCATTAAAAATAAAAATGGTGTTCAGCTGTGATTTATTTAAAAACCATGCGAATTCGTATTCCTTAGTTTAAATAAAATAAACATGTCAATCATTTAACAATAACTTGAAACAAACAAAGATGAATAATTACAGCATAAATAAATGGGATATATTATAGTCAAATCGCATTTTAAACAATGTATTAAATTAGCTATAAACGTGTTTTGCTGGACTCCAATTCATTTAAGAAATGAAAATAAAAATCTTGACAAACAGAAATTATACTGTTGATGAACCATGTCTCATTAAGAAAAGATGAAACCAAAAATATGAAACTTGAAATAGGATTGGTATTTGACATTAAGGTGAACCAGGGTCTCATACAAATATCCATACAACAAAATTTTGGGTATATATGTTGCTGTATTCCATATCTAAATGTCAAAGACATATAAATTGTTATATATTGCATTTTATATAATATCAAGATCTGCTATACAAGCATATACACAATTGAAGAGGCTAGTTACGTTAAAAATGCTTACAAAAATGTATCCCGGATTAAACGTGCTAACACGCGAGACGATAACCGGCTAATCAACTCAGGAAGAACCCTGGCAGATATGCCTGGCAACACTGGGAGCAATTCCTGGATAACCTGAGCAACATTTACACCCTGTTGATGTTTAACAAAATGAAAAGCAATTAATGAGACATGAAGAATGTATAATAATTGCTAAAAGAGAGATAAGTTTGTTCGTAAATGGTTTCGATTTGTTAAAACTGCAAACTTTGGACTACCTGACTTGACGACGTTGATATTGAACTTCCCGCTGTTAAGAATTCGAGAATTTTTTGGACATTATTCAGTATAACTCTGTCTTCCTCGGTTATTGAAGGCAAAAGTCCTGCTGGTTTGAAGGGTCCAACTGTTGGAACCAAGCTAAACACTGGGGCAGCATTTCTTACTCCCAACACTGACATTATTTGAACCAACTGTTCCCTGCTAAGTGCATCAATGCCCTTCACAATCTGCTTAGCAAAGCCAGAAACATTAGTTCGATATTTAAGCAACCTCACACCAAAATGTCATAAATAATCGATGCTCAAAAGGTAAAGCAATTCTATAACCGAAGACCAAAAGAGAAACAAGAAGGAACTAGGTAAAGTAACACAAGCGTGCAACTTTCTCAAAGAAAATGATTATAACCAATTTTTTTTTTCCCTTCTGAATATAAGATCAGAAATTACCTCATCAAGAAGAAATTCTCGGAAAAAATTTCCCTTCTCAGAGAGTAGAAATCCTAAGGCTGCTCTTGTTTGAACAGGTTGCTTTGATTGAGATTCACTTGGTAGAAATCTAGGGAAGGAAATATCTGCTTGCCTTTGTAGAAGACCTAGTTCAGCCATATCCCCATTCAGATTCTCCCCACCTCCACTTTTTGCTGCGGTTATGAAATTCTCAAAGGCTTGCATCACATCAATGAATCTTTCAGCATCAAAAACACCTGATTTCCCGTATATTGTATAACGCAAAGCATTCCTTAGCCGCGGGGATTCATCAGTGAGCAGTCTCTGACAATAGAAAATAATACAAGGAAATGGTAAACGTTATGATCAGAAAAACATCGACCACTTAGAAAGACAAAGCACAACAGCAATGATACAAATGTCTGTGCACTCTTTCATCTTGATCCTATACTTTGGTGATTGGTTAGCCACATGGATCCTTAGACAACCTTAAGAATTGTACTTAATAACATTGATTTGTTACATCAAAAGAAACATGGTATCCTTGAAGCACTCTTCGGCTATCATAATTTAATAAATAAAACTAATGAATCAAGCAATTAACTATTTAGTCATCAGAAATTAAAAATAACAATAGTCAGTGCATATTTCACATTACCCTTACACTTATAAATCAATTTATTTTCAAAACAGAATTAGCAAAAACAGAATATTCATACCTGTGCAATATAAGGATAGGCCTCATCCACGATAGCAAAATCAGGATTCCCCACTAAAGCTATTCCTTCCAACACCCCAATTGCCCTAATTATAAGAGCAAAATAAGGAGGTATCCTAAATGGATAATCAAATGTTATCTGCGCCAAATCTGATGCCAGGTCCTGAAAGTTGATGTTTTTTGCACCCCCACCCTCAAGTGCTTGATCAAAAACCTTTGCTAGAACGGGCAAGATTGGCTCTAAATTAACCCCCTCAGGAATGAAATCAAGTTTAACAAAATCCTTAACTATTTCTGGATAGTCCCGGTGGATAAGATGAGCAATTGCTTCAATCATTCCATACTTCTGGTCATCAGTTAATTTTGTCACGAGACCTGTTACAACATAAGTAAACTTTAAACTCTATAAAAAAAAAGCCTAGATCATTAAGGTATTATAATAGTAAAAATTTAGCATTTATAACCATAATCAACTTGATATCAATAGTTTATAAAGAGAAATACTAGACAATTATTGGAGGACAACCACATATCAATCTCTCACCAAAGAAGTAAATCTATGTGATGCCATTAAACATGTTGACAAAAAATCTTTAAGCAAAAATTCTTACCAAAGTCGAGTATGGCTAGCTTTCCATCAGGAGTACGGATCAAATTCCCAGGATGTGGGTCAGCATGGAAAAACCCGGTATCAAGCAACTGAAATCAAAATGGGTAAGCCACACAGATTAGATAGTAAACTTAGTTTGTCTGATGTAGAACACTGAAATTTATACCACTGTTTAGTAGCAACTATAAGTACACAAACAACTGATAAGTGCAGAAAGGAAGATGAAGACATATTTGAGTAATGGTTATTGATGCTAATGCAGAAACAACGCCAATATTAACATTTATGAAACACAGACAACTACCCTTGCCATTTGATATTCAGCTTCAGGACATTCAAAAAGAAAAGGAAAGTTAAAACCAGCCTTCTTTTTCATATATTTATATATATATATACACACACGAGAGGTTCCTTCTCTTATCTCAATATAACTAGCTAAACGAAAGTGAATATTAGAACTACAATTAGAGTGCAACAAGTTCCTAAATGTACAGGATAGGATTAAACGTCTAAGGAATTGGCTAGTGTTTTTGAAATTAAAGCAGGAATAAATAACAATACTACCACTCTGAGAAAATGAAACTGTTGCCACCATCTCTCGCATTTATCCTCCTTATCATCAATAAGTTGAAGCATCAATGTTTGACTGGCTAAGGCAACAAATCCAATTTTAAAGCTAATTAACCAAAAAAAGTGACAAATAAGTAACATAGATGCACCCAGGAAAGACTGACATGAAAACCAACTTTCTTATTTGACCCATGTGTCCCCTAAACATAAACTAGGATGACAAGAATAATGTAGTATATTACCTGCTTTAGGTAGCATATCACTCCAACATTGACCAATTCACCAACATCACTTTCTGTACTTTGTGATAGCTTCTCTCCTTCGATCCACTCTGTAGTAAGAACCTTCCTTGATGTGTATTTCTGATAAGTCCTTGGTATAACAACCTGAAAACAAAAATAGTCAACCTATTGATTTCACTAAATATTCTTAAGAAACTAACTAAAAAGAACAACTTGAAGAAATAACTTCTTTTAGTCAGAATTACATAATCAGACTAGTTTCTCCAAAATCGGGAGCCACTTCAGCAGACATTAGAAAGTAATGTGTTCAAAAAAATACCACACTAACCTGTGGAAGGTCCTTACGCATCATTTCAGAAAAGAGTTGTCCATTTTCACCCTCATTAATATAATCTAGCTCCTCAAAGAATCGTGCAGCCCATTCATCAACCAATCCAACCACATCTATGGAGATCTGGAATGGTAAGGGAAAGCAAGCAATGCATGGAAAAGTATCAATATTACAGCTACAGAATATAGAGGCCTCTTTATAAGAAGGAAAAAGTTTGGCAAGAAGGTAAACGTAAACAGATACATTATATACCTGAGGAAACTTTCGGAGCACCAAACCCAAGTTTCTTATGATGAACAAATCAACAGTCACTGTCTCAAGAACAAAAGGCCTCTGCACTTTGACAGCAACCAGATCTCCATTCTCTTTCAAGCGTCCTTTATACACTTGTCCAAGAGATGCTGTCCATAGGTATCCACACATTGTTTCAAGTATTTATAGTTGGAATAGCACGTAAAAACTAGAAAAATTATCTCTATAAAATAAATAAAGAAGTACGTATAAATGTACACATGCAACATATATTCAAGCTGAGATTACCAGCAGCTATTGGCGAAGAGGAAAGTTCAGAGTAGATTTCTTGCCATGGCTGACCAAGTTCCTCTTCAATAAGAGCCATTGCTATGTCATCTGGAAATGAAGGAACCTTTGCATATGAGCAAAGAAAAGTCAGTTATAATAATAGACTTACCATACCCCCCTTAAAGAAGTATAGAAAATATACTAATGGTAACTAGCAATATCCAAGTTACGGAATGTTGTCAGCATTTTTGGAGGAAAAAGTAACCTTTCGAATTAAAATCCCTATCTTGTGATAATTGAGAGACATTTCAATTTCCTAAAATCCATTGGTCTATAAACTGATATGGTGTTGGAACAAAAAACAAACAAACAAATAAATAAATTGCATCTCACATTTGAACTCTATCAAAAAGGGTAGACAATATGGGTGCAACAAGTCTGCCATCTAGTAGAGATATTTCTGAGATTGAAGACTATAGAGGAGCTCATCCCAAGACAACAATATCTAAAAACAGTCATCAGAACTAAGTGGTGGACTTGTTATCACATTATCCATCTCACCTATAATTGGTCTAAATGTAAGAACTAAAACTCTTTACTCCTAATAAGTTATTTTTTTGGAAAACGTTTGAGCCATAGAAGAAGAAGAAGAAGAAGAAAAGAACTGATTCAATATGAAGAAATGCCAAAGTGATAATTCTACCTTATCACAAAGCTTTTGCAGCTCCATCATGGCAACAGGAGAAAGTATATCCGGTCGAATGCTCAATGCTTGCCCAAGCTTTATATACGCAGGGCCCAAAGAGGTAACAATTTCCCTTAATTCAATAGCTCTAGCCACTTCATTCTGTTAATAAACAGAAACAAATTTGAACATGAAAATTTATGCGTGCATTTAGATGCTAACAAACACACACAAACAGCAAGGGAAGCTCAAAAACTTTAACGAAAGGTAGAATCATTTATAAAAATAATGTCACTTAGTAGGATATTTAGAAATTAGAAGCTGACAGGAAAAGAAGGTGATAGAGAATTGTGTGTTCACCTCTTTGACCTTCTTGTTTACCACATCCATAGCCAAGCGTGAGAGGAAACCCCCGGCAACAGATAGTAACTGTATGATACGAGTTGCAACAGCACGAGGCCGTTTCCCCCAGTATGCTGAGATGCTAGCCGGATCATATGCCAAAGGTAAGAACTCACTGCTTTCATCAACCTATGTAACGAGAAAATGATTTATGCTTGACCAGCCAAAAATTTAGGCATAGCAAAATAAAGAAATGGCAGACTCGCTAGAAATTGCAAGCCCAGTAAATGGTGTCAGCTATAGCATAACTAAACCAGCCCTAATGGCATTAAACTTTTCAAAAGCTTTCAAAACTTTTCACTTTCCGAAAATGAAATGAGTTGTCACCTGTACTAAAACATCAAGCTGAGAGAATAAAAGTAGATTAGAAGTCTAGAATTCAAACATGACAGGTATATGCTACAATAACTGTATTTTTACCTCAACCAACCGAAGCTGAATATTGTCATCAGCAAACTGTGAATCCCGTAAATTTTGGCCACGAAGTCCTCTCATTAGTATAGCCAAATCTTCATTTTCTTCCATTTGTGCTCTCACTCTTTTTATTTCCTGTGAAACGTCTCCCATCCTCTGGTAGCTCAATTATCACCAAAGCAAATAAGTAAAAGATCACTAAAGCATTGACCAAAAGCAAAATCAGCAATTCATGAAATTAAAAGTTTTATACTCATTAGTAATTAATATATAACATAAACTCTTCCGTGTGCATAATTCAGTAAAAAAAACCAAATGAACCGACAGACCAAATTAATTTGAGCTAAATTAATTAATATGGATTATGGTATAAACTTTTTAAAAATTTTGGTTACCACTTAATTTGAATAGAAATTTAAAAAATAAAAAAATTGTCCAAAAAATATATATAAAACGTTATATTTATAATCTTTATTAGATTTATTAAGTTTTATATGTAGAAGTTTTTAACTTATTATAAATGTGCTTTTGTAGGGATACATGTTTAACTGATAAATATGTATTAGATTATTATACTTACTAAAAAGAATTAAAACGTAATTTTAATTCATTGATGGTAGAGTTGGATTAATTATCAAAATACTTGGGTTGACTACCGCTAAACTTTTTATAATTCGGGCGGATTATTCATAATAGAAAGTAACAATTCAATTAATTCGATTAACGATGTTTTCGACTGAACCGACCGACCAATAGTTACACAATGGTATTCACAATAAATAAATAAATAATACTTAATTTTTCTTTTCATTTTTCATTGACTGTCTCAGCAACCAGACTAAAGTTGACCACGTGAAATCAAATCTCATTTCACAAAAAAAAAAAAAACTATTTCCAACAAAAATAAGAATTGATTTTTTATTTTTTACCGTAGAAACTCCGTTCACGGACTTTTTAGATGAGGAGGACTTGGAGGAGCCGTTGACGTTGTTGTTTGAAGGAGAGGACTGAGACGGGGTCTTACGAGTGGGTTTAGGGTCGGTTGCTACAGCGAGAACCGGTCTGGTTCGAGTACGAATAGACACTCTGTTAGAGCGCGGGGAAGAGAAACGGACGGGATCGATACCGCAGTAGACGAGCCGCGGCGGCGCTGCTGCGTCCATGGCGGAATCGACGATGAAAACTTCTTTCTAGAGAGAGAAACACAACGAATTTTAGAGAGAGAGAGGAAGATAGTTCTGATTTCTGAATCTGAGGAATTTCGAGTGGCAAACAGAAAAAAGAGTGCATTTTAACGCTTTTTTTTTTTTTTTTTTTTTTGGTGTTTAGGTGGAACGAATGAGGGCCTGGCCGTCGGAGGAACACGTGGCAGAAGCTGGAGCAAGGAAAGGCCATTATTTAATATTTTTTAAAATATTATTATCTCTAAAATATTAACCGTTGGTTTCCCGCGGGCGAGTGTCTAGTGGTAGTGGGGTGGAATGTGTAAATCGTTTTCTCTTTTTATTATTATTTAATGGCATAATAAATTTTTTGGCCCTCTAACTTTATAAAAAAAATCATTTTAGCCCTCTAATTAATTTTTCGCTTCTTTTAACCTTTGAATTTGTATTTTTGTCAAATTTACTCAAAATGGAAAGAAAAATTCATATTTGTTAACTTTGCTGATGTGGCATACATGTGAATTATTGCATGAATGATATGTTAGAATTTAATTATTTTTTAAAATTTTTAAAATATTAAAAATATATTGTTAATAATTTTAAGAATAATTTTTTTAATTTTTTAAAAAATTAATTAAATACTAACTTGTTATTCACATAGCAATGCACGTGTACGTCACATCAAGAAAATAAAAAATGTTATTTATGTAATTTAACAAAAAAATATAAATTTAAAAGCTATAAAAAGCAAAAAATTAAATAGAAAACTAAAATAATTATTTTTGAAGTTAGAAGCGAAAAATGTTATTATGTCTTAATTAGCAACATTTATATGCACTTAAATATTTGTACTATTACTTAAAGGGTTAATTGATATATTAATAGAGAGTAATGGCATGCACGTTGTACTATTAGTAAGATAATTTGAGTTTAATTTTTGGAGATAATATAATTGGAAGTGGTAAATACGAATTTTAAAATAAATAATTTTTAGGAGAATACAATAGAAATGGAAGATTTATTTTTTTTACATCAATTTTATATAAATATAAATATATTTTTCAAGGATTTGTCATAATTTAATTAATTCTTTTTGAATTAATTCTTTTTAAAAGGAAATTTATTAATATTTTTAACTAAGTCGTGTCTTGAGGACTTTTTTATATTTTAATAAATCTAGAAAAATACATTCACACTATAAGAATATTGAAATCTAAAAATTAGAAAAAAAATATTGATCTTTATTATTTATTTGTCGCCATTTTAATCAAAACTGTAATTATTTTTATCTTAATTTTTTAAAAAATTGTCACACGACATCGTAAGCGTGTCCTAGTCTACTATAAAAAAACTAGAACAATAAATTGATGACTCTAAAAAAAAAAGAGTAAATTAGCAATGAGGTAGAACCGGTAATTTTAAATTAATTTTACGTATTTCTTTAATTTTTAAATGATTATTTTTTTAAAAAAAATTCATTCATCATTCATATTTTATTTACTTTTTACATGTTAAATGTTGGGAATATTTAAAAATGTTTAATTATTTACTTAATGAATAAAACTTTTAATCGTTATATTTAATTATTTAAAATTTTAAAAAATTTCAATTTCTTATAAAAAAACCACCAAGATTAATCATCTTGAATTCAAAAAATAAAAAGAAAAAAAAAGTAATTTGATGTATTTATCTATTTAAATTTAAATTTATTTATAATTTTAACTAATTTTTTATTTTAATTTCAGACCTGTTGTATATGTATTATTATATTATTAATTTCAAACATTACCTTTCATTATTATCTTATGCTATTTTTAAATACACACTTGTGTTATAAATACGTGATTTTCACACTCATATGAGTATGATAAAATTTTTACTACTTATATTTAAACACTTTATTATGAAAAATTACAAACCTAAAAATTGAACACGTGTTATTTTAGTAAACCCAAAAATTACAAAATCTAATATTTATAAACTCAATTTCTTGACATCTTATTTTAGTAAAAGAAATAACTAATCTCGTAAAGAAGAGTTTGCATCATCGCCGTCCATGGGAATTAATAAAAAATATTTTTTAAATAAAAACCATACGTTTAAATTGTATTTTTAAATTTAAATTTAAAAAATTATTAATCACATTTTCTTTTTCAAAATATTATTTAACTTGTTCTTTATAAACACTTTTTGAAATTGATGTATATACATTTTGAATTAATATTTAATACATTAATAATATATTTATTTTAATTTTATAAGTAATTTTAGAAAATTGTCATGTGTATTTTTTTAAATATTTATCTTTTAATATTTTATTTTACCTTTATAAAATAGTAGAACACTCATCAATCCATTGATAGTGTACCAAATATTGTTATTTAATTTCCCTTTAAGCAATGAAAGTGCTACGTTTCATATTATTATTGGCTGAAAGGAAATTGGCTTAGTTTTTATCTCGACCACATATAAAGAAGAGATTTTTGTCATTGTCCTCCCACTGTTTTGGAATTTCCAGACCAAGCAAAATCAATTTAACAATGACATTAACTTCATCTATTTATTTCATTTTTAATTTAATTGAATGGTTTCAAAATGAATAATATTTGATGTATTATCGGTGTATAAGTCTTATGCATCGTCAATGAATAATAATATATCATTATTAAATTAAACAAAAAAATGGGAGGATTTGTAAATAAATATTAATAATTTTATTTAAACATAATTAAACATTAATGGTGACTATTACAAATAAATATTAATAACTTTTAGGGTTTAAGATGTTAAATTTAAAGATTTAGGGTTTAAGGTTTTGGATTTAGATTTTAGAGTTTTAGCATTTACTTGTAATATATTTAATTTTTTAAACATAATTAAACATTAATAGTGACTATTATAAATAAACATTAATAACTTTCGGTTTTAATATCTTAGGTTTAAGGATTTAGGGTTTTAAATTTAAGGTTTAAAGTTTAGAGTTTTAGCATTGATTTATAATAGTCACTATTAGTGTTTAATCATGTTTAAATAAAATTATTAATATTTATTTATAAGCCCTCTACTATTTCTTATTTAATTAATAATGATATATTATATTATTATTTACTAATACTACATAAGACTTATAAAAGTTGTGTATCAATTTTATAACACTTATAACTTAGTTTTAGTATATTTTCAAAAAAATATAATAATAAATTTGCATGTAAATTGAAGTTTTTGTTTTTCGGGTACGTAAAAGAAGGTAAAAGTTTTTTAAGCCTGTTTAAAAACTTTAAATGCACAATCCAATAATAGTAAAAAAAACACTTCGTAAATAATGATAGACATTTATATTATTTGTGAACTTCGCTTTTATTATTATTTTTAGTTAAATTTGATTCTCGATATTTTAAGAAGAGTTAAATTTAATCATTAATTTTTCAAAAAGATTGAATTGTTATTTTTAATATAAATACTAACTAAAACGTTAAATTAAATTTAAACAAGTAGTTCGTATGGTAATCATGTGCACTTTATGCTATGTTTTTGAATTTTTATAAACTTTTTAATTTTTTTTTGAATTTTTATTTTAGTTTTTAAAATATTTTTATAAATTGTAAAACATTTATTGATGTGGCATATAAAACAAATAATGATATATCAATATAAAGTATTGGACTGCCACGCCAACATTATTAAAAAAATTAACGTTTTAATTATTATTTTAGTTAAGAAAAGTGGTTTGATTCTTTTTGAGATATTAATCATCCAATCTACCTCAACTAAATTAATCATTATACAAAAAAAAAAAAAAAAACTATTATTAGAATTTGTACTTAAAAAAATTAACATGTTTTAGTCTATTAAGCTGATAAAAGATATTTAATCATTATATTTAAGCTTCTATATTGTTTGTTAGTAGAGATATAATTAAAGTTTGGTTCAAAATTAGTATTATATTTAAGTTTACCATCCGTCTTCCATAGTGCTAATGCTTCTTTAGAATAATGTTCTATAACCCAAATAAAGGCCTATCACAGTTCCCTTGAAGGTTCATAGTGCTAATGCTTCTTTAGAATAATGTCCTAATCACCCCAATAAAAAGCCTATCACAGTTCCCTTTAAAGTTTGAATTCAGGTGAGTTTTATAAGTGAACAATCTTTAGCCACTAGACCAATCAAGGGAGTTCATCCTTCCACAATGATGCACCTTGTTTTCATGATCCTTTTATATCCTTATTCTATCCGAAAATATTCTTTAAACTTAAAATTAGACATAGTATAGTTTTACTTTGAACTTAATTGAAAAGAAAATGTATAGTAGAAGTCAAGCCCGTTTATAAACCAAATTTCATTTGGTACATTAGGTCTTACTTCTACTTTTTTTTTTTCTTCCAAATATTTATATTTGACATTTGCATCATAGTCATACTTAGATATGAATACAAGGCATATAAAATCTTTAATTACATGAACAAATTTCAAATACAGAGAGTCAAACCTGGCTAAATTTAGTTGTTGATAAAATGATTTTGTCAGCTAAGTGGTCCTGTCAAGCAAAGAGCTAACCAAAAATACTTCAGTTGGGATGATTAAATTTTCTGCTTAATTTTCTTTATATATGACCATGTCTCTTTTTTAAGAAGTAATCATATTTTGGACAGAAACTAAGACATTATAAAACCCCTCACTTGTTTTTCACAAAGCTAAATCATATTATTCAAGAGTTTTAGTTGATCACTTCTAGAAATATGTGATAGAATATGTGTAATACTATATGTATCAAACCGCCAAATAGTTGAGAAGGTTCATTCATTGTTCATATGAACAAGTCAAATCTGTTGATTCTTCTGGAAGTTGAATTTCCTTTGTTATTTTATAGCATTAAACTTAGTATGGGAATACATACATAATAGGGCTTGTGCCACATTTTTCCTTTGCTTCTCATCAACTCCTAGTCTAGACAAAAAAAAAACATAGAATTTGACAATGTTTGATTTGAAAAACTAAGAAGAATCTAAATGCTTTCTCATTAGGTTAAACGACCCAACCACCAAATAGAATTCGATTCATTTTTATAGTAGAAGAAAAAGAAAAAGCTTCTCACCAAACCATACCAATCGTTTCAAAGTGCCTTAAAACCCTTTCCATATCATAATCAGCAATTTAAGTGACCTACTTGTTCCCTAATAAATGATCCTCAAATATGTGACCTATATTTCTTCAACTCCTTCAAGATGATGGATCAAATATAACAAGAACTAAAGAAAGATCAATAACCGGTATAATGTATTTGGAAGATATTTGAAAGATCATATCCTGAGTATGCATTGAACAAGAATGTCGAACATGGTAAGATCCATAAGAAAAAAAATAAAAAGTCAAAACAACCAAGTCAATAACATTTCAAAAGAAAAAGGGAAGGGGGGGGGGGGGGGGAAGGGATATGCAGGCATCCAAGTATTTCTCCATTACAACATGAGAGAAGAAATCCTTCAATGGAACTATAACCTATACAATCAACCAAGATACAAAGTCTCCCTCTATCCTACTATATGGCAAGCAAACGGAGAAATATGCGACCTAAAACAACAAAGTAAAACAAACCAATCTATCGAGACTCCAGTCAGCAAGGCAGCAAAAAGCAGAACAAGGGAAATCCAAGACAGATTTTAACAATTGAAGCCATGGCAGACAGACAGCACAATGATAAGAATCAAGGCAATCAGGATACCCAAAACGATCAATTTTATCTTCATATTCTGAAGCCACATCTTTCTCCTCATCTTTGTTCCCTGCTGCCTAAAATCTTGGGCCTGTAATTCAATTTTAAATTAAATGCACCCTACATCAGCATATGAGGTATAAAGAAACCATTCCATACAAAATATTTACAATAGAAACTTAGATTGAGAAAAATTATAATAATTTCTAGACTTGATAAGGAAACAAGTTCACCAAAGCACAAAGCAGTCGTTTCAGTTACCAAAAAAATGTAGACCGAAAAGTACTAACCTGTGAGCGAAGGTTCTCAGTTTTATCCACCAGCAACTCAATCTTCTCACCACGGTCAAGGACCTGGTCAAAGAAAAGCGTTACTAACAAAAAAGAACAACACACCACATGCAATATATCTAAAGTTTCATTCTGTTTTGTATGCCATGCCTGGCAAGTTGCAAGTACAAAAACTTGGCTACGCATCTTGCCATGTATTAACCCTCAAAACTACATGTGAACAGTGATAGAGTTAGCAGCAGCCTATTACCTTCTCGATGTTTTCCATCATAACACCCTTGACTTCAGAAACCTGAGCCTTCACTTTAGCAAGTTTGCTGATTTCTTCAGGATGGTCCACACAGTACTGCATATGCTCCTTCAATTTGGACCTATTATGTATAAAGTGCTAAGCATGTTTCCAGAAAATAAAAATAAATAAATCTACGAGAAGATACATAGAGAGCTAGATACCCAAATTCTCTATTCAGACTTTTGGCCGTAGCAGTTGCAGCCTTTCCTCCACCATATCTCTTGTTGAAGTCTTCCTTAACTCTTTCCAGAAATGCAATTGGAACTTGCCTGCCAGCAGATTCAACAGCAACTACACAGTAGGCTGCAGCACCAAAAGCATGTCATAAACTGAGTATATGAAATATGAAATTAAGAAATTACAAGTTATTAAAAATTCATTGATGATTCTTTTCCTACTGAAGCCAAGTTCAACAAAATCATACCAGAAGTCAGCATGTAGAACTATAATTAAAACCATTTAGGAAAGGAAAGAATCCCTCCCTTCCACTGAAATAAGGAAATTGATTATGCATGTAATCAACGGCTTCAAAATTAATATACACACTCTTGTTAGTACATTCACCCAAGTAGCAGCTAAAAGAAAGCAGCCAGCTGTAATGTATAAATGAGCACAACATGGATATGCCCCATCGACAGGTATGATTCTTTGATTGAAAAGATGATCATGACAGCGGATACTAATTTTAAATGTCTTACAAGGAGTTCCATTTTTTTTCCTTGTTTGTTACCGGCTATCTCTTCGCAAGATCCCTTTGCTTCCCAGCATTTTTCTTTACTTTCTATATATTAAGCATTCATTTCGTACTACCAGCTTAGCACCCAGATGCAGAGCACATGCACAAGCATTCATATAGATAAAATTAAACCTACGTCAGACCAGAATGCTTCTTGCAATTTGCAAATTATGCGAACCTATAAATGAGGTTACAATAACCAGATGATGTTTTAGACTCATCTAATTAATGCACCCAGACCGTATATTACATTAATTTGCCTATCCAAAAAAAGGAAAATGGAAGACATCACCCTCTAAAGAAGAATATTACAACATCCATCATTAACATAACAGTTCAGATTCTTAATCATGTTTCATACATCCAAACAAAACATCATTGCGTACCTAAACATTTATACAAGAACACATTATTATCCCCGAGTCACACCAAGAAAACCTTCTCCGTAAGGGTGAATAATGAATACATTTAATGGCTTCAAGTAATCTATCTTTGCTTCGTTTTATTTATTCACACAAGTTACACGAGTATATGCACATGTCAAAACGAGATAAAATCAAGGAAATCAACGTAAAAAGAAGTCGCAAAAATGAATCCATACATCTTTTTCCATACAATCAACAGCTCAAATTAAGTCCCTTCCCCCCTCTCTTCCCCTTGGTAAAACCAAACAGAACATAGTACAAAACTAAGAAATGAAAATAAATCCATGCAAAAAGACCTTGCAAATCAAAACTAAGCCTAGATCCAACACATGGCAATACCAATCAACACATAGAGAAAAGCCAAATCAAAACTAAACAACAAAACAGATCGCACGCTGATTATCATATTTGAAATCATTAACCAAACAATCCGATTTTTAAAGAACAAAAAAAGTCAACTAACTTCAAAAAAAAAAAAAAAGATCAAGATCGCAAATCGCAACCAAGCAAAAAAAGAAGTTTCTTACTGAATCCATCTTCAACAAGGTAATTGAAGGTATGGCCATCGCAGGTATAGGTGAACTTGTTGTTAGAAGCAGGGAGTTTCTGGAGACATTGAGCGGCGATACCGGTGAAATTACCGGTGAACTCGGTGTACTCGGCGAGTATCACAGTTCCACGCGCCACGAAGCTATAGATCAAAGACTGTTGCCCCATCTCTCAAAACCCTAACCCTCAAGCAAAGATTCAAATCCGCAAAGGTTGAAAAATCAGTGAGAGATGACTTCGGAGGGTCGATGGGATCCGAGAAGATATAGAAAAATGAAGAAATGCTGGATTTTATGCATACATATATATACACACACGCGTAGGAAATTTGTTTGTACGTATTAAATCTAGGAATTTTGAATTTGATTACTGTCACGCGGTTTTTATTTTTTATTTTAATTTTAAAAGGGTTAATATACTATTTTGGTACCTATATTTGGCTTTGATGTCCAATTTGGTACTTGAATTTTGTGTCTCAATTTGGTACCTAAGTTTGGCTTCATTGTTCAATTTGGTACCTGAGTTTTTTCTCATTGATACTTGAGTTGAGTTGTTCTTTGCCCCATACAAACAACTTAGTTTGACTTTAATGTTTAATTTAACACCTGAATTATTCTTTTATCCTAATTAAATACCTATGTTTAGAGCACACGTGTTAAATATTTAGTGGGCCATATAGTGTTGTTTAGTTTGGGTAACAAATTGAACATTAAAGTCAAACTTAGATATTAAATTAGGACAAAAAAAATTCAAATACCAAATTAAACATTAAAAACCAATTATAAGTACCAAATGATATATTAGAATTTTTAAATTTCTTCCTTTTCCTTATTTGTTCTAACAAACAACTTTATAAATTTATATAAAATATGATATTAAAATATTTATATGTCAAAAAAAACCTTTAAAATGTAAAAAAATCAATTAAGTCTATGTAACCCCTCCCGTTGACTAAAATAATCAATTAAACTTATCTATAAACAGAATATGTGATATCATGTTTATTGTTAAAATAAATTGACAGGTCAATTAGATGGACATGTAACAACTTATGATTTAATCAAATATTTTCTCATAAAAATATTAAAAATTAGAAAAAAATCAAAAAATCATTAAAAGTAATTTTTTTATAAAATTACTATATATTAAAAATATTAAAATTATATGAACTTATAAAAATAATTATGAAAATAATAAATACTTATTTATATTATAAAAAATATAAAATTTTAACATCAAAATTATTATTTTTTCTTTTTAAATGTCTTTTAATTGGTGGTCAATAAATGAAGAATAAATTTGAAGTTAAGTAGAAATTAAAAAAAAATAAAAGGCCAGGCTTAAACAAAGGGAGTGAAAATCTCTACACCATTCACTAAATAAAAGGAAATTAACGCAAAAACAAAAACCATAGTTTCAAACCATTCAACAAGTCAACGCAGTTTCAACCCTTTAATTTCTTCAACCAAGAACTACAAATAAACATGGTTTAAAACGTTAATCCCAATTTTGAATCCAACATTAATAAACTTTTTTATTTAAAAAAAAGTGCATTTTGCACATTAGAACAAAATAAAAAATTGCTTTGTTTAGCTGGTAAAAAGCTAACCAAAGCAACTATCAACATCAACAATGGCGACATCCAAACCAAAGAAAACGAATACAGCCCAATCATCATCTCAGGGAGTAAAATTTGCTCGTAGGACAGCGAGTGGCCGGATTGTGAACTTATCCAGGGATGATGATATGGATGTCACCGGCAATCAATCGGGCCAAAATGATTACATCAATTACACTGTGATGATGCCACCTACGCCTGATAACCAACCCTCTACGGACTCTCATGGTGGGGATGGGTCGAAAGAAGATAAAAGGATGTCGGTAATGAAGTCTGCAAATAATAAATCAATGTTGTTAAGGAGCCAAACAGGGGATTTTGATCATAGTCGTTGGTTGTATGAGTCCAAAGCCAAGTATGGGATTGGGAATGCGTATTGGCAAGAGGATGATCAATTTGGAGTAGATGGTGGTGTATCAATGTCGGATTTTATGGATAAGCCATGGAAGCCATTGACGAGGAAGGTTCCGGTTAAGTCTGGCATTCTTAGTCCTTACAGGTTCTTGATATTGATACGTTTGGTGGTTCTTTTCTTTTTCCTTGCCTGGCGTTGGAGGAATCCCAACCCCGATGCAATGTGGCTATGGGGTATGTCATGTGTGTGCGAGTCATGGTTTGCGTTTTCTTGGCTATTAGACAGTCTTCCTAAGCTCAACCCTATTAATCGAGCCACTGACCTTGCTGTCCTCCATGAAAAGTTCGAACAGGTTTCTCCGTCAAACCCGACTGGTCGGTCGGACTTGCCGGGTGTTGATGTCTTTGTCTCTACGGCTGACCCTGAAAAGGAACCTCCCCTTGTCACTGCCAACACCATTTTGTCCATCATGGCTGCTAATTATCCTGTGGAAAAACTCTCTGCCTATATTTCAGACGATGGTGGTGCCATTCTCACGTTTGAGGCCATGGCTGAGGCAATTCGTTTTGCCGAGGTGTGGGTGCCATTTTGTCGAAAACATGACATTGAACCTAGGAACCCAGACAGCTATTTCAACTTGAAAACCGATCCAACCAAGAACAAGAAACGGCCTGATTTTGTTAAGGACAGGCGTTGGATCAAAAGGGAGTATGATGAGTTCAAGGTAAGGATCAATGGTCTCCCTGAGACGATACGTAAAAGATGTGATATGTACAACTCTAGGGAGGCAATAAAGGAGAAAAGTCTTGCCAAAGAGAAGAACGATGGGACACTGCCACCGGATTTCCAAGTGGAGAAGGCCACTTGGATGGCCGACGGCACCCACTGGCCTGGGACATGGCTCAATCCAATTGCTGACCATTCCAAGGGAGACCATGCTGGAATCTTGCAGGTATTTTTCTTTTCGAATTTTTCAATCAAACTTATGGAAGCCATTTTGTTTTAAAGATGATTGAATTATGGACTGTGTGGTAGGTGATGAGTAAATTCCCAGAACCTGATCCAGTGATGGGTCAGCCAGATGAGAAAAGGTTAGACTTCACAGGGATTGACATAAGGATACCAATGTTCTCGTATGTTTCAAGGGAGAAACGTCCAGGTTTTGACCATAACAAGAAGGCTGGCGCCATGAATGGAATGGTTAGAGCTTCAGCGATATTGTCCAATGGACCTTTTATACTCAATTTGGATTGTGACCATTACATCTATAATTCTATGGCCATCAAAGAAGGGATGTGCTTCATGATGGACCGTGGCGGTGATCGTATTTGCTATATTCAGTTCCCACAACGGTTTGAAGGGATTGACCCTTCAGATCGATACGCTAATCATAACACTGTCTTCTTTGATGGTATTATTTCAAATATTCAAACATACCGACTCTTACTCCAACTTGAAAACTGAATTCAGTTCACCCCTACTCCTACTAACCCCAATTTATAATTGTAATTAAACCAAGTTCTGACATTGACCATATTTTTGGGTGACAACAGGAAGTATGAGAGCACTTGATGGACTTCAAGGGCCAGTGTATGTAGGAACGGGGTGTATGTTCCGACGTTACGCACTGTATGGGTTCCACCCACCAAGGGCAAACGAGTATACAGGTGTGTTTGGGCAGAATAAGTCACCAGCTGATACCATTCCAGCAAAGCCAGCACTATCAGGAGAAGATGACGCACAGCCCCTAAATGTGCACCCTGACTTGGATCTTCCAAGGAAATTTGGTAATTCAACCATGTTCAATGAAAGCATAGCTGTGGCTGAGTACCAAGGACGTCCCCTTGCTGATCACATGTCGGTGAAGAACGGTCGACCTCCAGGTGCATTACTGATTCCACGCCAACCACTGGATGCACAAATGGTGGCTGAGGCAGTGGCTGTCATTTCCTGTTGGTATGAGGATAACACGGATTGGGGTGACAAAGTAGGTTGGATTTACGGGTCCGTGACAGAGGATGTGGTGACAGGATATAGGATGCACAACCGTGGGTGGCGATCGGTGTATTGTGTGACCAAGCGTGATGCATTTAGAGGAACTGCACCAATCAACTTGACGGACAGGCTTCACCAAGTGCTGAGATGGGCCACTGGTTCAGTCGAAATCTTTTACTCTAAAAACAACCCTTTGTTCGCAACTCGACGACTCAAGTTCCTACAACGCATTGCCTATCTCAACGTTGGATTCTACCCATTTACCTCCATTTTCTTGGTGGTTTATTGCTTCCTCCCAGCTCTTTCACTGTTTTCAGGACAGTTCATTGTGCAAGGCCTCAACGTTGCCTTCCTTCTTTATCTCTTTGTCATTACTGTAACCCTTTGCTGTATGTCCCTCCTAGAAGTGAAATGGTCCGGGATCGGCCTCGAGGAATGGTGGCGAAATGAACAATTTTGGGTCATTGGTGGCACGAGTGCTCACTTAGTGGCTGTCATCCAAGGTCTCCTAAAAGTAGTAGCCGGAATTGAGATCTCATTCACATTGACCACCAAATCGGCTAGCGAAGATGAAAACGACATATATGCGGATCTTTACCTTGTGAAATGGACCAGTCTGTTCATAATGCCATTAACCATCATAATCGTTACCCTATTGGCAGTGGTGATAGGGATATCGAGACAAATCTACAGTGTGATACCACAGTGGACACAGCTGTTCGGAGGACTGTTCTTTGCATTTTGGGTATTGTGTCATATGTACCCATTCGCCAAAGGATTGATGGGAAGACGAGGAAGGGTACCCACCATCATCTATGTTTGGGCAGGGCTTTTGGCAATTTGCATATCTTTGCTTTATGTCACGCTCAATCCAGCTGGTGATCAACCTGGTGACGCAGTTGTATTGTAAAAATCCCATCAGAAACCAACCTTATGCATTTCTCACTTCTTCATCCCCTTCAAATTTTTTTATTATATTCATTATTTGTACTTCTTAATAATGTAACAATAAGGCTCCGATTGAAATTTATTTTTTAATTTCCATTTTTAAAAACCAAATTTCAATTTTTCAACCCTACATTTTTTTAGTATTTTAGTTTTGTAAAATGAAAATATATATTTTTTAAAACCAATCACAGGTTTAATGCTTTTCCATGTTATGATTTTAATGGATGTGGTTGTTAGTAAAGTTACTTTACAACCTTTGGTTCACTAATAATAACTTACGAATTTACCCTAATTAAATAAAATAAAATATTCATGTATTTAAATTTTATCATAAAATTTATTCTTAAAAAATATTTAGATTAAATATTTAATATAAAATTTTAATTGATATTTTTACACTATTTTTTTAAAGCCGCAATGTAACATAATTTAATTTGGAAACTGAAAGAAAAAACATAATTCACTAATATGATACATAACTGCTTGAAATTTGATTGATCATTGTCTCATCTATTCTACTTCTAAATGGGCCTTCAATCATTTGATTATTCTTGAAAACCATTCTAGTAGGATTCTCAATCATATATAACAAATCATAATTCAAAGGTAAACCATGTAAAAAGGTTATGATCAAATCAATCTTAGATCTAATCTTAAACTTTATTTTTTTTCTTTTGCTCGTAAAGATTCATAATATTATAATAAAATTGAATTTTAAATTAATATATCGAAAACAAAAGAGAAAAAAACAATAGAAAATAAATATAATATTCAAGAAAAAAACTTACTTTCGAAAAATATGTTTAGTAGTAGAGAAAATCAAGTAGGAAGGAGGCAATGACCTTTTTTCTTTTTACAATATTTACTAATAGACTAATATCCTAAACTAATATAAAATAAGGTTAATTTAGTTTTGATATATTTTTTAAACTTTTTAATCTACATGTGAAAATAACGTTCTCACGTTTTATCATGGAATTACATTGTCATGTTGATGAGAAAATAACCTCCAATGGAAGGTTAGATTTAAAAGAAAATAAATAAAATTTAACATACCAAACATTGAAATCATTTTTCAACTAATTAAATTTTCAAGAAAATAGTTACTTTTCATCGTACCAAATGCTACCTAAGCCCTTGAAAAATAGTGGAATTTTCATACAAGTCTATGGTTATTATTAGTATTGGTATCTATCAATGGTGAAATTGATGTTAAACTAATCACTAGAAGATTTCATATCAGAATAATTACTTTATTATACAAGTCAATGTTTTCCGGTATTCTGCACCAACTAGAAAAATTAACCATGCATATGCATATTACTTATTTCATTTATAGTCAAAACCACTTCAATGCAAAACTTTATAAAAGAGAATAAAAATTATTCTCGAGGATACAATGAAGCCTAATGATTGTTTATGTTTTGCACTTACGGGAACAATCCATTGAGCACTGAGCAAAGCATAACAAACATACCAATTTCTATAAAGAATTCTTTACAGACCAATTTAGGAATATAAATGATGATGAGAGAATAGAAATAAACTTTGTTTAATTTCACTCCTATTTGTAGAAGTTCTTGTGAAGAGACATAATTATTTAATGGATAATCAAATCTTTTAACAATAAATATAATTATTCAATAGATACCTACTTGAATAATTATTACTCTTTATTAATAATTAAGTGACATAATTCTTGGTAAACAATAGACATAGCTCATCACTATAGATAGTGACAATCTCTTAATTAATAATCAACAACTTTTTAATTATAAATATTTTAAAAAACACTTCCATTTTTGTGTATTTTATCTGCAAAATTAAAAGCTTAAGCACTTTCGATTATACAGGCTTGGATATCTCTACAACAGTCTACTTCTGCTATATTTTATTTTTAAATTTTATTCCAATGATGCATGAAATCATACATATGATTTAGCTTTCGAACCAAGAATTTAGTTTAAAAAAATGGGTTTGAAATGCGAAAAAGGTATATTTTTAAAATAATAAAAGTTGATATGTGAATTTAATAAATTCATTTCATCCAAATGTAAATATTTAAATGTCAAAAACACAGTGATAGACAGCGAAAAACTACTTTTGATTTCAAAAGCATGACAAAGTTATTTAGAGAATGGCATTGATGATATTAATGTTATTGACCAAAAGTTTATCTTCCGACTCAAACAACGCGGTATACATGGAGAATCGTAAGTTTTCATGTTAATGTCGCTTTAAGGAAAGTAGAGATAGTGCCATTAGATCTTTCAAGAGGTGAGCTTCAAGAGATAGGTGGATGGAGGTTGAAATGGGTGAGTTTTCGAATCAATGTGGAGATGATGGAAACGTGGAGTCTAGTTTTAGGGAGGTTCACTCAAACTAAGTCTTATTATTGAAGGAATTGAGCTTAGGCTAAAACATATTTGTAAGTAGACTTTTGATTGCTGTAAATTGTATTGATATTAGATAAAGTTATGCACACAATTTAACTTAGTGTGCTTTTAGTTAGGCAATGAAATCTTTTATCTCATAATTATAATAATTAACTTCACAATTATCGTTGTTTTTAATCACATCAAATGCACACTTTAACTCAAATGAACATGAAAAAAATAATGTAAAATATTTTAACTTACTTTAAACATCATTCCCCTATTTTGGTTTAGAATATACTAGTCAAAGAGATCTTGTCTCTTGTTGGCTAGTTGACAGGTTTAAAATATGGCTTTCTTTTAGCCAATGACGTAGAGGGTTTTAATCCCTTGGAGCTTGGCCTTTTAATTTCATTTCTACAAGCAAATAAGAAAAAAAAAGAAGATTGAGGCAATATACATAGAGCCTTTAAAAATGGTGTAGGTTAATTATGTCTCATTTTGAATATCAAAAAAAATAATATTTTCATAATAAAAAAAATCTTTCAAATCTTTCATTTTGAGCGAAAAGAAATAAGTTGTGATCTATCAATTGAGTAATTATTTTTTTTTAAGAATTTATCTAGGTTCAATTAATTATTGTATCAAAAGAATAATTTTTTTATTTAACATAATTTATGTTATTCATTTTATAATTGAAGGCGTGTGATGGGTTATTTGGGGTTAAATTCATGTTCGATGACATAATATTTTTGCCTCTTAAGTCAAGAGATAATTCGCAATAATAATATTAGTTTTGCTATTAAATGGATGATATAAACAATTAATTAATACTTCGACAATGAATAATAAGATGCCAGTTAAAATGCGCGACAAGTCTTTATACTTTTTACATTTGGAATTTAATTCTACTTTTATTTGGGAATTAAAATTTTAGAATTTAGGTTTCAAATTTTAAAATAGTATAACTTAAGTAGTGAACTATTAAAATTTAACATTTATGATAACTCCTCAAATCCATAGAGTTGTTAGAGGAAAAATATTTTTGGATTTTTATACTTTTTAATTTAATTTATTTTAGATTAAATCTCAATTAATTTGTCTATAATATATGCATATTATCATTACCATTTCATATAAACGAAATCTAAATCTGAATTTTCAAAATTGAAGTTCCCAAATAGAGCCTTAAGATATTTAGTTTTTCTATCTTTATAGATTTAAAAGTGCAAGTTCAACGGTTAACAATATTAAAATCTTTCTATTAAATTTAGGGTGGTTACAAACGTCATTTTTTTTATTAATTTCAAAATGTTACGTTAGTGAATTTAACGAAAAAAACTTTAATAGTGTTGACAATTAAGCTCGAAAATTAAAAAATTTGAAATTCAAATAGTATAAGAATTCATAGCATAGCATATATTAATCTTATTGAGAATTAATTGAGGGTTTAACAATGACTATAAAACCATATTTTGGACCTTGATGACTACAAATTCAAACTTAATCTGGAAAGATTGAAGCTAATAATATATTTTATTAATGCAGACTAAGACTACAATATATTTTATAGTATAACTTAAGATTTGTGCTTATGTGTATATAATATAATAATTGCATCTGCTTCATGTTTTATATAAGAATGGTATAAAATATCATTTTTATATAAATTTGTCAAGTTTACAAGTTATTATGTTTATATCGCATTCTAATAAGTTTTTTTTTTATTGTCATATTATTATATAGTTTATGTATTAAAATTTTATTTTTAAAATAGTTATCAAATTTATGTCATATACCAATCATATTATTTTTATCATAATTGTATTTATATTATAAATCATGAAGCGCGGCATAGTGATTCCTTACTTCACCTTATTCACGTGGTTGGAGATTCGATCATCGCTCATGGGGATGAAGCATATTTCAATTACTTTTTAAGAGAGTACTCGCGATAAGAAAATTAATTACGGCTACCAATGATGAATATTCTAATTTTAACCGATATATATTGTTTAATAATATATATTAACAAGCTAATAATAGTTATTTAATTTTTTTATAATAATATATAAGAGCTAATAACATTTATAATTTTTTTCCAAAATTCGCAACTGATATACAAATCAGTAGTGAAGTTCACTCAAATATATAAAATTTGAAAATTAATTGAATCTTATCGTTTCAGTGTGACAATTGACAAATATTGAACTCATCTAGAACTGAATGTTATTAAATTTATTTGAAAATTTAATTTAAATTTTTTGTTCATTTTATTATGATGTTAATTTGACTAAAGAAAATCACGTGAAACCAAGCCATGATTTATTACCCTTAAGGTAAATTCGCTTTCTAGTCCCTGTAATATTGCTGGCATAGTTATATTATTATTATTATTATTATTATTATTATTATTATTATTATTATTATGTTAATTCTTTTGTCGACTTATAGGCATAATGACGATTTTCAAAATATTCATATCTATAAAATATTCTTAATTAATTTTTAAAATTACAAGATAATATCTTTAAATTAATTTGGTTAATGATTTCTTTTCTCACTTAATCCCTTAATTATTTATAAAATTAAATTTTTAGTATTTTCATGATACTGGAAATTTTATTTCTCTGAAAAATAAAAACATTTTATTGCATGTATTTGTCTCAAAGGATCATAATTAAATAGGATAAATATCAAACTATACATCAATTATGGTTTAATGTGCCATTGTATACATGAATTTTGATTTTGTGCAATTTTATATATGAAATTTTGATTTGATCTAATTATTGTAAATTGTTAACACAATTATTGATATAACATCATTTTATATTTATATATTACATACATAAATAATTATATTTATCCAATATAAAAATAAATTGATGTATTTATTTCTTTAAAAGTTTATGATTAAATCAAAATTAAAGTTCATGTATACAATTGCACATTAAATCAAAGTTTTATCCCAATTAAATACAATATTTCACACTTTTAATATTCAAAATTGTTGACAGCACGAAATTAATAAAGTACCGATTTTAAATGTTATGGGGTGCTAAAATTTTCTCTACGCACGTATAATTGACTCCCGAACTTAATGTATTCTCTAGAATATAAAGTAGACCTCAAAATTGTCTTTTTTTTAAAGAAAAAAGATGTTAAATTTCTTTATAATAAATAATTTTATAAAAACCAAAATTATTAAGACAATACAAAAAATTCTAATAATGTATCAAAATTTACTAAGTATTTACTAAATATTTTCTTAATCAAGTTTAACTTTTTTACCCACAAAGAATAGCTTAGTTGAGAGTGTTAATTTCTTTGATTATGCATAATTAATAGGGGATTGTTTTAAATGGAAGCATAAGAATATTCACATTTAATTTTTTACCCCATAAGAAATGTAATTTTTTTACTTGAAAATTTTGCTTTTATGTATATATAAATTTGATTACTTGAATTGTTGATTATAAGATTTTTATTCTTTGTGGCTGCTGTTGAAGTTTATTATGTTATGGTGAGGACGGCCATATTTCGTCATCATATTTGACACGGCATCCAAATCAATTCCAACTTGTGGACATTTCCAAAAGTACATATAATAAATATTTGTGGACACTATCCTTGTACCCATCACTAGCTAGCACGTTTTGATCTGCTCAAGGATATATATACATAGGTTGACGGTGATGATATTAGTTTTTAACGAGATAATGGAGAAATGTATGTTTGGTAGTTATAAACATTAAAAAGAAAAAAGAAAGCATTAAAGATATTAAAATAAAATATGATAAAAATATTAAACTTCTCTTTATATGAATTATGAAACCAACAGGATCAGGGGCGAAGCCGGGGGCTGACATGGGCTCCGGCCCCCCTTAAAATATAAAATTACTTTTTTTAGGCTTTTAAATTTTTTTAAAATTTTAAATTAGTAAAAGTAAAATTGCACTTTAACCTCTCTAAAATTATAAAAACTTGATTTAATTCTTTACAAATTATAAAGATATAAACTATAAAAAATTAAAATTTTATCCGGCCCCCCTAAATTTTTTTTCTAATTTTGCCCCTGAACAAGATATAAATATAACATAAAAAGAAACAAGTTTTTGAGAAATTAATATAATAAATATAACATAAAAAGAAACAAGTTATTGAGAAATTAATATATCATGTAAGCAAAAAGGAAATATGATTCAAACAATACAAAAAAAATGAAAAAGGATAAATTTTATATGTAATTTTTTTAAAAAAGTTAGACCATGATGTAAATATATATGTGTGATTTGATTACATCACTAGAATTGTTTATTATAAGTCTTTGTGGCTGCACTTAAAGTTTATTATGTTAAGGAGACGACGGTCATATCTCATCATCATATTTTACACGACATCCAATCAATTTTACTTTTGGACACTTGCCATATATATATAGGGTTTTTTTATTAAAAAAGTATAAAAAAATTAAAAAATTTCAAAATAATATACCTAAAAAGTTAATTACTAAAATGGTATAGTCAGGGTGGTCACGCCACTCTGACAGGCGGCACCACCTTGACGAACAATACCCGGCACAGTAAAAAAAAACTCTGAAAATGAAAAAAAAAAGAGCTGAAAACGAAAAAATAAAAATAAAAATAAAAATATGGGACATGTGGGTGCCAGAGGCGGCACCAGTGTTGCCTCTAGCAGAGGCGGCTTGAGTTTCAGAAGCAAAAGGAGAAGAAGAAAAAGAAAAGAAGGAGAAGAAAGAAAGAAGAGAAGAAGGGAAGAAGAAGAAAGAAAAAGAAGGGGAGGAGGAGGAGAAGAAGGAGGTCGGCACTCGAGAGAAGAAAAATGAAAAAAAAAAAAAAAAGAAGGAGAAGAAGAGGGAAGGAAAAAAAAAGTAAATTTTTTTTATAAATTTGAGTAACCTTAATGTTAGTTTAAGTTATTTATTTTAGTTATTATTATTGTTGTTGATGATTGATTTGCTTAAATCAGATATAATTTTTATTTTTATTTCTTTGCAAGGTGTTATTTGGTTAAGAAAAGATATTAAGGTATATTCGTATTTATTTTATATTTTCATTGAAGTAATACGCATGTTATGTGCAAAGAATATTTTATTGTTATTATTTTATGTAAATTATTTGTTAAGTGTGTTTTAAGTTGATTAAATATATTTTTTAAAATTATTTGACTTATGATTATTTTAATTTTTTTATTTTTTATGTGATGGGGGTTTAAAACCTTCTACAAAAAGTAGTATAAAAGTAAAATACTAAAAAATATAGTAATGAAAAAATAAAATACGAGAAGAAATAAAATACCAAAAAAACTTTTTTGAGCAAAGTGGTGCTGACGAGTTTTTTACTAAAATAATATAAAAAATAATATATGAAAATAATATATTTAAAAAAAAAATAAAAAAATAAAAAAATACGAACAAGGTGCCAAAGTCAGGGTTATTTATTAAATTATAAAAAATACTTAAATAATACATTTGAAACTTTTTTGTTAAAATAATATAAAAAAATATGAAAATAATATTAAATTAAAAAACAATATACGAAAGTAAAAATACGAATAAAGTGGTAAAATCAAGGTTATTTATTTAAAAAATATAAAAACTTAAATAAATAATACATTTGAAACATTATATACTAAAATAATATAAAGAAATAAAATATGAAAATAGGATATTTTAAAAAATAAAATCCGAAAATTAAAAAATACAAACAAGGTGCCAAAGTCAGGGTTATTTATTAAATTAATATAAAAAACACTTAAGTAATACATTTGAAACAATTTTTGCTAAAATAATATAAAAAAATAAAATACATAAATAATATATTTTAAAAAATAATATACGAAAGTAAAAAATACGAATAAAGTGGTAATATATAAAAAAAACACTTAAATAATACATTTGAAACATTTTTTTGCTAAAATAAAATAAAAAATAAAATACGTAAATAATATATTTTAAAAAATAATATACGAAAGTAAAAAATACGAATAAAGTGGTAAAATCAGGGTTATTTATTAAAAAAATATAAAAACACTTAAATAAATAATACATTTGAAACATTATGTACTAAAATAATATAAAGAAATAAAATATGAAAATAGTATATTTTAAAAAATAAAATCCGAAAATTAAAAAATACGAACAAGGTGCCAAAGTCAGAGTTATTTATTAAATTAATATAAAAACACTTAAGTATTAACATTTGAAACATTTTTTGCTAAAATAATATAAAAAATAAAATATACTATATTATATTTTAAAAAATAATATACGAAAATGTTTTACTTATTATTATCATTTTAAAATAATAATAATATTTGTATTTTAGTTGGATATATTTAATTTTTTAATGTAGTATAGCAAAAAAAATATGTTGTTGAAAAATTGTTTGCTATTTTTTTATAAGTTATTCTAATAAATATTTAAAATCTATCAAACATTAAAATTAATAACCGAAATTTATTTTGAAACTGCAGGCATCGCAATAGCTTCATTGATCAATAAGGAACTTTCTCACATATGTGACACAGTTAATAATACGGTAATATATTGTTATTTGTTAAGTAAGGGTTCCATTAAAAAAAGGTCTACGTAATTTAAGAAAATAAATTATGTTATTATAACTATTTTCTGTAACTTAACACTGTCAGGACTCGTACGGCATATTAAGGGGCCGGGTGAATGGTGTAGGATATTCCCCGGATGCACAACTGATGCCCTACTTAGAGCTAGTTGGATTCGGGTCAACAGCATTGACCCGGATGTTCGATTTGCAGTACGATTTAATATCCGCATTGGTCGAGCGTTGGCGACCCGAGACCCACACTTTTCATTTGCCGTGTGGGGAGTGCACAGTCAGTCTGGAGGATGTTGCATTACAGTTTGGGCTCCCAATCGACAGGGATGCCGTCACGGGCGTAAGTGCGATAGCTGAGCCGACTGCACTTTGTTATAGCCTACTAGGAGCCTCACCCGGCGATGCTAAGTCTACTTTTTCAGAGCTGAAATTTACATGGCTAAAAGTCAATTTTCAGCATTTATCAAATAATGCCACCGAGGAAGAGTTGGTGTGCGCAGCTCGAGCGTACATTATGCATATCATAGGGGGTGTACTGATGCCCAATTCGAACAACAACAACGTGGTTCATCTCCGATGTTACTCTCATTGGTGATCTGCATAGTGTTCGCTCCTATAGTTGGGGTTCCGCAGTTCTGGCTATGTTGTATCGTGAGCTTTGTCGAACAACAAAGCCTGATGCTATAGACATGGGCGGATGCCTTATATTGTTGCAATAATGGGCTCTTTATCGGATGTCATTATTGGCATCGGTTAGTCACCAGCCATACGTATATCCGCTAGTTAACAGGTGATAAAATTTAACTTGTTAGTAATTGACAATTTCTTTATAATGATACTATTCTAACGATACTATATTTACTTGAAAATTGTTTTCATAGATGGAGCATTTATCCGGGTATCGGGAGGTCGTACACTGTCCCGATATATCGTCTGATGATTGAACAACATGCCGGGGAAGGGGTAAGCTATTCAAATATTCGTGACATGTAATTGCTTTGTATATCTTACTCCAACCGTGTTAAATTTTAATCATGGTATTAATCGTGCAGTTTATATAGATGCTATACCGTAGACCAGAAATTGCGGCTATTATACCCTCATCTGCCTATGTTGATTCTCATTTGCACCAATTATCAGTTTCAATGTAGTCGAGTGGTACCACGGGGATCGAGTACTACGACAGTTTGGTTGCATCCAGTACATCCCGGATCTATCAATGCAGGTGGGGGAGGAGGTTCACGGCAAGAACAAGAGAGGGAGACATGGACAGCATTGGGGGGTTACACACTGGAGATATATTGTGGTGTGGGAGAGTCGGATGGCTCGAAGACCTCAGATAGATATGTCTTCCGATTTGCGCCCATCGTTAGAGTACATACTGTAACACCCCTAACCCGTATTCGTTACCGAAACAGGTTTACAGAGTGTTACCAGTACATACAGAACATTTACAGATTAATCAAAACATTACTATTCACTTTCTGAGATCATATATATATATATATATATATATATATAACGACATTTATTTGGGCCCTCGAAACCCAACATGAACATTAAAATCAAGTCGGAGCTCAATTGATTTCTCATAAAATTTTTTCGCTTAATTTTTTTTTTCTTTTTTTTTTACGCCCATGAGATTAGGCCGTGTGGAATCCACGCACCCGTGTGGCTTGGGACACGCCCGTGTCCCTTGTCCGTGGAGCTTTACTGCTTATGACATCATCATCAATTTAGAGGCACACGCCACATCGCACGCCGTGTCCTAAAGTCGTGTTCCATATACGGTGAGAGACACACGGCCGTGTCTCTCGCTGTGTGGTCAATATCTAAGCTATTTTCCAAGCCTTGGTCAACCTTAATCTCTTAACGCTTATATAAAATCAAAAGCATATAACATGGTATTCATTTAATGATTAAACATTCTCAATTAAACTACAAACATAGCATTTGTATGTCATCATACATGTATCTCTCATACTCATTTTACCTTGTCTATTATGGTGCCACTTATACTTTTATACCATGATTATCATCTTACCAAATATTTTCAGCTTAATCATCAAACATTTATATTTAAAGCTAGATTATATCTTTATAAAATACTACATTTCAGATCATGGAATAAAATACTTGCCTTAGACATTTCAATCCAACTTCATACCCAACAAGCATCATATTGAAACTAGTCATATATATACATATCATGATATGTATCGTTCTCATACTGCTTTCTCTTATAAACATATATCATTTGTTTCCTCCTCCTCCTCTCCATTCCACATCCTTAATGTATATAACATTCTTGTAAGTACAATTTCACAATTTACTTATTAATGCTCATATCAAGCTGTTCACACGAGTCATAGTCACTTTATAATTCAAGCTACAGAGCTCCAAATTAAAATCCGTAAATTTTCCCTGAAACTAGACTCACATATCATTCCACCATAAAATTTTCAGAATTTTTGGTCTAGCCAATTAGTACAGTTTATTCATTTAATTTTCCCCTGTTTCACTATCTGACAGTTCTGACCTCTCTTCACTAAAAATTAATTATATCACAGTACAGAACTCGTATAATGTTCCCGTTGATTTCTATTGAAAATAGACTCATTAAGGATTATAAGCATATAAATTTGAGCCTCTAATTAATTTTCTACAATTTTTAGTGATTTTCCAAATTCGAAACAGGGGAACCCGAATTCATTCTAACCTTGTCTCACAAATTTTATTATATCTCATAATTTACAATTCAATTGCTTACACCGTTTCTTCTATGAGAAACTAGACTCAATAAGCTTTAATTTCATATATTATTCATCCTCTAATTCGATTTTTAAAATTTATGGTGATTTTTCAAAGTCAACTTACTGCTGCTGTCCAAAACTGTTTTAGTTCAAGATGTTTATTACCATTTTTCCTCTAAATTTCACAAGTCATACAAGTCAGTCCTTGCTCAATTAGCCCATCTATTAAGCTAATTTTTCTCAATTAACATTTTATTACATCATTCTAAACTATTACACAACTTTTGAAAATCAGAATTTTAACACTAAACCTTAATTCACAACTTTTTCACAATTAGGTCCTAAAATCAATTTCTATTGAAATTACTTGATAAAATCATCAAAAAACAAAATCAAAGCTTCAAATTCATTTTATTTCATCATAAACAGCCAATACTTATCAATGATAGCTTTTAATTTTGTTCATAAAATAAAAAACTAATGAATTAAACACTTGGACCTAATTGTAAAAGTCACAAAAACATAAAAATCTCAAAGAAAAGGGCAAGAATTGAACTCACATATGTCAAAGTATGAAAAACCAACAGCTTTCAGACCTCCCATGGCGTTTTTGCTGAATAAAAATGATGATATCTCTAGATTTTTCAAATTTGTCTTGTTTTATATGTTTAATTTGCAAAATTTCCCATTTTGCCCTTGTTTCTCCTTGTCTTTTTTTGCTGATTTTCTTGCCCAACCGTCCAGCCCATACAATTTGGGTCCAATTGCCTTTTAAATCCCTCCTTTTAATTACTTAAACTATTTAATCACAATTTAATAAATTTTTCACTATTTTCAATTTAGTCCTTTTAATTAATTGACTAACTAAACGTTAAAATTTTCTAACGAAACTTTAATACTAACTTAATAACACTCCATAAATATTTATAAAATTATTTATGGCTCGGTTTATGAATCTGAGGTCTCGATACCTCGTTTTCAACCCAATTTACTGATTAATTCTTTTAAAATCGCAAAATTCACTAATTAAAAATAATTCTTTTAAGTTTCGCGCTTGGCCTATAATTATTATTCGTTAAAATTTCTAAACTTACTCGTCGGATTTAGTGATCTCAAATCACTATTTCCGACACCACTCAAAAAAATTGGCGGTCATATAACTCTCCCCTTTTAGATTTTTCGTCCTCGAAAATCTTACCGTAAAAAGTTACTTTCAACTCTCATGAAAAACTTCCACGCAATTTCTCAGAATCACAACCGAATTAATCTCAAACATCTCATCCCAATAACCTTTAGATCAGAGCATACAATGCCTGAGCATATCATCAAGATCTCACTTATTCTCTCATAATTACTTATACCCAATTGATTCATTCAATGAAAATTTTGTACATACCAAAAATGATCATACGAATCTTTCTTTGTCGAGTGATCAACCACAATCAAATAACATCTTATTTTTTTTTCAGAAAGAATGACAATCCCGATACTGAAATCTATGGCAATTCTATCTCATAACTTACTCGCTCTCATCACCGACTTTATTAGTACTAAATACACTTGGTTTCGTCTTTTACCTCATTAACAAATCAATGTCCAATACTGAATCCAAAATATCATTAAACACATACAATCACTAGCACAACTAACTCACATAATCGCACACCTTATCTCTCTTGGATGAGCGGACTAACTACTACTGAGCCTTGTGCAAAAACTTCTATATAAACTTCATTCATCTATACATACATTCTATCTCGAGATAACAATAATAACAAAAATCATGTTCGACTGAAATTCAACATCGTAAATAAATTCGCTCCAAACTTATTTAGATTACCACTCATTATCACATTTCGAGCTTCTCGCCACACACAAAAAACCCCACTTTGGCATTTAATCAAGTTGGAATAAAATCATCATCAAATAAAGCCAACATGTAATCAACATTCACAAAATAATCAAGATTTTCCAATACGTATATAATGCAGAGTAACAACCAGTAAAAGCATAATAATAGCTTCACATGAATCTCACCATTTACTTTTATCTCAAACATAACAAAATAGTTTAACAAAGAAAAATGAAGAAGTCCCAATCATAATTTAATTAGACCAACGTTGCTCTCATCAAACATTTTAGTTAACTAGCATTCTTATACAATGAAAATTTCATCGTAAAATGAATAAACCACATATTCATCTCGACTAATTCTCATCATCCCTAATCCCATAATATTTCATTCATTAACAAAAATCAATTCAAAATAATTTTTGGTAAGTACACTCTTTAGACATCATATCTGAATAAGTCAATTTACCAAATTAGTTTCTTCTCTAACCATGACATTGCATATCTCGAATGATCTTTAAAACATTCTAATACCTTTTCCAGTAATCAGTATTTACTTTTCAAACTATTCTCGCCTCTGTATGCCTTACTAATCACTTCACCACTATACTCTCCAATTCTACACATGTGACTTTATTAACATAATTCTCATGAAATTTTGTCATAATTACAACTCTAGTAAAGGGGTGAGGTCGTAAAGCCTCTAACTTAACTCTCATAATTACACACATATGACTTGACATTCATCATTAACATAACATCATCGTTTTCACATAATTCACTTCAAGCAAAAATTAATACACTTATATAATCTATCAATATTTTCTGCCATCTACAATTTCAAACAATGAATTCACTTAATTCAACTCAATATCAACAATTAATCAATTTCAATCTCTTAAGTCCATTTATCACTTACCTTTCTTAATCAATTTAGGGAACAATTTTGGAATTGAGTACTTGCTTTCACCATGCTATAGTAAAACTATGGTCTTGCACATAGTCATATATCACACATCAAGTCATAGCCCACCCATGCTCTTACACATGATTACATATCACACTCGATGCCATATCCCGGATATGGTCTATATTGAATAATATAAAAATTGATAACATCTCGTAGAGAGTCCGGAAGAATAACATTGCATATTCACCATTCAAAGTTTCCACCAACAGAAATAAAAGATAATATCATGTGAATCTTAGTATAAAGTATTCTATCACATATATTGACTTGGATAACCAAAGAAAGATAGAGTAATACCACTTGTGAATCAATCAGACTTATGACAATTTACATACATAGCATATTTATCTAACCTTTTCCATATAATGATTATAGCATCCAAACATGAACAGTTGCATATACTATTGAAAATATTAGTACATATAAGACACCTATATAAAATCCCCAACAATTTTTTTTTTTTTACTCAGAGATAATCCTTTATCTTGTAACGAAAATTTCTTTACTTTTTACTTAGTAGAGGCCCAGTAGACTAGATAGAACACTTCGGATTTACGGGACTTATACAGAGGTGCATTATTATGCACTAATGAACAGAGAGCACTGAAGTGCTATACAGAGAGCACAAATGTGCTAATCAGAGAGCAATCGACGTGCTGAATATCAGAGAGCACTGGCGTGCTAATAATCAGAGAGCACTGGCGTGCTAATAATCAGAGAGCACCGGAGTGCTAATATTCAGAGAGCACCGGAGTGCTAATATTCAGAGAGCACCGGAGTGCTAATATTCAGAGAGCATGCTGAGGTCCCTTAACATCCTAGTAGTTCTAATCTTGTCTACTTGGGCAAATTATTTCATACATGTATATCACTTTTACACCTTTCGCATAATATTTTTACATGCTTTACAATTTAATCCTTGTACCAATAATTCATATACTTATATCTTCTGTATCTTCAATACATGTAATATATTTCAAAATTCACTATTCATTCATAATTCTCTAATAATCCTTATCATGTACTTCATATATCACATTTATATATTTTATAATTTAGTCATCAGCATAATATTTCATGTAGTAATATAATTTGCTTTTAATAATACATATAACATAATATTCATCATCGACATGTATTATAAAACATTTATTCATGCTTTTTTTTTTTATAATCGATTCTTCATAATCAACTTTCTACTCGTATATTTGAGTATCGCTTTTAGCATTATCGAAATTAGCTTGGTTGAAAAACATCTCTTTCTATAAGTAAAACAAATTTCATTAGAGTCGAGAGATATCACACTATCACATATTTTAATGACATGTGTTTTTAGACTTTACATATACTACGCTTGGTCCGAGAACCGACTAAACCATAGCTCGATACCATTAAATGTAACACCCTAACCCGTATTCGTTGCAACAAACAGTTTACAGAGTGTTACCAACATACATCTGAACATTTACTGATTAATCAAAACATTACTATTCACTTTCGAGATCATATATATATATATATATAACGAAATTTATTTGGGCCCTCGAAACCCAACATGAACATTAAAATCAAGTCGGAGCTCAATTGATTTCTCATAAAAATTTTTCGCTTAATTTTTTTTTTTTTTTTTTTTTTTTACGCCCATGAGATTAGGCCGTGTGGAATCCACGCACTGCGTGTGGCTTGGGACACGCCCGTGTCCCTTGTCCGTGGAGCTTTACTTTATGACATCATCATCAATTTAGAGGCACACGCCACATCGCACGCCGTGTCCTAAAGTCGTGTTCCATATACTGGTTTGAGACACACGTACGTGTCTCTCTCTCTGTGTGGTCAATATCTAAGCTATTTTCCAAGCCTTGGTCAACCTTAATCTCTTAACGCTTATATAAAATCAAAAGCATATAACATGGTATTCATTTAATGATTAAACATTCTCAATTAAACTACAAACATAGCATTTGTATGTCATCATACATGTATCTCTCATACTCATTTTACCTTGTCTATTATGGTGCCACTTATACTTTTATACCATGATTATCATCTTACCAAATATTTTCAGCTTAATCATCAAACATTTATATTTAAAGCTAGATTATATCTTTATAAAATACTACATTTCGATGATCATGAATAAAATACTTGCCTTAGACATTTCAATCCAACTTCATACCCAACAAGCATCATATTGAAACTAGTCATATATATACATATCATGATATGTATCGTTCTCATACTGTTTTCTTATAAACATATATCATTTGTTTTCCTCCTCCTCCTCTCCATTCCACATCCTTAATGTATATAACATTCTTGTAAGTACAATTTCACAATTTACTTATTAATGCTCATATCAAGCTGTTCACACGAGTCATAGTCACTCAATTATTTATAATTCAAGCTACAGAGCTCCAAATTAAAATCCGTAAATTTTCTCTGAAACTAGACTCACATATCATTCCACCATAAAATTTTCAGAATTTTTGGTCTAGCCAATTAGTACAGTTTATTCATTTAATTTTCCCCTGTTTCACTATCTGACAGTTCTGACCTCTCTTCACTAAAAATTAATTATATCACAGTACAGAACTCGTATAATGTTCCTGTTGATTTCTATTGAAAATAGACTCATTAAGGATTATAAACATATAAATTTGAGCCTCTAATTAATTTTCTACAATTTTTAGTGATTTTCCAAAGTCGAAACAGGGGAACCCGAATTCATTCTAACCTTGTCTCACAAATTTTATTATATCTCATAATTTACAATTCAATTGCTTACACGTTTCTTCTATGAGAAACTAGACTCAATAAGCTTTAATTTCATATATTATTCATCCTCTAATTCGATTTTTACAATTTATGGTGATTTTTCAAAGTCAACTTACTGCTGCTGTCCAAAACTGTTTTAGTTCAAGATGTTTATTACCATTTTTCCTCTAAATTTCACAAGTCATACAAGTCAGTCCTTGCTCAATTAGCCCATCTATTAAGCTAATTTTTCTCAATTAACATTTTATTACATCATTCTAAACTATTACACAACTTTTGAAAATCAGAATTTTAACACTAAACCTTAATTCACAACTTTTTCACAATTAGGTCCTAAAATCAATTTCTATTGAAATTACTTGATAAAATCATCAAAAAACAAAATCAAAGCTTCAAATTCATTTTATTTCATCATAAACAGCCAATACTTATCAATGATAGCTTTTAATTTTGTTCATAAAATAAAAATTTAATGAATTAAACACTTGGACCTAATTGTAAAAGTCACAAAAACATAAAAATCCCAAAGAAAAGGGCAAGAATTGAACTCACATATGTCAAAGTATGAAAAACCAACAGCTTTCAGACCTCCCATGGCGTTTTTGCTGAAGAAAAATGATGATATCTCTAGATTTTTCAAATTTGTCTTGTTTTATATGTTTAATTTGCAAAATTTCCCATTTTGCCCTTGTTTCTCCTTGTCTTTTTTTGCTGATTTTCTTGCCCAACCGTCCAGCCCATACAATTTGGGTCCAATTGCCTTTTAAATCCCTCCTTTTAATTACTTAAACTATTTAATCACAATTTAATAAATTTTGCACTATTTTCAATTTAGTCCTTTTAATTAATTGACTAACTAAACGTTAAAATTTTCTAACGAAAACTTTAATACTAACTTAATAACACTCCATAAATATTTATAAAATTATTTATGGCTCGGTTTATGAATCTGAGGTCTCGATACCTCGTTTTCAACCCAATTTACCTGATTAATTCTTTTAAAATCGCAAAATTCACTAATTAAAAATAATTCTTTTAAGTTTCGCGCTTGGCCTATAATTATTATTCGTTAAAATTTCTAAACTTACTCGTCGGATTTAGTGATCTCAAATCACTATTTCCGACACCACTGAAAAAAATTTGGCCGTTACACATACAATGGTACTCTAGTATGGGGAAGCCATATTTACTTGGTGGGCAGTCGACTATAGTTCCCCCGCATGTGCAGCGATCTGGGGCATACGAGCCAGATATAGAGCCTAGGGGTGAGCAAAACTTGATTCGACTCGAAAAAATCGAAAAAAAATTCGAATTTCGAGTTAAACGAATCGAGTTATTCGAGTTAATCGAGTTATTCGAGTCAACTCAAATTTTTTTTTTCGAATTTCAAGTTCGAATCAAGTTGAATTTTCAAATTCGAATAACTCGAATAACTCGAATAATTAGAATAATTCGAATATCAAACTATAATATTTTACATTTTTCCACCAAACTCCCAAACCTTTTTTCTTTTCCCTCAAAACTTTTACTCCTTCCCACTTTCCCCCCAAAACTTTTACTCCCCTTCCATCCCAACCCCTCAATCTACCCAAAATCCATTTCCCACCAAAATTTTACTCTCCCATTTACTTTTTTTTTCAAAATTTTACTCCCAAAAACCCTCAAAACTTTTTATTTTCCCCTAAAATTTTTACTCCCTCCCACTTTCCCCCTAAAATTTTTACTTCCTTCCCATCCCACCTCCCATCTACCCCAAATCCAACCCCCCAATTTTTTTTTAATATTTTTCCTCCAAAATTTTACTCCCCTATTTACTTCCCCTCAAACTTTTATTCCCCAAAACTTTTTATTTTCTCCCTAAACTTTTACTTCTCACCTTTCACTCTCAAATGAAAAATCAAAATTATCTAAAAAAAATCACTAAACATAAATAGTAATAATTTTATTTATATCTATTATTTATATTATTAAATTAAATTTCACATTTTATATTATTTATATGATTGAATTGTTTAGTCGTATTGAATATTTATATTAAAATTGAATTATTAATTATGCTATTAAATATTCATGTTAAAATTTTATATTGGTATCAATTTCACATTTTATCTTTAAAATAACTTTTATTCAAAAAATACATTTTTACATTTAATATATTTTTTAATTCCAAAATACATAGTGACAAGAATTTGAAGATAATTGAAACAACTAAGAAACAAAGAAGCTAACCCGTATATAAAAGATTAATAAATAAATTATGAGGTCATGAAAGTTAATAAAAATTTTGATTAAGGTGGAAAAAATTTATTACGATGGGTGACAGTGGTTACAAGGACCCAAAATTATTTTATAAAATTTAACTCGAACAAATATATTCGATTCGATTCGATTCGAATTCCATCTCACTCGACTCGATTCGAGAAAATTTCAAATAAAGTTAGGATGATAAAATAAGATTCGAAAACTCGATTAACTCGAAAATTTTTAATTCGATTCGATTCGATTCGATCTAATGCTCACCCCTAATAGAGCCCGATCCACAGCCAGATGCCGAGCATGACCTAGAACCGGAGCCCAAGGTACAGCCGGAGGCCGAGTCCGAGCGATCGCATTCACATTCGACTGATACTTCTTATCATCCGGCTGTACCTGGCAATGACTATTTTTCGGGCTCGTCATCGCATTCACATTCAACTGATACTTCTTATCATCAGGATTTGGCGGGCAATGACTATTTCCCGGGCTCATCGGTGGGCGGATACCATTACGGGTTTGATATGTTTGAGTCGTACCCACCGCAGCGCAGCACCTCTCCCGGCTCATATCCATCGCATTATAGCACTACCCCCGGCCCGTATCCACTGCAGTACTCCACTCCTACTGGGTTGTATCCACCGCAGCATGGCACTCCTCCCGGCTCAAGTTCAACGATGCCATTCGAGCCATATAATTTTTCTTCTATGTATCAGACACCCTCACCTGTGACTGAAGAGGATGTTGGTCGTCGCAATCACCCACAACGTAAACGTCGACCTCCGCAGAAATATACCCCTAGGACCACACCATCAAACCATCAATTTTAGGGGTTTCTTGGGTTTTGATATTAAAAAGTTTATATTTTTTTGTATATATTTAATTAGATTAATTGAAATTTTGAAACGTGGAACAAAATTTGACCATAACGTAAATTAGATTAATTTGGACATTTTTAAACATTAAAACACTAAAACTTGTAACAAACTTAGTCTTGTAATATAAATTGGAACAAACTTTAAATACATTACAACATTAATCTAATTGGAACATTAATTAAATTAGAACATGCTATTACCGATATATATATAGAGATTTTATGGACGTATGAAATAGATGATACATATGTAGTTATATATGCAAGTTGAGTAAATGTAAACTCAACCATTACCTTGTTTGTATATGTGACTAATTCGTTGATTGAGTGTAGGTAATTGGTAAAAATTACCTTGATCGATGGAATGTTTGGTTATGTGTGCTTCATGAGAATTGAATGATGATTATATTAAGTTTTATTGTGTAATTGACCATGGGATCCATGAAATGGTGAGTTCATGATTAGTTGAAAATGATATTATGATAAATATCATTATATTATACAAAAACAGTTTGGACAGTAGCAGTAGTCTGACTTTGAAAATTCAATACAAATTGTAGAAATTGAATTAAAGGCTGGATAAAATATGGAATTAAAGTTTATTGAGTCTAGTTTCACATATAAAAAACGGTGTAAGCAAAAGAATTTCATTTTATGAGATATTTGAATTATTGTGAGATAGAGCCACAATGATTCTAGAATCCACTGTTCTGATTTCAGAAAATTAGTTAAAGAATAAACTAAACTAATTGGCTAAATCAAAAATTCTGAAAATTTTATGGTAAAAAGATATGTGAGCTTAGTTTCTAGAAAAATTAGCGGATCTTAATTTGGAGTTCCGTAGCTCCAGATATAAATAAATTCATAACTGCTACTCTAGAAAACAGCTTGACTGGATTTTGAACAAATAGAGAAATATTTGCAATATAATTTTTTTCATATAAAAATAAATGCATTACAACATACGTTCAATTCCTACCTGATCGTGACGATTGTCCGACATGATAGTTTCGCTGCGGGCATTTACTTCGATTATGACCAGCTAACCTGCATAATCCACAACGCGTACCCTCTGATTTCTCCCTAATGTCTATTTCATTACGGATTCTAGTTGATTACGGACGACCTCTCAGATTTCTGCGTAGACCTCTGTCTGGGACAAGTTCGAAAGTTATCAGAGGCACTTCCCATATAGACAGGTCAGGTAGGACAGGGAACTCATTTTCCCATACACATAATGTGCGATTGAGTGTGTACACATCATCGACAAATTGTTCAACATTAAGGTTGACTTTAGCACACGCTGCCACGACATACGCACACGCATAATGAAGTGTTTGGAATCTCCTGCAATCGCATTGTCTATTCCGGATATCAACTCTATAGGACCTAGGTGGAAGACCGGGTCGACGACCAATGGTCTCCGTAACTCGAAACGTTCAAGGCGTCGTGAATATATTTCTACATTCATCGACCTCGCCATCTGAAGGTTTGCAACCATTGCATCATTGACATCTTCGACAAACACGTATCCCACATCAATCTGGTTAACTTGTTGTTGACCCATTCTTGGCATCAAGGTAGAATGTAGCCGAGAAAACTGTTAAAATCAGAAGATGTCGTGTTTTCAACAATACAACGTTGACCCCCTCCACTAAGTTTGTGGTCATTTGACCATAACGAAAGCCCCTCGTCAAAACTTTGAGCCCATTGTCACGGCTCCATAGTACCCAACCACTGTCGGAAAGATGTATTCGTTTGACCCTCCATTTCACTCTCAAGTCGAGTCATTCTTTGGCGAAAAATGTGTGGCTCTAGCTCGTGCGTTGTATATGTATTAAGAAAAGATAAGTTACAGTATTGCCCTAAAAACTTATATTGAAAAGATAAGGCAATCATTTACCTATTTTCATAAATTGTCTTTTCCAGTCTGCATTTTTATAATCTCTAATGAAGTTAGCTGCGATGTGACGGATGCAGTAAACGGATCTCTATGTACACCAGACCGTCTAATGGCGGTAATTAATCATTTCCCTCTATCAGAGATAATACAAATATTATCGTTGCTAATAACATACCTCTGCAGGTTGGTAAGGAAGAATTTCCACGATTCCATGTTCTCCTTATCTACAATGGCAAATGCTATCGGGAGCACGTTCCTGTTGCCGTCTTGAGCAACCGCAAGAAGTAAGATCTGTGTATGTTTTCCATATAGCCAGGTCTCATCCACTTGCACAAATGGCTTGCAGAGGGGAAATGTGCGCACACATGGATTAAACGTCCAGAACATCCGATGGAAAATTCTTTTTCCCGACTATAGTTGGTCATCCGGGCCGTAATAAGGTCTAGTCTGTAACTCAATGACGGTCCCTGGTACGTACTCCCGCATAGCTGTTATCCATCCTTTTAGCTCGTTATACGACGTATCGAAATCCCCATACAATTACTCCATTACCATCTGTTTTGCTATCCGTGCCTTTCGATATGACACTCGATACTGAAATCATGCTTGAATTTCGGTAATCAGTACCGAAACTTTAATGGTCGACATGTCCTTCACCATTGGCATGATACACGTACAGATAGTTTTAGAATCAAGTTTTTGATGATCTTCTGTCATATGTGTTGATGTGCATATGTGAGGCCCAACAAATTTGCGTATCTCCTACATCTGCGAATTTTGAATAAATGCAGCTCGTACCTGCCAATTGCAGCCTTCCGTCGACTTCTAACACTCCCCAATATATAATGTCGATTTATACATTACAACTTTATAATCTACTGATATATTCATACTATACCGCTTAATAGCAAATACGCACTCTTCTTTACTTTCGAATCTCTGGCCGACGAATAACTCATCAAGATCAAAATTTACGGCTAGTCGGTGAGCAGGAAGTATTTCAAGGTACTATGGAAACTCAGCTACATGCGCCGCATCGGGGTCTATGAGCGACATGTGTGGCCCAGGATTATTGTGAATCACAATACGTCGCATCTGGTTCCCGACCAAAGACGCATTAATGTTTCCATCGTCATTCACATCTTCATCGTCAATATCATCGGGGATATCGTCCACATCGGGATCACTATCACTATCGACTTCTTGATAACAGGGATCACTGCTATCGTAACCATCATCACCAACCACATCCATATCGGGTGTAACATTAAGATCGATATCGATCCCATGTATAGTCGATTCATTATCAAAGTACGATATTAGAGCCACCATGCACGGTTCTTGAGCTCTATGTTCTTCACCATATGCAGTGAGATCTTCATTTTCCTCCATACCGGTTAACTCAGCAAATAAGTGAATCGGCGCATTTTTGTCACTCCCATTCCCACAGTAAAGAGCGATCATTGTCTCCAGGTCTTCGTTATCTACAAGTTCCATTTCAGTGAATTTGATTGGATCTGTCGAAACTGGAAACTTGTAAAAAAGTTTCGAGATCCTTCTCCCACAACGTCTAAAAATTTTTGCGTTAATTCTTCCCTTCATATCATCTAACGAGACATTTCTATTAAATCTCATTGCTATTTGTTGTTGACATTCAAATATGCATCCAACGGTTGTTGTCAAGATAATTCCATCGAAATAAACGCATACAAAAAATTGATTATCCATCTTCAATGCTCAATCTGTTAAAAAATAAACAAACTTTCTCAAAATAATTCCGAACACCAAATAAACTACTTATAATAAAAAAAATAATTACTCAATATGCATGCAATTTTTTCATTCATAAGCTCATAGTTTTTCAGTTCCCATTTTATACATAAACAACATTTATCTTTACATTTAACCATTTAAATTCAGTTCTATGTTTTCTTCCATCTCTGACCCTGTATCTTCCTCTGGGAAATACTGTACAATCCAATTTAGATATTCTTGATTCTCTTCATATTCATCTTCTACAATCCAATTTGGCAATTCCTCAGGATCTTTTTCCTCTTCAATTTTTATAACGGGTATTGAATTTAAAAATTCTCTTGGTAATTTCCTAACATCTAATTTATCCATCCATGGTATGTCAATCACATATTGCTTCCCAGTCAACTTTCGTGAACCTATACTTTGTCTCGCTATTTTCCTTGCTCCATAAGAGATTATAAACTTTACGAAGCATATAACTAGATTCCAATAGGTTCGTGGTACCAATGTCTTCAAAAGTTGGTCTAAAACGATTTGATGTTCCTGTTCTATTAATGTCCCTCTAAGGGTTAAGTATTGAACTTTATTTTTCCTAATCATTTCATGACCTTTCCACAACACTTCTTGCATCTTTTTATTTACTGTCATAACGTGTTGAACAATGTCTTCTTCTAGTTTCATTCTGTAATCTTGCACTTCTCTCATTATCTTATCAACTTTCTCCCTTTGTGCTGAAGTTGTTATTTCATCAGGTAATACCAAATATGTTGTCATTTCTAACAATATCTATAACATGCCAAATAAATTTCATAAATATTATCTAATTAACCTAAAACGGGTTTTTTAGCCTAATAATATAAAAAATAAAATAAAATACCAAAATAAGTTGTTTGAAAGATTAAGTGCCAAAAGTGCCAAAAATGGTACTTAATCTTTCAAACAACTTATTTTGCTAATTTATTTTATTTTTAAAATAATAAGGGTAAAAAACTACCTAAAACACATATAACAAAATAATACATTCTTTACATAACATAAATAGACTTTTTTAGGGTTTTTTTTACAATAATAATAACTAACAATAATTATGATTTTTTACTAACAATAATAATAATGGTTTTTTACTGACAATATTAATAACTAACAACAAAAAAAATAAAAATCAACAATAATAATAACAGCAAAAATACAATAACAATATAAAATTTCATTATTTAAAAAAAATTATACCTTTTTTTTTTATTCTCTTCTCCTTTCTTTCCCTTTATTTTCTTCACTTTGCTGCTGATTCTTGCTCCCGGGGTTGCTGGTTCTGCTTGGTTTTATAGTGCTTAGGTGCCGCCTGTGGGACCCACACAACTGGTGCCGCCTCTACCAGAGGCAACACTGGTGCTGCCTCTGCCAGAGGCAACACTGGTGCCGCCTCTAGCACCCACATGTCCCATATTTTATTTTTTTTCGTTTTCAGCTTTTTTTTCGTTTTCAGAGTTTTTTTTTTTACTGTGTCGGGTACTGTTTGTCAGGGTGGTGCCGCCTGTTAGAGTGGCGTGACCACCCTGACTATACCATTTCAGTAATTAAATTTTTAGGTATATTATTTTGGAATTTTTTATTTTTTTTTATACTTTTTTAGTAAAAAACCCATATATATATATATCCTCCTACCATCAAAAGCTACCACATTTTGACTTTTTCAAGGATATATTGGTTGTCGGCGACGACATTAGTTTTAGTGAGATAATGGACAAATATAGGCTTTTGACAAAATTAATCTTAAAAAAATAAATATTTACAACAATCACCCAACTTCAAAAACAATAACAAGAATGATCTGAAATAAACAGGAGAGGGCAGTGCCGGCACCCAATGGCTGACACCCAAGTCAATCATTTCCCCATCATTGGCTGTTGATTTTTAGGGGGTTTAAAAAAAATTTGGGAGGCCTGTAACGGGCCCATTTTGCCCGGCCCAAATCTAAACCAAAAAACTGAAACATAAAAATAAAATCCAGAATTATTAAATCCCAATTTCAACAGTCCATTTACAAAAGCCTTGATGGCCCAAGTCTCCATTTTACAAACAGACCCAACACTACCCCAAACAACCCTAAAATTAAACCCTAAACTAAACCCCAAACTAAACCAAACAGACCCAACCTAAACCCAAATCTAACCCAATTCCTACAGCCCAATAGGCCCAAACGTTAAGCCAACTCGAAACCCTAAGGTTTCGAGACTGCCCTAGCGCCAGACCTCCTTCTGTCACCCACGTGCCCCGCCGATGAGACCAATGCCCAAGGTTCGGCCTTCTTGTCCCGATGAACTGAAATGGAAATCTCCACCATGTTGAGGCCTGCAAATACACAAAAAGGGAAACAATCGACCACAGCAGAGAGAGGACAGAGCAGAGACAATAATGATGAATAGAATAGCAATCTAGCAAGAAACAATAGGTATTATCTCGGTTATATATTCAAGAACCGAAAATGTAAAAAGGGGGGAGCGGGGAGAAATCGGATATACAAAAAAAAGATTGGAAATACAAAGGTAGATTTCAAAGGAAGCTTTCATTTGTTTTAAATCTTCTCTCCTTGTTCATCTTTATTTTGTACATACATTTCAAGCATATAAAGGAATAAATGAAAGGATGAAACCTTACCTTCGCAAATATGCCATAAGGCTTCTTCTTCTTCGCCGAAATCGGAGTATAGAAGAGGTCTAAGGCAAAAAGGAATGGTTCGGAGGCCCAGACGGCTTGGTCGCCGATCGTGGTGGCCGATCGGTTCAAAAGGGGGTGTTGGGTTTCGGCTGAAAAAAATGAAAGGGGAGGCTAGGGTTTTTGGTGTCTGTTTGGCTGAGTAAGGGCATGATTTGGCCTTTATGAGGAAGCATGAAACGGCACCGTATAAGCCAGCTCCCATAGCGCAAGAACGACGTCGTTTGGAACCCAATGGCCCGACCCGATCCATTCCATTAGCCCCTGGGATTCGCGTGCTCTGGCGGTGAGGGGATATTTCCCATGCAGGTCCCTCTCCTTTCATGTAGCGTGCAAATCGGCCTGTGTCATCAATTTTTTTTTTCTTTTAAATTTTCCCGAAACTTCACGCGCGTTTGCACCATGGTCCGAACCTCAGCACAGCGCTTTGGGGTCTGGATGATTTCCCGTTTAAGTCCTCCTGCATATGCGCACTTTACTCATCGGTCCTCTTTATTATTATTACTGTATTTTCAGATTGTCTCTCCAGTTCTAGGTTGAGCCCAATTAAATCCTTTTAGCTCATAACTTTATTCTTAATTTCTTACTCGTACGATTGTTTTGAATCTTTTTATATTAAATCTGGTTATTCTTTATACATTTTATTATACATTTATATATGCATAATGTCAACTTATTTTGCGAGGTCGTCACTTTGAATTTCTTTTTCTCATTAAGCTATTTTATTATCATATTACAACCTCTTATTTAAATGTTAGTACGTATATACGTATACTTTGTATTAAAGTTATTTTTCTTTATTTCGTGTGCAGTTAATTACATATTATTTTATACATAAGTTTTTTAAGTTCATTCTTATATTTTGTGTAGTCCAACGTAATATACTTTTCAATCTATTGTCGTACATACGCACACATTCATTGATATTTGTTTTTTTAAATATACATGCATATTACTAAATCCGTATATTTTATGTATGTAATCCTCCTTACGCATAAGCACCTTTCTATCTATTGTGTAATTTGTAATAAAATTAGCTTTACCCTATGTACATTATTAATGTTATATTATTTCATATGTTTCTTTTTTAAGAAAAAATCCATTCATACATTTTAATATATATTTTGATTATCTAGTACATTTTGCATGCATGTTTTACATACTATTTAAATTATTATTATATATATATACATGTTTATTGAGATTTATAATTAATCCAAGTATATTGTTAAACCCATGAATTTTATACATATAGTTTTCTCTTTATATACACATGAGCATATCCTCGAATTTATGATGTAACAAGATTGATTTTGCTATATATATATATATATATATATATATATATATATATATATATATATATTATTTTCATACTACCTTACATGTACTTACTTTTAAATTTTGTACACATACATTAATACACTTGTTATTCTAATAGATCTTTTTATTTCGAAACGTTTTTGTACTATGATTTGTCAAATATTTTCTTTATAAAATATTTTCTTTATATAGATATGAAAAGATTTTAGAAATTCCATCTTTGTGATTTCAAAATTATTATTTTTGCACATTTCTTTATGCTATATTACTTTTACGCCTTATACAAGCTTTTATTTAAATGTTTGATGTAAGGGCATGTATATAATTTTTAGACTAACCATATATGTATATATCTTATTATTAATCTCTTTGTTTTACAATAAACTTACGTACCCATATGTTTTATAAATTTATTTTGTGCATTATGTCCTGTCACATGTCTCCACTGTTCTTTTGTATTGTATATATTTTAAAATCATCGCATTCTTTTGCTAACTTTTTAAATAAACTTGTGCTGAAATTATTTTACATTTAATTTAGTTCAAATTTTCATTTTAATATCTATTTCAATAATTATATATGTATGTATTCTTATTTTTATGCAAATCTCTTAATTCATACATTGTGTGTTTTAAAATATTCGTCCTACAATATATTGCATGTGTTTATTAATCCTGTCTTTATGAATGTTTTTACTCATCGATTCATCAAATCCTATAGTAGGTGTCATGTACTTATCATTAAATTGGAACAATTTTATCATGTCGCTTCTTCGATTCGCATTTTATTTGGTGCCTCTAATAACTTTTATTATGTCATGTATACTGCCATTGCATCTTATCCATTGTTTCATATGGCTTTGTAAGGTATTATTCATACATGATTAAAGTTAGGTTATGTTTTTTAGATTAATTATATTTGGGTGCTTATTTTGTTGGTTGATATTTCCACTTGTTAAGCATTGTACCTCGCATGTACGCATTACCCCATTCATTGTTTTCCTTTGGATTTTTGAAATGTGGTCTTAAAACCCATCTCTTTATAATTAATTTCATCTTATTTCAAGTCGAATTAATGCGTTTTAAGCTAGCTCCACGATTACTCAAAATTTTTAAAACAAGGACGATATTCGATATTCGACAATTCGTGGAATTGTGCCCTAACGTGTCGGGTTGCAACTTCTCGTTTGCTTGAAGTAATCGAAGATCCCTTTAAAATTTCATTCACATCTTTCAAAAACCCTTTTAAACGAGGGCAACATTCGGTGATTGACAATTCGGGAATCATGCCCTATCGTGTTGGGTTGTGATCTCTCGATTGTTCGAAACAATCGAATATTCCTCTAGGTTTTTACTCACGTTTATAAAAAACCCTCTCAAAACGAAGATGATGTTCAATGTTTGGCGATTTGAGAATCGAGCCCTACCGTGCTGGGTTGCGCTTTTTCGTTTGTCCAAATAATCGAATATCTTCGAAATTTTCACACGTACTTTATAAAATAAGGCAATGGTCAATGTTTGAGAATTCGAGAAATCGTATCCTATTGTGCTGAATTTCGATTCCTCGTTGGACTAAGTAGTTGAATATCCTTCTGTAATCTTTAAAATATATTCTTTCAAACATTGAAACAAGAAGATTTTTGACAATCAACTTGGGTTATTCGAATGCTTTTAAAAAAAAGAGCCACAGTTCAAAAACATTTTTAATTTTAGACATAAGGACGGTATTTAATCAATTTGGTACCAATTTTGGGCGTAGTGAGGGTGCTAACCCTTCCTTATGCGTAATCGACTCCCGAGCCTGTTTTCTCATGTTTTCGTAGACCAAAATCGTTGATTTGGTAAACCAAAAATGTTTTATTAAAATAACCAAATTCTTAGGTGATCCGATCACACCAAATATAAAGATCGGTGGCGACTCCGCATTTTCTAAAGTCGATCCCTTTTTCTTCTTTAAATTTAAAAATGGTTTCGACAAGGCCAATATTACAATGACGGACACTCGTATGTATTTTTTTGAAATATCTTTAAGTATTCCATGGTTTAAAAAATATATTATTTTAATATGTGTCATATTGAAGTGGTTAGCACCAATTTAAATTTTTTAAAAAGTTAATTTTTTATTTTTTTGGTACCAACTTTAAAGTAGAGGTGTGCATGGGCTGGGCCAGGTCGGGTTCGGGTTGGACCCAGACAAAATTTTAGGCCCGTTTTCTAGGCCCGGGCTTGACCCGGCCCAAAATATGGGCCTAAAAATTTGTCTAAGCCCGGCCAAAAATAAAATTATTAAGCCCGGCCCGGCCCATATTAAATTTTTTTTAACTTATTTCATTAAATAAAAAATTTTAAAATATAATAAATCATGAAATACATTTAAAACAAAAATTAAAACAAGAAACAAATATAATTTATTTCATTTTCCACAAATCACTAACAACATCATTGAATTAGCATCATTTTTAACATGCTTGTTTTAATTATTTTTTTATATTATGATGATGTGACATATTTATATTGCATTGAAGCTAATTGATCATATCAAATAAGATTTGTATTTGATACAAAATTAATAAATCATATTAAGACACATGATCCATAAATTATTTAATAAATTCAAAAATAATTAAAAACAAATATAATTATTATAGGGTTAATATAATTTTTGGCCTCTGAACTTAACAACTAAGTCCACTTTGATATTTGTACTTTTTTATTCACTTTGGTACTAGAACTTAGCAACTAAATCCATTTTGTTCTTGAAACATGAATGGATCGATCAATCAAACTGATTGAATTGAGAATCGACCGATTAACTAGAATAATATATATTTAAAGTAATCAACCACTGATTTTATTATTAGAAGATTGTATGTTTTTCAATCTCAAAATGTCACGCCATTAAATTTTTATAATTTTTAAGTCTAGAGACCAAAAATGAATATAATTATCAAGTTTAAGTATGGATAAAGAAAATGTATAATTACGAAAGCCAACCTAATTATGAAGCTAAAAATCTCATTATTATATATATATATATATTTTTGCTGAAACTCATTATTATATTTTAAAATATTGTTTTTAAAACAGGATAAAATGACCGCAACTAAGTTCTGGTCAATCGTGAGGGCGAAAGATTGAGGCATCACTGTTATCGATTAAGATTAACTTTTTCCAAAGCTTATAATCTATTTTGAGGAAGACAACATGTATTGATAAAAAGAAAAAAGAGACCATAAACCACTGGTATAGATGGAAACTACGAAGAAAACAATGGACATTACCACGATTGACAGCTTCTAATTATAGTTTGGAAAGTGGTTATGAATAATTCCAGCCAAAAGAATGGAAATTACAAGCATATTACCAGAAGAGTGCCTGTGTCTGATCATATCGTTGACTTCGCCGGAAGATGCATGTCGATCGGCAATGATTTCTCACGCTTCAAGATCGGTTGCAAACCGTGATGAAGTGTGGGAAAAGTTTCTGCCGTCTGATTGTAGATCAATCATTTCAGGATCATCATCATCATCATTGCTTTCGCTGGGAAAGAAGGATGTATATTTCCATCTCTGTTTTCATCCCATTCTCATTCAAAATGGTACCATGGTAAACCCCGAAGCTCACTCCTTAATCTCCATCGGTTTTGATCTGCGAAACTAATGTTGCTTGTTAAAACAACAGAGCTTTCAGTTGGAGAAAAAGAGTGGAAAAAAATGCTATATGATGGGGGCAAGAGCACTTTCAATTATACAGGGAGATACACCTGCTCACTGGATTTGGACATCTCTGCAAGAGTCTAGGTTCGTATATTTTCTTTTTAATATATCGGCGGCCACTGTGTTATAACAGCAAAAGCTAAAATGTTATTACTCATTTAACATTACAGTGACGGTGAAAAACCTACTTTTGACTTCAAAAGCATGACAAAGAGAATGGCATTGTTGATATTCCCTTTGTTTACTTATTGTTTTGAATTCTTTAATAGGTTCGCTGAAACTATTGAGCTCAAACAAGTATGGTGGCTCCATATGAGGGGAAAGATTGAGACCAAAATTTTATCTTCCGACACAAACTATGCAGTATACTTTGTGTTTAAGTTTAGAAAAGAGCATACAACCGGGTTTACGCAGAGAACTGTAGGTTTTCATGTCCATGTCAACAAAATCGATTTAAGAGAAGTGCGGATGGTGTCGTTAGACCCTTTAAGAGATGAGCCTCGATATATTCGAGAGAGAAGAGATGGGTGGATGGAGATTGAAATGGGTGCTTTTTTTAATAATTGTGGGGACGATGGATGCGTGGAGTTCAGTATTTGGGAGGCTCACACTAATTACGTCAAGCAAGGTCTCATTATTGAAGGAATTGAGTTGAGGCCTAAAGATATTGCTAATTAAGGTTTACATTGATTTAGTAGGAAAATCTTATTTTAGTTTGGAATAAGATATCTTTTTGCTTAATGTAGGCTGTAAATGATCAGCAACGACATACAGCCTTTAAAATTTGTAAAAATTAATTGTGTCTGCAGCTTGAATGATTTTCGCTTCGAGTGTTAAAATGTATTTTCTAACCATATATTCCTTTTGATTTTTAATAATTAAAAGTGTGTGATTAGATTGTTTGGGGAAGACAAAAAGTTATTCACTATAATAATGTTTGTTGTTGATATAAATGATAAATCAATACTTTGATAATGGATGATTTGGTTGTAGTTTTATTTTAAAGAATTTAGGATATATTTTATTGGAAAATGAAATTTAGTCAACAAAATATGTTTAATTTAAAATTTTTAAGAGAAAATTTAAAACATGCAAAAATTAGAATAAAAAAATGTTGAAAATAATGAGGATTTTTTAAGTTTCATTTATGCATTAAATTTATCCGGATTAAAAAACATTTTTTTAATTTTTTATAAATTTTAAAAAATTAATATTTAATTGCATTTTATTTTACTATTGTTTTACGTTTTAAATAAATTATGCTTTAATTTTATTATTTTTTTCATTTATGTTTTGAAAAATACATACTAAATGTGTTTTCACTAAAGGTGATCATGGGCTGGGCCGTAACAAAATTTTAAGTGCATTTTATAGTCTCAGGCCCTGTTTGGCCAAAAAAATAGGCCTAAAATTTTTTCAAGCCCGGTCCAATCATATTAAATTTTTTATATAAAAATAAATTTTAAAAATATAATACATCAAATACACTAAAAACATTAAAATAAATGTTTACCAACAATTTAAAAATAAATTAAAAAAAAGTCTTTATACTTAAATAACAAGCAAATTAACAATAACAATTGCAAAATGCTTACAAAATAGTAACAAAATTAACAATAAAACAAGAGTTATATAATACCTAAGCAATAACAATAAAATAGTGAAATGGTGGCAAAATAGTGAAAAAATAACAACAATTTTTTTTTTTTTTTTGCAATTTCAGGTCGGGCTGGGCCAAAAAATGCTTACCCAAGGCCTAGCCCATTTTAGAAGACGAGCCTTTTTTTTTTTGCCCAAGCCCATTTTTTATGCCTGTATTTTTATCCCAACCCTTTAACTTTTCGAGTAGGCCTTCGAGTCGAATCAAGTGGTCTGACCCATGATCAGGTCTAGTTTTCACTAGTTTCATTATTGAAAACAGATTTCTATTTTTATCTAGCAAACATATTTTCCAATTCTTAAAAATAGAAAATGAAAATTGTTTTCTGAAAATTAAAAATGAAAATAGAAAATGTTCTCCGAAACCAAACTCTTCTATACTTTTGGATTTAAAAATGCAAGTCCAAATGTTAACATTATTAATTTGTTTTGTTAAATTTAATTTCATTACAATGTCATTTCTTTTGTTAAATGACTACCAAGTGAGTAGTTTTTTTTATTTCAAAATGTCACACTATTAAATTTAACAAAAGCATTTTAATGGTGTTAACCATTGGATATGAAAAATAGTGGGACTAAATCTCTGAAAATAAATGTAGAGTAACTAAATTTCAAATATACAAAAAGTATAGGGACTTATAAAATATTTTGACTATACTGAAAAATAATGACAATGACTATAAAACAATAATTTATACATTGATGATTCAGATTTGAAACTTAATAAGGAAGGATTAAAGAAGACTAAGACAGGTTGAATATTTTTCTCAATGGAAATTACAAGGATATTATGAGAAGTTGTATAATTGACTTCGCCTGCAGATGTATCTGAATTAGCTATGGCTAATGCTAGTGTATTTCAATTTGAATTTAAAAAATAGTGTAATTTGAGTAGTGAATTATTAAAATGTAATATTGATGATAATTTTTAAATTTATCGAGTTGTTTGAAGTTTATTTAGTAATAAATTTGAAATTCTTAAAATATTTTTAAATTACAACGATATTATCAATAAAATATTAGAAATATTGGTAAATTTTGAAGTTTTTTTTTTCAATGAAGCTCATACCAAAAATTTCCCCGAAGAGTGCCTGTGTCTGATCATATGATTGACTTCGCCTACAGAGCCTTGGTTTCTCATGCTCTGAGATCAAGTGGAGGCTTTGATGCAGCGTGGGGAAAGTTTCTTCCATCTGATTTTACATCAATCATTTTAGGTTTCAAGGGTGAATTTAGAAAATATATTACAAGAATCGAAATTGAATTATAATTTTTGAGAGGTTAAAATATAATTTTATAATATATTAATTTATGATTTTATTATTCTTTTAAAGAATTAAATAAATTTTTTTATTTTAAAAATCAAAATGTAATTTTACTATAAAATAAATTTATAATTTAATGATTTTTAAAAAAGCTAGAATGTATTTTTTTATATATTTTGAGGGGTCAAGCCCCTACCTACTCCCTTTACATTTATCTCCGAAAAAAGTACTTGAGGTGAGAAGATTGATCACTACCATTTGATTTCAACTAAAAATATATATCTTATACGTATTTTAACATGCCAATAATATTTATTTAATATTATCTTTATTATATTTCAAACGTGGTTTAATTATTTTTTTCATATTATAATTATGTCCTATATTCACGGTGCATTCAATACTCATATTAAAAAATATATATTTTTATTTGACACTCGAATAATAAATCATATTAAGACATATTATCGATAAATTAATCAATAATTTTAAAAATAAATAAAAGTAAAAATAAAATATAATTATTATATTTTGAAGGATTTAAAATATTTTGTAAAATTATTATAAAAATAAAATTATGTTAAACGGGATAAAATGACCGCAACCAAAATGAAGCACGGGCATTTTACTTAGTCAATGGGAACAACGAAGGACTGAAGCTGATATTTTGTCACCAAGACTTGAGACAAATTAAGATTTATTTTAAGGAAAGTTTATTTTTATGGGGACTTGTATTAATAAAACAAAAAATTAGGACAAGAGAAGCCTTAAACCACTGTTATAGTTTGAATTTTCCCATGGTAGGAAACTACCAAGAAAATAAATGGAAATTACAAGGATATTGCCAGAAGATTGCCTGTGTTTGATCATATCGTTGACTTCGCCCGCAGATGCATGTCGATCGGCTATGGTTTCTCATGCTTTTAGATCGGTTGCAGACTGTGATGCTGTGTGGGAAAAGTTTCTACCGTCCGATTATAGATCAATCGTTTCATCATCATTGCTTTCACTGGGAAAGAAGGATGTATATTTCCATCTGTGTTTTCATCCCATTCTCATTCAAAATGGTACCATGGTAATCCCCAAACCTTACATAATATCATTGTAGTTAATTACTGGCAAACTATGTCTATGCGTATGTGAACTACAAGGGTACTTTGGATTCTTGCTTTGAATTTGAGCTGGTTTGGTTCAAATTTAAATTAAAATAATTATTATTGTTCTTTAAAGTTAATTACAAAAAATATGGAAATAATTTGCATGATACAATACAAAGCGGTTGTGTTGTTACTTTAGGTCCATTTCTTTTGTATTAGTTTGTAACATTAAGGTTGCTGTTGTTGTTGTTTAAACAGAGCTTTCAGTTGGAGAAAGAGAGTGGGAAAAAATGCTATATGTTAGGGGCAAAAGCACTTTCAATGATATGGTTATTGAGAGATACATTTATGCCTTTCCCTTGGATTTCCACATCTCTACCAGGGCTTAGGTTTGCTCCATTTTTTTTCCCTTTTTTCTTTATTAAATGATGTAATAATGTTAAGTCAAGATATAAATAATAATCACTATTTGATGTTATGATTGTTATTTACTTCATGAATTCCCTTTGTAGTACTGACAGGTTTCCTGAAGTTGCTAACATCAACCTAGTGTGGTGGATCGAGGTGAAGGGAAAGATTGAGACCAGAAATTTATCTCCCAACACAAACTATGTAATATACCTTGTGTTTAAGCTTAGGGATAGACATACAATTGAGTTTAAGCATAGAACCGTAGGTTTGCATGTCAATGATGATGGAGTCGCTTCATGGGAATTACGAAGGGTGTTGATAGACACTTATCGATGCGAGGCCCTGTATATTCGAGATAGAGGAGATGGGTGGATGGAGGTTGAATTGGGTCAGTTTTTGAACGAATGTGGTGATGATAGAACTTTGGAGTTTAGTCTTCGAGAGATTGACACAAGTAATTTCCATAATCGAGGCATCATTATTGAAGGAATTGAGCTCAGACCTAAAAATATTAGAAGTTTGGTAGACATTCGACATTAGTGTGCCCATAATATAGATTGTGTTTTCCCTATTTTAGTTAGGTTTAAAATACAAATTACAAACGGATATTAGTAGTTATATTGTATCTATAATATATGTAAAATCACGAGTTTGGAAAAGCTTTTAAATTGATGAAAATATCTTTTATTTTTCATCTTATTAGTAAATTTACATTTAAAAATAATTACAGTAATTAATTTAAGATTATTAGCTAAAAAAAGTTGAAATAAAATAGAAGTTTCGATAATTGTGCATTTAAAATAATAATAATTTAATAGAAGTTTTGATAATTACACATTTAAAAATAATTAGAATTTAAATTACAATTATTAATTTTAAAATAAAGTTTTTACTTGAATAGGACTCTAAGCATAAAATATAGTGAAAAAAAGGCTTGTGAATTTTATTTTATTTTTTAAAATTGTTCTAATTTTATTGATGTAAAATAGAGTTATTATTTAAATAGAATTCTAAGCATATTAATTATCACTTAATTAATATTAGAGTTAATTAAGTTAATTAATTATTATTTTGAATAATGTTACATTACATTAATTTCATAAAGTAAAACTATATTGTATGTTCAAAAGATTAAAATGCTTTAATTATTATTTGAAAATTTTATATTATAATATTTGAATTGATAAGTTAATATATTTTAATTATATTCAATAATTGAAATAAAAAATAATATCTTATGCTAATTATTGCAATTAAAAAATATTTAAAAAATTAATTAAATATTAAACACGTAAAATCATATGAAAGACATGTGACATTAAAAGCTAGTTTTTCTAAAGGGGAGAAATTGATAAAATATCAATCTTAGAAAAAATAATAAAAATGTGCCAAACTATATTAATTTTATACGGATATAAATAAATCATTTCTCAATTTTTACGAATTAGATGAGCATTGTTATAAGAGAAAAATGTTTGACTTAGAAGAAAAGGGTATTTAAAAGTTGGTCAAAAAACGTGATTTAAGAAATTTCTAAGTATTTATATTTGTTTTTGAGAAATTGTAAATGTAAAAAACAAACTGTGAAACTCAATACTAGTGAGAGTTGGTGGACATTAGTGTGCCTATAATTGTGGGCCGGGACTTTACCCAGGTCCTAAAGAATAATCAAATAAATTAAGTGTATAATTTGTCTGCAACAAATACACACTACCACATACTCACCAAGCTATAACTTCATTCAAGCTTAGTTATAAAGTGAATAACTTGTTTATAACAAATATGCGCTAAAATAAATTCTTCACAATGTGCTTTTAATCTCATGCATGAATAATAACCAACCCTTCTTTAAAACTGCTTTTAATCTCATGTATGAATAATAACCAATCATTCTTTAAATAAGTGTTAAAGGCTCCTTAAATTCAATCTGTTAGGAATATTCTTCTTAAAAAAGTAAATCTCTTGAAATGAAAAATTGAATCACATTAAATGTCTTCAAAGAATCTTTTCTTGATTTATTTTCTTCATGATTCAACTCAACAAAGTGTTCCTAAAAATCCTTCTATTTATAGGTTGGGGGGCTATGAATAATTCTAGTCATTGTGTCAAAAACAGATATGATCAGAATCTATAATGAAATTATTTACAAAAACGTATGATATGTTGGAATGAAAATTATGAAAATTAGCTTTATTTGCTATATATAAAGTATAATTATTTTAGTAATTTCAAGAAAAAAATTTAATAATTTATAAATTGGTAAAGATATGAATCAAGTATTTCTATATATAAATTAAATGATTTACATTTGAATATAAATTGAACCAAATGTATTAAATGCTTTGAATATGTACCCAAAAAAAAAAAAAAAGCTTTAAATGCATACAAATCAATTAAAAAGGTGGCCACTTCACAATATTCTACACTGCCAGTTATGATAATTTCCATAAATATTATAGTTTTATAAAGTAAATTATGTTGGCTTTTTTACAAAAATAAATTAAAAAAATATTTATCAAAATAGGTTGTCACTGATTATTATATTTAAAATGAGGTATTTTTTTTTCGCATGCTATCGACAAAGCGCGAATGATTATTTTATATTAATTTTTTAAATAAAATATTATTTTTTAATTTTTCGAATGATAATTACGCCTACACGAGAGGCGCGACTAATCGAGCCTTTCTCTGAGGCACAAATGGTGGGGCCCACATTTTTCATGTGTTATTAAAATGCATACTTTATCCTGATAAAATATGTATTAGCAGATTCACTAATATGATATTATATATATATATATATATATATATTTTTACGCATGTATTACATTATAAAAATAAAAATTTAAATACTTATACCTAATAAAACATGTATCTCATTACAATAATAGTTATTTTTGAAATAACATATTGTTTTATAATTTTATTTCTTATTTAATATTTTAATTTAATTTTAATAATGCATACTTTACCTGGATGAAGTATGTATTAGCAGATTCACTAATATGATTATATATATATATATATATATGTTTACGCATGTATCATATTACAAAAACAAAAATTTAAATACTTACACCTAATAAAACATGTATCTCATTACACTAATAGTTATTTTCCAAATAACATATTGTTTTGTAATTTTATTTCTTATTTAATATTTTAATTTAATTTTAATAATGCATACTTTACCTGGATGAAGTATGTATTAAAAGATTCACTAATATGATTTTATATATATATATATATATATATATATATATATTTATACATGTATCACATTACAAAAATAAAATTTTAAATACTTATACCTAATAAAACCGAGTATTAAAAATAACTTTATAATATTACCAACTTTCATCGACTATATAATCCACAAGTTTGCCTTAAATATTACATGCTGCTAATACATGCTTCATCTGGATAAAGTATGCATTTTAATAACACATGAAAGATGTGGACATTAATATTTAAGGCAAACTTGTGGATTATATAGTCGATGAAAGTTGGTAATATTATAAATATATTTTTAATACTCGGTTTTATTAGGTATAAGTATTTAAAATTTTGTTTTTGTAATGTGATACATGCGTAAATATATATATATATATATACAATCATATTAGTGAATTTGCTAATACGTACTTCATCCAGGTAAAGTATGGATTATTAAAATTAAATTAAAATATTAAATAAGAAATAAAATTATAAAACAATATGTTATTTGGAAAATAACTATTATTGTAATGAGATACATGTTTTATTAGGTATAAGTATTTAAAATTTTGTTTTTGTAATGTGATACATGCGTAAATATATATATATATAATCATATTAGTGAATCTTCTAATACATACTTCATCCGGATAAAGTATGCATTATTAAAATTAAATTAAAATATTAAATAAGAAATAAAATTATAAAACAATATGTTATTTGGAAAATAACTATTATTATAATGAGATACATGTTTTATTAGGTATAAGAATTTAAATTTTTGTTTCATCTTCGTGATACATGCGTAAATATATATATATATATATATATATATATATATATATATATATAACCATATTGTATTAGTGAATCTCATTAATACATACTTCATTCGGATAAAGTATGTATTTTAATAACACATGAAGAATATGGGCCCCACTATTTGCACCTCAGACAAAGGCTCGATTAGTCGCGCCCCTCAGGTAGGTGCAATTACTGCTCCGAAAATAAAAAAATAATAGTTTATATAAAAAATTTAATATAAAATAATCATTCGCGTCTGTCAGATAGGCGCGAATGAAAAAAACACCCCACTTTCGTATATAATCGGGCTGACAACTTATTTTGATAAATGTTTTTTAATTTATTTTAGTAAAAAAGCCAAATTATGTTATTCCGATTATTTTTTATTTTTATATAAAAAATTTAATACACAGTTATACACATAATAGTATTTTAATAAAAATATAATTTTTTATAAATATATTTATTATATAATTTTATTTTTTATTCAAATTGTAAATGTGTATTAGTTTACTTTTTATAAATATATACTTGATCTATACATAATTTTTAAATCTTATTAATAATATTAATAATTAATTATAGTTTTATAATTTTAATATTTAAAAAAATTAAATATAATTTAAATCTCAAATGTTATTACAAGTGTATTGAATGTTGTTATAAATATATAAATTTCAATTTTCTATTATACTCAAGATTTTGTTGAGTCGGAATTATATATTAAAAATATTTCATATATTAAATATTATAATGGTAAAGAACTAATTTATAATTAATTTTTATAAAAAATATAATTAAATTATTAAATATATAATTAAATTAATTAATAAAATTGTATTATAAAATATTAACAATTAATATTTTTTATGTCAAGCGAGTACTTTGATGATAAAAAATCGAAACTTAACAACGAAGTAGTAGAACCCTTAACTCCTAAGTTAATTCGTTCCGGGCGAAGTTGCTGAATTGATATTAGCACCGAATAAGTAGTAAATATATAGACTTGAAGGAACTAAACTTGCGAAGGAGTCAACTTTTTTGATTGAAAATGGAAAACTTAACACAGAAGGATTGAAATGAAAGCCAGGCGAAGCAGTCCAAAGTCTTTTTTTAAACACCCCTCCCCCTTACTTACTTTGTTATTGTTCCATTTTTCCCATCGAAGAAAAGAAAATGGATATTACGAGGATATTGCCTGAAGAGTGCCTGTGTTTGATCATATCGTTGACTTCGCCTGTAGATGCATGTCGATCGGCTATGGTTTCTCACGCTTTGAGATCTGTTGCAGACTGTGATGCAGTGTGGGAAAAGTTTCTGCCGTCTGATTACAAGTCCATCATATCGGGATCATCATCATCATCGTTGCTTTCGCTGGGGAAGAAGGATCTATATTTTTATCTCTGTTTTTATCCCATTCTCTTTCAAAATGGTACCATGGTAATCCCCAAAGCTCAACTCTGTAATCTGTATCTGTTTATGTGTATTTTGGGTTCTTGATTTCTGGATGATCAAATTGCTCATGAAATTTATCGAATTTGGGTTGGTCCGGCTGAAATTCAAAATAAATCATAATTTAATGATAGCAATATAAAAATGGGTCTGCTGTTTAGCTCCGTTTTTGGTGCATTAAATTATCTGAAAAAGTAAGGTTGTTTGGTGGAACTTATACAGAGTTTTCAATTGGAGAAAGAGAGCGGAAAAAAATGCTATATGTTGGGGGCAAGAGCACTTACAATCATATGGGGTGATACACCTTCTTATTGGACTTGGACATCTCTACAACAGTCCAGGTTTGCTCTATATTTTAAAATCTTTTATTTGTTGTACCTTCTTCCTGCAAAGCTGTGCCAAAAGCATCTCTTTACAGACGACATTGTTGTTATCTTATTTACCTCATGAATTCCCTTATTAATAGGTTTGGTGAAGTTGCTGAACTGAGAATAGTGTGGTGGCTGGAGGTGAAGGGAAAGATTGATTCCAAAATTTTATCCCCCAATACAAACTATGTAGCATACCTAGTGTTTAACCTTAATAAAAGGTATGCTAGTGGGTTTAGTCGAAGAAACGTAACTCTGCAGTTTACTGTCAACGAAGTCGTTTCTAAAGTGTGGAACGTGTCGTTAGAACAAGAAGATAATCCCCAACATGTTCGAGCAAGAGGAGATGGATGGATGGAAGTTGAAATAGGTGACTTTTTTAATGAACGTGGGGATGATGGAACTGTGGAGTTTAGTCTCATGGAGGTTAATGGTTACACGAAGCGGGGTCTCATTCTTGAAGGAGTTGAGCTTAGACCTAAAAACTTTGTTAACTAAATACGCACTAACCGTTAGTGCCCAAAATTTAAATGGTAGTATGCTTTCTATATTGTTTTCATATATGCTACTCATAAAGAGATGTAACTTTTTGTATAATGACATCCTTTATATAAAAAAATAAATATAAATTTAGAATATAAATTTCATTACATTTGTAAAATTAAATATGAATACATAAAAGATGTTTATGCTGAAGAGGAATTATGCCTAGTTTTAGATATTTTATTTTAAAATTGAGACATCATTAATTAACTTTTGGTTAAATATTTAATTTAATTTTTTAAATGGTAACTTATCAAGTTTTAACTCAGTTAGTATCAATATTATTATTAGTATAAAAGAGGACATAGGTTCGAGCACGTGAAGTACATTTATCTTTTTATTTAAAGGGATATCAAATATCAAGTTATTTTTTTAATGAGTTGTAATTTACTCATCAACAATGTCTGTCATAATTTATCCTCCTATTTTTTATATTATTACTGAAATGAATTTCAATATTCCATAAAAAAACTTACCATGATCAGATTTTCAAATATCACCAATGAGGATTTAATTAAAATTAAAATTTTATTATCGCTGCCCAAGGAGTTTATAACAAAATTATTAGTTTCTGGTATAGTCACACAGAATTTCATAAGAAATATAAAAGTGGAAAGATAAAACAAAATAATGGATTTTTAGGATCATTTGAAGAAGACAAAAAATTTTCATTAAAACATTGATGTGGTTAAAAGCAGGGGCGAGCTTCCACTTTGTACTTGATTTAGCTTTGATGATTGAAAATGGAAGCTTAAGGACGAAGGAGTCAAAGCCAATATTTTTTTGTCAACAAGCCAGCCAGTTGCTTTTATTAATAATAAAAAAGAGAGAGAGAAAAAATCCTTAACAATTGTTATTGTTCCATTTTTCCCATCGAACGAAAAAGAAAATGGAAATCACAAGGATATTACCGGATGAATGCCAGAGTCTGATCATATCGTTGACTTCACCAGCAGATGCATGTCGATCGGCCATAGTTTCTCACGCTTTCAGAGCGGTTGCGTACTCTGATGCAGTGTGGGAAAAGTTTCTGCCGTCTGATTATAGATCAATCCTTTCAGGATCATCATCATCATCATCATCATCATCATTGCTTTCTCTGGGAAAGAAGGATGTATATTTTCATCTCTGTTTCCATCCCATTCTCATTCAAAATGGTACCATGGTAATCCCCAAAGCTCACTCTTTAATCTCTTTCGATTTTTGTTCTTGTAAGCTTCACATCATGTAGTTAAACGCTAGTAAACGATGTATACTCATAATAATATAATTGCCTTTGTAAAAAAATATTTTTTTTAGGCATTACTTGGCTGAGTTGGTATTTAGTTGACTCATGACATCAACTTAGTTAGATGTTTAATATATTTTTGGGTAAACTACATCGTTTGTCACTCTAGATAGGGTTCGTTCCTATTTTAGTCACTCCAATTATTTTTGTTAATTTAGTCACCCAAAGTAAAAATTGATCAAATTGATCACTCCACCGCTAAATGGAAGCGAAAGACTAACAGTGTATTTGTACGAAAAAATTTTGGGGTAACCAGAATAGGAATGACTCCTATTTAGAGTGACTAACGGGTAGTGTACTCTAATTTTAGAGTGACTAACATGGAAATGCATCATTACTATTACGGTATCATTTAACGGTAAAGTGATAAATTTGATTAATTTTATTTTGGGTGACCACAATTAACAAAAAAAAAAAATCATGATAACCAAAATAGAAACAACACATATTTAGAGTGTCTAACACGGTAGTTTACCTTATATTTTTTAAATATAATTTAAGGATAATCTATACTATTATTTTAAGAGTTTGACCGAGTTGGTATCACTCATCAATCGGGTTCTAACTCAATTGTGAAATTATAAAAAAATTAATTTTTTTATAAAACAATAAATATTATTAATCTCACAGTTATAAAAATTAATCTCATTACCATGGTTACTTTTAACTTTATTAGATCTAATCTCGTAGAAAATCCAAAAGAAATCTTAACTTTCTCAACTTTCCCCTTTCAACAAAAATCGTTTAAAACAATTGCATATATGCAAATTTATACCTAAAATTCAGAGAGGATGAAACCAAGCAACGAGGTGTATCCTTTCATCCCCAACATGGAATAGTGCTCGAAAGATTAGGCCGAAGGTCTGTTTTATAGATTGCAATGACTTTCCATAAGTAATTAATTAAGTTTTGGTCGAAATTACAAAATTTAAGTTTTGAAGTTTTTAATTATTAGGTTTAAGTCGTGCAATTTTGTTTTGAGTTTAAAATTCTTTTTTGTATATTTTATAAAAAAAGATTAAAAAGATAAAAATACCTCATAATATCGATTAAATCTTAGTTTAATTACTATCATTACGGTTTGATCGCTCCTAAGTCTATAATTTCCTCCACTTTTGGAGTTGAGGGATTATGGATAGTCTTAGCATTGTATAAAAATAAAACCACTCTCATAGTAATATTTTTTTAAAGTGTTTTATTAATTGAGTTGGTGTCATATTAATTTATGATATCAATTAAGGTGGGTTTGATAAACCATTAAAAATTTTAATTTTTAATAACATAAAACGTTTCAACATTCAATTTTTTTTAAAATTGTATTTGATAACTATATTAACTTTTTTACTTAATATAAAATTTTCAATAAAAAAGTGTTGAAAATGATAAGTAGATAGCTACTTATCACTTAATGTGAAATATATTATGTTGATTTTATTTTTCAAAATCATTTTTTTTAAAGTTTATTCGCTCATTTTATTAAATTTAAAATATTCGGAATTAACATTTAAATTTTATCCAAAATTATTCAAAATAAAACAAATAATACTATGTTAATATGATTAAAATTAGAAATATTGAATTTTAAAAAATCAAGATTTACTATTATCAAACAAAACAATTATACTCAATGCTTAAGTTTTACTAACATATCAACAGTATTATAATATAAATTCAATACTTAATTTTTCAGGATTTACATTTTTAGTTTATCAAATATATTCTCACTCAATGGCCCTATTTTTATATAGTACTTACTTCTATCCATAATACCTCAGTAATAATTTAAATTGAAAGAAAATACACAATTAAACTTATATTCTCTTAATTATTATAATAATTTAAATTTTGAAGTCATAAACGTATGTATTCTCATTAAATTTAAAAAAATTAAAGTCAAACATATTAAATATTAAACCATTGATTTACCAAAAAAAATATGTATCTCTTATTGATTTGTAACAACCATGGAATCAAGATCAACCTCGAGATGTTCCTGAAATAAGGTTTGGGTCTCTTCATATACCTGTATCTCATCATAATTCTTGTTTATAAATTTAGCCATCCAATTAGCTACTCTATTGTGTTCCTTAAAGATATATCGAAAACAAACTTTTCACTTCAGTATAGAAGTTGACTAATCAAACGCAACTCTAATATCATACTATTACTCGCACCACCAGCTAAGATAGTTTCAACATTATCATATTTCAATTCCAATGATCTAAAACCAAACTCTCATGCTAAATTGAGGCATTCGAATATAGCTCTTACCTCAATTTTGAATATTGAATCCTTCCCAATCATCATAGCAAATCCACATATTCAATTGGCATCGTGGTCTATAAATACTCCTCCAATCGCAATAGTATTATTGTTTTCTGAAAATGCACATTCTGTGTTCAACTTAACCCACCATTTATTTGGCGACCTCTAATGAATTTCCCACACCTTTTGGATGTGATAGAGCTCACATGATTTTGAATTCACAAAGCTTACAACCCCATGCTAAACCTATCCCTACAATAACATCAACATTACTGATAATACTCTAAAATGACGTGTTTTTATATATTAATCATGTGTTTATTTTGAGCTTGAGCCTACTAATTTGAGCTATTTATGTCTTTTTATCTTTTAGGGACTAAATTGGAGGTGAAAAGTAAATTCAAGGGAAAAAGCATCAATTTGGAGATTAAATGGGCCAATATGCAACGTGGGACAAATATGGTGCCAAAAGTGCGAACATGGAAGGCACAAGGACTTAAAAGCAAATAGAAGAGATTTTATTTTGGAAGACTCTATTTTCTTTTATTCTATTAGGATAATTAATATTAAGATAATTATTAGGATTATTCAAATTTAGGATTTTATTTTAATTATCTTTGTTTATCTTTAATTAAATGTATTTATCTTTTTTGTTTTTAAGTTGTATTAGACTATCTCCCTACGTCTATAAATAGGGGGTGATGTGACTCTTTTTGGGGCATCTTTTTCTCTGTAAACACTCTCCCCAAAGTCTTTTGTTCTTTCATATTTCTTTTCAATAAAATTTTTTCCATATTTTTATTTATTTTCTTTCCCACAATTATCATGAGCCACTAAAACCCTTCTAGCCAAAAGTTGTCAATATTTCCCCAAAAAGGTTCTTGAGGCCTAGAATCCGTGATTTAGCCTTCTCGCCAAGTATTCATCAAGCTTTCTCACTTTCTGGTGGACGCTCCATCCATGGCCCTTAAGAAGTAAGCTTTTCAAAGATATGCAAAGGCGCCGCTTTGTATGTATTGGAAGGATTTCATAGTCGGTTCGTTAACTTATCACGTCGAGAGGTTGGCGAGCCAAAGAGACAAAATGGCGTGGGATTCGCCATTGAGAAGCGTTGATCTAGCATAGATTATCTTGGCTAGAGTCGGGTTCCCTAAAAATCGTAAGTCTAATCTTTGGAGCCGTGGTCGTGGCGTCCTCTTCCACTATAACCGGCTTACTCGAGTCGAGAAGGATCATCCAAAAGCCAAGGATTGAGCCTAAGGCGGAATGAGACAACCGAGGCTCAAAACTTTCCCATAAGAATTTCTTTTCACTTAAAACTCTCTTTATTATTTTTATTATTTTCGTAATCATAATTTCATAAACTTTAAAATCTGTTTTTATTTTATTTTCGCCTCCAAAATCAATTCTTAAAATTTATTTTTATTTTTATTTTTCCAGATTGCAGTTTTCTTGGGCACAATTCGCCTGTGATTTCGAGAAACAAGCATTCGTATAATCCGGTCCCCGAGGATTCGACCCTACTTCCCATTTAATCGTTTCTTTTTCTATTTTTATTATTTTACGAGAATAGGTTATTTTTGGTGCTCTCAACGATCGCATCAAATTTTGGCGCCATGTCGGGACCTAAGAACATACTAATCTTGTTTTTCTTTGTTTTCTATGACCAGATCTGCTCCAGTACTCTTGCGTTCGACTCGAAATCGAAAAGATCTGCGAAAGCTAATCGAAAGAAACAAAACTAAGGAAAAAGCGATCGATGGTGGTTGGAACTCAAAGCAATCCACCGCCGAAAATTAGAATCGACGATTTTAAGTAGAGTCTAGGGGTTAACGAAAACCCTACTCAAACGTTAGAAAGTAAAGAAGAAGAAGTCGATTCCCCAAGAAGTGCTTGAACACTAGGGTTGACAAAAACCCTAATTTAACACCTCAACTTATGGCTCGCACAATTCGGCAATCGCCTAAGCGCCACGCAGAACAACCGCCACTATGCATCGCGTATCCTACTATGGATACCGATTTTGAATTAAAGTCGCTTGATTCAAACATCGCCAACTTTCCGTGGGTTACAAAATGAAAACCCCACAAGCATTTAAAAGAATTCCATATGGTTTATTTGAGTATAAAACCTCGTGGGGTAAATCGAGGATCAAATTAAATTGCGCGCTTTTTCCTTTTTCCTAGCAGATTCAAATTCAGGGGAATGGTTATTTTATTTACCTCCTGGATCCATTACAACTTGGGCTGATCTATCTCGTTTATTCCTTAACAGGTTTTTCCCTGCATCACGAGCGGCTGAGTTAAGAAGAGAAATCGTGGGCATAAGGTAAAAAGACGCAGAGACTCTATACGACTATTGGGAGCGATTTAAGAAGTTGTGTGCAAGTTGCCCACAACACGGTATTACGGAACAGTCTTTGCTCCAGTACTTTTATGAAGGCTTGAAACCCATGGAGATGAATATGGTAGATGCCGCGAGTGGCGGAGCGTTAGTCAACATGACTCCACAACAAGCAAGAGACTTAATCTCCACAATGGCTGCGAATTCCCAGCAATTTCGAGCCAATCCTGAACCCCTAAAAGGGTTCACCAGCTAAGTAATTCTACCATTGAAGATAGACTTGATAGACTTACTAATATTGTGAATTACCTTGTTACAGAAAAATCGAAACCAGCTCGAGTATGTGGAATATGTGCTACACCTGAACATACGACTGATACATGCCCTAGTCTGTGTGACGATTCTATGGCCCATTTAGATGCAGTGGGAAATTTTCCTGGGCCACCACAAAGACGATACGACCCTTACGCCAATACCTACAACCCAGGATGGAGGGACCACCCTAATTTTAGTTATGGGGCTAATCCATGATATAGCCAGCCATACCAAAATCAAGCCCCACAACAGTCGCAAGATTCAGGTAATTCTTTAGAAACTTTGGTCAATAAATTAGCAACTAATGTCCTTGATTTTTAACAGCAAACTCTCAATTTCCAAAGAGAAATGAAGGGTTTTCAGCAGAAAACTGAAGCATCCATAAGGGAGTTGACCACATCAATTGAGAAATTAAACTCTCAAGGGAAACTGCCATCACAAACAGAACCGAACCCGAGGCAGAATGCGAATGCAGTAACGTTACGAAGCGGAAAGATCCTGGAACCAGTTCCTGACAAGAATCTTGGTCAAGAAATCGCCCAGGAAACGACGAACAGATCCGAGCGAAACCCCCACTGCCGAAAATCCAACCTCCATTCCCAGGACGATTAAATCAGTATCGAAAAAGTAAGGAAGACAAGGAGATCCTCGAAACATTCAGGAATGTTGAGATCAACTTACCACTATTAGATGCCATTAGACAGATTCCGCGGTATGCCAAGTTCCTCAAAGAACTTTGCACCAACAAACGAAAACTAACAGGTAATGAAAAGGTAAGTGTTGGTAAGAATGTTTCCATGATTCTACACATGAAAATGCCAGTTAAATGCAAAGATAGGGGTATGTTCACTATTCCATGCAAAATTGGCCATTTAGGAATTAAGAAGGCTATGTGTGATCTAGGGGCCTCAATAAATGTAATGCCTTATTCTATTTATCAATCACTTAACGCGGGTTTTTTGACAAAGACAGGTGTTATTATTCAATTGGCAGACAGGTCTATTGTGCATCCCGAAGGAGTCCTCGAGGACGTCTTGGTAAAAGTTAATGAACTTATTTTCCCCGCAGATTTCTACGAAATTAAGATGGAGGAGGACAACACCGCTGGATCTTCGACCTCTGTTGGGCGACCGCCACTTTTCTTAATCATCGCTAGCACCAAGATCGATGTCCGAAGCGGCACTCTTACGATAGAATTTGATGGGGAGATCGTGAAATTTAATGTTTACGATGCCATTAGCCATCCAAGTGAAATCTTGAGCGTAAACCGCGTCGACCTGATTGACTCATTAGTGGATGAGACTTTTGAGTCAACTTATGAAGACGAATCAATATAGATATGATGATTATGAATTTGTTAAGACATTATTATCACCATCGAAAACTAAACTTCTACCTTCACATTGTGCAGGCTCCATTTGGAATTGAAACCACTTCCCGCGCATCTCAAGTATACATTTTTAGGAAAAGGTAATACCTTACCCATTATAATTTCAAATAAACTCTCTAAACCCGAGGAGGAAAGTTTGATCCAGGTACTAAAGAGTCATAAGGAGGCGATTGGCTGGACCATTGCTGACTTGAAGGGGATAAGCCCTTTGACATGCACCCACAAGATTTACTTGGAGGAGAACACGAAACCAAGAAGAGAGGCACAAAGACGCTTAAACCCGAATATGATGGAGGTGTAAGCTACTGGATGCTGACATCATTTTCCCCATTTCTGACAGCAGATGGGTAAGTCCGGTACAAGTCGTGCCCAAGAAAACGGGCGTGACAGTAAAGAAAAATACTGAGAGCGACTTAGTAAGAGAATTAATATATGATCTATTCGAAGCTGCCACCGGTATGAGAATGATGCATAATTATTTTCGTATCGGAGGAGTAGCGGCCGGTCCGAGTGCAGAACGGGTGGCATGTCTGTATCGATTACAGGAAGTTGAACGCTTATACTAGAAAAGATCATTTCCCTCTTCCTTTTATAGATCAAATGCTTGAACGTTTAGCTAGTAAAACTCACTTTTGTTGCCTTGATGGATATTCAAGTTTCTTCTAGATCCCTGTTGGGCCAGAAAACCAGGAAAAGACCACTTTTACATGCCCGTTCGGCACGTTTGCATACAGGAGGATGCCATTTGGACTTTGCAACGCACCAGCTACCTTCCAAAGATGCATGATGAGTATATTTTCTGAATATGTAGAAAAAATTATTGAAGTTTTTATGGATGATTTTACCGTGTATGGAAACTGTTTTACTGAATGCCTTGAAAACCTTACGATAATTTTGAACAGGTGCATGGAATTTAATCTTGTCTTGAACTATGAAAAGTGTCATTTTATGGTAGACAAAGGTTTGATTCTAGGTCATATAGTCTCATCTAAGGGAATTGAGGTTGATAAGGCCAAAATTGGCATTATAAATTCTTTGCCATATCCCTCTACTGTTAGAGAGATACGTTCTTTTTTTGGCCATGCAGGATTTTACAGGCGTTTTATAAAGAACTTCCCAAAAATAGCTGAACCATTGTGCGAGCTGTTGCAGAAAGATAAAAAATTTGAGTTTGACTCAAAATGCAAGGAGGCTTTTGATACACTTAAGCAAAAGTTGGTAACCGCCCCTATAGTACAAGCACCAGACTAGAACTATCCCTTTGAAATTATGTGCGATGCAAGCGAACGTAGCGTGGGAGCCGTATTGGAACAAAAGATAGCGAAAGAGCCTCATGTCATCTGTTACGCCTCAAAGACCCTAGATGCTGCACAAAGCAACTACACAGCCATAGAAAAAGAACTTTTAGCTATTGTGTTTGCTTTAGATAAATTTTCATCATATTTACTGGGATCTAAGGTGATTATTTTTTCTGACCATGTAGCTCTTAGGTACTTAATCGCAAAGAAGGAAGCAAAGCCAAGGCTCATTAGGTGGATTTTACTGCTCCAAGAATTTGACATCGAGATTCGTGACAAAAAGGGGTGTGAAAACTCGTGGCCACCACTTGAGTAGGATAAAAACTCCATTTGATGATGATCCCATAAAGGATGAGTTCCCCGACGAAAGCTTATTCTCAACCGAGGCTTACTATCCGTGGTATGCAGACATAGTTAATCTCTTAACCACGGGATCGCTGCCCACTAAGTTAGCTCAATCCGTAAAAAATAAGCTTAGACGCGAAGCTCGGTATTACATATGGGATGATCCATACTTGTGGAAACATTGCTCAGATCAGATAATACGACGATATGTTCCAGAAACCAAGGTAACCTCTATCCTTATTTTTTGTCACACAGAAGCTTGTGGAGGTCACTTTGGCCCTAAGCGGACAGCTCACAAGGTATTAGAGTGTGGGCTATATTGGCCTACAATCTTTCGCGACGCGTTTAACTTCTATAAGTCTTGCGATAAATGTCAGCATACAGGTAATATCACTAGACGAAATCAAATGCCCCTATCCCCGATTCATGTATGTGAGATTTTTGATGTATGAGGCATTGATTTCATGGGCCCCTTTATTTCTTCGTTTGGAAACGTATATATTCTTATTGCAGTAGACTATGTTTCTAAGTGGATAGAAGCAAAGCCTACTCGCAATGATAATGCTAATACTGTTGTGGAGTTTCTAAAACGAACTATTTTTTCCAGGTTTGGAACACCTCGAGCTTTGATCAGTGATCGTGGTACCCACTTTTGCAACAAGGTCATGGAGGCACTATTATCAAAATATGGGGTTCATCATCGTATAGCAACAGCCTACCATCCCCAAAACGAACAAACCTAGCAGAGGTTTCAAACAAGGAGATCAAGTCAATTTTGGAAAAAACGGTTCGACCCAACCGTAAGGATTGGAGTCTTCGGCTCAATGACGCGCTTTGGGCCTATCCGACGGCGTATAAGGGACCAATTGGCATGACCCCGTATCGACTTGTTTTTGGCAAAGCATGTCATCTACCAGTAGAGTTGGAGCATAAAGCTTATTGGGCTATTCGACAATGTAACATGGAGTTAGAGCCAGCGGGGAAGGCAAGAAAATTGGACATTCAAGAATTGGAGGAAATTCGCAATGATGCCTACGAGAATGCTCGAATTTATAAGGACAAAACAAAGATGTTTCATGACAAAAATATAGTTCAAAAGCATTTCTCAATAGGACAAAGAGTTTTGCTTTATAACTCCGTATTAAAGCTATTCCCAGGTAAGCTTCGATCTCGGTGGCAAGGACCTTTTATTGTGACTGAAGTATTTACAAATGGCGCAATTGAAATAGAGAGTGAAGAATCAGGAAAGCGGTTCACAGTTAATGGTCAACGGCTGAAGCCATTTTACGAGAATTTTTAGGCCCACACGGTCGAGAAAATTCAATTAGAACCACCATAAAACCGTTCAAGGCGTCGAGCTAACGACGTTAAACAAGCGCTTGTTGGGAGGCAACCCAATCTTTCTTTTTATTTTTATTTTTTATTTTTATTTATTTTTTTCTTTTATTATTTATTTTTTTCTTTTATTTTTATTTTATTTTAGTTAAATATTAATAAATTTCTCTTCTTCCATCTAGGTGAAATGAAGCGAAAATACGAAGAGAAAAAAAAAGATAGAAAGTGTGCACCAAAACAACCCTATCCATGCTGTCAAACAGTTCTATTCCAGCCCAGAATGCCATATCTCTGCAGCCAAACAGTCCTATTCCAGCCTTAGAATCCCCTAAACCTGCAGCCAAACACCCCTTTTCAGCAAATAAAACCCCCAAACCTTACATTTTTTTTCCCTCAAATTTCTCCATAACCGCCGACTCCTTTCTCCTCCACCACCCACCGCCGATTTCTTAGCCACCATGGTGAGAACCCGAAGCCGAACCAACATTTCACACATCACTCACCCTGCCTCCACCTCTTGCCGCCAGCCATCTTCTTCTCCACCGTGCATCAGCAAACTCGACTGTAACTACATGGGGAGTTTTTCTAAACTTTTTTTTTCCACCTATTTGTTTTCCTTTTACTTTCACATCGAGGACTATGTGTTTTAAGTGGGGGGAGGCATTCTTCGTTGTTACTGTTATTATCTACTATTTTTGCTGTCATATTGTTGTTGCTGTTGTTTTGTGCTCGTTTCTGCCTATTTATTTTAAGAATATCCTGCTACTTTTCATGCCCAAGATTTTACCAGGAATTGCCTACTGTTTGACTTTCATGCATGATTATTACCTTCCAAAGAAGTTATGATTTTTCCCATAATTGGTTCCATCTCCACTGTTTTATTTTTATTAGGCTAAAAATAATTGAGATTGATAGGGTTAATTCTATCTTGCTTTTCGTAAAATTGATCAAGTTTAATATAAAGTGAACACTTAAAATGATTGCATGCTTAATTAATGTTCATGGCTATTAGGTGATTATTAAAACTTATTTTTAACACTTAAATTTTTCTTTCCTGAGTTCTCAAGAATTTTAAATATCGTTTAATTTTTAATAAATGTTTTCCATGGTTATGAGTACACTTAGATCGTGGTCGATCGAGTAACCGGGTAGGGTGCTTGGGTTGTCATTCTACTTCGCGTCAAAAGGTTGTGTGACGTGACAAGTAAAACTCCGCTAGCCGAGGTTATAAGTATGGCTCAAATCGTGGATCGATCGAGTAACCGGGGTAGGGTGCTTGGGTTGTCATTCTACTTCGCGTCAAAGGTTGTGTGACGTGTTGGGTAAAACTCCGCTAACCGAAATAAATAATTTTAGGAGTATGTTGGGCTGAGTAACCGGGGTGGGGTGCTTGGGTTGTCATCTCTCTTCGCGTCAAAAGGTTTAATATATTCCTAAGTAAATAAATAATGATAAAATTTAAAAAAATCAAAAAATCAAAAAAGGAAAAAAAAAAGAAGAAAAAAAATAAATACTAATAAAGTTGCACTTCGGGGACTAAAGGAGGAAATAATTAAGGTGTCTTAGTAGGTTTGGTAATTTACCTAAATGGCATAACTCAAGTCGATCTTAATTTTTGTGTGAAATAATTGGAATACTTTTTCTGTTTTACTTAAAGCAAGCTTAGAGGTCTCTTTATTTTTTATATGCGTTTTTAACTAATTTTTATGAAACTTTGGAGTGGTATTTCTTTTATGGCAGAATCTAGCTTTCACTATCGATAGGAACCATACTTGAGGGCAAGCATGGGTTAAGTAGGGGGAATTTGATAATACTCTAAAATGACGTGTTTTTATATATTAATCATGTGTTTATTTTGAGCTTGAGCCTACTAATTTGAGCTATTTATGTCTTTTTATCTTTTAGGGACTAAATTGGAGGTGAAAAGTAAATTCAAGGGAAAAAGCATCAATTTGGAGATTAAATGGGTCAATATGCAACGTGGGACAAATATGGTGCCAAAAGTGCGAACATGGAAGGCACAAGGACTTAAAAGCAAATAGAAGAGATTTTATTTTGGAAGACTCTATTTTCTTTTATTCTATTAGGATAATTAATATTAAGATAATTATTAGGATTATTCAAATTTAGGATTTTATTTTAATTATCTTTGTTTATCTTTAATTAAATGTATTTATCTTTTTAGAATTTAAGTTCAATTAGACTATCTCCCTAGCACTATAAATAGGGGGTGAAGTGACTCTATTTGGGGCATCTTTTCTCAGAAACACTCTCCCCAAAAAGTCTTTTGTTCTTTCATATTTCTTTTCAACAAAATTTCTTTTTCCATATTTTTATTTATTTTCTTTCTCACAATTATCATGAGCCACTAAAACCCTTCTAGCCAAAAGTTGTCAATATTTCCCCAAAAAGGTTCTTGAGGCCTAGAATCCGTGACTTAGCCTTCTCGCCAAGTATTCATCGTTTCTCTCACTCTTCTGGTGGACGCTTCCGTCCATGGCCCTTAAGAAGTAAGCTTTTCAAAGATATGCAAAGCGGCCGCTTTGTATGTATTGGAAGGATTGCATAGTCGGTTCGTTAACTTATGCGTCGAGGTTGGCGAGCCAAAGAGACAAAATGGCGTGGCATTCGCCATTGAGAAGCGTTGATCTAGCATAGATTACTCGGCTAGAGTCGAGTTCCCTAAAAATCGTAAGTCTAATCTTTGGAGCCGTGGTCGTCGTGGGCGTCCTCTTCCACTATAACGGCTTACTTGAGTCGAGAAGGATCATCCAAAAGCCAAGGATTGAGCCCAAGGCGGAATGAGACAACCTGAGGCTGGAACTTTCCCATAAGAATTTCTTTTCACTTAAAACTCTCTTTATTATTTTTATTATTTTCAGTAATCATAATTTCATGAAACTTTAAAATCTGCTTTTATTTTATTTTCGCTTCCAAAATCAATTCTTAAAATTTATTTTTATTTTTATTTTTCCAGAACGCAGTTTTCTTGGGCACAATTCGCCTTGAGATTTGAGAAACAAGCATTCGTATAATCCGGTCCCTGAGGATTTGACCCTACTTCCCATTTACTATTCTTTTTCTATTTTTATTATTTTACAGGAATAGGTTATTTTTGGTGCTCTCAACGACCGCATCAATTACTAGTATTTATTGCCATACATATTATTGATTTTATTCATAAGTATTCTAATATTGTCTGAATCAGATCAAATTAGTTGGATTGAGAATCGATTAAAATATCGATCAAGAAAACAATAAAAAAAAATCAGTTAATTTATGAACCAATATGAACCTATTAAACTAACAGTTGAATTGAATTTTATAATTTTTTAAAAAATAATTATTTATTTTTAAAATTTCTAATAATTGTTTATAACCAAAGAATCAATCAAATTAAAAACCGATGACTACTTGTCCCGCTTCAAAAATATTATAAAAAATTAACCTTTATTCATAAACAAATTTAGATAGTTGAAAAGATAAGCATTTTCAAGTAAATATTTTTAAAATTTTAATTTGTTTTGATTTTCCATGATTGAGACTTTGTTATGCGACATTTGATGTTATAATGTCAATTTTCTAAAAGGAAAATAGAAAAGTAAAATTTAAAGAACAAAACCACTTGAGACTTCAATGCAAAAAATATAGTAGTATCATCACATTAGATTTATTTCATCTTTCAGTTTTATAAAAAAAATATTTTAGTTTTTTATTTAATTTTTATTTATCTTTTTTAATATTTAAATTTGTATTATTTATTAAATCGCCTCAAAATAAATAGTAAACTTAACATTTGTTCACTTTTTAGACATGACATACATTTGGATATCATCAATTATCTTTTTAAAATTTAAAAACATAAAAAAATGTTTTAAAAAATAAAGCTTATTAAAAATATTTTTAATGTTCGAGTAAATAATTAAGAATTTTCTTGTTGAAAACGTGAAATAAATAATAAAGAGAGCAAATAACAAGAAATAGGAGAGCAAAAAGAAGTAAAACTCTACTTCTAATAAATTTGCTTAATCATCTAGCATATAAGAGGTTAATTTGCACATTTTTCTATAGAAAACTAAAATAAATTCAAAATATAGTACAATGATTTTGTGGTTCTTTTGCTGCCTTATTTTCTAATTTATTTTATTATGTTTTTAATTGATTTAAAACTCAACTAAATAAGATTATGACAAGCAAACATTAATTGATTTAGTTAAGAATTGCATACTTATTTCTATTTATACATGAGAAAGGATTATATGAAACAGTGATATTATTCATTTCTAATAGTTTATTGCTACATCAGTAATTTCATCTTAAATTTCAGGATTTTCATTTGTATTTAATTTTTTTTAAGATGAATAAGCTGATGTGACATTAAACTATTAAAAAAATACAATGTCACTATTTCATACAATATTTTCTCATATGTACATCTAGAATTAAAAAGTAAACGATTATTATATCATCTAATCAACTTTATCATCTAATCCATTTTTTTTTAAAATTTATCCATTCTTGTAGAACTAAAAAACAGTAACATTTAGATTCTTAACTAAAACTTCTTTTTTAATTTGAAAATTGGACTACCCAATTCATGAAACTTTTCAAGCTGTCATTTTTTATTAAAATATTAAAAATACAAAATTTATGTTAGAAAATATAAATTGTATATTATTTTCATCTGTCATACGTGTCAAAATCTAGATTAACACTTACCATTTAAAATTGTTATTTCTTATTAATAATACCATGCCAACGTATCTTTTAAATTTATTTTTAAAAAAATAAACAGTCCACGTTTTTCACAGCTATCAAGGTTTCTTTATCAAGTCTGGCACCGTGTCAAGTCTATCCCTTTATCCGATTCATACATTATTAATTAAAACATATAAGTGTGGCGGAATCATATATTTTAAATATTATATATATATATATATATGATAAAAGTAACATACAATAAATATAAATTCGAAAAATTTGATTAAAAAATTTAAATTTTAAATTAAATAGTTTGAGTTATTTGAGTTAATTAAGTTATTCGGATCAACTCGAATAGAAAATTAAGTTTTTCAGTTTAACTCGAATATGAATTACACAATTCAGAGTTATCCGAAAATCCGAATAAGAAAAGACGAAGCTACGTCATTTTGATAAATGTTTACTTTTTTAAAATTTAAAATTCAAAATAATTAAGTTAAAAGGCAAAACTACGTCGTTCAAACAAATGTTTACTCATTAAGTTAAAAGGTAAAATTATTATATTGTTCATATAGTTAAATAATCTTGTACTTCATCTACTAGCTAAATAATCGGTTCATCTAAACTTAACATTAAGTATAAATAATATGATTCGTTAACTCGACTCAATTTGACTCAATTCAATTCGATTCGATTCGAAAAAAATTCAAATTGAGTTCGGTTGCTAAAATAGGATTTGTCAACTCAACTAACTCAGAAATTTTTTACTTGATTCGATTCGACACTATCGAATACTCACCCCTATTTAAAACTAATAATAATAATATACATATTATAGAACAAAATAAAATGTATTTTTAATTTACAAATGACCCCTCCGTCTTTAAATATTTTTCATATTTATAAATAATTTAATTTTTTTAATTGAATCTAGTGTAAATTTTCGGAAAATATTTTTTCTGTACCGGATAAATTTAAATTTGCAGGTATTAATTTTTCATTTCCTTGGTCCAATAAAATGCTTATTTATTATATTGCTTTTAAATATTTTGAACAGTCTAAAATTTTATTTTATTTAAAACTAATCCCTCTTGTTTTTAGTATTTTGTTCCCTCGGGTTAACTTTATCCTCGTTTTAGTAGCATTCTGCTTCTGCAAATTTTAACTTGAGTTCACCCCTATAAATTCACATCCTTTACACCCTAAACATATCAAACACCATCAACCACATTCTTTCCTAAAAAAACCTGTCGTATCCCTTAACCATCATTAGTCGCATCCCTTAACCATCGTCGGTCGAACCTCCTGACCGCCATCCACATCAGCCACCACACCTAACCTCCGACCAAACCACCAACACGCAACCTAGCCGCCCCATAGCCGATGCCACCTTATTGCCTTAACCCTCATTAACTCGAATCTTTATCGATTAATCTTTATCGATTTTTCATAATTTTTGAACCTACATTCCAACTATTCGAATATTGTCTCTTAAGAGAAAGAGAAGTTCATCTCAAACTGATGAACCTCAGGATCAATTCCATAACAAATAAGCAAGAAAGAAACCAATCGATGCTCCCGGACAAAGGGTTCAATTTGTTGAATATTGATTGTACTACAATATTGTCAAATATTTCGGAAATTGCCAATGCACTGAAGTGGAATTTATTTTATGGCATAAGACCACATTTTGAGGCTAAATTGGTTCGGGAACTCTATGCAAATTTGACTTCATCGATTGAAACAGAGGTTCCTGTCCAAGGCAGGAAGGCATCTTTCGCACCTAAAGCTATTAATGGTTTCTTTAACTTACCCAATATAAAAAATGATGATTATATGAAAATGTTGAAATGCGTTGATGGGGAGTTATTGAAAGAAGTATTAAAGGAAGTTGTAGTTCTTGGAACTAAATGGATAATTTCTAAATCTGGTACTCGTACTTGTCAAAAAGAGTTTCTGAATCCAACAGCAAAGGTATAGTTTTATTTCATATGATTCAGTCTTATGCTTGACTCACACAATCAATGTGTTACAACTCATATGCATCAACAACAGCAGACTTATTGGAGATAAGCGAAAATTTGAGACAACTCGATAAGGGATGGCATTGCTAGGTAGAAGCAACCAGTCGATGAACCATCCGAGACAAAACCACCCGATCATTTAGATAAGTCAAAACTAGTTCCTAAGCCAAAACCAACCATTTATCCTGACTTCACAACACCTAAAGGACCTATTAATCCGGAATGGACTGAGCCAACGCCCACTTTTCCATCATCCAAAGTTGTTGCACAATCAGACCAGTCTGAAATCATGAGCATGTTACAACACATGCATCAATAGCAGCAAGCTGATTAGAGATATATCTCAATTACATCCATATAAATTTTAAAATTATTAATTAGGTTCAATAATTTAATTTTATATTTTTTAATTTTAAATATAATTATAGAAAAATATCAAATTTTATACTAATCGGAACAAGTTGATATTGACCGAAACACACCAAAATCTTGATCGAATGGGAACATAGACTACTTACCAATTTAGGATCGAAACAGTATGGCCGAACTGACTACCATGATCACGGGTGAACCGTGCATTAATTTGATTAAGAAAATTACTAAATATCCTTTTATATTAAAAATAAGTTATATTATTCGAGAATATTTTAATATTTTATTAAAAAATAAAAAAATGTCAATTATATTAATAAAACCTTAAATTTATTATTTAACCAAAGCTTTACTTTAATATTTTTGTATACATTTTAATTTTATTATGTTTACTTCATTACGTCCATTAATTATATACTTTAGTAAAGTTGTTAAATGAGTTGATGTCACGAATTAACTTCACAATCAACACTAACTTAGGATTGACGGCAATATTATGATAAATATTTATAATCATGTAATATTCTTGATCTAATATATTTTTATGTTTAAATTTCGTTTTATTTACCATTTATTTTGATATTATATATTTCGTTCAAAGGTATATATTTTATTATTTACTATATATTATTTTTTAAATACACTTATAGGAATATGTATATCGGCGTGATGGTTACCAAAGCCCAATCCCCAAAGAGAATGTAAGCGTAACGCAACTTCGAAAAGGTTAAAAGCAGAACAGAACTACTTCCACGCTTCAATGACGAAGAACACACAAAATAAAATAAAATAAAATAAAATTATGGAAGAGCTAAAGCCAAGGCCTGCAAGTTGCTCCCCTTTCACTCCATTAGGCTTCTTAGAAAGGGCGGCCACCGTCTACGGCGATTGCACCTCCATCATCTACAATAACACTTCCTTCACCTGGTCCCAAACCCACCGCCGATGCCTCCAGCTAGCTTCTTCCGTCTCCTCCATCGGCATCGGCAGCGGTCACGTCGTCTCCGTTTTAGCCTACAACATCCCCGCCATGTACGAGATTCAATTCGGCGTTCCCATGTCTGGTGCTATTCTTAACTGCATCAACACCCGTCTCGACCCTCGCACAGTCTCCGTTCTCCTCCGCCACTGTGAACCAAAGCTCCTCTTCGTCGATACCCTCTCTCAGTCTCTCGCCATGGAAGCCATCTCCCTCTTCCCCCCTAACAAATCCCCCCCGCTTCTCGTTTTAATCCAAGACGATTACGATGACGCCGGGGGTTCCAGTTCCTCATCATCCACCGTTGATTCTCGCTTCTGTTGCACGTACGAGAGCCTGTTGGAGAAAGGCGACCCTAATTTCAAATGGATTAGGCCTAAAAGTGAGTGGAGTCCGATTGTTTTGAACTATACATCAGGCACCACATCATCCCCCAAAGGAGTGGTTCATAGTCACAGAGGAATTTTCACCATGACTGTTGATTCTTTAATCGATTGGGAGGTTCCAAAACAACCAGTTTATTTATGGACACTCCCCATGTTTCACGCTAATGGGTGGAGTTTCACTTGGGGCATGGCTGCCGTCGGCGGCACCAATGTTTGTGTTCGCAAATTCGATGCCTCCACCGTATATAGTTTAATTAAGAAACATGATGTCACTCACATGTGTGGAGCGCCTGTTGTGCTTAACATGTTATCCAATTCCCCTGAAATTAAGCCACTCCCAAATCCTGTTCAAATCCTTACCGCCGGAGCTCCACCGCCGGCGGCAGTGCTGTCTAGGACCGAGTCACTCGGATTCGTCGTGAGTCACGGTTACGGGTTAACCGAAACGGGAGGGCTTGTGGTATCTTGCGCTTGGAAAAGGGAATGGAACAAGTTGCCGGCTACGGAGCGAGCAAGGTTGAAAGCGAGGCAAGGAGTGAGAACCATCGGAATGACGGAAGCGGACGTGGTGGACCCTGAGTCAGGACTCAGTGTAAAACGAGACGGGTCAACTCTTGGGGAGATCGTTTTAAGAGGCGCCTCTGTCATGTTGGGTTACTTGAAAGACCCAGACGCCACCAACAAATGCATGAAAGAAAATGGGTGGTTTTACACCGGAGACGTCGGCGTTATGCACTCCGATGGGTACATGGAAATCAAAGACCGTTCAAAGGATGTTATAATCAGCGGCGGCGAGAATCTGAGCAGCGTCGAAGTTGAGTCGGTTCTGTACAATCACCCGGCAATCAATGAAGCGGCGGTAGTGGCTCGACCAGATGAGTATTGGGGAGAGACTCCTTGCGCGTTTGTGAGTTTGAAAAAGGAGTTGACTCAGAAACCGAGTGAGCAGGACATAATACAGTATTGCAGAGCTAAGTTGCCACACTACATGGTGCCCAAAACGGTGGTGTTTAAGGAAGAATTGCCCAAGACGTCGACGGGGAAGATTCAGAAGTTTGCTCTTAGAGATATGGCAAAGGCGCTGGGACCGTCGTCATCTTCCTCACGGCTGAGTCGGATGTAAGCTCACTATCTGCATGGTCAACATTGGACTGTCGTATTTATGAAATACTAGTGAAAGCCGAATTTATGACTCAGTAAATGGCAATAAAAATATTCTTACAATCTGTAAGGGCTTTATTAATAACACATTAAACTTTCATAAAGACTTATTTTCAATGCCTTGACTGCATTATTACAATTAAAAGGGGAGAAGTTACAACAACTCTAATATATTAAAAATTAAGTGGTGTAAATAAAAATTTAACAAACTACCCTTTAAAATCCATAAGAAATAAATAGATGGAGAATCTCTAGCGCCTTTAGTGTATAACTTAAAGAGATTTTATCAGTAAAAGCAAGTCAGTGTCTTTAGTTTCACAAAATATTGGGCACCGTCGAATACAGTCAGTATATTAGCTTTTTAGTACTAATTCCGTAAGTTGATAAGAATACCCGTAAAGGACAAAAAAGGAAATGAAGCGTCGTGCTATAATTGATGTACATCTTTTTGGATAACTATATAGGTAATTATTTATCTTCTTTTCACCATTCAATTGTAAAATAATTATTTAATTTTTCTTTTTAGTCACCAATGTTAAACTGGCTAACAAAAAATATGATGCAATAACTTTTAAAATTGATATTATTGATGTTGGGATTAGATAAGGTAGGGATGGCATCGTTATTCAACAATTCACTTCGCTCATGGCAAGGTGGAGAGCCACCCACCATTGGGTTTGTCTATGTAATATTGGTGATTAAGTAGGGTTTTAGAGAATGGAGAGGGTGGCAGGCGAGAGAGAGAGAAGAAGAAAAAGATCTTTTATTAGTCGGGTCTATATACCCTTAGCTACAATCCGGAGAAATCAAGTGGCATGTCCCTATTGGCGAGTCGAGGGAAGTGGCCAAGTGGTTTGCCACTATAGGTCTAAGTAATGTGACGATTGGACGTGCTTTCAATCACTTCAAATAGGATGTCATAGTTGAGACAATCAGTGACAACTAATAAGTGAGGTCCACTTGTACTCATATGAATGTAAAGTCAAAGGGCTGACTCTAAGGGGTGGAGGTATAACAATTACCCCCTAGTCGAGAGGGAGGTTATAATAGCCTCGTTTTCAAAAAAAAAAAATCATGCCCAATGAGTAGACTTGACCCACCCAAAAAACTCATTTTACTGTTAAAAAATAATAAAATAATAAAAATATATTTTATATTTAATTTTAAATTAAAATATTATTTAAATAGAATATGAACTGACTTGAGGTACAAAAATCCTTGTCCAACCCTGACCCAAGTCGAGTTAGGCTTATCGGGTCAAGTGGACTACCAACCCTTTGGACCTATCTAGTATGGTCCATGTTGCTTAGATGTTCACACATGTATGTACTCACATTTATGGATGTACGTTACAGTGCATCATAGGGAAACATCAATGATAGTGGTTGTACCCACTAATGTCATATAGGGGCATGGATTCGAACCCCACTAAAGCCAAATGCTCACATTTCCCTGCTCCCTAAACTCCATGGACCCATTTGGACTCCCCGGAGTCAAGAGACAAAACCCAAGAACAAAATCAAACATAGACACCCTAAGCCCAATACCTCAACTATCTGAAGGTCTAAGACTCCAACCTCCCCTCAACAAACATAATAGCAACTTTAACCATCAAACATTTATATATTTTGTATTTTTGTCTCTCTTTTTTTTTTTTTTTTCGATTTTGCTTTTCTTTGTGACATTTCACCTAAAAAGCATTAAAAAATTCATTAAAAAAATTCATCAACTGAATTTATTTAAAAAATTATAAAAATGGAAACACCCCAAAGCCCAAGATAATAGTTTTCCCTCTTTCTCATTCTTTTCCCTTAATAGTTAATACTGTAATTCTCTATTATTGGATTGAACATTAATGGCTGAGATGACTCAGTCTTCGCAGGTTCACTCTTCACCAGTTTCATAAGATTTGTGCTTGAATTGTTTCAAGTTGATTCAATTGAGCTACTCTTGTTATTGTCGTTGTCATTGTTATTACTGTTTTCGACGAATAAAGAGAGTTTCACTATTTGTTCAATTAACCCACTACGAAAAAGAAAATGAAAGTGCCTTTGAAATCATTAACTTTTAGAACTAGAGTCAAGTTTAAGGAATGGATAAATTGAATAGCTTGGGAACTCGAAATTTCAAGCAGAGTTATGAATGAACTTGCCTTATGGGTTGCTAGAGCTGACATCAAATGATTCGTTGGTAAACAAGAGCAATAAGAATGCTACCACTTCGTCCATTTGCGACGTTATCCTTATGTTTGACTAAATAAAAAATTGAAAAATAACAATAAAAAATAAAATAAACCAAAATTTAAAAAACAACCGATTCAAATCATTGAAAATAAAAAGCACCCATTTCATTAATTCAACAAAGTTTCAAGTCTAACAGCTTCAAAAAAAAATTTTAAGCTTTGATTTGTTTAGTCAATAGTAGCGACCCCAAGCTAATAAAAATGAGTAAATTTTCATTAAGAGATATCAAGTTAGCCATATAAAGTATATGGAAAGCAATGTATTTGGTGTCTATCTAGTTTAATATTAATTAAACAATTTTAAAAATATATTTTATTTTTAATTTACACATTGTTTAATGAATTATATTTACATGTAATAAGTAGGATAAAATTAGGTAATGTGTAAATACTGAGAGCTAATTTTTAAAAAATTAAGACTAAACTGACACAATTATAACTATTAATGATTAAATTTGTCATTATACTAATTTTAAAAGTTGTCACGTTTTCTTTTTATTAGCCTTTTTATGTGCAGTGAAAAAAATAATTTGATGACTATTTTATAATTTTTTATAATTTGATAATAAAAATATTAGTAATAATTGAGTCGATGTGAATTTTAATTAGAAAAAAAAGAGAGGAGAAACGACAAAATATAAAAGGAAAAAGAGAGAGAGAGAGAAAGAAAACTAAAACTTTTCCTTAACGAGAGACTAATAGAAAAGGATGAAATGAAATGGAAAAGACTAGAGAGAGAGAAAGAAAAATGAAATGAAATGAAAACAGGAAAATTTCGTATTCTTTTTATTGACGTGTAAAATGATATTTTTAAAAATTTTCATAATTAAGTGATCAGAAATAAATTTATTAATAATTAAAATTAAAACTAATTATTATAACTGTTAAATAATAAATTTTATAAATTAATTCCGTTAAAGTTAGATTACGGCACATTAAAGATATGAGTGAAAATATTTATATAATTAAATTTATAAAAAAAATTTAATATAAAAGCTAAATGTGAATTTGATTGGAATGATAAAATTAAAATAGTCAATATCATTATATTTTAGGTTTAAATATCATAATTCTTATTATTTGTATTTTTTCTAAATTTACCAAAATACAAAATATATAAATACATTAAAAACAATATTTATTTTGATAACTTAATTTAGAAACACTTAATATTCATGATGTGTTGATTAACTCCTTTCTTTTATAATATATCATAATAATATAATATTTTGAAATTTTAATTTATTTATTTTAAATGTTAAAATATAAAATTATTTAATTAACTTATAGTAGTGATCAATTTAATACTTTTATTTTATTTTTTAACTTCTACCTAAAATGTGGTTGGTTTATTTGCTGATTTACAAGTTTTAAGATATGTATTTAAATTTGTTAGAAGAAATGTTCTTATATAATTCATGGATTTAATTTTTGTATTTTAATTTTGCTAATTTTGAATTTTAATATTTTTTAAATTGATTAAGTTAGTTTTTTTATTTTTTAAATTTTAAAATTCTAGTCCTCACACAAACAGTAGCAATTAGATTTGTTAGATTAAATTTTATTATTAATTCAACAAGTTATGGATTTAGTCTATATTCTCCAATTTGATCATTTTTAGTCCTTATCCTTTTTAATTTTAAAATTTTAGTCCTAACTCGAACAATAGCTATTAAATCCATAAACTAAAATAACATGACTATTTGTAAGTACTATATGGAAATAACAAGCTGATATGGCATTGCATATGTGATAATATATTCGTCATATAAGATTTTGGAAATAACAATATTGAACTTAACAAATTTAACAATTACTATTTGATAAGGATTGGAATTTCAAAATATAAAAAATAGATGACTAAAATTAACCAAATTAAAATTTTAAAAAACTAAATTTACAACTTACACGTAATATAATAACTAATAACATAATTTGACTTAGAAGAAAAGTAAAATAATAATTTGGTCCACTCAAAGAAAATTAAAATTTCTATATTAATTTATCTTTACGTGGTGTAAATGTTGCATACAAATTAATAATTTTTCATGTCTTGGATTCAATGAATGAAACATATAAAAATCACGAAAGATTTCATCCAACGAACAAGTCCCAATGTCTCATAAGAAGAATAATTCTAATTTGAAATTTAATCTGAATTTATTCTTTTTATTTTTTAAATTTTAAAATTTAGATCTAATTATTAATACCGTTAATTTAAATTCAAATAAGATTAAATTGATGCTGTAAAATAGACGAAACACCTATAATTATATATAAAAAAATATAATTTATATTTTCTGGGGATAACTCGTCCATTATTCTCTCTCTAACTTGGAGAGCTGACTCATACTAAGCAAATTTCCCAAAAATGTTTCGTTGAAGCTGCTTTGAAAGCTCAATTTTTTGGTGAACAAGTCAAACTTCCTGAATCCAAAGTAAATATATATGGTTTATTTGCATTTCAATGCTTGTGGAGTCTTTATGTTGTCCTAAAAAGTTTCTAGGTTTATTTATTGAATATTAATATAGGAGTCACACGATTTGAACTCACTGCTTTATATAAGTCAAAATTAAGGATCTCTTTTATTGATATAATTTCCATTTTGTAGCCTTAAACATTCATTATATAAATAAGACATAATGATTTATTTTACCCTTTAATTATATATAAAACAATTTTAGTTATCCATTTAATTTTTCGTCTCTTTTAACCTTTTTTTAACCTTTAAATTTGCATATTTTTTGTCAAATCACCTTAAAATAAATAAATTAACGTCTGTTACCTTTGTTGATGTAGCATCTATGTGTCAATCCACGTGTATGCTATATAAGTAATTAATCAATTTTTTAAAAATTAAAAATATTAAAAAATATTTTTTAATTTTTTAAATCTTTTAGAATCTTAAAATTTATTTTAAAATTTTAAAAATTATTTATTTATTAATGTGACATTAGCAAGACAATCCACGTAGATGCCTAACAATTTTCCTCTTCTTTTTTCTCTCCCTTGCCGCAAGCCTGAACTCCCTCAGCCGGTTGTTTCATGCCAGCAAGCTTCAATGACATCTCTAAATTGTTCTGAGGTGCCGCTGCCATCAACTCCAAAATTGCTATTGTTTTGATGCTCCTTGGATGCCTACTTGATCTAAAATTTATGGCTGTTATTGCTCTACTTGCTGCCGACTATATCTTCCATATTGTTGCTGCTATTGCCGTGAGTTGCTTCAGCTTTTTTCTGGTGCTAGATGCTTCAATTTGTTTCAAACCCACCGTCCAAACTATCATCAATGGAGGCTGCACTGATTCACCATAATTGCAGCACTGAAGATTGCTTCAATTTGCTACCATTTTGCCGCAACTTCTGCTTCAAGGTTCCTGCCAATTATTCAATCGAACGGATATTATTTGCTAGCATTTTTTTTCATGCATCAAAATCTTTAAATATCATTCCAACAACAAATTTAGGGTTCTTCGTATTCTTTTCCATCAAATTTTAGATATTTTCTTTTTTTGCTTGACATCATTATCTGACGAATTATGTGACTCACTTGTTGACATTTTATCAATCAATTTCTTTTTCCCATCCATGTATCAATGCCATTTCTTTCTAAGTGCTAACTTCGTCATCATCTAACTCATCATCGAAACCATTTTCACCATACATAAATCAATCATCCTCATTGTTTTTCATATTTCGATCCATCCAAAATTCTTATGTATGTGCTATAAATTGGATATACTAAATTAAAGTCCGCTCAATTATGATTTTTTTTTTTTACCCAACTATAAAAAGTTACAAAATGGTCATCCAATTATTCTATTTTGCCTTTTTAGGTCACTTGTTAGCTAACATAAAAACAAAAACACCCAAAAATTCAAAATAGGTAGGTGACCAAAAAAAAAATTTACTAATAGATGAGTGATCATTTTATAACTTTTCGTAGTTAAGTGACCAAAAAAAATATATAGTTGAATGACTACTACTATAATTTACCCTAATAAATTTCAATTACTCAATTATATTGCACATATGAACCAATTATTGGAGCATCATCATCTTCCTCTAAAATGTTAGGAACTTTAACTTCCTACGTGTTTTAGCTATTACATATTGTTAAGGACACGTAGTTAAGACGGTTAAAGTGTTGTGTAATTTGTTAGCATTTGTGACTTGCATGTCTTTAAAATGTTTATAATCAGCAAATGATCACCGATTCTAGCTACATATGAATTTATTTAAGATGAATGCTTATTTTATCCCTTTTACCTTACTCTCTTTTCGAATATATTAGTTATATTCTCTTCTTTTTAAGATAAAAAATTGAAATAATTAACAAACTGACTCATTTTTCATTAAATAATTTATCATTTAAACTTGTATAAAATAATTTTCGCTGGATATACAAAGACAAATCACCTCTTACAAAGATTTCAGCTGAACGAATGTTGTGAACCTCATATCAAGGTAGAGTGGTAAACTTGTATAAAATAACTTACGTTGGACATACAAGAAATACAGTCGGGATCTAGACTTATTAATTACCTAACTGTCCTAAAAAGTTATATATTAAGACATCACATTACCATCACTACAAGTGAACAAAATACGACATCACTGTTAACGGGCTATAGACACGTAAATATCTTAGTTTCCTAATGTTAAGCTCATGATAACAGCTGAAGATAGAAATCTGATTTTTCAGTTTCCCTTCCAAAACCATCACATACCAAACTTCAATGGCTCTGCGCCTTAACCCAAGGTGATCCACCACCCAAACAACCCTTTCCTTCTCTAACAAAAGCATTATACAACCTTAAGAAAAAAGCTTCTAACCCCTCAAAAATCTATAATATCTGTCCCCAACTATTATGGGTATGTAATAGGAAAAAAAGTGGCCAATTAAGCTTTGAGGAAATTGCTTAGTTCCATAAATCCACATCTTTGTATTTATTGGACTGGCAATTGGGCCAATTCAGCTTTGTGGACTTCATAGCCATAGATTTATTACGCTAAACTTTTCTTTTGTCTTTTTTTATTTAGGTTTTATTAAGATAAGACTGGGGAATGTTTATCGTATGCAACCCCTATTATGGGTTTTTTCCCAAATATTTTGAAAAAAAAATATTAAATACCAAAGTAGGTTATCAGATGGATTAATTATCAAAATAGTATATTTTTTTGGGTCGCGCTTATCTGACAGGCGCAACCTCTTTTTTTAATATTAATTTTTTTATTTAATAAAATATTATTATTTTTCTAAAATATTTATATTTATATACGGGTAAAAATAAGGTTAAAATACGGGAATATCCAAAATGAGTCGAGCCTGTCAGGTAGGGGCAACTGCCACGTCAGCTCCCCCTACTCTCTTTTTTTCTTCTTTCCCAAATTGCCCTTGTGTTGCACATTTCGTAAAATATTTATTTTTTTTAGCAGGATTTCCAATACCCCGTATAATATGTCGATGTGCCTAAATTTTTTGTAATTTAACTGACAACCTGTTTTGATATATAATTTTTTTTGATATATTTAGGTAAAAAACCCGTATTATGGATTCTAATATTACAAAAAATTGAGATGGATACATATTATACTGGGAACGATTGGTCGCTAAAACTTCGCTCGCAGTTTCTTGAGATGGATACACATTATGTTTCGGGTATTTTTTACCCATATTTTGACTCGTATATAAATTTAAATATTTTTAATAAAAATAAAAAAATATTTTATTAAAAAAAACTCCTCTTATCTGGCCTCCTAAGAAACTTTAAATATAAATTTTTATAGTTTTAGCGAAGATTTAAATATAAATTTAAATATTTTTAATAAAAATAAAATGTGCAACACAATGGCAATTTGGGAAAGAAGGAAAAAAGAGAGCAGGGGAGCTGACGTGGCAGTTGCGCCTACCTGTCAGGCTTGACTAGTCACGCCTACTAAACAGGCTTGACCCGTTTCGAGTATTTTTTACCGTATTTTAACCATATTTTTACCTGTATATAAATATAAATATTTTAAAAATAATAATATTTTATTAAACGAAAAAAATTTAATATTAAAAAAAGGCTTTGCACCTATCAGATAAGTGGGACCTAAAAAAATATACTATTTTGATAATTAATCTAGCTGATAGCCTATTTTGGTATTTAATATTTTTTTAATATATTTGGGTAAAAAAATCCAGTTATTATTATTAAAGGTAAAATTGAATTTCATAAATTATTAATTTTTATTTAAAAATATATAAAGAGTTGGATAACAGCGTGTCACGTGTGATGCTGATTTTATGAGTTGGAATTATATTTTAGAGTAAAAGGAAAAAATTATAATTTATGCACGACTTTTGAGATAAAAATTTAAGTACCTAAATAAAAATAAAAATATAATTTGAGACTCAATGTTGGAAGTTAAACCTTATTATTACGATGACCATAATGTGGTTTAATATTGAATGGTTACAGTTAGACTCGCCTTGTCAATGGGTCTCTTTTCATACCAATCAAGTAATTAATAATTGTTTTCTTACAACTTTTGAAAGAAAAAAAAAAAAACCTCTTAGGTTAGCTGATTTGGGCCGGGTTAGATTAGTTTAAAAATTTTGGCTCGTTTCCTAAAAATAAGTTTAAAATTTTATCTTAAGTATGGTCCTAATAAAAGTGCTAAACTCTAGTTAAGCCCAACCCGTCTATATTAATATTTTTAGATCATTTTTATATTTAAAATTAAATTTAAAAATTATAATACATCAAATAGATTAAAAATATTAAAATAAATATTTTCCGACAAATTGAAAATACATATAAAATTTTTTTTTATACTTATATGACACTAACATAATTGCAACTTAAGAAGCAAATGCTTCTAAAATAATAGAAAAAATAACAATAAAATAAGAATTATACAATATCTAAATAATTACAACAAAATATTAGTAATATAATAGCAAAATAGTAACAAAACAAAAACAGTAAACAACAACAAACAATAGCAAATTTTTTTGTCAAATTCGGGTTGAGCCGAGCTCAGGCCAAAAAGGTCTTGCCCAAAGCCTAGTACGTTTTCTAAACGGTCCTTTTTTTTTTTTGTCCAAGTCCATTATCCAATCCTATATTTTTACTTAAACCCCTTTGCTTTTTGAACGGGCTTTTGAGCTTGGACAAGTGGCTCGACTTATAATCAGGTCTACTATTGACTGAAAAATTATTTTTATATTATAAGTATATTTAAATTATTATATATTCATATAGCTTTTATATGTTGGCATTTAAAAAAAAATTAATGTCATATTTAAGATTATCTAGTTTACTTTTCTCAGTCCTATGAGAACTGAAATTGTGGCAAATACGTTATTTTTTTAATTGGGAAAATTAAGCAAAGCAATGTAGAAAAACCAAAAAGAATCAAATTCCACCATGAAACACATACAAATTTAGAATTTCGAATAATGAGTTGTTTTATTTAAAAAAATTCTTTATATTTAAATAATACTAACATAGTTACAACTTAACAAGTAAATATCTCTAAAATAATAGTAAAATTAACAATAAAATAAAAATTATATAATATCCCAACAATAACAATAAAATAATAACAATATAACAACGAAATGGTAGCAAAACAACAACATAACACAGTAAACAATAGCAATTTTTTTGGTCAAATTCAGGTTAAGCTGAGCTCGGGTCAAAAAAGTCTTACTCGAAGCCCGATCCATTTTCTAAACGGGTATTATTTTTTTGTCCAAATCCATTATTAGAACTTATATTTTTACACAAACCCTCTCAATTTTCGAGTGAGCTTTCAAGCCTTGACAAGTGGCTCGACTTATAATCAAGTCTACTAATGACCAAAAAATTATTTTTATGGTATAAGTATATTTAAATTATTATATATTCATAGTATAAAAAAAAATTAATGTCATATTTAAGATTATCTAGTTTACTTTCTCAGTCCTATGAGAATTAAAATTGTGGCAAATACGTTTTTTAAAAAGGAATCCAATTCCACCATGAAACACATGCAAATTTAGAATTCGGAATAATGAGTTATTTTATTTAATAATTTCAGATTGTACATTTTTTTAATTAAAACATAACATCGTAATCACCTTTTTTAAAATGCCAAAAACATTCTTGGTTTGGTTGAGTAGAGTGCTATGCATTCCATTCGTTTGAAGAAGTTGATTTTCTCCTCGTTGAAGGAAATGTGTCGTTCAATTCTTTTATCTCTTTTCCAGTTTTTGCTTTTGGATTAGGTTAATTAGAAGTATCTATTGGTCAAAAGTCAACATTCAAAATAAAACTCCCAAACTCTAGCATTAATTTAATTCCAATTCATTACAAATATTTTGATATTAAGTCCAGACCTCGGACACATCTTTATTCGTTTCTATAGAGAAAAATTAAAGCTTTTATATATAATAATTATTATTATTTTATTTTTGGCCTAATGTTATCAAAAGTTGAATACAAGTATCATTAAAAAATTTCGAAACTCGTAATTTCTCTTGAAATTAACTATTAATTAAATTGATTGGTGTTAGTTTGGTTGGTATTAATATTACTGTCAATACAAGATAACGTAAGTTTAAGCACACTAAATAATACGACATAAAATAAATAATATATATGAATTATTAATATATCGAAATTTATATAATATATAACAACAAACTATTATAAGGCAAATAATAACAAAAGAATAATACTAATACATCAATGTTAATTTGGCAAATTATAATTAAGTTTTAACGAATAAGAACGTTTAGAGAAAATTGAATATAAATTTTTACATGGAAATACTCCTTTAAAGAGAATAAAAAACTCACGGGTAAAGAAAAAATTACTAAAACGACAAATAACTGAAGAAGAGTACAAGATGGAGAAAAAATCAAAACAAGCCCTGAATCCTGAATACAAAGCTCTTTGGCTAAAACACAAAATTCTCTTAAACTCTCTTTTGTTGTGTTGTTGAATCCATCTCTATAGGGTTGCTAAAATCCTATTTATAGCATGAAATTCGTGAGCTAATATGACTAAAATATCCTTAGAGTTATGAGAGTTCGAATAGGAAAAGATAGCAAAGTTTAACTAGGAAAAGAAACTCAGTTTAGTAGGGAACATATTGTGGCATCGTTTATCGACTCGTCGGGACGTCACACATTGCATCGTTGGGACATCGACTCTTCCTCTTTACAACATCAACTTTGTTTCGTACAAAATGTAAAACACACTCCGCAAATTTTAATTAAAAAAAAAAAAAAAAACCTTGTATCCTGCAATAAGAAGCCTTACTGTCATCTTCCCATGTGAAGCAGATTTGTGGGCACAGGAAATAGATGACATTGAAAATTACATTCAAAGGGTACACCCTCTAACTTAAGGACCAGTTTTGATCTTTTTGGTACATAATAAAATTATCTTCCTTCTACATATAAAATTTTGAATTAATTTAATATTTTAATCACATCAATTGATGGAGGATAACATAATCTAATTCTCACTTTTGAAGAATATATACCATACATTTTGTTTAGAAAATGAAGATGAAAGAATTTATTTCAAGTGTTTTCATAATCAGCTTCATATTTATCTGTTTACAAAGACAAGAATCCAATTATCTTAGGTTAAACAATCATCATATTAATCATATCAAACATAAAATACAATCATCACATTAAACAAATATTATTTATATAAAAGTTTAATGATTTTTTTGGCCCTTTAATATCTAAAAAAATGTCATTTTAGCTCTCCATTTTTTTTTTTTGCCTCTTTTAATCATTGAATTTGTATTTTTTTGTCAAATCACCTCAAAATGGATGGAAAAGTTAATGTTTGTTATTGCTGATGTGGCATACATGTGACTGGCACATAAATGACACGTAAGCATATAATAAAATTTTTAAAAATTTTAAAAAATATTTTCATGATTTTAAAATTTTAAAATAGTTTTTATAATTTTTTTAATTTTAAAAAATTAATTAAATGTTTACTTGTCATCCATATGGCAATCCACGTGTATGCAATATAAGCAAAGTTAAAAAGAATTAACTTTAACATTCATTTTGGGATGATGACAAAACATACAAGTTCAATGATTAAAAGAGGTGAAAAAATAAATAGAAAACTAAAATGATTTTTTAAAAAGTTAAATGGTCAAATAAATCATTATGCATTGTATAAAATACATAAGCTCTCGTTGTAATTAATTTGTTTATTAGTGGAAATTGAGGATTAGACCTGCTCATAGGTCGAGCCACCCAGCTTGGCCCAAAGGTCTGCTTAAAAGTGGGAGGGTCTGAGTAAAAATATAAGTCTAAAAAATGGGCTTGGGAAAAAAAGGCCCGTTTAGAAAACGAGTCAAGCTTCAGGTAAGGTTTTTTGCCTGAGCCTAACCCAACCAAATATACCCTTTTTTTCCCTTCTATTTTTTATTGTTTCTTTTTTGCTATTTTCTTGTTGCTTTTTTACTATTTTACTACCATTTCACTATTATGTTGTTATGTTTTGTTATTATTGTATAACTGGTCTTTTATTGTTAAATTTGTTACTATTTTAGAAACATTTGCTTGTTAAGTTGCACCTATCTTAGTGTTATTTAAATATACATATTTTTTAAAAATTTATTTTTAATTTGTTAAGAAATATTTATTTTAATATTTTTTTATTATTTTTGATATATTATATTTAAAAAAACTATATAAAAAAATTAATACAGATTAGGCCCGAATTTTAACATTTTTATCTGAACTAAGTTTAGGTAAAATTTTAAACACAGTTTTCAAGATGTGCCAAACTCCAACCAAACATAAGCACCTAAAATTTTGGTTGAGCAGGCCAATGAGAATACGCCAAAAGTGATTAAAACAATGGGAAAAAAAATCCATATCATAATTCATCCAAGTGAGTGACAGCCATTTGGAAAAACAATGTCCATGTAATTGGCCTTACATTAATATCACAATAATTTACTTTTAATGATACAAAGGTAAAGATAAGGTTATAAGTATTGACCATTTTTCATATAATATATACCCCTCATTTATGTCACTCATTGATTATATGCTAGAGCTAGAGTTAAGATTATATTAAATATATATATATATATTATTTAGCATTTAATTTATTATTTCACCAAAAGTTTTATATAAAATTTTTTGTTAATTATAGCAATATCAACATTAAGTCAAAATAATCTTTTACATGGTAACAACTAACAAATAGTATTTGTATTTCATAAATTTATAATTTACCAATAAATTAATTCGTGCCTTATCATTAAATATAAAAAATATATATGAACTTTTAGGGACTGTAAATAGGATTTTTTTTTTTAATTTTGTTCACTTTAAATTCTTTTTTTTCTAATTTAGTCATTTAAAAAATTGATCAAATTGGTTACTCCATTATAAATGGTAATAGAATGTTAATTATGCATTAGCATTTTTACGTTAATCACTCTTAAATTAGCATAAATTACTCTTTAACTATTCTAAATAAGAGCCATTTTTATTTTGATCACCCTAAAATAATACGTAAAAATGTATTATTACTATTATATTTCAATAGAATAATTAATTTGATCAAATTTTTTAAGTGATTAAAATAAAAAGAATCACTATTTAAAATAACTAACTGATTAACTTACTTTAATTTAAATTAAAATGTTTTAATTATGTAGCATGAATAAAGAATTTGATATCATCAAATATAAGAGCAACATCAGAACTTTTTCACTATTGAACTCAAAAGTTGAGAATTATTGTTTACTAAAAGAAAAAAATTTGGTGTCTTGCTTTGAATTAGTCAAGTCAATCGTGTAAGAAGAATTCCGTTTTTTTACCTAACTAACTCAAATGAATTAATTATGTATGAAAATACCTAAGTTTGAACTTATTTACATAAATGATTTGTACTATATAGTGATCGTCGATACCGCTTGACATATCGATGGCACTGTCCCCTCATCAGTAGTCAATTATGGGCTTTTTTTTTTTAAAATAATTTTTTGGATGTCGCTATCATATCAAGTGGCACTACTAGGGAATTTTTTAAAAAAATTAGGTGTCACCAATGTGTCAGGCGACACGATGGAAATTTTCAAAACAAATGTGAAATAGAAAAAAAAAAAAGAAAAGAAAAATTGAAATTAAAAAAAAGCTAGAAAAAAAAAAAGAGAAACCTGTAATTAATGCTTGCTTCATAGATGGTTCTTGTCTTTTTGAAATAAAATATTATTTCAAAAAAATAATCTTAAATGAGAGAAAGATAAAAAGGACGAAAGAGAAAGATATAAGGGGATGAGAGAGGGTAAGCCAAATACAATAAATGAAAGAGAATAACATATATGGAAAATAGATATATGAATTTTCCATAAAATATTCTATTTCCTTTCTTTTCCAATATTTGATTTTCTATTTTTCACATACTCTCTTTTCCTTTTCTATTCAAATTTTCCTTCTTATTTTCAATTGAAAGCATTAGTTGTTGTACTCAATAACTACGGATGTCGCCGTTAACGGTGGCCTTTCGTGTTAATTTCAACACTAAATAAGAGATTTCCTCATTCTGGTTGACTTCTATGGTTCATTCTCCTAGTAGTCGACTCCAAATATTCTAAAACAATAACCAAAGTTTCAAACTATTTTTTCTACAATAATTTTTTAAATATTATCGGTGCTGCCTGAAACAACGGCGAGACCTAAAAAAATTTTTTTAAAAATTTTTAACGAGTGCTACCAATAGTTTTTTCCTTTTCTTTTTCGTCCTAAATATCTGTATTTTTAACAGATATTTAAAAAAATACATTATTAATGTCATCTGGCACAGTGACGACACCAAAAAAAATTTTATTTTTAAAAAAAATCGATGATTAGTTAATGATGAGGGGAAAGTGCTGTCGGTGTGTCAAGCAATACAGAGAATTAATCATATACGTGTATAAATTTTGACTTTAATTTTTTTAGTAAGTTTGATAAAAAAAAAAACTCAAACTCTAACGGAATGAAAAAGACAAATAGAAGAGGGTATGATGTTAAAGAATAAACGAGGGTAATTAAAAGTTAAAAAAAAAATCTTATTTACAAATTTGTAAATAAACATAATATATGAAAGAAGTCAAAGATTAAAAAAAGTAAATTAAAATTAAATGAAAAAAAAAAGAGGAAATGTTGGGCGTAGGTGTTTTGCTTTTCAATTTTCAAATACGCGTTATGATTTTACTATTGAAAAGTATGTATATGTATATTATAATTTAAAGTAATTCATTGCCAAAAAAAGTTAATTTAGTAATTGACATCATGATTCAAATTTGCTCTTCTATTTCTTTTTAGTGTGTTTAATTGACTTTTATTTCTTTAAAAAGAAACCTAACACAATGGGAGAGAAAATAAGGTCTAAATTTAGACCATCCATTAGAGGTGACTAAGAAAGATGTCAATTTTTTATAACTATAATTTAATAATTGACTCGATTTAATAAGAAGTTCACGTTTCTAGCTCTTAAATGGAACTAAGAGATAAAATATCAATTCAACCTAAAAATAATATCAATCAGTTGAGAAGTTTATTTACTTCGAATAAATAATATTCAAAAATTTTTCTCAAAATAAATTCTAACCCTTTTTAGGCATTTTCTTCGATTGTGTTACTAAAATCTAAACTAGAATTTGGAAATTTTTGGAACTACAATCTTTAATATTAAATTTTATCCAAATTCATTTTTGGCATATAATAATTTTATTTAAATTTCTTCAAATATTAATAAAATTTGAAGTCTAGTTATTTTAGTTTATGAAGATTAAAAGGTTAATCATTTTATTTAATTTATTAGAATTTATTTTTTCTGAAATTGAAAAATTAATCTAATTAGATAGAACTAACTTCTTAACTTTTATAAAATAAAATTTATAAAAATAAAATTGAAAATTTTAAGTATGGATTCTAAATTAATTAAAAATATATATATAATTGCTACAATAAAAACCAGTGTCGCATATCTCAAGAATGACACCCCCCACAATATAAATTAAATATTTATTAAAAAAAAGTTGGTGTCGCAGTAAGTTGGAGCGAGACCCTCCAAACTAGAGGTGTTCATGGGCCAGGCCGGGCCCAGACAAAATTTTAAGCTCATTTTCTAGGCCCGGACCCAGGCTCGGCCCGAAATATGGGCCTAAAAATTTATCCAAGCTCGGCCCGACCCGGCCCATATTAATTTTTTTTAAACTTATTTCATTAAATAAAAATTTTAAAATATAATAAACCATCAAATACATTTAAAACAAATATTAAAATAAGAAACAAATAAATAATGATATTAAAACAATTCTTAAAACAATACACAAATTGAAAATATAATAAAAAGTGATTATATTAAAATTAAAAATAAAATTTTAATATGATTAAAAATAAAAAATATATATATTTAGTATATAATTCGGGTCAGGCTGAGCCCGCAAAAAAAGTTTTACCCGAGCCCGGCACATTTTCTAAACGGGCCTCGTTTTTTGCCTAAACTCATATTTCGGGCCTATATTTTTACTCGAATCCTCCCATTTTTCGGGCGGGCCTTCGGGCCGGGCCACCATGCACACCTCTACTCCAAACCAATTCACGAGGGTCGGTTTTGGGATATCTCTTATTTAGGTCTCTCGATTAAACTTTATTTTAATTCTATCATTAATTCATTAGTTTTAATAAATTTTTTATTTAGTCATTACTTTTAATTTTTTTGAATTAAGTTTACAGTCTTATATGGTTCTTTTAATTATTAAAGTCGTCCGCACTGCTTTTTACTGTAGAAATTATATCATTTTCTTAATTAATTTAGAACTAGTACTATTTTTTAAATTAGTTATTTCCGGAAAATTAAAATAAAAATTAAATTCTCAATTTTTATAAATAAATAAATGAAATTCAGAATTAAATTTAGTGGGGCTGGATCTAATAGTACCTGAATTTTTGTCTTTAGGGTTCAACTTAAAGGGTCCAAGTTGGGTGGCTGGCAGCATTGTCAGTTTAGCTTTGACAAAATTATATTGGTGCGCTTTTTTGCTGTCAATGGCTTTTATAATTTTAAACCCAATACATAATAATATACTAAAGCACCATTTATACAAGATATTTAATGAATTTATCATTTTAATATATTGAATAATTTATATTTGCATAATTGATACAAAACAAGCTCACTTTTTAAAAGAAAAAAACAATTTGAAAGCTATGAATTTATCATTCTTTGGATCCAATAAAGAATTAACAAGTTTAGTTTGTATGGAATAGAAGTTTGATTTGAAGTGGGATCCATTCATTTGGATGAATTTTTTCAAGTGTTGTCTTTAGGGACGTCGATTTTGTCTCTCAATAATGGTAGGTATTATCCATCAATAAGGGTCTTGTCTCCCTCAGTGAAGAGTCATGTATGGTTCACTGAAGGAAGTGCCTCGACTGTACATGGACGTACAACCATCCATCAAGAGGCAACTTGAGCGTTTCACCCTTGGTGGGATTCGAATCCCTGACCTATTGGATATATGTTAATTGTTGAGGTATCTAGCACCACTTAGGTAATGGTACTAGATACCTTCCATTGTTGAGGGACTAAATCGATGTCCCTAAAAACGACATTTCGAAGACTTTTCCTGCAGGAGTCGATCTCCCCTTAACAATAGGATTATCTTGTTTAATTGGATAAATTCATGTATGAGAATATACAGGGAATAATTATAAAAATTATATTAATATCCTTTAAATAACTAAATAATGTCTTATTTATATTATTATAATTTTATATAAATTTAAATATTGAAATTTATTCATAATATATAAAAATAAAATTTAAAACAAATTTTTGTAATTTTTTTTTGTAAAATCTGTTATCTATAAATTTTGTATTAATTTATTCTTACATTTAATAGTAAATATATTTAATAGATTAAACTTAAGAAATTATTTGCAAACATAATTATACAATACTTTTTAAATTTAAAAGAAAATTATATAATGAAAAAATTATATAATTTTTTTTAATGTTTACCTTATTAGCTTGGGTAACCTAATCCACACAACACGTTCTAGCAATGGCTTGGACTTATATTTTTAACTTTGGGTTAAATTCGGTTCCCCGTTTTATTGTTTAAAATAATAATAAATTAAAAAAATATTTTTATAATTAAATTTAAATATAAAATCATTTGTTATTGTTTCAGTGAAATGGTCCATTTGACCAAAACAAGCTCGAAGCTGAAAATTCTTGTAAAATTGGGTTTCGACCTCGTCTCATCCATAAGCATTTTTAATGTTAAATAAGGATTTTCTAAAAGCTATCCATTTAATATGTATTAAATCATATTGGCTTAATGCATTGTTTGATGCTTGAATTTGACTTTTTTTTTTAATATAGTACCTATGTTATTTTTTGATCTAATGTGGTATTTGAAAATGATAATATTAACTTTTTAGTATTTAGTTCGGGTTTTAGAGTTACTTTGATGAAAACTCATAATTAGCCAATAATATTAGCAATTATTTTTCATCAAATCCATCTTAAAATCTTAATTAGATTACATCCATCAAATTATAGTTGACAAATTAAATAGATCCACATCTAGTACTGAATTAATTCTATTAATAAAATTATGAAAAATTCAAACCTGATAATATTTGTAATTAACTTTCATCTAGTAAACTTTAAACCCCAAATCAAACATGAAAAAATTAACTTTTTTATCATTGGGTACCAAAATATATAGCATTTGTTAAACACATGTACTTGATTGGACAAAAATTAACATAGGTATCACATTAGAAAAATGTATCAACTTGGGTACCAAATGATATATTAAACCAATCATATTTGAACAAATACATTTTAAATTAATTCAAGATTTTATATATCAAAAGTATTTTTTGTTAGCACATTTGAAGCAAGAAAAATGTTGTGGCTGAAACAGGGGCCACAACTTCAGGCACTATTTTATTGTCGTATTTGCCTATTCTAAGAGTTGAAAAATTTTAGAACAAAAGGATTGGATGATCTATTGTGAAGACATTTGGACGAGTTAGAGCCCAAAACATGAAGACCAATTGAGATAAAATTAAAGACTTGAAGATTTGTTACTTGTGGATCAAGTTTGATTACTTGCGGAACAAATAAATCACTTTGTATATTTGAAGATATTGAATTACACCAAGACTCTTATGTTGATTTTTAGCTTTACTTTATAGAAAATTAATTAGACTATAACTCTTATGCAAGCAAAACTTAAATAGTATATAAACTTAAGTTTTGACAAGGTTAAAGTGAACCAAAAGATCAAGGGAGTACAAATTTGTTTGAGTTAGGAATTCTTATGTGTGCATTATTTTTTTAAGCAATCAATAGAGTCTCTTGTATTGCAAAATTAAGCTTTTTGAGGGAGAAGTTTAGTAGGAAAGTGAGGTCGGTAAATTAGTGAGAGTTAGATCGGCGTTAGGACTTAAATTATCGGTTGTACTGTGAGAAAGATATTGAATCATTACTCTAAACAATCTCGATGTTCATCTTTAAATTAAAAAAATTAACATATTTAAACATAAGAAAAACTATCATTTTTATTTCATAAGAAAAGAGAAGATTTCTAAACTGAAGCTTTTAAACAATTTAAATATTCTATGAATTAGGATGCTCTTTTTTCTTTAAATATTTAGAATCAATAATATTATTTTCTATTGTTGCTAATCTTAAAAAATTCACATAAAACCATTTTTTTCACTTTTTTCTTTCCTTCCTTTTCCTCTCTTCCTCTTTATTTCCTTCTCCTTTTCCCTTTATTTCTTCACTATTTTCTTCCATTGTAGTTTTCTTCCTAACAAAGTTTCCAGAAGTAGATTAGTAGTGTACAATCCCGATTTTGGCCCAGGCCACAAAGGCCCAATACCCCTAACCCAAAATGCCCTAAGCCCAATCTAAAACTAAACCTAGCCTACCAAGCCCACATTTTTCAAATCGTAAATCACCAAAAAAAAAGAAGCCCTAGGTACGCTGTCCCCTAGGTCGGGCACTTGCCTCTCGCCACCGACAACCCTCACCGCTCCCACCGCTGCACTGCAAAGAAAAGAAGAAGAGTTAATGCGAAAACAGTAAAAAAATCAGCTATATAGGGAGCTGAAAAGACCGAAAGAAGGGGTCTTTTTTTTGGTTTTTCATTTTTCTTTTCTGCTTCTTCTTGAACCAAGAAAGCATACAAAATATTGTAATACAAACAAAAAGAGAAAAATATCAAAAGGTGATTTTTTGAATGTTCTTGATTTATTTTCTTTGAATCCATCTCCATTTTCATGGTACATCTATATATTATAGCGTAATATGAACAGATAAAAATAGAATAGAAGCCATACCTACTATTTGGCCGTTCCCCCTTTTTGCTTCGTGGATATCGGAGTTTAAAAGCGGAGAATCGGAGGCCGACAGAGGTTGTACGCTGTGGCTCGCGAACACTGGTTGCCGTCCCTAGTGGCCGGTTGTGGTTCTCGAAGGAGAACTATCCGATTCGATCGGAAGAGGACGAAACGAAGAGGCTGGGGGCTGCCTCTTCTGTTTCGGTCGAAGGAAAGAAAGAAAGAGTGGGTGAATGGGGCATTTTGGAGGGGATAAATGAAAAGATTTAGGGTTTTTTAACCCAGATTATGAAACGGCACCGTTTAGGCCTGTTCCAGTGGCCCCGAAACGGTGCCATATTGACCTTACCCTCGCGACCCGATCCGATACCCAAGGGATCCGCGCGTTTTGACCTTTGAGGGCTAATTGCGCCCTAGGTCCCTCCCTTCTGCAAGCATGGTCAATCGTGTCCCAGCTGTCCATTTATTTTTCTTTCCAAATTCGCCCTGTAATTTGCACGCGTTTGCACCTTAGTCCGCATCTCTGCTCTGCATTGAAGAGCTTGGTTTATTTCCAGTTCTGGTCCCTATGTGTTGACGCGCGTCGCAGATTGATCCTCCTTTGAATACTTTATTTTTAAATTGGCCCATTTGCTTTAATTGTGTTTTAATTTGATCCTTTTCCTTTCTTTTTGTTCCAATTTTGCCCAAATTTCCTATTTTAAGTTTAAGAAGGTCCCCCTCACTTGTATTACGTCCATTTAAATATCATCATATTTATAGCTATATCTCATTTTTGCGTTATTGATCATTTTTACGATGTCATTCATTTTATTTGTGATTGGGAATTCGTTTTGTTATCTTTATTATCACTAATACGATCATTTCATTTTAGTCTTTTATCATTATTATCCTTCCATCAACATTTCCCATTATCACTATTGTAAATTTATTATTTAGTTCCTAATAATGTGTTGTTGTCATGATTTATATTATTTTCATTATATTACCATTGTTGTATCATCGTGATGTTAAGTTAATTAATTTTACGTTGATTCTATCATGTTATACATTTTTTTGGTTGTAAATTATGCTCTTGTTTATATTTATTTATATTTTATCATTAATTCTATTATTAATTTTTTATAATTACTCTTTTAAGATAGCATGTATTTTGTATTATTATTAATTAAAAATATTTTATTATTATTAATTTTATCTTATATCTATTATTAACATTATATTATTTCATATAATTATTTTGTATATACATTCGTCCGTTAAAAGTAAATTATGTGAACCATTTATTATCTTAAATTATTATAAAATATTAACATATATTGAATCTATAGAGCTATATATTTTATCCTTATAGTTTTCTTTGTACATAGAAAATACGTTTCTAAATCCTATATGGTTCATGATAAAACTAATTTAATTTGTATACATATTCCTTTTATCCTAAATTCATTTACATATATATATGCCCATAATTTGTAAATTCAATGTATTCTTAAAATTATTATATTTGTATTATCTTTACATATTTTTTTAATATATATAAGTTATCAATTTTAAAATGATATTTTTCGACCTTGTGTATAACATTTGATTCAAAATATTCATTTTATAAAATACATTTCAATGATCACATACATACTCTTACTTTGATTTTATCAAAAGTTTCTAATTTAATAATTCACATAATTTATAGTGTGTATTCCTCCTTTAAAATTTATTTTATTCACATATACATGTTCTTCTTTAATTTCTATTTTTGTATTTTTGCATTTGTATACGGCATTAGGTTACATAGATATGTTATTGTGATATATTATTTTTATCGCCACCATGTTAGTCCTTATTCATCCATGATTAGGAAATTGATAAATTGGTTGCTATCTTGCTAGTTTATTAAACGAATCATGTTAATCTCCTTTCAATCCATCGTAGCATCTTATATATTCATATTATCCCGTGATTTTACTTCCTTTCCGATTTTCAAAATTTTGTTTATAATTTATAACCCTTTTAAAATAACTATCTCATTTTATTTTAAACCGAATTAGTATATTAAGCCGCTTTCGCATTTATTCATCGAAATTCCTTAAAACGAAGGCGATATTTGATGTTTAGCAATTCGAGGGATCGTGCCCTACCGTGCTGGGTTGCAATTTCGCGTTTGCTCTAAATTATCAAATATCTCTTTAGAATTTTGTACATGTTTTCTAGATTTTTTTTTTAGACAAAGGAAACATTCGAGGCTTAGCAATTCGGGAATAGTACCCTATCGTGTTGGGTCGCTATCTCCCATTTGTACCAAAAATCGAATGTCCTTTTCAATTTCACTCAAGCTTTCTAAATTCTAAGACGAGGTAATGTTCAACGTTTGGAAATTCGAGGAATCGTGCCCTCATCTGTCTTTGGGTTTCATTTCTAATTGAACTAAATAGTTGAGCATCCTTTGAAATTTCCAAATTATAAATTTTTGGAAGTCAAATCTATCTCGCTTTCGAGGATATAAAGGATCGCATCCTCTGCGTCTTGGATGTGGTGCTATATTCTTCTTCGAAACAAGAAGATTTTGACCAATTCAGATTATTCAAAAAAAAGGAACCTTATTTGAAAATCATTTTTGATCTTAGACACAAGGACAATATTTAATCGATTTGGTACCAATTTTGGGCGTAATGAGGGTGTTAACCCTTCCTCATACGTAACCGACTCCCGAACCTATTTTTTCAAAATTTTGTAGACCAATATCCTAGTTTTAGTAAACCGAAAAGTTTTATTAAAACTTTCAAATCTCTAGGTGATCCAATCACACCTAAACAAAAAAAGATTGGTGGCGACTCCATTTTCGTTTCCAAAAGTCGATCCATCGTTTTTTAAAAAAAAAAATGGCTTCGACAAGTAGTTATACCAATTAAACTATTAATTTCCAGTTCAATTCATTTAGAAATAGAGAACATTGATTTAATCTCGAATCAACCGATTCGACTAGTCGATTTAACCTATTTGCAAGTCAATTGATCCAACCTCTTATTTCAGATTAATACTTTAACTGATTTTCAATTCAACCGATTCGACCATCAAACCCAATCCAATTTCGAAAACAATACTCCCAATACTCCACCAAATAGAAAAGAAAAAAAACCTAAAAACATCTCCCATTTTTTAAGCCTAGCACCCCTAGTAGCATCTATCTTCTTTTTACATATAGATAGTTATTTCTATATGTATTTAAATTGACACCATAAAGTAAAACTTTTATTTGTTTTTATGTGATTTAATTTTAGACGTTATAATTGAAATTTAAAATATTTTTTATTTGTCTAATATTTATCCCGTCACTGTTACAAAGTCTTGAAATCATTCAATAAGAGGAAGATATTAAGTAATAATTATGTAATTAAGAAAACCAAACTAGCATTTAAGTTTTGTCAACTATCCTTAATGTCCTACGTCTTACAAGAATAGTTATTTCTCTGTTTATATATTACTGCAAATTTAATCCATTTTATTTTTGTTTGCTTTGGAATGGTGTTTTTACTTTTTGAGTGGCCTATTTTTAGGCTTTTAAGATAACTTTTTTTGGTAAATTGCACTTAAGGTCATTAAATTATTAATATGTTTATATTTTGATCACTTAACTTTAAAAAGTTGCAAACTGGTCACGAATCTATTCAAAAGTTTCTATTTAAGTCATTGAGTTGTTAAAATCATTGTTGTATAGTTTTCTCTATTCTCATTTATGGTTTAGTTTTTTTTTTCATGAATTAACTTTGAACGTCAAGCATTTTAGAACTAAAATCCAAACAACTTTCTTTTTCGGTCTCCGATATTGATCGTCAGATTGACTTGTATCTAAGTACGGGTATTGATCTACAATACTAATTGACGGATTATCATTTGGAGCTTGCTTGCTAGACTTAAAAATAAAAAAACTTAACAACCCAGCAACTTAAATAAAAACTATAAAAATATTATAACGTTACTAAATATTAAAAATATTAAAATTGATATAAACTTATAAAAATTATATAAGTTTATATATTTTAATAATATTTATACGTTTTTTACAATTTTTTATTTTTTAAAGAATTCTAATATGTTTTTAAATTAAAAAACTTAAATAAGTTTTATTAATTTTATAAATTTTTTATAATGAATTTGATTTATTTATATTTTTTATAATATTTATAAGTTTATATCAATTTTAATATTTTAATATTTTTTAATATCTAATAATTTTATTTTTTGACTTTTTAATATATTTATGGTAAAAATACTGTATTAAACTAAAAATTGTCACCTGCCACCATTGATTGATCCATTAAGAAACTATTAACGAAAATGCTTGATTAATTATTTTAATTATCTACATGAATTTAATTAGATACAAATTTAATAAAAAACTTAATTGATTTTTTTATATATATTTTAAAAGCATTTAACATATAAGCGTAAAATTAAAGTAGAAGAATATTTTGAAGCATTCAAGTTAAAGCTTTTTCTAGAAGAACTTGTTGAATATTTTGGGTTGTTAACTATTATTATATTTGCATTAAAAAGTTTATATTAATAACTATAAAATATTTAAATTTATTCCTACAAAATCCAATGTCAAGTTTGGGTTCTGCCATTGAGAAGAGGTCAATAGAACATATGTTATTTTATCTATACGAAGGATATTAAAAAATTGTTACAGCTCTACATGCGAAATGAGATTCCACCCAACCAACTTTATAATATATCCAACTTATGATTCAATTATTAATCCCACACCCATTTAACTAAATATCTATTTTTAATATTATAAAATTATTTAATTTTAATTAAATATTTTAAAATAAATAATAATTAAGTTGAGAGTTTATGGAGTTTGATTTTTTTTTATATTAATTACGTATTATATAATTTAATTATTATTTTTACAGGAATTTTAACTATTATTATTTCTCACTATTTTATTGTACAGTGTCGACTTCAAATCTCCACCGCCACAAATTAAAATTAAATATAAAAAAAAGCGACCCCACCGCCCCACCTCTTCTCTACCTCAAAAACCAAACCAAACCAAACAAAACACTTTTCTCTTTGCATTTTTAGAAAAATAAAATAAACATAAAAATAATTCGGAGTTTGGACAATAATTAATTCACATATTCATATTGTATTTTTATTTATTATAATCATATTTATATTATGTAAAAATATTAAATTTCTATAAAAACTAAAATGACTTTTTAATTATATTAAAATACATTTTTATTATGATTTAATTATTTAATTTTGAACTACGTTTTTACTGATATTTATCATTATAAAATATATCAAGCTTAATTCAATTAGTAGGTAAAAACGTCATAGAAAAAGAGTTTGAATTTCATTAATATTTTACTTCCAACTTTGATTGTGGTTTGAATTTTTTTTATTGTGGTAATATTTTTATTATCAAATTATTTAATATATTTTCTCTATGTTTAATAATTTGAGTAGTATTTTTTAATTATAAAATAAAATATTATTTTATAAGATTTAAGAATAAACACAACATATAAATTAGTATAAATAAATATAATAAAATTGTCCAATACAAAATACGAAGTATTCTAGACATAATTGAATAATTACGCCAAGAGCTTTTTTCTACGGTATCACCCTTTTTCCCCTTAATTCTACTGTCTTCAAACTTAAGAATTTTCTGTTTAAATTTTTCCCTGGAAAAATAAAACCTTCAAAAATTTTCCGGTATAATTGGTACCAGCTGGCGATCGAGGAGAGCGAGCTGCAGTCTTAACAAGCATTGACAAGCCTCCAAACGGCGCTTTCTGCAGTCGACACGCCCACGCCACGCCACGCCACAGCTCCGCCATCTACTATTTAATTTTCCTTTTTAAAAAAAAATATTTCTTTATATCCAATCAAAACGCCACCACTGCTTTACGCTGCTCATCTTCTTCTTCCTCTTTCATGAAAAATCTCAAGTCCTCGAGATCTCTGATCCCGCGATTCTCTGATTAAGCATTTCGATTTATTCTTCGATTTTGAACAAAATAACTTAAGGAGATCTTTCAAGAATAAGAGGCAGTTTCTTCCTAGTTGTTTGCGTTATCTTCGGTGATCGTTTGTGCGTTGGGAGATTTATAGCTGAAAAAGAAGAAAAAGGAAAAAAAAGAGAAGAGTAAATTATTCGACTGGAAATTGAAATTTGATTAGTCGACATGGTTACTGGAAATATATTTCATTGCAGAAAGAATTCATGGCCGCCTGAGGAATATGTTAGCCGTCACACACTACATTTGGTAATCCTTTTATTTTTATTTTTTATTTTGGTCCTCGTATATATATTGGCGGAGGAGAGAACTCTGTTGATCATTTTCTAAGTTGATTTTATTTTATTCTATTTGTTTCATCAGGAAAAAAAAAAGTGTAAAAGCAGAAGAAAGAAACTAGTGCTACTATAAGAAAATTTATCAGGATCAATGTTTGTTTTTCCTCGGAACTAGCTGTATCTTGATTGATAAGATTGGAAATTTATTTATCGAAAGATGGAAAATTTACTTACATTTTTTAGCTGTCTCCTGATATTGTAGATGGATACAAGACGTGCTTTACCGGATACAAGACGTGCTTTAGCAAATATTTAGTTTACATTTTTTACTTTTAAATGTTGATTAAGGAATTTGGCTGTTTCTTTGTATTAGCTACTAATCAAAGCTTGATACCAGTCTTCCAACTAATCATAATTCAGGAAAAACTTTAGAAAAATTAGAAGCTTGACTGGCCTGTTGTAATTCCTATTTTCGATATGAATGGTTGATTTTTACAGCTAATGTCTGATCAAAATCCTATAAATTTTGAAAAAACAGTTGAAAAAGAAGTTTTGAACTTGATGGTTATGTCACATGATAAAGTTTTAAGTCTCAAATGTAAGGAAGAGACTGATCATGTCTGGTAACATCTCGAATTAATAGGAGTTTGTTCTTCCTGATATTTTTTCATATTTGACGATCTTAAATTCAGTAATTATGCCGTATGGAGTGAGTGTTTATTGCTGAGTAGGAGGATAAAGGATGACATCTTTGTTTGATTAGATTTTCTTATTAAAATGGCACATCGATTCTATCTAAAACTATTTTTTGACATGATAGTTTTAGGTTTAGTTTGAGATGAACTTCTAGCATTCTGCTATACTAATTCTGCTGGTTTTATACTCCTATATAGTTTGATTTTGATAGTGCTGGTCCACCAAAACATGCTTGGAGAAGGCGATTAAACAGCCATGCTAATATTCTAAAAGAATTCAGTATTACGTTTATGGAAGCAATAAAGATGGTAAGTGATGGAAAACCCTATTTGGCTGATTTAAGATACAGATAATTAACTTCTGTAGCAAGTGTGCATGCTATCCTCTTTCCTGGTTACCTCTTCTAATTGATCTTGGAATTTGAAACCTTAGGTGCGATTAGGTATACGACTATGGTCCTACGTTAGGGAAGAGGCATCTCATGGCAGGGTAATTCTTTGTTCTATTTAGTTTATAGCTATTTGCTTCTTTTTTCTTTTTCAAATTTTGGAAGCAGGCAATTTTTGTGGATATCACAACTGCAGGATAAAGAATTTTTCTGAGTAATTTTTTATGTTGTGGCATGGTTATGTGCAGAAAGCACCTATTGACCCTTTCACCCGTGAAAGTTGCAAGCCATCTGCATCTCAAGGAGTTCCATTGGGAGGAATGGGGTATTTATGTGGTTCAGCTAAATGGTTTGGTTTGTACTGCTGGAAGGTTTTATGCATCTGATTGTGGCAATTTGTGTTGCAGGAGTGGGAGTATATCCAGGGGTTTCAGAGGCGAGTTCAGACAATGGCAAATTGTTCCTGGAACTTGCGACTCTTCACCTGTTATGGCTAACCAATTCTCTGTAAAGCTCAGCTCTTCAACTTGTTTACTTGTTGACGCCCTCTTCTTAGTATTATTTTAATTCTAGGAATAATCCAAATAAAAAAGTATGAATGCAAAGTAAGATTGCTGTACTTATGGTTTCAGGGTTGCCATTTGAGCATATGAAATATGCATTGAACTTGAATATTTGTTCCTGTAAAGACAAATTGACAAATTTTCTTTAAAAGAATTTTCAAGTTATCATTTAGATTTAATAAAGTGCTTTTCGTTTTTCAAGGTATCATTTAGACTTAATAAAGTTATTTTCATTTTCTCTTTCTAATCTAGCACCATCAAATCTGGTTCCTGTGGAAAATTGAATTTTGAATATGATCTTAGTAGCAGATTATAGGTGCTCCAAGCTAATTTCTTAAAAAATATGAAAGTCTCTCTCCCCAACCCTCCTAGTTGAGGGCAAAAAAGAAACATTAAACCACCTTTTTCTTTCTCATAATGGTTTTATTCTTTTTCTATGCTGCAGATATTTGTATCTCGGGATAGTGGGAATAAGAAGTATGCATCGGTTTTGGCTCCAGGGCGACATGAAGGATTAGGGTAAGAAGGAAAATCTCTTAAGTTCTAATACAGTTATTCTAAAAGCTACTGGTATAAATATGCATGTTGCTAAATAAATAGATTTGAAGAAGAAAGATTAATTTGCGATTCCTGTGACTTGTGGCTTGCCTATATTGAAGAAGATTATCTTCCTTTCGTCATAATTTTGAAGTTCGGTATGGAACAAGTCTAATTTCAGTTTCATGATTTCAGGAAAGCTAGAGATGAGGGTATCTCATCATGGGGTTGGAATCTGAGTGGCCAGCATTCTACATATCATGCTTTGTTTCCTAGAGCATGGACAATATATGATGGTATCATTCAAGCTTTCTTTGTTATACAAATCAGTTTATATTTCTCTGGATCGTGTTTTATAAGGGTCTTTTTTTTCAGGTGAACCAGATCCTGAACTAAAAGTGTCGTGTCGTCAGATATCACCTTTCATACCCCACAATTATAAGGATACCAGTCTTCCGACAGCTGTTTTTGTCTACACAGTATGTTTACTAAGATCTAATGTCAGGAACTTAAGTGACTCGTTACACTTAGCCCTTTTTGGTCTCTTCTGCTATTTCAGAATTAATTTATAATTGGTTATTTACAAGACTATTTTATAGCCTTTTGTTTGTTTTTGTTTCTTACAAGGCCGTTATGTGTTCTATTGCAGTTGGTGAATACTGGAAGAGAAAGGGCAAAAGTTAGCCTACTCTTCACATGGGCGGTAAGTTCATTTCTGGGTTCAAGCTTGTTTAATTTTGCATTTAATTTTACACTATCTATAAAAAGACTGGTTCTTTCATTTTTCAGTAATCGATGTTTGTTTCTGCAGAATTCAATTGGTGGAGTTTCACACTTATCAGGAGATCATGTGAATGAACCATTCATGTGAGTATATTTATTGTATGTTCTTTCTATTTGGACAATGTGCATTGGACAATTATTGACTTCCTTCTCTTTTATTTGATAGAGGCGAAGATGGAGTCTCTGGTGTACTTCTTCATCACAAGCAAGTCATGAAACCTTAATAGCTATATATATGACGGTTGGTTTGCAGTTTTCACCTGTTTATTTCACTGTTAGAAGAAGTGAAAGGGAACACAATGTATTAAGCACCTTTCTGGCTTCGTCTAATCCTGAGCCCCTTTCTTAATAGACACAAGCTCAAAAATAAGTAGGGCTAAAAGAAATGGAAAAAAAAGAAGCAGCAAAAGTTAAAGCTGGATTCTGACATTAGCCACTTAATCATGCATCACTAGAAGCTTCAAAAAAGAAAAAAAGATAAGAGATTTTTCCCTCGTGAAACTCAGTAGCTTAATTAAGATACATCATTTACTAAAAGAAAGAATGAGCAATGCATTTTTTGTTATGAGACCGTACTGTTGCTAGCAGAAGTTGTTAGAATGGTATGGCATTTTTCTCAGGGATGAAAAGCTCCTAGAACTCACTCAATTTACATTGTCTTGTGGCAAACCTGCATTTACTCTCAGTTTACTGACAATTTTAACTAATGGATAGAATATTATAAAAAGCTAGATGGTACTCTTTTTCTTTTTTTGTTACAAATAGGGGGACATAATTTCATTCCTAGGTAATGTGATGAGAAATCTCGAGGGATATGTTTGATTATTGTATTTTTCTGAAGCATAGATGAGAGGTAATGAGTATGCCTGATTTGTTAGATGTGAAAAGGCATAAATCATTCAGTTTACCTTGTCTCATGACACACCTGTTTTCCTTATAAACCTTCTAGGCCTTTTAGATGTTTGAAAAGTAATTTGGAGGCTTTCTGTAACAATCCGAAGTTCAAAATATTGGTACCATATCAGCGGGTTATTCTTTTACTTCTATATATATGATCAAGAAACTAGATTATTTCTTAAGAATTTTGTTAATATGCTTAATATATATTCTGAAAAATCTAGTTTGTCTTTTCCCTGAGACCTTGAATTCTGAAGATTGTTGGAATATTAAAAAGTTTGCTTTTGACCTCTATTATTAAGATTTTTTCTGAATTGGCACTGGAACTTTCCTCCGGTCCATGAGTTTCCTGGACTTTTTTTAATTGCTGCATTGTTATTGTTTGTATGTTCAGATGAATTATCATCCAGCTAGCCCTGCTTGCATTCTGCTTTGGTGCATAAGTTATAAATATATTTCTAACACAACAAATGGATTCATAATGTTCCTAAGAATTGCAATCCTTTCTCAGGACTGCTAAAGGGAACCCCCCTGTTACTTTCGCCATAGCTGCATGTGAAACCCAGAATGTTAACGTGACAGTCCTACCATGTTTTGGTCTTACTGAAGGTCGGTCTGTAACAGCGAGGCAGATGTGGGATAAAATGATGCAGGTAAGTTGTAAACTTGCTACCTTTAGTTTCAGCCATGGAACTTGTCAACCTTGGATATATATTCAATCTCAAATTTGTAATCTTACTGTACGAATTACTAGTAGTGCTACAGAATCCTTTCCAAGTTTGTTTGAAATTATTGCCATGCTATGCCTTTTCCTGACCCATTTACGAATTACATTGTTGTTTTTGTGGCTAAAGGATGGACAATTTGATCGACAAAATTTCAATAGTGGCCCAAGCATGCCTTCATCACCTGGAGAGACACTATGTGCGGCGGTCTCAGCCTCTGCCTGGGTGGAACCCCATGGAAAATGTACTATTGCATTTTCTCTTGCTTGGTCTTCTCCAAAAATAAAATTTTTAAAAGGGAGCTCATACCATAGGTATATTTACAATGCCCTTTTCCCTTTTTCCTATTAGTGCATGCCAACCAGAAATTGCTGTGTTTTACCAGACCCTGGATTGGATGTTTGTGATATTGCTTCTATTATGCGGCTTGCTTATAATCAATTCATAACAGAAGAAAGGCCCCAACATGAATCTAATGCCACAAGAAATTTTACACTTCAGTGTTGTAGGAAAACACCAGTTTTTAGTGTCTCTGGTTCCTGCGATCCTTACTATGTTTTCCTTGTTCAGTATGATTGAAGGCTTGTAATTTGCGTACTTTTCATTTTATTTACCCCAGGAAAGCTGATTAATGTGTTGTTTTTATATCAAGGAATGCTGGCTTTGCTTGTTCTCAGTGACATCTTTATGTCAGGGTGGTATTACGATTAGATGATTATTTCTGAGAAGTTCTTTTCTTTTCTTACAGGAGATACACAAAATTCTATGGCACTTCTGAAAGAGCAGCTTTGAACTTGGCGCATGATGCACTGACAAGTATGCATTTGGCTTAAATATCTTCCATTTTCTGGCAGTATTTTATATCTCAAGTCATTGACTGTAGTCATGCTTTCCAATATGTCTTTTTCTTTCAGAATTATATTGTTTAAGTGATTTTTATTATCTTCATTCATCTAAGACCTATAACATTTGGATTGTTCTTAGATTACAAGCGGTGGGAAGAAGAGATTGAAAAATGGCAAAGTCCTATCCTCAACGATCAAAGGCTGCCAGAATGGTAACATCCGCTGCAACCTTCTACTTATCTCATCATCCTTGTCTTGCATTTTGTTCTGTATGCCCCTTTACTTTTAATTTACTGGTTTTGTGTCCAAAAAGAATTTTTCTTCCATGTAACAAGGCCCTCCTCTTGGTCATGTGGAAGCTAGTATATAAGAGAAGTGGTATATGAATATGATGTGTTACTCTTTCTAAATGGCTTCCTAATTCCTGAATGCTTGCTTATGCTATGTCAGCGCTAAAATAGACTTGAAATGTATTCATGATCAGCACATATTTGTCTTTCCTTCTTGGCTAGAGACTAGAAAGAATGTGAATACGAGAGAGGGGATGGGGTGGATTTGAGACATCGGAGTCCATGCATCTTTGACTCTTTCCAGGGGCTCATGGAACTTTAGTGTATTTGGTCAATGCCTTTGAAACTCTGCATAACCATTGTTCAAACTATATCAGTCTATTGTAGTTTATTTTTGGTTCTATACTGTCAGTTTGTGCTTATAAGCAATGACATTACCTCTGAAAAGGGGAGGGAGTATGTATTTAGTTGCATATTTCTTCATATTTCATGGTAATTAGCAAACCCTCTTTATGTATTTTCAGGTATAAATTTACACTGTTTAACGAGCTCTACTTTTTGGTTGCTGGCGGAACTGTTTGGATAGGTACTTATGCAATGTGCCCTGCTCTTTTTACATCTTGGTTTAGCTTAAATTTATTTTGTGCACTGTTCTACGTTCTGCATCATTTACTTGTATCATCTTGTGTAGCAGTAACTTATAACATCTTAAATCTTTCTAGCTTAAATACAAGTTACATAACCACTTTGCAGATTCTTCCTTGCCATCTACAAATGTGAAAAATGATCAAGATTCACCAGAAGATGCACAAAGAGTAGATGTAAAAGTAACTGAAGCTGAAGTGAACCGCAGGCATACTACCATTTCTGAGTACAGTACGACTAGTGGCTGTAACGGTTCTACTGGTGATGGGTTAAAAAATAACAGCGATCCAGCTGTTACTCAGAATAAAAGAAACGGCAATAATTTGTCAGAGCACTTCAAATGGCAGGATCAACTAGATGACTATGACGATGTTGGTAGGTTTCTGTACTTGGAAGGAGTGGAGTATATCATGTGGAACACTTATGACGTGCACTTCTATGCATCTTTTGCCCTTCTTGGTCTTTTTCCCAAAATTGAACTTAATATTCAACGTGACTTTGCCAAAGCTGTTTTATCCGAGGATGGAAGGAGAGTGAAGTTTCTAGCGGAAGGTAATTACGGAATTCGAAAAGTTAGAGGAGCTGTTCCTCATGATTTAGGGACTCATGATCCTTGGAATGAAATGAATGCATATAACATACATGATACAAGCAAATGGAAGGATTTGAATCCCAAGTTTGTGCTTCAAGTCTACAGAGATTTTGCTGCCACAGGAGATATGCAATTTGGAGTTGATGTTTGGCCTGCTGTTCGCACTGCAATGGAGTACATGGAACAATTTGATAGAGATGATGATGGCTTGATAGAAAATGATGGATTTCCAGATCAAACTTATGATGCTTGGACTGTCCATGGTGTAAGTGCTTACTGTGGTTGCTTATGGCTTGCAGCTCTCCAAGCTGCCGCTGCAATGGCTGAGCAGATAGGTGACAGGTTCTTTGCTGAAACATGCAAAACTAAATTTGGTACTGCCAAATCAGCATTCGAAAAGAAACTGTGGAACGGCTCTTATTTCAAGTATGACAGTGGATCAAGTAGTAATAGTAAGTCGATACAAGCGGACCAACTGGCAGGGCAATGGTACACAGCGTCTTCTGGCTTGGCTCCACTTTTTGATGAGTTCAAAATAAGAAGTGCTCTTCAGAAAATATATGATTTCAATGTGATGAAAGTTAAGGGAGGTCGGATGGGCGCGGTAAATGGGATGCATCTCAATGGAAAGGTGGATGAGACTTGCATGCAGTCGCGTGAAATATGGACTGGTGTTACCTATGCTGTAGCGGCAAATATGATTCTTGCTGGAATGGAGAAAGAGGCATTTGCTACAGCTGAAGGCATTTTCATTGCAGGCTGGTCAGAGGAGGGTTTTGGGTAAGTCTTTAATATGATTCCCAATTCCTCATATTAGTTCATATGATTGAAATTGTTGGTATTTATACAAAAGGAACATGATAAGTTATTTCCTTGGCCATCAAAAACATTGGTTTGTATAGTTCAAGTGATCAACGAGATACTAAATGGCCTGTGCTATCTCCTTTGGTGATTGACAACCTGATTTTAGTCATCCTAGTGATACCGATAGCCGGACTCCTAAACTGCCCTTTATTTTTAGGATCGTGTACTTTCACTGAGATTAGCCTTCAAAACCTTCCTATAAGGGATATGAAAGTTAACTTCCTAGTTCCTACTTTTTGTGTCCTTTTCGATCTTATCTAAATCCCAATTTCTTTTTCAAACAGATACTGGTTCCAGACTCCGGAAGCATGGACAATGGACGGCCATTTCCGATCCCTTATATACATGAGGCCTCTTGCAATATGGGGTATGCAATGGGCACTCTCTATACCCAAAGCTATACTCGACGCCCCTAAAGTAAACATGATGGATAAAATCCTGATATCTCCGGCAACATTTTCATTGTCTCTCACCGAGAACGGAGTTAGAAAGATTGCTAATAAAGCCAAGTGCTTCGGGAATTCGGTATTGCATTGTGCATGCTGATCATCATACTCATGTAGCACCCCGACATGTTAAATTAAGTTGTCATCGGCTTCCCTTTTAACCCCATTTTCAGCAGAAATTTGAAGCTGGTGAAGGTTTATAGGGAAGCTGGCAATAACATAGCTGAGCAGCAAAAACGCCTAGCAAACGAGAAATAGTGAGCCATTCTGATAACTAGGACTTGTAGCACATTTTTTTTTCTTCTTATTCTTATTAAGAAAATGTGATTTTTCCATTGGTTGAGGTGTACCATTGAAAACCCGACCATTTACATATTCACTTGAAATTAGGCGATAATCCCAGTAAAATATGGATATCCATAACATCTGACCTATTTCTGATTCCGACATCAAGCATATATTATATTTGCTACCGGTAAAAAATTGGTATCCATTATCTGATGCTACTATCTTTACACTTGTGCTATATATATTTAATATAAAAACACTTTTAATTGTATAAGAAAAATCATCTATGTACTGGACGTAAACTAAGCAGAAGGGGCCAAAGATCTAGGATTCATACTTCCCTCACCGGATGTTTTAGTTGTTGTCGTAAACATTTTTATTTTAGTTTTAAATTTTATCTTATTTATCCCATAAATTAGGAATGAAGAAAGATAACCTTAGATGGATTAGGTAAGAATGGTGTCAGTTCTGGAGTAGATATTTTTATCTGAATCTTCGATTGAGATATAATATCTGATTTCTGGTGAATATGTCGTTTTCGGGAGAATAAGTCATTCCCAGGATTTTCTCTTTTTATGTGTTCCGTTACGTTGTATGTTCCCCTCATTTTGTATGAGTAATACCTACCATTCATCATGTAGTATAATAAGTGTACAAGTCTATGTTGTATCATAAATATTTAGTATTGCCCTTTTTTCATGTACTTGTATAGTCAATGGTGTTTATTTTATGCCTTAGTTAAGGAAATTGCTTATAAATAAGGATGAGATTTTGCTGAAAGGGGAGCTTTTTTACATGCTTCAGTTATCTTTTTAAGACGCTCTTCAAGTGCTCTTGTAGAAAAAAGAAGTTTTTTAAACTTTTTACGTTAGTTCTTTTAGAGTGGAAAAATATATATAAGAAAAAATTTATGAGGTTTTTAAATTCTTTATTGTTGGTTGTTATTTCCTCATTTCTTAGTTATGGTTTTGTTTTATGTTCACTCAAGCCAGCAATGACATAAGTTATATGCTTTGTAATTGCTATTACGGTAGATCCTATGTATAAAAAATCTTATGGTATTAGTTGACGATGACGAATTTGAAAATCGCAGCTAAGCATTGTAACGAAGTAAACTGTAAAAATAAATAAATATATAATATAACGATTAATTCTTTCAATTTTAATCATTTGGAAAGAATTTGTCCTCAAAGCTGATTATTGTCGAAAGACGTGGTAAAATAAATAAATAGTAGACAATTTTAACCCTTAAAAGAAAACCTATCCCCTCCTAAAATTGGAGCATTTGCCCGAGCACACGGTACTCTTTAATAAAAGGAGAAAGGATAATTCGTTTTGTACTCACGGCGTGGCTGCCTGATTGGACACAGCGTGCAGCCCCTATTTTTAATTAAGATGGAGGAGTTTATCATTACCCGCATTAAGTTGTGTGGGATCTATAAGAGCGACCTGACGCCTCTGATGCGAGCAATGTGGAGGAAAGTCTTTACTTCATATTTGATCCTAGCAATAATTATTTCACTTTTCTGAGCGACCAACAGACGAAGTGTGTGAATTTGACACTTCAAAGAAGGAATCCATGATGGTAGAAGCATGGTAATTCTGGCTTTTTTTCTAGCCTGGGTAGTGGGGTTGATAAGCGTTGGTGTAATTAATTGTTGGATAAACTACATCAGTGCTAAATTATAAGTTTTCGTTTTCTTTTAAATTGTTAAACTGTTAAAATTGATATTATATGGTATTTCTTGTACTAATTGAATGTTCATTTTTTTCTTCTCTTTAAAATTCAGTTTTTTTCATAAAATAACTTTGAATGTCATGAATTTGTAAATTAATATTCGACTTAAATAAGAACTTTCGAATAGTTAATAACTTAAATAAAAACTTTTGAATAGTTCAGTGACAATTTTATAACTTTTGAATTAAATGACCAAAATGTAAATTTATCAATAGTTTAGTGGCTTTAATTATTATTTACTTTATAATTTTTTGAGTATGATTAAGGTATTCTTTATATCCATTTTTTGGTCGAAATCAAGGTATCCACCGTCGATATTAGTTACTAATCCTTCACTGCGAGTGCTCTCCAAAAAAATAAACGACTAATTATAAAATGTGTTTCATTCCCTTTAGTAAGAATCGAACCTCCTCCATCATAGTTAAAGGATGAGATATTCTTTATATTCATTTTATAGTTTATAAAGATTAATTTTTTTTTGAAGCCCATACCATGGCATATCTAAAGTTCAAGTATGTATTCTCCTAAAAATGCACTATACCGTACCTTACTATTGCTGTAACGGAGCTTCCTCATCGATATTATTTCCATCTCCACCAAATAATTTGCTACATTCATTTTATAAACGTCGATGGCATCCTACATTGTGATGTTGGAGGTTGCGACCGCTGTGGCAGCTGCTACTGCTGCATCATCCACCCTATGCTGTGGCTACCAATAACCAGATGTCATGGATGTGGGGTTAATCGAAGGGTTATAATTTAGGGCCGTAGAATGGAACCATCATGAAAATGGCATATTGTATTTTCATTTCTACTTAAATTTCTATATTCCGCTCATCATCAGTGAAATATGCTTCATCTGACTTTCCGTATCACCAATGAATTATTTAACGCACTTTGTGTTAAAAAAATTAATTAAATACAAATTAATTCTTTAAACAATGATTTTGAAATATTTTATTTCCCAAACTACATTTCAAAACTAAAATTTTAAAACCCAAAACTAAATTTAATTTTCAACGCTATATTATTTTTTTCTTTATTCGGAATTTCTGAAAATAATATTTACCAAAAACAAACATTTAAGAATTGAATACAACAGGGCAAAAAGGAAATCTACATAAAGTCAAATGGTTAAACACAAAAGCTAACCTTGAAAAGCATATAGATGCAATCATCATAAGGCTCAATCTTCCTGTCTCATCTGCAGTCTCTTAGTCATATGACACCCGAAATAGCCAAATTTTATGCTAGATGCAGCTATTAATTCCTAAAAGAAAACCGACATTTTGTTCACCGGATCAACCTATCCAACATCATTGAATGACCAATAAAGAAAACAGCTTCATAGATAATAATATATCCCTCAATTTCCCGTTAATAAAAGATAAATCATACCAGGCTGCAGCGAAACTGTCTTATTTCAGTTTAGTCGAGCTTGACATTAGAGTACAAAAGTGTGTCCCTTGTCAGCGGCATATTGAGAAGGAAGTAAACCTGCAGTAGTGAAAAGGAAAATGCAAATGAAAAACGGATATATACATGGCACAGTTAAAAGATATATAATCAATCGAATAAACAACTCTTACAGCCACACCCCATCAATTGAACAGTCATTAAAACTCCTAAATCAGTGAACAGTATAGAGGATGTGGATCAATATGGACAATGATGCAACAGACCAAAGCCTTTGCCAATGAAAACCTAGAGAAAGAATTTTCTTTTTCCCTTTTCCAGAGGGTCCCAATGCTTTTTCTTGGATCCTATAGCTGGTCACTCTTTTGCACCCACTAAGTAAAACAAAGTCTTGCTTGAAATCAATCATCAGAATTCAAAGCAGTATAAAAACCAATTTCTCTGAATTTTTAACTAGCTGGAAAGCCTGGGGTGAAAGAACTCCCAAAGTTCATTAAAGTACGATTATTTGGTTTTACGAAATTGGATTTAAGATGGAACTCCAATATTACAAGAAATGTTTAAAAACAAACAACTCTAGGAACCACGCAAAAGCTGGCACCCGACTTAATATTTAAAACAGATCTTACCCCCAGGAGAGTTGCGATGAGAAGAAGAACTCCAGTTATCCATGCAAGGGTTCTTCGAACCAAAACTTGTGCAGCAAGGGTGGTATTAGTTGGAGTTTTTGTTTCTGCCAACCAACGTGGAGATGTACGAGAGGTAAACATCACATTTATCAATGGTTTTGATACTGGCTGAGATGCCCCATTAAAGACAAAAACTCCAACAATTTGACCTGCCCAATCAGCAGTTAGAGTTTTAAAAAAAATCAGCAGCCAGGGATTGAGGGGGGAGGAATAAATGCTGCCAACAACTCAAGAGAAGAAAAGCAATCGCTCTAAATTTTGTGAATAATAATATCATCGCAAATGTTCAAAGATTTCAACATGAATTGGTATGTCTAGTTTTACAGAGATATATAAATATATATATATGTACGTTACTGTGTTCTTTACCAAAAGTTGCCACTATGTCTGCCTTTGCATTTGTATACACAGAGTATGTAATAAAAGTAAATCTTAATCAAATGGTTTAACTGAAGACCTTTTTCATTCTATGGGAATGTGTTCAATACATTACCAACCTTCACATGCTGTCTGCAGTGAATCAAATATCTTTGGAAGTGTGCCAAGCAGAAGCCTCATTCCTAGCTTATCAAAACCATCAGCATCCTGCTGCTCTTGCAAAGCCTGTATTATACATATTGTTGGAGACATTAAGAGGATTAGCAAGTAGGCAAGTAATGAGGAAGCAAACATAAACGAAAGGCAATACAACTACAGACATTAAAATAACATGAAGATACATGGCCAAATAGAAAAAAGAATCCGCATGTCTGATGCTTGAGGCCCATAATTAGAGACAATCCAAGAGAGTTTTAATTGATATTAAACGCCATCATGGAAAGTGAGATGAAAGGGATAAAGAAACCTTCCCACTTAAACATGATGGTCTCCAAATATATTTTCAGGCAAGACATCAATGCATGAAAATAAAATACTACTATTAGCCAAATGAAGTCCATATGTTTAGCACCTTAATCCCATCAAAAGAACCCACTATCAACTCAGCAGGTCTATGCAAAGCCTGTGACAGATCTTCATGCTTTTGCATTGCTTTCCTTATATTGTGGGACAGAGCAAACAGTTTTGATGCAAATTCCCTGTGTACTTTCTGCAAAAAACCAAAATCAAAAGCACTCAATTAGGTAAATAAGAATTCAAGACAAAATATGACTACTACTATGAAACAGCGCCAGTCAAAAACAATTCATAGAAAAGCAGATAAATATTGGTTCCTGAATAAGACCTTTGACAAATGAAGGTTCACATCGTCACCATTTTCCAAGGGAATTGCCAATATTCCATGCAGTGGCTTAGTAGCATCAGGTACATATGATCCACCCAACCAAGATGCCTAAACACATTTAAAAACCAATGTCACATGTGTGACCCAGATAAACAATCAAAGGGAATATAAACAACCCAGAAATTAACTAAAGCAAGCCAAGAATAATAAACTAACAAAGTCATTGATCTCTTCTTCAGTGTAATCTCTTAGAGGCTCGTCCAAGGAAATAACAGATACTTGCTCTTCATCTACAAGAAAATTTATGCAGTGAACAAATACTATGAATATATGCGTTCAGGGAAAATCAAAGACACAAAAATGTTATGACTACATCCACTAGTTTTATGTATTGATAAAAGGTCAGGTACCTGGAAGTTGAATGTCCACTTTACTTGAACCAAGACCAACACTACTCTTCAAGGCTTTGTGGAAGAGAGCATTCTTGGGTCCAACAACAAGAGGATCTGAAGACAAAAGAACATTTATTTAAGCAAAACACTTGAGAGTAGTAAGGGGAGAAGAATTAGAGCAAATCAACTTTTATGAAAAGAGAAGGTACCATTAACTCCACTAACTTCAAGCATAAAAACAGCACGAGGTCTATCAAATGGATTAGAAATGAGAACCTCATTCAGCTGCAAAAAAGCGTCAGATATCTTTGGATTAAAGCTTCTAAGAAGAGAAATAGGAAAACTAACAAATTTATTACTGAGGACTGGTAACACTAAAGAGCGTGACCTTAGATGAGCCAGCAGCTGAAAGTGTAATGGGTGGTGGAAAACCAAGCAAGACTGATGCAGTCGCACCAACTTCAGATAACAACATTGGCTCTGACTGTTAAAAGAGACATGAAAAAGGTTATTCCAATATCAATAAGCCGCATATATATACATATGGACAAAGTAATTTCCCCTACTATCCAAAGTCCATCTAAGAAACACATTGAAAAACTTTATATCATATAAAAATGGCAGACTGGCAGAAAATGATAGTAACATCAAATTATCAATACAATCTTTAACATTAATCAATTTAAAACTAGTAATAATACGAAGAATAAGAAAGCTCTTATACATAGTAAAACATCTACATAAAACAAAATCACTAAATTAAAATACTACATAAGTTCCAGATGTTATTTTCCAATTTTACATATTCTGGACAATTCAACTTAACTATCCACAATCTCTTAATACTTAAAATCTTCACCAAACTATAATTCCTGAAACCTGATTATAAATGAGTGAATAAAATTAGAGTATAAATAAATAACTAAATAAAACCTGAGCGACATCGTGAGAGGATGGAGCGCGAAGGAATTGATGAGTAGGACTGTCGATGAAGAAAACTGATCCAATAGATTCAGCCTACAGTAACAAAAATCAGAAAAAGAAAGAAAGAAATTGAATCAATTAAAAGAAGTATTACAATCAGATATAATTATATGAAAATAAAACAAGAGATTTAGAGATAACAAACCCTAGAGATTGAGAAGAGAAGTGATGAGATCAGGAAAAAATCTATAATCTTCATGGTAAGAAAAATGATTGATTGAGGGAAACCGCGAGAGCGATCTGTGTTGTGGACTTTCACCAATTTAATCTGTGGATAAAAAATGGATCGAAAAACCGTGTGGATTGATGTACGTATTTTACCTACAATTATTATAAGCAAAATTAAAATTGTTATCTAAAAATATTATAAGCAATTAATTAATTTTTTAAAACTAAAAAATATTTTTTATAATTTTTATAATTTTAAATAATTTTAATACTTTTTAATTATTTAAAAAATTAATTAATTGTTTATGTTATCAGCAAAGTTAATAACTAATTTTTCTTTTTTGGGTGATTCCAAAAACAAATTTTAAAAAAATTAAATAGAACTAAAATGAGTTTTTGTAAACTTGAAGTTCAAATAAATTATTATGTCTATCTTTTATAATATTAGTTTGCTTCTTGAATTTGCTCAGAAATTTTAACCTTTTTTGCTTGATTAGTAATCTAACTTGTATTCTCTCACCTAGATTAGTACCTATGCACTGTTCATTTTTACTAATGTAAAATTGATAATCAATCTATTAATGACACATAATAATTTATCAATATGCCACATGGAAAATATAAAAGAAACTTTAAAATATATAAATTAATAAAAGAGTTATAATTTTTTTTCACATTAAGAGTGTACCTAAATAAAATTTGTACTATTCTTTTTATTCTTTTGTTATTTTTTTTAATTTATGCTCATCACATGATATTTTGAAAGCTGCTACATGTTATCATTAGATTAATTACCAATGTTATGTCAACACAAATTAATAGAGTTAGTGTGGAGGTATGATGGGTGATTGAATAAAAATTTAAGTACCAACTAGATATTTTTTGGGTAAATTTAAGGGCAAATACATATTAACACTTTTAGTTATCAGTGCTATCCGTACGTACTGTTCTTCTTCCTTAGCAGAGCTGATTGGTTCCCGTGAAGAAAACTTTCTATATTTCAATTGGCCTGTAAGTATAGGAAAACCCATCATTGCACGTTTAGTTGTTAATGAAAGCAAGCTTCTATATACTGTTTTATTTCTGTTGTTTGTCCTTCACCCATTTTCTTGACAATCATATGGAAGCTAGATTCTTTTCTTTATAGTAGAGAGCTCTTGATGGTTTTTTCTTTCATTCCTTGCACACTTCCTTTTAGCATCTGATTTCCTCATTGTGATCATCTCTGAGGATTCTTACACCAATGATATCATATACATACATATGTATATATAGTCATGAATTCAACAGAGGCCTTTATATCATCGTTTGATTTGGGAAAGCATGGAACAGGAGTATATTATTTTGCTTCAGAAAATCTTGGTAGTTCTATTTTCTGTAACTTTGTTCTGGAAGATAATCAAGCACATGTGTGGTCTATTGATCATAGAAAAAGAGCCTGTGACGGTACTCGTTACCGGCGCTGCAGGCAAGCTTGAAGCAATTCTTGTCTTTTCATCATCTTTTTTCCTTTATCAAATATGACAAATTGTGCACATAAATCATAAATAGTTTCATTTATGCTTATGTAGTTTCAAAAGTTTGATTTTCTTCAACAGGACAAATTGGCTATGCTCTTCTTCCCATGATTGCGAGGGGGGTCATGTTAGGCCCTGATCAGCCTGTAATTATTCACATGCTTGATATCGAACCCGCAGCTGAGGCCTTGAATGGAGTCAAAATGGAACTGATTGATGCTGCCTTTCCTCTGCTCAAAGGTATATATATGTCTCATGACTCCCATTTTCTTGGTTGAAAATTTCTTATGATTTCTTGTCATGTTGTTTCGAAAAAGATGTTGTTGCGACGACGGATGTTGTCGAAGCCTGTCAGGGCGTCAATATAGCTGTCATGGTTGGCGGATTCCCACGGAAAGAAGGTATGGAAAGGAAGGATGTGATGTCCAAGAACGTATCGATTTATAAAGCTCAAGCTTCGGCCTTGGAACAGCATGCTGCCCCTGACTGCAAGGTAAGAAAACCAGTCTAATTATCAATACAAATTGTCATGAAATTTGACATCAGATATATTAGTACCAGTTCTTATCATCCAGGTGCTAGTGGTTGCCAATCCAGCCAACACCAACGCACTTATCTTGAAAGAATTTGCACCTTCAATTCCGAAGAAAAACATCACTTGCCTTACTCGTCTCGATCATAACAGAGCATTAGGCCAAATCTCTGAGAAGCTAAACGTTCATGTTAGTGATGTGAGGAATGTTATCATATGGGGAAATCACTCGTCGACTCAATACCCAGACATTAATCATGCAACTGTCAAAACCACAAATGGAGAGAAATCTGTTAGAGATGCCATAGCAAATGATAATTGGTAACAAGAAACACCTAGTCTATCTTGATGCTTTTTAATAAGTTTCCAATCGTTCTAATAACTCTTCCTAGGTTGAACACCGAGTTCATTACCACGGTGCAGCAGAGAGGGGCCACCATTATCAAAGCTCGCAAGCTATCGAGTGCATTGTCAGCTGCAAGTGCAGCTTGTGATCATATACGTGATTGGGTTCTTGGAACACCCAAGGTCGTTAATCTTTATTTTTACATTGCTTGTTGTATTGACAACTCCATTATTTACTTTGGGTTCATTTGTTCAGGGAACATGGGTGTCCATGGGAGTGTACTCTGATGGGTCATATGGAATTCAGCCTGGCATTATGTACTCCTTCCCAGTTACATGTGAGAAAGGACAATGGTCAATTGCTAACGGTAAGTTGCATTCGCTTCGACCATGCCAAAATTGATGCATACTTGAGCAATGATTTACTTATTTGAGAATATTTCATTGTAAATGGCAGGGCTCAAGATAGATGAATTGTCGAGGGAAAAAATGGATGCAACGGCGAAAGAGCTGATGGAGGAGAAAACACTTGCCTATTCTTGCCTGATTGATGATTAAGTGAATGAATAGTTGGAGAATAATCAGTAACTAATGAACTCATGAAAATCATTATCATAATAATAATAGGGGAGAATAAGGCATTTTATTCTATTTCTAAATCTTTATCCAGGCTTCTGAAATAAATATTGGATACCAATGTGTCAAATACGATAATTTTTTAAGTATTGAAAGATGAAATTATATATATTCAATTGACACAATTATGGTAATAAATAATTCTAGCTTAGTTAAACTTGTGTATCGAGAATTGGTCATAGTAGCAGTTTAACTGTTAACTGATTAAATTGGATGAATGAGTCAGCCCAATTAAATTATTTTGTTTTGTTCTATTTTTAATAATTTATTTAATTAAATCGGTCTAATTGGTTTGACTATTTTTAGGATAGACTGTTTGCATTTAGTTGGTTAGTTTTATGGATAAAGTAACTTTTAATTCTTGACTTTGATAGTTTTTTCATTTTGATCCTTAAATTTTTTTTATATTAGTCTCGAAACTTGACAGTTTTTCTAATTTAATCCATGAACTTGAATTTTATTTAGTTATATATGATTCCACGTCATCACCCATTTTTTTTAAAAATATATTTTTTCCTTATAATTTGTACTTTTTTTTAATTTTACATAATTTTTAAAAGATAGGTGATTATGTGACACAATTTTAAAGTACCATGTTATCACTCTTAAATGAAATTTAAGTTCGAGGATCAAACTAGAAAAATTAACAAGTTCTAAGACTAATGTGAAAAAATAAAAGACGAAATCTAGAAAAGTTATCAAATTTAAAGAATGTTGTTTTATATCTTAGTTTAACACATTTACTAAAGTTGAAGCTTTTTGCTAGGGATGTAAATAAAGAAAGAGTTCGATGAATCAACATGAATAATTTGACTTTTGTTGATTTATATTCTTTTGTCAAGTTAAACACACAAATTTTCATCCTTCAAATTTTCTTTAGACCCTACCATATTAAACTAATAGATAAGCATTAATGGTGAAAACTCATAAACTTTTATTAGACTCGATATTTGAATTAATTCCACTATTTATCCTCTGATCTAAATTTTAAAACATTTTATTAAGTCATTAAATTATTAATACCATATCAATTAAAAATTTTTATACACTAGGATCAAATAGTATATATAAACATGTGCATAAAGTTGAAAAAAACACGTGCATAAATAATTGTATCGACAATTTAAATTTAATGTATTGAAAAATAGCTCTTAAAATATTTGATAGTTAAAGCTCACGGATGAATTTAATTAATATAATATTGATATTTTGAGGATTTAATTAAAATATTTAAAAATTTTAAAAATCAATTTAAAATTTTGATAATAGTTTGCAACATATCATGCAATTAAACCATCAATATTTATATAAGCTTCCTGGAATGCATAAAAAATTTGTCTTTTCAACTTTTCCCACCTTCCACCATTAATACATCTTGTTTTATTTCTTGTTCTCTTTTGCATACCATAAACTAAAGAACAGACTCAGTGGTCCGCCTGCACCTCTTCTTCATTCATTCATGGATTACCATCCCTTCTCCATTACTGGGCGGGGGCTGCTTTCTAGTTCTTTTTCATAACAATTCCATGGCGGCTGCTTCTAACAAAATTTTCACTCCACAAAGCAACTCAACGAACACACACTTTACCCTCCTCTTCATCCTTCTTCTCCTCCTCGTTTGGCCGGTCTTTGCTAGCCGGCCGCCGCCATCCTGTTCCTCTTCCTGTTACGGCCAACTTTTCTTATCATCATCATCATCTTCTTCTTCTTCTTCTTCCCCAACGTCAGCTCAAAAACCGGCCTCGAATTCGCATCAGTTTCCGGCACCGACGACCGCCGCCGCCGAAGGCAGTCCTAGAGATCGACGCTTCAAAGGTGCTGCTCACGAGGTGCCTAGTGGACCGAATCCTGAATCCAACTAGTAAGCTCAAAAGGAAGCACCACATTTCACCACCACTACAAGCTGCTTCCATTGTCCTCATTCTCAAATATTCCCTTTTTTTTCCTTCTCATTGTACACTTTCCTTTGATGTGTTACGCTGGTACATGCATGGAAATATAGATATTTATGATATATTTACATGTAATGTATGACATTTTTGTTATAGGATAGATAAAGATATATAAGGGTTTTATCCACTTCATTTTATTTTTTTAGTTAGCATTTTAAAGTTTTTTAATATTATTTTGAATAACGCTATGAGCTCTCATAAATAATATCGGTTTCGAACATGGTAAACGTTAGTTTATAAATTAAATTAAATTTCAAGTTGTTAGCTGTTATATGTTGGATTTTGATAATATGTAATTGGAGAGATTTGATTTTGTTTTCAATTATTGAGGTTAATTAGTAATCAATCTGTCCCGATCTCATTTCCAATTGCCCATTGAATGCCCCAAAAAGCATAGCCATGGCCTCTATAAGTATGATCTCCATAACCATACTACCCCTGTTAGACTGGCACCTAGCTACTAAGAGACCTCCATCGTGGTGCCGCAAAATAGCTCCATAGCCCATTAGTTGTCCATACTGCGCAGTGCTGGAGTCAACATTAAAGTTTCAGATCAACTGACCCGTTCGCTAATCACTAGGACAAGCTATTTGAAGTCTCAAACAGCTAGACGCTGTGCACAATAAAAGTTGTGCATGTAATCACTGCACACCACTCAGTAATTCCAGTAAAGCCAATGACGGGTCTCACTTTGGTAATAAAAATTTACTTCTCATCCCCAAAATTTTCTAGCATCCTGGGAGCATCCTAGTCCAGTACGTAGTTCATTTTGTTCACAAAGCAAACACCAGAGTCCGCAACATGTAGGCACGTGAAAGGCTTAGTAACTTCGCATGCATGAATGATCCTGGTAATGACTCATGTTCGTGCTCTTTAGATGTTTCTTCCAAAACAAAAAGCCTTACAGATTAACCAACTGGTGGGGATTCTCATGTTCCGGCAGTTCCATGCCATAAGCGTCACTTAATCTTTGGTGTTAATCATACTGTGATCAATTGTCTTCTCACGGACTATACTCTTTTTCTCCATATCTGTCGGCTTTGCCCCAAGTTGAGACTCGTATAGCCCATCACATGAGTAAACGCATGTGAGATTTGGTTACCCATTTTCGTATATAGGCTTTGCCCCAAATTGAGAATCATATTTCATCTCCTGAGTTTAGTTCTGCTCGTATTCACCTCTATCTGACCCACATATTTACAGCCCAAATGTAAATTTTAATATTTTGATATATGTATGTATGTTATAGTTTAATTATTTCATATAGTCAACCAAATCACTAGTTTAAGAGAAAACTTTTCTTAATTTAAAGTTTTGGATGAAATTATATTCATAGTTAAAATTTCCACTACTCAATCTTCCCTTCATTGTAAAAAAAAAAAAATAATCATATTATATTTATATTGCATCTATATTATTATTTAAATCTTTAACTAAGTAAGTGTCACGGGTTAATTGACTAACAATTTTAATTGAAAAAAGATTAATTTACCCTTCCTATTAAACAATTACTATTATTATTTGATGATATTTTTATATTTTCATTATTTTATATAATTTTTAAGTTAAAAATAAATAAAATTAACATATACAATGATTGAACACATATTTAATATATAAATAAATTCTTTATCATTACACTAATAATAATTAATAAATATTTTTTATATAAAATATTTTCTCTTACCAATATTGGGTATATATATAATATTATTGATTAAATTGATATCATAAATTAAGTTAATATTTTAAATACGTAATATTTACGGGTCGCAAACAAAGCAAACCGACAAATCTCTTCATAAGTTGAGAAAATTAATGAAAATACTTTATTGGAACAATACTTTAGATTGAGACGGAGGTGCAAGCAGCTATTCAGTTTGCTCTAGGCTAGACTTAGAACTTAAAATTTCAATATCAAACCAGCGCAGGCTCATTTACTGTTTAATATATAGAAATTATCTTATATAATATTTATATATTTTTATAATTAAATTTAAATTTTTTATTATTATCTTTAAGTAATAAAACAGGTGAATTGGGTGGTTGGGCTTCGACCTAGAAATTTTTGCAATCAAATGTAAATTTAGTTGGATTGATGAACATTTGTAGTTTGAGAATTCATTTAGAATATTTTGAAATTGAAGGATGAATTTAAAATTTTGATTTATAGTTTAGGGAGGTACGATGAAATTAAACATTTTATTTATATTTAATTTTGGTTAATTATACTCAATGTCACTAAATTATTAGTAAAATTATATTTTGGTCACTCAATTTTAAAAAATTACAAAATAGTTACTGAACTATTCAGATATTTTCATTTATCGTACTGTTAAAATTGCTATTAGATGACTTTTGTTCTCACTGCTTGCTCCAATCTAAATCTTTTCTTCTCTTTCTCTTGTACAATTCGAGGGTTTTTTTATGAAACAACATTGAGGGCTACAAATTTATGAACTAAAATCTAAACAATTTTCTTATCCAATCTTCCACGTTGAATGTTAGATCGACTTAGATCCAATATATGTCATTCTACTCGTCGATGGGTATTAATCCACACCATACTGATCATTAAATAATCACTTGAAATTTACTGGTTAAACATTTTAACCTAATAATCTAGTGACTTATATAATAATTTTTGAATAATTTAGTATTTAAATGAAATTCGCCTTTTTAAAAATAAGTTACCAAAATCTAAACTTTGGCCTAGTTTACACATATAATTTTTACAGTCTTAACATTTTCTCCATGGATAACACATTTTTTTAATTTCATTTTCATAGTATAATACATAAACAGAGAAAAAACATTAAAAACAAAATCTGTGGAAGCAGAGTATGAAAATAGGTAGGTCCAAGTAGGGCAGAGCTCAGAAACGCAAAAGGCGTCTTCTCTTCCACCAACTTGTTGGCCTTCTTCTTTCCTTTCATCTTTCTTTCCTTTTCAGAAAAAAAATGGAAAAAGAGGAGAAAATCAATGTTAATATCGATGAAACCCTAACAGAAACAGAGAATGAAGAACATGTTGAAGATGAAAAAGAAAAACTTGATGTTAACCTTCCACCTGAGGAATTTCCAAACGAGTTCCAATGTTGCGTTTGCTTGTAAGTTCCTTTTCCATTCCCTCCTCCTCCTTTTCATTTCCTTTAATTACTGCTTATATTATTGATTTTCTTTTCTCTTCTTCATGTGTATGTATTTATATATTGACGATTTATTTAGCATGATTGTTTCGAGTTTATCATCAAATTATGTGATCTCTGAGAATAATCTTATTCGAAGGATAGTTTAATTGTAAATTTTAGAATTTTAGGAATTATATTTATAACTGCAAACCCTAGGGTTATATATCTGAATTAATGTTGAATTTAGGTTTAGAAAGTAGGAATTGGAGCTATTAAGTTATCGAGGTTTGAGACATTGACTGTGCTATCTATTAAGTTGTTTTGTCCCTCTTTTTGTTAGATAAGTTTTAGAAGAAAAAGAGCTTGAATAAAGCTCAACCTTAGCGGGTTTTTGGTGCCGCTAACTTTAATTTCAGCTTTATTTATTGGTTTAAGCATGTTGTGAATTCTTTGAAGGTTGAAAACTGGAGCTTTCTTTTAAGCGATGAATCTCAGTATAATGATAAGCTTGTCAAAACCAAAATTCCACATCTGGCTGTCTTCTAACTTTAGCAACCTTATGGTTGTCTAATGGCTTATTTGTAATCATTTAAAGAAAGTGTGCCTATCCGGGAACTTGTGAAATTTGACAAAAATGTGGATAATGTCCATTTCTATGGGAACTTGTTTACTTCATTGTTCTGTTCCTTTATTTCTTGTAATACCAGCATATATAAGTCATAATTCGCATTATGCTTGTCAATTCTTTTCAAGTCAAGTTTTTGGGTAGTTTATGAGCAAATATGAGTCATAATACCTATCAATGATCCGAAGTTAATAGCTACATTGTTCTGGTTCTTCATTTTTCTCAAAGTACCGTATCTGACATCTGTGTCTGACAAATATTTGGACATGAGTATGGGATATGACCCTTCTAGGACCCTCCAAATAAATGAAAAATCTTAGAAAATTTTTAACATATTTTGTCTGACGCTCACACCTAGTAACTTAGGTTAATAGTTTAGTCACAGATCCTATACGGTATATGACTTCTTACAATTTGTGTGTACTTTGTGGTTATTAGTTTATTGGAGCTCTATTTCCTTGGATACCTTCTGAAGGTGATTTCCTTTTGTGTTCCAGGGAACTCCTTTACAAGCCTGTTGTATTAGGTAAGAAGGCAAAATGCTCGACTAACTTCTGATAAGTAATTTTACCTGTAAGCCACCTTTACTTTCCATATTTGCAGCCTGTGGCCACATGTCATGCTTCTGGTGTGTCTATAATGCAATGAATCATGTTTATCAGTCAAATTGTCCCATTTGTCGGTGCCCATTCAATCATTTCCCAAGTGTCTGCCAATTGCTGCACTTTTTGCTTCTGAAGTTGTATCCTATAGCCTATAACAGAAGGGAAAGACAAGTCCAAGGTACCTTTGTTTCTTCTTTCTCATTTTCTTTAAATTCTCAAAAATCTGTTAACAAATTATAAGTGTGGGGGAAAAAGGTTTGTTTCTATCATCTTTTAGTCAATGACCCAACTCTTCTGAAAATTTTATTGAAGTTCTTAATTCTCAGATGGTGGAGAAGTGTTTAGTTTTCTTATGAAATTGATCTCTTCTACTAATAGTAAATATTAACACGGATGAACTCCAACTTTGGTTTAGAATACCAAAGATACTTATGCTTTCAATTATCCGAATTATGAACTAGTTGCATAATACTAATATGCTCCAGTAAGATCTGAGGAAATCAATAAGCTGCTTGGAAGAAAAACTTTTAATCGTGTTGTTGAGTTCCACTGAAAGATTTTTGATAAAGAAATTCACATATTAGAATGACTTTGCTGGCAAAAACCAGGGAGAAGATATTAGCACATTGACTAAAGATTTTTATTATTATAAGATGGGAAAACTTTTCTTCACAGATGTTGTGATCAGTTTCATTATTTACTTTGGTGCTTGCTCATTTGAGCTCCCCTTCCCCCCAAGAAAAAAACTTTCCCCACGTTGGAAAATGATGGTGCTTTGTGTTTTTTTTAAGTTTTTTTTTTTTATGTCCTTTTCTTGTTTCCTTGTGCAGAAGAAGAGAATGAAGCTGGCCGCTTCTCACTTCAATTTGATAAAAATTTAGTTGAACCAATGCCTTGTGAGAATTCAGATATTTTCAGGAATAACCAAAACCAGCCTCATCTTGAAATGAACATTCATTCAGAAAGTTGTTCTAAGGATCAGGAATCATCCTCATCCAGAGATTCACTAAAAATGACCATGCAGGATGAAAATGGTATAGCAAATAAACCAACGACATCTTCAAAGGACCCTGAAGTTTCTAGAAATGAACCTAACGAAGGAAAGAGTTGGATCCAAAATGAGTTTGAGCATAAAGATCAAAAGGTTTCTATTGCCGATTTACTCTGTGCTGCATGCAAGAGGCTGCTTTTGCGACCAGTTGTTCTCAATTGTGGCCATGGTAGTATATATTCATTTTATCTGTTGTCCCAAAAGCCAAAGGGTTGGAGGATATTGTTGTTGATCATTTACTTTAGTTTCTTCTTTGTTGCAGTATATTGTGAATCTTGTTTTCTTATTCCGAAAGATGAAAACCTTAGGTGTCAAGTCTGTAAAAGCTTGCAACCAAATGGATTTCCTAGTGTTTGTTTAATTCTGGAGCAATTCTTGGAGGAGCACTTTCCTGAAGAATATACAGAAAGACAGAGGACTTTACTCAAAGAACACAGTTGTGAGCATCTTACTCTCAGAATCATTGATGATGTTTATCTCATTTATTTTGACCATCAATTGAATTAGGCTATTTGGAGCATTTTCACTTTGCTTTCATGTCTTGTGAAAAGATAGAATTTAAACCCTATATTCTTTTCTCTTGGTTTCTTTTGGGGACTTTATCAAGAGCTAAATAATTATAAGAAAATGGGGTGGAAAAGCTAAATATTTAATTAACACCTGCAGCTGCTTGGGTTGTTCTTGGCTTTCTCTCTCCCCTCAAATGCTTATGCATCTGCAGACACTCAAATAACTCTTATGCTTTAATTGAATCTTTCTTGATGAAAAAAATTTGTCTTCTGTTTCATGCATTGTTAACCTGACAAGACAACTATGTGTGTTTTAAAGTACTTCCTCTGTTGGTGACGCTCCCCACAGGCTTTTACTTCATAGATCATTTTGATTAATTAAGTTTTACTACCTTGTTTTCAATTTAACGCATTTCTGCCATTAAACTTGGGCTCAGGTTCAATACAAGCTCAACGAGATGCAAAGTGGTCAGTGGCATCAATGTCCATGGATTTCTACTCATCATGGTTTCTTGGCAATGGGCCAAAAGTTCATATCGGAGTGGGCTGTGATTATTGTGGGGTAAGTTTTCAGTAATTAGTACTAAATTAGCGTAATAGGTTTTCCAATATTGTATTCCTTTTATTTATTTCATTATTGATATGATGACTACTAGAGTATGCGAAACATACTATAACTGATTTTTGAGAAAGGAAAAGAAAATCCCTATATCCCCTTTCTCCCTCTACTTACATGTTTGATATTGTAATTACAGGTTGAGATCTAGAAATGGTTATTATTATCATAGCCTATGGTTTTATTAGCATTCTATATTCCTATCATGCTCACCAATTTAAAGCTAAAGCTCTTTTTAGGTTAAGTCCTTGTTTGTTTGTTTTATATCCCGTGGTTGGAGAAATTTCTTCTGTCATTTTCGATGCCACCACAAAGTGGATGGTGGGTGATGTTTCGATTTGTAATCGCACACTGTTATGTCCTGTTGTTGGCAGACACGTTTAATGAATATGCCAATGTCTTACAATTTGTTGCAGATGACTCCAATAATAGGGGAGAGATACAGATGCAAAGACTGCGTGGAGAAAATAGGTTTTGACCTATGCGAATCATGCTACAGAGCTCCGGCTAAGATCCCTGGTCGATTTAATCAGCAGCATAAACCCGAACATCAATTAGAAATTGTACAGCCTTTAAGCCTAAGTGACTTTCTATCCAGGCTGACCTCGGAACAATCCGATGATGATATCTCAGATGCACCTGGACATACCGACGATGCTTCACATATGCCTATGTTGTCAGCCAGTGTTCAACAAGATGAAGGTGATGGTTCTCAAGACCCTGAAGATGTTTCTCCTTCTCTGATTTTATCAGTTGATGTGTCATTGGATCAAGAGGATGACTCTGATGATCCAAATGATAATATCTCATCAGATACGATAAATCAAGGGTTTAATCCTGTTAATTCATGCAATTACTCTTAGAGAGTATGCATAAAAAAAGTTTAGGGCTGGAATTTCTGTATTTATAATTTCTCCCCCCCCCCCCTCCTTTTTTTTCCTAACCACAGAAAAAACAGTTGTGTAATTCATAATCCGTAATGGTGATAAAATTATTGCTTAGATTTTATACTTCAATACTTTGAAAGGCATGATTTTACTTTTATCTATATCACTTTTTGCATATTGGTATTCAAGGTTTATTTTTTATAATTTTGAAGTCCCATATTTAAATATCATCGGATTTAAACTAAATTTATTTTTGACGATTTAATTATTTAATTATAATTATTGATACAAATTCAATACCCAATACCAATTTTCGAATGCAATACACATGGAAGGAAAACGAATTGGATAACATAATACATTAATCTTTAAAAATACCATTTTTTTCATTTAATTAAGGTGTTAAAAAATTTAAATTTAAATCATTAATATTTTAGAGGAGCTAAAATTAAAATATTATCGTTTTTTTTAAATCCAAAAGTTAAAATATTACCATCTAAGAAAAGCTTCATAAATTATTTTTTTCAACAAACAAAATAATTGCCTTGCTACCTCAATTGGTTGTAACTTTTTGTCACTAAAACAAAGGCGAACCTGCTGGACAAATAAGTTATTATTTATTTTTTTTATCCGTAAGTTGCACGCAAATGTTACCGCGTGATTTCCAGAACAAACGTCGTTAATTCCTAGGCGTCTAAATGGGTAAATTCTCAAAATAGTCACCTTTATTTGCTTCAGATTACATTTTAGCTATTTATGTTTGAAATATTACGTTTTAATCACTTACGTTATCGTTTTGTTACGAAATGGTCACTGAGTTGTTAATGACTATTAATGGTGTAGCTGTAATCTGATATGGTCTATTATGATATGGTCTATTATTTCATCATATCAAATTAAAATTTTAGATAAATCACACAACTAATCCCTATATTTTTATTTTTTAAAACAATTTAATTTTTATCCTTTTATTTCTTTATTCTTTACTCCTTTTATTTTTTTCTCTTCTCATATTCTTTACTACATAATATATGTGTCTAAAGGTTAAAGGTTAAAGGTTAAAATTTAAATTTTAATCAAATGTCAATTCATCACCGCAGAATAAATTTTATTCAATCCAAACTAAGAAAATTTAATAAAGCTCTTTGATTTTCTTCTTTTTTTCGTCCTCTTCCTTCTTTATTCCCTTTTCTTTTTTCTTTGAATGTTTCAATTCATGTCTGTCTTACCTCATAATCCCTCGTTTATTCTTTTAGTTTCTTAGAAATTTTTGTAGGGTTTTCCTTAGTTGGGCATATTAAGGATATTACTTACCACTTGTTTTTTCTTTTTCTTTTTTTCATTTTTTTTCTTGTTTGAATCTTGTGTTATATCATCTTTATTCATCGAATTAGCATTCACGTTTCTCATATTTTGTTATATAAGACCTTAATTTGATCTTACCAGACTTTTTAGTTTGCTGCCTAGCTTTCCCAGCATAGATTTTATGGTTTTTTTAATCTTAGCATTCAATCTAGATTCATGTTATTGCTTGCTTACTTATTTCTCTTATTTCAACTTTTAGTTTTTTATTATTATTCAAGATTAAGTTTTGATTTAACTTAAGAATTTTTGTTGTGTGTAGTTATTAATTTCACTCTACATTTTCTTTAGCTGCAAAACATGGGGTCTAATACACCAATTGAATTTAAAAACTGTTAAATTTTAACATGATTCATTCAACTGTAGAAAAAAATGAGTATATATCTCAACACCCCCAAAAGTGAAAATTTCTCTGAAGATGGTGAGGATGATAGGGTTAAAATTTTAATTTTAACATTTAACATTTAGACACAATATTCTGCAATGAAGAATGTTAGAAGAGAGAAAAATAAAGGACAAAATAAAGAAATAAAAAGAAAAAATTAAAAAAATAAAAGTATAGGGATTAGTTGTATAATTTGATCTAAAATTTTAATTTGATATGATAAAATAACGGGCCATGTCAGATTGCGGTTACACCATTAACAGCAGTTAACAACTCAGTGACTATTTTTTAATAAAACGATAACGTAAGTGACTAAAATATAACATTTCAAATATAAGTGACTAAAATGTAACCTGAAGCAAACAAAACTGACTATTTCGGTAGTTTACCCGTCTAAAACCCACTTAAAATTTAACCCTACCAAAACATAAACCGGTTTCTTCTATTTCACACTTTTGGTTTTTTCCCGAGAAAATAAAAACAAACAGAAAATAACTCTTCTCCGGATGGGAAAGCCAGGATTGTTGGATCTTGAGAACCATTTTGCGTTTTATGGGGCATATCACAGTAACCCAATTAACATTTTGATACATACTTTATTTGTGTGGCCGATTTTTTTCACATCTCTTATACTTTTCTACTTCACCCCAGCTTTCTATGATCTTTCTCAATCTGGGATATTCCCTTCTGGATTTAATCATGCTTTGGTTCTCAATTATGGATCTGCTTTTTCTATTTTCCTAGGCTTGTTTTACGTAGTTTTGGATAAAAAAGCTGGGTCTTTGGCCGCTTTGCTGTGCTTAGCTTGCTGGGTTGGAGCTAGTTTCATCGCTGCAAAACTTGGCTATTCTCTGGCCTGGAAGGTAAATTTTTGTTCTTTTGTTGTAAAGTATCAGCCTTAGTTTTTGTTGTAAAGTATCAGCCTTACTTTGATTGAATGATTGGAATTTTCTGAATGAATTGTCATTGTGGTGGATTGATTTCTTGAGTTTTGCATGTTAAGTTCCGTGTTGGAATCTTTGTAATTGTCGGAAACCTTTTCTTATGGAAATTAGATAGAGACATTACCGAACTGTTGAGTACGACACTTCGAAGATTTCTCTCGAATGAGTCTGCACCTTGAGCTAACCTGCTCTTTGAAACCCCTCACTTCACTCACCGAGCAATATGTCCCTTAGTTTCCAACAAAATCAGCATGTTTCGGGCCAGTTCCAAACCTCAATGCTCTCGAGCTCCCTATTTCTTTATCGCAGAATGAGTTCACCGATGAGTTCCTTTAAGTTCAGTCATCGATTCTACGATTTTGATTTATTGTTTAATGATTTCCTTGGTGAAATTCTCGTTAATAGTAAACCGGTTGACACATTTGTTATAGTCACCAAAATCCCCATTAACCTAAAATATTGAGGCTTTGTTTATCTCAAGTTTATTGGAATATGCTTTTAGCTTGAATGCAGCTTTGTTTCTCTCATTGGAGAAACGTAAGAGCATTTCCATGGTGCTGTTAATGCCAAGTTGATACCCAACTATTGAAGCTACAACCCCAAGCTCATTGCACTGTTAACAGAAACCCGATCAAACCCCAAATTATTTTCAACGCTATTGATCAACCAAAATAAGCCCATTATCTTCAATAGGAAACGTTTTAGGTGAAGTTTCTGTTCTCACTTTGGTTTCTCAAGGGCTTATTCATTCTTCTGAGTCTGTGCCTGCTACAAACTTATAATTAAGGAACCCAAATTTTCTTGCATTTTGTTTCACTTTCTGGCTAGCCAAACAACCTACAAAACAAAATTCCACCCCTTTCCTTTTCTTAGCTCTCCTCCATGATAAAAATAACAAAATCTTTATTCACCTCAAATCTTACTACATGTAACCTATATTTCCTAAATTTGTACTCAATTGGAAAACCTATGAAACACAAAAAATATTGGAAGCACATGGCTCGAGGCCTGCAAAATCTGCTTGTGCACAAGTGAATCACACTCAGGTTTTGCTTAAATGGAAATAGCAAAGAAAGGAAAGTGGAGACTTTGAGTGGGAAATGAAGCGTTTAACAAAATTTGGAGAAGCTGAAAGAAGAGAAATGGGAGTTGAAGAATTAGAAATGCTTCATCGAGGGATGGATTGGTTGTGGGTGGTGGTGGAAGGCAAAGAAAACATGGATTATACTCAAATCAAAACAGCGAATCGAAGAGTAACTTTTCGTACAAAAGGAAGAGTTGCTTGTTATGTTGAAGAACTTGTCTATATTGCTTATCGGATTGCAAACATAATTTTAACCTTTCATGTTTTCAGTTATGTACATTCTGTTATCCGCTTTTGCCAAACACGGTTTTCCTTTCATTTCAAATCATAACTCCATGCTTTTCTGTTCAGGTTGTGCTGGTATCTCAATTGCTTTGTTGGATAGGACAGTTTCTTGGCCATGGAATTTTCGAGGTGAGCAATGTTGTAACCTGTAGATTTTTTTTTTTTTTTTGCTTTAATCGTCTTTTCTCGACTCTTTTAAAACCACTTGCTTATATTCGTCGTAGAAACGAGCACCCGCGCTGTTGGACAATCTTGTTCAAGCTTTTCTAATGGCTCCTTTCTTTGTTTTGCTCGAGGTAGGGCAAAGTATCTTTCATGTTCCTTCATGCAAAGTTATAGACAGTGTAATTTGAGCTTTTGATTTGGTACAGGTTCTTCAATCATTATTCGGATATGAACCATATCCTGGTTTTCACATGCGCGTAAATGCAAAGATCAAAGCCGAAATCAAGGAGTGGCAGGACAAGAAACAGAAAAAGGTCTCTTAGGTTACATTGTTGTAAGTTGTATGTTTGGTAACGAGTAAATTTAGGTTTAAGTATAATGTACTGTTGTGGTGTTGTAAGGCAACATTGCATGGATTTTAATTATCCATGAAAGCATTGCTATGAATTGAACAATATTTTGGTGTCTGGAGTAGGACCAGAGATGTAGTATATAATTTTAATGCATTTATGTAGGTAATTTTAAATATCCATTCTTGACTGAGTTTGTGTTCTGAGTCAATTGGATAGGAAATTACATAATTTTTTTCTTTCACGTGGAGTGTGTGTGAGTGTCATAGATGATGACAGTATCATAAATAATTTATGGATCGTGATCGCTTAGCTTTTTTTTATTAACTAGTAAAAGTATTTGGCAATTAATTAACATTGAAAAAATGGAAGACCCAACGAGTTAAATTGTCAATCCAATTTCTTAAATATTTTTTAATTAGTACTTACATGACTCGAAATATTTATCAACTTCAATCTCAATCATAATGGGGGTTTTACAGGTTGAAAAAAAAAAATAGAGGTTTTACATTCTGGATCTTAAAACCAAATTTGGGAAAATTTGTACAACATTTGCTTTGGTGCAAGTAGAAGTGTTAGCGGCTCGAGTTGGGTTTAATTTTAAAGAGTAGGTGTTAGGTTAAATTGATTTGATTTTAAAAATGTTCAAGTATTAGTTTGAGCTCAATTTAAAAAAAAAAATTTAAATTTAACTATAAAAATATAATCTTATTTTATATTTTTATTATACTGGATGAAAAACATAAACTCAAATCTGATTCAAAGTGGGTAAATTTGATCAAAAAATACCTCTAGATATAATTTAGCTCAAATGTTGCTATTAGTCATGTACTTTGCATAAGTTGTGAATTTAGTATGTGTACTTTAATTTGATCAATTTTAGTCTCTGTATTTCTCAAATTTTGACAATTTAATCTGACTAAACAGTAGCAGTTAAATATGTTAGGTTAAATTTTACTATAGTCATGTATTATGTGTAAAGTTAGAGATTTAGTTCATGTTCTCTAACAGGATTATTCTTAGTCATTATTTTCTATTTTCGGATTTCAAAATTTTAGTCTTATGTAAACGAAAAAAGTTAAATCGATTAACTGGATTTTCTGTAAATAATATGCGGATATGACAAGCTAACATGACATTACACATTTGATAATATGTTTGACGTATTAAATTTTAAAAACAATAAAACTTAACTTGATGAATTTAATAATTGCCACTTGGTTAGGTTTAAAATTTTGAAAGTCTAAAAGTACAGGGATTGAAAATAACTAAATTAAAATACAAATATTAAATCCATAACATACCCAGAGTACAAGGTCTAATAGCATAATTTGACCTGCAATTATGGCTACTCTATTCTAATTTCTTGAACATTATTTAATTGCTAGTGGGATTATTGTCGGTGCTTGTTTATAAGTACATGGTGAGAAATTAACATACGACCAAATTCAACACATCGAAAAACAATTTTTTTATTGTATTTATTAGATTAATAAATTCAACCATGAAAAATAATGATGCATAGTTAAAATTTAAGTATGATTTGGTGATTAACAAATGGGAAAAGATGGATTAGCTTGTAAAATTAATAAAATTTCAAATATCAAAATGAATAATAAATACAATTAAACCTTTTGAACATGATAACCGCATTTAAAAAATTCATACATTCATCTATATTTATTTCTAAATAATTTATACTATATTTATTTTATGATATTTTAGAAATCCGCAAGTATTGGGAGGACGAGAATGGAGAAGTCATTTGTGTATATGATTAAGTCATGTATCAAAATATAAAAAACTTGATCGACTTACACTCTAGTTTTAACCGAAGTATAGTCAACTCTTAGGTTTTATTAAAGTAACCCAAATTTACTGAGGGTAAACTTGACAAATTTATCCTCATATACAACTACCAAGGAAGACATAAGTTATGTTTTGGGGAGAAAGGAACCCTAATTGTCATATTCAATCATGTTTTTTCACTCTTCCCCCAACTGGGTTCAACTATAAGAACAAACAACTAATGATTCCTTTGCTTTTAGTGCATGATGATGATGAATATAAATTTTCAATTGAGATAATTTCTTAAAGTAAAACCTCATTTTTATTATTTATAAGACAATTGACAAGTTTTAGGCAAATGATGTTTGTTTAATTGCAGTTCTATTGTTTATATTTATAATTTGAGATAATTCCTTTGCTGCTTTATTATCATTTGTCAATAAAATAATGTAATTTTTATGGAAAATTTGTAATATGAGATATAAAAGAGATTTAAATATGTTTCTTCTCCTTTATTCATTTTCTCCTTTCCAACAATTTTCTCTTTTTTTTCTTTCATTCACTTATGTCTATTTTGTGAATATTATTGGTATCTTTATGGGTTACGATGAACAGACGTCAATATCTGTCACCATTGAACCTGCATTAATCACCAACATTTTTCTCTTGAAATGTGGATTGGTCGTATATATTTAAATGGTGACTCTTTGTTGTCTTATTAATTTATTTTTGTTTTGATAGTATTTTAGAATAATAAATTATTTCGTAAATCTATTTTGACCCATCTAATCTTTAAGTTTATTAATGTGTTTTGTGTTATTTTCCCTCGCTTGACAAGTCTTCCCATTTTCTTATAAAAAATGGTGGGAGCTTTTTGTCTTGTCCTCTACAAGTTCTAGTCTTAGTTTATGCAAGTAATATTGCTTTTGCAATTATTTTTAGTGATAGGTTTATCGACATCCTCTCCAATTTGTTAAATGTTCGATTCTTTTGTTAATTTTGCTGTCACTTTGGACTCTTTGAGATTGGTTAGCGTGACTTGAACCCAAGCCACATTTGAAGTAGTAAACACCCTTAACCATCAAGCCATCACATGAAGTTAAAGATGTTTTTATGAATTGTTACCAACACTTTTGTTGTTATGGATGTTAGAAGTATAACACATATCATTCGCTCATGTAGTTTTTAGTTTCATATTTCTTTGTTAGTAAATATGATAAAATATCATTAATTTAATGTTTAAATTATAAACTAAAAAATCATTACAATTAATTTAGTGGTTAAAACATGTTAAAAATTACATATTATTTAGGGTTAAATTATTATTTGGGACTTAAATTATAATTATTTTTACATTGGGACTTAAACTTTTTCTTGATCCAAGTTAGGTTTTAAATTTGGCAACTATTCCCATATTGAGATCTAAACTAGGGAATTGTTCTCACGTTAAGGCTTTAACTTTTTTTTTTTGTCCAAGTTAGTTTCTAATATTGGTAATTATTCTCATGTTAAAGCCTAAACTCAACGATTGTTCCCACATTGGGTATGAGTTTTAGGATTTTTAAGGAAATATCAAGGATTAACTTGAACAAAAGAAAAGTTCAAGCCTCAATAGAGGAACAATTACCAAGTTCAGAGTCTAACTTGGAAAAAAAAATTTAGGCACCAATATAGAAACAATTGCTAAGTTTAGAGTCTAACTTTAACCCAAAAAAAGTTCAAACCCCAATATAAAAATAATTATCAAATTCAAGCCCTAAAAAATGATTTAGCCCTATTTTTATTTTTAAAATAAAATAACATTATTATTTAATGAATTTGTAATATAGCTACTCTATTTACATTCCCTCTTCATATATCAAAACAATAAAGATAAAAAAATATGAAGTTGCATTTTGCTCGATCCTTTAAATATTATACAAAGTTTTTTTAGAATGTTTATATCTATTTTACTTAGGGTAAACTACATTTATGGTCACTTTTATTCACTCAGATTACATTTTAGTCACTTATGTTTGAGATATTACGTTTTAGTCACATATGTTGTAACATTTTAGTCATTGAACTGTTAATTACTATTAAAGATATAACGAAAAACTGATATTACACGTTAAATTATTATTTTAAACAAAAATTTTAGATTAAATTATGAAATTGATTCTAATATTTATTTTGTTTTCAACAATTTAATTTTTTTTTTTAAATGTTTGACATATCAACTTATGGGTGTGAGTTGCACGCGCTCCACAAAAAGGGCGTGCAGTATGTGGGAATTAGGAGTCCTCGTTGTCATAATTTTGGGGCTTTGGGCTTTTGAAATTTTTTTAATAATCAAGAAAGAAAAAGAAAAGAAAAAAAGTTGAAAGTAGCGCGTGAAGAAGAAATTTTGGACTTGGGATGGGGACAGAATCCCGTGAAAGCGAGGGAACAACCATTATTGCTCCACTGATTTTTTTAATCTTTTTTTTTTCATCACACGTTTGGGTTAATGGATATGAATTAATTAAATTATTATATTATTTTTATAATTTTTAATTAATTATTTAATTAGATCAAACTAATTAAGAATTAGTGATTTTGGTGGTTTGATGGCTGATTTAGTTCTTAAAATATTAATTTTATTTATTTATTCTCTAATTATTCATAATTAATTTTTTTGCATAAGATGTCGAATTGAAAATAGTTTGAACTTAATTTGAAATATCCCAAATTGAACCTACCCAAACCGCTCGATTGTCACCTCTATTATTAATCATACAATCATTAGTTATACAAATTTCATCAAATGAATTATATTTAATTTTACATTCAATGATCCAATTGAATCGTTTCTCTACAAGTGTTATGACATTATGTGCATTTGCATTTACCTAATTATGAACGTAATCAAATGATTTATACTATTAATCATATAATAATTAATTATACGAATATAACTGAAATAATTATATAATTAATTGTACATTCAATGATCCGATTAAATCGTTTATGTACTAGTGTAATGACATTATTTGCATTCACATTTTCCTAATTATGAACCTAATCAAATGAATTATACAATTAATCGTACAATCATTAATTCAGCCTATGTATGAATGTAATAACATCATGGTGTACAAGTAATTTCAAGAGTATTGATTAATTATACAATCGTCTAATTGCTAGCACAACCTAATAAATTACTACATTAATCCTACAATCATTGATCCAATTTAACAAATTATATATAAATAATCTTAAGAGTTTTGATCATATCAATATTTATTTCAATATGAATTCAAATTATTTTGAGTTTAGTTTCATTTCAATTTTAAATTAGGTCAAGTTGTAATATTTTCATATGTAAGCACGAAATGATATAAATTCAAAAACATTGACAAATTTAAGTTAAAACTCAAATATTAATTTTATAAATAGCACATTTAACTTTAAAAATATTTAATTTTTTTAAAAAAGAAATAAACCTTACAAAATCGAACTAATTAAGATACTAGCATAAATTCATCTAAATCCAAAAGTTGTCCATCTTGAATTCAAAGAAAACAAAATTATAATTAAAATATAATAAAAATAAACTTTGTTGGTTCAATTCCTTAAACATTTGCATGAAGACCACTAACACGTGATAGAGCCTTTCAAAAATTACTTTAAATGCTAAAAAAATAAAAAAGAAAAAGAAAATAATAAAGCAATTATCTATACAAAAATTTGAAGTTTTATTCAATTTTCAAGCAAAAAAAAATTCAATGGAAAAAAAAAATGTCATTAAAGTTTCTCTGCATGGTTCATTGCTAAAGCAATTTAACGTACAGTATGATAACAAGTTATTTCAAGTTTGAAGTTTATAAATAAATGTTTTAGATTTATTTTTAAAATCCAACGTCCACTGAAAATCACACCGTAACCGACACCCAATAATTGAAGGACAAAATGCACTTTTTTTTACATTACTCGCACGCTTTACATGCCCCAATTTGATGTTTGTGAGGGTCTTTGGGTGAAAGAATTATGAAATTTTTTGTATTAAAAGTTTGATTGTATTTAATTTTGTTTATTTAAAAAATAGGTAAATTAATTATTATACATTAGATCAAAGAATAAATTAATTATTTTTATTAAAATTTCATCTATTTTTTACTATTAAAACCCTACATGGCTGATAAAATAACCAAATAGTTTCACATAACATGTTATGCATTCCTCATTTTGATGTATAACGACTAGTTTTTAACAATAGAAATTAATGAATTTTTTAATAGAAAGACCAATTTGTTCTTTGATCCAGCGTATAGAGACAAATTTGACCTTTTTTTTTATAGATGAGACAAAATGCAATACGATTCTTAGTATAAAAACCTCTATAGTACTTTTACCATCTTTTTGGTCTTATTGTAATTTTATTTATTTACTTATACAAAGTCAAGTGTAACTTTATATAGAAGAATGACAGTTATAATTACAATTATGATTATAAATGATATAATTCAAATAATTATAATAAAAGTCAAAAGTTACAATACTACTAATAATAACAATGTTGTTTACCTCCTTTGGCCTAAGCCACATGGCATAGTAAGCCGCCTATGGAACACCCACGAACACCGTTTTGCTCACCACTAACTAGCTAGTCACTAGGAGACCAGTAGCATGAAAGGCTTGATTCCGACCAACCTCCCATTTTCCTTAAATGGATCCTGGTTGATCATAAACCTCTTGCTTTCCCTGGATGGATTATGGTCGAGCATCCACCTATTCATTTTGGAAGGATCTCGGCCACTGGTTCCTCAAGACATCTACACTTTTATTGAAAATGTGATTCTTTAAGTCACCACAACTCAAAAGGAACGACAGAATATGTCCTATTAAATACGTCCTTTCCATACATTCCACAATAATGGTCTAATAACAAGACCGTCACGTTACCACTACCAAGCACAGGACCTCCCCTATATATACCTATTAACACAATGAAGAGGGGTATTCACTCTCCAAAATTCTAGCCTCCATATTGTCCTCTGCATCCTTAGCTTCCTTGCTCACTTATCACTTCTAGCTCTTCAACTTGCAGGTGAACTAACATTTTCCGATACTATCACATCTACCTCCATATTTCCTCCCTTGTTGATAATATCAACAAATATATTTCCCATAAAAACCAATAACAATATATTTAAACTTAAACCAAAATGTATTTATAATCATAGTAAATAATTTAATGCTTAATTTTTTATTTACATAAGTCCAAATTTCAAACTTAACAATACCTTCCTTTCTTTCTTTCTTTCTTTTGTGATAAAAAATTAGATCAAAACTCATTTTTTCCCCTTATCAATATCCTTAAGCAATACTTATTTTAACATTTTTAAAAGGAAGATTATGTTTACTTTTATTTAAAATAATAATAATTTTAGAAACACATCTGATACATTTATTATAGCAATTTGATGTTTCAAAGAAACATCCTATGTAACATATCTAATAAATTGCCGATTGTTATCCTATAAAATTGACATGTATAATTATTAATTAATTAAAAAATAATTAAGGATTTAGAATCAATTAATTTAAAAATACAAAATATTCATCATACATTAATTATCTAATGGACATATCTTTTAATAACACTATATTTTCTTTCTTCTCCAACCAAAAAAAATTATGAGAATTATATATTAAAACGTGTTAAAAAGACAAATTAGTTTTCCATGTTAATTATGGTCTACATCATAATTTAAAAAGACATTTTAATTATGACCTACATTTTTTTTTGAACATAAACTTAGAAAATTAAGCGAGCATCGATTTTAATGAAAATTTAATGTCTTATTCAAGCCAACATCTCACATAATGTGAATAAATTTTCACAATAATCAATTTTTAAATTAATATAATTTATTTTTTTAAATTCATATTATTTTTAAAATTTAATCCCTAATATACATATTTAATCAAAATAAGTAAAAACCGTGATTTTAAAAAATAACATTTTAGAATTATTCTATCACGTACAATTATAATTTTAATAAATTACTTTTTCAAGACATAAATTTAATAAATTTAATGTACATAAAATTTGTTCAATTAAACGTGCTTTCACTTTCTCTCTTCTTAAAGCGGTCTATTTTCTTGATTAAAATTTAAAAATGACCTAAAGTCCTAATAAAAAAAATTAGCATATTCTACTAATTTAACCCAGTAAAATACAAAAATCTTTATTAATCTTAAGTGAATATTTGAAAAGAAAAATAAAATCAAATGCACTTTCCACGTGGCCACTGAAAAAAGGTATCCAAAGCTTAATGATCTTCACGCATCTCGCGAGATGATGAGATATAGGTTTTCGTTTGTGAAATAAAACTACAGTCTTGGCATAATTTGTAACATTAAAACCTAAAATTAACTTTTATAAATCAATTTTATATAGAAAGTAAAATTCAAAATTGTTGCTTTTTTTAATAAAGATAATTTTTTGGGAAAAAAAAACAAATTTACATATGTGCTAACGTGATAATTTTTAACAATTCCAAACTTTTATATTTTTACTAGTAAAAAGGTAAAAAATTCACTAATAAATTATTAAATAAAATTTATATTAATTTTATTAAATATTAAAAGTTATTTTTAATATACTAAATTTTCATTTTTATAAACGACGTCAGGTGTTTTATTTATTTAATTGGGTGTATCAAATAATAATCTTAATCAAATTTATTAAATATTTCAAATGAGTGATTATGTGTTAAACTAAATACATAATTTAGATCATATTTAAATTAATTCTCAAAATTTTAAATTTATCTAAATAAAAAATAAATAAATGGCCTTTTTTTTTGTAAATTTTTTTTATAACAAACAACTGCTTACCCATTTTCTTTATTTGTTTTTTCTTTTTTCGTTTCCCTCTTCTCTCTCTGGCTTTGAGAAATCTCAAGTTTTCAGCTTCCTTTCCTTCAAAAACCCAAAACCCTTGAAGCGAAAATTTCAAACTCCAAAATCCCAAAATGGGGAAGTACATTAGGAAGGCCAAAACGGCAGGGGGAGTTGCCGTAATGGATGTCTCGCAGGCTTCCCTCGGTGTTCGGACCCGAGCCAAAACCCTCGCACTTCAACGCCAGAAATCTTCCACTTCTCCGGCTACGGTTGCTTCGGCTCCGGCTTCAGGAGACGGCTCGTATCTACAGCTTCGGAGTCGACGGTTAGAGAAGCCGCCGCTTGTGGTGCACCACCATGATTCGAAGAGGCACAAGCAGCAGCAACAGCAACAACAACAACAGGGGTGTAAGAAGGATAACTTTGGACAGAATCCTAACCCTAATTCGAATTCTAGGGTTCAAGCGGGTATCGAAAAGAAAAAGGAAAGTGAAGTTGGAAGCCAAGACATTGTGCAAGATGACAATGGAAATGATAATATTATTAACTACAGCAATCTTAACAACGATAATAATAATGAAAGCAATGATTTTGGTGGTGTTGAAGCTTCTTTTGGAGAAAATGTTTTGGATATTGAAGCTAGAGAGAGGTTGGTTCATTTCTTCTCTCTTTTTATTTCTTTTTTATTATTTTTCGCATTGGCTTTGGAATTTTGGGTTTTAATTTTTTCTATTGGAGCTTTCATTTTAATTGCTTATTCCTTTTAAGGAAAAACATATTATGGCTGTTTGATTTTCTTTTATTGGGAAACAATACAGAGTTTTGATGTGAACAACACTTAAATTTTTTTTTTTTTTAAATTTTAGAACGCAAGAAATGTAGAAACTTTTACTTCAACTGAGTTTTTGAGTTTGTAGTTTTAGGAAGAATTTTAAGCATTTTGGACTATATTTCATGTATTTTTGTTAGACCATGCATTTACCCCCTTGCCTTTGATGTCTTGGACACTTAGGTTCCCCACAAAACATGAAAAAATTTAAAAAGAAACCTTAATTCATGAGGGATTCTGCTATGGGTTTTTTTTTTAGTTATATTCCAACTTCTTTTTGTTTATAGGCTGATTGAGCTCTGGGTTCTAATTTAGTTCTATTTTCGCCCCAAGTTTTTTGCAGTGCTTTTTTCTAGCAAGGTTTAGAAATTATCTTTATGATATAAGATTCCCTTGAATCAATTGCTTAGAAGAAGTATTCTTTGTTTGTGCGAAATTGTTGCAATTTTATCTCTGATCTGTTTCTGTAGTCTTTCCCTTGCAGAGAAATTAAGTCACTCGACTTATATCCTTTATTGCCTTACAAGCTTAACTTGGCTATTAATTATTCTTGCTGTTTTGGTTACTTCTGCATTTTGATATTTTGAATTTTATGGAAGCAAGTAGTTGTATTGTGGTAGAAACCCTTGTTTCTGAAATAAAATTATGCCATTACCAGCTATGTTACTGGGACTTGGTGTAAGTGTCGGATATGAATTAATGTATGTGTATTGTATATGTATGTTCAATTTATTCTTAGCTTTTTCATGTATTTGGAAAATCATATCTTCGTATCTTTATACCCATATCCATATGTTGGACAAGGGTGTCATACAAAAGTATTTCAAGAAAAATGAAGAGCCTGAAGAATATAGATTACCAGCCTTCCCTTGTCACTCGCAACTTTTTCTGTTTTGTTAATATAATTGATTCCTGCCCCATTTTTTCCCTTTCATTTAAACTTATTATGCTTTTAAAAACTTGGGTTTGTCTAATTCTGTGGTGATATATATTAAATATCTTTAGGCCCTTTCATTTAGGTATTTCTAGGCATCTATGCTGCTAAATTATTCTAATGGAAAGGAACAAAACTATTTCGTGTTTGCCAATTGAGTATTAACTGGAGTTGCGGGTTTGATATAACGTTCCTCCAATATAATTAGTTAGGTTTTTTTTTTTTTTTTTGGGGGCATGGGTAGTTTAGGAAATGTACAAAAAAAAACCATTTTGTGTTTGTTTTCTTTTTTTCATAGGGATTAATGTTCAATTTGAGCTTATCTCTTTGGAAGGTGTCTAATTTACTTTAATTTTCCATACTTGAGCATAGGATATTCTGAGTAGAGCCTTTAGTTAGTGGATGTCAAATCTGATCATTTGGAGATTCTAATAACCAGAAGATTTGTTTTTGTGACTCTTCTTTGCTTGATATTTTTCAAGTTTGCTGCTTTGCTTTTTCTTTTTACTATTTGCTTGATTAAGCCAAATTACTATGATAAATTTTATTTAGTTTCAGTTGTAACCCCTCTTCTCCCAACATTTTTTTTTCAGAAAGGGCTCTGTCAGTCCATGTGTATCGAATGAAGTGAACTCCATGTATTTGTAAAGCCTTTTCTGCTGAAATACTGGTAAATGAAGCATGTCCATGTCGAAACAAAATCCAAAACAAAATGAAAATGGTGGAAAATCTTTCATTTCACCCCCTTGGATTGCAGAGCCATTTCGCTTGAATGTTTGACAGAAAGAGTCTTGTTTTTATCGTACACTGAAATGCTTAAACATTTTCAGCTTTATTCTTCAGATGATTGGTATGGTCTGGCTGTCCATTCAAGGTTGTTTCTTTTTCGGGGTATTGTAAAGCTGAAAAAAGGAACAGTTAATTCCTTTTGTACTGGCATCCTGGAAATGAGTGTTTTCGTGTAGATTCTCTCTCTTTTCATCAACTGATAGCTATTGTGGTGCAGGGGCACTAGGGAATCAACTCCATGCAGCTTGATAAGGGACCCAGACAGTATAAGAACCCCGGGTTCAACTACTAGGCCAACCAGATCAGCCGAGACTAACCAAAGAGTACAGAATTCAACGCGGCGACACATCCCGACATCACATGAAATGGATGAGTTCTTTACTCTTGCAGAAGTAGACCAGCAAAGACAATTCATCGAGAAGTATGGTTGTTGGAAACTTCTGCAGAAACTCTTTAGTATACTGTGGTTTATGATCTGATTAAAGATGTGGGGTTATTTGCAGGTACAACTTTGATCCAGTGAAAGATAAGCCACTTCCAGGACGTTATCAGTGGGAGAAAGTGGACCCCTAGACACCATTAGTGTTCCATCAGCACTTAAATATTTCCTACTAAATTATCAGTTGATCTTTAAGTTAGGTAGTTTTGGCTAGTAGGAATTAGCCTTAGTTGTAAAGGTGACGGTTTTATTTCCATTTTCCATCACCCTTAACTGTTAAAAAGAAAAAAAAATGTGTCGACTAATGGTCTGTAACATAACGGTAATGAGTTACAAGAAAGAAAAAAAGAAAAGTCTAACAGATCATCTTGAGAAGGGAAGGGAAGGGAAGGAAGGTGTAGGTTTAGAGTTTAGGAAGTTTTAGGGTCAGTTGATCTGGTACAGAATTTCTTTGTATTTTCCTCCCCTTGTTTGTCTATACTTGTAATGATGGAACTTTAAGACACTCTTTGGACTAAACATGATCCCTTTCCTCCTATCTTTTTGTCTTCTTTTTCCTTTTTGCACTTTAGTCATTTCATGAACTTAAAGATGATGATGATGCAGCCCGTCGGGAACAATGTTGTTTCATTGAGGCGTGACTGACTGCTTCCATGGGGTTAGCTTTCCTTTTAAATGGCTTTAACCCATTTCAGGTACATGCTTCTATGGGAGAATTGGTTAATTAAAGAAGCTAAAAAAATGGAGGACAAAGGTTACACGATTCAAAGGGGTATGTTTTAATCTTTTCTTATTTGCTATGCTCTATTTTAATCATCAATAATCATTGCCATAGTTAAATTTGCATATTTAGAGGGATTAATAAGATATCCATTTACTCATTTTATTATTAATAAATTTGAGGATTTATATTTATTTAAGCCGGATAGTAAGATTGATTCATACATAAAATTGTTAAAAATTATCCCTTTAACAACAAACTTTCACCAAATCCAACAGTTCTGAAATCACATCTTATTAAGATCATTGCACAAAAGACCCTTTATTGGATTAAACCCAAATTAATAAAATCAGTCAAATTTATGTCGAAGAAAATGTCAATTATTTCACAAATGGAGGAAGAAAGGGTAATGGTTTTTATTTAATTAAAAGAAATCAAACTGTTTTCCATTAAAAATTGATTGAGACAAATTTCAAAATATTCAATTCAACCCGGGGGGGGGGGGGCCCTCTTGAAAGAAATTATGAGAAGTTAATGGGGGGTTGAGGGTGATAGTGGAGGTGGGTGTTATTGCTAAAGTCTCATTGGATCAAACTGAAAGAATATTCAATTCCCAATGATTTTATTTTCCATTGTTTCCAAAGTAATTAAATGAAGTGGGTGGGTTTTTCATCTTTAAAATTCACAACTTTCCACTGGAAATTGATTGTTTCTTTTACCATCACCGCCAACATAAAACAAAAACAAATCTTCCTTCCACATGTGTATTAGGAATATAGTACATTTATTCAACAATTTAACACCGACACTCACTTCACGATGTAAATTATATTTATAAAAAAAATATTATTCATATTGGTTATTTTAATTATTCTTTTTCAATTTTTTAAATAATATATTTAAAATTTTCTTTATAAAACCATATAAAAACAAAAACATCATTATAATATTTATTATATTTTAAAAAATTATTTAAATTTTTTTTTAACCGAGCTGTTTTGTTGTTAACTTTTTCTTGCTTGATATAATATAGTGTCAAACTCATATAACTACAAATGCACATACTTGACTCTCGAGTACCACACAAGTGAACCCGTGGATCAAATCTTGATCTCGAGTATGAATGAACTTACTTTAACCAATAGTATAAAGATACCGATAAGTTAATTATATTTAAATATTTCGTATTTATTATATTATTTTTATTTATGTAATATGTATCAAATTTTCATATAATAATCAAAATTATGATTTTTATTTTGTTTTTCATCTAAAATTATTAAGTATTAGATAATCACATTAAACTTCGATTAAATTTAAAATCAAACTAAAAAATATAAATTATAAAAATTCAAAATTTTATTTAAAAAACATCAAACTCTTAGAAAATGGTTGACCTATTAAATGTAAAAGAATTTTGGATGTTTATTGATATTGGGAAAGGTTTGGATGTTGTTTGAGTCATTGGATTTAATATTTGTTGGACTTTTACTTATAACTGTCAACTGTAAAATCCTTCAAAATAAAAAAGAAGAAGAAAATCAGCAATGTCTCTTTTGAGTTACAGAGAATTGAAAGTAGCTTTAATGAAGCCTCTGCCACACAATTTGATTACAAAAAGAAAATGTGACATTTGCATAACTCTGCCATTTTCTCACACATAAGTGGTCCTCGAACATAAAAGCATTTTACATTCATTTCTTGAAATAAATATGAATGACGAACCTTATGTTAAACATGAATATATTCCAATATTCTTTATTACCACATAACAAAAAATAATCTTCAAATTAGTATAATTCAACACAATGTAGAGATGATTTGGTATAGAGAGGTGAATATTGAGGACCAAACCTGTATATTGTATTTTCCACTCTATTTTTTTAAATATTTATGTTTGACTTATTATATATATATATATATACATGCTTATATTTGTCACTCGTATTTTAATCTAGTTTATATAAGAATAAAGTAAATGGTAACCGAAAATAGACTTAATATTTGTATTCGATAAAAACATTCTATCTCCATTATGGACATGTTCTAAATGTTAATATTGTTAAAACAGACGGTTGCTAATTACTAAGTAAAATAGATTGTTTAAATAGAAGTGATGATTATAGTGACCACTTTAGTTGGCACTACGATAAAGCAATAATACTGAGGATTGTTTACACAGTTCGGTTTCCCTTCGTTTGTGGAGCCTAACTCAGTGAGTAAACCTACTATCTTTAATCCCAACACAACAATTTATTCAAGTTCTATCACACCCACAATCTTGTTTCTGTATCCGAAGATCTAGATCAATCACTTCTAAGTTCTCAACTTAGGCAGTAAACAAGTTTTGTTTACTCTCTCAAATGTACTCTCAAGATACGTCCCACTATGAATAGATAAGTGCTCTCAATACTTAGTTTCGAAACTTATATAAGTCTCGAATATATAGAAGTTCAAGACTTGCTAACACACTAGAGATTAATTATAATCCAATCTCCTATAAAATGGTACCTAAAATAGCAATACACGATATATTAATAAAAACCAATATAGAGTGGAATGTTGGAGATATGTCTTCAATGGGATCTCAATTCAATCTCCACAATCCAAAGAATCTGATTGCTTGATCCCATTCAATTCAATCTTCAAGATAAGTTTCTTCAAATAAATTGATCTTCATAATCGGGCTTATTTGAAGCTCAAATATTTTATTTCAAAAATTGACTACTTTAAATATGACAAGTCACAACATGTAGCAATATTAGGTATAATAGCCACTTCCATTGGCACTTTAACAGCCACATCAAATTCACTTGCTTCAACAAGCTTTAAAAAGTTTTTTTAAACAAAAACCAACTATTGTTGAATCGAGTGGTAAAACATTCGAGACAAAGCGGAATCCCAATTTTAGCATAAAAAAGTAATTTCGTTCATTCAATCTCTTAAAACCAAGGTCACCATTAATAAGTAGCTGAGAACAAGTATCTCACTTAACAAAAGCAGTTTTATGATTACCACCATTTAAACCTCACACCAAATTTCTTTCACGCTAACTGGAATGAGAGAATATTGCATGAAATAGCTAAGAGAATACTGCACCTCAACCATTGAGTTTCTTTCCAATTTTTGTTAATTTATGAACTGATAAATATATTTTACGACTCCAACGAAATAAATGAACTCTTTAAAAAAAAAATTTAAGTCTTCTGAGAGTTTATTTTATACTCTTAGTAGCAACTAAACTATTTGAGAACCCTATCAACCAATTTTACTTCGTCCAAATCTACCTTACAAAAAAGAATTAAACCATATGCAGAAAAGAGACGAGAGATCAAATGTCCTCTTCTTGAAACATAAATAGGTCTCCAAATTTTATGTAGTGCCGCTTTACCAATACTATTTTCCAACCTCTCCAAGCCGGAATAAGCAAGGTGAGAGAGGATTCCCTTATCGAATGCCTTTGCTTGTCTTGAACTACTCTATAAAAGCTCCACTCCAAAAGTATTTGCATAGTGGTAGAAATGATTGGTCACTTGAATCAGTTGTTGTGGTATCCCCAACTTCTTGCAAAGTATCTTCCAAAAAGTCACGTCTCACACGATCATAGGTCTTCTCTACCAAATCCATCTTAATAGTTATCTACCTTAGTTTGCCATTTTGAGTTCTTTTAAAGTGAATCACTTCTTGGGATGGTTTGTTACATGTTTATCAAACACAAGTTATCCAAAAGGACAACTGTTTAGAGGACTGTAAATAAGACACTTATGCTATTGAGTTATTTGAGTTTGACTCAAAAAAATTAGAACTCAATTTGGTAATTATCGAGCCAAGTTCGAGTAGCTCAAGCTATCAATCAAGTTGAATTCAAGCATAGTAATATTTGACTCGAACAACTCGCAAGCCTTACCAAGCTTTTCATATTTTTATTTTATTAAATTACGACATTACCCTTAAAATATATTATTAACACTAAGCTTAATCATTGAGCCAAGCTCGAGCTTGAGTACAAAAATTGATAAACAAACTTATTATATCTTGAACTGAACTTGGAACTTAAAAACAAATATTCGATCGAGCTCGAGTTGGACATCGAGCTCCAAATTTCAAATCAAGTTTAAAATTGACAATAATCAAACTCGACTCAACTCAATTACACCCTAGTTATTTACCTTCACCATAAATCATATGTCTTATAAAATACCTAAATCTCTATAAATCAAATGCTTTGACCTAAATTCCTTCATCTTCGTAATCCAATAATAAATTTAACCATTCACATTATTATATTTTAAATAAATAGCTAAAATCATAAAAGTAAAATGTTTAAAATATCTTAGTAATTTAATATAAAATATTTAATTTCAAAATATAATTTAAAAAATAACTATATTAAAACATTATTAAATTATATATGATTATTTTTATTAAATTATATTTAATAATTATTATATTAAAAGATGATTAATTAATTAATTATTATTAAATTATTTTTAATAATAATCCTATTAAAATTTAATAACAATAACAATAATCCTCCACCTAAAAAAGATTCTACTAAGGGTACTCTGGTTATTTCAATTTTTTTCCTTATGTTGTTACAACTCTATTCCATTACAATGAACCAAACACAGTTTTAGTACTATGTCTGAGAGTTGTTATTTTTCAAATGTATAGGCTTATCTATTTATAATTTAGTTGATGGGTTTTGTTTTAAGCTACATTAATGCGACAAAGGCTTTAGCCTTGGCATTGATAGAATATTATGACACATTGATAACCAAATTTGTCACAACCCAAGTACGACATATCTAAAGTGATTGCAAGTAACTATCATGATAAGAAAATCAACCTCAATGGTCCAAAAAGGTAGGTGGCCAAAATCGATAAAAGAATCAAGATCCACCAAACTGGTGAGGATGACAAAATCATCCATAAAATTATTTGTAAAAGTAAGGCTACATGCATAAATAATATTAAAAAACGTGTTAAAAGAGCGAACAAAAACTTTAAAAAATGAAGACTTTGTTAAGCAATGAAAAACAAACAAAAAACCATATAAAACATAAACATATGAAGAAACCGATAAAGAGCCACCCACTTTTCAAGAGAAAGTTTTGGTGGTCGATGGAGTTTTAGCAACAACAAACACTATCATTTGTCTATGGTGAAGATAACAAAAATACTCACAAAATAGATTTATATATGAAAAAAGAAAACACGGATGAAGTGAATAAAGAGGAAAAAAAAGAGAAAGTTGGTGGTAGGGAGGAAAAAAAAGACTAACACTGTCGTTGACAAAACAAAGAAGAAGTAAACCACTTGTAAAAAAAAAAATTAGAGTTTAATCTAAAGTGTGAGATTTTATAATTTTTGAAGTCGTAAATTTATCATTAAGCCAATATCAGTAACTTTGAGATGAATTTATTTTTTCTTTTATATTTTATTAATTTTTTTCATTAAAACTTTTTAAATAATGGTAAGTAAATAATTTTTGAATATGTCAAGGTTAACATATAAATTAATTAAATAAAAATTAAAACACTTAAATTTTAATTAAAATAAAATATAAATTTTGAGTAAAAGAAGTGAAATATAATACTTTAATAATTAATCCAGATTTCATTATTTTGTAATTGAAATAAAAGTGTATAAATAAATAATAAGAATGGTGTACAGATCTCAAGAGAGTTTTACGAGAAAATTTTAAAATGGTATATTATTGCTAGGTTCCGCATATTCTCCGCTATGTTACAAAATGTAAAATCTCACGAGATATTGAAAAGGGCAGTGGAGCAGGAAATGCTCGTAGCCACCTGAAAATCTCCCCGTTCACCCTTTTTCTTATTAAAAAAATACTATATTTATTTATTTATTTATTTCTTCTCTCTCTCATATGAGAGCTTGAGCCTTGAGCCTTAAGCTTTAAGCTTCTTTCTTCGAAAACCAAAACCCAAAACCCTTGAAACAAAATTTCAAACCCCAAAATCCCAAATGGGTAAGTACATTAGGAAGGCCAAAACGGCGGGGGAGGTTGCCGTAATGGAACTCTCCCAGGCTTCTCTCGGGGTTCGGACCAGAGCCAAAACCCTCGCCCTTCAACGCCTACAGAAATCCTCCACTTCTTCTCCGCCTACGGTTGTTTCGGCTCCGGCTACAGGAGACGGCTCGTTTCTCCAGCTGCGGAGTCGACGGTTAGAGAAACCGCCGCTTGTGGTACACCACCATGTTTCGAAAAGGCACAAGCAGCAGCAACATGGGAGTAAGAAGGATAGCTGTGTGCAGAATCCTAACCCTAATTCGTATTCTAGGGTTCGACCGTGTGGCGGCTCGAATTCGGAAAAGAAAAAAGGTGAAGACATTGTGCAAGAAGATAATGGAAATGATAATATTATTAACTACAGCAATCTTAACAACAATAATAATGAAAGCAATGATTTTGGTGGTGTTGAAGCTTCTTTTGGAGAAAATATTTTGGACATGGAAGCTAGAGAGAGGTTGGTTTTGTTTTTCTTTTTCATCTTTATTTTATTTTTATTTGTTCCATTGGAAGTTCGGGTTATTGTTATTTATTGCTTATTCTTATTAGTGAAAAATTATTGTGGGTGTTTGATGCTTTAATTGGGGAAAAATACAATTTTTTATATGAAAAACACTGTTTATTTATTTATCTCTTTTAGAACCCAGAAAAGTAGAAACTTTTACTTCAGCTGAGTTCTTGAGTTTTGTAGTTTTAGGGATTTTAAATTGTTTGGACATTTATTTCATCTATTTTTGTTGTACCATGCATTTTTTTTTCACTTAGCATGTATTTGGGTATGCTGGGCAGAGTGGAAAAGTGAAAGAATAGAAAGAAAAGAAAAGTAGAAAAATGAAAAGAAAATTAATTCTAAATGTGGTTGATATGAATGAGAAGTGATGAAAAACAAAATACAATATATGATTTTTTTTTTCATGCTCGTGAATAAAAATGACTTTTTCTAATTTGTAATGATTAAGTAGAGTAATAAGACGCAAGGGATGAAAGTTAAGTATATAAAATTATATTTTTTTAAAATTTAAAATTCTATATTTTTTCTCATTTTTTCTATTCATTGATGGTAAGGAAAAATATCATTTTTCTATTTCCCTCCCAAGCCAATTAATTAAAAGAAAGATTTTTCTATCTTTTTTAACTTTTTATTTCTTAATTTTTTATCCTTTTACTTTTCTTTACACCTTATCAAGCAAAACCATCTCGAACCAAATATACATACACATTCTGTCAAAAAATATATATATACACATATGTTTGTGTATATAAACCTTTTTTTCTTGTTGAGCTTCTGCTGTAATAAAATATCTGTTGACTAATGGAATTTTTTTTCACTTCCATTTTCACATTATTTCCATATTTCTTATTTGATTGAAGAAAGAGTAATTCACCCTTAAAATAGAGTTCCTCTATGGGTGTTATTGAGTTATTCCAACTTCTTTTTGTTTATTAGGTTTGATTGAACTCTGATAAATGATGAAAAATCATCTCTTAGCTTTGGTTTCTATTTTATTTTATGTTTTCTTTCTAATGCCTTTGTGCTAGGAAAGGTTTAGAAATTATTTTTATGACATAAGGAGTAGTGTTCTTTATTTGTCTGAAGATGTTACAATTTTATCTCTTCATCTACCCTTGCCGAGAAATTAAATCAGTCTGCTTATGTCCTTTTGTTGCTTCACAAGCTAAAGTTAGCTATTATTGATTCTTACAGTTTTTAACTACTTCTGAATTTTACTGTCTGATTTTGATGGAAGTAGACCTGACAACTTGTGTACCCATCTTGTGTTCATTCGTTTTTCTCATGATGTAGTCATGTTTAAATTATTTTATATTTTTATAAATTTTGATACATAAATAATTTGTATATAATACAATATGCAATATTTCTGTTTTCATGTTATAATTATGTTATTTGCTTGTATCATGGCATAATATAGCAAGTAGCCGTATTATGGCAGATATCCTTGTTTCTGAAATAGAACTGTCATTACCAGCTTTTCCTTGTCATTCATCACTTCTTCTCTGTTAATATAATTGATTTCTGCCCTCCTTTTTTTTTTTCCAATTTAAACTTAGAATGTGTTTAAAACTTGGGTTTGTCTAATTATGTGGCTATATATATAAAAATATGAATATATTTCCTTTGTTAGGTATGTTAGGCATCTATGCTGCTACATGATTCTAATGGAAAGAAACAAACCATGTTGTTTTGCATGTGTTGGATGCCTGATTTTTTTAAGATAAAAATTTACGTTAGAGATTTTTCTGTTTGTTTCCTTTTTTTTCTTGGGGATTGATATGCTAATTGAGCTTTTACACCTTTGGAAGATACAGTTCTAAGTTACATTTATTTCCATGCTTTGAGCATAGGATTCTGACACGAGGATTATGGTTGTTAATCTGATTGTTCTTAGATTTGAATAACCAGAATGTCACTCTTTGCTTGATATTGTCCGAGTAGTTTTATTTTGCTTCTTTTTTTTCTCGTCTTTTTACTATATGCTTGGTTAAGCCGGATTGCAATGATAGATTTTATCTCATATCAGTTGTAGTCAGACCCCTTTCATATATTTTTTAATTCTTTTCATTGCAGACCCTTTTTGCTTAAAAGTTGACACAAAGAACCTCTTATGTCTATTGTACACTAAGGAAGTCTTAAACATTTTGAGCTTTATTCTTCAAATGATTGATATCGTGTGCTTCTCCATGCAATGTTGTTCTTCTTTTTCTTAAAGGGGGCTTTGGGGCGAATATTTAATCTTTTTAAACCGGTTTTGTAGAATTGATTGTTTGCCTGTAGATTTTACTTTTGATTTACTTATAGTTAATTGTTTTTATGCAGGGGCACTAGGGAATCAACTCCTTGCAGCTTGATAAGGGACTCGGAGAGTATAAGAACCCCAGGTTCTGCTACTAGGCCTACCAACTCAGCAGATACTAACCAGAGAGTACAGAGTTCAACACGGCGACATACACCAACATCACATGAAATGGATGAGTTCTTTTCTCTCACAGAAGAAGACCAGCAAAGACAATTCATTGAGAAGTATACTATATCTCTTTCACCCTGTTTCTCACTTTTGTGATTGTTTGAATTTTTTGCACAACTCTTTCTTTCATCACTATATTGTGGTTATGATCTGATAAAAGATGTGGGGGTTATTTACAGGTACAACTTTGATCCAGTGAAAGATAAGCCACTTCCCGGGCGTTATCAATGGGAGAAAATGGACCCCTAAACGACCATTAACATTCCATCAGGACCCATATTTCCTCCTAGAATCTCACTTGATCTTAAAATTAGGTATTTCTAGCTAGCAGGATTTAGTACTAGTTGTAAAGTTGTAAAGGCTGACGGTGTTAGTTCCATGTTCCATCTCCCTTATTTTACTTGTAAAAAAAAAGTAGGACCGTTGAAGAAATGTGTCGACTAACTGTTTGTAACAAAACAACGGTAACGATTTACACATACACAAAAAAATACGAATCGAATCCTTTGTTTAACAGATCATCTGAGAAGGGAAGGGAATGAGGTGTAGGTTAGAGTTTAGGAACTTTAGGGTCTGTTGATTTGTTAGAGTTTCGTCCTTGTTTGTTTATACTTGTACTGATGGAACTTTGAAACACTCTTTGGACTAAACATGGTCCCTTTCTTTTTATCTCCATGCGAGACACTGATAACTTTGGCCATTTAATGAACTCGATGATGATGATGCAGGCCGTGACCATGAGCAGAATTGCTGTTGTTTTATCGAGTCATAACTGACTGCTTCCATTAAACCTCTCATGTGTAAAATGGTTGATGGTTTCAGGTACTGGCAGGGATAAGCTTTTCTTATTGGTAATGCATTGGAAGGTTCTTGTATTTCATTATCATGTCCATTCTGCACTTTTAATTTTGTTTCTTGGGAGAATTGTCAATTTAAACAGGCTAAAGATGCTCAAAAATGGAGGACAGAGATTATTACATGATACAAAGGGGTATGTTTTAATCTTTTTCTTATTTGCTATGCCCTATTGTGAGCATCAATATTTTCAGCTTTATGGATTGTTCATACTCAAAACAGAATGGACTTCAATTATTGTATTTAAAATCAGGGCTACAAAAATGCAGGTCCTTAAAATTATACAACCAAACTTAAAGATTATTTGAGCCTTTTCATAGAAGATAAGCATAAATGAAACCCGAGTTTTTTCCGTCATTGTAACACAATCTAGACTCTTTTTAAGACGATTTGGTGTAGTGATGAATACCAACGGCTAAACACAAGATGGCAAGGGGAACTAAGAACTGAAGGAGCTTGATGATGAACTCGGACGTCTTGTCTTGATTATAGTGTGGCTGGTTCGGGGGTTTATATGTCGTCTTCTTAGGGATAGTTGAGATGTCGATCTCTCCGACATAGTATTGATCCATCATGTCTCGTGCACTATCACTGTGCCCAACATCCTCAAAATCATCAGTGGCATCCTTCCCTGTAACATATACAGGCAGTAAAACCATATCAAGCTCTTTGCACAATACTACATTGCTCCGACACGTCATCCAAGTATCATAGGCAGTATACATAATGATAACGGAAGTTGGATGAAAATAGACCAAAGTTTGTACCTGTTGCTGATAACAACACTTCGTCGCCACCAGGATGGTCTTCCAAAAATTTTGTCACATCGTAAACCTGTTGCACGAATGAGACTGACACTAACATGAATAAATCGTGCTCTTCAAACATGTTGTGAAATCTATTACTAGAGACACGAAGTACGGAAGTTTGTCGCTTTGGATTGAACTCTTCTTTTATTGTAGCGGATAAGGGTCTTGTTTTTTTTTTTTAAAGACACTAAAACCCGAGGTCAAGTTTTACAACATAGGTGCATATACAGAGAAGAGCTTTTGGTTTTGGAGAGATCATAATTGCATAATCAACACCACAAGAGGCATGAGGAAAAGCCCTACCCTGAGACACCTAGGTTCAAAGTTACCCTCTTCTTAGTTTGGTTCTAGAGGCTATCCAGAAGAACCCTTTATGACCCCTATATTGATGGTAACAGCAAATGTCTAACCATGGAACTAAACGACCATCAGCTGTCTATCCACAAAGCTATGATTACTTAGACTCGGTGTGTGTTGGATATGGATATGTATCTGACATGGGTATGGCTAGTTTTTCTAAGTTTTTCCATGAAGGATACTTGAAGGTCATATCTTTGTATTTGTGTGTGAGACACAGTGTCGGATACAGATACTCCATGAAAAATGAAGCATCGAGCAACATAGTTGAAAAGCTCTCGAACCTTGATGTTCTCACATACTTTAAATCCTGGGTATACTAAAATTCTCAAACTAGGCACTACCACAACTCGTTAAGCACAACAGCATAAGGCCTTGCATCATGGCTTAGATGATGATGAGCGTGTGTCGAATACAGATTTTAACTAGAACAGCTTAGTTCAATTGCAATGTAAACAATTCAAATCCCACATCGATTAGGAGATTAAACTCCCACATTCAAAAAGCTGCTCCTAATGGGTTTCATGGGATCAATAAAAAAGGCCAAAAAAATTTTAAAATGAAATTAAAAAATGAAAGCTTGAAAAAGTTGAAAAATACCCAACGCCAACATGCAAAATCCTTTAATTTGACATTAAAACAAACACATTAAGCCATTGTAATGAAAAACAGGGAGAGAAAAAAAAGACCTTGCCGTTGATGATGAGCCAACAATCTTTGGGGGTGTTGTGCTCAGAGACTTGAGCCAAAGTGAACACCTTTCCATCACCAACCATTTTTCCTTTTGCTTCTTTTTGGGTTTAACTTTAACCCCTCTTTCTCTCTCAAAATCTCAGGCTTGTATAAGCAAAATAGCAAATATACATGTAATAAAGGAGTGAAAAATACTGGGAAAGAGGGATCTGAGAGAGAAAAAGTGGGCAGTTTTTTAAATATTTTTTGAAGCAGTTAAATTTCTGTGGGCTAACCAACTAATCCATAGGCTTTTCCATTGGTTGAATTTCAGTAGTGACCTGGTAACAATAAATGTGGGAGAAACAAATAGGGCAGGACAAGTCATATTTGCAATAATTTGCTAATGAAACCGACGCATATTTATTGTGGTTGGATTTTTTCCTTTTTTCTTAACTCCCATTCTGAGTAATCACAAAATAAAATTAAATTGTACAAATAAATAAACAATAGAAAATGATTGAAAATTAAACTCTTAAATGCGTAATTGCACGTAATAAAATTAGATATCCATAGGCTTATAATTATACATGATGAATTTCATTGAAAATGTGACGTGGAGTTAGATATTAAAGTTTTAGCATTTAAATTTTATCATTTGTATATGAAAAAGAAAGTATATCAAGAGTACTTTATATTAAATATCAATAAATGATATTATATAATTTTAAATAATATTCTATATAAAAATAAACATGCTTATAAATATAATAATATGAAATTTTACCTAAAAACATTATAGAATTTAATCTCTACCAATCGAAGTTCACTTTTTCTTTATGTATATTGATACTTCTATGTTCTTAATAACTCATTTAAATGGTATATTTCACAAGTTGTTAAGCATAAAAACCTTTTACATAGATATATACAGAACAACTGTCAAGTTTTTGGATCAAAAACTTCGAACATTAACATTTCTTTATAATAAACAAATTTATTAATATATTTTAATTAAAGATAAAACTCAAAATAACATTAATCGAGTTAATTGAGCTTGATGTCTTTCATTCAAAATATAATTCAATAAAATCCAACACTTTTAAGTAGTTTTAAGGATTTGTATGAAAATAAATATACGTACTCTTTTTTTTAAATGTGTACAATTGAAAACAACGGCAACGATTTTCACATACAAAAAAATATGAATCGAAGTACTTTGTTGAGAAGGGAAGGGAATGAGGGTGTAGATTAGAGTTTAGGAACTTTAGGGTTGTTGATTTGTTAGTGTTTCGTCCTTGTTTGTTTATACTTGTACTGATGGAACTTTGAAACACTCTTTGGACTAAACATGATCCTTTCTTTTTATCTCCATGCGAGACACTGATAACTTTGACCATTTCATGAACTCGATGATGATGATGATGCAGCCCGTGACAATGACCAGAAACGATGTTTTATCGAGTCATGACTGACTGCTTCCATTAAACCTCTCATGTATAAAATGGTTGATGGTATTTCAGGTACTGGTGGGGATAAGCTTTTCTTATTGGTAATGCATTGGAAGGTTCTTGTATTTCATTATCATGTCCATTCTGCACTTTTAACTTTGTTTATTGGGAGAATTTGTTGGGATTTTTGACAGCGGCAAAAAAGAAAACTGAGCAGAGGAAGAAATACATGACACAGAACAAGGAAGCAAGAAAATTTTACTTGCTCACAAAGTGCAGCAAGGAAGTAATAACTGATATCCTTAATTTTTCAATAAGAAAAACAATACATTTATAGCCAACCACATCACCTAACACTACCTAACACCATTAAGTAGCCTAGTAACTTTAATAAATATTGCTTGTACATACAAACAAGTCACTAAACTAGCCATTCAACACCTAAACATATCAAGCTGTCATCAGCTTGTTCATTTTCAACTAGACTGATTACAATGAAACTAAAACAAAAACCTTGCTGTTACAGCAAGCATACATGCTGCAGCATGCACAATTGCTAGCACATACTTCATCCGAAGATATTACAGCTAAACAGCATTGTAACATTTGTGCTGCAGCATGTTTACAAGCTGCATGCACTTCATCCGGAGATATTACAGCAACATGGTAGGCCAATTTTCAACAGAATTGTCAATTTAATCAGGTTAAAGATGCTCAAAAATGGAGGACAGATATTATTACATGATACAAAGGGGTATGTTTTAATCTTTTTCTTATTTGCTATGCTCTATTGTAAGCATCGATATTTTCAGCTTTATGGATTGTTCATACTCAAAACAGAATGGACTTCAAATATTGTCTTTAAAATCAGGGTTACAAAAATGCAGGTCCATAAAATTATACAACCAAATTTAAGATTATTTGAGCCTTTCAATAGAAGATAAGCATAAATGAAACCCGAGTTTTCTCCAGACTTTTTAAGACGATTTGGTGTAGAGATGAATACCGACTGCTAAACACAAGATGGCAAGGGGAACTAAGAACTGAAGGAGCTTGATGATGAACTCGGACTACTTGTCTTGATTACTGCTCGGGGGTTTATATGTCTTCTTCGTAGGGATGGTTGAGATGTCGATCTCTCCGACATAGTATTGATCCAGCATGTCTCGTGCGCTATCACTGTGTCCAACATCCTCAAAATCATCAGTGGCATCCTTCCCTGCAACATATACAGTCAGTAAAACGATATCAGGCTCTTTGCACAATACTACATTGCTCCGACACGTCATCCAAGTATCGTAGGCAGTAAACATAATGATAGCGAAAGTCGGATGGAAATAGACCCCAAGTTTTTACCTGTTGCTGATAACAACACTTCGTCGCCACCAGGATGGTCTTTCAAATACTTTGTCACATCGTAAACCTGTTTTGCACGAATGAGGCCGACACTAATATGAATAAATCATGCTCTTCAAACATATTGTGAAATCTATTACTATAGACAAAAGTATAGAAGTTTGTCACTTTGGATTGAACTCATCTTTGATTGCAGCAGATAAGGGTCTTGTTTTCTTTACATAGGTGCATGTACAGAGAAGAGCTTTTGGTTTTGGAGATCATAATTGCATAATCAAACACATTAAGCCATCATAATGAAAAGCAGGGAGAGAAAAAAAGACCTTGTCATTGATGATGAGCCAACAATCTTTGGGGGTGTTGTGCTCAGAGACTTGAGCCAAAGTGAACACCTTTCCATCACCACCCATTTTTCTTTTTGCTTTTTTTTCGGTTCAACTTTAACCCCTCTTTCTCTCTCAATATCGTAGGCTTATAAGCAAGAGCAAATATATATGTAATAAAGGAGTGAAAAATACTGGGAAAGAGAGATTTGAGAGAGAACAAGTGGGCAGTTTTTAGTAGTGACCTGGTAATAATAAATGTGGGAGAAGCAAATAGGGCAGGACAAGTCATATTTGCAATAATTTGCTAATGAAACCGACGCAATTTTATTGTGGTTGGATTCTTTTTCCTTTTTTAACTTTCATGTGATTAATTACAAAATAAAATTAAATTCTACAAATAAAGGAAGAATCGAAAATAATTAGGAATTAAAATTTCAAATGTGAAATTGGGCAACATTAGAGATTCAAATGTGTGTAATTGTACGTGATGAGTTTCATTGAAGATGTAGTGTCGAGTTAGATACCGAAAGTTTAAATTTAAATAGTCTTTTGTGTATGAAAAAAATTATATTAAGAATGTTTTACGATAAATATCTATAAATGATATTATATAATTTTAAATAATTTTTAATATAAAAATAAATATGCAATTTTAAATAAAAACATAATAGAATTTTGATGTCTACCATTGGAAGTTCACTATTTATGTTTATTTTTCGTGTATTGGTGCTTCTATATTTTTAATAACTCGCTTAAATGATATATTTCACAAATTCTTGAGCATAAAAACTTTTTACATAGATATATATATATCCAACAACTATAAAGTTCTTCGACCAAAAACTTTAGATATTAATATTTCTTTATAATAAACAAATTTATTAATACAAAACTCAGTGGCGAATAGTGGCCCCTAAATTGGAAAATTTATGTTTAGGCCTTTAAATTTTTCTTAAAATTTTAAATTAGTAAAGGTAAAATTATACTTTGGCCCCCCTTAAAATTATAAAAATTCTATTTAATCCTTTAAAAATTGTAAATATATAGACTATAAAAAATTAAAATTTCTTTCGGCCCCCCTAAAAATTTATTCTGGCTTCGCTCCTGACAAAACTTAAAGTAACATTAATCGAAGTAATTGAACATGATATCTTTCATTCAAAACATAATTCAATGAAACTCGACATTTTTAAGTAGATTTTAAGGATTTCTTAAGACACTTAAAAAGCTTGGATGGGCTTTCTATTAATGGCAAAATTTAAAGATTAATACTTTTCCAATCATGAAGCAAATTAATGATTGGAGTGATTAATATTCAACATTATTTTCTATATCTTACAATGCATTTTGTTTCATCAACGATTGTTCACTGCAACTTAAAGAAGAAACTCTATATTTATTCTAGGTCACATTATGTTTATTATTCTTTAACATTAATGTGCACAAAAAAAGAAGAAGAGAAAACAGCGTTCAACTAAACATTGTATGTGTTACATAGTCGTTAAAGCTCATTAATAACATGTCTTTTGTTAAAGGATTAGTAATCATTAATTCGGTGTTAATGTGATGAATTATCACTTTGTTCTTTTTACCACTTCCATTATTTTTAGTCACAAAAATAATAACTAAGTCATAGCAATATTTGTAGCTTCACTACAGTAAAATAGATTTTTAGCGGCGTTTTTTTAGGCTTATAGTGTCGCAAAAAATGCCGCTAAAATTTACGGCGTTTATGTGAAAAAACGTCGCTAAAGAACATGACATTTAAAAAAAAATATTTTAATTAAATAAATATTTATTTCTATATATTTTTAAGGACAAATAAAAAAATGCTATTTAAATTAAATTTTCTATGAAAATTTTAACTTTAAAACTAAATATAAAAATTGATGAATTTAAATTTAGAATTTAAAATAATAAATTAATAACACAATTAAAATCCAAAAGTTAGAACTCAAGTTATCTTAAATATTAAAATAAAAATAAAAACATAGAATCAAAACTAAAATAAATAATAAAAATTAGATTAAATATGAAGATATAAATAAAATACAGCAAGTCCTTTACTAACAGAAAGTCCAAATACAACATCTTGTTTGCGAACCTAAACAATATTGAAAATTGGAAATTTGATCTTTTATAAAAGACAAATTGCTAAGTTTTGAACTAGGAATTCTAATACCTCGGAGGACAATGCAAAGTTTAAAGCTTCATAAACTACACTCTCATCAGGACAAGATGCCAATGAACCTACAAACAGAGGGGAAAAATATTATAGATTTGAATAGTCTGCAAGTGTCTAAAGGATTTTTGTACACTACTCCAGTCTGTTAATGCAGAAGTCATTGAAAAGGTTGTGCATAATATGTGCCTACAACATACAAAATAATGTAACGTGAAACCCAAATTCGTTAACTACAAAATTGCAGGAAAAGAGAGAACAGCTTAATATTTCGGTTAATTTGGTTGGTTTTCGTTAACGAAACAAAATTAATCTTCAACATTTTTTCAATGGATAATTCTACATATCCAACCAAAATATCAGAACAAATCAAAATCTAGAAGCACAATACAATGAAGATATTAATCACCATCAGATGTTAAATTAACACATGCTAAAAGTTCAAAACAAATAAAATGAAGGTATAAAAACTTAATAGGACTAATCCTAACTAATAACCAAAATAACATTCAAATATTAAATTTTATTAAAATCTCTTTTGTTAACCAAATTGAATTTTTTATGGTTAACCAACAAACCGAATTTAGTCAGTTATAAATTGAATTTCAGGACCATGTCAAATTTTCTTAGAAAACTTCTAGTCAATAAAAATTTTGAGAAAGCAATCAAAAAACTCCAACACTCAAATAAACTACATATGAAAACTACATACAAATGTTTAAGATAAAGATTGATGTATTAGTATCTTAACCTCAGTTTTCTTCAAGTAACCAAGTTACGTACACTCAACACCTCAAACAGATTATGAAAGTATAACCTTATGACTTAGACAGAATTAATAAACCCTAATATAAAAAACTCTTCTGCTATACTTTGTTTAAGATTGTCTCAAAGGAATAAATTAAATAAACTCGACTTCCACAATAGAAGTACTCCTCAAAGTCCATTTTGCACTCTATACTTGTGTTGTATTTATACCATATCGTATCGGAGGAAGCTAAGAATAATTGAGTTGATTTTACAATCCTCAAATTTACCAAAAAAAGGAACAAGATTAGCGTTGTTTATTGGAAACAAGCAAAACACATAATTAACCCCTTAATATATTAAGTTTCGACTTGAACAGTTTTTTATTTGTATTAAGTGTGAGTATCTGTTTTAGAATGTATGACTTGTTCAACAATAAAAATATTGTTTTCGAAATGTTTATACTCAATTTTATCGTGAGTTTTTTTTCTGTCTGTTCTTATGGAAAACATTTGTTATGCTGAAAATATAAGCAAAAATAACTGTCAAGCACAACATTTGATTGCCAAAAGCCTCGTACAATATGCCAAGCTTGTTAGACTGACAACTGGCCATTGTGTAAAAAGACTTAATTTACAAAGGACTTAATTGTGTAAAAAGAAAAACTTCCGAGGCTAATGTTTAAAACTTAAAAGTTGCAAAAATCGATTTCTTTTCCTTCAAGACAAGTGTGTATTCTTATTTCCCTCTTCGATCAGATTCAGGGGAAAAAAATTGCTCCAAAAATTTCCAGTTTTCTATTCCTAAACCTAAGCGAGTATTTTCCATTGCTTTCTTTCTCCGTCATCGCTTCATCCTCGGCGTTCGTCTCCGAATCGTCGCCGGCTCTCTTCTACTGACGAGATACGAAAGCTAAACCCTCCAATTTACCCCTTCTTTTTATTCTTTTATTGGCGAAACCCCTCCAAAAAAAAAAAAAAAAAAAGAAAGTTAGGGTTTTTTTAATTTTGTGGAAGGATAAAAATGGCGGCTGCTGCGGCGACGATGGTTAGTTCAGCTGGAGGGTTGCTGGCAATGCTTAACGAGAGCCACCCTCAGTTAAAATATCATGCCCTTTCTAATTTGATTAGCTTCGTTGACCAATTTTGGCCTGAGATTTCCACCAGCGTTCCTATCATGTAAGTCTCGACTTTTTTTCTGCGGTATTTTTCTTTGTTTAGCTAGGGTTTAGGCTTTGATTGTTTTGATCTGATTGTTAGGTGGGAAAATTGAATGAACAGAAGTGAAGAAAGTTCTTTTTGATGTTTTGATTTAGTTACTCTAGAAAAGACCGAAATTTAGTTTAAATTTAGTAAGTTAAGTGGGTAAAATTCAATTTTTGATTGAGCTTGGGTTGGTTTACTTGTTCGTGGAGATTTGGCATGTTTAATTTTTTTTGGTTTAGCTGGAAAAGGTGAAATTTGGATTCAACTAAATTGTGGCCTTCCTGGGCATTTAGTAATCCATTGCTTTAGTCAAGCTATATGTTCTGCACAAGTAAGTTCAAATTAGGAAGAATTGAATGCAACTATGTTGCAATGTGGGTAATAGTTTGATCACTTAGGACATTGAACTTTTGAGTGAATACAAACAATGGGGACAATGATTTTTGAAAATTTCCACTGGATTATGAGTCATTTGTTCACTTTATTTGGAAAATTCCATTCATAGTTTTGTAGAAGTTATGTAGCCTGCATTCTGCAATGGGAGTGTTTCTGGTTCAAAATAGTGCACTTCATGAGTTTTGCATGTGAATACTGATCATATTCCCGTGTTTTTCAGAGAAAGCTTGTATGAAGATGAGGAATTTGGCCAGCATCAGAGACAACTTGCTGCTTTGCTTGTCTCGAAGGTCTTGCTCTTGTCTATCTGTCTGTATGCATGTTCATGTTGGTGACCAAATGCTTGTAGTAGCATGATTTCTGGAAATTAAACCACTTGGGTTCTTCTAGTAAAGGGGAAAAATCTGCACTCCTTGATTTGCATCTTTTTCTTTTCCTGGACAAGTTTTCCTACTCAACGTTGCTGATTTTGCAAATATTAGTGACCCCCAAAAAATGTTCCACTTCTGTAAACTAACAGAAAAAAGTGGTCTAATGTTAATATATAATTGTCAAAACAATGCTGCGGTGTATATTTGTGGAACATTATTAGCATTGCCTTTAAATTTGTAGATGAGAAGTAATAGAAGTCGATGCTTTCTCTCTTATTTTTTTATTTGATTTTGACTTTGTTGACTTTTCACATATTTAAGGTATATTCTAATTTTCTTCAGGTCTTTTATTACTTGGGTGAACTCAATGATTCATTGTCTTATGCTCTTGGAGCCGGTCCCCTTTTTGATGTTTCAGAGGATTCTGATTATGTTCATACTCTTCTTTGTAAGAACTTCGATTCATTTGCTATATCTTGTGATCACTAACAGCTGGTTGATTAATTGAAATTTGTTAGTATGTTGGTTGTCGTTGTATTTCACTGCATTTTATTTATCAGGCTAGTCTCAACATTCATTTAGTGTTGATTATATTTATTTCATTTTTTTTAAATTGGGTATTCCAAGCAGCTGATTTTTATGCTCTTAATTTTAGCCAAGGCAATAGATGAGTATGTCAGCCTTCGGTCAAAGGCAGCCGAATCAAGTAATGAAGCAGCAGTGGTTGACCCTCGGTTGGAGGCAATTGTAGAGAGAATGCTGGATAAGTATGAAGAGCTTTCTTTCTTATCCGATGACATATTTTGGAGTTAGTTTTGCTGTCTTACTATTTTTTTCATTTAGGTGTATCATGGATGGAAAATACCAACAAGCCATGGGAATTGCAATTGAGTGCCGGAGACTGGATAAACTTGAGGAAGCAATAACAAGGAGTGACAATGTTCATGGGACCTTAGCATATTCCATTAATGTCTCTCATTCGTTTGTGTATCGCCGAGAATATCGACAAGAGGTAAGAAGTTTAGTAGTTCATAGAACATCTGTAGTTTTTATAAATTGCATAGCCACCTTTTTCTTTTGACAATATTATTAGAACAATTAATATTGCCTTATTAGTTGCTCTTTTCTTGGAATTTGGTGCAACCTAGCAAATTCTGCAAGATCCTTAATGCCTGTATTCTTTGATTCATGCAGGTGCTTCGGCTTCTTGTTAAAGTTTATGAAAAGCTTCCTTCTCCCGATTATTTGAGCATTTGTCAGTGCCTCATGTTCTTGGATGAACCTGAAGGTGTTGCAAACATATTGGAGAGACTTCTTCGTTCTGAAAATAAGGAGGATGCTCTTTTGGCTTTCCAAATTGCGTTTGATCTTGTGGAGAATGAGCACCAGGCTTTTCTCTTAAATGTAAGAGATCGCCTTTCAGCTCTCAAATCTCTGCCTTCAGAATCCGTACAGCCAGGCTACAGTGATCCTGCTGCTGCTCAAAATGAAAATTCTACTGCTCCAGAGGATGTTCAGATGACAGATGAATCTTCTGCTGTTACAAAAAGTGTTCATGAGGCAGATCCTAAAGAAGTTATGTATGCTGAGAGGCTGACAAAAATCAAAGGAATTTTGTCTGGAGAGACATCCATACAATTGACTCTGCAGTTCTTGTTCAGTTATAACAAGTGAGGCATCAATTTTTTTTGTGCTATCTTCCAGTGGAACTAAATTATCGCGTTTCTTTTTTATATTTACATTACAAGCTATTGAATAGTTTGCATTCGTCTTGTCTTAGATCTGATCTACTGATTTTGAAGACAATAAAGCAATCTGTTGAAATGAGGAATAGCGTTTGTCATAGTGCCACAATCTACGCTAATGCAATAATGCATGCTGGAACAACTGTTGATACTTTCCTGAGGGACAATTTGGTAAGGCTTTTATCTGGCCGCATCTTTTCTTTCACTCTTTTAGACTATTGTATGTATTGGGTGTACTTAACCTTGAGGCTCTGATCATCAGGACTGGCTGAGTAGAGCCACCAATTGGGCTAAATTCAGTGCAACTGCTGGGCTTGGTGTTATTCACAGAGGACATTTGCAGCAGGGGAGGTCTCTGATGGCTCCCTACCTGCCCCAAGGTGGGGCTGGCGGTGGTGGGAGTCCATACTCTGAAGGTGGGGCTTTATACGCTTTAGGTCTCATTCATGCCAACCATGGTGAAGGCATTAAGCAATTCCTTCGTGATAGCTTACGTGGCACGAATGTTGAGGTATATGATTCTCTTGGTCTCTAATAGCTTCTCTTTTTATTACCCATAGATCTTTAAGTAAAGAGAAAATTTTAAGTGCCAACTTTCCATCTACTCACGAGAGTACATGCTTGTCAATTTATTAAGCTCTATCCCATTGTAGTTGGACTGTCCAATTGTTGGACAAAAAATAGCATTACCCTTGAGTAAGTCTGAAGTCAATATGGGGTACTTATGCAGGTTATCCAACATGGTGCATGCTTAGGCCTTGGGTTGGCAGCTCTGGGGACTGCTGACGAAGAAATATACGATGACATCAAGACTGTGCTTTATACTGACAGTGCTGTCGCTGGTGAAGCTGCTGGCATCAGTATGGGTTTGCTTATGGTTGGAACTGCAAGTGAGAAGGCAAGTGAGATGCTTGCTTATGCACATGAAACACAACATGAGAAAATTATCAGGTAAGGTTAGACTTTTGTGCTCTTGGTATTGAGGTGGATTTTATTGTGTTACGGTCTTTACATGTGTTGTTCCCATACGCTCTCAGGGGTTTAGCATTAGGGATAGCTCTTACAGTTTATGGAAGGGAAGAAGAAGCAGATACATTAATTGAGCAGATGACTCGGGATCAAGATCCTATACTACGTTATGGTGGTATGTATGCACTAGCATTGGCCTATAGGGGAACTGCTAACAACAAGGCCATTCGTCAGCTGCTGCACTTCGCTGTATCAGATGTGAGTGATGATGTTAGGAGAACTGCTGTTTTAGCTCTGGGGTTTGTCCTTTACTCGGAGCCAGAGCAGGTATGTGCTGCTTTACCTCATTTGTGTTGGTGTGGTGTGATCGATCTTTATTTCTCCTTTTACCCCATGTTTTTCTAACTCTAGTGTATCTTTGCAATTTGTCATTGGGCTATAAGAATTTCTGAAGATGTCGCTGTTTTGCATGTTTAATTCTGCAGACTCCTCGAATTGTCTCCTTACTATCTGAATCATACAACCCACATGTTAGATATGGTGCGGCACTTGCAGTGGGCATTTCATGTGCTGGCACAGGATTGAGTGACGCCATATCATTGCTAGAACCCTTAACATCAGATGTTGTTGATTTTGTTCGCCAAGGTGCCCTCATTGCAATGGCTATGGTCATGGTCCAGACCAATGAAGCCAGTGATTCTCGTGTCGGAATATTCAGGCATGCTGTTATTCTATCTTGTTATTTTTCTTCCTCCCTTCTCGATGTGCAACTATTGTACGTATATGTGCGTTATCTGACTTCTTTTCATCTCCTTAATCTAGGCGACAATTAGAAAAGATAATACTTGATAAACACGAAGACACAATGAGCAAGATGGGAGCAATCCTAGCCTCTGGGATCCTTGATGCTGGTGGGAGGAATGTAACCATAAGATTGCTTTCCAAGACAAAGCATGACAAAGTAACTGCAGTTGTTGGTCTTGCAGTTTTTAGCCAATTTTGGTATTGGTATCCTCTCATTTATTTTGTAAGCTTGTCATTTTCACCTACGGCTTTTATTGGACTGAACTATGACCTGAAGGTTCCAAAATTTGAGTTCTTATCACATGCAAAACCTTCGCTTTTTGAGTATCCAAAACCAACTACTGTGCCCACCACCACATCTGCTGTTAAACTTCCAACTGCTGTCCTATCAACTTCGGCTAAGGCTAAAGCTAGGGCTAAGAAAGAGGCAGAACAGAAGGCAAATGCTGAGAAATCAACTGGAGCAGAGTCTTCTGCTGCTGCCAATACTGGAAAAGGGAAATCATCTAGTGAGAAGGATGGAGAAGCCATGCAGGTATGATTTGTGAAGTTATCCTTAATTCTGTGGCTATATCTATACTATCCATTTGAGACTTTTTAAATCTTTCGTCTCTTATGATTTTTATATTATAGAATTTATAGTGGACTGGCCATCATTTCAGTGACTTGGGGATTTAATTTATAGTTTCAGAAGATTAGGATTTACTGTAACTCGTAATTGGATTCTGTTCCATTTGGACCTAAATTTCGTTACAACTCTAAGAACAAGGGATGAAATATCAAGTGCATTGTTGCTAATATTATGATGCTAGTTTGATATCAGACCAGGTGACAATAAACCGAAACTTCTGTATGCTAACCTTCTGTCATTGATTCTTTAATATTGAACAGGTTGATAGCCCTCCGGAGAAGAAATCCGAGCCTGAGCCATCATTTGAGATTTTGACCAACCCAGCAAGAGTGGTTCCTGCTCAGGAGAAGTTCATCAAGTTTTTAGAAGACAGTCGATATGTGCCTGTGAAATTGGCACCATCTGGATTCGTTCTTCTTAGAGACCTGTGCCCTAATGAACCGGAGGTGCTCTCTCTAACAGATGCACCCACATCCACGGCATCCCCGGCAGGTGGATCAACAGCAGCTGCAGGACAACAGAGTTCATCAGCCATGGCCGTTGATGATGAACCTCAGCCGCCTCAGCCATTCGAGTACTCATCCTGATTCCAATCCTGGAACTGAAACAGGGCCAAGAATGCTTTTATACTTGAGCAGTGCCTTTTGACATTACAGCTGTTCAACCTAGAGTGAAACTAGGAGAACTGATGCTCGATTCCTATCTTCAACTTAGGGAGATTCTGAGTTTAGATTACATCATTCTTAATTCCACGAGGATATGTTTTAGTTGGGTTAGGGTTGAAGTTAATTTCCCTTTTCAGGCATGAGTGTGCGTTTTAAAGGATGTTTGTCCCCTTCTTGATTGTTCCCTTTTTATCGTGTGTTTTTATTCCTTTGGAAAGATAGTTGTATACATTTATACATGTTCAACCGTTATTCCCTTTTCAAGGTTTGGTTTCAGCAATCATTTTAGGGTTTAGGTGCAAAAAACTAAGATTTGCTCCCTTGGTTCATCAAACGATGTCTGGTTTTATTATTTGCATAGTCGTTGAAATCGAATCACTGGGTCATGTTGGTCTGAAGAGAGATTAAATTGGTTGGACCGTGAATAGTTATGGATCGGAATAAAAATAAAGAAGGTTAAATCAATTGAATTGGATTTTATAATTTTTTTAATATATAAAATTTTCATTTTTATAAACTTTTAATAACTTGTTAAATTTAAAATAGATGAGTGGATTGGTTTGGTTTTAAAACTATAATCATTTGTGCTTAAATTGGAATTGGGTTTTTCTAATTATAAAATAATATATATTATAAATAAAAAAAGTCTAATTAGGTTCCCTAAGTTTTCGATGGCGTTAAAATATTTGAAATTCGACTTTCTACATTTTTGCTTCGGTTGGACTATTTCGAGTTGATAATTACTAAATTAAATTCAAAGGTTTTTTATAATAGAAATCAAATAATTTATGAGTAATGGTCATTTTTCATATTCGATTATTTGTAAGATTTATCCTAAAATATAAAGCTTCCAAAGAGAAAAAAAACAGAAAGAAAAAGAAAAAGATTGTTTTTCTAAGTTGAAAAGGGTTTGTAAAATTGAGTAAATGGGCCGTGAAATTCTGATTTTGGATTTAAGCCATTTTATTTATTAAAACCTAAAACCCAACCCAATCTAAGATAAAAAAGAAAGCCGAACCCTAAAAACCCTAGTCAGGAGTCGATATATTTTTGTTAGAATAGCTTCAGCAGCAGCAGGCCTAAACGATCAACCAACCAAAAAAGAGAAACAAGATGGTTTCAGGGTCAGGGATCTGCGCCAAGAGAGTGGTTGTGGATGCAAGGCATCACATGCTAGGAAGGTTGGCTTCCATTTTGGCCAAGGAGTTGTTGAATGGCCAAAAAGTAGTGGTTGTTCGATGCGAAGAGATTTGTATGTCGGGTGGTTTAGTGAGGCAGAAGATGAAGTACATGAGGTTCTTGAGGAAGCGGATGAACACTAAGCCTTCTCATGGCCCCATCCATTTTCGTGCTCCTGCTAAGATCCTCTGGCGTACCATTCGTGGGTAATTTCTCTTTTTAACTCTCTTCTCTCTATTGGGTTTCTTTAATGAAGGTTTTATTGTGAAGATTAGTTCTATTATTTGGTCATTGGATTTTTCTCATTGTAGAGTTTTGGATGAATTTTCTGTGTTCTCGTTGTTGTTTGGTTCTTGGGAAAATATAGGAAAGAAAGGAAAAAGAAATTATGAGTTTGCTTGATAATATGATTGCTGAATTTAGTGAATACTATAAGCTACAAATATCTATGAATTTTATGCTGCTGAAGAAAGGTATTTTGCTTTACTATGTACGGTTCATAAAGTATAAACACTGCTTTGCTTTGAGTTGAATTATAGTGAACTTTAACTTTCCTTTTGATTATTGATATCTGTTTTGGTTAAAGCATGATTCCCCACAAGACCAAGCGTGGGGCAGCTGCTCTTGCTCGATTGAAGGCTTATGAGGGGATTCCAGCTCCTTATGATAAGACAAAGAGGATGGTTATTCCTGATGCTCTCAAGTTAGTTTTGAAGCCTTCGTTTACTTCTTAAACATATTTAGAATTTGATTGCTTCAATGGCCAGTTATGTTTAATGTTTTTGTTCCTCTTTTGGTTTTTAAATTAGGGTTTTGAGGCTTCAGAAAGGACACAAGTACTGCTTGTTGGGCAAGCTTTCCTCTGAGGTTGGATGGAACCATTATGACACCATCAAGGTGAAGATTAATTACCCTGTTCAAATACAACTTGTCTTTCAATGCTTTTTGCTTGACTCTTTCTTTGGAACTATTTATATATTCATGCACGTGTCTGTGCGTGTGTGCATATATATATTCATGTGTGTGCGTGCTTGTGCACATATATATTCATTTATGATCGTTGTTCTTCCTTACTTTCCTTATATGCAAGGCATTGAATATTGATGTTGGCTTGTTTTTGTTTAAAATTTATCAGTGCTTGCAGCTTATTTTTAGTGTGGTGCCAATAGAATAATTTTACGATTAGTAAAACTTGGAAAAAGTTTTTAAAAAAATTCTTACATGGAAGGAAAAGAAACATCATTTTTATGTTTTGTACTCTCAGCCTGTTGCTCAGGTTCTAGTATGAAATGTCTTGCTCTAACATGCGTATCTGACAGGCTGGCATTGGCCAAATTTTTCTAGGATATTTTTCTTATATTTTCACTGTCATAGCCTCAAGTTCATGTCATTATTTCCATAAATGTTATTTGCTTGGATGAATTATGCTTGTTATTCGTTGTGTGATTTTGAACTGTTTTAACCTTTTTTGTAATATATACAACTATCTACACGCTGGGCCTTTGAGTTTATTACATCTTGTTACTCACGGCTGACCTATTCTTCTCTCCAGGAACTCGAGAGGAAGAGGAAGGAAAGAGCTCAAGTGGCATATGAGAGAAGAAAGCAACTCACTAAACTTAGGGTTAAAGCCGAGAAGGTTGCTGAGGAGAAGCTTGGTGCCCAGTTGGAAGTTATTGCTCCTATCAAATATTGATTCAAAGATGATTGAAACATTCTGGTTACGTTTCAGTGCACTTCCATAATGTCTTTTTGAGTTGCTCATAATTTTATTCCCCCAATGGTTTCAGGTAGATGCTATGCTATATATGTTCGTATGTTATCTCGGTTTTTTTCCTTTGCTTGAGAAACATTTCTGTTTTCTGGTTTCTGTTTTTTGATATTTAACGTTTTTCGGGATTTGATCATGATTTTACTAGAACTAAGAGTCCAATAGTTTTACCATTTGAGCAAACGACTATTAGGATTTTACATTTTTTTGCGTACGCCCTTTTCAGGTTGGTCATTTTGGCATCCGATTTCAACTGCATGATATATTGAGTTGTTTGCCGTTATACCGTTAATGTCTGTCAGAGAATGGCCGGTAATTTACCAATTTGACCAAACGGCTTATCCGTTGAATACTTCTGTCATTGGTTTCCTATTTTCGCATCTGATTGCAATACGGTTGACGTCACATGCATGTTAGGTTATTTTCAGCCATGGATCAGTCTTTAGTTCTTATTTATAAGGTGGGAGTTATGCTATCAAATTGTAGATGTGCTTGATGGGTTTTGCCAAAGTCTTAATGGTGATCAAAGTGTTGAATCTCAATTGAGTCAATGTGCTCAGAAAATTAACATCTTTAATGGAATTCATCTGAAATTTACTTAGCCCGGAACTTAGGATCTATTTTATCTTATGAGAAAATAGAAAATTAAAAGTATGAAAGCAGATTTATGTTTGGTTTTAAGAATTATGATTCTTTTAATTTGTTAAAACAAAATCAATTATCCGGATTAAAATCATAACCGAGATCAACAACCAAAATAAGGTTATTTGATTTTACTTTATAATATAAATATAATATTGACAAATAATTATATTAATCTTATATGAAAATAAATGTATACATTCATTTCTTTAATTATATGCAACTGAACTAAAATCAAAGTTTTATGTATACATATGAATTTAAATTTAAATTTTGTGTATAATTGTATCAAATTAAAATTAATATATTGTCTTGTATATTAGATTAAAATTTATGTATAAATTTAATATTTATCATGAATGAAATAATAAATTGAAACATGGGAATATCAATAAAAGAGAATTAAGAGGTGACCATTTTTCTTTTCCGAGTAGAAAATTTAAATTTAAGTACAATTTAATACATAGTATGAATGGTTGAGACCATACCCGCTGTGGAGTAAAACGTAAGAAAGAGTGGAACCCAAACATTTGACATCAATGGGAATGGGCATTAGTCATTAAGCTAATACGTAAGGGAATGGGTGTTGGTCATTAGGCTTTCACTAGCTAATACGTAAGCTTTCACTAGCTGATGCGTGAGATTAGAACCAAACGTAAACCATGTGTACTTACTATATTTTGTAACCCTAATTATAGCTTTTGTAAATTAAAAGGAAACTAGGAAATGTGATCATTTCGTAATTTGTATTTGTGAGGAGAAATTGGGAGAGAAAAGCAACTGGTATTATGGTGGACCTAACGTAAACTAATAGGAGCATGTAAGCTCAAGGATGGTGGAAAAGTCAAATAAAATAAAGGATGGATAGAATTGTTGGGGTTAAGACTTTATCCATACTTGGTTATATTAGTTGAGGAATTTGAGAGAAAAATTAATTATAGTAGGTGAAATTATTCACATCTTTCATTCCTAAATCCAACTTTTTCTAAAATGAAACAACAATTTGAAGGCCATGTCTAGACATGGTAATTTTAGATTGAAAACGTGATATAATAAAAATTTATATAAAATGAATTATCATAATATTTTAAATTTGATTTTTTTACAAATATTAATCTCGTTCTTACCATATTTGCTATTTTTGATACAATATCTAGAACTATCTATAGTCCTTCTCTAACCATTAAATAGGAAAATAATGCGTTTCAATATTTTCGAACCCACATCCTCTTCCATTGACAACAATATCAATGTTAATCAAACTAATACTCAATTGATTTAAAAAATAATACTTTAAATTTGACTTTAACATGAAAAAATAACATTAAAAGAAATTGAACATAGGAATGTATCAAAATTTGTATAAAATAAATTATTGATGTATAAACTAGATATCCTAACACTTGCAAATGCATGCGGTTGTTTTTTAATGAAGAAAATTAAGCTCAAACTTAAGAAGAAAAAACAAGAATTAAGCAAATTGATTAGAGATAGCATTCCCTATGGATTATTATTATTATTATTATTATTATTATTAATATAAAAAAGGTATCCTTTTTCATTTTAAGTAGGTCCACGTTTTATAAAATTTCCTTCAATTACATCGTTCTTAATATTTTTAAAAACTATCATCTTAAAAGAAATTCAAATCCAGACAACAAATCTTAAAAAAATAAGAAGAAGAAGAAGAAGAAAGAATGGAAAGGAAACTACTAGGAAAAAAAATGGAATGAGGGAGAAGTGAAAGGAAAGTAAAGAGAAAATTAAGGGTTAATTGAAATGAAATGAAAGAGAAAAAATTAGGGAAGAATTAAAAGGAAACTAAATCATATACATAGTTATCACTGATACTTTCCCGTAATTGACTTTCAAGTTTCCCTCCAAACTATTTGACAGTTTCTCCTTTAAAAACTTTTCTAATTTCATTTCTAAAATCCCATCTTTTCTTTTCTCACCATCCCACTTTTTACATAAGTTAGATCTTCAGAAGATGACACTCAGTTACTGCTTCTTTTATAGTCTAGCCATTGCTTGTTTACTGTGCTTTCAACACAGACCAGCAGAAGCACAATGCAAAACATTATTTGTGGATCAAAAAGGGCGTGGTAATTATTCCAAAATTCAATCAGCTATAAACTCCATTCCATCAAATAATCAGTACTGGTTTTGCATCACTGTTAGTGCTGGTACTTACAGGTAATTCAATTATTTACTTATATATTTTCATTTCTTAATTCATTTTTCTGTTTATTTACTTGAAAATATTATGTATGTAGGGAGAAGGTGAACATTCCATATGATAAGCCATATATAATTCTTAAAGGAGCTGGAAAAAGAAAAACTATGGTGGTTTGGAATGAGCCAAATCTAGTATCTCCAACTTTCTCATCTTCTGCTGATAATACTGTTGTCCAATCCATTAGTTTTGTGGTACGAATTTAATCATTTTTTCTTCTTTTTTTTTATATAATATTAAAAAAAATACTTATTTTTCTCTTCTTTTTGTTTGTATATGAATATGCAGAATTCATACAACAGTCCAAGTAGTAAAAACCCTAGGGTACCAGCAGTTGCTGCAATGCTTAGTGGAGACAAATGTGTGTTCCACAAATGTGGATTCTCAAGTGTTCAAGATACTTTGTGGGATGCTGCTGGTCGCCATTACTTCAAGGATTGTGTCATTGAAGGAGCTGTCGATTTCATCTTTGGTAATGCACAGTCTCTCTATGAGGTAATCCATTCAAACTTAAAATTCCAGCTCATGCAAAGTCGAAGAAAATGAAATGATGATTGAAATGTGATAAGGGCATGAGAATTTGTTACTATTTGTAGGGTAGCTCGATACGTTTTCTTGGTGAACTGTTGGAGCCAGGGATAGCAGGTTTTATCACAGCACAAGGAAGAGAAAACCCAAATGACTCAAATGGATTTGTGTTCAAGAACTGCAATGTTTACGGCAAAGGCACAACCTATCTAGGCAGACCATGGAGAGGATTTTCAAGGGTCTTGTTCTATAATTGCCAATTTTCAAACATTATCCATCCTAGTGGTTGGGATTCTTGGAACTTCGTCGGCAAAGAGTAAGTTCGAATTCATTTTTATGAGCTAGAAGACATCTAATAAGTTTGGAGTTTGAATCTTAATATGTAACTGAAATGGTGTGTAGGCAACTTATAACATATGCAGAGCATGGAAACAATGGACCTGGATCAGATACTTCAAAGAGGGTGAAGTGGGAGAAGAAGCTGGATGATGGAACTGTGTCTAAGTTTACAAGCATGTCTTACATTAACAGTGATGGCTGGTTACAAACCATGCCTACTAAGTATTTCTAGTCTTTGTTTCTTATCCAAAGCTCGTTTTGGTAGCTTTTTGTAATATCAAAACTATTCTACAATTTTTATCCTTTGCCTTTTTCTTTTTTAGCCCTTAATGCTTTTCGACTTTCTTAAAATTAGTTCGATTGAAATCTTTATTAATAGTATTATGTTACGTTTTAATATTTATCTATTGAATTTCAGTAGTTTTAGTGTGAAATAGGATTACGGTGAGAAGTTTTTATATTGAATTCTGCAATAATAAGTTTAAAAAGTAATGAATTTCTTAAAATAAAATAATTATCTTGATTAGGTATTTATAGCCTTTTAATTTTTATAATTTTTTATTTCCTTTCATTGTACCATCATAATTTTTAGTATTTATTTTTTGATACAATGCCTAAAAGGATGTAGAATGTTGGGGTGAACTAGAAAAGTTTGAATAAAGTTGGATTTATATGTAAGTGTCCTATAGTAAGAGTATTTATGAACTTTGTAGACCATCTCTATGGGTTGGTGAAAGGAGGGCTCCAATTGGTAGTATAAAGCTAGCAATCCCAAGGTCATCCTCCACTTGGAAGAAATAGAAAAATGGATAAATATAGTGATAATTTGATTCTTTGTCGCTGGCGTAAATACGAGAGATTATTTCTTTATTTGTCTTTAAACAAAAAAAAAATCTCTCCCCAACTCTTAAATAAAAGGATAATCTGCTTCAATGCAATTGAACTCACATATTCATATCTTAGCAATAGTATCGATACAATTTGAGCTAAGACTTAAATCAAACAATTTTTATAATTGTTAAATAGTTGTGATTGATACAATGATTTTTTGACTCGTATTTGTTTCTAAAAATGTTAATAATTTAATGAAAAGTCCTAACTGTCTTTTGGTTAGATGACTCTGACATTGAATTTATTTATATTTAATTAAATTTAATGTTTTAATTTGATTGTTAAATACAAAATCGAATCGAGTCAAGCTTAAGTCACACAGTTGTTATTTATTTTTTATAAACAAATTGCTGTTGTAAAAAATGAATGTGGAACTCAAATATGGTTATATATTAATTGGATTAAATCTTTACTATTGATTGATAAAAAGAATATAAAAGTATCCCTATTTTATCTTAATTTCGTAAACTGGGCCCACTTTTAGGGGAAGAAATTATGGGAAAGAAAGGTGGATAAGATATAATTTGTTTCTTACAAGTTACAACTTTTCACCAACTACGGTTTGGAGGAAAAGGAAAATAACAAAGAGCTTCAACAACTGAATCCAATTACTTGATTAAAATATCAAATTATATTGCTTTAAAATAGTTATTTATTTTTTATAAAGTGGCAGGCAATGACTATAAAATAAAAATATTATTTTTTAAACAATTCAACAAAATAGCATATTCGCACTTTAATCCTTCTAAATTGGCTTCACCCCAGTAAATGTTGGTGTTTGCTTTGGTCTTGATTCCTGTCAATGATCAAAATCTAGCCGTTGGTTACGACCGGTGGTTGGTTGTTAGGTGCTATGACGGCTTTCGGTGAACTATTGTTGGCTCCACTCTTGTTTGTGCAATATACTAAAACCCTTTGAGCTTGGTTTTGTTGGATTCGATTGAGGTTCAACTTTATTAAGATCCAATATTCTAGAAATAAGTATAGGGTTAGACCTAAATAAATACCAACATCTCAGATCAATGAGTAGGTTAGTTAAAATAATAACAACCCATCAAAAGCTAGTGATCGATACACAATGAGACAAGCCTAAAAACCTTTTCCTTACATAGCACAAATCCTTCAACCATCTTCTCAATCCAGCCCTCAAAAATTGACATCAACGGGCCTCAATGCCCTTTGTTTTTATTACTCCGGGCTGGGCTTGCCAACCATTTTCGTAGGAGTTTAATCACCTGTATCCACTTTGAATTTCTGTGCATATCTTTTTGTCAAAAAATGAAAGCTTTCACTGTGAAACAGAGCATCTCTTAGGCCATAACGTTGTTAACATTTCCAAGTAATAAATGCAAAAAGCTCAAACAGTAATGTTTAATATTTGTTGTGATGTCATTTCATAGTACTGCTGTGGCAATGCAATCAAAGCAAAAAAAGAAATACAAGAAAAGGTTGTCATTGTCAACAAACCAAAACAACACAAAATATTTCTTTTAAAAATAGAAAAAAAAACAAAGCACTGTTACACTTTTCCCATGTAATATTGAAACTTCATATCATTACCAGTAGCGGAACCAGCGTGGTTGCCATTACCGGTTTTGTCCCAATTGACACGGACGGGTCTCGGGTCGGAGTTCCGACAACGGTAATCAAATCCACCGGAGGAAAGGAAAGAGACAATGGTGAAGGTGAGGAGGAGGGCGAAGATGAGGAAAGGAAAGGGACGGGGGTGGCGTGGGGTGGGGTGGGGAGAGTTTTTTTTATTTTATTCAATATCAATATAATTATTTTTATTTAATACTAATATAAAATTTAAATTATTATTATATTTTTTTAAAAATATTTATGTTGTTTTATATTTTTTTATATAAAAATTTAATAATTAAATGGTTATACGTAAAATAAAACAAGCCAACTAGACTGCACATGATTCCTTCAATCTTACAAATACATTATACATAGACATACATATAAAATAAATAAAAAAGAGTACTCTTTTTGTCAAAAAAAAAAAAAAAAAAAAAAAAAGGAAAAGGCGAAAAGAAAAGGAAAAAATAGTTGAAATCTTTTATATGACTTTAAAATTCATTAATTTAGCATAATAAAATACTAATAAAATGAATTTAAAAAAAAAAAAAAGAGAAAGAAGAAGAGGGAATTGAAAGTGAGACAAAGACATCGCTGTCTTAACCTCTGCAACGCTTCTAAAGTCACTCACTTCGCTTTTGTAATTCTCTCTCTCTGTGTCTCAAATTCCGGGGCTCCGTGCCCCTAATACGAAACCGAGCAAAACCCAACTCTGATTTACTCCTAATTGGTACTGGCCGGGTATTTTCCATCACTTTCCTGGGAAAAAAAAGCATAAAAGGAAAAAGTTTCAGGAGAAATGTACTCAGCTATTCGGTCGTTACCGTTGGATGGAAGTGTAGGAGATTATCAAGGGTCGTTTGATGGAACCAACTTGCCTAGCGATGCTTGTTTGGTTTTAACAACGGATCCCAAGCCTCGACTTCGTTGGACAGCTGAGCTCCATGAACGTTTCGTCGATGCTGTTACTCAACTTGGTGGCCCTGACAGTGAGTTTTTATTTTTTGCTTTCAACTCTAGAGATGTGATTTTTTTTCCCCTTTTTGTTTAATATATTTAGTTATTTTTTCCCATTCGATTGGATAATAATGATTTATCTTAATGTTAATTGAGGTTTTCCATGTTTTTTTAGTGAAATTTTGAATGATGGGTCAATTTTAACTCTCTAAAGCTTTTAGTTCTTAAAATGTAGGTTGCCCTTTCTTAACTTTTTTCTTCTCCTTGTTGCTTTAGATCTTTGGTTGATGTGATATAATAGTGATGAGATTTGGTCATTGGGTTCTTTGGGGTAGATTGTTGTACGTTGGTTTCTTTGTGTTAGCCTTGCATTTGAGGCTTTAGCTTCCTTTTATACTTTTATGTGGTTGAAACTTTTGGGTTTTAAAGTTTATGCCTTTTTGTTGTCAATTTGTGTTGCCATGGATCAAAGTCTCTAATTTTTTTTTGTTTTGTTTTTTTAACTCATGGTATTTTGCCCTTTTTTAAAAAAAAAAAAATTATTGTTGAACTAATTGGGGATGTTTGATATATAGTTGTTTTATATGCGTAATTGAAGTGATTAAAAAGAGTGTTCTTTGCCCTTTCCTGAATGTAGAAGACATGTTTTTTTAATATCAACATTGACTTAATTTCCAGCCACAATTGTTTTCACTGTAACCATTGTTCTGATTTAGAATCATGTTCTGTTTTTGATACCATTAACTTCATTTGATAATCAATGGTGACATCTAGGATAAAAGTACAATCAAAATTCAAAAGGACAAAACCTTGTTTAGGAGCCATTATGTTCAATAATTTTGGTACACGGTACTATTGTTGGAACACAAACTAGAGTAACTGAGGTACTGTTGCCTGGTCTGGAAAGAATATTCTTGGTATTAGTATCGGGCAAAATAACTGGGTTTGTGCAGAATGTTATTTACGTTGTTTAAGCATAGCTTGTAAGAAACAATTCTGCAAGCATCATACAACTAGATTTTTTCCTTCTTTCGGAAATATGCAACATTCATTTTTTAATGCGATGCTCAAGCAACTGGGATTTAAATGGATTTCTAGCTCAATTTTTGGTGTGGAATTGTGACGATACTGCTGACCTAAGTAAATCATATGCTGTAGTTGTAATAATGATGCTTGTGGGCTTGAGTTCACAAAATGAAGGGAAAGAGTACGAAAGTAGTTGCTTTTGTGAGTGGCTTGGGTCAAGTTTCAATGTCGTAAATAGAACAAGTTATAAAATTACGAGTGCTTTTAGGATGGCCAAATGGCAACCACCTAACCCTTAGGCATCCTTTGGTTGATTGAGGCTTACCACTGCTGAGGCAAAAGCTTATCAAGCTTCTTATGCTCTGAATCGGAAGTTGGGACATTATTTCCGGGTCTATGCTTGGCTTATATTCAACCAAAGATGTAGATGATTTATGCCCTAACTTCTCGAACAATAATTGTTGTGTCATGGTTTAATATTGTCCCTTAGACAGGGTGATTATATGTGCTTGTCTGTTTGAATTTTGGAATGATCTTTCTTGAACCAAACATAGCTGATCGACAAAGACATTATAAGTCAACATCGTGTAGCCTTCTGTTATATCGAATAAATCTCGATCTTGCTTACTTGTTTTGTCTTGATATGCATTGCAGAAGCAACCCCAAAGACTATTATGAGAACAATGGGAGTAAAAGGCCTTACCCTCTATCACTTAAAATCACACCTTCAGGTTTGTAACAATTGCCATATCTTTAATGGTCATTAGCTCTAGTTGTTCCCTACTTTAACTGGTGCTGACATGTCTTAAGCCCCTCTCATTCTATGTCAACTATGGATCTTTTCAAGAAAAACAAAGAGTTGGAGCAACATAGATCAGAATTACTAAGCTTAATGTGTGTTTACCGTGCGCAATTAATATATGCATGTGTTTGAAGTAGGGAGCTTTGCCACCCATGCTACTTGAAATTCTAACCATTTGTATTTTCTACTTTTACTTGTCTACCTTTATATGCAGAAATACCGGCTGGGGAAACAATCTTGCAAGGAATCAACTGATAATTCTAAGGACGGTATGTGCATTATGTAGTCTTGGACCTTTGATGTACTTATGAATCATGACCGAGTACCAAATTACCAAATTTTTTTGTGGACATATACCTCTTTGGTTTTTGATAAAATTACCAAGTTTTTCAATCTTTATCAGCATTTAACCTCTTTGGAATTGCTTTCCTCTCTGCCACGAGAATGTATTACTATATGCAGTTTTGATGGTGGTCCTGCAAATTCTTGTGCCAACTAATAGATGCTTAGATAGTAATTACCATGCTCTTAATAGATTGATAACGGGATGTTTCGTTGGTGTTTCAGCTTCTTGTGTTGCAGAGAGTCAGGACACTGGTTCGTCTACAACATCATCATCGAAACTGGTAGCGCAAGATTTGAATGAGTATGTTATTTCTTCTCTGTTTCACAATCTTGTTACTTTCTCGGGCTTTGTATGAATGCTGAACTTCATCTTCCAAACAGTGGTTACCAGGTTACTGAAGCTCTTAGAGTACAGATGGAAGTGCAACGAAGACTACATGAACAATTAGAGGTTGGTTATATTGTACTTTTCAGTAACACTGGCTTTTTCCCGATACTTTTACGGTTAATCTCGGACGTGTACATGCTAACCTAATCATTTTTCACTTTGCAGGTACAGCGTCATCTTCAACTTCGGATTGAAGCACAAAGCAAATACCTACAGACAATACTCGAGAAAGCCTGTAAAGCTTTGAGCGATCATGTGGCTGCTTCTGCTGGTCTCGAAGCTGCCAGAGAAGAGCTTTCCAAACTGGGAATCAAAATTTCTAACGATTGTCAAGGGATGGTCCCTTTTGATAACATAAAATTGCCTTCCTTACCCGAACTTCCTGCAGCTTTAGAGAACAAAGCTACTACTACCGGTATGCCAGCCTGACTCGGTGACTGCTCTGTTGATAGCTGCTTGACTTCTACTGAAAGTCCTGTTTCACAGACCGGTGTTACGAGGAAGAGACACAGGCCCTTGTTTGGTAATGGTGACCCTTTGCCTTTAGATGACAATTTAAGGTAAGAAGTAGAGTGGGTGATGCCTAATATTAGTTAATTGGCAGAACATTTCCATCTTAGTAATGCTACCTCTTTTCTCTTATTATTATTAATTATTATTTTGTCACACTCTAAATATATTTTTCTCTTTTATCACCTGCATCATGAATGGTGTGTATATACTAAAAGCAGATCCTTTTGAATATAGGGTTAAATCTAAAACTTCCAATTGCCTTCTCTAAGAAATCCAGTTCAATTGCTAATTCATTTGATTTTTAGTTTGGTCCAATTGATTCCGAGCGGTTTGCGGGTTTATAAGCTTAACCCCTCTTTTTGAATTGATACCCTAAGTGATTTTTGGTCCAATCAGTCTATACGACGGTTTAATTTAAATAGAATTGTTTTTCTTTGCTTTAGTGTTGAAAAAATCGGATCAAAATCTCGAAAGTATAGTTTCAAGATTGGTTTCACTGGCAAAAAAACCGGATTAAACCGATTTTTGTTAATTTTATTATTTTTATTAATATTTTTAATTCACTATTCACATATACCATTATCAAGGATAAACACCCTTAACCAATGACCCAACGTTGGGTTCTATTTTTAATAAATGATGAAATTTGAATTATTAGCTCTTTTAAGTATAATTGTTATGGAATCACTAACCTAAAGCATATAAGCCCCATATGTGATATATTATTTTTATTTTATAAAATTCAAGTTTTACTATTTTCAATTTATAATGTATTATATTTTTTATATAATTTAGTTTTTTAAGGAATATAATGTAATTTATAACCATTAAAATTAAATATATAATATTATATCTAAAAATAATTAAATTATTTGTGTTTTAAAAAACAGAAAAATGTTATAATTTAATGAATCTAAAAGGATTTAAGTTAATTATGATAGTTAAAAATCCTTTTTTTTTCTTGAAAGGGAAAATTAATTTAATTACTCCATGAATGAATATGGGTAAAAAAAAAAAAAACAAATATTCGTTATCAATGGTGAAAGACAAATTTCGTCAATAGGGCAAAAACATTGTAGCGTGTTGACAAATTAACTTTTTCACACTTCAAACATCATATATTTAGGTGCTTGCAAGCACCTATCATGATAAAAGAAATAATCTCAAGAGTCCGAAGAAGTAAGAAGAATCAACAAAAGAAACGAACATACACCAAATGATAGATAATGACAATAAATTTAACTCTAAAAATATATGCAAAAGCAAAGTTAAAATTTATATAAGAGTTCGTAAAAAATATTTATTAAGTAATGAAAAAGAATAAAAAAAAAACAGATAAAAATTAGAGATTACGACATATTTTAAATAAAATCCAACTTAAAACAAATGCGAGTGCCGTTGATACATAAATAGCGTCGAAATCGACCCGGCTTACAAAATAAAACGACGACGTGGAGTCCACGTCGGAATCGTAACCGAACCTTTAACGAATTCTCAAAATCGGGAAAACATTTAAACATCAATCAAACGGACTCAAAAATAGAAACTTGACAAAATAAACAACAAAAGCTATATCTTTCTCTTTCCAATTTCTTCTTCGATCCTTCCCCGACTCAATGATCAACCCCCTGTGGCGTTTTCTCGATCGCCATCATCATTGAGTCAGTCAATAAAACCAACTCGGGGGTGAGTTTACCCGCATTGAAAAAGCCTTTCTTTTTTCAATTTGAAAAAATTCCGTCCTATCTTTTTATCGATGGCATGCGAGGTTATAAATTCATGGACATTCATTGGCCTAGCGGGTGCTTTCCTTGATCTTTTCATTGCTTATATATTGCTTTGTGGATCATCTATTGCTTATTTGGCTTCAAAACTTCTGGGTTTATTTGGACTGTCCTTGCCTTGTCCTTGCAATGGCTTGTTTGGGTACGCAAACAAGAACATTTGTGTCCAAGCCATGTTAGTTAATGACCCATCACTTAAAATCTCTTCTGTTCAATCTTCTGCAATGAAAAAGCTCCCTTTTGATTCAATCTGGAACAGCTTTTACGATGGAGAAGATTATGGCGATGAACGCAATGACAGCCAATCGAATTCTGAGAAATGGCAAAACGGGAACGTTGAAATGGCAGGGGAAGCTTCATGTAGTTCATGGCATGAGAAGAAGGAGATTGTTGGAGCTAAAAAAGAAAGCTTTGGGTCAATTCCTAAAAGGCCTGGGAGGCCTAGACTTGGTTTTAGGAGGCGTAAGAGAGCTGTTAGTGATGGTGGTGGAAAGACCTTTCCATCATTGTACGATCCTTTGGTTGGTTTGAGCTCTTCTGCTAGTGTTGGTGCTAAACTTGGGACTCCAGCCAGCACCACTTCTGCTAATTCTGAAGGTAATGTTCATTTTTGGATATGTTGGAATTTCATAATAAGGATTGTTTGGATGATTGAAATATGTTGATGATGATTAATTCACTCATTTAATAATGCTTTGATATCTATTTGGTAACACCTGTTTGACTAGCAAAGCCTGTAAGGCTAACCCCATGTTTAGGATTTGCTTCAGATAATTGAGAATTATTAGATTCTTAGAACGCTTTGAATGTAATCTGATGGAGTAGTGATGATTTTATACTATCGAGTTTTGTGTATGTCTAAGTGGCAAAACCATTTGTGTTTGCACTTGCAACTGGCTATGTTGCTCCGACTATTCATTTTTCTTGAAATCCCCATATCCAATGCTTATTTGGACTTTTATATGCGGATATGACCCTCCAACAATCCTCACATCCGAGTCTGAGTAACATAGGCAGCAAGTGTGCCTTTGCTTTTTAACTTGCGTTCCCTTTTCATGTGCTAATACCACATCTAATGTGCGTGGTTATGTATATTTAGATGGAAAGGGAAGCTCAAAAGGAATTGGATTGCTTAAACAAGGTTCTCAGGGTTTTGAAACGGATGATGATCCTTTTGCTGTGGCTAAGAAGGAATTAGCAGTAGTTGAGTCCAAGTGCGGCGGTGACAAAAATTCAATTAGAGTCTTAGAACAAGCTCTAGATGAAGAGCATGCTGGCCGTACTGCTTTGTACCTTGAGCTTGAGAAGGAGAGAATTGCTGCTTCTACTGCTGCGGATGAGGCTATGGCAATGATATTACGACTGCAAGAGGAGAAGGCAGCCATTGAGATGGAAGCTAAGCAGTACCAGAGGATGATAGAGGAAAAAACCGCGTTTGATGCTGAAGAAATGAACATTCTCAAGGAAATTTTATTAAGGAGAGAAAGGGAAAAGCTTTTCTTGGAGAAGGAAGTCGAAGCTTACAAGCAAATGTTTTTCGATAAAGATCAACTGGATATCGATATGTTTGACGTGGCATCCTTGCAGGAACAAAAGACTTTGAATGAGGAGCCAGTGCTAATGTCGCCTCAGTCTGTTGGAGAGAAGTTTGAGATCACATCTTTTGAGTCGCCAAATCAATCTTTTGATTTCGGGAAAGAGTGTCCAATTCCCAGACTCAATGAAGGTGCTGGTTTGAGTTCTAGCATTGAAAAGAAACAAGCATATCCATCAAGAAGTGACCATGAGTCGACTACTCCTTGGGAATCTGATTGGCACGAGAAATCTGGTGAAATCAGTTCACACCAAAATTCCATAGCAAAAGCAACTGAGGCTAATATAGCTTCCTCATTTAATAATGAAAGAATGGTGAAGCGTGCAGAAGACTTACATGGTTCAGATTCCAGTATTGTTCGTCATATTCTCGATGTTCATGTCATTAATCAAGAGAGAGGAAACAAAAAGGACAACAGATCAATAACTGTTACCACAAACTTGCCTAAAACATGTGATAATCCAACTACTGGTGGGTTAGAAATTGAGCCTGCGAGGAAAAGAAACAGTTTAGAAAGACCTGGTGGGTTACCGCCAATTGGTCCTTCACGAGTCAAATCTTCACCTTCCATTTCTCGTAGAAATTCCACGTCTGCTTTAGATTATGAAAAGTTTAAAATCGATAATGAAGTCGGTTTACTTAGAGAAAGGCTAAGGATTGTACAGCAAGGAAGAGAAAAGCTCAACGTACCTGCAGGGCGCAAGGAAAGAGAACAAGTTCAAATGCAAATAATGGAAAATCTTGCAAATCAACTTCGAGAGATACGACAGTTATCAGAACCCGGGAAGGCTTTGCAACAGGCCTCTTTGCCACCTCCATCCTCTAAGGTGCTGTATTACTCTTTGCATCATCAAATCTATATTGCACTTTGTTTTGCGTGATTAGTTCTTCTAGAATATTACAGTTTCTACTTTCGTGTACAGTAGTTACAAAAAATCCCAAACCGAACTTATACTTTGAACTGTATTTTTACCTTGGTAGAAACTAGAAACAGAACCATGAATCTATGCATTAATTCCCTTTTTTTGGAGCTAGCCCGGTAACAACTTAATTGCTTGCTGGAGCTTGTATAATTTCAGGTCAAGTCAAAGAAAAGATTTCGACAAGGTGCTCCTTTAGGAGCAATGAGAAGCATTTAAGAGAGATGATGGTACTTTTGAATTTCTATAAACAAGATGAGCTACATAATTTGATTCATTGGCTTCATTTGGTATCAGCTGATATCTTTCAAAGGCTTCAATTGCAACTTCCGACTTCACAAGTAAGTTATCTGCTGAAACTTTTACATGTTACGGAAATATTACTTGAAAAGAGATATATACACTCATACATACATATATATATATACATGTTAGTTTCACTTTATTCTTGTAGAATCCATTTTTGACTACTTGGTAGCTCTTTAGGTTCCTCAAAGAAATGAGCTTCTGTTGATCACACTCTCTGTAACTACCACTTGGACTTATAGATTACGGGTTTTGAGTGCATTCGAATGGCATTCGCTAAGGTTATTATATGTAGTAACATCTTCAAGGGGGAATGAATTAGAAAATGTATTAGAAACAATGAAAGAAGTTGTCAATTATTGTATCGAATACATTGTTATTATTACTATAAATAATACATTGTCACCATATTTTGACTGAATCTGTTGGTTTTGTAGTTGAAAACTACTCAAGTTCTTTTCCTTTTCCTTGTTCAACTTATATTAAAATTTGGTTTATAGCTCCTCCTTAGCTATGTTACTTGGCTCGGGTGTGTGAAATACGGGTATGGTCACGTTTTCTATGTTTCTTCATATGTATTTAGAAGATCTTTGAAGGTTATATATATGTATTCATATATCAGACATAGGTACTTCCAAGAAAAATAAAGTCGAAATAACGTAGGTTCATAATGTTCAAAATCAAGTCTTTTTTATTAGTTGGTTGATTTATAACGTATGCCGATAAAAATGTGTATATATACATAATTGTTATGGTGCTATTTTTTTATTTAACTAGAATTTGAATCCTGAACTTGCTGACTACCATGTTACAAGAGGGGTTATATCAACAAATTGTATTATGTCTCGATTCATGTATCCCTATTATTTTCTACAACAGATTGAAGTTTATGTGTATATATATAAATGAATTATTATATTTCATGTTTTATTTATATAGATATGAAGATTAGGTTTGGCATTATTAAGAAATTGTTTGTACTATAAGGGGGGAGGCCAAAGTATATATAAAAAAGATACCTTAATTTTACTTTTGGTTTATTTGTTAATCAAATTCTTAAAAGTGGAAACACAATGGGCCCTTAAAAGCATTCAACCTTTTATAGCCTTTTTATCATTTAAACTGGGCTCATGAACCTTGCAATATTAGACACATGAAAAAAAATACAATATAATACTAAAAAAATAATATGAATGTAATACAAATAAACCAATATTTTGAAATTTATATAGTTGGATTTGTTAATATATATATATATATATATATATATATTTATGTAACACAACAAAATACACAATAACATGAATTAATGAAGCTCATTAAAATTTTAATATATTAAATACAAGAAATGAATAAAAACAATTTACGATGAACATGTTCGGAATTCAAACCTTAATATTTGCATTTCTTAAAACATTTTTCTTCGTATACAGAAAGTTAGAAAAAAACATACCTGATCATATATGAAAAATTATCAATTTTTCTATTTCTTTTTTCATTCAAATGAAAGGAAAATTTTATGAATCAGAGACCAAAAGAGCATCCCATATGATATCCATGTCCAAGGAAGGCAACCTACTCAGCTGTACACCATCAGCATCCGATGATAAAGCCTCCATATTTTTCGTCGTATTTCGGTTCAAACCCGAAACTCCCTCCTCGGCCGGCATAGTTGTCGTTGTGTCGAGATCGGACTTCTTGTTAACCGTACTGCCTTGCGATATAGCCTGCAACTTAGCTCCAAGAATTGCAGCGGTGTTCCCATTCAAAGAATTGGCCATAACTTGATCCTTAAGGTCCGGAAAATTCAACTGTGCACATTCACCACGCAATATGTAAGCTGCTGTGTCGTATGCCATGGCGGCTGCTTCTGCTGTGTCGAAAGTACCTAACCAAACCCGAGTTCGATTCCTGGGCAACCTTATTTCAGCCACCCATTTACCCCAATGCCTTTGCCTTACCCCTCTAAACAGTTTCCCAGGCGATGAATAACCCTTTTGGTGCTGGTTTTGAAACCTTCGTCCACTGTATTTCATGGGGTGAGTCTTGGTAGTGCTAAGCCAATAATCACTAAAACCTTTGGATTGATCATTTGTGAAGCTCTGGTTGATTCTAAGCCATTGTTGAGGCGTCTGCAATGGTGGGTTTTCGTTGATGGGATCAATGACTGGTTTTGATGGACCAAACAGGGAAGTTAAATCTGGGAATTGTGACATGGTGGTCGCCATTGAAGGAGAAGGTTGAGCTTGGTTTATTGGATTAAAACCATGGTTAATGTCCTGGTTTATGAATCCAGGGACATTTTTTAACAAATTGGATCCCGGTGTTTCCTCTGATGATGAAGAACCCCATATGATTGGATTGTTGAAAAATGTTGAACCTGTTGTTGCCATTCCATAACTAAAAGATGGCCAATCCTTGTTCATAAAAGTTTCCATTTTTGGAAATTTATCTTCCAAGCTCATAAATTTTGGCCTAAAATCACAACAACAACAACAAAAAAGAAATAAGAAAGGGAATAAGAAATAATGCAAACGAAAGCACGTTCCTTTATATAAAGTTTAAGCCATTGTAATTGATCATATAAAAGTATGACGATCCACCGAGCCGCGGGTGTATTAGAAAATCGTAAAATACAAATTATTATTAGTTTTACGTTTTGGTCATTAAATTTTAAAAAGTTATAAATTAGTTATTAAATTATTTAAAAAAATTTATTTAAGTCACTGAATTATTTAAAAATTTTTATGTAATCAACTAGGCTCTTAAGGTTTTTTTTTTAAAAGCTCGACTAGTAAGCTTCAAGTGATGATTCAACAATCAGTATGGTAAATTAGTACCCATCGATAAGTAGAAGAATATATCTTAGATTTAAGCCGATATAACGATCAATGTTGGAGACTAGAGAAGAAAGTTGTTTAGACTTTAATTTGTAGATTCGTGACATTCAAAATTGTTTCATGAAAAAGAATTGAACTATAGAAGAGAATGGGAATGAAAACTTTCAATTGATAGAGGCAATACGAACAAATAAGTTCATACAACAATAATTTTAATAATCCAGTGACTTAAATAAAAATTTCTGAATAATTTAATCATATTTTTTAACTTTAAATATAATTTACCTATAAAAAAAACTTGGGTTATTTTCAAGTTTTAGTTGAGATTAAAATTTTAACTTTTTTTCTGTTCGTAATAAATTTTATTTTCCGAAACCACATATATTATAAATTAATGTGTGGGTCAAAGTTTGTGGAAATTCAAAATCCCTATACATTCATACTTTACCATAGTCATCTAGGGTTCTTAAGATGCTGTGCACGTAATCTGCAATGAAATTTGACCACATCTTCAAATACCTGTACTTTCCATGCCACAATTAATATTTAGATTAGCTTAATAGTTATTAAACCGATTGATTAGTATCAGTGCAGGAGAATGTGAGTTCAAGTGCATTTAAATACATTATCCTCCTATTTAAATATTGTTTTATCATATATGCTCTTTTTAATTAAAAAGTTTAAAATTATCTATAACCCTTCCCTAACTCCTAAATAGGAGAATAATGCGCTTAAACGCATTCAAACCCACGTCCTCCTTCATTTGCAGTAATGTCAATACTAACTAAATTAAAACTCAATCGGTAAAGATTATTCACTTATAAATCCCATTTGGATTTAAATTTTCTAAAGTAATATTCGAAAATAATCTATTGTTATTTTTTTATTTGATGTATATTTAGAATAAAGAAAAAACTAAAGGTCCAAATCTTATAACCTATGATATAAGAATTCCCTAAAGAGAAAAAACTTAAAATTGATTTTTTATTTGTTTGCAAAATATATTTATATTATATAGATCGGATTGAATAGGCCCTTCAAATGTTGATGCAATCGATGGATCCAATCCATGGCTGTGTCATTGAGCTTCATTATCAATATTATCATAAACATATAATAATTAACTTCAAATAATTGAACAAGACTTGCTTAAATAAGTAATGAATTAAATTAATTAATTTTGTATTTCCATGAGTTAGTCATGGCTGCTTTCTATAGATCCGATCCAACCCATTATTTTTGTTTTCTTAAAAATTTATTTTTTTATTATCTTATCCAAATATATTAATTTTATTTTCCAATTTTTATTATTTTTGTAATTGATTTTTATCGAATTGATTTTCATTTATAAAGAAAGAATTGAGAAAAAGTAAATTGAATGTGTAATTTTTCAAACCAGTAAACTTGATTTGTTTTTCATTTTATTATTCAAGTTAATTTTAAATATTTAATTTAATTTGTATTTAAAAATAAATTTATATTAATACTAATACTTAATATTTTAATTGAATGTGTAATAATTTAAACCAATAAATTCGATCTAATCTAAATAAAAATAATAATTTAATTCTTAAATAAGTATAAATATATTGTGGAGCAACAATTTTTTGATGAAAAAAAAAACCAAATAATTCTGTTTTTGGTGAGATATAAATTAGAGAAATGGGTGCAGTTGATTTCTGAAATAGAAAAAGAGAAGCGGCAGCACATGGTTCTTGGCCTAACTTAAAACGCATGTTATCGTTATTCCTTTCTAATAATAGTTTGATTAGCTTTTTTGCCCTTTTTCTTTCCTATCACATGTAATTAATAAAAAGTACGTCAATTTTCATCTATTGCAAACAAAATTTTAAAAATTTCAATTTAACCCTTAATTTTTATATCTTTTATTATTTTGGTCCTTATTTTTTTAACAAAATTTGATTATTTATTTTTAAAAAAAATAAATTATTTATTTAATAAAAATACTGGCTAAAATATTAATTTTTTAACGATATTAATGTGATAACTTACACAACAATCACTGAATAATTCATGCTAGCATTTGATTTTTTTATTCATTAAAAAATTGTGTTAAATTACATTAATTTAAAATTTTAATGACTAGCATGATGTATGAGAGAGAAGAGAGGATGATAGCAATCTCTTCATCATTGTATGGTGCAACTACTCCTACCATTTTTGACTTAAATAACTTCCCTTTTTTGCTTTTTCTTTATTTATTTGATTAATTTACACCTTCTATTTTCGTGTGCTTTTTTCTTCTTCAAAATTCTTCCCCTAAAATCTCTCTTTTGATCGTGTTAAAACTGCCAGCAGATCACAATACTAAAAAATTTACCACAATAAGGTGAAAACATGAAACCCTTATATCCATCTATAAAAACCATTCACCATCATCATTACGAGCGAAGTCAGAAAATTATTTTTATGAGGGCTAGAATTAAATTGTATATTTTTATAATAGTAAAAATATAAGTTCACCATTTTAATAACCTATATATTCATCATATTTAAAGGATTAAATCAAATTTTAATTATTTTGAAAGATCAAAGTGTAATTTTACCATTATTAATTAATTTTATAAATTATAAAATGCTTAAATAAAAATTTTTTCCATTTTAGGGGGTCGGCCCCTACCAGTCCCCTCACTCTGCCCTTGATCATTATCATTTTTTTAATTGTGTTAAATTATTCCATTTGGTCCAAACTTTTTAAAATATTTCTATTTTAGCTCAAATCAAAACATATGAAACTGTATTTCATGTGAATGGACCAACTCATTTTAACATTGTAAAGCAAGAAAAAAAAAACCCTTCAATATGGGTAAGTTAAAATGCTTATAACCAGGGGCGAAGCTAGAAAATGTTTGAAGGGGGCCGAAGTTAATTTGTATTTTTTTTTATGATGGTAAAAATATAATTTTATCATTTTAATAGCATATATCTTTATAATTTTTAAAGGATTAAATCAATTTTTTATCATTTTTGGGGGACCAAAGTACAATTTTATCATTACAAATTTAAATTTTTAAAATCCCTAAAAGGAAACTTTCCATTTTAAGGGGGCCGAGGCCCCTGCCAGCGCTCTTGGATTCGCCACTGCTTATAACCCTGAGATAATAGCAGGGTTATCAAAGTCTAAAGTTTTAGAAATGTGAGTGTTTAAGTTTGAGTTTTATCATGCATAAATGTTATGTGTGAGGTTTTGTTTTTTAATTATTTCGAGTTTATGTCGCATCATATATACCTTGTTTGGATATATTCTGATTTTAAGTGAGTGTAGTTCTAGTTGATCAAGCATATCTTATTTATGTTATGTACGATAATTATATTTATAAACTCTTAAAAACTTTACCTATAACCAATAACCAAGGGCGGAGCCAAGGGTTGACAGGGGCCTCGGTCTCCCTGAAATAGAAAATTTCAGCTTTAGTTCCTTTATAATTTATAAAATTTTAAATTAGTATAGGGTAAAATTATATTTTACCCCCAAATGAAAAAAATTGATTTAGTCCTTTAAAAATTGTAAAGATATAGTTTATTAAAATATAAAATTTTCATCTTTATTATAGTAAAAATATATAACTTAATTCCGACTCCTAAAAAAATTTTCAGACTTCGCCCTTGCCTATAACTCTCATTTTGATTATTATTTCATGAATGTTCAATATACATAAAAAATTCGACATAAAAATAAATTGAACTTTTTTTTTTTTTTTTACGTATCCTATCTATGTTTCTTTTATGTAAATTGAATTTAGCTCCTGTATTTTTATTTCTAAAAAATTAGTCTATTTAATTTTTTAGATTTTAAAATTTAAATTAAACTGTTAATATTATTAAGATTATTATTTTTAAATTTAAGTTTATTACAATGTCATTTTTTTAATTACACTGAAGTTAGTATTTTTTTTATTTCAAAATGTCATATCAAAAATATTTTTAAAAATAGTATTGTTAACAATTGAACCTAAATTTTAAAATCTGAAAAATAAAAGGACTAAATTACTGGAATAAAAATATAAAAACTAAACTTTAAATTTTTGAAAAATACATGAACCTATATCTAATTTTAACCTACTTTTATTACAATAAAATTTAAATTGTATATTAATGTAAAATTTTAAAAATTAATACTACATATTTAACACAATAATAAAAAACCTTACCTTGTACAACTTACTTACCTATATAATATATGTAACGATCATGACCTTTCACCAATACAAGAAACCTAAAAAGAAATGAAATATTAGGATTGGGATTGCCCTTTTTGTGCTTTGTTTTAGGAATTATAATTATTATTTTGATTAGTTTAATGATGTCCAATGGAATCTATAAGACTACATTAGATGGATGAAAAGGGCAAGCGCCTCACCAATTATTCCCTTCCACGTGTCAAAAAGTTTGTGGTGGTGAATTGTTGACCACAAATTTTGTTTTTGTTTTTTATAAATGTTAGATGTGACTATCTCTTTTAATCAATTCATTTTTTAATCATTTAATCAAGTCATAAATATTGGATTTATTCAACAAAAGAAAATATTGGATTTGGTTTTGGATTAAAAATTATTATCTACACTATATAGTTTTTCATTTTTAAATTCATAAGGTTAAAAAAATTATAGTATGTTACATTTTTAGAAAATAAAAAAGAAATTCAAAAGTAAATATTGTTTTTAATAATCTCATTATAGGTTCTGATTATATCTGTTATATTTAACACAATGTTTAGAATTGCCCATAGATTCAATGCACTTGAACCCATGGTCCTCCTGCATTAACAACAATATCCATGTCAATCGAGTTAAGACTCAATCAATCGACATGTGATTTTTTTATTAATTTTATTTGTAGAGTTAAATAAAAACACAAAACTAGTGAATAAATGAAAACAATAAGTTATATATGAAGAAATTTTATTATAACGTTAAACAATATATATGAAACTTAAATATGTAATGTATTTATTGATTGAATTATAAGTGGTTTAGATAATAAAGAATTTATCTAGGACCTCTTATAAAAAATGAAAATTATTAAAAAAAAAAAAAAAACTCATTCCCTTAGGACATGCATATATGAAAACCCTAGGATAAGTTTGGTAAAATCAACCTTGTTTATATTCAAATGACATATATATGTATGAACTTTCCTTTTAAATATTCACAATAAGCAACCCCTCAACAACTCCATTAAAAGTGATGTGTTTTAAATTTTAAAAACTTTTTTTATGTCATTGACTTGTTTTTTTTTTCTTTCCTAATTCTGTTCTGCCTTTGTTTGTTAATAAAAAAAAAATTGGGTGGGGCAAGCCAAAAGTGAACTTGAAAATAATTAAAATTGTTATCATTGTATTTTAGGGTTGGCTAAAATTTTAATTTTAATATAAAAATATTGTTCTATCTATTATTAATTATCAAAAGTAAATTTATTTAATTTTTAAAAAATATATATATATATATATTTGACTTTGGGGATATACTCCAAAAATTGGAGTGCGTCCGATATTTGAGGTGGAGTTATGGGAAGCATTGGTGGGCATTTGGATTGCATGGGAGAAAGGTTTAAAGAAATTTATCTGAGAATTGGATTGCTTAGAAGCTATTAATATCCTCAATGGTCGGGATCTGGATCAAGGTTTGCTGAGCTTGAAGGCTAAGGAAATTATGCAATGGATAGAGGGTGTTCGAGAGCAACATGTTGGGCGACAAAGAAATCAGGTAGTGGATGGTATGGCGGCCTTAGCGATGAGGATACTGATTGACTGAAAAGTGTTTGAAGAGCCTGATTTTGTTTTATTTAATTTAGTGTTAGCAAAAATCAAACACATGCTTGCTGATGTTATGTATTAGTCATCATTAGTTTAGTTGTATTCTATTATCTATTCAATCAAAAAATATATATATTCCAACCATTATATTCTTAAATTATTATTTGAATACATAATAAATATTAGATGGATAGAAATTTTGAAGAACATACTGCCAAAAAGAGAAGGGAAAGTGTGGGCGGAGAATGAAAGGGCGCAAAGGGATAAAGTTAGGGTTTTGATTATATTAGAAATATAATAACGTGTTTAGAAAGTAGCGTGGGTGGCACGTCATGTTTAACATCTTCATCACTTACACCATTGCCTTTTCACTTAACCAAAATTAATTGCTTTCTTTTTTATTTAATTTTCTTTATTAAGCCAAAACCAACCTTCTCTCATTCCAAAAGCCATAACTCCAATACTTTAATTCTTTTTTATATATTTGAAAATAGTAAGTTAAAAATATTAAAATTTGAATTTTAACATGTTTTTTTAATTAATTAAATGAATAATACTTTAATAAAGTTCATGAGAGGAAAAGTAACTAAAGGAAGGTCTCTTCCTAAAATATATGCCTATATGCTATATATATATATATATTTCCCTTTTATTTTATTGAAAAGGCTAGCATGTAGCATATATATATATATGTATATATCTTTGGATTGAAGCCAAAGCTTCCCAACCCTAAAATTCTCATTTATAGAATAATACAGTCTAGACAGTTCTAGACTTGAGATAAAGCCACTTACAAACAACAATAGGCTGTTAATAATAATAATGATAAATCTATAGGTAGTAGCTATTTTAGCCAATTAAGACTTCTCAATCGATATATAACTTTCGATAGATAACTTTCGATTTTAATGAATGTTGTATATGAATATATGTTTAATGTATAAATATATTTAATTTTTTAAAAAATATTTTTATATATTTGAAGATTATATTTGAATATATGTCGGATGTAAATATTGACAAGTAACTTAGCGAAAGATGTTAATTTCGTTTCCCTCTTTTTGGTATTTTTTGATAAGATTATGAATATAACATGGATGAAAATTAAACTTTAAACCCCTAATGTAGTAACCTTCCTGGAATCCATGTAAATTGTGTAATATCAGAAGAAATGGTAGGGTACACATAAGCTTTTTTTTTTTTATTCTGAATTTTTTGAAAATTGCATCTCAGAATGAAACTGGGACTTTTACACCTCATATAGATACACACCCTATAAATAACAAGAAAGAAAAATGTTGCGGAAGAGACAGACTTATATCACTTGGACTCAAGCGTTGCTCAACATGGGTGTCTTCGTTATTTTCTCAAATTTTCTATGTGGTCAAAGGCTCGATTGGACATAATATGGGTAGTCCAAGAAATATAAAAAGTCAGAGCAACATAGAGGCAAATAGAGAGGTCATAGCCTCAGAATAAAGGAAGGGATCTTAATTGCTGAGATTCGGTTTCCAGCCTTTTAGACGCCAACTCTTAAGGGTGTTGCATAGACCAACTCAGTTAAGCCTTTGGTTCAATTAAAACATCCTCATAGAGTTATAAGTTAATACCTATATTCAGTTATTTGTGCAGCAAGTTATGCCTCCTGCCTTGTTTTTTTTTTCCTATGGACTTGACCTTAAATCAAAAGCTTAATCACCTTCGGTTCAAATAGGGCACTAATCTGACTGCCGTATGATATAAGTTGCATGCGCATGGTATGTCACGTAAAACCCTTCCTATTTGGAACATCTTGGCGACTGTGCTTTGGTCCAATAGAAGATGAATGTTTAAAGTTCCATTGAGATTTCATATTCAGATCTTTGCGACCCTCTCACAATAGCAACTGTAAATGACAAGGCAGAGCCTGGCAAACATGTAATTTAGTTTAATGTACATCTAATGTGCAGGTCTAGAAGCTACATTTCAATGCTAATAAAACTTAAGATTCCTCCCCTTGGAAAGGTTAAAGTAATACTAACAATACTAATTTTAGTACTGTTGTTGAGGATTCCAACTTGCGCGTAAAATGGTTTGTTTCAGGCATGTTTGTGGATATTGGTATCTGTATGGATATGGAAACTGTGTTGCCGCTAGACTAACAGCTTGTTCTCACAGATATTAGTTTATGATGTTTACTTCTGTCTGTAGGGACATTGGAGAATTTATTAAAGTTTGTTGATGAAGTTGAAGACGAGCACATGAGGAAGGTAGAATCAGCTTAGGACGAACACAACATGAATATGTGCATGCTACTAAAAGATTGTTTTATAGATAATCTCAGATATGTTATATACAAGTGATCTGAGAATTAGACTGGGGCCAATTGCATTAGCACAGGTCAAAGACTTGGTTATTTTTTATTTTCTTTAGTTTCTAGGTGTGATCACCAACTGTTTATCGGCAATGGTAGATCTCAAGATGATGTTCTTACGATACTAACATGGTTGCTTGCAATCTTGGACTTGAGGAGGATATGTGTGCGGTACGAATATACTTAATTTTTTTAAAAGTTTTAATATAATTAGAGGGTCTTTATTCGGCCATACCTCATAGCAGAGCCAAATGCATCAAGTGAGAAAAAATGAAGAGTCAACTGCCACAAATTAGCCCACTTTAGAAACCAAAAACTCTTTTCTCATCATCTCACAAATTGAAAGTAAATATAATTTAAGCAAATACCATTAGAAGTGATGCCAGTAACACTGTTCTATAGCTGCCTAACTCTACAAATAAGCTCCTATAAGAATATACGCTTAACATAGATGAAATGAAACCCTAATGTAATAATCTCCTGGAATCCATACGCATGATTGGATCCTAAAGAACAAAGATTGATTTCTAGCCATATAGATTGTGTAACCCAGAGAAAAGACTTGTAGGGTCAGTCATATACATGGTGGTACCATAAGCCTTTTTCTGAATATTTTGAAGTTGCACTGCGGTCTCATCTTTCCTTTTAGTGAATGCGGTACTTCTACACCTGAGAAAGAAACACGCCCTGTAAACAATAAGAAGAGCAAACTTATGTTACACGGGCTCAAGAATGAGTGTCATATACGGACATGTGTCCAACATGGGTATCTTCATTATTTTCTCAATTTTCTATGTACTTGGAGGCTCGATTGGTCATAATATAGGTAGTCCAAGAAAACAAAAAGCAACATTTGGGCAAACCGAAGGGGTCATAGCCTCATAATAGAGGAAGGGATTTTAAATGTTAGAGATTCGGATTCCAATCCTTTAGATGCCAACTCTTAAGGGTGGTTGCATGGACCAACTCAGTTAAGCATAAAACATTGCCATTGTTTAATACTCATACTAGATTAACTAAACATCACCATGAAGTTGTGAGTTAAACACAATTCACTCGTCATAATGGAAGGTTCTTTTTCATGGTTTTCAAAAAGTTAACAGATTACCTATATTCAGTTGTTTGTGCAGCAGTCATTATTCCTGTCTTGGTTTTTTGTTATGGAATTGACCTTAAATTAAAAGCTTAATCACCTTTGGCTCAACTGGGGCAACGATCTGGCTGCCGTACAATGTAAATTCCATCCGCACCAACTGAGTAGCGGTCCTGATTGCGGTACCACATCCACAAGGCATGTGTCTGGTTTTTCACCTGTAAGCCACAAAACCGCTACTCATCAGAAAACGAGTACCCACTTACAGATGCTTCAACTTAGTTGAATTTATACTAAATACAGCTAGTTCCTTTGTATATTTTGAAGGCTAGCTAGATTTCAATTTGATACATGAAACTCTGTTAGTAGGTCACAGAATAAGAAATTCATGGTGTCCAGTAAAAATGTAGTGATACAAACTGAAACTTCAATGCTGGTGCTCCAAAGAAAAAAAAGGGGCAAAACCCTTCTTATTTGAAGATCATGCAGACTTTTTCGACTGAAGATGGATGTTTAAAAGTGCCATTGAGATTTTTATATTCAGATCCTTGCGGCCTTTTCCCAAGAGTGCAGAGCATGGCAACGTGTGCTTGCAAACATGTAATCTAGTTTAATGTGGATTTGATGCATATCCAACACATATTTGGATGTAAGGAGAAAAAAATTAGAAAAAATTGAATATATTCATGTCAGACACATACTCACAATCAGAACCGACACTCAAGTGCAACTAAGATAGCGCGCGTGTGTGTGTGAGAGAGAGAGAAAGAGGAAGTGTATGTTGTACCTCAAGAATCCCATAGCCAAAGCTACTTTCTCTATATGCACTATATTCAGGCTGTTCATTCCAGCAGAAATTACCAGCTGCCGGACCAGATGTAAAATTGAATCCACAGAAGCCACCCATGAATCTGTCCGGGGTGTTAGAGGGATCTGGACAATTTCCAGGCTCATCAGCATGCTCAAGTGTCAAGTTCATTTCATTTCCACCACTACCGACTGTGATATGAACTGGACCACATGGATCCAGTGTGTAGTTGTATACTCGGTTTGACCTCTCATAGGCATTAACCTGATTCATCATCAGCATATTTCTTCTCAATTCATTTTATTTGCAATGCAACAACATTTAAAGCATAAAGGGATTAGAACTAGGCAATACTGAAACCTACATATCTATCTAGCAAAATCTCCCATGTCTTTAAAGAATCCTTGGGAGGATACCCCCCCCAGAACTATGTTGGATACCCTCATATTTTATTTGCAATATCATGGATTTCAATCAACATTAGCAGAAAGCTTGTTGCTTCCTCCCATGTGATCAGCTGGGAAGGAATGTTTTAATTGGAAACTCAAAGTGACCGATTAAACACTCCATTAACATCAATGGTTTCATCTCTTGTGTACATGTCCACTCTACCACTATATGTGCATTACTTCTAAGTTTTAACTCTGATTTTGATAAGTGAAGAACACGTATATGTTGAAGTTAGTAGCAGTTCGAGTTCGGAAAATGAATTTCCATTTTGTTTTAGTGCCCCTAATATGCTAAATCAAATAAACACAATTTTCTGCAAAACAATGCAAAAATACTGTCTGTAACATCTTTTTGAGGCATAAACCCAGGGCGTCCCCAGCCACATTGGACTTGAGACTAATCCACCCTTATGGGGCGAGACCACTGCCAACTCAACCAACATCTCATTGGTAGTTTGCATGGAACATTTATATATGCGGGATTATCAAAGACATGTTAAACTGCACTTACATGTCCATTGAAAACAATGTCAACTCCGTGTTTATATAGCAATTCTTCCATCTGCACTCTCATGCATTCTGCCTCTCTATAATGATCCTTGTAGGTGCTGTACCAGGGAGGATGCCAAGCAGCTACCAACCATGGTGTCACACTTCTGTTCACATTAAAGAGGTCTCGTTCCAGCCATTTATACTGATCAGCTGCAATCAACAGAACAAGGTGCTCTCATTACGAGGAAATTAAACATGATCGGTGGATGGGAAAAGAAGAAAAGAAAGAAACGACCATATATAAAGAAAATAAGAAGGGACAATATGGAAAAGGGGTTGATAGATGAGTTTACATGATTTATCATAGGGCACATATGCACCGAGCATCACAAAATGTATTCCACCTGCATTGAAAGAGTAGTACAATGTTGACCCACTTTCATCGGATGGAAATGCAAACCGATAATTGTAAGCAGTGAATGTCAGATTATCAGCTTGTTTTTCAATCTCATGGTCCCCTTCTATCACCATTGTTGGAACAGTAGCTGTTAGAATCTGCATAAACCTGCAAATAAATAACCCGCCTTCATCGCTGAATTGATCTCTAAATACAATAGAGAAGCTTTAGAAAGAAACTGACAAAAGCATCATATTCCTAGGTTTAGTTAAATAAAATCATAAGATGATATTGTGAACACTAACTCCCAACAAGGTTTTGGCCTTTTTGCATTTGTAAATTCATAGAGAATCACAGAATCGGAAAAGTCCATCAGAACTACCAAAGAGGCAGGTTCTCTAAGTTTAAGTTCCACGCCTACCACACTTTCCATATCGAGCTTAAAGCAGGTTCACCTTAAAGTATAGTAATTTAGTGCCTTCTTTAGAGTAGGAACCTCGTGTTCTCAACACAATATTAGAGAGTTGAAGAAACAGCTTTGAAATTGAGTTAAATTTCAATCCATTTTATAATTTGTACGATTACCATTCATTTTGACTATCATACAATCATTTCATCTACTACTACAAAGTTTTCATTCAATGGAGTGAAGAAACTAGTAGGTAATCAAGCAAGATATCGAAATTTTACCTTCCCCAATGGTCCCAACGAGGCTGATATGTTTCTTGCAGGGGAGATTGTGGAAATGAGCAATTTTGAAAGTCACATAAAGTTCCATTTTTACAATACAAGTCGGCAAAACTTAAATCCCCAACCAACAAAGCAAGATCTGGATGATTGGCTGCCATGTGACTAATTGTTGTGCTAGTATTATAAGTAAGACCAAGGCCTCCAACCACCGCTACTCTGCTCGGATAGTCCTTGGGTGGGGAAGGCATTGTTCTAAAATAATGAACCTCGCTCATTGCTGGTATAGAAGGATCTCCGCATTGATATTCATACATAGTATCCGGATCCAACCCTGCAGAAAGACATAACAATGAATCTAATGCATACATCTCCCTCCCCTTCATACATGAAGGACAATATTATGTTAAAAACTGCTTGTCTAATTATGCCTATATTTTCTTTCAGGTCAGCAGTTCTTGCCATAACTTGTCTTTGAGAATATTACATATTGTTACTTTGACTCGGGTTTGAGTGTAGGATAAAGGTAAATATCCTCATATTCATGTCCGGATATGAAATGGATATGAATATTTCAAGCAAAAAGCAAAGTTAGCATTGATACCACATCAAGCCTTAGCCAAAGTGTGCATAAATATCTTGCAATGCAATTCAAACACTTAAAAAGCATAAAAAAGTGTCTAGTTCTAGTACCAATAAGAAGGATTAATGTATATTTACCCGTGACAAGAACACGATGTATAATCCCAGAAGTGTAGTTATTGGGGTCTTCATTGGGATATTGTTGACTGTAAATAAATGAACTGCCAGCTGCTAGATTATTCCTGCCTGATTTATAGACTCCATATTGAACAACACTGGCTATACTTTGAGGATCCAATGGTTCTATATCATCACCAATTTGATATTCCCCTGAAATTCATAGTTCATAAAAGGAAAGCTAATACCATAAGCAAATTTGGGAAAGACAAAGTGGGCAAATTGAACTCTTTAGAGAAAAAGGTATATAAAACAAAACCCAAATCCCTCAACAGTACATCAGCTGGGACCATAAATAGCAAAACATTACTAAATGTAGAGATTACATAAAGGAATGTATGAACTAAGCAAATACCTGTAATCCAAGAAACCCAAACTGAGCTCAAGTCTGAAGAGAGAGAAAGCGAAATTTGTCGAGGCTGAAACTCAATCTCTGGGCTTAACGGAGGATTATCATCAACTGGCAAGCTAGTAACTTGTCCAATAATGCTATAATTTACAGGCACAGTCACCGGCTTGAAGGGTCCTTCAAGGGTTGTTGGAAATTGCCCATTAACTACAAATATCAAGCTTATTAATAGAATCCAACAATGAAATAGCCTATTTAAAGACTCCACAGCCAAAACCATTATTGGGTTTTTTCTTGCATGGAAAAGAAGCTAGTTACGAGGATTAAAAACAAAATTCATTGAGAAATATACGGAGAATAATCTGAAAGCAAAGCTGAAACAACTGTGTATATATATATATATATATTGTTTATAAAGAAATGACAACCATGGTTCTAAAATTTTAACTTGGATTAGCAAGGGAAATGATTAAACAGTGTTTCAAAGAAAGAAAGTTTAAGCGTGGTGAGTTTGAGTGATTATGGGACTCATTTTATTCCACTATCTCCACCCCGTGAGTCTTTGGCTCCATGCATTTATATTTTTTATATATAATTATTCAAGCTAAAATATATTTTTCTTTTTTTAATTTATTTTATGGGTCAATTTCTGGATTTGGTCTCTATACTATCCTAAAATTAGGAATTTAATTTATATACTTTAATTTCACATATTTTTATCCTCTACTCATAAATTAGGTCAATAATTTACACCTTGACTATTTTGATTAAAATACTGAAATGGGTTTTTTATTTTAAGAAAAAAAAATCACTTCTTCCAATATCAAATATCTTCAAACTATAACTTTCATTTTAAATTTGTCCATAAATTTTAAAACATTCTAATTATACTTCAAATTAGCAATGTTATATCAATTAAGTCATTAAATTATTGAAACTATTAATTTAACCATTAGATGATACATAAATTCTTATATTACATAAATTTAAATGAAAAATTTTTAAAAAGATAAATATTGTCACATAACTTTTAAAATTAAAAACTAAAAGAAAAAGAGTGTGAAAAATAGTTTTTATAAAAGTTTTGAAAACCTCAAAATTAAAAATTTTACAGCATCCATTCTTACAATATTTATTTTTCGTTAAATTTTAAATTATGTCATATAAAATCTATCCTCTCAATTAACGGTTAAATTGATGATTTTAATAATGAAAGGACCTTATTGGTACAACATTAATAGTTTTAGAATGTAATTAGAATATTGTAAAATTTGAATACCAATTTAAAATATAGATCATAGTTTAAAGATGTTACGTGCAATTAATTCCATATTTAATAAATTGTTAGACTATAAATTTATAAATTCAAGGATGAAGCCAGAAAAATTTTTTAGGGGTCGAAATTAAATTTTAATTTTTATGATAATAAAAATGTAACTTTTAAATAATTCAATCAATATTTTATTATTTTTACAGGAAGCAAAATATAATTTTATTTTTACTAATTTAAAATTTTAAAAATTTAAAACACTTTTCCATTTAAGGCCCGTGAATAAACTGAATGATGTGATATAAAAAGTTCAATTTAAAAAAATAATTAATGAGCTGCATTGTGTAGCCTTAATTGTTCAAAAATAACTTTGATGTGTTGAATTCAAATGATCCTACACCTTTTATAACTTTAATGCGTTGGCAAAAAATGCAAGAAACGATATCAAATATTATTGGATTCTATTCATTTTTATTAAAAATTAATTATTAATTTTTATATATTAGATTAAAGAATAAAATGATTTTTTTTAAATTCTTTTCTATATCTATTATTAAAAACTTATTTATGTATATTAATATGAGATACATGTGACATGTTATTTGTCACTATCCGATTATTTTATCAACCACATTAGTTTTTAATAGTACAAATTGATGAATTTTTTTTTATAAAAATGATCAATTTACTTTTTAAACTAGTGTACAATAACTAATTTACCTATTTTTTAATATATATATATATATATATATATATATATATAATCTAACTTGCCTAATAATTTTCCCTCCATCCCTTTCATTAAGATCCTAAAGAAACTCATGTAGCATCACAAGGTAACATAATAAGTTGGGAAAGCTATAATTGCATAGATATCCAATTTTAATTGTGACATTCATTAAAAGCAATGTGAATTCAAAAAATTATAATTTTATTTCTTTACAACGTTTTTTAAATATAAATATATAATGTTTTTTAATAAATAAAAGTTATAATTTTTTAGAATTAAAATATATTAATAGCGTCATGTGGAAAAAATTAGGCTTAAGGGTGAAAAAATGCCACCAAACATCTTCAAAGAAAAGCAATTAAGTCCCTCCTTTTGCTTTTTACACTCAATTGAACACTTAAACTTTCAAAATGTATCAAAAAGACCCTCAAAAATCTTCAAACAAGCAACTAAGCTTTTGCTCTTATTATAAATTATAAAGAAATAAAAAAAATTTAGAAAAAATTATTAAATTTTAATAAAAATTTTAAAATTTATTAAAAGATAGAATTTTTAAAAAAAATTGTAAAAAAATTATAAAATTATAAAATTTTATAAAAATCATAAAAAAAGTAATGACCCCTATTTTTTTTAATTAAAGTCATCACATGTCGCAACACAACATGACATGTGACAAAAAATGATAAAAAAATAAAAATCTGTGAAAAAAAATAAAATAAAATAAAAAATAAAGAACACAAAATTTTACGTGGAAACCCTTTCGGGAAAAAACCACGGGCAGAGGAGAAGAAAATTTACTATGTCGAAAATTTGAATCAATACAAAAGGAATAGACTATGTCTATTTATAGGCTTGTAAAGCCATATTCTAGTAGGATTGAAACACCTTATCCTAGTAAATATAAAATAGATGGAGTTTAATAAGGTTTAAAAAACCTTATTCTAAAATAAAATAAAAGAAGTCTAGTTCTATATGGATTTTACTTTTATTTTATTTTCCATCGTATTTTATTTAAATAAGAATTAGGGTCACTTAATTCTAACAATCTCCACCTTGACACAAATTCTCAATGAACAAGTTCTTTATCGCGAACAAGTTCTTCACCTCTTCCATAAAACCCCTTAAGGGTTTAACTTCAACAATGAACACCAACCAAGTCTAAGCAATGCTCAAACTTGGTTATAGGAAGTGACTTGGTCATCATATCTGCAGAGATTTTCATGAGTCTTGATTTTGCTCACAACAATATCACCACGAGCAATAATATCACGAACAAAATGATACCTAACATCAATGTGTTTTGTTCTCTCATGAAACATTTGATCTTTTGTAAGAAAGATGGCACTCTGATCATCACAAAATCTCATCTTTGATTTGAAGGTCTTCATTTAGTTCACTAAAGAGTCCCTTCAACCAAATAGCTTCTTTACAAGCCTCGAATCGCCATGTACTCGACTTGGTGGTAGACAAAGCGATCAGTAGTTTGCAAAGTGGCTTTCCAACTTATTGCATAACCTCCGATTGTAAAGACATAACTCCGTGAGAGATCTTCCTCTATCAAGGTCTCCAAAGAAAATCAGCATCAACATACCCAATAACTCCATCTTCGCTTCTTCCAAACTGTAAGCAAACATCGATAGTACCTCGTAAGTATCTTAAAATCCATCAAGCTCGCTTTCCAGTTGTTCTTTCACAAAGGATTCGCCATATATCCGCTAATCGCACCGATCGCATATGATAAATCGGGCGTGAACAAACCATAGCATACATGAGAGATCCCATTTGCACTAGAGTATGGAACATGTGACATGTACTCAATCTCATCATCGATTGTGGAGACAAAGTCGATGAAAGTCTAAAATGGTTTGCTAAAGGAGTACTAACAGGCTTAGCACTCGCATATTGAACTCGCAAAAAAAGTTTCTCAATGTACCCCTTCCGACTTAGGTACAATTTACTTGTTTTTCTATCTCTAAGAATCTCCATACCAAGTATCTTCTTTGTTTGGTCCCAAATCTTTCATCTCAAATTCTTCACTTAGTTGGGCTTTGACCTTTCTTATCTCTCCTTTGTCTTTTCTTTGCTATCAACATGTCATCAACGTAAAGAAGTAGATACACAAAAGAACCATCATTGTTTTTCTTAAAGTAAACACAATTGTCAAAACTACTTCTTTTGAAATCGTGAGAAGTCATAAAGGAATCAAACCTCTTGTACCATTTGCCTTGGTATTGTTTCAAACCGTAAAGGGACTTTTTCAGACAAGCAAACATAATCCTCTTTTTCTCAAAACAGAAACCCTCTGGTTGTTGCATGTAAATATCTTCCTCAAGTTCTCCATGCAAAAATGCGCTTTTTACATCTAATCGCTCAAGCTCTAAATCATGCATGGCCACAATACCAAGCAAAGCTCGAATCGAACTATGCTTCACAACCGGGAGAACACATCTGTGAAGTCCACTCCTGGAACTTGACTATAACCCTTTGCAACAAGCCTTGCTTTATATTTAGGTTCTTCAACTCCTGAGTCCCTTCTTTCTTTTTAAACACCCATTTACAACGAGCAGTCTTCTTACCTTTAGGAAGTTCCACAAGATCCCATGTTTTGTTTTGTGGAGTGATTCCATCTCCTCTTGCATAGCAAACATCCATTTTTCTCGAGTCTTCACGATTAATCGCCTCGAGAATAATTTGATGGCTCTTGATTCGCATCTATATCTTCACCACATTTAAAGCATAAGCAACTAGATCGACCTCAAAGATACTTCTTTGGAGGTTTAATTTCTCTTTTAGTTCTGTTTTTGGCGATAGAGTATTGAGGCGAAGAAGCAACTCTATTCTCAATTTTTGTACTTGATTTGAGGAGTCGACTCTGTATGTCTGATGCTCCACCGCTTTTGATTTTCTTTATTGGAACAGTCTTTAAGAGATAAGTTAGGAAGCATAGCAGTTTCATCAAAAAACAACATCTCTGCTAATCACAACTTTCCTATTTTCAGGACACCATAACTTATACCCTTTTACACCACTTTATAACCAAGAAAAACACATTTAATGGATCTCGGTTCCAATTTTCCATTATTAACATGAGCATACGCGACACACCCAAGATCTTTAAATCGGAATAATTAGCGGGATTACGGACCATACCTCTTGTGAGTCTTTTTCTCAATGGCAACGGATGGAGATCGGTTGATCAAAAACATGCGATGAAATCGCTTACGCCCCAAAACGACTTGGTAAGTTGGCATTTGACAACATACATCGAACCTTCTCCATGATCGTTCGTTCATTCGTTCGCAACTCCGTTTCTTTGTGGAGTATGACGAATCATCAAGTGTCTCACGATCCTTCCGACTTGCACAATCTATTAAACTTATCGAACGAACTCTAAGCCATTGTCTGTGTGGAGGTATTTTATCTGCTTTTCCGTCTGTTTTCAATCATAATTTTCCAAGACTTAAATGCGGAAAACACATCGCTTTCGCTTCGGAAGAACGCCCAAACTTTTACTCGAAAATCATCAATAAAGGTTAGCATATAATTAGCTCCACCTCTCGAAGGCACTCTGGATGGTCCCCATAGATCGAATGAATATACTCCAACGTTTCCTTCGTGTTATGGATTCCTTTAGTGAATCGAACTCTCTTTTTGCTTCCCAAAAACACAAGGTCGCATGAAATTCGGTTTGCAAATTCCTTGCCCATCAAGAAGTCCTCTTTTGCTCAATTCTACCATGCCATTCTCACTCATATGCCCTAGCGCATATGCCAAAGTTTAGTAATATCATCATCCGACAAGGAAGAGGAAGCGACAATTGCATCACCATAATATAGAGAACCACAAAAAACATATAACTTGGCGCTTTTCTTTGCCCTTTCATCACAACAAGGGACCCTTTGGAAATCTTTAAAACCCCACTTTCATTTGTGTATCTGCACCTTTTTGAATCAAGAGTACTCAACGAAATTAAATTTCTTTTCAATTACGGAACATACCGTGACGTCACTAAGTGTTACGACAACTCCATCAAACATCTTAACTTTAATTGTTCCAACACTGCGATCTTACACGAAGCATTATTTCCCATCAAAACAACACCTTCGACAATCGTTTCGTAAGTTGTAAACCAATCCCGATTGGGACTCATATGGAAGGTGCAGCTGAATCAAGTATCCACTCCTCACTTACTTTAGAATCATTGATTGTGAAGCGACTAGAAGTTCACCATCGCTGTAGTCTTCTACAACATCAGAGTTCACGAATTTTCTCGGTTGTTTTCCTTTGATTCGCAGCCTCCCTTTTAATCTTATTTTGTAGCTTATAGCACTCAGTTTAATGTGCCCTTTCTTCTTACAAAAGTTACAAGTTTTACCTCTATTTGAAGACTTGATCTACCCTTAGATTTACCACGATGATTTCTTTCCTGTGTCCTACCACGATCATCATCGAGATTCGATCTTGTCTCCCACGAACAATGAGACCCTCTCCCGAGAGTCGAGTTTAACCACAAGATGTTTTATCTTATCATACGAGGTTAAAGAATCATAAACCTCATCAACCGTGAGAGACTCGCGGCTATATAAAATCGTGTCTCTAAAGGTTGAATAAGGCGGAGGCAACGAACAAAGTAGAATCAACCTAGATCTTCCTTATCATCACTGAACCTCCATGGCCTCCAAGTTTGAGAGAATTTCTTTAAACAACATTAAGTGTTCGTGTCTGACGCACGCACCTTCCTCCAAGCGATGAGCATAAAAAACGCTTGCTTCATATGCAACTTGCTTGTTAGAGTTTTCGACATACATATTTGTTCTAGCCTCTTCCATAATCAATGCGTGGCGAGCTTCTCTTTCATCACATCCTCGCAAAATTTCATTGGACAAATGCGGATGCAATTGTGTTAATGCCTTTCGATCCTTACGCTTCTTCTCTTCATCTGTTAATGTCGAAGGCATCTTATCTATCCCTAGCAGGGCATCCTCCAAGATCCATCTGCGCAAGAACTGCTTGCATCTTAATCTGCCACAACGCAAATCTGGTGTTGCGATCCAACAACGGAATTTCATATTTCAAAGACGCCATTACCGTGATCGAGATGAACAACCCGGAAGCTCTGATACCAATTGTGAAAAAAATAAAATAAAATAAAAAATAAAGAACACAAAAATTTTACGTGAAAACCTTTCTGGAAAAACCACGGGCGAGGAGAAGAAAATTTACTATGTCGAAAATTTGAATCAATACAAAAGGAATAGACTATGTCTATTTATAGGCTTGTAAAGCCATATTCTAAGTAGATTGAAACACCTTATCCTAGTAAATATAAAATAGATGGAGTTTAATAAGGTTTAAAAAACCTTATTCTAAAATAAAATAAAAGAAGTCTAGTTCTATATGGATTTTACTTTTATTTTATTTTCCATCGTATTTTATTTAAATAAGAATTAGGGTCACTTAATTCTAACAAAATCAATAAAAGTTATAGAAAAATTATAAAATGCTTCTTTTGGTACGATAATTATTATAATTTTTTTACGAAAATTATATTTATTTACATTTTTATAATTTTCTTACGAATTTATAAAATTTTATAAAATTTTATAATTCTATATATTTTATAGTTTTTTTACGATTTTTATAAAATTTTACAATTTTTTTATTTTTTAATTTTTAATAAATTTGTAATAGTTGATTTTTTTATTAAAATTTAATAATATTGATAGCTTTTATTTATTTTATATATTTTTTCTAATTTTTAATAAAAGCATGGGCTTAGTTGCTTTTTTGAAAAAGTTTGAGGGTTTTTTTGATGCATTTTAAAAGTTCAAGTACCCAATTGAGTGTAAAAAAGAGTAGGGGCTTAATGGCTCTTTTCGAAAAAGTTTGAGGGTCTTTTTGATGTATTTTGAAAGTTCAAGTACCCAATTGAGTGTAAAAAAGAGTAGGGGTTTAATGGCTCTTTTCGAAAAAGTTTGAGGGCCTTTTTGATATATTTTAAAATTTTAAGTACCTAAATAAGTAAAAAAAAATTTAATTACTTTTTTAAAAAAAATTTAAAAACTTTTTACACCCTTAAACCAAAAAATTAACACCATTTTGTATTTACCCTATATAAACTGTCATAATCAAATATAACTACTTAATTTGACCAAAAATAAATTTGGGCTCCAAAGTCCAACCTCAAGTGTCAAAAGATACCTTTACCCTATGTTTAACTAAACGCTTTATTAGTCCATAAACCATACATCAATTCTCATTCCGTTGAGAAGTAATAAATAAGCTATCAATTTTATCTTTTTATCCAAAATAAAATGTACATAGTCCAATAGGAATCTGGCACACGTCACCTTCTTTTTCAATGCTTTTAGATTTTCTTTGAATTTGTTTAAAATTATTGTTAAATTTTTTAAAAGCATTAAAATAATATTTTTAGTTATAGTTTGGAGTTAATTTTGTTAATAATCCTTTAAATTAACACGTCACACTATCTTTTAACAAAAATTAATCGATAAATAATTAAAATATAATAATTTGATAATACTAGTGAATATTACATAAATTTTGAAAGTTGAATGAAGAAAAATAGAGACAATAAGTAGAGTGAAGCCAGAATAATTTTTTAAGGGGCCGGATGAAATTTTAATTTTTTATAGTCTATATCTTTATAAATTGTAAATGATTAAATCGAATTTTTATAATTTAAGAGGGTAAAGTACAATTTTACTTTTACTAATTTAAAATTTTTAAATAATTTTAAGGGCCTAAACAATAATTTTATATTTTAGAGAGGGCCAGGGCCCCTGCCAGCCCCCCCAGCTTCGCTCCTGACAATGAGTCTGGAAAAGTTTGTATCATCTGAAACTGAACCTTTGATACATTTGAGCTTTGCTTTTGGGTGTTGATTAACTAGTTATTCAATGCATATAGTTTTTCAAATGACGTATAATTAAGGTAATTTTTTGTCAATGATTCTTGCATCAATTTTTATTAGCCTTTCAAAATTTTTAGATTTTTTTATTAAGCCCCTCAATTTTAAAAAAATTAATTAAATCCCTCAAATTTTTTGAAAATTCTTATTAAGCCTTCCAAAAGTTTTAAAAAATTTTAATTAAACACTTAAAAAATTTGAAAATTTTAATTAACTCCCCCAAAACATAACACCAAAATCTATCATTTTTTGAACCCATCCCCTACCTCAATATTGTATCAAAATCTACCTAGATTTGATAAAGACGTGGCATAAATTATGTGTGTAAATTTATTTTTGCTTTATCGTATTAGATTTAATTGTATTAGATATCCCTAAACTATAACCTTCATTTTAGATTGATTCTTAAACTTCAAAACGTTCTAATTACATCTTCGAACTATCAATGCTAAATAAATCATGCCCTATAAAATCTTATATAATATAATTTAAAAGGAAATTTTTTAAAGAGAAGTAAAATGTTCACGTAACTTTTAAAAATGAAAAACTAAAAATAAAGTGAATCAATAAAAAAAAGTGAATGATAATTTTTGTAAAAGCTCGAATAACCTCAAAATCAATGATTTTAATAATAGAATGATTTTATTAATATAACATATATAGTTTGAATACATAATTAAAATATCTTAAAATTTAAAATTAGGTTCATAATTTAAAAATATTTATTGCAATTAACTCATCATATTAATTACATTTGTTTGTCAATTAGAGAAGGTCAAAGAATTTATTACATGACTGAAATACTCAATAAATCTGGCTTCTCTCAAAGAAGAGAAAGGATTGTATAAAACAGAGGCACCACGTTATCCTATATCTCTTTCTAGTTATTTAATAACATTTCAAGAATTTTTTTCATGTCATTTATATATAATTTTAATGTTTTTTTTAACATGGACCTTCAACTCTGAATTCGGAACCTTGAACCCTAAACCCTAAATTCGAACTTAAATCCAAACCTTAAACTTGGCCTTTTGGTTTAGGGTTCAAGATTTGGGATTCATGGTTCGAGATTTCGGGTTCAAGGTTTATGATTTGAGATTCAAAGTTCAGGGTAAAAAAATTATCAAAATTATATATTATTGACATGGAAAAATTGTTGAAATGTTATTATTGGAAAGGGAAAATGATGTCATGACACCATTGTTTAATACAATCCTTTATCATTAAAGAAAATGTCAAACACTTTCAAGTCGTTTTACTTTGACATGATGACCTTTATGGTCTTCCAACTTTACAAATTAAGTTATTTTAGCTCATTATTTATTTTTTGTCTCTTTTTGCCCTTGAGCTTTCGTTTTTGTTAAATCATTCCAAAATAGATGAAAAAGCTAACCTTTGTTAATTTTACTGACTTTAAATTATTAATTAATTAATTGAAATAAATTTTTAAAAAATCTACATATTTACTATTCGAATTTAATTACGTAATTAACTAATAAAAACAACTTACACACTTACAAGTATAAAACTCGAAGATAGTATTTTAAAATTCCAAAATTTGGAATAATACATTTTAAAAAATGTCATTAGTTTTGACCCTTTGTCCCCAAAAGTTCTAAAGTTAAGCCTATAAGCTCACATCTAATTGATTAAATTAATAATTTCAATTCAATTGTATTTTATTTTTTAGTAAATTTTATTATTAGTCACTAAATTATGAGTAAATTTTTGTTTCAGTCACTTAACTAAAAATAGTTACAATTTGGTCACTAAACTTCTTGAAATTATTATTTTTTCTGACACTCTTTTAACTAGTATAATAACTAAAAATACTTTGTACGGTACCTAACAAGGTATTGGGTGTTCTTTTAATGGTTTCAGTAACCACGGGATTATTACCAGTACCGTTTTTGGAAAATAAATTTTAAAATCCATTTCCTCGTCCAGCATTGGCAACTATTTTTTGTATTGATATTGCAGTAGCCCTTTGATTGGGTATTGGAGTAAAATTACCAATTGATAAATTCCTTAACTTTAAGTTTTTTTTTTAAATTGGATTAATTAAAAAATATATCATGAATGTAATGGCAGCAAAAAAAAAAAAGAAGCTTTATTTAGAAAAATCCCATCTGTCCATTCATTCATCCATTGATGCAACACAAATGGCAAATGTATGGAACTCAAAAAATTTCTAAGTTGAATGAAACCTGGTTCATGCACAACAAGTACTCCCACTTAAATCTATACTAGCAGATTGGAAACAAAAATAGTAAATTGTTAGACTATAAATTTATATCACATATTAATTATTTGTGAAAAAATCAATTATCTATGTTTAACTAAAACAATGTGCTGAATATAGTAAACTAGATATGCATGTGGTGGAGTTCGTAGCTACACCTCTCATGTCAATTAGAAATCAAGCATATCCTGATTTAGTTTGATTGTTGTGAGGGAAATTTATTGTTTACATATTGTAATTTTATTACATCACATAATCATGTCCGCTACCTTTCTTCCTTAAATAGCAATATATTAAGTAGGATATTTTGAACAGAAGGTAAATTTAGATTTTATATGTTTAATACCTTTCATGTTTTTAGGCGCCATGTCGGTATAGCTAGAAGATGGCTGGCTCTAGGACAAATAAGTCCAAACTTCTCGCTCATATTTAACTCACTTCCCAACATACCATTCGGAAGCTCCCAATCAAAGCAATGAACCAATTGTGCCACCACAAGCCGAACCACTTTGAGACCTAATTGCATTCCGGGGCAGCCTTTGTGACCGGCACCGAACGGGATTAGCTCGAAATTGTGTCCACGGAGATCGATGTCGCTTCCAATGAATCTCTCCGGATAAAACCTTTCTGCATTGGCCCAAACCCTTTCATCCCGACCTATTGCCCATGCATTTACGAATATGCGTGAGTTTTTCGGTATGTGAAAGCCATCCACGACGCAATCTTCCCTGGCTGCATGTGGGGCCAGCAATGGTACGACCGGATGTAGCCTAAAGCTTTCTTTCACAACCATGTCCAAGTACTCCAATTTCTCCAGGTCCGATTCCTCCACCATCCTCTTCATGCCGATCACGTTTTCAAGTTCTTTTTGGACTTTCTTCATCACTTGTGGATGTCTGATGAGTTCGGTCAGTGTCCAATCCATGGCAGCTGCTGAAGTATCCATTGAACCTGCAAGCATGTCCTGTCAGAATAAAGTTTAATACTTGTAATGATTGATTATGACTTGAATTATTTATCGAGAAATAGAAGAGTACCAAGATAATTGCTTTGATCGTGTCTCGTTCGACGCGGTACTCATTTGTTTCTTCAGATCCCATGAGTCCCAACATGACATCAACAAAGTCCTCGACTCTGTTTCTGTCTTTAGATTGAAGATGCTCGTCGATTATCTTCTCGAGAAAGTCATGGCAATAATTTTCATACGCTTTGTTAGTCCCTGGAGATCAAGTGCTCTAATTTGAGGAATGCAATCAGCAAAATTAAACGTAGCTGCAATTTGCATGCCCTCTTGAATCGTAGCTTTGAACCCCTTTTCACTAAAATCGCCATGATCATACTTTTTTCCAATGATCATCCTACACGTATTCTCGGTACTAAATGACAAGACCATAGAACTAAGATCAACAACATCAGTAGCAGCAGCAGCCTCTCGAATGTATCGAACTAAACCATGAAGTTCTTCCATCCTCACGGACCTAAAAGAATTGATTTTGTGGTTACTAAGCAATTCCAAAGTGCACATCTTACGCATGTTGCGCCAATACGAACCGTACGGGGAGAACGCCAAGTTCTGCTAATTGTAAGAAATAAGTTTGGAGCAATCATGTGGGGGCCTGCTAGCGAAAACAAGGTCATGCGTCTTGAGGAACAGCTCGGCGGCTTCGGGGGAGGAAACTACAATCACCGGCATCAAGCCGAAGCGTAAGTGCATGATGGGACCATACTTCTGAGCTAATCGTTGAAAATCATGGTGAGGGTTGTTCCCTATCATCAAAAGGTTTCCGATCATTGGAAGGCCTTTCGGACCAGGCGGTAATCTCTTGTTTTTAGCCCTTCTTGTCCATGTCAAGGCTTGAAAGAAGAAAACAAGTGCAACAACAACTGCAAGAAGTATACTTGCCAAGTCCATGATGGTCGGAATTTGCTGTGATTGAGCTTGAAGACAGACAAGTAAAACAGGTAACAAACGTTCAATAATCAATATCCATTTGATTGTCAATCTTATAATTAGCTTAATTAATTACTTTTTTTTTGGTAATATCCTAATTAATTATTCAATGCATATAGGTTTCCAAATGACGTATAAAAAAGGTAACTTTTTTCAATTATTCTCGCATCAAATTAGCGATGTTTTAATTTATGTGTCCGTCTTGCTTAGTAATGAAAATAATATCTTTCATTTTTATCAAACGGTAGTTAAATTTTTTATTAAATAGTTATTTAATACAGGTTAAAATAGTATGATATTGATCCCTAAATTATAATATTTATTTTAAATTGATTTTTAAATTTCAAAATATACTAATTACATTTCTAAACTATCTATGTTAAATAAATCATGCTTTATAAAATCTTATATTACATAATTACATAATTTAAAAGGAAAATTTTTAAAGAGAAGTCAAATGTTCACGCAACTTCAAAAAATTAAAAACTAGAAATAAAGTAGAATTCAAAAAGAAAAAGTGAATAAATTTTTTGTAGAAGTTCTGAAAATCTCAAACCAAAGATTTTAATAACAGATGGACTTTATTAATATAACATAAATATTTTGAAGATATAATTAAAATATCTTAAAATTTAAAAGCTAATTTAAGATGAGGTTCATAATTTAAAAATATTTTTTACAATTAACTCATCATATTTATTATATTTGTTTGTCAGTTAGAAAAAGTCAAAGAATTTATTGCATGACTGAAATATTCAATAAATCTAATTTCTATTAAAGAAGAGAAATGGTTGTATAAAATAGGGGCTGACATGTTATTTTGTATCTCTTTTTAATTATTTAATAATATTTTAATAATTTTTTTCATTTCATTGATATGTAATTTTGGTATTTTTTTATTTTAAACTCTGAACTCTAAATCTTTAACCCTGAATCCTAAATTTGGCATTTTAGTTCAGGGTTCAAGGTTTAGGTTCATGGTTTTGAACTCAAGTTCAAGTTCAAAGTCTAAAGTTTGGGGTTCGGGATTCAAGTTCATAATTACCAAAATTATGTATTAATGACATGAAAAATTTTATTGAAATGTCATTAAATAATTAGAAAATGATACAAGATGATGTGATGCCCCTATTTCGTACAATCCATTCTCATTAAAGAAAATGGCACATTTTAAGGTAATTTTACTTTGGAATGGTGACCTTTTTGGTCCTCCAACTTTACAAAATAAGTTATTTTAGCTAATTATTTATTTTCTCCTCTTTTAACATTTAAGTTTTCTTTTTGTCAAATCACTCTAAAATAGATGGAAAAGTTAACGTTTGTTGACATGACATACACTGGATTGCCACGTGGATGATGTCAACATTTAATTAAATTTTCAAAAATTAAAATATATTAAAAAATATTTTTTATAACTTTTTTTACTTTTTAATAATTTTAATGATTTTTAAAATTTTTATAATATTTTTTAAATTTATAAAATTTTAAAAAAGTAATTAAAATACTTACGTGTCATTCACGTGTATGCCAGCAAAGTTAAAAAAGTTATTTTTCCATACAAAAGAACATAAATTTAAAGACTAAAAATAAAAAATTAAATAAAGAATTAAAATGACTTTTTTATAATATTGGAGGACCAAAAAATTCATTATACCTTTTACTGATTTTATATGAATTCAAGTTTTATTAAAAATTATCAAACACTTTAAGGGCATATTTTACATGTCATTTTACTTTTAAGTTTCTTTCGATCTCAATTTCAATGATAATTGTAAACTATACAAATGAATGGTGGTTACGTCTTTTATTTAAAACTTCAATTATTATGATTAAACAGTCCACTCAAACTATTAATTAATTAATTAATTAATTGAAATATTTAAAAAAAATCTGTATAATAAGATTCGAACTTAATTACGTAATTAATTAATAAAAATAAATTTAAAAAACAACTTACACATTTACAAGTATAAGACTCGAACATAATATTTTTTAAATTCCAAAAATTGGAAAATACATAATAATAATAAAAGTCGCTCAATTATTTTTATACAAAATCAGGGTCAAATTGTTAGGAAATATAAATTTTGAGGATTATAACTGTTATTATGTTAACTAAAAAGTGTCACTTAATAGTCGGGTGAAAAAAAAAATATTTTGCGAAAAGTTTAATGACTAAATTGTAACTTTTTTACATTAAATGACTAAAATGAAAAATTACCCATAATCTAGTGACTAAGAGTGTAATTTACTCGTTTTTTAAGTTCATATTGGGTATGACAGTGAACAAAAACAGAGACAAAGTTATAGATTTAGACCTTAGACTTCAATTTAATCAATTTTAGTCTCCATATTTTTTGAATTTTAAAATTTTGCTCTTATCCCAAACAGTGACAGTTAAATTCGTTTGATTAAATTCAATTACTAGAATTGTATTATGCATATAGTTTTAGCAATCAATCAATATTCTCCAATTAGGTTTTTCTAAGCCCTTATACTTTTTAAATTTGAAATTTCAGTGTTAATGCAAATGGCAATTATTAATTCATTAACTAAATTTTTAGTGATTAATATGTAAAAAAAATAAATTGACATAGCATTACACGTATGATAATATATTTGTTGCATCAAATAAAATAGAAGAACTTAATTTAATGAATTTAACAGTTATACATTGACAAGGATAAAAAATTTAAAATTTGAAAAGTACAATAACTAAAAATAATCAAATTAAAATATAAAGATTAAATTCAAAACATTTAGAAAGTATAGAAACTAATAGCAAAATTTAACCCTTTTTATCATAATTGAAATGTATTGAGATATATGAATCCACCCCATACGAGAAAAGGTCAAAAGCTCCTCTTGATTTACACGTAACTGATGAAGATCCAATAGTTCCCACCCACGGCCATTCCCATTTGGAATGGGTTCACTAGTGGTGCATTGGGTTTAACTTCGGTTTTTTGTATCTTGATCGGACTATTAAATATGAAATAGTTGATATATTGATTTAAATAAATAGTTGAATGAGTTTTTAACCAAATTTTTTGAGTGAATAGTTTGAAATTAAGTTATGAATGAGTAATTGAACTGGTTGAAAAATAATAATATTATCGACACTATCAATTACATTTGTTTATGGGTCGAGTTATTTGTCTAATTTCGAAGGCTTGTTTGGAAGATGAAATTGAGAAAAAAATTTAAGCCCATTTAAAATATGAGTCGAGTTTAGGCTTAAACATCCGAGAACCGAGCCCGACCCGACTCGATCTATTTTTAAGTTTATAATTATTTATATTATGTTATTTTTATATATTATGTAATTTGTAACACATTAAAAAAATAAACTTATACTAAATATATAATACTATTCTAATATAAACATTTTTAAAAAACTAAAAATAATATGGGCAGTTCTAAAATGGGCTTAGGTTAATCTTTTGCAAATATAGATGGACTTAGACAAAATTTTAAGCCCATATTTCAGGCTGAGTCGAGCTTGTATAAGTATAAAGTATGTTAATATCATATTTAAGCCCGACCTGACCTAAACTATGAACACTTCTATCACCAATTATGTAAAACCAAAATGGGGAGTTGTTTTCTTATAACTTGTTATAGTTAAAAAGGTTCAAAAGTTAATTGAAGAAGTATAAAAGTTTAAAGGTTTAATATTTCAAGACTAAACCCTAAATTTTAATCCTTAGACAAATCAACATTCATATAAATTTTACATAGTAAAACTAATTAAACATAAGACAAACACTAATCACCGGTCCGATTAGAGGCCGCCTCCAGTTTGATGAAACATGCAATCAATTTGAGATTGATCCTCCAAATTTAGCTAAAGAAATAAGATTTTTGACAGCTAGAAAAAAGCCATAAATTCACCATTGCAGAATGTCCATAAGGTGACAGCAAATGCTCAATAATTATCAAATAGACTTCATAAGGCACTTGGTTTCGGATATAAACGTGCGGATAACTCGAGGATAAATTAGCTAAAGCTTAAATTAATTTGACATCAACTTTATTATTCATTTTTATGTTACTTAAATTTGAGTATCAACATCGATAAAATATAATTTCTAAAACTTTTAACATAGCATACCATTCATTTCCACAAACCTTTAAACACTAAAATCTTAGTATTCTACACATTTTATTGTAATTTAGATAAAGCCAGCTTCAATCCTATCTTGAATGTTGAAATACACGTATCCAACACTCATTTTCGATTCATGGTGCAAAAATACAAACTCCAAACATATAGGAAAACAAAGCTTGGAAAAATATAACCACATATATTCTGCATAACATAATTTTGAGCCATCAATCGGGTAGAAACTCGGAATGAATATACGGATAACAGTTTTAGTGAAAGAAAAAGTCCTTGTAACAGATGGGGGAGCTTGGAAAAGAAGCGAAAAAAGTACCTTTGCAGCGGTATATTTGCCTAGAAGACGACGGCCTTCATGAAAAAACCAAGCCGTCCGGAGATCATATTGCTTCCTTTGACAGTATTCATGAAACAGTTTGCTTAGTTTGAGATTGGGCGTAATTTTAAATGCCAACCTATTCCCATCCTAAACAAACATAAAGACAAACGGTTAAAGTGCAGCCAGGAGGACAATACCAAATGGCAACATTTACATATACATATGAAGTTCTTTAATACGGTTTCAACTAGGTTTCCCAGAAGAAAAATACCGACAGATCGCACCTAACTCTGTATGTGAATGGTTATTCTTTTCCTCATAGGTTGACCAGAAAGGTTATCGACTGTATTACTTTCACCGCTACAACCACCATCATTTTGAGCCATTTTTGTAAGACTCTCAGGCGTTAAGGTACAAAAAAGAAATAAAATGTAAAAGACAAAGAAAGAGTAGGTAGTGGGAGTGTTTTGAGTTTTGAAAGACCAAAAATACATGGATGTAGGGGGGAAGCCAGAACAATTTTGTAGGGGGCGGATGAAATTTTAATTTTTTATAGTCTATATTTTTATAAATTTTAAAACATTAAATTGAATTTTTATAATTTTAGGGGGGCCAAAATATAACTTTACCTTTACTAATTTAAATTTTTTTTAAAATCTCAATGGCCTAAATAGCAATTTTACATTTTAGGGGGGTTGGGGCCCCTGCCAGTGGTATATTTGCCTGGAAGACGACGACCTTCAAGTAAAAACCAAGCGGTCCGGAGATTATATTGCTTCCTTTGGCAGTATTCATGAAATAGTTTGCTTAGTTTGAGATCGGGCGTAATTTTAAATGCCAACCTATTCCCGTCCTAAATAAACATAAAGACAAACAGTTAAGGTGTAGCCAGGAGGACAATACCAAATGACAACATTTACATATACAAATGAAGTTCTTTAATACGGTTTCAACTAGGATTCCCAGAAGAAAAATACCGACAGACCGCACCTGATTCTGTATGTGAATGGTTGTTCTTTTCCTCTTAGGTTGACCAGAAATGTTATCGACAGTATTACTTCCACCGCTACTGCCACAATCATTTTGAGCTATTTTTGTACGACTCTTAGGCTTTAAGGTACGGAAAAAAAATAAAATGTAAAAGACAAAGAAAGAGTAGGTAGTGGGAGTGTTTTGAGTTTTGAAATACTAAAAATACAAGGATGTAGGGGCGAAACCAGAACAATTTTGTTGGGTGCCGGATGAAATTTTAATTTTTTATAGTCTATATTTTTATAAATTTTAAAACATTAAATTAAATTTTATAATTTTAGAGGAGCTAAAGTACAATTTTACCTTTACTAATTTAAAATTTTTAAAAAATCTCAATGGCCTAAATAGCAATTTTACATTTTAAGGGGGTTGGGGCTCCTGCCAGCGGTATATTTGCCAGAAAGATGAAGACCTTCATGAAAAAACCAAGCGGTCCGGAGATCATATTGCTTCCTTTGGCAGTATTCATGAAACAGTTTGCTTAGTTTGATATTGGGCGTAATTTTAAATGCCAACCTATTCCCGTCCTAAACAAACATAAAGATAAACAGTTAAGGTGCAGCCAAGAGGACAATACCAAATGACAACATTTACATATACAAATGAAGTTCTTTAATACGGTTTCAACTAGGATTCCCAGAAGAAAAATACCGACAGACCGCACCTGACTCTGTATGTGAATGGTTGTTCTTTTCCTCTTAGGTTGACCAGAAATCTTATTGACAGTATTACTTCCACCGCTACTACCACAATTATTTTGAGCCATTTTTGTAAGACTCCCAGGCGTTAAGGTACCGAAAAAAGAATAAAATGTAAAAGACAAAGAAAGAGTAGGTAGTGAGAGTGTTTTGAGTTTTGAAAGACTAAAAATACAAAGATGTAGGGGCGAAGCCAGAACAATTTTGTCGGGTGCCAGATGAAATTTTAATTTTTTATAGTCTATATTTTTATAAATTTTAAAATATTAAATTGAATTTTTATAATTTTAGGGGGGCCAAAATACTTTACCTTTACTAATTTAAATTTTTTTAAAAATCTCAAAGGCCTAAATAGCAATTTTACATTTTGAGGGGTGCGGGGGCCCCTGCCAGCGGTATATTTGCCTGAAAGACGATGACCTTCATGAAAAAACCAAGTGGTCCGGAGATCGTATTGCTTCCTTTGGCAGTATTCATGAAACATTTGCTTACTTTAAGATTGGGCGTAATTTTAAAATGCCTACCTATTCCCGTCCTAAATAAACATAAAGACAAACAGTTAAGGTGCAGCCAAGAGGACAATACCAAATGACAACATTTACATATACAAATGAAATTCTTTAATACGGTTTCAACTAGGATTCCCAGAAGAAAAATACCGACAGACCGCACCTGACTCTGTATGTGAATGGTTGTTCTTTTCCTCTTAGGTTGACCAGAAATGTTATCGACAGTATTACTTCCACCGCTACTACCACAATCATTTTGAGCCATTTTTGTAAGACTCTTAGGCGTTAAGGTATAGAAAAAAAAAATGTAAAAGATAAAGAAAGAGTAGGTAGTGGGAGTGTTTTGAGTTTTGAAAGACCAAAAATACATGGATGTAGAGGCGAAACCAGAACAATTTTGTCGGGTGCCGGATGAAATTTTAATTTTTTATAGTCTATATTTTTATAAATTTTAAAACATTAAATTGAATTTTTATAATTTTAGAGGGGCCAAAGTATAATTTTACCTTTACTAATTTAAAATTTTTTAAAAATCTCAAAGGCCTAAATAGCAATTTTACATTTTAGGGGGGTTGGGGCCCCTGCCAGCGGTATATTTGCTTGGAAGACGACGACCTTCAAGTAAAAACCAAGCGGTCCGGAGATTATATTGCTTCCTTTGGCAGTATTCATGAAACAGTTTGCTTAGTTTGAGATTGGGCGTAATTTTAAATGCTAACCTATTCCCGTCTTAAACAAACATAAAGACAAACAGTTAAAGTGCAGCCAAGAGGACAATACCAAATGACAATATTTACATATACAAATGAAGTTCTTTAATACGGTTTCAACTAGGATTCCCAGAAAAAAAATACCAACAGACCGCACCTGACTCTATATGTGAATGGTTGTTCTTTTCCTCTTAGGCTGACCAAAAAGGTTATCAACTGTATTACTTCCACCGCTACTACCACCATCATTTTGAGTCATTTTTGTAAGACTCTCAGGCGTTAAGGTACAAAAAAAAGAATAAAATATAAAAGGCAAAGAAAAAGTAAGTAGTGGGAGTGTTTTGAGTTTTGAAAGACTAAAAAGACAAGGATGTAGGGGCGAAGCCAGAACAATTTTGTAGGGGGCAGATGAAATTTTAATTTTTTATAGTCTATATTTTTATAATTTTTAAAACATTAAATTGAAATTTTATAATTTTAGGGGGGCCAAAGTACAATTTTACCTTTACTAATTTAAAATTTTTAAAAAATTCAAAGGCCTAAATAGTAATTTTACATTTTAGGGGGGCTGGGGCCCCTGCTAGCGATTTATTTGCCTGGAAGACGACGACCTTCATGAAAAAACCAAGCGGTCCGGAGATTATATTGCTTCCTTTGGCAGTATTCATAAAACAGTTTGCTTAGTTTGAGATTTGGCGTAATTTTAAATGCCAACCTCTTTCCGTCCTAAACAAACATAAAGACAAAAAGTAAAAGTGCAGCAAAGAGGACAATACCAAATGACAACATTTACATATACAAATGAAGTTCTTTAATACGGTTTCAACTAGGATTTCCCCAAAAAAAATCAACAGACCGCACCTAACTCTGTATGTGAATGGTTATTTTTTTCCTCTTAGGTTGACCAGAAAGGTTATCGACTGTATTACTTCCACTGCTACTACCACCATCATTTTGAGCCATTTTTGTAAGACTCTCAGGTGTTAAGGTACAGAAAAAAGAATAAGATGTAAAAGATAAAGAAAGAGTAGGTAGTGGGAGTGTTTTGAGTTTTGAAAGACTAAAAAGACAATGATGTAGGGGCGAAGCCAGAACAATTTTGAAGGGGCCGGATGAAATTTTAATTTTTTATAGTCTATATTTTTATAATTTTTAAAATATTAAATTGAATTTTTATAATTTTAAGGGGGCCAAAGTACAATTTTACCTTTACTAATTTAAAATTTTTAAAAAATCTCAAAGGTCTAAATAGCAATTTTACATTTTAGGGGGGCTAGGGCCCCTGCCAGTAGTATATTTGCCTGGAAGACGACGACCTTAATGAAAAAACCAAGCGTTCCGAAGATTATATTGCTTCCTCTAGCAGTATTCATGTAATACCCCGAAAACTTTTACAGTAAGATATTATCCTTGATATAGTAAAATAAGGAAATAAAGTGACAAAAACGGAAATTTTGAGTTATGTCAAAATTGAGAAGTATATTATGATATATTAATTCAAGAAAAAACTAAATTGTAAAAGTGAGATAAGTTTTGTTGCACAAGAGTAAATACTCAAAATTTGAGGGGTTAAAGTGTAAATATGAAAAATTTGAAGGACCAATAGTGTAAATATTTTAAGAGTGGAATGATCTAGAAACTAAGAAAAATGGATGGATTAGGACCAAATTGAATAGGTGAAGAACTATGAGGGACTAAATTACAATTTTACCAAATTAAATTATGACTCAAGGATGGAATTTTAAAAGATAATAAAGGGAAAAATGGTCAATTGGAAGAGAGAGAAATCTAGAAAGCAATGATGATGTTGGAGATATTTTAGATTAAATAAATAAATAATAGTTTATTAATATTTTAATTTAATTTTTTTAAATGATATTTTATTATTTTATTATTATTTTATTTAGTATATATATAGAAAGAAAGATGAAGAATCTTCATCTTTCCCATGCACCCAACGTATGAAGAGAATAGGAAGAAAAAAAACTTTCTTTTCTTTACAATTTGGTCCTTTTACCAAAAATTCACCATTTTCACCCAAAAATCAAATGAATTTCCATAGCTACCATGAGAGAAAAATGTTAAGGAGAGCATGGGGAGTTAGAATATCAAGTTGGATTCAAGAAATAGAAGTTGGAGGAGAGAGAAAATCAAGTTAAAGATTGGTATCAAGAGAACAAGGTAAGTACATCAAGATTTCAATATGTTTTTAAGTTTGTTATTGTTGATAAAGCATGGAAATAATGTTATAGTAGAGTTTTATTACATAAGGTCCTATGTTCTTGATATGTTAGCGAAGAGAAAATAAGAGAAAGTGATGAGAAATGGTGTAGAAAAAGAAAATAAGGGTGTTATAACATGGTAATTAATATCTTGCACTAAAACAGTTATGGACAGCAGCAGTAGTCTAATTTTGAAAAATCACCATAAATTGTAGAAATCGAATTAAAAGATTAAAAAAATATGGAATTAAATACTATTGAGTCTAGTTTCTCATAGAAGAAACAGTGTAAGAAATGGATTTCTAAATTTTGAGATATAATGAATTTTGTGAGACAAGGTCAGAATGAATTAGGGTTCCCCTGTTCAGACTTTGAAAAATCATAAAAAAATGAATAAAAATAATTAGGGGCTTAAATTTATTTGTATAGAATCATGAATGAGTCTAGTTTTATTAGAAACAAATTATAACATCATTTGAATTCTGTACAAGGAGATGATTAATTTTTAGTGAAGAAGGGTCGGAACTGTCAGACAGCAAAACAGGGGTGTCTTTAATGAATAAACTGTACTAATTGGCTAAACCAAAAATCCTGAAAATTTTATGGTAAGAATATATGTGAGTCTAGTTTCATATAAAATTTACATATATTAATTTGGAGTTCTGTAACTCAAGAAATAAATAATTTAGTAACTATGACTCAAATGGACAGCTTTGAATATACATATAAGTAAATAGTGAAATTATTGATAATGTTACTTATAAGCATATTATATAAATTTAAGGATGTGGAATGGAGAGGAGGAGGAGGAAAAATATATGAATATTCAGCAAGCATGACTAATTTGCATGTCTTAAGCTTAAGGACTAAATTGAATAAAGGTAAAATTTTATGGGCAATTTTGTAAAAATGTCAGAAATGACTAAATTGCATGAAATAGATTATTTTATTATTTAAATTACAAAATTTAACGAAATTATCAATTTAGTTCAAGATCGGGGGAAAACATGTTTTAGGGAGTGTGCTCTCTGATATGAAATGTGTAAGACCATGGTTGAAAGACACCATGGCAACCTGATATGAAATGTGTAAAACCATGGTTGAAAGATACCATGGCAACCTGATATGAAATGTGTAAGACCATGGTTGAAAGACACCATGGCAACCTGATATGAAATGTGTAAGACCATGGTTGAAATATACCATGGCAACCTGATATGAAATGTGTAAGACCATGGTTGAAAGACACCATGGCAACCTGATATGAAATGTGTAAGACCATGGTTGAAAGATACCATGGCAACCTTGATATGAAATGTGTAAGACCATGGTTGAAAGACACCATGGCAACCTGATATGAAATGTGTAAGACCATGGTTGAAAGATACCATGGCGACTGATATGAAATGTGTAAGACCATGGTTGAAAGACACCATGGCAACCTGATATTAAATGTTTAAGACCATGGTTGAAAGATACCATGGCAACATGACGAGAAAATGAGTAAGACCATAGTTGAAAGACACTATGGCATCATGTCAAAGATAAATAAGACCGTGGATGAGAGACGCAGCTATGACATCTGTTGAACAATTGATATTCGTGTAATATGTATCGGATGACGAATGGTTATATGAAATAATTATGAAGATAGATAAACGAAATAAGTATAAGTACACGGAATATAATTTATGTTAAGTTTGATATAAGCTATTACCTAATAAATATACATAAAATATATGGAAATGATGGAGTATGAAATATTGATATAATGAAATGAATGATATATGCTTATGAAGAAACGGTAAAAGAATGATATGTTTCATGGCATGTATATATATGATTATCTTTGATATGTTGATACAAGGAAATTATGAAGTAAAGACAATTATTAAACTCAAGTGTGACATGTCGAGAAAACAAGTATATCAATGTTGAATTTATATGAAATAAATGCAAGTATACTAACAATGATGTGGCTTGACACTTAGACAAAGGACAAGCTATTGATTGAATGGTAATATGTTTAATTACAAGAAACTTTGAAATGGTAAGTACTTAGATGAAAATAAAATTTAAGATTTTGCAAATTTTTTTTATAATATCGATTTAATTCCATTTGGTTTCTAGTGTATGTTGGGGCTTCGAGGGCCCAATAGAGAGACATTATGATTATTTTCAAATTTTGAATAATAAATGACTTAGAATTATCTGAAAATATTCAGTAAACTCCGGTAATGCCTCGTACCCTATTCTGGCAATGGATACGGGTAGGGGGTGTTACATTTAATGGTATCAGAGCTACGGTTTAGTCGGTTCTCGGACCAAGCATAGTATGTGTGAAGTCTAAAAACAGATGTCATTATATAATATGTGATAGTGTGATATCTCTCGACTCTGATAAAATTTGTTTTACTTATAGAAAGAGATACTTTTCAACCAAGCTAATTCCGATATACTCAAGTATAAGAGTAGAAAGTTGATTATGATGAACCAAAGACTAAAAAAAAAAAGGTATGAATAAATGTTTTATAATACATGTCGATGATGAATATTATGTTATATGTATTATTAAAAGCAAATTATATTACTACATAAAATATTGTGTTGATGACTAAATTAAAAATATATAAAAGTAATATATGAAGTACATGATAAAGATTATTAGAGAATTATGGATGAATAGTGAATTTTGAAATATATTACATGTATTGAAGATACGTAAGATATAAGTATATGAATTATTGGTACAAGGATTAAATTGTAAAGCATGTAAAAGTATTATATAAAAGGTGTAAAAGTGATATAAAGCGCATGAAATAATTTGTCCAAGTAGACAAGATTAGAACTATTAGGATATTAAGGGACCTCAGCGTGCTTTTTGATTACTAGCAAGTTAGTGCTTTCGATTATTAGTACATTCAAACGTTCAGTACTCTCTATATAGCACATCGTTGTTCTCTATTTAATAATGCATAATAATGCACCTCTTATGAGTTCCAGTATATCCAAGTGTTCTATCTAGTCTCTCACGCCCTCATATAAAAAAAAAGTAAACAATTTTCATTTCTGAGGTAAAAGATTATCTCTCGAGTAAAAATGTTAGTTATGATGAAGCAAGAACTCGTAAAAATGCGGATAAATGTTTTATAGTACTTGAGAATGATAAATGTTATATGAGTAAATACGTGAAAATTAAATTATGAGGTTTTACGATCTATAACCCTTTACTAGTACAAATTATACGCAATGAAATTCATGAGATTTATATTGATTAAGTTCGTATGGAAAATGAAAAGTTCAATGAACTCGAGAATGAGTTAATAAGTAAAGATATCGATTTTTTCTTAAACTAGTTGAGATATACAATATCACCATTAAAGAAAGAAGTTATTTATGGGAAAATCGATTTATTCAAATATGGTATTTACATAATAATTAACTGAAAATTTCTTCCGAATTAGTTTTTTTAGTGAAGTAAATGATGTGAAATTATTGATGACTATACTAGTCAATATATTGGTGAATAAATTACAAAAATATTTGAATATAGCGATTATAATTGGGTATATTATAGTAAATTTTTAAGATTTTATATGGGTATCTTATATGTACCGATATTTTCGTAGGCATATGCAATTGTTAATGTTTTGATGCTAAATCAATATATGAAAAGGTTGGATAAATATGCTAATAGACAGAAATTATCGCAAGTCTGATTGATTCACAAGAGGTACTACTCTATCTTTCTTTGGTTTTCCAAGCCAATATATGTGATAAAACACTTGATAATAAGATTCATATGATATTATTTTCTATTTCTATTGATAGAAGCTCTGAAAGGCAAATGTAAAAAAAAAAAAATGAATTGAAAATAAATTTCGAAATGAAAGGATAGAGAATGGATATAAATGATAAACTGGGTAAATATGTATAGAAAGAAACTATAGAACTATAGAAATAATGAAATTCATGATCAAAAGAAAACAAGAAAATTTCGATGACGAAATTTTTTAAGGGGGAGAGAAATGTAATACCCCGAAAACTTTTACAGTAAGATATTATCCTTGATATAGTAAAATAAGGAAATAAAGTGACAAAAACGGAAATTTTGAGTTATGTCAAAATTGAGAAGTATATTATGATATATTAATTCAAGAAAGGACTAAATTGTAAAAGTGAGATAAGTTTTGTTGCACAATAGTAAATACTCAAAATTTGAGGGGTTAAAATGTAAATATGAAAAATTGGAAGGACCAATAGTGTAAATATTTTAAGAGTGGAATGATCTAGAAACTAAGAAAAATGGATGGATTAGGACCAAATTGAATAGGTGAAGAACTATGAGGGACTAAATTACAATTTTACCAAATTAAATTATGACTCAAGGATGGAATTTTAAAAGATAATAAAGGGCAAAATGGTCAATTGGAAGAGAGAGAAATCTAGAAAGCAATGATGATGTTGGAGATATTTTAGATTAAATAAATAAATAATAGTTTATTAATATTTTAATTTAATTTTTTTAAATGATATTTTATTATTTTATTATTATTTTATTTAGTATATATATAGAAAGAAAGATGAAGAATCTTCATCTTTCCCATGCACCCAACGTATGAAGAGAATAGGAAGAAAAAAACTATCTTTTCTTTACAATTTGGTCCTTCTACTACAAAAAATTACCATTTTCACCCAAAAATCAAATGAATTTCCATAGCTACCAAGAGAGAAAATGTTAAGGAGAGCATGGGGAGTTAGAATATCAAGTTGGATTCAAGAAATAGAAGCTGGAGGAGAGAGAAAATCAAGTTAAAGATTGGTATCAAGAGAACAAGGTAAGTACATCAAGATTTCAATATGTTTTTAAGTTTGTTATTGTTGATAAAGCATGGAAATAATGTTATAGTAGAGTTTTATTACATAAGGTCCTATGTTCTTGATATGTTAGTGAAGAGAAAATAAGAGAAAGTGATGAGAAATGGTGTAGAAAAAGAAAATAAGGGTGTTATAACATGGTAATTTATATCTTGCACTAAAATAGTTATGGACAGCAGCAGTAGTCTAACTTTGAAAAATCACCATAAATTGTAGAAACCGAATTAAAAGATTAAAAAAATATGGAATTAAATATTATTGAGCCTAGTTTCTCATAGAAGAAACAGTGTAAGAAATGGATTTCTAAATTTTGAGATATAATGAATTTTGTGAGACAAGGTCAGAATGAATTCGGGTTCCCCTTTTCAGACTTTGAAAAATCATAAAAAAATGAATAAAAATAATTAGGGGCTTAAATTTATTTGTATAGAATCATGAATGAGTCTAGTTTTATTAGAAACAAATTATAACATCATTTGAATTCTGTACAAGGAGATGATTAATTTTTAGTGAAGAAGGGTCGAAACTGTCAGACAGCAAAACAGGGGTGTCTTTAATGAATAAACTGTACTAATTGGCTAAACCAAAAATCCTGAAAATTTTAAGGTAAGAATATATGTGAGTCTAGTTTCATATAAAATTTACAGATCTTAATTTGGAGTTCTGTAACTCAAGAAATAAATAATTTAGTGACTATGACTCAAATGGACTGCTTTGAATATACATATAAGTAAATAGTGAAATTATTGATAATGTTACTTATAAGCATATTATATAAATTTAAGGATGTGGAATGGAGAGGAGGAGGAGGAAAAATATATGAATATTCAGCAAGTATGACTAATTTGCATGTTTTAAGCTTAAGGACTAAATTGAATAAAGGTAAAACTTTATGGGCAATTTTGTAAAAATGTCAGAAATGACTAAATTGCATGAAATAGATTATTTTATTATTTAAATTACAAAATTTAACTTAAATTATCAATTTAGTTCAAGATCGGGAAAACATGTTTTAGGATTAAATTGAAAAGTGTTGAAATTGTGAAAAATTTTGATATTTATAGAATTCATGGATTGTTATCGATATTTATGATAATAATAGCTGGAAATAAGGATTAAATTGCAATAATTTTATTTTCCGACCCCTAAGGATGAAATCGTCATTAATTAAAAGTTTAGGGGCACAATTGGTAATTTTGCTTAGAGCATTAATTAAATGTATTAGAATATGAAATGAATGAAAATGATGATCAAATTTATTTATAAAGATCCGGACGACACAAATACGAGACTTGATCATGGAAAAGAAAATATATCAGAATAATATAATAATAAACACGAACAATCAATGAGGTAAGTTCATGTAACTTGAATTATATTCTTAAATACTTGAAATGTATGTTATTGATGTGAATATGATTTGAATATTCATTATATGAAAATTGATGAAACATTAACATATTTGATAAAAGGGGAAGAAATCCCGGTTGAATGGAAGGAAAATTCGATGGATCTCTCGAAAAGAATTGACGGTAAAAGGATCTAGCCCTGACGGGTGATCCTAACTCACATAGCCCTCCCGAAGAATATGTGGAAAATGGATTTAGCTTGGACGGGTAATCCGAATTAGGTCTGAATTTAGCCTGGACTGGTAATTCAGATCCAAGCTCATTAGAGTAATTGTCGCTGCGAGATTTAGCTTTGGACCGTAATCCCGACAATACTCTATGAGTTTATATTACAGGATTTAGCTTTGGATTGGTAATCCCACTGTAAGGATGAGGTTCGCGGGAGTGTGCTCTCGATATGAAATGTGTAAGACCATGGTTGAAAGACACTATGGCAACTTTGATATGAAATGTGTAAGACCATGGTTGAAAGATACCATGGCAACTTTGATATGAAATGTGTAAGACCATGGTTGAAAGACACCATGGCAACTTTGATATGAAATGTGTAAGACCATGGTTGAAAGATACCATGGCAACCTGATATGAAATGTGTAAGACCATGGTTGAAAGACACCATGGCAACTTTGATATTAAATGTTTAAGACCATGGTTGAAAGATACCATGGCAACATGACGAGAAAATGAGTAAGACCATAGTTGAAAGACACTATGGCATCATGTCAAAGATAAATAAGACCGTGGATGAGAGACGCTATGACATCTGTTGAACAATTGATATTCGGTAATATGTATCGGATGACGAATGGTTATATGAAATAATTATGAAGATAGATAAACGAATAAGTATAAGTACATGGAATATAATTTATGTTAAGTTTGATATAAGCTATTACCTAATAAATATACATAAAATATATGGAAATGATGGAGTATGAAATATTGATATAATGAAATGAATGATATATACTTATGAAGAAACGGTAAAAGAATGATATGTTTCATGGCATGTATATATATGATTATCTTTGATATGTTGATACAAGAAATTATGAAGTAAAGACAATTATTAAACTCAAGTGTGACATGTCGAGAAAATAAGTATATCAATGTTGAATTTATATGAAATAAATGCAAGTATACTAACAATGATGTGGCTTGACACTTAGACAAAGGACAAGCTATTGATTGAATGATAATATGTTTAATTACAAGAAACTTTGAAATGGTAAGTACTTAGATGAAAATAAAATTTAAGATTTTGCAAATTTTTTTTATAATCTCGATTTAATTCCATTTGGTTTCTAGTGTATGTTGGGGCTTCGAGGGCCCAATAGAGAGACATTATGATTATTTTCAAAATCTGAATAATAAATGACTTAGAATTATCTGAAAATGTTCAGTAAACTCCGGTAATGCCTCGTACCCTATTCTGGCAATGGACACGGGTAGGGGGTGTTACAATTCATGAAACAGTTTGCTTAGTTTGGGATTCGGCGTAATTTTAAATGCCAACCTATTCCCGTCCTAAACAAACATAAAGACAAACAATTAAAGTGCAGCCAAGATGACAATACCAAATGACAACATTTACATATACAAATGAAGTTCTTTAATACGGTTTCAACTAGGAATACTGACAGACCGCGCTTGACTCTGTATGTGAATGGTTATTCTTTTCCTCTTAGGTTGACCAGAAAGGTTATCGGCTGTATTACTTCCACTACTACTACCACCATCATTTTGAGCCATTTTTGTAAGACTCTCAGGCGTTAAGATACAGAAAAAATAAGAAAATGTAAAAGACAAAGAAAGAGTAGGTAGTGAGAGTGTTTTGAGTTTTGAAAGACTAAAAAGACAAGGATGTAGGGGCGAAGCCAGAACAAGGATGTAAGGGGCCGGATGAAATTTTAATTTTTTATAGTATATATTTTTTTAATTTTTAAAACATTAAATTGAATTTTTATAATTTTAGGAGGGCCAAAGTACAATTTTACTTTTACTAATTTAAATTTTTTAAAAAATCTCAAAGGCCTAAATAGCAATTTTATATTTTAGGTGGGGCTGGAGCTGGGGCGCCTGCCAGCGGTATATTTTTCCTGAAAGACGACGACCTTCACGAAAAAACCAAGCGGTCCGGAGATCATATTGCTTCATTTGGCAGTATTCATGAAACAGTTTGCTTAGTTTGAGATTGGGCGTAATTTTAAATGCCAACCTATTATCGTCCTAAACAAACATAATGACAAACAGTTAAAGTGCAGTCAAGAGGACAATACCAAATGACAACATTTACATATACAAATGAAGTTCTTTAATACGGTTTCAACTAGGATTCCCAGAAGAAAAATACTGACAGACCACACCTGACTCTGTATGTGAATGATTATTCTTTTCCTCTTAGGTTGACCATAAATGTTATCGACTGTATTACTTCCACCGCTACCACCACCATAATTTTGAGCCATTTTTGTAAGACTCTTAGGCTTTAAGGTACAGATAAAAGAAGAAAATGTAAAAGCCAAAGAAATAGTAGGTAGTTTTATTATATTTTTAAAAAAATTTACGTAAACTTTTTTTTCTTTTTCTTCACATGACAGTATACCATTAATTGGTTTAATTGTTTTTAAGAAAAAAATGGATTAGGGTAAGGGGATTACAGAATTAAAGTCAATGAACCAAATTAATAACAAAAATAAAGTATAAAAAATAAACTGATAAAAATAATATAAGTATCAAAGCGACAATTTACCCATACTATAGTGTCCAAAAGAGGGCCTGATTGTAATGTGTTGAATTATATGAATCCACGCTGGACGAGGAAAAAAAACAAAAGCTTAGAGTGTCTTTTATAACTTAGAAATTTTAAATATTGAATTTTTATTTTTATAAATGATGAGTTTATATTAAAAAATTATTTGGTAATTTAGTAAATATTTGTATAAGATATAATTATGTTAATTAATAAAAGTAAATATTGATTGTTTAAAAATTATTTATTTTTAATTTTAATGTTATTAATATAATATATTGTTTTATTTTGAATAGTTTTAGATGAAAGATAAATATGTTAATTTAAATATATATTTTTTAAAAGACAAGTTATTTTAAATTTTTAATAATAAAATCAATTTAATATTTTATACATTAAATGATAAGTAACTACATACCTACTTATCTTATTCAATATTTTTTATTGAAAATTTTATATTAAATAAAAAATTAAAATGATAACCAAACATATTAAATAAAAAATTTCAAATGGTTTATCAAACGCACCATTAATTAGTCTATACGTAAATAATGAAGATCCAATACTCCACCATGGGCATTTGGAATCTGTTAACAAGTGGTGCATTTTTGTTTAATCAATATTTTTAAAACCTGATCATTGGTCGAATCAATTTGGTCACCGATCCGGCCGATCTAATTAGTTTGATTAAATAAATGAAGATTGATATTAAGTCATTTAACCTATGACTAGGCATGTCGGATGCTAATGTAGTGTGATAATTTTAGAAGTATTTCATTGCTAATGCGACACATGTAATTTCAAAAAAAATGAAAAAATAATTTAAAATTTAAAATATTTCTAAAGATTATGGACAAAATAAAACATTTTTTTTCTGGAAACTACGTTTTTAGAACATAATATGTATTTAAAAATAATACACAATAAATAATAAAACTTATGTTTTGAAAAATTAATAACAGCGCTTGAAATATGTATGACATGAATATAAAAACATTAGATAAAATTAAATATATTGAATTAAAAATAATAAATGAATACGATTGTTTGTCATGATGTTGTCATCGTTAGTGTCGAGTTAATTTGTGACGTCAACTCAATTGACAACATTGTTAATATATACAACTGATGGATGCAATAAAGTACGCATAATAAAATTAAAATGTATGAAAAATTGAAATAAAGTTTTGGTTAAGTGATAAATTTATTATTTTACTAATACAATTAATATGGTTCCAAATCCTATCATATGTATGTATGTATGTCTTTCAATACTTTTCTAATAAAAAGACTAAAATACGTTCAAATAATATAACTTATTTTAAATACGAAAAGACATTTTAATAGTATCCCTAACTAAGTTAGTGTTTAATTAATTCATGATGTCAACTTAGCTGAGTGTTAACCAGGTACAAACTCAATTGAAAAAAGACTAATATATAGTTTCTATTAAATGTTTATTTTTATGGCATTTTTGTCTTTTGATTCATTTACATAATATTTAAATAAAAGAACTAAAATTAACATGCCGATAGATCAAATACATGTTTAATGGATTTATAAACAAGTACTTTACCCCTACGCTAAGATCAATATTGAGTAAGTCTAAAGAAAAAATTAACAATGTTTTTGCATAAAATATAATTTCACACCCACATTCCGTATATGATAAATTTGTTTTTTAAATTGGTGTTACAAGTTAACTCGATACCAATTCAAAGAAAATGACAATACCATGATAAACAATTAAAATACATTTAATATTTTTAATATGATGTGTCTACCTATCTAAAAAAATTTATTCACAATTTAAACTAATTTTTCCATTTTAATTTCATACATATTGCATATATATCATTATTAGTCTCAAACTATACGATTCATTATTTGTTGCATGTTACATTTTGTACAAAATTGCAAATAATTCAAATTTTTGTCAAACATACTCAAAATCATAATTAAGAAATATAAAAAATTAAATACAATTCATAACCATAGGAACTTCACTGAAAAAATCAGCAATTAAGTTGGAACTTCAAGGACTATTCAACAATTTTATATTTTTCCCAATTATTTTCGATTTGATTTAATTTTTTATCTATACAATTATTCGATTCAATTTATTAATTTCAAGTATTTTATAACATCTTATTATAAGTATGAACCAGATCAAATTTCATTTTTTGAATACCCCTAAAATTTTACAATTTAATCAATTTAGTACCTAAAACCGAAATTGTAATATCTTTCAAATTTGAGATTCGATTTCGAAATCGATCTCAATTGCATCCTTCTATGGCCCCTCTAATATCTATAATTATGATATTTCCACGTCAATTTTGAAATTTAAACACTTTAGTCCTTATGTTCAAAAACTAGCAATTATACTTTACAATCTAATTTTTTTTCACGTCTAAGCTTGAAATCTAACCATTTAACACTAATTTCATAAAATAATTCATCAATGACAACCTTTAGAAACTTTAACAGTTTTACAAATTGATATATGAGCTAATTAAATCAATGTCTCACGACCTCAAAAACCATAAAAATTACAAAAAAAAAAAAAAAAACCTTGATTGAACTTTTAAATTGTTGGTCAATAGCTTGAAGGACTAAAAAATGGCTTCTATGTTTTTTTTTTTTTTTTATGTTTTCGGTGGTAGAAGAAAGTAAAATAAAGATGATAGTTAATAATTTTTCTTTTATACGTTGATTAAATTTTCATTAACTTTAATTAACCAAAAATTAATTAAACTTTATTTAATAGACTACAAGCTTAATTAACTAATGCTAGTGGATTATAACAGCATTCACCACCGTTTGGAACTTTTAGAATGGTCCAATTTCTCAATTCAATTAAAAATTTATAGCAATAAATTTTTATATTTGTCTTTTTACTTAAATTAACTATCTATTTGACAAAATTAATGGGCCAAACTTCAATTAACATTTACACTAACCTCATAAATATTAAATAATAATATCTACAGACTCGAACATCGAAAATGAGATTCTAAAACCGCTGTTTTTGACACCACCGAAGAGCGGACTGTTACATAGTTTGAGTAAAATAAGATAAAATTAGCAGTTTACTCCTTCTAAATGGAAAAACCTAAAGAAACAATACAAGAATTGAGATATACTTTAGGGGCCAATTTACTAATAAAGTGTTTGGTTATATATATAGTAAATATACATTTTGGTATCAGGGTTTACATTCAATATGAAATTTAATACCCGTTTTTTTTTTCAATTAAGTACTCGTATTTGATTTTTGTTATTGGAATTGGTACCCGTTGTGTTATCGTTTTCCATGTAAGGTAATTAATATGTTTTATTTTTATATTAAAATATAATTTTTATGTGTGAATATCTTTATGGTTTTATTTTTATTATTTTCATAATAATTATATATTTATTATATTAGGATTTAGGATTTAAGCACCAACTATAAAATTCCTATTTCATGGTGTCGTGGTTGGGTGAGAGATGTTATCTTAGGTCATTGCTTGAGCGGGGCTAGATGAGACACTTGTCATGCTTTGATGTGATGGATTGACAAATGGGTCAAAAACCTGTCTCGACATATCTTTTGCAAATTGTGTTGGTCTGCTTGGTGTGACATTATGTTTAAGTGAAGCATATTGCTTTCCTAATGAGACCACGACGTTAAGCCTTCGCCATGTAAATTGGTGAGGTGGTTTAAGGTAAGAGTATAATATGAAAATAACAAGTTAATATAATATTACATATATAATAGTATATCAGATGCATATGATTTCAAAAATAACATAATTTAACAACCTATTGAGGCGTTTCCCTTCCATGAACCCTTCAAAATTCTCAGTGGACGTGAGAGACAAAATATTACCGAAGACAAATACTTACAATTGTTAAGAATTTATCTGACTAATTAACAGACGGCACTTCGAAGATTTTTTTGATAGAATGGTAAACTCCTTCGATAATTAACAATTAATTAAAATTAAAATTTCAATTAAAAAACTAAATCCATAAATATAATATAAAGTTATCAGTAGAATTTCTAACTTCAACATGGATTAGTAGATGACATGGATGAAGTCGCTCCAAATATCAACTCTCATAAGGGGAATTGCAAACAAAATCTAAAAAGAAAAAAAGTAAAGGGGAAAAGATCCTTAACGAAAAAACGCCGACAACGTCGAAACGCAAAACTTCGCCTCTATTCCCCCTCGGCTCATCACTCACGTCACGCGCTCCAAATTAAAATAAAAAATAAAAAAATCTCCCTTTCAACTCATCTTCACCGGGCCCCTATCAATAATCAAAACAACAATCCCCTCTCTTTAGCTCTTCGCCCACTTCCTCCACCGTCTTCCTTATTTCTCTTTTTTTTTTATTTTTTCTCTCGATGCCCTAATCACTCGTCCTCGCCGGAATTTCCCACGGCGCGTTGTCGCCGCCGGCGATATCCGTGGTACCAAACTTCCTAGTCTTTTTTTTCTATCTCTAGGGTTTTTTTTTGGGGTTTTGGATTGGAATCTGGAATCGTGTTTGGATTTGATTGCGGAAGGAAAGAATAACAACGACGACGTACAAGCACGGCGTCGAAGGATCTGTTAGGGTTTTAATCTTATGGCTGGAGGTCGTAAAAAAGGAGGGAACAAAGCAAAAGTTAAGAATTTAAGTTTGGGTGATCTTGTTCTTGCCAAAGTCAAGGGTTTCCCCGCTTGGCCTGCCAAGGTCTCTCTTCCTTTTTTTTTTTTTTTTCTCTTTCCTTTTTATTTTATCATTTTTAGTTGTAGTTTTATTAGCTTGAATCCCGAGACTTGCAATTTAATGGTTATGTTTTTAATTTTTTTTATGCTCACCTGAACTTATGAATTTGAATAAATCCATGATAAGTTTGGGGGATTTTCTTTTGAAGAAAGTTTGTTTGATGTTGGTAAGGTTATTTTATGCTCACATTGCCTTACTTTGTAGTATATTTGTTGGTTTATATTCAATTTGTTTATTTTTTAAAGCAAGTTTTGTTTTATTTTGCGGGAGTCTTAGTTTTGGATTCAGTGTTCTCCATGCTTATGTTAGCTGCTTGTGTTTTCAGTGTTTCAGATTTCGTACTTTGTTTTGTTTCTGAATTGGTTACTTAATGCAACTATGCAATTTTAATTTTGGGACTGAAAGAAATAGGACAAAACACAAATATATGTTTTCTTTTTTGTTGAATGATCTTACCAAGTTATCAAAAAATTATTCGGGGGTTCTGATTTCTTTTATATTATTTTGTTGCTCAGAACTCGGTTATTTTGTGGTTTTGGTTTACCATTGGTTATTGAGGTGGATTCTGTGGGTTATGAATTTCAGATTAGCCGGCCTGAAGATTGGGAGCGAGAACCTGACCCTAAGAAATATTTTGTCCAATTCTTTGGAACAGAAGAAATGTAAGTATTTCACATTTTACTCTCTATTTATCTGTTGAATGATTGAGATGTCAACATGGTGACTGAAGAGAGGTGATGTGTCTGTTTTAGGTTTTGCAATTTTGTTTATCGGTAGGAGGGAAAACACATTTTACCATAAGATGGAACATGAGATAAACACATGAAAGGTGTTACTGCCGAATTTCCTTCCAAAAATATTTATTTTTTTGTATAGTTGTATCCCAAATAAGGTGTTGAATATGCTGAATGCCAATCCTTGTTGCCAAGGCGTGTGCCTAGGCATCAGGACGCAGTGCCTGAATCTGTTAGCACCTCAAGAGCCTCTAAGAAAGGTCCCTTTTATGAGGTGAAGACTTTTTGTGTGTAGTCGTGCTTGAAGCCAAATTTTAAGGTGCAAAAGTATAATACCTATTGGCTTGTTTCTCTTTAAAAATTGTTAGTTTTTTATTTTTAAAATAGAGAAGACTCACCCTTAATCTTCCCAAATAAATAAAAGGAAAATATCTTATCTACTTTAGAAAACTAAAGTTGGCAAAACGCGGATTTGGAACTTTTAATCTTTTATAATGAATGGAATGAGCTTGTAATAGCTAACAGTGAAGCTCCGAATCAACGTTTCTGCTTGTCAAGGGCGATAGGTATATATAAGTAAAAATTATTTAACACAGCAAAGGACCAATTTTATAAAATTTTATTTGTTATTATGGTTGTTTTGAATACTATATTTCAACAATGCTTGGTTCTTAATATAGATGCATTTTTAGGTTGCAGAGAATGTCAGTCATATTTTTCTAGAAAGCAGTACTATTTAGCTTAATTAGTAGTCATTATCATTTCTTTTATTACTTAATTGCACTGTGCTTAGTTTGAATGTTGGTGTAGCTTATTTGGTGTTGAATTGAACGGCATTGCAATTTTCCATTTTTATTATTATTGACATTAAATAGATTTGTGAGTTAGATTCTTTGTATGCCGTGTTACATTTTATTTCACATTTGTATTACATACAGTTTTAGAAATATTTTCTTGCTAATGACCCATCTTTATGGAGGGAGGTTTGTTCATAATTTATTGCTGCACTGTTTAGGGCGCAATAAAGGATCTTTATTTTGTATAATGAAACTTCCTTTATCTGCTTTTCTTCTTGAATGTTGGATGGGCTGATTTTACAAATATCTTGAGACGAAAAATGTTTGAATGTATGGTTTCCAATTTTATTATCATGTTATGGTTTGTCTTGAATAAGTAACTTAAATTGTGTCCAAATAGCTTCCCAACTTCTGACCATGAATTAGAGAAGCATCTCTGGTTTGGTCATATTGTATATTGTTATAATTTAGCAGTTTGAGATTTTAGCTGAAGTTTGTTAAGTGTCAACATACGGTGGTATGGTATAGCTGCAGGCCTTCAAGTAAAGGCCTTTTAAATGCCCTAATAATAAGTTCAGCTGGAGTTATCCTTAGTAGCATTGGCATAAATGGTTTATTCATCTGTAAAATTGAAGTAGCTGTGTGAATATGTGGTTTGGTTTTTGGAAATGTTTCATCTGTTAAGGGCTTGTATTGTGATTTTTTTCTTTTAAATTTTTATCATGTCTTTGCATCCATATTTGCATATCTATAATCGTTCTTAAGCTGTGAGGCTTAAATCTTAAACCTTGAATGGGAAACTTTATTCCTCTTTGGATTATAATGGTTCGATGATGATGCTTCTGCTCCTAAATTTTGTTTCAGACATCTGAAAATTTGTTGAAAACCAGAACCTGGTTTTTCTGTCTCTTGTTTACTTCTTAATACTTGGCGGTGTATTCATTTTCCTTCAGTAAGTCATGTTCTTGCACATCTGAGCGAGTTGTAGGTTGAATATCTCCGTTGTTTTTTTTTTCCTCTTAAAGCCAGTATTTGTGTAATTGGGATTTTCATACTTCATTGTTGAAGTTTTTGACGATGCCTTTTGTATAACGAGGAGCAATACTTTTCCTTCCCGGTAAAGATATGCATGCATCATTATTTTCTCGAGTGCTTTTTGAAAGTTGACTCATGTTCCAGTTGCTTACACCCCCCACCCTCTGGTGTGTTTCTTCTTTTGCAGAGCTTTTGTTGCCCCTGTTGATATTCAAGCTTTTACTAGTGAGACAAAGAGTAAATTGTCTGCCAAGAGTCAAGTTGTTAAAACTAGGTACTTTGTCCAAGCAGTTAAGGAAATTTGTGTGGCATTCGATGAATTACATAAAGAGAAGTCCAGTGATCTGAGAGATGAAACTGATAAGTCAACACCTGGCTTTGAGGCTTCATCTGCTGATGGGGTTGAGGATGGTGGTGCAGAGGCTGACTTAAAGAATGGAAAAAGTGCAGTAGCACCTGGTGAAGAAACCACTAGTGTAGGAAAAGGTGAGAATAATAGCGAACATATAAAGCCATTAATTTCTGGCCATGCAGATGATAGCTCATTTCCACATATGTCTTCTGAGGGTAATGATAAAATTTCTAATGGTGAACAAGCTAAAAAGGAGGTGATTTCTCCAGCATCTTTAGACGAGCCTTCTCCTATAAAGGAGGAATTCTCTGATGATAAAATTGCTACAGCCAATTGCACTAAGAAAACACTGAGGGATGATCAGATGTCAAAGAAGATGGCTCCTGGGTCAAAGAAAAGAACTGTGCAAGGGCAGAGAAGCAGCAGTTCAGCTGCAACAACATTGAGGGATGATAAATCTAGTGGTTGTCTCGATCTACCTGATTCTGAGGAGCAACTGAAAGATAGAGTAAAAGGCAAAGTATCTAGTGGCTCTGTAAGAAAATTCTCATCAGATACTCTCAAATCAGATTCTAATTACACTGGTGGTAAGAAGGCAAAGGAATTGCTGAAAAGCAAAAGCAACTTGAAGGCTACTGATAATGTGCTAGATGCTGCGGCCAATCCAAAAGGTGAGACTACTGGCAAGAAAAAAAGGGGTGAACCTGGACTTGGAAAGCTAAACTTCGGAGCAGATGAAGTTTTACATCCTGCCAAAAAGTCAAAGGTTGTAGATATGAAAAATGAGGCTTCCAAGGGATCTATTGTCAAAAAAACGAAAGGTAATTCTCCAAGCTCTAACAATGTCAACAGCAAAGCTGCTAAACATTCAGAGTCTAAAAAATCCACATCTCATGTTTTAGCATTGAGAGCTCCAGTGTCCATGATTTCTGCTGTTTCCGGTGATGAAGCTGTGCTGCCTGTATCAAAGCGCCATCGGCGGCCCCTGGAGACAACGATTGATTCAGGCTCTAGTAATTCTGACAATAAAATTGGGAAAAATCCTGTTGAATTGAAGAATTACAATTCAAGTTCTAGTCATGTGAAAATTCCAGGTGCCCAATTGTCCAGAAGGCGTAGGGCTGTTTGCCTTTTTGATGATGATGATGAAGAAGATCCCAAAACTCCACTTCATGGAGGATCTATCCGGGATGTTAAAGTAACTTCTGTTGTTTCAGATGCTTCAAAAAGCAGTGATGTAAATCATTCAAGTGCTGCCAATGCTCAACGTAGTGTTGAAGAATCCAACCAACATGAGAACAATGGTCCTAAGGAGGCTTCTTCAAAATTAATGAATGATGTTGTGTCACCTATTCGACCACAAACTGTTGAAAGGAGGCCTACTCATGCCTCCATCACTCCTGAAAGATCTGAATCAGAACAATTGTCTTCAAAGGAGGCCAAACCAGACTTGATTTCCCTAAGGAAGTCTCCTCATCTGGTTTCTGCCACAAAACAAGTAGAACAACACAGAACTACTAAAGCTGCTGCCAAGGTTTCTGGTAATGGAACTCAGAAAAAGGCTCCATCTGTCTCTGTTAAGGGATTGGGTTTGACTTCTGAAGGTTTGAAGTCTTCTCAACAAAATCAGGTTTTGAGTCAAAGAAATAGACAAGCTTCTTCCGTAGAGAGACTGAAATCTACTCCAAAAGCAATTTCGCGAGGAAATGACACCACTTTTGTCACTGAAACTTCAATGGAGTATGGCTCTGCGTTACTCTTGTTACTTTTTATTACATTTAGTTAATATTTTTTGAGATATTATATTACTTTTCATTGCGATTGTATAGATTCGATATCTTTAGAGAAGATAGAAGTGGTTCGTTGATTGATTCCAAAAATTCAGATTCTGCTATGTCAATGAAGCATCTTATTGCCGCTGCGCAAGCAAAAAGGAGACTAGCTCACTCTCAACAATATTGTCTGGGAAATCCTAGTTCTGCTTTTCTGTCAATGTCTGAGGCTCAGGGAGCGAGCCTCAGTCCTGCAGTTCAGCCTTTTCCCTCTGTGACCAACAATGAAGTGCAGGGTGATGGGCAGGGATTTGCTCATCGAACAAGTATAACTTCTCCATCAACCCTTGTTCACCTGTCAGGATCCCAAAATCAACAGGATACTGAAGAGACCGAAGAGAGAAGAGCTAGTTCTGGGCACATGGCAGCTGGAGGCTCTCTCAGTGGTGGTACCGAGGCATCTGTTGCTCGAGATGCTTTTGAAGGAATGATAGAGACTCTATCGAGAACTAAGGAAAGTATCGGACGTGCAACTCGCCTTGCTATTGATTGTGCCAAGTATGGCATTGCAAATGAAGTAAGTTAAATATTATGCTCATTTATATGTGGTGCAAGATGAGCTTGTTCGATCCCTAATTCTTATATTATGACTTAATAATTTCATTTAAAACTAAATGGTAATTATTGCATATGATGTTGTCCTTTTAAAGACTACTTTTTGGAAGGAGTTTTAGATTTCATAATCTGTGTGCAGGTTGTTGAACTTCTTATTCGGAAGCTGGAAAGTGAGCCCAGTTTTCATCGTAAAGTTGACTTGTTCTTTCTTGTTGATTCAATCACCCAGTGTTCACATAATCAGAAAGGTTGGTTCTCCTTGATTAGGAATGTGTTCAATTACTCCAATCCTGAATTTATGTGGTGCTGGCAGTTAAGAAAATATGTTTAGTTGTGCTTGTATAGCATTATTTTTCTTATTTGTTATGATATGGAGTACTTGTACTAGGTCACATCTTTAGACTTTTGAAGGATTGCTTCTTCATTTTAACAAGAACACTCCTTTAACTGCTTTTCTACTTGCATAATCACACACTGAAATAGTCAAATTTGATATATTAATGCAGCAATTAATCGGTTGTGGTTAATGTTTATTTAGGCATCGCTGGTGCTTCATATATCCCTACTGTTCAAACAGCATTGCCCCGTCTCCTTGGTGCAGCTGCTCCACCTGGAGGAAGTGCTCGTGAAAATCGTCGTCAATGTCTCAAGGTATACTATTATTATCATTGTAAGAAAGTATTCTTCTGTTCTTTCCAACAACTATCCCCTCTGGAGAATAAAGGAATCTTTTGTCTATACCAGGTTTTACGGTTGTGGCTTGAGAGGAAAATTTTACCCGAATCTATTCTGCGGCGTTACATGGATGACATTGGAGTTTCAAATGATGATTCACTCTCAGGGTTTTCCCTAAGGCGCCCATCTCGAGCTGAACGTGCTATAGATGATCCTATACGAGAAATGGAAGGCATGCTTGTGGACGAGTATGGAAGGTCTGAAAGCTCTATCAACCATCTAAACCAAATTACTGTAATGATAATAAATAATATTATCCACTATATCCTATTGAATGGGTTTTATTTTGGTCTGGTTTGAGATATATTTGAAGCCAAACTAAGACCATTATTTACTTATCAGTTTGATTTACAGACCAAAGTAAAACCTTTTGTTTTTCAAACCAACCTGGATACCTTAAGCTGATTTTCAGCTTAGGCCAAATTATCAGCTCTCGATTTCCCTAGGTCACCGTCATTGATCTGAGTGGAATGTTCTGCTCAGCTACTGCTTTTTGAGTTAATCTAACTTTGTAGTTCTATGAAATTATTAATTTTGAAGTTTTTTTGTGGTGGGTTTTGTAGCATTTGTGTCCTATCCTTTACATCCTGGTATTTGTCTCTCGAGATGAACATTAACTTCCTGACACATCCATTTTGTTGGTTTTGTAACCAGTAATGCTACATTTCAGCTGCCTGGCCTTTTGTCTTCTAATGCATTTGACGATGATGAGGAAGAGCTTTCGGACAGTCCTTGCGGAGAAGCTGCTGACGCATCACCTTTAGAAACAGCTCAGGCTTTAGTAGAGCTAGAAGCGTGTACAGTTACTCCAAGTGATAGGCGTCATTGCATCTTAGAAGACGTGGATGGTGAGCTTGAAATGGAGGATGTTTCTGCACACCAGAAGGATGACCGGCCATCATTCACTAATGATAGTCTTGAAAAGGACATGCAGCAGCAGGGCACTGATAGGATCATGGAACCAGCTTCAAGTAGTCCCAACGGATTCCCTCCTTTACCCGAGGGTTCCCCGCCATTACCCCCAGATTCTCCTCCACCACCACCACCTTTGCCACCTTCACCACCTCCGCCCCCACCTCCATCATCTCCTTCACCACCTCCTCCTCCACCACCTCCACCAACACAACTACCTCCTCCCCCTGCGCCGCCTGCATGCCCTCCTCCAGCTTTCGTGCCCCAACCACCATTGCCAACTCAACCTATGCTACCTCCTCAGTCATCAATGCAGTCTTCACCTCAGTTGGCATATCAAGCACCCGTACCTCATGACTATCGGGGCACGCCAAATGTAAGCATTCTAGATGTTTCTTTGCTATTTCTGGAGTATGTTAATACTTTTAAATTATAAAACCTATGCCTTCGTGTGCAGGGTAATCAGATGGTTCAAATTAGTGGAAGTGCTCCTCATGGGGGTCACATAGATGCTGCTGTGAAAAATGAATTGTTTCTGCAGCAGTCCCCTTGCTTTCCTACAGGAGCCCGAAATTCCCGAGAGGCTTCTGGATACAATTCTTCAAGGCAATTAGAATATGGGCATAGTGAAATGTATTTAAATGCCCCGTCCTCTCAACCAAGTCAACAGTTTCAACCTGGTAATACAGCTTTTGTGCAAAGGCCTTTACCCCCTAGCCTGCCGCAAACTTCGTCTAGCCATTTCTCATTCACAAAGCCTTCAATGCCACCGCATCCTCAGCATTCATACCCTCCACAATACTCATTGCCATCGCAACATGATGGCCGCAGGCCATTTGTTTCTGATGAACAGTGGAGAATGCCTGCAGGAGAATATATAGCAGGAAGAAATCCACCATCTGCTGGTCCATTGTTTGTCCAAGAAGGTTTGAATTACCTTGTCTCTAACCACCATGAAGCTTCCATGATTGAAAGATGGATGTTTAGGGGCATTAATTTATGTTTTTAATCTGATCATATTGTTCTTACCTGCAAATTGAACATATGCGCCTCAATGGTTGTGGCAGTCAGACTTCTAACTGTTGCATGTTGTTATGGATGCTCTATTGAACTAAAAGAGAAAATTCCAAAAAATGTAGAATATGTCGACATATAAATATGAAAGGCCTGTATCTGTAGGTTTTCAGTGGAACTGGTAGCATCACTTATTATCTATAAATAATGTTAGTGCAATAGTTCTGTTAAAGAGTACCTGTGTCTAGTAAAAGAACTACTTATTTAACTTTATAAGAGCACCCACAAAGTTAGTGTACCAGATTATAAGTCCTTCTTTGGACTCTTGCCATACAGCTAGCTGTTACATTTTGGTGATGCTGTGCCGGTATCTAAACTCCTTTAAGAGCTCAGGTTTAAGTCTATGAATTTGTATTTGAGATGTTATTTTGATTTTACTTCATGCACATTTCATGTGCACAGCTTCTTCATTCCTTTGTGGAGGACTTATGCTTATAAGATGTATCTATGGCAGTGCTATACTCTTTCCTTTGTTGAAAATTTGACATGTAGTCTACTTTTTTATGACACTTCTGTTAACTTTTTTGCAGCTTACTTTAGACCACCTGGTGAAAGACCGCCTTCAAATAATATGGCTTTTCCGATTGCTTCCACCAATACTTTACCAGCTGGAGCTCCAAATTCGGGTATTGCCATTTTGTTTTGTCTTGGTTTGCTTGTAATTCCATTAAAATAATCAAGCACCTATTAAACGATAGAATGATGTCATGGTTGTATCTTTCAGGTCATGGTGTTTCACCCATGTTGCCGTGTCTACCAGATGTGTCTACCATTAATTGTTGGAGACCAGCTCGAGAATAAGGAAATAGTCTTATTAGGTACTTAGTCCATAATTGTATATTCATGTTTGTTAATGGATCTTAGCCCAGAAGTTTTTATCTTTATTACTATTATGATAGGACATTACTTCTTTGTTATTGAAGTGAAAATAAAATTTTCTGTTGTAGAATTTGGTCACATTTTTGTTTATTTTTCTGTTGAAATATTTTGCCCCTTTTGTTGCAACAATGGAAAGTGTATGTTGTTGTTGTTTTTTTTTTTTTTTTTTTTTTTTTTTTTTTTACATGTAATCTCCTTGCTTAAGTTTACAATTTTTCCCCCTTTCATCTCTATTTTCTGCTAAAAAATAGGGGAAGTTTATTCTTCAGTGTAGGAGGAATCTAAAACTAAAACTCATCACCCTCTCTGCCCTGTCCATTTCACTTGTCGACAGTTCTGCTTTGCTTGTGACGTTGACTTTCTTCTTCTTTTTTTTTCTGGTAGTTGGCTGCTAGACAAGTTACATTAAAGGGCGGTTCAATTTTTGGACAACATACAATTTTCACGTGAAGGCTGTGTTGATAACTTGTGGAGACCCTTGGCAGGATTGTATATTGTAATTTTTCCTGACAAATGTATCCCGGGAACATTTGCTTCTGGGTGTAGGCCCGTAATTTTGACTTGGTTAGTACATCTGTTCTTAGCTTCTGTGTAATTATACTGACTTTAAGAGAAATTTATTTCTTGGTACAAATTTGATAATTGGTCACTTAGTCATTTTTAAGGCATTTTGATTTATTCTCTATTCAAAAGTTGCGCTTTTTGTTGCGTTAATTGCATGTGATGCTGGCTTTCTCTTTGGAGCCACATTCACATAAGTGCTTTTATGTGTCCATGGAGCTCATGTTTAATGATTTTCTTTTTGGTTTGATAGGAAGCACGGTTGTATCTGAACATAGCTGTGACATTGTTGATTTATTGTTTAGATGCAACGTTGGTTCTTTACTAGATATGCCAATCATTTTTATGATCTTTTGGAAGAAGGGACTTGTCTAAGCACGGCATTCGTTTCCAGAATTCCCCTCTCCACCTATATTAAGTGAAGCAGAGATATTGTAGTTAACTATGTATAAACCTTTAAGCAGCAATAATTTAAGCTGTGAAGGGCCATTTACTGGAATGGTTTAGGCATTCTACCTGTAACTTGTGATCCTAAATGATAAATTGACATAAGCTCCTGAACTGTCTTCTTTATGTTGTTAGTGGTGGTAGCAAAATTTTCAGGATTCTTAATCACCAAACCTTATTTTGAAGCTTTTGAATTGATAGTTTTGGTAATAGTTCAACTTCATCTGTGACTTTTTCTTAGTGTGTTTTATATAGAACATCTTTTTTTAAAAAGAAAATAATATTTGTGTTTGATGATTTTCGGTGCCAAAAAGGTTAAGGTTAATATAAAAAGGTAGAAAAGTAAAGTTGTAGTAGGTACTGAAGACTGAAAGAAGACATAGTTTTGGACACCAAAATTGTGAAAGCGTGGCAAATAGAATGGAACGGGGGGGTAATGCATCTTTTAGTGTCTTCACATTTGGACATGGAGATCAGATGAGATATTTTGGTATTTTATAGGACTTGGATTGATTTGTTTTAAGTCTAGAGACTTTGATAGTTGGATTTAGCAATTGTCCTTTTAAATTGCTACTTGGGATCTATGCCTCCAAGTCTAGAGACAGATAGCTGCATCCAGCTGGAGTGCTTATTTGGATCATTGCAGGAAAAGAAAGTCAACTCTATGCTATATTTTCCTACATCGCCATTGAGATGAGTAAACCTGTATATGTAGGTGCTTTGTTGGTGGTTGCTTTTTATGTGGTTGTTTGGATGAGCATGGTTTAGATATACAGGTACCAAATGGCATGTATCTTTGCATGGTTTTTTCCTGGTAATTCTTGAGCTTTCTCTGCAATTTAATTAATCAAGTTCCTTCTGGACAAGATTTGCATCCCATTCTGTGAGCCAGATTTTAAGCCACAGGTAGCTATTAATGCTGAATCCTGATTTCACTTTAGTTTTTAGTCGTATAATGTTTGTCCCTCTCCAAATTCTTAATACGTTATAAATATTGCAGCTACAATTTTTTGCAAATGACTGCAAATTTCTATAAACTGCAACAGCAGTACTTTATTGGTTGCAACTAGTTCAGAAATGCAAGGCATAATTATTATTTCTGGTCTTGTATGCTTCAACAGTGTTGTTTTTCCTATCTTCTTAGGAAGACTTCTTCAAATGAAATTTGTACAGAAATTACACAAAGGAATCAGATTTGGGAATTGCTACTAATAGGTTTTAGCATTGATTCTTTTCCCATTTTTTTATTCTCTGTTTTTAGTATCATTGTTGGAGGTGGTCAACTGGCAGAGGAAGTACTTACATAGTGCATATTAATAGGTGCAACTGAAAGGTTAAATCTGGTTATTTAGCCTTGATGACCTTTAACTGTATGGTTACCCTTGCAGCTTGAGGTCCTTGAGGTTTTACAACTGTTCTAAGCATCACGGTGTATCTTAAGTCTTTTTGAACTGTGTAATATAGTCTTTCATATAGAAACTCTAATGAACAAATATCTCTCAGTTTCATTTTCTAGAGTTGCATGTAATGCAAAATTTTAAGCAGATATTTCCAATGTTGGGTAGCATGGAAATTGGTCTAATTTGGTATAATCAAATCTCAGTAAAGTGAGTTTTTTGGTGCTATAGAAGTGTACTATTACTTTTTTGAAGGTAGAAAACTTCACTCAATGTTAGATGCTTTAGTGGAAATTTCTGAAGATGAGATTGGTGAATGAATCTTTGCATACGGCTTCTACTTTCCTTAAAAATTTATCTATGTTGTCTACTCAGATCTTTCTTATAGAATGCTTGCTGGACATGGTAGTTTTAAAGTTCTAAACTAGCTGAATTCAATAGAATATTGTATTGCAGCGGGTTCAACTATGATCAAACAGGAATACTGAAAGGTCAAAAGTTTGGCGTTTAACTATTGGTGCAAAGTGAAGGAACCATGGGTTTTTGATGTGTAAAGAAACATTGTAATTAGATTTGGATAATATATTTCTGAAAGTTGCGGACACTGCATGATAACAGTGAATTTGGTCTTTAGCTAGAAATTAAATTGTTGATTAGGGTCTCAAAGAAAGATTTTGTGAGGTTAAGCAAGCAAATCCAGGGTAGTTATATGTGCAGAAGTTGTTGGGAGTCTGATAGTGATAACATAAAATACTTCAGATAAGACTTCTTGAATTTTCAGTAAACCGGGGAACTGCTAATCACCCTTAGCCCATATGTTCTAATATTTTGTGAGGTTAAGCAAGCAAATCCAGGGTAGTTATATGTGCAGAAGTTGTTGGGAGTCTGATAGTGATAACATAAAATACTTCAGATAAGACTTCTTGAATTTTCAGTAAACCGGGGAACTGCTAATTACCCTTGGCCCATATGTTCTAATATTTTGCCTAGATAGTGCTTTCAATGTTTTCTTTCAGTACATAAGAGGAGAGAGTTTTCAAGATGGATGGTGCATTTTATTTTAGTGAATTATAAATGAGTAGTCAGGCTGAAAGCCACTTATTAGATTTTTCAAGTTGGGGAATCATCCAAGAATTTACTCTGGGTTGTCAGATTGTGTGGAACTAGAAAACTGCAACATCTAGGCATTGGCTTTGAGTAGTGTGTCATATTTGTAATCGTTTCGTTCCCCATTTTCTACAGATTAGAACAAGTCTCTTCATCGATGTCTACTGTCCTTTTGAGTCTTTTCCTGCTTAAAGCCTCAAACTCTTTTGAGTGTCATTAATTATTCTCTTATCGTCATGATTACCTTTGGCTCGTTGCAAGTATACTATTGAATTAGAATGTGCCCTTTGAATCTCCTGGCCCTCCCTGGAGATAGAAATGATTAAATCCATATAGCTCATCTTCTCGGATTTGAACTCTTTCAGGTGAAGTATTAACTAGCCGTGTTTACTGTAATATTTTAACATGGCTTTCTTGTTTACTACTAGCTAGATAGGGAACTCAAGTATTTTGTTTGCTTACAATGGCAAAGTGATTTTCTAAACATTTCTGATAGATCGCAAAATAACTTCGGAGATTGAGGTCGAAGAAAAAATGAGTGTTTAGTGGTATGAATTTAGTTCTTCCCTTATTGCTGTGTATATTCCAAGCCTTTGTTATATTTGCTTGATCATAAATTATTACCTTCTTACCTTTCTTCTTACTGGGTTTGTTTCCATTTTTTATTTGATATTAATGTAAATGATTGTTGGATTTTTCTTGATTCCCACCCTGGTTGGCTTAGAGTAATTCAACTTTGCAATAATTATTAATTTTTGAATTATTGATCTTCGTAGAGAAGCATGCAGTATAAACTATACCAACTGGTTTACTAGTAGTCTATGAACCATTTTGAAGCTTAACTCATGTTTTACATTTATTTTTCTTCTAGTTCAAGAAAAGGGTAGAAGGAAAAACCAGTTATGGCATTGATATTCTTTTTATGTTTTCCAATTGATAAAAAGAGAATTGAGTTGAGAATAATATGGTCATTACTTGTATGTCACAGGTTTTGAAAATCATATAATCTGAAATATCTCTATTTATGGTGTTGGAACTTGGATATCCACCAATGTTGACAGATCCTACTCCTAAGCACGAAGCAAAGTACCGCAAAATGTCAGGTAAATATTTGACATGGATTCTTGAACCTAAACCATGCTTGGAATTTTTTTGATTTAGTTAGAGATACAAAATAGGATGCTTCTGTCAATGTGTAGGTAGTTAGAACTTTGAAAAATTTTGGCTAAAACATCCTTTGTTTATAAGGTATCATGTACGATTATGTACATTACACACATAGTGTTGCATACTACCATGAGTTTTGTTTTGCTTGTATTTTATGTTTGTTTTCTAGTTAATTCATTAAATTTCTTAAGTTATGCTGGGACTAAGGTTACTGATATATAGTTGATATATATATTTTTTTCTCATTTGTTGGTTTCTTGTATGTCGTAGCCCCTTGTGTAGCTAACACTTCCTCCCTGATACAAAATTCTTAATATCAAGTTGCACCGTAAATTGGGTCCTTACTGATGTTCTATGTTTCATGGACTCGAGCGAGCATTGGGTAGGAGTATATGTCCAGATGGGTATGTTCATTCCTTTTTAAATTTATTCTCATACCCATGCGTCCGACATAGATAGATGTGACATTTTGGAGCTTAAAGAATAATGAAGAGTCGAAGCAACATAACTAATGTGGTTAGTCAGATAAGAATTAAGATAGTCCCATTTGAAATGGTTGATATTAGTACCAAGAACAAAATAGTCCTGTTTGAGAATGTCAAATCGTTGTTCCTGTTCAGTATGTCGATATTGATATCGACAACTATGAAATTCAGTGAGGATCGGGTTAGGGGATGGGTAGAGTGTAGTCTGCTTTAGGATTAGGCACCCAAAGTACTACAATGTAATTAACGAATAATATGCATCACAATATGCATGCATGCATCAGGCAGTTATTATAAAAGAAAAGTCTTCGCCAGCCCCTATCATATTATTATTTAGCATATGGCTATTAACCAATATGGATTATGAAGGATTCTTTAAATTGTTGAAATATTTTTTGGGGTTTCCCCTCGTACATTATTAACACCTCGACCATCTAAATTTACCTCACTTTTTATGTGCAATGACATGGGCATGCAATTATTGGCTAAATGGGGTACATATGATAAAATTAAAATATCAAATACTAGCGTAATCCATTTAAGCTTTAAGCAAAAATTTAACCTACTTTCTGCTCGTCTTGGCAAATTTATTGAAGATTTAGAAACTTGACAATCAAGTAACATTCATACACACAATCTGATTTGCAAATACTTCCGGACCCAGTTTTTATTTAAAAATGGTATGCTGTCTGAGGGTGACCTTCCTAACAGCGAAGACCTTTGGAGGGTTATTGTAGGTGCTTGGTAAAAAATTCACACCCAAAGTACTACAATGTAACTAACTAATGATATACAGTTGTGTCCCTTTTATTCAGGAGGTATCTATGAATTCTGAAGATTTGACACACCTCAGAAGCTCCTTCAAATTTGCTACTAAATGCCGTGGCCCTAAGCTGTCCTCACCGATGAAGTTCAAAAGTTGCTCAATATCCTGTTAAAACAAGCAAGACAGGCTATGAATTCGTTGCAAATGGAGCATTCGAAGAACACACACAGAAGACAAGTAAAATGTCGTGCATCTTGACCAACTTTTTACCCATTGGCCCTGGGTGTTTACCTTATACCATGTCGTGGGACTGAATCGTGAGAATTGCTACTGCTAGCAGTGTGTGTGAAGCTGTGATTTACTTCTGCCGGTGGTGTGAAGAAGCAAACCTTTTGCCAGAAAGGAAGATTAACTAAACCTTAACACTTGGTACAACAGATTAAGAACTACTAGCTACGCTCGTTATGTTGCCATGGGTGGAGCACACATCCTTTGGATCATGTGCTAGAGGTTATTATACTCAACCAATTGATATAACCTTTGAAAACAGCTTTTGCTAAAACTCAAAGTAATTTCTTGAAAGCTTTCTTTCTTGAAAGCTTTCTTTGGATATCAAACTTTCAGAGTTCAGAGATGTTTATTCCTGATAAGACGCTCGATAACAAATTGTTCCTCTAAACAAATTGTAAAAATCCAATCAGCTCAGCAAGTTGCCGAGTACAATTACATTTGTATATGAGCCTGTTTCCGGCATGTTACCCTTCTGTGCTCAAAGTAATGTCACTTTATAATCAAGATAACAAAATTCAACAGTAGCATCTCACGTTTCCAAGCACAGGGGTCTCGCTTAGTTGGTTTATCAGCTAGGATTAGGGTAGGCAAAATTATCCGAATCCGTTGGATTCCGACCTAAACTTATAGATTAGATTGCTTTCCTTTAAAAAGGTTCAGGGGCAAAGCAGATCAGGCCTAGTTCTATAATGTATATATATAGATATAGATATATTGCAATTGGTTTAATTGATAGATCTTTGGCAGAGAGCTCTAGTTTAGGATTCGGAAGGTTAAGGTCAAAGGATTAACCATTTTGCGATTGGGTTCAGGTGTTAGACCTGAAGTTTACGGTTTGAAAAGGATACCAGAAGGAAATATTTGAATGACAGGTCGAGGCGGGCAAAAATCAGCCCTGATCAATTGCCAGCGCTAGGTACATTTAAAAGATTATATCCAATAGGTTCTGGAATTCAAATTCTAGTATCTAAAATCCCTTTCCCTATGTGTGGGCTATCGTCTCCTTCATATCCTAAAAACGGAGAATCCAGTTTTTAACACAATTTATAAACCTTAGCCTCATTGTTGCAAAATAACCACTTGCTCTTTCCTTACAAATCCCCTTTTTCAATCCAAAATGATATTTGGCCATAACCATTTTCAGTGAAATGTAACGAGACTGAGGAAAAGCAACTTAAACTAATCTACTGATGATTGTCTCAACCCCCTCCGGTGTATTATGCATAGATATCAGTGTTCGGTCCTTGTTATATTTGTTCATTGAACATCATAAAATGTTCAATTGTTATAGTCAATGGCAATTTCTTTCACCAAAGCATTATCAGAACAGCCAAAACATGCATGATATGATAAGCATGAATATACTATTAGATACAACGGTAAAAGAGAACGTAAACAAGCAGAGAATGCAGAGTTCCGGTACGAGATTTTATGTCTGGATCTCCTTTTGAGATAAAAGGTACCTATGTTACTCTGACTATTTTTCTTGAAGTACCTGTGCCCAGCACATCTCAAAATACGTGGAAAAACTATAAAAGAATGAACGTGCCCATGTAGGACACATATCCATGAGTCAGAGTAACATAGTAGGGTATTATCATCATGGTTTTAAGTAATTACTTAATAATCCTATAATCGACATTTAAGAATAAGAGCTAAGCAAATTAACATTCACAATGTACAAGGACTAAAAGAAAAAAAAAAAGATAAACCACAATGAAAGCTAGGAAGCAGTGTAAAACTTATTACAATGATGTTAGTAGATTTCTTCTTAAAGAATTTGCAAGTAAGGCATTAGAGAGAGAGGGAAAAACAAAAAAACATTGGAAAAGAATTTTTCAAAATAGGGAAACAAGTCAAGAGAAAGTTCCAATAAGGGAAAGGCAAAAGTTCAATCATTACTTTTCGATTTAAATTTTTAGTTTACCTATGGAGAATGGGATTTCAGTGCTAAACCCCTTTTTGCATGTAAGGTGTGGCTATCTTCACATTCTTTCAATCTGTTTATAATCCTTCATAAGGATTACATGATCCCCTGATGTGGCGGGTGAAGGTTATAGGCAAGTCTTTAAGAGTGATGATGAACCATGAATAGCCACTACCAGAGGCATGATATTGAGTTATAAAGGCTAAAGGACAAATAAGCACACTTTTTCCAAGCTGTGGATGAACAGCATCTTATAGAATAGTAACTGTAGTTGTAATCGAATAACATACATAAAAAAACATGCAAAAGGAAAACAATTCACCAAAAGAAATGATAGGACGTGAAAACTCACCTTGCTTAACAAGAATATAGCATAAGCTGCTCTTGTTGTGTCTTGACCTTTTAAAAACAACGGAAATTCTACAGGCTTCACAGTTGCAGAAAGTGGTGTTTTCCATGATAAATCCAAAGTTGTAGGCCCTGCTGGAGGTACATTGTCGTTGACATAAGAGCAGGAACCACCCAAGCGCAAAGGATAACGCAAGGGAACTTGTAAATATGAAGCAATTAGTGAAACAGCCTGCAAAATGCAAACAAGGGAACAAGGAGAAAGAAAGAATTAGGTAAATTAAAACTATTGCCTCTGCAAGAGAAGCAAGCTATAAAAACTATGCTTGGATCGTAGCAATATAAAATAACTACATCATTTTCATTCTTCGAGCAACAAAAGATTTCAGCTAGAGCACTATCAGAAAACAAATTCAGTAGTAAAGGTTAATTTAATATTAAGCAAAGAAATGGAACGCACATGTGCAACATATCCTAAGGCAGTTGCAGATTTCTGAACCTCCTTTTTGTCAGTGAAAAAACTCATCTTCGTAAAAGGACGCATGGTGAGATGCAGACCCAATATCGTCAAGGTTCCACAATTAATGGGCTTAGATACAGAAGAATTCCCTGGTAAAGACAACAACAAAAGGAAATTAAACTCAACATATCATCCAGCACCGACATTTGTGGAAATCAAAACAATAATCAAATACATAGCCATGAAAGTTAAAATATGGCAATAATCCATTGAGTGCATACACAAAATAATGGACCGCTAAAATGGGAACTATCAAATTACATGTGAAGCAGGTGGGGTGATAATTATGGTACTTGGCTACTTAGAAACCATAAGAGTGTGTTTGAGCAGGGAATTCTAAAATTTTGAAGAAATAAATAAAAGAATTTAAAATGCATCATTTCATACTGCTAGAAGAATATTTGGGTCATTGGAATTTCATGAGTTAAAAAATATATTCTTTTAAGAAAAAGATACTAAAATTAAAAAGTATATATATATGTAAAAAAACATGCAATCATTTTGGACATCCAAAATTCTAAGCACAAAAAATAAGGTACAAACCATGGCATACACCACTGTGAATCTAATATAAATTAAGAATAAACAGGAAGAGACATTGTTTACTTGGAGACTGGCTACCAATTCGAACCATATGTGGGCTTTATTGAAAATGGTTTAGTATTTAGTAACCCAAAACTGAACACGTTACCTAGTCTACTACTGCTTGGATAGGATTCAAGTTCTTGCTCTTGTGCAGGTCCAACCAAGATCTTTACAGGATAGAGCAAAGAAACTTGTGATATCATATATTGTTGCCTTGCTCGTAGCTTCCTCTGCATGTTTTTCAGCTTAATGTAACCCCTTTTTTCATTGAGAGTTCTATTTGATTCCTGTGATAAAAACAACAACCATGCTGTGATAGAATACCATTGGAGAACTATTCAAAGGAGTATATAAATGAGAATCCTTCCTGTCTAAACCCCACATCCACTGATGGAGGGGGAAGACAGAAAGTGAAGGATTTCTAGCATTTGAGGGGTGAATACCTAACATCTAAAGCTTAACAATCAAAAAGCTTGTAAATTATCTTAAAATCCAACCTTCCTCAAAACATCAAATGAAGATAATTGACATTTAAGTAAATAAGTACTTCACCTGCAGTCGCTTCCTTGCAACAGAAAGAGAGGTACCAGCAACCAGCCATGATCTCAACTCAGTACTAAGCATTTTCTCCTGTTTTTTAGCATCCTCTGTTGCAACCTTGCAACGGGTTGACATGTTTCCTATCATCACTTTTCTTGCCACTAGTCTCTCACGCATTTCCTCAAGCTCATTTAATCGAGTCAATGACTCAGTTTTAACCTGCGCAGCATGTTCCCACCATCTAATCAGCGGACTAATTAATTAGGTTGAAGATATCTCACTAAGAGAGAGAATGTGAGGCACACAGACTATCAATTAACAAACTCCATCAAGCACTTCAAGAGTGATACTGCTCCTTTTTCTAATGATATGTTCAAATTATAATACAAATCAATTTTAAGGGACCTAAAGGAAAGAAAAAGAACTTGAAAAGGAGAGAAGGAATTGAATAGAAAGAATAAATCAATGAGGTATGAACAGCGAGAAATTTAGAAATTGCACGGGTTTGGAACAGTTAACCAAAGGCATCCAACCAGATAAAAGATAGCTGTCATTTCAATTTTTCACACAGTAGAAACAATTGAATATTCTTAATATCCAAATATCAGGACATTAGTAGGCAAATATTGTTCTTAGATTGTCTTACATTTCGAAGAGCAAATAGAAAGTAAATGAAACAGAAAGGAACTAACATCATTATTTTGGTACTCAGGAAATATGGGTTGAATATTTAATATTTTCTCAAGGAAAATCGGTCACTTCACCAAGGCGATTATCTTCTCCTTTTTTCCAGTAAAGCTTAACAAATAAGTCCTCTTTCTTATCTTCTTAATAAAGCATTTTAGCAAGCAAATAGAAGTCGTAAATCCCAGAAATGTATTTTCTTTCTGCTCTAGGACTAAGACAGCTATTGAAAACAGCTAATAAAAATTCAATGGGAAAATATTACGAGATTGTCTTTGTAACACTGTCTGCGAAAACATTTTAATTCTACAAGCGGATTAAGAGGTCGCAACATGTTTCACTATAACCTAAGGATATGTCTCACCTTGCCAATACTGCTTTTGGAGTCTAAAAACTTCACCATTGATGGGTGAGATAATTTCTCAAATATAGCAGAAAAGGAAAGTAAATCTTCATCTTACTATCTTTCAAAATAAAAAAATTGAGCATACAATTAAGATATGTTGTATATTACAGTCTTTCATAACTCATAGAATTCACTGAACATCACTGCATCTTTTCAATATTTGATCCCACTATTTTACGAACTTCATTTTTATGTTCTAAATAAGGAAAAAATTACTCAATATATCAATCAAATTACTACCATAAATTCCTAAAAATTTCGGCAACGCCTGCTTTCTCTCAAGCTACTACAGTCAACCAACAAATAAAATCCAAATTTCCTTTACCATCAAGAACTCCTTTTTTCTCTCTTTAAATTCCGGCCAGCCTATAAGCGAATTTTAACCATAATTTGAGCAGAAAAAGCGTTACCTGAATAAGATACTGAAGCTTTTCTTGAAGATTTAGCTTCTTCTCATTAGCTTCTTTAAGGGCAGAAGTTAAACTCCACAATCTAGCAAGCTCATGCCCGAAATCTTCCCATTCGATTATTTTCTCATTTTCTTGTGTTGCATTGATTTGCGTCGGGTCGCAAATTAGGGTTTTGTCTTGGTCTCGTTGTTCTGGATTTTCCATGAAAGAAATAAGGAGGAAAGCTTTCGATTTTGTAAGCTTAAGAGGAGGTCGTAGGTCGACCTCATCGTACTGGGTCTTGCCCGGTTAGAGTTTTGTAAAAAAAAAATTCACAGCGATTGAATCATTTTCTCGCGAAAATTTGTTTGGAATGGGAAATTTTCTCGGAAAAAAGCAGAGGGGTAAAAGGAGGAAAACAAAAGTCTATATTTTGTATTTTTCTAATTTGCCAAAGGTCAACGATTTTGGATCGGATCTAAAAAATCTTTTTAAAATTTTAAAATTAATACTATATATGTATTTTTATGAGATTTTCTTTTAATATTGATTTTTTTTTTTTAATTTTCTGCCATTGATGTTGATTCCCCTTCCATTGAGTTTTTTAATATTATTAAATAATATTTATTAATATATCAAATAAATTTTTAATATAACTTTAGTATTTTGTTAAATTTAATATTAAAAAAATAATTTTTAATTTTTAAATACTAAATTTTGGGTAAATTACTTGGTTACCAACTATAAAATACTTAAGGGAAGGTTGGATAATAAATTTAGTTCTTCAATATTTGTACATTTATTAATTTGATCTAAATGTAAAAAATTAATAAATTTAGTTTTCAATATTTACAAAATTTATCGTTTAATTTTATTTCTAAAAAATTAATAAAACTAGTCATAATCATTTTCAAAATTTGTCAATTTAATTCTAATTTTAAAAGTTTATAAAATATATTTAAAAAATCATTTTTGAATAAAAATATTTTAAAAATCTAAAAAGCAAAAATAATTATAAATAAAAAATAAAGCATGTGTTTTAAAAAATAAAAATATAAAAAATATATATTACATGATCTAAAAATAAATTAAAACAAAATAAATTGATAAGTATTAGAAAGAGATGAAGTTAGTTATCCTCATGAGATGTAGAATCGGCAAAATTATCTCTTTTAATTCAGTTCAGCTCGTATTTTTATTTTTTGAACTAAATTTTCTTGCATATATTTGGACTACTGTAATTGAATTCAATTAATTCTTTGATTTAAATCAACTAATTTGATCTTTTTTCTTTTTAAAATAATCTAATCGATTTAATCCAATGGGGCTCCAATCCCATTATTGATATGTCGTACACAATCAATAAAGCAAGGAATTGCTTGTAAAAGAGGTCATCGCCAATGGCAATGCGAACAAAAACAGAAAATACTAAACCCAAAATGGCAGTATTGCGACTAATTTTACAGCCTCAGCAAAGCAACGTAGTCTTAGCCCTTTAGCCTTAACTTTTTTTCTTGGATATCCCTCATTTTCCCTTTTACTAGATTCTCTCCAAAACCTCAATATTTATTTAATCATGGCCGAAACCTTAAAAACCTCCAAAAAGAAAAAGACCCAAGCTTCTATTTTTTGCTCTTTTTTTTCTCTTCTAAATCAAAACAGTGTTTAACCCATGTTTCTTAGTCATCATGTCTTCCTTATTATCCTCGCACTGTTCGTTTCCATCTCCCATTGTTGCACTTTCACAATATCAAACAACTGTCCTTACACCATATGGCCCGGAACACTGGCCGGTTCAGGGTCTCCGCCGCTTCAAACGACGGGGTTTCGGTTGGATGCCGGCCAAAGTGTTCGAATCCCGTCGGTTCCTGTGGGGTGGTCTGGTAGGATTTGGGGTAGGACAGGTTGCAAGTTTGATGCCAATGGTGTAGGGTTATGTCAGACCGGTGATTGTGGGGGAAGGCTCCAGTGTGACGGCAATGGTGCTACACCGCCGGCGTCTCTTTTTGAGATAACACTAGGATCGGGAAATCAACAAGATTTTTACGATGTTAGCCTTGTGGATGGCTATAATTTGCCTATTTTTGCTGCACCTCGTGGCGTTCATGGCTCATGCAATGCCACTGGCTGTTCTTCTGATCTTAATCTGCGTAAGCACTTTTATTATTCGAACAACTTTTCTTTTTCCTTTTGTGATTTGATACTGATTCTTTTTTATTTTGATCAATTTTGCCCTCGAATTTAGTTAAAATTTAGTCCACATTAATGTAACAGTTAACATAGATTTCATTGCCAACTGAATTTTTTTATTAATTTTTAAAATTTTTCATGAAATGTATATGGAATATCACATGAGCTTCCAGGTTATTTTAGTTAAAATTTTATTAATACAAACAGTTTTTACTACCAAAAAGAAAAAAAAAACTATTTAACTAAATATTGAAGATCAATGATCAAAGTGATAAAAAATTATAACTAAAACGACAAAAAAATAAATGTTAAGGGTTAAATAATTACTTTATTAATTGATTGTAATAATAATTTATGTAAACATAATTTAAAAGAATTATGATCTAAATTTATTTAGAGTATTGCTTAAATTTCATATTCAACATTTTGACGTATTCAAACTTTATCATCTCCTTTCTCTCACTTAACATTGTAATAATAATAAAATATTTTTTAATCATAAATTAAATCATTGTTTTGAAAATTACCCCAAAATTTTTTCCATATTTATACTTTATTTTTTTGGAAACAGGTTGTCCTAAAGAGCTTCAAGTGGTGGGGGGAGCCGGCGGTGCCGGTTGGGGTGGGGCGGGGAGAGTGGTGGCATGCAAAAGTGCATGCGAAGCATTTGGGCTAGACCAATATTGCTGCAGTGGTGAATTTGGTAACCCAACAACATGCAGGCCTTCATTTTATTCAACCATATTCAAAAAGGCTTGCCCTAGGGCTTACAGTTATGCCTATGATGATGGCACCAGCACTTTCACTTGCAAGGCCTTTGATTATCTCATCCTTTTCTGCCCTAATTCTCACAGCCCGAATAGATCATATAACGGATATACAACTCCACCTTACGAGGGCGGGACCAAAGGCAAAGTCATGCACACCGCTTCCTCATCAAATATACCCTTTCCCTTTCCACTTTTCATCTTTCTTCTTGCACTCATCATGCTCTTTTGAACACATATACATATACATATACGTATGTGTATATATATGGTTTATTCTATTTGTTGTTGTGAGGAAGGAGAAAATTAGGGTTTATTGGGCTCATTTGGGAAGCATGGAACATTGGGAAATTTAGCAGAGGAAATGTTTTGGCAAATGCCACCGATAATACATATTGTACATATATAGCTGATCAATGAGACTCCGGTTTATACTATTTCGTGAATTGGTTTAATGCTTTAGTTTGAAATGCTGTAACATTCAACATATCAAGGATATAATGTTATGATTATGTGTGATATGTATTTCAATAGTTTTAATTATTTAGTCAATCAAATAGAAGTTTTTATATTAGGAGTTAGAATTACATTTTATCCTTTCTATTAAAAAAAGCAGGCAAATTAATTCTTGGATCTTTTGTTAAAAATTCCATCCACTACAGCAAAATAGGCTTTTAGCGGCGCTGTTAGCGGCGTTTGGACAAAAAACGCCGCAAAATATGTACATCAGTGGCGTTTGAATAAAAACGCCGCTATAGATCAGAGCTATAGTGGCGTTTGTCAAAAAAACGCCGCAAAAGATCACTATTAGTGGCGCTTAAGAAGAAAACGCAGCAAAAAATAAAGCATTAGCGGCGTTTATAAAAGAACGCCGCAATGGCTGACACATTAGCGGCGGTTGTCAAAAAACAACGCAAAAGTGTTGAGCAAAACGGTGCCGTTTGTTAGTGAGCTCTTTTGAGGCATTAGCGGCGTTTTACCAAAAACGCCGCTATAACTTCAAGCATTAGCGGCGTTTTACCAAAAACGCCGCAATAGGTGACGCATTAGCGGCAGTTTCTACAAACGTCGCAAAAGTATTGAGCAAAACGGCGCCGTGTGTAGGTGAGCTATTGAGGCATTAGCGGCGTTTCTTGTAAAACGCCGCAAAAAGTTCAAGCATTAGCGGCGTTTTTGTAAAAGCGCCGCAATTGGTGAAGTATTAGCGGCGTTTTTCTAAAAACGCGCGGAAGTGTTGAGCAAAACGGCTCCGTCCATTAGTTAGCTATAGGGGAATTAGCGGCGTTTGTTTTTAAAACGCCGCAAAATGTGAATTAAGGTTATGAATTTTAAGGTTAATTTAGAGTTTTAGGGTTTATGATATAATGTTTACTGTTTTGGGTTATGGATTTATGTTTTAATTAGAGTACTTTGAGTTTGGGGTTTACTGTATTTTAGGGTTTAAGGTCGAATTAATATTAATATTCATGGTTTTAGGGGTTATGCTATTAGGTTATGATTAATGATAAAAAATTAATTTATTTTAGGGTTTTGGTAAGCATTAAATTTCTATTTTAATTACTTTTGTCCCTTGTTATATATATATATATATTAAAACTTGTAATATATATTAAGATTCTATATTTTTAGGGTGTAAGTTTAGGTTAAGGGTTAAGAAAATGATACTATTAGCTAGAAATTAACTGAAGAACATTTGGATTTTACTAAGATTCATGCTATTTTGTACATACTCATATTATTTAATATAATAATATAAACATATATATGTGTTTTAATTTGTACTACACTAACATTGGCCCACACGAATTCCCAAAAATATGTCTACGATTATGGTTTAGGGTTAACAATTTTTAGAGTTTATAGTTTGGGCTTTATGATCTAGGAGTACTTATGGTTGGTTTAGGGGTTAATGGTTTTGGGGTTTAAAGTTTAGGGTTAGGGATTTGTGTTTGTGGTCTAAGGTTTAGGGTTTAGAGTCACAGGTTTAGGGTTTCAAATTTAAAGTATAATTTTGGATTTTAATTTAGAAGATAAATGTTAAATCCCAAATATCTAAGATGAAAAGTGGTTTAGTATGCAATTGTGTACATGAACTGTAATTTGATCTAGATCTTGTAAAATATTTACACATTATATTGATATAAATAGCATCATGTTTTTATTTAATTAATTTATATGCATACATAATATGTATTTTAAAATGTGTATTAAATGAAAGTTAAAGTTTTAGATATAATTTAAAAGAAATTCTAAATATATAGTTTTAAATTTTGATCAATTTTTATAAAATATTCAGGTATTAGCGGCGTTTATACATAAAACGCCGCAAAAGATAGGAAATAGCGGCGTTTTTTCAGAAAACGCCATAAAATATCATTATTCAGAGTAAAACGGCGTCGTCTCCTCTGAATAGTAGTGGCTTTAGCGGCGTTTCTATAATAAACGCCACAACTCGTATTAGAACGGCGTCGTTTCATAGTGTAGATAAAAGAGGCGTTAGTGGCGCTTTGTGAAAAAACGCCGCAAAAGGTTTCATTACCGGCGCTTTGTTGAAAACGCCACAAATTTTCCTTATTTGAAACGGCGTCGTTTTTTCTCTCCTCAGGTTTATGCCCTTTACCCGAAATTATTTTCGTTTTCTGCTAAGTCATTTTCCCCCATTTTCCCCCATTTCGTCTCTTTGAAATTCCCTAAATCCCTAAAACAGAAAACACCTATTTCTTTTCCCCCAAATCATCCCCTAGATCCCCAAACCCGAAATCCCTAACAATTTCCCCAAGTCCCCTTTTTTTCCCTTAATCTGTTCCCCCATCCCCGAAATCCCTAACTATTTTCCCTTTCCTCTCGTCACGGTGATATGCTTCGTGGGTTTGAAAAGGTTAGTTTTTGAGTCCCCTTCAAATTAATGTGTAGTTACTGTATTACTTGCCTGTTTTTTTTTCTGTTTGGGAATAAAGCTTAAATGACTGAACTTGCTATTTTGCCTGTAAATATTATTCTCGTTTTGATACTATTTGTTTATCTGTCACTGCATTCGTCATTATTTGTTCATGATTTCATTCTAGTTACTAAAGTCTGCAATCTTTGCTCTTTTTGTTTCTCATTTTGTGAGAACTTGTTACGGTTGATTTTTTCTTATTAATGACTCCTAGTACATTCCGATGTTATCGTTTCCGTGTGTCGATATTTGCTATTGAGTGTAGCTACTTTATTAACAGCTAAATGTTTCAAATTGTAGGAGAGAATCTCATGCTTCTACAAAGTGAGCTAAAACAACAAAGAAAGCTTGTAAGGAGTTTGAAAAAGAAATCTCTTTGGTCTAGAACTTTGGAAGAGGTACATAACTACAAGCTGCTTTATAGTTATCCATGAAGCTTCTCCAATGGTTTTTAAGATGTTAGAAATGGTGGTTGCTTTTTATGAGTATCAACATGATTCAGTTTTGGCATTTATATATAAAGCAAGAAATGTTTGCATTGGCAGAGAACCATTATGCAACCTTTCTTGACGAATGGTTTCCAAATTGAACATGTGTACCATATATCCCAAATCAAATGTTCTAACAAAAATCAAAATAGATTTCGATTTTCAAAGAAAATAGGTTCAAATATAGGTATTGGGAACCAAATGAACATGCACTAATTTTGAGGTTTGCATAACGACTTGACCAAAAATTGAAGAGAAAATATTCGAATGAAAGGACTAAAATGTGAATAAAGTCATTAATTTGTTATATTTAAAAGCTTAATCTACCACGTGAAATTATGTATGAGGGTATTTAAATTTCATTATGTTCTACTATCATACTTGAATTTTAGTTCAATTAGTGTAAATTATTTTATTTTTAAATTTGTTTGTGCTATAATAATTTAATTTCACATTTTATGATTGTTTATAAATCATTTGTAAACTTTTAATTTATTTTACTTGAAATACTTAAAAGTAATTATGTTAAGTCTTTAGTATTTAATTTAAATTGTAGGATAAATTTGATATTAATATTATTAAGTTTGAAATTTTATGATTTTATTAATGTAATAAATTTTGTGTTAATCGTGATTTTATTTAAATTTGTTATCAATTGGTCTGATGAGTGTGTTCTTTTTCTAAATTTTTGGATGATTTGATGGATGATAATTATTAATGTTATTAATTAATTATGAAATTTGATAAATTAAATTAAATATTAAATATAATACCTTGCCGTGATTTATAATTTTTGTTAAATATATGTAGTTCATTGAAAAGAAAAACATAGATATCATATTAGGGGAAATAAATGTGAAACTCAATTTTATAAAAATAATTTTAAATCAGAAGTTAATAGAAAAATGAAATATTATACGTGTAACCTAACAATCTGTTGACCAATATTTTCATGATTAGCTTTTGCAAACACTGCAGCTTGTAAACTTTTACTTATGTCTAAATATGGATGTCATTTCTATCCCTTTTTCTATATCTAGGAAAACTGATATGAAGTTTATTTTGACTGGATTATAAATATATGTAATGTAAAAACATTTGCAACAACTGCTGCATATTTTTGGGCTCATAAGTTTATTTTGACTGAATTATATCGCAAAACTGACATGAAGTTTTACTAAGGATTACTCACATTATGCCTTATATCAATTTTCAATTTAGATGGTTGTAGTTTGAAGATGATCTATTTTGGTACAAATCAGTTGGATTTTGTTGACATTTAATTTTTAAACTTTTTCAGGGTCATTCTTACAGATTCTGTTTTCGAGACGCAAGTAAGTTTTCTTATTAATTAATTTTACATTTATGTTCTGTGTATTGAATCTAATTTGATAAATCAATGCATTCCAGGGAGCAAATGAAAAAATGATTAGCCATTCAGATTGATAATTTTTGTATCAGTTTGTTAGCATCCTTATCAAGTATCAAATGCCTATCTCATTACTTCTTGTACACTGCAGTTGGTTATATAATTCCTTCTTGTTTGGGTTATTCATCAAGATTTACTTAGTATTTGAATTAATACTTTGTACAAAAATATTTTTTGACTTTTAACCAACACCTAATTTTTTCTTCCTATTTTTGTACTATGACGATTGTTAATAAATTTAATTATTACTATAATAATTATATGAAGTAATATATATGAAGTAAAATTATATTGTATACTAAATATGGTACATGTACTTTAATTCCTTGTGTTTTGACTTTTACGATATAGTTCCATGTGTCTATATTAGTGAATTAATGTTGTATATGTTTGATTCTTTTCTTCGCTCCTCCCGCAACTATTGGTTCAATCAAGCGCCATTTAATCTTCGAATTAATATTTGGTATGTGATATAGATAAAGTTTTCATATTTGCTTAAACTGAAATATATTTGGTGCTACTTTTATAATCTTACATGTGTCTGTATTAGTGAATTAATGTTGTATGTATTTCAGTTACTGCTTCCTGCTCCTCCTGCAACTATTGGTTCAACTGAAGCTGCCATTTAATCTTCGAATTAATATTTGGTACTGATATAGATAAAGTTTTCATATTTGCTTAAACTGAAATATATTTGGTGCTACTCTTATAATCTTACATGTGTCTGTATTAGTGAATTAATGTTGTATGTATTTCAGTTACTGCTTCCTGCTACTCCTGCAACTATTGGTTCAACTGAAGCTGCCATTTAATCTTCGAATTAATATTTGGTACTGATATAGATAAAGTTTTTATATTTGCTTAAACTGAAATATATTTGGTGCTACTCTAATAATCTTACATCTGTTCTAGGTACTATCGAGCACCTGAATTAATATTTGGTGCAACTAAATACACCACATCCATTGACATTTGTTCTAGGTACGTATAGGTTTCGTTGCTAAATTTTTTTCCTTATTTCTATGCATTTTCACTTTAAATTACTTAACAAATATTACTTTTTTGACTCCAGCCTCTGTTTGCTGGTGAGAGTGGAGCAGACCAGGTACGTTTTATTAAGGTACGTTTTATTTAAAAATTCTAATCAATAATAGTTTTATCATGATGATTTTGGAAAAATTAATATTTTGGGGTTGCGATTTTGTAAAGATTTAATTGCTGGTTCTGTTTGGAGCAGAACTATTTTGTTACCAAATTAATTTTAAATATTTGGTTCAACTTAATTATTATTTGATTCAAATAAGTATGAATAAGTATGAATTAATTTTATTACCGTGTAGCTTGCTTGTCCATTAAAATTACAACAATGGATGACCTTCTCTCAACCTTATTTTAAATATTTTAAAAATTCAAAGTATATAGGCTAGAAACTCGACGTGGGTTGCCTTATATCGAGTACCAAGATATAATGGATCCTCCTAGGTGTAACAACGCCACGTATAATGAATCTTAAAAATTCAAAAGACTTGAAAAAAGTTTTATCGAGCTCATTTACTATTGAATATTTATTTCCAATTTACTTATAAAAATTAAACTACGATTCTTTTTTTATATTATTATATTCAAATTACTATTTTTTTGCATTAATAATGTTTGATTTTAATATTTAAATATTTAAAATGTCTTTAAAAGTTATAACAAATTTTTATCGAAATTACAACAATGGCTGACCTTCTCTCCAACCTTATTTTAAATATTTTAAAGATTCAAAGTATATAGGCTAGAAACCTGACGGGTTGCCTTATATCGAGATGCAAGATATAATAGATCCTCCCTAGGTGTAACAACGCCACGTATGATGAATCTTAAAAAATTCAAAAAGACTTGAAAAAAGTTTTATCTAGCTCATTTACTATTGAATATTTATTTCCAATTTACTTATAAAAATTAAACTACGATTCTTTTTTTATATTATTATATTCAAATTACTATTTTTTTGCATTAATAATGTTTGATTTTAATATTTAAATATTTTAAATGTCTTTAAAAGTTATAACAAATTTTTATCAAAATTACAACAATGGCTGACCTTCTCTCAACCTTATTTTAAATATTTTAAAGATTCAAAGTATATAAATTTGAAACTTTGACGGTTGCCTTATATCGAGCTGCAAGATATAATGGATCCTCCCTAGGTGTAACAACGCCACGTATGATGAATCTTAAAAAATTCAAAAAGACTTGAAAAAAGTTTTATCGAGCTCATTTACTATTGAATATTTATTTCCAATTTACTTATAAAAATTAAACTACGATTCTTTTTTTATATTATTATATTCAAATTACTATTTTTTTGCATTAATAATGTTTGATTTTAATATTTAAATATTTTAAAGATTCAAAGTATATAGGCTGGAAACCTGACGGGTTGCCTTATATCGAGCTGCAAGATATAATGGATCCTCCCTAGGTGTAACAACGCCGCGTATGATGAATCTTAAAAAATTCTTCGTTTTATCACAAATATTATCGTCCGTTTTACCATTTAAGTTAAACTTTTTATTCAAACTAAATCATAACTTTTAAGCTAAATACAGATGTCCACACAGTGCTTTAATATGTACTTAAGAGAAGATGACTTGTAAAATATAAATTAAATTAAGTGTGGACTATTTTAACTGCACATGTGATTTGTCAAATAAAAACGAACGACATGTATATTACTTAATTAAAATAATTTTTATAAATATTATTTAATTAAATATTATTTAATCCCGCTACTTACCTGTAGATACTTGATACTTGATATGTATTATCCATGTGATTTTCCACATCGTGAAATAAAAAACTTACATAATACATAAATATATTTGATATCATAATTTATATAACTTACAAAACGTACATAACTTATATAACTTAGATAAATATATAACTTACATAACTTACATAATACTTAAATATATTTTATATCATAATTTACATAACTTACATAACTTACATAATACTTAAATATATATCATATCATACATAACTAGTTTACGAAATTTACTTAACTTACATAATACATAAATCTATAGTTGAAAATCTCATAACTTGCACCGAATTAGTTTATACCCATTAGAGACTTGATATTTAGTATAATGATATGATTTAAATCAATTGAGAACATTTAAGTAATCAGTAATATGTTGTGAACTTTAGATTTCAAGAACTACAAAATGGATAGGAGTTGGATGAAATTGTCAAGGGTAAAGCAATGCCTATCAAAATGGAGTACAAACTTTTCTAAATTTTGCATTTCAAAATGCAAGCCAGAGAATATGATTCTTTGCCCGTGTAAGAAGTGTGGCAACATCTCACGGCATTTTCGTGAAGTTGTCTCACGAACATCTAGTTGTTGATGGCTTTATTCGGGGTATAAAAATGGATTTTCCATGGAGAGTGTACATCTAGTGGAACTTCTTCAACGATTAATCCGACTTATCCTCGAGCATCGATTACCACCATCGATTATGTTAGACAAGATGACATGGAAGATATGTTGCGGGATGCATTTAATATGCGTAGTCATGGTGAGCAATCGTTTCCACTGACTTTATTACATCCGAGGATTGTAATATTACTGGAAATGTTTTTGCGAACAGGAACAATCGCACCTAATGAGGAGCCAAATGAAGAAGCGGCTAAGTTCTACAATTTACTTAGAGCGGAGGCAGCAGAGAGGGAGGCAGCGGCAGCAGTGAGGGAGGCAGAGCATACGAAAAAGTATGATGACCTCCAGCTACAGACTTCAATGAGATGATGCGGATGTTTCAACAATGCATAAAAGCCGCCATCTTAGACATTAGTTTTCGTTGTAAGAATATTTTTAACTTTGTCACGTTTAACATTATTCTAAGAATATTTTAAATCATACTTTATTAATTACATCATATATCATTCGTTAAATTTAAAGTATTATTTAGAATTAATATTTTTGGTTGTATTTTTTAATGCTAAATTTGCTATTTTGGCTGCATTTTATGCTATATTTGTTGTATTTGGTTGGATTTTAATGCTTTGGAAGAAATTTGAATATTGGTGGAAAAAATGTATTGCAAATCTGCCAAAATTAGCGGCGTTTGTGGGAAAAACGCCGCTAAAGGCCATGACTTTTAGCGGCGTTTCATTTTAAAACGCCGCTAAAGGCCATGACTTGTAGCGGCGCTTTTTTTTCAAATGCCACTAAAGGCCATGACTTTTAGCGACGCTTCATTTTCAAACGCCGCTAAAGGCCATGACTTGTAGCGGCGCTTTTTATTTAATAAACGCCACTAATTTTTGCGGCGCCGCCTATAGCGGCGTTTTCAAAAGCGCCGCAAAAAGTTTTAGTGGCGCTTAGAAGCGCCGCTAAAGGCTAAAAAAAGCGCCGCTAAAAGTCTGTTTTGCTGTAGTGATCATTTTCTATTATTAAAAACTAGTCCATATATGTCCGCATGAGATACACGTGACATACCACGTGTCATTGTCTAATTATTCAGTGAGTCACGTCAATTTTTAACAATACAAATAGATCAAAATTTTAACATAAATGACCAATTTGTTCTTTGGCCTAACTTACAAGAATAATTTGTTATTTTTTTAAAATAGAAGAGGCAAAGTGTAACTCATAGGATTTTTACGATCAACCTCGTAGATATGAGTTGATTTTATATATATACTAATCTTGGCTTAATAGACATGTATAATAAAATACAGATTATATATACTAATCCTATTAATATATTCACGATGAAAGAAATAAAAATAATTTGAAAATTTTTAAACAATGATTTAAAAAAAAAATTCTCAATCAAAAGATTTTTATTAATGAAAATAGAATATCTTACAAAATCGCGTCAAGACTTAAAAATAGAACATTCATAATAAAAACAACAAACGCCTTGAAATCAAAACAAGAGAAAAAATAAGAGACACAATACAACAAAGAAAAAAATCAATTACAACAGCCAAACATGAAGCATTTTAACTCACCCCATTTCCATGAAATCAACAAACTATTTTGGTCCCTGTGAAGAAGAACAAACTCAACCATCCCCACCTCATCAATGAAATCAACCTCGCTCATGATAAAGCCAAAAAAAAATATAATAAGATAATAAAAATTAAATAATTTTATTAATGGTCCTTGGTTGTATTGGCAATGTTAAAATATATTGTTTAAAACTATTTATAGTTCCTCTCAAACTCATAATTTAGAGGATAATATATTTCATATCCTCCTACATTGACAACAATATTCGTGCCAATTGAACTAAGATTTAATTCACCGCAATTAAATTCTAGAAATTTTAGGTTTAAGTTCCTATGATAATGATTTTTTATGGAATTAAAAAATTATACTTTGAGTTATATATAATAAATTTGGAGTATGAGTGGACGATGGGTACTCAAGGAAACAGCATCCAATGCTTAAAGAGATAGTGTCCAAATTCCTAACCTTCACAAATTCTTACACTGCCAAAGGTTTACTTTTAATCATGTCGTTTACTTTCCTTTCCTTTTCTTTTCTTTTCTTTTCTTTTCTTTTTTTGTTTCTTTCCACCCCCCCCCCCCCAAAAAAAAAAAAAAAGAGAAATTATCCATACACTTTTTATTCTAATAATTATCAATATGTTAATACAATGGATTAAGCTCGATAGAGAAATTAAAATGCTTGGCAGTTGACCCATTTTCATTTTATATGTTTTTCGTATGCCAAGTTCGAGCTATAATTTGTACACATGTTGAGTTTGTTTATGGTTCAAATTTTTTAAAAATAGTTTATTTCATTGGATTGGGATAAGAATAATTTGGTAATGCATTTCATTATTTAAGAAACAGATAAAAAATATTTATTATAATATTAAAGTTATATAAGATGTCACATAGAGGAATGGGAACTATTTTTATTTTATGGGATTTAAAAAATAGCTAGAATTGGGACGGTTCGTATTATAGATAGTGAGATTGAGGTTGAGTTTTTGTATAGACTATGAGGATTGTTACTATCTCTTGCTGCGGTGTTGTAGGGGTGTTTTATAGACGGAAAGCGATAGGATGTAGGTTCCAATTATTGAATTCTCTCATTCTCTCATTTGTGAGTGTAATGGTAACATAATGAATATTAGTTGGGAGTGTTATTGAAGATGACTTAATAAAATGTTTGTCGAGCCCAAATGTGATTAATGTTATTGAGATTTTTTATCCATATATTTTGTGAGGATTGTGTGGTTTATTTATATTTAAATGAGGTTTATTACATTCTTAATAAAATCATGTATAAAGTTAATGAAATTTTTATAATTATTCGAGATTAGAGTGAAAATCAATTAAAACTTAAAACTCCAAAAATCAAGATTAGTGAAGTAAGTTACAGATATTGGAATCAAGATTTATGATCGATATATTTTAATAATAAATAGGAGTATTGAGTCAGCCATGTATATTAAAAATCCAAATGATAAATTTGATAATTATATATTCACCATCACGAAGTACCTAATCAAACAATTTAGTCCAAAATAGTACATCATCTTTAGGAATCTACATTCAAAAATAAAACACAAATCCAATGAACTGTCTTCACATTAAGCCTTAGTTTTAAACTAACCTAATCATCTAAACTTCACCAACTCTTGGATTTTCCGGTTACATCAGCTAATTACTTTTAATTTTATATATAAAAAAATCGTAATTCGGAATAAAATAAGAAATTATGAAATCATTTAAATTATTTATTGAAAATGATTGTATAAACCTATTAAATTAAATTCGAATAACATTTAATATGAGATAATAATTTTGATCCTCTTAATATATACTACCAAAACTAAGTCCAACTTAGGAGGTTTGGTATATCTAATACATAAAATAATAATAATAATAATAATAATATTATTATTATTATTTTGCTTTGAAATTGGAATATTATATTTTGTTGAAATTTTCGTTTAAAAAAAGACAAGGTTTTAAGTGGACCTCTATTTTAAGTGAATCTTATTCCATCCAACGACCCCATTCACTTTAATCATCATGAATATCTTCCAAACCAAGCATGAAAAATAAAAAGGCTGCCACAATTCTAACATGCGGTTTCCTTTAAAAGAAATTAATAATTAAAAAAACTTATAATTCAAATAAACGTGTTATATTCCAAGTTTTGTTTGACAATAATGCAAATAACAAATATAATATATGTTATTAAACATATTATTTTCACCCAATCATATTAAACAAAAGGTGGTGTTAAGCAGTCATATATGTTAAATTTCATCCTATATCCAATGTATGTTAGTGATATTAACAAAGGGTTTTTGGTGTTAGAATTGGATACTATTATCTATAGTGATTAATGGTCCCCTAACAACTCATCACGATTACAAACCTTTTTTCTCTTCACTTGCATACAAAAAGTCTATTCAAACATTGATGTTAATTTCTAAATTCGCTCGTTGTATGTTCTTATTGTATTTGTTTCTTTTAACGCAATACTTAAAATTACCCGCAATCTCTTCTTACTCATAAATAGGAGGATAATGCATTTTTGCGCATTTGAACCCATATCCTCCTACATCCTACATTAGTAACAATATCCATACTAATTGGTCTAAGACTCAATCGACAGGATTTGTAAAATTTTCTTTTGCGAGAAATATTATTAAGTTGATATTTATAGAAATAAATGTCTGAATAATAATTATTTTTCTAAATTAAGTATATATTTATATAAAGTTTTCATAAATTAATATATAAATAATTCTTGACTAGTAATTGCAGACATTTGTTAAACAAACCTTGCATATTTGGCAATGTTTTTCATGTTGTAACATTAAATTTGTAGTTCCATGTGAATAAATATTGTATATAAACCGCGGCAAGAAGACAAAAAGAAAAATTTTGAATTCAAAAACAAAAGAAAGTATGATTAGGATCGTAAATTAATCATAATGGTGTTATTGATTGAGTCAAAAGCAAGAAACCAAAAGGCTAGCCCCAGGTGGCTTCCACCACGTTTATTTCATCATTTATTTTCTATTACTATTCCAAAACTACTCTTATTTATTTGTATAATATTCTACATAAATTTTATACATAAAATTCTAATTTCATCTAAATTTCATAAATAAGTAATATAACATTATTTTAAGTTTACATATTGCATATATAAATAATTATTGGGTAAACTATACTAGTAGTCACTTAAGTATTAGTAAATTTCTTTTTGGTTACTCAATTATGAAAAGTTACAAAATGACCATTCAATTATTAGTATTTTTTTTGTCACCTAACTATGAAAAGTTACAAAATGGTCACCTGATTCTTTAATTTTTTCTTTTTTCTTTTTTATTACAGTGGTTGCTTTTAAAATTGAAAAAATAGTAACTTTAACTCTCAATATTTATATATTGTGTCAATTTAGTCATGATTATAAAAAATATTAACCCTCAACATTTACATAGTGTGCAATTTGGTCTTTTTTGCAGATTTTCTTTTTTTCTTTTTTATCCTTTCACCTAAAAAATAATACAAAAAATAGAAATATAAAAAAAATCCAAGATAATAATTTTCAATTTTTATTCTCACAAAAAAGTAAAACTGCAAAAAAAAAAACCAAATTATACAATGTGTAAATGTTGAAGTTTTTTTTTTTTTGCATCAAGACTAAAATAACATAATTTGTAAATATTAAAGGTTAAAATTGTTATTATGTCAATTTTAAAAGCTATAACTGTTAATCAACTAATAATAAAAAAAGACAAAATTAAATAGTTAAGTGATCATTCTATAACTTTAAATAATTGGGAAGAAAAAAATTTACTAATAATTAAATAATAATTTTATAATTAAATAAAAATATACTATTAATTAAATGACTATTAACATTAATTACCCATAATTCTTTTTATCCAATATAAAAATAAATTTCATCACCCACTATTCTTACCTCTACATCCCCTTCTTCCCCCAAAGATTCTCTCTCACAAAGCAGGTTTCATTTCATTTTAAAATTGAAATAATTTATGTAATTAGTAATATTTTGTATAATTCGTATTACATTATAAAAATATTATAAAAATTTAATAATTTATGTAATTAGATAATATTTTATATAGTTACACAAAAAAAAAAAAATTAATGAAATTTTTTTATTTAAAAAAAGCTGACCCGAAAACTTTTGATTTTCAGTACACCTTTAGTTTGCATATTCTCAATCCTTATTTATGGACACGAGGCAGACAGATAGGCCAATAAAAAGTGAACCAATCACCCAACCTACCCATCCACCCACCCACCCATTTTCTTAGATATTAGCAATGCCAATGTCAATGGCTGCCAAAGGGAAATAGAAGAAGAGAAGATAGAGACTTCAATTATACACACAATCAGTAACGCATTTGATCCACACTTTTTTCATAATAAAATGAAAAGTTGTGTAGCAGTGAATATATTGGCTTTGATGATGTTTCAACGTGGAACAAAATCCACCCAAATATCACTCCCCATTTCCTCATTCATATTTATATTTTTTAACATATGATTTTCTCAAATTTAATTAGAACCATGACTTGATAGTTAAGGTGATCATTTTTTCAAGTGTGGTCTGAATTTGAGTCGCACTATAATTGTATTTGTTGTTCGCACTTTGCTCTATTCTTTTATTTCACTGAAAAAAATTACAATTACAATTAATATATCAGTATAATTAAAATTATTTATTATAAAAATATAATTAGATTAATAAAAAAATATACAATTTAGATTTTATCATAATAAAATTAAGTTAGATTAAATTATAATTTAATATTTTTTTAGACCCTCAAATAACTCCTTTTATTATTAAATAATTATATTAATATTTATAATTAAATTTTATTTAACTAATTCAACTCAAAATTAAAAAATATTTACTTAAACTCGATTCAAAATTTAATAAAGTAATCAAATCCAACGACCACCAAATCTACACATGATTGTATACTAATGGTTGGATCAAACATAACCCTAAGTGTGACACATATTCTTTTCCAAAAGCAGACAATTTTGATTATGACTTGTGATTTATTTGCATATAGTTTAAGTCAAGGGCTTAAATTCAGTACCCGTGAGACTATTTGTTTTTTTCTTTTAAAATAAGTACTGCAAATTTCAAATTAATTAGAAAAAAAAAATCAAACTCTCAATTATTTGAATTGAGTTATTGGATTTTTCGAGTCAATTTGAATAAGTGAGTCGATTTTTTAAGTTCGAGTCGATTTGACTGTTTAGTCAAACACTAAAAATTCTATCACACGTGTGTCGTGCAAATCATAAATCTAGAACACAAATATCTGTTTAAAAATAACGTACAATAAATAATAAAATATTTGATTTAAAACTAATTAATAATAACGTATAAAATTTGTACGTTATTAAAATGAAAAAAATATATTTTAAATTGTTTATCATGGTATTGTCATTAATGTTGAGTCAGTGTCGAGTTAACTTATAACACCAACTCAATCAAATACGTTATTAATATTATTAATATATACAACTAATGGAAGTAGTAAAGTGTGCATAATAAAATTAAAATGTATAAAAATATTGAAATAAACCTTTAATTGAGTGGTAAATTAAATGTTTTATAAATATATATTAGTTTTTTAAAGTGAAAAGATTAAAATATCTTTAAACAATATAAATTATTTTGATTACAGAAGAGCATTTCCATAACTTCCTAATCAAGTTGGTGACCCGGTTAAGGATGACACAAATTTAGTTAAGAGTTTAAATAATAGTATAAATTTATATTATTTTATTAATTTTTATGAATTTTTTAAATTATTTATCTCTTTTCGACATAGGAAATCATGTATAAATTTAATATAATAAGATACATACATTACAATTGCGACAAGTGATACATCTCCAATTTTTTTATTTTTTAAAGGTAATTAAATAAGCAATTTATTTATACAGATTAAATTTAACAGATAAATTAATTTTTTCAAATTTTAATTTATTTAACTAATCATTTATCTTAAACATAAAAGTATACAATTTTTTTTTTACAAAAAGAAAAGATAATAAACCTAAAAATCTTTAAAAATTCATTTGTGTTGTAATTTTATTTCCAAATATTATACAATTTTTTCAATATTCTTTTTAGAAATCTTAAGTAACTTTACAATTTATTAATTACATTTTCTTTTAAGAAACGCATGTGTTAGGAAAAAATTTTAATTTAAAAAAAATTAATTTATATATTATCTCTTTTGCAATTATATTAAAATATACAAAGTTAATTTGAAAATTTAATTTTTTTTATATATAAAGTAAAAATACTTTCTTTTACTATGTATTTTGTTATGAAAAATTTAACAATTATATTAAAATCTACTTAAAATTAATATATAAAAAATCATATAATTTTTAACTATTATCTCTTGAATAATTTAAATTATATTGATATTTTACAAAAAAAATTAATGATACTAAATTATTTATCTACATAAATGCCATGCCCGCAGGGATAATTTGATAGATTTAAAATTAATAAATATAAATGATACATCAAAAAAATTTAAAAAAAAGTAAAAAAAAAAAAAATACAATGGGATCTAAGTTTTAAAGAAATTTAATAAATATTAAATATTCTTACTTTATTTATTTAAACATTTGATTTGAAAAAAAAAATTAAAAGTTATATACTTAGGAGGTTTGGTATATCTAATACATAAAAAAAATATTATTAATTGGACATTTTATTTAATTTTTATCTTATCTCACATTATAATATTTAATTTTATTGTTATTTTTTTTATACTAATCATGGATAAGCGCAGAAAAATATGTCCCCAACCATAATTATCAGGGCATAGCAATGAGTCTATCAATCCTTAAAACCTAATCAAGTACTCTTTGTCTTTGGCCAACAAACCAGATACAATACAACATTGTAATATGCTAACCTCTTTTTTTTTCCTCTATAAGCGCAGAAAAATATAAGTCCCCAACCATAATTATCAGGGCATAGCAATGAGTCTATCTATCCTTAAAACCTAATCAAGTACTCTTTGTCTTTGGCCAACAAACCAGATACAATACAACATTGTAATATGCTAACCTCTTTTTTTTTCCTCTACTTTCACTTTCTTTCACACTTTTTTTCTTTTTTCTCTTTTATCGTCCTCCACGCTTCTGATCTTTCTTTCCTCTACTTTTTGCAGGTCAATAATGCCTGCCCATTTCAGTTTCCTTCATAAAAAATCAAGGGTCGGTGCCACTTAAAAGCTTCTCTTTTTCGTTGTCAAAAAGATGCCATCTCCACCCAAAACTCCCATCTTTTCTCTCTTATCATTGCTCTCATTTCCCATGTTTTGCTAACTTCATACTCTTTTTCTTAAAAGCTCTCCCTTTGGGAGCTGATTTGGGTGTGTTCATGCAAAGCTTCGTCCTTGGTTACTCCCATTTTCAAATGAAACTGTTTTGATGATTGAAGAACAGCTGGGGAAAAAAGGGTATCATCAATTGGAATTGATCTTTTCATTGAAGTGAAAGATCCAGGAAGAAAAAAAAAAAAAAGAACACCCAAAAGGACGTTTTTTTTTTTTTTTTATACCTTGGCAATGGCGTCCAAAGACACATTCGGCTTTGGACTTTGTTATTTACGCTGGTTGGGAAACTTGAGATGTTGAAATTGGAATTTTTTTGTCTAACAACAACAACAAAAGAAAAAAAAAAAAAAAAAACAAGTTACATTTTTTGACAGCTCTTTCTTCTTGTTCTTGGTGGTATCAAATTTTGTGGAACTCTTTCTTTCAGGTACTTGGATTTCTTCATCAGTTTTCTAATTTTTCACCCTTTTCTTTTTCATTGTAATTTAAAAGAAAATGTGATACTTGACATTGTTAAAATAAAGCAAATCAGTAGGCAAAAAGGGAAAGAAAATTTTATAAAAATTAAGTCTCAAATCACAATACTGGACTATGATTTAGGTAGATAATATGTTACTTGGACTCTATTGTGAGTGTCGGATATGGCTATGTGCCTGGTATATCGGATACTAGTGCCGGCTGATCTGTCAGCATAGTCTGTATTCACTTTCATGTCGAGAATTATAATTTTTTTCTGCAATTACATTGATTCTGCTATAATTCATTTATGAGTCCAACATGGGAATGTTGGATTTTTTTTTCTAATTTTTTTCATGTATTTGGAGGGTACTTGGACAATCATCTCATCAGGTCCGAAAATGTGTTGAATTCGGATACTCTTTAAGAAAAAAATAACATGGAACTTATGTTTCTTCTTAATCCTGTTAACTATTAATTTCTCTGTTTTATCAGAATCCGAGTCGCCATTTAAAGAAAAATTTTCGATTGTTATAACCTCATACAAGGAAAAAAAATAAACATTTATCATGGCCAAAAGATCGAATAGGCGCCCTGTGCGAAATGAGAAAGAACAGTTAGGCTGTATGTGGGGCTTGATTAGTATGTTTGACTTCCGCAATGGGAGATCAACTCAGAGGCTGCTTTCCGATAGAAGGCGAGGGAACAAGAATGCAGCTGTTGGTAAGTTCTCTAAGGAACTTTGAAACATTTACGTGTATGCATGTGGATTGAACTTGGTTTATAGTTGCAAAGTGATTATAATTGGTCTTTTCAATTGTCTGTAGATTGAACATCAGTCGCAAGTTGGTTATAAATGTCCTTTTCGATTGGCCTTATAGCATTGTTCCAAGTGTTCTTTCAATGCTGTATTTTCTCTTTTAACTTTGCAGGTACAGGAAATTCGGGAAATAAACTTGACATGTTAACTAGTTCTGGTGAGAAATGTCCTAGAACTCGTGTAAGCTTCGGAAACTTAACCATATTCCAACATAATTTTTAAAATTGCGGTAAATATATTCATTAGAAGGGTAGAATTGGAGTAAGCTTTTTTGATTGTTGTCGATATGAATATTTTGTTTTTGCTTTTACAGGATGGTGAAGAGAAAGGAAAAGTGGCCAATGCATGTAACCCGAGTGTGAAGAAACTTCTTGAAGAAGAAATGTCGGGAAAGCAAGTTGTGAAGAATGAGGTAAATAATACTGAATTTGAAGCAAAGCAGTTTGATTCTGTGCAAGGAGACGATGGAAGGAAGAACCGGAAAAGAAAAAACAAAACTCGCAAGAAAAGTTCTGGTACCAGTCTTGATATAGATGCTGCTGAGAACCTTTTATCTGAAGTTTCGTGTCAGGATAAATCCGAGCAACCACAACCTACAAGCAGTCTTGATATGGACAGTCTAATGAAAGAGTTTAGTCGGCAAATTCATCAGAAAAGAATCAATTGTGTGAATCATGACCAGCCTGCTGAAGGTCATATGCCGCCAAACCGGAAGAGCTCTTGTTTCGAAGAAAGGTTAAGTGAGGTAATAAAGTTCTTAGTGAGTCAGAAGCTTATCGACAGGAATCAACTTACTGAAGATGGGGAACTCCAAGCCTCGAAAGAAGTCATGGATGTGCTCCGAATTTCGAGTTTAGATGAGGAGTTGTTTTTGGAACTTCTACGAGATCCAAATTCGTTGGTGAAATATGTTCAAAACATGCTGGATTCTCAGTTAAAAGATGAAGAATCTAAGCCTCGTGCTGTGTCCAAGTTTTCTGACAACATTCATGTTGGTTTAAGACAATTAAATGAGCCTGTTAATACAAAACAACGTAATTTCTTTAGAAGAAAGTCGAAGTCTCAAGATGGCAATAACATTTCTGAAGCTTCTAGTAAAATCGTAATTTTGAAGCCTGGGCCGATAACTTCTGAAACTGGAAGCAGCTTTGGATCATCACCGGAATCTCGGTACACCGTAAGACATAAAGAGCCGAATGAGAAAGTTGGTTCCCACTATTTTCTTTCTGAAATCAAAAGAAAGTGGAAACATGCCATGGGAAGGGAGCAACAAAGAAACCCCACTGATGGTATATCTGGAAGATTATCGGGTGAGCGACAAAGGTCAGGGAACAATGGAGGAGTTAAGGAACATATTGGGATGAGTTCTCCAACTAAAGATCACTTCTTTATCGAAAGAATCGCGAGGCCATCTTTCGGTGTCAAAAAAGGACAAAAGCCAAGCAAGCTAAAAGGCTTCGAATTAGGCACAGAATCTGAGACTACTGACTTTTCCCGGCATTATAACCTCTATATCGAGGCGAAGAAACATCTATCTGAGATGATACTAAATGGGGATGAAAATGTGGATCTTTCATGCCAAAAGGTTTCTAAATCCTTGGGGAGGATTCTTTCTCTCCCGGAGTATAACTTGTCCCCTTTTGGCAGCCCCGGGAGGAACTCAGAATCTAGTTTTACAACTGCACAGATGAGATTTACTGGCTGTGACAAATTCCAGAATGTGAATGAAAACGATCAGCAAAACTATGTCAGCCATCTAAGTCAAGTAACAGCAGAGGAACCGGAGAGCCAGCTTTGCTTTTCGGATGACAAAGCCAGTGATGAAGTCCAAGGTGATAATGCAATTTTGAACAAACCCGACACTTGTCTGAATGATGACAAAGAAGATCAAACTTATTGTTCTACTAAAGATGAAATGAGTACTGAAAGTATTGTTTTGCATTCGATCATTTTATGATGCGATCATGAATTTATATTTAACCTTCATAAAATGTATGCAGGTGGTGTGAATATTGTTGAAGACGACCATATGGTTCTGGGGGAAAGCAAGCTGTCAGATGCTTCTTTTGAGACAAGCGGCTCTTCAATTAGTAGAGATGACGATACACCTGAACAATATCCTGAATGCTTGAAAGAGGTACAGACATGATGCTTGAAAGAGGCTCTTCCACATTTCATTCCATTTTTTCATTTCGTTGCATGTACTATATATATTAAAAATATATATATCTTATGCCTCATCGAGCCAATTTTCTTTTTATCTATCTCTAGGGTTCATCTGAAGTGGACCATCAGCTGTTTTCTCCATTAGAGTCTCCACCAAATTCATTAGTCACCAAAAAGGTTGAAGGTCTAGAGAGTGTTGATACACAGGAGCGGCCAAGTCCTGTATCTGTTCTTGAGCCAATATTCACTGATGATGTTATCAGCCCGTCCAGCATCAGATCACGATCTGGTAGGCATATGAGAAAGCCCTTTTGCTTATTGCATATTCTGCATTTGTTTTTATGCCGCATTTTGTCTAATGCCTTTTTTCTCTCATGAATCTTCAGGTGAAACAACCATACAACCATTAAGAATTCGGTTTGAAGAACATGGATCTATAGCCGCTAATCAAAGTGATTGTATCAAAACTTATGTGGATGATGAGGAATCGACATTCGACCACGTAAAAGCCTTGCTGCAACCCTCAACCTTCAACTGGGATGAACTCTACATCAGGTCGCTTTCTTCCGAACTTCTCCTTGACCCAATGCTGCTTGACGAGGTAGAATACTTCCCAAGCCAGCTTTGCAACGACCAAAAGCTGCTCTTTGACTGCATTAATGAAGTTCTCATGGAGGTTTGCGGGTACTATTATAGTTCCCTGGGTGTCTCATTTGTTAAACCTAAAATCCGTCCAATCCCGAACACGAAAAACACCATTCAAAAGGTCTGGGAAGGAGTACACTGGCATTTGCTCCCAATGCCGCTACCTCGGACCTTGGACCAGATAGTCAGAAAAGACATGGCTAAGACAGAAACTTGGATGGACCTCCGACTCGACACTGATTGTATCGGCTTTGAGATGGGTGAAGCCATCCTTGAAGATTTAGTGGAAGACACCATAACAGGCTACATGAGTGAAGCTCTTGGAGGTGAATGTAATGCTGAAGAACTACAAGCCTAACATAAATAAACTTGTAAAAGGCAACTGATCACGATAAATCCGATTCGGAGAAAAGCAAGCTAATCGAGTCCTCTTCATCAGAACAACCGCTGGTGACACCTTGACAACCAAAATATGTTGTAGTCCATGGATAACCATTAACCCAGGAGATCATACAAGCAGCTAAGAGATCCTTCTGCAACTGCTCCTCACAAGAATTAACAAGAAACACCTGACTTCAGAGGCCTTTATCGACTATTGAACTACATCCAGATCGGTGCATTTGTCCGGGTACGAGCCATGAATAGCTGTTATTGCTCATTGTAGAGTTTGGTGTGTGTTTTTAGTTATGTTGATAATGGTGTGTTCTTTTTTTGATTGATTTCATTCATTCTTGGGTTTTGGTTAAACTAGTGTTTCTTCCTTGTATTTGTGTGCTTGGGTATCTGGATTTGTGTGTTTATGGCACATTTGGTAATGAGCTAGGATTTCATATGTTATATATGAGTTAATTTTTTGAATGAGTTAATTTCAATCAACTAGCACATCCATAATCCTTAATCCTGATTCCTGACCAGGGAAAAAAAATTAAATCATTAATATATAATTGAGATTCTAAAAAGTTGAATACAAAAAAGAAGACCCTCAAAACCAAAATTCCCTCCCCAATTTCTATCACAAATACAGGAAACTAATTTCTGCAAGTCCAAATCCATGAAAGCCTTACAAGATTTAAAGTGATGGGGGTTTTGAAGCTAATATGAATTTTAAAATATGGGACAAAACAACCTTCTTTCATTCATCTTTTCTGGGTAACAAAGAATTGCCTCGTGAAGCAAGCATGCCTTTTTTCACTGGCTTTTTGGTTTTTGAATCTTGACATAAGGGAAAACACCAAAGAAGTGGACGATTTTCGGATCCCATCTTCGCTGCTCAGCACGACAAAACATCAGGAACGTATTGGCGAAATATGAATTGAAGCTCATGAAGACATGCCATAGAGCATGGCCTTGAGGGTTGAAGTACCAATGAGATATCTCCTTGCACAATACCCGGTCCATAAGCCAACATATGCTTCCCAGGAACAAAGTTGCTACATATAGCTTTGCAAGCCGCTTTGCATAGTTATCTTTAGTGTAGATGTAGTATTTGTACATTCGAGGGATGCAGAGAAGGCAGAGAATGATGTAATGCACCTTGAAGCCAATTTCGAAGCGGATGAGAGCGTGGGCTATTGCAAAGCCGACTCCATAAAAGAACAGGAAAGTAGGCATTGTACTCCGATAGTGCCAATCCGGTGAATAGAGGATGTAAAAGTATAGAAGCATTTCCCACACCATTGGAGTTTCATCACCTTGCTGTTGCCTGAAAATAAATCGAAAATTCACATTATAAACCAACATGGTAAAGAAGGATGGACTACAAATTTTTAAGTTCTTAATTCTTAAAGCTAACATAACATGAGCAACGTCTCTCAAAGTTCATTTCCGTACCAGAGGCAGGAAAGAACAACCAAATAAGCCCTCAATTTAGTTATTGTTTCTACTAAGCAAACCAATCATGCAAGGAATGGCAATGCAAGTGTAAGAAGCGAAACGAATACTTACACGCGTTGTAGTGTGGCGTGGTATAGCATGCTCCCAATGGAAAGTATCATATTAGATATGTGAAGGACACTAAACCTCTTCTCAAATCGTTGTCTCAGGGCATTTATAAGGCCAGTGAGTGCAAAAAGAATGCCCGGTATATTGGATATAGTGTTAAAAAACTCCGCAATGTAAGATGAGTGAACATAATTTTTCTCGCACCGATCAGTGGATGTGACAGGACCCCAGAAGCTTGAAAATCCATCTTCCATTCTATGCTAAAAATGTATGACTGTTCACCTGACACACGCACCTTTTACTGAAGTGTTGAAACTGTCATAAAACCTGCAATTAGTGTCCGTAAACAATTGAGTTGAGATTATAAAATCACATGAAAAATGACAACCAATTAACCACGCTTGACTGAAAAACAAATGCCACAACACATTAGACTACAGCATAAGTATGTCGATTCAGATAAGCACATAAAGTAGCCCTTTTACTAGTTGGCCAAATGATCAAGAGCCATTGGGAATAGCAAAAAAGGAGGAACATAGTATAAAAGAATCAAAGCAATTGATATTCTAGCATTTAGTTCCATGACAGCAAAGTGTTGAGGCACAATCACGCAACTAAAAATACAAGGTAAAATTTTTCTAACATCAACTTCTACCAAGCTTCACATTAAGAGATTAAAATCTTATACACAAGCTTGTATTTAGGATTCCCTGCTCCCATATGGCGAAATTATGTTAGCAGTTCACTCCCCTTCAACTTATTCAATGTCAAACTCTTTTTTTTTTTCAAATCACAAAAACAAACTGAACACCCACAGGCATGCGCTTGTGTCACGAGTCACGTGAAAAAGCCCACAATTGATGTGCACATTTTAGACTATCCATGTTCATTTGGGTCATTTAGCTTGACAGGATTGACCCATTGTCTAAAAGAGACTCATGGCTCATTTACTTGGATTTTGGTTAAAATGTAAACACTCCATTAACTTGTATTTTTATCGAGATAATTATTGTAAATCCTAAAAGATAAAAATGTATAGAAATTAGATCCCTTAAGACTTTCATCTTGTAAATAAACACTAATTTCAATCATTAATGTATTTCAATCCGTACCATTAGATTTGGGGGAGCTCCACTTTGAGACATTCCACCATAAGACTCTCAAATAGCTTTCTTGTGGCTTTTTTGGTTCTTTCGTTGCTTCTTCGCTTTGGGTTTGCTTACACTTTATTTCGGTGTCTTAGAGAATTTCCTTTGTGAATTCTCATCCTTCAAGAGTTAGGTTAACTTACACAAATTTGAAGCTACATTTTTACCCAAGGCTGAGCAGTTTGCAAGACTAAAATACTAACATAGAATGGAAGATGGACATCATTGTGGTTGGCAGAGGGTTGAATGTCCTTGTTGATACGGGTGCTTCAAATTTGTTCATGTTAGAAGAGACTGCTCAAAAATTTGGTCTCAAGGTTGAGAAAGAATCGTGGTGGATCAAGACAATGAATTCCAAAATGGTTCTAACAGTGGTTGAATTAAATTTCCTTAACCGAATTAATGCGCTTCTTGTTCCTTTTGCTGATTGCATGTGTATCATCAATTTGCGCCATTAATGTGTGGTGCCAATTAAATGGGATGAGGGTGTGGCCAAGGTACTCTCGATAATCTAGTTTGCTAAAAGGATGCACATAGATGAACTATCCTACTTAGCAACCTTGAATGCCGATTAGTTTCTTAAACCCATTGATGAGATTCCAAAGGAGGTAGTACAATTGTTACAGTCTTTTCGAGATGTGATGTCTGCCAAGTTGCCCAAGAGATTAACGCCTAAGAGGGAGGTGGATCACAGGATTGAGTTGTTGCACAATACTAAGCCACCGGCTAAAGCCCCATACAGAATGTCTCTGCCAGAGTTAGAGGAGATACGGAAACAGTTGAAAATGTTTTAGATGTTGGGTTCATTAGACCATTTGGTGGACCAGTTTTGTGACGCGCTATGACTCGTATGAGTTCCTTGTAATGTCCAAAGGACTGACTAATGCTCCAACGACATTCTGCACATCGATGAATAAGGTACTTCAACCTTTTCTAAATCACTTTTCTAGGTACCTTTCTTAGGTCACATTGTGGGAGTGACAAATTCCGAATGAATGAAAACAAAATTCGAGCTATTGTTGATGGGGAGCCACCAACCAAAGTAACAGAGTTGCGGTCCTTCATTGGATTGGCAAATTATGACGCTTTGTTGAAGGTTATCTTAGAATCATTACACCGTAACTTAATCGCTTTAAGTTTGTTTCCGCTTTATTTCGATACCTTAGAGAATTTCCTTTGTGAATTCTCGTCCTTTGAGAATTAGGCAGATTTAATGCTAAGTTTCTATCTAAGGCTGTGCAATTTACAAGACTAAAGTTCTAGCCCATGACACTTGGATTTAGAGAATAAGTCAAAAACGACAACCCCAGAATCACTAAATAGAAAGCTTGTAACACTTGTTACAGCCATCATGAGTTTTGATAAGAAAAATATATTTTTTAAGTTAGTTTCTAGCTTTTCCGTCTATATTTAGGCCCATTGATTGCTCTGCATGATGAACTTTGTACTCCAGAACAGTTCTCTATATAAAAAATGAACTTAAAGTAAAACTGCTTATTCTCCGACATAATTTCATCTCTTAAGATGGAATCAACTATAAAATCATTCTACTTCCATGTCCTATCCCTAATACTGATACAACAAGTCATGCAGCAATATGCTACATAGCACATGCCAAATGATAGACAATTCAACCTATAAACAGACCTATAAACCTGCAATGGCACCAATCTCATCAAATTCCAATAACCTTTCGCTACTACAGAAGCAATACCAATGGCATCTTACTTCAACTCAAGGGTCCCAACGATGATCGCTGAGATCTAACTACTACTTAGCATCTTGGCATCTTGGCTACTTATTTGAATCAATCTATTCAAAATTATAACAAGAAACCTATAAAAGGCATTAAAAACTACCGAATAAAAAAATATACTTCACTGCAACTACGTAATCCAATTAACTACTGCAATCCCATTTTTCATCACCCTAAATAAAACATACATTAAGCCTATTTCGCCTATAGAGTCTGATCCAAGCAATCTTCTTAAAGATCCCAGTGTTTCAAAATTCCATCCAATGCTAACTAAAGCATTAACCCTAAGTTTAAAAACAGCCTTAGCATACTGAAAAATACAAAGCAGGTCCCCAAATCCAAGCAAATCCTCAGGAATTAAAATCTATCTTTATACACTAAAAAAAATTCAAATTTCATCAAACAAATTAATGCAAAAGAGAATTACAATTTGAAGGAAAGAAAATACCTTTCAGCTACCCATAAAATAAAAAATGTACTTGAACTCCCAAAACCGTAAACCCAAAGAAACATCCCTTTGAAATTTGACCTAACCCATTAAAACCCATTACTCAAAAAGTAAAACAAAAGACTTCTTTTTCAATAACAAAATTGCCCACACACATAGTTCACCAAAGAAAGAAACAATTATACATATATGTATATATATTTATTGAAAAGCGAAAAAATAGAGAAGTGGAATAGGAACAAACCTTTAGAAACAAGTAAGATCTGTTATTCGCAACGAAGCCAATCTTAAGCTGCTTTCAAAACGGGGAATAGATTCGTGAGAAGGAATCTGGCGGTGGAATTAAGGAAGCAGGGGGGGCGCGTGAGGCGGGGAACCAATATTATTATTTATTATATAGGGAACCGTTCGTTGGATTATATTAATAATAATGTGATGGATGGTTGAGATTTTTTTTGATTCGCTAAGTGAAATTTTAAAGGATGATTTGAAGCTTTAAAAATTACGAAGACCTAAGTTATTGCTATTCTCAATTTATTTTGGGTTTATTAAGTTTATATAAAATATGAAAAAATTAAAATTAAAATATTTTTAGTTTTGTAGATTCCTTGTAAATATATTTTTATAATAATATAGAGCCATTCAAATATTATAATCATAACTAATTCTTAAAAAATATAATCAAACTGATATTGGAATATTTTAAAATGAAATTGAAATAAATCTAGACATAATTCAGATGTGTTAGTCATGATTGATTATACCCAACAATATTTGGATATTGAGATTTCAAAATTTCTACTGTCATTGAGTAAAAATCTTCATTGATTAAGGTTATTATTTTTTATTTTATCAATGAATTGATGATAAAAATCCATTAAACTTTTAAAGTACAAATATACATTTATAAATTATGTATATACCAATAGAAAAAGTCTAACATTAGTTTTACTGTTTCTAATCACAGATTTAGCCATCAGATGACAAATAATGAAAAATAGCTAAAATATTTACTCTTCCAATATTTTTGTCAAGAATTTCGAAAAGTTGAATGGCATGTACATATAAATATTTATGACATGCTCTCGTAGATATACAAATCAACACCAAAACTTCTCTGCAAATAGCCATTTATATTTGTAAATGTTCATAACTATTTTCATGCGATGTTTTAGTAATTTTTCATATCGTGTAATCAAGTCCATCAAAAATGGATTAAAAAGTCCATTCATATCTATGAGATAAAAATATGTGCGTGCCAAAATTCTTTTTGAAAAATCACGATGAACTTAAAGCACAAAAACAAAATAAGAAAAGAAAATAGTTAAAATTCGTAACACAATTTTCCAATTTCTTCTTTGGGATAAATGGCTTGATGTAACCATCTTTATCTAATTGACCCATTGGTAATGGAGGCAACTTTGCAAATCCCAGCAGATGTGGTCAAAGGAATATCTTTATAACAGGCCACCAGATTTGCATCACTGTGGAGATCCACTTGTAGAGTTTCCCAAACCTTTTTCTTTGGGTTTAACACATCATCCGGCTCGCCAGTGAAACCAGGAAAGGTAACTCGCTCTCCGACCTTGGCCAACTTTGGTGGTTCAACCAATTCCACCTAATAAACATATATCAAAGGTATCTTTTAGAACCATCCTATCCAATGTTACCAGTTAGAGGGCATGAAATTTACATCAACATTTTATTGTTTTGTTGAATCGAAGTCCATTCCAGTATACAAGCCTACGAAATTCTACACCAAGTTAAATTACTTCAGGGGTTGATGCCATTAACGAAAGCTATTTGCTTACCTTGGTGTGGTCGTTGTTCGAAGCTGCAAGAACCATTGCATGTGATTTTATACCGCGCATGGTTGCGGGCTTCAAATTACAAAGAACACAAACCATCCGGTCCTGCTCGATAATAAATCCAAAGAAGATATTAGAAAAACCTTGAACATAGATCAAGCACCTCATCTCTCCCAAATAAGGTATACCGATAACCTCTACAATTGACATATTACTAAACAAATTACAGGGCAAAGAACAAATACCTGCATCTCTTCCAAAGGAATATATTTCACGAGCCCACTAACAACTGTTCGAGGCTGGGCTTCACCCACATCGATCTCTTCAACATACAGAGAATCAGCATCGGGATGCTTTTGAGCTTTTATAATCTTGCCAACCCGAATATCGAGTCTTGTGATGGAAATTTCCGGTTCAGCACTGGGCTTTTCTTTAGAGTTAGCCGAAGATTTCTTAGCTTTCTCTTTCTTGCTATCTGTAACAAATAACAGCTCACAACTAAGCTAAGCTTGCGCATAATATACACATATCTAAAGAAAAGGAATGAAGAACCAACGAGATTTTAGCTTAGATAAAATCTTCAAATGAGATTATACAAACCAAAAGATAATGCTCCAAAAAGTAGTTTCGGGACAGAAAGAAAAGAAGCAATAATCAGCCCTATGAATTTAATGAAAATTTTGAAGGAAAAAACACCCAAGTTATTTAAAGTAATCCCAATAAAAAATTGTTTACTTATTTTAAGTAATGTCCACTGTTCCCCTTTGAACTTTCCCAAAACACTTCTATGAAATCTAAAACTAACTTTTCCAACACTTCTTTTTCTTTTTTGGATTTTCACATTAAAAAACTGTAAACATCAATATTATGGAGAAGAGTTTAAAATAATCTATAATTCAAATAAAAACACAAATATAGAGAAATTTTGGAAATGATAAGGACGGGTATCTCTTAATATATTTTTAAATTGCCATGTCAATTCATTTTTTATTATAATTTTGAACTTTAATAATAAGATTAATTTCATAAATATAAAATAATTTTAATTAAATTAAGAAGTTTCTAGTAGGATAATTTTTTCTAGATAATAATTCTTTAAATATAACAAAGGAGACATATCCAACCTGAAATTTTTGTTTTCTTCAGTTGCTCAGCAGTCTTTGCAGCATCGGCTTCTGCCCTTGCACGCCTATCAGCTTGACTTCCGGCATATTGTTGCCTTAGCTCTTCAACTCTTTCAGTTTTCTGTCATTTATTATGTTTACAATATAAGTATGACCTAAAAGAAAAACAAGTACTGTGCCAATCCGTCGACTCCAAGCCACCAAATAGTAAAAATAAAATAAAGAAGATGACATATTGACACATAACATAGAAGATGCAATGATACCAGTTCCTCAAATAAAGGTTTTGGATCTCCGATTTTATGCCCAGCTGGTATTATCTCCCACGGTCTTGAAGCCCTATCGATGTCTCCTTTCTCATCACAAAGGGAAATTTGTGCTTGAGGAGGCAAATTAAGTTGCTTAAATACCTTTAAATGCAACAAAAAAAGAATGGATCTCATAGCATGAGAAATCAAGTTAAACAGCCAGCACTGCACGTAACAGAATTATTTCCAATCACAGCAGGAGAAAATCTCTGAACCTATTAGATTACCTCAACAGAAAAAGATGGAATAAAAGGTTCCAATAGGCATGCAAGAATATGCACTAGCCCCACTGCAGTTCTCATAACAATTGAACAAGAAGGTTGGTCTTCTTTGTAAAGCTTCCAAAATTGGCTTTCCTGAATGGAAAATATCAATAAAACACATTAGAAGAAGTGCCATTAGCCAGAAAAAGAAACATATTTATAACAGAGTAACTCGATAAAATAATTCCTAGAACTAGAGTTTCTCCAACTTACTTGCAGATATGCATTTCCTTCACCTGAGAGGCTCATTGCAGTTCTTAATCCTTGCTTTAATTTCACCTGCAGAAAGTCCAAAGAGTTGTAAATAGTTATGACTTGAGGATGCAAAGGGCGATAGGTTCTAGTCAAATGTAATGATGTCAAAGTTTAAGAACAGTCACCTTCTCCATGGCTTCAATATATTGCTCTACATGTTTACCAACTTTCTCACTTAAAGCCTTTGTCAAGGGATGTGACTCAGCAGTTGGAGAATCAGGAATAACGGAACCATATCCTTGACCTGCAGTCAGCAAGTATTAGATAAATCCACTGGCACAGAGCCAACTATGTGAAGCAGTAACAAGCCAGTTGTTGCTAAATAACTATCCATTTCCCAAAACAAATGAAAAGGGAAAAAAGAGTTGTAATAGAAGCACAAAGTTTATTGACTAATTCTCAACCATACAGACTATTCCAAAAGTAACATCTAGTTATTTCACCACCAACAATATGAAAAACAAAATTTGATAGGTAATTTCTTAATATTAGGACTTCGAGGATATATCTTACCTATCGCTTGATCAATCATCACTTGAACTAAGGCCTAAGCAGAAATATAAAGACAATTCCTGTCAATTATGAACTAAAAGTCCAGGTACTATCACAGACAGCATGATTCTTTCCCCTCCAACTTGAATATAACAACAAATTTTGAACTCCCACAGCAAGAACGATATCCAAATTCTTAAGAACAAAAGGATTCCAGTCGATCAGATGACTAACCACGAGGTTTTGCAATAAAGCTCAAAACTCGATTGATGAAGTTGCCCAAATTACTAAGCAACTCGTTATTCAGTTTTGCTTGCAAGTCGTCCCATGTAAACAAGGTGTCAGAAACCTAGTTTCCAAAACAACAAGATAATAATTATAAAAAAAGAAAAAACAGTATGTAGAATGCAAGATCAAAGAAAGTCATAAATGATGTTAACTGAAGAGGGCTACCTCAGGTCTATTGGTTAACAAGTAATATCTCCACACTTCTACAGGTATTTTTGTATCCTTTACATCATTGCCAAAAACTCCTATGCCTTTACTCTTGGAGAACTTCCCTATAAAAACCAAACAAATAAAAAACAGAGTACATCAGGCTGTTAAGATGGATAATTCATGATTTCACTTGTCTAGCATGCACTAATCTTAAATCAATTCATTTCCCCACAGCCTGTGGATCGAACCAATCAAATGGCTACTTACCAGCTTCATAATTTAAATACTCTGTAACACTGATGCTTTTCATCAATGTCCAGTTTTCACTGGTCCCAAGAAGAGTTGATGGAAACATCACCTGAAATAGAAATATACTACGTTTAAAACTTATGCAGAAACAACTCCATAATTTTATTTTATTTTTAAAAAAGAACAACACAAAATACATTTCTTTCACTACTTTCTATGGGAAGATGACACTACCATAGCGTAATGAATGGAAAACAAAGCAGGATATAATTGATTGAAACGAAAAGCAGGAAAGAAAATATTAGATAAATGGACTAAACAATTCCACATCATGATACGATAAGATTTAAGTCCTCCAAGAATGATTCACCAACAGATCTCCACAACTGTCACAGAAAAATTACACAAATACTATCCATATCCAAAATGGTTTGATGCTCCAGCATTGTAGTTCAATTCAAGACCTTCAGCAACTTTACCGTATGTCAAATATGTGGAGCAAGTCATCTAAGTATTAAAGGAGAAAAGATCCTCATCTATCAGCTACAGCAAGGATGGAACACAAAACTACAGCTAAATGCATGACATAGCACCCTATCAGTCAAGGCAATTTTGAACATGATACTTACAGTATGAAATGGTACGTTGTCTTTTCCCATGAACTGAAACAGCTCCACATTTTCAGGATTTTTCCACCATTTTTCCCAATCAGATGTGTAGCATTTAGTAATTGAGACATATCCAATAGGTGCATCAAACCAGACATAGAAAACCTATCACCACAAGGTTTGAAAGTAGACTGAATAAATAAGCTCAAACTTATTTTCAATTACAAAATGGACTAAACTGCCATCATATATATTGAAACTTTATCTTACCTTGTCCTTAAAATTCTCGTGTGGAACAGGAACCCCCCACTTCAAGTCTCTGGTAATACACCGTGCTTTAAGTCCTTCTGTGAGCCAAGCTTGTGTTGTATTAATAGCATTTTGGCTCCAAGAACCATCAACTGACATTTTGTTGATGTACTCAACTAATTTATCCTTTAGCAAAGGAAGCTCAAGAAATAAGTGCCTTGTATCACGAATACGTGGAGTATTTTGACAGGCCTGTAATCAAAGTTCAACCATCCTTATAAATTGCAATACTTCCATTAATTCCCAATTTCCTTATCAAAACTTCCTCATTGTAAAAAAAGAAACAATATAGTAGCACTTCAAAATTGATATTATATTCACTGGCCTCATAAAAAAACAATTAACTTCAGCAATAGGTGATATGCACATCTCCAGACACTGTATCTCTTCCATAATTAGAAAAGCATCACTCATTATAATGAAGTGCAGGAAAAGAATTACCACAACCACAATTACTGATAAAGAAATAAAGGTCAATCTAGTTACTGATCTAATTGTACCTTGCACCTAGGTTCTTTTAGTTCAGTAGGATTCAAGAGCTTCCCGCACTTTTCACATTGATCTCCACGAGCAGAATTGTAGTTACACCCTCCATCTGGACAGGTTCCTTCCACAAGCCGATCAGCCAGGAATCGTTGGCATGTATCACAAAAAAGCTAGATGCCAAGAGGAATTCAAGTCATAAGAAAAAATACAAACTAAAGCAGAATATTTAGCACAGTAAATGAGGTTTGGGTCAAATTGTTGAAACTTTTTTTTCCCCTTTATGCTCTGCAACAACTGTGCAAAAAATTCTTCTTTTTTTTATTTATAAAAAGACACAAAATTTTACTTTTACATGAAGCAAATATGTGAATTAGTTAACATTTTCTTTCAAATCAATTACGATTTGCCTTCAACATTAACTTACGAGTTATACAATCCAACTTAAGAACAAAGATCAATTAAACAAATAAAGTCATTCACGAAATATAGCCTACATACCTGTTGCATTGGTTTCTCCGTAAGCCAATTGTTCTCCCATAGCTTCTTGAAAATTGCTTGGCAAACTTCAGTTTGTTCCGGACTCGATGTTCTTCCAAACTTATCGAAACTTATATCAAACCAATCATAAACTTCCTTATGAAGTGCATGATACCTAAAAAATCAAATAAATTCAGAAACTTGAAACAAATTTTCAGCAGAAACTCGTAACAATATTTTTTTAAATTACTTGTCACAAATCTCTTGAGGAGTACAATTCTCTTCCACGGCTTTAGTCTCCGTCGTCGTTCCGTACTCATCGGTTCCACAAATATATATAGCATTATAGCCTCGCAACCGGCAATAGCGAGCAAAAACGTCGGCGCTTAAGACACCTTTGCCAAACCAAAAAAAAAACATCAAAATCATCACAAAATGCGGAAAAAAGAAGAAGAAAAGATTAGTTAAGCTCTAGAATTAGAGACGCGATAACACACATCCGATGATGTTGCCGAGATGAGGGACGTTGTTGACGTAAGGCAAAGCGCTGGTGATGAGGACGTTGCGTTTCCCAGCGACTGGAAGCTTCGGAGCCATCTGATTTGGGTCTCCCATTAGCTCTGATTGGTCTTCTTATACCAGCGGCGGCGCACTTTGAATAAAAGTCGCGAGCTTTTATCAACTTCGCGTTTGGCGACTGGAAATGTTACAGAGAGGAAGGAATTGGAGCAAACGAGGGTTTAATTGGGGGATGACGGAAAATTACAATCAGTGGGCATCATTGTACACGTGTACGTATTTTATTGGATGCCTAGGAAATCTTTTTTATTTTACTTTTTTAGGTAATTTAATTCGGGTTTCATAATATTTTAGGATTTAGACCGTTGAAATTCGAACCCATAAATTTTGAATTGATTTATCCGAAGAGTATGAGATTTTACTGAAAATTGGGTGAGGGGTGAAATTTTTGTTTTGGATACCACATATAAACCAATTATGGTAATTATTTGTCTTGTCTTTACCCACTTCTATATAAAATTATTATTTTATTTTTATATATAAATTAGGTTTAATGTTGTAAAAAATTCTTAAATTTAAAAAAAATAATTAACTCCTTACTTTTTTTTCACTTGATTAGGTAATTGAATTTTTAAAATACATAAAAAAAAAGCCCTTCAACTTTAAAAAATAAAAACAATTAAGTCTTTATTTTTTTTTTTGTACTCAATTAGATACTTGAACTGTCAAAATACATCAAAAAGACCATTTGACCGTTAACTTTAACAGTTGATTGTTAAAATTAAGTGTCGCTAATTTTTTTAGTCAAAACCACTATGTGTCATAACCACAGCATGACATGTGATAAAAAAATTATAAAAATAGAAATCACTAAAAGTTATAAAAATTATTAAATTTTAATAAAAATTATAAAAATAGTACAAAAATTATAAAACATATAGTAACATAGAAAAAAAATTATAAACTTTTATATAGATGGAAGGAAATTATAAAAAAAGTATAAAATTCGTAAAAGATTTATAAAAATTATCATACCAAAAGAAGTGTTTTTATAAATTTTCTTTAATTTTTATTTTTATTTTTATTTTTTATCATTTTTGTCATATATCACGCTGTATTGCGACGTGTGACGGCTTTAACTGAAAAAAAATTGAGGGTCGTTAACTGTTAAAGTTAATGGTCAAAGGGTCTTTTTGATACATTTGGGTCTTTTTGATGCATTTTGACAGTTCAAGTACCCAATTGAGTGCAAAAGAAAGTAGTAGCTTAATTTATATTTTTTATTTGAGGGCTTTTTTAATACATTTTGAAAGTTAAAGTACTCAAGAAGGTGCAAAAGAAAAAAACAGCAGCTTAATTGCTTTTTACACCCTTAAACCTATAAAGTATTAAAAGTAAAAAAAATGTAATAACATAATGTGAAAGATAAATCATATATTTTATGTTTTCTTAAAGGTTATGTTTAAATATTTACATAATTTTAAAAAGATTAAAAATATTAAAGATATTAAATTTGAGCAACGAGGTGAGACAGAAATAAATGTGCATATACCATTTATGGAGGTAGTAGTAGTATACATCCAAAATTATACATTATTGAAAATGATATGAACTCGAACACTAATACTAACGGCTCTTTTGGTTTGGCTTTTAACATCAGTGAGGTGCAGTTGGGGTAACAACCTCACTGATATGTTGTTTGGTTCAGCAACACAGTGCAGTAAAAGTTGATTTCAACCACACTGCTATGATGAAAAGGAGTTGGAGGTTTCAGCAACAATTGAAGGTAGTGGGATAGTAGATATTTTTAACAGATAAAAACACCCTTACTTTTATTTATTATTTTACCATTTTATCCTTGAAAGTTAAACTAATTTATTTCCCAACCTTATTTGTATCACATTACAAAAAAAAAAAATTTAAATACTTATATCTAATAAAACGTGTATCTCATTACAATAATAGTTATTTTTCAAATAACATATTGTTTTATAATTTTATTTCTTATTTAATATTTTAATTTAATTTTAATAATGCATACTTCATCCGGGTAAAGTATGCATTTTAATAACACATGAAAAATAATATTACTATTTGTGAAAATAACATTTATCATTGTTGTCGAAACCATTTTTTTGAAAACGGAAAATCGACTTTTGAAAACGAAAAGTTGGGAGTCGCCACCAATCGTTTTTAATAGGGTGTGATTGGATCACCTCAAAACACGGTCGTTTTTAATAAATAAATAAATTTTTCAAAATGACGATTTTGTGCTGGAAAATAGAAAAGCGCTCTCAAAGTCGATTCACGTGACGAGGAAGGATTAGCACCCTCGACACGCCCAAAATTGGTACTTAATTGATTATTTAGTGTCTTAATGTCGAAAATTAAAGATTTGGATAGAGTTCAAAACGCGATCCTCTTTTCATTGGCTTTTAAAACATTTAGGTAAGTCAAATGTGCATTAAAGACCATCTTACCTCAAGGTAAAACATTACATCCAGTACGTTAGGACACAACATTTTTTACCATCAATTGTGAGCTTACCTTTAAAACGTGCGTTTTAGCCTTAAGAGGATATTCAAATATTCAAAACAAACAAAGAAAGCAAAACCCAATACGTTAGGGCACGATTCTTCGAATTCTTTAAATACCAAACATTGCCTTTATTTTGAAAATTTTTTAGAGTGAACTGATAAAAGGATATTTGAATATTCAAAACAAACAAAGAAAGCGAAACCCAGTACGTTAGGGTACGATTCTTCGAATTCTTTAAATACCGAACATTGCCTTTATTTTGAAAAAATTTGAGAGAAGATCAATGGATAAATGAATTAAGGACATAGATTTTTTTAAAAATGATGATAATAGACAACATGAAAATAATAATATGAGAATAATGCTAACCATATATAAATAATAAAAAATAATAATAATAGTAATTAATAGAAATAATTAATAAAACAACAGTAATAATAAATACAATAATGTAATAAACATCGTGCTAATAGTATTAATAATAATATTAAAAACATGATGATAATAACAAAAAATATGTTGACGATAACATTAAATATGGGGGATAATAGTAAAAAAAAATAAATTGGAATAACAATGTTAAATTAGTAATACTGAGAAATAGTAAATAATAATAATTTGAGATAAAAATGGTAACCGATAATAAACAATGGTATAAAAAAATAATATAATAAGTCTATGTATAATAGAAATTTATATTTAAAATAATTAACTTCGTTTAAAAATATATATTTACATAATAAATATATAATAATAAATAAATAATATAATAATATGAAACATAACTCAAATTAATTAAATTAATAGAAAATAAAAAAACAAATATAAAAATAATGAGAATAAAGCTCAAATTAATTAATTTAACAATAAAATAACAAAAATAAAAAAAGGGTTAAATTGAATTAAAAATGAAAACTTTGGGGCCAAATCAGAAAGGAAATAAAATCAGAGGTAAACTCTCTCTCTTTTCCCTTCTTTCGTTTGTGTAAAAAAAAATGTGAACACCAAAGTAAACAAAATTGAATAATATAAAAAGTTACCTTAAAAATCTGATTTGTATTCTCTAAAAAATTCCTCCCCTTACAATAGCTTTTCCATGGCTTTTATAGCTAAATTTTGCAACTTATAACAAGTAGGGTGATGGAGTTAGTGGGGGTGATGAAGGTAGTGGATGGTTTAGTGGGGTGTGGGGGTGATGGAGGTAGTGGATGGTTTAGTAGGGTGATGGAGTTAGTGGTCGGTTTAGTGGGGTGTTTAATTTGGGTTGGTTTGATTGGGCCCGGGCAGAAATTGGGCTCAACAATTGTTATAAAAGAATATTTAACTATAAAAAATTAAAAATAATTATCATTTTATAAAATAATTTAAATTGATTATATAATTAATTAAAATATGTATAATAAAATATTGAAAAATACATTTTAATATTTTATTAAACGAATTTATAAATTAACATATTTTAATAATTTAAAAAAAGTAAAATAATTTAAAAAAACTTCTATTATATATCAATTCTTATATGATGTCTTTAATAGTCATTTTTTATTCTCACCTCACATCTACAGCTGCGTTTAAATCCAAACATACACTCTACCATTGTTTCTAATCTCACCGCTACAGTATCTAATCTCACCGGTACAGTAACTAATCTCACTCTCACCGGTACAGTAACTAATCTCACCGCCACCGCTATTTTTGACCTCACCGGAGGTAAACACACCGCCCATCCAAACTAATGGTGAGTTTGGATGGGCGGTGCGTTTGACTGCAGTTAGTGTAAAAACAGCGGTAGCGGTAAAATTAGATACTGTAGCAATACTATAGCGTGAGACAAAAAATAAACTAAACGCACCGCACCGCAACCAATCGCCCATCCAAACTAGCCTTAAGCCCACGTCATATTCATCATAATTGCAAACATAATCAACAACGAGAAAAACCGAAAAGACTGACAACAGAATGGTGAATAAATGAATGCAGACTACTCTCTTTTTCCCTCTACCTTTATATTAACTTAGCAAAATAAAGAGTTCTATGTTACAAATCATCAAAATTGCAGTGGAATTGCAATGACCACAGCTAGTTTTCTCTTCCATTTCTTAATTAGAAATGAGCTTCTCAGCTTTCAACCAATTTAATGAAATTTAACATTTCAAGAAGCTTACAGAATCTCTCCCCCTTTTCTCTCCAATGGCAATTGGTTTGGAATGAATTAATTCTTCCAGAAATGGATTGGACATGATAAAAATCATGTGATTGTTGCCGCAACTGATCGGTTCTTTGGACGAAGTTTTGACCATTCAATCGTGTGGTAATAGCATGAACTGAAACACCCGAGTTTGACGGCAGAATACTGCTGGGCCGAATTTGACTGCAGTGTGGGAAGGTTAACTATTGTGCCGACTGATAAAGACGAAATCAGTATGGAATAACATATGGTAGAGCATAAACATCCGCTGACTCTATTTGCAGAGCCTCTGACCATACATGTGGGGTCTCTTCAATCTCAGGAAATCCCACCTTGGGCTTTTTCTTTGATTGAGATTCATTGCTGCTAAATAGCCATGCTTGGTCATCGAAATCAGGCCATTCTTCCATTTCCGGAACCGAAAGTACCTGGCTTAAATACTTGGTATCTGGGTGCGGTGGTTTCATAAATACTTTATCAGTCTGACTAGCTTTTGCACTAGTTGATAAATGCTTTGCTGGGGAGATAGATGACAGCTGAGCTTCAATAAAACCATTCACCTTGCGTTCGTTATTATCTGCTTTAAGACTGGTTCTTGCTTTGGGGTTATCTGAAGTAGGTGCAATGGGAGCTTTACAAGATTCCAATGTCCTTCCATTGTCCGTCAATGGATGAGAGGAAGTAGTTCTCGGCTGCTTATTGGGTTTAATGTCATCAACTGTAAGAAAAAGAAAGCAAAACCGTTAACCAAGAGTTATAAAGCTCTAGAACTTTTACTGCCACTAAAAGCAATTGCTCGATTTCAAGCACAGGTTTACTGTGAGTTTTCTAACAGATAAGAGGGCATCAAGTTTCAAGCAATCACCTACCTAAACAAAAAGAAAAGTTTCAAGTGATCAGCGGGATTGATACATACAATCATGGCATAAAACTCACCATGAAAGAATCCATTTTTTTCCCGGTCCTTGCGCTTGTGGAGATTTTCCACAGCAACAGCACCCTTGTTACCTACGTTGAAAGGATCCAATGATTTTTGAGTTTTGGTACCAACAGGGTCATCTTTCTTGCTTCCTTTCAAATTATCCTGCTCCAAATTCCGATGTTCAGTTTTGGCCTTCACTGCCGCTTCATGCTTCTCTCTGTCCCTATCCTTCTCTTTCCCATGGCTTTTTTTCTCCTTATGCTTATCCTTGATTTTATCATTGCTTTCTTTTTCTTTGGTTTTTTCTTTCACTTCTCCCCGCCTCTCGGTATTATTCTCCGCTTGTCCAGGGATCCCTTCAGCTATAGCTTTAACTGCACCACCAAGGTTCGGGACCAGAGCATTTCGACCAGAGCTTGTATCCTCCCTGATTCTTTGAGCATCCAACCTACTATAATCACTTCTCTTGTTCTTTTCCATCCCTTCAGCTGGCGTGTTGGCAGTCTTAGCCACCAATCTGACCATTTGCTCATCTCGCTTTTTGTCGTTAACCATAAACTTCTCTGCAAATCGGTCCCCAGCTCCTGGACCTTCATCTCTGATCCTCCTCCCTTGCACAAATTTAGAATCCCGGAAATCTTCAGCGAGATTGCTATTCTGGCTAACCTTTTGCCCATTATAACCCAAAAATTGTCCAGCATGCTTCTTCTCATCCAAGGTACTGCTTCGGTCTTTATTACCTTTCTCTTTCTGAATGAACTTGTCCCCACTTTGACCTTCAGATTTTCCAGGAAGTATATTCTCATCTGAGATTTTCTCCCCATTTTGACCCCCTGGAAGACCATGAAACTTCTTCTCATCGGAGATATTACTTCTATCTTTCTCTTTATCTCTATCCTTTTCCTTCTTTTCCTTCTTTTTGTCTCTGTGTTTTTCTTTTTTGTCTTTCTTATCTTTATGCTTTCCATCACTTTTATCTTTCTCTTTTTTTTCCTTTTTTTCTCTCTTTTCCTTGTCCTTGTCTTTGTCCTTGTCCTTCTTCTCCTTCTTATGCTTCTTCTCTTTTTCCTTCTCCTGAAAACAAGATCGATGTTAGAAATCAAATGCAAAATAATATTTACATTACTAGGAACCAATCAAACCTATTTTGCTTGAGCTTAGATGTAAATGTCAGATAAGGGTATGGCCAGTTTTTATTAAGTTTTTCCATGTGATTGTAGTCATATGCCATGTCCCATGCACCCATGTTCAAATATGCACGGGAGTGGATGTTGGACATGGATAATTCAAAAAAATAAAAATAAAGAGAGTCGGGGCAACATATAATCAAACAGACCTTCAATAACCACCAAATGTTGAAAATTATACTAAAAGATCCATTCTACACCAAGTTACAATAATGCACAGATAGTATGCAAACTGAGCAAATAACTTTTTCATCAAGAAAAATTCCAAAAGATTACTTAAAGGCTATCACAAAAAACAAGATAATCCCTCTGTATTCTGTCTTGAAAAGTTATGAAAGAGGGTATTAAAGTGAATCTGTTAAACATCTATAGCTACAACTTGAAAAGAGACAATGACAGCACACCAAAAATACAAAACCCACAACTTGTGAATGGCAGACAAGGCTACACCACCATAACCAATTCAACCATTCAGCAAGCAGAATGTACCGTGTCCGGATAGCTAGAATTGAATCTTAGTTTACACGCACCTCTACCATAAATACTTGTATGCTATACGAATCATAATATGAGCGTAGACATGCAAACTATAGCAATGTTCAACAATGACCGAGCCAAATTCAAGTTTTGACAAGCCAAGTTCAAGTAATTTACGAGCACAAATGTTTGGTTCACACACCTAGATGAAACTATATATTCAGTTTACACCATGAGAACTGTTGCGGCAATGATACCGACGACATCAACAAATCATGGTGGAAACTCATATTCTATCCTCGTAACTCTCACAAAAACTGTACCTACTAAAAATATCATCCATTACAGTAACAGATGTTCGGGCCATTCCTTCAGCAAAGCCCAAACTATTCTCTTCATATCAACCTCATGAGAATTGCTACTCCAAGACAAATAATCAACTTAATGGATTTCCACTAAGAGAAACCTATTTCCGATGCTCTTTTCCCACATAAATTCTCCATAGGTCACTTTGATCAACATATCAACTAACCAGAAACCCTAATTGATTCGTTCAGTCATAAATATTAAAAAAAATGCATAATGGTGAGTATATAAATTAGACACCAGAAATACTACTCTACCATTTCAATAAGCTCCCAGTTCAGTTATTTATTCCTATACAACCAAGATCTTGTCTGTTCAAAATAAACAGGCCATCAACCTAAATCACGGAATTAGAAAACATGCTTCACTCAGCAAGACATGGAATTTTTGAAACCTTAGTAAGAGCAATCATAGAATATCATGTATGCATAAAATGCATTTCGAGATAACGCAGCCGAAACTATATAAAGCATTTAATACTGCATGGAAATAGAAACTGAGAAGCACAAACTCAAATCCAATGTAAATATCAGAGTATTGGTTCTCAGGATCCTATTGAATGCTAATTCAGTTTTACCATAAAAGGCTATACAATATAAGAAAATGGTGTTAACCTTTTTTAGTAAGTCCTCGTTCTCAATCCTAGCCTTCTTTTCGTATCCTGGTGGTGGAAAAGGAAAGCAACGCGACATTTCACTGATGTTCAAAACACGATACTCGAATGCCTTTAAAAGCCAAAACACTTGGTTTATCTTCTAGTAGCAAAGTTCCAGAAAGGGAACAACCAGTATCAATGCTCCTATCCATGCACCATATCCTTGCATACATTTCCAGCTTCAGTGTTCCTCCATGAGCTCCTGTCACTCTTTAACAGCTCAACAAGTCACCAAGATCAGTAATCTCAGATGCAACCCCAAGTCAACTGGCTATAACTAAACAAATCACTTCAAATGCAAAAATCAAGACGGGCAACCACTTAGGAAACCTACTGTTTCCTTATGCCAAGCTACTTCAACAATGCCCCAAATAGAAAGATAATTTCAAGAAATGCTCTTTTGATCAATAATTCTAGCTCAGAAACTTGGGAAACCTACTGCTTTCTTATGCCAAGCTAACAATTCCCCGAATAGGAAGATAAAGAAATGCTCTTTTGATCAATAATTCTAGCTCAGAAACTTGGGAAACCTACTGCTTTCTTATGTCAAGCTAACAATTCCCCGAATAGGAAGATAACGAAGCTCTTTTGATCAATAATTCTAGCTCAGAAACTTAGGGAACCTACTGTTTTCTTATTCCAAGCTACTTCAACAATGCCCCAAATAGAAAGATAACTTAAAAGAAATGCTCTTTCAATCAAGAATTCAAGCTCAAAATCTATGTTAAATCAAAGGGTTTTCTAAGAATCAAAAACGGTCCAGTACAATCTAAGCTTCTTTGTTGCTTGGGGGGACAATAAAGAACCATTACCTCCTTCCAATAATAACTCAATACCCAAACCATCCCCTAACTGAGATCAAACACAAAAAAATCACTAAAACCCAAATACCCTTTTCTCTGAAACAACTGAATCTTCGAGGGTTTTTTTTTTTTTTTTTATCACTGGCTACACAAAATTATATATGAAAGCAATCTTCTTCCATGGCCAAAAGCTTTGCAATCACCATTCCCTTAAGCAATCCGTTTAAAAAGTAAAGCCTGAGACAAATAGCTCTTCAATCCGATACTCCAAAAACAAGAGCTTGAGTCCATTTGTAATCTGATCAGAACCCTAATCAGTTCCCAATTTGGGGAATTTCCCCCCAATTTGTTGATCCGGATGAACCCTAGACCCAAAACAAAAAACCCATCAAACAAAGACTTTTAACTATGCAAAATTATTAAGTACCCATTAAACATATGAAAATAAAACAAAAACCCAATTCCATCAAACGAAAAATAAATAAATAAATAACATGAAAAGAAAGTAAAAGTTCTTTTTTTTTTCTTTTTTTCTTTTTTTTGTAAAAGACACTTTCTGAGTGCCTTAGTGTAAATGGGCACCGATCAAAAGCCAAAAAGAAAGCATTGATTCAAAGCGTAAACGTTTCTATATACCAAAAAAAAAAAAAAACACACACACACACACACTCAGAGTTTTTAAATAAAAATGAAATTCAAAGCCGATAATGGGGAAGATAAGATTATTACCTTGCCCCCTCTACAAAGTGGGCATTATAGAAAATGAACCAAGATCTTTTTTTTTCTTTTTTTTTTTTTTTTTTTTTGCTCTCAGATTAATAAAAAAATTAGATTATGAATTACAAATTAAAGAGATTAGTAGAAGAAGTAACCGAAGTTTAATCTGAGTTTCTTTTTATATATAGATAATGTTTTCTCTTGTAAAGAGAGCTATTGTTTGATAGATTAGAAGGAGAACCAAAGCCAAACAATGAACAAATATAAAAGGAGAGGCTTCAATTAAACCAAAGGGCCGGGCTACCCGTCTAACCCGTATGGCCAAGTTTACGAATCTGTATAAATATTTTATTCATTTAATTTTAATTTTAATTTATATAAGTATTAATATAAATATAAATATATCTAATATACATATATTTATCATATTTTATTCATTTAATTTTATAATCTTTGTTGAGTAATACTTTTTTTCTCAACATCAACATTCAAATTGATAAATCAATATAATTTATTCGAATATTTCATATTAAAATAACTTGAAATATTTAAAGTTAATTATAAAAATATAAAAATCATAATTTAAATTTTATATTATCTAATCGTCTAATTACATCCTATATTTAATCAAACAAATTTTATAATTTAAATTTAACATTTATTTTTTTTTTTTTTTTTGCATTTAAACTTATCAAACAGCATTTTTAATAAAATCTCAATTATAACCTTTTCTTTATTTTAATATTTTATGGTGATATGTATTATTCCCATGTCTTTTCCTTTTTCTACTCTCCATTAATTATTTTGTTATTTTATAAGGAATGTCCAAAGAAAAAAAAAACCTTACCATATTTATTTTGGCTTAATTCACAATTTAAAAGTATATCTATTTTCCTATTTTAATATTTAAAAAAATTTATCCCAATTTGGTACCTAAAATGTTAATCACTCTCCAATTCAGTACTTAAAACGTGCCTCCAGTATATTTTTTACTCTATTTTTTTACAAATATTAAAAAGAATTGATAGCCAATCACAAAGCAATATATAACTGCTTTATGTAAAAAATAAATATTTCTTTTATTAAATGCATATATAATTAGTTTAATTTAATAACATTATTACAAAAAAGTTTAGAAATTGTAAAAAATTGTTTTTAAAAAAGTTTAAAAATATATTTTTTGTAAACCTCTAAAAAAGGTATTTGAATTTCAAGGTTTTTTTCAATTACCTAAATTTTAAATATTTTAAAAAAATTTAAATATTTTAAATATTATTTTAATTTTTTAAATGTTATGTTTATATATTTTAGAATTTACAAAAAAATAAAGTTTTTTAAAAATTTTATATATTATATAAGATTAAACACACAATATAATTCTACATAAAAATTTTGAGTCAAAATTTGATTTGAAATTTGGAAGTTAATTTTACTGATAAATTGAAAGAAAATTACAATATCTAAAATCTTTTAATACAAATAAAATATCATTTGATTCTTTTTTTCGATTTGGCTTCGATCTAAGGATTGTCTATACTTGATATTTGATGGATGTGAATTGCTTCAAATGTCACGGTGACTTACTCTTGAAATGTATTTCGACCTCCTTTTCAATTAATTTGGATTGAAGGCGTCCTTTTTCATAAATGGATTTTGACTTCTTTTCTATGGTTGAATTGATTTGGAAGATGATTTTTATTCAAAACAGCTATAGTGTTCGTTAGAATTTTTTCAAGTTCTTTAACTTCTTGAATAAAAGGGAGTTATGGTAGAGTTTAATTGTTCTATTTAATCCAATCACATGAACAAAAGAGAGTTCTTGTAGAATATAATTTTTCTTCATTTGATTGTTCTACCAAAATTTTAAACTATTTTATTTATTATTTATCTCTTATTAATTTAATTATTTAGAAAAACAATTATTTAATATTATCATATAATTATTTTATTTTTAATCCGTAATAATATAATTTTTTATTATTTATCTCTTAATTACTTTAAATTAATTAAGAAAAATAATTATGACACTTTATAACAGGTAATGTTTTTTAACTATTCATCTACAATTATATTATCAATGGTGTCAATATTTAGTAATATAAAAATTAATTTTGTAACATCCTAATTTTCAGTGGTATCGAGAATAGAGATTTGAGATCACCAAATTCGACGGGTGAGTTAAAATTTTAATAAATTAATACCTATGAGTTAAATGCGAATATAAAAGTATTTTTGAATTAGTGAAATTGGTATTTAAAAGAATTAATTAAGTAAATTGGGTCGAGAGTGAGGTATCGAGATCTCGACTTCATAAATTGAGCCATAAATATTTTTAGAAATATTTATGGAGTGTTGGTGAGGTAGTATTAAAATTTAGTCAGAAAATTTTGACGTTTGGGTGGTTAATTAAATAAAAAGGACTAAATTGAAAAGGGTGTAAAAGTTGCTAGAAGGATTAAATAGCTCAATTGTCAAATGAGGAAGGACCTAAAGTGCAAATAATCCTAAAGGAGATATTTTTGGCGGCAATAGCTGAGAAAAATCAGGAAATGGATGAAATAAGGGCAAAATTGGAAAATTGCCTAAAATTGGCTAAATAAAAATAGGACTAAATTGGAATATCTAGAATTCTCTTCATTTCTCTTCATATTCATGAGCTGAAAAACAGCCATGAAGGAGGGTTCAAGCTGGTTTTCATACTCTTGCTTCATGTAAGTTTAATTCTTGCTTTCTCCTTGAAATTTTTATGTTTTTGTGACCTTTACAACTAGGTCCACTTGTTGAATTCATTAGTTTTGATTCTATGAAAGAAATTGAAAGTTGCTATGAATATGTGCTGGAAGTACATGATGATTTGGCATGGAATTAGAGCTTTAAATTATTTATATGCTGATTTTATTGAAAGAATTGAATAGAAAGTGAATGTTTGGGACCTAATTGTAAAAGAGTTTGAAGTTAGAGTTTTATATGGAAATTCTGAATTTCAATAATTATGAAATAACTTATAATGTCTAGGAAAAGTATTAATTGATAAAATTATCTTAATTGAGGGGTTAATTGACCAAGGACTGAATTGTATGAATTGTGAAATTTGGGACAAAATGGAAATCAACATTTTGCACTAAAACAGTTTGGACAGCAGCAGTAGTCTAACTTTGAAAAATCACAAAAAATTGTAGAAATCTAATTAGAGGATGAATAAAATATGAAATTAAAGCTTATTGAGTCTAGTTTCTTATAGAATAAACTATGTAAGCAATGGAATTGTAAATCATGAGATATGATAAATTTTGTGAGACAAGGTCAGAATGATTTCGGGTTCCCCTGTTCTGACTTTGAAAAATCATAACAAATTGAAGAAAAATAATTAGGGACTTAAATTTATATGTCTAGAATTCTGAATGAGTCTATTTTCAAAAGAAACAAACGGAAACATCATTCGAATCTTGTACAAGGAGATAATTAATTTTTAGTGAAGAAGGGTCGGAACTGTCAGATAGCAGAACAGGGGAGACTTTAATGAATAAACTGTATTAATTGGCCCAACCAAAAATTATGAAATTTTTATGGTAAGAAGGTATATGAGTCTAGTTTCAGGAAAAATTAGCGGATCTTAATTTGGAGTTCTTTAGCTCAAGATAAAAATAATTTAGTGACTATGACACAGATGGACAGCTTGAATATTCACATAAGTAGATAGTGAAAATTATGGATAATGTTACCTACAAGTGTGTTGTTTATACTAAGGATGTGGAATGGAGAGGAGGAGGAGGAAAAATATGTATGAATATTCATCTAGCATGGCTAATTTGTATGTTTTAGGCTCAAGGACTAAATTGAATAAAAGTAAAACTTTATGGGTAATTTTGTAAAAATGTCAAAAATGACTAAATTGAAGGGAATGAATTGTTTTATTATCTAAATTAATAAATTGAATGAAATTATCAATTTAAGATTGGGTGCAATTTGGGAATATGGTAAATTACCAATATGCCCCTAAATCTTGGTATTTCTACAATTTAGTCAGGTAGATTCGTATATCCTGCATGAACATGTAAATATGAAAATTTAAGTATTGTATCGTATTTTATATGATATTTTGAATTGAATATATATATGAAAAGAATGTTACATGAAACATGCAAATGAATACTAAATAATATAAATTAATTGAAATTATTCTGAAAATCTCGGTAATGCCTCGTATCCTATCTCGGTCTCAGGTACGGGTATGGGGTATTACAAATTTCATTACCGTTTGATTTCTTAGGTTATTTTATATTACCAATAATGTGAAAATTGGTTCTCACCCGCCTCCATCACGCAAATGTGCTTTTCCTATTTTCATTTTTTGAAAATCGAGCTTCAAGGTGGAATGAATCAAGCTTTTCATTAAAAATTTTGTGGTTTATACCAAGCAAGAAAATTCGAGAAAATTGATTTAAATTAAAGTGTTTAGATGATTTATCACATACAAGTTAAAAAATTGCAGTTACTTGGGATATTACTTTTATTAATTTATCATTATTTTATTTTATTTACAATGTAAAAGTATTTTTTTTATATTTAAAATTATGAAAAACATCTTCTTCTTTTTTTAGATACCATATAAAAGTTATTCATTTATTGTTTATTTACTTGAATTAAAAATTAAAAAAAAAACCTTAAAGCATTTTACCAAGTAATGTTCAAAAGGTATAGATAGAAACCATTGTTTTATGAAAATAAATCCAAAAGTTCAAAATAAAAAAAATAATATAGAAAAATCGAGAACTAAATTAAATTTTGATTGAACAAAATACCTAAATTATAATTCGATAACTATTATGGTCTTTACCATTATATCCATTAAAAAATATTTTGTCAATTGAATCTTATATGGAATCAAGAAAAAGAGATTTTTAACCAAATTCGACCTATATGTTGCAAACAGATTTTTTTTTCGAATTGATAATCAAAATATATTTAAATTTAGAGTTATGTTTGTTTGGTGTAAAATTTTTAACCAAAACTATGATTTTTGAAATTTTTTGACATTTTCTAATATTTGAATGATTCTGTATAAAACATTTTTACTCTACAGTAAATTTTCTTAAAATCATTCTCGGAAAAAAAAAATATATTTTTTGTGAAACACATTAAACTATGTTATCACAAAGCTTTAAAATAATAGTTTAATATCTAAAAGAATATTTATTTTCTTAATTAATCTAGAAAATTAAGTATTAATTAAGTAAATTTTAAAAAAATGTGTAATCACATTGGAGTATAATTCAAAAACATAGTTGCCGATTGAGTATTAGCTTAATTAGTATAGATATTGTTATCAATACAGGAGGATGTGAATTCGAGTACGCCAGCGCGCATTATCTTCTTATAATGAAATATAATGAAATTGTTAAAAAAAGAAGACAAAAATAATAGGCTGACAATTAACTTATTTTCTCTTACGTAATACGGGAACAGCTAACTTAAAATTTAAAAGCTAGTCCTTCGGTCAACTAAAAACCCAGCCCTAATTACTTCAAATTAGTAATTAAAACCCCACAACAGAAGACCATTATCCCCTAATTAACTAAACTAAATCAAAGCACTGTCCAAACATCTAAGAACGTAACAAAGTCGACCCAAGTGATTTGCAACATGAAAACACCCCCATAAATCAACAAAAAGCAATCATTATCAAGAGGAAAAAAAGGCATAATGTTTAATTTATTTTATCATTATAACAGTTTTTAACTATATTATTAATGCAACATAACCCATTAAATATTATTAATTATAATATATACACATTAAAAACTATTATTATAATATTTAGTAAGTATGCACATGATAAATATAATGTGTACATATAAAAATAACTATTATTAAATATTATTTTAATATGTTACAAATATTATTGTACCAGTAAACATGATAATATATTTTAATAATATATTAAATCCAGATTTGTTATTATAATATTAATTTTCAAGTCATTTTAATTAACGATCTTTTAGTATAATAGAAAAAATAAAAAATAAAATGTAAAAATTTAAGAGAGCCTCTCTTGGCACAAAAATAAAATTATTTATTTATCTATCTATTAAGTATATAAAATGTTTTTTATACAATATTGAAGTGAGAAATAAGGATGAAAAAATCGGACAAACAATAACTTTAATCACAACTTCATATAATTCATTATATAAATTATTACATAATTATTTTTTATTTTTAATTTTAATAATAGTGAATTGACCGACTTATTTTTTTTAACAATTAAAAAAAGTGACATTTGGATTAAGTTTGAATATTAAAATTATTATTGATAAGAGAATTTGATCTAAATATCAAATTAGATTTTTTGTTGAAAAATAAATTAGATTTTAAATACAAATCAATTGCAAATTAGTTTTAAGTATTTAAATTCAAATTTTGCTTATACAAAAATTTATATGCAAGTTAATAGTTGCTTTAGAACTATCCATGGGTCGAGCCCTAGTAAAATTTTAGGTGCGTTTGAAAGATTTAGTCCAGCTTAAAAAACAAATTTTAATTTTTGTCTAAACTCGATTCAAATTATATATACTAAACCCAAGCTTGACCCGTATAATTTTTTATATATAAACAATTTTAAAATATAATATATTAAGAACACTAAAAATATTAAATAAATATTTCCCAACAAATTGAAAATAAATTGAAAAAAAGTCATTGTACTTAGATAACATTGAGATAGGTACAACTTAATAATCAAATTTCTCTCAAGTATTAGCAAAATTAACAATAAAATAAGAGTTATACAATATCCAAACAATAATAACAAAATAGTAGCAACGTAATAGTAAAATGACAACAAAACAGTGAGAAAATGGCAACAAAACATCAGATTTTTTTTTGCAAATTCTGGTTGAGTTGAGCTCGAGCCAAAAAACCTAACTCGAGGCCGACTCGTTTTCTAAACGAGCTTTATTTTTTTTTGCCCAAAACCATTTTTCGAGCCTATATTTTTTACCTAAACCTTCCTACTTTTTGGGCGGGTCTTTAAGCCGGGCCGAGTAATCCGACCCATAGATATATCCAAGTTAATTTGAGTTAGTTAATTAATTAACTTGACTTGACTTATGTTTAACATATATATTTATTGATAACATATAGGGTTAATTTAAGGATTAAATTCGATATTAGTATCAAGTGAAGACTTTACGTAATTTTTTTTATAATTTCACGTGTAATTTAATCAGCTATAAATTTTGTTCGTAGAAGTTTTATTTGAAGATGTATTGTATTTTTTTGGATAAATATCAATTTTATATATAAACTTTGATTTTATATAATTATACACATAAAACTTGAATCATGGTGTATGTATAAAATTTTAATTTTGATTTAATTATACATATATAAAAAAATGATTATATACAAATATTTTCATATTTAATTAATATAATTATTTACATATATAATATATTAGTACTAATTTGATAATATTATTAGTGATTTACGAAATTAAATCAAATTAAAAATTCATATATAAAATCGTTCAAAATCAAAATTTATGTAAAATATTACACATTAAATCGAAATTAATGTATAACTTTAATATTTAACCCTATTTTTTAATCTGCGAAAATAGCTAGCTTCAAATAATCCATTTCCACAATAAGCTACGAGAAGAAATGCAATCAAAGATCAAAACTTGAACAGGTAAAATAAAAGTAATACCCCCCCTCCTCCCCCCCAAAAAAAAAAAAAGGAAAAAAAGAATCTTTATGAATTGTGGTCAGAAATAGCCCTGCCAACTTTTTTTGTCACTGTTTTGAAGCTAAATCAAATATGACGTGGTTCATGTTTGGTAAAGGTTAAATAATAATGGACACGCTTGTGGAATTTGGATCATCCTATGATAATATCTCATATTGTTTCTGTTGGTATTTTTTGTTTTCCTTTTATAATATCTTTAATCATATTGTTGAAAGTATCACTCATGGAGTTGGTATGTGTGGTGGGCTAACACTGGCTATTGGGTTGTTGAGTGGCAACAATGTCATTTCACTCATACCAACCTCCATCCGCCTCTCATATATACTCTCGAGCTCGATTTCCCAAACCCATTCTCTGCCTTCCACATCTCATTTGATCCCCCCTTTTGTGAGTTTTCCTTTCTCTTTCATATTTTCCGGGAAAATTTCTTGATCACATTTATGTTGTATTTTTGCTCCATGATTTTGGGACAATGTAACTTGTTAGTATTAGCATTTCATTTATGTTTCAGCTGATCTGATCTACTTATATATGATTGATATATATGTTTTTCAATCTTTAGAAAAATAGGGTTTATCTTTAAATTATCAGTTTTTCATTCAGATTCGGGTTTGGGTTTGATGTTTTTTCCTTGTTTATGTCTTAAAAAAAACTGGGTTTTGATTTTTAGTTATTGAATTTCACTTTTTGCAGCTGTTGCTGGTACTGAGAGTCCCAGATCCAATTAAAAAAAATGAAGGTGATAGATAAGATCCAGTCTTTGTCACAGGACCAAGGGAAAGTGGTTTTTTCCTTTGAGTTCTTCCCTCCAAAGACTGAGGATGGAGTGGACAACCTGTTTGAGAGAATGGATCGAATGGTGGCTCATAATCCATCTTTTTGTGACATCACATGGGGTGCTGGTGGTTCCACTGCGGATCTCACTTTGGACATTGCTAACAAGATGCAAAACATGATATGTGTGGAAACAATGATGCATCTCACTTGCACCAACATGCCTGTTGAGAAAATTGACCATGCTCTTGAGACCATTAAGTCTAATGGCATTCAAAATGTTCTTGCCCTTAGAGGTGACCCTCCTCATGGTCAGGACAAGTTTGTTCAAGTCGAAGGCGGCTTCTCTTGTGCCCTCGATTTGGTAAACACCCTTGTGTTCTTTTTTACTGTGTTCTTCATTGGTTTTTTGGATTATGTTACCAAGTTTTGTTATAATATTCTAGGTGAAACATATTAGAGCTAAATATGGTGACTTCTTTGGTATAACAGTTGCCGGTTATCCAGGTACTTTTGATCTTCTTGTAGTTGTCTGCTACAAATAGGATTGTTTTAATGGTGTTCTCTTTGTGCACAGAGGCTCATCCTGATGCTATTGGAAGTAATGGTGTAGCAACACCGGAAGCTTATCAGAGTGATCTTGCTTACTTGAAGAAGAAGGTTCTACTTTTAACTCATTGGTTAATTTGAAAGTTTTCTTCTACTTTTAATTGTTGTTCTAAAACCTCTTTAATCCGTAGGTTGATGCGGGAGCTGATCTGATTGTTACTCAACTGTTTTATGATACTGATATCTTTCTCAAATTTGTCAATGATTGTCGCCAAATTGGAATTACATGTCCCATCGTGCCTGGTATTATGCCCATTAATAACTACAAGGGTTTCGTGCGAATGACTGGCTTTTGCAAAACTAAGGTATTTGGTTATATAACCTGTTTCACTTTTCATAACAAACATTTTCATAATTATCATGCACTTGTCCTGTGTTTCCTTTTAGTTTGAGAAAATTTTGTTTAGGGACTTATCGGTTCATAAATTTTATCGACAAGGTGCATGTACTAGTTGAGTATTATACTTTCCCGAATTCATTTTGCAAAGATTACTGGCTAGTTTTTCAAATAATTCTCCAAGCAGTGGAGATCTTGTTGAGGTAAACCCATGCTTATGGAAAAATAATGCTAGCATTTCCTCGGTAAATTTTCCCCAAATGAAAGGGGTGTCACATGTAATCATAATGCAATGTTTGGGCTGTTTTGTTCTTTAGATTGTGATTGAATATGCTCATTATGTTTGTTTAGAAGACTGGATATGAAAGGCTATTTGGTGGTTTACTTCCTTTAATACTTTTCAAATGTAACATTGACATTTGATGGCTTATTGTAGATACCGGATGAGGTCACCGCTGCCTTAGAGCCTATCAAGGATAATGATGAAGCAGTCAAATCCTATGGAATCCACCTCGGAACAGAAATGTGCCGCAAGATTTTAGCTCATGGGATTAAGACGTTGCACCTTTATACATTAAACATGGAGAAATCTGCATTAGCTATACTAATGGTTCGTTCATATTACCCTATATTTCATCGTTACTTTTGCATGTTAAAGATTTTATTACTGAATATCATTTGACTTCTTGTACTTCGAAATTTTAAAAGAAAAATCTTGAATAAATATGTTGAGTTCATGGTTACTTTCTTCCTCAAATTGAATGTTCATAGTTATAGGGTCAATGAAGACTTGCGAAGTTTATGTTTTTGTTCGCTTATTGAAGAAAAGAATATTGAATTATCTATTGGTCTCAGTGTCATACTTTTTCATAGATTTATTTTAAATAATTAAGTAAATATCAGTTGAAATAATGAAGGAAAGCACATGCAAGTTTGGGATTTACTTACAAATTTCATGTAATACATTGTTCTTCGTTATGATTTATTGCCCATACTAATTGAAGGCTTATGTTGGCAGAACCTTGGACTGATTGAAGAGTCCAAAATTTCTAGGTCTTTACCTTGGAGACGCCCTGCAAATGTCTTCCGTGTTAAGGAAGATGTTCGCCCAATATTTTGGTATGTGATAAATGTTGAAAATCCCACTTCTTGGCTAGATACATGCAGTTTACCGGTTTGTACTATAATGTGAACATTCCTGGATATCTGATCTTAATGGCTAATGATGGCAGGGCTAACCGTCCAAAGAGTTACTTATCTAGGACTATTGGTTGGGATCAGTACCCACAGGGGCGATGGGGTGATTCTCGAAATCCATCGTATGGTGCACTATCCGACTATCAGGTATACAGAATGGTTGAATTTTGCTCTTTTTTTTTTTTTTCTTATTGATGACATTCAAATAATTTTTTATCCATTCAATATCTCTTGGAGGAAGTGCAACTGCAATTACTTTCTGGTTTAATCTTGGTTTTCTCAATAACAACCTGATGTGTCATATTCTTTCATTGATAGGAAACACCAAATTTTGATGAATTTATGACAACACCTCTATATTCATACAGATGAATTTATTTTATCCTTTTATGCTCTAGTGGTGATAATGCGAACTTTTGTTTATTGGTGAAATATCCTCTCTACTTCCTCTTTTTGATGATATAACCTGTGTATGACCAAAGTGATTTAATTTCTCTATAGTTCATGAGGCCCCGTGCACGTGACAAGAAACTTCAGGAAGAATGGGCTACTCCTTTGAAAAGCATTGATGACATTCAAGAGGTGAAATTTCTAGCTTGGAATCTATTTGGTCTTTTCTCTTCTCTTCTCTTCTCTCTTTTCAATTCAACAGGATTTAATCATGATATTATTATTCTGGAATTCGGGTTTATCAGAAATTTAAAAACCATTGTCTGGGTAAGTTGAGAAGTAGCCCTTGGTCCGAATTGGATGGTCTTCAGCCGGAGACGAAGATCATACATGAACAGCTAGGAAAGATCAATTTGAAGGGCTTCCTTACCATCAATAGCCAACCAGCCGTCAATGGGGAGCGCTCTGATTCTCCATCTGTTGGTAAGTATAAGTATCTGACTGGTTTATAGATAGTTTATATATAATGTGCGTGTGCGTGTGTGTTCAGGTTAAGCATGGTGGTTTGCCCAACTCCTTGATTTCTCTCACCTTCTTCCCTTAGCTTTGACTTCTTGGTGTAAAAGCCGGCGTTATTTTGGCTCTAACTCATTCTCTTATGATGGCTTGCAGGTTGGGGTGGCCCAGGAGGGTACGTTTACCAGAAGGCTTACCTCGAGTTTTTCTGCTCACTGGATAAATTAGATGCACTAGTGAAAAAGTGCAATTCCTTTTCATCATTGACCTATGTTGCTGTCAACAAAAAGGGGAATTTGTTATCAAACATTGGCCTCACAGATGTGAATGCAGTAACTTGGGGAGTCTTCCCTGCTAAAGAAATAATCCAACCAACTGTGGTGGATCCTGCCAGTTTCGTGGTGTGGAAGGACGAAGCATTTGAAATCTGGTCTCGATCATGGTCCGCCTTGTACCCGGACGGCGATCCTTCCCAGAATTTGCTCGAAGAGGTTTGTTTAGCTAATGAACTTACAATAATTGGTTTACTTTGATGCTCACTCTTGCACTTCAATTGCTACTAGTTCTAAACGTAATATTTGGACACGAGTACGGGGAGTAAGATTATTCAAATATATGCACGAGTTGGATACATACATCTCGGAATTCGAGTAAACATTGTCTAATAATGATGCTTCTTCGTTGTTGCAGATTCAGAGCAGCTACTATTTGGTGAGCTTGGTAGATAACAATTACATGGACGGTAATATTTTTGGTGTTTTTGAAGATCTTTGAAGATGAGATTTGAGATATTATTATGCTGCAGTGCAGTGTTCCACTTATGCTTATGATTTTATGTTTATGTTTTCTCCTTTATTATTGTCTCTTCGTGGTTGAATTTTCAATTGTAACTTTATTTGTAATAATGACTATATAAAGAGAATTAATATCTTCAGGTAGAGATCGTAAATTTTGCTGTTCATTAAATGTTTATGTTTATTTTCCACATTTTAGATTTAAATGCATCTCATATTTATAAACTAAGAAATCATATGAAAATGTAGACTAAATCACGTGAAAATTGTAGTACGATTTAAATATTATGTAAAATATTTCATGAATTCAAACATAATTTTTTTTTAAATTAGTTAAAATAAATTAATATGCAAAAATAACTGGAACATGACATTTATTCAAAAAAACGCGAAATATATTTATAATATTTTAAATCTACTGAGTAAACCAATTGCAAGCAAATCAAGAGGTCACCTATACAAGTCTCCGTTCGAATAAGTGTGTCATTTATCATCTGAGTCTCCAAGCTTTTATTAGATATTCTCGTTTTATCAAAAACATCCATCTCACGCATTTTGTAATGATTGTTAGATGATAAGTCCACCTCACGATTTTCGTAATGATTGTTAGATGATAAGTCTAACACGTTAATATCACCTTACACGAGATCTCGTTTATAAATACCCCCGACCTCAAGAACGATGAAGAAGAGATTAACTCCCCTTATATACAAAACCAATACTCTTGTCAACAAACCTTCAATTCTCAACACTACCTCTAGCTCTCTATACGACTGAGTGAACCTACCTCTGCATTAACTACCACTCTCTCATTTATATCTCCGTGTTGTATCGTTATATCAACAACTATTATTTGAAGGCTTGATTAAGTTTTAAGTAAAAAAAAACTTAAAATTGAAATTTTGGAAAAATTTAGAAAAAAATTAGAAAAATTGTAGTAATTTGAAAGACTTGCCATATATATAATTTCTATAAAAAATTCTTAGTTATTTAAATACTAAAATATTTTTTGTTTATTTTTGGAATATCTATTTTTTGATTTCAATAAACATGAACCTCGTGTGTCACATTTTAAATGGTTGGAGATGTCACGTGACTCATTTTAATTGGTATTACAAGTCTATTAATTTTTCATTTAATTATTATTTCAAAAAAGATTATAATTCTAAAAAATAAATTATGATTTTATTTTTCATAGAATGTTTTAATATTTTATTCTTTTAGAATTATTAATACAAAAAAAATTTTAAAATTATCACAATCATAATTTAATTATAATTCAAAGATGAAATTATTTATCAATCTATTGAATTAATGTACCATATCATCTTTCATTACCCGAGTAACGAAGTTGATGGATGAGTATTCGATATAGCTAATTAACCAATTACTTAATTTTTGAAAGTTTTTAAAGTTCAGCGATAAAAAAAAACTTAATCAAAAGTTAGTGGTGATTAATGGAATTTAACCAATAATAAATTAACATAATAAACTATTTAAATAATAATTACATTTTAACAGAAAAAAAGAGTTTATCTAAAAAAATTTCCTTTAAAAATTCAATACCTCTTCTCATCTCTCTTAACGCATCCCCGCCGCCACCACTCAGTCCCAGCTTCCTCCAGTGGCTGATCTAATCCCTCTCTTGCATTCAAGTTTCCGACAGACCCAGCAAATTAAATAAGGTAAATATTGAAACCCTAAACGTATTTTGAGGATTGATTTCTACTTGAGATTTTGAGTTATTTACTCTCTGCTATATTTTCTGTTTTCGATCCTACTTCTTGCTACTCTATCTCATCGATTTTTTTTAAAAGCTACTGGATTAGTTGAAATAGCAGACTATTATTGCCCTTTTTCTCCTTACACTGCTATTTGGAGCCGCGATTTGCTGCCATTGATGTGATTTTTTCCCTCACCGCTGTTGAGGTCTTTAGCGGGTGCCACTTTTTCAAAACCCTAGTATTGATGTCAAATTGATGTAATTTTTTTTATGAAATCTGGACTTAGTTTCACCTTTGTTGAAATGCCATTAATTCAACTCTTTAAAGTATTTATTTTTTGAATTATATCTTTTCTGTGAACTTGCCTTTGCCCTGTCATTGCTATTTTTACATTAAAATCCTTTGACAATTCAGGAGCTCTGGTTGTTGCTTGGCTGCCTTTGCACCTGCTTATGGTGCTATCGAATCGAGGCAAGCTCAAGCCATAAGAAGCTTAAGTTTAAGTGAAGCTTGAGTTTTGTCGAGTTCCATTTTTAGACCTTGAACTTTTACCGTTAGAATTGATTAATCTCGCTTGAGTCTGATTCTTATGCTCAATTTCAAATCTGATTACTTACGGTTGAACTTGAATTTAAGTTAGAATTGAGATTTTTCAGTACTAATAAAGAATAGAAAGACCCGATTAGACTCACAAGTTACTCACCTAAAGTATTAGGGTGTTCAAATTCGGCCCATACCATAACTTAAAGCTAACTTGCTAATGATCGAGACAAATTCGATTTTTTGTAAATTGAACTTGAGTAGCTTGTGAGCACTGGTGTCTCATTTACATCTTCCTATGAGTACATCTTAAGATCCTTTGACAACTATCCTTTTTCTTGAATTCCGTTTCAGGATCAAATTTAGGTCAAATAATAGAGAACCCATTAATTAGTTTCTGTGTTGGAACTTTGACTTTGCAATCAAGTATTTGAACGGGTATTGCTGAAACTATTGGGGTAGGGAGTGGGTGGCAAAGTTTAAACAGTAAACCAGGTATTTATCGGATCCAGATAGCATGAAAAATAACCGGGTTAGAATACGGATATCATAATTGTTGTCATCCCTACTTTTACTTCCTTTGAATGAATATTTGTTTTTTTCTTTTCTTTTCAGTGGGTTTTTAAATGACTATCACTTGTTCAGGTTGTTGATTTTGATCATCATGGAAGCTAAATTCTTTCGCTTTCTTAAAATCGTCGGAGTTGGTTACAAAGCCAGAGCTGAAGCTGAGGGAAGACTCTTATTTCTGAAACTAGGATACAGTCATGAGGTTGAACTCCCCGTTCCTCCTGCTGTCCGCGTTTTCTGCTTCAAAAACAATGTTGTTTGCTGCACTGGACTCGACAAGCAAAGGGTGCATCAATTTGCCGCTACAGTTCGAAGTTGCAAGCCTCCAGAAGTTTACAAAGGCAAAGGTATAATGTACATTGATGAAGTTATCAAGAAAAAACAAGGTAAAAAATCAAAATGATTTGTTGAAGTGCTTGATTTTTACTTGCCTTTTTGTTAGTGGTATTGCAGTGTCTCATTTTGTATTAACTTGGTTGAATACCCAAACAATGTAGGCATGTTGGAACCTATAACATCTGTTCAACAAATTTTTAGGGTCATTGTCTTCAATAAACCACTTATTTTGATGTGTTTGATCGATTATTTTCTGAATCAAAATTGGATGATAAGTGATTCTAAAGCTGGTTATTTTTCCAGCCTTATAGAGTTTGACGTCATGTTTCCGATTTTTCTGGACCATTGTTTGGATATGGGCGTAGAGCATGAGACTCGAGTATATTTATGTTGGACACATGTTCCACCGAATGTTTAGTTTCTGTATTTGAAGCTAGTAAACATGAATCCGGAGCACATACTCGTGTATGTAGCTGCAGAATTGAAAGCATAAATAAAACAACTCCGTGCAAATAATAATACAGAGATGATTCGCAAAAGATGACCCTTTTATTTACCAATTATAAACCCAAATGTCTCGTTTATTGGTAATTAAAACCCTAAACTTTCCAGCAACAAAAACAAAATATAAAATTGTTACATAGTTTTTATGGAAGCTCTCACAAGTAATGGGCTTAAAAAACTTAAAAAAAACATACCATGGATGGAAGCCTTTACTTCATTTTCTTTTCCGTTTTTTTTTTCTAACTTCAACTCCTTGGAAATCAGCAGAGGCAAATTTCCAGATGACACATATGCTGATAATAACAGCAATAAGCATGAATAAAACCATAAATATATATAAGATCTAATTCTTGTACTTCATTTCGGACATCTTGAAACCCGGCATGTCAAATGAGGATGCAAACTTTTCAACATCGGCCTTCAGCTTTTCGATCTCCTTGTTGTTCTCCAAACCTTTGTTGAAGTCCTTCAAGAGCTTTCCGTACTGCTTTTGAATGTCCAAGGTGATGGTCACCGCTCGGTGGAGGAACTCACCTATCTGTTCGAAGTCTTTCTCGACCAAACCTCTCGAAGTCATGGCAGGGGTACCTGTTGACAACAATTTGCATCATCATGTATCGGCATCAAACCAAATTGGACCATTTTAGCGAAAAAATTTTACCAAGCTTGTAGGAGTTAGGCCACCCCTCACTACCTAAGAGGAAAACCGATAAACTCAAGGGAAGATGCATAGAAAACAACTTCAAAGTTATCTTTCTGTTTCTAAACTATGCATAAACAAACTACACATGCAGTCGTGAACATCGAAACACACAAGATAAACCACAAGTCATTCCAAGCCACTTATGTGTTAAACCCGATCTTTTACAAGAAATGTAAAAGCTCTAGAAAATTCGATGATCCACAGTGATTCTATATTAGGAAATTGATTAATGCAGCAAGTCTCACCAATTCGTACTCCTCCAGGTGCCAAGGCACTGCTGTCACCAAATACAGCATTCTTGTTGACAGTGATGCTGCACAGGTCACAAAGTTTCTCAACCTTGTTGCCTGTAAGAACAATGAGAAAACAATCAGAAGCAATTAGCCAATAACCATAAAGCCAAGTGATTCCATTGACATACCAGTCAATCCGAGAGGTCGGAGATCCCAAAGAACAAGGTGGTTCTCGGTTCCTCCTGTAACAAGCTGGTATCCTTTGCTCATAAGGTACTTTCCAATGGCAACTGCATTGGCCTTAACTTGTTTAGCGTAAGCCTTGAACCCAGGTGACATAGATTGTTTCAAGGCAACAGCCAAAGCACCAATCTGGTGATTGTGCGGACCACCCTGAAGGGATGGGAAAACCGCAAAATTGATTTTGTCTTCAAAATCATACACCGCACCTTCAGGTTGGCCCTTCTTTGGGGGCTTTGGTCCTTTGCGGTAGAAGATCATACCGGCCCTAGGACCCCTCAAGCTCTTGTGGGTGGTGGTCGTAACAAGGTCACAGAACTCAAATGGATTCGCCGCCTCCTACTCAAACAATAAAGCCAAAACGAATTCAACAACCCGTAAGAGGGAAAAATGAGGAGGCCGCAAAATCAAGAACTACAACGTAAAGTAACCTAATAATGCCGAAATACTGATCGGATAAGATATGAAGTTTTGTAATTCATGATATCTAACAAAGTTCATGTCAAAACAAAGATTATAAGAGATCATATTTTACATGTGAAAAGTGTAAAAGCATGTAATTCATGTTTAGATCCACTCACATTTCCTCCCCTATCTCCAATTACTACAGCCATAAGATTTTCTTAGAATCCAAGCATGAAGCTAACCCGCAATAAGGATTCTCAGAGGTGATTCATGTTTAATCAAAACACTTTAAATTCATAAAATCCATTCCAATATTGGATCTCCAAACCAGAAAATGCTTATAAGCTATGATTACAGTGCAAAAATCGTCTGAAAAAAATTAAAACAAGCTTTTAGATCTTGAATTATGGAAAAACCAGTCTAAATATCATAAACCCGAGATCAAATTCATGAAATTTTAATATCAAAGAAAGCATTGAAATACTAACTAAAAACCCAGATCGAACACCACCAATTAACAACAAGCAAGATCAAAGAAAAAACAAAATACCTGAGCAGCAACGAGGCCGCTAATGTGAGCCATATCGCACATCAAAAGAGCCCCACATTTATCTGCAACAGCCCTGAATTTTGCGTAATCCCAGTCCCTAGGATAAGCACTGCCACCGCAAATGATAAGCTTAGGCCTAAAATCCAATGCCTTTTCTTCCAACTTATCGTAGTCGAGGTACCCATTGCTGGGGTTCACCTTATAAGGCAAACTCTCAAAGTAAATTGAAGTAGCAGAGATCTTCTTACCACCAGAGGTATAATACCCATGAGTTAAATGACCACCGGAGGGTAAATCCAGCCCCATGATCCGATCATGCGGCTCTAAAACCGCAGTGTAAGCAGCGAAGTTAGCCGGAGAACCGGAGTACGGCTGCACATTGACACCCCACTTAGTAGGGTCGAGATGAAAAGCCTGCAAAGCGCGAGACCTGCAGAGATTCTCGATCTCGTCGATGAATTCGTTGCCACCGTAGTAACGGTTACCGGGCATACCCTCGGAGTACTTGTTGGTGAGGGCACTGCCGAGGGCTTCGATAACGGCGAAGGAAGTGAAGTTCTCGGAAGCGATGAGCTCGATGCCGCGGCATTGACGACGCTTCTCTTTCTCGATGAGGTCATGCATTTCTGGGTCGACGGATTCAAGGGAGGAGTTGCCCCATGTGTTAACTGGATCCATTTTTTTCGTTAAGAGAAATGGAAACTGAAGGGGGCGAAGATGGTGAAAATTGGTGGCAAAGAAGGGGAGGTTTTGTTTTGGTATTTATAGAAGTGTTTGATTGGGGTTGGTGGCAGACCGCCTCGGTTCAGGCTGAGTTCGGTTCGGTTCAGCATGTCTCAAACTAAAATTTATTAAATTTAAGTAGTTTACTAGATCAAAATGTGCTCTAATATGCAATGTTATAGAATTGGATTGGAATTCAACATATTAAATAAAAAAAATAAGTGTTCCATGATTTATAATTTATTTATAGTATATATAAATGCACGAGTTTAATTTTTTTTAACTGATAATAATATTTTTTATTTTTATATTACTAATTATTATGTGATAACAACTAAAGTGATAATTAAAAATTAATTTATTGAATATATTTAGATTAAATTTTAAAAAATAATTTTTGAACCGACGAGAATATTTTGTATTGTTCATTCTATTACTAATTTGATATTAGAATAATAATTTATCAATATATTATTAATTATTATGTAATAATAAAAAAATTTAATTTATTAAATACAATTAGATAAGTTTAAAAATAATAATAATTTAATTTAATTGTTTATGCAAACTTTTAATTTAATTGTTTATGCAAACTTTTCATGCTTCTTTTCCATAAATATGATAAAATATTATTAATATAAAAATATTTTATTAAGAGTGCTCTTTATATCAAATATAAAATAATAGACAATATTTTTTAAATATGTTAAAATTGCTTTAAACATGATTCTATCAAAGCAAAAATATTATCCTAACACTTACAATATATAGATTTTTTATTTTATAACTCAAAGTAAGACTATTATTCAGTTATTATTTAATTCATATATAATACAACTTGTTATGAATTTTTATATACCTTATTAATATTTTATGATTTTTTTATTAATATTGTTCAATTATTTAAATTAAAAATTAATTAGTCTGATCGATTCTTCTAATGTTGTTGACTTGAGGTTTTGAAGTGCTTTGGGCACATTCGACAACCACAATATGTGGCTTATAAGCTTTAAGTTGATGATTCAAGTCTCCTTGCATGCACTGAATTCCATAATTATTACATGTCATGTGTTGTCATTTATCCCTTAAGCTTTGCAGGTCTAACAATTGAGGCATTCCGGACTCTATGAACCAGACCCAGTAAGCAGCCACTTAGCGTAAGTTAACTCTTGATAAAGTATAAAAAACAAAATCCTTATTAAAAAATAATATATTCAATTATTGAAATACTACCGACTATTTAATAAAAAACACTTCAAAAACTTACATAGAAATGAAAGAGTCATTCTCCTCAACAAAGTTTATATCCTATTAGTGAATATTTCATGACAGATCATTAATAAATAATTTAATATGTTATATATTTTAGCAAGTTGCATTTGGTTTACTGAACCTATGAACTTACTGCATGATGTCAATGTATCAAACATAATAGTGAACTTGGTTTAAAAGAAATTGGCAGTTGAGAATAAATAATTATTATTTAAAATACCACATTTTTATTTAAAAATTTAAGAAATATTTTAAATATAAAGTTAAGAAATAATTAATATTTTTCCTTTACATATATGATGTGTTGATATATCATAGGGGGAAAAGACATTTGAAAAGCAAGTCATTGGCCTTGAATTTGCCTAAAATTATCATAATGAGAAAAAAGAAAAAAGATCTGAAAAAAAAAAAAACCATCAGAATAACTCATGATTTAAATTTTATACCTGAAAATCCTTTTCTTAATATTATTTACAGATTTTAATTTTACTGATTTTTTTTTTTTAAATGCTTCAAAACAATGATTGAACCATATATATGTTAGTATTAAGTCCTTGCTCGTGTGAGGAAATTTTCAATTTTCAATAATAAATAATTTTAAACTAAATATTATTAAGTGAGCATTATTTTTTTAATTTTGGTTAATTGTAAAAATTAAATTTATTATAATTATTTAAAACAAAAAAAAATACAGATCAAACCCTTCAAATGCATAATTTTAAATAAAAATAAAAATATATATTAGACTTTTTTCTAATTAGTTGGATGTAACTCTTAAATTAATCCACGAATCAATTTATTTACTTCAAATAAATTATTTTAAAATAAAATAAAAATAATTTTTTCTCTGAATCATCAAATATAAATTATAGCAATTCATATAAATACAAAATAGAGGGGGGAAAAAACGAAACACAATTTCTTTTTTCTCTTTTTCTTTCTTTTTTTGTGACTCTTTATTTGCTTTCTCTTCATGTCCCACTCGAAAAGCAAAAAAGTAAAGGGGACAGGTGTAAGATGCGGAGTAGGCACATCTGTGCATACTGTATCTTCAATCAGGTTTCATGGATTTTTGATGTTTTAATATATATATATATAATTCTTTTTGTTGAAAATGCTTTAATGATAAAATGAATGAACCACATCTTCCTTCAAAAAGAAAAAATGAAAAATATCTACATCGATATGTGAATGACATTATAATAGGCATCAATTGATATAGGCCAACAGCTTATATCAACAATTTATGGATGGTATTATATTATTTTTGTTTATACTATAACCTATATTTATATCTATACTAAACTTGATCATGACTAGATTCAATACAAAATTTAGGTTCGGGTCTAACTTGATTAAAAAAATAGGTCTAAAATTTTATCCAAATATTACTCGGCCTGCTCGTATTAAAATTTTTAGATTATTTTTATATAAAAACAAATTTTAAAAAATATAATACATGGAACACACTAAAATCATTAAAATCAATTTTTCCCGACAAGTTAAAATTACATTTAAAAAAAAATTATACTCAAATAACACTAAGATAATTGCAACTTAATAAACAAATGTCTCTAAAATGGTAGCAAAATTAACAATAAGAGTTATATAATATTCAAACAAAAATAACAAAATAATAGCAATATAATAGCGAAACAACAGTAAAATAATAACAAAAAAGAAAATTTAGGTTGATTCGGTCCAAGTTAGGTTGGGCTTAGGGCAAAAATATCCTACTTGAGTCCTGATTCGTTTAAAAAAACATACTTTATTTTTTGTCTATTTTTTGGGCTTATATTTTTGCCCGAACCCTCCCATTTTTTGGGTAGGCCTTCGAACCTAAGTGAGTGGCCGGACTCATGATCAGGTCTAATATATACTAGACATAAGGTTTTTAGCTAAATTAGTGCAATGGGTCAATCAAATACCATCTTAGTTGAAAAAAAAATCTAAAATACAATTTTAAGGGTAAACTGCACGCAACGTTACTAAATTGTTCGTAATTTTACGTTTTGGTCATCCAATTTCAAAAGGTTACAAAATGATTCTTGAATTATTCTAACGTTTTTCTTTAAGTCACTAGACCGTTAAAATTATTGTTGCACGGCCTTCGTTATTTTCACCATTTGCACCAATAGAAAGCTCTTATTCTTTTTTCTCTTATACAATTAAGTTTTTTATTTCATGAAACAACTTTAAATGTCACGAATCTACAAAACAAAATCCAAACGTCCACTTTGATATCTAAAATTGACAATTAGATCAACTTAGATATACGGTATGTTCATTTACTCATTTATGGGTATTGATCTATTGTATCGATCATTGAATCATTGCTTAAAACTCGCTAGCCGAACTTTTAAAAAAAATCTTAACAATCCAGTAACTTGAATGAAAACTTTTGAATAGTTTAGTGACCATTTTTATAATTTTTTGAAGTCGAGTGACCAAAATGTAAATATACTAATAGTTTAGTGACATTAGGTATACTTTATGTTATTTTTAAAGAAAACAAATAATATTAGAAGGATATTTATGTTTTTAATAGTTTATATAAAATCTTTAAAATAATCTACTTAAAAATACAAGACTTAATCTTAAACTTTAGATCTAAACTAGCTTCTAATGTCACATACATTATATGCGATTTTACATGTTTAATATTTAATTATTTTTTAAATAATAATTAACACAATATAATATTTCTTGAATTATTGAATATAATTAAAATATGTTTACTTATCAATTCAAATATTATAATAAAAAATTTTTAAATCATAATTAAAACATTTAAAACCTATTTAATATATAATATAATTTTACTTTATATAATTAATACAAAGTATTATTGTTCAAAACAATACCTAATTAAGATAATTAATTCTAACATATTAATTAAAAGATAATTAAGATATCATCCGCATCTTTGTTTCCTTCTCGATAGACATGCTTAATTACCACCGTCCAATTATGCTTCAATAAGCTATGAATATCTCTGGTAAATAAAAATAAATTTTATATTTTAAAAATTAAATTACGATAAACTATTTTCACGTGTTTTCTAGGTTTAATACATTAGTCACTACTTAAGTTTAACACATTTTTAATGCAATATGATACTTATATTTGACAAAAAAAATATTTTTTAATATTTAAATATAACAATGTTAATTCTTTAGAGTTTAATGTGGATTTTAAAATTGATTTGATAAAAAGTAATTATTAATATTATTAATATTGAATTTTCTTGATTTTATTATTAAAATAAATTTTGTGTTGAATTTGTTAAAAACAGTATGTTGGTTTTTTTTTTTTTGAGATTTTGGATTAATTTAATGAAAGTTTATTATTAATATTATTAACTAATTATGAACTTTCGTCGTGTTAATCTTAAAACCTAAATTATACAATAAAAAGTTAGCATCTTTTGTCTTGTACATGTATCATATAGATAAACAATATAAAACCACCACATTAAAGAATGTATCAAACTCGGATACTAAATGATGTATTAAGCTTACTTTCTTATCAATAGATGTGTGCATTTTATTATTTATAAAAAATCATCATTAATTAAAATTCTATCTTTATTTGTTTGTTTTCCACCCAATGTTTCATAGTCTAGTGTAATTATTAAAAGTTTCTTTTTTTTTAATACAATATCTAATTATCCCTAAAATAAAATATATTACACATTTAAATTCATATCCTCCAACTTATTATAATAATAATATCTACAAAATTAAAACTCTATGTTAATATCATATTTAGGTAATGTAAAAGTTATTTGTAGATTTAATATAAATCCTCAAATTTTATATTAATATAAATATATATGTTTTCTTTGGGTGCTTATAATTTATGTATACTTATCATTATCATTTTTTAATTATCTTGCAATAATATGCTAATGAAACTCTAGTTTAATGTCACCATTGAGATCTTTTCAAGTTTGAGATAGTAAGTTTGATTTTTATTTTGTAATTTATTTCGGTTTAAATTTCATTATGTATGTGATCTGTTGGGATATATTTCGATTGTGCTTTGTAATGGTTGATTATGGTTATAGTAATATGTATGGTTTATATAGAGTAAGACTCTAACCTGATATCTCAAAATACAATGACGAATCTTGGCGTTAAGTTTTGAAAAGTCTAGTTAAAATTTTTAAAAGAAAATTGATGCACTTAATAAAAAAGTTTTTGGGGACAAATTAAAATTTTTAAAATTAGAAGGCTCAATAAAATTTTATTAAAATTTGAGAGGCCAAGGGCACTGGCTCCAATAACACTCCGTCTCTATCAAAATACACAATTCCCAATCTTACCATTAAGTCATAATCCCATTGACATTGTTTTATTTTTATATAGAGGTATTTACGAATTAGGTTGAGTCGAGACTCAATTTCAAACAAAATTAGGCCCTAACTTGACCTTGTCTGATCCCCAAAACCCATTATTTTAAAATTAAATTTTAAAAACAATTTAATTTAAATTCGATCCAAGTCAAACCAACCCAAGTGAGAGGTTGGTTATGTAGATATAATTAAGGCCTAAGAATTTAAAGACTATAATCTCATGTTTGAATCTCAGCTAGTACATTTATTTGTGAGTTTCTCTTTCAATTTTATTTTAATTAGTTTTTTTTTTTAAAGTTAAACCAGTGGTTGAATTAACTAATGTTTCATGTTTAGACAAATGGATCCATGTCATCTTTATTTTAGGGTGGGTTTGAATCGGCAATTGAGTGCAGTGTGGTACGTTTAACTTACTTTTTGTCTTATGCTACAATATCTAATCTCATTGCCACCACTGATTTTACACTAACCGTAGGTAAACGCATTGCCCATCCAAACCCATCCTTAGTCTTAGTGAGAACACTTAACAAGTATATTTTATCTCGTATTTATATACTTTTTGTATCATAATTATATTTTAATAATTTATGATAAGCTAATAATATGTATATTATATACATCAACGATATATTCATATCATTTTTTTATCGTATTTTATTAATTTTCCGTATCATATAATCATGGTCACTATAGTTAGAGTGGCAGAGGATGGTATAGCTTTGTGTCTTGAACATGTCGCTATTTAGGAGGTTGGTAACCGTTGGCAACCGTACAAAAGTGTTCACCCCAAAGGGGAGTTGTTGAATGACGAGTACTCAACCACCAACCCCCGCCCTTTTCCCTTTTTCTTGGAATCGCATCCTTCTTGGGTTGGTGGTATGATGTAGTTCTCAAGCAAAAAAAAAATAAAAATTAGAAGAATTAAATTACAAATTTATAAATTATAGACGGTTCTAAAGAGATATTTTCCATTTTAAAGTGTCAAGGGTCCCACCTATTCCTACAACAGGGGCATAGCCAAAGAGGACAGGTAAGCCTTGGTTTTCTTGGTTAAATGGGTAATTTGCATTTTAGTCATTTCTAAAAATTAAAAAATTTTTATTTGAGTCTTTTTAACCATTGGATTACATAGAAAACTTTATAATTTTAATCTTTTTGAAAAATTAGTAATTCAATTTAAACATTTTTAATACAAGACTTTTAACTTTTTCTGTAAATAAAATTTTTAACTTTGCCCCTACTTACTACCCCCTCGAGCATGGTTAAAGTGTCAAATATTGATAATCTCTAATCTTATCAAAGATCGCAAAAAAAATACCATTCGAGTTTTAAATTTTAACTAATGTTAATTAATTGCAACTCATCCATAGATTTATTTATGAATTGAGTTGACAATGGCTTTGTTCATTGTTACTTATATTAGACATAATATGATTATGTCTTAAAAACATGATGCTAAAAAATAATTAAGATGTAATAAATAGATATAACGTAATTATTATTCAAAGATCTTAAAAATTATGAACATAAATTATTATAAAATATAAAAATAAATAAAAGTTCTATCACCTAACTCGACCTACCCCTAGTAGTACAAAGTACAAACGGGGCTGATCTCGAGCCTATTTTTGGTTTCAACGAAAATATAGAATTTGAAATGTGGGCTCACACGTTGATTTAGACTAGCCATCAACTGTATACGGATGAATTTGAAATTACGGCGAAAAGATGAAAATTAAAAAAAAAAAAGTACTAAAAAAATGTGTATAGTTTAATTATACAATTTTGATTTAAAAATTATCTGAAATAATGATATAATATGCTACATTAGCTTTTTGTTATACCATTAATAGTAGTTAACATATATAAATTTTGAATTGTTCAATAAATTTTGAATCGATCCATTTTAAATAGATTTTTTTTTTTTGAAAAATGAGGGTGGGGATAAGAAACGTGGATTTTTTATTTTTACAATGGATATGAAACGGTTATGTTAATTGTTTACCCTGCTCCACTATATTGAATATTATTATTTTCGTATATTTAGATACTGTAATTTTTTATTTAATTATGTTTAAATATTTACTTATTTTTAAAAATATAAAAAATATAAAAAAATAAGTAGAAGAATGTATAAACACACCTTAGTAGAGAGGAAAAGGTGTAGGCATTAATGAAAAGAAGAGCTAAGAAATGCCCGAAAGGTTTGGAAGTATATGATAAAATATAGAATTGTAAAATGTTTTCCGCATTTTTATTTGCGTAAAACATTTTGTATAAAAATATGGAATTTCACTTTGACTGATAGAATATTTTATTTTGATGGAATTTATTTTTTAAGTAAATATTAGAAATGTGAAAAATAAACCTTTTAAAACATTTTACATGAAACAAACAAGCCTTAAAAAATCCAAAAGAGGGACGGAGTTTCTTTTCAAAATAATAAATATTGGAATAATAGGAGAAATGGAAAGTGTTCACTAAAGATTGAGGTTGAAAAACACTTTTTAAGTCAAACATTGATTTAAAAAAAAATTGGTAAAAAAGTAATTTTTTAAACCAAACTTTGATTATAAAATGAGATTTGGTTCTAAGCTAAAAAATCAAATTTTTTTGACAATAATGGTAAACATTATCAAATTTTTCAAAAATTTTATCATCTAACTCGGCCTACCCCTAGTAGTACAAATGGGGCTGATCTTGAACCTATTTTTGATTTCAACAATAATATAAAATTTGAAATGTGGGCTCACACTTTGATTTAGACATATCGTCAACTCTGTAGGGACCAATTTGAGTTATACTTGTAGTTTTAAATATTGCAGTTTCAGGTGCATCTAATCATAATAAATTTTAGATAAAATTATCATATTTCAATAGTCATATATTTAGCTTAAAATCATTTCACAATTCAAGTGGATACTATTCGATCAAATATTTTGCTTCTAACTTTTAATGAGAATGATGACAAAAGAAGATCATGACAAATGATTACAATCAATCCAATTTCTCATATAATACTTATCAAAATTATTATTCTAACATATGTACAAAATTAAAAACATTATAGCTTATTTAGATAATGTAATAGAATTCAAAGAATTCAATTTCCAATCTAGCACAAAATTTTTAAAAGGCTAAATATTAGCAACTATATTTGATAAATAACATAAATCGCAATAAATTCAAATAATAAAAAATATTAGCACTATTCCAACAATTTTTTTAAAAAAAATTGAGGATGTAATATTTTTTATTCACTTGCCATATATACGATATGCACCAAATATAAACATTTTATTATGGTCATATTTGGCAATACTAACATGACATGATTGATGAGAATTGTTAAATATGATTTTAGTTGAAATAATAAAGATGAGATTAAAAGTTATATTGTTTTTGTTCTATTTTTATTATTTACAAGTGTTTTTTTAGATTTTATATAAATAAATTAAAATTGTACTCAAAATAATATATTTTTTTAAAACAATAAATTTTTAGTAAATTTGTGATTGAGTTACTAAATTAAAATCTAAAATATAGTACTAAATTATTACACATTAACGATTAGGGTGAAAACAATTATGTAATATGTTTATTAAAAATTGATATGAAAGCTAAACATCACTTTGATTGAAATGGTAAAGTTGAGAAATTGTATGCTTGATATTTTAGGTTCGAATTTCATGTGACACCCCACACTCGGCCCGGTTGCCAGATAAGAATGTTTAACATTTCATTACGTTGTTGAAACAATTCCAGACTAAATCACTACAAATAACATGTAATGAGATATTCAAGTAATTATATTTTCCATACATTCTCAAACAATCATATAAATAAATTAAATGAATACATATTAAACATATTCTAAATATTTAAGGGTTATATGAGATTACAGATATAGTTAGGGTTAACATCCAAACCTTTATCGATAAAGTTCAACATTATGTCTTGTGACAAGAAATTCCATGTCTCGAGATAGGTTTTTTTTTTTGTATTTTTGTATTTTGTTTCAATGTAGATATGTCTTAAGACCTTAGGATTCATGTCTCGAGACAACCCCCTTCTAGTCTTGAGACTAACCTCTCATATTTTCTTAATTTAATTTCAATGTTTGATTGTCTTGAGACAGAAGTTACTCTGTCTCGAGACCTTACACAATCTATTACACCAAATGATAAATTTGTTCTTAAGGTCTCGAAACTCTCAACCTAAAATGCACGTATCAAAGCATTCAAAACTCAACTAAATCGCACCTAACTTACCTAAATTTTATGCCAACACAAATTTACTAATTTAGCATATAGAAACACGTTAAAACACCATCCAATTCATCAATAATGGACAAAGTAAAATACATAATCAAACATATATATCTAATAATCAAGAATTAAAATTTCCCAAAACATCAAAATAGATATTAGGCTATAAAGAACAACCTTGGTACATACCATAATTATATACATATAAAACGAGTACAAAGTTCGTTCGAGTCGATGAATCTTAAATGTTGTAGAGCAATCTATAAAATTCGTACGAAATTTATGCATGAGAAACAAATAACTTATGTGCTGAATATTGAATATTCAGTGGTGCTAACCTCATTTGAATTCAATAAGTAAATACTAAATAAAATAAAATTCACTTATACATAAAAATACTTAAAAGTATAACACCAAAATAACTTTACTTTATAACCACAACATTAATACTCGAATTAACATGTCATTTCACTTGTAAAACACTTTCGAGGAATTAATTTAATACAATCGAAGTTCGTAATATCGACCCACCTTCAGGGAATTAGCTTCTCGATATAATAGCATATTCCAACTCAATACTTATTTATAAATTTAATCAATTAATATATATAACATTTACTTTATTAATTTAACTCTTATTAATTGACTTAGATTTAAGAACGAATATACAGATCGGACCACTAACACACCAGTATACACACCGAAGTGCTAGTTAGACATAAATGTGTTGAATCCACCAACCACACCAGAATACAGTCGTACCCTTAGAGAATTTGAGCTGGCGATATATTTTCAACCCTTATGAAATTGAAGAACTATTGCAAAATAACAAACGCTAAACACTAGAATCTCCTTCCTATCACACGAACCCTGCTATGACATGTCAACTATATTTATAACTCTATCTGACATCGTTAATAGTGCAATATCCATCTATTTTGATTCATGACAACATATTGTATACATAATACATGTGATCATGAGATAACAATATCTTAATCACAAGATTTAACACATTTTGACATACCGCAATCAAAATATGACTTATTTTTCTTTTCTTTTTTCTACGATGAGGAAGAAGACGAGAGAAAAATGACTTATTTTTCTTTTAATTTTGTCTTATATTTTTTGTTTAATTTTTAATTAATCAAATTAAATTAATTAACCTTTAATTAATAAGCCTTAAGCATGATTAGCAAACGTTAGTGGATTATGACATCCACTACCACCTTTGAAGTAATTAAAATGGTCTAATTTCTCATCTAGTCCTTTAACCATTTAAAAATATATTGTGATATCCTTATAATTAATTAACTACCAATTTAACAAAATTATTGGACCAAACTTTAATATATTACTCTATTAACCTAGTAATAATAAATATTAATATTTACAAACTTTATTTACGAAAACAGGATTTTAAAATCGCCGTTTCCTTCACCATTGAAAAATCGGGCTATTACAATAAAAATAGGCTTAGGTAAAAAATAGGACTATTTAAGATATGGATTGAGCTCGAATTAAAATATTCAAGACCCGAGCCTCGCTTGATCCATTTTTTATGTTTATAATATAATATAATATATTATTTATATATATATATTATAATTTATAACACATAAAAACTAAATCTATTATATATAATACTATAATGTAAAGATTAAAGAAAAGCTAAGAAGCCCCTATAAATAAAATTTTAATAAATGAAATAACATAAAATAATGAAATGTTAAATTAAAAACAATGTAAATATATATTTTTAAAATCAATAAAAGGATAATCTAAAACGGACTTGAGTTAATCATTTTCAAATATAAACGTATTTAAGTAAAATTTTAAGTTAGACCAAACTTGAAAAAATATAAAATTTATTAATGTCATATTTAATCTCGGCCTGAACTCATCACATGAATTATATTTATGGTTTTTATTATTATTTTAGAATTAAAATTTTATATTTAAATAAAAAATGCATTTTTGTACCAATCATATTTTTCTTAATACATATATAAAAAAGGAATATATATATATATATATATATATAAACAATTAAAAAAAATCAAAAGATATACGAACATTATGGGATTTATCAATTATCTAAGTCCTAGAGGAGATGAGATCCACCAAACTCACCACTAAATCTGGACCGTTTGATTTCACCCTCTTCGTCTATATATACCATCCTTACTCCGTCACGTATTCCTCGCCACTTCCCACTCTTCAATTCCTCATTTCAAGGGAGAGAGTGTATCAGTGTTTCTTCCCCTCTTTTACTTAATTTCTCTCCGCCATGGCTCTCTCCGTCGAGAAAACCGCCGCCGGCCGTGAGTACAAGGTCAAAGACATGTCTCAGGCTGACTTCGGTCGTCTCGAGATCGAGTTAGCTGAGGTTGAAATGCCTGGTTTAATGGCTTGTAGAACTGAGTTCGGCCCTGCCCAACCTTTCAAAGGAGCCAAAATTACTGGTTCTCTTCACATGACCATCCAAACCGCCGTTCTTATTGAAACCCTTACCGCCCTCGGAGCTGAAGTCCGTTGGTGCTCTTGCAACATTTTCTCTACCCAAGACCACGCTGCCGCTGCCATCGCTCGTGACTCCGCCGCTGTTTTCGCTTGGAAAGGGGAGACCCTCCAGGAATACTGGTGGTGTACTGAGAGAGCCCTTGATTGGGGTCCTACTGGTGGACCTGATCTGATCGTCGATGATGGTGGTGATGCTACTTTGTTGATCCACGAAGGTGTTAAAGCTGAGGAAGTTTATGAGAAAACTGGGCAACTCCCAGATCCGGCTTCGACTGATAACGCTGAGTTTCAGATTGTTCTAACCATTATCAGAGATGGGTTGAAAGCAGATCCCAAGAAGTATAGAAGGATGAAGGAGAGATTGGTAGGTGTTTCTGAAGAAACTACAACTGGAGTAAAGAGGCTTTATCAGATGCAGGCCAATGGTACCTTGTTGTTCCCTGCCATTAATGTCAACGACTCTGTTACTAAGAGCAAGGTATTATTCTTCAGCTTTTTTTATATATATATTATAGTATAGATCTCTTCTTTCATATGCAGATCTGATGAATGGGGTTTCTTGTTTTTGTGTAAATTTATTCAGATCTAGTGTTTGATTCTTCTGTTCTAATTGTTACTTATCTTTTGATTGATCTGAAATTGGGAGCTTATTCTAAGTATGATCTTCATATGCACATACTTGTTTATTGCAATGTAAAATTTTGCTTCAATGACATATTTTCTGGCATGGATATGGAGATATAATCTTAATCTAGGAAATAAAATGCGTATATCTGTTAATATCTGAAAATGGGTACGGAGGTATAGTTTTATGTATTTAATCTTTAACAGGCTTTGCTTGAGTGATTGAATTGTGGTTTTAATGGCCATTTGTGTATATTGATGTAATTTGCTTTTATGATTTGATCTCTTGGAACAGTTCGATAACTTGTATGGATGCCGTCACTCACTTCCCGATGGTTTGATGAGAGCTACTGATGTGATGATTGCCGGCAAGGTCTCCGTTGTTTGTGGTTATGGTGATGTCGGAAAGGGTTGTGCTGCTGCCTTGAAGCAAGCCGGTGCTCGTGTCATTGTTACTGAGATTGATCCCATCTGTGCCCTTCAGGCTCTCATGGAAGGACTTCAGGTTTTGACCATAGAAGACGTTGTCTCCGAGGCTGATATCTTCGTCACCACAACCGGTAACAAGGACATCATCATGGTTGATCACATGAGGAAGATGAAGAACAATGCCATTGTTTGCAACATTGGTCACTTCGACAATGAAATCGATATGCTCGGTCTTGAGACCTATCCTGGTGTTAAACGCATCACCATTAAGCCTCAAACCGATAGGTGGGTCTTCCCTGAAACCAAAACCGGCATCATTGTGTTGGCTGAAGGACGTCTGATGAACTTGGGATGTGCCACTGGACACCCAAGCTTTGTCATGTCCTGCTCGTTCACTAACCAGGTGATTGCCCAGCTCGAGCTATGGAAGGAGAAGGCAACTGGAAAATATGAGAAGAAGGTTTACGTGTTGCCAAAGCACCTCGACGAGAAAGTTGCTGCACTTCACCTCGGCAAGCTCGGAGCTAAGCTCACTAAGCTCACTAAAGATCAAGCTGATTACATTAGTGTGCCTGTTGAAGGTCCTTACAAGCCTCCTCATTACAGGTACTGAGAGAAGAGTTGATGAGTTTTTATCAAGAAAGAAAAAACATCCGGATGGTTTGATTGTTTCTTGTTTTACTGAAATTTCATGATGGTTAGGTTTTTGTTTTATTTTTAGAGTTTTTTTGTGTTTGGGTGATGGGAAAGTGTCTGGGGGTGGGAAAATGATGTGGGATTTGGTATCTTCTTGTTTGAAGATGACCAAATGGGTTTGAAATAAAAGTGTTAAGAGGGATGTGTGGAAGATTATATAGTATTTGCCATTAATACCGTCTTGTTTTGCTGCATTGCTTTAATCATTTTATATACTTGAATACCAACATGAGATATTCACTAAAATTTGATACAAATAATCAATATAATGTGTAGTTATGAAATTATTAATGAATCAATGCATTTACATTTGTTTTCTTTTCAAATGAATGAAAAAAAAATCTTTGTAATATAAAAAAGGAGTTGTCACTTAATATTTTTATCACTTAATTATAAAAAAGTTATAAAATAGACATTTAATTATGTTTTTTTTCCTTTTTGTTTCCTGTTTATGAAAAATTATAGAGTTGTCGTCCAGATATTCATATTTGTCTTTTCTTTTTGTTATGACAAAAAAAAAATATATTAATAGTTGAGTGATGATTTTGTAATTTTTTATGGTTTAATAGTCAAAACTATAATTAGATGACTACTAATGTAATTTACACTAGATATAAAAAATATGAAAAATAATTATTATATTGTTTCTATAAAAAAGAAACTTATTTAACATAATTATATACTATTTATGGGAACTCCACAAACAAAGTTAAAAGAGAGATTGATAAGTGTTTTATAGGAGTATAGTAAAATATTTAAAAAAGAATATGTTAATTTTTTAAAATGATTAGTGAAATAAAAAATATACTTTTTGAGTACCAAATACTCACTCTTTATATATTAATCAAACATTCATAACATAAAATAAAATTAATAATAATAAAAATTAAAAATACAAAATTCTAAATTGAAATAATTGAAAAATATTTTAAAAAATAAAATTGCATAGATTTAACTTCAAATATTTAAATTTGAATAGAAGATTATTACTTGTACAAGTTCTATATGTGTAATTTGTTCTTTTTAATGGTCCTTTTGTATATGCTAACACTTCTAAAATGCAACAACATTAAAAATCTCAAAAAGTAATTTTACAAATATGAGAAAAATTAACAAAATATAAATTTTTTAAATATATATATATATATATATATTCAATTCACATAATAAAATGATAAACTATTAAATATACATACTATAAATAATGACAAAAGTGTTACAGCATTACACCAATAATAGTAAAGAACAAGAAAAAGAACTGTTTTCATTCGATATAAGTTTTTTCTTTCAAGATTTTTAGCCTCCTAAATTAAACCTTCAATATTGTTATTAAGAGATGAAGATTGAGAAATTATAATAAATTTTAATTATATTTAAATAACAATTTAAGTATTTATTGGAAAATCCTTCAATTTTATAATATTTTACTCATTAATGATGTGACGAATTGTGATGTACTAAATGTGCATTAAGGCATTAAATATTATCCTATTTAAATTAAAAAGTTGAAGTTGATTTTCTCTTACATAATACGAGGGGTAGGCGATGGGTCATACAATTTGAATCCCTATCAAATAGATGTCCGACAAAAGTCTTAATCACTGCTCCATTGAAGTCAATAATTGTAAATAAAATATTTATTAACGGCTAGTAGTTGAAAATTTGATTGATGAATATGATGATATATACGGCAATCTTTTTAACTATTTTTTTTTACATTAAATGGTACGCGATTCTAACTGAGTGCTAAAAACCGCAAAAAATTTATAGGTATTAAATTTAAAATTTTCACAATTAAGATTATGGTGAAGATAAGTGTATTATATAGGGTATAGTAAAAAATTTAAAAACAAATATATAAAAAGGGAAGTTAAAAAAATATTTTTGAAGGGAAAGATAAGATGCTAAAAAAAAAAAAATTAATTACTAGTAAGTAAATAGGTAAACAAACTAAAACTCAAGCTAACAGATTTATCCCATGCACTCGGTTTATGTCTACCTCACCAGTTGTATTAGAGGATAAATCCGAAAAGAATCCACCTCAATCTCGACATCCTTAACCCATTTATTTCCTAACCAAGAGCTTCCCTAACAGCCACAACCTCCGCCATATGAGGGGCTAGGATCCCCCGAAGTACATCAAACAAATTTGCTATCAGCGTTTTGAATAACAGCTCCCTAGCCCGACACATTTCCTTCTTTAGACACCACATCTTTAACGTTGCACTTAAGCTGACCCGCAGCAGGTCTCGACCAACGAACTGTATCAGCAACAGATCATATGCCCATTCCCTGTATGCGATCAAATACATGTTGTAATCTTAAAAAAAAAAAAAGAAATTGTTATCCTAACAATAACATAATAAACCAAAGCATAATTTTTTTAAAAATAAATTGATATAATCACAAGTGCACTCATCTGTTTTATGATTTAAGACTAATCTTTTTTAAGTCGGATGGAATATTCGATTTTCAACAGCGATAATTTTAAAATTTGAACTTAATCCAAAGAAGTTCGTTGCCACTTGTTGATGCGGTGATTACTTTTTAATTAAGAAAAAAAATCATTCATTTATAATTTATGTAAAGAGATAATTAAAACTAAAAATATTTTCTATATTATATGATTCTCTGCACCGTTGATTTCAAATACAATTTTTCTGGTTTTGATATCTTATTAAATTCAGCATTTGTTGGGTCAATATGTTGAATTTAAAAATTTATTATTATTATTATTATCAAATTTTCATTAAATACATAAAACCCATTATGAAATATTTGGAAAAAAGAAATGTAAATTGATTAAAAAAAGTGAGCATAATATATGGAATTAAAAGGTAAATCGAATAATCAATTAATTTTTCAAAGTAAATAAATAAATATAATTTATTATATAAAATAATTGTATGACAAGCGAAAAAATTTCATGTTATCCACGTGTTAAAAAGGTAAATCTTTTAAAGGTTGTTTACATAAGTTTCAAAATGGTCATATAAAAACGTAATATTTTACAAAAATGCTCAAATAATTTTTTTTTGTGCATTTCAACCCAATGTATAATAAAAATTAGGTAAATATTGATATATTTAGAATATAACTAATAACAACTGAGTTGAATATTATTTAAAGTGTGCGAAAAACTATATTTTGAATACTTTTGTAAAAGTTAAGTCCTTACATAATCATTTTGAAATAATTTATTTTTATATGAACAACCCTAAAAAATAGAGTCCTAATTTAAGCATTTAATTTTTTTTAAATTTCAATTTTAAATATCATATACTATTTTTTTAAAATTTATTATAATATTAAAGGAGTTTAAATTGATTGGCATACATTCAGTTCTTCTTTTTTTTTTTTTTTTTGGATGTGATGCATTATTTTTTTCCCTTTTACACAATTATTTTTTTAATTATATTTGTTCTTTTTAATATAATACTTATAATTATTTATAGTTCCTCCTCAACTCATAAGTAGAAAAGAAAATGCATTTCAACGCACTCAAATCTACATCTTCTTATATTGATAATAATACTTATGCCAATCGAATTAAGACTCGACTAACTTCCATATTATTCAAACGTGCAATCATATACAAAAAGAAAAATCGAATGTAAACGTGGTTGGTGGATAGGAAAAGTAGGAATAAATTGGCTCACATATTATATGAAAAATGGTATTTCAACAGATTTTTTATAAAATTCTTTATTATATATTTTTCTGGAGTAAGTTTTGGAGAAAAAGAAGTTGGTGGAGATTGGTGGGGTAGGTTTTGTTTTGTTTTATTTATTTTATATTTGGGATATTTTTCATAATTGCGGTTGGTGGCTGCTAATCTTTTTATCATTAGAAAATGGAATGAAAATGAGTGGTTTACTTTTTTTCATTTTTCTGGTTTTCATGTGAAAGAAATGGAGAAAAATAATAAATTTATATACTTTCATTTCAATCGATTAAATTGATGAGAACATTTTTTTTGAGTTTGGGCTAAGAAAAGATTTGGGGTTTAGGGCCAGCTTTGATTGAAAAAGTAAACACCTACAACATGAATAGTTAAATGAATAAGAAACATACAACATGAGGAAATATGTTATATGAATACAACATTCTCACATCAACTAACAATGAATCAAACGGAAACCATCTCAAGACTGATCTAACAAAAGGAAACTAAACCCCAAAATGTATGAGATGAACTCTCAGATTATCATCCTGTTTTAACATTCAACCAAGCAACCGGATTTCATCATTATGTTATTCAAAATTGTATCATAAAGCAAGAAAAGGAGTAAGAGAGACCCTTGCAGACTTTTGTCACTGGATTTATGGAAAAGAGACAACTTTGCAGCTCAAAGACTAAGCTGCTCCATGTTCTTGCCATTCCTTGCTAGTCCGTAGGTCGAGCTTTTGTCTTCTTCTTTGTACGGGTTTGCTTGATGGTCAGAATTAGACTCTTCATCATCGGAGGAATCGGGTCTTTCTGTAAGGAACCGTTCCCAAAATACATCATTCACTCTAGCTGGTGGAGTTGCAGGCTTTTGATTTGTATGAAGGTCTTCTTTTGGCGAAGATAATGTTGCTTCCCCATTGATCATGTTTCTGCTGTTTCCGGAAGCTCTGGTATCAGAGTCTTTAGAGTTGGCATTAGACCTTGACTTAGGGTCTTTTCCGATTTCTTGACTGAGTTGGGACATCATAGTTAAGCTCGGACTTCTATTGACTTGTGATGAAGAAGATGCCAGAGTTAGATTCAACAGACAGGAGATATGATTATCAGGTTCGTCATTGGAGTTTAATCTCTGTTGCAGAGTAAAAGATCTGCTTGATTCCGAAAGGTCTAATCTTTCAGGTGCAAATAAGAGGCCCTCGGATCTCATATAAGCATCCTTTGGTTCTCCTTCAGATATCCTTATCCGTGGACTCACTCCATCTTCATCGGAACTTTGTGTGCTTTGAGAAACCAAGTGAATATCTGAAACAGCTGGTGATAATTCCAGTCTTAGCTTGTCTGAGAAATCTTGGTGGAAAATGTTTCCAAACTCGGCTGTAGAGCTACTGTTGTTGTTGTTGTCCAAAAGACAAATTTCTCCGACTGGCTCGATTCGGTCAATTTGAGGCAGTCTTCTTTTCTTATTATACGCTGCAACATCCATTGATTCCATTGATTCAATCTTACGAACGAGATGCTCAACGAAAGCAGGGTCTTGAACAGCCTTGTCTAAGAAGTTAAACAAAGTTTCCTGCCTCTGCTCCATTTGATCGGCTCGCAGTGTCAGCTCTTCGATCTGATGCTTAGCAGCCGATCGTTCTTCTCTAAACCTCAAAACATTAGCCTCAAGTGCAGTTTTCTCACGTGAAAGCCTCTCGATTTCTTCTTCGAATCCAGCTCTTTCGGGATCTACGAAAGAACCCTGAGGATTACTGTGGCTGTGAATCGGCTTTTTCCGGTGGATGTTCTTAAGGAGATGCTTTTGACCTTTCACAAAATCTTCATTAGCAAATTCCCATCGTTCAGGATCGATCTTACGGAATCCCTGTTACCAAAACATTCATATGCACTCAGATCATGCTTAGGCACACCTGGAGATAGGTATACGATACAATCCTCCAAGGACTCTCTAAATACATGAAAATCTAAGAAAAAAATGAACATACAGGTGTCAGACCAACGGATTGATACCCTTGTCCGACACACACAACCGAGTCCGAGTAACATAATTACCTACTAAGCACAGTACAACACATTACCTTGGTGAAGAATCAGTTCTTAAAACAAAAGGACATCAATGAAAAATGAAAATCCAAAACAGTAAAAAAGAACTACTACAATCCCCAAATGTTCTTCACTAGATTGATTCACTTCTATAGGCCATTGACTAAGAAAATAACCCTAAAACTTTCATACAATTCACCTCATGAATGCCAATAGAAGACTAATTCACAGTCAGATTGAAATCAAACTTGTTTAATCAAATTTCAGGGAAGAACAAAAAAAAAATGGATGAAAACCCATAACATAAATGAAATTAAAACGTAATAAAAACCAATAATTTCTCAGAATTATTAAAGAATTCAGTCAAAGATAAATCATCAAACAATAAATAAACCCAGAAAAAAAAAAACCTAAAGCAAAGGAAACCCACATAAGTATTAAGCTGCCTGATGAAACTGGAGAAGTTATTGTGCTTGAAATAAGTGGGAAGCAAAAGACGAGCGAATTCAGGAGGGTTCCAAACAACAAAGCTCTTATTGTTGGAGCTCCATGACACTATGTCGTCGGTCGCAGAGTCGTCCACCATGTCGTATGTCTTCAAAAGAAAAGGTGCAACACCACAACCGCCCCCTCCTCCGCTTCCGGCGGCCGATGCCGAGGGTACTGTTGAGGCCATCAAGAATTTTTTGGTTGAAAAAACAAAAACGAGTTTGCGGAAAATGGAGTCAATGGGAGAAAGCGTCGACCTTTTCGACTGTTATATTCGACGAAGTTTAAAAAGAACGAATACATTTATTTAATATTAAAAATTTGTTCGAATTCTACTCTGAATACCTCATTGGTTAAATTGGATTGCAGGTCATTCAACTATGCTTGAATTTCTTTTTAATCACTCAACTCTTACATTTTTTCAAATGATCAACCAATTAATCGAGTTTATTTTATCTCATAATAATAAATTTAGTCCTCAAATTTTACATATTGTGTCAATTTGATCATTGTTTTAAACAATTAACCCTCAACCTTATATATTGTCTCAATTTTTAATTTTTTTTTGTAATTTTTCACTTTTTGTGAATTTTCGAATTTCTCTTTCATAATGATTTGAGTGGCTTTAATTAAATATAGATTTAGAATTCAACTCCAATAAGACTTGTTTTTTTAATTTTAATTTTAATTTTAAGTGTCGAATAAGTGGTTAGAAACTAAAACATAGAATACAAGTAACGTTAATTATTTAGATAAAATATACTTTTATAATAAAATAAATAAAATTATGAGTAGCAGACATAAATTTATGTAATGGTTAAATTATAATATAAATAATTATAGTCATACATGGATTTCAACTCTTTTTTTTTTTTTTTAATTATAATATACTGATTTTGCATTGAATAATAATCCTTCGCCAATAAATTTTAATGTAATTAAAGTTGGATTTGAATTAAAATTCGATTTTATTTCTCTTAATTCCTATATATATATATATATATATATCCATATTCCGTCTCACTTTTATTATATCTTACATAATTAAGTTTCATTGAAGTTGGTTGTTTTTCGTTTTTTCAACAATGAAATCTTCTTCATTCTTCTCGTTTTTCCTTTTATTTTTCTTTGTTAATATCGCACTATCATATCAACAAGTGGGTTACAATGAATCTATGTTTAGAAATTATAATCAAATTAATATCACTCAAGGTACCGGGCCTGAAAGTATAGCTTTTGATTGTAAAGGCGAAGGTCCTTACATTGGAGTATCCGATGGAAGAATACTTAAATGGGAAGGACCGAAATTCGGTTGGAAAGAGTTTGCTATTCCTTCTTCATTTAGGTACATTTATAAATTATTTATATTAGTCCTTTCAGTTTTTATTTTTATAACTCATAATTTTTTTTTATTGATGAATTCTAATTTTTTTTGTTTATTTTATTGGATTAGGATAAGGAAACTATGCGACGGCTCAACAGATCCGAATCTTGAACCAATATGTGGAAGGCCATTAGGTTTAAAATTCCACATTGAAACATGTCATCTTTATATTGCCGATGCGTATTATGGTCTTTTAGTAGTAGGACCTTACGGTGGAGTGGCTGAAAAACTTGCTACTTCAGCGGAAGGAGTTCCGTTTAAATTTACAAACGGATTAGATATTGATACTAAGACCGGAATGGTCTATTTTACGGATAGTAGTACTGTCATTCAAAGAAGGTAATTTTATTTCTTTTATGTTTATCACTAGTAATTAAATTTGTTTTGAAAATTTTATTTTATATCAAATAAATTATTTTTGTGGTTGTGTAGGAACGTTGATTCTTTGTTAAGGTCCCTCGATCAAACAGGAAGGTTGCTAAAGTACAATCCTTACACCAAAGAAGTATATGTGATATATAAAGGTTTAGTTTTCCCTAATGGGGTCGCATTGAGTAAGAACAATTCGTTCCTTTTAGTGGCCGAATCAACTAGAATGCGAATTTTGAAATTTAATCTCAAGAGTGAAGCAAAAGCTAAAAACATGTCAAAAGTATTTGTTGACCCAGAAGTATTTGCCGTATTACCTAGAGTGCCGGATAACATCAAGAGAAATAAAGACGGTGACTTTTGGGTGGCTTTAAATACCGGAAGATCAGAAAGTGTTCAATCGGATGCTCCAGATCCGATTGGTGTCAAGTATAATGAAGAAGGCAGAGTTTTAAAACGTTTGGATGGACACAATGGAATAATCTTCAACTCTATTAGTGAAGTTAAAGAGTATAACCATAAATTATATATAGGTTCCGTCACTAAACCTTATGTCGGCATCCTAAATGACTATTAGGATCGATTTTAATTTTTTTTTTTAATAATTACAATTTAGGAGAGGGGATTTAATTTTTTTTTTGGCTAAATTTAGGAAAGGAGATGTTAATACATTTTAGGATTAGAGCTTTTTATCATATATTTATTTTAAATTTATTATGATATGATCTCTTAATAATAAAGTATTGCATTAGAGAAAGAAAGTGGCATGAATGACAGAAACTGAAGACCAAAGTAAATTGACTTTACTTATATTTAAATGAATGTCACAATTAGCTAGGAAAAAAAATATAATATTGGACCAGCTGTCCTCATTTGGGTTTCATAAATAAAAGAATCTTCACAATAGTTTACAACTTTCGGGAAAAAAAAAAAAAGAACAGGTATAATACCATAAATAACCCCTGTACTTTTCACGATGGTCCCTGCGTTAATTTTTTGTTAAAACTTTTATTCTTTTCAGAATTCCATTGATTGCTAAATCAAATGCATCATCTATGGTCTCTAACCTAGACTTAGGATCGCCATAAACGATCCTTGGAATCAATTTTATAACTTCTTCTCTCATTGCCAATTGTTCATCCTTCGAAACTTGAAGCAATGTTTGGTTGATTGTAACTTTTCCAACTCGTAAATCCTTTGATGAAATGAACACTGAATATCTGTTGTGATCCTTTGGTAAATGCCATACATATTGTGTATAAGCACTCCCTGGATGGAAGAAAACTGGGATACAACCCGATAATATCGAATCGAATGTTGATCTTCGGGTTAACGAATCTCCCGGAGGTTGCAAACAGAAGACTGAGCTTCGAAATAGGCTCATTAAGTTAACTGGGTCGTCGCATTGATTGAACAAACTGCAATCCATGAAGTTGCATAACTTGTTTGAAGCTTGGCATTGGTCGATAATCTCGGCACGGATTGATCCTTTTTGTTTCGATCTTCGAGCACCTGCGAACGAGAATAAGTAAGGTCTGTTCTGTTTTCTGAGGAATTCTTGCCATTGATGAACTTGGAAATCATTTGCAGGATGAAAATACGTCGGATACGGTACCGCAACGTCGTTTTTTGAGTACCCTGTTTCGATTGTCAACATTGTTATGTTTTCCGACTCCGGCAAGAGCCTGAAGTTACTGCCCCAGTCCGATTTCCGGTTCGATCTTCGTCGAAAATCTCGAGCAATCCGACCTGAAATCAAGAAATGATCCGTACCCGAATTCCTTTTCCATTCAGGCTTTCTTGCAAGCCAAGCAACCAAATCGATCCCCGACAAATCTCTCATCGACGTATTGAATCCCCACAAATATCGACGAAGATCCAAACCAGCATAGTACGGCACGAAAACGGCGGAAGCAAGAGTCGAATCGTCGGTTAAACAGTCGTATTTCTTCATTCGATTATGAAAAATAACCTCCAACATGAACTGATTCGTAGAAAACCAACTATTCTTCCATAAATCCGAAGCATTTAAAGCTTCAATCCCAGGGCCTAAACCCGAATTTTCCAAAGATTTGCACATACTGTATTTATCAGTTGATCTTGTAATCAACTGACAATCTTTGATCACATCTTCATTGAATCTCTTGGGAAGATCATGGATATAAATGTACCGACCCAAGCATGAGTCTTCGGTTTCGTTCAACTTTCCAGGAAAATAAGTTACAGAACCAGTTGATTTTCCGTGAAAATAAACGAACCCTTTAATGTTCTCAAAGAAGAGATGATTAAAACAGAGTAACATGAAGAACAAAACAACGGGGAAAAATAGAACAAAACAGAAGTGATTGCTGCAATACTTTCTTTTCGATTGATTCTTCCATTTGATATTCTTGGTGGGATTTCCTGCACAAAACTCTGATATCAATACATGGAGTTTCATTGCAGATTAAAGGAAAAAGAAAAATAAGTGAATGAATGAATGAGAGCTTGTTCATGAACTTTCAAGCTATCATAAGATATTGAAAATGGCTGACTTGATGATGGGGGGAAAAGATTTTCAATGGGCAAATGCATGTAAAAGCTTGGGATGATTCATGAATCAAGAAAAATGATTTTTTATTTTGAGCTTACTCGGATTGGAAAGCAAAAAAAGACTGGTTGACCAAGTAATTGTTCATTTTTCAAAGGTAGTTGGAAACAAGTATTTAGCAGAAAATTGAAGAATAAAAGAATATAAAAGAAATTAAATTTTATGTAATACAAATTATTTTTAAAAACTAATATTAAAAAATACATTAAAGCAATCTGAACACTAAAATTGTCAAATTTATTTTTTTGGACATTTATTGATAAAAAAATACGTTTTAATTGTTACTAAAGACATTTTTTTAATATTTTATTATATTATTGAGTGTTTAAAAAAAACAAAAAAGTGGTAGAAAAAGTGTTCGGGACGAAAGTCAGTGGCGGTGGGCGACGGCTAAGTTCAAAGTCCAAAGTTCAAACCATGTGGTCTTTAAGCTATAGGATTAATTCCATCATAAGTCCTCAAGCTATAGTACATATTCTAAATTAGTCCTTCATCTTCAAAATGTTTTATAAATTTGGAGGTATTAGTATTGTATCCATCAAGTCCTTCTGTTAATCTAACCTAGGTCACATATAATATTAGGCATATTTAAAACATGTGTAGCAAATTGTAAACATGTATGCCTATGATAGCAATAACATGGATCAGATATGTTAAAAGAAAAAAAAAATATTTTTTTAAATATTTTTTATTGGCATTGCATATTTTTAACACGTTTGCTTCATGTTATTCATGCAGTAAATATATACGTGTTTATAATTTTATTTCATGATTTTAAATATGTTACATGTCATATTTGAATCAAAATTTAACGCTTAAATTAATAGTTAAGTTGACTGAAAAAACCTGATTGATACCATACTAATACCTTGAGGATTCAATTAGAATGTTTAGAAGTACGGGTACTAATTTAAAATATGGGTTACAATTTGGGATGTTTAGTGCAATTAACCTTGTATATAAATTATGAATTTTCCAGGAAAGAACCAGAGAGATGTTAATGGCAGGTTTAGGGTTTAGCTGAATTACGTTACTACTAAGGGAGGTTATATTAGAGGGAATAAATATGAATATTTTAAAATTTCTAATAAAATATTTTTCAAAAACTCTAATGTTATTAAGTGAAAAGTTATATTTAAATAAAATATTATTTTATTATCACTAATACCCAACTAAACTATTTTGATATTTTTAATTTATATATTTGTATCGAGATCTACACATACCAATATTTTAATAGTAGATGAATAATTTTGGTTACCATCAGAGCACACAAATTAGAATTTTTATTTTTATTAAAAAATATATAATTCTCTTTTATAAAGCATATGGTTGAATAAATAATATATATATTTTTTAGAAAAATACCTAGCACAAGCCTAAAGAAATATCAATATCAGTACTACGTTGTTTGATTTGTTATCAGAAGAGAAAGATGAATATCTTCCTCCAATAAACCCCGAATAAAAATTGGCGGTGCTTTAATGATCATCGATTGATCCAAGCTATTTTCAACTGTCTTAGCTAGGCAATCAATAACTTTGTTATTATCTCTCTGGATGTATCTGAAATTAATCTATCAATCTTTGGAGCAATATTTATGAATAAAGAATATATTTAGCAGTAATATTCAATTAATTTGCATATATCATTATTGGCTTGTGATAGTATTTAAATTTGAATTTTAATATTTATTGTAAAATTTAAAATTTAAAATTTATTATTCATTAAAGTGATTTAATTTATTTTGTAAAAAAAAATTTAAATTTGGATATCAGGTATTTAAAAATTAATATTTGATAATGTCCTTTTTTTTTTTTTTTTAGGAAATATTTGATATTGTCCTTTTTTTTTGGGAATATTTTACAAAAAAAAGTAATTTTAATTTTAATTTGTTAAAGAGAATATCCAATTTATATATTTTCATCTCTAATAAATTATAATAGCTGTGATTATGTTGATGATGGTATTAGGATATTGGTTCTTATAAGTTACTTGAGTTTGATTTGAAAATAATTTAAAGTTGATTCGATAATAATCTAGCTGAGCTTGAGCAACTCAAGCTATTGTCAAGTTGAATAGTACTCAACTCAAATGGCTCACAAGTTTTATTGAACTTTTCATTTTTAATATATATTAAATATTATTAAATTACATTATTGCTCTTAATATATTATTACTCTAAGCTCAATTATTGAGTTGACTTTGAACTCTAGTTTGAATACATACAAGCTTAACCGAGCTCGAGCTGAGTAACAAACTTTAAATTTTGAATTAAGCTTGAGTTTGATAATATTTGAGCTTGGCTCGTCTCAATTGCACCTCTAATTATATAGTGGATTCGGATAGGCTTATAATTTATACATACTTATTTAAAGAATAATAATACTTTATAAAAAAAAATTCAAATACCAATTAACAACTTTTGGACAATTTAAAAGGGGAAATTACATATCAATCCTCAAAAAGGTTAACTTGGTGCTTTTTTATGGTAGTGCACCCATAAAAGTTTTTAACCCATTGAAAAAGCCAACTACAATTGTTGAAAAGTAATTCGCTAAACATCATCTAATTAAATACAATGTTACAATGCAGTTATGAAATAAATAAGCAAGGCAAAATGGATCTCACTTATATCTACTATCCATCTAAAGGAGGCCTAAATATGATATTTTAAACGGAAGGTAAATCTGGATTTTGTATGTTTAATCCTTTAGGCGCCATTTTGGTATAGCAAGAAGATGGTTGGCTCTAGGACAAACAAGTCCAAAATCTTCACTCATATCCAACTCACTTCCCAACATATCATTCGGAAGCTTCCAGTTAAAGCAATGAACCAATTGTGCCACCACAAGCCGAACCACGGTGAGACCTAATTGCATTCCGGGACAGCCTCTGCGACCAGCACTGAACGGAATTAGTTCGAAGTTGCATCCGCGGAGATCGATGTCGCTGCCAATGAATCTCTCCGGATAAAACCTTTCTGCATAAGTCCAAACCCTTTCATCCCGACCTATGGTCCATGCGTTTATGAAGATGCGTGAGTTTTTCGGTATGTGAAAGCCATCCACGGTGCAATCTTCCCTGGCTGCATGTGGGGTCAACAACGGTCCAACCGGATGTAGCCTAAAGCTTTCTTTTACAACCATGTCTAAGTATTCCAATTTCTCCAGGTCCGATTCCTTGACCATCCTTTCCATGCCTACCACGTTTTCGAGTTCCTTTTGGACTTTCTTCATCACTTGTGGATGTCTGATGAGTTCAGTCAGTGTCCAATCGATCGCAACTGCTGAAGTATCCATTGAACCTGCAAGCATGTCCTGTAAGAATAAAATTCAGTGCCTATAATGAATGATTATGATTTGAATTATTTACCGAGAAATAGAAATGTACCAAGATAATTGCTTTGATCGTGTCTCGCTCGACGCGGTACTCATTGGTTTCTTCAGATCCCATGAATCCCAACATGACATCAACAAAGTCCTTGACTCTGTTTTCATCTTTAGATCGAACATGCTCGTCGATTATCTTCTCGAAGAAGTCATCAAAATCTTTGGCAATAATTTTCATACGCTTTGTTAGTCCCTGGAGATCAAGTGCTCTAATTTGAGGAATATAATCAGCTAAATTAAACGTAGCTGCAATCTGCATAGCCTCTCGAATCATAACTTCGAACCCCTTTTCACTAAAATCGCTACGATCATACTTCTTTCCGATGATCATCCTACACGAAATCTCGGTACTAAACGACGAGACCATAGAACTAAGATTGACAACACCAGCAGTAGCAGCCACCTCTCGAATATATTGAACACAACCATGAAGTTCTTCCATCCTCATGGATCTAAAAGAACTGATTTTGTGGTTACTAAGCAATTCCAAAGTGCACATCTTACGCATGTTGCGCCAATACGGACCGTAGGGAGAGAACACCAAGTTCTGTTGATTGTAAGAAATATGTTTGGAACAATCATGTGGGGGCCTGCTGGCGAAAACAAGGTCATGCGTCTTGAGGAATAGCTCGGCGGCTTCGGGAGAGGAAACGACAATCACCGGCATCAAGCCGAAGCGTAAGTGCATGATGGGACCATACTTCTGAGCTAATCGTTGAAAATCATGGTGAGGGTTCTTCCCTATCATCAAAAGGTTTCCGATAATTGGAAGGCCTTTCGGACCGGGCGGTAACCTCTTGTTTTTAGCCATTCTTGTCCATGTCAAGGCTTGAAAGAAAAAAACAAGTGCAACAGCAACTGCAAGAAGTGTACCTGCCATGTCCATGGTGGTCGAAATTTGCTATGGTTGAGCTTGAAGACAGACAAGTAAAACAGGCAACAAACGTTCAATAATCAATATCCATTTGATTTTGTCAATCTAATAATTAGCTTAATTAATTTTTCAATGCATTATAGTCTATCAAATGACGCATAATAAAGGTAATTTTTTTCAATTATTCTTGCATCAAATTACATTAAAGACTAAAATTTTTAAAAATTTTAAAACGTAATTTTTAAAATTTTAATTAGCCTTTCAAAATTTTTAGAATTTTTTATTAAGCCCCTCAATTTAAAAAAATTAATTAAATCCTTGAATTTTTGAAAATTTTTATTAAACCTTTTAAAAGTTTTAAAAATTTTAAGTAAACCCTAAAAATTGAAAATTTTAACTAACTCCTTAAACATAACACCAAAATCTGCCACAATGTGACCCCATCCCCCCTACCCCAATATTGTATAAAAAAAGCAATGGAAATTATATATTATATATTTTCTTCGTATTGGTTTCATTTACTTGGATTTGGTAAAGACATGGCATAAATTATGCGTGTATAAATTTATTTTTGCTTCATCATATTAGATTTAATTGCATTAGACATTCCTAAATTACAATCTTTATTTTAAATTGATTTCTAAATTTCAAAATGTTCTAATTACATCTATAAACTATCGATGTTAAATAAATCATGTCCTGTAAAATTTTATATGACATAATTTAAAATGACAGCTGTTAAAGAGAAGTAAAATATTCACATAACTTTTAAAAATTAAGAATTAAAAATTAAATAAAATTGAAAAAGTAAACGATTATTTTTGTAAAAGTTTCAAAAATCTCAAAATCAACGATTTTAATAACAAAAAGACTTTATTAATATAACATAAATAATTTAAAGATATTATTAAAATATCTTAAACTTTAAAAACCAATTTAAAATTCGATTTATAATTTAAAAATATTTATTACAATTAACTCATCATATTAATTACATTTGTTTCTCAGTAAGCGAAGCTCAAAGAATTTATTGCATGACTTAAATATTCAATAAATCTAACTTCACGTCATTTGACTTTGGCGTCCAACTTTAAAAAATAACCCATTTTAGCCTATTATTTAATTTTTGTCTCTTTTAATTTTTGAGCTTTCGGTTTTTGTCAAATCACATTAAAATGGACATAAAAGTTAATGTTTGTTAACTTTGCTGATATGACATGCACATGGATTGCCACATGGATGACATGTCAACATTTAATTAATTTTTCAAAATTTAAAATATATTAAAAATACTTTTATAAATTTTTTTATTTTTTAATAATTTTAATGATTTTTAATTTTTAAAAAGAATTTTTATATTTTTTTGAATTTTTAAAATTTTAAAAAAATTAATTAAATGCTTATGTGTTATCTACTTGACAATCCCGTTTAGGCTACATCAATAAAGTTAAAAAACATTAACATTTCCATTTATTTTAGGTAATTTGACAAAAAAATGTAAGTTTAAGGGCTAAAAAAGATTAAAAAAATTAAATGAATGGCTAAAATGACTTTTTATAGAGTTGGAGGGCAAAAAAATCAATATACCTTTTACTTTATGTCATTTGACATAAATTTGGCTTTTATTAGAAAATGTCAAACACTTTAGGGTCATATTTTACATGTCATTTTACTTTAAAATTTTTATTTATTTATTTATAAAAGGTTAGGTTGAATTTAGAGGTGCTCGTAAGACAGGTTGAGCTAGTGCAAGGTATTTAGATCACTTTTTCAAGTTCAGTCCGACTCGATTTAAGAAAAGTAAACACAGGCCCTACCCGACCCACATTTATTTAATTTTTTAGATTAATTTTTATTAAAAAAATATATAATACACTGAATACATTAAAGAAGATTAAAATAAAAGTTTTCTAATACATTAAAAAATATTTATATTAAAAAAACTAACATAAATATAATAAATGTTTTATTATATTAAAAATACAAATAAATATAATAAATATTTTATTTTATTAAATATGAACTTTAAAATTTTATATTTTGGCTTGGTTATTTAGTTGGGTAAGTTTTTTTTTTTTAAGTCTTGGACAATAGATTTAATTGTTATTGAATTAGTGATCTAATATAAATATATAATCATTATTTAACATATATAATTAATATAATATTATTTTATAACATAATATTTAGGTCGGGTCAGGCCAGATTCATAAGAGTTTTTAACCCCGGTTGAAAAAGCCAACTTCAGTTGCTGAAACGCAGTTCATTGGACATCATCCAAATACAAGGTTATAATACAATTGACTGAAAAATATAAACAAGGCAAAATGGATCTCGCTTATACCTAGAGCTAATCATGGGCCGGGTCGGGCCAGTGCAAAAAATCATACCCATTTTTTTGGTTTGGACCTAATCTGCCCAAAAAATGGGTTTAAAATTTTGTTCAAATCTGATCTGGTAGACTAAATACATTAAAATAAATGTTTCCCGACAAATTGAAAATACATCTAAAAAAAGTTTTATACTTAAATAATACTAACATATTTATAACTTAACAACAAAACAACAAAATAGTAACAACAAAATAGTAGTAATATATTAGTGAAATGGTAGCAAAACAACAACATAACAATAGTAAACAACGGCAAACAACAATAGAATTTTTTTGGTCAAATTTGGGTCGGGTCAGGTTATGCCCAGGCTAAAAAAGTCTTGGCTGAAGCTCGGCCCATTTTCTAACAAGTCTTATTTTTTTATCCAAATCTATTTTTTGAGCCTATATTTTTATTTAAACCCTTTTACTTTTCAAGAAAGTCTTTGAGCTTGAGTGAATGGCTTAGCCCATGATCGTATCTAGTTATACCTACTGTAGGTGCCTAAATATGATGTTTTAAACAAATAGTAAATATTGATGTTGTATGTTCAATCCTTTAGGCGCCATGTTGGTATAGCTAGAAGATGGTTGGCTCTAGGACAAACAAGTCCAAACTCCTCCCGCATATCCAACTCACTTCCTAACATACCATTTGGAAGCTCCCAATCAAAGCAATGAACCATTTGAGCCACCACAAGCCGAACCACTGTTAAACCCAACTGCATTCCGGGGCAGCCTCTGCGACCAGCACCAAAAGGGATTAGCTCGAAGTTGCGTCCACGGAGATCGATGTCGCTTCCAATGAATCTCTCCGGATAAAACCTCTCTGCATCAGTCCAAACCCTTTCATCCCGACTTATAGCCCATGCATTTACGAAGATGCGTGCACCCTTGGGTATGTCAAAGCCATTCACCGTGAAATCTTCCCTGGATACATGCGGGACCAGCAATGGCGCTACTGGATGTAGCCTAAAGCTTTCTTTCACAACCATGTCCAAGTACTTCAATTTCTCCAAGTCTGATTCCTCGACCATCCTCTTCATGCCGATCACGTTTTTGAGTTCCTTTTGGACTTTCTTCATCTCTTGTGGATGTCTGATGAGTTCGGCCAGTGTCCAATCGATCGCAGCTGCTGAAGTATCCATAGAAGCTGTAAGCATGTCCTGTAAGAATAAAATTTAGTACTTGTAATGATTAATTATTACTTGAACTATTTATCGAGATATAGAAGAGTACCAATATAATTGCTTTGATCGTGTCTCGCTCGACACGGTACTCATCCGTTTCTTCTGATCCCATGAATCCCAACATGACATCAACAAAGTCTTTGACTCTGTTTTCGTCTTTAGATCGAACATGCTCGTCGATTATCTTCTCAAAAAAGTCATCAAAATCCTTGGCAATAATTTTCATACGCTTTGTTAGTCCCTGGAGATCAAGTGCTCTAATTTGAGGAATATAATCAGCTAAATTAATCGTAGCTCCAATTTGCATACCCTCTCGAAGCGTAGCTTTGAACCCCTTTTCACTAAAATCGTCGTGATCATACTTCTTTCCAATGATCATCCTACAAGAAATATCAGTACTAAAAGACGAGACCGTGGAGCTAAGATCGACAACACCACCAGCAGTAGCCGCCTCTCGGATATATTGAACACAATCATGAAGTTCTTCCATCCTCATGGACCTGAAAGAACTGATTTTGTGGTTACTAAGCAATTCCAAGGTGCACATCTTACGCATGTTGCGCCAATACGAACCGTACGGGGAGAACACCAAATTCTGCTGATTGTAACAAATAAGTTTGGAACCTTCATGAGGTGGCCTGCTAGCAAAAACAAGGTCATGTGTCTTGAGGAACAGCTCGGCGGCTTCCGCGGAGGAGACAACGATCACCGGCATCAAGCCTAAGCGTAAGTGCATGATGGGACCATACTTTTGAGCTAATCGTTGAAAATCATGGTGAGGGTTGTTCCCTATCATCAAAAGGTTTCCGATAATAGGAAGGCCTTTCGGACCAGGGGGTAATCTCTTGTTTTTACCCCTTCTTGTCCATGTAAAGGCTTGAAAGAAAAAAACAAGTGTCACAGCAACTGCAAGAAGTGTACTTGCCATGTCCATGGTGGTCGGAATTTGCTGTGATTGAGGTTGAAGACAGACGAATTTATATATATCATGGCATAGAGGTTGAAGACAGACGAGTAAAACAAGCAACAACAAAGATCAAGAAAATAAGAATTCAGATTAAATGACGTATAAATTAATAATGTTTAAGTTCAATTATTCATCCATAAAAATTGTATAATAAGGTTTAATCCGCCGGCGGTTTGCAATTAGTGATGAAAATAGGACTTCATCGTATTGGTTTTATCTATCATCTACCTGGATTTGACAGCAACATGCTATGAATTAATTTTCTTCATCCTATTAATTACAACCTCTAACCTCCACCCAGATAATTAATAGTTTGATTAGGATCATATTTGATCTTATTATCCACAAATTTAATGCCATTAATTTTGTTTCAACTCCTTTTTAACTATTATTTTTTAAAATATCAATTTAATTAAATATAGATTTAGAATTCAAGTCACTTTTAAATGTCGAACAAGTCAAACCAACATAAAAACCTTAATTATTCACATAAAATCTACATTTATAATAAAATTATGAGTAGCAAACAATGGTTAAATTATAATATAGATTAAAATTCAATACTTATAGTCATACGGATTTCAACTTTTTTATTATTATAATATACTGATTTTGTATTGAATCATAATCCTTCGCCAATAAATTTTAATGTAATTAAAGTTGGATTTGAATTAAAATTCGATTTTATTTCTCTTAATTACTATATATATACACATATTCTATCTCACTTTTATTATATCAGACATAATTAAGTTTCACTGAAGTTAGTTGTTTTTCGTTTCTTCAATGATGAAATCTTTTTCATTCTTCTCTTTTTTCCTTTTATTTTTTTTTCTTAATATAGCACTATCATATCATCAAGTGGATTACGATGAATCTATGTTTAGAAATTATAATCAAATTAATATTACTCAAGGTACCGGGCCTGAAAGTATAGCTTTTGATTGTAAGGGCGAAGGTCCTTATGTTGGAGTATCCGATGGAAGAGTACTTAAATGGGAAGGACTGAAATTCGGTTGGAAAGAGTTTGCTGTTCCTTCTTCATTTAGGTATATTTATAAATTATTCATATTAGTCCTTTCTTCTTCTTTTTTCAATTTTTATTTTTATACTCATAGTTTTTTTTTTATTGATGAATTTTAAGTTTTTTTTTTGTTTATTTTATTGGATTAGGATAAGGAAAATATGCGATGGCTCAACAGATCCGAATCTTGAACCAATATGTGGAAGGCCATTAGGTTTAAAATTTCATATTGAAACATGTCATCTTTATATTGCCGATGCATACCATGGTCTTTTAGTAGTAGGACCTTATGGTGGCGTGGCTGAAAAACTTGCTACTTCAGCGGAAGGAGTTCCGTTTAAATTCACAAACGGATTAGATATTGATACTAAGACCGGAATGGTCTATTTTACTGATAGTAGTACCGTCATTCAAAGAAGGTAATTTTATATATTCTATGTTTATCATTATTAATTAAATTTGTTTTACAAATTTTATTTTATATTAAATAAATTATTTTTATGATTGTGTAGGAACGTTGATTCTTTGTTAAGGTCCCTCGATCAAACAGGAAGGTTGCTAAAATACAATCCTTACACCAAAGAAGTATCTGTGATATATAAAAGTCTAGTTTTCCCTAATGGGGTCGCATTGAGTAAGAACAATTCGTTCCTTTTAGTGGCCGAATCAACTAGAATGCGAATTTTGAAATTTAATCTCGAGAGTGGAGCAAAAGCTAAAAACATGTCAAAAGTATTTGCTGACCCAGAAGTATTTGCCGTATTACCTAGAGTGCCGGATAACATCAAGAGAAATAAAGACGGTGACTTTTGGGTGGCTTTAAATACCGGAAGATTGGAAAGTATTCAATCGGATGCTCTAGACCCGATCGGTATCAAGTATAACGAAGAAGGCACGGTTCTGAAACGTTTGGATGGACACAATGGAATGATCTTCAACTCTATTAGCGAAGTTAAAGAGTATAACCGTAGATTATATATAGGTTCTGTCACTAAACCTTATGTCGGCATCCTAAATGACTATTAGAATCGATTTTGTTAGGTAAAATGTTATAATTTTTTTTTTTTGCTACAATTAGAATTTTGGAAAGGGGATTTTTAAAAAAAAAAATTTAATTTTGCTACAACTAAAATTTAGGAAAGGGATGTTAATAAATTTTAGGATTACAACTTTTTATCATATTATTTGTTTTTATTTTATTTTAAATTTATTATGGTTTGATGTATTAATTCTATTTGTGTTTATTTTAAATTTATTATGGTATGATCTCTTAATAAAGTATGAAATTAAAGAAATAACGTGGCATGAATGACAAACTGAAGAACAAAGTAATTTGACATTATATTAATAAAGTGTCACAAATACTAGGAAAAAAATAATATTATGTCCATTTGGGTTTTATAAATAAAAAGAATATTCACTATAATGTACGAGTCTTTGAAAATAAAATTAAAGGTATAATAGCATAAATAACCCCTGTACCTTTCAGAATGGTCCCTGTGTCAAAATTTTGATTCTTTTTAGAATTCCATTGCTAAATCAAATGCATCATGAATGGCCTCTGATATAGACCTGGGATCACCATAAACATTCCTTGGAATCAAGTTTATGACCTCTTCTCTCATTGCCAATTGTTCATCCTTTGAGACTTGAAGATATTTGATATGTTTTTGCATGATTTTACTTAAAAAGGAATCTGGAATTTTAATCAAAATATGGGGCTTGAAAGTACAGCTTTTAATTGTAAAGGTGAAAGTTTTATGTTGAAGTATCCGATAGAAAATTATTCATATTACTCCTTTCTTTTCTTTCAAACTTCTATTTTTACAACTCAAGGTTTTTTTCTTATTGATGAGTTTTTAATTTTTTTGTTTCTTTGTTGGATTAGGATTAGGGGAATTATGCATGATTTGATAGATTTAAAAATTGACATTATAAGTATAATTATATTAATAAATTTAATGATTGAATCATTAAAACATTAATCGTACGCAAAAAAATATGAAAGTGCATAAAACTACTTCACTTTTACACTATAATTATGTTTATTGATGCAATGGGTTTGAAAAGAGAAAAGATTTTTTTTAGAAAGTTGAAGGGTTTGAAAAGTTATTTTTAGAATATTATGAAAATTTTAATTTTTTTAAACATAATTTTATAATTTTAAAGAATAAAATAATGAAATTTCATATTTTTTTAAATAACTTTTTCATATTTTAGTATTTTATAAAATTTTTAAATTTAACCTAACTCAACTTAGGTTAATTTTTTAAGGATTTTATGTTTTCTTTTTACATAATTATAATTTAGAAAATATTTTTATAGTTTAAAAAATAATTAATTAATTTCTGAATTTTTAAGAATTTTTTAATGTTTTTAAATTTTAATTTTTTTTCAAAATTATCATTAAAGACAGTAGTAAAAGGACCAAATGAATATTTTCACAGGGGTCAAATTAGATAAATATTATAATTCAGTGACATTATTATCGTTTACCCATATTTTTAATATTTGATTTAATGATAAAATTGAGTTTCACAAGATTTTTTCCACAGAAAGATCCTTGGCCTTTATATGTACATTACTGTGACAATGTCGGTGGGAAAATTAAAAGTAAAAAAGAAGAGCCAATATTGTAGCTTAATTCACTGGATCACTCCATCGATCTCGATCTTATTACATGGATCAATGCTGAATGGAAGGAACTTCATACATAAGAAGAAGAAAGAAACCACACAAACCTACATTGCATTATTATTGTTGATGATGACATTGGTCAATGCCTGCCCCTGTAAATCGAAGAGCAACCTCTCCTGTATCGATTTGACGACTGAGGAAGACAAGTAATGATGTAAGGCTTAGCTGATCCAGCCGAGCTATCACCGCAGGCCGGTAAATCGTGCCTGATAGCTTCGTAACTGATGCTATTACCCCAAAGAACCCTTCGATGAGACTCGGATCCGATTACTAGTTCCTCACTGATGTCGCCACCACTGCATGAATCTGCAATTGAACCATCACATAGTCTGTTATCAGCAACAACCCTGCAATTGGAGCTAAGTTCTTGAAGCAACAGCATTAGTGCAAGTAAATAAGACATTGAATAAATCAACTTTTTTTAGGTTGGGATGAAAAGAAATTTTGTTTTCAAGCTTGGGTTTTAGCTTTTGTAGACACTTTCCGATCTTATGTCAGATTGGGAATTACATTTCTAGAGTTGAAAAATGGACAAAGTGGTGATCACCAATGATAGACGTGTTATTTTCTCTTTGTCCTCAAATATAAAAAGCTACAAATTACCTCGTGAATTGTATTGTGGTAAAGTTTTTTTTCCCCAAAAATATTATGTATTGTAGTTAATTGATTTGGGATTTAGTTTTATTTGGTCTCTTTACGAAAATTTATATACTAAAAATAATAAATTTATTTGTTGGGAATAGATTTAAAGAAACGAAAGCTTAATATTTTTATAAAGGTCAATCCTTTTATCCTTAAAATGAAATAATCTGTCACTTGATACATACTATTTCAATACCATTAACTATGAATTTATGGAATTTGATTTAATCTTCTTTTTATGATAAGTGAACAATAAAATATAACTTAAAATTTTTGAGAAAATTTAATTTTAAGAACTTGAATTGATTAACTTCATTTTCATCCAATATTTATAGGATTTAAGAGGTTGCCCAATCTTTAGGTCTGCTTGAAAAGTAAGAAGATTTTGATTAAAAAGAAAAACTAAGCCCAAAAAATAGGCTTGGGTAAAAAAATAAGACCTGTTTAGAAACCGATCCGGTCTCGAGTTAGGGATTCGATGGGAACTGGGTTGGTGATACGAGGGTTCGAATGTGATGTGTTTACTGGAGTTCCTATATATATTTTTATGGAATTCCCATTATTAGAGTTTTGTTATAGGCCGGGAGTTCATGTTTGACCTGGATTTTTATGATGTATCGAAATTATTGAACTCTTCTAATACTCACTAAGGACAATAAAAGTGTATGTGTATATGTAATAATATGAGAAATTAAAAATAAAAATGAACATGTGAATTTAGTGTTAAATGATATATGTAAATTAAAAGTTTATGTTATGTTTGTAAAATGAGAGAAAAAATTTGATATGTCAATGTAAAAGTTAATTAGTAACAATATATGTTAAAGTGAAAATTATAAATTATAAAATTAATTTAAATGAAAAAATTGTGCGAATAAATATTACTAAAATTAATTAAAATTTATATATATAAAATGAGATATTGAATCCAATTGAGTACTTATTAAGCTATTCACATAGTTTAACGCGTTTTTTATTAAACGTATAGGTGATAGATAAGTTTTGAAAAGAACCGAAGATTATTCCTTTAGTTCGGACTTTAGTTTGGCATATACTTAAGTTTATTAGTAAAAAAAAATATGAATTATATGTGAATAATAATGTTTTTTAAATTATAAGTTACTTCAATTATAATAAAATAAAATATTTAAAAGTGATGATGAATTTGGTATTTTAATGTATCTCTAATTTGAATCGGGTTAAATATCTTATAACACCATATTAACAGAGATAACTCTTAGCTTTCAACCTTCCTTAAACGAAGTGTCATCGGATTACTTGGGTAATTAGTAAACATGATCTCTTGAACTAGTCAGCTTTTAGTATAAACTAAGACAATAATAATCACATAGCTTCTACTTTGAGCTTCTATTAGCCGCTCCACATTTTGTAAGGATATTATATATTGCATATTTGTAAAACCATATACCATGAATATACATTTTATTGCTAATGCATTGTTCATGTAGTGAGTTAGATTAAACTGTAAAAATATGTCATTTAACCAACCCAAGCACATGACCTTATAGATCAAGTCATCAAACAAATTTGTAATTCGGGTTTAATATTTTTATTTTATTAAAAGTAGACATGTTTAAGGATTAAGTTATCTGTTCAAACTCAAAAATTTAAAAAAAAATTCATTTAAAATATAGGCAAAGCTCGAACTTTTATATTCGAAACTAAAACTCAACTCAATTTACTTTGAAGTTGATAATATGATTTATTTTATTTCATTTTATTTTACGTAGGCTCAAAAGTCTAACTTTTTTATTGCAATGGGCTAAGACTTGGTTGAATTTAGATGAAGGTAAAAAATATGAGGAGGTATTTAAAGGGTTGACTCTCCTTGGTTAATTTCTATGTTTAATCATTATTATTAAGTTGAGTTTTAGGATTGATCTGCACAACTTTAGAAATTGGGATTTAAATAAAATCTATCCTCATAACAAGCAATTCCCTCTTGTAGTTAGAAAATTACTTTTATTCCCTTAGAAAAATATGAGCTAACAACAAACATTAAGACCAATTTTCCTCCTAGGATTAATTAACTCCCTACAGCTCTTTTTAATTCCATGCCAGAAACCATAAGCTTTCTTCACACAGTCACACTTGGGAAATTGCAGCGTCCACGGCCTGCTAAAAAAAACAATCAATCAGTTAATAATGGGATTTCAACAACAGTCAAAAACCAACCCGTCACTGACCAGAATTGATCGAGAACTTACTCGGGTCTACGGTTGTTTCTCGAGCTAATCCATTGAAGCTGCAAATTGCTCCCTGGCTTCGAAACTTGGCCCAATATGAACTAAATGCATAACTTGCATGCCAAACCACTGATACTGGCTCATAACAATCTTTTCCAGGAGCCAATGCTGCACAAGTTTCATTATCAATGCTGCAAACATTTGACAATGCGGCTGGCAAGCTCATTTCATTGACCCATGGAGCCACTTCACACCAAAGTTTCCCCTTGTAAGGTACATTGTTTACGGCCGGTGGCAGCGGTTTGTACTCAGAGATCTTCCGGTTCCCGGTGAGATCGAGTTCGTAAACCGGGGTTCCGTTAGTGTGTAGCATGCCCCAATGCCTTTCTGTTTCTGGACCTATTTTTCGGTTTTCGTCATATAAGGAAGAAATGAATGTTGGTATGATTAAACCAGGACTTTTCGGGGTCCCTAATGGCTGTTTCGATGTCATTTTTCGGATGAGATTTCGGTTATAAGTGGCTGCATTGTAAATGTTTGCCCCAGCTTGATCGATATCACCTGCGGTAGGCCAACCGGTTCTTGATATTGCTAGTCGGATGTTCCGGAAACCGAGCTTTTCGATAGCAAATGTGACTGAATCGAGCATTTGGTCTAGGAGATTTGTGTAGACTAAACCACTGCCAGGGTCAGTATGCGTTATGTTACCTCCGAAAAGAGCAAAATCTAAGCTGATGTTCGTTGGATTAGCAGACCACGCAAAATAAGGGTAAACATCTACGAAAACAACTGATTTCGTTCCGTTCACGAATTTCAGCAACTTTGGCATCACTGAATCTGATATATCAGACTGAAACGTACTGTTCGATGGCGGAAACCTTGTCTGCACCACGTCCATTCCTAACGTCGTAGAGACCTTGACGTTTTTAACACCATGAGCAGTCAGGGCACTCTTAATCCCACGCATTGCAGGCACAAGGCTCTGCTCCATTGTCCCATTGACATCCATGTTGGAGTTGACGACTTGATCCCCGACCAACACGAACCGGATCATGGTATCCGGATAGTGAGGCAGGATGTTGTTTCGTACCCATTGTTCGGCCATGGAATCGTTCGAACCAATTCGGATTATATCATCGTTAGGAACCGTAACGGCGACATGGATCTTGGTTCCTGACAAGAGTGTCAATATTTCAGGGTTGGAATCATTGAGCTTTATTTGGCCAACTTTAATGGATTTCATGATCTGAATTGATTCATATGGCGATGGCAAATTGTCCCCTTCTCGACCATAGTTTACTCCAATCTTGCCCGACATTTCTGCCACTGTTAATTAAAAGCAAAAAAAAGAAACCAGCTGAAATAACACTGTTGATATATGCATAATGCATACATACACATATATAATATACATACATATAACATACATACATTTTGTATGGGATTTAAGGACTTACAAGAAACAACAAGAAGAGAAGAGAAGAGGAGAGGTAGAAGAGCCATTAGTGATGAAGAAGCTTTTTTTCAATTGTATAATGTAATGATTTTGCCCTAAAAGTGCTCGGCTTTTAAAGAGAAGAGAGGCAAGTCCCCAAGCCCCAAGAACATGGGATGAATTAAATAGAAAGTAGCAAAGATTGCTCCATAATCAATCCGATTATTGTATTTTATGTTATACAAATGTACAATAAATTTCAAAAAAATAAAAAATTTATATACACACCAAATATATATAAATATATTTTTGAATCCAGAAATTATTTTTTAATATCAATTTTATATATAAAACTTGAGATATAAATATATATAGCACCTATGGTAAAAGTTAAAGGTGGGTATATTAATTTGTCAAACAAAAGCTAAAGATTATGAAGTAAAAAGTAAAAATGGGGTGTTCTTGTCTCATTGATATAATATATGCATTAATTATTTGGCATTTAAAGCAAGTCAGTTTGCCAAGGTTGGAAGTTAAAGATTTCTTCTTGAATGTCTTCTGAGTGCCATTTATAAAATCAAACATAAAATTGGATTAAATAATTTTATGATCCATTCCACACCATGATTGAGGTTTAAAAACAAGACCAAATTAAGGTTCGACTCTTTCAGATCTTTGGTTTTCGTATTATGGGTTGACTTGTGATTTCCTAAACCCAATTTTAGGACTAATATCAATAAATAAAAATGGTTGAATTATAAGTTGCAAGCTCCCACTCTCTTTAGATTTATTTCTAAATTCAAGAAGTAATCCTTATGTGTTTTAAGAAAGGGAAATATTTTTTTTTACCGTGAAAATCTATCTGAATTTTTTTTTTATCATCTTAAATGGGATTTTATAAAGTAAGTTTCTCGACCAATATATTAATCTTATTTTAAGTTGTGTCTCTTCCTAAAAGATGTCTTTTCTTATTAATGGTGATAAATTTGATAGTTTTCATCCTTCTAGAGAAATAAGCAAGGTGACCCATAACTCCGTATCTATTCATTCTTTTTATAAAATACCTTAGCCTCGTGATTTAATATGTCTATCACTATAAGGTTTGTTTTTCCTTGAAATGCTCAAGAATATTTTAGATTTATCTCACCTTTTTTTATCAATTACATCATTATTTTTCTTAGAGCTGACAAGATATATCCGTTAATTTTATAAAAAAAAAGTCCTTAATAATTTCTATCTTAAATCAAGTAAGAAGATTAGTCTTCAAAATAAAAAATCTTCTCTCACCCAACGCTTCAATTGTGATAAAAAACTTTGGATCATTAGTTTTCTTGGTATCCAAAACTTACGGATTGGAAAGCCAGCATGTTCTCCCTAGTTGGTAGACTTGTTCTCATTAAATCTATTATAGTTGTCATTTCCTTTTATTTTATGCAATGTTGATGTAATTTTCTTTAAAGTGGATCTAAATCTAGTAACAAATTCTATTGAGTAATTTGACACAAAGTTTAAAAGAGATGGGGGCTTGATATTAGGCAAATGAGATTCATTCATAAACAAAATAAAACGATTTCTTTAAATAAACTTCTAAAAATCCAAATATTTAAACAATTCTACCACTTGTCACCTCTCTTCCATTACTTGTAAAGCTATTAGGAGTGCCCAACATATTATAGATCATTGAGAAAAATCTCCTATCTCACTCTCACTCAAGTAAGATGGCTTCTTTCTTCCGTTGGATGGCATAAGTTGAATGCTAATGGATCTTCGTATTGAGACTTGAGTGGTGCCGATGCCATCACCTGCGACCACTGTGGTAATTGGGTTGTGGAATCTTATTGTTTTAGTGGCCATACTACCAACATGGTCTTTGAACCACGGGCTCTTAAACATGTACTCTCCTTTGCTAGGCAAATGAGTATTGATAATATTATTGTTGATGCTATCATTAATCTATGTACTAGAAAACAAAACGTAAGTTGGGAACCAAACAAATATATGGTTTGAACAAAACTGAAAACAATAATCAAACATTATAATAACAAATGTTAAAAGATTACAATTCTTCTCTACTTTCAATTGCTCCACCAAACAAAAAATAGGGTTAACTAATTTTGAAGAATTTAATGAAAAAAAATAGCTCTATTGGCTTAGTTTTAGCACAACAAATTGAATCAATAAATATATATATGTGACCACATAATAATATTTTGCTACCAACTCAACAGCAAGCTCGCAAACATGGCGTTTTTTCACATTCCCTCATGGTGTTTTTTCAACAGTCCGTACCTCTTTAAAAAGCCATTCCGGGTTGTTCAATATCCATCACCGTGTATCGTTCGAGCTCGACGTGTGCTGCGGTTCCGATGTTCTTGGTGAGATGCTCGACTGTGTCCCGTAACGTGACGTTGTATCACCGAACGTCGTCGAACTCCCTTCGGTTGTTTGCCATCTTTGTAGAGCCTGAGAGAGGCTCATATCGAGGTCAATGCCTACGGTTTCATCTTCCTCTTGGTTCGTCGGTTTCCATTGCTGAACAAATGGGCTCAGCACGTTGACTGCATGGCTCATGTCGGGTCTCTGAGATGGCTCACGAAGTGTGCAGTGACCTGCTAGCTCAGCCACCTTGAAGATGCTCGCCAATGTCTCGCGGTCCTCATCGTTGTCCGCGTTACATTTGATTGTTTCGTCGAGGTTTTTCGGGATTTCGTCTTTATTGATTAGTATTCTGCGGAACCATGTCACTAAATGTGCTTCAGGTAAGGTTTCATCTAAAGCTTTTCTACCTGTGATTAGCTCCATTAATACCACTCCAAATGCATACACATCCACCTTAGTAGTCACCCTTCCAGTTGCTGTTAAGATTTAAGAAAAAAAATCAAAAGAAAAAACAAAGTACACATTTGTTCATAAACCCTTTTTAGCATTTATCAAACAACAAACGGGCATAAAAATCATATCATTCCCTTACTGCGACACTATGTTATTCCGACTCTTCGTACTTTCGTAAAGTACTAATATCCTATGCATATGTGAATATGATTTCCCGATATGATCTTCTAAAACTATTTAGTTGTACACCTATACTAACATTATTCTATACTAATAGAAAATCGAATATACTCGTATCCAACATTCACTTAAAACAAATTGAGGGAAGGATCCACATACTAGCATATTCAGGAGCAAGATAACCAAATGTGCCAGCCAATCTTGTCTCCACAGAGTGTTTGCCATCAGGTGCATTTCTAACCAGTCCAAAATCAGCAACTTTAGCCCTCATATCATCCCCAAGAAGTATGTTTGAAGGCTTCAAATCCCTGTGAATGAAACTTTGTTGAGCCAAAGAATGCAAATATTCCACCCCTCTAGCAACATCCAATGCAATAGTGAGCCTTTGCTTCCATGTGAGCGGCGAACCGCCGATCCGTCGGAAGAGATGCTGACTAAGGGTACCACGGGGCATGTACTCATAAACCAAAAGCCTCTCATTACCATTGATACAATAACCTAAAAGAGCAACCAAATGCCTATGCCTAACCTTTGAAAGCACTGCAATTTCAGCTTGGAACTCAGCCATTCCTTTAGTACCTTTACCAACACATTCCATCCTTTTGACTGCAATTTGTGTCCCATCATGCAATACACCTTTATAAACAATCCCAAATCCACCTTTCCCTAATATATTAGCTTCACTGAAATTATCAGTCACTTCTCTTAAAACCTCAATGGAGACCACAATATTCCCACCATCAAACGCTTGTTGATTGCTTTGAACATTACTGGTTTGGCTTTGGTTTTTACTGTTATTCTTTCCAACACTCACTGCTACATTCTTAAAAATTCCTTTCTCAGTATCATTATTCTTCTTCATCTTCCCACGTTTCTCATTTTCCCTTTTCATTACGTATTTGCAAGAAACAAAGGAGATTATAGCAAATAAAACCACTGCACCAATAGCAAAGCCAATAATAATACCCTTGAGAGTCTTACCTTTGACAATGCCACTAGAGTTTCCAGAGCTTCCATCACTAGAACTTGAATTTCCTCCACCAGAACTTGAAGTTCCTCCACTAGAAACACTAGGACTACCGGAACTACCACCAGGAGGACTATAAACAACTTGTTTTCCAAGTAAGCTATTCCCTGTATGAACAAATTTCACTGAACTAGAAAATTTTGGTATATCTCCACTGAGATTATTATTGGACACATCAAAAAGCTGTAAATAAGTTAACTTAGTGAGACTATCAGGGATTGGACCAGATAACTTATTATCATTCAAATTCAGATTCTTCAACTCCTTGAGTCCCCCAAATGAAGGAGAGATCCTCCCAAACAAACCTTTTTTGGCAAGGTTCACCGTAATAACATTCTTTTGTACATCACAAGTAACAAAAGACATTTTACAAGCATCATTTCCTTCCCAACTATCAGAAAGCAAAATTGGGTACCCAAAACCACCCGCTATTTCAATCATTGTCGAAACTTGAGGATCACAAGGAGCCCCATTGCTATTACAGAAATTATTGCTTCCATTGATAGCAACTCTCGAAACTGAGCTAGGAAACTTTGGGAAAGGGCCTTGTAATTTATTATTATTCAATGAAACATTCTTCAAACTCGAAAGGTTAAACAAGGATTTCGGAACTGGCCCTGTTAATTGGTTATCTCGAATCTGCAGATCGAACAGGTTTTTACATTTAGACAAATCTGGGATCGGACCAGTAAACATGTTGACATGAACCCAAGCTTGAGCCAACTCTGTCATGTTGGATAAAACATCTAAAGTCCCCGTGAAACCAAACCCAGTATTTTGATTATTGATCCATAAGTTTTGAATCATGGAACCGCCTAATGAAGCTGGTAATGTACCGTTCAGATTGTTGTATGATGCCCTTAAACTTTGTAAACTGCTTAAAGATCCGAATATATCAGGCAAGTCACCATATATATTGGTATTCCCTAGTCCAAGCTCGACCAGGGTTGTCAATTTAGATATATTCGGGAAACTCCATGGACTTAGTTTCGGGTTTTCACTCAAACTCAGCGTTTGAATGCTTGATAAGCCAGCGAATGCATCGGGGGTGATCGAAGTGAAGGCATTGAAATCAAGGAAAAGCTTTTGTAAGTTGGATAATTTGCCGAACGATGGGATGTTCCCCGATATGGAATTGCGTTGAAGCGACACGCTTCGGAGCTCGGACAAGGTGGAGATTTCCGGTGAAAGGGTACCCGACACTGATTTAGATGCCAAACTGATGTAAGTGATACGGTTGGATTTATCACAACTTAGGCCTTGCCAGCTACAATAATTGTTTGCCGTGGAGGTCGACCACCCTTTGGGAGTGGGTTTGAAGGCTGCAGCTATCTTCAAAATGGCAGCACTGTCGTCCCCGGCGGAAGCTATGACGGCCGAGATGATAAGGAGATGGAGGAGGAGGTGATGACGGTGACGGTGGTGGTTCGGTATTTCCATTTTTTTAGCGATGAAAAAAAAAACTGAAAAACCGGGCTATAACGAAATGAACAAAGTAACAAACAGTGCTTTTACATTACAGAGAATAGAAAAGGGAATTTTTATTCGTAATATATTTAATTTTTTTATTAAATTATGAAAAAAAAGTGGGTTTATTTTTTTGTTTAATTATTACTTAACATGGAAATAAAAAAAAATTCATATTTAATTCATTTTTACTAAATATTTTAAGAACTTTCCATGCAAAAATATTTAATTGTTTGTTAAATATACTTATCGGAAAAAAAATAGATAAATCGAAATATTTATATTAGTATTTATTACCATCTTTATTTATTATATATAAACTTCAAAAGGTAATTAATTATGAATTATTAGTTCTTAAGTCGATATTCCTTTCCTTATTTATAAATAATAATAATTTTTTTAGCTAATAAACATGATTATTCTTTTACATTTTTTTTAAAAAAATTTCAACTCCAACTCTACTTTAAACATCACACGATGATATAAAAAGAAAATAGATTGAGTAAAAATTCCAATTAATAAATTATAATTATTTTGGGATTAAAATAAAAAAAATAATTTGACGATGTCAAATAATATAGAAGAAAAAAAAGGGCTATTTTATAGATGGTGTGGTAATGCATAGAGTTGGGAGATGTAATAAAAAGCGAGGATTACATTAACGAAACGACCGCCATCTTTATATAATTTATTTTCGCATCTTGTGTTTGACCCCATTTTTGAGGCCTCAAAAATATCAATTGTCCCACATTTAATTATTTATATTTATTTTAAAAGTTGAGTTATTCGTATAAGCTGGTTCCAATAAATTTAAATTGATTTAATCGAATTTAATTTAATTTATATTTTTATTTAAAAAATAATAAATATCAATATCAGCACCAGTAACATGAGACGAGCAGCAACAACACAATAACCTATATGAGTTATAATCAAGAGTATTATCATGATAACCAAAATTATGAAGAGTTATACCATTATAACCAGAACTTTGGTTTGGTGAGAGTGAAATTGTTTTTAAAGTATTTTGGTTATATTGTGGAAATTAGTCATTTAAGGATTTTAATTTTGAAGGTCATCACTAGTACCACATACCAATACCATGATAATCAGGATTAAGATGAGCATCAATGGCAAAAGAATTGCCTGAACTTTTGGGAAAGTTAATTGGATACATATAAAATTACTTGCTAAATTTTATTGGCTATGTATAAAATTACTTTTTAAATTTTACTGAAAGTTAATTGTAAAAAAAGTAACATAATTTCTTAAATTTTAATAAAAGTTAATGGTTTTTATAGTTGCTATTTTAAGTTTTGTCTTTTGTTAAAAATATGTTAGCCTTTTATCTAAATCGAAGAGAGATTAATTAACCCTCTAACAAGCACATTAAGAGAGTACAATAAGCATACTAAATAATTTTAGTGGCACTAGTGGTTAGCTTTCAACAAGCACACTAAATACACTAAAGGATTTGGCAGAAAGTTAGAAACTAATATTGCTCAAACTTTAATTTTTGGGACTTCTGGGAGGTCTCTTTTATAACAATTAAGCCCTTTTGATCCAATAGTTAAGATTGATTAAAATGGACGATCAAGATCGTTTATAAAATTATATACAAGGCTAGATCTTTTCAGAGTTTCTGGAATGTTCTATTTGATTATACAATATTCTTATATTTTCTTTAGACTTTTAAAGGTTTTTAAGGTCTTCTCATGTATTCTAGCATTATTTGAAGACTTTTAAAGGTTTCTAAGTATTTTACCGCTATTCAAAACGTTTAAAAAATCCCTTTAACACTTTCTTCTAAAAATTGTATTGTTTTAGAATTGTCACACTTGAGGGGCCTCCCTAGGTCTTTAGTGGCCTTTGTCTATACTTGAGGGCCTTTGCCTAGACTTGGGTCGTCTACTCAGCAACTTCGGGTGCCTTACTCACAGGCATGCCCTGATATTCTCCCTACTCGATCTAGCAATGCCGTCGTTGCTAAGGGTGCTTCGCACTCAGTTTCTCATACAGATCCAAACATGAACGATTTCTTCAAAGCTTCAACTCCAAGCGTTCTACACTTGGCTCCTCATGAATAGTTCCAATGCTTACAACATGAGCGACTTCTTCAAGGCTTCGACTCCAAGTGTTCTAGTATCAGCTTCAAATGACCATTGCTTCCTTTGATGGAACTTTTAGTCTTAATCTCGTCACTCTTATGTTGTTGAGACTATTTTCGCTCATTTTGTTGCATTTTAATTCATGACCAATAACTCTTATATGATATTTTAAAAATATTTTTATATAAAATATTTAAATTATTTCACATATTTAAATATAAATATTTTTTACATTATAAAAGTTGATTATAAATTAAATAAAAAAATCATTTGATGTAAATGATCACAGATTTTTAACTTACTCCATAAATAGTTCAAACAAACTCGTATCAGTTTTCAATTTCACCCCTTTTTTTTCCCCTTACTTACCCCTGCATTTGTCTTTATTACATTAGGTAATAACACAATAAAATCCACCCGTCATAATTTTACTCTCTTTTTTAATACAATGGCAAAAACAAGACAAATCATGGATTTCCTTGTCTTCTCAATGCTTCCTTGGAAGCCCATTTCAATTCTCCATGGTTCTCATTACAAACATCAATTTGTTGAAAAAGATTTCTTAGAACTAAGATGTCATCCTGAATTGGTTTAGCTTCCCAGTCCACCTTGTTCTGCTTGCCTCCAATGATTTTGCTCACTGATCTGTCTTTTGTCCATATAAGTGCCGAGGTTATGGCTTCCGAATGAATCGGACCATAAGTAGCTTCCGAATGACGCTGTGGCTTTGGTTGAATATTTCTCGCACAATTCTCCGCGTTTTAAAGTCATGTGTCCTAATGCTTACCAAGGAGTTCCTTCTGCACCATCCAATGAAAACGTTGTGACTTGTAGTTGATCTAACTCTTGTCAATACTAGTGTTACTCTCTTCCTCTTCTCCTCTGGGGACTCCAGCTCGAGAATGCCTTAAATGGTGTCATGCGTTGCAGTGGTGGCTAGGCTAATGACTAAAATCGGGTTGGGGGTTACACCTTCCAGCACTACTTTATTCCTATGGACCCATATGTTCCATGGTGAACACCTTGGTCTCTCCCTCCTCTCCTACATATCTGATCTTGAACTGAACTTGTATGATCAGACAGCACATACGCAGTCCTAAGGGATATTCATACCAAACTGCCTAGCAAAAGTGCACTTGCGGAATGAGTGGTCCACATCCTCTTTTTCTTTATGGCATAAGGGACATTTTGGATCCATTGTTCCAATTCTTGTGTGAATTTTTTGCCGTCAATGATAATGGATTGTTGAGAATATTTATAACTATTGTTTCACACTTATATTGAAGTCATGATACTAATTTACTGTTTTCAAAATCGCGACATTGCACCAACAAAATTGCAATGCCATGTTCTTGTCGTTGATGTCGCGACATGAAACTTTCATGGTCACGACGTCAACTTGATAAAACTTGAAAGCTTTACATTTTAATGTTTAAATGGTTTCAGGTTATCATAGAAACTTTCGTAAGCTCGTATAACCCCAAATATGAATATAAAGCATGTTATATTGATGTATTAATTGGAATAATTTGTTATAAATTATGGGAATGTATCATAATTGTAGTTGTAATTGTTCCGGCAACAAACATAACATTCTATAACTTGAACCCGATAATTGAATCGGATATAGAATGTTACATCTACTCCCCTCATAAAAAATTTCCTATTTAAAAGATTGATTCCTTCAAAATATGATCTCACCTCACTCTATCTATTGTGGTGATGCTTTGTACCTCCCATCTGAATGTCATAATTTTACTGATTGGCTTATTACATGTTAAATGTGTTAAGCTCATGCATTATAGTACACGAAATAATATTTTAAATATCCAAATAGATATTGAAAAAAATAAAAATACCACATTAAAAATTCGATCAAAGTAGACATACCATTTATGATATTATCTTTTAATTAATTCAATCGAATAGATTAAAATATTTCCATCCATCAAAGTCTTTTTTTCTTGAAAAATTCAATTGGTTTAAATAAAATTGAAAGTAAAGATTACTGTTAATAGTAGTTATTTCTTCTAATAAAACAAGCGGGTGATGGTTTTAATTAAAGGCACGTATACATCAAAATCATACATATTTATTCAAATACAGTTTAGTTTTCCGCTTTTTAGATTTCAAAAATTTAGGTTAAAACGTTAGCATTATTAAAATGATTTTGTTAAATTCAAATTTATTATAACTTTATTTTTTTAATTAGGTTAACAATTTGACTTAAATTTTAAAATTTAAAATATAATAGAATTAAATTCCTAAAAATAAAAGTGCATGGATTAATTTCAAATTTGAAAAGAATATAAGGATCTATGACATATTTTAACCTTTCTCAAATAACCTGACTTTTGACTTTTGGGCTTGGATAAGGAACCATCTTCGACAAATTTAAATTTAACAAAAATAAACCCTGATTGGGATAAGCCCATAAAAATTGTGTGGCCCAAACCCATATTATTTCCCGCCAAACTCAGTCATGGCTTTCCCGCCATAGTTATGCTTATCATCTCAGTCCTGCCCGCCACTCGATCGTCTCTCTTTCTCTCTCACACACACCGTTTTTGGTTTAGGGTTTTAACAATGGCGGATGTAAAGGAAATCTCTAAGAAGCGGAAGCGATTATCCTTTCCTGTAACTCGTTCGTTAATTGGAAGCTTCATTCGTAGCAAATCCCAGATTCAAAGCGGAAGCCAATCCCAACACGGTAGAAACCACCATGATCAGCAACCCATTGTCAAGAAACTGAAAAACAGCTTACCAGATGAAGATTCATCGATGGGGTACGGTTTATCCGCCGTTTCCATCAAAGATCTCCGTTTAAGACGGGTCTTCTCTCCCTCTTCCACCGATGGAGTGATTCCTGACAGTTTCGATGATACTGAGAATCTGGGGAAACCTCAGATTGCTGGGATTCACTTGGGTGTAACCCAAGAACCGTTGGAAAATGGAAGTTTTAAAAAGTTGGATATGTCGAATGAGAATTTTGTGCAGTCGACACCACCAGATGCTGAGATCTTTGGAGCTGAACCAGTGGTTGAAAGAAACGGAGGTGGATTTTCAGATCAGTTCTTAGAGAAGAAGCCATGTGAAAAAGGCTTTCATCAGCAGAAAGATGCCTTGAACAATTCAATGAAATCAGTAAGATTTTAATATAAATTATTTTTTTTTCCGTTTAATTTAATGCTTGGTTGATACTTTTTGCTATTGGTTTTGTTTCTGTTTTTGGAATTCCTCCTTAAATTGTATGTTTTTTTATACCCATATGAAAAATACACAAGAATTATTGTTGAGTAGAGCTTTTAACTTGAGTTATCAAGCGAGTCGAGTTCAACTATTTTAATTTAGCGAATTTGAGTAGTTCAGTTTTTATTGTTATGGATATTGAATCAAGTTTCGAGTTGAGCTTGAGCTTCATCTATTTTGAATTTGATTCTTGATAATTAGTGCCTATACATATATTGCTAATTTTGTTTAGTAATGCTGGTTGCTCGTGTATTGTGGACTAGGTTCTTAAACCTTGTTCTCGTGCGAGGCTTTTCAGAACTCCAGGCTCATTCAGCTACAGAAGATTGCTTCCTTACTTGATGGATATAGAAAAAGATCATTCTGGTAAATTCTCTGCAGTTTTCTCTTTGCTTTTTCTCTCTTTCCAAACAATCAAATATGTTGTCGAAACTAAGACAAACATTCTTGTATGTGATCTTTACAGGTTCCCAAACAATGGGTCACCCTCAAAAACCCGAGAAGGGTTTCGAGGACGAGCATCTCTTGGCTTCAAATGGTCCAAAATCATTGCCAGATAAGACAACTAGCTGCTCCTTGGTGGTTCAAGATACTGATTATGGTAAGCCGTTAATTGCGGCATCAGTCGAGTCCTTTACCTCAAGGGACGATGAGGCTTCCTCAATGCCAGTGTTTAATGGAGAAATTGAGAAACTTGAGTTGCAAGATTCTTTTGAAGGCCAGAATCTGAATTGTTTGAAAAACTGTTCATCTTCAACTATAGAGGATTCTCATTTCAATGAGGAAAATTTAGTTGGTGTGGTTTCTAGTAATAAAACATCGACAGATAACATCGAGGTTGCAAAGTTTAGTGTTGAACATCCTTGCAATGCTCAAAGTGTTGAAGTTTTGGACCAGAATTTGTCTACACTTAATAATAAGTGTGAATCTTGTGATTATGAAGTTACAGAAAGTTCTGAAGATGACACAAAGAGTTCTGAGATTCAAGGGATGCCGAAAGCCACCATTTGTAATTCCTTTGAATGTCAGCACCTGAATTCTGTGGATCCTGCATTATCTGAAACGGGAGGAAAAGGAAAATGCAGTTTACAGCAGAGAGTTGACATTGATGGTGAAGTTGTGGAACGCATTGAAGACTTAAGTGGAGAATGTATGTCAATGACACCGCCTGATGTCAATACGTCCTCCAAGGACGAGACTGATGGTAGCAGAGGCAACACGGTGGATAATGTTTCACAAGGTGTAGGTCAAGTTACTGAGAAGTCGACAAATGAAATGCTTCACAGAAATAACGGTCAGGGCCATGCTAAAAGCCCAGACTCAAGTCCTAAAAACAAGACGGTAAGCTTCTATCTACCTACCAGTGTTTCTGGTTATGGTAGTTATTTGCAGTGTCTAATTTGCTGACTCTATAAGTGCATGTTATACTAATTAAAGATGAATGATTAAAGACATTTCATGCTAATGTCACTGTGGCTGTGATGTTTAATAGGCTCCAAACGCACACTTGCATCTGAAGTTATCTAAAATTCCGGGTTCATTCAGTTATAGTCGGTTGCTTCCGTATTTGATCAATATAACAAGTCAAAACTCCAGTGAGTCCTAATTCTCCCATTCAGATAATACTGTTGTTTTACATTTAGATCAGAGCCTAAGTATTTTTAACCTTTTTCTTTGATTCTTTACTAGGTGCTTCTGGAAATAATCAGTCACTGAAAGTTGAGAAGAGTTCCAAAGAAAAGCCACTTTCACTGTTCATTACTCCTGCCAAAGACACATCAATGCTAACTTCCAATGACAGAAGTTGTCCCGTAGAGCGTCATAAGGGTGATGATATTAAGCTAGATGTGGTTGCAGCATCAGTTACGAGTACTTCTGACCATAAACCAACAGAGTCTCCTCCTAAACAAGTAGCTGAATCCCCGATGATAATGAATTTACAAGAACCAGGACCACCTGTAAAACCTTCTGCATTGGATACAAGTCAGAAGTTAGAAACTAGGCTTAAAGATGTGGTTGAGTCGCCAGCCATGTCATCAAGCTCTCCAAGAGAAGAAGATGCTAAATTAGTGGCTAATCAGTTACCTCTTGAAACCGATGCGAACTGCATAAAGTCTACCGAGAAATGTGCAAACCATGAAAAGCAAATTGAAGCTAGCTTTGTTGAAGCCTCTATGCCTCCTAGAATTCCTTCTGCTAGTCTTCAAAAGGGGATCCTTAAAAGAAACCCACGTGGATGCAGAGGTATTTGTACTTGTCCGAACTGTTCTTCATTTCGGCTTCATGCAGAGAGGTCATTTGAGTTCTCAAGAATTCAGATGCAAGATGCTGAAGAAGTGGCTTTAGATTTGATTAAAGAGTTATCTTACCTACGGAATATGTTGGAAAAATCCGCTTTCGTTGCCAAAGATCAGACCAACATTTGCATCGATCAGGTGAATATGACATGAACACCACTTCTTATACTTAGCTTTCAAATATAGTGAGGTAACTGGAACTCTTAATCAAAATAATTTGCAAGTATCATAGAAAACCAAAATGCCTGAATGTTTTAGATGCTTTGCTGCGGCTACCATTATTGCAGTAAAAATCTTTTTGGCTTCTTTACCATATTAGATCACACACTAATAGCGCGAATGTCAAGTCCTTCTCTAAGACATGAAGTTTAACGTTCTTACAAAGTTTATTTTCATTTCATTATTATCCATATACCTGTCATAGATTGTTCTCACTACAGAAATTCGTGCTAAAACTCTAATATGCTCGATTCAGGTCAAGGAAGCTTGCAAGAAAGCCTCTGATGCTGAAGAACTTGCCAAAACCCGACTCAGTGAAATGAACTATCATCTAAACATTCACTGCAGAATCCCAGTAAGTACTTTACACTTTTCACTCCATTAAAGAAACATCTCTGAATCATTTATCTGCCATTGCCCCTCCCTCCCCACTAATCTCCTGCTAAATTACTACATATTAGTATCATCTTATGGTTTCTTGCACGCCAAGCAATCTTACTTCCATCTTGTTCATGTAGTGTGAGCAGCGACCAAGCGTGAGATTTACCGATTATGTTGAAGAACACGTCATCCATCCGATAGCAGACTCATCGAACAAATAGTTTCAACATAAGAGTTGTTCTTTCTTTGTACTTGTTACTTTATTAGTTAGCTTTGATGATGATATCCCCGTTTCATTTCCAAAATAGCATCTGCCTATATTGATAGTGGTCACACAGACAGCATATTTGTACACCGTTTTTCCATGTAAGAGAAACAAAAATGTATGTGAAGAAAAAGGTGATTTTTGAGTCGCCATTCGATCAATTTCATTAGGTTGAAACTGTTGGGAACATCGTTTTGTTTTAAATTTCGTTATGAATTGATGAGAGATTATGAGTAATTTTAAACATTATGTAAAAAAAGAACAGATATAATTAGAATCTATAATAAAATTATTCAAAAAAAATAAACATAAAATACAGCATCTAAAAAAAATAGACGGATCCATGAAAAGTCAATGATAGATAAAAAAACATGAAGTACTGAGATGAAACTAAGTATTAACTATAAAAATTAAGAAACAAAGTACTAATTTAATATGCTGGTTGCAGACAAAACCATATATAAATTCTGGGCAATGTGGTGTCTAATATCATTTTATTTTTTTATTTAATTTGATATAATATAATATTTTTTATTATGATTGGATTTTAACTACCATGTCAAAAGAAAATTTTAACTACCGCTTCAATTAATATAACTATTAAATATAAAAATAAATTTAATAGTTTTCCATTATAATTTTAAAATAAACAAATAAAATTTATTTTTATTTTACTTTAATATTCCCGTCCCCCACCCCCCGCCCCCCGCCCCCCAAAACTTTAAATGTTTATAATCATCCTTTTTTATTCGGTTCTTCAATAAATTTTATCATTCCATTTAAATCGACTTTTATGTTTATAATGATTTTTTTATTCACATTTTGTCGTTATTAAAGACTAATCTTTTAAGATGATGATTTTTGCACTCTAATTTTATAGAAAAAAATATTTTAATTATTTATTTAATTTTTTATTAAAATCACTTAGAAAATCTCTCATCTAAATTGTAATATAATGATATGTCAATATTTAATTCATTTTTAAAATTTAAATTTTTTTATATATTCTTAATGATTTTAATTTTTTTTGAATTTTTAAAATTAATTAAATATTAAGATATTATCCATATGTTATATACTTATATGTCACGTTAATAAAGTGAAAAAAACATTAATTTTAAGAAAAAATAGATTTAAAAATTAAAAAAGAAAAATTAAATGAATGAATAAAATAATTTTTTTAAATGCAATATATTTTACTAATATTTGTTAATTATAACATTGGATTTTTTTAAAAATGGGATGAAATACCTATCTTTAAAAGGTTAAAAAGCAATCATGGCCTTATAATTCTCATTTAATACAAAAAAGATAAATCAATCGATTCGATGAATTACTTTAAAAAAGTCAATTAATTAGTAAAAAAAAGAGTAGCAGAGGGTTATTCATAACAAGCGCCAATGGGGAACAGGATAATGCGTGATCACCATAAATTGTTAAAAGGACTCCATCACTGTTCCGTACAAAGTCCCTCTTATGAGTTAATATGATGAGTTAAGCCCCCCCACCATTGAAACCGACAAACTGCGGTGTAAAAGTTAATTTTTTTAATTAGAAAACCCATTTTTTTGTTTTTTCTTTTCTTTGCTAAAAGCCTAAAACCCCATTGGACTTTTCTACACTATTATTAGCTTACTTCTTCAAAACCCTCAGTCTTCCCAGTGTTTGTTTCAGTTTTCACTGTAGAAAAGAAAAGGCAAAAAAAAAAAAAAAACCCTTTGTTTAAGTTTCTTCATCTTTTTCTTCTTGTTTATTGTTCTTAGTTATGGACATTCAAGATCATGGGAAAAATCATCCCTCAGGTTTTTTTTTTTTCTGTCTTTTTTTATTTTAAATTTTTTGTCATTATTTTCTGGGGTGGTTGAAGTTTTTTTGGGTGCTTTTTCTTGGTTACTCATTTTCCTGGAAAAAAAAACATTTCTGGGTTTTATTGTTTCTTGAAAAATTGCAACTTTTTCCCTTCATTATGCCTTTAGGGACTATTTTGTTTGTGTGGGTTTTTTTTTCTTGTTCTTCTTTTGGCTTTTAGTTTCTTATTTTTTCTATTTTTAGACTCACATTATGTAAAAAATTACTGTCATTGTTTACAACCCTTTTTTTTTTTTTTTTCATTTTTTCATATATTTTAAGGACTGGTTAATGAAATAAGCTTTGATATTTGCAGGGCATGAGAGCCATGGAGGAGTTCATTTATGTCACAAATGTGGGTGGCCTTTTCCAAACCCACATCCAAGTGCAAAACAGAGGCGTTCTCACAAGAAGATATGTGGAACCATTGAAGGTTATAAGCTAATTGATTCAAGGGATATTATCACTCATTCAACTCCTTCAGATGAGGAACCACTTTCAGATGAGTCTCATAAAATCCCCTGTAAGTTAACCAAGTTCCCTTTTCTAAGTTATGAAAACAACACTCTTTGCATAAATGGTCCTTTCGAAGGTAAAAAGTTTCAATTTTGTGCCATATAAATGGGCCAGTTTGTTGTATTGTATGGAGTTTTGGTGAATCTAGTTGCCCAACTTCCAATTTCAAAGGTGAAAAGTTTCAATTTTGTGCCATATGAATGGGCCAGTTTGTTGTATTGTATGGAGTTTTGGTGAATCTAGTTGCCCAAATTCCAAGAGTTATGGAAAAATCCAAAACTTTTGAGCTCATTATGGTGTCTTTCAAAGGTTAAAACTTTAATTTTGATAGATATAAATAGGCTAGTTGGGGACAATTTGTTGGGTTGTAAGGAGTTTATGGAGAAGAACGAGATTCCTTTTTTTTGGTTGAACTGATGAACCAAATGTATTGATTTGGTGAATCTAGGTGCTCAAGTTCCTAAAGTTATGGAAAGCTGTAGTTTGGAGAAAAATATTGGTGGAATTGGAGCAATGTCCAACAAATCTGAAGATGAAGTCTTTTCGGACGCTGCAATGGAATTTCAAGATGGTGGATTTGGTCTTGGAAGGCTTGACAGTTTCGATCATCCTAGCAAATCAGACAAGGATCTTACTCCCGTCGTATCTTTCAAAGATTGTGAAGACACCTGTAAGTTCTTTTATGACACTCGATGATGAATTGTTGTAGGTTACTTCGAGTGAGGTGCCGTTGTTAATGGCTTGTCTGAAAATTTTAACTTGTGTCTACAAGTAGTCGCTTTTGAATTTAATGGCATATCTAATTTGCTTGTGGACAAATAATGTGAAGCTTATATTACACTAATGGTACCATCTAGCATGAATCTGGGGCTTAAATTGGTTAGTTTATGCAGTCACTCTTAAGATATGTGCACTGTATATTAATTTCTGGGTCATTTAACAGGTGATGTGATCCCAATCAAAATGGAACCTCTAATGGACGTCTTGGAAGAGAGTAATAAAGTCGGTGGTGGTGATAAGATGGCAGAATACACTGTTAGGCAGGAGACTAATGCCGAAAAGATAGAAAAGATGCTGGATGGAATTTCAGATTTGGGTCAGTGGGAGGAAGACTTCAGTGACAGGTTGGCTTCTAGAACATCCATTTATGAAAATGCTGAGCAAGAGAGTGATGGAAAGGGACACCTAGCAGTTAATTTAGAACGAAATCTAACAGATGTTGTGGCATCGAACAGGGTTCATGCGTATGTAACATCTGAAAAGACAGATGATATAACTCCTGAGACTCGGTTGGTTGATAGAGTAGTCAAAGTAAAAGAAAATGATGATAAATTGCCTCTCAACACTGTCATTAATGATATTTCGGCTAAAGATGAATCTGCAAAAGATATTGATGCTTCTACATATAACTTTCAAATACCGACTGATGCAGCACAAGATTCAGCTAATGTGTGCAATAAAACAGAGAAGGAAAATGTAAGTGTTTATGCACTAAAGCATGAGAGTTTTAAAGATCATAACACAGTGAAATTGCCTCAATCGAGGGCCTTAGCTTCTGAAGAAATAATAGTTGATGAGGAAGATGAAGTCAAAGACCTTGTTTCTCAGGAGAAATGTGATACTTTGTCATTAAAGCAGCTGGATAAAGACAATGAGGCAGATGCTTCGTGTATTCATGTTGCTGAAGACAGCTATAAACTTGGTGGAAATAAAGAAGAGCTTGTTGAAGGGAAAACTGATGTGGTTCAGCTTGATAAAGGGTCTGATACATTGGGGTCTTTTGTTGATGATGATACAACTAAGAACAAGAAGGACCTGGAAGTCTGCTATCTCGAAGAAAAGCAGCCTGTTTTGGTTTCTCATACTGATGTTGAGACCAGAAAGTTAAATAATGTATGTGGCAGTGATGATATGGACGTTCCTCAATCTGGTAGAAATGGGGCTCATATAACTGAAGATGAGAACACAGGAAGAATTGATGATGAAAATTATGTGAAAAAGACATTAACGTCAAATGAATCTACAAACGGTTCTTCTCTGTCCCAAACCAACCCATCATCGAACTTACTTGATGTTGAAAATTCTGCATCTGAATCTGTTAGCCTGCATCATGATTCCCCAGTTGCCGCAAAGGGAGATAATGATGAATATACAAGGGCCTTACCTGAGACCGAAGGCCCACACTTGAATAGGACTTCAAACAGTCTCGATGACATGAAGGAATCCGAAATAAGTAGGGATATCAAGTTAAAAGGAGAGTGTGTGGGCAAAGATCTTATGACTTCTGCAGTAAACAACATTGAAGGAAATGAGTTTGAGAAAACTTCACAGGACCAATTGAAGAAAGACTCGATACATTCACCATCATTTGCTGAGCCTATGGGTCGAATTTCTGGTGCTGTTGATGATAGCCACACAGGAGAGTCCAGAGTGGATGCTTCCGGGACTAGCACACTAAGCTTGCAAGGGGAGGCTGATAATGGCTCTATTAAGCCTCAACTCGATGCACCCGTAGGTGATGTTTCGAAATCAAGCAGTCACAATGATAGTTTGGATGGTCAGTGGGGATCTGTTTCGGGTATGTTAGCATCTTCTTGCTTATTAATATAAATTTATCTTAGCATGATGAAGAATTTCTAATCTGGCTTAACTAGTCATTTATATAAACTTATATGAAGTTTAGAACCGTTCAATCTGAAGTAGGCTACTTCAGCTTCTAGGATTGATATCCATGTCTAACATTCACATCCAAGCCCGAGTAGCATGTAAAAGTGGATATTGTGTTCCAAGAATTAAGCTCATTTCTTTTGTTTTTGTGTATGGAACAGTTTTCTCGATGCAATCAGATAACCCGGCTGCAATCAACACTGAAAATTTATCACCAACTGGCTCACATCCGTTGTTGGAACCAGAGAAAGCCAACATAAGCAAACCATCAGCGGTATCGGGAGAAAAACATTTCGATAAATGTGATGAATTCGAGCCACCATCTTTCATGACACTAGTTGAACCTGGAGGCAGCAACCAAAATGCGGCTGATGCATCTGAAATCCAGATCGCGCAGAATCCACAACATGCCAGCTGGTTCCCTCCTATTACTCACGCGGCAAATGAGTCACAAGGAAGAAAGAAGGAAGAGATCATAGCAAAAGTAAACAACTGGAATACAATGCAGCACACTCCATTGAAGAGTCTACTGGGTGAAGCCATTAATGAGACCAAACCAAAGTCCCCTAATTCCACCAAGGCAGCTCCAAGAGATGAAAAAGTAACCAAAGATAATGGAGGCATGGTTACCAAAGTTAGCTCAATTCTGGGACCTGAATCACCTGAAACTGAGCCAAGCGATGTGGAAAAATGGGATTCTCCTGCAAGGTATCAAGCTGATATTAAAAGAGAGAAAAGGAAAATGAAGGGTAGGCCACTCTGGACACAGTTTGTATGCTGTTCATCTGCAAATTAGGATAGGATCATAAATGCCTCTAGACATTATTGAGTGGGGGATTGCTTCTCAATGGCATTGTTTAATAGCAACTATTTTTTGTCTTCTTTTCTTTTTAGCCTTGAATTTTTCTTATTCATGGGAATTTGTAGCTTGTAAATTATTTAGACAATTGCATTGTTTTTTTTATTGTTGTTGTTGTTGTAGTACTAGTATATTCATATTTTTTAGTATACTATAATTCATTATATCTGGGTGAAAAAACAATAATTTACTAGTCCAAACAAATTATTCAAAATGTGTCATTAATTTATGCTTACAACACAAATTGGTGTATCATGGTATTAGCATGGAGCTACTAATTTGAATGACGAAATATAAGGTTAATCATTTAGGACCGACTAATTTTCTGACTACGGCCCAAAACATAGTGGCCTTGTCCCCCTGTTTGGATGGTATAATTTCTATTTCAGGTTCTCTTAAATTTAATATTTTAATTTATTCCTTTTTAACTCTTTAAATAAATAGAAAATTTGCATTTCTAGTCCCTTCAAAAAAAATAATTAATCTATTTAAGTTGTTTTAACAAAAAAAAAAAAAAAAAAAAAAGGAAGCTTTGGACCCTCCAATTTTTTAAAATTTCATCTCGACGTCCCAAAATAAAATTTCTAGTTTTCCCCTCCATACCAACTCTTCTTCTCCCCTCCAAAAAAACCCTAATGCGTCTCCAAAATTATTCAAAATTTATTCTTCTTTTATTTTGTTAGATCAATAGCCTTATTCCACTCATTCTTACAAATTATTATATCCTAAGACAACCTACTAATTTTGACTTCTGGGTGGTTTTTCTTAGACCATGTTTCATCTTACTATATTATATTTGTATTTTATGTTTTTATAAATTAATCCAGCACAATTTTCAAATCTATTTTTCACGTGAAGAAAATAAAGGCTTGTTTCTTATTTAATAGTATTATATATATGATTTTTCCTTTTCATGTATTTTCTTTTTCATTTCATTATAAATCAAATTAAAATAATAAAAGAATGCTTACCACGCATGGCAAGCAAATTATATATATATATATAAACCATTCTCTTTTTCCTCATTTCTACTCACCTCTTTAATTTAATATGAACCATAATTTTAATATGTAAATTACACAACACAAATAAAACATAAATTTATTCGTTTTTCAATTAAATTCAATATAGTACCACGAACACATAAAAATAAATATGAAAATGTAAGTAACATGTGGGAATAAACAATATAACATCAATAATATAATAATTAATTTCATCTTTGACGGAGAATAACAACAAACAATGGGCGCTACAAATTTCACATCCCATAAATCTCTTCTTCTTTTTTATTTTTTAATTAAAGAAACGATCATTTTAATTTTTATTTATTTTATTGTTTATATAAGATTTTTCAAAGTAAATATATTGATAATCATTTTTAAAGGATTTTCTCAATATTAGAATTCAAGATGGTGAGTCTTTTTGTGCATGGTTGATTCAATGGACCTTTTGGACTCTTGGTTTTGATTTTTTAATTGATCAAAGTTCATTGTTAGATTAGTTTAATGATGACAAAGTTAAAGTTGTAAATTTTAACGATTTGATCAATATGATGCATTTTGACTGCTATTCGCAACTCCGTTAACACTTTAGAATCTCACGTGAACACTAGCCCTTGACAATGTAGCATCATAACTTTGTAACTCCTCAATTGCTTTCATACAGTCACTTTCAGCCATCACCATGTCATATCCTCGTGAAAAAAAATATATCGATAAAGTCATCGGTTTTCCTTTTCAATAAAAGGTTGGAATACAAATTAGGTTAAATTATTTGGGAGGTCTATGTATTATAGAGATTGGATCAAATTAATCCCTCTATTATTAAATAAATCAATTTAATCATTGTATTATTAAAAAATCAAATAAGTTGAATTTGTAATAGAATTAATATTTACTATATAAAAAAAAGTCTAGAAATTCTTTTGTCAATTACAATTCAATTCCAAAAAAATATATATATATATATTTATAAAACCATAAAAATTGAAAATATTAACTTTATTTTATAATAAATTATAATTTTTTTATGAATTACGATAAAAAAGCAGTTAACGCTATTTAAACTCAGATTACCCCTAATACAATCAACACCACCTTAACTGTAGTGCCAGTACACAAAGTGATATTCTTTCAACAATGATTTATATGTTATAAAAAATGGCGTAGACAATGGGCAATAATACATAAACAGGCTCAACTCCCTCCAGAATCAAACTTGTACGGCGGTCTCAAAATATTGCATTACTGTGGATTCAGCTCTAAGATTATAAAAATGGAAACTTTTTTATGAAATCATCACAGAGATAATCTTTTCAGAAATGGGTTTTCTTCACAGTTCATCATTGTTCCCATTTCTTCTGGTTTATATCGTTTCATTTTCATGGCCGATCACTTCATCAGCTGATATCTATGGAGATTTTCTTCATTGCCTTTCTTCATCTTCCATTTCCAACCTTGTTTACACACAAATGAATTCATCATATTCATCTATTTTGGAATCCACGATTCACAATTCCCGTTTCACTACTCCCACAAGCCCTAAACCATGGGTGATCGTAACACCATTGCATGTTTCCCATGTCCAAGCAACGATCCGTTGCTCAAAAAAACATGGTCTCCAGCTTAGAACTCGAAGCGGTGGCCATGATTTCGAAGGTGTTTCTTATATATCTGAATCTGAATCTCCTTTTGTCATCATTGATTTGGCTAACTTACGATCCGTTCAAGTTGATGTGGAAAATGAAGTTGCATGGGTTCAATCTGGAGCGATTATGGGTGAATTGTACTACGAAATCGCTCAAAAAAGTAGAACTCTGGCGTTTCCCGGTGCTCTTTGCCATGGGGTGGCGTTTGGCGGGTACATCAGCGGCGGAGGCTACGGTTTATTGTTTAGAAAATACGGTCTCGCGGCGGATAATGTTATTGATGCAGAGTTTATCGATGCTAATGGGAGAATACTTAACAGAAAATCAATGGGGGAAGATCTGTTTTGGGCTATTCGCGGAGGCGGTGGTGGAAGCTTTGGGATTGTCCTTTCATGGAAGATTAAATTAGTTCATGTTCCAGAAACTGTAACAGTGTTTTCAATAAGCAAAACGCTGGAACAAAACGCCACTCAAATTCTCCACCGTTGGCAATATATTTCATACAAATTCCCCGACGGAATGTACCCTTCGATCACGATATCAACAACGAACACCACCACCCAAGACGGCCGGAACTTAACGGTGGTCGTCACTTTCAGCACCATGTTTCTCGGCCGAGCAAATGAACTCGTCTCGTTGATGCAAAACATTTTCCCTGAACTTGGACTCACCTCTAAAGACTGCAACGAAATGAGCTTCGTTGAATCGATTCTCGCTTTGGGTTTGCTACCAAATCAAAATCTCGAAATTTTACTGGACAGGAATTACAGAGTTTCATTCCTCGTCGCCACCCCTTCGTTCAAAACGAAATCCGATTACGTTAAGAAACCAATCCCGGAAATTGGTTTCCAGGGAATTTGGTCTCAGCTTCTTGAACCGGAAGCAAGAGGGGCGACGTTGAACTTCGTGGCGTACGGTGGTAAAATGGACGAAATCCCGGAATCTGCAGTCCCTTTCCCACATCGGAAGGGAAATTTATACAAAATAAGTTACAACATACGGTGGCGAGAAGAGGATAATGTAAATTCTGAAAGGTATATAGCTTGGATGAGGAGACTTTACAGTTACATGAAGCCGTTTGTATCGAAATCTCCACGAGAAGCTTATGTGAATTATAGAGATCTCGATATCGGGAAAAATAATGAAGATGGGTATACGACTTATGCACAAATGAGTGTTTGGGGTCGTAAATATTTCAAGAACAACTTTGATAGACTGGTGAAGATCAAGACAAAGATCGATCCTGAAAATTTTTTCAGGCATCAACAAAGTATTTCTCCTTATTTTGGTTGATTAACAAGGAATGTCTTCGTATCTATCAATTCAATTAAACTTCGAATTTGATTATGGAATGATATTTGATGTGTAATTAGTAAAAGTTGAATAGTGACGATCATATCATAAATCTTGTGCACAAGTACATTTTTATGTGCTTTTCCATCATAATTCAATGAAATTGTTACACATTTATATGTTTATATACTATTTAATTTTAGTATTATGTTTGTTATATAATTCTACCTCAGCTTAGATACGTGACAATACAAGAGATAAATATTCGTCAATGGTCTTTGTCTTCTTCTCAGTTAAGGGCATCCGATTGGTTATAAATTTGACTGGATATTCATGATCATAGGATATGTTATTTGATTTTACCTACCCGTTATAGACTGTCCATAGGGACCACTGAAAAGTCATTAAGATATAACAACCTCGTACTACCTCAACAAAAAGAATGTCAAAGAAGGACCACACAATATTATGCTTGATGACAACTAACATATAACAAACATGTCATCTGGCTGACCATACAAGCAAGCCACCATTTGTATTATCGGTGACATGGTACTACCAAACAAAGGGATCTCCCTCTATATATACCTCAACACACGAAGAATAAAGGATCTTTTTCTCCCTTAAGTACCCTACTTGATGCTTAGACTCACCACAATTCCTCTTCTTAAGTTGTTACCTCTTCCCATCTCACATTACTCTTTAAATATCCACCGTCACAGGTAAATCGACCTCCAAACATATAATTTTTCAAATACAAAATTAAGTTTAGAACCAACAAAGAATATCTGGTTTAGTGTTTCGTACAAATGGAGGTTTTTTTTTTTTGGAGAGAGGTGGAGGAAACAGAAGATGAAGATGAATTTTGAGGATTAAATTGTGATTATTTATAAATTTTGAGAGTTATTTTTTTTAAAATTATAACTAAATCAATATAATATAAAAATTGAACGCTAAATTTGTTATTATATTATTTTTTAATGGTCATGCATCGACCGTTAAATATAAAGACACTTAATGAAAATGGACAAAAAAAATTAATTAGTTGAATGACCAAAATAAGAAAAATGATAATTAGATGACCAAAATAAAAATAAAAATAATAATTGAGTGAAAAAAAAAAAAGGTGTAGTTTACCTAATACATATACTCTTCCAATTCGAAAGAAAGAACAGAATTTATAGATAAAGTTTTTAGATGTAATTAGATGGAGGCTGCAGTAACCCTGAATTTAGACTGCAAAATTACATTGAGATGGCAATCCTCAATTAATAGTGACAACAAGAAATTGATTCTCATCCAAACCCACTTCCCAAAACCAACCAGGCATTGTTGCTGTCTTTCCTCTCTTCGCTCATCACCGTCAAAGCCGCGGCCGCCGCCGGATGGTTGCTCATCCAAAACCCATACCACGCTTCTTGTTGAGACTTACCATCACCACCGGAGGCTCAGGGCTTTAATTGAAAAGCTGGAGAAGGAGGGCTCTTGCCCTATGCAAATACTTCGAGATGATGGAGATTGGACCAAAAATGATTTCTGGGCTGCAGTTAAATTTCTCAGGCATGCCTTCAGATCCAATGAAATCCTCCAGGTTCCTTTCTTTTTGCTCTTTCTCTGTGTTTTTATAATTTTGTGATCTTAAAGTTCAGATTTTTACTAAATTTGGAAGTTGGGTTTTAAGGATGTAATGATGTATTATGATGCTTAATGAAAATGGGACCTTGTTTGGTTTCTGAGAAAGGATGGAAAAAGGAAAAGTTTGGTTAGAAAATGGATGGGAAAATACAGTGAATTTAGTCTTTACAGTTCAGATTTTTACTACATACGGAAGCTGGGTTATAACTATGTAATGATTTATTATTATGCTTTATCTGAACTGAATGAAAAGGACAGTTTGTTTGGTCTCTGAGAAAGAAATGGAAAATGAGAAATTCGGGTTAAAAAATGGATGGGAAAATATAGGAAATACAGATAATCCTTAAAGTTCAGATTTTTATTGAGTTTGGAAGTTTCTATGGTCGTAATGATTACTTTGATGCTTTATTTGAACCGAATGGAAATGGCACTCTGTTTGGTCACTAAGAAAGGGATAGAAAATGGATGGGAAAATACAGAATATTGCAAAACATGGGATGTTTGCTAGTTTTTCTAATCGATTATTCTTTGGATTTTTAATGGTTATGCATTTGTGGACAGGTTTTTCGTATGTGGAAGAGCATAGAGAAATCAAGAATCAATGAATTGAACTATGAAAAGATCATAGGATTGTTATGTGAAGAAAGAATGGTGGATGAAGCGGTCGAGGCACTACAAGAAATGGAGGGTTACAGTCTTCGACCTTCTTTAGAGATTTACAACTCAATAATTCATGCTTATGCCAAGAATGGAAAGTTCAATGATGCTTCGTTCTTTCTCAATGAGATGAAGGAAATCGGTTTGGAACCTGAAACAGACACATATGATGGGCTAATCGAAGCGTATGGAAAATATAAACGTTATGATGATATTGGTGCGTGCTTGAAGACAATGGAATTGGATGGGTGTTCGCCTGACCATTTTACCTATAATTTGCTTATCCGTGAGTTTTCTCGTGGTGGGTTGCTCCAAAAAATGGAACGAGTTTATCGATTCATGATCTCAAAAAAGATGAATTTGCAGTCTTCTTCTTTGGTCGCAATGCTTGAAGTGTATGCAAACTTTGGGATTCTAGATAAGATGGAGAAGGTTTATCGAAAGGTTGTGAACTCAAGTTCTCTAAAGGAGGATACTGTTAGGAAATTAGCGGATGTTTATATCAAGAACTACATGTTTTCGAGATTAGATGATCTGGGTATTGATCTTTCTTCACGATCTGGTAGAAACGATCTCGTTTGGTGTTTGCGCCTCCTTTCTCATGCTTGTCATTTGAGCCGAAAAGGGATGGATTCTGTAATCCAAGAGATGGATGAAGCAAAAGCTTTATGGAATGTAACTATAGTGAATATTATCTTGCTAGCTTATTTGAAGATGAAAGATTTCACTCATTTGAGAAGTTTACTTTCTCAATTACCAAGCCGTCAAGTGAGACCCGATTTAACCACTGTGGGGATTTTATTCGATGCTATTGAGATCGGATTTGATGGGGCCAAAACTTTAGAGACATGGAGAAAGATGGTTTTTTACAGAGCCGTAGAATTGAACACCGATCCGCTGGTTCTCACTGCATTCGGAAAGGGACATTTTCTTAGAGATTGCGAAGAGGCATATACCTCCCTTGAACCTAAAGCCAGAGACAAGACAACATGGACATATCACCAACTTATCGATTTAGTAATTAAACACAAAGCAAAGCAATCGTAGAGCAAAATTGTCCGATGAAGTCCGGTATAAGGTTCGATCACCTTGAAACAGATGTTAGTGTTACTTATCGGATTTAGTTTTGCTCGACCAGTATTTCATCATTTGTATTATGCTTAAGCCGTCATTACTGGTATTAGCATGCCTCCTTGTTGAGCAATGCTTATTACTGATAGGCTTCCGGTTCCCCCTTTTTTATGCGTTACGATGGTAGAATGGATTATAGTGTAGGAACAGTAGTGAAATTAACCTTAACAGAGCGAAATAGGCTTTTGGTTCGTGATTGAACCTGCCCAACAGGCTGGTTTGAGTCGGATTTTTTGGTCCATTCTTGCGACGGCATAAGAACGGTAGGATTGGCGTGCAAAAGAAGCAAAAATAAAACGAGGCATACCATAGGCAAATGCCATGTTCACATATTAAACATCTTTAAACCCCAATAATGTCATTATATTATATAACCTTAAATTCAGTACACAAACACACATCCACTCTCTCCTGATTCAATTAAAAACAAAACCAAAAAAAATATACCGTCAAAATATATTCCTAATTGAATACACTGTCATCAATACCTTCCTTTCCCTATAATTTCTAAACCAAAAAAATATAACTCAAACTGATCTCATCTGCTGCATCCCTTATTTGCCATCCTTAAAACTTATTTTTTTCAAATATCGTCATGGGGCTCGTCGTCTCATTCATAAAATTGATGGAAAGAAAAGGTAAAAAAGAACTAAATGGAAGAGAGAATGTAAGACAGGATACGTAACTCGTATTGAATGAATTTTTCATACCATACCGGAAATACCTGAGTCTTCCTTTCGACTATTTTTTCTATATTAAGATTGTACAGCCAACCTTTGGAGATGTTCAAAGAACACTTGTAAGCTTACATCATCCGTAAAGATTACATCTGAACCGGCAGCCATTTCATTGGCATTGTTGTATGTTGCTGATGGGTTCAATTTTGCCAATAAAAATCTTGCCTGCTCAAGTCAAAAAATAATAATAATAATAAGCCCCCTTGGTAATGGAAAACAGAACTGATTCAAGATTTTACCAAATAAAGCTTTAATCAGATCAGCACAATATTCAAATCTTAGAATCTTAGGCTTGGGCTGTGAACATAGAAAGGAAATGCCACAATCATGACATCCCACTTTTCTTGTAGATTTGGTTCATGGGATTCAGCATTGTTCAACACAGAACCAACCTACAAAACTTAGATAAAGGCCCTAAACTACAGCTGTGCAAATGCAAGTCTTAGTGAACTATACTGACCTGGGATCCATGCTGATCACATACAACCAATCTAGGGACAGGGAAGCGTTCGCGAATAATCATTTGTGCATCATCCTGGGGTGCTTGCAAAAGTTGTGCAAATGCCTTGAAGGGGGAAAAAAAAAAAAAAAAAACTTTAGACAAAAGAATCATACACCATGAACATACAAATTGGGTAGTGAACATAAAACTTGAGCGCATTAGAAACTTCACTATATTCTACATTACAGGTAGCTTATCATTGTGATTAATCTCATAGTTTAAATTTCAAAGCTGCAAGATGGGTGTGCCAAGGGCTTCCTTCTGTCAGTCGTTAAGATAAGTTTCTCAAAAGAATCAGTAAAATTAAAATAAGAATAAACATTCCTTCAGACTTAAAGGGACCTCAGAATTAGTACTACTATACCTTTAGGCATGATTGAAAATTACCACATTATGAATGTAAGGGTTCTAAATAAATATACATTTAGCACTAGATTCAGGAAGCATGAACAAAATGAACATACCTGATGTTCAGGCTGGTTCTGGTAACCCATGTTGCGCCACTGCGCTATTGTCATGCCATGGAAAATTACAATACTGAAATATGAATCCAGCAAGAGAATACGATCAGCCGAAATGGAAGCCACATCCAATAATGCTGGTTGGGGCAGTGAGTTGAATGAATATGATATTAATGATGGTTGGATCATAACAGCAGCATTTGTAATATTTTCCCTGTTTAATAACATGCGAAAATAGGCAGTTTCATCTGGACTGTTGTTAAAAACCTGCCAAAGGAAAGGGGAGGAAAACCTTTAACATAGGTCAAGAAGAATAGATTACAAAGAAAAAGGCAGCATATTTGGAAAAAGAAGCGTTACTTGTACAAATTGTGACCGCCGCAGATTAAACATAAACTGAGGGAACAAAGAAAAACAAGGGTTTAATGTAAAAGATGATGGATCGTCCTTCCGGTAGTTGCCAAATTTGGAACAAAGTCGAATCAGATTCCGGTCTAGCCACCTTGTAGCATCAAACCCCTCCTAAATGAAACAAAAAGACATGACCACACAAGGAATTAAGTAATCAGTAAAGAAGTACAATCAAAGGGCCAAAAACTAATACATAGAAATTATAACAAAAGAGAGCACTAAACACTATGAGGGTTAAGAGAGAAAATTCTTATCCAATAACATAAATACAGAATAAGAGTGGACTTTTATTCAATAATAAAAAAAAAGCAGAATAGGTTACAAGTGAATGAATTCAGACAAGAAATATAACTGGTGGACAGCTGAATAAAAGACTTCTTAAATTACCTCCATCTCCATTTTCAGGGAAGTTATTCTTGCCATTACAACAGCCGCAGTCTCTTGATCAAAGCCTTGTATTAATTCCTAGAAAGGAGATATCATTCATGGTTAGCGTAAATTAATTCAAAACATAATCAATCATTACACTATCTTAACCAAGACATATGGCAATGACATTTATACAGATCAGCTAACCTAACAATGTTGAAAATTATCAAAACATAAAATGGGACAAAATAGCAGAAACAAAAAGATACATGTAGGTGTTATTTGACAATTTAAACAACCAAAATAGAAACTAACCTCAGAACTAACAGCACTGTCTACCCATTGTCTAGTCACAGTCGTAACTCGGAGCATTGTTTTACCCTCAGGGTCTTGATAGCTGCAATTAGATAACAAGATCAAAATCATATTAATAAAAGAGCAAAGTGAAAAACAAATCCAACATATCTCTTTTTAAGGTAAATAAAGCGGACCCTTTTGATAGTTCATGCAGCAAACCTTGTAAGAAACTGCAAATAGAGCTGTGGATTTGCAACTCCAGGAGCATTTGATTTGTCAGTGGATGAAACATCAAATAAAACCGTAAAGCAAGTACTCTTGTCAAGACCACACATTTTCCATGCTGTAGTGTTCCCCTCCCCAATGACTGTGTCAGCAACGTTAGGTCCTTTCTGCAACACACAAAGGAATCAGCTCAAGTCCCCATAAATACAAGTAAATTGTGTCTACAGATTTTACTGTGCATCCGTTTCAAGATAGTGAGAGATGTAACCAAATTTCTAAATTGCCTAACCTTCTCCAAAGAAGTGCAAGGCCCGATAACCCCCTGAATCTTGATATCTTTAGAACAGTTTATCTCGAGTGTGCCACTAGAAAGAAAGAAAGAAAAAAGAAGAAGAAAAAAGAGCATATGATGAGCGTGGAAGATGCATACTACATCTAACATAGTTCACATTTCTTGGTGTGTCATAAAATGCCACAGCCAATTTTAAGTTACAGATAATTCAAACTTAAGCTACAGCACAAGAACATAAATTATTTTTTTTTTTGGGAGCACCAGTGCTTAATCATCTTAATGTATGCAGCATTGTGCAATTTGATAAAACTTTATGTCAAAAGTTCACATTCTTTTATAACAGCAATAGCTAGTGAAACATCAGAACTAAGTTAAAAGCACACTGGGTGGTAGGCACATTTAGAACTCAAACAAGTAACATGAAGGCCAACTGGAACAAGAATGTACATTAAGCAATGAAGAATGCAACTATATACTTATTTACCAACAAGCATGGAAACATGTACTAGAAAGGTTGAACAATAAATGGTGAGAGCCTGAGAGAAACTAACTTAAAACATAGGCCAAGAGTCTGCTCCCCATCCTTAAACACACGCTTGAAAGAGTCTTTGAATACAGAATGACCAAAACTTTCTGCTAGAACAACAAGGCCACCTGTCCTTTCAACTGCAACTTTCATTTCAGCAACTCCAACCTGAGAACACACAAAAAACCATTAGATGTTCATTTATAGTTCACATTGTCAAGATCACTAATGTGTGAAGTTATTAGCATTTATATAAAATAAAAGTCTTGCAACCAAGTTAAAAAGAATTACTATTAACATCCACAGTTTCTCACAACATAAAAGCATTTATGTTACAAGCCACCAGTCAAAGAAGCAAGGAAAAAAACAAGCCTTAATGTCTTCATGTTTCCACTGCCTCATATATAGACTGAAATTAATGAGTAAACTTAACAGCAAGAAAGATTTTTTTTTTTTTGGGGGGGGGGGGGGGAGAGTCCTGTAATGTAAGAATCTTCATATCGGGTTAGTCAATGTTCAAATAAAATTAGGGTCCTTATATCTTATCAGCTTCAGCAGGTTCTTCAATGTTCAAATTCAATCCATGAGAATAGTTTAAAGGCAGAACAGAACTGAAAACTTTGTAAAGTGAATCCATCCTTATCAATAGAGTCAACTAGTTCAGATTTAAGCACAAAAAAAGGAGTTTAAATATAATTGGAGAACCTGAATTGCGGCCATGACACACCTGATCAAGTGCAGATGCAAAAAGGTCGAGTACATGACCCTGGCTGACCAACTGCTTGGCAAGACTATCATAAAATTTGACAGCTTTCTTAAAATAAGGTGCAGCATCCTTATCAAGATCTTTATGGGAACGTACAGGTTCTGACAAATCCTTTGATACAATCTGCAAAAACCATATAAATCAGTATCATCTTGATGACAACCTAGAATGTCAGTACAAATTAAACAAGAAGCAATCTTTATATTTACATTATTTGCCTAATACTGGTTTTCTCAATTAAATCATTGTTTCTGAGTCATTCAAACAACTAAAAAGGTATTTAGATATGAGAATCATCTTGCACAAAGAAACAATACGTATTAAGACAATAAGCTATATGAAAGCATGAAGATAACATAAGAATGAATGTACTTCATAGGAATAACTTTTATGTAATAAAAGATCACTTTTTAACCAATTGCTCAAGTAAATGCACTGACATCAAATGCTAATCAAACAGAAAACTGGGTTTTAAACATGGCTCTGTTCTGTACCACGATGGGCACCAGTGGTTATGCTCTAATTACAAAGCCGTTTTGCTTCTGTTTGGATGCCTGCAGTTTTTACATTATTTAGAAAAGAAACATGCACCAATATAACAATGATGTATCATTGAATATAACTTTCAGGATGGCAACAAATATAAAGGTCATACTACCTACAAGTTATAACAAACCATATCCAGCTCAACCATCTAATCCATGTTACTTGGAATTGGGTCAGAGTGTTGGACATTAATACATGTCCAATACAGATACGTTCATTTATTTTTCTAAAATTTTTCCTTGTATTTGGAAAATTCTTAAGAGGGTCACATACTCGTGCCTTTATCAAACACGGTTTACCTCAAGAAAAATATGAGTCAGGGCAATATAGGGCACATTTATTATATGCAATGACATCCATAAACTTGTCACAACCCATGAGAAATCGAATGATACTTGCTTTACTATCAGCTATGTAAATTTGATTTCTATCATTTAATTGTGCAACATGTAAAATTCAGAAGCTAAACAAAGAGTTCAATGGCATTACCGTCCCAGGCCCTTCAGTACATGGACCACCAACCAAAGCAACAATCCTAGCACCAGTACCAGGCAAGCAAGCTCCAAGCAATCCAGCTGCAACACTCAAGGCCACTCCGGTACACCTTGACGCTCTATGCCCCGCTTGAACTGGCCATTGATCCGTTTGTAACTCATCCAACAACTATATTAAGATCAACTAACCTCTTAATAAAAAAGTTTAACAACTCAAAAAGATTATTTCCCACGAAAATTAGATATAAAAAAACGCACCGAATTCAGTGTGAATTCGCAATCTGAAGCAGGCAATAAAAACCTGTTAACGCCGGTATTTGTGAACCCATTCTGTAGGCCTTTAGGATACCCGGCAGTCGGCCGCCGCCCAGCAGCTCCAAGACCCAACTGCTCCAACACCTGCTCCTTGGTAATTTCCTTATTACCCCTGAAAACATAGACCTTCGACATATCCGAAAACCCCAATTCATGGACATGAGCTTGAGTCCCAAACGAAACGAACCCAACAAGCGCATTTTCTGGCAATAACCCGATTGCCTGCTTCATCGCCGATTTCACAAACTCAAGCTCTTCCTCGATCATGCAAGTGTCCAACACAAATACAAACACCGGCGGCAATTGAGGAGCACTGGAAGGGTTGTTCGGATCCGGCTGGAGCGTGTATTGCACGGTGGTGTATTGCGGGTAGAGTTCGCACGGGAGGTTCGTTTCAGAGATCATAGCATAGTGAGGCGGAAAGTGGTTCCGCTGGTAACAGAAAGGGCAGATCCAGATCTTGGCAACGAAGTCAACACGCGCAAAGGCGTTGAGCGCAGCTGAACACATCCTGCACCGTAGAGGCGCGTAAGGGAGCGTCGGGATGTCCGGGTGAGGACGGATCGGAGCGATGGTAGCCGCCAACGGGATCACGCACTTGCTAGCTTCGACTTTGGTGCGTGGCCAAACGTTCCACGTCATCCGCACGGCGTCAATCCCTTCGGGATCCGTGTTCGCCATCTCCGACATGGTTGAAAAATATATTCAAAAAATTTATAAAAAAGAAACTATTTGTAGGGATTAAATTTGATTAATAATTTAGAAATCCAATAGGAATTTTGAGGTTTTTTCAATTTTTTTAAAATTTTTTTGGTGATTTTAGGCGACCCCAAGAAAAACAGAAGAGAAAGGGGTCACCGAGAGAGAAAGGGAGAAGGGAGAAGCAGATGATTTCGAAAACGAAAAGTGAAGAAAACTGATTTGATCTATGGAGTGAGTATTTAAAGAGGAAGATTTGTATTTATGGGAGGCTATAATTTATCTTTTATTTTTATATCTATTTAATTTTAAAAATCTCTCCATTTCTGTTTCAAGATTTCATGTTCTAAAAATAAGATTTTATTCAAATTACCATATATTAAAATTACCCCTTTTTTTTAACATAAAACATAGATTTATCTTATTAATCATACAAATTGTATTATGATGGGTAAAATCTAAATCTTGCAGGATTAAGGGAGGGGGAGATAGAATAAATCCAAAATTTATAAATGTGATAAGGTTTTAAGGTTATATATTCATAATAGAATGAGATAGATAATAGAGTAAAACGTGCTAATTATAAAGTAGTATTCTTTCCTTATTTCATTGTCATCTCTAACTTAAATACAAATAAAAATATCATCTCATAATTTAAATTCGAAATTGATGCATCAAACTTTAAACAAATATTCCTCGTTATTGTTAGTCATATAATATCCAGTTTGTGAATAAATAAATATGATGCTATAACTTTAGATATCATTCATCACCTATTTTTAGCACATCTCTAATCGTTATCTTTTCAACTTTGTAATGAGATAAATTGCCCCAATTTATGGAAGATGTAGCAATAATGAAAGCACCATCCACATATTTAGCCAACTATCCCCTCAGTCGCATAAACATTAGAGCAATGGCATAGTTTTCACGCATCAAGTATGTCATATAATCCTCCCTTAAACAAACTCTCATACTTTTTATACTCGATGTTAAATGGGAATCTCTTTATTCTTTCTGTAAAAAAAGAAGCAAGACATAAAATTATTGTAGACGACATTTCCAAAATATTTTTTTTTTGTTAAAAAATAATAAATAATGTATTTCATTATTTGACTCATTATAAGTCTTGTTACGCATTATTATTGGCATTTATAAAAAACTCGAAATCATTTAACTTTTGAACACACTTCTCGTGGCCTAATTAAGATATGGCATGGAGCTATTCATGACTTCACAGTCATTTAACAATTTCCTCGACCCTCAAATTAATACATTCTCCATTAAGAAATTTTTTTTAACCATATGATTCAAAATTAATGTCGTAAAGCAATCAACAAAAGGAAGTATCAAAATATCAATCTTCCTAAGTGTTGTAATCACTAGAAACTCAAAATAGATTGAAATATTTGAATCTAAGCCGTTGTATAAAGGTATATTAATAGACTCGCATAATAAACATTTAATATCACATTCGCTTTGAAATTGTTACATGTAACAGTTAACATTATTATGTCGTGTTTTTTTATTATATTATATTTTAGTTAAATTTTGTATCCCTAGTTATATGGTTATATTTTGTATATATACAAAATTAATAAATCAATTTGGCCCTTAGTTAATTATAGCAATAGCTTACCACAAAAAGCTAGGTTTTCTCCGATGAGTTGCATGGAAGGCTTGAAGTTGAAATATGCCCAATTAGATTAAAATTGGGTATAATTATAAACTTGGCCCTCTACTTTATGAAAATTGATAAACCAATCCTTTCATTATAACTTGTCAGAAATTGATCCTAGTACAGTTGACTAACACTATGAAACCTCGAACTTTATCAACGAATTGATTAACTTCTTAATTTTCGTAGAGTGTAAAGATTAAATTCAGACAATTTTAATTAAATAGACTAATTATTTGATTTGTATAGATGGATGAAATTCATAATTAAATATTAAAAATTAAGATGATGTTAAAATTAATTATTATAATAATATTGTGATTAAATTTAATGTAAAATGCGTTTCAATTAGAATACATTTAATACAAATGTGTATGTATATATAATAAAATATTAGAAATTAAGATGATAGAAAAACACAAGCACAAATGGATTGGTTTAAACTAAATAAATTCAAAATATACCTTGCAATTCTTCTATAGTATCGTATTTGTATATTTTATTATATTTCAATTGTATTTAAGATATTTTATTTATTTACTTCAATTTTTTATATGAATATTTTATATTATATAGATGTTGGTATATTCACATATAAATTTTGATTTATTAATTTTTATGGGGTAAAAATTTGAACATATATAAATTGACCTTTAACAGTTACGGTGACAGTCAGACTAACATAAGGATCTAATTAACACAGCATTAATAATGTAAGGATTCAATTAAATCATTTAAAAAATTCCAGACCAATATAAAATTCGAGTCATAATTTAGAGGTATAAGATGCAAATAACCATATTATATTAATTATTATGAAGAGCCCGATTCTAAGCGCGAAGATTTCAAAGACAGTGTCAAGGGAAGACTCTAAAAAAAAGGGGAGAATTCTAGAACTCTCTTCAGGCTGTTAGCATTTAGAACTCTCTAGACTCTCTCAGTCTTCAATTTCACCTTATAAAATCGCATGGCCTCAATTTATCCCCCAACGATTGAGTCAATTAACAAAACCCAGCGCAATCCTTCACGCATTGTCTCTTTGCCTTCTCAGAAATCTTCAAATTTCGAGTCCTTTCTTTGTTTTCTCAGCCTAATTGTTCGAAAACTCCATGGAAGACGATTTCGAGTTCCCAACAGCCAGCAACATGGAGGAAGACGAGATGGACATTCCGGAAGATGACCCAGTTAGCCCAATCCTAAAAGTTGGTGAAGAAAAAGAGATTGGGAAAAATGGGTTGAAGAAGAAACTGGTTAAGGAAGGTGAAGGTTGGGAGAATCCTAGCAGTGGTGATGAAGTTGAAGGTAATGGGTCTTTTTCCTTTTTTTTTTTTTGTTAATTCATTGATTTCTTTGTTTCTTGGATTTTGATTTAATTGGGTTCCATGTTTTTTTTTTTAATTATTTGCAGTGCATTATACTGGAACTTTGCTTGATGGAACCAAGTTTGATTCAAGCCGTGATAGAGGGACTCCATTCAAGTTCAAGCTTGGCCAAGGTATTTAATCTTACTTATCTTTTAGTTTGCAATGTTTGGCCTCATTTCCTATTGAATGTTGATATTGGACTTTTGGCTGAAAGTTAATATCTTTTAACCTTCAGAATGTAAATGAATCAAATTACAAATCTAATGGTGGATCGATAAAATATTTAAAGAAAAATTAAAAATTGGTCTAAAATATTAATTTTGTTCCTGCCGATATGGATCGGTACTGATCGTAACAGATTTTGACTAGAATGGAACTTAATAGTTTTTGTATCGGTTTGAGATTGAAATGTTATATGCTGGCCGATATCGGAAAATTGAGCCGAGTTCAAAGGCTGGAGATCTCAAGCTTCACTTGATATTATGATCTCGATACTTGGTTTGAGCTTGATCAGAGATTTATTTTGAAGTTTAAGCTCAGCTCAAGTTACTGGAGCTCAAGCTTGATTTAGCTTGTTTATCATTTTTTTCATTTTTGAGTTCGGTTAAGCTCGAGCTTGAATTATGAATATATTAAGGTAATAATGTAATTTAATATGGTAAAAAATTTGAAATATAAACAAAAATGGGAAGCTCAGCATGGTGCAATGACATGAGCTAGATATGCTTATTTGTTTTTCTCTTTTAACTTTCAGGACAAGTTATCAAGGGCTGGGATGAGGGTATCAAGACAATGAAGAAAGGTGAAAATGCAATTTTCACCATACCTGCTGAGTTGGCGTATGGCGAATCCGGGTCACCTCCAACTATTCCTCCTAATGCAACCCTTCAATTCGATGTGGAGTTGCTTTCTTGGACGAGCGTCAAGGACATATGCAAAGATGGAGGAATCTTCAAAAAAATACTTGTTGAAGGGGAGAAATGGGAGAATCCAAAAGATTTGGATGAAGTGTTTGGTATGTTATAGATTCATTTCCCCTTACTGCTTGAATTATTAGAGTTCTATGATGCTCTGTATTTACGATGGTGTTCTTGTATTTATGGCAGTTAAATACGAAGCTTGTTTAGAAGATGGTACACTGATTTCAAAATCGGATGGCGTTGAGTTCACTGTCGGAGATGGTTAATTTCATTCCTCTATTCCTACTTGTTTCAAGTAAACCTCACACTTTAAGATCGACGCTGAAATTTGTAAATTTCTCCTGTGCAGGCTATTTCTGCCCAGCCCTTGCGAAGGCAGTGAAAACAATGAAGAAAGGGGAGAAGGTCCTGTTGACTGTAAAGCCACAATGTAAGATAAAATTCCTTTATTCTTTTATTGGTTACTGGACAGTGTGAAACTTTACTGACTTTTTGATTGCATATACAGATGGATTTGGTGAGGATGGCAGGCCTGCTACGGGCGGTGAATGTGCTGTTCCTCCAAATGCTACCCTCCACATAACTCTCGAGTTGGTTTCTTGGAAGAGTGTTTCTGATATCACGAAAGACAAAAAGGTCTTGAAAAAGATTGTGAAGGAGGGAGAGGGTTACGAACGACCAAATGATGGAACAGTGGTTCAAGGTAAGATGGGTTTGAATTTTACTTTCCTTAAGTCTATAATGGTTTCACTTCCTCTTTCAAGGTATTCTTATCTGTTTTTTGTACTTCGCCAGTGAAATTAATAGGAAAGCTACCGGATGGGAAGATCTTCATAAAGAAGGGTTACGATGAGGAGCCGTTTGAGTTCAAGATTGATGAAGGTAATAATAGTTTGGTTCTTTCAGGACTTGTTATAAGGCCTTTGGGCATTGGCACATTGGTCTTCGAGTTCGAGTACATTTCTAATATGGATTCTATCTGTGACAGAACAAGTAATTGATGGTCTTGATAAAGCTGTAAAGACCATGAAGAAAGGAGAAAATGCACTTATCACCATTCAACCAGAATATGCTTTCGGTTCATCTGAATCTCATCAAGAGTTGGCCGTAGTTCCTGCAAATTCAACTGTTTATTATGAGGTTGAGATGGTCTCGTTTGTGAAGGTTAGTCAGTATGTCCAGAAGTACATTTTTCCTGTTGCAATGGCTGTTTGTGGCGACTACTGTATAAACAAGTTCATGATTGCAGGAGAAAGAATCATGGGAAATGGATACACCGCAAAAGATCGAAGCTGCTGGGAAGAAGAAAGAAGAAGGGAACGCACTATTCAAGGCTGGTAAATTTGAGAGAGCATCAAAACGATATGAGAAGGTATCATTATGGACTGTGCAGATTATATTGTTCATTCAATTCGCAAGGCTGTCTGTACTCAAACTAACTACTTGACAATAATTCCTTCATGTAGGCTGTTAGCTTCATAGAGTGTGACTCTTCTTTTAACGACGAGGAGAAGAAACAAGCAAAGTTGCTAAAAGTAAATTGTAACCTTAACAATGCAGCTTCCAAATTGAAGCTCAAAGATTACAAGCAGGCCGCAAAACTGTGTACAAAGGTTGTAATCAAAGTGGTTTCTAGAAGTCTTCATTATATGCAAGTCTTAACCCACTCGGGCTAACGGTTCTGGAATGTATGATCTTATAGGTATTGGAGCTTGATAGCGGGAATGTGAAAGCACTCTACAGGAGGGCTCAAGCATATATTCAACTTGTTGACTTGGATTTGGCGGAGGCTGATATAAAAAAGGCCTTGGAGATCGACCCTGATAACAGGTACTTGTCTGCAGCTAACTTTTGGCTATATCTGAAAATGTAGCGATTTATGTTAGCTGTGGTAATTAGAGGTAGAAATTTTGGTGATGATCACCAGGGATGTGAAATTGGAGTACCGAGTCTTAAAAGAGAAAATCAAGGAGTACGACAAGAGGGATGCGCAATTTTACGGCAACATATTCGCAAAAATGAACAAGTCAGCAGGAAAACAAGAAGCAGCACCCATGGCCATTGACAGCAAGGCATAACAATTTGAATTTGTCACTGCAATCCTCTATTATCACTTATCTATCCTTTTTCTGCTGCTTTGTCAATGCTATTAAAAATTTGTCAGGTTGGGATACCTTGATAAAATCATACGATGATGTAATGCTTCTAATAAACATATATATATATATATATAAATATATATATATATATTGTCTTTATACTTCAAATTTGGTCTGAAATGGAATGTGGTTTAAAGGTTAATACGCCTAAATGGAGTACTTTTAAGTTAGGCTGATAGAAGTCTTCCTACTAAACATCTCCAATCATGTTTCCAAATATAACTTAAAAATTATCAAAACAAAAGAAAGGAAGGGACAAGTAATAATATATTTTTCTTTCTAGTTACTGCAACATTAAATCGAATGCCTTGAACCTGCCTACCACTGAACATTCTCATAAGTTTTTCTAAAGAATCTTTGGATCCAAAGACAGCCTGAAAGAATTAAATCGAAATTTGTGATAGGTTAACTCACATGGTTATGGATGTGAAATGACTGAATTGTGGATAAATTCCACTCAAAAGATACCTAAATATGTAGCAAGGATATTAAAATATCTTGCTGGATTTCAATTTTTTTGCACATGCATGCTTGTTCAATTTCTAATCCAAATATACCTACTTATCTGAATTTGAGTAAAGAAAAAGATTATCTCATGTAACTACTTGTGTTAAAAGGAAAATATCTAATTAGCATTTCTTATTCCTTCATTTATTACATAGATCATATTATATACATATTTATTCAATAATAAAATTTCAATAATCTTATTGAGTAAGAGAGAAGCTAAGTAACTCTTTGTCTCCAGATTTTGACCAAGGTTTAATCAAAATTGCTGAATTAAACGTTCTCTTTTCCCCATTTTCCATTCCTTCAATCGTTAGAATGTACTTGATTCCTGAAACTATTTGTTTCTCAGCCTTTACCACTTTAGAAAACTGTATCTGGTTCGATATGTTTCCATTATTTTTTTTATTTTTGTTGTGTTCTTCCACTGCGAATCTCCCTAGAGCTTGCATTGCGTTGTCTTGCTCCACATTTTCCACTGGCGTTTTACCTCCCACTATCGTTCCGTATCCGTTAACCGGCGTAAATACAATCAACAATAGTGTTATTGCCAAAAACGACAAAGCCAACTTTTTCAATCTATTTTTCACCATTTTGTTTTGTTTTTTCTATAAATATTTTGCTTAATATAGAGGATATGATAAAATGATTATTGTTTTTGGCTTTATATAGAGAAAAAGAAATTGAAAAAAAGAACCCAAGTTAACGTGGTGAAATGTATTGAGAGGAGAAGCGATAAGTAAGGCTAGTTAATAGCCACTTTCAACTATACCTATTTAGTAGTTTGGGTTTAGTTATAACAGAAATGATAATATTATTATATGTTTATTTTTAATCTATTAGATTTATAAAAATTATATAAGGGTATATCTAAGGTTATTAAACTATTATTAAGATTACATTTTAGTTATTTAACTTTAAAAAGTTACAAAATGGTCATTGAAAATGATGATTTAACATGTCGTATTAGCTAGCTGTTATAATGTTAAGGACAATTAATGGATCAGTGATCCAAATGTCACAAATCAATAACATCAGTGACCATATCGTAACTTTTTTAAATTTTGGTAATTAAAATATAATTTAAATCATACATAAGTGATCAAAAATATAATTTACCATTAAAACATGTGCCCGAGAGGCAAAGAATTAAATATTTCATCTCTAAATGAGCACAAACAATAGTCATTTTAATAATGGGGTATCGTTAATCCATATTGCTTTAGTGTACTTTACTATGTTATAATCTAAATTTTGTGGCATTTGGCTGATATATTCATATCATTTCATGTTTTATATAATTTTTTAATTAATTTTTCAAGTTATATTTATGTCTGCGTGTTATTATTGAGTCTACCCACCTTACATCAGAATTTCCAAATGAAAATAAAAGTAATTAGAATGGGTATCCTTTTGAGTTTATTATAGTGTTGTTTGGTTGTCTAGAAATATAATAGAAAATAAATATATTAATATATAATTAAGAAAATATGATATTAGAATATTTAAAAAAAATTTTAAACATCAAATGTACTTGTGCCCATCGTATACCAATATTTAACATTTTTATAATTCCCTCATACATAAAGGGATTTTGAAGTTTCGTCCAATGATAATTAGAGTTCAGTTTTCACCTACATTGAACCTACATCAGATAAAATCAAATAAAAAATTTTGTTTTGAAACCAAAATCTGTATTTGATGCATATTGGGATATATTTATGGAAAAGATTGATTAACTCATCTACAAAGTTGTTGACTGTGGTGTGGATACATTTCACTCAAAACATACTTAATATGTGTCTCAATATTTAGCAAGGATATTAAAATATGAATGTCTTCTACTACTTGTTGGATTTCACTTTTTGCATATGGATCCTTGTTCAATTTTTAATCCAACATCATATATTTGAATATACCTATTTATGTTTTTATCAAAAAAAATATATATATATATATATATATATATATATACCTATTTATGTCATTTGAATTTGAGTGCATATTGGAATATAATTGTAACACACAATACCTGATCCGATCGATAGATCCAAATTATAAGGTGTTATATTCATTGTCAGAGCAACCAAGAACAAATTATAATTTAATTCACATTATTAAACATTCATTTGTAAGCAAATTAAGCATATAAGTGTTATATATTCATTTCCGGGCCTTATACAAATTTACAGAACTCTAATGCTAATCTGAGATCAAATTAGGACTAAACTTTAATGTTTACAAATTTCCAAGTTGACGTCGAAATGCAACATACCATCTGGGTATCATCTCAACGGCTTATGTTCGACGTCGCGTCATGGCATGGTGGCCTGATCTCGTTATGACATGACAAACTATTTCTGCAGAATTTTTATGAACATCAACCTACAATTTCAAATCAACCAATTCACACATCTATCTCATAAATCCAAGCAACATTTGCAATTTTCAGGCATCAATTCATGAAATACAATTCTTTATTCAACAATGTACCAATGTCATATCATATATAAGTCAACTATCTAGTGTAATTCATTCGAATCTTTAACAAACATACCTATTCACCTAAACCATTGACAATTGCAACATTTAACACAATTCAAATAATCTATTGAATTCAAATACATATTGTATTCAATTGGCCAAATTCATATATCAAAGTTCTACTTCAAAAGTGTGCATAAACTTAGTATTATACCAAAACTAACTCAACCTAGTTACATGCCATACTTAAAACAAAACAAAACTTATACAAACTTTACTGGGTCAGGGATTGTTTGCTGAATTCTGGATCTACTACTCAAATTATTGGGAATTTACTATACTTACGCATGGAGAAAACAAACCGTGCGCTAAGCAAATACGCTCAGTGGTATTTCCATGATTCAAGCAAAAACAATTAAAAAATTAAAGCATATGCATACATTCAATTCTAATTCACATTATAACTACTTCACATAAACATTATGCCAACAATTTCCTAAACAATATAACATACATAAAATCAATTTAATTACACTAACTCACTACATATGTATATCAAATTGCCAATACCATTCATTTTAATCAGTCCATATTGTTATCTTTATGTGCTTAATCTTATTTATTTTGCCAACACTCCAATCTACAATAGCTGAGATTTTGCTTGGGTCGACTTTGATCCCGTCGCACGACACAATGTGTCCTAAAAATTCGACTTCTCTTAGCCAAAACTCGCTCTTACTGAATTTGTCATATAACTGTCTATCCCTCAAGGTTTGCAACACAGTTCTCAAATGCTCCTCGTGCTCACTCTCACCTCTCGAGTATATCAGTATGTCATCGATGAAAACGATGACGAACTTATCCAAATACGGTTGGAAGACGCAGTTCATCAAGTCCATAAACACCGCCGGGGCATTTGTTAAGCCAAAAGGCATAACAAGAAACTCATAATGCCCATATCTCGTCCGAAAGGCAGTCTTCGGTATATCTTGCTCCTTAAATCTTGGTAGTAACCCGACCTCAAGTCTATCTTAGAGAACACAGTGGCTCCCCTCAATTGATCAAAGAGATCATCGATCCTCAGTAAGGGATACTTATTCTTCATTGTCACTTTGTTGAGTTGTTTGTAGTCGATATATAATCTCATCGACCCGTTTTTCTTCTTCACGAAAAGCACTGGAGCACCCCATGGCGAATAACTCGGTCTCGCGAAACCCTTATCCGTTAATTCTTGCAACTGTGCTTTCAATTCTTTCAACTGAGTTAGAGCCATTATCAATCATTTTCGAGCTTAATAGCTCTTTCATACATATTCGGCCCCTAGGTTTCATTTTCGATTCTTTTTCACATTGTCACATATCACATTTCAATTTCATTTCATTCATCATTTAATTAATTTATATGCTTATAACCCTATTAACCAGACATAGACTCAAAATAAACACATGGATCCGTCACCTCGGGTTACTCGGCAACAATAGTGTTAACGTGTACATACTACCACCCCGGGTTGCCTGGCAACAATAGGTTTCAATTAATAATTTGACCCTATAACATGCCAACTATATTCGCTCGGTCTGAATAGCTAATAAGGTAACCAAAATTTCGATTCATTATAAACAATTCAAATCATACTTTATGATATCAATTAATCATCAATTTATCTTATAATACAATATGTTTCAACTCAATTTCATACCAATTATCATATATCAATTAAATAATGAAATTTTCATTCTATTCAATTTAGTCCCTATCTTGATAATCAATCTCGATTATCATAATTCAATTCAAAAATCAAATAATAACTCACTTTAATAGTATATGATGCAGAATAACATGAATATGCAATAATTAAATTGGTCTCGAATAATAGAAATACAAACTAAATTTTCGAGCTACTCGTCGACGAGTTTCAATTTTCCTTTCCCTCTTAACGATTTCGTGTCAACGTTAGCTATATAAAATCACAAACACACAATACTATCAAATTCATTTTCAAATTGAAATCAATTACACTATCAATCATATTTTACAATTTATTTAATTTAGTCCCTAAAATAGGACAAACATAACTTTCAATCTAAAACTTTAGATTGAAATCCAATTTCACATATTTTCATTAGGCACCTTCTACTTGCTATTCCTACCAGCATTTCAAAATAGTTTTTCATTTTATTCAATTCGGTCCCTAATGTACGAAACTAACAACTAAGTTTTACAATTTAGTCATTTTTTTAACCTAAGCTTAATTTCTCACAAATTCATACCAATTTCATCAAATTCTCAACAATGGTAACTTTCTAAAACCTTAACAGTTTCATAAATTAGTACATGGGCTAGCTAAATCAAGCCCCCATGATTCAATTTCCATAAAAATCAAAGAAAAATGGCTAGAGACTTACTTGAATTAAAGACCAAAAGCTTGAAACCCTAGCAATGACATTTTTTATTCTTCTTTTCTACCTATGGCCGGTTGAAGGAGATGAGTTATCATCTCTCCTTCCACTAATTTCCTTTATATATGTTTAATTAAGCTTTAGTTAATATTGATTAACTTTTAACTAATCTTTTCTTATAATTTTAACTACAATTAATTACTTTAATCACAAATCATCATTACAATAAAATATTATCTATTTTAAATTGGTTAATTTGTCATTTAAATCCTTTGGATAATTTTTCCCCAATTCATTTTCTAATTAAAAATCTATAGCGATTGAACTTTACAATTTAGTCCTCGGGCACTGATTAACCACAATTTCGGCTAAATTGATCATCCAAATTTTAATTCACCAATATAAAAACTTCGTAATTATCCTTATTTAATAATTGTGGACTCTGTTTATGAAAACGAGATTCTGAAACCATAATTTTTGATACCACTAGAAATTAGATCGTTACAATAGCTAATTTTAAAAAAAACATTTTTAAATATATGTTAAATATGAATATCGAGCATATATAATTTATGGAAAATGAATATAAAAAAGCAAATAGTTAATTAGCATTTCTTAATCCTTCATTTATTACATAGATCATTATATATATTTTATATCTTCAATAATAAAATTTCAATAATCTTATTGAATACGAGAAAAGCTAAGTAACTTTTTGTTTTTAGATTTTGACCAAGGTTTAATCAAAACTATCGAATTAAACGTCTTCTTTTTCCCATTTTCCATCCCTTCAATCGTTAGAAAGTATTTGATCCCTGAAACTATTTGTTTCTCGGCCCTTACCACTTGAGAAAACTTTATTGGATTCGATGTGTCTCCATCATTTTTCTTATTTTTGTTGTGTTCTTCCACCGCGAACCTCCCTAAAGCTTGCATTGCTTTGTCCTTCTCCACATCTTCCACTGGTGTTTTATTTCCTACTACTATCCCATATCCATTAATCGGTGTGAATATAATCAGTAATAATGTTATTGCTAAGAACGACAATGCCAAATTTTTCAATTTGTTTTTCACCATTTTGTTTTGTTGTTTGTATAAATATTTTGCTTAATATAGAGAAAATGATAAAATGATTATTTTATTTAGGATTTATATAGAGAAAAAGAACCGAAGTTAATGTGGTGAAATGTATTGAGACGAGAAGCGATAAGCAAGGCTAGTTAATAGCCACTTTCAACTATACCTATTTAGTAGCTTGGGTTAAGTTGTAACAGGAATGATAATATTATTATATGTTTATTTTCAACCTATTAGATATATAAAAACTATATAAGGGTGAACTGCACCCAAAGTTATTAAACTATTAGTAAGTTTACATTTTGGTTATTCAACTGTAAAAAGTTATAAAATGGTCACTAAACTTTTCAAAAGTTTTCTTTTAAGTCACTAATTGTAACGCCCCGTACCCGAGACCGTCGCCGGAGTCGAACACGAGGTGTTAACAGACTTAATTCATTACTTAAACAGCTCAAACAATTTAATTTTAAAATTTTCAGACAAGCTGAAAATCTGCGTCACAGTCGCTTAAAAATTCATATCTCGAGTTAAGGAACTTGAAATTAAGATCCGTAAATTTTCTATGAAACTATACTCATATTTATATCTACTAATTTTTTTCTAAAATTTTTGGTTGAGCCAAATAGTACAGTTTATTAGTTAAAATCTCCCCTGTATTAGGGTTCGACTACTCTGACCTCTGTGTATTACGAATCAGATATCTCTCTATAAAAAATTTCAATGACTATGAGGTTTGTTTCTCTTAAAACTAGACTCAATAAGGAATCTGTACATATAAATAAAAATTTCTAATTATTTTTGTAAAATTTATTATGAATTTTTAAAGTCAGAATAGGGGATCTAGAAATCACTCTGGCCCTGTTTCACAAAAGTTTAAATATCTCATAAAATATAATTTATATGCCTATTTTGTTCATTCCATATGAAAATAGACTCATCAAGCTTCGATTCCATAACTTATTCATTATTTAATTCCATTTCTACTATTTTTAGTGATTTTTCAAATTCACGTCACTACTGCTGTCTGAATCTATTTTATGGTAAATTTTACCTATTTCATGATTTCCATGGATTAGCTAGCAATTTGACATACATAACACCAAATATGATCATGATTAGCCATTCCAATGGCTAATCATTACCAAGAATTTTCATACCACTCACTAACCATATCATAAGACCATATATACAAAATGATTATAATGCTATACATGCCATATTCAAAATATACAAGCCATTATGCCAAGATGGTATACGGATAGTGTGAGCGAGCCTCCGACCGTTCCCGATTTCCGAGCTGACTTGTCAAAACTACAAGGAATGAAAAGGAGGGAGTAAGCATAAATGCTTAGTAAGTTCACATGCAAATAGCAAGTAACATTACCATATAAGCAAACATAAAATATCATTTGCATAATCATCATCAAGACATTCATGTCATATTTTCATTTATCATCTTACCACATTGTTGACATATCGAGTTTTCAACCCGAAGGTTAAGTACATACCTGTTCAAAGTATCCATCTCACAACACTTACCAATATATCCCTTTCATCTCTAGTATTCCTCCATTTGAGTAGAACTTTACCCGTTGAACACATCGGAATATAATTCGGATACACAGATAATTTGCACATAAGTGCCATATATGTAATCAAGCAATCATGTAACCCGCCCATAAGTGAACTCGGACTCAACTCAATGAGCTCGGGTGTTCGCATCCATAAGTGAACTCGGACTCAACTCAACGAGCTCGGATGCCTAGTTACATCTCTCGAACTCGGACTCAACTCAACGAGTTCGAACATTCGCATCCATAAGTGAACTCGGACTCAACTCAACGAGTTCGGATGCCTAGTTACATCTCACGAACTCGGACTCAACTCAACGAGTTCGAACATTCGCATCCATAAGTGAACTCGGACTCAACTCAACGAGTTCGGATGCTCAACCATCCTAGTGACATATCACTTGTATCCTAATCTATTCCTAAGGTTCAAGCGGGATTTTCCTCGAACACATATCCTTGCCAACTTCCGTAAAATACCGAAACCAATACTCGGTAACACTTTATATTTAACAAATAATACAAATAATTTGCATTTTATTCGAAAATAACCACAAAGCATATATTTCATGATAAAAATCAGCATATCATATAATTATAATTAACATCCATAATTTAAAAAAAACAATTATACTACATTATTTACACATGAACTTACCTCGTATGCAAAAATGGCTACTTTTACCATTTCGTCCACAACTTGGTATTTTCCCCATTTTAGCCCGAATTTCAGTTTTCCTTGCTTATTGAGCTTGGAAAGCTTGAAAACCCTAGCCATGGCTTCTCCCATGCTAATTTCGGCCTCCATGAAGAAGATGAGCAAAATTGGCTTTTAATTTTGTATTTTAATTCATTTTACCCTTAAATGACCAAAATGCCCTTACTACTAAACTTTCAAAAATTCCTTCCATGTCCTAATTTTGTCCATGAACTCAAAATTGGTCAAATTTCTATTTAAGATCTCCTAATTAATATTTCAATGCAATTTCATACTAAAAACTTCTAGAATGCAAATTTTGCAACTTATTCGATTTAGTCCCTACTTTCAATTTAAACACTTTAAGCATAAAATTTCTTCACGAAATTTTCACACAATCATGCAATCATATCATAGACCTCAAAATAATCATAAAATAATTATTTCTATCTCAAATTTTATGGTCACGAAACTACTATTCCGACTAAGCCCAAAATCAGGATATTACACTAATAGTTACAATATTCTTGCCTGAAATGATGATTTAACATGCCATATCAGCTAGTTGTTATAATGTCAATTGCAATTAATGGATCAATGACAAAAATGTAACAAATCCATAACGTTAGTGACCATATCATAACTTTTTTGAAATTTGGTAATTAAAATGTAATTTAAACTATACATAAGTGACCAAAAATATAATTTACCATTAAAACATGTGTCCTAGAGGCCAAGAATTAAATATTTCATCTCCAAAGAATCACAAAAAAATAGTCATTCTAATAAAGGGGTCTCGTTGATACATATCGTGTTAGTGTATTTTGTTGTGTTATAATCTAAATTTTGAGACATCCGGATATCTTCATATTTTTTCATGTTGTGTCATGTTTTATATCATTTTTTAATTAATTTTTTAAATTATATTCATGTTTGTCTAATATTATTGAGTCTACCTATCCTACATTAGAATTTCCAAACGAAAATGAAAGCAATTAAAATGGGTATCATTTTGAGTTTATTATAGTGTTGTTTGGTTGTATAGAAACGTAATAGAAAATATATATATTAATAAATAATTATAGAAATATGATCTTAGAATATTTAAAAAAAACTTTTAAACATCAACTGTACTTGTGCCAACATATACCCATATCTAACATTTTTTATAATTCCCCAATATACAAAGGGATTTTGAAGTTTCGTCTAATGATAATTAGAGCTCAATTTTCACCCGCATTGAACCTACATAAGATAAAATCAAATCAAACATGTCATCTCGAAATAGGAATCTATACTTGATGTATATCAAGACATGGTTATGGAGACGATTTATTTGTTCATCTACAAAGTTGTTTACTGTGTTGTGGATACATTTCACTCAAAAGATACCTAATTTGTGTCTAAATATTTAGCAAGGATATTAAAATATGAATGTCTTCTACTACTTGTTGGATTTAAATTTTTTGCATATGGATGCTTGTTCAATTTCTAACCCAACATCATATATTTGAATATACCTATTTATGTTATTTGAATTTGAGTGCATGTTGGAATATAATTGTAACACCCCATACCCGATCTGACTGTCGGATTCAAACTATAAGATGTCACATTCGTTGTCGGAGCAGCTACGAAAAATTATAATTTAATTCACATCATTAAACATTCATTTTAAACAAATGAATTATATAAGTGTTATATATTTATTTACGGGACTTATACGGGCTTACGAAAGCTCTAATGCTAATTCAAGATAGAATTAGGACTAAACTGTAATAGTTACAAAATTTTAGGTTGATGTCGCGATGTCAGGGGGTTTCTTGTTGCAATGCAACATATTGTCTAGGTCTCATCTCAACCACTCATGCTCGATGTAGCATCGTGGCATGGTGGCTTGATCTCGTTGTGGTGACATACACTTGACGTTGCAACATGACAAACAATTTCTGCAAAATTTTTATAAACATTGACCTGCAATTTTAGATCAACCAATCTACACATCCATCTCATAAATTCAAGGAACATTTTCAATTTTCAAGCTTCAATTCATGAACTACAATTCTTTATTCAACAATGTACTAATGTCATATCACCTATAAGTCAACTATCTAGTGTTATTCATTCGAATCTTTAACATACATACCTATTCACCTAAACCATGACAATTGCAACATTTAACACAATTTAAACCATCTATTGAATTCATATACATATTGTATTCAATTGGCCAAATTCATGCATCAAAGTTCTACTTCAAAAGTGTGTATAAACTTAGTATTATACCAAAATTGACTCAACCTAGTTACATGTCATCCTTAAAACAAAACAGAACTTATACAAACTTTGCTGAATTCTGGGTCTACTTCTCGAACTATTGGGAATTTACTATACCTACACATGGAGAAAACAAACTGTACGCTAAACAAATATGCTTAGTGGTATTTCCATGATTCAAGCAAGAACAATTAAAAAATTAAAGCATATGCATACATTCAATTCTAATTCACATTATAACCAATTCACATAAACATTATACCAACAATTTCCTATACAAAATAACATACATAAAATCAGTTTAATTATACTAACTCACTACATATGCATATCAAATTGCCAATACCATTCATTTTACAAGCTACCAAATCAATCCATATTGTTATCATTATGTACTTAATCTTATTCATTTTTCCAACATTAACTTTTGCATACTCAACTCAATTTCATATATACTTATCAACCATTTTCAAGCCTAATAGCTCTTTCATACATATTCAGCTCCTAGGATTCGTTTTTGATTCTTTTGCACATTGTCACATATCACATTTCAATTTCATTTCATTTATCATTTAATCAATTTATATGTTTATAACCCTATTAACCAGCCACAGACTCAAAACGAATACACGGATCTGTCACCCTGATTTGCTCGACAACGATAATGCTAACATGTACATCCTACCACCCTGAGTTGCCTGGAAACAATGGTTTTCAATCAATAATCTGACTCTATGACATACCAACTATATCCAACTCGGTTTAAACAGCTAATAGGGTAACCAAAATTTCGATTCATTATAAACAATTCAAATCATACTTTACCATATCAGTTAATCATCAATTCATCTTATAATACAATATGTTTCAACTCAATTTCATACCAATTATCATATATATCAATTAAAAATAAAAATTTTATTCTATTCAATTTAGTCCTTGTCTCGATAATCAATCTCAACTATAGTAATTCAATTCAAAAATCCGACCAACTCACCACAATAGTATATGATGCAAAATAACATGAAGAGCTACTTGTTGATGAGTTTCGATTTTCCTTTCCCTTTCAACGATTCCATGTCAACATTAGCTATATAAGATCACAAACATACAATACTATCAAATTCATTTCAAATTGAAATCAATTACAATATCAAACATATTTTACAATTTATTGAATTTAGTCTCTAAACCAAAACAAACATAACTTTCAATCTAAAGCTTTGGATTGAAATTTGATTTCACATATTTTCATTAGGTACCTTCTACTTGCTATCCCTACCATCATTTCACAATAGTTTTGCATTTTATTTAATTTGATCCCTAATGTACGAAACTAACAACTAAGCTTTACAATTTAGTCACTTTCTTAATCTAAGCTTAATATCTCACAAATTCATACCAATTTCATCAAATTCTCAACAATGCTAACTTTCTAAAACTTTAAAAATTTCACAAATTAGTACATGGGCCAGTTAAATCAATCTCCCATGATTCAATTTCCATAAATATCAAAGAAAAATGACTAGGGACTTACTTAAATTAAAGATCAAAAGCTTGAAACCCTAGCAATGACGTTTTTTCTTCTTCTTTTCTACCTATGGCCTATTGAATGAGATGAATTATCATCTCTCCTTCCACTAATTTCCTTTATATATGTTTAATTGAGCTTTAGTTAATCTTTTCTTATAATTTTAACTACAATTAATTAGTTTAATCACAAATCATCATTACAATCCATTATTAGCAATTTTAAAATGGTTAATTTGTCATTTTAATCCTTTGAATAATTTCTGTTTAAGTGCTCAAGTCATTATAATTCATCTAAGCCCTAATTAACCACAATTTAGTCCCTAAGTCATTAAAACGGCTATTTAAATCTATAGCGATTAAACTTTACAATTTAGTCTATTATCCCTAATTAACCACAATTTCGGCTAAATTTACCATCCAAATTTTAATTCACCTATATAAAAATTTTGTAATTATGCTTATTTAATAATTATGTACTCGGTTTATGGAAACGAGGTCCCGAAATCGTAATTTTTGATATCACTAAAAACTGGGTCATTACAATAACTAATTAAAAACCTTTTTAAATATATGTTAAATATGAATATAGAGCATATATACTTTAGGGAAAATGAATATCAAAAAGCAAATAGCTAATTAGCATTTCTTATTCATTCATTTATTACATAGATCATTATATATATTTTTATATATTCAATAATAAAATTTTAATAATCTTATTGAATAGGAGAGAAGCTAATCAACTCTTTGTCTTCAGATTTTGACCAAGGTTTAATCAAAACTACTGAATCAAACATCCTACTTTTCCCATTTTCTATCCCTTCAATCGTTAGAAAGTATTTGATCCCTGAAACTATTTGTTTCTCGGCCCCTACCACTTTAGAAAACTTTATCTGATCCGATGTGTCTCCATCATTTACTTGATTTTTGTTGTGCTCTTCCACCACGAACCTCCCTAAAGCTTGCATTGCTTTGTCATTCTCCACATCTTCCAGCGGCGTTCTACCTCCCATAATCGTCCTGCATCCATTAACCGGTGTGAATATAATCAGCAATAGTGTTATTGCCAAGGACGACAATGCCAAATTTTTCAAATTGTTTTTCACCATTTTGTTTCGTTGTTTCTGTAAATATTTTGCTTAATATAGAGAATATGATAAAATGATTATTGTTTTTGGCTTTATATAGAGAAAAATAAATAGAAAAGAAGAACCCAAGTTAAGATGGTGAAATGTATTGAGAGGAGAAGCGAGAAGTAAGGCTAGTTAATAGTCACTTTCAACTATACCTATTTAATAGCGTGGGTTGAGTTGTAACAAGAATGATAATATTATTATATGTCTATTTTTAACATATTAGATATATAAAATTATTTAAGGATAAACTATACCTAAGGTTAATAAACTATTATTAAGTTTTCATTATGGTTATTCAACTTTAAAAAGTTAAAAAATGGTCATTAAACTTTTCAAAAGTTTCCTTTTAAGTCAGTAATAGTTACAATATTCTTGTTTGAAATGATGATTTAAAATGCCATATTAGCTAACTGTTATAATGTCAATGGCAATTAATGGATTAGTGACTAAAATGTAACCAATTGATAACGTTAGTGACCATATCATAACCTTTTTGAAATTTGGTAATTAAACCATTAATAAGTGATTAAATATATAATTTACCATTAAAACATGTGCCTAAGAGGCCAATACCTAAATATTTCATCTTCAAAAGATCATAAACAATAATCATTCTAATTACGGGGTTGATTTGTCACAGTTCGTTATGGAAACTTAAGCTTTTTTCAACACTTAATGAACTTGAATTCAAGTTATTTTATACCTTTCTAGTTCATTTTTAGACTTAGTTAGTTTTGCATTTAAGTTTAATAAAATGAAGTTTTAGTGTTGTTTTATGACTTGATAGGCCAATACGAGCCAAGGATAGGCCAATTTGAGCCTAAAGAGGAACTAACTTATTGATTAAGTGTGTGGGACGATATTTTAGGTCGATGAGTCAGTGGATTGCCTCGGATGTCGCAACAACAAAGCTAGCCTCAACACTTAAAAGAATTTCAAGCACAACTTCAAGAGGTGAGCTAAGGCAATTGATGTTGCGATGTCTATAAGCCACTGTCGTGACATTCAGCTTCGAGCCAAATTGGGAAACATACAACCTTCAATGTAGCAACACCAGCTATAGGGTGTCACGACACAAATCCAACGAGGCCCATTTGACAACCAAAAGTGTTTTTCATCCGCACAATCATAATTGACATGTTTAGCAGCTTGTAATTGACCTAATCTGGTTATCTAACTCAAACACTATAAATGTTAGCTCTCAAAACTTAATTGGGGAGCTCAGTTCATGATTGAAACTTTATTTTTCTGTTCTTAGTTATGGTTTAGTCTAGATTTCAATTTCTTTTTCAGTTGTAAATGTTTCTTTCAATTACAATACCAATTTAGTTTATTTTATTTTCTATTTCATTTTGTAAACGTTTCTTCATCAATAATCAACATATCAATCAAGGATTTCAAGATTCAAGTGCAATTCAAGATCTTCGGGTTCGAAGCATCTATTCTCTTTATTTTTACTTCTTGTTGAATGTTTAATAAATTGATAGGAAATTTTTCATCTAGAATGGCTTGAAACTAAACCCTAGGAAGGTTGACAGTCTGAAGTGGGATTGATTAGCTTGGGTTAAGGGTCTCGCAACTTGTTAGTTAGAGTAGATTAAGTGGAATAAACCTTAGAATTGATGACTTTAGGAAGACACTTAGGTAGATGAGACCGAAATGATAGTCTACTTGGAATAATCTTATTCTGACTTGGTTTAGTTTATCAGGTTCGAAAGATAAGTAAATTAAGTCGATCGGTTAATGTCATTATAGGCTGAAAGGTATTAATTAGCTTAATTGTTAGCTAATTAGTTAAAAAACCCGAAACTTAAGTTAATCGTGAACATGTAAGTGATTCACCCTTCTGCTTGCTTTTAATTGATTTTGATTTAGATATTTTGCTGTTATTTTATTCTGTCGTACTATGGTTTTAGCGTGAGTAATATTTAGACCTATTTAGTGTGTTAATTTGTACTTTCAATTTAGTTTAAGCAAACCTTCTTTAGGTACGATCCTCAAAATATTTTCGGTATTTTGCTATAATAAACTATATTATAATTTGACTTGTACACTTGTAGACACCGCCTATAATTTCTAATCTAACTTTAGTTTTCTAAGCATGTTAGGGCATGGTTAGAGGTCTCGTTGATTCATATTGTGTTAGTGTACTTGATTTTGTTATAATCTAAATTTTGAGACATTCGATTGATATATTCATATTATTTTCATGTTGTATCATATTTTATATTATATTTTAATTATTTTTTCAAGTTATGTTTATGCCTGTCTAATATTATCGAGTTTAGAATTTCCACATGAAAATGAAAGCAATTGGAATGGGTATCATCTTGAGATTATTATAGTGTTGTTTGGTTGTCAAGAAACATGATAGAAAATGGATATATTAATATATAATTAAGTAAATATGATCTTCAAATATTTAAAAAAAAAAAACCTTTTAAACATCGAATGCACTTGTGCTTATTGTATACCCAAATCTAACATTTTTATAATTCCCTGTATATAAAGGGGTTCTGAAGTTTCTGTCTAATAATAATTAGAGCTTAATTTTTCCCTACATCAAATAAAAATTGCATCAAACAACTCGTTTTGAAATCGTAATCTGTATTTGATGCATATCGAGATATGGGTATTGAGATATAATCCTTTAAAGACCCCAATGCATGGAAAACCTTCGAGACAAATCTAGCTGTGTGGCTGATTTTGGCCAAATCCCATTTGTCCGACCATACCTTGATAGCTGTGTGGCTGATTTTGGCCAAATCCCATTTGAACAATGCTATGTAGATCACCATTGTGCATAGGCACCCCTTGCTGGTGTTCATATCCAAAACCGAATGCAGATGCAGAAGAATCGATCGAAAACATGGTACTCGGCAAAGATCCGCAACATCGAAACATCTGCAACGCACAACGGATTCAAGATCTTCACTCGAAAGTTCGGATGAGATACCGTAAACAATGAACAATGGAGATTAACATTAACTTACATCCATTGATACAATAGATTCCATGTTAATATCCATTCTTGGATTCAAAGTAGCCAACTTCATAGATAGAAACTGCAGAACATATATAGGTTGAGTATGAGCTTATAACTAAGTAAACCAAAACCGAAAACCAACATCGGAGACGGTCCGAATTTCCGGTTTACCTCGACTTGACGCTGCAACGACTGCACGTAGTTAATAATTTCATCAAGCATAAGTGCTTTACCAGTCACCTGCAACAAATTTTGACTTAATTTAGTAGCCTGTGCTGAAAATTCGGACATAATATCGAACACATATGTTACCTTGTTGCAGCCTGGAACAAGATCCTGTAAAAGTTTCATCCTTTCACTTATTTTCTCTCTTCGAACCTGGAAAAATACACGAAAAATTGGCAAAAGAAACACAAAAATGGCGATTTAGATTTTGTTGTTTTAAGGTTTTAATTTCATACTCTTTCAGCAAGGCTATGACCATCAGTAGCTTGACCCCTTCTTGCCCTTACATGGACATACTCCATTGGTGCCATTGCTGCTTTTGATTTCACCTTATTATGCTTTTCACCATTGCCATGGTGTTCTTCATCAGCTCTATCTTTCTTGCTTCTTTTTGCACCAGCAACAATCTGGAATTTTGTGGCTATATAAGAAATTGAAAATTTTAAACAATTCCCAGTAATTTGCAGTGACTAAATTTACATTACCTTTCTATCAGCAGCTGCCATTGATGGGGTTTCTTCTGCTTTTCCACTCGGAATTGATTTCCTTTTCCGGGAATTGACATTGTTTTGGCGTGGGATATTTTCAGAAACTAATAAAGATTCTCGCTTGGAATCTGGAATATTAGCTTGAAATTCATTCCTATTAAATCCAAGCTCACCATTGAAGCTGGAAAATCTAGATGCTCTTTCAGAAAATCCAGGGTCAGAAGAAAATGGAAGATTGAGCTTTGGGATTATATTCAATGGAGTGTTTGCATTGTTGGATTTGATCAAAGGCTGTGATGAAGTATAACTACTATAATTATAATCGTTTCCTAATCTTCCAATCAATTTTCTGATCACCATATTGTGTTCATAACCAGGAAGAACAGTTTCGGCATTTGATATTGCTGAAGAAGACGACACCATGGAACTCAATGAGGAGCCAAAGAAACCACTTTGAACCATTGAATTATCCCAATTTGGATTGAAAAAACAATTCCCCACTTTTTCTGATGCGGAATTCAGTTCATGTCTTTGCATTTCAATCCCAAAAGGATACGAATTCCACTTTTGTTCTGCTGTTCGTAGTCCCTCAGCCATTAAAAAACGAAAAGAAGAATGTAGGAAAAATAAGAAAGTTTCTTTCCTATCAAGAAACAAAACCCAGAAATTTTTTTTTTCTGGAAAAAGCAAAAGGTTTTGCTTTGTAGTAGAATTGAGTGGAAAGAATGTTTTGGAGCTTAGAAATGCAAAAGGAAAAAGGAAACAATGAAAGAAATTTAAAAGAGAAATGAGATGGAGAGTGAACTGAAGAACAAGCAATAATAGACAAATGTCTCTTTCATCTTAATTTATATATACAATGGGATTAAGCAAATGTAAATAACATAAAATTAGATAAATATGTAAAATTAACACATGGAGAGAGAGGACATTTATTTACACTATTATAAAATTTAAAAAATAATTTGTAACATAATAGGTTTAGTTAAAGGTTTTTTTAAAAAAAAATCGGATTTCGAAATAGGTTTAGTTCTTCAATTAATAATAGTCAAGTTTAAAAAAAAAAACTCACCCCGCCTTGTGTCGGAATAATTATCAAAATACCCTTTATATTTTAATTTAAAATATATAATAAAATTTATATTAATTTTACTCTAGTATAATTATATTTAAAAACAATTAATAATATCATTAAAAAATAAAAAAAATTATTTATATTAATAAAAATATATATAAAAAGAACTATGACATATCAAGTGAGACCAAAGTCTTGAACTTTTTTTTTTATGAAATTCGAAGCTAATAAATTAATATTTAAGGAAATATGGAATGGGAATAGGGCAGGCAAAACCCCACTGCTCCGACCCGTTGTCATCTCTCTCTAGGCGTGGGCAAGTTGAGTTGGGAAATCGCATCTCACCCTTCAAATTGGAAACTCATAATAGCTCAGCCCCCACTTTAGAATTTATTTATTTATTTTAGTTTGTGTATTTTGTGACTCAAATTTAAACCCACTAATTGTTACTTTTTTATAAATTAATAGCTTAATTATAGGTCAAATCAAGCGAGTTCAGTCAGCAATTAAGTACTCTTTTTTATTTATAATTAAATCCTAACATTCATGAACCTTTTAACTTTTGGACACATGAAAATGATTGAAGAAATTTTTTCAAGAAAAAAAAATATGAATTGCACAATATCAGCTAATATGATTGTACATATTGTAAAAATATTAATATTAATTTATTATAATGAATTCAAAAAGTTAATTTCTTGCTGATTAAGTCATATTTTAATTGGTAATGATATTGTCACTAGTTCAAGAGAACGTAGATTTGAGTGTACTGAAACGCATTATCTTCTTATTTAAAAATTAATTTATTTTAGATATCAAATATTCAAAGAATATAGGCGTAAATATATATATATATATATTGAAAGATCAAATTGTAGGTTTAAATTTAAGTTAACTTGACATTTGGAAAGAATTTGTCTAATTCAAAAAATAGATTTAGACATGACATTTTATTTTTTAATTTAATTAATCCGATCCACCAATAAAAGTGATTAATTTAAACCATAGATATTTCATAAAAGGAAAATAATAATTGTTTATAACTCATATTTAGTAACAAAGTATCAAATGCCTTGCAATATGGTATTATATATAATTGTTTATGTTTTTCTTGCGTTAAAATATAATTTAAATGCTAATGCAGTTGGGTAAATAGTCTCATTATAACTTTACCATTGTATCTTCACAAGTATATTTGTGTGTATATGTGGTTTAGATTATTTGTCCAGATTTGAAAGTTCGTCCGAAATTTGAAAGGTTTTAGGTAAAAATTTTAGGTCCGGAAAATGGGCTTAGGCAAAAAAATTAATTTTGTTTAAAATATGGTTGGGTTCGGGCTTGAACATTTAAGGCCCGAACCTAACTTGATCCGTTTTAAGTTTATAATACTTTATATTATATTATTTTTTATATATTACGAAATTTAGAACACATCAAAAAATTAAACCTATACTAAATATATAATATTACTCTAATGTAAACATTAAAATAATATTAAGATGACTATATAAAAAAATTCAATAAATAAAAATTATATAAAATTACTAAATATAAAAATAATATAATATAAATATTTTTTAAAAAAATTAAAAAAATAATATGAACGGGCCTAAAATGAACTTAGGATAATCTTTTGTAAATATGAACGAATTTAAACAAAATTTTAAGCCGAATCAAATTTAAGCAAACATAAAATATATTAATGTCATATTTAGAACAATCTAAACCCACCCCACTCCGCTAACAAGCACCCTTCTATATATATTAAACAAAAGCCCCACGTCCTAAAGAAACAATGAACTTGGTTATACTCTATCACTGTCATTATAACTTCAATTAATAATATTTAGTTACTATTTACACCACCCCTTATATATATTAAGAGTAAAAAAAAACATGGGTATGAAAGTATATAGTTTGGGTTTCCTCCAAAGAGTAATTTGTTATCAATATAATATATTATTTAATTTTAAATAATTCATCAAATTGTAATTTTATTTTTACACATAATCTAGATCATTCTCTTCTTATTAAGATATTTTCCTTGAAAATTTAATTACAAACTAAAAAATAAAAGAAAAAGTTTTGCATTAGCCCTATGAACAAATTAAGTACATAAAATAATGAACAAGTTTTCCTTAAATAGGTATGTATTTACTTGTCCAAACTAAAATCAATGTGAACCTTCAATCCTTTTAAATTCAACACAATTAGGTACACGATATAATGCAATTTTTTTTTTACGAATAATCCTCTAAGGCAAATGAGTCTCTTGATTACTCCATCACATTGAATTTCTTTAAAGATTATTTTTTTTTCCATATTTTAAATTTAATAAAGTTTTTGGATTAAAAAATGTGAACACGTTAAGCATAGTATTATGATGATCAATTTCTGGGTTCAATGTTCACCGACTTTCACCAATGATTATTGCTATAAATAATACATTTTAACTGTGGGGGATTCCTCTTTATGTGGCTTTTTAATCACTTTTCTTAACTCACTGCCAACTTTGATATTGGAATGCTAAAATCCTTTTAAATACTTTTCTTTTCTTGTTTAACTCTTTATTTTTTTTCATTTTTAAATAAAATAAAAATTTATATTTAATGTATTAATAATATATAATAAATTTATAAATGGACTCATATTGATTAATTGGTATTATTAGATTTATGAACTTTATGATTCATCATGTGAAAAAATATAAAATAAAATATACATAATAACAATAATACATGCGTATGTTATACGCCTTTTAATTTTGTTAATTTGATTCTTATTTTTTTGGTAAGTCCACAACAATTATCTCTCTATAATAACATGTTATTATAGGTGTATAACAATCATCTCTTCGTAACAAATATCTTAACACAAATGAAACTGTCATAAAAAAATATTATTAGAATGTTCACTTTTTAAAACTTACTTTTCTTTTTCTTAATTCGAAATTTTGAATATATAAAAAATATAAAACGGCATATGTTTGTTTACGAGTCTCAGCTCATTTGGAAATTACATGTTACTAATAACGTCAATCCATGCAAACTGAACTATAGGAGGAGTGACTCGTTTCATTTGGAAACTATATAATTCATAATTTTATATGTTATTAATAATGCTCAACCGGGTTATAAGTAGGGATGACAAAAAAGAAAACCCAAATCCAACACCCGACCCAATCCATTAGAATCGGATTTGTTTTTTTTCTGAAAAATCGAGTTGACGACGAATCAAGATCGAATTTGAGGAAATCCACCGTGCCCAGCCCTACGATATTTAAAGGGTCCTTGACGGATCTTAAGTCACAAACATAAATATTTAAAGTTAAAAAAAAAAATAGCTTTTATATCACAACAAAATTCATTCCAACAAAAATGTCACCTAAATCAGGTCCGAGTGTTCGCTATGCTTGCAAATTGGAGTCTGATTCTTACCTTCCTGCAACTCCTCCATTATCGGGTTGCATCTTCAACATTTATCGGAACAGCAAACTCGTGCAAAATCGTTTAAGTTAGAAATACAGTACTTAAAAGTGTCAAAAATTTTGCATTCTTTCAACGAGATTCAAGATCCATTTATCAAAGCATGCAATTGTTGTCGGAATAAGGAAATGTCTTCTGCTTTGACAGCCATAACAATCCCTGTTAGCTGGTAATTTTTTAGCTGCAAAAAACATCGACCGTTGGAAGATAATTATAGTTATTGATCAAAAACAAGAATACAAAGGTAATTATACCCCATTGGTCTGAAAAAGAACGGTAAAGACAAGTTAATGAACTATCAAAATTTTAGATCTCAAAAACAGAATTTAGAGATGAACTAAAATGGATCGATGATGATAAATTTGATGTTGAGTTCTACTAACCTCGTGAGTTGCAACCTGTTGAGTTTGCAATGGAAAAAGGAAGGACCACATGCTCAGCTGAAATGTGTTTTAAAAGGAAATCATTAAAATGTAAAAACGAAAACAAACCAATAGACACGTAAAACATATGGCATTACACATTACATGGATCAAAGAATCAATACCTTATGCAAAATCTCATCTTCAGGCTTAATATATACGAAAGCCTCATCTTTGTCAGTGCTTGAAGACCTTTTCTGATTTGCATTCTTGTGCTGTAGATTCAGCTTGAAAGTCAGGGAAAGAATAATCAAAATATGCTCATATGAAAAGTAAAAGCAGCACAAGAAAGATCTTATACCTTGTAAAATTTGCTTACTACTACGTAAAATTTGAACCGGAAGGAATTACGCAACTCCTCTGTGGGCTTCAAAAAGTGAAACAAGAACATATATATATATATATATATATAAGTTTACTATCAATGATAAGTGCTTTTGGTAGAAAAAGAAGATAATACTTTTTATTAAGTATAACACATTACTCAAAATCTAACCTCATCTTCGGTAGCCCATGAAATTTCATCAAAGAGTGCATCATAAAGAGGCGGCAAGAGTTCAGGAGGAAGGTTCACGACACATTGGGAAACCAGGAGACCCACTTTCTGTGCTTCATCTCCCAAAAGTGATCTCAAGTTTCCTATTTTATCTTTCTCATGGCATATGTTAAGAAGGAACTCCTTGAGCTCTGTAATACATTTGTGATCCTAGCAAAGAACAACATTCACAACATTTTAGCTACACCATTTGGTATATAAGGGTTTCGCATGTTGACACAAGAAATAGCACCTCAACAGATGAACTTTATCGAAGAACCCACAGTTCGAGAAGGAATAAAAGATATGTAGCCTTTAGGTAGGCATCAACCACCAGTAAACAAGAAAGATTCATTTAAAAGTTTTGTTTGTTTGTGTTACCTAGACTCAGGTGTGAATGTTGGATTACGAGAAGGATAAAAAATGGGTATGTTCAAATTTTTTTCAAGATTTCCATGTATTTGAAATGTACTTAGAAGATCATATTCTCATACCTATATCCAAATATGCCTCAGATGCAGTCACTTTAAGAAAAATGAAAAGAAAGACCCAACATAGTTGTCTACTACCTGATCTATCACATCGAATGATATTGGTCATTTAACTTGGTCCATTATTCTCTTTATGGGATTTTAACTAAGATTCTATACAATCAAGTACAATGTGACTATTTAATCTATTCCAACAATGGCAAAACCAGGATGGTGCAATATTTAGCAGATCAATGGTATGGATTACCCTTTAGTATATCAATTTCAAGTTAGGGTCAGTAAATTAATCTTGCCAAGAGGAAACAGTTCAACAAAGAACAGTTAACAGCCATTCAGATCAAAAGAATAACTTTCTTACCTTGTATCTCCCCAAGTTAAGGGCAGTAATTATAGAAAAAACTCCATTGTCTTCATCATCCTCTAATTTAACAACAGTTCCAACGGTGGTTTGTCCCAATATCAAGTCTACAAAACCGCTCAAATCCCATTGCTTGTTATCAAGGTAGGATTGCAGCAATGTTTTCACACCATGAAAATCATCTGGTTTTGGGTCAAAGAATGCAAAATCTGCTTGGACAACTCCCTTTTAAAGATAGAAGGAGAAAGAAAAGGGACAAATTAACTAAAAACCTTTGGATATATTTCATAGTATAATCAATGTTACCTATAATTAAGTACTTACATCAAATTCTTCATCCTCAGATGACTCGGATTGTCTGCCTACGTTTTTTAACTTCTCCTTAAATTCATCACCTATAGTTTAGGCCAGAAAATAATAAGAATGCGAAAATCGAAAATACCAGTAAAAGTCAAGCAGATAACAGCAACAGAAAAGCAATTATTTATCACTTTAAGCACACACACAAAATAAAGAAAAAAAACAAACCAGCAGATTGCTGCATGGCATTGTGCATGTGATGTTTAACCAGGTAAGAAGTAGCAACTCGAGCAACAGAACGAGCAAATGGTGAGAAAGTTAAAGGCCGAACTGGTAACAATCTATGATGCCTAGCTGGTTTCCGCGGCATCTTCGTTAATCAGCTGAAAAGTTGGCAGCAAATCAAGGGTTAGTAGTGTGTATACACATACACATACACATACATATATAGGTTTTGCAGAAAAGGTGCCGGATCAAAGACCTTAAATCCCTAGCCTAATAAAATAACTTAATCTATGATTACATATTTTTGTACTTTCTTTTTGCAGATTTTACTAATGCATTAACAATTGATCATTTACAGAACAAAGTATCTTACTTTACTCAATTTTAAAGTTTGCATAAAACATTTTAGAAAGAAAAAAAACTACAATTTTAAAGATCAGATACTAACATTCAAAAATTAATTACACATTCAAACAGCATTAAGCTAAGTACTCTTACTTTCACCATTGAAATACAGCTTAAGCTCATCCGAACAAAAGCAAATTCAAATAAAAGATAAATAAAATGGATAAAAATAAAAAATAAGAGTTGGAATTTATACATACCTTTGGCAAAATATGAGCAAAGCTTAGGCTTTTGGAGCGGTTTCCAAAGGAAAAAAGGACCGTAGCTTTCGTCGTCGTTGTTTGTTTTTCGGAGGAGATTCTACCGAACAGCGCCGCCGTAGCAAAAGCGAAGGAATAAAGAGATACAGCCGAGGAAGCGGCGACGAGAGTGATGGTTTTAATTGGATTATGAATTTTAACAGATTTTTAAGGCTGCCCTTAAAAATTTTAACTGAAAATGGGAGGAGTAGAAGAGGAAGAAAGGAAAATTTGAAACGGGTAGATCAATGGTTTAGGTGAAAATTTTATTCGGGCCATTGTTAAAATTTTGGGCCTTCTTTTCCGTTTTTGTTTTATATTGTTTTTGGACTTTGTGATTTTACTTTTGATTTACTTTAATAAAGCCCAATCCTATTAGTTTAAAAAAAAAAAAAGAGTTAAGTTTCCACATTAATTCCTTCAATTCAAAAAATATATATATAAATTGATTAAAAAATTATAAATTTTCCTCCAATTCAAAAAATTATAAATTCCTAAAAAATTTTAGACGTGGGATGAGTAAATTTACAATTTAGTCATTTAATTATTAATAATTTTATAATTTGATCACTTAATTATTGATAAATTTGTAATTTGATCATGCTTGGCAAAACTTAATATTTTTTAATTGAAACAATTAAATAAAAGTGCTATTAAGATTTTTCTTTTGAGGTTTGTTATTAGCTTATGTGTGAGTATTTGGTATACTGATAATATATATTTTTTATTTCACAAGTATTTCTATAAAATTGACATGTGTATCTATAGGGCACTTGTCAACCCCCTGACCTTACTTGTGGAGTTTAAAAGCACACTGGTAGCATACCAAATAATTTTCCTTTTAAATTATTTATATAAATAGGTTAAAATGTGTCATAATTCTCTGTACTCTTTAAAATGTGTCATAATTCTCTGTACTCTTCACAAATTTGAAATTTAGTCCCTTTAATTTTCATATTTCAAATTTTAGGTTCAGTTGTTAATGTTTTTTTTTTTTGTTGAAATTGTTGGTTTAACCTTTTGAAATAATAAAAATACTCGCTTGGTACTCATGTAACTAAAAAAAGACGTTATAATGAACCTAAATTTAACAGTATAATTTTAATAGTGTTAACAATTTTATTTGAATTTTGAAATTGAAATTTGAAAAGTAGTGTAACGCCCCCACGCCCGAAACCATCACCGGAGTCAAGCTTGAGGTGTTACTAAACTTATCTTACCTTTTAAACAACTCTAAACCACTTATTTTAATTTTCGGAATAAACTATTTTTCTGCGTCATAGCTGCTTAAAAATTCATTTCTCGAGTTTCAAAACTCGAAATTAAGATACGTAAATTTTTCATGAAACTAGACTCATATATCTATCTACTAATTTTTTTCTAGAATTTTTGACTTAGCCAATTAGTACAGTTTATTAGTTAAAGTTACCCCTATTTCAGAATTCGACTGCACTGACCTCTACTTACTACAAACCACTTTTCTCCCTATACAAAATTAATATAACTATACCGTTTGTTTCTATTAAAACTAGATTCAATAAGAATTCTAACCATATAAATTACATCACCTAATTATTTTTTTATAATTTATGGTGAATTTCCAAAGTTGAAACAGGGGATCTAGAATTTTCTCTGACCCTGTTTCACTAAAACTCAGATATCTCATAAAATATAATCCCTTTACCTGTTTAGCTTATTCAATAAGAAACTAAACATAATAAGCTTTAATTTCATATATTATTCACCATCAAAACATGTCTCTACGATTTTTAGTGATTTTTAAAAGTCATGCTATTTCTGATACTTAAATCTGTTTTTAAGTTACTTTCACATTTTTCTTAGTTTTCATGTGATAGTTACTACTTATTCATACATACAATTAAACATGTATATCATCAGCCATTCTATTAGCTAATCACTAGCAAGTATTTACACATCATTCATTGATCATATCATATCAAAAGAAACCAAGTTCCTATACATGCCATACACAAAACTAAACGTCTAACTATACCAATGTGATTCCTTCGATAGTATGATCGGGTCTCCGACGTTTCCTTCGATCCCCGAGTGGCTTGATAAAAACTATAAGAAAAAGAAAATAAAGAGAGTAAGCACTAGGCTTAGTAAGCTTACAAGCAAATAAATTACAACATTCAAAGATAATAAATGAATATACATAATGTCACCTAGCCTCATAAACTTTCTTTACTTCTCATTTTCTACCTTCTTCTTTACTTACTTACCTTCTTTCTTACCTGACCTTTCACTATTCGTAAATATAATCTACCTTCCCTTTTTGCTGATAATTCACTGTAATTTAACGTGTACAATGACCCATTGAACCACTCGGAATACTAAGGATACCGGGTCGTTCTGCTCATCAATATCCTCGCCAATGCCATGTCTTCGACATGGACTTACATGAATTATTCTGTCTCCAATACCATATATATATCTAATATGGGCTTACATGGCTCATTCCTGTCTCCAAAGCCATATATCTGATATGGACTTACATGGCTCATTTCTCATCTCCGTCTGTCTCACAACCCCAATATCCTAACATTCCTAAGGTTCAAACGGGGCTTCCTAATGCTTTTTCTCTCACTTTTTGCCTTTAATTTGACTTTAAATATTCTCATAAAATAAGTATATAAATGCTACAAATTTACAATAATAATGTAAAATAAAAGAATATTGCATTTATTTATCAAACTTACCTCTCGTATGCAAAAATAGCTACTTTTACCATTTCGTCCCACAACTTGGTATTTTCTCCATTTTAGCTTGAATTTCAGTTTTCCTTGCTCTATAATTTAAACTATAGTCTAATTAGGACTCAAATTATTCAAATTGACCCAAAATCATATTTTGGAAAAATTACAATTTTGCCCTAAACTTTTGCATATTTACACTTTTGCCCCAAAGCTCGTAAATTAAACTTCAGCCTATTTTCTTATGTTTCATGACATGCTGGTCATTTTTCCTTCTATGGCAGCATCAAATTCATACTCTAACAAGCACTTATGACTATTAGGTATTTTTACCGATTAAGTCCTTTTACTCGCTTTTGCTTAAAACCGAGTAGTACAAGTTGTCTAACATAATTTAAAACCTCATATTCTATCATAAAACACCAAAATACACAAATTTCACCTATGGGTATTTTTCCAAATATGAACCCTAACTAAATTATTGCTAGCATAAGCTTTATCGAAAGCTACCGGACTCAAAACGTAAAGAACATTAAAACTGGGCTTGGAATCACTTACCATGGAGCTTGAAAGCTTGAAACAAACTCTAGCTATGGAGAACCCTTGAAATTTCGTCCTAATGAAGAAGATGGACAAAAATTGGCTTTTAATTTTGTTTTTAATTCATTTTAATAACTAAATGACCAAAATGCCCTTACTACTAAACTTTCAAAAATTCCTTCCATGTCCTAATTTTGTCCATGAACTTAAAATTGGTAAAATTACTCTTTAAGGACCTCTAATTAATAATCTAATTCAATTTTATGCAAAATACTTCTAGAACACAAGTTTTGCAATTTATTCAATTTAGTCCCTAATTTCAAATTAAGTACTTTATGCACAGAATTTCTTCACGAACTTTTCACACAATCATGCAAACATATCATAGACCTCAAAATAATAATAAAATAAATTTTTCTACCTCAGATTTTTGGTTTCGCAACCACTGTTCCGTTTAGGCCCTATTTCGGGATGTTATAAGTAGAGAAATTAAATTCTTAGAAATAAAAATACATGAACTAAAGACATGTGAACCATTTTTTACAATGTTAACTTTTATCCATAAACTATTAAATTGGAGTTAAAACGTGATTAAGCGTGCTCAAACTGCATCCTTATTACTATTGCAATAGCAACAATATTAATCGAGCTAAAGCTCAATCAACCAATACATGTAAACTTATATTAAAATAAACATAAATAGGAGCTGTACATATGGAGATCATTTTATTGAACAAATATTAGAACTTAGAGATATTCATGTGTCGAACTGGCCCAGCCTAAATTCGATTCAAAAAAATTTTCAAGTCTAAGCTTAGTTGGCTTAGCTCGTCAAATAGGCCAATATCATAGTTTTAAAAAATAATAAATAAATATTTTTATTTAAAGTTAATTATAAAAATATATAAAAATTAATGTAAAATTATTTTTATGTATTTTTTTAATTTTAAATAATGAATCGGGTGAAGTCAAAAACCTATATTCAAATTGAATTGTCTGACCCATGAAATTTGGAATCGGGTCAACTTAAAAACCTATATTCAATCTTATATTCTAAATCAGAACTTATATTAGAATAAAATTTGGATAAATAATCTACGTATAATCTCCAAAAAGATACCCAACTTTGAATTTCAATTTTTTAATTATCAATCCTTCTCGTGGAATTAGACATGTAACACCCCCTAACTCTATACCGTCGCTGGAACAAGGTTACGGAGCATTACCGGACATATCGAACAAATTACGAATAACTCACAAATAATTAACATACAAAGGATAAATTTAATCCTTAAGTCTCTATAATGGACCCTCGAGACCCAAAACACGTATTAGAAGTGGATTGGGACTTATCCAAGTGCTCGGAGAATTTTCGTAAATTAATTTTTTTTTAACTCAATATAACCTCCTTTATATACATTTAACCTTCCCTGCAATTTCAAACCGAAATCAATCCAATACCAATGATATAATCAATTCAATTCATACATGTAAACATCTAAAACATACCAAGATTAATACTAGAATTTACTATATGATCATTCATACCATTATATTATTCAAATTAAATTAAAAGTTCTATTCAATTATCAATTCAAACATAATGTTATACATACCATTTCATTTATTTAATCTTTCATTTATCAATTTAAATCATCACATATTATCCATACAATCCAAAACCACATTAACTCAAAATACAACCTAGGTACATGTTACATATACCAAAATAAAATATACATCAACAAGGTTGTTGAGATCGGGATTGGTTCGGATGTTGGACCAGATTTTGACTCCTACTGACCTGCGCACGGAAAATAACCGTACGCTGAGTATAGACATACTCAGTGGTATTACTATAATTCAAACTATAATAACAATAATGAAATATAAATATTAAACATATAACAATTGAATTTTCTCAAATATTAACTCATTCTTAAACTTCATTCGTTAATAATAGTAACACAATTTCAACTATTTATCAGTTTCAATTAAATATCATAGACTTCAATTTTCTTCACTACATCAACGTTGAGTTCATGCCTTCCATTTCCAATCTCAATTTTAATCCACAATTTAAATTTCTCATTTCAGTTTTTCACCCTATTAACAAACTCGGACTTTGGCGAATACACGGATCCAACCAAACACACCAGAATAGAACTCAGCGCCTCATCGGATAGTTCGAAGCAAAATTGACACCCAGTGTCTCATCGGCCTAGCCGAAGTAAAATGGTTCTCAATACCTCATCGAATCTATCCGAAGTACAATAGTGACACCCAGTGTCTCATCGACTCAAGGTCGAAGTATCCTTGAACACTTCCAATCCTATGGCATGCCAATTATATCCGACTCAGCCCAACTAGTTAATAGGGTATTTGATTCATTTTCTCAATTCAATATCACTTTCAATTCATTTACGAATCAATTCAATTTCACTTTTCATCAATATACAATTCAATATTAATACTTATCCATCATCAATTCAATTTCACCTTAAATCCCAAATTCTCTTTCAATTCAACAATTCAATCATAATCCAATACTAAAATTTATTTAACAACCATTTCAATTATCATTCAATTCCATAACAACACTTACCTCATAATTTACTTACCAACTTATAAATTAAAATTAACATTTAGTAATAAATAATTTGAATTATAGTAATACAAACCCGGATTTGTTTGATTACTCCTCGACAACTTTTTCTTTTCCTTTCGGTACCGATGCCTTGGGTTCTTTGCTTGCTACGAAAATAACAATAATTTTCACTAATAATTACAGCATTAAATTTTAATAAATAATTGAATTTTATTCAATTCCTACTTATTCTCAAATTAATCCTAACTAAGTTGACTTGTTTTTCTAACTTAATTCGTACTTCTTTTCTACGTAATTTCTTGCCATATGAAACTCAACTATTCAATATTCATAATAAAACCCTAATTTAATTTTTTTTTCAATTTAATCCCTCTATCACAAAACTTATAGCTTCTTTTACAATTTAATCCCTTTATCAATTCTAACTTGAAATTCATTCAATTAAATCCCTAATTCACTATTTTGTTCAACATGAACTATATTCAAAAATCTTAAAACTTCCAAAACCTCAACTTAATTTCATCAAAACTTTGTTCTAAAGTTTATAAAACATCAAATTTAAGAAAAAAGGACTTACTTGACTTACCAAATTAAACTTCAAAATTTAAAACCTTAGTTTCTCCTTTTTCTTTTCTTTCTTTCTTTCCTTTCCCACTTTCGAATGGCTTTCTCTGTTTCTTTTTATGTTTTATTTCCTTTCTTCTTTTTCTTATTTACTTTATAATTATAACTTAATATATATATTAACTACTTAATTTATAAATATCTATTTGATAGCAAATATATATGTTATAATTGTACATTATCTCCACCCTACATTTGTCTTGATCTAATCTATTTCATAATATAATAATATAATATTAATAAATAGTAAATATCTATTTACTTAAATAAAAAGTAATTAAATAAAAAATATTACAACTATATGTACATGATTTATCACACTTGTATTTTGTTATCACCTTACATTTGTCAACTTATTAATTTATTCATTAATTTAATAATATAATATCAATTAAATAATAATAAATATAATAAGTATCTATTTAATACACAAATACATATGTTACAAATGTACATTTATACATTGTTACATTTGTATATCATCATCACCATCCACTTGTCATGAATTTAATTTATTTATCATATAAAAATCTTTTAATATAATTAATAATCATAAAATATCTTTATACTTCAATTATAAGTAAATTATGTATTTAAATTACAATTGTAAAAATATAAGTTTTACACTGCATATTTTTATTGTCATACATTTGTATTTATTTAATTTGTTTCATAATATAATATAATTATAATATAATCAATTAATAATAATATATAATATATATACCTAAGAAAAATCTCAGATTTTTCAATCTAATTGCCGCCTCAATTATATCAAATGGCATATTTTCCATTTTGGTCCCCCTTTCTTTTTATTAATCTATAATTTAATTTTTACCCCTTATTCAATTTAGTCTTTTTTCTAATTACTCTTAATTAAGCTAAATTCACCTAATTAAAACCTAATTAGACACACTACTAGACTCATAGGTATTTCTAATAATTATTTACAGGTTTGATTTACTGAGACGGAGGCCCCATAATGTACTTTTTTCGATGCCCGTGAATTTTGGGTCATTACAAGACAAGGAGATCATCTCTCTCCCTACTTGTTTATCTTGTGCATGGAATTTCTTCATCTCCAAATTCTTCATGCAATTGATCAAAAAGAATGGCAACTGATACGAGCGTCGAGGAGTGACCCAAGCTTCTCCCGTCTTTTATTCGATGAAGACATCATCCTCTTTGGGAAAAATTATTCAAGAATGATAGAGTCTATAAGGCGAACCTTAAATCTATTTATGAAGGAATTTGGTTTGTGTATTAAATTTCAAAAATCTAAAATAGTTTTCTTTCCCAATTGTTTGCCATGTATAAAGGCTCTGATAGTCAATTTCTTAGGAATCCAAGAATCCTCAGACATTGGAAAATATCTGGGATTTTCAATCCTTGTTGGGCGGTCTTCTTGAAGAGATTTTAACTTCACTGTGGATAAGATCTGTAACATCCCGAATTAGGGTTTAGTCAGAACAGTAGTTTCGAGACCACAAATTTGAAGTATAAATAATTATTTTATGATTATTTGATGATCCATGATATTAATGCATGTTTGTGTGCAATTTTCATTAAGAAATTTTATGCCTAAAGTGTTCAATTTGAAGTTAGGGACTAAATTGAATAAGTTGAAAAACTTAAGTTCTAGAAGCTTTAAGCATGAAATTGCTATGGATTATTAATTAGAGGTCCTTAAATAGTAATTTGACCAAGTTCTAAAATTTTGGACAAAAATGGGCATGAATAGGAAAAATATGAAAGAAAAGCCTTAAGGGCATTTTGGTCATTTGGTTAATAAAAGAATAAAAAGGGAAAAATAAAGCAAAATTTGCTCATATTCTCCATGCCTTAGTCAAAATTTCCATGCTCACCATAGCTAGGGTTTCTTCAAATTTCAAGCTCAATAGTTTTCAATCCTTGTTGGGCGGTCTTCTTGAAGAGATTTTAACTTCACTGTGGATAAGGTCTGTAACATCCCGAATTAGGGTTTAGTCAGAACAGTGATTTCGAGACCACAAATTTGAAGTATAAATAATTATTTTATGATTATTTGATGATCCATGATATTAATGCATGTTTGTCTGCAATTTTCATTAAGAAATTTTATGCCTAAAGTGTTCAATTTGAAGTTAGGGACTAAATTGAATAAGTTGAAAAACTTAAGTTCTAGAAGCTTTAAGCATGAAATTGCTATGGATTATTAATTAGAGGTCCTTAAATAGTAATTTGACCAAGTTCTAAAATTTTGGACAAAAATGGGCATGAATAGGAAAAATTTGAAAGAAAAGCCTTAAGGGCATTTTGGTCATTTGGTTAATAAAAGAATAAAAAGGGAAAAATAAAGCAAAATTTGCTCATATTCTCCATGCCTTAGTCAAAATTTCCATGCTCACCATAGCTAGGGTTTCTTCAACTTTCAAGCTCAATAGTAAGTGCATCCTAGCCCCGTTTTTAATGTTATTTACATTTTTGAAGTTGTCATCAACAGATCTTAGCTATTTCTACCATTATTTTGAGCTAAGGTTCATGTTCAAAACTTACCCCTGTGTGACATGCATGTATTTTGATGTTTAATGGAGGAATATGAAAGTTTGATGTGTGTTTAACATCTTTTATTAAGTGATTTTTGATGGAAATGCATGAAAATGACCTATTTGTAAAAGTGGTAAAATGGGTAGTAAATATGTGAAATAAAGAAAAATGTGAGCTGCTAGGAGTAGGAATATGAATCGGCTAGGCTTGGGTAATAAATAAAATGCATGCATTTCATTTTACGAGCCTAAGGACTAGAGGTGTTAACGGGTCAGGTCGGGCCGAGTTCGGGCCGAGCTCAACTAAAAAATCATGTCCATTTATTGGGTTCGGCCCCGACCAGGCCTAAAAAATGGGCCTAAAATTTTGCCCAAGCCCGACCCGGATAAAAATACTAAAACCCGAGCCCGGGGCCCGTATTAATTTTTTATATTATTTATATATATAATACATAAAAAAATACTAAAAATATCAAAATAAATATTTTCCAACAAATTGAAAATAAATTTTAAAAAATATGTAGACTTAAATAATACTAAGATAGATGCAACTTAACAAGCAAATGCCTCTAAAATAATAAAAAAAATTAACAAATGCCTTTAAAATAATAACAAAATTAACAATAAAATAAGTTTTATACAATATCCAAATAATAACAACAAAATAGTAGCAATATAATAGTAAAATGGTAGCAAAATAGGGAGAAAACAAACAAGAAAATAACATTAAAAAATAAAAAAAATGCATTTTTTTTTGTCCTTTAGTGAATTCAGGCCGGGCCAGCCGGCCCCGGGCTAAAAATACCTTACTCAAGGCCCGACCCATTTTTTAAATGGGTCTTTTTTTTGTCCAAGCCTATTTTTCGGGCCTATATTTTTGCCCAAACCCTCCCACATTTCAGGCAGGCCTTCGGGCCGGGCCGGGTAGCTCGACCTATGAACACCTCTACTAAGGACTAATTTGTAAATATATCAAACTTTAGGGGCAAAAATGTAATTTTGCCATAATATGATTTTTGGGTCACATTGAATAATGTGACTAATAAGTGAGCTAAATTTGATATTATAGATCAAGAAAAACGAGATTCGGGTATAGAACGAGGGATACAACAGTAAAATTCGAAGCTAGAGCTCCGATCCGGCTAGGGCCTATGCCATACGTGCACATGAGGACGCATCTTCTCCCGATGCATGTTTTGGGCCTTGTAGGCCCATATAGGGACAATTTGCATATGTATGAATGAATTTAATTTGAACGAAATTTTATGGCCCGGTTTTGTATGTTTGCTTGTGTTTAAGTCCGGTAATGCCTCATATATTGCTTGTGTTTAAGCCTGGTAATGCCTCATATCCTGTTCAGGCGTCGGACACGGGTAAAGGGTGTTACAAGATCCAAAACAAATTGAAAGCCTAGAAGGCAAACCTCCTTTCCCTAGTTGGTAGGTTGGTTCTTCTGCAATCTACTATGGCCTCTATTCCCAACTACTTTATATAGATTAGGATACTCCCAACGAGCATTTTCAATCTACTAGATAAACTTAACAGAGTATTTTTGTGGGGTAGTCAATAAGGGCCGTTAATTGGAAGGGTATATCTCGTCCCAAAGCCCTGGGTGGTTTAAGCATTCCGATTGCCAATTTTAAAAATCAAGCTCTTATAATGAAATTGAGATGGATACTCATTTACGAGAAGGATAGTATTTGGGTTAAGTTGCTCATGGCAAAATATGTCCAGGATCCTAGGAATTCTTTATCAGCTTCAAATGTTTCACCGACCTGAAAATCTCTCTGGAATATTAGTTCACTCCTAGTTTTTGGATTCAGATGTGTGATAAAGGATGGTCATTCTGTGAACTTTTGGATGGATAATTGGTTAGGCATGGGACCTTTGAGAAAATTACTCTAGGGACCATTCTTAAGGGAAGAGGAACTCATGATTTTTAAACAAGTGTGGGATAAGTGAGAAGATTAAAGGCCTTCATGTCCCTCTTTGAATTTACCCCGAGTTTTGATTGGTATTATCAAGTACCCCCAATTTGACTTTATCCAATGGTCTGATCCCTTATGTTGGGGTGCACTAGTGATCGGAACTTTTCTTTGGCTAGTGCTTATGATCTTGCTGTTGGTATTGATACCAGAACCCTCAATCCTAATGTCCTTTGGAAGTCAATATGGAAAGCCAGACTCCCCCCGATTAAATTTCTTTTTTTTTTTTTTTAAATGTGGGCATTGCACTCTTCCAACGAGGACTTTTCTGGAAGTAGACATTTTTTGTTGGAGGAACGTTGTCCGTGGTACTTTATAGTCCTTGAAAAGATCTCCCACATTCTTCAATATTGTGTTGTCTAATTCAATTCATTATAAATTGAGACCTTATCCCTCGTGAATAAATTGGCTTACTGTTAACCTGTTCTCTAAGTCTTAAGGAATGAACTTTTCTCCTAACCACCTTTGGCATGCAGTGTTCGCATTTGCTATTTAGGAATTTTGGTTAACTCGAACCAAAGAAAAGGGAAATTTGTTTCTTATTCTTCTGTGATTCATCGTGTTCCTCTCCCTACCTTAACTCCGGTCTCTTGGAAACCTCATGAGACGAATGAATTCTCAAACTTAATACAGATGGGTCCGGGAAAAGCAGACGAACTATGGGCACTTACCGGCTTCACTTGATAATTAATCTAAAATATAGTTATTTTAAATTTTATAGCAATAATTAATAGTTAATCAATTAATAGAGTAAACATCCGTCAAGATCGTGGAGGTACGACCGCTGAAGGCTAAAAAAAATTCAAAATATTGTTTTATAATTTTTAAAAGGTTAAAAAAAATTTAGCCTTTAAAAGTCACCAGGCCCAAAAAGGTCTAAATTTTTTTTTTTACCAATTTTTAAGGACTTAAAAGATATTTTCTCTTTAAGCTCATTTTATTGTTTTGCTTGGAGACTAAAAATAGTTGAAAAATATCAAAAACGCCCTCAATGTTATCATACTTGCACCCGACACCTGTGCCATACTTACAAGTAACATTTGTTGATTATTATACTACATCGATTTAATAAACATATTAAAACCATCATACATAATATGAAGATTAAAGACAAATACTTAAAAAAGCATCATATATAACATAAGATACAAAAGTAGATTGTGTAGTTTTATTACAGTAGTGCTTGGCTTGTAAATGTTGCAGAGAACGAAAGGTGCATTATTGCTAAAAAGATTACTATATTAAAGCTGTGATGATGCAAATGAAGGATCAGTACGTTTGCAATGGAGCTCCCTGAGTTTGGTGATCAGCCCTTTCCCACCACCATTGGCCAATGGATGAATGCCATGTGTCGGACCCGCCATGTCAGCTCGCTTCGCCCTTTCTTTCTCAAATGATACCCCAAATCGCTTCTCTACATCTGCATCATTATTATTTCCATTTCAATTGTTTGTATTTAACCGGAGGTCCGGAACTACACTGATGGGTTCGGTGTACTTACCTCGAGCAAGTTCATCATAAAGCTGACCATCTCTAGTGAGAGTCATCATCAATTGAGGTAACCCAAGAGGGAGATTATCACCTTTATCGACTTGCCAAAAATGGATGGTCTTCCCATAAGTCTTGCAAACTTTGTCCAGATCTTGCCTCTCGATCGGCCCCGGAACTCGCGGCATAAACAACACCCCACTCTTCACTTCGTACAAATGTGAATGCCAAAGCGGCTTCTCTTCGTCCGGCAACGTCAAAAACAAATTCTCCGATATGATGTACTCCAATCCGATGAGCTTTGCATCGGCTTCGGGGGTGTTATATATGAGACATTGTCGCATTTCTTCGTTTTGATGTGCGCAGAAATGGTGCGCTTCCACTTGACGGGTCATGTCGTAGCCATAGAAATGAAATCTACAACAAAATTTAGAATTTTAACTATTTCTTTCTGGACTAGTACTCAGATCAGTCAGTCAGACCAACGGATCTGGTCGAGTTTAAACAAACATTGGTACTAACTAGCCGGAATTAGCAACGTTTTTTTATGCATCAACGTCGCTAAAACGCTGTTCTGTTCTTTTAGCTACATTTTAAATCGTAATGTAACATCGCAAAAGCGTAATTAAATGCAGATTTTGCTGTAACGATAACAAAGTGATATCAACTTAAAAAAAATTGAAACATAACAGGAAATGAAGATTAGAAGGGGGAATTACGCGCAGAGGTGTTGATGGATTTGTTTGATAGGGCGGAAGCTTTGGATGGCGCCGGTGGCAGTCTCGACGAGGGAAGTGGTGGTTTGGGTGGGCTCGCCCGGAACTTGAGGGTGATACATGGTTTTTTGATTGGCTAATTAGCGGTTTGGGATTTAAGGATCGGCGGAGGGTTTTAAGCTGCCGTGATCGAAGCTTGAGAGTGTTACTGGTGCATGCAGAGTTACGCGTGGAAAGGGATACCATAGACGTGGCAATGAACATCGCTTCTATTGACAGCTATAATCTATATATACTCCCTCAACCCCCATCAACTCAATTTAATTTTTCACTGATCTCAATTTTTCTAGGTATCGTTTATTTAGGTAAAACATATTTTTCATTACCACGAGAGCAAAGAATCATCACATCATAATTGATGATTGACTATCTCATTAGTTGAGAAGATTGTGGTAATGTTTTGACGTCTTTTTTTGTTCGAGACCCAATTCAAGTAAAACTACTTCTTTTCTCCCTCATAAAATTTAAGGGTGAGTTTGGATGGGTGGTGCGTTTACCTGCAGTTAGTATAAAAACAGCGGTGGCGGTGAAATTAGATATTGTAGCGTGAGACAAAAAGTAAGCTAAACGCACCGCACCGCCGCCCCAAACACACCCTAAGTTTACTAGCCTTAAGACCTTCGTTTGGTATGGGATTAAAGTTCTCAATCACTTTCTCTTTTCAATGTAACTAGGTGTGGGACTTTGTTGTTCTTTGTTTTAAGAGATTTTTGTTCAGTTTTATTTCTACTTTTTTTTTTAAAAATGAAATGGATTTTCAATTAAAAAACAAAATCTTAAATGGTTAATATTAAATATATTTTTATTTTTATTTAAACCTAATTATTAATATATATTAAGTGATTACATTAGTATCATCTATCAATCAATTAGGTCTTAATTTAATTTGTAATTTATAAAATAACAAAGGTGTAATGTCAAATTAGCCCTTAATATTTATGATTTTTGATATTTTGATCATTCTCTTTTTAAGCACTTTATATTACTTAAAAATTCTGATAAGTGGCAAAAACAATGGACATTTAGACTATAAAATAATTATATCTTAAATTTCAAATGAAATAGCAATAAACTATATTAAAATATTAAATTTAATAATAGAATCTTTATTTATAGGAAAAGATTGTATGAAATCAGGATGTTTGTATTTCTTTTTTAATAGTTTTATGTTACATCAACATGAATTTCAATATTTTTTATCAGGATAAAAATTAAATTCAAATTAAAATCTTAAAATTATTAATATGACATAAAATTATTCAAAAGAGATACTATCTCTATTTCATAGAATCATTTCTCCGGTTAATCTTAATTGAGTGCTTAAAAAAAGTGCTTAGAAGAAGTCTAGTTACATTTGTTTCAACCATTTTCAACTTATTGATGTATATCAATATGTGGTAGAATAAATATCAGAAGTAGATATATCAAAATAGATTTGATATTAAATATATATCGAAAATATACAAATGATAATTAAGAATAAATACTTGGCAAAAAAAAAAAAAAAAGATGTTATTTGTATCCAATACATCACACAAATATCAAAATTACAACAACATAAACATGAGGGACAATGGTAGATTCTGTTCTTTGATCACATCAGTTTCACCTCGTAATTGCTGTTAAGAAAGGTATACTCAAAAGATACGATGATTCAAACGAAGACCCGGGGAACTGAATCAGCAGGCTTACAATCCACCTCCCTGAGTTTAGGGATCAGCCCTTTCCCACCACCATTTGCCAATGGATGAATCCCATGTGTTGGACCCGTCAACTCAGCTCTCTTCGCCCTCTCTTTCTCAAATGATACCCCAAATCGCTTCTCCACATCTGCCATTCATATATTCATTCAGATACCCCAAATCCAAATCATAAAAAAAAAACGCACTTCGATTATTACCTCGACCGAGTTCTTCATCGAGCTGACCATCTCTAGTGAGAGCCATCATCAATTGAGGTAACCCAAGAGGGAGATTATCACCTTTATCGACTTGCCAAAAATGGATGGTCTTCCCATAAGTCTTGCAAACTTTGTCCAGACCATGCCTCTCGATTGGCCCCGGAACTCGCGGCATAAACAACACCCCACTCTTCACTTCGTACAAATGCGAATGCCAAAGCGGCTTCTCTTCGTCCGGCAACGTCAAAAACAAATTCTCCGATATCATGTACTCCAATCCAATGAGCTTTGCATCGGCTTCGGGGGTGTCATATATGAGACATTGTCGCATTTCTTCGTTTTGATGTGCGCAGAAATGGTGCGCTTCCACTTGACGGGTCATGTCGTAGCCATAGAAATGAAATCTACAACAACAACAAATGATTTAACTTTTAAAAAAACATTGAAACGGAATAGGGAAGGAAGATTAATACGCACGCGCAGAGATGCTCATGGATTTGTTTGATGGGGCGGAAGCCTTGGATGGCACCGGTGGCGGTCTCGACGAGGGAAGTGGTGGTTTCAGTGGGCTTGCCTGGAACTTGCGCATGATTCGACATCGCTTTGTGGTTGCTTAGTAACTGGTTTGGAGAGATTAAGGCTCCATGGAGGGTTTTAAGCTGCCATGATAGGGAGCTTGCTTTGGCATGCAGAGCTACGCGTGGTAGGGGAATACAATAGACGTGGCAACCACCACAGCTTCTCATGACAGCTTTTGTATCTTCTATACTAGTATTATAAAAAAAGAATCACATAAAGCTGACACCTGTACTTGAATACATATAACCAGGCTGAGGATGAAGACGAGGATGAAATTCAAAGGTGATTATATTTTATATTGCATGTTGTGGGAGTTGAGCTCTTCACTGTCTTCAACTTATACTTCAATAAGCTATGCATATAACGATTGTCAAGTTCTTGCTTCAGTCTAATGAATTACTGTTTCTTTTCTGATGTATTGACGTCGATGATCCCAGAGAGAAACCCAAAGAACAGAATATACTAGCACTATAAGCATGAACTTCAATTTCAAGCTTTTACCGCAGGTCATTCTCCTTTTTTATCTGTTTGTGAATCAACGCAACCCTGTGGCTGTCATTGTATTTTCAGGTAAGCTAAAGCAGACGAAGGTAAAAATTGAGAGAAGTATGACCACCAAAAGAAGAGCAGCAAGATGAGAAGTCCAATTCTGCTTATGGTAATATCACTCACATATTTCCATCTTAGCTGAAAATTTGTACTTTTTTTCTATAAAAAAAGGATCGAGCTTGTCTTTCTAATTAGCTTCTTTTATGCTGCAGGTTAGTTTTAGATGTCATAAGACGAGAAAACTTATTTATTTTATATAAATATTATTTTATTATTATAAGTAGATATAAAATAAAAATAATCAGTAAAAATTTAAATTTAAAACTAAAATATGAGTAAAAACGCTTTTAAAAAATTATAAAACATTTTTAAAAATAAATAAATAATAATTTTTTCCACATCAAGTCATGTAAATGACTAAAATTATTAATTAAAATTAATCTATTATTAAATTATATATTTAAGCATACTAAATAAATAATATTCCTGCTAAGCACTGTGATAAGAATTTAGGGATGGACATATTATACTACAAGTAATAAGAGTCAGCTTTCGATAGAATCGAGTGAAAAAATTTCGAGTTGGTAAGTCTTATTTTATCATCCTAGCTCGATTTGAATTTTTTTTCGAATCGAGTGAAATTATTCAAGTTAACTTGAAAAATTAAACATGTCAAATTAAAATCTTATTACAGTATAACTAATTACATGTTAGAGTACATAAATTTGAAACCATATATATTTTAAAAAAACTTCAAAGCAAAATAACAAAAAAATAAGATATTTTAGTATGATAAACTTGAATAATTAATTAACTTATTTAGATTCCAAAATTATTATTTTAGAAAAATTTTAAAAATTTAACTTTCTTTATATATTCTTTAAATTTTTTATAAATTTTACAATTTTAAAAAAATATAAATTTTGGAATTTTTATAAATATTTTGAATTTTAAAAAATTATTTTGAATTTTCTAAATTTATTTTGAAATTATTTTGTACTTTTTGTTAAGAGAGAGAATAATTTGCTCATTTTCAAAATTAACAGGAACTAAAGGCGTATTTATACCAATCTATTATTCGAATTATTTTGAGTTATTCGAATTATAAAATTCAATTGGACTGGAACTCAAACTCGAACTTTAAATTTGAATTTTTTTAATTTTTTTGAATCGAATCGAGTTTTGCTCACCCTTACGAGCAAAAATAAAATCCCTTATCGTTTGTGAATGGACTTGATATAAAACATTGATTTATTCTACATTGATTATTTATAAAGTCATTATTACCCATTAATTGAATTTTTATTCTGAGGTTATTTATATCTTTTATATTTTGATAAATCTAGAAAAAAATATTTTCAGATCTCATGATTTTCTCTTTAACTTTACCATTTCAATCAAGTTGGTTGGTATAAATTTTTAGGTATAATGACTTATTTAACCTTTTAACTTTAAAAAAATTTATTTTAGCTCCCATTTATTTATTTTTTTTACCTCTTTTAGCCCTTAAACTTACATTGTTTGAGTTGGTCAAATCACTGCCACGCAAATGCCATGTTAGAAATTAATTAATTTTAAAAAAATAAAAATTAATTAATTGATGAAATGACAATCACGTGTATGCGACGTCGGTAAAGTTTATAGCATTAATTTATCTATCCATTTTGAGTTGATTTAACAAACAACGTAAGTTTAAGGGACTAGGTTCAATCCAAATCAATTGAATTAATTTAAAACTTTACAATTTCGAAATGAAATAAATAAGTAATTTTTTGTTAAATCTTTCGGACTAGGTTCAATCCAAATCATTTGATCTTATTCAAGTCCTATCATATACATGAGTATTATCCAAATTTATTCTAATTTAAATTCTGAATATATACATATATTTTTTTGTAATTTCAATTTGCATTATATCTATAATTTGCATTGTAAGTTTTGATATATTTGATATATACAACTAGACTTATATTTTATTTAAATTTAATTATAAAATATACAAACTTTTCTCTTTCGCAATTTACTTTTAGTATTTGTTTTTAACTGTTCTCGTAGTAATTTTTCTAGAAAACAAGATCCACTAGATACTACCAAGTAAAGGATATTCATAAATAAAACTCATTCTACTTTACTTGTAAGAAGTAGCAGTGTCAATAGTCTGCTATGCTTTCTCTAAAAGCGATGTTATAGTTGCAGTTTTAGTATTTTTCTTAAGGTGAGTTTGAATGGGCAGTGCGTTTAATTGTGATTAGTGTAAAAATAGCGATGAATGTGAGATTAGATACTGTAATAATATTGTAGCATGAGACAAAAAGTAAACTAAATGCACTACACCGCATCTTACCGCCCATTCAAACTCATGCTCAATTATTTTTATTAGATTTTTTTCCAAAAAAGTAGAGAGGAAATGTAACGCTCCCACGCCCGAGACCGTCGCCGGAGTCGAGCATGAAGTGTTACTAAGCTTAATTTAACATTTTTAGAACTTTGGATTATTTGTTTCTACATTCACAGCTTTTAAGCTACTTGCGACACAGTCACAAGAAAAATCATATCTCGAGTTACGAAACTCAAAATCAAGATCCGTAAATTTTCATTGAATCTAGACTCATATACCTATCTACTAATTTTTTTATAGAATTTTTGGTTGAGCCAATTAGTACAGTTTATTAGTTAAAGTTACCCCTGTTTCAGGACTTGACTGGCTTGACCTATGTTTACTACGAACCACATTTCTCTCTGTACAAAATTTATATGACTATGAGGTTTGTTTCTACTAAAACTAGACTCAATAAGGATTCTGAGGATATAAAATACACCACCTAATTATATCTTTACAATTTATGGTGAATTTCTAAAGTTGGAACAGGGGATTTAGAAACTGCTACGACCCTGTTTCACTAAAATTCAAATATATTTTAACATATAATTCCTTTACCTGTATCATTTGTTTCATGTGAAACTAGACATAATAAGCTTAAATTTGATACATATTCCATCACCAGATTCAATTTCTATGATTTTTAGTAAATTTTCAAACTCGGGTCAGTGTTGCTGCAGTATTCTGTTTATGGCAAATTTCATCCCTTTTATGAGTTTTTATGCACTAAGTATCTTAATAATTTTCCTTAATATCAAACATAATCTAAACTAACCATTTTCATAATTTATCATTGTCAAACATTTTCTCAACCATTCCATCACCATATCATAAGATCATTTACACAAAATAGGTATATTGCTATACATGCCATACTTAAATTTACAAACCATTTACCAAAAGTCTTCCTGATAGTGTGGATCGAGCCTTCGACCTATCCCGACTCTCGAGCTGGCTTGTCCAAAACTACAATGAGTAAGAAGGAGGGAGTAAGCATAAATGCTTAGTAAGTTCATATGCAAATAATAAGTAACATAACAAACATTCATACCAATCAACATTAGCATGCATCACTAAAACACATATCACATTTCTAATCATTTTTCATCATCTTATTACCTTATCGTGATTGTATCAATACTCAACCCGAGGGTTAAATACATACCTGTCCAAAATATCCATTTCACATCACTTACCAATACGCCTCTCTTTACATCTCGAATATTCCTCCAATTGAGTAGAACTTTACCCGTTGAACACATCGGAATATAATTTGGATACATGGATAACTTGCACATAAGTGCCATATATGCAATCAAGCAATCATGTAACCCGCCCATAAGCGAACTCGGACTCAACTCAACGAGCTCGGGCGTTCGCATCCATAAGTGAACTCGGACTCAACTCAACGAGCTCGGATGCCTAGTTACATCTCTCGAACTCGGACTCAACTCAACGAGTTCGAACATTCGCATCCATAAGTGAACTCCCTGACTCAACTCAACGAGCTCGGATGCTCAACCATCCTAGTGACATGTCACTTGTATCCTAATCTATTCCTAAGGTTCAAACGGGATTTTCCTCGAACACATATCCTTGCCATCTTCCGTAAAATACCAAAACCAATACTACGGTAGCACTTTATATTTAACAAATAATACAAATAATTTGCATTTTATTCGAAAATAACCACAAAGCATATATCTCATAATAAAAATCAGCATATCATATAATTAACATCAATAATTTACAAATAACAATTATACTACATTATTTACACATGAACTTACCTTGGTACCAAAATACAAAGATTTTGCAATTTAGTCCACAATCTTTTCTTTTCCTCGATTGAGGCTCGATTCCACGTCTTTCTTGATCTAAAATAACACATTTAGCTTATTTAATACTCACATTATCAAATTAGTCCTTAACTCAAATTTTGGCAAAATTACAATTTTACCCCTAAACTTTTACATATTTACATTTTTGCCCCTAGGCTCGGGATTAAACTTTATTCCTTATTCTTATGTTTTATGACATGCTGATCATTTTTCCTTCTATGGTAACATCAAATTCACACTCTAACATGTACTTATGACTATTAGGTATTTTTACCGATTAAGCCCTTTTACTCGTTTTTGCTTAAAATCGAGTAGTACAAGTTGTCTAACATAATTTAAAACTTCATATTCTATCATAAAACATCAGAATACACAAATTTCACCTATGGGTATTTTTCCAAATATAAACCCTAGGTTAAATTATTGCTAACATAAGCTTAATCGAGTTATCGTGATCTCAAAAACGTAAAAATCATTAAAAACGGGCTTAGAATCACTTACTATGAAGCTTGAAAGTTGAAGAAACCCTAGCTATGGTGAGAGTGAAGTTTCAGCAGCAACTAAATGGGGAAGATGACTATTTTGTGTTATTTTTCCCATTTTATTTCATTTAATATCAAAATGACCAAAATGCCCTTACTACTAAACTTTCCAAAAATTCCTTCCATATCCTAATTTTGTCCATGAACTTAAAATTGGTCAAATTGCTATTTAAGACCTCCTAATTAATATTTCAAAGCAATTTCATACTAAAAACTTCTAGAATGCAAGTTTTGCAACTTATTCGATTTAGTCCCTACTTTCAAATTAAGTATTTTATGCATAGAATTTCTTTACGAAATTTTCACACAATCATGTAATCATATCATAAACCTCAAAATAATTATAAAATAATTATTTCTATCTCAGATTTGTGGTCACGAAACTACTATTCCGATTAGGCCCTAATTCGGGATATTACAGGAAATCAGGGCCGTTTTTAGACTGATTTTGTGCATCCTCGTTACAAAAGAATTTTTTGAGAACTCTTAACATTGTCATCATGGTTAGCCCAATTTCATTATCGGCACAATTTAACAGTGATAAAGCTAAAATGAAATCATCAAAAGTTGATCAAGATGGTGCACTCTATTACAAATTTAACCATAGTTATGGTGTATATCTTTTATTGTTTGCACTTAACTCTTCAATACGTTGAGTAAAATATGCCCAAAATTCAAATTTTGTCTCCTCAATGAAGATGGATAACTGTAATAAAAGGTTGTATATTATGGGGTTTTTTACTAATATATTATAATAAAAAAAATAAAATGTGAAAATACTATATTTGAAAAATTATTTAATAAAATGGTACATTTGGAGTGGTCACGCCTGGTGCATAGGAGGCACCACCCGACTTAGACACAAAAAAACTGTTTAAAAAAAAACACTATTATATTTTAAAAAAATAAAATCTGTTAAAAAAATTGATGTGACACTGGCGGAGGGCAAGCCAGAGGCGGCACTCACACCCCCAAACCCCCTCCGGCTTTATTTAAGTTAAAAAAAATTACCATGGATTTTTTTAAGCAATATGTTAAAAAAATAGTAACATTATTTCTGTTAAAAAAACAGTAATATGTTAAAAAAACAAAATCTGTTAAAAACACAAAAATAAAATTTACCTTTAATATTTACATTTTTTTCAAATTGATCTTTATTTATTTTTTAAGTTAAATTAAACTAATTTTTAAAAACAGTTAAATTTTTATTTTTAATAAAAATATTATATTTTTAGACATTAAAACACACATCACATTTCACATGGATTTTGCATTATTATTTTTAATTTTGAATGTCCATGTGAAATGTGATTTGTGTTTTAATGTCTAAAAATATAATATTTTTATTAAAAATAACAATTTAACTATTTTTAAAAATTAGTTTAATTTAACTTAAAAAATAAATAAAGATGAATTTGAATAAAATGTAAATATTAAAGGTAAATTTTATTTTTTTAACAGATTTTTTAAACATATTACTGTTTTTTTAACATAAATAATATTACTTTTTTTTAACATATTGCTTAAAAAAATCCATGGTAAAATTTTTTAACTTAAATAGAGTCGGAGGGAATTTGAGGGTGTAGGCGCCGCCTAGAGGTGATCATGGGCCAGGCCGGGCCGGGCCCAGACAAAATTTTAGGTCTGTCTACTAGGCCCAGGCCCGGCCCGGCCCGAAATATGGGCATAAAATTTTACCCAAGCCCGGCCCAAAATAAAATTACTAAGCCCGAGCCCGGCCCATATTAATTTTTTTTCTTATTTCATTAAATAAAAAAATTTAAAAATATAATAAATCAAATATATTTAAAAACATAAAAACAAATATCAAAACAAATAAAAATAATACTAAAACAATTCTTAAAACAATACACAAATTAACAATATAATAAAAAATAGTTATATTAAAAATTTAAAATAATTAAAAATAAAATAAAAATATATTAATATATAATTTAATAGCCGGGTCTGGCCAAAAAAACTCTCTCCGAGGCCCAGCCGATTTTCTAAACGAGCCTCATTTTTTTGCCCAAGCCCATTTTTCGGGCCTATATTTTTACCCAAACCCTCCCATTTTTCGGCAGGGCCTTGGGCAGGCGGTAGGCCGCCACCATGATCAGCTCTAGCGCCGCCTATGACATAGGCTTCACTTGCCGCCTCTGGCTTGCCCTTCACCAGTGTCACATCAAAATTTTTTTAACAGATTTTGTTTTTCTTTTAAATATAATAGTATTTTTTTAACGGTTTTTTTGTGTCAGAGTAGGGTAGTGCCGCCTATGCATCAAGTGTGACCACCCTAAATGTACCATTTTGGTACATAATTTTTTAAATATACTATTTTCATATTTTATTTATTTTTTTATAATATTTTAGTAAAAAAACTGTAGATTATACGTAAAAATGAATAAATTTATACTCGTGTAATACTAATGCTGTTTTTCTTTAGGGAAAACAAACATAACTTAGGCTTAGTTTGGATGGGCGGTGTGTTTACCTCCGATGAGGTTAAAAATAACGGTGACGGTGAGATTAGTTATTGTAGCAATGAGATTGGATACTGTAACAGTGAGATTAGAAACAATGGTGGGGTGTGTGTTTAGATTCAAACGTAGCTGTAGCGGTGAGGTGAGAATAAAAAATGACTATTAAGGACATCATATTAGAATTGATATATAATAGAAGTTTTTGAAATTATTTTACTTTTATAAAATTATTAAAATATGTGAATTTATAAATTCATTTAATAAAATATTAAAATGTATCTTCCAATATTTTATTATAAATATTTTAATGAATTATATAATCAATTTAAATTATTTATTAGATAAAATGATAATTATTTTTTATTTTTTATTGTTAAATATTCTTTTATAACAAGGGTAAACTACAAAAATAGTCACTTTTGTTTGTAAAAAGGAGAGAAAGAACTTTACAAATAATACAATTCTCACTCAAATACATAATTTAGCTGGATGAAGTATGTATTAACAGATATACTTAAAATCTAGTTTTAGTTCTCAAATATGAAAAATAAAATGCTAACTTTAATTATTTCAAGTAAATAACTAAAATTAATGTCTAATAATAATTTAATTAAAAAAATAATTAAAATCAAATATTTATTATTTTATTTAATATTTCAAAGCTAATTATATATTTATAATTATATTTAGCTATAATTGTTCAATTTAGTATTACTTTATTTATATAGTTAGATATTTTATTTTAGGTTTTTATTTAACTACTTATAATTGTTTACTTTTATATTATAAATTTTATTATGATTTTTTTGTTTTATGAGATTTATTAGGAAGGATAAAAAAAAGATAAAATGTTACAAACACAGCTTTAAAATTTTAATTGAATAAAAATAGACCAGTGGAATTTTTAGGATGTGGTGTGATTACACCTCTTTCACTGCAATGCGGGCTTGTCATCTAAAGGTAATATTGAGTTGTGATTGCAGAATTTTTCAAATAAATCTTACTACACTGAGGCTAAACGCGGATCCAAATGAAGCCTTAGTAGGTAGTGCCGGTGGAAAGCAACTTCTTATTGAAATGCAAAATGTTTTTAAAGAGACAAAAGAATAAAAACAAAAAGCTTTGATTGAGAAAAACAGTAAAATAAAATTTGTGGTAAAGAATAAGAAAGTAGTGGGTGGGTTTCTATATGGTTAAATTTTGTTATTAATCCTTGTATTTTGTGAAAATTATAAATTTAATCTCTATATTTTGATTTGAATAATTTTATTAATCCAAATTGTAAGATTTTAGTTTTTACTGGAAGATAACTCTTAAATTTATTAAATTTTGTTACTTTCAAAATTTGAGGAACTAACCATATTATTATATATGTAATGCTATGTTAGCTTGATATTTCAACATATCATTTACTAAAAATCCAGTTAATGGATTAATGACTGTCATTTATGTGGAGAATAAAATTTTAAATTTTGAAAAGTATTGGAGAATGTAGACCAAATCTACAACTGTACACATAGTACACGACTAATAATTGAAATTAACCAAACAAATTTAACCACTACTGTTTGGGTCAGAACTGAAATTTCAAAATTCAAAAAGTATAATAACTAATTTTGATCAAATTAAAGTACCAAGAACAAATCCACAACTTCCACGAAGTATATGGACTAATAAAAGAATATACATATATATTTATACTATATAATATGGCTAGTGTTTTTTTTTTTTTCATTTCTTTTCGTATGAGTATAGCATCGTGATTCATGATCTTTGTTTTCTATCACTTGTTTGTATTTTTTTTTTTCAAATTTTGTAAAAACTACTAGAAAATATTTAAGACCCTTTCATTATATCCGTAACTACCTATAACTTGATTTCTTTTTGTCATTTCTTGAAGTAAATTAATATTTACTTAGGATACCAAACTATCACCCTGGTTTTACCTAACAAGAAGGGCAATGACTTCACTTTGTATGTCATTTTCATTTGATGGCCTACTCAAAATCATTTATTATTTGAATCGTGATTATTAAAGCACATGCATCCCAATTTGTTGGTTTTTATAATTCATGTCTATCCTTTTTAATAATGTCATTTTTCGATTATCATTAGAAATGTAATGTGTCTTATTATTATATTGCACCTAATATTTATTGGTTTGAGACACATTTTTAAACTTTTTATCTCAAACAGGGGCGGAGCCAGAAGGGTTGGTAGGGCCTCGGTTTCTCTAAAATGGATAATTTTTCATTTAAGTTCCTTTATAATTTATAAGATTTTAAAATAATAATGGTAAAATTACACTTTGGCCCCCCTCTAAAATGAAAAAAGTTGATTTAATCCTTTAAGTAATTTAAAGATATAAACTATTAAAATGATGAAATTATATTTTTACGATAGTAAAAATATACAATTTTAATAGTTCAAACATTTTTTTTATCAAAAGAAAGAATTTAATTAATTTTTGAAGGTTGAGGATTAAACTGATAAAATAAATAACATTTTTGGTTCAAATATAATTTCCTAAATACATTTTATGTCTATATTAATTAAATTAGATTAGTGATATTTATATAGTAGGTAATAAGAAAATGATATTAAATTAACAGCAAAGATTTCAACCCTTGCTTTAAGAATTATAAAATTTTCAACTTAGCTAATCATTTTCTTTTTGAGATTTAAAAAAAAAATACATTTTCCAATAATTGATTTTTTAATCATAATAAAAAACATAAACATCTTATAATAAAATTTGTTGATTTTAGAAATTTGTAAATTTTTTAACTACATTGATATTTAAATAACTCGTGATGCTAATTGGTATAAAGATTTTATAGATAGTATAAATAGTTGATAACTTATTCAAAGTTGTATTGAGCATCCGAGAATTTATTTTGTATTTAATTTAATTTTTTAGTTTATAAATATAATGATTTAATGAATTTAAACATTTTAATGATTTTAGGTATTTAACAAAATATATTTAAATAATAATTTTTAATAATAATAAAATTAAAATATCGTATAAAATTTAAATTGTAAATTAAAAATACCCCATATTTCTCATCCTAATAAACTACAAAATATATTCGGAAATAACAAAATACAAAACAATGCAAGAATTTAAAAAATAATAGTAAAACTGAAGAAAATAAAATGACGATTAACATTTACTTTACTACTATATAGAGTAGGTAAGGCATTAGGTAGTGAAGGTTGACCTTGAGAAAGGTTTTGATTTCCTGTACTGAACACCACGTGTTCCCACTTTTCCAACTCTACATTTTATAATGGGTTAAATCACAATTTGGGGCTTGAACTTGACAACTATTTTCACATTGGGGCTTGAATTTTTTTTTTGTCAAAGTTAGGCCTTGAACTTTGCAATTATTCTTACAATAAGGCTTGAACTTTAGGGTTTTTAAGGATTAAATTGGAAAAAAAAAGGTTAAAGTTCCAATGTGAGAATAGTTGTCAAGTTTAGGGCCTAACTTGAATAAAAAAAAGTTCAGGTCTCAATGTGAGAACAATTACTAAATTTAGGGCCTAAGACAAAAAAGTTTAACTCCCATTGTGAGAAAAGTTGTCAAGTTTAGGTCCCAAAAAAGTGATTTAACTCTTTATAATTTACCTTCCTTTTGTATTTACTACTAGAAGAAGAAGAACAAGTCTTTTGTTAGACTCAAATAACCTTATAAAAATTATTTTATATTAAATTAATCCATTTTTTTAACTTGCGTTTCATTTTAGCTTAAATCATTATTTGACTTTTAAATTATTTTTTTAATTTTGGTAAACTTTTTGTCTTTTTTTTTTATATCATTTTTTCTCTCAATTTATTTCTAATTTTTTTTCCAATAAAAATATAATATGCGACAGATTCTTATTTGACACAATTAATTTTGGAGCAAAATGGAAAGAAGATAATAGTTGAGATACTAAAGTAAAAAAAATAATATAATTCAAAGATAAGCATAAATCAAAATAATTGTGTTTATGGTACATGATGGAATTTAAGCTAGAAAAGACTACCCTTCTTGGTCAAAATATGTTGTTGGTCCCTATACTTTAGCAAAAATTGACATTTAGTCATTGTACTTAAAAAATTAAAAATTAAATTCTCAAAAAATTCTAATCCAATCGTTTACTCTTTTAATATTTTCCATTAAAATTTACCAAATCGACATGTTTATTAACATTTCATATGTTAAATTGACTAAATTTATTATAAGAAAATTTTGAAGAAAAATATGAACGGGTTTAATAGTTAAACTAAATTTCTGAATAAAAGAAAAGTAAATCACAAAAATTTTTAAAGTACAGGGACTAGTTGAAGATTTAAACCTTTCTTTCTTTCTGGAAGCGGCCACTCTTTTTCACCTATAATTTTCAAATTCCCATTTCAATTCCATTAAAATTCAGTACCCCATGGAAAAAGGTAAAATGAAAACCCGCTTTTGAGCTCTAGAAAACGTGTCTTCTTTCTTTCTTCATCAACCAAACCAGCCCAGCTAATATAAATTGTCTTTTCTTTTACATATATATACATATATACAGATAATCAAGTCTAAACTAGCCTACAATCATAAAAGCAGACCGTCTAATCTTGTACTATTCTTTTCTAACAAAATAAATGAACCAAAAGATCCATTTCTATAGCTGGTGCTGATTTGAGGCTCTGAGCTAGAGATTTAGAGGAGAGCCAAAAAAAGAAAAAGAAAAAAGGGTATGGGTATGGGTATGGAGGAAACTGAGAAACCAATAGAGGTACGAGCTGTGGAAGCTTTGGGAAAAGGGTTTGATATAAGTGGTGATTTCAGGTTGAAATATGCTAAAGGTACAAGATTGGTTGTGCTTGATGAAACCAATAAAAGAGACATTGTATTCCCAGGTGCTTTTACCGTTCAAGACGTTTCTCAAGATATTCGTCTCGATAAAGGCGATCGTATTCGATTCAAATCTGATGTTCTTGAATTCAACCAGGTCTGTTCCTTCTTTTTTTTTTCCTTCTTTTTTTTTTTTTAAATTTATTTGATGAACTATATTGGGTTTTAACTTTATTATGTGTTCAAAGTATAAATTCAGAAAATTTTTTTTCTCATAGTTTGATTTGTATCAGTTTCCTGATAGATCCATGATTTTGTTTATATTGTGTTTTTTCATGGTTTACTTTGATGGGTCCAAAAAGATGAGCTAATTCTGTAGTTCTGAAATGGCTAAAGGTTGATTAAACTTGTGGGATTGAAAAAAGTGTGAAAATTTTGACTAAGGGGAATGCTAATGAATGCTAGTGTGGTAAGCAAAGGTGCTATCTGTGGAGATTCTTTTTCCATTGCATTTAAACTATATAATATATATTTTTAGTAATCTGAAGAAAAAAATACTATATATTATTATACTTAGCTCATGCCTTCTGATTCATAGGCATTACTTTTTGGTGAATGAGCCTTGAAAATTTGTGGGATGAAATGTCACCTTTATGTCACATCTGGATAAACTTGTTTATTCAACTCTTTTGACTATGGGCATCTCTTATGCAATTTCAGAGTTTAGAGTTGAAAAAACAAGTAAAGGTAGATTACTTGCATAATTGGTTTTGTATTTAATGATATTTGTTTAAGTTGGAAGGGAAATTTGGGTTTTATTTGCATGAGTTGGATTTGTCTTTAAAAGTTCTTTTACTCCTTTACATGTGAAGTATGCAAGCATGTTTTGACATGTAACTATTTGAAAGTTTGAAGCTCAGTCAAGGGTTCATCCCTAGTAATTCTCTAGTATGATGTCAATGATGATGATAAACAATTTGTTGCCTTCTTTTTGTTCTTCTTTTTATGTGATGATTCATAATTTAAGTAAGCCATGAGCTACAAATTGGATGTCAGTAGAGTTGGGAAAATGATATTTCTACTTAAAAATCCTAATGTCAGAGTATCTTGAAGGGAGCAAAAGAACAGAGGGGCAAGGTTTAATATGAAAATTATCAAGGACCATGCAGTCTGTTCAATTTTGTACTGATTAAGAGCCTTATATCAGTTTCAATAAATTTATTTGATGCTGTATTGATGTTGTACCTTATATCTGCTGCCAAAATCTTACTTCTCTTGCAGATGTCCGAGTTACTTAATCAAAAGTCTTCGATTCAAGGAAAAGTTCCTTCAGGCTACCTCAACTCTATTTTTGGTTTGAGAGGAGATTGGCTTCATGATGCTGAAGACACCAAAAATCTTGCTTTCGATGGTTACTTTATTTCGTTATATCATTTACACCTTACAGCATCTCCACTTGTACTACACGACAGAGTTAAGAAGTCTGTTCCACCGCACTGGGATCCAGCAGCGTTGTCTAGGTACCTTTTTCATATATTGTTTCTGCAATTTATTCGTGTAAGAATCATTATATCAATCAGAGATCATATGGATTATGTGGAGGCTGTTTGCTTGAAAAGAAATATTAAGAAATAAGAATATTGTCAAGTGTCAACTGTATGCTATATGCACTCTTGTCTATTATTAGGGAAATATATTGCTTGTTTTGCAGAATTAAACGTGGTTTTCAACTGGTTATGTTGATCTTGTGACTGTATGCTGGAAAAAATATAGTATAACTAATGAAATTATAAGATGATGAAGTAGCTGCAATAATCAAAAACCTAATGAATGAACCATTCATTGATAGTTCATACAACGTGCAACCACCCCTAGCTGTCCTATGTGAACTATTATAATTTGTGTTCTTTATCTATTCATTTCCCATTTTTGAGCCAGAGTAGTATTCTTAAGATAACAAATATGAAATTTAAACTAAAATAGGAATGCTGAAGGTGTATATTACTACCATTTTGGTTAGAGCATCACTTTCCAATAAAAGAAGGGGTTGACCGGTTGGGAAGTCCCTGTATGCACACATATGCACGTTGTAGAATTTCCTATCAACAAAGTTTCTGCATAGTGTTTTATCTGTGATGTATCTAAATTTTCAAATTCATGGATGCTGGGGAAAACATGCATCGTTTTGGTCACTCGGCATTTATCATCATTATTGGTTTCATGCACTACATATCTAATAAATTGTATTAGGCAGGTTCATTCGGACATATGGGACACATATAATAGTCGGCATGGCTATTGGAGGTCAAGATTTAATTTGTGTCAGACAGAACTATTCCTCTACAATTCCACCTTCGGAACTCAGAGGGTATTTGGAGGATCTCGGAGATGTTATGTTTTCAGATGGGAAAAGCCCTTCATTACTACAAAGAAAAATGGGAGATGGCAAACAAAAAGTATTAGCTTCTCATCGAGATTTAAAGTCTCTTGATTTGGTGAACAGCAATATCGTTTATAAATTCCATCTGTTTATGTAGGTGCCCGAGGTCTTTAACCGCATTTTGCAGTCCAACACCTTGCAGTTGGCCAGCATTGCAGAAACATCAAGCAAAGACGTGAGTCTAGAGCTCGTGTGGTGTGATTTTTTTTAATTAATCGTTTGAATCCATGAATTTATTTTGTTTCCTCTATTTTCATCTCGAATAGGGACTCACTATCATTTGTTCGAAAAGAGGAGGAAATGTGTTCTTGCATGGTCACTCCAACTGGCTGCAGACTGTACCTGCGAAACCCGAGGGAATTTTGTTCAAGTTCGTTCCCATTACTTCTCTTCTGACTGGGATTCCAGGAAGCGGGTATCTCAGTCATGCAATCAACTTGTATCTTCGTTGTAAGTATTATACTGCCGAACTTGTTTGACTACTTTCTTCTGCATGGTTTATATTTTGTGATTTTGAAGTTTGGCTTGGTCGGAGAGAAAGTGCTTCAAGATCTGAAGAGTCTATTTGATTGTTGAGGCTTATCCTCTTCAAATCATTCGCTATATAAAGCCACATGAAAGAAATGCCACATAACCTGTTGTCTGAAACAGAATCTGCCATGTCAATGCCAAGTCGAGAAAAACATTATAGTTTTTTGTGATAGTAAAGTTCTTTAAACTTGCTGAATCTGTGTGTAGACAAGCCTGCTCCGGAGGATTTGAGGTTTTTCTTGGAGTTTCAAGTTCCGCTACAGTGGGCCCCTATGTTTTGTGAGCTGCCTCTTAGGCATCATAGGAAAAAAGCTTCTTGCCCTTCCCTGCAATTTGCTTTCTTGGGTCCTAAGATACAAGTCAGCTCCACGCAGGTACTCAACTGCACATGAAGTTTTGTTTTATCGTAGTCAACTTATCAGTTCTACTTTTTCATGTCTTCGTATTATCTTGTCACCTGCATTACGTTTTATGCTATGTTTCTCCTACTGTTCATTTTTCTTTAAAATGAGCATACTTTACTCAGGGACTTATGGTGAAATTTGTTGGTTTTGAACATATTTTTCTGTAGTTTTACCTTTACAGTCCATGTTTTTTTATGCATATGTAGAAATGTATGTATAGGCATGAAAATGAGTTAAATGTGTAAAATACAAGGATAAATTGCTTGAGCCCTAAGACTTGCTATTAAGATTTATCTTATATTTACTTCTTTTAGATGGATTTTGTAATTAGCAACCGTAATTCAGTCATATTCGGTCATTACATGTTCTGTAAATTTCAGGTTTCAAGTGATCAAAAACCGGCTGTTGGCCTCCGACTGTACTTAGAAGGAAAGAAATGCAACAGGCTGGCAATACACGTGCAGCATCTCTCGAGTCTTCCGAATATAATGACGGTCACATCAGGCCAACCATGCCGATGGCGAGGATCAGACGACTATAAATCAAGCGACCAATTTTTAGAGCCGGTTCGGTGGAAGAGATACTCAAATGTGTGCACATCTGTTGTTGAACATGACCCTAACTGGTTACAAGAAGTCTCAAATGGTGTTTTTATCGTAACTGGTGCACAGCTCATTAGTAAAGGGAAGTGGCCAAAGACAGTTTTGCATCTCCGTCTGCTTTACACACATATACCGAACTGCACAATCCGGAAGACCGAGTGGGCTGCTCCACCTGAAACTTCTCGTAAGGCCAGTTTCCTCACAAATCTCAGCACGACTTTCTCGTTCACCCAACGGGCAGTCACCGGACAACAAAAACCAGCTCCAACCACACTTAATTCAGGCGTGTTTCCCGAAGGTCCACCAGCACCAATTCGTGCCAAAAAGTTGCTAAAGTATGTAGATGTATCGGAGGTCGTCCGTGGTCCACATGATGCTCCGGGACATTGGCTGGTAACAGCAGCCAAGCTAGTGAATGAAGGTGGTAAGATTAGTTTGCATGTGAAGTTTGCATTGTTGGATTATCCATGAATTTCTGGATTTAAGCTTCTTTTGTACATATAAAGTGAGAATTTTATATGTTTACTATAAAAGGAAAAAGAAGTTGAATTGAATTTTTTTCTTTTAATCCACATTATTATAATAATATGTCAAAATATACCGACACAAATTAGATATTAATTTAATAAAAGGTTAGGCTAAATACGTAATTTTATTGTTTTCTTTTTTGGGTCGTTACATAATTTTAATTGTTTAATCACTATATTTTCTATACTTAAATTAAGCAGCAATTAAAGTTAAGAAAAGTTGATTTTTTTCTTCAATTTTTCGTGGGCTAAATTCTCATTAATACCGAGTTAAGCGCCTGTGATTTTCATGAACAACGTAAATATTCTCTTTGATTTAAATAATATTTAATTATAAAAAATATATGTAAATTTTAAGAAATTTAGTAAAATACTAAAAAAATAAAGATTCAAAAAAAAGAAGAAGAGATATATGATATTTTTAAGATTAGTTGTGGAATAAAAAAATATAATAAAAGTTATTTTTTTAATATCTTTGAATAATAAAAATATGTTTTCAGTTCAGATTAGATATAAAAAAAATTATTTTAACTTTATTTTATTCAGATTTCAGCCAATAATTTGAAGCTTTGGAACCATACAAGCCATAATAATAATAATAATAGGTGTGAAGTCCGTTCGGAAAATGAACTTCAAAATATTTAGATCTATTTAAAATGTAAATTAAACTCTAATTCCAACATTCAAAGTGCGGGCATGACTCGACTTGACTTATTTTCAAATTTATAATATGTTGTTTTTCTTTTCTTTTATGTATTATGTAATTTGTGTCATAAAAATTTAATATACTATACTATAATATAAATTATAAAAATATATCAAATTGTTTATATATAACTGTAGTAAAACAAATATCTTTATATAAAATTGCTACATCTTAAATAAAAATAATATATGTTTCAAATAAAAAAAATAGTATGACCCAATTTAAAGGAGTTCGAATTAATCATTTATTAGTATAAGTAGACTTGAGTAACTATGTATATTATTAATATCATACATGATTTTCATCTAATCCAACCTATGAATATTAACTTGAGCGTAAAATTATTATTATTTTTAAAAATGTTATAATAATATATTAATCAAATAAATTTAAATAAAAATAATATAATTGAGAAGAAATTATTTGAAATTTTTTGAAATGAGATTAATAAAATGTTATAAATATCTTAAGATATTTTAAAAGAAATGTTTGGACCATGATTAGAGGTGTGCATGGGCCGGGCTGGGCCCAACTAAAATTTTAGGCTCATTTGTTTGCTCCAAGCTCGACCCGAAAAATAAGCTTAAAATTTTACCCAAGTCCGGCCTGAATAAAAATGTCAAAACTTGAGCTCGATCCGGCTCACCTATATTAATTTTTATATAATTTTAAAAAATATATAAACCATCAAAAATACTAAAAACATCAAAATAAATATTTCTCAACAAATTGAAAATAAATTTTAAAAAACATGTATACTTAAATAACATTAAAATAGATGCAACTTAACAAGCAAATGCCTCTAAAATAATAACAAAATTAGCAAATGTCTTTAAAATAATAAAAAAAACAATAAAATAAGTTTTATACAATATCCAAACAATAACAACATAATAGTAAAATAGTAGCAACATAATAGTAAAATAGTAGCAAAATAGGGAGAAAATAATATTAAAAAAATAGATTTTTTGGTCATTTAGTGAATTCGGGCCGGGCCGGGCCTGGCTCAGGCAAAAAATGCCTTACTCGAGGCCCGACCTGTTTTTTAAACGGGTCTTTTTTTTGCTCAAACCTATTTTTCGGGCCTATATTTTTGCCCAAATCTTCTCACATTTCGGGCGGGCCTTCGGGCCGGGCTAAGTGACCCGGCCGATACACACATCTAACCATGATATATAATTTGACATATTTTTGTTATTATTATTATTTTTTTTTTTTTTGTACTTTGAAATCTTGCAGTGAAAGGCATATATATAAATAGAGAGAAAGTGTTAAACTTAAATCATGGCACATGGCCTTTCATTATTTCTCTGTCATTTTCAGCCCCACAAACATGTAACTAATTTTTATATATAATTATTTTTGGTGAATTATACGAGGAGGATAAACAACAATACAATTAACATTATTCGAATCTAGATCATACTTAAATTGATAAATACTCTGATCATTAGACTAACACACGATATATTTTTTATATATAATTTTTGCAAGCTTAATTAAAGGAAAAATATATATATATACGAAAGCCTCTATTTATAGACACACAAAACAAAAATAAAAATAAAAAAATCCAGACAGTAACATAAAAAATTGCAGATACAATAAATTTTGTAAGAAGAGAGAAAACACATAAAAGAAAAAATTAAAACCCCAAAATTAAAAAAAAAAAGGGAAAAAAAATTCAAGAGTTGTTTGATGGCCAGTTCTTCTTGATTTCAAAGTGGTAATTCATAGCCAAATAAGCTTTGCCATCATCATCTACAAACTGCATAAAACAATTTTTATTTTAATGTAGTTCTCTATCTTTGAGATAAATATACAGCAACTTCCTTTATAAATAATAATAGAACTGAAAATAGATTTGTATTAATATATAATAAATTAATGCATAATGATGAATTTTATCTTTTACGTTTCTATTATTTATCAATTTGATCCTTGTTTTTTTTTTAGCTAAATTTAATTATCGACATTTCAAAAAGAGTTAAATTATCTTTTTTAATAGAAATGTGAATTAAAATATTAATTTTTTTAACAACGTTGGCGTGGCAATTTATATATACTTTATATTGAAATGACACTATTTATTTTATATGTGACATTAACAAATGATTTTAAAATTATAAAAATATTCAAAAAAATTAACATGAAGTATACATGAATTGCCATGCAAAATGTTATTTTAAAATTTTAGCATTTTAATATGTAGTTATAAATTCGACTCTTTTTAAAATACGAGCTACGAAATTTAGCTAAAAAAAATAAAAAATAAATTGACAAATATGGCTATAATAAATAATAGTTTAGTTACCTTGGTAGTTGCAGAGTAGGAGCCTCTAGCAAACAAGCCAGAAGGGGTGGTTTCTTCTTCCAATTCATAAGTGTATGGATCTTTTCGAGGGCTAAATGTTCCCAACATCACTTTCGTTTTCTCTACTGCCATGTTGTTTCATTAATGGATCATGTTAGAATTGTTGTGTTGGAGATTTAAGTTGGGTTCTGACGAGATATCTTTAAATATAGATATGGCTTGTATCTATACATATCCCAACATGAAAGTATATGATACTCACCTCTAACACCGGTTTTCCAGACAGTGTTAGTGTAGTTAAGACCAGAGACAACGTTGTGGGAGACAGTGAAGGAGAATTTGAGACGATAACGACTTCCTTCCTTTAGTATAAACAAGCTGCTTTTAGGGTTTGAAACAAATGGAATGGGCAAAACAATATCTGGTCGGCCCCGACATACGATTGACAGCCTTTCTATCTTCACTTCTGCCGCCTCCATCTCTGCTTTCATCACAAAAATATAATTCAACACGTGTTTGCTCCTTGAATAACAGATAGGAAAAACAGTACCTCCAAGAGCAGACATATCAACGCTCCCAAGAAGCTGTTCTTTCCATCTCCTCAGACTTTCATCATCCTTGAGAATCAATAAATACAAAACACAGTGCTTTACTTACTTGGCTTCATGCAAATACATGCATATATATACAGAGAGAGAGAGAGAGAGAGAGGTGTACCTTGTCCTTTTCAAGCTGCTCTTTGAGTGAAAGAGGAGGGCCAAGATCCAACTCCTTCTCACGTTTCAGCTTGGGATCATCATCTTCTTCGTCAATCTCATTCTCATCATCAACATTATTGTTCTTTGCTTCATTATCATCAACAAACTTGTTGTTGTTCTTCTTCTTCTCTTCTCTCGCCTCTTCATTATTGTTTCTTTCATTTTTCTTCAAACCATCTTGTTTGGATGCTGAGAAAATTCCTACAGCAGCTGACATTTTTCTTTCTTTCTTTTTTCCCTACGAACTTTTGCCCAAGGAAACCATTTATATATATATGGTAGGGATTAAAGAAGGAAGCTTCACATTCAAAGTTGGTTTTGTGGGGTTGAAATTGCACCAAATTTTAGATGATTTAAAGGAAGAATTTATGGATTCTTATTAATGATTATTTTGTTTTTATATCCATCAACATTCCTTGATTGAGATTGGCAAAAAAGAAACGAAGACATTAATTCATGACACAAGACCTGACATGAAAGGCAGTTGGAACAAAAAAAGGATGGTAATTAAAAGTTGAAAGTTAATTTTAAGTCTCTATCCATATTCGAGTTTGCTTGTATTATTTTTTATTTAATTTTATAAAAAATTATAGAAAGTAATAAAAATTGTATAAAAGGAAATCAATGGCTATTGAAAAAAGATATCAGAATAATAATTATGGGCTTGAAATGGAAGCAGTGGTTAGGCTTTGGAACCATTGGCTTGTGGTGGCAATAGCACAGTGGTTAGGGTTGGACCAGCTTTTCTCGATGACCCACTCAAACATCCATTCATTCCTACTTGCTTAAAAACTCCACCCTCTATTTGAAAAAGAATATTTATCATCTAATAATATTCAAGAAATTAATCCATTACAACGTCCCAATCCCATCAATATTTTATTTATTTCATGATTTCATCTCTTCAACTTGAATTCGGTGGTACAATTCAATAAAATCCTTTTTTTTTCTTTTTTAAATTATTGAAATTCAAACCATATAATATGGAATTAAAATTATTTATTATTGTTGGGTTTTGAAGCTTGAAAACAAGCTTATCATTTAAATTAAAATTATATTTAATTTTTTATATAAATTTTTAATAAATTTATTACATAATTATTTTCTCATATGCTTTTAATCTAGTAATATATTATTTGAATTTTTTTTAATACTCCTTATATTTGTATCTCATATAATATGGATGTACGATCCTTCCTTTACATAAGAGGAAAAAAAACTTTAAAAGTATATATAATCATATTAAACACATACTCACATCCGAAATCCAAACAACATATGTAAAATAAATAATATTTCAAAATTAATTATTTTAAGCACAATTCCGAAATTTATTCAAAACAGAATACAAATCCAAAGCTGTTAGTCCAACTTAAACAATAAGCAAAAAGTAGGGACATTGATGCTTATCAGCGAACTGCAATAGTAAAAGAATTATGGGGTTACCTTTCATTCTCAAAGTTGAAGAAGACATCCACAAGATCGAGATTTCCTCGATTCAACGGCCATCCTCGGATTTACATAAACTGACTGGCAAAAACAATAGACCGAACCTGCAGGGACAACCCTTATTCGACTGTCTTTAAATAATAAACATAAACTACTTGACATATTAGCAGTACCTCGAGATTGATATAACCTCGTCTCTCAGCTTCCATGTACAAGTTTTGTAATCTATAACTTGTGATTACGCAATCTATACTGTATATGCGAACATAGGTAGCTTAAAACCGCTTACATACTGGGTATGTAAAGCGTGGAACGCTTGAAAATGAAGACAATGCTTGCATTGCCAAAGATTGGAAGTGCTTATTTTCAATGTGGATGACAGTCTAATTAGATACCCTATAAGCTACTGGCCATTAGTGGGGTTGGGGGCGTGTCTGAACCACGTAAATATCTTCCCCGAGAAGACATCCTTCAACATCTTGGGGGCAGCCAAACTTCTGCTCCAGGAAAAGCCCAATGGCACCGAGATGCTGACTAAACTGCTGACGGAATTTAGGATCAACTGTTAACGGTTTTTTGCTGTAGTCTACTGTCAAACGGTGAACTTCACCATCAGCAGGGTCTGCACCTGATACTGCCATCTCCTCACTGAAATTTGCAAATGCTAGTGTCCGGACAGTCCTGTCAAACTTCCCAGACAATACACGCCAGGGTGTGCCACGAGTTCCTGAAGCAAGAGTTTCGCCAAACCCTGGAGCAATTTCAGCCTCAACAATGTTATGGTCCTGCTCAGTTGGGCTGAGTGTGTGGAGTATGAATGAAAGATCCGGTGAAAGCATTTCTTGGACCAACACTGCCATTGTAGCATCTTTCTCCAATATACCAGCAGCTCGGCGGCTCAGCACTGCCCTTCGTGTAAAGAGTGAGGCCCATACTTGACTAACAGCATCAGAAAAAATTGTTGGATTTGATAGACTGACATTTGGGATCGATTCGTAAAGTCCAGCAGCTGACATCCCCGCCAAATCCTCCACATTTGCACTTGAACGAACAATCAAGCGTGCTTTGTCTGGAAACATGCTCATGATGCTATCGAATATGTCATCCGAGAGATGGAGGGAAGAGACCAGTAGCTGAAGTTGTTTGCATAGTTTGCCAAGTGCATCGTTCTCGACTCCTTCTGTTTCTATCTTTTGTAGAAGAGTCGTGAATTTTTTCGTCGATTTGTTTTCCTCTAAAGCCAAGTCCATCGAACCAAACGGTATAACTACTCCAGAAGGAACACGAAATGAAGCTGACACACCATTGTCACTGTTTGCTGCCATAAAGAAAAAAAAAAAGGTTCAATGACAATATATGAATGTACAATTTATAAGATAGAAGATTAATCAAAGTCCAATACAACAAATACAAAATGAATTTGTAAAATAATTAGCGTAGCAACTCTTAAACAAATAAAATACTTTTGTATAGTACTTCATTACTATGATACTTGGAGTTGAGTGTAAGCGTCCAATAAGGATATGCATCCAATATAGGTATGTTCAAATCTTTAAAAGCTTTTCCATGTATTTGAAGGATCCTTGGAGGGTCATATCCCTATTCCTATGTCCAAGTACATATCAGAAATGCATGTCAAAACATAGATATTTCAAGAAAAATGAAGATTCGGAGAAAACATAGCTTCATTGGCCTCTATTATGGTATTTTTTCAACACTATTTACATACAATATCATATGACTGAAGCCGCATTTTTGGCATTCGAGGATTGGGGGTGGATGGGGAGATGGTTAAGGCCTAAGGGGCACTTACCCGTATTGGAAGCTGCTGCCAAGGAAGCTAAACGACTGCAAGCAGCTGCCTTAGCTCCTGAAGTTAGTACATCTGCTTCGGCAAGTGGTATAAGTCTTAAGGAAGAATTTCCCTGTATGAAAAAGAAAAGCCACTATTTTAAAAGAAAAAATTGAGATTGCTAGTTTAATGCAGTTTAAAATGGCAAAGAGCGAAACATGCCTTATTAAAGGCCGGGACTTTAACAGCCACCCCCTTGGCTGCAGATGAACCATTACTTGAAAGATTCTTCTTAAAAGAAACAGCATCACGATCATTTGAAGATGGACTTAGGGTCACGCCACTTGATGATGCTTCTAATCTTCAAAATTTTACAAAAACAAGGAGGAAACAAAACAAAGCATTCAAGTCTAGGATTCAACGGTAAAAAGAGTTGACTTTCAAAGCTGATTGATGAGGTTGAAAGTTGATTATAGACTGTGGAGTATTTCAGAAATAACCTCATGTATTTTCCTGCGTGCTTTTGTATATCGGAAACTTGTTCTTCATCTTCACATGTAACAAAGACAACCTTTTCCTGCATAAAAGCATGTCGTTCATTAGTCTATCACATACTCATGTTACTCGAATTCAGATGTGAGTATCTAATACAGGTATGCGCCCAAAACAGATATCACAGGTATTAGATACAAGTACTTCAAGCAAAACGAAGAGTCAAAATAACATTGTTTCTATCACAAAGTATAATAAGGAAAAATTCGATGTCATAAGAGAGAAAGAACTTGCTTGTCGGGCCCTAACACCAAGATGAGACAAGTGAGGCAATTCCTGCAAAAGTATGACTCCGGTAATATTGGATCCAGCTGTTGTCACCTGTCGAAATGTATCAAAAGAGGCCGTGTGACAACTTTGCTCGTACATAAATGACAAGCAACATACAAGGATCGGGACAAATAATGTATTAAGAACAATCTGAAACCTCCTCATCTCCTTCAGCTTTATTGACCATGAGAATAATAGGTCCTTCCAAAGATGATGGCAGTGATCCAGGGACAATTGTCTCAACCTGAAGCAAAACTAATTCGACGTCATGTATAAATAAAGGGACAGAATTTCACATGTCGGAAGGTAAGGTAGCACATGAAAACAAAGATAAGTTTTTTGACTAAACAACACTGTTCTGTTGTTTCTCTATTTTCTCTATTCCAAAAATTAGATATAAGTTTTTAAAATCCGGTTAAAGTTTTTCAGAGAGTAGCTAAGACAACGATATACACGGTGTCTCATCTACCAACCATATTTTCAACAATAAAAATATATGCAGGTTTTATTTCCTAATGTATAGGTTCATTGATAAGAAAGGAATGAGAGAAACAAAGCTGTAAACATTGCTATCCTTGTAATTATCTGCAGTCACTCAAGTTATTGACGTACCTGAACCAATGTCCCAGACACGGATCCTGGAACAAGGACATCCCAACCTTGAGAACCTAGTGCTGTTCTCACAGCTTTCAGAAGAAAAGTACATAGTTTTGAAACCTGAAAAATTACCCTACGAATGATATTTCCAGTTAGTAACATAGAAAAAAAGTAAATAAAGTCACAAACTTAAGGAGCATAACATTCTTTTGAACTTTATCAGAAAGTTAGATGTCACCGTACCCAGCTCGAATCTCAGCTTCAGCATATGTCCTTACACTGTTTTCCGGAATTCCAAGAGCTTTACCAAGCATCTTCAAGAGTAAAAAAATAATAATTTCAATTGAGGATTCCAGTTACTCCATTTATAAATTTTTTAATAGATTACTTATAGTATGAGGCTGCACTATCTTTCCAGAGTTTATCTCACATTACCTCCAAAGGTTACAGTCTAAACAGCTCCTTAACTTTAGCACTAAGATGATTTAAACACTTCCTTCCATAAGAAACATTTTCTTAGGCTGACATCAATCTCGGGTATAAAAAATTTTCATCCTGCAGTATGGAGCTTTTCTTTTTCACAAGAATATCAAATTCTTTACCTGCACTTTTTTAGGGAATATTTGCAGAAGTGCGTCGGAATATTCCTCGGTTAGCCTCCTTGTCCTGTCGAGTGTAGCTTTGAGTCTTAATGCCCAAATTCTTTTTCCATCTTCGCTTCCTTCATAGCAAACAACAGGGGACAAGAAAATAACATAAACCAATGTACCTAGGGCTAATTGAGTAACCATGCAAAACATTTCAAGAACAAAGAGATTAAAAGATGAGAAAGGCTATGTTAGTCGGACCCGAATATAAGTGTCAGACATGAGTATATATCCAACATGGGTATGTTTGAATTTTTCCAAGTTTTTCCAGGCAATTGGAGGGTTATTGGAAGGTCATATCCCCGTACACAAATCCAGATATGTGTTGGTATTGGACACAGGTAATTTAGCAAAAAAAAGAGTCAAGAGTAACATTGGAGAAAGGTACCTTCTTTGTCAAGGAGACCTTTCTCTTGCCATGCAGTGAGCTCACTTCCAATTGCAGCACATTCTCTGGGTTTCCAACCAGATAAACCAAGCTGATGAACACCAAGAATTAGGGACCTAAGTGGATTATTCCAAGAACTAGCTTTCTTTGTATCCAGATTATCTGCAAGCCAATTGGTTCCTCCCATAGCTTCATGTGTATTGTGCAGCCTAAGTGAATGCAAGTCAGTGCAGCATGAATAAGAGAAAAGGACGGTAACACTAAAACACATCTAAATGGAGCGATGGGACACCAGAAAGTACAATAATTCAGTATCTGTAGGAAACTATATTATTTGAAAAAAGAAAAAAAATCGTTACAAATGCAATAAAGCAATTCTGTTGTAGCTGAATAGGTATGATATGGATGATCATAAACACCTTTCGTAAAGCAACTGTTGGCAGGGTCAAGCATATATTTGCATGCATGATATTGCATATTGTATTGTATGAATACCATGCACAAATGAGCAACATATACAACTTTCCGTTCCGAGATTAGAAAGCTCACTTTAATTGGCTAAAGCAGCCCTAGTAAAACATGATATAGTTCCTTTCTTCTAGCTCAGTCTGTTGCCCTTTCAGATTACCAAAAATATGACATCATTACATCCTATTAATATCAAATCTTGATATCATAATATTCTATAGAACTTCCCTATTTTAAGCATTACGTGGATGTTAGCTACAAATTCTACAAGCAAAAGAATATAGATAAGTGATATCAGACATCAAGGGCATTAACTAAAATTAACAAGAATTTGGTGAGTAAAACGAACCCATAAGCTGATTAGGATTTTTGGCGTAGAGTCATAAACTGCTAATAAATTATTCTTCATAATTGGCAGAGGTATAATAATAGCTGAAAATTTTACGAGTTTAAGCATAATTATCAAAGCAACTGGAAAAAGGTTTAGATATATACCTGCTTAAGAGGAAAAAGGTATAGTCCTCAAGGCCAATCTCACAAAGCCGCCACTAACAATCGCAAACAACAGTGACCAGCAAAATAAGATGAGAGCAAGAAGAGAAAATTTCGAGTCAAATTTCTGTTTCTATGAAGCTTATACTTAAACATTAGAACAATTGGACTTACCTTTTGACGCATTGCTATGGCTGCATCAGAAGCATCATTTTTAAGACCACTTTCGAGACCCTTTACAATTACTTGTCTCAAAGCGCTCAAGGAAAGCATTGTCTTGATTAAATCCAAAACACTATTTGACTCTGCTGCAGCATCCAGACTCTGAAAATATAAATATGCAATAGAGAAATTAGGCAAATGCAACAAAAGTTAATCACTTAGAAAAGATTTGCAACAACAACAAAGCATTTTCTACTGGCTTAAAAAGTTTCATTTGTAGTACAACAATAAGCCTTTTTAGTTTTACACTACATGGGATTGGCTACATGCAGTGGCGGAGAGTAGTGGAGATATAGGCCCTAAAATGGTAAAATTTTAACTTAGGCCGTTTATAATTTATAAAATTTTAAATTAGTAATGGTAAATTTGCACTTTGGCCCCCAAAAATGTTAAAAATTTAATTTAACCCTTTAAATGCACTAAATCAAAACTGCGAGCAGAAAAACAACAACCTACCTTTTTGCATTCTAGAAATGCTGCAAGAGCTAAAACGCCTCGCTCATCCAAGGATTCTCTAAGTGACTCAAGTTGTTCAGTGAGGCTGCCATAATATAAAATCTTAGATGCATAGATGTACAACAAGGAGTCTTGAGAAGTAAGACATAGCAATAAATAAAGAACTGGATCACCGCATGAAGTGGAAAACTCGAAGTAATCATGCATATATGATGCAAAAGGTTTAGAGTAGAAATCCACTCTTCTTGGTGAGCAACTTTACGTAGTAAATTGCTGAGAGGAATTAAAACTAGACAGGAAGGATGAGAAATTTAAAACGTAAGTAGTAAGAAGTTCAAATTATTCGGAATGAACCTTCCAGCGTTGAAAAAATCTTTGAGTTCCTGATGGAATATCTTGAATTGTTCTATAAATGCTTCACTATATTCTCCAAGATTCTTGGTGATTCTTGCAAGCATTGCTTCTGTCGAAACTAAGTCTTCAGGGCCAGCATTTCGATGAAGCTTGTTCTGTATTGTATGCTTAATTTCTTGCTGGAATGTGTAAAATTGAAATTTAATATAAAGGGGAAAAAAAGAAAAATGGCCAAGTATTTCTAGAATCTGACCTTCAGATCATGAGAAATATCATTCCGATGAGCGATGTCTCTAATCCGAGTCAGTGGGACAGGTGCTGTAAATTCTGCTTTAAAAGATGGCAAACAAGGATGGATCTTGCGAATAACAAGCAGTTCCTGGAAATATAATTGATGTAACTGACATTACAAAATGGAAAAGATATGAAAACTATCAATACAAGAACTGAAGTAATAGAGCACCTGAGGTGAAGTGTCTTTCCTACAAGTGATTTTTTCTAATTCACAAAATATATCCCTGGAAATCTCAGCATGTTTGTTTGGCCGGTGATGACCGCCATCTTCAAAACAAGGAATTTGGCCAGTGTTTACCCACTGCAAAAGATGAAGATTAAAGAGCAGTACATGGAAGAATAAAAGACGAACCAAAATGTAACAAATGATATACAATAATACCTTTAAATAGACAGCAGAGCATATTAGAGCCTCTAACAGTTCCCCAATTTCCAAACTTTCATGTATTAGCTCACGAACTACTTCGAGCTTTCATTAGCAATAGGAACATAGATAGTGAAATATGTCAATGGTCAAAGAAATATAAAACAATCACAACCGTCACCCACAACAATAGACGCTTACATGCTGAGCAATGATCTAAAATAATGAATGGACAAGCCTTTTATAAAATAAGCATTTACTGTAAGAGCAAGCATGTGAACATAGATGGCATGGAACACCATACTCAGGTAATCAATCAAATGACTTAATGCTACACACGTATCACAATTTCCATATATGAATTCTGCAATTAACATAAATTAACCACATGTACCTTTCTCCACCAATTCCTTGAATTTTTATCTTCTTCAACTAGCTTTAGAGCCAACCCTTTAAGACCGGTTGTATCCCATTTCCTCTCAACTTCTCTATCGTGATGCTCATTCGACTGCATGAAGGAAGCAGCCCTCCCCTGCCATTGTCCGACAAAAGGACTTGTTCCAACCTCTGATGCATCGACAGTGTACTTATGACCAGCACCCTCCACTCTGTCTCGATATTCTTCTAAACCTAAAGGCAATAGTTTCACTGGCTCGCCTGTCGAGTTCCAGTGGCATACTATCACATAACTCCCTCCTTCAGGCAGTTTCAGGATACGGTTATTCCCAGTTTCCCATACCAAAGTCTTATCGTTCCCAACAATCACAAATTTAAACTCAGCAGACTGACCACCATCAAACTCGAAATCGCATACCCAGCCGCGCTCGGACCAGCTCATAGGCACCTGTTTTTTCCAGGATCCTAATTCCTTTGCAGACCCTAAAATAACTACATGTTCGCCATATTTAACTTGGTGATCTAAGCAAATATTAAGGCATACTTTTCCAGGTGCAGATAATTTCACCCTCGTTTTTTCTTCTTCTCTGTTCCCAAAAGCAAAAAAAAAAAAAAACCCACTTTAGTCATCTACAATCTTAACAACATTGCAATAGCATTTCATCAAATCAATCACAAAAAAACCAAACAATGGCATTTTCTTTTAGATCATAACAATACATTCCATTTTGGGATGTTACAAACTACAAAACATGTGATTTATCATAGAAAATACTACAAAACAGAAATGGTCATTCCATTTAAATCCATTTTTCATACATATTTTTTTCAAAACATTGAAGCAAATGAATACTTTATTATATAAGAAGCCATAACAATGAAAGTCTTAAAAAAAAGGTACATAGTGGGAGCAGCGGAAACGGCAAAAACGAGAGGCTTATAGGGATTAAAGCGGCGGTTGATTCCCGGAGAGAAAGGAAAAGAAAATGAAATCCTGGGATAGAAAATGGCCGTGTTTGGGTGGAATGCGAGTTGCTTCCGAAATAAGAACTGGGAATGGAGTGAGCGTAGATAAATAGAACCCATTGCTTTGTTTTCGTTGATTGTTTTTGAATTTGAGTTTCTTTGTTTGTGTTTTCAAAGTTGAGAGAATTAATGGAGTGTTTTTTTTTCTTTTTTGTGAGAGTTTCAGTGAATGATCATATGATCGGGTTTGCGCCATTTTTGTGGGAATGGTCAAGCTTTGAAAGTGATGGTTCCGCGCCACGTGGAGTGCTGAACACATCCCAATGACTATCTTTTTTTTTTTCTTTACATTTATTTCGTTGATTTTTTTCTTATATTTATAAATATCAATTTTGAATTGAGATATTAAAAAGGAAATATATTATATATTGTAATTATAAATGATTACTTTTATAATTAGTGTAATAAAAAATATAGCAATGAAAAAAAAAAAAAAGCATAGATGAACTTGTTGAATGGGCCGGTTTAGGGTAAATTTACTAACAATCTCTACGTTGTTGGCTCTCCCTACGTACTTTATGAGTACACTCCGTTACCCATTTCAGTGTGTAAGGAGATTGAAAAACTAGCCCGTCCTTTTATATGGGGTTCTAATGCGTTGGTGCGGAAGCCTGCTTTGGTTAGTTGACAGACCTGCTGTAAGCCGATTGCATATGGTGGTCTAGGGATTTGCGACTTCGCCTGTCAAAGCAAGGTCTTTCTCCTCAAACTTGATTTCCAGATTGTTGCAGCCACTGATAAATTTTGGGTCCAGCTTCTTCGGGGTAAGTATGGAATCCATGGTGTTTTGCCTAACACTATTGCGAGCAGCAGGTGCTCGTATCTTTGCGATGTCTATCTACTGTGTGGCCTGATGTCCTCGCTGGTGTTTATTGGATTGTTGGCAATGATCGAATTGTTAACTTCTAGAACGATGTCTGGGTACCTGACCTTCGTCCGCTAAAAAGGTTGTTCATTGGTTCTGGGCTGTTGGATGAATTTGTTCGAGTTGGTGATATGGTCACTGCTTCTAGGGACTGGAATTGGGGGCTTTTGACTTTGGTTTTTCCATTGTCGGCTTTGCATTTGATCGCGACTGTTTTGCCGCCGTCCGAGGCAGTGAATGAATCGATCGCGCTCGCTTCTTGCGGGTCTTGTCTTTGAGAGTTTTCGCCAAAACATATGCTTATTTTCGACAGTTGGAGGGCTCAGCAAATCCGGTTGATTGGCATTTGGTTTGGCGCTGCCATACTCCTCAACGGGTTCGGGCATTTCTATGGTTGTTGTGGGATAATCGTTTGCTCACAAATGATGAAAGGGTTCGCCGGGGAATGGCTTCGTCCGGATGCTGCGAACATTGTGGGGCTTCCATGGAAAATTTGATTCATGTCGTTCGTGACTGCTTGTTTGCGCGAGGGGTCTGGTGCTCTATTGTTCCCGCTCATTTGCATGGTACTTTCTTCACACTTACACTAGTCCCATGGCTTCGGAGGAACTTACAGAATATGGATCCTATAGCGTTGCCTGATGGTGAGAGGCTCACTGTTTTTTCCCTCATTTGTTGGTGGTTGTGGCGTTGCCGAAATCAGTTCGTTTTTCAGGGTGCTAGTAGCAGCAGCTTGGAGGTGGTTTCGATGAGTATGGGTTGGGCGAGATGTCTTTGGAAGGACTGGAATCGAAGCACTGTTGCTGCTGGCGTTGGTTCTATCGTTCAGTGGCATCCGCCAGAGAAGGGTTGGTTTAAAATTAATACGGGTGGAGCATGTGGTGCTAGCTGTCAACGTTCTTCTGTTTCAGGTGCGTGTCGAGGTTCCACTGGGGATTGATATTTTGGTTTTGCAACGACATTAGGGGCATTCTCGGTTTTTCAAACGGAGGTGAGGGCTTTGTACGAAGGCCTCCGACTCGCTTGGGAGCGCGGCTATCGTCGTGTCGAGCTGGCAAGCGATGACGGGGTCCTCATCGAGTCCATTACTGCTGGTTGTGCTGCGGATGGTAACCTCGTGGAGCTGCGGCTTTTATCTCAACTCCTTCTGTAATACCCCGAAAACTTTTACAGTAAGATATTATCCTTGATATAGTAAAATAAGGAAATAAAGTGACAAAAACAGAAATTTTGAGTTATGTCAAAATTGAGAAGTATATTATGATATATTAATTCAAGAAAGGACTAAATTGTAAAAGTGAGATAAGTTTTGTTGCACAAGAGTAAATACTCAAAATTTGAGGGGTTAAAGTGTAAATATGAAAAATTTGAAGGACCAATAGTGTAAATATTTTAAGAGTGGAATGATCTAGAAACTAAGAAAAATGGATGGATTAGGACCAAATTGAATAGGTGAAGAACTATGAGGGACTAAATTGTAATTTTATCAAATTAAATTATGACTCAAGGATGGAATTTTAAAAGATAATAAAGGGCAAAATGGTCAATTGGAAGAGAGAGAAATCTAGAAAGCAATGATGATGTTGGAGATATTTTAGATTAAATAAATAAATAATAGTTTATTAATATTTTAATTTAATTTTTTTAAATGATATTTTATTATTTTATTATTATTTTATTTAGTATATATATAGAAAGAAAGATGAAGAATCTTCATCTTTCCCATGCACCCAACGTATGAGGAGAATAGGAAGAAAAAAAACTTTCTTTTCTTTACAATTTGGTCCTTCTACCAAAAATTTACCATTTTCACCCAAAAATCAAATGAATTTCCATAGCTACCAAGAGAGAAAAATGTTAAGGAGAGCATGGGGAGTTAGAATATCAAGTTGGATTCAAGAAATAGAAGCTGGAGGAGAGAGAAAATCAAGTTAAAGATTGGTATCAAGAGAACAAGGTAAGTACATCAAGATTTCAATATGTTTTTAAGTTTGTTATTGTTGATAAAGCATGGAAATAATGTTATAGTAGAGTTTTCTTACATAAGGTCCTATGTTCTTGATATGTTAGTGAAGAGAAAATAAGAGAAAGTGATGAGAAATGGTGTAGAAAAAGAAAATAAGGGTGTTACACCTTCGTCGGAACTAGTCGATTAGCCTGTGTCATGTTTGTCATACTGCTAACCGTGCTGCCGATCATATGGCTAAACTTGCAGGCGCTGTTGAACAAATGCCGGTGTTTGTTCAGCCGCCTGGTTCGACCTTGAATATTCTTGCGCAGGATATTTCTGGTTTATATGCTGGTGCATGTTAGTTTATATGTAACCAGTTCTTGTCCATTGAAAAAAAAATAGCGTCAAATGAAACCATCCGAATTTTTTAAACTACAATAGCATATCGTTTAATTTCGAATTTTTTTATAAAACAATATTTTTAACTTACCACAAAATGATGATTGTACTCATTTTTCTAATATATAATTTACACAATGTTGTATTGCTAGGAGTTTCACAGTTAATAATCATAGATTTAATCTTTTATGTTTATATTTTTTACCAGATTTTTATTTTTTAATTAAATTTAGTTTTTTAATTTTTCAAAAATAGTTAAAACGTTTTTTACTGAAATGATAATTAAAATGTTAATCTTTTGTGTACAGACCCATTTTGGCCCCAAACCCAACAAGCAAACAGCAGCCTAATACATAGCCAAACAAATCTAAACAAAAAACCCTAGCCCCATGACCCTAGTGCCGCCCCTAACCTCTGCCACCAGCTGCCATGGCAGCACCACCACCTGCTCCCGTTCCATCACCTGCAAACAGAGAAAAAAGAAGCACGCAACAGAGAACAGAAACGCAGTAAACAGCAATAGGACCTTGCATAATCGGCTATAAAAGAGCCATTCGTTTTCAATGAAAAGGAGGGGTTAACCGATTGTATTTGGGGGGTTTGTTCTTTTATTTTTAGATACAAAAAGGAGATTTGAAATACAAAAATGGAAATAACATAAAGAGATTCATTCGAAGGTATATTTCCATGTTTTTTTTTAGCCTACACGCATCAAAAATAATACATATGTATATAGATATACAAAAGGAACCATTTTCTTACCTTTTGGGTGGTTAGAGAGAGGGAAACCGAATGGTTTTCCCGATTTCTTTCAACGACCGTGACCCTTTTGGGTGGTTGAGATCCAGATCCGAGGTGGGGAGAGCCGAATGGTTAAAATGGGCCACTTTTACACATCCGGCCGCCGTGCACGGCGTTCGCCGGCGACGGACGGACGGTGGTCCGATCGCCGGAGGTGGGCCACCCAGAGAGAGTTTCTTTCCCCCTTTTTTTCTTCTTTTTTTTTTTGACAGTATGAAGAAATGTGTTTATTTAAAAAAAATTGGGTTTATATAACATGTGTGAAACGACGTCGTTTCACCTAGGCCATTTAAGGCCAAAACGGCATCGTTTTACTAATGCCTGTCCGACCCGACCCCTTTGTCCTCAAGGATCCGCGTGTTTCCATCTTTTGGTTTATTTATGCGTGTGGTCCCTCGCTCTTAAGTGGCGCTTCAGTTTAGTCCATTTTTATACTTTATTTTTTATTTATTTACAGATTTGACTATCGAATTTATAGAGTATTTTAATTTAGTCCCTAACTCGTTGAGCAGGGGCACATGTCTGGAGAATCGGTTTATTCCTTCTTTTGACCCTTGTTGGTTTTCACTCGTTACGTTTTGGCCCCTTTCATTTTCATTTATTTATTTCAATTTACCATTCTAATTTCATTTAATTCGCAATTACCCCCTTTTATTTATTTAAATTCTTTTTACATGTTTCATTTGTTTATTCACTTGGTATTTATGCATTATCATTCTACTCATTTGCTTGTTCGCCTATTTATTCATTTATATATTGCTAGTCTATTTACTTATTTATTTATTTTCAAATCCTTATATTTGTTTATTTACATATTTTATTTTATTTCTCATAATTCTTTATTTTTCTCCATCGGTCATTTATGTGGTTTATGTCTTTCTCATTATCATTACTGTTATTAATATTATTATTATTTTATTCATTAGTCTATTTAGTTATCTATCCATTTGCTTATTATTATTATTATTATTATTATTATTATTATTATTATTATTATTATCTATCGTTATTATAAATATATTGTTTTTTCTTATTAATAGTTTCCACTTTATTATTATTACTAGTTATCAACATGTTATTAGATTAATTAGTTGTATATAGTCATTATTATGTTATTATAGATATGCTCTCCGCATTTGCTCACATTATTACTTGTTATTAGTACTGTTATTATTTTTATTTATCACCTTATTATTCTTATTGCCACTATTAAATTATTATTATATTTCACCTATTATTCTTTAAATACGTTTATTTAGTTTTTTTTTTATTCCTTACTCACATTATATATTATTTATTTATAGATACACATACATATATATATATATATATATATCTTCATACATCGTTTTAAATTTTAAAAGTGCTTATTACTTGCATTACGACTATTAATATTATCATTGCTATACTATCGTTTTTTAGTTTTACATAATTTGTTTATTACTAGTTCTTTTTTTAATTTCAAATATTTTAGCTTAATTATTATTTCCTTTTCTGTTTTTATTTGTTTCTTCATTTATTTTATTTCAGCTCTTATCGTTATCATTCATTTGCTTCTACGTTTACTCTATCACGCCCGTCAATATCGAAGTTTGAATTTATTTACGCATTCTTTATTATCTCATTTTATTGCAACTTATGTCATATTAACCTCACCCCGAAGAAAACATTTTTTTAAAAGCGATACTTCGTGTTTGGAATTTCGATACTTCGTGCCCTGACTTACTGGGTTTCAATTTTTCTCATTTTACCAAAATAACAGAATATTCTTTTAAAACACAATACGAGTTTAAAAAAATGCTTATTATCGGAGATACGAGGTGTGGTGCCCTAACTTACCGGGTATGATATTTTGTTACCTCAAAATAAATTTTTTTGCTAACAAAGGCAATATTTGGTGTTCGGAGATTCAAGGAAACGTGCTCTAACTTACTGGGTTTCGATTTTCCTTGTTCTCCCTAACTAACCAAATATCCCTTTAAAAGAGATTAAAATATATTAATTTTAAATAAAAGGCAAGCTCAGTCTCAAAGTTCGAAGATGTCGCGTCCTAACTTACTGGGCATGACGTTCTATTGCTTAGAGGTGAGAAAGCCTTTAACCTTAGAGTTTTTTTTAAGAAAGGGACCGTATTTAAAAGTATTTTCAGTTTTCAATTTTCGAAACTAAGACACTAATTAATCAACTAGGTACCAATTTTTGGGCGTATCGAGGGTGCTAATCCTTCCTCGTGCGTAACCGACTCCCGAACTCATTTTTTTGATTTTCGTAGACCAAAAATTATCGTTTTAGTAAATCTTAACTTTTATTAAAATGATTAATTCAAGGTGACCCGATCACACATCATCAAAAAGGATTGGTGGCGACTCTTCTATTCGTTTTCATTTTTTAAAATCTAAGTCGATTCCAATTTTTTAAAAAAATGGTTACGACATTTTGTGTTATTGATGTGACTACTCGCATGATAGTTTATATGCACATTATTTGTTTTATATGTCATATTAATAAATAACTTAAAAATTATAAAAATATAATTAATCAAAATTAAAATTTTAAAAATAAAATTTTCATAAATTAAAAAAAAAATAGCATAGAGTACATGTGAATTGTTATGCAATTTGTCGAGTTTAAAAATTTTAGTTAGTATTAAAAAAAATATTTCGACTCTTTGTTAAAAAATTGATGGACAAATTTAATTATTCTTAAAAGTTAATGACCAAATTTAGCTCGAAAAAATAAAGATTAAATTAACAAAAACTGTAAACGTTTTGAACTAAATTTGATATTATGTTTTTATTGCGATCAACAATTTTGAGACGCAACTAAAAAGTGCAAAGCACAGTGAAATTATAATTTTTTAAATGAAAAAAAGGAAAATTAGATAAAAATGTCGAAATAAAAAAATAAAAAATTAAGGTAAATAGTCCGATTTTAAAGAAAGAAACAAAAAATGCATACTTAAAAAAACACTTTTCAAAACACTTTTTACAAAATGTTTTTGTTTTTTAATGCATTGGTTTTTTGTTAGATTGTTAAATGTTAGTGATTTTATTTTTAAGACTCAGGTACGATTCTTTTCCTATTCATATTTGTATTTTTTGTTTAATGTTGTTTTATTTTTTATTTTTTAATTAATAAATATATTATTTTAAATTTTTTTAATTAATAATTTTTTATTTATATAAATAAAATAATAATTATATAATAAAAATATATTTTATAATGTTAGTAATATTTTTAATTAATAATCTCTTTATTTATATATATTTTAACATAACGATATATATAAAATATATATTTTTATTATATAATTACTTATTTATCATTATAAATAAAATAATTATTAATTAAAAATATGAATTAAAAAATTTAAAATAATATATTTATTAATTAAAATTTTAAAAATAAAATAATATTAAATAAAAAATACAAATACTGAGTATAAGAAAAATCGAAACAAAATTATTAACAGTTAACCTGACAAAAAAAAAAAAAACTAATGTATTAAAAAGAACACGTTTTTTTGAAAAACGTTTTTCTCATTCTGCTCTGGGAAATTCGGACGTAATTTTTTTTTTTTTAATTTCGGCATTTTTACCTAATTTAAGAAAAACCCTAAAACTTGAATCCTTCATATTCTCGACACTTGAATTTCCACTCTGTTTGAAGAATGAAAAAATAAGCTATATACACTGAAAAATCTGCTCATTGTAACAACCGCCAATCTCCACGGCGATCGTCACCTTTCTCTCTTCAATCAGAGGTATTATTTTATATCTATTCTTTCTTACGAATATTCATTGTTACCCCTTGATTTTTAGGGTTCAGTCTACCGATTTCTTTAGGAACTTGTCACTTAAAGATGTTTTTAGCAAAAAAATGTTGTTGTTGTTGAGGTAAAATTAGCTATTTGGGGTAATTGGGTAGTGTAATTGTGAACTTTCTTGAGTTAATTCCTTGTTGCTTTTGGATCCATTAAATTCGGATCTTTTAGGGTTTTCTTTACCCCAATCTCAAACTTGGTGCTCTTAATTCAGATTTTTAAGAAAATATTGAGGAATATGTTCACAAAAAATTGGAGCAGTTTATTTCCTATCAAATTTGAAAGTGAACAACTAAAGAGGATTAATCGTGGTGTTAATGTTTTCCGTCAATTGTACATAATTTTGATTGTTATAATAACAAATATAGCTCTTGATGTTTATATATTGTAAATGTTCACAAAGTATGTAAATGTTGTGAGTTAAATTTGTTAATCAAGTACTAAATTGATACAATGCGTTAACCTTGAAGAAAAATATTAACGTTGTGATTAGTTGTTCTTAGTTGCTCATTGTCAAAATTGATAGGGATTAAATTGTTTTGAGTTTTTAGAGCGACCAATTTGCTCAATATCGAAATTGAGAGGTACTAGAGAGGTCTTTTTACTTCTTTTCTCAATATACAAAGATGAGTACATTTTAACTTAAATATGAAAAATGCCTATATATATATATATATATATATATATGTATAAAACTGTTTCATTTTCATGTAAGTTCTATTCTGTATCTTTCCTTGTTCATTTTTCAGTTTATAATGTTTATGTTCTTATTCCTGTAAAGACAAATACATCTTTGTTTTTGCTAATTTAGGGTGAAATTATTTTTCAGGAGTGCTAAAAAAGGTACATTTTTGTGTAATTCTTTTGTCCGATTGAAATTTGATTAGTGTATATTCGAACCTTTAAGGTCTTACTCGAGTTTTCTTATAGTTGAAGTTCAGGGACGACAGGCCAAATATGCGAACGGTTTCTCAACATCATCTGATGTATTACTTTTCGAGCAGGTCTGTGATCGACTCAAAATGAAAGTACAGCTGATGCTTTATCTGTGAGATTTAATATCTTTAAACCTATTGTAGAAGAGGCTCTTGCAAATTCCATCAGGCGATTAAATCCGGAGTTTGGAATTCGAGTCAAATTAGCTTCACCGGAAGAGGTCAGAGTCTTCGATTTCCAGCACCAATCCGCAAAATCAGATTGTTTGTGATATCAAACACGGATGATGGCTATGCATGTGCCCCTTTGCTAGAAGAAGAGCGCAATACGAACAATGCGACCACTTCGGAACCAGAGACATTCTTTAGCGAATGGTCTCCTCCAAGTTTCTTATGGAGAGGATTGTCCGTTCTTGTCCTTGCGGGGCAGATTATTATTCGGATTTTAAAGGGTAAGATCCACTGGGGGAATACTCTCGAACAACTGGAGAGAGTTGGACCGAAATCAGTCGGGGTTTGTCTTCTAACCTCGGCATTTGTCAGCATGGCCTTCACCATTCAGTTCGTTAGAGAATTTACCCGGTTGGGTTTGAACCGATCAATTGGCGGGGTATTAGCCTTAGCATTCTCGAGGGAGCTAAGTCCTGTGGTTACATCGATTGTGATTGCAGGACGAATTGGAAGTGCATTTGCTGCAGAATTAGGAACGATGCAGGTTTCAGAGCAGACCGACACTCTAAGAGTTCTCAGATCGAACCCCATTGATTATTTAGTCACACCTCGAGTTATCGCTTCCTCTTTAGCTTTACCATTTTTGACTCTGATGTGTTTCACGATCGGGATGGCATCGAGTGCCCTTCTGGGCGATAGTGTTTACGGGATCAGCATTAATATCATCTTAGATTCAGCACAAAGGGTTTTACAATCATGGGATATAATTAGTGCAATGATTAAATCTCAGGTTTTTGGTATGATTATATCGATTGTGAGCTGTGCTTGGGGAGCCACCACAATTGGAGGAGCCAAAGGTGTTGGTGAGTCGACTACTTCCGCTGTGGTTATCTCACTAGTTGGTATTTTCATGGCGGATTTCGCACTCTCGTATTGCTTCTTCCAAGGGGCCGGAGATTCTTTGAAGAATTGTGTATAAAGTTGTTCAAGTTTTGGCTAGTTTGTGCTTCGACCATAAAGAAATAAGAGCTCGTTACTGGGTTCAATTCGGATAAAACTCAAATGATAAGCGGAGATATTTTTGTGAAGTTTTTTTGTTCTTTTTTTGGCTAGTTTATGATTAATATAAGTATTGCATTCTTGGTATATGTATTTATAGGTATTCAAGGTCGGGTCGAGTTTGAGTCGGGCTTAAGGATAATATTAACATATTATACTTGTTTTGCTCGACTTAAAATATGAGTATAAAATTTTGTTTAAATCCGTTCATATTGTAAATAGGTAATTTAAATTCATTTTAAGTCTACTCATATTATTTTAATTTGTTATGAAAATATTTATATTATTTTTAATTTAATATTATATAATATTATATATTTTTTATTTATTAAAATTTTGTATATAGACAGTTTAACATTTTTTAATATATTACTTGTGGCAAGTATTTGGAAAAAAAAAAAAAAAAACGTAGAGATTTTTTAAAATTACTTGTAGAATAAAAAAGTATACATATGTCAAATAATAACATTTTAATTATTGTATATTATAAATTATATAATATGTAAAAATAATATTATATTATTTATTATAAATTTAGAAAAATGGACCGAGTTGGAATCAAATCATGAATGTTTAAGTTTGAGTACAACTCGCATTTTAAACAAGTTTAATTTTTTTGTCCAAACTTATATTTCGAGCATAATATTTGTCTAAATCTTTTTAACTTTAAAATTTGAGAGGACGGCTCAATATTTAAATAAGTTTACTCTTAAGAATAATACAAATTCAAATTCTAAAAATAATGCTAAAATGACAACTACAAACCTCTAAAATAATTAAACTTCACAAACCGTAAAATCAAAAATCAAAAATGAAAAAGAAAAAGTATTGTTGAAAACATTCAATTAAAATTGAGAACAAATAGATTCTATCACTATTGAGTTTTGAAATTTTAGAACACAATTTTTTTCATAATATTTTTTAATAAAAATATTCTTTTTCAAATTAAATTGTTCAAAATTACTTTTCAACTTTAACAATAATATTAAACTAACCCTAAATGAAGTTTAAAAATGGGAATAAAGCTTATTTTATATCAAATATAAAGTTAAAAAAAAAAAAAAACATGCTTGAGAACCAAATTCAAAATTTTGATCCCAATTTGATTTGAGAGTAATTAGATTAATTTAGTTAGTGGAATATACAATTTTCTATACATTTGCAAATTCATAATTATTGTAATCGAGTTTAATTTTATTTTCTATACATTTTTCACTGATTTAACTCAAATAATACACTCCACGAAAATAAGACACAAATTGGTCCAATGAACCTTCAATTGTCATCAATCGATCATGGCTTTATTTTGTTTACTAATTTTTTTTTTAAAAAAAACAACTTTATGGCATTGAAGGAGTTAAGATAAAGCAACAGATTGAAAAAAAATTGTAAAAAAAAAAATATCACTTATTTTTTTAATAGAAAATCATTTTTTAGTTTATATATAAATACAAAAAAATCATAATGCCCAAGTGATTTAGATCCATAAAATATGGTGGTAAGCCATGTAACTTGACTTTAACGAAGAGTAAAACTTTAAAAACAAATTTAAATATTTTTATTAGTTTCAATACTGTATTAGTATTGAATTTACGACGCATGTTGATATTATTTTTCACGTTTTATAATCATATATATATATATATATATAATCTAAATAGTTAAAATATAAATTCCAAATTCCTAAGTTAAAATAGGGGATGGTCAGCCATGTAACTTAATTTGAAAGTAGAGTAAATTCTCTCTCTCAAAATTAATTTAAAATATTTTAACGAAAATACTTATTAATTTTACCTTTTAATGAATTTACAAAATACAAAGAATTAAATATTGGATTTACTTTGATAAATATATTGAGAAATCAAAAATATATTTTATTAATTTTGATACTATACCAGCAATAAATTGTGACCCTTTATGTTGCATTTATATTATTTTCATACGCCATAATTATGGTTAATGTATTATTTATTTATATAAATTGGGACGTTACCTTTTAAAAATATAAATTGGCAGGCTTACCATTGGGTTAACTAAGGTTTTGGTTTAATTTCGAAGTTGAGGTTTTAAGATCTTTAAAATTTTATATTTGAGTCCTCTTATATAATAGCAGTTGAGTTAGTTATTTAATTTAATTTATTTCTGTTTAAGTTGGTCTAGATAAAAAAGGTAGTTTAAATATGTTAACTCCGTTGGTAGCAGTATTTTGAGATTATATCAAATAATCATCTAAATTATTTTAGAAAAAAAAAATATTTTAAATTCTCGGCACGTGTATTTTATAATTTTTTTTATAAAATTAATATTATTATAGGTTAATTATTAAATTAATTTTTTTAATGTTGAAATTATTGGTATTCTAGTTTTTCTAATACTATACTTATCTTTACTTTACTTTAAACGATAAATGTAAGTTAAGTACATATTGGGGAATAAAATCGTAACCAAATCAGGGTAATATTTGATTATCTTTAATTACCTTGGTTGAATCATTCTATATCTTTTGTTTTATTTTAATAAATAGATGGCATGGACTTAGGGACTAAATTTTTGATAAAGTCAGGGGGTGTTATAAAAAATACACGAAAATGGAAACCTATTAAACGTAATTAACTTCGGAAAATGTAATAAAAGGAAACGTGTGATTTGCATGTTTAGAACTTTCCATAAAAGGAACCAACTTTACCTTGAATATTCCTCTGCACTTTAATGGCTTCTTCTCTGTACCTAATAATAACGACATCAGACATATCACTACCTGTCAGTTTCTTTTTTGTCTTTCTTGTTTCTCAAACCCATTTCTCTCATATGATTTTCCCATTTTCCGCCGCCGCCGCTTGACTTTTCTTGTCTTATTTTCCTCTGTAATTTCTTTCTCACCTTCCACTTTTCTCGTTTCAGAATTTCGTCTAACACATGGAGAAGCTGATCGTCGATGGCAGCCATTGCCATAATCAACTCTGGTTTATTATTCGTGCTTCCTTTGTTTTTTGCCTTGTATTGCTTTGCTTGGATTATTCGGTTCTCTCCGGTGTTAAAAATGGAGGCTTTCCCTTAGTTTCCCAAAGCCTTTCTGGTTCTCAGAAAACCCACAAAGCTACCCAGCTTGCCGCCAATGATGAAATTTCAGTCCCAAATCCAATTTCCAATGATGCCCATCGGGATTTACCTTTCCGGGAAAATAATTATAATGTTACTTTAGCTAATGTAACTGATCCATGTTCAGGTAAATACATATATGTTCATCGTCTTCCAACAAGGTTTAACAATGGCGTCCTCAAGGATTGTCGGAACCTTATCAAATGGTTCAATATGTGTCCTTCGTTAATGAATTCAGGGTTTGGTCCTAAAGTTGAAAAACCCCAAGGTGTTTTGTCGAGAAAAAACTGGTTCGAAACGAACCAGTTTATGTTAGAACTCATTTTCCATCAAAGGATTAAGCAATACAAGTGCTTAACCAATGATTCATCAATGGCATCAGCTGTTTATGTACCCTTTTATGCTGGCCTAGATGTTGGTCGTTACCTATGGGGCTACAACACATCGATGCGAGACTTGGCGGCTTACGGTGTCGCTGATTGGCTTCGGAAACAACACGAATGGAACCGGATGTTCGGTCAAGATCATTTCTTCGTCGCGGGGAGGATCGCTTGGGATTTCCGAAGACAGACCGATAACGAATCCGAATGGGGTAGCAAGCTAATGAACTTGCCTGATTTTATGAACATTACAATGTTGTCTATTGAATCAAGTTCATGGAGCAATGAATTTGCTATACCGTATCCGACTTACTTCCATCCGTTGAGAGATATCAATGTTGTCCATTGGCAAAAACGAACCCAAACTCGAAAAAGGCGGTACCTGTTCTGTTTCGCCGGTGCACCACGTCCTACTATGAAGGGCTCGATCAGGGGTGAGATCATCAACCAATGTTTATCGGCCCCGAATCGTACATGCAAGTTTCTCGATTGTAAGGCCGAGGGAAACAAATGTGACACACCAGTTGAAGTGATCAAAGTGTTTAGAGACTGCAAGTTTTGCTTGCAACCTCCAGGGGATTCGTACACTCGGCGTTCGACTTTCGATTCGATTATTTCCGGCTGTATTCCGGTTTTCTTCCATCCGTATTCGGCTTACGCCCAATACATATGGTACTTCCCGAAGAATTATACTAAATATTCGGTCTATATTCCCCATAACGACATAAAAAACGGCAATGTGAGCATCAATCGGGCGCTTTCGAGATTCTCAAAACATCGAATATCGGAAATGAGAAAAGAGGTTGTGAAATTGATCCCTAAGGTGATATATGCAAACCCCAAATCAAGATTTGAGAGATTTGAGGATGCCATTGACATTGCATTGAAAAAAGTTACTGAAAGAGTGAACAAAGTTGGGGAAGTTATGAAAGAAGGCAAAGATCCCAGTGTTGATTTTGCTGCTGGGAATCAATGGAAGATGAAATTAGCTGGGATTGTGGGAGATCAGGCATTGGAGACATTGTTTTAAAGAACAAAGAACAACATGTGAAAAAAAAAAGACAGATTTTAGACAAAACTCAATCCCATGTTTTTTATGATATCTCTCCATTGTTTGTTTTATTCTTTCTTTGATTGAAACTTTTGTGTTTGGATAAAATGGATTTGGTTGATCATCTGTTTATTCTTATTGTAATTCCTGGGGTACTGTATGTGAAAAATATATTTGTTATGGTTTCATTGATTATATTGAAATGTGAGTATTAAATACACTTATCTGACTAATAAGTTAGATTTAAAAAAATACATATATTTGGAAGATTTTTAAATATCATATTTTTATAGTCTGTCAAATATAAGTATCAACGAAAATTCGGACTTCCATAAAAAAAAAAAAATTTCACTGAATCATATATTGAAATAATATGAGAAGATATGGTCAGACCTCCTATCCGATTAAATAATTTTTTTTATTACATTTAGTTATCTAAAACAAATATTAAGTAGGGCTAAGAATTAATAAATATACATTTCATATAACAATTTAAATATTGTCCGGTACAAGAAGTACAACAAGACTGTGAATTCGAACGAGTTGGAGCACATTTGTCCTTGAGAGGGTTATAATGGGTATTTAAAGGAAACTGAAGATTCCGAGCAACATAGTTAGCTTATAATCCTATGCTCCATGGCTAACCTGCAAGTAGGAACTATTTCTTCCTCGACATCTCTAGCCCACAAAGACCATTCCAATTGCACTGCAGTTATTGGATGAACTGCATGAGCTCTTCTGATTCTTGAACCAGATGCCTCAGATAGACCTATATACTTTATTTTACCTTCCTCAACTAATTTCTTCAGTTCTCCAACCTAAAAAAAATCCCATTTTTAGCATATACCGTAAAGGTAATCTGTCGATAAAATATTGGACTCTTAGTTCGACTCGATTCAAGTAAAGAAAAAACGAGGAAAAGGATAGATCAGAAAGCAACTTACTGTGATTTCAATACGGACCTTGGTGTCAACCCGATGCTGATGATAAAGATCAATCCAGTCCAAACCAAGTCGTTTCAAGCTAGCTTCACATGCTGCCCTTAAATAAGCAGGGCCACCCCCGATTCCCTTTCACCATCAACAAAACAAGCACCAAATTTAGTAGCCAATTTTCCTAGAAGGATTTCATTAGTATGTGGACCATAAACATCTGAAGTGTCAAGGAAAGTGACTCCACTGCTGATGGCATGGTGGATAAGGTTGATCATTTCTGGTTCAGGTTTGGGTGGACCATAGAAGGCTGACATGCTCATGCAACCCAGACCCTCAGCTGACGCTTCAAGGCCTTGGGTTCCTAACTTTATTCTCCTCACCTTTGCTTCCATTTCTTCTTCTTTAAACAGTATCTTCAACAGGTTCAGCAATGGAGTTTTTTTTGCAGGTCACTGTATCTTTTTTTCTAGCTTATACAGCAGATCGAAGAAAGCAGCAGCCATGGTGTTGAAGTGACTCATTGAGTTGTGTGGGGCTAATAACCCCACTTCCAGCCAACTTTATTCAATACTGTGAATCATTTCACATCTTTATTCTTGCTTTCTATAATCAAACAAAACATGTTATTTAATGTAAGGAATAAAAAAGGATCAGATTGGATGACAAACCAATCAGTTACCATTCTTTTTACCAATTAGGCCAGTTTTGTACTAGTTCGAGTAATGATTGGTAACCAGAGTGAATAATCCATCAAATCTTTCTAGTTCATGCATTTTAGATTAAGATTATAGTAGGGCAAAATTTAGATAAAAGTTATTCAATAAATCAACTTTATTACTCATATATCATATCATATTTATATTTCACTCAAGCGTACTTTAGCTTATGTTTTAAGCTTGATCAACTTTTTCAACAAGTTTAATTAAGATTTGTAAACATGATTTAACCGAAAAATATTGAAATGATATAAAAGTTCTTTTAAATTAGTTTAATACCATTGTCCATAGTCCTTTTGCAACCACTTTCATCTTATGTTACTTGTACTTAAAATAACTATCATATATAGGTATTTGTCTAACACAAATACAATCTACTTTTTCCTATGTTTTTCTTTATATATATATATATATATATATATATATATATATATTATATTTGTAATGATCATACTGGTACATATGCCGGAATATGTGTTAGACTAATATGCCAAATACGAAGGAAAATAAAGAGTTCATATCTTGTGCCAGAAACTTTGGCTTTCATTATCCCTGGAATACACAATCTCAACGTGACAAACTTAGATAAACTGCTACAAACTTTGCAGTTTACCATCACACCAGAAAAACAATTGATACTTTTGACAGAAACTTATTCTCTGAGAGCAACATAGAGACTCGATCTTGGTGGCTTCAAAACACATATCCAGGGCGTTACATTGAGTTTAAGACCATTCCTCGTCATGAAGATTGCATCAAATGAGGCAGTTGCATGAAGTATTCATTCAGGGTTTCCATGAAGATAATGGAGGAGTTTCAGATTCATTGTGAGTAACAAGGACACCACCATATCTGTCTCCTTTCACAGAATCTGCTTTAGCAATGGATTCAAGCTCACACATCTCTTCAGGTGTTAGTTTTATGGACAAAGCTTCAACATTCTGGTTGAAGTTCTCAATTTTGGTGGTTCCAGGAATGGGGAAAACATCATCTCCTTGGTTATGGACCCAAGCCAATGCAAGCTGTGATGGGGTGCACCCTTTCTTTGCTGCTATTTCATTAACTCGATCATAAAGGCGTTGGTTATGCTCCATATTTTCAGGCTGGAACCTTGGTAGATTCTATGGAAAAATTGCACATTTTCATTCAAATGATTGTCATCCAAATTAAAGACACCCAAAACCAGACTATTTCATAATTCAAGTCAGCCAACTGTTTGATAACTCACGCATGTAATTATTTAGTTGTCAGAATGGACCTAATTTTGCTTAATGGCCCAACTAAAGTCATGCTATGGATCACAAGAGGGACCTTCAGTTTTGCAAAATTTGAGATAAAAGAGCTATTATCCGGACCTAGCTCGGATGTGTGGTAAATATAAATATGTTATGAATGTTGGATAGAGATTCATGGTTGACACGGATATATTTAATTTTTTAACATTTTTTTTTCATGTATCTAGGGGATCTATGAAAGACCATATCCTAAAATACAGGTCTGACTGTGAAAATAGCTACAAACCTTCCTAAAATCATCATTGGACAAAGTTTCCACAATTTTAGGCCCAAATGAGAAGAATCCTCTTCCCAGGGGACTATAAGCAACAATCCCAATCCCAAGTTCCCTGGAAAAATAGAAAAAGGAATCACATTAAAACAATTCCCACACTTTTTTCTTTATTTAATAAAATTTGATTAAGTCTTATGAATAAATAAACCTGCAAGTTGGAATAATGTCAGCCTCAACATCTCTGGACCACAAAGACCACTCTAACTGCACAGCAGTTATAGGATGCACCGCATGGGCCCTCCTAATCGTCGAAGCCGAAGCCTCAGATAAACCTATGTACTTCACTTTACCTTCTTCAACTAGTTTCTTAAGTTCTCCAATCTGGGTCAAAAACCATCAATATAAATAACCGTTTCAGTGTGACATTCATGAATCATGCAAACACTTAATCAACTACCATAGTATCCATATTTAAATCCATAGAAACAAGCAAAGGGATAACAAAACAAACCGTGACTTCAATGGGAACCTTGGTATCAATCCGATGCTGATAATAAAGATCAATACAATCAACACCAAGACGTTTCAAGCTACCTTCACAAGCAGCCCTAACATAAGCAGGGTCACCACGTATGTCCCTTTTCCCATCGGTGTAATCTATGCCAAACTTGGTAGCCAATTCAACCCTTTCTCGAACACCATCTTTCAACGCCTTCCCAAGGAGGATTTCATTGGTATGAGGGCCATAAACATCGGAGGTATCAAGAAGGGTAATCCCAGAATCAATAGCATGATGTATGAGCGCAATCATGTCGGATTCAGGCTTTGGTGGACCATAGAAAGCTGACATCCCCATGCAACCAAGGCCTTGAGCCGACACTTCCAGACCCTGTGAACCCAACTTGACCCTCCCAACTTTTGCAGTCGCCATTTTTGATGCTTCACTGAATCTGCTGCAAGTTTCTACGATTTATGGTGTTGGGGAAGGTGGGTTTCAGTGGCGTTTAAATAGTGGGTGGAAAGGGATGATGGAGAGTGGGAGAGTGAGACGTGGGAAAATTTGAAAGCCATGTACGTAAGAGCCTCTGCTATAGGCATTATGAAATCGAATTTCTTTGAACTTTTTCTTTTTGTGTTTTTTTATAATTTGTTAACAATAAATACTTTATAAATACACTAATATTATAAATTTGCAATAATGGAATTACCAACTTTTGTATTTTAGTATAATGTTAATTATTATAAAGGGAAATTATTTACTTTTATAATAAAGGAATTTTTTTATTTACAAACATAGAAAAAAAGAGCTATCTATTTTTTAAAACTAATCATGAAATAAATATAAAAATATAGCTTTATTGCAGCTGCTATAATGTACCTTTTTTTTTTTTTTTTAGACCACTATTGCAAATAGCCGCCGGATTAAAAAAAGTGGGGAAATTGGAAAAGGAAATGAATCCTGCAAACCGCCCTAATTAAAAAATTATATAATTACCTTTTAGTAAGCTGATTAAAATTAAAATGGATTGGATGGAATCCTGATGTTAGTTTGAAATAAAGAATTGCACCCATTGATTTTTAAATTGTTTATTTTATTAAATTCAATAAATTAATTGGATTGGTTGTAAAATTAATTTAACTATAGATCTAGTTTTGAAAATCTTGTTAACTTCATCCTTAAATTATAATTTGTCGTGTTTTCTTACCTAAATTGTCATATTACGTCACTGCTAGACTTGTCCATGAGCCCATTTTCTAAAAGAGCTAGGCTTTAGATAAACTTTTTTGCCTGAGTCTGGCTAGGCTTGAATTTGCAGGAAAAAAATATTGGTGGTGTTTTTTCATTATTTTACTATCATTTCGCTATTATATTATTATTTTTTTTTTGATATTCTTTTGATATTGTATAACTTTTATTTTATTATTATTTTGATGTATTATATTTTTATTTTTATTTTTATATATAAAAAATAATACAAAAAGTTTTATTGCAGGTTAGGCTTGGGTTTTATCATTTTTATTTGGGACAGATTTGGACAAAATTTTAGACCCATTTTTTGAGCTGAGCCCGATATTAAATTTTTTACTTGACTCGACTCAACCCATAGACAGTTCTAATCACTGCAAATAAAATAATGACAACTAAACAAAATTTTAAAGACATTCAATCCTAAACCCTAAAAAGACTCTAAAATAATCTATATTAATTCATTATTTAAAATGCTCTAAAAAAACAAAATCAAATAATTTTAGTGAAAATATCAAACCAGAAATGACTCAAGTTAAAATAATTCGAGTGTCTCATTCAATTTATTCAAACTCAACGATTTTGAAACCAAGTGATCTGGAGTCAAAGTGATTTGAATTTTTTTTAAACCCAAAAAAAATTCCAATTTAAATTGGTCTAACCAAAATCAACTATTGTCCTAATTGATCTTCTTAGGTATGACAATAGAGCACGACAGATATAGATGTTGTTAAATCTATTATCGCTCCACAATTGGTATGCTTTTGCTCCACCACCAATCTCTTTTTATAATGGATGTATAATATTATTGAAAATCATTACCACATTCATGCGTCCCATCCCGCCCCACTTTGCTTAAATTTGATTTTTTCTACTTATTTTTAATATTTAATAAATATATGATTTATTTTTATATTAAGTTATTATATTTTTATTTTTTAATAGTTTATATATAAAGATAAAATAGTAATTTCATATTAATCTCTTTTAATATAAATTAATACTAATTACGACGTATATATTATAAAATGGAGTAAATGATTAAATTTGTTAAAGTCTTCAGCACAAAAATGATAGTTATTGAGAAGTATGGTAAAGTGAAAGGTTCTAAGGGGTTGAAATACTTTATGTAATATTGAGATATAAGAGTATAAAAGTATTTTATACAATACTGAAAATTATTTATGAAATTGAGTTAATGCATCTATGTCTGACGGGTTTTATCTAAAGATAAGATTCTTCCACAACACAAGTACTAATTACAATATAATTAACCACAGAAATTTTTACAACTTTAGTCTTATATAGAGTTGTCTAGGTTTGGTTTGACTCAGAAAATGGGCTCAATTCTTTATCTTAGTTTAGCCCAAATAAAAAAGTTAAAATCTAGACTCGAATGTATACAAATTATTTTATTTTATTTTTATATAAAAATAAAATATAATAGATTAAATATATTAAAAATATTAAAATAAATATTTTGAAAATAAATTAAAAAATTATACTTAAAACTAATATAGTTACAAATTAACAAGCAATTGTCTCTAAAATAGTAGCAAAATTAACAATAAGACAAGAGTTATGCAGTATTCAAACAATAACAATAAAATAATAGCAACTTAATAGTAAAATGATAAGAAAACAGCGAGAAAATAGTAGTAAAACAATAGAACTTCTTTTACAAATCCAGGCTCGGCCAAAAATTTTTACCTAAACCTCAGCTCGTTTGCTTAACGATTTTTTTTTTGTCCAAACCTATTTTTCGAATTTATATTTTTAACTAAACTTTTTTAAAACTGGTTAATCACATAGACTGTTTATGGACTGAATCTCTCACTGAAAACAAAATGCAGTAAGAGAGACGTTCTTCAATCAATTGATTTTGTTCTTTCTCATGTTGTTTAAATAACCTCTTCAAATAGCTCGAAAATCTGATCAAATTTAGATTAGGTTGTGATGAAATAATTATCCCATCATGAAAGATGATTCAATAAATTCCGTATTTTACGAAATTTAAAATTTCTAAAATTATATTATTTATATCTAAAATAAGTCATATCTCTCTTTTAGTACTCGCAGTGCTAGTAGAGAAGTATTTGGTTTAGGAAATCTTACATTCTCAATAATAACGTAAGATTTGAAAAATATGATTACCATATAATTTAAATATTATATATATTAAATATTTTTACATTTGGACTGAGATGTTAAATTTTGGATAATGTTACTATTTATTTTTATTATTTTATGAAAAATAAAAGTTTTTAGAGTTTCACTTTCAAATACAAATTTATCAATTAAATTATAGTTAATTTAAAACAATTTATATGAAATTTAAAAAAATTAAAATATGCTTTAAACCTCTATATTTATATAGATTTGAAATTTGTTTTTTTACTTTTATTTAAAAAAAATTAATTCCTATATTTTTCAGATTAAAAAATACAAGTCTATTTGTTGACGTAGTTAAAATATTTATATTTTTTTATTACATGACTATTAAGTGAGTTTTTTTTTTAATTTTAAAATGTTAGACCAACAAAATTTAAAAGAAAGATTTTAATGATGTTAACAATTAGACATGAATTTTAAAAATTGATATTTAAAAATAATTATAATTTAATTTACAATTATTTGTTAAAAAATCGTGCTAATTTTAAAATAAAGTTATTAATTAGTTCAATAAAAATTTAAACATAACATGAAAAAACTTATGATAATTAGAATTTAAATTACATTTATTAATTAAAAATATTTTGATACAAAAAAATTGTGCTAATTTTATTGATGTAAAATTGATTTATTACTTGAATAGAATTCTAAATATCTTAATTATCACTTAATTAATATCAGAATTAATTATGCTAATTAGTTATTGTTTTGAATAATATTACTTTGTATTAAATTAATTATATTTTGTGTTGAATATATTTAAAATGTTTTAATTATGAGCTGAAACTTTTTTGATACAATATTAGGAGTAAGTGACGGGATTATTCGGTTTAAATCCGTATCAAATAGGTGTATGATAAGAAGTCTAAGTTAATATATTTTAATTATATTCAATAATTTAAATAAAAATATTTTTTTAGTAATTAAAAATATAATATTTAAAAAGTTGATTAAATATTAAAAGAGGGAAATCGCGTGTAAAATTGAAAGCCAATTACTACAGTGGAATTCATAAAAGAACTGCTCAATTGCCTCAAATATTAAAGAAAAATTGAGCAAGAAAAAAAGCTCATACCAACAACAAGTGACTCTACAACCTTCCATCTCTTCAAACTTCCCTATTCCCAATCAATGCTGGTCGAGTTCCCATGTTGCTTTTGAACAATTTTCGTACTTTTATATTACAAATTACTATCTTTTCTATTTGGATTTTCACCATGAATAAATCTTCCCCATTTACCATTTAAAAAGAAAAACCCTCCATTAATATCAAAATGCTGCTCTTGTTCTTCGTCTCCTCCTCCTGATTAAAGCCCGCTTCCTATTTTCATTCCCTCTTCATCTTCTTTCCCTTTTAATCATCTCCTTGAATGTTGGTTTTTATTTTCTCAAAAACCATTTCACAAATTTCCCATTTTCCCCCATCCTCTGCTTCCTTTGTTCTCGCTGTTTAAACCCTCTTAGGTCTTCAAAATTAATGGCGAGAAAAAGCTTATGATTTTATGTACTTTTCAGCCATGTTTATCTTCCTTACAGCTTTTGGGACAATAATTTAAACTGGGTTCCTTCTTGTTTAGATTTTCGTTGTGTTATATCCAATCGATACTAACTGTTTGTTTCTTAACGTACGGTTCGTTTATAAGCTTTTTTCTTTGCAGCAAAATGAAAATGCATTGTGATGATGATGATTATGTCAATGGTGAAACTAAACCAGGTTCCAGACCCTTCTCCCTAAGGTAGATTTTTCTCATTTCCCAATGCCTTACCATCATTTTACTTTATTTTCTTCTTGTCATGATCCTTAATTAATTTACAAATAAATTTGCATTTTTGTTTTTGCCTTGCATTTTCTTTAATCTTTAGCTAAATTTCTTCTATATTTGCTTCATTTCTTGGTTATGTACCGTTTCATGCATTTGGGTGTTTTTCAAAGTGTTATATATATAGTTACGTTTTGTTCTTATGTGTTTGATTGATTTTTAGATTGTTGTTAGCAATTAGTACTATCTTTAATTGGAGTTTATATGTAATAATTTATGTTGAATTAAAAGCAGCAAGATTTCTTCAGTGTGTTTTGGAACAAAATTTTTTTTATCACCAGACTTTAGTTTTCAACTCAAATTTTGTTTTAAATGAAACTAAATATTTGCTTGTAATATAAATATTGATTAAATTTTTGAAAAATTATTAATTTCTCAGTTGGTGATGAACTCTGTTCTATCATATATGATTCTTCTATTCCATGCTTGTGTGTATGTATGTGCATTTATGTTTTGAAACACTGTATTTTCTCTACATGGATGTGCTGTTTCTTTTTTTGTTCTTCATTGTTTGTGTATTTTCAGCAATGCATGATAACAAATTCCATTAGAGAATTCAATGCAATGCTCCATATTTAGTTTTTTTTTTTCAATTTAATAGCGGTGTTTTTTTTGTCGAAAACACCGGCATTTGTAACAAGAAGTCGCTGTAATTCGATCTCTTGTTTTCCAGACAGTTTGTTGTTGATGCTAGGAGGAAAGATATTTTTCAGTGTTGGCCATTTCCAAAGAAATACTTGCAAGTTTGTCTGAAATATGGTATCACTAATGTGTTACCACCCTTTGAACTGTGTATTAATCCGACTACTCAAGCGATGAACAAGAACATCGGCCAGACATGTTCTGATCAACAATGTAAAGATCATGTTTCCTTTGAAAATAAGGTGGTTTTGCAGGAGAAATTGATCAAAGATGAGTGTAATTGTTACTATGATCAGATGCTGCTATCAAACACCCCCTGCAACGAAAGCAACTTAAGTTTTGATCGCACTTCCGATGTCACAGTTCCAGTAACTCGAGAATCGAGTTCCGTGCAAGGTTCTAACCCCGATGTTCATTGGAGAACCGATACGGTTTCCCCCAAGAAGACGAAACACAAGCAAAAAAAAAGTAAAGGGAGACAGAAGAAACGGTTGATGTCAGATATTTTAGCAAGAGCAACCCCATGTACTTTGGAGGATTATAGTATTAGATGTAACTCAATAACCCTCTCTAATGATGATGAAGAAGCCATCGATGACAAATTGTCAAGCAAAGATGTTAGGGTTCTAACCATAAAGTTTGGTGGATGCATATCCAAGACATGGAACATCAATTAAGGTACATTTCCTGCTATAATTTTTGCATCAAATGTTAGTGTTCTAATTGTATTCTTAAAGCTTTCTAAAGTAACCAATATACATGCATATATTATAGGTTATAAGAAAGTACTGCTTGTATTTTCATTGATTATCCATGTTACTCGGATTCGGGTGTAATATATGAGTGCAGTTCGGCATTGATACGTTTGATTTTCTCTAAGTTTTTCCATTTATTTAGAGATGCTTGAAGGGTCATATCCTCGTATGTGTATCCATATACCATACCAGATTCGAGATTAATTGGTAGTTTTGATGGGTTGATGGTGAATTTGTAGTATTTGAGATTTATTAGTAGTACCTAATTTATGATTCTTCAAGTGAAAGGAATCATACTCGTGTATATATATATATATATATATATATATATTTGTGAATTATAAGAGGAGAATAAAGTTCTAACAGTAATGTGACTAGCGCGATTCGAACCCAGGCCACACTTGGGGCGATGAACATCCTAACTATTAGATCAACACATGAGGTTTGAATCATATTCATATTTGAAACTTAACTCGATTTGAAACTTAACTCAAAACCAGATAAAATAAGTACATTTTGAAATTTTAATCTAGGGATATAGACATGGAGGTTAGAACTCTATTGATTAAAAGCTGCTATGAATGGATGAGTATAATTCTTTAAATATAAAAGTTATTTGGATTTTAAAAAAAAATTGATAGCTTCATTTTGAATCGATATTTTTTAATTTGTGTAAGAATTATGATTTATGATCTTTTAAATATATAAAAAAATACTTTAAAATTTTAGCTATACTCATATAAGTCATATACATGTATCATAGTGGGCATTGTTCTGAGATAAGAATATCACACTTAGAAAAAGAATTTTGATGATAAAGAAATAAAGAAAATAAGTAATTTATAAAAATATTGTATTTAAAAAATATTTAGAAAAATATGGTGATTTTTAAATTATTACATGGAAGTTTTTTATTCTTCTAAAAGTGAAATTGACATGCTGTAATTTAATTATTTTTTAAAAAAAATTATAAAGTGTGATACATATCATACGTGAACTCATTATCTGATATAACGTAATTATTTTTTAGAGAAGTAAATTTATCATATTTTTTAAAATAATAAAAAAACCACTATTTTCAAATAATTTTTTAAAATACAATATTTTTATAATAAATTGTAAGATATGTAAATTTTGAATAAATATAGTTGAGTTGGGGAATAACAAATCATCTTAGTTCTTCAGCTAATATAAAAAAAAAATTAAAAAGTAAAGAAAAATTGATGGTTAAAAGAATGAGCTGTAAAAAATATATTGAAAAACTATTTAAAAAATATATAATTCAATTAAAAATTAACTATTTTTTATTAATTAAGTCTTAACTCATTTATATGAATATTGATAAATATAAAAAAAAAGTAACTACTTTTGCTAAAAAAAAAAAAAACCAAACAAATTCCAGTAACATCGATGAAAATATCTCAAACAAAAAACGTACTCACACAAAGAAGATGCCATGTGGCTACATTTGTGGGCGTTGGCGTTTGCGTTTGCGTTTGCGTTTGCAGTATAAGAGAGAAGCCATCAAGTAGAAAACGCCGACAGTGACGTCCAATCGCCACAACTCTTTTCTACAATTATCTCTACAGTCCCTACTACTTTACTACTGTTTCTTCTTTCTTTCCAATAAAAGGAAAAAATAAAATAAAAATCTGCAATGATAATTATCCACCCAACGCCCAAAGCTTCCATAAAACCTGGCCAATTTTCATGTAAGAATTTCCTTCTCTCTTTTTTTTTTTTCCTGATTTCTATGCTTTTTTTTTTTTTGCTTTGTTCTAATAAAATGAAAATTAGAGATTTGTATGAACTATTCTTTTTTAGGTGAGTTTAAAGATTTGGGTTTTCTTTTTTTGTTAATTGTTTGGATATAACTTTTTTTCTTTGCGAATTCTAGGAATACCCTTTTGCTTCAAATCCCATTTCTTTTTAGGGTTTTTGCTAGTTGTTTGTTTGGAAAGATAATTTTTTTACTATGAAATTTGGGAATACTCTTTCATTACCTTTTTTAACAGTTATATATTTTGCAGCTAAATGAATATATAGCATGTCTTACCAGCAAGTAGAGGGTTTTGATTACATGGCTGAAGATTTTGTCGATGATATGGATGAAGACAGCTGCGGTAGTGCTGCTGATGGAGATGTGGATGCCGATGAATATGACATGGTTTGTTTTACTTGCACATATATATATACACACAGAGATGCGTTTATATATGTTACATTCAATTTATGATTGGATTATGATGTTCATCACTTCAAACTATAATTTGGGCAGCTGACCAAGGTGACTGATACATCCGCTGCACAAGCGCGCAAGGGGAAAGACATACAGGGGATTCCGTGGGAAAGATTGAACATAACTAGGGAAAGCTATAGACTGACGAGGCTTGAACAGTACAAAAATTATGAGAATATCCCGTCCTCGGGTGAAACTGTCGACAAGGTTCGTTTCTTCCCTTACAATCTATAATTGAACTAGTTTAAGGAGAATAGCAAGATAAACTCCATGGTAATCCGTGTATTTTGCTGTTTCAGGAATACAAACAGATAGAAAAGGGTGGGAGCTACTATGAATTTTTTCACAACACGAGATCGGTTAAGCCTACAATCCTCCATTTTCAGGTTCATAAATCAGAAATCCTTTTGTTATTATCATTTATATTTGCTTTTAGAAGATTTCCATTTCAGTGTTTTGTTGTTCTTGAATTTCTCTTTTCCTTTTAGATGATGATATAAACTTTGATGTGTTTAATTATAGACTACATACTTGTATTCAACATTTGCACCAGCTTGGAGAAGTGTCTACTGGTCTACATTCTGTTTCTGAAGGTTTATTATATGACACATTATACAAGCAAAATACACGGTTTTTTTCTGTGTTATAATGTCTTCAGTAATAGAATCCCTGTGTTATGATATATCTTTTGCTCTCTAGTATGAAGTAGCATTTATCGGTTTTGATTTTTTATTTTTTATTTCTAAGTGTATCTTGGCACCTGTTATATGAGCTTAAATAACCTGTTGTGGAATGAATTGCAGCTCAGAAACTTGGTTTGGACTACTTCAAAGCATGATGTTTACCTCATGTCCAATTATTCAGTTATGCATTGGTCATCCTTATCATGTAATCTGTCCGAGGTCCTTAATTTTGCTGGGCATGTGGCACCTACCGAGGTAGTATAGCTTTAAAACATGTGTGTTTTTGAAGATGGTTCATTATTTTAGTATTCTTTGATACTTTTATCGGCTAACTTCTATTTTATTGTAATTTAGAAACATCCGGGAAGTTTGTTAGAAGGTTTTACACAAACTCAAATAAGCACGCTAGCGGTCAAGGATAATTTTATGGTTGCAGGAGGCTTCCAAGGAGAGCTTGCTTTTAAGGTTAGTGTTATTTGCAGCCACGTTGTTTTAATATTGTTCAAATATTCTTTTACGGATTAGATAAGATTATTAGTAAATTATGATTTTGAGTTCTAATAGAATTCAAGAAAATCCTAGAAATTAGAATGCTTGCAAGTTTCTAGAAAGAGTGAAGGACTGTCATGAATGCTTTAATGCCTGCATATGCTTTTGCATTATCGATTTTCATATTCCTGTTGTTGCAGCACTTGGACAGAAAAGGCATAACCTTCTGTACTCGGACAACATATGATGATAATGCAATTACGAATGCTATCGAGATATATGACAGCTTGAGGTACCTTGAGAATTTCGGATTTGGCTGGTTGATTGATTGGTTGCTATAAATTGAATGAAATATGAGTTGTAATTTTTGAACCTGTTTTGCAGTGGTGGTATTAATTTTATGGCCTCGAATAACGACTGTAGCATGAGAGAATACGATACCGAGAGATTTCAACTTTTGAATCATTTCCAATTCCCTTGGCCTGTAAACGTAAGCCCTTCTAGTCGTTTTGTAGTATTTATTCACAGATTTTAACTTAATTTCTAGTCACATGACTGAAACTCGTTTATTCTGATCAGCATACATCAACCAGCCCAGATCGGAGACTTATTACTGTAGTTGGAGATCACTTGGATGCGTTGCTTGTGGATTCACAGAACGGAAAGGTATAAAAGCAGTGTCACTCATCATCTGTAATTTTTCCGATAGTAGTAAGCAGTCATTTATTCTGTTTGCAACTTTGATAAGAAACAAAATGGACAGTAGATATGATTGTTCTTTACTACTATCTTGATCTGAGCTTTAACCAATGATTTTTGTATCGATATTTAAACACTGGAATCACATTTTCCATGTTCTCAGACCGTAGCCACAGCAGTAGGTCATCGAGATTACTCCTTTGCATCGGCATGGCACCCAGACGGACGGGTATTTGCCACAGGAAATCAAGACAAGACTTGCCGTGTATGGGACATAAGAAGCCTGGCAACGCCGGTTGCAACTCTAAAAGGAAACTTGGGTGCTGTAAGATCGATCCGTTTTTCATCCGACGGCCAGTTCATGATAGTTGCTGAACCAGCGGATTTTGTTCACGTGTACAATACAAAATCCAATTACACGGAAAGACAAGAAATGGACTTCTTCGGGGAGATATCAGGTGTATCAGTGAGTCCAGATGATGAATGTCTATATATAGGAATATGGGATAGGACATATGCTAGTTTGTTGCAGTATAACAAAAGACACAGTTATGGATACTTGGATTCTTACTTGTGAATATGTCTTACATCATTCCTCTTTAAATAAGAGTCTGCTGTTGTCTGTACTGTAATATATCATCAATAATAAGAATTTTCATGTCCTAAATAAAATAAAATAAGAATTTTCTGTTCAGATGTTTTTGTTTGGTTAATAATTGAAAGACATTTTCTTTTGTTTTTTAATTAAATTTCATTAAAATGAATTCACATTATTAAATATGAATTAAGACTGAGTTAGAATAGTTTAAATATATTAAATCTTTGATTAAAATTCAATTTATATATATTCGAATTCAAAATAAATTTAAAACTAAAAAACAACTCTTAAATTATGAAAAATAAGAAATACTAAAAATCACGTGGCCTTAGAGGCGATAACTATGTTTCAAATCGGTTTAGATCAGTTTAACTCTTGAAAATGCGAGAATTTAAAAAAAAAGAAAAAAACCTCTAAAACTTTACGAACTAAGCAGGAAGTGAAAAGAAAATAGCAAAAGGAAGAAATGAACACCAAAAAGATGTTGTTAAAGTATTTGATTACTTGATTATTTTTTAATTAAACCCTTAGATGTAACTGTATACTTTAAATTACATCAACGGTTGAGATTAAAGCCTTTATAAGATAAGAGTCATAAGAAATTTAAACACTATACAATTATATCCTTTAGAATTACGATATTTATCTTACTAAAATACAAATTATTAGAGTGTTAACATTTTCACCGAGTTTCAAGTAGATGGGTTTTGAGTCTCTCCGAGCAATGATAAGACTTGATGAACCAAATGATCCCAAATCAACAACAAGGATATTAGTGTGTGTGCATTAATCACTGGCTTTTGTGCGTAACTCATAACACTGACATATGACATACGCTCATCAGTTTCTTTTCTTCTTCTTTTTTTCTCATTTTATAAAAAAATAGTTAATTTTCATTTTTTGTCCTAATAGGCTTTAATTTGTGATTTAATCATTATACTTTAATTTCTAACATATGACCTTTATATTTTTATTAATTAGTTTAATATTTTAATTAGTTCAAATAATTAATATTATTAAACTACCATTATTTGTTTTATCTCCTTTTTTTTGTATTAAAAAAAGGTTAAATTTCAAATTTATTCTCTTCATTATACTTTAATCTTTATACTTTAATTTTTAATATACTTTGCTCTCTATATTTTTATAATGTTATTAGTCAAAATAGTTAATATCATTAACTTTTCAATTAAAACATTGCATGGTTATATATAATTTAAAAGTTGATTTTTAAATTTGAAAAATTGAATGGCTAAATTCTTGAAAATAAAAGTAAGGGATTAAATTTCAAATGTACGAAGTATATAGAAACTTAAAGTATATTTTAACTTACAAATTTTTATTCTATAATTTGACACAAATAAATTATCAACTGAACGTGAAGTATGATTTGACCATACTAGTTGAATTTAAAAAAAAAAAAAGTTGTATGGTAATAATGTGCCTCGGTTACAGTTCTAATAATAGGTTTATTGAAACATTTTAACTAGATTACAATTTGTATAATCATAAATATATATGAGATTTTTTTATACTATATATTTTTAAAATTTATTGTTTGATACCATTAAATTTGATAATATAATTATATTCCTCTTATATGTAAAATTTTGTTAATATATAATTGTTCAAGGGAGGACTCTATTGGGAGAAGTTTGTAAAGTGTACTCTATCGAGAGTTGATCAATGCTTTAACAGATCGATATTGTTCTTGGTGAAAGTTTCCCCCCTCCGACTCTATCAAGTGCTTAAAGAAGCATCCGTGGTGAGTTCACAATGAGAATACCTCATTAGATACCTAATAAGGTGCACCATATGGAACTAATTGAAAAACACTTTGCATACATCTTTGGACAAAATCGGCTTTCCCTTGACAAAACTCAATAGGGCAATATTTTACCTGATGTGATTTTGTGTCACGACTCTACAGAGTGCCCAAAGAGGCATCAATGGCATAAAATAAGAGTATCTTGTTAAATGATTGATAAGGTGAATATACCCATTAAATAAATCTCATATATGTGCTTGATAGGATTTAAGCCCAACCAAAACCCTTGATTTTAAGGGATGTCACTTTATAACTTCTTCTCAATTATGAGGTAAATTATAGTATATACTTAACCATATGATTGCTCCACCAAAACAACGCCTCCCCTAAAGGCAATGTCATGCCAAACCCAATTGACTCATTAACTAACAAGCTTTGCCTAGTCGGATAATTTTTACCCATCCATCACATACTCTATGCTTACACCACATCAAGTCATATCACCAACCTAATAAGGAGATATCGCTTACTTAATAAAGGCCCATATTTTCCTTGAACCCCTGGACACATTCAAACCCAAAGTAGTTGCCCACTACCCTCATAAAGGCAAGTGACTCTTCCAATGACTCTCTTTCATCTCTTCATCCTATGAATTACCATTAGACCTGATCATGGGTCGGGCTATCCAGCTTGGCCCGAAAACCCGCCTAAAATGTAGGAGGGTTTGGGTAAAATATATATAAAAAATGACTTGACAAAAAAATAAGCGCCTTTTTAAAACGGCTGGGCCTTGATAAGACATTTTTGCCAGGAGCAGGCTTTCCGACTCACTAAAGGACAAAAAAAATTTGCTCTTTTTTTTTTGTTTTTGAATGTTATTTTCTTGTTGTTTTCTCCCTATTTTACTACCATTTTACTATCATATTGCTACTATTTTGTTGTTATTATTTAGATATTGCATAAAACTTATTTTATTGTTAATTTTGTTATTATTTTAAAGGCATTTGTTATTTTTATTATTATTTTAGAGGCATTTGCTTGTTAAGTTACATTTATCTTAGTGTTATTTAAGTCTACATATTTTTTAAAATTTATTTTCAATTTGTTAGAAAATATTTATTTTGATGTTTTTAGTATTTTTGATGTATTATACATATTTTAAAATTATATAAAAATAATATAAAAAATTAATACTGGCAAACCGAGCTTCATTTTTAGTATCCGGGTCGGGCTCTAAAAAAATTTTCAACGTATTTTTTGAGTAGGGCTCGAGCCTTGTAAATAAAACTGATTTTCTAATTGAGCCCAGCCTGGCCTATGAATACCTCTAATTACCATCCTTTTCATTCTTTTTCCAACAATAATTAGTTAAATACTTTTATTTACTTAAAATTGAAAATTCATATAATCTACATGAATAAATTCTAAAATATAACACTAAAATTGTTAAAAAAATGAAGAGTAAAAAAATATTATAAAAATTGAAAAACTAAAATTAGTTTAACCTTGTACACTATTTTCCACACGAATAATTATAATTTAATAAATAAATTATGGATGTGTGGAATTTAAATTTAAACTTTATTGAAATTTGAAGTAGTGAAAATCTTTGATAGGAATCTAATCGATGTTACATATGAATGTGGAGTGAAATTGACAATCATATAATACCAAAAATATCATTTTACTACCCGATAAAATTGTCTTATTTATTTATACTTAATATTGGACGTTGATCCAATCAAAAGCCATTCACTGTCGTTGGATTATTTTGCCCGTGACTTGATTGATTTGATTTGACTTCTTCCAAGTAATTTCCATTTTATCTTTTATTCATACATGATTGATTAATTTCTTTTCTTTTTAATATTAATTATGTTTTTTTATATAATATTTATAATAATTTATAATTTTTTTAATTTTTAAATAAAAAATTAATATGTTTTAGTAAGTTCAAACTCATATCTTTTTGTACCAATAATAATGTCAATATTAATTGAACTAAGCTGAAGCAAACCAAAATTAAAAGTTAAATGAAATAGAGTACCCTACAAATCCATCCCATTAATAAGATACTGTGCAAATAATATTTTTAAGAATATTTTTTTTTATAAGAATATACAATAAGGTACTACTTTATAAATTGATGAGGAAATATTAGGTTAACTATTTTGTTTTTGTTTTCAAAATTTGGGTTATTAAAAAATTAGTGTTGAGTAAAATTTACATCACTTCAATAGATTTTTTATTTAGATATTAGACTTGACCAAAATAAATGACAAAAAGCACGTGAATTCTTGGACTTATCACATTTTTTCAACAAAAAGACAAATTTTATTTTATTTTTTCTTTTGATTCTGATTTTGTGTCACCTCTTAATTTAATTTCAGTATTAAAAACCGAATCAACATTAAACATTAAAATGTGTCACTTCTCAAGAAAAAAAAAAAACAGATTGTCATACATTCGGTAATCAACTATTTAATAAATATATTTTTAAGTGGATCGAGTTTTAACTTAATTGACATAATATCATTGTTAATGCTGGAGAACGCGAGTTCAAGTGTACTGAAGCGTATTATCCTCCTATTTATGAGTTGAGTAGGAGTTATGAGTAATTTTAAATATTGTGTCAAAATAAACAAATATGATAAAACCTATAATATAAAATTGTTTAAAATTATAGTGTCTTAAAGTTAAAATCATATTATATGTGTATTTTTATATTTTTATATGAACGATCAAAGGTAAAAATACTTTTAAAATAATATGGTAAGCTATGTCGTCAGTCACTTAACTATGGATAAGTTTTTATTTTAATCACTTAACTAAAAAAAAGTTATAATTTAATTTATAATTTTTTGAATTTTTTTTGTCACCCGACCGTCAAGTGACTAACAGTGGTAATTTTTTAATTGGTATAATAATAATTTTAATTTTTATCTTTCAAACTTTCTATTAATTGGACCCTACTTTGTAACTAAATAATAGAATTTACTTTGTAAAGTAATGATATTTTAATCATTACCCAACTAAATTATTATTTGATTAACTTGTAAAATCAACTCAAATAATAGCTTAATACACCATATAGATAAACATTAAAGATCAAACATAAAACTAAAAATAAAATAAAATTTTAACTAAACCATCAATCAGTTTTGATATTTCTTTTAAAAATTAAAATATAAATTGTTTGATCTTGAAAGTTATAAAATTATTGAAAGATATAAATAAAATTTATTAATTTTATATTCATTATTTTGAATAGAAGAGTGTAATTGAATGAAAATGTAATTATTAGAGTAGTTTTGTAATTTCTAGAAATTGTAATTTCGCTGACAGTTTAATTGCATCGTAATTTCCTATGTCATGTTTGGTAGTACAAATTGTAATTACATAGTTACGTAATTTTCATTTTCAAAAAATACTAATTATTATAAAAAAATTTATATTTTTTGAATGGTAGTATAAAAATATTAGTATGATAAAAATAATTTCTAAACAAATAACAAAAATTAAAATCAAATAATCATATGTATTATATTAATTTAAAAAAGTGGTTGATAGTACATTTACTGAAAAAAGAAAAATAAATATTATATGTAATTTTATTTAATTATTCCAATTCAATTATTCCTAGTTTAATATTCAACATATGTTCTTTATCATCATCTGTTGGTCTTTGATTGAGTTCATTATCATCTTAATTTGCATCATTAAATATCAAGCTTTCCTTCTTCCATGTACTTTTCGAAGTATGGATCGTCTCAGTTTCACTTATAATTAAAGTAACGAAATATGTAATATGCTAATATGATTCAACCTTTTTTTTCTTATGTTATACTAAGGTGGTGGTGTTAACATGATTTTTTTTTTATAACAAATGTTTTTTGAACCACATTTCAAAGCCTTGAATGTTTTAAATTAAAGAGTTCGCAAGCTATCTATTGTGCTTGTGTCTAGCACCATTCTTTCAAACGAAATATTTGCATAATCAACATCGACCTTATAATATTTGACTTCACAATCCAAATAGTTGTAGCTTTAATTATAAAAACTTAATTTGAAAAAAGATTTATGCTAGATTATATTTCTTATTATAATACATAGGTTTAGTAAAAAGTAATATAAAATTTATAATAGATAATCTTTACAAAAACGGTTCTATAAATTGTCAAAACTTTCATAACAATTCTTATAGATAATATAATTTTTTACAATAACTTTAGAAAGCTACTTTATAGAAATAAGTTATGATTAAAAGACTATAATAGCACATATATATAAATAAGTTATGTTCATACTTGTTGAACATAAATTTTTCTAAATAAATATATTTTAATACTTTTATAACATCTAAATTATTTTTTATAATAAATTTTTTTGTAGTAATTTTAGATTTTTTTAGGATTTAAATAATATTTTTTATTATAATTTTATAAAATACATATTATTTTTGTAATATACTTTTTAGGATTTATAATATAACAAATTTTTTGCCATAACAATCCCAAATACTCATACATATTCATGCTTGTAATATAATTTTAATAACTTGTATAAAAATAATTTTTTAAAATGGGATTTGAGTGTAATTACTCCAATTCTCAGTCTCTCTGAGAATTGAAAAGTGTAATTGAGGTGCTTCAATTACATCTAATTCAGTGGGACCTACTAATTATAATGGTTACTCAAACATGTCATCTTTGTGAAATTACAAGAAATTACACAAAAATCTAATTACTATGTGGTTTTGTAAACACTACATTAATGTCCAACTAGAAATTTTATCACATGCACATGTGCATGGAAATCACGTGTTTAGACTATACGTGTGCATTTAAAAATAACATATAATAAACAATGAAGCGTAAGATTTGAGAATAAAAATAACAACACATAAGCAATAAGTAAAAAATAAATATAAAAATTTAGTTTAAATTGCGAGTAAAAGAAAATTTAAATAGGTAAATCCATCAGATTAAAGATATTAAATGCACTCAAATTGTTTATCATGATATTGCCATTTTTCTTGAGTTGGTATTGAGTTGACTTATGACACCAACTCAATCACGCGCTTAAATAATAATATAGATATACAAACAATGTGAGCGAAATAATTTGTATAATAACATTGGAATGTATAAAAATGTTAAAATAAAATTTTGGTTGAAGTGGTAGTGAAAAGATTTTGTAGATGTCAATAGCATATAACATTTACAACTTTTTTTATTGGTTTTTTTTTTTTAAAAAAGAGAGTCAAAAGTATCATCGTAATAATATAATTTATTTAAAATATGTAAGACTATTTTGGTAATTTGTTTGATTGAATTAGTGTTGAGTTAACTCGTGATATCAACTCTATCACATACTTAAATAACAATATAGAAGTATACATATACAAACAATATGAAAGAACCAATTTATGTAATAATATGAAAATGTATAAAAATGTTAAAATAAAATTCTGATTAAAGTAATGAAAAATATTTTATAAATATAGATGATATAAATTCAAATCTCAACATTTATAATAATTATTTTTTAATAAAAGACAGATAAAAATTATTTAAAGTATATTTTTAATTAAATTGATATCAGATTATTTTATAATACCAAATGTAATCATACACTTAAATAATAATCGATAATATAAATTCAATCAAAGAATAATATATTTCACAAAAATCAATTAAAAAACAAGATTGCATAGGAAACTGATTGGGGATGGGACTTTATGGACGGTGGTCTGATTGCGGACTACAACCCAATTATAATATTTTTTTTATAAATTAATATAAAAATTAAAAAAAAATTTAATTAGTGTAAAAAAATTAAATACAATTAAGAAAAGTATATAAAAGAGAGACAAGAATAAGGACAAAAAAGAGAAATCTTGTGAACCCAAATTCCCCCCACACCCACTGCTAAGGCTAAGGCTAAATGCAATCCGTGAGCTTAGCTTGGATCTTGTGAACACTGCCCACGTTGCTTTGGGCCCCCCCACCTTCTATTTTATTTTTTAAAACAATATATTTTGAGATAAATAAGTAAAAAAGATTGTGTAGATGTTAATATATATATATAGTCGCATTTGTTTATTAAAATTTTAAATTTTAAATAAAAATTATAATATATTAATAATATTAATTTATAATATTATTTTTATTTAATAAAATTTGTATCTTAACTAAAATTTATAACTTTTAGAAATAAAATTAAGTTTACTAAAATTTAAGATAATAGACTGTTATAGAAAATTAGTTTAGTAAATAACATCTGATGATAGTTATTATTATAACGGATAAAAATAAAACATAAACAAATATTTTTTACAATAAACTTCGCTATTATAATTGTGAAAAAAAAATAAAAATAAAAAATAAAGAACACAAAATTTTACGTGAAACCCTTTCTTAAAAAAAAACTACAGGCGAGAGGAGAAAATTTACTATGTCGAAAATTTGAATCAATACAAAAGGAATAGACTATGTCTATTTATAGGCTTAAAAAGCCATATTCTAAATAGGATTGAAACACCTTATCCTAGTAAATATAAAATAGATGGAGTTTAATAAGGTTTAAAAAACCTTATTCTAAAATAAAATAAAAGAAGTCTAGTTCTATATGGATTTTACTTTTATTTTATTTTCCATCGTATTTTATTTAAATAAGAATTAGGTCACTTAATTCTAACAATCTCCACCTTGACACAAATTCTCAATGAACAAGTTCTTAATCGCGAACAAGTTCTCCACCTCTTCCATAAAACCCCTTAAGGGTTTAACTTCAACAATGAACACCAACCAAGTCTAAGCAATGCTCAAACTTGGTTATAGGAAGTGACTTGGTCATCATATCTCAGGATTTTCATGAGTACTAATTTTGCTCACAACAATATCACCACGAGCAATAATATCACGAACAAAATGATACCGAACATCAATGTGTTTTGTTTTCTCATGAAACATTTGATCTTTTGTAAGAAAGATGGCACTCTGATCATCACAAAATCATCTTTGATTTGAAGGTCTTCATTTAGTTCACTAAAGAGTCCCTTCAACCAAATAGCTTCTTTACAAGCCTCGATGTCGCCATGTACTCACTTGATGGTGGTAGACAAAGCGATCATAGTTTGCAAAGTGGCTTTCCAACTTATTGCACAACCTCCGATTGTAAAGACGTAACTCGTGAGAGATCTTCTTCTATCAAGGTCTCCAAAGAAAATCGGCATCAACATACCCAATAACTCCATCTTCGATTCTTCCAAACGTAAGCAAACATCGATAGTACCTCGTAAGTATCTTAAAATCCATCAAATCGCTTTCCGTGTTCTTTACCGGATTCGCCATATATCTCGCTAATCGCACCGATCGCATATGATAAATCCGACGTGAACAAACCATAGCATACATGAGAGATCCCATGCATTAGAGTATGGAACATGTGACATGTACTCAATCTCATCATCCGATTGTGGAGACAAAGCCGATGAAAGTCTAAAATGGAGTTTAAAAAGGAGTACTAACAGCTTAGCACTCTCGCATATTGAACCTGCAAAGAAGTTTCTCAATGTACCCTTCCGACTTAGGTACAATTTACTTGTTTTTCTATCTCTAAGAATCTCCATACCAAGTATCTTCTTTGCTGGGTCCCAAATCTTTCATCTCAAATTCTTCACTTAGTTGGGCTTTGACCTTTCTTATCTCTCCTTTGTCTTTTCTTTGCTATCAACATGTCATCAACGTAAAGAAGTAGATACACAAAAGAACCATCATTGTTTTTCTTAAAGTATACACAATCATCAAAACTACTTCTTTTGAAATCGTGAGAAGTCATAAAGGAATCAAACCTCTTGTACCATTTGCTTGTGATCAAGCTTTCAAACCGTAAAGGGACTTTTTCAAAGCAAGCAAACATAATCCTCTTTTTCTCAAATCAGTAAAACCCTCTGGTTGTTGCATCTTCCTCAAGTTCTCCATGCAAAAATGCGCTTTTTACATCTAATCGCTCAAGCTCTAAATCATGCATGGCCACAATACCAAGCAAAGCTCGAATCGAACTATGCTTCACAACCGGGAGAACACATCTGTGAAGTCCACTCCTGAACTTGACGTAACCCTTTGCAACAAGCCTTACTTTATATTTAGGTTCTTCAACTCCTGAGTCCCTTCTTTCTTTTAAACACCCATTTACAACGAGCAATGTCTTCTTACCTTTAGGAAGTTTCACAAGATCCCATGTTTTGTTTTTGTGGAGTGATTCCATCTCCTCTTGCATAGCAAACATCCATTTTTCTCGAGTCTTCACAAATAATCGCCTCGAGAATAATTTGATGGCTCTTGATTCGCATCTATATCTTCACCACATTTAAAGCATAAGCAACTAGATCACCTCAAATACTTCTTTGGAGGTTTAATTTCTCTTTTAGTTCTGTTTTTGGCGATAGAGTATTGAGGCGAAGAAGCAACTCTATTCTCAATTTTTGTATCGATTTGAGGAGTCGACTCAGTATTAACTGATGCTCCACCGCTTTTGATTTTCTTTATTGGAAGAGTCTTTAAGAGATAAGTTAGGAAGCATAGCGGTTTCATCAAAAACAACATCTCTGCTAATCACAACTTTCCTATTTTCAGGACACCATAACTTATACCCTTTTACACCACTTTATAACCAAGAAAAACACATTTAATGGATCTCGGTTCCAATTTTCCATTATTAACATGAGCATACGCGGACACCCAAAGATCTTTAAATCGTAATAATTAGCGGGATTACGGCACCATACCTCTTGTGGTCTTTTTCTCAATGGCAACGGATGAAGATCGGTTGATCAAAAACATGCAAGAGAGGTCGCTTACTACCCAAAACGACTTCGGTAAGTTGGCATTTGACAACATACATCGAACCTTCTCCATGATCGTTCGTTCATTCGCCCCGCAACGCCGCTTTGTTTTGTGAGGAGTATGACGAATCAAAGTGTCTCACGATCCTTCGACTTGCACAATCTATTAAACTCATCGAATGTAAACTCTAAGCCATTGTCTGCATGCGGAGGTATTTTATCTGCTTTCCCGTCTGCTTTTCAATCATAATTTTCCAAGACTTAAATGCGAAAACACATCGCTTTTTCTACCTGCAGAGAAAGCACCCAAACTTTTCGGAAAAATCATCAATAAAGGTTAGCATATAATTAGCTCCACCTCTCGAAGGCACTCTGGATGGTCCCCATAGATCGAATGAATATACTCCAACGTTTCCTTCGTGTTATGGATTCCTCTAGTGAATCGAACTCTCTTTTGCTTCCCAAAAACACAAAGTGCTCACATGAAAATTCGGTTGCAAATTCCTTGCCCATCAAGAAGTCCTCTTTTGCTCAATTCTACCATGCCATTCTCACTCATATGCCCTAGGCGCATATGCCAAAGTTTAGTAATATCATCATCGACAAGGAAGAGGAAGCGGCATTTGCATCACACGATAATGTGAGAACCTCTCAAAACATATAACTTGGCAGCTTTTTTTTGCCCTTTCATCACAACAAGGGACCCTTTGGAAATCTTTAAAACCCCACTTTCACCGTGTATCTCTGTACTTTTGAATCAAGAGTACTCAACGAAATTAAATTTCTTTTCAATTACGGAACATACCGCATGCGTCACTAAGTGTTCGACAACTCCATCAAACATCTTAACTTTAATTGTTCCAACACTGCGATCTTACACGAAGCATTATTTCCCATTAAAACAACACCTTCGGACAAATCGCTTTAGTAAGTTGTAAACCAATCCCGATTGGGACTCATATGGAAGGTGCAAACCTGAATCAAGTATCCACTCCTCACTTACTTTAGAATCATTGTGAGTTACTAGAAGTTCACCATCGCCGTAGTCTTCTACAACATCAACTTCACCGAATTTTCTCGTTGTTTTCCTTTGATTCGCAGCCTCCCTTTTAATCTTATTTTGTAGCTTATAGCACTCAGATTTAATGTGCCCTTTCTTCTTGCTGAAGTTACAAGTTTTACCTCTATTTGAAGACTTGATCTACCCTTAGATTTACCACGATGATTTCTTTCCTGTGTCCTACCACGATCATCATCATATTCCGATCTTGTCTCCCACGAACAATGAGACCTCTCCCGCGAGAGTCGAGTTTAACCACAAGATGTTTCATCTTATCATACGAGGTTAAAGAATCATAAACCTCATCAACCGTGAGAGACTCACGGCTATATAAAAATCGTGTCTCTAAAGGTTGAATAAGACGGAGGCAACGAACAAAGTAGAATCAACCCTAGATCTTCCTTATCATACCAACCTCCATGGCCTCCAAGTTTGAGAGAATTTCTTTAAACACTGTTAAGTGTTCGTGTAGACGCACCTTCCTCCAAACGATGAGCATAAAGACGCTGCTTCATATGCAACTTGCTTGTTAGAGTTTTCGACATACATATTTGTTCTAGCCTCTTCCATAATGCAATGGCGCATCTTTCTCTTTCATCGCATCCTGCAAAATTTCATTGGACAAATGCAGATGCAATTGTGTTAATGCCTTTTTCGATCCTTACGCTTCTTCTCTTCATCTGTTAATGTCGAAGGCATCTTATCTATCCCTAGCGGGGCATCCTCCGAGATCCATCTGCATGCAAGAACCGCTTGCATCTTAATCGCCATAACGCAAATCGGTGTTGCGATCCAACAACAATTTCATATTTCAAAGACGCCATTACCGTGATCGAGATGAACAACCCTAAGCTCGGATACCAATTGTGAAAAAAATAAAATAAAAATAAAGAACACAAAATTTTACGTGAAACCCTTTCGGAAAAAAAACCACTGGCAGAGAGAGAGAAAAAAATTTACTATGTCGAAAATTTGAATCAATACAAAAGGAATAGACTATGTCTATTTATTGGCTTGTAAAAAGCCATATTCTAAATAGAGATTGAAACACCTTATCCTAGTAAATATAAAATAGATGGAGTTTAATAAGGTTTAAAAAACCTTATTCTAAAATAAAATAAAAGAAGTCTAGTTCTATATGGATTTTACTTTTATTTTATTTTCCATCGTATTTTATTTAAATAAGAATTAGGGTCACTTAATTCTAACAATAATGAAATATTGTTATAAAAAAGTTGACGATCATGTAAAAATATATTTATTAAAAATAATATAAAAAACAAATAAAGAAGTTTTGTGTGTTTTTATTGATTTTATATCCAAAGATAAAAATATTTTTATAATATAATTTACTTTACAAAATTGTTATTTTAATTATTTTTAATTGAATAAGTGATAATAAATCGTAGAAGAAAATCGGTATAATTCTAAATTGTAACTGTCATGTCGTTTTTCTTCCTATGATTGATGAATCAGAAATTAAAATAAAAATTGTGAATTCAATAATTGCTAATAATTCAAAGAAAATAATGTGTAATTATTATTATTAATTTGTTGAATGAAAAAATAATTGAGAAAATGAAAGGCAAAAAAGGAAAGAGAAGCGTGGATGAAAATGGCATAAAAAAAGAGAGGAGAATCTGACAGATAAGAGTTTTTAACTTTAAGCTTAGGGACAAATGGAAAATGGGTTCGATGGATGTCGTGTTGGAAAATCTGCAATGTTTCGACCACTTGTTTTTGCTTTGTCTCATCACTTCACGCTCTTCTTAGTAACGTAACACTCCCTTTCATTTGATTTTAAGACATAGTAAGTGAGCAATTTGGAGTTGTTGCATATTTGTAAAAGGCTGAGATTTTAGATTTTTGAATATTTTTATTAAAATATTAACTATAAAAGAATTATGAAATCACTTTAGTTTTATATTGATTTAAGTGGAATATTTATATTAAAAAAGAAAATTCTGTTTGTAGTAAGAAAAATAACTGAAATTCAAAACTTTAACTTTATTACAAAGGTTAAAATGTGTTCTGGGTTCTTACATTTTCTGAACATTTAGAATTTAGCCCTATTTTTATTTTAAGAATTTTAGTTTTTCTACTTTTCGAATTTAAAAATGTAAGTCTAATCGTTAAAACAATTAAAATTCCTCTATTAATTTAAGGTTCATTACAATGTTTTTTTTTTTTTTTTTTTGTTACATGACTAGTAAGTGAATTTTTTTTTTTATTTCAAAAGATCAAATCATTAAATTTAACAGAAATAGTTTAATGGTATCAAGAAGTAGACTTAAATTTTGAAATTTGAAAAGCAGTACAAAATTTGTAAAAATAAAATAGAGGGACTAAATTTATAATTTAAAAAACATATAAGGACTTGAAACATATTTGAACCTTAAAAACATATTTTAAGGGTGATTCCATGCCTTAGTTGATAACAAAATTGAAACTCTTCAATATCTTTTCTTGCATCTTTAATAAAATTTTGAAATTTGAAAAGTTAGATAAAATTTATGACAATAAGATAGAGAATTAAATTTCAAATTTATGAAAAGTATAAGGATTTGAAAGATATTTTAACTTAGAAAAAACATATTTTAAGGGTGTCGGAAATAAAATTGAAGCTCTTCAAAATCTTGTCTTGCAATTTTGTTTAATTATTACATGCAGTCATTGTATTTCTTTTTAAAACTTTTGAAATTTAATCACTCTGTTGTTTTAGAAATTTATCTATTTAAAAATTAATAAACTTCATCAAATTTAACTAGCATTTCAATATTAAAAAGTCTGGGTTTAAAAATTAAAATTCAATTAATAATGCATATTCAAAGAGTATTGTGGATTGGGTTTTAATTTTTAAATCAAATTAAAAAATAGAGGGATTAAATATTAAAAATACAAAGCATACAAGGATTGGTTATAGCATTAAACCATTGATAGGACGACATGACTGTAAAATTGATATTCGAGCTCCAAAATTAAGAATGTCAGTATATTGAATTCATATTCACTTCGATTCACTGTTTTCTCGATTTCTCAAGTTTTTATTTTATTTTTATAAGAAAGAATCCTCATCTCAAAACTGGAAAAAGAACTCTCGTGAGTACAGTACTATCACTGACCCAAAAAACCTGCATTTCTTTAGCAAAAAACTATGAACGAACACATTGTTTTTGAGCACTGAAAACGCTTAATTTCAAGGGTGGGGCTTCAAAAAGAAGGTGAGAACAATGGAGATGTTAACGAAGGGTTCTCTTCGTTTTCTGATTTGCTTGCTTCTTTGCATGGATTATTATTATTGCATGGGAGATGATGGATCTTCTTCCGTTCAACTCAACGATGATGTACTTGGCTTGATAGTGTTCAAATCAGATATCAAAGACCCTTCATCTTATCTGGAATCGTGGAATGAAGATGATTACTCGCCTTGTTCATGGCGGTTCATCAAATGCAACCCAAACAACGGTCGTGTCTCAGAGGTATCTCTTGATGGGTTAGGATTATCGGGAAAGATCGGCAAAGGGCTACAAAAGTTGGAGTATTTGAAGGTATTATCACTGTCTCGTAACAATTTCAGTGGGACAATTGGTCGGGCATTTGGTGTGCTTAACAGTCTTGAAAGGCTTGATCTTAGTTATAATAATCTTTCTGGGTCAATTCCTAGCACTTTTGTTAACATGAATTCGATTAGATTCCTCGATCTTTCCGGGAATTCTCTTTCGGGTTCAATCCCTGAAGAACTCTTTCAAACTTGTTCTTCACTTAGATTCCTTTCTTTATCTGAGAATTCATTTGATGGCCAATTACCGAGCACATTGTCTAAATGTTCATATTTGAATTATCTTAATCTTTCCAAAAACCATTTCTCTGGTAACATAGATTTTGTTTCTGGGATTTGGTCGATGTATCGGCTTCGAGCTTTGGATCTGTCTTACAATTCATTTTCTGGGTCAGTTCCAGAAGGTGTTTTAGCATTGCATTACTTAAAAAAGCTCCATTTACAATTCAATGGCTTCTCAGGACCAATGCCTGCAGATATTGGACTATGTCCTCATCTAAATTCATTGGATTTCAGCCATAATCTTTTCAATGGACCACTTCCAGATTCTCTTCAGAGACTAAATTCATTGGTTTTCTTCAGTTTATCAAATAACATGTTCACCAGTGAGTTTCCTCCATGGATTAGTAGCTTAAGCAGCTTGGAACACTTGGATTTCTCAGGCAATAGTTTAACAGGTAGCTTGCCATCATCAACTGGTAATCTCAAAACTTTAAAATATTTGAGATTGTCAAATAATAAGCTCGTTGGTAGCATACCAGCTGGTTTATTTGATCTGGGATTGGAAGATATGGATCTTTCTGATAATCAGTTAAACGGTTCGATCCCGAAAGGTTCAAGTAGTCTTTTTGAGTCTCTTCGAAACTTGGATCTGTCTAGAAACAATCTTGAAGGTACAATTCCTGCAGAAATGGGGCTTTTTGCTAACCTGAGGTATTTGAACTTATCTTGGAACAAGCTTGAATCAAGGATACCACCAGAACTCGGGTTATTTCCAAACCTGACCGTGTTAGATCTTCGAAACAATGCTTTATCCGGTGATGTTGCAGGGGATATATGTGAATCTGGGAGCTTGGTTATTCTTCAATTAGATGGGAACTCATTGACTGGGCCGATTCCGGATGAGATCAGCAACTGCTCGTCATTGTACTCAATGTAAGTTCTCATTAATCCATTTTTGTTTTATCATGATGTAAGCTATGATTTCTTGGACTAATGATTATGTGAAACTGTATCTCGTTTTGTAGGACATTATCTCACAACAATCTAACCGGTTCAATCCCGAAATCAATTTCGAAATTGACCGAGCTTAAGATTCTCAAACTCGAATTCAACGAACTAAGTGGAGAAATTCCAAAAGAGCTCGGGTTGTTGGAAAATCTTCTTGCTGTGAATGTATCATACAATCAACTTATAGGTAGGCTTCCTGTGGGAGGCATATTTCCAAGCTTGGATCAAAGTGCTTTGCAGGGAAATTTGGGGATTTGTTCGCCATTATTGAAAGGACCATGTAAGTTGAATGTGCCGAAACCTTTAGTTCTCGATCCGGATGCGTATAAGGGTCGAATGGGTGATCATAGGCGAAGAAATGAGTCTGCAAACCCGATAAGATTCCATCATCGTAACTCCCTTAGTGTTTCTGCCATTATCGCAATTTCAGCAGCTGTTCTGATTGTATGCGGGGTGATAATTATCAGCCTCTTAAACATTTCAGTTCGAAGGCAACTCGAATTCGTGGAGACAGCACTGGAAAGCATGTGTTCAAGTTCAACAAGATCCGGAAGTCCAACCGCAGGCAAGCTCATTTTGTTCGATTCAAAGCTATCGACTAATGGGATCGGCAACCCTGAAATCCTCCTCAACAAAGCTGCAGAGATCGGTGAAGGAGTATTCGGAACCGTTTACAAGGTCCCATTGAATCCTCAAGGAAGATTCGTAGCAATCAAAAAGCTGGTGATATCGAACATGATTCAGTATCCAGAAGACTTCGATCGAGAAGTTCGAGTTCTCGGAAAAGCAAGGCACCCGAATTTGATATCACTGGAAGGATACTATTGGACACCTCAATCTCAACTTCTGATAACAGAGTATGCAACTAATGGAGACTTGCAAACAAAACTCCATGAAAGACCAGCTTCAGCCCCACCACTTTCGTGGTCCAACCGCTTCAAGATAATCCTTGGAACAGCTAAAGGATTGGCTCACTTGCACCACTCATTCAGGCCACCAATAATCCATTACAACATAAAACCAAGTAACATCCTCCTCGACGAGAACTACAATCCGAAGATTTCGGATTTCGGATTAGCAAGGCTTTTAACGAAGCTCGAAAAGCATGTGATCAGCAACAGGTTTCAGAGTGCACTAGGATACGTAGCACCAGAGCTAGCATGTCAAAACTTAAGGGTCAATGAGAAATGTGATGTATTCGGTTTCGGGATGTTGATCTTGGAGCTTGTGACCGGACGAAGGCCGGTTGAGTATGGGGAAGATAATGTCGTGATACTGAGTGATCATGTTCGAGTTTCCGTCGAGCAAGGGAATGTGTTGGATTGTGTTGATCTAAGTATGGGTGATTATCCAGAAGATGAAGTGTTTCCAGTACTGAAATTAGCACTGGTTTGTACTTCGCAGATACCTTCAAGCAGGCCTTCAATGGCGGAAGTGGTGCAGATACTTCAAGTTATCAAAACCCCGGTTCCACAAAGAATGGAACCATTGTGAAAAAAAAAAAGCATTTCTTTTTCCTTTTTTTTTTCTGTTATTGGAAATTTTCTTTTACTTTTACTAATTTCTCCTTTAATGTTAGTGGTTACTGATCACTCTAAAATGATAACTTCATGCGATTTTCAGTTCACTTATGCATATTACTGATTACTAATTTCTCCTTTAATAATAGACTTAATAAATTTTTATATCATGTCATATTTTTGTTTTTTTTTCTATCAAAATTATGTAAATATACAAAAACACAAATTAGTAAATATTCCAAACCAAATATATAAATATTAATCATGTTATATCATATTAATTTCATCTTTATCAAAAGCATCTTTTATTCTTGATTTGACATACGCACAAATAAAATAATATACTAAATATATTTATAAAAAATTAATATCAAATTAGATGAAAAAATATTATGTTAAAAGTTATAAGTTTGAATTCAAATTCTATTATGTGTATATTTTATTATTATTTATATAAAATGGTAAAAATATCCTTATACATCATCAGTAATGTACCATCCATTAATAATAAAACACTACATTATCGCCATGTAAATAAAAATTTTTGAAGGACATGAAAATAAAAACTATTAACTTAATTTAAATATAATTAAATATCAGGTTTTGAATTTCAAATTTAATGTTTTTCTATTAATATATTTTTAACAATTATAAACAATATTCTTTTAAAAAAAAAAGGTATTTATATTTGTTTTTTAAACCTTTAAATGTATCATCTTAACTGATAGTGTATGACACTCGTAGGGCATCAGCGTCAAGATTTGGAAATTTTTAAATTTTAAAAATTTTAATTCAGCTCTCTTAAAATTTTTGAATTACTCTCACAAAAAATTCAATTAGACCCATAATTCTTTTTTTTTTAAAATTCATTAAACTCCTAAAATCATCAAATATCTACAAGTTAAGTATTTTCAACATTATCCAACTAAATCAATGCGACTTAAAAATATTTTCACCACTACCCAACTAAATTAATACCCGACTAACTGATAACACTAACGATGATTTTTTATTCTGAAATTGCAAAATTCTCGATTCTAAATATATGGTTAAATAAATTCTTAAGCACCACTTAGAAAAGCAAAGTGGAAATCCTACCTTTTTTTTTTTTTTCTTAAATCAACCTGACATCGACGGCTTCAATTTTTCATTTTAAAAATACCACAATCTAATTTAACAAAATTCTTTTGCGAATGTTCTCAATTTAACATTAACTATAAATTCAAATAGGGACTAAATTCCTAAAATTAAAAATAAACTAAATTTCAAATATGCAAAGAAAATAATAAACCTTATATTCAAATATTTAGTGAAATCCAACGAAAAATGTCATTTGATATTCAAATAGTAATACTAAGATTTAATGCGGGCAGATGATCAGGCTTACAGATTAAATGTAAAACATTAACAGCATGGGAAAAAATTTCAATCACATTCATCTTCAAATAAAAATCACAACCAACCATAAATTATAATTCTACTCAGACATTGCAAAAATTTTCAGCTAATCTAGACAATGCATCATTTATACCTGCAAAAAATTGCAGACGACATTGCGAGTTTCAGTTATCGTGCAACGATTTCATTAAATACAATCTGTTGAAGCTCTGCCCAGAAACCCTGCAAAATGATTTTAACACCGTTAGATGAAGATTGGTCAAGGAAAGGCATGGTTTTCAATTATGTTGCACTGTGCATTGATTCCGGTCTAAAAGGAAGAAACTACAAGTGAAACAAAAAAAAAAAAAAATCAGAGAAACAGGTTGAAAGGGTACATTATAACCACTACTACTAGACTTCAAAATGTCAACCTGCAGGAGATGTCATGTCAGTCAGGTTATCCTAAAAATTAATTGTTAGATCAAAAACAGACATACCCGTTGATTTGGCTGCAGTAATTTGCGATTTGATTTGTTATGAGGAAGCTCTCCAACCGTGATGGCTCAGGGATTGGCTTGAAGATGGGATTTGAAGGGTCCTCCTCAGGCAAAGGATCCTCCCCGGCAGCTTTTCGTTGCATGTTATCTGCCCTACAGTTACGAAAGAGACGAAATACATAAAATTAGGTGAATTAAGGGAACAAAAGCACAATACGAAGCATTTTCATAAAACAAAATCTGTTTATCCAAGTAAAAGAGAGGCAGCTTGAAACTCTTAACTTCCACTGGAAAACAATTTTCTTTTTCCTTTTCCCTCTCTTGATGGAATTCATTTCAATAATATGGATAACTCAAGCTATGTTACTCAGACTAGGGTGTAAATGTGGATACAGGTATGTGTTCCATCACAGGTATCTTAAGCTATTTTCTAGGCTTTCCATACATTTGGAGGGTCCTTGAAGGGCACTTCAAGGAAAATGAAGAGTTGAGTGACAAAGAGATCAAGTATACTACCTTCTTTTCTGAAGCCATGCCTGTTGCTGGGCTTGTTGACGTGACAGGCTCCTGTAGTAAAATTGGAACTGCAAAAAGGGAAATAGAGAAATGCTATTTATGTTAAACATAAAATTAACAGAAATGACACCGAAGTAATATGGAAGAAACAAGAATACATACCTTCTGCTGTTCCACTGACAAATCATCCATGCATTCAATCAAAAATTCCATATTCCTCTCCATATATGGATTGCTTGACAATTGCAGACGGTCATAATCACACTAAAGTGAAAAATTATAGTTAGATGACAAATTTCACAGATACAAGATCTTTTACTGTGGTACAACTAAAATTTATTTAATCAACATTATATAGTGCACCTGTGTAACTGGTGTGTCAGGTTCCAGCTCAGTCATAAAGGCACTGATAAGGGCAGAATTTGAGACTTTGATCTGTCATTACAAAAGTATCACAAAATTAACAGGAAAGTGGGAACGATTATCGTTTCTATTGCAAATAAACTAACTTATCAGTAACATTCTAACTACTATAGGATAAAAATCATGACAAATCCTCAATACTGAGTGAATCTGGTTAGTTCTGGATTGGGTCAATTTGGGTTTTAAAACTCCTAAGTCATTTCTGTTCAGTTAATTTCAGGTTCAGATAGCCTCAGGTTTGGTTGTTTTTGGTTTGGGTCATTTATGTTTTTTGGGTCAGCAGTTTCGGGTTCTTTTCGTTTCAAATTTGGGCAGTATTGGCTTTGGATTGTTGAGTTCCTAAAATCAAATAGGATTCGGATCAGATATGGGTTTGGATTCAGATTGATTGGATCAGATTTTCGTGTTCTTAATCTTGTTGGTTTATTTTCATCTCACATTCTAACACTGCTGAAATAGTTGGCCATTCATCATATGAGAACAATTATCATGATGCTTCACTTGTTTGAATTAGGTGCAGTATGATCAAAGGTACACGAGTATGATCAAAGGATAATGCAGTCTCTATGATTGATTATATTGCTTAATAAAAATAGTAAACAGTCAACGCGGTAGAAGCTTTACAGGAATTTCCTCGAAAATATCCATCCATGACAAGTTTTTCTCCCTCAACCTATAACAGCAAAAGAGACCATCAATATGAGATCACATGATATTCATATTCATAATTTTTTGACAGAAAGGAGAAACCATACTTTTCTCCAGTAAAGCTATTAGCTCGGTAAAGTTCCATAAAAGAATCAGATAGCTTCAAAGCCTTAAGAGCCAAGACACCTTGATTAGACCTCGAAGGATCGTAGATAATGCATACACACCTCCTTATATTCTCCTGCACAGTTTACCAATTAAGCAGAAAAAAAAATGAAGAACTAAACTTTGATGAGTGAATTTGAATGTAAAGGCACAAAAAGTTGTCAGTCCAAACAAACAGATATAGAAACCCTTTTTATATTAGGTTTTATTTTTCTTTATCATCCATAGAATGGTGAGAGATCTCGTGTTCATCATTAGCAACAGGTTTATACGCAATTGGGGAGATTCACCATAGAATTGCCACCAAAGTTAAAAAATGTTTCCTCTACCTGATAATTCATAAAAGTCTCAATGAGCTCAACTGTTTGATATGAACCCAAAATCGTTGATTGGTACCTGAAAATATGCAAGGGAAAGACAACTGCATTAAACAAAAGTACAGAGTATACGATTTTACCATTAACTAAAGTACAAATTATTAGAATAAATGTAACTATTAACAACATATGCATACAGCAAGAATGGTATCACCATCCACTATTAACCAAACCGAACCGACATCATAAATAGCATTATGATTCATAATTCCTTAAGTATCTAAGACAACATCCATCAAGAACTACAGAATGCTAGCCAGCAAAAAGGACAAGACATTACCATCCAACAGTGTTGTTATCAACATTAACCTCCCTTAGACATCTCATCATCTCAAGCTGATAATTAGCTCCATCAGCTTCAATCTCCTCATCTTCCTCGCGGATCTGTACCAATGATTAGAACATAAAAAAAACATTCTAATTCAAAATAGAAAACATGAAAACAGAATCATAATAATAACAATAAGGAGATTTGCGGAATTACCGGGAAAGGGAAACAGTTAGTAACTTCAAGAACACTGCCAACATCTAATCCAAGAAGTTGGCCGGTAACCAGAGCCGGTGAAAATTCCTTGCAGTGCTTGATTATTTTCAATATCACCTAAAAAATTTCAAATTTCATTGATAAGGACGTATAAATCAATATTATTATTATTATTATTATTATTATTATTATTATTATTATTATTATATAAGAGAATAAAAGAGGAATACCAGGCCTTCGATCTGGACAACTCTGAGAGGAGAAACAACCTCTTCAGTAGCTGCAACTTGAAGGAAAGACTTCGCCATTGAATTCGCCATTGTTGAATGTCGTCTCTGAGAAGGCTCTGTTAGGAAAATAAGGGGAAAACAACAATAACAACAACAGCAGGGAGGAGAAACCCTAGAATTTGCTTTGTTTTCACTTTTATTTTATTAAAAATTTTGGACTCTGTTGGGCTTTTGTTTTTGGTGTTTAAGTTCATCAACACTTCAACCGCATATTTAATTATTTATATATATATTTTTAAATTATTTATAAACTAGTATGATTTTGGGAGTTAATTATTTTTGGGTAAATTATAAAGTTTAAATTTAAATGTTGCAATTTGTTTTAAGTTTCTGTATTTTTCATGTATTTGAAATTTAGTTTTCATAATTTTATTTTCAATAATTTAGTACCTCAACTTTTCAAACTTAAGAATTTAGGGTTAGTTGGTACTAAAACTCTTCTATTAAAATTATTGGTATAAAAATTTAAAATTAAAAAAATATTTACTTAAAAGCCATTTAATAAAAAAATGGCATCGTAATAGATTTGAATTTTTGTATAGATATATTTTTGTAATTTTATTATTTAATGATTATATGACACCAAACAAAATCAATAAAAAATTATATTAAGAATAAGTATATAGTTTAATTATTTATTTATTATTCTAATAGTTTTGTTTACTCATAATCTTTTTTTTTATACCAAACCTTAGAACTAATAGACCAATGAGCAAGCACTTAAAGTCTTGTTTTAATCCAATTACAATACAAAATACGCCACAAATTAACGAACTCGTGACACAGATGCGCAGATGCTTTAAAATTTTTTAATACAAATTATGAGCAATTCAAATTTTATAAAATTATTAAGGGTAAATTTCTTAGTTGATGACCTAACGTCTTTTAAATCGTTTTCATTTTGATTACTCAAAGTAAAATTATTGTATTCTGGTAACCTAACTATCAGGACACTTTTATTTTAATTACCCAAGTGTTAAAAGTTCTAACGGCAGTTAATTATATACACCACATCAAATTTACATTTTCATTTTAGTTACCCAATTTTTAAATTACTTTCATTTTGATCACTTAAAAAATATTTTTTTTAAGTATTGATTGATGTAAAAAAAAAGATTATAGTGATAATGCGGTACAAACTAAAATAATACACAAATTTTTTTACCCAAGTTGAAAACAACTTAAAAGTTAGATGATCAGAATGAAAATACAAACATGATGCAGCACATATAATTAACCATTGTTAAGAGCTTTAATTTTTGGGTGGCTAAACGAAAACACCCTAAAATTTGAGGGACAAAATTGAAAAGAATTCATTTTGATAATCAAAATATTAAACACGATCATAACAAGAAAAAGATATTTCATATCATCATATATTTTTGTATCCTATTTTAATGATTTTTTTTCCAGTCGTAATCATATCATATAATCACGACGTATAAAAATTCAAACCAAAAGAAGTAGCTAACAAACTATTGTAAGCAAGCTAATAGGACGTCCTATAAAAAGTTGAATATATATGATGGGAACCAAAATCAAGAAGCTAATGTTTGTTTCATTTCACCCACTAGACATGGTCAAGCAACTTGGCCAACATCGTTGTTGCAGCTGAGCCTCTTGCTTCATGGGGTTTTGGACATGCATCACCCAAGCTAGATGACTCGAAGTTCGTCCCTTTTACAGTTACCTTGGCTTGATATCCACCTTCAAAATAATTCGAAAGGGTAATGTTAGTTTTTGCACTATTTTCTTGTTTCTACGATACCCAAGTACGAGTAACTTAGTTCTAGACAACATGTTACAGTCACAGAACAATCATCCCTCGAAAGCCTCATCATTTCGGGTTAAGGGACAAGCTTATCATTTATACTGTATTAAATTATATACCAATTCCGACTGCATGTTGAAGTTAAAAGAGTTTACCATCTGATGGGAATACTTGGTAAGTTGGCAATACCCAGTTCTTGTCTTTGCATATACCATCCAGCTCCTGCGCAATGAGAAAAATATTGATCATTATATGCTTTTTTTTTTTTTTTATTCATGACAACGCAATCTAGCCGGTTATAGATATTGTGAAACTTGTTCGGAGTGGTATTTATATAACATGAGAATTCAGTGGGAATTTTTAGGTCAAGTTAGCTAGATAATCCGCGCATGTATGATATACTAAACAATGGTAAAGCCTGTAAGTTCTAATTACAACTTATGGCCTCAGCTACCACTTTATAGGGGCTTTTGGAGCATATGAGAACTGGTCAATACAAAAAGACCACATGATATATTACCACATTTTAATTGTCAGATTTCCGATAATGATTGTCTTTACATCTTACCCCAGAGATAATTGTAGCTTTAGTTTCTTATGGATCTATCATAAAGATCACATACAAATTTTGGTTCTTATACCCATATCCAACATACCAGGCTCCGAATTCATAGATGGAAAGAAAAGTTAGGACATTTGATTAAACTTGCCTGACATGGGTTTTGCTTGCTGCAAGCTTCCTCTAAGGATCTGCTTCGTTTTTTGCACTGGGCCCAACACGCGTCTTCGTAATCTTTGGAAGCCCTCTCTTCGCCAGTTCTTTCTGGACATGCATCATTACAACCTTCTATGACCAAATCTAATTTTAATTCCAAATCATCTTCACCACCTATACAAAGTTGGAAAACATATTACCAAATCAGCTTCGAGTTAATTAAATTTATATCCAAATCTAAAAGTAATGACAATTTGGAAAGAAGAGCTAAGAAATCCAATGACTAAATATTAATCCAACTACAACAGTAGGAAAAAGTAGAGACTAGGATCTATGGATCTAAAACCAGTACTGCTCTAAACGAATATGATATCCAACATTGCGAATTAATCGAAAAAGGGTAATGCTTTCATGTATAAATCCACTCTCACTATAGAGAAAAACAAGGTAATCGAATTTACATAAAATCACCTAATAATATCTTGACCTTCTTTCATATATATAAACTTGAACTGGTGTAAGACTTATTAAGTTTGTAAAGATACCATTCAAGATTGTTTGCATTTTTTTATCACATTGAGCAATCTCATCTCCAATATTGCGAAGCTGAAGAACCTGCAGATACAAACCGAAATACCAAAGAGAATATATAATCAAGTAATCCATCCACAAAAAGTTCTGACAGAAAGGAGCACAGATCACTTCAAAATGGGACTTTTAAAGGATGGATTATAATGTTGTGAATTTATATGGTCTACGGCTGCATGCTAGTAAAATCTTTGTGCGTCAAATATTTGAAGGTGGCATGGCATGCATCATTTGAACAAAAGAAAATCATACCAGTTTATCCCTTTTATTAAGTAGAACTCTCAGAGCAGTTTTCGACAAGACATGATCCTTTGAGGCAATGGCATTGTGTAGTTTGGCTGAACATTTGGAGTTGGATTCACATATAACCGGAGCATGATTACCCATAAGTATCCCAGCTTGACCAGGCGTTCTAGTGATAACATTTTGATTCTTGTGCTGATTAAGCTTTCGAACTGCCGAGTTAGCCACCTCAAACTGCATCGAAAAAACATAGGATGTGTAGACAAAAGAACATAAAGCTTAAAAGGTTAAATATAGTAATCTGATTAACAATTTTCAATGGTTAACACGGCATGACTAAGCATGGAAATTTCCCAGAACTTGACTGTACTAACAAAATATTCCTAGTGAAGTATGCAGACTGTGTAAAGAAATACAGCATATACTAGTTCCTTAAAGAGCTCGAATCTAATTAGCATTTTTCAACTGTTAACAAAATCAAAAGCAGTAATCAGGACACACCTTAGCAACATCAGTCGTGCCATTTAAATCATGCTCTGCCTGAGAAGTAATCTTCTTTAGCAGAGAATCATGTTGTACTCTCTCAGCTACATTTTTTGAAGTAGACATTTTTTCATTGTGAACCACAGAAGGGTTGTCCATATCCATATTCCAAGGCCCATCAATGGCATCCATGAAGTCATTTGTAAAATGATCATTCTTCTTATTCTGCTTCTCTGATTCAGCATCGCTGCTGTTTCTGGAAGCCTCTACTCGACCACCATCAAACAGATTTTTATTCCTGTTATTTTGAACTTCGGGCTCAGAAGGTTCTTCGGTCATTTCAAAGCCATTGACATTTACAACTTCCTGTACATGCTCCTGTTCTTCGAAACTGATAGGAAAGACATCCCTGCAACACAATTTGCATAGAGATGATTAACCAAAAGAAAAATGCATGCGTGCATACACACACAAATTACATCTTTTGGGCCTATGCAGGTGAAAGTAATTTAGCCTACATAAAATATGTATAACAAACCTCGAGAACCATTGAGAAATGATCGATGCATAAGGAAGCAGGTGGAAGTATTCAACAACAGGAGAGTGCATCCATCTGGAGGAAACCTTTTGCAATAATGGTCCTCGCAAGCTAATAATACAAGAAGCTTCATCAGCAATTTAGAATGAATTTTTTTAACGAGAAAGGAAAAATACACAACAACAAAAAAAAAAAAAAGAGTTCGGGCACTCCCTCTCTGGTGGGTGACAAAATTATTCTTAACCAGAAAACATACATCATCTTACAAGCATTGACTAGAACCAAACCTGTCAAATACGTCCTTAATAGGAATCCAACGAGCTTTTGCTGCTCGAACGCACTGCATGATATAAAAGCGAGTGGCGGTCTTGTCTTTACTCAAAGAACGTACAAGATGGCTTTCAATAATGTTAAGATCGCTTTGACTGATCACTGCCCAATTTAGCACAAACATTAGGATTTATATATGCTACAGACACTGGAAACACATTCAAAGAGAAATAATTCTCTCTTAATACATTTCCTCTATGTTACTTAAACTCGACTGTGAGTGTTGGATACAACTCCGTTAAATTTTTTTCAAAGTTTTTCCATATATTTGGAGGGTCCTTTGAGGGTCATAACCCTATACCATGTCCAAAATATAGGTCGCTCACGGTTCTATAATTTTTTCCCAACAAACTAGACTGCTCGGTCAAACAAGCAGAAGACAAGAGAATCCTAATTTTTCAAGGCTTCGATAAATGCAACCACTCAGAATTCAAAATTTTAATATTGGTCACAATAAAAGGCTAACAGCACCATCTTTACACTAACTACCTGAAAATGCAAATTTAAATATTTATTCAACATTAACATAAAATGGTAGTGGCTTACCATTCTTTGTTGCTTCTTTAACAGCTGAGAAAGCAATTTGCTGGAAACAACATTCATTAGCATCCAATTCATCTCGTGCACGTTTATTGGGGACTTTTTTTCTTTTACTCATATATTTGGACTCAATAGAACAATCTGGACTGTAACAGGACTCGTTCACATCTTTTTCAATCAATGAATGTACACCCCTAGTGATGCTACCGTCCAGCAAGATGCAATTCTCTTTTGACAGGTCAGTCAAAAGAATGGAAACTTTCGAAACTGGCAACCCTTTGGCGCTTAAAGCATCTAAACTTCTGGATGCAACACATGCATCCTGGATGGCTTTCTCAAGGAGTGAAAACTGACCTTCAACTTCACTCAACTCAGTATCATCAGTCCTTACCATGAGCTTCATATGTGACTTCAAATTTGGCTTCAAAACTAAAGCCCACTTGCAAAAATTCTCAAAATCTAGAAACCTTAAGTCCGGATGTCTTTTCCTTAGGAAATAGTTGTATAGTAACACAACAGCATGTACCTAAAGGAGAATTTTGAAAGGAAAAGAAGAAATATAAGAATGGATTAAATGACCACACATTTATGCATCTATTGAAGAAAGTGGGTTCATGACATCAACTCCCAACCAAACTTTTTATATTATCTTCTAGTTTCTAGATAGTCCTATCTCATTCTGAACAAAACATTACTATCAAATTCTTTTATATGTAACAAAAGCACTAAAAGTTTGTAATCCGGGAAAAAGGTAGTCTCATTTCAATATAAATGCAATTACAACTCCAAAATTTGCCTTATTGAAAGAACATATAATCCTCCTTTACCGTTAGATAAAGCAATTCAACTTATTAAAAGAACACAAGTCCCCTGACACAAAGAGAAAGTAACAGATCACAGGTGAGAATGAAAATCAGAACATGATTCTATGTGAAGTAAAGAAAGGGACCTGTTTGGCTACTAATTCCTGAGTAGCTAGCGATGGAGTTTCCCGAACTGCATATTTAGAAGGTAGCAAAGGATCAACCAAGTGCTCCAAAAATGCTTGAACAGCATCCTCAGTTGGACAAACACTTGAGATGGCCATGATTGCCTGAGCCTATGCACTACTCTCCTTCAATTACTATATGTATACAGCAGCAAACAAATTATTTAAGTGGAAGTGAACATGTTAGTCTCTTTAAGAAGGTTTACGTATCAAATTAAACCTATTGAATTAGGCATTTAATGACTGTTACAAGCAAACACAAATCTAGAGCTTATGCCGAGATGCATATACTTATTCTATTGAAACAAATCTTATGGTTTCAAAGTCAAACAACAAATCTGTTAATATTGGAAATAATGGTTACAGAACAGAAATATATAGTATGAAAAATACATAAACAAGACACGAACATGATTGTATAAAATCTATATAAAACAAATAAGTAGAACATCAAAATTTATATAAATATAGATACACAAACTGCCAAGTCTATGAAACAAGCACATACATTAAACAAGAAAATCTACTTAATAATCCAAATGTACAAACTGTAACCCTATTCAATAAAGCAAATTATGGAAATTCAATAAAAACAAAAGAAAACCCAAGTTTGGATTGTTGCATCAGAACTTGAAAAACTAATTATCGTGAAGTAATTTCCTTTTCAACACACGTTCAAATAATCTAACCCCAACGAAAAAAAAAAAGAAAATCATAATTGAGAATCCCATTATAGCCAAACAAAAAAGTTGGAACTTTTTCAAACAAAACTCAAACTTTATAACAAGGTAGATGCTTTTTTGTTCAGTTTTCACAGAAACTTATACAGTTTAGCAACCAAAAGGAAAATCTGATCAAAATTTACTAGAAACACACAAAAAAAACTCACGGAAAATACTGATTAAAATCTCTACAAAAGAAACGACAATGTAGAACTTAAAAAAAAAAAAAAAGGAAAGCACTGGTAAAAAACAAAGAGGAAAATGAGAATTTATCCTACATTAAAAATAAAAAACGCGAACAGATTTTAGGGTTTTTTGTGATTTGCCTTGTTTATATAGAAAATCATCAGGAGGTTTTAAAGAGAGGATCACTCAAGTACCACTGTTTTCCGTATGTGAGAATCCTTGGTAAACAGTGAATGCGTTTCTTTCCTTTTCAATTAACGGAATATTTATTATATTATTTATTCACCTGCTGTGACGTCGTTTTAGCGGTCCAATTTCCAAAAGGGCGCCAATACTAGAGGGGTTGAGGGACGGGCCTGGTTGGGCCGGTTCGCGGCCTGAAATTTTAAGAAAAATGCTTATTCAGATCAGAATCGGTCTAACCGAGTCGGTTTGATAACTCGTTTTTCTTTAAAAATAGTGTTATAAATAAATTTAAATTAAATAAAAAATCTTTTTTGAGCTTGATTGATCTAATTTTTAAGAATGGATTTAATGAAAAATATAGATAAACTCTTTTAGAAATATAAAACAATTTTAGAAAGAAAAAAAAAGAATTAAGTATGAATATCCGAGTAAACGTGCAAATCAACCTATTTAAATATATTATTTAAAATCAAATTTAAAATGATAAATTAAAAAATATATGTATTTTTGTGTAAGTATGTAATAAATTTATTATTTAGAAATGAAAACTAAGAAAATAGTATTTTCTTTTTTTTCCCTAAGCAAAATGAAAATAAATAATAATTTGATTTATAAGATGGTATATACCGACATATTTAAATACATGTTTTAAAAATAAAAAATAATTAATAAAATTATTTTTAGTAAAATATTGAATTTATGTTATGATTTGATGAAAATTTATAAAAATTTGATGAATGCATGAAAGATGTGTGAAAGCATGATAATGAAATGAAAGTACTAGGAAGAGTATTGGGTAATGAATACATTACGTGTGAACTTATATATCTTGATTTTATAAACCCCTATTAAATGGTCTTGGATAGAGCTCGAGTATTATTAACATATCATAGGATTCATTATACGAAGATATCTTAATATTGGTAACGGTTACTTTGGTTATACATCGATGAGTGCTAAGCATGTATTACTTTAGTTACATAATGATGATCCATGGGTGGACGTGTACATTTACATGCTAGCGTCGGTAGTATGTTATTTTGATTATACACCGATGAGTGCTAAATATGTATTATTTTGATTATGTACCAATGATCAAAGGGTGGATTTATAGGTGCATTGGTGGTTTAATCCACATTTTGGTATTGAGTTTGTGTTCGGTTGATAGGGGTCAAAACATAAATACTACAAGGTTAATGACATAAGTTGAAATGTGAATTGAAATACTTGAATAGCTTATGTTTGACTTGATCATTGAATGTTATCCCTAGGGGCCGATGATGCTTTGAAACTAATTAAAATATTCGATTATGGAAATGAGATGTGAATATTGATATGAAAATGTTATATGGTTGAAAATGAGATTGAGGTAGAAATGACTCTAAGATTTGAATCTAAGTGTGATAATGGATATGTTAATGTAAAGCCTTAGAGGCATATTAATTTATTCATATACAGGACTTAAACCAAATGATAAATCATATGAAAGCTCTAATGAAATAGATCATGAGACAATACAAAATAATATAAGGAGGTACATAGATGAAAATTATAGCTAGCTGCACTTTTGATTTGCTTATGCATTGTTTTCAAATTATGTTAGTGTAACATCCTAATTTTCAGTGGTATCGAGAATAGAGATTTGAGATCACCAAATTCGACGGGTGAGTTAAAAATTTAATAAATTAATACCTATGAGTCAAATGCGAATATAAAAGTATTTTTGAATTAGTGAATTTGGTATTTAAAAGAATTAATTAAGTAAATTGGGTCGAGAGTGAGGTATCGAGATCTCGACTTCATAAATTGAGCCATAAATATTTTTAGAAATATTTATGGAGTGTTGGTGAGGTAGTATTAAAATTTAGTCAGAAAATTTTGACGTTTGGGTGGTTAATTAAATAAAAAGGACTAAATTGAAAAGGGTGTAAAAGTTGCTAGAAGGATTAAATAGCTCAATTGTCAAATGAGGAAGGACCTAAAGTGAAAATAATCCTAAAGGATATATTTTTGGCGGCAATAGCTGAGAAAAATCAGGAAATGGATGAAATAAGGGTAAAATTGGAAAATTGCCAAAATTGGCTAAATAAAAATAGGACTAAATTGGAATATCTAGAATTCTCTTCATTTCTCTTCATATTCATCAGCTGAAAAACAGCCATGGAGGAGGGTTCAAGCTGGTTTTCATACTCTTGCTTCATGTAAGTTTAATTCTTGCTTTCTCCTTGAAATTTTTATGTTTTTGTGACCTTTACAACTAGGTCCACTTGTTTAATTCATTAGTTTTTGATTCTATGAAAGAAATTGAAAGTTGCTATGAATATGTGCTGGAAGTACATGATGATTTGGCATGGAATTAGAGCTTTAAATTATTTATATGCTGATTTTATTGAAAGAATTGAATAGAAAGTGAATGTTTGGGACCTAATTGTAAAAGAGTTTGAAGTTAGAGTTTTATATGGAAATTCTGAATTTCAATAATTATGAAATAACTTATAATGTCTAGGAAAAGTATTAATTGAGAAAATTATCTTAATTGAGTGGTTAATTGACCAAGGACTGAATTGTATGAATTGTGAAATTTGGGACAAAATGGAAATCAACATTTTGCACTAAAACAGTTTGGACAGCAGCAGTAGTCTAATTTTGAAAAATCACAAAAAATTGTAGAAATCGAATTAGAGGATGAATAAAATATGAAATTAAAGCTTGTTGAGTCTAGTTTCTTATAGAATAAATTATGTAAGCAATGGAATTGTAAATCATGAGATATGATAAATTTTGTGAGACAAGGACAGAATGATTTCGGGTTTCCCTGTTCTGACTTTGAAAAATCATAACAAATTGAAGAAAAATAATTAGGGACTTAAATTTATATGTATAGAATTATGAATGAGTCTATTTTAAAAATAAACAAACGGGAACATCATTCGAATCTTGTACGAGGAGATAATTAATTTTTAGTGAAGAAGGGTCGTAACTGTCAGATAGCAGAACAGGGGAGACTTTAATGAATAAACTGTATTAATTGGCCCAACCAAAAATTATGAAATTTTTATGGTAAGAAGGTATATGAGTCTAGTTTCAGGAAAAATTAGCGGATCTTAATTTGGAGTTCTTTAGCTCAAGATAAAAATAATTTAGTGACTATGACACAGATGGACAGCTTGAATATTCACATAAGTAGATAGTGAAAATTATGGATAATGTTACCTACAAGTGTGTTGTTTATACTAAGGATGTGGAATGGAGAGGAGGAGGAGGAAAAATATGTATGAATATTCATCTAGCATGGTTAATTTGTATGTTTTAGGCTCAAGGACTAAATTGAATAAAAGTAAAACTTTATGGGTAATTTTGTAAAAATGTCAAAAATGACTAAATTGAAGGGAATGAATTGTTTTATTATCTAAATTAATAAATTGAATGAAATTATCAATTTAAGATTGGGTGCAATTTGGGAATATGGTAAATTACCAATATGCCCCTAAATCTTGGTATTTCTACAATTTAGTCAGGTAGATTCGTATATCCTGCATGAACATGTAAATATGAAAATTTAAGTATTGTATCGTATTTTATATGATATTTTGAATTGAATATATATATGAAAAGAATGTTACATGAAACATGCAAATGAATACTAAATAATATAAATTAATTGAAATTATTCTGAAAATCTCGGTAATGCCTCGTATCCTATCTCGGTCTCAGGTACGGGTATGGGGTATTACATTTAAAATTTCATTGCATATAACTGTATCAGTAAATGGGTATAGATCGTAAAGCCTCATAATTTAATTTTCATGTATTTACTCATATAACATTTATTATTGATTAAATTCAGAAGCGGAAAGTGAAAAAGTTCAATGGTTGAACAATTGATAATACAGTCGAAACTGAGAATGAGTTAATAGGTAAAGATGGGTTCTGAATAGAGACATCAAATTTTTCTGAAAACTAGCTGGGATATACAGTACCACTGTTAAATAAAGAAGTTATTTATAGGAAAATCGATTTGTTCAAATATGGTATTTACTGAATAGTTAATCAAAATTCCTTCCAAATTAATTTCTTGAGTGAACTGAATGATGTGAAATTATTGATGATTATACTAGTCAATAGATTGGTAAATAAATTGCAAAAAAATATTTGAATATATATATGAAAAGAATGTTACATGAAACATGCAAATGAATACTAAATAATATAAATTAATTGAAATTATTCTGAAAATCTCGGTAACGCCTCGTATCCTATCTCGGTCTCAGGTACGGGTATGGGGTATTACAGTTAGTACCACTGAGCTCCATTGCTCAATGTGCGGATTTGTTTATTCTCGTGCGGAGGTGACAATTAGGTCTCATGGATTTAAAAAGATTGACAATATCCAAGACTCGAATCTCGACTCAATAAAGTTTGTATGATCCTTTGAATGTTATCTTCTGAATTAGCATGTATCTAGGATCAATATTGATTTAGAGTCCCTTTTAATGATTTAGATGTTTGAATCTGATAATCTTGTAATCATGTTGTTGGTCATATGTTTGGATGTCTTTAGATAAATATCAACTGTTATTAGAATATATATTTTGAGTCTCATAAGTTATGGATTTGATTTGGTAGGTAATTTTTTAGAGCAAGAGTTAGGGGTCCAATACCTCTGCTCTAGGGACCTATACGTAGTAGAAAAAAATACAAGTTTTTACGGTAACAGGACTAGGTTAGGTACTGATACCTAAGATCATTGGTACTGGTAACTAGCCCTCGTACCTAGCCCTAAACACCCCGGACATATAGAAATTATTTTAAAATGCTCGCCACTTGATATTTAAATGGTCTTAAAAATGATTTTAAACTATTGGAATGGCTTGATTTAATTTTTTGTTTTTGAATGATAAGCATGTTGAATTTAAGTAAGAGATAGTTCCAGTTGTTCTGACGACGAATGTAGCGTCTCGCATTTGAACTTGACATAGTTTGATTCTCATGCATATTTACAATAAGAAAATAATAAATAATTAATACTGTAAAAAATATTTAATTTTAAAATACATTATGTTTGACTAAAATTAAATTTCATAAATATATATTCTTTTATGCTATGTTTATAACTATCCATAACCCTCCCTAATTAGAAATGTGCATTTGATCGGTTCAGTTTTTTATATCAAAAATTAAATAAATTGGATTATTCATATAAACTAAATAAACTAAACAAAAAAATTTTAGTTCGATACAGCTTTTAGATTTTATTTTTGAGTTGGAAAAAAAATAAATTTCTTATAAATTTATTTCCTTTAAATTTTTTTCACATAACTATCTTCTTTCTTCAATTTAGTATATCATATTACTTTTGTTTTTATTATTATTTCAAATTCATTATAAAAATATTAAAATCAAATCAAACATTTTCTAATGAACTCAAAATATATTTATTTTCTTGCATGGCCAACAATCTAACGTACAATTTTCATGTCTTCTACTATTCTTAACTGGTATATATCAATTTGGGTTTTTTATATATTAAATGGTAAAAATTAAAATGATACCATAAAAAAAGAGTAAATTACCAAATTGAGTTTTAAATATTAATGGGTATTGAATTTTAAATTTTAATGGGTTTGGACTTTTAAGAGTATTAAGTTTCAATAGGTTTTTGGGTTTAAGATTTAAATTTCAGTTTGAGTATGTAAATAAGTTATAAGCTTATGGCCTCATGAGTTATGGTTGAATCGATTTAAAATGTCAAAATTAAAAATCAATCGAATAAACTAATTAAACCGAGCATAAAAACCACTTAAGCTAATAAATTGAATAAACAAAAAAAATTAATTTTTTTAATTTGATTTTTTCTATTTAGAAATTTTCTGCACACCTCCATCTCCAACCCTTAAATAGGAGGATAAAAACACTTTAACACGCTTGAATCCACATCATTTTGTACTGACAACAATACTAACACTAACCGAACTAAGACTTACTCAACCATAAACATGCAAATAATTGTTACATAATTGCTAAAATATATTATATTAACTTAAACTATTAACATAACACATAATATCATCATCAGATTCTCTTTTAAAGAGGACAATTAATTTCTTCCTAAAATAAAGACAATTAATTTTCTAATTTAATGTATATTATCATTTACAAAAATAATATTGCAATCCTCAGCTATAAATATTTTTTTTATTATACATATTTCACCTTTTACAATTTTGTTACATATCTTAACAGTTATAAATATCATAATAAAATCTATAATTTCTATTTTTTTAATTGTGTCGATACTAAATTTTAGGTTAATCCTATAATAGCAATTAGCTGGATATGTATTAAAACTAAACCGATCTTATATAAGTATATCATACAAAATTATTAATTTAGTCCCTACAACTTTATACTTGTTCTTAATTCATAAATAACTTAATAATATTATACACATTAGTCTCTACTCTCTATATACTTTCAATTACTTATGAAAAAATTTGTATTATTTTTCCTTTTTTTTTATTTATAGAATCTTAGTTTTATAAATTTAATATAAACATCTTAATTTCTAAAATCTTATTACTTAATATATAATTTTAACTAAATAATTGATAAATTGTATTCTTATATTTAAACGCTATAAATTTTGTGACAATATTTTAATTGATACATACAATTAAACTTGTGCATCGCATGAGATAAAAACTGATTTTTATATATAGCTTATAGACTGCATCAATAAAAGTTTAGTATTTTTAGGTATTAAGCAAAATTTTAATTATTTAAACATTTTCCTCTTCACCTGTGTTCTTGGGAATTCAATATAGCTCGACTTTAATCTTTCCTAATTTGTTTTGTTAAAGTGGAATTGGTATTTTATCGTGTTTGTGTTTGTGGTCAAGGTTTTCAGAATTAGAGCAATGATCGAATCAATCAAGTTATTGCTTCACAAATCCAATTAGTTTAGCTGATTTGACTAATCTGTTTGTTTCAATTAAATAAGTCATTCAAAAGTTATAAAAAAAATCCGATTCAACTAATTATTTGTCCAATTCAATTAATCCGTACTGATTTTTATATCAACAAATTTAGTAATTTTCTCTGAACAGATATTTTAATTGCTTCTCAATCCGATTTATGGATAATCTAATTCACCGATCTAATCCTGTTTAAACAATGGAGTGTTTTGCCCCTTCTTCATGTGATCTATTTATAGAATAGAGGACCTCGTTAATATACCAGACTTGTCTTGATGAGGTGTGTCCACATCTGGTTGGACGGCAAAAAAAAAAGATAATAATGTTTTTAAGACATTCTATTTTATTTTTAGTTAGGATAAATTTCAAAACTATGCATTAACTTTAGATAAATATGTAATTTGGTACAAAAATTTTAATTTATTGCAATTATACATATAAAACTTTGATTGGAGTTCAAATGAAACTTTAATTCGATTTAAACCATACACATTTAAAGAAATAAATATGTCAATTTATTCTTATATTGGATAAATATAATTAATATTGTATGCAATATTTAAATATAAAAAGATGTTATATCAATAACTATGTTAATAAATTGTGATAATTAGATCAATTTAAAATCTCGTTTATAAAATTACACAAAATCAAAATTAACATATAAAATTACACATTAAACCCAAATTCAAATATAATTTTAAGATTTATCTCTTTTAATTAAAATCAATAACTTTTTGAATAAAAAATATTACGTGAATAATAAAGGTACTAATTTAAGGAAATTCCTATTTTGTACCCTTAAGCCCACAGATTTTCTTTGATGATTGCTGGTTTTAATTTGACTTCATTTTTGGCCATGTTTTTGAGATGAGAATTTATTTGTAATAAAAGCAATAAGCCGCGTAGCCATTTTTTTGGATAAATATAAAATTTATACATAAATTTTAATTTAATATATAATTTGATATATCGATTTTGATTTGGTATAATTATATATATGAAATTTTGATTGCAGTTCAAATACATATATGAAGCTTTAATTTTGAATCAATTTTACACATTTAAATAAATAAATATGTCAAAAAAGTTTATATTAAATAAATATAATTATTTGTCTATAAACTTAAAATAATACTTAATCAATAATTATGTTAATTTGTGAGAATTGAATCAAATCAAAATTTCATGTATAAAATTACTCTTTAGGTCAAAGTTCATACATAATTTTGAGATTTATCCTGCATTCTTTATTAATTTTTTTCTTTATTTTTTAATAAAAGACAGAATTTTTAACTTCAATTATTCTATTTCTAAATTTTCCATTATTAAATCTTTTGAAATTTTAAAAATCTTAATAAAAGAGGAATGAAGATTTCATTTTTATCGTACTCTTATACCATATTAATTTAGAATCCTATATTATATATTTAAGAGTTTTAAATTTTTATATTAAATTAGTTAAATATTTTCAAATTTTGATCTACCTGATCTATAAATATATAAAAAAGCTAATTTTACACTAACATAAATAAATATTTCCTTGATTGAAAAGAAAAAATATTTGGCTCCGAGTCTAATTGTTAATAAACAGTTAATAATTTTCTTTCGAATTAATCTTTTAACGTTGATGATTGTTGTCAATTTAAATCATAGTTTCAACAATTGTGGGATGCTAATAAGGTGGCTCACCAATCGCACGTTTGATATTCTTCGTTGTTTATTTTCTTCTTAGTTTATATATATAGATGTTTCTTCTCTTATTGCTAACGACGTAGAGTGATTTAAAATCAAATGTATAAGGTTAGTTTATCAGTTTGAGATCAAAGACAACACCAAAAAGGGCTAGCAAGGGCCTCGACCCCTTAAAAATATAAAATTTCACTTTCGTTCTTTAGCTTTTACAATATTTTAATTTAATAAAAAATAAAATTATATTTTGATCATCTAAAAATAATAACATTTTAATTTAATCATTTAAAAATTATAAAATTATTGTTAGAAGTTGTGTAGTCTGAATTATTGTTAAAATAAATACAAGTGACAATATAGGGGATCTACGAGGGCAAAGGCTGAGGTGTTTACTTATTCTATTTGATGTTGATTAGAATAAGATGCTTTAACCTTACTACATTACTTCTATTTCAGGGGCGTAGCCAGGGAAGCTGGCATTGGACCCGGCCTCCCCTAAAATGTAAAATTACATTTTAGGTCTTTAAATTTTTAAAAAAAATTTAAATTAGTAAAGGTAAAATTTTACTTTGCCCCCCCTAAAATTATAAAAATTCGATTTAATCATTTACAAATTATTATAAAAATATAAACTATAAAAAATTAAAATTTTATCCTGCCCCCCAAAAAAATTTTTCTGGCTTCGCCCCTATTCTATTTGACTTTGATTAAAATAATATTTTAAACATATAAATAGACGTAATCGTCTCTTCTATTGTATCATTCGAATTCAATATTGTAAATTTTCTTCTCCTCTTCTGATAATTTTTTTCCCAAAAGAGTTTTCACGTGAAATTCTATGTGTTCTAATTCTTTTTTATTTTTTCTTTATAATACATTATCATTATCGACATTCTATTTTTTACAATTATATTTAAACTTTCATAAAATATACAAGTTAGCCCAAAAAATTTTACAGGGTGGCCTCGCTATTTAGAATCGTCCTTTTTTGGCATTATCTTTACTCACGTTTTCAGTGCATTGATATCATTCATCATACTGTAAGTTGGCAACTATAATATCCATCCAAGTGGATCAAGTTGAACCGAACCCATTTACAATCCAACGGCATTTCTTGTATGTATACGTGTGTTTATATATAATATAATAGGAGATGGATTTATTATACTGTTGTAAAATTAAAATTGTTTTATATTTTTTTATTTTAAATAATTAATATTTTAATAATTCAATCGTCATATTTTATATTTTATTTATATAGATTATGTAAGTTAATTTTGACGTAAATTAATTTCTTATTATTTATTTTATGTAAAAAATTTAACTGTTCAATAAATATTAATATATACACTTTAAGATCGAGTTATTGAATTAGTTTAAAAATTTACATGCATGACAAGTATAATTATAGCGATAAATATAACGCCACAAACATATTATTATGTGTAATGTCATGTTAGCTTGTTATTTTTACATATTACTTATTAGCAAATGAGTTAATAAATTAATGATAGATATTTATGTCAAGACTGAAATACATTTATGTCAGGATTAAAATTTTAAAATTCAAAATATATAAAGACTTAAAATTATCCAATTGAATAATATAGACTAAATTTACAACTGTATACACAATACAAAACTAGTAATTGAATTTAACTGAACAAATTTAACTATTACTAAAGATTAAAATTTCAAAAATTAATCAAATTAGAATTTAACCAATATTTTAATTCAACCAATTTGTTTTCCATACATATTAATAACCTGTCGTTTTCAATTCCTAAAACATAGCATCATGATAATAAAATAATAATAATAATAATAATAAAGAAACATTACGTAGAAAAAGATTAATAGGTTCATAGAATATAGCCAAATGGGTCCCTGACATTTCAAAGGCACCCACCATGTGATAATAACCCATCACGTTCAATGTATTTCATCTTTTTCCCCAAAATGACTATTGCCTTTTATTTTTCTCTTACATTCTCTCTGGACTCTTTAAATCTTACTTTAATCATTCATTGAATTTGACATTTCACGTTTTTCCTATTTATAAAAACCTTTGAAACCCCAATTTTTTTCCCTATCATCATAAACTCTCCAAAGCCTCTAAGATGGATGTTTCATCTTGTTTTTACTCACGAGAGATGTTTCTATCACTGGTAATTTCGTTCCTTGTTTTGATCTACATTTTATTGGCTGTTTTGGAGTTTCAGTGGAACAATAACGGAGTTCGTTCTTCGCTGTATCTTCAAGATTGTTGCTTCCCTATGTCGCATCTCGTTTCGAAAAAGATGGGTAATTTTGTGAGTGATTCTAAGTTTTTGAATGTATTGGAAAATGAAGCGTTTTTCCCTTAGCGATTTGCTTCACGAAAAAAGAAAGAAAAAAGTTTGGATTAATGTTTTTTTGGGGGGGGGGGTTAATTTGTAGGGTATTAACCAAAGGTTTGATTTAGGGTTTCAATGTAAAAAGAAATGTTAAAATTTTGTTAGAATCCGTTGTAAAGTTTCGATGTTGTTTAGTTTTGATTATCATTCTTTTTTGATATAAATGATTGATTTGGTGAATTGAGTTTCGTACTTTTCAATTTAGAGTTTGTTGAATCTCTTAATTCAATTCATGAATTTTAGGGTAATAATATTAGTTTTCACCAACCAAAGGAAAAACAAAATAGCATTTTTTAGCATACACAATTAATTTCTCTGAAGATTTAGTTACAAGAGTTAATTTCTCTAAATTCCCTTCAGAGAAAACTTGTTTCAATAATTGAACAAATCACTGTAATTTATATAAATAAAATAGCATTTTTTAGCATATACTCAATTTCCCTCAAAAACAACATGGAATAGCCGGAGATCACTTCAAATTAATTTTATAGCTAAAATAGCTATATAATATATTAATAAAGGTGTCTAGGGTGCTTGTCATGGCTATGTAGTGCTTGGAGCTTTGAAAATAAAAATGGTAAAAATAAAATAGCAAAATTATGATGCAGTAAGTTCAAATTTTGGTTACGCGAAACTGAACCACTACTATTTTTTTATTATTTAAAATTAATTTTATAATTTATGATATAAAACAAATATTTTATATTTAAAATAGTAAAAATACCTTAAAAATTTTATATAAAAATATTTTCAAAAAATACTATACAAAAGTTTTATATTTTATTTCCTTTGAAAATTTATTATTTTCTGAAATATTTATGAAAATAATTTTACAATTTTACTAAATAATATTCAAAAATCAAAAGCCATAAAATAAAAATCATTTTATGATGTACAGTTTTAAAAATCCAAAAATCCAACTAAACTGTTATCACCCTGCAAGTAAAAGTGAAACTTCTAACTATATGGCTAAATCTCACGCCACTTTGTTAAACTATTTAACTTTATAATTAGGCTAAACGAATCATATTCTGCATATTTGCATTCAAAACCATTAAACATGTAACAGTTTACCCTCATTAGCAACAAAGGCAACTTGTTAATATATGTAAAGATATACATATACATGTATATTATCGTCAGAAGGGTGGGGTACAGGAATAACGTAGGCTCCACGGAAAAAAAATAAAGGTTACTATTTTTTATTATCTCATCAATGATTTATAGAACTCAGAAACTAGAAGGCACATAAGTTATAAGTTATAAGGCCTACTTACTTGTATCATCTACATTTTTGGGAGAACCACCGGCTCTGGGGCTCTCTTTGCCCCTGCTCCCTCTGCCCTTACCATTCCGTCCTGTAGGACTCCTTGGACTGGCAGGGCTTCTCGGGCTCACGGTCTTGTTGCAAGCTGTGGAGTTCACATCTTCTAGGCCATTCTCTAGTGCTCTAACCAGATTCTCAAAGTACGTTTTCGTGACGCTGTAAATGGAGAAATGCACCGAAAAGAATAAATCAGTAAAGGAAACATCAAGGATTGAAGATTCGGCTCCTAATGCGGAACATTTTCTGCTAAATGTTTGGAGGTACAAGAAGTTTGTGCATGTCGAGAATGGCATGAATATGATAAGTGCGGGGTGGATTTTAAATACAGTAATGTATAACAGACAATATCATTGCAAGTTCCTCATAATGTAAACGTTAAGTCAGTCATTGGAAAGCAGATAAAACAAACCTGGTTAGTCCAGTTAACTTTGTGCGGAAGTCATCGAAGTCGCTTGATGGACCATCGGCGGTAACATATTTATCTAATTCCTTCTCAGCACAGCGATGAAGCCTTTCCAAACCAGCCTCGGCCTCCCCTAAACAAAAGCAAAGTAGGTAGTGTCATTAATGGTCCATTCAGAAGAATAAATTTTGACGCACGTGTACTTTCAGAAAGAAAAAAACGTGTATACCTTGCAAATACTCGAAAAACTGTGTCTTTGTTTTCTCATGCTCGGGAAGATAATACCCATATGCGTAAGTCCATTTGAGAACTCGTCTACATTCAACTATCTTCAATATTTTATGTATCAGAAAAGAGAAACCAAATTAATTAACTCATTTCTTTTTCCCGGAAAAGAAAGGATGAATAAATAGCGATTATATGACTATGATTTACCTGAAGCCATGCTTCTGTTATACACTTTAGCTGAGACATTGTCGTGCATTGCACATTGCAAAGCTTTTCCATCTGGAAAAGTTAATAGTTTTTCTCAGAAATTTAGAACAAAAAAGTAAATGAACGAAGAAGAAAACAAAGTATACATCCAGTGGTTCTAATAAAGCAATAAGGTAGTTAATGATTTGAATGAAAACATGTAATATAATAAAGCGACTTTCTGATCAAATCCACTTCAAAAATTCCGAGGTCAATCGACCATGCTGGAACGCCTCTTCAAATATCTCTCAGGTGCACGATCATCGTTAGATAACTCTAGGAGTTCATTATAACACATAATTTAAAAAAAACACTCTGGAATAATTTTGAAACAAAAACTAAACCAAAGAAAAAGGCAGTAAAGATGCATAAACTCTATAAGATCATATTTTAGAGAGCTGCTTTTATTGAGAATATATTTTTAATCTTCACTTGAGAAAAAAAAAAACATCAAAAGCCAATATAAAATGACAAGTTTATCTAAGAAAAAAATAGGTTAAATTCTGCTATTAGTCCCTATACTCTAATTTGATCAAATTTAGTCCCTATTCTTTTTGAATTGATCAATTTTAATAGTTGTACTTTTTAGTACTTTTCAAAATTCGAAATTTCAGTCCTGATCTGAATGGTAATAGTTAAATTTGGTTGGTTAAATTCTACTATTAATCTTGTACTATGCACAAAGTTATAGATTTAGTCCATGTTCTTCAATTAGATCATTCTTAGTTCCTATACTTTTTTAATTTCCAAATTTCAGTTTTGATGCAAACAACAACAATTAAATCCATTAACTGGCTTTTTTTTGTGAGTAATATGTGAAAAAGCAAACTAACACGACATTACAAATGTGGTAATATGTTTGCCACATCAAAATTTGAAAATAGCAGAACATAACTTATGAATTTAATAGCTACTATTTGGTAAGGACTACAATTTTAAAAATCTAAAGTTAAAAGGCCTTAAAATGATCAAATTAAAGCATAGGGACTAAATCCACAATTTATGCATAGTAGAGGGACTAATAGCAAAAGTTAACCAAAAAAGAAAAATGAAGATGCAATTGCAAGCAAAAGATAATTCCGATGTTATTCAAACTTGGGGGTGAGAGTCGGATACGACCATGTGTCTAACATAGGTGTGCTCAATCCTTTTCTAGTTTTTCCATATATTTGGAGGATAGTATCTCCATAAGTCCGATTATGTATAGGTTACGAACATTGAAAACGAGTGTTTAGGGAAAATAAAAAGTCAGAGTAATTTAGAATAATACTACTTATAAAAGGAACAAAAAAAGGAATAAGTAGATCCACCTCTCAAAATTAAAAAGATAGGAGATAGGAACTAACATTTTCACTTTCCATCCGATTTAAATCTTCAAGAGCCTTTTCTCTTGACTGCAAATAAGAACATTCAGATTATGTAAATTTGTTATTGGAAGAAAAAGTAAAAATTTTACCAACACAATCAACAAAAGGAAACAGTGCCAACTTGTTTTTTTACTTTAACTTTCTCCACAGATACATGCTAATAAATTGTAGTTTCCAGTTACTACAATCTGAAACGGATGATAGGATTCTCAGAAGGTTAAGCATTTGGTGGTACATCAACGAGTAAAAGTCTCAAGTTATGGTACTCAAACTTAGGCATCGGAAGGTTCATGTATGACAAGAAAAGTCAAAATCTTGAGTTGATAGCACTCATCGTGAAGCAGATAAAAACTGGAATATAGAAGTCGATTTCAGAAATTTCTATCAAAGACCTATGCAATGAAAAATCAGAGAAAAACGGCGTACTGATTGATTGCTTGCCCAGCGTTCATAATAGTGAGTGTATTTCTCAAAGGAGGTCTTTGCCATTTCTCGCCTCATTTTGGCGTCCACATTCTGCCAGCAAGAATGTGAATCATGTCACAAGTTCAACCATTATGCTAGCAGATGTTAAAAAAGACAATGACCAAAAAGGACTATTAATCTCCATACTCCTTTTTGCATTTCAGCTTCATATACATTACAAGAATAGAGACCACCGGTGGCCAGACCATGACTTGACCATGCACGAAGGCATAACCTACATTTACATGTAATTGAAATCAAACAAAGGTTAAAATGTTATATAAAGAGAGCTACAGTTTAATCCCAATTTTATGTAATTTGATTTTAGGGATTTCCAATCATCTATCATGAATTTTGAGTGGATAATTTTTCAAGGATGGAATTAATTTCAGCAAATAATGCACCCTACGAATATGATTTTGATTGAATTATGTTACTTGGAGAATTTCAAATTATTCTAGGAGATAAGTCTTATTTGCTCCAAGCCCAAGCTTGTTTAGTTAGTTTCCCATCACAATCTTAGTCCCACTCCTAGTAAATTTAGGCTATGCCACTTGGACTTGGGTGTGAGTGTTGGATGCATATATGTGTCTGAGACTAGTATAGCCTAAAAACTTTCGTATTCTTCTCACTTTCGCTTTCCCACTTCTTACTTTTTCTTTCTTGTTATAGTATTCTAGCTTTAACATTCACACCACATTACCTAGAACTTCCAGCAATCTTTCCCCTCAATCTCACTTTTTTTCTAGATTTATAACTGGATCAAAAGCAGATTGGTTCTTTGTCATTATTCTACTATAACCTTAAGCCTTAAAATCCGTCAACTCTAATCCTATCCTACTATAAACTCAAAGTAGAGAGACTTAATGAATTATGATGCCATATATCAAGCAATGTCTTTTTTTTTCCTGGACAAAGAAGGAATTGAAGCTTACCAGCAGAACTCATAACTACAAGGCGGCGTGCATGTCATGTGCATACACCCTTGGTTCTTTTCAATTGGCCGCTTGCACTTGGGACAAGTCTTGGAATTATGAAGTATCCTGCATGGAGCATACAACAAAAGCAGTAAACATGATAGCAAGATTCTCCACCATATTTTATGCGAGCAAACAGACTATTTAAACGAATGAAGCTGATAATATGTGGAATAGAATAAAAAAAAAGTAGCAAAGGTTTCGGCTTTCACAATTAAAAAAAAAAATAGTTAAAATAAGTTCGCACTTGGTCATCCAGCGTTTAATAATGTACAAGTAGTCCTTGTTAACAACAAAGTAAAAGTGAACTTAGCTTCACTTTCAAACCATTTCATGCATCATAAGCTAGTTCAAATTTTTCCTCCACTTGCCCTTGCAAAAAAGATAGCCATGTTAAATGCCAACAAGAATGTGGAATTATGCATAGCTATATTACTTGGACTCAAGTCTGAGTGTCAGATATGGGTATTTGGCTGACATGGGCTTGTTCATTTTTTCTAAGTTTCCATGTACTCGAAGGGTTCCTAAAGGATCTATCCACACACCCATGTCCTAAAATGTATCCTACACAGGCACTTAAGAAAAATGAAGAGTCAAAACAACATAGATACAGAAAGCAAAAACTAAAGACAGGTTTCATATGAAACCTTTTTTCATTTTTCTCAATAACCAATATGTATAGCATATGCTGCACTGGAGGAAAAACAGTTACAGCATTTCTTCATATATTTAGATTACATAATAGAAACATGGCAATCATTATTAGCAGAATGGTTCTTCTAGATGTGCAACAAATCTTTACCAGTTCACGTTTTCCCCATCCACGCTATTCTTCAACATCCATTTTGTTACAGTTTCACAGTCAACAGGACGATGGGCTTCTACAGTACACTGCAACCAAGATTTGCTAGAACTTAGACATCTGGAAGAGAGTAATGACCTGAAATTTAATCTAATAATTAAAAAAGAAAAAATAAGAAGAAACTTACATTCCAACAAAATCTATATGAGCACAAACAGGTGACGTCAAAATCCCCACCACCGACAGCAAAATTAACAGCATTTTCACACCCTGGAGCAGGACACCACTTGGCCTAGCAGTGACATGGTCGAAAAAGATAAGAACTTTGAGCAAAAGGAGAGAACCCATTATACTAAGAGAACCAGCAATTCGTGCTCATTTATGCATTGCATGCATAAGTGCTACACAAAAGGGGACTCATGCAAGCAAACATACATTACGAAGAGTCTAACCTGACTTTCAAAAGTCCGATCATCATCAAACACAAAAGTTCAAATTGTTGATGGCTAATCATCCATTACATGCTATTGGTATATCTCAAGGTTCTAATACAAGACATACCTCCCTGTTATCTTCAATATAAGATCTGAGTAAAAACTGAGAATACTTTTCCTTTTCTTCACAAGGTGCCAATTTATCAATCATATCTGGGCCAACAGCAGCTTTACAAGATAGCTCAGGACATCTCAGCAATAAACATCCAGGACCATCATTAATGCTTGTGCAAATGTAGCCTACCATATTAAACAAAATATCGCAATAAAAAGTATAAGCAAAGGTTTTGTGTCGAAAAGCATTAGAAATGACATAGGCGAAGAACTTACAAGTACACTGAATTTAGTACATATTAGCTACCTAATATATGAAAACTGAAACCTTGATAACCAAAACCAGATGGTAGTTCTTTTTAAGGCAATATTCATGGGAGATTTTAATTTTAAAGAAAAGGAAAGCATTTGCATACAACCATCACCTAGATTTTATATAAAATTAGCCTATTAAACAAAGAATATGAGAGCTACCTTGCCAGCATTCCCGGCAAAAAGGATGACCACAAGAAGCTGAAGCAAAATTGTCACATGGAAGCAAATCAAAACAAATCCCACAAGTAAACTGGTTGGGAAGCAAAAAGATGTGTCAGAGGAACGTAATTTGCAAGGATGAACAATCAGAAGGAACAAGTTTACAAAAAAACACAAGCAAACTTGTAACCTATAGAACTTACTTCGCTAGCATCGGATACGTCTACAACTGGTCTCTCAAACAATCCAACAGATTTTCGTACTCTTTCTTCATCGGAAAACCATTCATCATGCACTTCATTAACATTCCTACAAAACCAACCATATTTGGGAAAACACAATTCAAAAACTATGCAAACAGCTTAACACATGAAATTGCAGCTAAGTAAAGCAGCCACATTCACCTTTCCACCAAAGCCAAATAGTTTACTTGCAATGTTATACAAGGGAAAAGATGCCTTAAAATTAAAATGGTCCATGTAAACTAAGGCTTAAATAGAAAACATACACAAACTTGATATTAAAACCTCAATATTACCAATTATAATGACGGAGCAAAATGATTGCCTCAACTTGTGATAATGAAAGAACAGTTGAAACTTTAGAAATATCATCCTCTTGTCGTTGTTTTATATCTGCTTCTTGCAATACAGTATAACCTAGCTGAAATACTAAATAAAACCATATTAATAATGGTAATAATGCCAGAAATAGTTGCATAAAATTCAATGCATAATGTTTTTTATCTTCCAAACAAGGAATATTTGGAGCTCAGCAATTCTACTATTACTAGAAAGAACATGGAGAGCAAGAAACTAGTGCCCCTTTTCCAGTTCTTTTCATCATTAAAAACGTAAACCCAAAAGTTCTAGACCTCAAACATATAACATGAAGTAACCAGTTTCATCCAATCGTTTCTATGAACCTATTTCATCGTAATGTCAGAATGAAGATGTAATCACGAACTAACTTGATAAGGTATTTAAATTCCAAATAAATAAAATTCAAGAAGAACACTAGCAATGGCAACCCCTTAAGCCAATCACTGCCACTTTAATAACCAAAGCGTTCAAAAATCCCTGAAAATAGTTCACCACCAATATAACGAGCAAAAGATACAAATTTCCAAACATTTCCTTGCATTATCTTCTATTCTTTCTACTTTCTACTTCTAGCAACTAAATTCATTAAAATTTATGTTTCTTCAAAGCTCCATGAAATTTATTCAGAAGCTTCAAATCCAATAACACACTAAAAGCAATTGAATTTAAAAAAAAAAAAAAAAACATTTGACAAGATTACCTTGGGGCGCCGAGAAACCATGGCTCCTGGATCATCGACGTCGTCATCTTCAACCAAACCGTAATCATCATCGTCATCTCCAGCGTCACCGTAATCGTCGTCGTAATAATCGCCGCCGTCGTCGTAATCATAATCATCGCCGTCAAAATCGTCTTCGACGGAGACTGAGTCCTCAATCACGTTATCCTCCGACACCATCCCGAAAACCTAATATGACAAGGCCTTGTTTGGATGGTGAAAGAGGAAAAAGAAAAGAAACGAACAAACAGAGAAAACAAAAAGAAAAAGAAGAAGAAGAAGATTTTGGTGAGAAATGAGATTGACAAACAGTAACCCATGGTCTTTGTGGAGCGAAAATGCGAAGCATGCGGCTCTGGCATTGGTCTCCTGATCATCCGAATTAACGTACCATTCATTTACCTTTGAATTCAACACTTGGGAGCCACACACGCGTAACATGGAAATTTGGTGCTGTTAAAAGGCACCCAGATTTGTGACGACGTTGGGTTTTATATTTCCCGCCTCTTATAACTATACCCGTATATATGTTAATGGGTCTGCCCGTCCGCTCCAGAAGACCCGGCTCGATTTGGGTCTAACTTCAGCAAGAAATAATTTGGTAAAAAGACCTCTCCAGTCCCTTTTAATTTTGAAATTGAGCAAATTAGTCCCTCTCAAAAAAATTGGAGCAATTTAATCCCTGTCAATTTTGAAAGTGAGCAAATAAGGATAATTAATCATGGCATTAATGTCTTCCTTCAATTATACATAATTTTGATTGGTAAAATAACAAATTTAGCCCTCAATGTTTACATATTTTTGTCATTTTGACCTTAATTCTAAAAACTTCAACAAATTCATCCTCAAAATTACACATTTATACAAATGTTGCAGGATAAATTTGTTAAATTAGGATAAATTTGATAGAACGTGTAAACTTTGAAGGCTAAATTTGCTATTATACTTATAAAAATCATGTGCAATTGATGGTAAACATTAACGATGTGATCAATTGTCCTTAGTTACTCACTTTCAAAATTGACCGTGATTAAATTGCTCTGATTTCTTTGAGAGAGACCAATTTACTCAATTTTGAAAATGAAAGAGATTGAGAAATCTTTTTACTAAATAATTTTATATGAATTCAACTTGAATAATAATAAAAAAAAAGATTTAATTATAATAAAATGATAATTTTTTTGAATGGTAAAATGATCTAACATGTCAAGTAAGGCCTGCCCAATAATGATCTGGAGCCTGAATTTTGTTTTACCAAGAGGAAGCTCGACCTAATCAACTTATAGACAACTCTTAAGTAAGATCTAATTTATTTTATTTAAGGTCAAATTCTGCCGTCGATCTTTTTATTATGAATATATTTGAGATTTAATTTTTGTGCTCTAATTTAATAAATTTTAGTCACTATATTTTATGAAAAATTCAGTTTTGATTTGAACAGTAATTAATAACTCCGTTAGGTCAAATTCTGTTATTAATCTTGTATTATATGTATATTATTGATTTAGTCATTATTTTTCAATCTGATCATTTTTAGTTTTTTAGCTTGTCAAAATTTGAAATATGAGTCTTGATTTTAACGATAGTTGTTAAATTTATTAATTAAAATGACATGAACGATAATTTAAAAATACATAAATTTTTTAGGGATATTGAGTTTTTTATAAGTCGAATCGGATCATGAATAAATTAGTATGATATATTTGATCTAAATTATCAATAACTTAATAATAAATTGTAATAGTATCATAATCTACCATGACTAATCTGCAATTTTTAGTAGAATAACTAAAATTGTAAATGATATAAAGGCTAGTTTGGGATATATATTTTTTCAAACCCTTTTAAATATTAAATAACCTCTGAACTTATTAGTATGACATTTCTATATATATTAAATTAAGAAATCTAGGTTACATCGATGCAAAATCAATTTATTTTAAACTTTTTGTAAAAGTAAAAATTTAATATTGGCCTGGGTAAGGATGATAAGCCTGATTTGTCTTATGAAATTCTCCATTATTCTAGGCTAATTTACATTTCAAGTCATAAAAAAGTTATAATTTGATGATTAATATTTTTTAAATTAATTTTAAAGAATTTAAATAAAAACTATTAAAATTGAAAAAGAATTCAAACAAAACAACCCTTTTTATATAAAGAGTCGAGTCTTTAGTGGCCTAAGCCGAGTTTTATTATTATTATTTTTCATGTTTTCAATTAATTTTCTTATATTTATATCAAAATTATTCATTTTGGATTGAAATTGAAGTTATCAAATATTGATTTAAACAATCTTATTACTATGAATAATATTAATTAACCTTAAAGAATGGTTGAGCCAAATATATCAGACACGTAATCCAATTCACAAAATCAAACATTTTTACATAAAAGATTTACATATGTAAGTATTAACTTAAACATCACAAAAGCACAAAATCCAAGCAGACTATACTCATGTAACATTTATATTCACCATACAACCCAAATCCCTCATTCAACTCGAAAAACTTCAGCACCCGGGGTCCGGAAACTAGCGACAGTCGAACTCAACCCTACACGTCGATGTCGTATTTGAAAAGTTGGAAAGAAATACGAATAAAATATTTAGTGATCTGATGAAATCCGCAGTCCAATGATACTAAAAACTGTGTGTAGGTTACTGGAATTTCGATAAAAGGTGAAGCAACTGGGCTCATCTGAGTTTTAAGACTCGGGTGCTGGTGCTGGTGCTGGAGCAGGAGCCTTCAATAGTGGTTGGAGAGCCTTAACAACGATGCTCATGTTGGGGCGGAACTCAGCTTCGTATTGCACGCATAATGCTGCCACAGCTGCCAACTGCAGCAACAAAATGTAACGTAAACAGTTAACAGCTAGTTCAGTGTGGCTGTTACATGTCTTCCGGTGTTCAAACACCAAAAACCCAGAAACATATTTAAGTTACAAAATTAAACTATTGCAAGTTAAGCAGACACGGGAGGAGAGAAGTACCTTGGCAACTCCTTTAGGAGGATACTCTCCCTTCAGTTTTGGATCTACACATTGTTTAACTTTATCTTCACTCAGTCTTGGAGTAGCCTAAATCGAGATAAAGAAATGCTGGTGAATTAGTCAAATTTAAAGCGAATTGGAAAGATCAAGCACTATATAAATGAAACAAAAATGTGCCACTCATTCTAGTCTAGATAAAGAAAAGGAAGATGATTGACAGAAGGAAGAAAGTATCAACTCACCCAGGTAACGAGACTTTGCTGTCCACGCGGCATTGTGTGGTCGACAGGTTTCCTCCCGGTCAAAAGCTCTAGAAGGACAACCCCAAAACTGTAGACATCACTCTTCTGTGTCAACTGTCCAGTCATTGCATACCTGGAAAAGAATTGGAGCCATAATCCATTAAAATCATACATTATATGTGCAACACATTCAGAAAAAATTACACACTTCTGCGAATTCAAGCCTGTAATTATTTACATACAGCTATCAAACCGTAGATGCCTGCCTATCTATTACAAAAGAGGCAGGAAAGAATATCGAAAGCCTAAATAGTGGGGTACCATTTGAGGCAACTTGTGCATGATTTCCTAGATGTTACCCGACAATAGAATCAAACATAATCAGCCACATGCGAGAAGATAATGACTGGTTGGTTCATAGAAAAGTATAACATAAAAAGAGCTTAGAAAGCATACTCTGGAGCATGATAGCCAAAGGTCCCCAAAACTCGAGTAGAATGAAGACGAGCAGCCATGTCAGGAGCCTGGTTTGAGAGGTTAAAATCGGCAATTTTCACTTTGAAATCTTCAAAGAGAAGGACATTGCTAGATCTGATATCTCGGTGTATAATAGAAGGTTGAACCTTCTCATGCAAGTATTCCAAGCCCCTTGCTGCATCAACTGCAATTCTTACCCGTTGCATCCAGTCAAGCACGGGACCTGGTTGTGCCCCTTGAACTCCCTTCCTTCCTAGAGTCGCCAAAAAGAAAGAAGTCAAACAAATCGTGTCTATTTTGTATAACAAGATATTGCCTGAAAAATCTCTATCAGGAACTAATAATGCAAATATGATGACTTCACAAACCATGCAATACGTCATGTAGTGATCCCATTGTAGCAAACTCATATGCAAGCACGCGGAGATTTCCTTCAACACAGTAACCTTGCAACTCGACAAAATTGTCATGCTTTAATCTTGAAACCATTGAAACCTAAACAAAGAAAAATTGTAAAGTTCAAGTGCTATGAAAAAAAGGGGAAGCACATGACACTGTCGCAACATAAATTTGCATTATCAATAAAAATTAAAAATAAAATTGGAAAAGACCATTCTGTCAAATTGCTCACACACCTGGGTCAAAAACTCGACATTTGATTCAGCATCGGAGGAGTCAAGCTTTTTCACAGCAACAGCTTTTCCATTGTCCAAGTTTGCATAATAAACTCTTCCATATGAACCCTCACCAATCAAAGCCTTTGATCCGAAATTGTCAGTCTTTTCTTTCAATTCTTCCAATGATAATGCAGGCACTTCGATAGGTGGTGCTGATTTTTGCACTTCGGCCTTGGGAGGAGCTGCCGCCTTTGAGTTCTTTTGATTCCCTGAAAGCACATAACATCATCAATGACAAATTATAGAAAGAACACAAGCATGCAAAAGGGGCCAAAAAAGATAATAATTGAATAACTGAGCATTAATAAGAAAATTTTTAGTAAAGAACCTTTGTCAGAGACATTCATATTTTAAATAACAACATTAGAATATCACACAACATATGCCATACGTCTTAAGTTTTATTCCAACACTAAGATTTTAACTGAAAAAGAAAGACAACCCAAAATAGTCTTCTTATATTAGCAAGTAAAAGCCAAATCCCTCCCTCCCCAACACGCACAAAGGTAATTATTTTCCAAATTCAAATAATAAGAGAAATATTTCAGAAGTTATTTTTCTCTCGTGCCTTTCCCTCCTAAGAGCACAGGCTATGCAAATAACAAACATAAAGCCTAATACATGCTCAAGAAGGACTAGAATTCAAAAGTTTCCATCATGAAAATTAAATGAACAGCAAATTTGAATTACCAAATCAAGTTAGAATCAAAGCATACCTTCTGTATTATAGTTGGGGCTCCTCAAGTGCTCATTTTCATGTGATTGGTAAGTATCCTCAACCAGACACGAACAGCAAAGCCATCGACGCATTCTTGTTCGTTTCTTCAAATACAAATCGTCAGAATTTTCTAGTCGAACAAAGTAGCCAGGAGGAGGTGCCTGTCCCTGCATAATGTTTTACGAACTCATTCATGGTCCCATTAACAGTGTAGACTTAAATTAAATTATGCTAATGGAAACAAATATATACGAAGAATCCAACATTGTAAGAATAAAGTTCCAATATCAGTAAACAACATGCTTAAATTAAAAACATACAATTAAGAAGAAGCCACTAAAAGAGGTTCAACATGAGGTGGATTTTCAATCAAATTTACATCTTTAACATTCAAATTCATATAAACTAAAGAAAAAAAAAACCATTAAGCATTACCATCAGTCCTTGCCTCTGGTACCTATCTTCCATTAGGCAAATAACAGAGAAATTAAATATCAAAACACAAACAAATAAAAAATTAAATGAAAACCCAGAAATATTAAGCCCACAGTCTAAAATGGGTCGATGAGAATTCACAAAAGAAATCAAAGACTCAAAAGATAAACGAAATTCTTGAACTTTTAGTTGACAAAAAGGAGGAATGAAAAGGGTAATAATGATAGTCGAAGAAAACAGCAGAGACAGATAAGCACACGGAAAGAACAGCAGATTCATAACCAAAAGAAAAGGATTAAAATAGATGAAAATTTGAAAAACAAAAAATGGATTTCTACTATAATAATACCTGGCTTTTCTTCTCTCTAACTTTTTAATTGTTGAAAAATCAGCACTCTTTCTGTTCTAGAATTTGTTGTTAGTTTTTTCTTTTTTCTATTTTTTCGATTTTGTGAAGAAGGATTTAGTAAGAAACAGAAACAGAGAGATGTACAGAGTAACAGAAATTGGCAAGAGTTTTGATGATTTTTGAAGGGTTTTTCTTTTTTAGCTCTTGAATTTGAAAGGGAAAATGAAAAAGAAAACATAAAATGTGACAGAGAGGCAACGTGGGGACAAAGATAATACTAATATTAAAAAATGAAAAAAGGAAATATTCCTCTCTTTGAGGATGGTTTTTTCATTAAAATATATTTATAGAGTTTCTTTAATTATATAAAGGAATTAAAAATGTATCTATTATAGCGGATTGAGTTGCATATGTGTAAAGGCAATTACAAAGCTGAAATTAATTTGTAATTTTTACTGATAATTAAAAATATAATTTTATTATTTTAATAGTTTATATCTTTATAAGTTTTAAAAGATTAAATTAATTTTTTTATAATTTTTAAGTGTTAAAATGTAATTTTATATTTACTAATTAAAAATTTTAATTAAAAATTTTTTTATTTGAAGAGACTGAGGCCCTGCTAGCCCCCCTAACTACTCCTCTGAGGACTTGAGTTTTAGTCGAAAGATGTAATAAAATTATTTAAAAAAGTTATCTATCATAACTAGATTACAGTTTAATTATTAAAAATTATTATTTTTATAAAATAATAAATTTCGGGAGTTTTCATGTTTTTATATAAAATTTTCTATAATTCTTAAAGTAATAAATAAATATTTTAAATAATTTTTTAATATTTTAATTATAGATGATATCCAAATCAGTGTCCATCTTCTTTCATTTTAACTAATAGTGAATTTAGATAAGCGATGCGTTTACTTGTGGTTAGTTTTAAAATAACGATGGCGATAAGATTAGATACTATAACAATACTATCGGGTGAGACAAAAAATAAGTTAAACGTATCGCACTGCACCCACAGCCCATCTAAACCCACCTTAAATAACTAAAGTCTTATTTTTTTATATCTTTTATAAATTTATTATATTTTTATCTAAATTATGCTATAGTCTAATATTATTTATTAATGTCATCGATTTGTTTCGGCTAAGGGCATATGAGTTGAAAAAATAATTAAATTTAATATTTATTATTCAGTTAAATAGTATTAAAAATTTTAAAATACACGTATATCTGTCGAAACTATATATTTAAAATGTATAAGATTTTTTTTTCAAAATAATATATCATAAATAATCAAATTTATTGAAACAAATTAATAATAAGACGTGAAATATATATAATATTAAAATAAAAAATAAATTAAATTATAAATAAAATAAAATTTAAATATGCAAATACATCATATTGTGAATACTTAAATGCATTATAATTATTTATTATAATGTTGTTATCAATCTTAAATTAGTGTTTGATCAATAATATTATCAATATTATGTAAAAATGAATGCAAAATAAAATTAATATATATATAATATTAAAATAAAAATTTAATTTATTAGTTAAGTTAATATTTTATTGGTATAAATGACATTAATCCTAATCCTATATACTTTTATTAATTTTTATAAAGAAATAAAAATTTAAAATAATCTTAAATAATATAATTTATTATACCAATTCAATTTTTTAAAGTGTCATCGTTTATATCTAAATTAACTAAATATATAAAATAAAATTTATTAAACTGCCAAGTAGGCCAATACTCAAATAGTCATAAAAAATTATTATTTTTGGTAATGAAAATTTCTTGACTGTAAACGGCCTTTTCAATTTTTCATCACCAAAACTACAAAGTAGAGTCACCAAAAACAAGCAAAGAGAGTGTGACAGGGTTTAATGAACTTCAACCTTCAAAGCATGAACCCATCATCATCATTTGTGGCTACCAGAGATCAAGCTCTCTCTGTTTTCAACCACCCTTTCTCACAATTTCACTCTTTCCTTGTTTCTAATTTCAAAAATGGCTCCTTTCCATCTCCCATCAATACCCACACAAGAAGGCCAAAGACTCACACTTTGTTTACCACTCCTAAGCGATTCCAACCCATCACTGGTTGTTTAGGTGAGAGGAATACACCTGCAAAGGCACTTAGACAGATTATGGAATCGCCTGGTGCTCACCAAGGCCCTGCTTGTTTCGATGGTCTCAGTGCTAAGCTTGTTGAAAGAGCTGGCTTTCAGTATTGTTTCACCAGTGGTACCTTCTCTTTCCTTTGCTTTCTTTTCCATTTTTTTTTCATTGATTTAGGAATTTCAAGATGTGGGTTTTCTTCAGCTGGACTTGTTGGATCTAAAAGCTTCAATTTTTCTGTTCGTTTGTGATTTGGGTTTCTTCTAATTTTGATGGTTCATGCAAGTTTTGCTTTGAGTTGATAATCCCAAGACTTGTTCTTTGTTTTGAGTTTCTTTGGTTGAATGGTTCTTTAAAATTGGATTTTCCCCCTTTTAATCTGTTATTGTTGTTCCATTACAATTTTCTAAAGTGATAAACGCAATCTTCTGTGAATTTGTCAGTAGTTAGTGCTAACTGATCATTTCATTGATGCTGATTGTTTCGTCATCCAAGGCATTTTGTTTTACTTATGAATCCAGATGGTAGTTTCATTGGACTTGGACCATATATGAATTCATAAGGTTTTATACAGTCAAAAGTTTGTGATTACTACAGTTTTGGTCTTTCTGTTCTTCCTACATGTTGCCTTTTCATTTTACAACACTATTTCTTATATAAGTTGGATGCATTTCCAGTATCAAAATCTGAAATGTATTAGTTTAAACGATTTTTGCTATCCCATTGCTGAACTGTTTTGAGATGGTATGCATATTAACGTCCTTTGCTGTCATCATTAGGATTCTCCATTTCTGCCGCTCGCCTGGGACTACCAGACACCGGATTTATTTCTTATGGAGAAATGGTGGATCAGGGGCAACAAATTACTCAGGCTGTATCGATTCCTGTCATCGGAGATGGTGACAATGGATACGGAAATGCAATGAATGTGAAGAGAACTGTTAAAGGATATATAAGAGCAGGCTTTGCCGGGATCATTCTTGAAGATCAGGTTCATGTTCTGAATAAAAAAGTCATTTTTTGAAATTTTTTTGTTGCTGTATTGACATTACACAAACACTGTACTGCCGTAAACAATGTTATGGTATTCTAAGCAGTTTCTTTTTAGTCCTTGAATTGCTTATTTGGTTTTGTTCATATTTGAGGCTCGGATTTTTATCAAACTTCACTGTTAGGTGTCCCCAAAAGCTTGTGGACATACACAAGGCCGGAAGGTGGTTTCCAGAGAGGAAGCTGTCATGAGAATTAAAGCAGCAGTTGACGCTCGCAAAGAGAGTGGTTCCGACATTGTTATTGTGGCACGAACAGATTCTCGTCAAGCACTGTCTTTAGAGGAGTCACTCTGGAGATCAAGAGCTTTTGCTGATGCCGGAGCAGATGTCCTTTTTATTGATGCACTAGCTTCTAAAGAAGAGATGAAAGCTTTCTGTGAAGTTTCTCCATTAGTTCCAAAAATGGTATAGTATAAGCATCATTTGCATTATAGATTTATTGCATGATAAATTGGATGCCGAGGGAACGTAATGCTTATTCAGTTCTATGCCAGTAGCTTTCTCTTGTTGCCTAAATGTTTGAAAATTTAACATCTCTATTGGCTTTTCGATATGAATTTTCTTGGTATTTGTCAGTGGCATGGGACTTCTATATGACAATTGCTTGTATTTAACATGCACTTGAACTACGCTTGTAAGTAGGCCAATATGCTTGAAGGTGGGGGGAAAACACCAATACTAACTCCGCTTGAACTTGAAGAAATTGGATATAAACTTGTGGCATATCCGCTTTCCTTGATCGGTGTATCCATCCGAGCAATGCAGGTTATGTATCTTCACTTGATTCATGTCTACGAAAGCTCACTTAATCTTGTGTAATATCCATAGTCTTACATCTATGATACAAAAGTTCTGATTTCTTGTGATTCCCACTATACGGATATTTAGTCACAATTTAATTCTTAATACAATGTCGCTTCTTAAAGGCCAACTTCTACAAAATTTGCAGGATTCACTGACTGCTCTCAAAGGTGGTCGTATTCCACCTCCAGGAAGCATGCCATCCTTTGAAGAAATCAAGGAAATCTTAGGTTTCAATAATTACTATGAAGAAGAAAAGAGATATGCTACCAGCAAGTATCAACTATATGCTGACAGAGGTGGGTGCGATTTAGTACTTAAAACCTATATTACCATGACTTAGTGTGAGTGTTCGATAAGGGATGTCTGCCTGACATGGGCATTTTCAATTTTTTTCGATGTTTCTTAATGTATTTGGATTTTGGAGGGTCTTTGGTCAGTTGTACCCCTAAAACATGATAGGATGTCAGACCTTTTGTATTTGTCCTACCTTCTTCGTTGGTATGAGTTGTATGGTATCGCCAATTTGGACTCCCAAATTAATGAATATTGTTGCCGTGTCTTCCTAATCCAATAAACATGGTTTATGTTCAGAGGGCAGTAATGCGTACAGTATACAAAGGGTTCGAGATGACTCGGAACAAAGAGGTCAAAGTCCTCAAGATCCAGTTGTTGAGGTGATAACTCCTGATGTATACACTAAATATGGTGCAGATGGTTCAAGGGATCCTTTTTCTGGAATCTGGTCTCGGACATTGAGAATCAAGATTACTGGAAGAGATGGATTTGAGAAACTTGATGTTAGAGTTCCAGTAAGTCTTCTGCTTTGAGCAAAGATGCCTTATTATTTAGTTAGCGTATCCATCTGTTAACTGAAAATGCGCATACTTGTGTTGGATGCATATCAAAGTCCGTCCAGAGTTTGAAGAACATAGATATAGTTGATATTCTTTAGTCTTTACCTTTTTTTTTTGAAATATGTCCTTTTATCAAAATGATGAAAGCCCTTTTCTTGTTACCTTTTTCTGTTTTTCCCCAGGCCGGGTTTTTGGAAGGAATCACAAATATCGTTCCAGGTATATTTTTGTTTTACGATGTAAATTCACCATGACCAAGTTTTCTTGAAAAGATTAAGGGTGAGGGTTTGATTTCTGTTCTCGACAGCTTTGGGTGGTGTAAACCTCAAGGCATTGTTGGACGATGCTGCTGAGGAAGTAGGGGGGAAGGTATTGTTGGATTTTAACGACACAATGGGTGATCGAATTCAAGTATTTCTTGAGTGAAACCCGATTGTGATCAAGCTTTCAGGAGTCCAAACTCGAAGGTACCTTTTAACCTTATTTGCTTTAATGGTTTGTTAGGCCTGAGATAGAGAAGTATTAATTGTTAACCAAACCTTTCAACAATGGATCGATAGGCCGGAAATCAAGAAGTGTTAGTTCTTAGTCGGAACTTCGTCTGATCTTTGCTCTGCTGAGGCTGCAGGTGTAGGCTGGGAATGCCAATATAAAATGGTAGAAAAATAATAAAGAAAACTAAACATAAGATGTGAGTGTTTGATTCGAGTACTCATGTTTGATCCGAATCTGAGTAACATAGCTCCAAGCCCAGATAGAGTTATGTTCTCTTTATGCTTAATGTCTCGAAAAGTGAGCCGAATCAACAAGTTTAAGACTCGGATTCAAACTGTTTCCATATTTGCTGTTGACACTTCAACTTCTTTCGCAGGTAGTTTTCGGGAGAAATGCGGATGGGATCGCAGAGGTGGCGAGCAGAAAACTAGCAGATTCGCACCATAGTTTAAAGCCTTCCTTAGAATCATCGAGTTTTCGAAAATACTTAGGAACAAATGCAAACTGATCAAACCATAGTTTCTTTATAACATCAAAATAAAAGGCATGCAAGTTATAAGAACATCTTATGGTATCCAATGATGTAAAGCTTTGCACACTCAAGGATGCAAATTGGTTCTCATTAACGATTCCATTTTCTTATGAGCCCAAAATTTTTATACAATTGGTTTATGCAATTTAGTAGTTTAAAGTTCGAATTTAATCATTTCAACTCCGGTTAAGCTACAATTCAACTTTTGAAAATATAAAAATAAAGAATATCGAATATTTTCCTGGATAATTTAAGCCAATCCAAATCGACCAACAATATTATTTAAAAATATATATATATTTTATTTAAATCGGCCATCCAGCCCATCAACTCAAGCTTGCTTGGGTAAGAGATACGACTAGACTCGAATAATGAACAAGTCTACTTCATAATTGAAATTATTGAAGAAAAATACATGAACATTTAATCAAATTCAAGCTCTTGGTATCTTTACATGAAAGTTCTTATATACTTTTTATCAGTGCCTCAAGTTTCAACTAATCTACTGTGTATTTAATTAACAATGAGCACAACAACTGCAATAGACGGTTTATGAAAACCTTAGTTATTATTTGCATCCGCCCAACTAATTTAACATCAAGGACACAAAATTTGAATGAATCAGTGTTTGAAGTTTGAACCCAGGAATGGGGAGGAGCAGAATGGGCTGCGCGTATGATTTAAATCTTTGAAACCATTTTCGTAGGACAAGAATTAGTCCACAAGCGGGCATCTGTATGTGAAATGAGCAAACCTGGACAAATCCTCATCCTCAACTAGGAGTGCCTTCTCCTTTGGCTCGATAGATGGCTTCTAAGCACTCTTTAGCCCTATGAACCTTTGACTGAAGGTAAAAGCTCCCGACCTTTGCGTTCTTCTCGAATAAGACGTCATACTTCTGCAATAAAGTAACAGGAGAAGTTTTAAAGGTTATTCAAGATGAAAGCAACAGAAGAGGGGAAAGAAAAAACGATACATGAAATACTAGCCTTCATTATCTCCTCCCAAGCAGTATCCTCGCTTACACCAAGAATCTGCCTCGCTTCTTGTTCTGTCATGACTTTGCCAGCTCTACGGGCAGCATTTTGTAGTGTCTCATGAGTAACACCGGATTTGGCAGCATCTGCGATGAACTTACTGTTCAGAAGATTGATACATATGAAGCAAACACATGCCACTATAAAAATATTACTAATCATCTCATTATTGCTCATGGTTATAGCTAAAGCCTAAGCACATCTTATTACAAAAGAATGCTGTTTTTGGGCATATATATTTTTTTGATAAGAAAAAGTGGGTATATACACTCATTAGCAAACAACATATGCATGTATGTATATATATATCAGTGTATGTCAAAAAGGAGAATAAGATTTGATTTAGTTCATTATGAAAATATCCCAATAAGCAGCGTCTGCCACAATGATTATAGCAGACAATTGTACTATTTTTAAGATAATATCTTCATAACAATCTATAAAAACAAGGCTACTTTTCAAGTAAAGTAGAAACACAATATAACAGTAGTGAAATAATGAACTAACTTGCAAGTGCTTGCCGGTATGCCTGAACAACAGCACGAGCCAAAATACCCGACCCCATTACAATTAAGTTGGCAAGAATCTTTGCAGCCTACAAAAAAGGATATATGGATAAGAGAAAAAAGAATGATAATATCAATAAAGCAAAAGAGTATAATGAGAATATATATATATATATATATATAAGAATTTTACAGTCATCCATGGCTACAATCTCTCTGATCTATATCCTTATCCTCTATTTCAAATCTGGGAATTCCAGAAATCGGAATCAGAACAAAAAGGCAACGAAGGCAGCTCAACAAAGCTAACTGCAAACAGTTTAATGTTACCTAGAAGTGATTCTATAATTTAAAGTTGCATTTCATGGTTAAATCTAAGGTATTAAAAGAATCACTTTTTACCAGCAATCAACATGTTCTATAATTATTAGGGCCAAAGAATTAAAAAGAAAATCACTTAAGACATCCTGGCTTGGAATGCCATGTTACTCGAACGTGAGAGTGAAGTGTCAGATTTGGGCACGTGTCCCACACAAGCATGTTCAATTTTTTCCATGAATCTGGAAAATGCTTGGAGGGCCATACTACCCATTTCCGTGAATGAGTTGGACATGGGTACTTCAAGGAAAAAGAAGAGTAGACGCAACTGAGTTGGAATGAATATCTGGACATTATACTAAAAGGTCCTCATCTTACTCGAATGGCTTATAATGTCAAAATTAACATAACTAGGAATGAACTTGTATAGCATGGTCATTGGTCACTTATTTTTAATCTCGGTACAACAATGATATTGTCATGGTCATTCTAAAAGTTATGGACTTTAATGCTCAAATTGCTGTTTCGGAAAAACTAGGCACCACACCCAAGTAAGGCCTAAGTAACTAGACGCATTTAACATCAAAACCTATATGAAGCATAGAATTAACTATGCAAGTTTAGATTAATTTCCTCCCATCTATCACAACCAAAAAATATGCTAAAGAAACATAAAGTTACAATCATTAGCAAGACTCGTTCTAGAATTGATATACAATTTACATTCTTAGGTCTTAACATTAAAATCAATATGAATTTAGGTTCATTTCCCTCCAATCTATCACAACCAAAATATGCTCAAGAAACCAAGATTCGAAAAATCTACAATAGACTCTTGTAATAGAAGCATTCAAGCCCTATAACATCAATGTTAAGAAAAAAGATTAAGAGATAGAGGTGATGAACCATGACGCAACTTAAACCAACTTCGCCAAAGGATTCAAATTTTAGGTCCACCAAGAATAAGAATCAAAACCTTTTCAAATTACATTAGCTGCTTGCAAAAAAAAAAAAAAACCCAACTTTATATTGATCCTAAAAGATAGTAAAAAGTTGAACCGGATCAAGTTAACCTAAAATTTGAAAGATTATGTCTAAAGGTTGTTAAAATATTAACCAATATATGGATGCCGATTACCAAAACCTGAATTACCTAAAAACTTCACAAGCCACCTAAACCATCCATATTAGCATTTAGAAAAAAAAATTATTACTTTTTCATTTAATTACTATCCCCCAGCTTATTCTAATTTAATTTAAAACTAATCGTAATAAATAAAAAATTCATGCAATTGAATTGAGAAACAAAATTAGAGAAGGTTAAACAGAAAACGTACCATGGCGGATCAAAATTCGATGCAATCAATGATTACGATGATAGAACACGTTTCTTGCTAACCCAAAAGATAAAAGTGAAAATTTGATTGAAACAATTTCTAAAATGAAAACAGAGGTGGGAGAGTTCGAGAAAATGAAGGAAAATGAGAAATATTGTTTTTGAGCAGTGTTATATATATATATTGATTGGAGAAGAAGCAAAATTACGAGACTTCAATAATTTAAGATCTCCAATCACAATAGGAAATTTCCAATTTTCTTTAAAGAAAAAGTCCAAAATACTTTTGGGCTATCTTCTACTAATAGTTAGGAAATAAACCCAAAAAAGATTTGAGCTTAAAGGCAATTTAGGAAAAAAAGAATCCCATTCTGGCCCAATAAAGCCCAAATATTATAGATACGAGAGAGAGCAAAAGGTCAAAATTTGCTATTAGTCCTAATACTATATGTATGTTGCATGTTTAGTCCCTATACTCCAATCGGTCAATTTTAGTCCAATACATTTTGAATTCTAAAATTTTAATCTTGATACAAACAGTAGTAGTTAAATCTATTAGGTCAAATTATATATTTAGTCCCATGATATGTGCATATGTAAATGAAGGCATACTTTTTCAAATGTTGTTTTGTGCACTAAACTGGTCATGAGTTATTTCCTTGAAGCAACAACCAAATAAATTGATATAGTTTCCCCAGCGGAGGCATTCGACTTACCATAACGATTTTTATGCTTGATCATTTGTTGGGTTGTGGTTTTGCTCGAGGTTGATGAGTAAGCTTTTTGCTATGTCGATAATAATTGTTTTCAGCGAGTCTACAAAAAAGATTCTTTGAATCGAGGTGACTACTCACTTTAATGGTTTGTCTTTTATCGGTGATCAATGATGGAGGTCTGATTCAAATGTTGGCTCAAAACCCCGAAGTTCAGTTACCTCTTAAAACTTAAAAAAAAAAAAAGGAAAAAAGTCGTAACCAGTGACGTGTTCGACGTTTTGCCGCAGAGAGATTCTCACAAATTTCTTTACGACCTACAAGTAGCTACAGCTGTAGCTAGCTATTTCTTTTTGCCATTTGGCTATTTCATGCATGAATGCACAATCATAATCCATCTTAATGTAATTGGATCTTTCAAATAAAAATACAAATGACAAAAGAGTATCGATCTTTTCTTTGACCATGTTTTTTTCATCCCGGTCCTCATCAATAATGTGAGCCGCCTGTAAATTAATAGTGCAAAAGGAAAAAATAGAAAAATTCAAGGATTGAATTGTTAATTATATTAAAAATTATAAGTGTATATAAAATCATTTTAGTATAAGTGGGGTAAGGTATAAATTACTGGCTAAAAGCATAATTAAGGCATATGAAATAGCTTCAAGTTTGCCATACGTGCAATAGACTTGCTTTCTCATTTCACTTTCATATGATATTTTATTCTTCTTTTTTTTCCCTTTTTCATAACTTTAAGTTTTGAAAATATATGTTATTTTATTAGGAGTTTGATAAGAGACATACATTTAAATTTTCAATATGAGAAATGCAAATTATTTGTCATTATATAATTGAAAATTGTTTTATTGAAGTTTAAATTACGACGGATAATATCGAAAAAATAAAATATACAATATTAATTTGATCGTAACGTTAATATTTAAATTTAAGATTTATTTCATATATTTTATGAAAAAATTAATTTATTAGCTTACAATTCGGGTGCAAATAGTACAAGAAAGTCTCACAAAATCACAAATGCATGCCCACAATAAATAGAAACGCTTACACATTTCTGTGCACAATTAAATTAGGTGAAAACCAATATAATTAAAGATGTTATTGAACGATAATTAAACAGCCACTAGGGAAGTTTACCCTCAAGCTTTCTTCCCAAGCCACTTGAACAAATTAAGAGAATGTGTAAGATGGCCACCAAAGAATTGGAAGCAATATGGCTTGGACTATCGAAATTGTAGCTCCCAAATGCAATGTCCAAACTCTTATTCAATGGACTTGAAAATCTTTCATGACCAAATTTTCTCTCCTTGGTGCCTTTTTTTATTCTTTTTGAGAAACTAGAACCTAAAATTTTAATTTAAAAATAATTTAGAATATTAAGTTAATTGTTAGATGATCATTAGTTAACTATAGGTTTGACTAAAATTTTACTTACATGAACGTTGCGATTTTGTGGTTGATCTTTCTAGACTCAATAGTGAGTTGGCGGTGGAGGAGAAGCGTAAATATAGGCTGGAGGTGGAGGTGATTTCATTGGTGGGGGAGGTGAGTGATAGTAGTATGGGGGAGGGGGTGAAGGTGATGGAGGAGGTGGAGACTTGTAATAGTAGGGTGGTGGTGGAGAGTGGACCGGTGGTGGTGGAGATGGTGATGGGGGAGGTGGAGATTTGTAGTAGTATGGTGGTGGTGGTGATGGAGATGGAGGTGGTGGAGATTTGTAGTAGTAGGGAGGAGGAGGAGATGGCGATGGGGGAGGAGGAGATTTGTAGTAGTATGGTGGTGGTGGTGATGGAGATGGGGGAGGTGGGGACTTGTAATAGTAGGGTGGTGGTGGAGAGTGGACTGGTGGTGGTGGAGATTTGTAATAGTAGGGAGGAGGTGGAGATGGTGATGGGGGAGGTGGAGATTTGTAGTAGTATGGTGGTGGTGGTGATGGAGATGGAGGTGGTGGAGATTTGTAGTAGTAGGGAGGAGGAGGAGATGGCGATGGGGGAGGAGGAGATTTGTAGTAGTATGGTGGTGGTGGTGATGGACTTGGAGGAGGTGGAGATTTGTAGTAGTATGGTGGTGGTGGTGATGGTGATGGTGGAGGAGGGGAGTTATAGTGGTAAGTTGGTGCTGGAGCCTTCACTGGAGGAGGTGGTGATTTGTAATAGTATGATGGTGGAGGGGAATGGACTGGTGGTGGTGGGGACTTGTAATAGTAAGGGGGTGGGGGAGATGGAGAAGGAGGAGGTGGTGATTTGTAGTAGTATGGTGGTGGAGGGGAATGAATTGGCGGTGGTGGAGATTTGTAATAGTATGGCGGTGGTGGAGAGTGGATTGGTGGTGGTGGAGATTTGTAGTAGTATGGTGGTGGTGGAGAGTGGACTGGTGGTGGTGGGGACTTGTAGTAGTAAGGTGGAGGTGGAGATGGCGACAGGGGAGGAGGGGATTTGTAGTAGTATGGAGGTGGTGGTGATGGAGATGGAGGTGGTGGGGATTTGTAGTAGTAAGGAAGAGGAGGAGATGGTGATGGTGGTGGTGGGGACTTGTAGTAGTAAGGTGGAGGTGGAGATGGCGACAGGGGAGGAGGGGATTTGTAGTAGTATGGAGGTGGTGGTGATAGAGATGGAGGTGGTGGGGATTTGTAGTAGTAAGGAGGAGGAGGAGATGGTGATGGTGGAGGAGGGGAATTGTAGTGGTAGGTTGGTGCTGGGGCTTTCACTGGAGGTGATGGTGATTTGTAGTAGTATGGCGGTGGAGGAGATGGTGAAGGAGGTGGAGGTGATTTGTAGTAGTATGGTGGAGGTGGTGGAGGAGAAGGTGGTGGTGGAGACTTGTAATAGTATGGTGGGGGTGGAGAGTGGACTAGTGTGGGTGGAGATTTGTAGTAGTATGGTGGAGGTGGTGGTGACTTGTGAACATAGGTAGGGCTTGGTGGTGGTGGAGAGGTATAATAGTAAGGAGCTGGAGTAGGCTTTGGCTTTGGCTTCTCACACTCCTTGTAAGGGGTCTTTGGAGCATAGGCAAATGGCTTAGCCTTGAGCACAACCTCATACTTGTCCTTGGACTTCACCGTGAGCATGGCACCCTTGTTGCCCCCATGTAGACTGGTAGCAATGTTGCAAGATGAACCCTTGGGTGGGGCATGGAGCTTGGCCTTGCATGCCTCAGCTCCATATTTGGCATAGTTAAATCCTTCAACTGTGATGCTAAATTTTCCATTGATTTTGGTTTTTCCGTAAGCTGTGATCTCCTTTTCTCCAACCTTGCAAGTCACTTCCACAACAGCATCTGCTCCATGTGAAATAATCAAAGTCAATCACCATATTTAGCATCAATTTGTTGCGAAATGTCAACCAAATTCTGTACCATGTATATACTATATTTTTCTTATGTACCAAAAAAGCAAGCATATTTAGCTTTTCATGTGTCTATGTGCTGCCAAATGGGATGACAGAAACGGTAAATCAACCAATTTTTATTATTTTAATAGGAAATTATGATCTGATTATAGGATTTCTATTCAAAATTCTTCACTTAATTATTTAATCTAACAAGCAGGCTTGTCATTTCTTAATTAGATACAATTACAAAAGAAATAAATAGACAAGGACTTTCTTTTCTTGCTTAACCTAGGTTTTTTTTTCTTTTAATTTAATTTTTTTCGGTAAATATATATACATACTGATTCCTTAAAATTATTACAATATTTACATGGTTTAAATTAAAATATTAAATATATAAAATTTTAACTTCTAAAGTACATGATATATGTCAGGGTTCCGCGAAAATCTAAAAGTAAATTTAAAAGAAAAAAAATGAAAGCTAATTTACATGCAAATGTAAAATAATATATATATATATATTAACAGATGAATCAAAGTTGGACATTTAGAAATTGGAAATGTATGAGAAAATTGTACCTTTGAGATGTCTCTTGTTGTGCGATTTTACTGGATAGCTCCAGTCATAGCACCTGTAGCAGTAAACTTTACCAACGACCTTGACTATGAGTGGGTGGGGGTGGGGGTGAGGGGCGGGATGATATGGAGTTGGAGGAGGTGGAGATTTGTAGTAGTATGGTGGAGAGACGTAATGCGGAGGAGGTGGCGGAGACTTATAGTAGTAAGATGGTGGAGGAGATGGTGAAGGTGGTGGTAGAGACTTGTAGTAGTAAGGAGGTGGTGGAGATGGTGATGGTGGTGGGGGAGACTTGTAATAGTATGGTGGCGGGGGAGACTTCACTGGAGGTGGTGGCGACGTGTAGTAGTAAGGTGGTGGTGGAGATGGTGAGGGTGGTGGTGGAGATTTGTAGTAGTAAGGAGGTGGTGGAGATGGTGATGGTGGTGGTGGAGACTTATAATAGTAAGGTGGGGGTAGTGAAGGAGAAGGTGGGGGGGGAGACTTGTAGTAGTATGGTGGTGGGGGAGACTTCAGTGGAGGTGGTGGGGACTTGTAGTAGTAAGGTGGTGGTGGGGAAGGAGATGGAGGTGGCGGGGATTTGTAGTAGTAAAGAGGAGGTGGTGATGGGGACGGTGGTGGTGGAGACTTGTAGTAATATGGAGGAGGTGGAGATGGAGATGGGGGAGGTGGGGACTTGTAGTAGTATGGAGGAGGTGGGGAAGGAGATGGAGGTGGTGGGGATTTGTAGTAATAAGGAGGAGGTGGTGACGGGGACGGAGGTGGTGGAGACTTATAGTAATATGGAGGAGGTGGGGATGGGGACGGAGGTGGTGGAGACTTGTAGTAGTACGGGGGAGGTGGTGATGGGGATGGTGGTGGTGGAGACTTGTAGTAGTATGGAGGAGGTGGTGAAGGGGATGGTGGTGGAGGAGACTTATAATAGTATGGAGGAGGAGGTGATGGAGACGGTGGTGGTGGAGATTTATAGTGGTATGGAGGGTTCACTTCATGTTTCGGTGGAGGTGGTGGTGACTTGTACACATAAGGTGGTGGTGGAGAAGGTGAAGGAGGTGGTGGAGATTTATACACGTATGGTGGTAGGGGAGATGGAGAAGGTGGTGGAGGTGACTTATACTCATAAGGTGGTGGAGAAGGTGAAGAGTATACATAACTATCAGCCGACGCGGCACCTACATTACTCGCAATAGCAACGACAACAACAGCCAAAGCCCCCAACATTTGGGACCAAAACCGACCTCTGGCAGGGTCGCCCCAAGGAGCAGTCATGAATGGTCACTCAAAAACACCACCCTCGGCGGCCAATGTGGTGCAGATTACTAGACTACTTCTCCCTGTTTGTAAGGGAAGGGAAAGAGAGAAAGATTTGGTTAAAGCCAGCATGAAATGGAAACTGTATATATAGTTGAAAATAGTTGTTGATAAAGAGCTGTCACTAATAGACTAATTCAATGGATTTTATTTTTTTTTATTTTCACAAGCTGGCTTCTTAAAAAATTAAATTTTAGATCTTCATGATTTTGGGATTCCTCCTATGAGCAGTCCACAGATTATTTCCAACTACTCATTTAGTCTATGATGTTATAATCTTTAATATCTTTCAAATCAATATTTTTTTATATTTATTACATTATTATTAAAAATTTTATTAAAATTGTTTATGTAATCAAATTAATCAAAATAATGTTATAAGGCTAAATTAATTTTTTAAATATAATAAATATTTTATTATATTTTTGTAAGAAACCCTACTCATAAAATCTGAAAACTACATTAATAAAATAACAAATGACTTCTCTTAATATAATATTTATATAATCTTTTATTACTTCACATTATGGAAAAATTCTAACACTCCTTCTAAGAAGAAAGAAAACAAAAGAGAGGCTGCCGCTTTGCTGGAAAAGTATTTAAATCTCTTCTGAAGTTTATTTATTAAATAAATTTTAAATTAAAAAAGACACATAATTATTATTTAATATTTTGTTTTTGTAATATTTAGCACTTTTTATTCAATAAGTTTCGATTAAAGTAATAAAAATCTAATAATTATTAAATTATTAAACTGTGTTATATTTTAATATAAGCATATATTAAATATAATGTAATTTTCCCTTAATATATAAGTTTATTTCTAAAAAACTATCATAAAATATAATTACATTTTTATTTTGTCTTCTCTTTTGCTCTTTATTTTTTTTTTAGTATTTTTTTATTAGTAAATTTTAAACTTATTTAATTCAATTAGGGATAAATCTCAAAATTGTACATAAACTTTGATGCAATGTGCAATTTAATACATGATCTTTGATTTGTTGTAATTAGGCACATGAAACTTTATTGTGGTTCAAATATATACATAAAATTTTGATTGTGATTTAACTATACACATTAAAAGAAATAAATTCCTCACTTTCTTTTCATATTAGATAAATATAATTATTTGTACGTGCAACATATAAACATAAAATGGTGCTATATTGATAATTATTTTAGTGATTTGTGAAAGTCGAAACAAATCAAAATTTCATGTATAATATTGCACATTTAACTAGAATTTATGTATAATTTTGAGATTTATCCCCTTTGATTATATATATTAACTTTGGGATTAATTCATTTTCTCATTATTTTTGTGTTTCGTGTTTTCGTAAATTTATTTTTCTATTAAATCCTTCTAAATAATGGTAATATATTAATTTTAAATAAAATTTTAACAAACTCATCTCAATGTTAATATATAAATGAATTAAGGGTTAGTATTTAGGTACACAAGCAGTCTTAAAAAATTATTATGCGTTTTTTTTTTTTTAAATATTTACTATACCTCTATAGGATAGTGTCAACCCATTAATCTTCTTTGTGGAGTCTAAAAATTATACATGAATCAAGCCCAAGCCCAAAATTAACTTGCCTCGGCTCGTTTTGACAACCCATTTACTATTCATCTATTATAAATATTAAAAAATTGCATTAATATTTACAATTTCTATATTTAAATTTAAATTATTTAATTTAAATTGGGGTTGCAGTTGCTTGAGGTGTAAAATTCTTTATTTAAGTCAAGTTCAAAACGAATTGGGCTTATCGAATCAAGCAAGCCACCTAAACCATGATAGATTTACTTGTAGTTAAATATATATATATTTGAAAATTCAATTCAATTGTTAAAATTTCTAAGTTGATATAATACTTAAAATTACTCATAATCTATTTCAACCCTTAAATAGGAGGATAAACGTACTTCAATACGCTCGAATCCATATCCTCCTACATTAAAATAATAATAGTGAAAAAAATAATGAAATAAATAACAATGATAAAATTATATTTTTATTTAAAGGGGGGTTATGTGATTTTCTTCAAAGGGTAAATGAGTATTTTTCAAATTATATGGATAGATGTATTCTACATCAAATCCAAAAGGTAAGTGTCTTATATTTATTATTATTATTTATGGAGAATCACAGCCCTTCGATCATGGTTTAATTAATCTTATAACTTCCATTTAATTTTATAATCAAAGTGATCAAATTTCGGCCAAATGCTCTACTAACAATTCACACATAGCTTTTTAATTTGACCAATTAAAGCAAAGCTAATTATTAAGGAAGTAAATTCCAGAAACAGATATATAATTTACCCACAAGTTATTTTTTTATTATTAATGTTTTTATTTTTATTATATTTACATTTTTTAAATTCTTCAAATATTGCACGTTTATAGCATACTCAAATGAATGCACGTCTATAGGCACCTTCCTTTCACCATTTGCAATACTTTACTTATTTAAAAAATAATTTACTATTTGTCCACATATTCCATTTCCAAATCGTTTCCTCAATTATATGGCAATGGCATGTGAAATTCAGTCAAGTCGTCTTATAGTAATTCAACGGATCGGGATAGGTTGGTCTTATAGGAATCCCAATAGACAATGGATGTTCGGGTGAGGTTGACATATTGGGAGTTGATTCGATGTTAGAAGTTGAACTTCATATTATTGTAGAGGGTCTTCGATTGACGTGAGAAAGAGAGATACATCGATTTGTTATTAAGAGTGGTAGTAAAACGGCGATGGATTTAATATTAAGAAATAAAAAAAGGGGTAACACTTGAATAGGATTGGAGATATGTAATTCAATGACGAAGGATTGGTATGTTAAAATTCAATTTGTGCCAAGAATAGTAAATATGACAACTGATACTATAGCCAAGGAAATCAGAGGACACACAATGAAATTAATTGTTTTTGTTCAATCGCCTCTGACAATACATAATACAATTTTTCATGATAAAGTACTAAGCAAATTAATTTTTAGCTTCTGTTGAATACTACTATTCAACTTCCTTTGTACCAAAAAAGACATAATTTTTTTTTATTTTAATAACTATATATTTTTCATAATTATTTTTTTATGAAAATATGTTTTATTATTTAAAAACAATATAAATTATGTTACACCGATTCAAACGTAAATTAGAGATCCATGAATATATCTATTTGTATTATTTTAACAAATTTGTTCTAAAATCGTTGCGTGTAAGAAATCATAATTCAAATCCTTAGCTCCCACTGACCAAAATTACTTCAATGCCATAAATTATATTTTGGAGTTGTCTGGTTTGGTTTTATTATTTAAATATATAAAATATTATTTTTATAATATTTTTATTAAGTAATAATTCGAGCTTCTTAAAATTAAAAAATATATTTTTGAGGAAAGTCCCAAATTAAATATGTAATATATAAATGGAAGTCAACTTCTTATAAGCTAGCTTTATTTGTTACATAAATTAGCTGTCACATTGTTGAATATGATAATCAATAAATTGCACAATTAATATTCTGTCAGAATAATTAAATTTTCTATTTATTTTATTTAAGCGATGTGGTTAATGTACACAAATCTAGATGAATTCAGTCATTTACTTTCATAAATTAAATCCCAAGTTTAAACTACAAAAACAAAAAATAAACCATCTTTTCTCTAATAAGGTCAATGCCTTCTTAAAAATAATTAGTAATTTTTATATAGGGTAAAGTATTAAAATACTTAATTTTGTTTGTATTAGATTACATTTTAATATTTATGTAATCTTATTGTAATATTTTAGTGACTAAACCGTTAATTATTGTTAACAGTATAACGGTAAACTGATGTGACATGTTAAACCATCATTTTAAATAAAATTTAGGTTAAATTATACAATCGGTCCTTATATTTTTCATTTTAAGCAATTTAATTTTTTTTCTATGTTTTTAAACTTTTTTTCTATTCTCTTCTGCTTCTCCCTCTATTTTCCTCCCTTCTCCATTTCTTTTAACATAGTTTTTTTTTTTTTATGTTTTCTATTTGTTAAAACTAGTCCCTATACTTTTATTTTGTTATTTAATTTTTCTTGTATGTTCTATTTAATGTTCCTTTTGATTAGTTTTTAATATATTTTTCCTTTTGATTAGTTTTTAATATGTTTTTAGGTTAGGGTAATAATTTTGTATTGATCTTCAATGAAACTCAAAATAAAGATTTTTTTAATTTTTTTTCACTTATTATAGACAATTATGAATTGGAGTTTCTAATATTTTATAGTTATTGTTGAAGCTATATAAAGGATCCAAAAATGGATTATTGTGGTGATTTTATATAATTGTTTAAACCTAATATTTCAATGAAGGTTCTCATAAATCTGGTTAACCCTTCTAATCTCATTAGGGTTAGCTTTGGCATCAAATGGGTAAGCAAATCAATGTCTTTGGTAGAATTTAGCCTGGTGTCCTATTATATATTGAAGAAGAATCAGCATTTATTAATTCAATAGGATCAATTTTATTCATCTTGCAGTAATCGAAAACGGTCTATGGGTTTACACACAAAGTATGTAATCAAATATATTTGGATTTAACAAATAAAAAAATAAAAAAATTAAATTGTTCGAAAAAATAAAAGTATATGGACTAGTGTTAACAAATGGAAAACATAGAAAAAGTAAATTAAAAGAAATAGAGAATGGAAAATAAAGAAAAAAAAAGTTAAAAGAACATAAAAGAAAAGAATTAAATTGCTCAAAATAAAAAAATATATAGGGACCAATTGTATAATTTAACCTAAAATTTTCATTTAAAATGATGATTTAACGTACCACGTCAACTTACTGTTACACTATTAACGACAATTAACGGCTCAATGACTAAAATATTACAACAAGATAATATAAATGACTAAAATATAACCTGAGATAAAACAAAAGTGACTATTTTGATAATTTACCTTTTCATATATTAATGCAAGCAAAATTGTAGAAAAAAAGTTAATTAATTAAACTTTATAACTTACGAAATTAAAAAGATTTATACAACAATTTTGTTAACTATGAGATGATTAAAGAATGTATTTATATATTAAAGACAAAAAATTAATTGTTGAGGTCATGAATGGACTGCTTTCATCAAACCCTTTTGGTTGTATACTTAATTTGCTCTATTCATCTTCACCGAACATCGTCATCATTCACCTGTTTCTAGCCCTTTTTGTGTATATATATTTTTTGAACAATTATGGTTTTTAATTACATAACATGGCTTTTTTTTTTCCATGACATGCAATTGTAGTATCTTACTAAACTTCGAATCCATCATATATTAGATTAATTTTGTAAAATTATGCGTAAACAAAAGGTTTACAATATGAAAAAAATTAGAAAGCATGTTGATAAATAAAATTTATTTTTTTAAGTTGCCGGAATGTTAATCGTTATAGTTTTAGTTGTTTCTTTTAGTTTTATTTTTGAGAAGTTTTGAAGTAGGTTAGATTATTTGGGGAGAGTTTTTGAGGACATCTAGCATTGTTGTTGTTTATCAGAGTTCTTTGTCGGCGCAATCCAATAGTTAGCAATAGCACAACTAAGGTGTTGTTATTAGCAGTTGTTCACAGTAATATATCTTTAGTAGTTTTGTTGGTACTACCAGTTTTGAAACAACTGAATTGTTGCTTTTCAAAAAAAAAAAAATCGATGTTATCCTAATCATCACAATAATTAAAATTACTTATTTTAAAAATTAATTATTAAAAATCTTAAAATCAAAGAAACAAAATTTAAATTTAAACATATTTTAAGTCCTTTAATAATAATTGCCGATTGAGTTTTAACTCGATTGGCATGAGTATTGTTGTCAATGCAAGGGTGTGTTCAAATTTAATAAAGCGCATTATCCTCTTATTTATGAGTTAGGGGTAGTTTTAGGCATTGTGTTAAAAAAATAGATATAATCAAAACTTACAATAAAATTGTTCAAAAAATCCCTTAATAATAACTTTAAAAATATATATTTTTATTACACTTAAATACCGTTAATTTTATTTTGTTACCAAATAAGCTCTTTAATTATTATTTTTGAAATAAGAGCTTATTAGGTTATGAAAAAAGGACTGATTTGATTACAATTAAAATATATGAACTCATTTAAAGAAACAGTGAAATGATTTTTTATTAAAAAAAGGTGATTTTTTTTATAAATTTTATTTTAATTTTTCACCGGTGAAAAAATTAATAGATTCCCTAGTATTAAGATGTATAAGACAAATAAAAGAAATAAAAGACACGTAAAGCTGAATAAATTTTCAGTAGGAAGAGGAGGCAGTCAAGTAGATAGCGTATTTAGAAAGGTATACAGAGGCATTTGTCAATAAAACCAATTATTGGTTTTGATATCTATAATTAATGCTTCTATAAAATGTTATCAGTGACAGTCGTTAATTATTTATAGGGATAAATCATATTTAGTCCCTAAATTTAGTAAATCTTTTTAATTTAATCCCTAATTTTTTTCATCCATGTTAGTCTTGAAACTTGATTTTTTTTCTCAATTTTGTCTCACAACTTGGATTTTATTAAACTGTAATTATGTGACACTCTGAGATTGTGCCACATCGTCACCTGAAAATTAAAGAAATTATAAAAAAATTAAAAAGGAATTCCAATAATGACGTGATGTAATCTCGAAGTGTAACGTTATCGTATATTGACGAAATCTAAGTTGAAGGATCAAATTAAAAAAATCTGCTAAAATTTGAGATTAATGTAAATAAATAAAATTTAAAAATTAAAGTGTATAATAAAGGATAATGTTATTTAATTTAGTAAGGCATATGCATGCATTTAAGGAGGCTGTCTTAATGGAATAATAATTAATGAATGAGCTTATATCTATGTTTTGGAATCCTCAAAGTTGGATAGTCCCTTTTAAACCCCAAATTGGACCTGTAAAAATATTATTATAGGCCGAGTTTACTGGCTAAGGTTTATTTATTTATTTTTGGAATTTACTGGTTAATGTTGATCTGGGGAAAAAATGTTCTAATGTCCAACCTAATTGAAAATTGAACCAACCAATATAAATTTAAAAATTCTTACGTAACATCCTATTCATATTTATTAATCTATTGCTTGAGTTACAATTAACTTAAAACGGTAATTAATAATTAAATAGTAAAATAAGTAGCCCTAAATGGATCATAAGATCAGCATCAAATCAAATAAGATACCCCCACGCCCCATTTTTCACATGCATGCCATAAATTTTTAGCAACCACTTATTTCTGTTAACATTAATTTAGATAGAGATTAGAGAAATTAGGGTTTTTTACCTCAATATTATAAAAAAAAATTATACACCAAAATAGGTTGTCAGCCAGATTAATTACGAAAATGATATGTTTTTTTAAGTCGTGCCTACCTGACAGGCACAACCGATTTTTTTAATATTAAATTTTTTTTCGTTTAAAAAATTATTATTATATTATTTTTTAATATTTATATTAATATATATGTAAAAATACGAATTTTATACGGGTAAAAAATACTCGAAACGGGTCGAGCCTATCAGGTAGGCACAACTAGTCGTGCCTGACAGGTAGGCACCACACCCCCTGCTGCTGCCTTTCCCCTGCATGCTGCCCATTTTTTCTCATGCATGAGTCTTATCACTCATGGAAAAAAAAAAATTTATGGGGGACCTTATAAGCATGGTCCCCCCCATATTGAAGCACCGGCTGTGAGAAAGAAAGGAGAGAAAGGAGAAGGAGAAGAAGAAGGAAGAAAAAGAAAAAAAAGGGTAATGTATTATTTTAGTAATTTATTATAAAATTATAGTGTTTTGTGAGTTTTTAGTAATGTAAATTTTTTAAAAAAAATTGTATAATTATTTTGTTAGTAGTTTATGATTAGGTTATAAATTATTAGTTTTTTTTTGTATTTTGTTATAGTTATTTGTTTTGTTAATAATTTATGGGATTAGGTTACAAATTGTTAGTGTTTAGTGTATTAGTGTGTTGTGATTTTTTTAGTAATAATATATTTTTTTAAAAATAATTTTATAGTTGATTTGGTTATATAAATTGTTAGTGTTTAGTAGTTTAGTGTATTAGTGTATTGTGATGTTTTTAGTAATATATTTTTAAAAAAATAATTTTATAGCTATTTTATTAGTAATTTAAGATTAGGTTATATAAATTGTTAGTGTTTAGTGGTTTAGTATATTAGCGTATTGTAATTTTTTTAGTAATATATTTTTAAAAAATATTTTTATAGCTATTTTATTATTAATTTAAGATTAGGTTATATAAATTGTTAGTGTTTAGTGGTTTAGTGTATTAGTGTATTGTGATTTTTTTTAGTAATATATTTTTTAAAAATATTTTTATAGCTATTTTATTAGTAATTTAAGATTAGGTTATATATTGTTAGTGTTTAGTGGTTTAGTGTGTATTAGTGTATTGTGATTTTCTTTTTTAGTAATGTATTTTAAAAAATAATTTTATAGTTATTTTGTGTTTGTATATGATTATAAATTGTTAGTGTTTATAGTTTAGTGTTTTGTGATTTTTTAATGTAATTTTTATATAATGTAATTTTATATTATTATATATTTATTTGATAATTTTTATTGATTTATTAAAATGTTGATTAAATTTGTTGTTACATAATTTTATAGGTTATTTAGAAGTTCTTCTAATTAGGTATGTTTCTAGTTCCTTTTTTTTTAATTCGTATGTTTTTTATATTTAGATAGTTTATATGTTTTTAATTATATTATTATTGTTATCTAACATAAAAAAAATTGTAGGTAAAAAATGAGAAATTATGAGATATTTACTGTGTTTATTTCTAAAATTTGAAAAAATTTATTGTATCTTTTGAAATAAGAAAAAATGAATTCAATTTTTTTTAATTGCAGATCTGTAACAAATGGGTTCTTTGATTGATAATACAAATCACATATCAAGTACCATTAAGGAGATGGTAATATAATTTTTATTTCATAGTCATGTTATTTGTTGAATTAAATTATATTTTATTAATTATTTCGCTAATATAATAATGTCAGGAGTCGTACCGCGTATTGAGAGGCCGTGTCAATAGTATAGGGTTTCAGCCAGATGAACGCCTAATACCGTTCTTGGAGTTAGCCGGGTTCGGATCAGTAGCATTGATCCAGACTTTTGATCTGCGATATGATTTGATTTCCGCTTTAGTCGAGCGATGGCGTCCGGAGACCCACACATTTCATTTGCCCTGCGGGGAGTGGACCATCACTCTAGAATGTTAGAATTAAGTGACCCTAATTCTTATTTAAATAAAATACGATGGAAAATAAAATAAAAGTAAAATCCATATAGAATTAGACTTCTTTTATTTTATTTTAGAATAAGGTTTTTTAAACCTTATTAAACTCCATATATTTTATATTTACTAGGATAAGGTGTTTCAATCCTACTAGAATATGGCTTTACAAGCCTATAAATAGACATAGTCTATTCCTTTTGTATTGATTCAAATTTTTGACATAGTGAATTTTCTTCTCCTCTGCCCGTGGTTTTTTCCCGAAAGGGTTTCCACGTAAAATTTTGTGTTCTTTATTTTTTATTTTATTTTATTTTTTTCACAATTGGTATCCGAGCTTCCGGGTTGTTCATCTCAATCACGGTAATGGCGTCTTTGAAATATGAAATTCCATTGTTGGATCGCAACACCAGATTTGCGTTGTGGCAGATTAAGATGCAAGCAGTTCTTGCGCAGATGGATCTGGAGGATGCCCTGCTAGGGATAGATAAGATGCCTTCGACATTAACAGATGAAGAGAAGAAGCGTAAGGATCGAAAGGCATTAACACAATTGCATCTGCATTTGTCCAATGAAATTTTGCGGGATGTGATGAAAGAGAAGACCGCCACGCATTATGGAAGAGGCTAGAACAAATATGTATGTCGAAAACTCTAACAAGCAAGTTGCATATGAAGCAAACTCTTTATGCTCATCGTTTGGAGGAAGGTGCGTATGTACACGAACACTTAACAATGATGTTTAAAGAAATTCTCTCAAACTTGGAGGCCATGGAGGTTCAGTATGATAAGGAAGATCTAGGGTTGATTCTACTTTGTTCGTTGCCTCCGTCTTATTCAACCTTTAGAGACACGATTTTATATAGCCGCGAGTCTCTCACGGTTGATGAGGTTTATGATTCTTTAACCTCGTATGATAAGATGAAACATCTTGTGGTTAAACTCGACTCTCGGGGAGAGGTCTCATTGTTCGTGGGAGACAAGATCGGAATACGATGATGATCGTGGTAGGACACAGGAAAGAAATCATCGTGGTAAATCTAAGGGTAGATCAAGTCTTCAAATAGAGGTAAAACTTGTAACTTCATAAGAAAAAGGGCACATTAAATCTGAGTGCTATAAGCTACAAAATAAGATTAAAAGGGAGGCTGCATGAATCAAAGGAAAACAACCGAAAAATTCTCGTGAAGGCGATGTTGTAGAAGACTACAAATGATGGTGAACTTCTAGTCGCTTACATCAATGATTCTAAAGTAAGTGAGGAGTGGGTACTTGATTCAGGCTGCACCTTCCATATGAGTCCCAATCGGGATTGGTTTACAACTTACGAAACAGTGTCTAAAATGTGTTGTTTTGATGGGAAATAATGCTTCATGTAAGATCGCAAGTGTTGGAACAATTAAAGTTAAGATGTTTGATGGAGTTGTCAGAACACTTAGTGACGTACGGTATGTTCCAGAATTGAAAAGAAATTTAATTTCATTGAGTACTCTTGATTCAAAAGGGTACAGATACACAGCTGAAAGTGGGGTTTTAAAGATTTCCAAAGGGTCCCTTGTTGTGATGAAAGGGCAAAGAAAAACTGCCAAGTTATATGTTTTGCAAGGTTCTCATCATATCGGTGATGCAAATTGTCGCTTCCTCTTCCTTGTCGGATGATGATATTACTAAACTTTGGCATATGCGCCTAGGGCATATGAGTGAGAATGGCATGGTAGAATTGAGCAAAGAGAGACTTCTTGATGGGCAAGGAATTTGCAAACTGAATTTACTGTGAGCACTTTGTGTTTTTGGGAAGCAAAAGAGAGTTCGATTCACTAGAGGAATCCATAACACGAATGAAACGTTGGAGTATATTCATTCTGATCTGTGGGGACCATCCAGAGTGCCTTCGAGAGGTGGAGCTAATTATATGCTAACCTTTATTGATGATTTTTCTAGAAAAGTTTGGGCGTTCTTCCTGAAGCAAAAAAGCGATGTGTTTTCCGTATTTAAGTCTTGGAAAATTATGATTGAAAAAGCAGACGGAAAACAGATAAAATACCTCCGCATGCATAAATGGCTTGAGTTACGTTACGATGAGTTTAATAAATTGTGCAAGTCGGAAGGATCGTGAGACACTTGACGATTCGTCATACTCCACAAAGAAAAACGGCGTTGCGAGCAGAATGAACGAACGATCATGGAGAAGGTTCGATGTATGTTGTCAAATGCCAACTTACCGAAGTCATTTTGGGCAGAAGCAGCCTCTACTGCATGTTTTTTGATCAACCGATCCACATCCGTTGCCATTGAGAAAAAGACTCCACAAGAGGTATGGTCTGGTAATCCTGCTAATTATTCTGATTTAAAGATCTTTGGGTGTCCTGCGTATGTTCATGTTAATAATGGAAAATTGGAACCGAGATCCATTAAATGTGTTTTTCTTGGTTATAAAGTTGGTGTAAAAGGGTATAAGTTATGGTGTCCTGAAAATAGGAAAGTTGTGATTAGCAGAGATGTTGTTTTTGATGAAACTGCTATGCTTCCTAACTTATCTCTTAAAGACTCTTCCAATAAAGAAAATCAAAAGCGGTGGAGCATCAGTTAATACAGTCGACTCCTCAAGTCGAGACAAAAATTGAAAATAGAGTTGCTTCTTCGCCTCAATACTCTATCGCCAAAAACAGCAGAACTAAAAGAGAAATTAAACCTCCAAAGAAGTATCTTGAGGCCGATCTAGTTGCTTATGCTTTAAATGTGGTGAAGATATAGATGCGAATCAAGAGCCATCAAATTATTCTGAGGCGATTAGTGTGAAGACTCAGAAAAATGGATGTTTGCTATGCAAGAGGAGATGGAATCACTCCACAAAAACAAAACATGGGATCTTGTGAAACTTCCTAAAGGTAAGAAGACTTTTCGTTGTAAATGGGTGTTTAAAAAGAAAGAAGGGACTCAGGAGTTGAAGAACCTAAATATAAAGCAAGGCTTGTTGCAAAGGGTTCTGATCAAGTTCCAGAGGACTTCACGCTGATGTGTTCTCCCAGTTGTGAAGCATAGTTCGATTCGAGCTTTGCTTGGTATTGTGGCCATGCATGATTTAGAGCTTGAGCAGTTAGATGTAAAAAGCTGTATTTTTGCATGGAGAACTTGAGGAAGATATTTACATGCAACAACGTGAGGGTTTTACTGATCTCGAAAAAAAGAGGATTATGTTTGCTTGCTGAAAAAGTCCCTTTACGGTTTGAAAGCAATCACCAAGGCGCATGGTACAAGAGGTTTGATTCCTTTATGACTTCTCACGATTTGAAAGAAGTAGTTTTGATGATTGTGTTTACTTTAAGAAAAACAATGATGGTTCTTTTGTGTATCTACTTCTTTACGTTGATGACATGTTGATAGCAAAAAAAGACAAAGGAGAGATAAGAAAGGTCAAAGCCCAACTAAGTGAAGAATTTGAGATGAAAGATTTGGGACCAAACAAAGAAGATACTTGGTATGGAGATTCTTAGAGATAGAAAAACAAGTAAATTGTACCTAAGTCGGAAGGGGTACATTGAGAAACTTCTTTGCGAGTTCAATATGCGAGTGCTAAGCTTTGTTAGTACTCCTTTAGCGACTCCATTTTAGACTTTCATCGGCTTTGTCTCCACAATCGGATGATGAGATTGAGTACATGTCACATGTTCCATACTCTAGTGCGATGGGATCTCTCATGTATGCTATGGTTTGTTCACGTCCGTTTATCATATGCGATCGGTCAGATAGCGATATATGGCGAATCCTTTAAAGAACACTTGAAAGCGAGTTCGATGGATTTTAAGATACTTACGAGTACTACTAATGTTTGCTTACAGTTTGGAAGAATCAAGATAGAGTTATTGGGTATGTTGATGCTGATTTTCTTTGGAGACCTTGATAGAAGAAGATCTCTCACGAGTTATGTCTTTACAATCGGAGGTTGTGCAATAAGTTGGAAAGCCACTTTGCAAACTACAGATCGCTTTGTCTACCACTGAAAGTGAGTACATGGTGATTCACCGAGGCTTGTAAAGAAGCTATTTGGTTGAAGGGACTCTTTAGTGAACTAAATGAAGACCTTCAAATCAAAGACAGATATTTTGTGATGATCAGTGCCATCTTTCTTACAAAAGATCAAATGTTTCATGAGAGAACAAAACACATTGATGTTCGGTATCATTTTGTTCGTGATATTATTGCTCGTGGTGATATTGTTGTGAGCAAAATTAGTACTCATGAAAATCCTGCGAGATATGATGACCAAGTCACTTCCTATAACCAAGTTTGAGCATTGCTTAGACTTGGTTGGTGTTCATTGTTGAAGTTAAACCCTTAAGGGGTTTTATGGAAGAGGTGGAGAACTTGTTCGCGATTAAGAACTTGTTCATTGAGAATTTGTGTCAAGGTGGAGATTGTTAGAATTAAGTGACCCTAATTCTTATTTAAATAAAATACGATGGAAAATAAAATAAAAGTAAAATCCATATAGAATTAGACTTCTTTTATTTTATTTTAGAATAAGGTTTTTTAAACCTTATTAAACTCCATCTATTTTATATTTACTAGGATAAGGTGTTTCAATCCTACTAGAATATGGCTTTACAAGCCTATAAATAGACATAGTCTATTCCTTTTGTATTGATTCAAATTTTTGACATAGTGAATTTTCTTCTCCTCTGCCCGTGGTTTTTTCCCGAAAGGGTTTCCACGTAAAATTTTGTGTTCTTTATTTTTTATTTTATTTTATTTTTTTCACATAGAAGATGTTGCAGTACAGCTCGGGCTCCCCATCAACGGGAACGCGGTCACGGGCGTAAGTTCGATCTCCAGGTCGACAACCCTTTGTTATGAATTACTTGGGCCGCCGCGCCAAGTGAGGAAATTGCGGTTTGAGGTTGTCATGGCTAAAAACCAATTTTGAGTATTTGCCGAGTCACGCCAATGAACGGGAGGTGATCTGAGCCGTTCGAGCTTACATTATGCACCTAATAGGGGGTGTACTTATGACGGAATCAAACGGCAGTACTGTTCACTTGATGTACTTACCCCTATTATCTAATTTGCATAACACCCGTTCATACAGTTGGGGGTCCGCAGTGTTAGCCATGTTGTATCGAGAACTTTGTCGGACGACAGATCCTTCTGCGATGGACATAGGCGGATGCCTCATACTGTTGCAGTCGTGGGCACTTTACCGGATGCCATTCTTGGTAAAAATTAGTCACCAATCATATATATTTCCACTTGTTAATAGGTGATGAATTTTTATACATTGTAACAATTAGTTGACTTATTTTTCGAATTATGTTGTTCTAACAATTTTTTTCTTAGATGGAGCACAAATCCGGGTATTGGAAGGTCATACACGGTTCCGATATACCGCCTGATGATCGAGAATCATTCTGGAGAGGGGGTAAGTTTTTTCAATATCAATTTTATTTTATTATTTTATTTCGCTCGACCTACGTTAATATAAAAAATGTGATTAACTGTGCAGTTCATTTGGATGCCGTATTCTGTTCTAAAAATTATGGCAGTTATTCCCTTGTCTACCCGCGTCCACTCAAACTTATGGTGCATTAGCGCACCTGTTATTAATTTTCAGATAGTAGAGTGGTATCATGGCGATCAAGTACTTCGGCAATTCGGTTGCATTTAATATATCCCGAGTCCACCAGTACGATTGGGGGATATCCATGGGATGACCAGGAAAGGGAGGCATGGGCTTGATTGGGGAGATGAGCATGATGAATATGTTACGATGTGGAACAACCGGTTTGAGAGGGTACCTCAGATGGATCATGGCTTGGATCTTCAACCCTCGTTATAGTACCTACAGTGGTACTGTGAGATAGGGAAACCATTTTTGTTTGGTGGGCGGTCGATGGTAGTCCCCCCGCATACGACACGAATTGGGCAACATCTTCCAGATCCGCATCACGCACCAGAGCCGGAGCCACAGCAGGAGCCAGAGCCGGAACTACACTCTGCACGTTATTATTCCCGTCTTGACCAATCGCAAGAAGTAAGATCTGTGTATATTTACCATATAGTCATGTCCCATATACTTGCACAAATGGCTTGCAGTGGGGAAATGCACGTACACATGGATCAAACATCCAGAACATCCGTTGGAAAATTCTTTTTCTCGGTTGTAGTCGCTCATCCGGGCCGTAATAAGGTCGTGTCTGCAACTCAATGGCAGTCTCTGGTACGTACTCCCTCATAGTGGCAATCCATCCCTGCAACTCATTATATGATGCATCAAAATCTCCGTAAAATTACTCCATTGCAATCTGTTTAGCTATCCATGCCTTCCGGTATGACACTCGATACTGGAATCTTGCCTGTATTTCGGCAATCAGTACCAAAACCTTAATGGTCGGCATGTCTTCAACTATTGGCATGATGCACGTACAGATAGTTTTGGAATCAAGTTTTCGATAATCTTCTGTCATACGTGATGAAGTGCATGTGTGAGGCCCAACAGATTTTCGTATCTCCCACATCTGCTACTTTTGGATAAATGCAGCTCCTATCCGCTAATTGCAGCCTTCCGCTGACTTCCAACACTCTCCAATATATAATGTCGGTTTAGACACGATGACTTTATAGTCTACTGATATATTCATACTATGCCGTTTAATGGCAAATACGCATTCTTCCTTATTTTCGAATCTCTGGCCCACGAACAACTCCTCAGGATCAGAATATACAGCCATCCGATGAGCAGATTGTATTTCAAGGTACTCTGGAACTCGGCTACATGCGCCGCATCGGGGTCTATCCGAGACATGTGTGTCGAATCTGGTTCCCGAGGATTATTATGTATCACAATACGACGAATCTGGTTCCCGACTGAAGATACATTAACATTTACTTCCTCATTCATGCCTTCATCGTCAATATCATCCGGGACCTCATCCACGTTGGGATCACTTTCACTATCGACTTCATGATCAGAAGGATCACTACTATGGTATACATTATCACCAACCACAGCAGTCTCGGGTGCAGCATTAAGATCAATGTCGATCCCATGTATAGTTGATTGACTACCAACGTATGATACCGGAACCACCATACACGGTTCTTGAGCTCCATCTTCTTCACCTAATGGAGTGGCATCTTCAGTTTCCTCCACACTAGCTAACTCAGCAAATAACTGAATCGGTGCATTTTGGTTGCTCCAAGTCCCACAATAAAGAGCGACCATTATCTCCACGTCTTCATCGTCTACAAGTTCCATTTCGGTGAATTTTATGGGATGCATCGAATCGAAAACTTGTAGAAAAGTTTCGAGATCCTTCTCCCACAACGTTTATAAATTTTTTCACTAATTTTTTCCTTCATATCATCAAAAGAGATATTTCTATTGAATCTCATTGCTGCTTGTTTGCGACATTCAAATATACATCCTACGCTTGTTGTCAAAATTTCTCCATCAAAATAAACGCATACGAAAAACTGATTCTCCATATTCAATACTAGATCTGTTAAAAAATTTCAAACTTCTCAAAATAGTTTCGAATAGCAAAAAAGTTCCATAAAATTTTTAATGCAAAATTTTTCATTCAGAAGCTAACAAAATTATTGATCTAACAAACTTTTAAATAATAAAATTTTTAACAAAATTCTACATTCTATTTAAAAATAAATAAATTAAAATACCTTATCCTTCTTCTTGCTTTCCTTTCTTTCCTTCTTTTCACTCTCTTCTTACTTCTATTTTGCTACTAAATTTTCTGTATGTTCTTCATCTGATTTTCGGGGGAATATATAGAGGAAAAATTAAGCATGTGGGCCCCACCAATTGTGCCTACCAAGAAGGCACAACATGTATGTATGCTTCCATATACACGGGTTGTATACTAACCCGAAAAAAAATATATATAATAATTTTTTAAACGAAAAAAGTTTAATATTAAAAAAATCGGTTGTGCCTGTCAGGTAGGCACGACCTAAAAAAAATACCATTTTCGTAATTAATCTGGCTGACAACCTATTTTGGTGTATAAATTTTTTTTTATAATATTGAGGTAAAAAACCCGAGAAATTATTATTTTATTTTATTTTAAAATAGTATAATTATAATTTTTAAATAACTTTTTGCAACGAATATTTAGAACGCCTTAGGACTTCTTTTTTTTTTTGAAGTTGTTGTTTTTTTATTTACATTGTTAATAAAAATGGTTAAATTTCAATTCTAGTCTCTCTAGTTTTTAACTATATAAAATGGTTAAATTTCAATTGCAGTCCCTATATATGCTTAAATTTAAGATTTAATCTTTATATTGACATAATTTGGTTCCTTGACAGTTATAATACCATTATTTAATCTGAATGTTTTATTTTAATTAAATTACTAATGTAAACTTAATGAATTGTTAACATCATTAGAGTTTTTGTTAAATTCAAATCCATTACAATGCCATTTTTTTATGACAAAATAGAAGAATTTTTAAAAATATTAATAACTAAATCTAATTTTTAAATTCAAAAAATAAAAAAAATTACAAATATATATAAAAAGTAAAAAACTATTATAATTATTAAATTTTAACTATTTAATTAAAAAATAATTAGCTTCGTATCGTAAATCTGAAACCATACTAAATATACATAAATCTAAAACTTTGAAAATGTCCACTTTTCATTCCTTCATTATTAATCATTTCATTAAATTGACTTATAAAAATATACATATGTACATGAGTTGTCATACCCTTGTCGGTAAATAAAATAATTTGCCGATAATCTTGTTTTATTCATTGTTTGTTAATTTGTCCCTTTTTAATTTGTTTAATTTTTTGTATTTCAATCCTCCAGTTTAGCGTTTAAGTTTGAAACTTGTCATGTGTAATTATGAGTTTTCGAGTTTCACTGCCAAGTGTGGGTTTTATTTTAGTTAGTTCGTTTGTTAGCTTTAGTTTGGATTGTACCAGTTGTTATACCAGCTGTGCTGTAATAATTTGATTCAACTTTGTAATTCCCCGAATAATTTATGTTGTAATAGTTTGATACTTATGATTCCTTTGACATATATTTGTATTTGTATTTTGATTATACTTATAACACTTTTTTTCTAAAAGGAAACAATTGAAAATATAAAACAGAAACAACAGCTAATTGATTATGTCAAATCTAATACTACATATTTAGGTTTTGCGTATAGAGTAATTTATTGTCATTCAAATTCAACTCACTTAATACGTTGTATCCTCACTCACATACAACTATTTAGATTCAATTCTACTACTAAGTATTTCCTCTCTAAGAGCTTAGACTAAGTTGATAAACAAAGAACAATTTATTTACTAACATAAAAAATTTCATGAATGATACTAATGATTAACATATTTGAGCTCTCTAAAGAGCATATATCAATGCATAAATAAGTTTTTCGTGGATTAAACTTTTCATTTTAGAATGAGCTAATATAAATATCTTCATCAATTGAACTTCTTTGATTGTATCTCTCTTTAGACATGAAAAGTAAATCACATTAGATCATTTTGTATTGTCCTTACTTAATTGAATATCTTTCGTAATATTAATCGCAAAATTTGTTGCATTATAATTTTTAAAACATACACAAATATAATTACAAATTTCAAGTCAAAATATACCAACAAGCAAACTATAACCAACTCAGTTGCGTTGGACTATTGCAACTATAGCATCAACATTCTTCTTTTCAGATGCTTGTTATTACATTAATCAAAATTTAAAATCTCATTTACTTTTTCTCAAATTGTAACACATCAACATATTCACATAAACATAAGCCTCTGTAAGACATCTTAAGTAACACATCCTTGAATTATATATTCTTATATTATGTGTTACCTTCAATCTAAACAACAAACTTAATTTATCATATATCTATATATATCTATATATATATATATATTACACTAATTTGAAGTTTAAAAAAAGTGAAAAATTTCTATGCAATTTCTATGTGACATGCTTATAATCTACATTTGTTACAATATTATACTAAGATTCCCTTCTTCTTTTCTTCTTTTTTTGAAAAAGTACTTTTTATCAATTACATTTGACACTAATTACATTAGAAATTAAAGTATTGCACTTGTTTTGTATAATAAAAAATAGGGCTAAATATTAAAATTATACATTAATTTTGATCCAATGTGTAATGTCATACATGAACTTTGATTTTGTGCGATTTTATATATGAAATTTTTATTTGATTTAATTTTCACAAATCACTGACAACATTATCGAATTAATACTAATTTTTGTTGATAAATTGTATACGCAAACAATTATATTAATCCTATATGAAAATAAATGTATATATTTTTTTCTTTAAATGTCTATAACTGAATCAAAATAAAAGTTTCATATAAACATATGAATCATAATTCAAGTTTCATGTGTATAAGTGCACCAAACTAAAGTTCATGTATTAAATTACATATTAAATCAAAATTCATGTATAAATTCAGAATGAAAAGTATATAATATTTAGTAATTATAATAATGCAGGAATAATATTTTTAATATGACAAGGGTTTTATATAACAAGGCAATAATCCCCCTATATTTTATTTAAATTAATTATTGCCACGTAAAATTTCATATGTCATTTTTTCAGCTTTTAACTTTTACAGTTATAGTGAAATCGTCGTACTTTTCAGTCAAAATAGTAACCATTGAAGGAAAAAAAAATCAAACCCTTTAAATCAATTCGGTTAAGTGTTTTTCATTTTTAAGTAGAATTTTCCCGATGTAAAAAATAAAAAAATAAAAAAAATCCCGTTAACCTTCTTCTTAACTATGGAAATAATTACATGTCGAATTTTTTAAAAAATATATCAAATTACATACATATATATTAAAACTATTAAAAACGTAATGTAATGCTTCATCGCGACAGTAAAATATATTATCAAAGATTATAAAAAAAAAAAAATTATAATCGACACTTCATCGCGACAGCAAAATATGTTATCGAAAATTATAAAAAAAATATCTTATAATTGACAATATATAATGTAAAGAGCATAATTAGGTAATTAATACTAAATTTAAATTATATTTTATAATCAATAATAATTAATATAATACCCATAATCAATTATAATTTATATTTTCGGTTAGATATCATATTACATGAAGCTCTTGATTGTTGTTAAAATAATAAAATAAAGATTTGAGTTACTAAAATTCTCAACCCTATGATATCTTTCAATTTAGAGACCCTCTTTCCCTATACCTGTAATTGTATGTAATAAACTAATTCCTACTACTTTATTACTTATTTTTACGGTATTTACAAGTAAAATGTAGATGGAGTAAGAAATATACACAAGCAACAAGATAAGTACAAATATTAGATTTATTTTTAGAAATTTTCCTTTCATGGAATACCACCATTTTTAACTTTTTTTTTTTTATAAATTTTATTAGATTTTAGTTTGATTTTTAGAAGGACTATTATGAAATCAAAAAAGAGAAGCGAGAACTTGATGTTGATCGAAGATATTGCTGGTCAAAGGTGATGATGTGAAAAGTGAAAATGAAAAAATGTAGAGGAACCAAAGCCATTAAAAGCTCGATTAATGATGAAACTTCATGTGATAGTAGATATCGAAATCTAGATTTTGGGTTAATTTCATTTTAAGTCCGATTATATTTTTACATAATTATGTTTAATACTTTAATTCCTTGCTTCATTTATATAATTTTGTTTTAATATCTTATTTTATTTATGTCATCGTATTTAAATAATTTTTTATGATATATTTTTAATTTTATTTTAAATTTAAAGATATAACTTTAGTTTTAAATTTAGTTTTTGATTGCAATGCTATTTTAATTTTTAATTTAATAAACACTTAATTTATTATATAATTTAGTTAATATGATTATATTTTTCATGATATATAATATTTTATAATTATGCTATATGAATTTCAAATTATATCGTTACTAATATTATAAAATATTATATAATATAAAACAAAAATCGGATCAAGAATTATTATAAAATAAAAGCACAAGACAGTTAAATAAAATATAAAAATTGGTGAACATAACTTGGAAACTAAAGTTGATTAGATGAAATGCTTACAATTCCAATTTCCCAAAATGCATTTCACAGTTATATTAGTCACTATTAGCTTACTTTTAATTTATGATCATTTATGATCGCATATAACATATGATGCAACTTTTTTAATCTATTTATTTATTTTTTAAAATAATAATTTAATAGTACACATTCAATTCGTGCATAGTATGAGATTATATATTAATTTAAAATAAATTAAAATATTTAATCTTATACAAGCTATCGTACATATATACAAACTAGTTTTTAACTGAAATCGATCGCTTCAATATCCTTTCTTTAACCTTGAATGCCATTATTGTGCCATGAATATATATCATCAAAATTAATAAAATTAGAGAATCAAAATAATCGAGTTGAAACCAATTGTGTCTTAGCTTGATTGACATAAATATTATTGATAATGCAAGAGGACGTGGGTTTGAGTACACTGAAACGCATTATCCTTATATTTACGAATTGGGAAGAGACTATAATCAACTATTCAAGAAGAGATAGATACAATATTGATTTTGTTTTTTTGTTAAATTCATTATAATGTAATTTTTCTATTACACGGCTAGTAAGTAAGTATTTTCTTATTTCAATATATTACACAATCAAATTTAACAAAATAATTTTAACGGTGTTAACAATGAAACCTAAAATTTTTAATCTAAAAAGTAGAGAAATTAAATTCTTAGCAACAAATATAAGTAAAAAGACTAAATTCCAAATACATGAAAAGTTCTAAGTTTATTGAAATATGCGGTGAAATTAATTATTTGATAAGAAAACTTATTACACTTACAAATATTTTTTATCAAATTTTGTTAAATAAATTTACATAATAAAAAATTTTTAAATTTATATTGAATTACTTCTTTTTTTTCAAAAGTTTACAAATATAATTACATGAGTGAGCACCCATAAAGTGTGGAATCAAATTATTACAATAAAAATAAATTAGACTAAAATTAATTAATTAAACTGAATCTCACACGTGACAATAACACATAATAAGATTCGAAAATCTATCCATATAATTGTAATTGGTGGATTTGAAACTTTCTAGGTCTCTATCAATTATGTTAAGATTTTATTACGTATATTGAATTGAGTGGATTGAAGTTAAGTGTATTTTTTATTTTTTAAGTCGAGTTAGACAATTAAATTAATATTTAATTTCAAATCTAATCGAAATCTAATTATGTTGAGAGTGACAGGTAAAAATCCGTTCTGCCCCGCACTGGTGGGTTGACATCTCTAGCTACCACCAACCAAAGGCGAAAATAAAGAAAATGACAGTCTAACGAAGTTGAAACCTTTGACACAAATTTGCAATTATAATTTTCAAAGTTATCTGAAAAAAAAGCTGATATCACTATTAATATTTCGTGTGATACATAAACTAATAGTTGTTGATATGTTAAGTCTAATCCTAATTTATTTTTATTTGTCAATTTTGCTTTTTTTTCCCTTTAAAAACAGATAATTTATCCACCGAAATTATGAAAAATAATGCAAAAAAAAAAAAGTTCACGTCTTTGTCACTTATCATTGCCAGATTTACTCTCTTTGCACGTTTTGGGTCTCGCACAATTTTTCTTATTTTTCAATTGATTTTTGTTTTGATTTGCTGTTTTATTAAAAAATAAAAACAAACTGATATGAAGACTTAATTAAAAATAATAAAAAATTGACCCCATTTTTAATTATGTCGAAACCATTTTTTTGAAGACGGGAATCGACTTTGGTTTTGAAAACGAAAATTAAAATGGGAGTCGCCACCGATCTTTATTTGGTGTGATCGGATCACCTTTGTTTTAATAAAACAGTTTGCTAAAATGACATTTTGGTCTAACGAAATTCAAGAGGACAAGTTCGGAGTCGGTTACGTGCGAGGAAGGATTAGCACCCTCGACACGCCCAAAATTGGTACCGAATTGATTAGTTAGTGTCTTAATGTCGAAAATTGAAAATCGGGAATGAGTTTGAAATACGATCCTTTTTATTAATATAGATTTTGAAAATGCTTGAATTAGGGCAAATCGATTATTTAAGGATTTCCTTATCTCGAGATATCGGAGTATCACATCCCGTAAGTTAGGACACAATACCACGAATTCCCGAGCGCAAGGTTGTCTTTTAAAATGAGAATTTCATGTGTTTTAAAACTCGAAAAGGATATTTAGCTATTTAGAAACAACGAGAAAATCGAAACCCCGTAAGTTAGGGCACGACTCCTCGATATTTCAAAATGCATAACATTGCCTTATTTGGAAAATTTTGTTTTTGAATAGTAGCGAATACAATATTTAAACGACGTGTATTTGTTAGATTAAAATAAGGTGATTTATTGGATAAACGTATTACGCCTAATTTGAGGTAATGATATGAAATGAAGTATAGTGCGACATAGAACAAGGATCCGCGCATAAAATATTCCACAAGCGCATGGCACTAATATGAACGCGAGTAAGCAAATTTTCATACATGCAATAGCAATAATTCCACAACATACATTATTTAACATTAAGCTTTAATAAATATAGAAATGAAGCAATAGTATGAAAAAACTTAAATCAAATAATAAGATGATCTTAAATATTATATGCGTGAAAAGGTTTAAGATAAATACTATAAAAGCAACTTAAAATAAATAATAAAAAATAATTTAAAAAAAACATTAACGCAAAGTCTAAAATAAGTAATACGTAAAAATAATTTTCTAAAGAAATAACATACATAGTATATATAAAAACAATTTAACATAAATATATGTATAATAAATAATGTATAAAGAGCTTAAGATAAAAACATAAGGAAATTAAAAATAAGTGATCTATACAAAAAGAAGTTTAAGATCAAACATTCTATAAACTTAAAATAATAAGCTATTCAAAAATAATATATAAAAAGGGTTTAAGATAAATAGATAAAAAGCAGATGTAAAATGATTAACATATATATAATAATTCAAAATGACTTGTAAAAAAGGGGTTTAAAATAAATGATATGTAAGGTAATTTAAGATAAATAATGAAAATAAATTTAAGATGAATATTGTGTGGTGAGAAATTTAAAATTAAGTAACATACAAAACATTTTAAAAATAAATGGTATATAAAAAATAGATAATACATATAAAAATTTGAAATTGATAATATATATATATATATAGAGAGAGAGAGAGAGAGAAAAAAAAAATTAAAGTAAACAATAAAACAATCTAAAATGAATAATACATAAAACAAGTTTAAAAAAAATAATAATAATAATAATGTATGAGACATTTTAAAATCTATAATACACAAAGCAAACTAAAGAATGACATATATGAATAATTTTAAAATAAATAATATATAAGTTAATTTAAAAAATAATAAATAAGAAGTTTAAAATATATAATACGTAAAAGAATTAAAAATAGACAATACAAATATACTTTACAATAACAACTTAGATATAATATCTAAAGAATTATTAGAAATACATAATACATAATAACCCAAGAATAAACAACATAGTATAATTTAAAATAAATATGTAGCAAAAATAGTTTTGGAATGATAGCAAACATGTAGAAACTTGAAATAGATGATATATACAAACATAATAAGTAAAGATTATAAAATAAATAATACAATCGTAAAGTAAGTTGAGATAAATAGTAATAACTCAACAAACAACATATTAAAGTGAGTTACAATAAATAATAATGATATGAACAAATAATATACTAAAATAAATTAAGATAGATGTGTAAAGAATGAACTAGATGAATTTAGGATATAAATGACAATGAATTAGAATTTCGAGTATAAATTTGAAATAATAAAAAGGCTCCCAAGGACTAAATTGAAACGTCTTTGAGCACTTGCAAAGACCAAGCTGGAGTAATATTCCAAGTTTAATACTCACCTTTCATATGTTCACCCAAGGATCAAATCAGAGCTGGAATGAAACAATCGGGCTAGATTTAAAAGAAAAGAAAGCAAATCGAGACTAAGCCACATATCGTAAAAAGGGGAAGGGACCAAAGTGGGTAATTTCCCATTTAAGGGAAACATGCATCCCCATCTCAATGATGCCGTTTACCTCGGCATTTAAGCCATTCCTTTTTTCTTTTTTATTTGACTTTCTTCCCCTTTTTATTTCAAAAGAAAGCAGAGGCTTTTAGCCTCTCTTCCTTCCCCTTTTGCTATCATTTACATTTGGCTAGGGTTAGAAAACCCATCATCGCCGCGCCATTATCACGGCACCACCACAAACAGTGGTCGACGACGCGAACAGGTAGGTTTGTTTAGTCCCTTCCCCGAGGCGTCCCCGAAGGCTGTACCTTCTCGGCCCGGAAGATGCGAAAGGGAAGGATCTTCCCTTGTTCGGTTCAACCCCGACGACGAAGGAAGGAGGAGCCCGAGACACGAAAACCTCCGGCAAATCTAGTAAGGCCCCTTTTCCTTTTTCTTTATATTTTTACCTTTTTATTTAATGAGAATTAAAAGTCAAAAGAACGAAAAAATAAAAAAACAAGAGAATGAATCTAAATCGACCTCTTTGATATTTTTGATTTTTTGATTGCTTAACATGCCCCCCCTTTGTAACCGTTTACAAGGACTGAGAATGGGTTTTTATAACCAAAAATCGACTCATTATCTTTTTGTTTTGTCATTTCTTTTTTGTTCTTTGCTCTTTGTTTTCTGCCTCTTTTGTTTGCTTCTTCTCTGTCTCTTTCTGTTTTGCGTGTTAGACTTGTCTTTGCAGGTGACGCGAGCACGGAAGGCCGGCGATTGGTGCCCTGATCGGCGTGCGCGTGCGTGTGGCGAGGGAGCATGCGCGCGCCGAGGTGAAGGGGCTAGGGTTCTTTCTTTGAAAACTTTAGGTTGTTGGGCTATTATTTTGGGCTAGGGTTTTAGTAATTTGGGTTTGGGTGTTTTTTAATTTTGGGCCATGTATTGGATCTGGTTGTAAATGGACTTTAAAACAAATTGGACATTTATTATTTTATTTTTGCTTATCTGCTTGGGTTTTTCTTTAGAGCCAAAATTGGCTATTACAGCTGCCCCTCTTTGCTCATTCTCGTGAAATGAGAATAGAGCAAAGACCTTAAAATAGCCAATTTTGCCCAATCTTGCTAAGTCCTAACCTCTTCTGTTCTTTGAATATCCTCATTCGACCCATCACAACTTCAAAGGTATATGATTTGTAGCTTTAATCTGCTCTACTGCAACTTCAAAGAGATGAGATTTGCTATCTTCAGTCTGTTCCACTGCAACTTCAGGGAGATAAGGCTTGCAACTTTCGATGTATAGGGTTTATAGCTTTAATCTGCTCTACTGCAACTTCAGAGAGATAGGATTTGCTATTTTTAGTCTATTCCACTGCGACTTCAGGGAGATAAGACTTGCAACTTTAACCTGCCCCACTGCTATTTCAGGGGGATAAGGTTTGTTTTGATCCGCTCTACTGCAACTTCAGAGAGATAAGATCTGTTTATTCATAGTTTCAATCTGTTCCACTACAACTTCAGGGAAATAAGATTTGTATCTTCAATCTTCTTCCACGAAACTTCAAGGAGGTCTACTGTAGCTTTGGACCTCTCCAACGTCATTTCAGGAATAAGATATTTGACTTCCAGCCTATTACCCTACTGCTTAGGGGTTGAGGCCCATCATCTTCGATCTGTTCCCCTCTTTGCTTAGGGGTTAAGATCTGTAAATTCATTGTCTTCGATCTGTTCCACTTTGCAACTTCAGGAGATAAGATCTGCAATCTTCACCTTACTCCACTCTCTGCGCAGAGAGATAGGATGGTGGTTTGAATCTGTTCCACTCATCGGTTAGGGAGATGAGATTCGCCATCTTCGATCTGTTCCACTTGCAACTTCAGGGAGACAAGATCTGTAAATCCAAATTTGTTACCCCTACTTGCTTAGGGGTTAAAGCTTGTGAATTCACTGATTTCAGGGATATGACCTGTAGAATCAGTTCCATGTATTTATGCTTATGTCAAATGATTAGGCTACTATGATCGAAATGAATCAAGTGCTCCTAACTAGATGATGAATGTGTCAAATAATTAGGATGCTATGATCGAAATGAATCAAATGCTCCTAACTAGATGTGTTATGAATGATGAATGAAAATGTCACTTTTTAATTTTTGCCTAATTTGGTATTACTCGTTGTTCATCAACGTATTATTCCGCCTTTCCCTCGACTGGTACCTCTGGCAAAAAACCCGAAGAATAATCACAAACTGGGCTATTTTCCACCATCGTTCCCATCCTTTGAATGTAGGGTGATTCAAACTAATTAGTCCCGTTTCAGGTCCTTGTATCATTTAGAAGAATTTCAGAGTAATATACAGAACTCCTTTTTGAATGTTATTAGTCCATTAATCATCATGTCAATGAAGAATGCTTGAAAAGATTATTACAGTAAACAAGATGGAATTTTATTTGAGAACAAAACTCAAAATGAATAGGGTAAACAAGATAGCCAGATTCCCTAAGATACGAAATGGGAATTGATAAACTAATCAAGATAACATATTCTTTCCAAGAATCAAAATGAATGAGATAAGAAAAGGTGCCCCAGAGATATCGCAAAGATAAGCTTTGCTGCAAAACTTCTCGAGGATCCTTTGAACTCGAGCAGCGTTTTGAAGATCAAGAGTATTTTGTCGATGCCCCAAGATGTAGCATCCTCCTTCTTGTCAATTCGAGAAAACAGATCACAAGATGCCCCCACTTGATCAAAATTTGAATTGCCCATTCCTGGGTTTTCAACTCAAAACCCCTTTGGTCTCAAAGCGCCTTTTACGGGTTTTCGCTTGGCCTCTCCTTTTTTTTTTTTTTTTTTTAGGTAAAATACCTCTTGACCGAATCTGAATTCACGGGATTAGGTAGACTTTTACCATCCATCTCGGTCGAAATTAGAGCCCTCCAGAGAAAACCTTCTACTACATAAGGTCCCTCCCAATTCGGCATCCATTTTCCTCTCAAGTCCTTTTGTATGGGAAGGATCTTTTTCAATACGAGGTCTCCTTCATAGAATTCTCTAGGCGCACCTTCTTATTGTAAGCCCGCATCATTCTTTTTGATACATTTGACCATGTCGGATAGCCTTTAGCCTTTTTCTTCAATCAAGTTCAACTGGTCGTATCGAGAATTGGATCCATTCTCGCTTCATCTAACTTTAGTTCGAAAGCACGCGTGAGAGAGGAATCTCGACCTCAATAGGTAGAACCGCCTCCATTCCATAAACTAAAGAAAATGGTGTTGTTGCCCAGAGATGTTCTCGACCGACGTCCGAGAGGAGCATATAGGGCAAATGGTAATTTATCGTGCCAATCTTTATAGGTCTCAGTCATTTTTCCTAAGATCTTCTTGATGTTCTTATTAAACTGAATCTCACACGTGACAATAACACATAATAAGATTCGAAAATCTATCCATATAATTGTAATTGGTGGATTTGAAACTTTCTAGGTCTCTATCAATTATGTTAAGATTTTATTACGTATATTGAATTGAGTGGATTGAAGTTAAGTGTATTTTTTATTTTTTAAATCGAGTTAGACAATTAAATTAATATTTAATTTCAAATCTAATCGAAATCTAATTATGTTGAGAGTGACAGGTAAAAATCCGGTCTGCCCCGCACTGGTGGGTTGACATCTCTAGCTACCACCAACCAAAGGCGAAAATAAAGAAAATGACAGTCTAACGAAGTTGAAACCTTTGACACAAATTTGCAATTATAATTTTCAAAGTTATCTGAAAAAAAAGCTGATATCACTATTAATATTTCGTGTGATACATAAACTAATAGTTGTTGATATGTTAAGTCTAATCCTAATTTATTTTTTATTTGTCAATTTTGCTTTTTTTTTCCCTTTAAAAAACAGATAATTTATCCACCGAAATTATGAAAAATAATGCAAAAAAAAAAAGTTCACGTCTTTGTCACTTATCATTGCCAGATTTACTCTCTTTGCACGTTTTGGGTCTCGCACAATTTTTCTTATTTTTCAATTGATTTTTGTTTTGATTTGCTGTTTTATTAAAAAATAAAAACAAACTGATATGAAGACTTAATTAAAAATAATAAAAAATTGACCCCATTTTTAATTATGTCGAAACCATTTTTTTGAAGACGGGAATCGACTTTGGTTTTGAAAACGAAAATTAAAATGGGAGTCGCCACCGATCTTTATTTGGTGTGATCGGATCACCTTTGTTTTAATAAAACAGTTTGCTAAAATGACATTTTGGTCTACGAAATTCAAGAGGACAAGTTATATACCACTTGTCACATGCAAGCGATAAAAAAATTTAAAGTAAGCACATAAAAGGTATATATATTAAGAAAATGTTTTTCTTCTAAATTTTGTAAGATCTTTATGCATGCATTAATTTAACCTAAAGTATTTTAGTTTAATAATTTACTGTAGATTGAGTTTTTGAGTAGTTTAGGTTTTCGTATTCGAATTTTATCTATGTGCAATTTTTTTTAGAATTTTTTTATTTTAAATATCGTAATGAAATATGTCCAAATTTATTTTATTTAAATTTAGATATATTTCTATTATCAAATCTTAATTATGATTGTAATTATTTAAATATATTATTTGCTATTGTAATTATATTAGTAACTTTTTAATTATATATTTATTTTAAGAAAGTCATTCTTTTTTATACATTTCTAGGTCAAGAGATTATCCTCGTATAAGTAAATAATTTTTAATTAGTGGCTTATACATATTGAAAATAATTATAAATCAATGTTTATAAAAAAGTTATATATGGTTCGATTAAGATGAATTCAGGACCGACAGCATCTGGTGGAGTAGTACGCGAAAGCAATGGAGACTAAATACTAAGCTATAATCGATTCTTGGATAATTGTTCAGTTTTTGATGCAGAGGTATAGGGCATTTTAGATGGCCTTTCTCTTCTTCATGAACAATGACACAGAAGGGTAATGATTCAATCTGATAGTTTGGAAGTAGTTAGTATTATCCAAGACAGATCATTGGAGGCTTCGAGTTTTGCTTTGTCCAAGCGAACTAAACAATTCTTGAAACATGAAAGTTAGTAGTTTATAAAGCATATTCATTGGAAGGAGAATCAAATTGTTGATCACCTAACTAGAATGACTCCTAATTGGAAGGAAGGGTTGCAGGTTTTTGTTAATCCACCAAAGGAGATTCTAACGATGATTTGTTAGTGCTTCTACTTAAAATGGTACTATGTAACAAAGTGTTATTTTCTTTTTATTACACACAAAAATGTACATCCAACTTTTTACAAGAAAGACATTTAATTGAATTTTGTCATTTATTACTATATTTGAGTAAAGCTAAAAATAAGTTTAGGAAAATCAAATTCAAAATTGAAATATAAATTTATAATTTTATAAATGTTTGAGTAGTCAAATTGTCCGATCTTACAAGTTTTTTACATGAAAAGTTGATTAATGTGATACTTATTAACAAAATAAATGTGTTAGGTTTTTTTTATTAATTTGATGATAAGAAAATAAATATTAATTTTCGATAATTGACCCATTTTTTTCATAAAAGCAATTTATAGAGTGTGGACTTTTCTTTTTTAGTTACAAAGAATTAAAGTAATAAATTGAATGCGTCCGTACGGTACGACATAGTTTTCATGATGTATATTTAATATTTCTTAAGCAGCAATCAACCAATTATTATGACCAAATTAAGAATTATTCAGACATTACATTATCCATTGTACGAAACCAATTAAATGAAAATGTAAGACTTATCCCAACATATTGAATTTCAAAGGAAAATGTTTAATAATTGACTGACTTGTTTAGTTTAACATATTTAATCCAAACCCAATTGGGTAATTAAATTTTTCGATTAATAAAAATGAGTTATTTAATTTTTATATATAAATATAAAATATTAAGTCGATTGAGTCTTAACTCGATTGACATGAGTATTGTCGTCAATGTAGAAGGACGTAAGTTCAAATACGTTGAAGCGTATTATCCTCTTATTTATGGGTTGAGGAGGATCTATGAATAGTTCTAGACATTATGCCAAAAAAAAAGATATGATCAGAACTTATAATTAAATTATTCAAAAAAAACATATAAAATATTAATTTAACATATTTTAAATGAAAAAAAATCGAAATAGAAGTCAAATCGTTGTGATTTCTGGTCATTGATCCAACTAATTATAGGGAGGAGTAAACTTTGATCTAATTAAAAAAAATGATTTTTTTTTTTTAAATTTTGAGTTATTCTATTATTTTAATCAAATTAATAAATATTTTAATTTTTTGAGTTTAAGTCAAATTTTCACTCAAATAATGTATAAGAGTAAATATCTTTCTTTTAAAAATTACAAAATAATTAAAATAATATTTAAAAATATAAAATATCTATAATTTCGTTTCGAAAATTTGATAAAAATATATAAAAATCCAAAAAAGTTTCAAAAGTTATAAAAGAAGTGTTAAACTATAATTTATTTTTTTAAAATCCAAAAATAAATTCAAGATCTTGAACAAGTAAAATACAAATCAAATTTACCATACTAATTATTTTAGTTTTCTCTCTTATTTTGCTTTAAAGGAGTTTTCAAATACTCATAGACCGTAAAATGAATATGGATGATATCTTTGTGTTATATATAGGGAGAGAGATTTGAAATATATATGATATCAAAATATGCTAATTAGCTTAAAATTCAGTCATATTGCGAACGAGCTTTTAATATGGTGGGTTTTTTTTAATTTAATTAAAAACAAATTTATTCAACCGACTTAACTTGAACTCCATTTTATTTGGCTTGGTTTGAAAAAAATTCATATTGAATTACGATGATAATAAAATAGTATTCATCAACTCAACTACTCTAAAATTTTTCACTCAATTCACTCGAACACTCACCCCTAATTGATTAGATGAGATTATATAATTTTTTTTTTTGAAGAAGAAGAAGATGAGATTATATAATTAAATATACTAAAATATTAAATTATTGGTAAAGGTTAAGGTTTGATACTTTGATGTCTTAGGTTTGATTTTTCACTTTCTACCTAGCTATGGGTTAAAATATTTTGGACCTCCCTTTATTATAGAGACTGAATTAAATTAGTTTTTCTACTATTAAATAGATCAATTTAGTTTCATATTTTTACAAAGAATCTAATAAGTCTAAATTGTAACAAAGTTAATATTTACTGTAAAAAAATATTGAAATTTATTTATTTTCAATTGCAATTCATTTTCGAAAAAAAAAATCATTTATAGAATCATAAAAAGTTTATAAATATTAACTCTATTAAAATGTAAATGATATTTTTTTTTTTGGTAGAAAAGAACAACTTTTAAGAGATTACATAAACAATCAACTTTATTCTAATTTAGTTTTATTTGATTCTTTATAACAACACAAAGACTAAATTGATCCATTTTTTTTTTTGGTAGAAATGGAAATAGGCCAAGCCTAAAAAAAAAAAAACCTAATTACTACTTCATCCCACAAACATACCCGAACGGATATCTTTTTCAAGAAAAATTTTATCACGGGCGACGATTCTTTAAGTATCACCAAATATATTTACCTTTAACTATGGGTTGTCCTTAGAATTATTTTTATTGCAATCCCACATGTTTGGTCTTTTTCAAAGTTATTTTAGTTTGGTTCTAGACATATTTTGGTTTTTAGTTCCATTATCCTTTTACACTACTTCATTTTGATTACAATTAATTTAGATATATAAAATTTAAATTTTAATATGGGAACAATTGTCAAGTTTAAGAACTAACTTGGAAAAAAATGTTCAAGCCTTAATGTAAGGAAAATTGTCTAGTTCAAGTCTCAATATGAGAACAATTATTAAATTAAAAAATTTAGATCTTAATATGAGAATTGTTGTCAAGTTTAAGCCTCAAATAGTGATTTAACATTTTATGAAAGTAGAGCAAATAAGGTGGTTACATTCAAGGTTCCTGGGCTCAACCTAGACCCTCCACCCGACAATTACTGGCCAAATATTGATGATCTAATTAGAAGCCCAAGCCTGCAATATTCGTGCTTCATCAAACGGACCGTCTCAAGGGGGTCGAACGGCAGCGGTGATTTGCATCAGCCTTTTCATTTTCAAGTTTCAACCCAAGTACAGCGATCAGCTCTCGATTCCTTACTTTAAACTTACTGGTAATTTCTGTTTTATATTTTCCTATTGATTTTCAATTGTTCAGTCTTTTCTATTTCTGGGTCTAGATTCTTAAATTCTTTCCTATTATCTTCAATTAATTTCTTTTTTAATTCTTCCTTTCTATTTGTTATCTGATTTGTTTTCCTGTTAAAGGTAAATGAAGCAATAATTGTACTTATTTATTTTCGGTAATTTGTTCATTTATGGGTGCATTTTGATCTGCTCATTAACACCAAGTTGACATGTTATTGGAAACCAATGAATAACTTTGTCATACCAAGCTTTCATTTTACTGCAAATGTAGAAATTCCTAAATACTAAAGCTTCAATTCTCATTTGATCTCATAAATATGTTGTAGATTAGCTGAAATTCTACAAGTTTCGATCTTATCTTGATTGAGGCTGCGAATATCAAGATGGTGTATGAAATAACTGAGCAACAAAGTAAGCATATTTTTATTGTGTAGAGTTGAAATATTAAGTTTGAAATTTCTTTTGTGAAGATTGTTGATTAATATGATTGATTCTCTCATTGATGTTGGGAATTAATGGTTAGCTCGTATCTTCGTGATTATCATCGTTATTTCTGCCATTGCTTCCCTGTTTGAACCCTTATAAATTTTCTTGTGTAAAGTTGAATTATCAAGCTTGAATTTATTGTGTAAGGACTGTTGACTAATATGATTGATTCTCTCATTGAAGTTAGTAATTAATGGTTTGCTTGTATCTTCGTGATTTTGTCACTGTTATTCTGCCATTGCTTCCTTGTTTGAACCTAATACATTTTCAAGAAGCTAGAACTAACTATCTCTTTGGAAACAAGCAATGGCCGAAGAAATTCAAGCTTTAGAGAAAACATATACTTGGGGTTTTGTTGATTTGCCTACTGGAAAGTCTTTTGTTTGCTGTAAATGGGTTCTCAAAATTAAAACTCATTTTAATGGTTCGGACACCATTTTGAAATATGATGAATTCCAAGGAATTCTTATTTCTTGAGTTAAATTGAATGTACAAAAGTAGGTTTTATACCATAGTAAATCCATGAATTATGTACATAAAGAATAAAATCCCTAAAATAAATACTAGAATCACTAAGATTAGCCAGCTCAAATGGTGTGCTTGCTGCTGACAAGGTCCATAAGATTTATTTGAAATTCAACTTTTCCCATATTCTCTCGAAATCTTTAATAAGTTTATTTATCTTTTGGCTTGTAACATGAGAAATTTTGGCTTTAATTTGCAGAGGTTGGCTTGGGTCTTATTGGCTTCGGTATCTCCTTCACATTTCTAGGTGTATCTCTCTTCTTTGACAGGGGTCTGCTTGCTTTAGGAAATGTAAGGCCTTGCATAGAAACAACATAATTTTTATGCAGATTATGTGTCACAATATGATAATTCATTATATTTCAGTATTCTAACATTCTGGAATTATGCAATCAGATTTTGTGGTTAGCAGGGGTAGTAATATTGATCGGTTGGTATTCTACTTTGCAGCTTTTCAGAAAAAACTACAAGGTACCGTTTACAAAATCATGTTAATTCACTCGTCCCGTAATACTTACAATGGTTTTAATTACTCGATGTGTATCCATTGGAATAAATCATTCATAAAGAGTTTTGTTACCTTCAGTAGCATGAGTACTATTCCATACCACTTTTGAAGAGTATGCAGTTTACTTTTCTGATCAACCTATATAGCTTTAGGTTCCCTTAGTATAAACTTTACCTTTTTTCGGCCTTCTAATGGAAGTTAGGCGCATGTGATGCATCGATTATGCTTGATTTGTTACATCCTAACAATATTTGTAAGAAGTTGCTTTATTTACTTTTATTCACAAATATTTTAAACATATTGATGAATTTAAATCACATAGTATCGGTGGACACTGATGTAATTCTGTCTCTATCTCCTTTCTTACTCAGGGTACTGCTTGTTTTATTCTGGGGCTCTTTTTCTTATTCGTGCGTTGGCCAATAGTTGGTATAATCTTGGAAATATATGGTTGCTTTGTGGTTTTCAGGTTAGTTTTGTGTTGCGTTGCGAGCTTTAAATAAGATAACATGTTTATACTTCAGTTGCATTTTTTCTTCTTTCAGTGGCTTTTGGCCTTCGGTCAGTGGGTTCCTCTGTCACATTCCGGTTGTTGGATGGGTTATACAGTATCCGGTCATGGTACGTTGATAAACTTTTCTTGGTTACCTCTTTGCATTTTTTGTTTGCTTGATGGCTTGACATAAAAATTCATTGCTTTTCATTTTTTTCGGAAACATCTAGTCCGTAAACATCTGCAATTTATATTAAGCTGCTATGACGTTCTTTAATTCATTTTCTTGCTAATCAAGAAAAAACTTGCATGGATTAGTATTTATGCTTGCACGTTTTCAAGTTCAACATCATGAAGTTATCTGATCCGAGTATTGACTGTTAGCAAAGTATTTCACTTTTGCTATTTCTTAATGGCTGCAGTTCCTTGATCGGTTGAGAAGGGGTTAGGATCATCTGAATACAGGACGAAGTATGTGATGTTGATCTTATCTAAGGTACTGTTAGTTCTATAGTTCAGTGGCTTACATTTAGTTTCAGAAGCTTAAGATGTTTGTAAATGAAGAAATGGAAAACCTCCCTCTTGAAGGGAAACTAGGAATCTCTGAATTTTTCTTGGAAAATTACTCAAATCATCCTTTGAATTTTCTGTTCTAACAATTGATTTACATTTTCAAATTTTAATGGTCAAAGCTTTTTGTTGACACCTACAAATGTTAAATCGGTTTATTCCAAAGCTTGTCTGGCTGATAGGATATTGATTTTGCTGGTACAATTACAGGTAAATGACAATCACAGTACAAATTATAACGGACTGAATTTTGAACTTCATTAATTTTTTCTTTTACTTTATTTTTTTTCTTTCTTTTTTCTTTTTCCACGTTTCTTATTCTTTCCTCTCTCTCCTTTTTTTCTTTTCCTTTATCACCATCATCTCACCCAAGAACATTCACCATTATCATCTTCAGCCCACTAAACCTACTAACAACCCATGAACCAAGAACCCCAAACCACCAAAAATAGAACACAAGTGTCAATAGCAACAAAACACCAAACCCATAAAGCTGGACAGTGGAGAGGAAAAGCCGGATGAGGCTTTACAGCTCCATTCGTAGATTTCAAGGGTGAAACTGACGCTTATGAGTAAAGAAACAAGACACAAAAAATGGGGGTTGATCCGACGGTGGGGAAGGGAGATCGGAGAAAGCTAGGCTGTAATTTTGGCTTTAGATCTAGGAAAATCAGTGATGATTTTGAAGAAACGAGTTTGGACGAGAAGGATAGATATCGTCGGCCACCGGAGATGACTGCCGGCACGGTAACCCGACACCTAAACTAAAGTATCCAGCAATTTAACAAAAGGAATATTGTATATATTTAAAGCGTATTAAAGGTAATAGAAACAAAGTATTTATTATGAAGGAAATGAAAATTTTCAAATATCGTTAAATTATATTTAATGCTTATTGAAGGTATGTACAATAATCTTAGGGTAGGGTATAATGATAAATTTTGCTCTCAATATTTATAGTTTTTATTTAGTTAAATTTAGTCATTAATTTGTCAAAAAAGTGTCAAATCGATTTTCTTTAATAAAAATATTGGCTAAAACATTAATTCAGTAATAAAGTTGATGTGATAATTCACATGTGGTTTATATTGACATGACACTATTTATTTTATATCTCATATTAACAGATAATTTAAAAATTATAAAAATAAATTAAAATTCAAAAAAATTATGAAAAGTTCATAAAAGTCCAAAAATATAATTTTAACATTTTAATCAATATTTTCATTAATAAAACATCAATTCGACTCTTTCGAGAAAGATTAACAGTCAAGTTTGATTCTTTTTTTAAAAATGTAATTAGTTAAATTTAACTAAAAGAATAAACGTCAATTTGATAAAAATTAATAACTAATTTTGACGCTATGCCTAAACGTATGTTGAAATGAACACTCTATTTACCTTTAAATATATACATATACATTAGTATATAAATACAAAAGAAAAGACGATTGTATATATTTAATGTTGCAATTGTTGTTAACGGTTTACATTTTGAAAAATATTATCTATAAAACCCTAAACTCAAGTATCCAGCAATTAACAAAAGGAACTTTTATAGAAAATAGGATGTTATCACATGCTTTCTCTTATGATGGAAATCATAAATACTTTAATATTATGGCCTCAATTTGTAATTCTTCCATACAAAAATGATATGTTGATATGTCACTGTCATGGGGCTAGAATTTAAGTCTCGCAAACCGTACAATCTTAGGCAGAAACTTCACTACAAATCTGCCTAAGTCAATCTAACATTCGAAAGCGAAAATTTACAAATGAAATTATTTAAGACACCGAGATAAAGCGGACGCAAACTAAAAGTGAAGAAAAAAAAAAAAACCAAAAAACTTATAAGAAAACAATGCATACAAAGTGTTTGAATAAACGCTCTCAAAGTGTTTCTATTATTTTAAAGAAATACAAATGAGTAATTACAAATGATGGAAATGTTTTTATTTCTAGTTGAGCTCCTCAAATCTAACAGTACAGTTTAAATTATATCGACGGTTGAAATCAAAACCTATCTACGATATGGGAGTCCTAAGGGATTTAAACTCTATATAATCCTATCCCTTAGGATTACAAATATTCATCATAATAACTTGGGTTTTACTGGAGTATTTCACTGGGCCACCAAAACTTTAAGTAGATGACATTCTTTATATGTTTCATGAATCAGGGCAATTCAAGTGGGTTAAATGAGCCCCTATTTAATCATTGACCTCCATAGAAGTTATGTGTGCATTCGTTATTGACTTTGATTCACGGCCCGTGACGTTACAACATAATTGGTCTTTTGCCTATCATCCTTATAATTTTACTATTACTTTTGAACAGTCAAGTAGCTTATTGTTATACATGATATTTTTAGATTGCGAGTAAAAGGTGCTAGAATTAAAAGGTATAGTCACTGAGCTTCGGGAAAAGATAAATGAGTTTAAAACAAATCACATATCAGTTGAAGAGAGAATTCACACAAAAATCCTTGAAAATGATGAAGCAAATCAAGTAGAATGTGAAGAGGATGTTCGAAGGAAAATTAGACAACTAACAAAAGAAATACGAAAAATATTAATGCATACTTCTATGAGTTTTCGTACATTTTCATTCAACAAAATCACAACCTTAACTATGGACAAAGCTATTTACGTTTGGATTGGTTCAAATCTCAAACTTCGTTATTATTATTAGGTGATATAAACCTTCATTTTTCTTGCCTTCAATTTTTACTACATCTTGCTTGGTATTGATTTTAGTAACGGTTAATAAAAATTTTAGTTATGTGTTTATTATGATACAATATATATAATTTTACAATTTTCAAGCTTTAAATTTTATGGGTTGGTTAGTTGTAAAATTATTTTTTATTAGATTATTTCTTATATATTCCTTAGGTGTTTATTTAATTTTAATTGCAACCAAATAAAGAAATAATCAAATTTTTTAGGATTGTTGTTGACTATTTTTATTACGACCCAGATAATATTTTAGAGCAAAATAAAATTAAACAACTATAACAATATCATTACATATACAATTTTATAATCAAATATTATGGTTGCTGAAATTAATTTTAAGCAATGATTAAATACAATTGTGTTACATAAGACGTGACCAATTATTATGTCGTTGTAAGTTAATATTTCTCAACTAAAAATCATTACATAAAAGAATTAACAACCATATTATTTGACTGGTTGTTAAAGTAAATTAATTTTTTTATAATAAGATATAAACGTCAAATAATATAATATACAATCAATTAAAATATGGTGACAACTAGTAATATTATTGATACGTAACAAAATTGCAGTAATTAAAATTTATTTGGATCGTTTCACTCAAATCAAGGTCTATGGGTTTGATGGTTGAGTTTGATTCAACTATAGTAGTGTGTGTTGGTGCAAGAATAAAACTGAAAGACCATGGAAATTATGGGTGACGTTTCTTGGTTATAGGCTTGTTTTTTAGTATGTTAAACGTGATACAATTTTTGCGGCTGCTTCACTGGTTAAAGTTGTGGTTGATAGGCTTTGTATGTTTAGTGCTTGCTTGGTGGTAAGTCGTCGTTAACTCCTACTTTACCTGTTTTTTAAAACAGTTCTTGTATTCATCTAAGTTTATCAATTGTTTTTTTTAATTAAATTTAAAAAATCATATTTAAAGAAATTTAGAATTTATGAATTTAGTGTTTTAATTTTTTTAAATATTAAATTTAGAATCATAATTATTATAAAATGGGATGACTCACATTTGTCTATACACTTACGGACTTGAGCTAACCTTTTTTTTCTCTCTCTCCCTTTTTCGTTTGATTTTGATCTGATTATGAGTTGAGTCACCCGGCCCAATCGAAAAGTTGAAAGGGTTGGATAAAAATATAAACTTGAAAAATAAGTTTGGGTAAAAAAATAAGGCCCATTTAAAAAATAAATCAAGTCTTAGATAAGTTTTTTTGGCCCGAGCCTATAAAATGGGACTGAAATTTTATTATAGTCAGACCTGACCCACGATCACCTCTTGATTTTGGTTTAGGTTGATTCTGGTTTATATTATTGTTGTAATTGAAACTTTATTTCTTTCTTTATTATTGTCCTTAATAAAATTCTTTTACTATTGAAAAAATGGTTTAAAATGTCAAATATGGCCGTGACGACGACAAACTGATGAATATATTAATCCTCATCCACGAGAATGGAGCATATTTCATTACCAGTCATTTACTTATTCGGAGAGCACCTACGACGAGAAAATTAGTCATTGCTACTAGCAGGGGCGAAGCCAGAACAAATTTTTAGGGGAGGCCGAATGAAATTTTAATTTTTTATAGTCTATATATTTATAATTTTTAAAGGATTAAATAGAATTTTTATAATTTTAGGGGGACCAAAGTACAATTTTACTTTTACTAATTTAAAATTTTAAGAAAATTTCAAGGGCATAAACATAAATTTTCCAATTTAGGGGGGGCCAAAGCCACTGCCAGCCCCCCTGTATTCGCCACTAGCTACTAGTAATGAACACCCTGATATATATATATCAATAACCAAGCGGTGAAAAATTTTTTATTTACGCCCTTTATAATTTACAAAATTTTAAATTAATAATAGTAAAATTATACTTTAGCCCTTCTAAAATGATAAAAATTTGTTTTAACCCTTTAAAATTTATAAAAATATAGACTATTAAAATAGTGAAATCATATTTTTACTATATTAAAAGTGTATAATTTAATTCCGACCCAAAAAAAATATTCCTGGCAACACTATAACTCGCTCTATTCCACTCTATTATGGTTAGATAATAAGAATAATATTTTGTCCATTAATTTGAAACATAATTGTTACTTAATACGAACCCCCTCTTTTTTTTTAGAAAGTAACGGCTACATATACTAAATATAATATATCGTATTCATTATTATCTAGAGTTCGTGTTCAGTTAGATTGCTTGAAACCCTACCGACCACTTACTGTAAATAAAATAAATTAACCCTTTTTCTTAATAAAATTGGGATGATCTTCTCCGTAAAATACTCGTTACTTTCATTTCTTTTTATTTGCTGTTTCAAGTTTTCACCATGAGAGAAACACCATTTCCTGTTCTTTGTCTCTTTCAATATCCCACACCAAGCTTCCTTGTCTCCTTCCTTTATACATATATATTATATATATATATATATATATATATATACACACAGGTGTGTGTGTTTATCCAATTCCAAACCTCTATCTCTCTCTTTCATGCTCTGAAAATGGCGTCAAAAGTTTTCAGACCAAGAGTAAACCTGAACCATGTTACATTTCAAGGGAGCAACAACCGGGCTCAATCACATTCATTTGGGCAAGTCTTTTTGCATAAAAAAACTGGGGTTTCTTCATCAAGACGATCAGTTGTTGCTGTAGAAGAAGCAGCAATGGCAGAGGAGACTACTGCTAAAACTGGTAATTCAGCCTTATCTCATTTCTGGAGAGAGGTTCAAGGTTCAAACAACTGGGAAAATCTAGTAGAACCATTGCACCCTCTCCTCAGAAAAGAGATTATTCGATATGGAGAGTTCGTTGCAGCATGTTACAAGGCCTTCGACCTCGATCCCACTTCCAAAAGATACTTGCATTGCAAGTATGGCAGAAGTAGGATGTTAGATGAAGTTGGCATGGAGGATTGTGGTTATACAGTAACTAAATATATCTACGCTACACCCGATATCAGCATCCCAATGCAAAACGAGGCTTCTCGTGGTCATTGGATCGGATATGTAGCCGTGTCATCGGATGAATCCACCGTTAAAAGGCTCGGGAGACGGGATTTGCTGATAGCATTTCGTGGAACGGTTACGAATCATGAATGGGTTACTAATTTAATGAGCTCACTAACGCCTGCACGCCTCGACCCCAACAATCCACATCCCGATGTGAAAGTGGAGTCTGGGTTTTTGAGCTTGTATACATCTGATGAAACTAAGAGCAAATTCGGGCTCGAAAGTTGTCGAGAGCAGCTTTTATCTGAGGTTTCCAGGCTGTTAAACAAGCACAAAGTTGAGGATTTCAGCATTACATTGGCTGGTCATAGTATGGGGAGTGCTTTGGCTCTTCTTCTTGCTTATGATATAGCTGAGCTTAGTTTAAATAAAACTGATCATGAAACAGTACCAATCACTGTGTTTTCCTTTGGGGGACCAAGAGTGGGGAACCCAAGTTTCAAGCAAAGGTGTGAGGAATTAGGGGTTAAAGTGATGAGAATAGTGAATGTAAATGACCCCATTACGAAGCTTCCAGGGATGTTTTTGAATGAGAATTTTAGGGTTTTGGGGGGGAGATATGAGTTGCCATGGATAAGTTGCTCTTGTTATGCTCATGTTGGGGTTGAGTTAGTGATGGATTTCTTCAATGTTCAAAACCCTTCATGTGTGCACGATCTTGAAACCTATATCAGCTTACTTAAATGCCCCACCAAAACATTGCACACTCAAAAGAAGGGTTTTGATAATTTGTTGAATAGGGCAAGGGAGCTAATCTTCAGTGCACGAAGTTTGAAATCAATTTGCCTTTGAAAGATGGTGCATTCAACATGCAGGGTAACCATGGTTCAGTTTCCAAGAACCTAATCCTTTTTTTTCCACATCTTTTTTTCACCATCATTTTGGTGATTTTTTTATTTGGAAGGAAAAGGGAGTTCATTGTGAATCACATAAAGTTTTCTAAATTTTGTGTTTAGGAAAATTTGTAATCTCTAAGGAAAAAAACTTTTTCGGAAATTTTCTTTTATGTTTGAAATATAAATTTAAAATTTTCAATCTAAATTTGAATTTCTTTGTGAGAATGCAAATAACATGCATAGATTAATTAGTAAGAAAATATGTATAAACTAATTAATACAATCAAGACTTAGTGTTTAGGTTTCGCATTAGAAATTAGTATTTAGATTTTAGCTTTCCATTGCTTAGTGTTTTGGGTAAAAGGTTTAAGTTTAATGGTTTATAATTTAGTATTTAAGATTTAGACTTTTAAAATAAAAGTTTAGGATTTAGGGTTATAATTAAAATATTAATATTTAGAGTTTAAGATTTAGGGTTTCATAATTTTTAGAGTTGATTTTAAGATTATTTATAGCATTTTCAATTTAAAGTTTAAGGCTTTCTAGTTAATTTAGTTGTTTGCTTTTAAAAAATATTTTGTTAAGACCAGTGGAACTTCAACATGAAAACATAATTAAGTGAACTTTGATTCGTGTCTTGATGGATTTATGTGTTGTGAGAATATTTTAAAAAATAAAATTTGCCTTAAGTTACAATCACAGACGATATATATCTAAATTAATTATGGTTAAAATCAAGTATTATAGAGTATAATTGAACTATTATTCAAAAAATTAGCCAGAGTTAAATCAAAATAATTTTGGTGAAAATTCACATATAATATGATTTAAGTTGAAATAAATTTAAAAATAATTTACACGTATTTTACTTAATGTGGGGGTTAAACCAAAACCATTAAAATCCCATAGCTTAACCTTCGTGGACCGTGCGAATTCCTTAGTGGTAAAGACGAAAACATTGAAATGTAAACGAGGGGATTAGGATTATAAATTAAAAGGAACGTGTTTAAGAAAACCTTGGGGCACATTTAAATGTGGAGTTGTTGTAACCTAAAAAAAAAGAGAAAAAAAGAAAAAGGTGTATTCCAGTGGACCTTAAAATGGAAAATTTTCCATTTAAGTCCTTTATAATTTATAAAATTTTAAATTAGTAATGATAAAGTTATACTTTGGTCTTCTAAAATGATAAAACTTTGATTTAATCTTTTAAAAGTTATAAAGATATAGACTATTAAAATGATGAAATTGTATTTTTACTATTATAAAAATATACAATTTAATTCATTAAAGGTAGAAATTGCCTGGATTTAAAATAACGTTTTACATTAATGCTCCCTTTGAAATTGATAAGTCATTGTCTAGGTGATTGCTAGATATATATTGGTGTTGTTTTCATGATATTCCTCACACTAGACGAGGATAAGTATACCATATATGTAACAAGTTTGAATATAATTAAAATTTAATTGGAGATGCATTTATCTTTAATTAGTGTAAAATAACGGTGGTGATAAAATTAAATATTATAGTGTGAGATAAAAAAACGCGTCTATTCAAAGAGATTCTTATTCTTTTTTAAAGTAAATAATTTAATTTTAATTATTTTCAAATCGAGTTTAAAATGTTCAACTCTTTCTGATTAGTTTTGGAAAATGGGAAATTAAAAAGAATTTGATGATTGAGAAGAAGAAAGACATCTGTCTAAACGTTGAATTACGGTTTCAATTAAAGCCGAATACGAATTTTTTTAACAGTACAATATATATTCTTTTGTAAAAAAAAATGAATAGTTTTTTATTTTTTCTTTCAAATTAAACAGTACATTTTGTTGACTGTTCGTAAGGGTAAGAAATTTTAATTGGATTGTTTTCACGACGGTCATGCATGCATGTGTATAACATGCTTCTTGCAATAATGGCAATAGTTAATTATGATGTTTTGTTCTTTCGCGACGTGTGTATTGGATTTAGTAATAATAAGGTATTTATGACATAAAAATTAGACTAGGCACGCAAAATTCAAGTGAAAGTAAGACTGAAAAATCGAAATAAAATTTTTTATTTATAAAATTATGAGTTACAAATTTTATATAAATATTTTCATTTTTTTCTTCACTTCAAAGATGGTTGAATTTATTTTAGGTAAATGTTGTTTACTTGAAGACTTGTCGAATTTTGATTTTGAAAATAAATTTGAAGAAAGTATAGATTTAAGGTAGTATTTGATATTTTTCTATGTTATGATTTTAATGGGATATGATTACTGAGGATGTGATTACTAAAAAAGTTACTTTACAATATTTGGTATGCATGAGAATGTATTGATTAAAAATTTGGAAAAGTTACATTATCACTTTTGGTTTATTAAGTACTTTATTAAGAAAGTAATAATAATTTAAGAATTTACCCTTATTAAATAAAAGATAATATTAGTATATTTTATTTTTATAACTTTATTTTTAATAAACATTTGGATTAAATATTTAATGATAAAATTTTAATTGATATTTAAAAAAATTAATTTATAATGTTAATTGAAAGCAATTTTGTTTCAAATTTATCTTACATATATTTTGTAAATATAATAATGCACATATAAAATCATGCACATATAAAGCTTGTTTTTGAATAAATTTTAAAAAAATCATGTATATATAGCACTTGCAAAGAATTCTTTAAAGTAAAAGAGGAAATCAAGTAGTAAGAAAAAAGAAGGTAATAGTTTTTTTATTTTTATGTTTTTTAATAGACTAATCCTCTAAACCAATATAAAATAGGGTTAATTTTGTCTCAAAATTTTTTTAACTTTCCAATTTACATAGGAATCACATTGTCATGTTCATGAGATAAAGGGAAAGTTTGATTCTAAGGAAAGTAAATAAAATTGGAAATGTCAAACATTAGAATCACTTTCTAACTGATTAATTTTTCAGGAAAGTGACTATTTTCCATCATACCAAATGCTACCTAAAGGTCTTCAAGACTTGATATTGGACAAATGATTTTGCTTCAAGGTCTTCTAAACTTAATTTTGAAGAAAAATTTTATATTCTTTGTGTTGATGCAACCAGATTGAATAGAACTTTAATCCAAATATCATTTAGACTTGATCTTGGAAGCATAATTCCACTTCAAGGGCCTTCTAAGCTTGATATTGAATAACAGGTTTAGCCACATTTATATTGGTTGAATAAGAATGGAGAGTAGCTTTCTTTAGAACTAAAGCAGCGTACTTCGAAATTTCTTTAGAGATCTCTTGAAATTTTGAAAAAACACTTTAGTACCCAAAATCTTCTCTTTAAGTTCTGATTTTTGAACTTTTAATTTGTGAAGTTATAAAGGATGATTTGAAAGTGATCCCCTTTTTTATAGTGTCAGTTAGTAGTAAAAAAGAATTCCTATAGAATATAACATCTTAGTCTACAATGATTAAACTTTATAATTTATTATTTATCTCATATTACTTTAAGTTAATTGCAATATATAAATATATCAAACTTTGGGGTGCCTAGTAAAATTTTCAAAAACTTTAATAGTTTAATGAGATTTTCTTTAAAAAAAATTGAGGTCTAATTAAGATTTCTAAAATATTTGTGAGATTAACAAGAATTTTCAAATATTTTAAAATAATTTAATTATTTTTTTAATTAAAAGGTGTAATGAATTTTTATTTTTAAATTTAAGAAAGAAATCAAAATTTTCCAAGGGTCAAAACCCCTTTAAGCCACCGTAACAATCCACCTCTAGATTAAATAGAAATTTCATAAATTGTAAAATAAATATGAAAAAAAAATTAATGATCTGTCTTCGTGGCATAACAAAAAGCTTATTGGCAGCAAACAATATCTCATATATTTTGACAATATCCTCGTTGCTAAGGCTAAGAAGAGATTAAAAAAAAAAAAAAAAAAAAGTGTCGGTTTCATGCCAAGATTGTTGACACAGAAAACGAAAAAATTGTACCAAGGAATTACCAAAAAAGAGAAGGTAGGGGAAGAAAGGAAATATGAATAACATGATACTACATTTGGGCCTTTAAGTTTGAAATAAATTTTGCTTCCTATTTGGATAATCGGGCTTTTCTTTCTCTTCCATTTTATAATTTGTTGAACAATTTCATTATGTATTTTGGTTATGTATGTCTTTTTGACATAATAATTAGAATAATTTATAACTCACTTCTAAGCCATAAATAAGAAGATAATACGTACTCAAACCTACTTTCTCTTTCATTGGCAACAATACCCATGCTAATCGAGTTGAGACTCAATCTGCGAGTTTTTTTTATTGTTAGTTTAATTATTTAGTGATTAAATATTGATACGAATGATGAGAATAATATTTAAATATGTTAGCCAAATTTTAAAGGATTAAATTTTAGGTTAAAATATGTTTTAATTTTTTTGTATTTTTTGTGAAAATATGAAATTTAGTCTCTGTATTTTTTTTCATTATCTTAATCTCTCTACTTTTTAAATTTTAAAATTCAGGTCAAACTCTTTAATACTGTTAATTTTGAGATAATTACAATGTCATTTTTTAATTACGTAACTATTAAATGAGTTCTTTTTTTTTTTTTCATTTCAAAAGGTCACAGCAACAAATTTAACAATGTTAATAGTTGAACTTGAATATTGAAATCTAAAAAAGTAAAGGGATTAATTTCTTAGAAATAGAAGTAGAGGTATTAAATTTCAATAGAGTATAGGGACTTGAGGCATATTTTAATCTAAATATTAAAACTAATGAACTTTGATCCAATGTGTAATTTGATATATGAACTTTGAATTTGTGTAATTATGCACATGAAACTTTTATTGTAGTTTAAAGGTATACCCGAAACTTTAATTTTAATTCAATTATACACATTTAAAAAATAGATACGTCAATTTATTTTTATATTAGATAAATATAATTATTTGTATATGCAATATTTAAATGTAAAAGGGTTTCATATTGATAATTGTGTTAGTAGTTTGTGGAATTGAATCAAATCAAAATTGCCTGTATACAATTGCACAAAATCAAAGTTCAAGTATAACATTATACATTTACATTTGACTAAAGTCCATGTGTAGTTTTGAGATTTATCCTAATTTTAAACATTTTCATGCTTACTGAATGGACAGCTTGGATCTGGCGTATTGAAAAAAAATGGGACTATTCAATTCTAATTAAACTATCTATTTTTTTAATACGTCAATTTCAAATGATTTCCACGATAGATATACATAAGTTTAAATTTTGTATTATGTGTTTTAAGTACGCCGTGGTCAGATTTAAGTTGTCATATAATGCCCAAATCAACATTATGCTGATGAAGGATGTGATTGATGATGTTAATGTTTTAAAGATTCAATTAGAATATTTTGAGGTTTAGGGATTAATTTAGAATATGAGCCATAATTTTGAGGAATTAGTGCAAATAAAGTATAACATAATGTTTCAATACAATGAAAACTTCGCCTGATGTCAAGGTCCAACCTTTCGAACCGAAAACTAATGGTTCAACTGATTGAATTGGTGGTGTAGACCATGATACAAATTGCATCACTATGAATTGATTAAAAAATCGAATATTAAGACTTAAAATGACGAGTCAATCGATTAAGTGATTTATAAATTTTATATATTTATTTAATTATTGTTGAATTGACAATTCAATCGAAAATTAATGATCTAATCTACAATATTCAAAAAAAAAAAAATCTATATTGAATTTAATAAAATATAAATAAACAATTCTTTACTCCAGTGTTTTCCTTTATGATTAATAAAGTTATTTAAAAACATTGAGGAGTAAATTGAAATAATTTGCAACTTAAGGACTAAGATCAAATGTATATTAATAATTTATAATCTATATTATATATAAAAGCACGAGGTTGGAAAAACTTTTGAACGAAAGAAACCACTTCACTTTCCATGATATTACTAAATTAACTTTAAAAATAATTATATTTTAATTTAAACTAATTAATTAAAAAATTATGCTAATTTTAAAATAAACTTATTTATCAAATAAAATTCTCTGCATAAAATATAGGAAAAAATATCATAATTATAAATTAATTTATAATTATTAATTATAGAGGTAAAAAATTTGTATTATTTTTAATTTTCAAAAAAATTGTGCTAATCTTATTGATGTGAAATAGTATTATTATTTGAATAGAACTCTAAGTATTTTATTTATCACTTAATTATTATTAGAGTTATATCAAATAAAATTTAAGTATAACTTTATAAATAGCATCCAATTATTAGCATCTAAAAAAATTACTGATAAAAAGAACGAAAGTTATTAAGAATAATAAAAAAGAATGAAGCATTAAATTAATGGTTCTTCAAAGAGGTAATATGGAATCGTAAGACAATATAATATTATGATATTTAAAAAAAAAGTGTTTACATTATGAAGCATGCATTCTTAAAATTATTTCGTTTTTATCCATCTGTTATTTGTGTTGGTGGAGGTGAAAAATGTTTTGAGTTTGTTTTGAAAGGAAAGCCATATTTTAACAATTATTTTTTAATCACCCTGATTAAATGTGTTTCTTAAATTAATATAATATATTTTATATTTATCATTAACTATTATTATGATAATTAAATGCTGTTTAACTTAAATTTTTTATTTTTAAATTAATATTATAGTTTATTGTGTTTATTTAAAAATTAAGAGGAAATTATTATTACGAATAATAGATCAAAAGTAATTAAAAATACATCATCTAAAAATTATATGTAAATTGCGGGATTAATTATTATTATTGAATATTTTGTTACTTTTGGAGTTCAAACAATTATTTTTCGTAATAAAAAAGGGGAAAAAATATTGATACTATCGAGTATCTAGGCACGAATAAAAAGGAGTTATGCTTTGAAAGCGATCTCTTACTATTTATTTATTTTATTTAGTTTCTTAAACAAAAAAAAAAAGCATATATCAGAAAAAAGCTTTTAAAACGAATAAAGTGAAGGCTAAGATAAAGTAAAAAAAAAAAAAAGAAACAAGAAGAAGCAATTTTCGTTTGCTTCCTTTAAACTAAGCTAATCCAACCACTCAATGGATCAAAAATCATATTTTATTTAGCTTTTAATTTTTTTAATATTAATTTAATTAAAAAATTAAACTTCAATTTTAATTATTGGGGATTAGTCTTTACATTTATACTGATACGTGAAAAACACGCTCGGAGGCATGCACGTGCGGTTGCTCTCCACGATTAAAGAAAAGAGCCAACGGCATCGTTTCTTACCAATTTTTTAGTGGACGGCGCGTGAGAGTAGAAGTGGTGGTTTAGTTTAGTTTAGTTAAACTACCGTAAACCCTAATCATTTTAAATATATTTTCTCTAGCTGTTTAGCTCCAGCTCTCACTCGCGATCTTCACGGATTTTTTTTTTTTTTTGAAATTTTTAATTTTAAATTCCGATCTTTCTCCTTTTCGAAACCCTAAATTCTCATCTCATTGAGCTGAATTCAAGCTGCTTGGGCCAACAATTTTTTATTGGTTTTAAATTCCCACTTTTAATCATCGGATTTAAGAAAATATGGATCTTCCAAGTCTTGTTGTTGTTCTTCAAGCTGCACTTAATCCTAATCCTGCTGAACGCAAAGCTGCTGAGCAAAGCCTGAATCAGGTTTTTATTTTATTATTGGTTTTGATTATTATTTTTAGATAAATGGATTGATTTTTATTACTAATTTTTAAAATTTTGGATTTTTTTTGGTTTCAGTTTCAGTATACGCCTCAGCATTTGGTGAGACTGTTACAGATCATTGTTGACAATAATTGTGATATGGCAGTTCGTCAAGTTGCTTCTATTCATTTCAAGAACTTCATTGCTAAGAATTGGGCTCCTCTTGATCCAAGTATCAAAATTTCAATCAAATCCTATTATTTCTTTTTTCTAAAAATGTTTCTTAATATTTATGTTTATGTTCGTGTTTATGAATATGAATATATATATTTATTTTGTTCTTAATAAATGTAGATGAGCAACAGAAAATTTTGCAAAGTGATAAAGATATGGTTCGCGATCATATTCTTGTATTTGTTACTCAAGTTCCCCCTTTGTTGAGGTACAATTGTCTGTTGTCTCGATTGTTTGCTTAGAACTATTTACTGTTTCATTGGCAGTGCAGGCAGTTGTAGATCGTATGATTAAGTTGCTCTATGCATCAATAAATAATCAAATGGGTAATATTGCAGGGTGCAATTGGGTGAGTGCCTCAAAACCATTATACATGCTGATTACCCGGAGCAGTGGCCTCGGCTTCTGGACTGGGTGAAACATAACCTACAAGATCAGCAGGTTTATGGGGCTCTGTTTGTGTTACGCATTCTTGCTAGAAAATATGAGTAAGTATATATTATATTTTATCTATATTTAGCTGCATGATTTACTTTAATTTTTGTTGTCAGTTATTATCTTTGTATCAGTGCAATATTTATTTTGAATATAACTTGCTTGCTGAAGTGATGGGAAGTATTTGATTAATTCAATTCCATGGCTTTAATGCTTGATTGCAGTACATGTAGATGGAAGTGTCTACTAAGAAGTGTATGATGTTTTGATTAAATAACAACTGTTCATTGTTTCCCTTAAGGTGGTGCATGCTATAATGTTGTTTCTCTTAAAATTTTCATTTCAATACTAATGTCATCAATTTCTTTACCATTCTAGGTTCAAGTCCGAGGAGGAGAGAACTCCAGTTCACCGCATTGTTGAGGAGACATTTCCTCATCTTCTCAATATATTCAACAGACTTGTCCAGATAGACAAACCAGCTCTGGAAGTAGCAGATCTCATCAAACTTATTTGTAAAATTTTCTGGTCATCTATCTATGTAAGTTTTTAAGCTGCTAGTTTCTGGCATATATCTGACCTTTTTATACTCTTTATTTTTTATTTTCTGTTCTCTCTTTTCTTTTCTCTTTCTTTTTAGACAATCTTTTTGGCATATTCATGAAAGAAATTTGTTATTTGAAATTATGCATACTATTGTTTGTAATTGAAATGATCTTGACACAGATTTGTGATCTTATATAATGCTATTGTTACAATCTTTATGGTCAATAAAATAGTTGGAAGTCTTACTTTTCTTTTTAGGCTGTTTCAAAATGCTACTCAGTCTAATGATAAGCAACCTAACCAATCTATACTAGGGCATTTCTTTTGGAGTTTTGAGGAAAAATCATTTACCAAATAAATCAACAAAACTACTCATACTACAGTGTTTTTATGTCAACTACAACTAGTTTCATGTGACCTGTTTTTATAAGATTTGTCCTACTCATTTGCCATCTTTGGCTTACTGTCTATACATTGCAGTTGGAGATTCCAAAACAGTTACTTGATCCAAATTTGTTCAATGCTTGGATGATGCTTTTCTTTTGGAGTTTCGAGGAAAAATCATTTACCAAATATATCGACAAAATTACTCAATACTACAGTGTTTTTATGTCAACTGCAACTAGTTTCATGTGACCTGTTTTTATAAGATTTGTCCTACTCATATGCCAGCTTTGGCTTACTGTCTATACTTTGCAGTTGGAGATTCCAAAACAATTACTTGATCCAAATTTGTTCAATGCTTGGATGATGCTTTTCTTAAATGTTTTGGAGAGGCCTGTGCCTCTGGAAGGCCAACCTGTAGATCCTGAGCTCAGGAAGTCATGGGGGTGGTGGAAGGTGAAAAAATGGACAGTTCATATTTTAAATAGGCTATACACTCGGTAAGTTTTAGAATTGCAACATGTTTTCGGTAGTCTGATATGCCGCAAATTACTAATATTATTTGTGATTTTGGTGGCTTTTTATAGGTTTGGAGATTTAAAGCTTAGGAATCCAGAAAACAGAGCTTTTGCCCAAATGTTTCAAAAGAACTATGCAGGAAAAATTTTGGAATGCCACTTAAATTTATTGGGCGTGATTCGTGTTGGTGGCTATCTCCCTGACAGAGTTACCAACCTTATTCTTCAATATCTAAGCAGCAGGTTTGCTACTTTATCCTGCATAACTGGTGTTTTTAATTTTCATTGCTTGGTATAAGATGGTCAGTTATGCTTTTGTCAAAGCTTGCCAGTCTTTTAAGTAACTGGATCATCCAAAATTTCAAGGCTAGAGGTTGCCCTTCATTTAACCGGAAAGATAGCATTATTTTAAATATATTCTTTAGAGTATTACCTGTTTTTATCTCTCTATTCTGGAGCTTCTTATCTGATTTATGATGATCACCCAAGAAATTCTGACCATATCGTGTTACCTTGATAACTATGAAAGTTGTGTAGGAGTATGAATTAGATAATTTATTTTTATATACTGTGTAATTTTATCCTGTTTGTTACCAAATAAAGCCCAAGAAGCTTAATTACACTTTTCTGCCTCGTGCTTTGTTGATGTAGTATTGTTTATCTGTGGCCTTTGTATTTGTGTCTAGACTATTGACGACGTTGCATCTTTTCTGATATTGCAAAGTATATTTATATTTGGAATCGTTAATAATGGATGTTGACTGGAAAAACATTTAATTATATGCAGCATCTCGAAAAATAGCATGTATACTTTGTTGCAGCCACAGATTGATGTTCTTCTTTTTGAGATAGTCTTTCCTCTCATGTGTTTCAATGACAATGATCAAAAGCTTTGGGAGGAAGATCCACATGAGTATGTAAGGAAGGGATATGGTAAGCTATCAAACCTGGTGTGCCTGTTGGAAACCTTGAATAAGCCACACTGATTCATGCATTTTATTGTTGTACTGCAGATATAATTGAAGATTTATATAGTCCAAGGACTGCTTCCATGGACTTTGTTAGTGAGTTAGTCAGGAAACGTGGAAAAGAGAATCTTCAGAAGTTTATTCAATTCATTGTGGAAATTTTTAAGAGGTATTCTGTTACTTTGAAGCCTAAAGCACACAGGCAATATTGGGATTATTTAATTTTGGTTTGCATTTATTGTGTCGTATTCATGGTACAATTCTTTATTGTTCCAGGTATGATGAAGCACCAGTAGAATATAAGCCTTACCGACAGAAGGACGGTGCTCTCCTTGCTGTTGGAGCACTTTGTGATAAGCTCAAACAAACTGAGCCTTATAAATCTGAGTTGGAACATATGTTAATGCAACATGTTTTCCCAGAGTTCCGCAGTCCTGTTGGTCATCTTAGAGCCAAGGTTTTATTTTTCTTTTCATTCTTTTTTTCTGGAGACATCTTAATGCTCCTCCTTCATTGCTCTTTTTCTAGGTATCTAGCATACGTAGTCATTTCGATGTGAGAATTTTTTCATTTTTATGCTTTTGTGATTGTGGTATTAGGCTGCTTGGGTAGCAGGACAGTATGCCCATATAAACTTCTCCGACCAGAATAATTTCCGCCAAGCATTGCATAGCGTTGTTTCTGGATTGCGTGATCCAGAACTTCCTGTTCGCGTTGATTCAGTTTTTGCATTGAGATCGTTTGTTGAAGCTTGCAGAGGTATATAGCTCATGCGCTTGAATTTTGTTTTATAATTTGTACAAGTTGGATTTGGATTGAGCAAGCTTGGGACCAAATCTGCATATGTAGTTAGATTGCTATCACTGGTTACTATTTATGTTTGACTATTCCCTCCTCATTTCTTCATTTATTGGAATATTGGCTGCTTAACAGAGAAGAAAATGTTTTATATGCAGATTTAAGTGAGATTCGTCCAATTCTTCCTCAACTACTTGACGGTAAGTGGTATTCTAAAATGATGGTTGTCTCAAAATTAACTTCGCTGTGAAGACTGTTGCTGGCATTTTCTTTTTTTCTTTTTCTGAAAATTGGGATCATGTACACTATACATAGTTGCTCTTTATCATTTAGGCGACTTGGTCAATACATTCCAATTTCTTTCCTGCAGAGATTTTTAAACTTATGAATGAGGTTGAGAATGAGGACCTTGTCTTTACTCTGGAGACTATAGTTGACAAGTTTGGGGAGGAGATGGCACCATTTGCTCTTGGATTGTGTCAGAATTTGGTAATGCACGTTTATATAATTTTTTAAATACCAAGTTTGAAATTGTCTGTACCTGAAACTATTTTCATGTATCTACTATCAGGCTGCTGCATTTTGGAGGTGTATGAACACTTCAGAAGCTGATGATGAAGCTGATGATCCTGGTGCTCTGGCTGCAGTCGGCTGTTTGCGTGCCATAAGCACAATACTTGAATCAGTTAGCAGGCTTCCGCAACTTTTTGTTCAGATTGAGCCAACTTTGCTTCCAATCATGCGAAGAATGTTGACAACTGATGGACAAGGTACATATGTTTTCTTCTTTTTCCCCCTCCTGTTTCAATGATTCTTTTTAATCATTTCATATGCTTAAATATAATACATAAGAGCCTGCTACAAATGAGAGTTGACAAGTAAAATGAGGCTGGATTGAGTATTAAGTTTAAGTTGAGTTTAGAATCTAAAGTTTAGATGTGAACATTGAAATGAGAAGCTGCCCTGGTTAAGGTGCTTCTGCTTTTTCTTAAATTGTGCAAGTTATTAGGTCATTGATTTCACAGTATGCAATTTGAGGAGAAAGGGAAGCTTATCTTTATCCCTAGATATTAATTACTCTTAAAATACTTTCATTTTAAAAATAAAATATGACTGTAGATCAAAGAGCATCCTTATAGGATTAGTCACTTCATACTGGTTTGGGCTTTAGACTGTATCAAACTATCATGACAGTTAAGAATGTGGTTAGATCCAGTAGGGGTTTGTCTAGAATTCAATATACTGATAAACACATTTGCTAAAATAACCAGAAAAAAATTGATAATGGCTAATTGAAGGCTTGCTCCAGGGAAGCCTATGCTCTGCTCAAATCATTCCCAGTATGGGGACTACTTGTGAAAAAGATTTGAGTTTTAAATTTTTGCAGACTGAAATGTAAAAGTGAGTTGACAAATTTAGTTATCAAATAGTATATTTGCTTTTGGATTTCAATCATGCCAAATTTGTCTTGTATAAGACGGTGCTCAGCCTATATCATTGTATTTCATTTATTTTATCATTCTCTCTATTCTCCTGCAGAGGTTTTTGAAGAAGTCTTGGAGATTGTCTCGTATATGACCTTTTTTTCTCCGACTATATCCCTGGAAATGTGGAGCCTTTGGCCTTTGATGATTGAAGCATTAGCTGATTGGGCTATAGACTTCTTTCCAAGTATGAATCTATTTACATTTTCTGCTTTTCTTAGTTGCTGTTTTGTTTCAACACCTGAATGTTCTAGAATTGTTGACTTGGCTTTTCCTTTCATGCCCTTTTTTTTGGCCAAATTTCCTTTCATGCTTTTAATCAGTTTAAATGTTTTCTTTGTTGTTTGGTTATTAACTGAAATTGTACCGGAGTGACTAATGGATTTTCTTCACAGTCAACTGCATGATAATCTTCTGAGTGATACTATTGCTCTTTGAAAAAACAATATGCCATATGTTACCTGAACTTGTTGGTTTATGTATGTGTCTAAGATACACATGGCTAAAGAAATTGACAATATTTTTGCATGTGTCTGGAAAAATAATAAATTGAACTTATGGTTTATGCATATGTTACTGTTACTGATCTGAACTTGTGGTTTATGCGTGCGTCTGAAAAAACAATAAATTGAACTGTTTTTAAGATGACAACTATCCCTTAGTTTTGGGATCAGTTTGCCACTGCAATCTAGATGTCCGGATTACATTATCATAGAATGCTGATATTTCATTTCTATTTCTGTTTTATCTATGAGTTCCATATAAATATTTTACATCATAGCAGGAAGTGAGGAGTTTCAATCTTCCTTTATCCAATTGCAATTTATTGTTATCTATTTTGAATTTGTCCATACTTTTTTGTGTTGTTTCTAAGTGGTATCTGTTTTCATGCAGATATTTTGGTTCCTTTGGACAACTATATATCCAGGGGAACTGTACATTTTCTTACTTGCAAGGAACCAGACTACCAGCAAAGTCTTTGGAATATGATTTCATCTGTGAGTTCTTTTCTACTAATAAAGTTGCATGTAGATGGTAAACTGTCAGGAAAATGAACATGAACAATATACTTTTCAGTTTTTTTTTTTTTCAATATTTCTACCTTTATGTTGGTATCCATTTGGTTATAAGGACTATTCTCATTTTCTTTTTCTTTGGCAGGTTATGGCTGATAAAAATTTAGAAGACAATGATATTGAACCAGCCCCCAAGTTGATTGAAGTAGTGTTTCAAAACTGTAGAGGGCAGGTGGATCATTGGGTTGAGCCATATCTGAGAATCACACTTGACCGATTGCGTCGAACGGAGAAATCAAGGTTAAAATGTCTTCTTGTACAAGTGGTAAGGTGTCAGGACTGCCTTAGTTTTCTGCAAGATTATGTCATACTTCATATGGATATTGTCTTGGCAAATATTACACATGATGTTCCTCAATTATGCACCCACTCAAGCATAGTTATGCAATCTTTACAATGTATCAGAAAGCACTAGTTGAAGATTTTAATTTATTGCCAATTTAGGTTTAACATCTTTTTTATCTGTCTCAAATTTTCTTTGTTGGGTTCCTGTTACAATGTTGAGTTAATGGTCAACGTTACTTGGTGTGAAGTAGCCAGTAATAGGAACAACTTTTGCTTTTCTAAATGTTAATGTACTCTTCTGGGCATACACCTATCTGTGGTTTTCTAACAGAACACTGGTCATTTTTGTCCCAGATTGCCAATTCAGTTTATTACAACGCAGTATTGACACTCAGCATATTAAATAAGCTTTGTGTTACAACGGAAGTGTTCAACCTGTGGTTCCATTTGTTGCAACAAGTTAAAAAGAGTGGTCTACGGGCTAATTTTAAGCGGTAGGTATTTTTTGTATTTGCTTTGATGCCTTCACTCTGTACAAATCTTAAGCATTATATCATTACTTCTATGATGAAATTTTTACCTTAAATATTGTCTGAGACTATACAAGTGAAATGGATGCTACAGGGAACATGATAAGAAAGTGTGCTGCTTGGGCCTTACATCACTACTTGCACTTCCCGGTGATCAGTTTCCCCGGGAGGCTCTTGAGCGTGTCTTCAAGTCCACCCTCGATCTACTAGTTGCATACAAAGATCAAGTTGCAGGTTTCTCTCTCTCTCTCTCTCTATATATATATGTATATGTGTATGTGTGAGTGTGTGGAGGTGCGCGCATGCATTTCATGCCTCGTGGTGGATTTGCAACCACTTCCTACACTTTTGGCTTTGCCTTGCTGTCTTTTGGAGGTTTTATCCCCACATCTGTGTGTGAACAGAAGCTGCAAATGAGGAAGAGGTTGAAGATGATGATATGGATGGTTTCCAGACTGATGATGAAGATGATGCTAATGCTTCCGACAAGGAAATGGGAGTTGATGCAGAGGATGAGGATGAAGCTGATAACATCAGGCTTCAAAAATTAGCCGCCCAGGTATGCATTGTTTTGATCCTTTAGGTTTCTTGTTACTTGGCTTTCTATCCTGAATATCACAATTTAACAGGAAAGAAAAACCCTTCCTTTGGCTGGCTAGAAATCTTAAGTGCTGAGAATGAAAATCCTTATTGCCCTTGGGAGAATGTCTGCACCCTTTAATGAGTCTTAATTTTATGATATATCCATGTAAATAACCCTGGACTTTCGTATCCTCTTTGATTCCACCCAACATTGTTTTCTATAGGCTAAGGCTTTCCGTCCAACTGATGATGACGACGACGACTCTGATGATGACTTTAGTGACGATGAAGAGTTACAGTCACCAATTGATGAAGTAGACCCTTTTGTTTTCTTTGTTGATACCGTCAAAGGTAAAATGTTTTATTTGGCCTTTTCAGTTTGTTTCATGTTCATTTTCTACTTTTTGTTTTGCATGGCATTGTCTGAAAGAGCAACTTTTTCTTTACTAGCTTTGCAAGCATCGGATCCTATCAGGTTCCAGAACCTTACACAGACACTGGATTTCCATTTTCAAGCTCTTGCGAACAGTGTTGCTCAGCATGCTGACCAGAGGAGAGCAGAGATTGAAAAGGAGAAAATGGAGAAGGCATCCTCCACTGCCGCTCCTTCTTGAGTTCAGATTGAATTTTTGGCTTGCCCTATGAGGTATTGATGATTTCCATTCAATTATGGTTTTTAATGAAAATCAAGAGTTGTTTCTGGTCCAGTTAAAGCATTCATATGGCCCTTGAAGGGTATTGAACCTCAAAAAGGTTTTTGAGGTTCAACTGTGTGGAGCTTAGCGTGTGTACAGGTTCTCAATCATAAGCAAAGCACGGGATTAGGGAACTCAAGTGTTCGCCACGTAGTCAGGGTTGTGAATTTTGGTCAAGTCTGGTGAGTCTGGCTATTCTTTTGGCAGGAAATGCCAAACTCAACCACTGTGTTGTAGTCAGTCGTGTCATTCAGTCTCACTGTTTTTCTTCCACCGTTTCTTTTTGCTTATTCACATGTTTGGTCACTCTATCAATTGTTTCCGGCTGGAGGAGTCTGATCTTTCCTTACTGCCGGTCAGGTTGAATCATAGTCTCTTATGCTGTCTTCCTATGTTAATCAGATAGGCAATATATATATATAGGTTATATAGAGGTTTTGTATTGATGATGATTTTGATGAAATGGTAGTCTTAAAAAAAATTTCCAGGTATAGTAGTGAACCAATATCATGGAATACTAGTTTTTTTTTCTTTCTTTTTTGCTTTGGGTTATGGAGATTTTGTTTTTGGGTTTCAGAGGGTTCTTATTAGGTAACTTGGTTGCCTATTTGTAATAATATAATAACTAAAAAAAATTATGACAGTATTCTTTTTATATAATGTTGGATTAATGAAAAATAAACTGCGGCTATTATTTTTATTATTTGTTGGGGTTTAAGCTAAGAGTCTACCGGGTTTCGTGGTAGAATGTTATCAATTTTTTTACTACACTTGTTCAATTGAAAATTTTAACATAAATGTTTTTCTATTTATTATGAATTTGGTAATTTTGATTAAATTGTAGATTAAAACCTGAGGAAAATTGCAAGACAGAGCTATTTGTTTATTAATAAATAAACACTTGTATTTCAAATATTAAAATCTCGTCAACAAGCACTAAATATCTTCTGCAACTAAAATTTTAGGTGTGCACAATTACTCGCAAAAAAAAAGTTACAGTTCCACACTCTATCGATCACACAATCGATATCATAAATTTCCCTTGCCTTTCTCATAAATGTTGTACATCGTATAGAATCTAAAATTACACAATGATCCTTTCTGAACAAAATGTTGGAAAAAGGAAGAGAAAAACAGTGCTAAAACTACGAGTACTATTTCAATGCCCATCCTACAAGCCACGAAATCAGGTCTTCCATCTTGTCATGATGTGTAGAAATGCATAGAATGAGCTTCCATAGTAACCAAAAACAAAAATTATATATACATACGTATGAAAATAATTGACAGTTGCCCAGGAATCGATAAAGAAAGCAAACTATAGATTCACTGATACGTAAATATACATATACATGTATACACATATTATTAGTGTATTTATTAGTATAAAACATATCGAACCTCCGTAGGATCCAGCTGCTTTCAAGCACTTGTTGTAAGGGCTTGACGGCGATCATCTGTATGCTTTTGAACAGAGGGCAAACTGCTTTCCTTAAATGAATTTGTTTCTTTGCTAATTAACTTCAGATCTTCTGACAACCCCGCTATCTGAAATACAAGATGAGAACAATTCACCACAACTATTATTATTGGTTTCATAATATCATATAATAAAAAAAGCATACTATATATATATAATCAACCTGAGGATCCGGCTGCTTTCAAGAACTTGTCATAAGGGCTAGATGGCGGTAATCTGAAAGAATGTTGCATGTGTTCCTGTGAACAGAGGGCAATCTGTCCACTCATATGACCTTGAACGTTGTTGAACTCCGCTTTCTGAAATAGAACAATTCCCGAAAACAACTGTTCTTGGTTTCATAATACCATTAAATTGATTAAAAGCATGTTGTAATGCATGCCATTCTGTAATATATAATAACATTCACAAATATTCTCGTATCTGGAACTAGACTAGACAAGCACAACTGAAAAATGTCTATTACAGGCATATGGATCCTAATAAACAAACCCAATTCTAAATCAAGGATGTAAAAAATGTATTTAAAACATTTAAGAATTCTCTTTCTCGGATTTAGGGTAAATATCAAATTACCACCAAAGTTTAATCAAGATACATATCACGTTAGTTGGTTCACATATAACTTTTTGGTGAAGGAACCACATTTAATGCAAGCATCATAGCAACAAAAAGAATATTGCTATTTTAAACTACAAAGGCACAGTTTGGCAGGTGCTTTTGCAATTTACATTTTTCCCCCAGAGGCAAGTGAAAAGCAAAAAACAGAAAATGAACTGAAAAACAAAGGACAAATAGCAAAAACCAAAAGCACCATCCAAACAAAACCTAAGATATCAATGCTATATAGAAATTGGAAGACATTTTTGGAATTCAACTTTTAAAAGAAAATTGAAATTATAAAACAGTAGAAAAAGTTTACGGTTGTTATTGTTCTCTATTTTCTGATAATTAGTGCTGTCCTATTATGAAAGGCAATGATTACAGGTTATGGTTTTGCTTAGGAAAGAAAGTGAAAAGGATTAAATGATAATTAAAGGTTCCATTAAAAAAACTAGAGAGATTCTTACAGATGTTTATCATGCATATGCAGGCCAAACTCACCTCATTTGGTAAATAGAGAATTTCATTTGCAATTTCCTCTGAGGTTGCACTGGCTACCTGTTGATACTTGAAGTGATGAAGTATTGACATCTTCTGCTGTTTACCCATTACACTAGCTTCACACTGACTCTTCATCTGGTCATAAGGAATCGGTGCTGGGGAAACAGAAAAGCTTACAACTTGCCGGGCCGTTTCCAGAGCCTATTGGTGCAACAAACAGTTATAGTGAGAAAAATTGAAAGCTAGGGGGGGTAATGATGCATAAAGAATGTGAAAATAGAAAACTAGTTCTCTGAACTGAACAGCCAGAAAGGCTTGAATAGTTCCTTGAACTTAATATCAATAATCTAATTCAGGTCATCTCCATTTCCATTCCTAAACATCCACTGAAAACAGTTGGGGAGGAAGTCAAGAGTGCATTCATACATTTATAGAATTTCAAGTTCCCAAGCAAATAGCATTAGGAAGGTTGGATAGAGTTTCAACAAAACTAGATATATTGTCTGACAAACAGGTGCTTTTCCAAATATATTGCACGATAAGAGTTTCAAGCAGCACCAAGATCCAAATGGTCAATGGAAAAGAATAAACACATACCATCCTACCGTTTCCAACTTTGTTGAGAAATTCTAAATAAATATATTAAATAGAACCGCTCATCTTACCGAATCCAATAGCTCATTGGCACTTAAGACATCTAGTTCATTTATGGATAATGATGCTTTGCGACCTGACTGACTTCCATTGGCTTCATCTGTTATTGTAGCTAGAGGCATCTGAAAGTAAAACAATTAAGTTAACCACACAATATCGTAGTGTTGTAGAGAGTGAATGTGATCAGAACAAGATCTACCTCATCAAATGACTGAAACTCCATCTGCGCAAGAGGAGAACATGGTCTTGACAACGGAACACCTAATGAATATGCATCATCGGGTGAAAAGCCCTCAAGAAGCTGTTTCTTTATACTTGATAATTCATCCTGGAAGAACACAAGAGATAACAATAATCATTTTGCAAAAACGCTCCCATAGATGCTAGTAATTCCTTTTGCATGAAAATGGAACAACTTAGTAACATGCAACAAATTATCATTTTATCATAGTTATTCAAAAGTGTTGATAATGTCATTATTACTCTTACAAGCAACATATCTGAAAATGGGGAGGGGAAGGGGCCGGGGCAATAATTCACTTATGACAAGCAAATTACTAGTTAAGAGTAGATTCACTCAATTTATCTGGTTCTTGTCTTCAGACATTTTTTACTTATATTTTCAACCAATGCAGTAGCTGCCACCACTCGAGTAACATTACTCCTAACTACATTCTATACCATGATAATTGTTTCTAGTAGTTAACAGTAGCTCCTCAAGCAAAGATCTTTCACATAATATATTTTAAAGAAGAATCCCAAATTAATTAGTCTAAAGCACCTTTGGTTCAAAACTTCATTCCTTCAAGTAAAAAAAAGGCTCAACATTAATGCAACTGATAATGTACTGAAAGCCAAAGGAACCACTCCTGCATTCAACCTCCAATTGTAAATACTAATCATTGTCAATAAAGCTAGGGAAGCGCACATCATAAACCTCAGAATAAAAGACTAATAATCAAGATACTGATGTATCACCTCTGATAATTTCTTAAATTTGGTCATGAAATGGGATATGACAGTCTCCTTCAAATGGAGGTCATCAAGCTTTATTGCCAATAGGGATTTTAATGCAGCATCATCATCTTCTTTTGATCCATATTTTATATCAGATTCCACACATACAGCCTGAAGTCCAGCATCTTCAACTAATTTGAGATGAGGATCAATCTGTGAAAAGGGTGATAAACTCAAGTATAAGCTGAAGGCTCAGAAAAAATTTGTGCCGTTACAATAAAAATGACCTCTATAGATCAAGGATAAGAAACTGACCGTTTTATCTGTCAGAGATGCTTTAACAACAGGAATTAGCTCTGGAAAATTGCCTGCCCTGGCTGAGAAAATAAGCATGTAGGATGCCAAGGTAAAGAGAGATCGTCTGCGAGATGGTTGCAAGTGTCCTTCAACATGCATGTAAGACACAAATGTCGGTAGAAGTTTTCACCAAATTTAACAACCCACAGAACTTGAGCAATTCCTAATGTTAATTTGCATTTCAATTATTATTGTTTTTCCCTTGCTCCTAATATTGGAAAAAAAGGCTATTCAGTGTAAACCACTGATGGTAGCGTTATTATGTGCATGATTTAATTATTCAGAAAAGGAGAGAAATTTTCAGAGGAACAGAAGGTAGCAAAGTTATGTAAATGTTATATCGCGTGGCATGTTTGATGAAATAAGGGAGAAAATTGGGGAAATGAAGTTTGACTTCAGTAAATTCTAAAAGTTAGACTCAAATTACAGGTTGGTTTAGTGATACCATCTGAGCCAGTTGCATTAAATACGAATAAAGATATCAATTTCCCTTTATGTTGATTGTGAGAAACATTAAGAGAGCATTTGAGACCAAATCAGCTAGGATCTATAAGGTTAGGGACGTATAAGGAATATTCTTTGGCATGCGTTGCATGTGCATGCATGCTTGTATGAAAAGAAAAGGCATAAACTTTGCTTAGCCACAGTATTCTCTCCATTTGCAGCTTGAGATGGCTGAGCAAAATTAACGTAGCATCTCTAAGAAAAAACAAGATCATGGAAATGTATGGTATAATCCAGTGCATGGAACTTCCAACTAACAAAATCGAGAGAAAGCATAATCCTATTGCATGCACATGTGTCACACTATTTTCACCCTGTAAGAAAAAAAAATGACAAAATGATAGATGTAACATACCTTCTTGATCTAGAGAGATGCTCCGTAGGGAGAATGCCAACTGAAAACTCCGAGCTAGGGCCATGTGACCAGAGGTCTGTCATCAATTTATCAACACAGCAAGTTCAGAAAATAGCTACCAAAATTGGAAAGAGAGAAACTCTACTAGAGATCAAGATATGTCAAAAATTTTCCATAGACAAAAAGCAAATGATAAAGAAATCTTCTGTATTAGAAGATCTAGGACATCCTCTTAAAAACACAAGGTAAGACCCAAATTCCATCAAAGCTAGCCCAATGACAAATCTAAATTAGTGCTTGGAACAGAAAGGCAGACCGTAGCCACTTTGAGTTCCTAGATAATGGTACATGGTGCAGGTAAATAGAAAGAGGTGATAAAGGAGCAATCAGCAATTTTCCACGTTCATGTAAAGCGTCATGGTGACAATTAAGAACTTCTAATAATAATTGTAAAGGATGTTTGCAATGTCAAATTAAGCAGAGACTCTCGCTAAAATAAATAAGTTGTCCATTCTTCTATTTTGGGTTCTACCATAATTTTTTTTAGTACCAAAATTACCAATCATTTGTCAATTTCACCATTCTACCCGCCATTAATACAACATCACCGAAAACAAAATAAAATCAATCATTAGGTAACGTCCTAAATGATTTTTCCCTTAGGCCACTTGTTAAAATTAGTTAAGTTACACTTACAGTAATATTTTACAGGGTTTTGATAACAAGTGCCCTAAGGGCACTAATTAAGGTTACATATTAGGCAAGTTACAATCTTCAATCCAATGTAATTCATCACATTAATTTAATGAAATCCTGTCATTGGAAATAGTAACTTACCTAATATGGTAACCTTAAAGAGTGCTCTTAGGTACTCAAGAGCAAAACCCTATCATAAAAACCAACTATATTTCTTGAATCCTGTCCATTCACAAAGGAGACTAATATCTTGAAACAAAGGCATATAAAAGCAAGATTAACCTTGACTCGGGTAAACAATACTGCAATGCTATATGAACGAGCCATAGCCTCAAAATTTGCAGGGGTATTTTCAACAGAATTTGCCTGGACCCATATTGTTGAAAGCAGAAGACTCACTTGATGGCTACTTAATCGAAGGGAATTAAGCTCCTGAAAATTTAAAATACATAAGAATACTGAATAGCATCTCAATTGATAATAACACTAGAAACATATAGAAGGCTGTTTCACACCATTTTTCCATCACGCAGAAAATGCTCGAAGCTATATGAATGTCTATGAGACTGACGAATTATTGGATTTCTCACAGCCATATCTGATGCTTGGTTTCCATTTTCTTTTAATCTTTCATCAATGAATTCTACTTGGTCTTTACCTTTATCCTGGAAGGCAAAGTTCTGACTCCTTAGCTTCTTGGATGCACTAAGTGATGAGTCAGAACGAACAGCTTCAGGCGTTCTTTTATTTTGATCTGATGAAGATGAAAGCAAGGATGGCAAAAGCACAGCAGAAAAAATATCATGTGCCCCAACCCGTGTTTCATGGTCTGGATGGACCATTGTGTAGAGCAACTGGTGAAATAGAGCATCAGGGAAGGCCTGGAACATATTCTAATTTCAGAACTTAGATGCTCATACAAGATAAGAACAAATATAGCAGTGTACTACACAAGAAAACTTGCCTTCTTGTGATATGATATGTTTGGGATAGAAGAGATAATATCTGCTGTTCGGTGAACAGTAGAAATAGCCGATCTGGCAACAATACTGTTGCTCGAAATATTCTCTAGTACCACAGCCATTGCATCAAGAATTGGTCCCACCTCCCCAACCTGTTACATACATGCAGAAGAAGTTTCAACTAAATGGGGAAAATTTGAATAACAAGAAAAAGTAGCCTATGTAAGTATCTATAATCAGATTCAAGTAAAACTTGGATGTGAAAGGGAACATATTCCCAACCTTATTTGAGAGCTGTAAGATACACTTTTCTAGTCCCAACTGAAGATCAGTGTTATATTTATTATCACTCCCACAACTTGATACTTCAGCTGAATTTTGTAGGCATCTTCTTAGATGCTTCATCAAGTCAGTTATTGTACCAATAGTTGCTACTGAGGGCAGAGATTTGGCATTTTGTGCAAGTTGAGTAATGACATTGACAATGTTAACTTGTATATGAGGTTGCTTGGCTACATTCTTATGCTCCATGTGCTTCACCAAGATAGCCAATAATACGTAGGACTTCTCTCCTGGAATTAAGACATAATAACATTATGTCTATAAAAGAGTCATTAGAAAAAGTATATATTTATGAAGGGTACCCATTGAAACTCCAAAAGTAACCTGTTTCTTCCATTAGCAATTGCAAATACATTAGAACAGAAAAAACAATTCCATTCTCTTGAGACCAGTGGTTTTCAGCATCAAAATTCTTAAGAACTGGTTCAAGAACACGTCGGATAGTTGTTGCTTCTTTTGCCAATCCAGCAATATTATGTAAGATAACCTTTGACCAGTAAGAAGGATTCTTGGAAGTATCCCTGTTAAATAGCCAATTGAAGTTAAGGATGATATTCGAACAAGAAATATATCCTAATAAATTGAATGCAGCGTGAAATATACTTGAAAAAAGCCTCACATGGTAGGATCAAAGTCAGAGGAATTCTCAATGATATCTGGGAAAGGCGAACCATTTTCATCCACTTTACTGCCATTGACAGGTGTCATTTTGGTATCCATGTAATTCTCCAAGGTAACTGATATGATCTATACAAGATGGAAAAAAACAATTACAATGAAGAAAAGAGCCGGCTCCTACTGCACATCTGTTCTTCTAATGTGTGCTTTAGTTTCAAATATGTTAAAGGAGATTCAAGAGGCTAAAAGCTGAAACTACAAAATGGAGGTTTTATGAGGAGCTGACCCAGAGAAACCAATAGAGGTTAATCCAAAATTTGGATGGACAATGTATACCTAGTTATTTGTAACCATTCCAAAACTCTATTTCAATATTTTTAATGAAACTCCAGCTAGGCCAAAGAGACTTAACAATTTCAGATTTTTAATGAAGTTATCTAGGACTACAGTATACTGCACAGTTAAACTGCATCAGATCAGAAATGAATTGAAATTTGAAAATAGAAATGTAGGAAAAGGCACAATAAGAAGTGATAACTTACACTATCAAACTCCATTGATATATGAGACTGCTCGCCCATGAACCAGACCTAGGCACAAGAAGTGTATGAGTAGAAATTGAAGTGAAAGAAAACAAATACGGGTAGAAAAATAATAAGTGAGGAAAGAAGCATAGCAAACGCAACAATACTAATGAATAAAATATCTGAATAAAATGATCTTAAAAGGAAAAAATCAACAAGAAAATTTCAGGAATTGGTCTACTACTTTTCGGATTTGTAAAGACTTGTATGCAAATTGAACATATTAGAACATTAGGCTATTCATAGATTACTTAAAGCAGTAAGTTCAACCTAAAACACCTGATAACACTTTTGTAATGAATTTCAGATTTTCCCATCAGTTTATTCCTAAAACCCCAATATTCCCCTTCGCTCCACAAAAGCAAAGTGGATTCTTTCAAATCTAGAAAGATCAGGGAAAAATAAGTTTAATTGTTTGAACTTTTGACTCATCTGAGTTCAATCTCAACCTAGTGTTACAAAACACAAACCCGCAAAAATCAAACCCATCAAAATATATTGTAGAAAGTTAGCCTCTCGGTTTGAAGGATGTCTTCTAACAAAGGGTTTTAACTTTTAATTGTTGCACAAAGGTAGAAGCAGAAGCTACTTGAAAATATTTAAACCAACCAGCTATATCATAATATTACTAGGCCCATACTGTTATAAATTGGTAGGCGGTAGTCACTGCCAATAACAAAACCAATAAATTCACTGGAAACAAGTCAAAATCAGCAGAGGAGGAAATCTGCAAAGAAGGAAAAGATTGGAAAGATATGCACACAACTCCAACAAGTATTACATACAAGAAATGGCGAGGAAAAAAGAAAACGAGTGACTGCTTGCACAAGCATCTGTTCCACAAAAGAAAAGCTATGGCTATTTATAGATGTTAGTTTGAGCTAATGTACCACAAGAATTTTTCTGGGAAGAAGAGTTTTTTTATCCAAAAAGATTCAAGATTAAAGAGAATAATACCATGGAAGCCAGCACTTTCAATCCTGCTGAACGTAAACGTAAAGCGCGGTCATCATCTCCATCCTCTTCAGCCAATTGACAAAGTTTAGGAATAAGGCCCTCTAAGTAGAACATGTGTGTACTGTCCATCTAGTTTCAAATCCCATACAATTAGAATAACTCCACTACTTACAAGCTAATACGTAAAAAGATTCTAGTTAGGTGGTGTTACTATTATCTCACATCTGTTAAGGATTGGGTTTCCTATGGTCTTATATTAAAAGTTGAGCCTGTTCGCTTATTGCTAGTTGATTTTAGATTAGATCTCAACAATGCTGTCTATTGTCTGTCTGCAATTAAAGCCTACAACTGAATGGGTAGAGATCATGTCCATTACCTTTTTATTCATTATTTTCCAATAAACTAATCATCAAAACTTTCAAAAGTGTAGGACCCATCCATGAATTGTGGAATTATATATGTTAATGGTGATTAAACTTTTATTGGATAGTAATGGATACAAAAGTAATGGAGGGGAGCCAGACTTCAACTAAATTGCTATGTAATAATTCTTCAAGAGGAGTTGTCTACTTCAACAACATAAAAGCAAAGACAGAAAGCATAAAGTTCAGAGGGCTACTTAACAACTATTACCCAGTGACACACATAATTGTACTACACCATACTACTACACACCTGACTATTTACAAACACTGCAAGAGCATCGCAACCTATAATTAGCATTTCATCCAGTCGGGTTTGCTCCAAAAGAGTCTGAATGATCCCTAAAAAACTACTAGCAAAAAGTGCCCTGCAATAATAAAATACTCCTGAGTGTCACGTATGAAGATTATTGACACTAAAATACATTTACACTAAATGGAAAACTAGTAAACTAAAATAAATACGAAACAATGACTATAACCCTAAATACTAAAAACTTAAAAAATTGAACATATGAAAATTGATCAAATTATTAGAATACTTCTCTAAATAATTTAATCCGTCAATAAGCATGATCTTTTCCTGCATCATGAACTTTTTCTTTTCTTTTCTTTTTTTTTCAAAACTTTAGTTAACTTTAAATAAATAACCCACAAAAGGGTTATTTAATATAACAAAGAAAAACCTTTTATGGAGGCATCTGCACAATAGTGCCATAACCTCACAACAAAAATATAAAAAGCATTAAATTATCAATTATCAAGCAAATCTCACCTTTAAACATAAAAACCTGAAAACTAAAGGAGTAATTGTATACATCTTTACACTACCAAGGCTTACATAGAGTTTATGGTACTTAAGAGATAATTGATCATTGTTAACTAATTCAATTTTCTTTCAATGCAACCAAACACAAAGGAAAACCTCAAATGATAACAGAGGAAGTTAATCATTTAGATTATAAATTGATAAGCAGCTATCTTCTAATGTTTAATGCCTGCTAGAATTTGGTCCACCAACACAAGCCCCCTTCATTGATGGTGTGACAATAAAAAACAAAATATTATGCTCTAACATTATGTTATCTAAATTCAGGGGTGCATTCTTTGAAACTCCTCTACTAGATGCTCACACAAAAATGGAACTTGGCTAAAAAAATTGATTCTGCAAAACTTTTAAATCAATTAAATATATAAATTTCAACATACAAACTTACATCTGCTCCTTACATGTCGATAGCAGTTTTGTGTAAACGCACAATACGACTTTCACACAACCAAACTTCTCATTCCGTAACCCCTTGAAAAATCTTTGCTCTAGGTTACTTGTAATCTGTGCATACGGAAAGATATGAAAAACAAATCAAGGCGGTTCACTGAAGTTATATGTATTACAGGATATGGTAAATTTACTCCACGAAGCTTCTAAAAATTTGATTGCCTGAAGATTAATGCCAAGCAATATCTTTAATCAGTTTTCAACATTTCTTGACAAAATCTACCAGCATTTCAGAAAATAATCATCTTAAAAACAAGATTTAAATCCTAAACTACAAGAAGGCATCAAACATAGTTAACTTTATTAAAAGTAGAAACCCCAATTATAGAAGAGAGTTAGACACCCACACTCTCATTAACAAGTTTCACATTTTCATTTAAATTAACAGAGTAAGCAGTTCCCAGAAGAACTGTGGAAATCAACACTGCAAACAGAAAATATGAAATATTTGAACACAGAGCCAACAAACTGGTGGAACCAAAAAGAAAATCCATATCAAATTCCACCAAAGGAAAATGGAACAAAAGAAAAGCTATACCTTTGGTATTCGTAATGGATTCTTTGCAGCATATTCACAAAGCTTCCCAATTTTCCTATCATTCGGTACAGGTTCCTGTCAAAGGTAATTGAAAAAATGCTAAGCATACCAAGCACAATTTTTTCTTCCTTTACTATTTCTCCCCCTTTTTTACCCAGGGTCAGGGATAAGGTGGTACAGTAACCTTCAAAGAGGCCTAAAGACCTTGCAAGCATCATATGAATTCCCTAATTCCCAAATATCAGAAGAAACTAATAGCTATAAAGCCACTTCTTCGTCAACATTGGTTTCTTTAAATAATATAAAATACCACAAACATTAGAAATTTATGCAGGCCAAACCAAAATAGCAGAAGCAGTAGCTCTGATAGACCTTACAGACAAGTTTATAGGTATCTAAACTTTCAAGATATGTTACCGATTACATGTATTGAAGTCGTCACTTGATACAAATAGGCATTATCATAACTGTATAACACTTGATTGAATTTAACACCATTTGTCATTAATCATTCAGTATAAGACAATGAACAGCTAAACTAATACCCAAATTCGAAAACCAATTTTTACTCGAATAACCAAGCATTAACAAACAACTAGTTGGAATTCCCAGAATTCAAGTAAAACCTTTCACCATCGGATATCGATTACATGTATTTAAGTCATTACTAGATACAAATAGACAATACCATAACCACAATGTACTTAACTGAATCTATCACCACTAATCACCAATCATTGAGTACAAATTTGCTCAAATAACCAAAGCATTACCAAACAACTAGTCAAAATTTCCAGAATTCAAGTAAAATATGACAGAATATGAGCTAAAAAGAATACCTGGTTACGGGGGAAAATGTCAGATAGTAACTTCTTGTATCTTTTAACAGGCTGTCTTGACCTGGCACGCAACGAAGGGCAGAAGAAACAGAGGTTACCGCAGACAGGCAAAACCCGTCTTGACATTACCCCCATTTTCACAACGGGGACTCAAATAAACACTTATCTGAAAAATCCAAATAGACAATAAAAATTAAACTAAAAATTCATACCAATAATTGAAAAACCTAAACAAAATTTGCCAATTTACTCATTTGATCATTAAGAGTCAAATTCAGAACAACACCAAAAGAAAATTAACTGAATTTCTACCACAATGTCCTTATATCCAAGATAGAATTTATGGTTCATCAAACTTCAAAAAAATAAAAATAAAAATAGAGATTAGAAGCAAGAAATGAAAGCAAAATTGCAGAAAATTGAGAAAAACACACCAATTCAATTGGTCGAAACGCCTAATTACCAAGAGGAACTAGCCCGTCGGATCCGCATTAGCTTGAAAGCTGATGAGCAATTAAGAAACAGTTCAACTAAAATAATTCCAGAAATTAAAAAAAATCGAATTCATTCTAATTTTTAAAGAATAATAAAAACAATTAAATAAATTTGCCATCAAATTAAATTAAAAATAATTTAAATTCGAATTGAAATTCATTTTACCTCAAGAAATTGCCAGTTGAGGGAAGAGAAGAGGCTTCTCGGGTCTCCCCACTAGGCCCAAACTATGATTTTTATTATTATAAAAGTAATTTCATTTTAGATAATTTTAAAAATTTTGATTATCACTGTGTTAAATTAAAAGAACTATGAGGATAAAGTTACGGACCCCGTTGGCATTCGATAAGTAAGGACGTCCACGTGTTTTCTCACTCACTAAATCATGTTTTCCGGTGGCTGTGGTTGTAAGTTGTAACTGTAGTATCTCTATAAGAACAGTATAAACTGAATAATTAAACAAAATTGCACTACGGTTCCGAAAATTAAGGAATTGTTTGTCTTTGTTTTGAATTACCCCTAAAATCTTATTTTATATAATATGTTACTACAAAATAACAACAATTATAATATGGGATAAATCCCAAATTTATACATAAACTTTAATTTAATATACAATTTGATACATGAACTTTAATTTGATGTAATTATACACATGAAATTTTAATTATGGTTCAAATATGTACTTTAAACTTTAATTTTGATTCATTCATACACATTTAAAGAAATAAACACATCAATTTCTTTTTATATTGGATAAATATAATTATATGTATATGCAATATATAAACATAAAATTATGTTAGATTAATAATTGTGTTAATAATTTATGAGAATTAAATCAAATCAAAATTTTAAGTATAAAATTACACAAAATTAAAATACTTATATAAAATTGTACATTAAATTAAAATTCATGTATAATTTTAAAATTTATCCCTAAAATATAATCAACATAGTTTTATGAAAACAATAACAATAAACTTAATAAAAATAAATCTACCTTCTTCTTTTTTTTTAAAAATCAACCCGACTTATGAAAACTTTAAATAATTCCCATTCTTCAATTAAAATGAATGGAATGTCCAAACTTGATAAAATTTCAAGGATACAGTTAAAATAAATAAAATAATTAAAGTGACTAAAATTTTCGACACAAAATTTGTTTCATATATTTTATAGATTATGTCTCAATTATTAAGTAAAAAAAACAACAAATTTCTTTTTTTTTAGTGTACGACTATATGTGGAGGTGTTTAAACTTCGGTTAAAATCAAATTAACTCATCGAACCAATCTAATTTGGTTAATCAGTTGATGGTCGAATTTAGTTCGGTCGGAGGTCGATTAATGTTTTTTTAAAATTTCGATTGTCGGTTAATTTGGTTTGAAATCGGGTAATTAACTGAACTTAATAATTAATATTGTGTGTTAATTTCAAGACTTATGTAGTATTTTCAATTACGTAGTGTTTCAAGACATAAATTTTCGATTAATTTCAATGTATTTTTTTATATGTTTTATACTTGTTTTAACCAAAAGACAAAAACATATAAATTTCAGTTAATTTCATTAACCGACCAAATTAATTGAAATATTTCGGTTCAATTAAATTTTTTTTTAAAAACTCAGTTCGATTGACAGTTAAATGATTATATAGTTCGATTCAGTTAATAATTGAACCGACCATTTGAATACCCTTAACTATTCATTGAAGAGAAAATATTTTGTTTGATGATTTATCTTAATGAAGGTTAAACCAATAATTTTTTTTATCGTAAAATTTTTTTATTAAATCGTTTTATTTGTTAAAAATGATAAAATTAAAAAAACATTTTTATACTAATATTAATATATTTAATAATTAAATTAAATAAATAAGATTTTTTATCATTAAAAGTAATGTAGAATGAATCAGACTGTACTAGAAGTTGTCGAAACCATTTTTTTGAAAACGGGAAATCGACTTTTGAAAATAAAAAGTTGGGAGTCGCCACCAATAGTTTTTGATAGGGTGTGATTGGATCACCTCAAAACACGGTCGTTTTTAATAAAAAAATAAATTTTTCAAAACGAAGATTTTGGTCTGCGAAAATAGAAAACCGGTTCGGGAGTCAGTTACGTACGAGGAAGGATTAGCACCCTCGACACGCCCAAAATTGGTACTTGATTGATTATTTAGTGTCTTAATGTCGAAAATTAAAGATTTGGACAGAGTTCAAAACGCGATCCTCCTTTTATTGGCTTTTAAAACATTTAGGTAAGTCAAATGTGTATTAAAGACCATCTCACCTCAAGGTAAAACATTACATCCAGTACGTTAGGACACAACATTTTTTACCCTCAATTGTGAACTTGCCTTTAAAACGTGCGTTTTAGCCTTAAGAGGATATTCGAATATTCAAAACAAACAAAGAAAGTGAAATCCAGTACGTTAGGGCACGATTCTTCGAATTCTTTAAATATCGAACATTGCCTTTATTTTAAAAATTTTTGAGAGCAGATCAATAGATAAATGAATTAAGGACATAATTTTTTTCAAAAATGATGATAATAGACAACATGAAAATAATAATATGAGAATAATGTTAACCGTAACCATAAACATAGTAATAACAATTAAAATAATATAACAACAACAAAATAGAAGACAATAATAATATATTAATAAAAATAATATAAAAATAATACTAATATAGGGAAAAATATTGTATAAGAAGTTATAAATAAATGATAAAATAAAATAAAGGTATATAAGGTTTTTAGGTAAATAAATAAATAGAATGAAAATATAATAATAGTAGTAATAACAGTACAAAACTAGTTAATATAGTGCCATTATAATAATAAAAAAAAATAATAATAAAAATAACAATATGTTACTAATAATAATAAATAAATAATTGTAATAAATATATATAAAATAATAGTAACAGAAATAAAATAAATAAAATAAATAAAATAAATAATAATAATAATAATAACACTCTCCCCCTCCCATCTAAATCCGACCATCAGTTCGACCTTGCTCCGGTCACCGGACCCCCATGAGCCGCTGTCGGCACCACCGTACACAGCAGCCGAATCTCAAAAAAACTCTTTTTTGGTAATTTTAAAATGGGTAAGCTTCTTCCCTTTATTTTTACTTTCGTATAAAAAAATAAAATAAAATTGAAATGAAAAAATAGACAAACAAAAAACTTAAAACGAGAATAGACAAAAAAACTCTTTTGCTTTGATCTTTGATTAATCTCCAAAAACCAACCTCCCTCTCTACAATAGTTTTGAATGGCTTTTATAACCAAATTTTACAACTGATTGCCTCCTTCCATGGTGGCAAGTAGGGTAATGAAGTTAGTGGGATAGCTTAGTGGGGTGATGGAATTAGTAGGGTAGTTTAAGAATTAATGGTCAGTTTAGTGGGTGTTAATTGGATGGTTGGTGTTCTAGGCTCTGCTTATTGGTCCCGGACATAAATTTGGTCCTACAAAAATATTCATGAATGGAAAAGTTTTTCATATTTTCTTTGTCTAAGTTTGTATTCTATCCATTGGCCCGAATGTACTATTTATCTAATATTAAAAATTTTAGGAATGTGTTTTACAATATTTAAATATTTTAAATTTTTTATAATAACTAATAATTCGAGCCGGATTGAAAATACCGAAATTCTCACCAACCCGGAATAAATAATAAAACCGGCCCTTACCAGCCTATATTACCATTCATCATTGTGGCCGCAACATGTTTGAGATATACAAAGAAAAGGGACTTCAAATTTTGATACGATGTGGACAACTCTTTTTATTTTTTTGTAATTTTTACAATTTTAGGCAATTCACGAAATATATTAAGTTTAATGAATATGAAAACAGTATAATAAATGTGTTAACTAAAACTAATATGAAATATTTAATAAATTGACAAATATAATACTTTATTTGCAATTTTTAGTATGAAATAAGTGACTTAATTGTTACAATTAGACCTATTCATGGGTTGGATTATCCGTTTAAGTTTAAGAGTCACTAATGGGAAGATTTTAACAAAATACAAAGCTTGAAAAACGAGCTTGAGAATAAATTTAAGACTCATTTTTTTCATAATTTTTAGCATGAAATACTAATATGAAATATTTAATAAATTGACAAATATAAATTAAATTTATCATTAATTTTTTTTAGACATGTGTAACTTTTTTACACTTTTTTTTTGTTAAAATGCTTACATATATTATCAATTAATACATTTAATCCAATATTATTATTAAAAACAATACATCTATTAATCTTAATTTGAAAACTCTACATTTCTTTTGTTGGAATCTTTCTTTGTTACTTATCCTTATCGTATTTATCCAAGTTTATTTTATAAGCAGTTGAAAAAAAAATTAGTTGATTTATCATAAAATTTATTTGATAAAAAATTATAAAAAAAATGAAAAATAATAAGTAAATAGATTAGAATATACTTCAAATCCTTGTACTAATTCTACATTTGAAATTTAGTTTTCCGATATTAATTTTCTTTAGAGCTCTACTTTTCATATTTAAAAATTTATATTCAATTTGTTAACACTATTAAAATTATTCTATTAAATTTAATTTTATTGTAAAATTATTTTCTTGTCACGCAGGGTTGTAGCTAGGGTGCTAAAAGGGGCCTCGGCCTCCTCTAAAATAGAAATTTTTTATTTAAGTCTTTTAGAATTTTAAATTAGTAAAGATAAAATTATACTTTAATCTCTCCTATAAATGATAAAAATTTAATTTAATCCTTTAAAGATAAAAAAATATAAATTATTAAAATGATAAAATTACATTTTTATTATTATAAAAATTACAATTTAATTCCAATCTCTTAACAAATTTTCCAACTTTACTCCCATCCATAAACAATTATCCTATAAATATCACATCAACAAATTTAACTCACATCATTTTTAAGAAAAAAAACACTTTCACTCTATATCCCGCTATTTTGTTCGGGAATGGCATTAAAGAACTTCAACTCCCACATTTAATATTTGAAGAGTACCAATATGTCACTCTACCATTTGGAAAATCATGCGAGGAAATCAATAGTTTACAATGAAAGAAACTGAAGAAATCACAGTAAAAAGCAGCATTAATTTCAACCACTTAATGATGAAAATTACAGACATTGATTAAATAACGAAAAGGTTTATGACCCAATTCAGATTTCACAGTGTATTTTGCTAAATAACCATTGAAAATCCCCATTTTTTTAAAAAAAAAAACTTATAATCGGCCATTGGAAACCTGATCAAAAGCTATAATCTGGTTTTGGAAATAAGCTGCTAAGAGGCTTCGGACCATTATCTCTTAAACTCCCTTTAACTTCAGCTTCTTTTTCGTCTTCTTCACCCTCAAAAGCTGGGTGGCTAAGAATACTGTTAAGCAACTGCGTTCCTCTCAAAGCATTGGTTAATGGCAGATGACCCTCGGGTGTTTCATCGTTGAGTTCCCATGTAAACTCATTAGGGAAAGCTCTGTAATTGTATTGTTCAATTTCAGTGTCGAGCTTCTTCATCCACCCCACTTTGATGAAGAATTTGGTGAAGTCCTTGTTGGCTTTTTGCCACAACCTTTTCTGCACACTGTAACCGAACTTGTTGTTGCTGTACTGTTTCCAGAGATCGTCAATAGCTTTGAGGTCAGCTTCGGAGATGAACTGGACCTCGGAGAAGAAGACATATCGGCGTTTCTGAGCTGCTTCACCGGCTAGAACTATGAGCAAGCGGCGTGTCTCTTCGTCGGCTTGGAAGAAGTTCTGAGTGGAAAGGTGGTGTTTGAGGGTGTCAAAAGAGATAGGGTTGGAAGTGGTGGGGGTGGAGGAGGAAGTTGTAGGAGAAAGAGAGAAAGTGGTAATTGTGGAAGAGGTTGTGGTGGTGGTGGAGGATGAGGAGGAGGAGGGGGAGGGGTGGAGGAAAAGGGAGGAAGGTGGAAGGGGGATGGATTCTGTGTTGGAGAGGCGTTTGAGGAAAGAGTATTGGTGGTGAAGGGATGCTAGAGAGTGGGTGGTCATGGTTTGGGTTTGTGGTGGGAATAGTGTGACGATGGGGAATGGTAAAGAGAGAAAGGCAGGCGTGATTGGGCTAAGATAAGATACGAGTGAGGGAGGGAAAGACAAGACAAAGACCAATATCAGGAGGATTTGGGAGTATTTCAACGCTGGATTCTGATTGGCCACCTTTGGCTCAGATTATATCTTTTTATCTCTCTCCTTCCAAATGAATCTACTTTCTGCCTTTTTTTTATTACGTGTCAAAAGACATACCTTTCTATTTTTATTCTGTATATGTAGGTAAAAGATAAATAATATAAAAATTTTATATTAAAAATTAGATTAGATTAGATTAGATTTTTATTTTTTGAAATAAATTAATTTTTATACATGAAAATATAATTTTCACTGTTACAACGCACATATCCAGTCCCCAATTTCTTAAATTTCATTCCCTAATATCTGTTTTGGACGGTCCAATTATTAAATATAGAAAACATTATGTTATATTAGTATGGTTAATTGTTATGCTTAATTTTGAGTCCTAAAACAAGAGGGGGGGGGGGGGTTGGTTTCATTTTTCGATTTTACAGCTATTTTTTCTCCAAATTTTGCTCCCAAATGATGTCATCACCTTAGAAATAGTTTTAGTTTTTGGTGTGTTTTTCTGTTGTCCTTTCAATGCCAACTGATTTTCTTAATAATTTTGTTGCTATACAGTATTTGTTATTTGGTCCCTAAGGAACTTAAATTATTCTTTGGTCACTCATGGATTGATCCAACTTTCCCCGCCACCCTTGTTTTCAGCCGGTAGTGAAACTTAAAGGTATATTCTAGTTTTACCGGCATAGCAATTGTCGTAATGGACAGAGTGGAGATAAACACAGTTTTCGAAATGTTCGACAAGAATGGAGATGGACAAATTTCAGGGAAAGAGATGAGCGAATCGTTGCAGAACTTAGGTATCTATATCCCCGAAGAAGATTTATCTCAAATGATTGAAAAGGTTGATCTCAATGGCGATAATTGTGTTGATATTGATGAGTTCAGTGAATTATATCGATCTCTTATGGGTGATAAGGATGAAGAGGAAGATATGAAGGAAGCATTCAATGTTTTTGACCAGAACGGGGACGGGTATATTTCTGTTGATGAATTGAGATTTGTTTTGGTTTCACTTGGACAACAAGAGAGAACTGTTGATGATTGCAAGAGGATGATAACGAAAGTGGATGTGGATGGTGACGGTAGGGTCAATTTTATGGAATTCATGCAAATGATGAAAGGAGGTGACGGTTTCAGTGCTTTGGCTTAACTTGCAAGGCAAGGCAAAAAAAGTTTATAGACATTCTTCCACAAATCAATATTGATGTGGGCAATCAAAATAATCTTTTAATTTTGCCTCTTAGTTGCATTGCATTGATTCAACCTAAAGTGTGCAATCTCAGTTGTCAAATGGTAGCATCACAAACATGGAGAAAGTATGGGGAAAAAGTGTCCCATGGAGAGGTGGAAAATCTTTTTCACCAAGTATATGAAATGGTAGTATGAATTTCTCTTCTTTTTTTTTCTTTTCTTTAAGGTTGGTATGGAAAATAGTGGTATCATAGTTTGTTTGTCTAATACTTCCATGGTTGATATCACTTTGGTTCGGTTTTAAAAAGAAATTGTTATAAATATTTTATTATTTTAACTTATAAATTTTATAGTAATTCATTGTTATTAATTGGAGGTGATAACACGTTATTAAAGGTGACAATACAAATATCAAGTTGTGGTATATTTACCCAGTGTTAACCTTTCTCAAAATTAGTTTAGATTTAAATAATCATTTTAATAAATAAAAAAAATGATAATACAAATTAAAATAGACAAAGCCTTTTCATATTAACTAATATATAATTTATAGTTAAGCTATTTTCTAACTAGTTTGGTTCACTTACGTCAACTTCATTCATGTAAATTTTTATTTATACTAGACTTGTTCATGGTCAAGCCACTCAGCCTGACTTAAAAGTCCGCCTGAAATGTGGGAGGATTTGGGCAAAAATATAGGCCCGAAAAATGGGCTTGGACAAAAAATAAGGCCCGTTTAAAAAACGGGCTAGGCCTCGGATAAGGTATTTTTGGCCTGGGCCTGAGTCCGACCCAAATTCACTAAAGGACAAAAAAAATTATTTTTTAATATTGTTTTCTCCCTATTTTGCTACAATTTTATTATTATGTTACTACTATTTTATTATTATTGTTTGGATATTGTATAAAACTTATTTTATTGTTAATTTTGTTATTATTTTAAAGAGATTTGTTAATTTTATTATTATTTTAGAGGCATTTGCTTGTTAAGTTGCATCTATCTTAGTGTTATTTAACTATACATATTTTTTAAAATTTATTTTCAATTTGTTGGGAAATGTTTATTTTGATATTTTTAGTATTTTTTATGTATTATATATATTTTAAAATTATATAAAAATTAATATGAGCGGGCTGGGTCGGGTCCGAGTTTTAACATTTTTATCCGAGTCGGGCTTGGGCAAAAACTTAGGCCCATTTTTTGGGCTCAGACCCTAGCAAACGGACCTAAATGTTTAGTTGAGCCCAGCCCATGCACACATCTAATTTATACCACACTTAAAATTTGGGTTGAGTTGGTGTCTTGAGTCAATTAAATATCAACACGGTTAAAAAATAAATAAAAAGTCATTCTTTTTACAAAGTAAATTATATTATTATGAGAATTTTTTTATTTTTTTTCTTTTTATATAAAATCAATAAAAATTTTGTAAAATTTGATACAAAATTTGATTAAGACCTTATGGTTTTTTCTTTGAAAGTAACGCAATATGAATTTTAAATAGTCAAGTTTAACATTTCAATTAAAATTTTATTTAATTCTTATATCAAATTTTATTAAGTACATTTTTAACTTAAATTTTTGGACTTGCTTTGTAGATGTGTCGTAGTCTAGTTTTCTATGCAACGGTAATTTAGATAATTTTTTTAATATTAATCTCATTATAGGTTTTTATTATATCTATTTTTTTTTTATACAATGCTTAAAATTATTCATAGTCCCTCCCAACCCTTAAATAGGAAGATAATACATTTCAACACACGCGAACCTACAATCTTCTGCATTGATAATAATACCGACATCAATCGAACTAAGACTCAATCAACAATTTATATTTTTTTTTCAATATAAAAACAATAGATATGGTGGAAATTTTTTATTTAATTAAAGTTCACAGTTCCTGGGTTCATCTTATTACTTTTCCTCCCTATTCATTACACTGAGAGAAGATAGTTGTTCCACAAATCCATCTAAAGCCTTATAAGAACTTCCACCTTCTCTAATGGAGTCCAGTGCAGTCTTCCTTAACTTCTTGGTCCGAATCCTCTCAGGCAGGTTCATGGTCAAGGAACCAGACAAGGTTCGAGCCAGTTTGGATGCATCAGGGACAGTCTCTAAACCCTCACAAACTCGAACCGCAACTCCTAACTCATCAACCAACAGCGCGGTATTATGGAAATGATCAGCTTGCATGGGCCATGCAAGCAATAGAACCCCAGCAAGGATGCCTTCAAGTGCAGAATTCCACCCACAATGAGTCAAATACGAACCAACCGCAGGGTGGCCAAGGATAGCCAATTGGGGTGCCCAGCCTTTGATCACAACACCCCTCTCTGCAACACGATCTTCGAACCCTGGTGGAACCACGTTTCGATCATCATCATCAACAATTCCCAGTCCTTTCATTGGTTCCTTTACAACCCAAATGAAACGAACCATACTTTCTTCTAACGCTGAAGCGACTGCCTCCATTTGTTGCTTCGTCAATGTTATCTGTGTTCCAAATGCGACATATACCACTGATTTGCCAACTTTCTTACAAGAATCAAGCCACGACATAACTTGATATTGTTCTTCCCCAATGGAACTTAGTCTACCTTTAATGGGGAGCAAAGGACCAACAGCCCATAAATGATCGTGTTCGGTTAACTCTTCTTTTATGAGCTTCAACTTTTGATTGTCTATCTCATTAAACGAGTTGAAGACCAAACCCCAGCTCTGAATACAACCGAGATGCTGTTTCCTATAGCAATCAGGCATGGAATCAAGATCATTCACCCACCAAGAAGACACTGCATGAGCATTGGTGACGACGAAACATACATTCGGGACCCCAAGACGGGAAGCTAACAAAGGAGTCCAAGAACAAAGCAACATGTCGGAAACAATGGCGGTAGGAGGCAAAACATGATTTTCAAACCAGTTAACTAAAGGATCATGGAGCTTACTCAAGGCAGCTTCAAAATCTGGGACAAAAGATATGTCGACGTCTTGCATGTTTTCGATACCATGAGGGATTGAAGAGTGGGAAGGGAAAGGAAGGACCAAGGTTTGAAGATTGGAAGAAGAATGTAAAGCGAGGAGCGAGTTGAGATAATGAAGGTTTTTGGGTGTGACCATGATCGTCACTGTTAAGCCACGAAGAAGGATTTGGTGGGCTAAATCCATAAGGGGAAAAATATGTCCCGATGCTGGGAATGGGATCATTAGAACGTGGACTCCATTGCTGAAGTTTGTCATTGCTTCTTTTCTTTTTCTTTCACCTTCTTTCTTGCTTTTCTTGCTCTCGTAGTCGTAGTCTGATTTGTACCATAATTTATATGCAAACTTTTTTTTTATTAATATATAATAGGTTTGTATTTGATATAAAGGTTATACATACCGATTTAAATTTATTTTTAAAATTTAATACAATATGTATTTTTATTTATAACCTTTTTAATCTTTAAATAAAAGCCAGATTGAACTTTAGCTCAATTAACATCGACATTGTTACTAGTGAAGATTGACGACATTATTGTTAGTAAAGGACGATATAATTTTTCATCAAACACTAAAAAATATTAAATTTTCTAGAAAATAAATTATTTTTCAGAATTTATTTTTAATAAAATAAACGGAGACTAATATTCAATACTAATACTTAAATCACAACATGTATATAAATAGCTGGGGAATATTCCAAGTTTGTTAAAATTGTTAGTAGATGAAGATGCTTCTCAGTATATTCCAAACTTCGTAAACAGAGTAAAAACAACTTCAATTGATTTGTTCAAGTGTTTCGTCATTTTCACCAAAGCTAAATTAATTAGCAGTAGCATTGATTTATTTTGTTCTTAATTAGTATTTGTTAGTCAACGAGTGTTTTGCTTTTATTATTATTATTTAAAAAATATTAGTTATATATGGTATTATTTTCAATAGGGAAGCAGATACTTATCTGAGAAACGGACTCCCCAGTTCTGTTACTCAGGCCGTCGAGGAGGGTAAACGCGATGGAAGAAGAACACAATCACGAGTTCAAGTTGGGGATAAGGAACCATCGATGATATATAAGGAAATGAAAACAGGGATAGGAAGATTGGAAAAAAAAAAGAATTTTGACAGTGATAATATCTGGCTCAATTTGCTCACATACCAGAGTAACTAATTAGCGAATCAATTCGCTCTCTGAAGGGATATCTGAGTCATTGTTTCCTTAGATTGTTAAACGAATCTCTCTTGGAAATGAAATGAAGAAATTGTGAAAAAAGAAAGGAATAATGAATGAAGACTGGCTGCTGATTTTTTAGGGTTTGTTAGGTTTTTTTTATTATTGTTTTAGGAGTTTTGTTTTATGCTTTTGGGCCTCGTACTTTTTCCCTTTTATTTGTTTTCTTTAAATGTGGGTTTTCTATTTACTTAATAAAAGCAGGTCAGGTTTTTTTCTCAATTTTTTTTTTTTAAAAATGTTGAATGAAATTGTCAATTATTGTGTTTAATATATCAACTATTTTTAAGAAATGTCTTGAAAACAACCATTGGCTCTTAATTTCTTGACGTAGCTGTTTAATGGAATAAATTATTATTATTTAATTAATATATTTATCTAACTCGATTAACAATTTGTCCTCGTCTCATGCACATGATATATACATTAAAAAAGTTAAGTTGGAATCTTTAGTTTTTACATTATTAAAAAAGAACCAAAAATAAAGACAAAAAAAGAAAATTGGGCACGAAAAATAATCGAATGAAAAGACTCAATTTAAATGTAAAATCACAAATAATTTAAATTCACTGAAGCTATGGAAGGGGTGTGAAGTGTGATTAGAATGAAACAGTTTAAATTGTAGATGGTGCAATCCATCTATAGAAATGATGATTTGAGGGATTTGAAGCTCTACTTTAATAGAGTTTAGGTTCAATACGTTGTGTGGAGGTTTTTATAAAGGGAGATTAATTATACGCGGATCTCAATAATTGAATTTTTTATTTATGAGTATAATGTTAGGATGATGAATGTTAGTTGAAGATAATATTCGTGTTGATTAAAAAAATTGTTTATCACGTCTAACATATATTTCCTGAGGATTATGTGAGCTCACTTGATATGATAATGTGTTTAAGTGTTTAAATGAAGTGTACTACTCCTTAGGTGAAGTGGAGAAATTGAATTTCACTACATTTTATAATTGTTAAATGATTAGACAAGTGAGTTTCAGACAAGAATATACTAATATGTTTTAATTAAAAATTTTATGAATTGGATTAAATTGTCTAATGATCTAAATTAAGCCAGTCCAAATTATTAGACCTCTTTCCGAGCATGAACCCGAAAATAATTCAATCCTCATAGAGCATATTTCTTTAAAAGGAAAAAGAAAACATTACAGCATCTTCATCCCCATTTCCCTTGTTTCTTCTGATTTTCTTAGCTCCCACACCGAAAAATATTCCTAAATTTTTAAAATCAGATAAGAACAACAGGATCCAACTATGTTAGAATTTGTCTCTAAGTCTTAATCATATTTTCAACGCCAAATTTGTAATTATCATATAATTTTATGGGTTCGGTTATCTGATTCTTATTTTATATATATCTGATTAAAAATATTTAATTAAGATAGTCTTTTATATTTAAGGTCTTACTTCTAATGAATTAAAGAATTATATTAAGATTTATTACATAAATTATACTGTTTTTCTACTTTATAACTAAACTTTTTTTTTCTAAAAATATCTATTGTACTCATGAAATTAAAAAGTCATGATAAATAATCATACACTTAATTCAAATATGAAATTAGACCTATTAAAAGGTGAATTCTTGGCTTAACTCAGATTTTCAGTGATAAAATAAACTTGATGTTCAGAGTTTTTTTATTTAAATAATACAAAAATTACCAAAGTAATATATTTTGAAAATTATTTATTAAAATAATAACAATTAAATAGTGCCATTTAGTGGCTGGCACTAGATCACCATTGCTAAAGGCTATTTACCTTCTTTTCTTTATCTGGTTAGAGGGGGACTCAGGGTTGGTCTTGTTGGCCTATGTGGGTCATGATGACAATTTAGGCTCGGGAGACAGCAACGATTCTCTACCGCTCACAGGCCAACAACACCCTTCAATATGCATTGATGGACGGGCCACAACATGCCTCCCTCGACCGTCGGTCTGTTCCTCACCTCGTGACCTTTTCTTTTTTGAAATACATATCCAGCCCTTCTATTAAGTCCTACAATTTTTTTTTATATAATAATGTATTATAAAAAAATGAATTTTAAAATTCAATAAATATTTATAAAATTTAGTATTTTAATTATATATTTTTTAATTTGTATATTTCATGTAGTATTTCTAACTTTATATTTTTAAAACTTTAATAAATGTCACTTCATCAATTATCACTATGTGATACTTTTTAATTGGTTAATTAGATATACCATATATTTAATAACTTATAAGAATATATCATCTTAACTTCACAGAGCGAGACTATTTGACATGAATTCCAACCATCTCTCACGTATAACAAAAAATATATCCAAAGGCCTCATCCTTGTATATGTTTAGCATTTCATTGTATTTCATACCAACCATTTATAATTGTAATGAGTGAGTTTTCCTTTTATTTTGTATAAATTTTGTTCTGTTCTTGGGCCGTTATGCCTTATATCGATTGAAATGGCCAATCTTTTTTACAGAGACGATCTTATTGTCTTCATCATCTCGGTTCTATTGCAACCAAAGCTAGTCAATTCTTCCGCCACTTTATCAAGAGCCTGGTAAGAACTTCCACCTTCTTTAATGGCATTCAATGCCGTTTTCTGCAACTCCATGGCTCGAACCCTTTGTGGTTGTCCCACGGTCGTGGACTCGACAAAGATCCGAGCCAGTATGGTCGCATCGGGTACACTTCTTAACCCTTTGCAAACTCTGATCGCCGCACCAACTTCATCTGCCAATAGCCTCGTTATCTGAAAATGGTCGGCCTGCATCGGCCAAGCAAGCAACAATACTCCTGCAACAATGGCTTCCAGTGCCGAGTTCCACCCACAATGAGTAAAATAAGACCCAACTGCTCGGTGCTTAAGAATCGTCAATTGGGGTACCCACCCTTTGATCACTAAGCCTTGTCCCTTAACTCGATCTTCAAACCCGTGAGGGATCAAGCTTTGATCATCGTCACCATCTTCAGCTCTTTTCATTGGTTCCTTCACCGCCCAAATGAAACGAACCCCACTCTCTTCCAACGCCGACGCCACCGCTTTCATTTGATGTTTCGTCAATGTAATCTGAGTCCCAAACCCGATGTAGACCACTGATTTATCAACCTTACAAGAATCAAGCCATGAAATGACTTGATCTGGTGGTATTGAAGTTGCCCCACCTCTCTCATTTAACCCTTTGTCACCAACTTTCACCGGCGGCAAAGGGCCGACACCCCAAACCCTACAATGTTTAGCGAATTTCTCCTTGATTAAACCCAATTTTGTACCTTCCAACTCTTTAAACGAGTTGAAAACAAGCCCTTGGCTTTGCATACTCATAGTAAAAGCTTCCCTATAAAAGGGTAACAGGAAGCTCGGTGTACTAATCCAGAAATAAACTGCAGCAACATTGAAAGGAACGAAGCAGATATTTGGGATATTGAGATGTGAAGCGAGGTTAACAGTCCAAGAACTGAGCACTATATCAGATAGAATCGCGACGGGTGGTGATTGTTGGGCTCGAAACCATTGAACCAAAGGGTGGTAGAGTTTTCCCAAGGCGTTAACAATATGGGGAAGAAAGGAAATGGGGAGATCTTGCATTTGTTCGACTCCATGAGGGAGGGAAGGGTGAGAAGGGAAAGGGAAGACGAGGGGTTTAACGTTGGGAGAGTGTAAAGCAAGAAGAGGATTTAGATAGCTAAGGTTTTTGGGTGTCACTATGATTGTCACTGTTAGACCTCGAAGAAGAAGCTGGTGCGTTAAGTCCATGAGAGGAAGAATGTGACCGCATGCTGGGAATGGGATGATACAAATGTGTCCGCCGGCACCTGTCACCTCACTCATCTCCTTCTTTGAGTTCTATGCTTGTTTTGATTGCTGCTTTTTTGTTTCTTTTATAACGAATTTGAATAGACTGATTGTGAGAATAAGCCAACGTTAACCTAATCTTTTCATTATTTTAACCAGAATTATTTCCTTACTTTAACTAAAAATTATTTATTTTCTTAAAAGATATATTTACATTAATATAGTTCTAAAATTAAATTTATACAACTATATATTAAAAAAAAAATTCTTTTGTCTCTTTTGTTGACACCTAGCTTCCACATATGAGCAAGGATTTCTTGTTTTTGGTCGAGATGAGGAAGGATTTTTTTTTTCGTTAGGCAAGGTGAATTTCCATACAATTGATGCAGTACGTGACTTGCTGCCTTGATATGCGTCCTGTGTTGTTCATTAAGTTGCCATTTGTGTGAACATGTGGCAAAAAGCTTTTTTATTATATTTGATTACGACAGGAACACAAAATCAAAAGCTTTGACGAGGGTCAATTTTTTATGATAATTGTGAAGGTTAAATTCTTTTTACGATTTACTCCATATATTTTAATTTAGTTAATTATAAATTTTATATTTTTATATTTTATAATTTTAGTCCTGATTCAAAAGTAGTAATTAAATTTGTTTGTTTATTAAATTTAACTATTAATCAACTACTATATATACAGTTGTAAATTTAGTATATATTTTTAATTGAATTACTTTAAAGCTTAAATTTTAAAATTTTAATCTTCACGGATAACAATTATCAATCCAGTTTAATGAACAATACTTGGAAATAATAAACTAAATATTATTTTAAAATTTGAAATGCGAATATAATAGCGAGCTACCAAACAACCTCAAGCTTCGGTTCAAATTCCAATTTCCGATCACATTGTATTGTCTTTTAGCTTTGCTTTAAGTTCTTACATACCAAAAAAAACAACTCTAAATGATTTTAAAAAAATGTAAGTATAAAAAATTGCGAAATGAATTTATTAATGTCCCAATGTTAGTTGCAATTGATTTGGTAATTGAATGTTGTGCAATTTAAACTTTTTTTATGTTTAATTTTCGTATCATAATTATTTATTATTATTTTCAGACAATTTTTAGCGATAATTTTTAAAATTATAATTCAAGAAGAGATTAGACCAAGAAAAAAAATTTAAAAGTCGTAACGTGATTTACTTTATTTAAAAAAAGAAATTAAAGTCAAGAAAATCTATTTTATTATATTTCATAATAAGTGATTTAATTAGGGTGAAATTTTAAATATTCATCTAAATTACATTTGCTCTTTTACAAAATATTATAATGTCTATTTATAGATTTGTGTTTTTAACTTTTGAAAAGGAAAAAGGAAGAGCATTTATTTTGTTCATCATTAGGAAGTGATTTTTATTGTAAACAAATTGATTAATGTTAAATTCAAAGCTAAGTTTTTAAGGAGTAAGTTTTAATGAATAGAGTGATCTTAGATTGATGTAAATGAGTGAGATTGTAACTTGATGAGTGAGTTAATTTAAATCATATATTACACTGTTGATTTATAGTGATTTACTCTCTAGATAAAATTTGGCAAAAATATGAAGAAGTTCCGAACTACATAACAAACTTATATATCCATTTCCAATTCTTACACTTTCAACTAGTACAATTTGTTATAATTGAATGTGTAACTCGAAGACAAATTCAATCAACTTTTAAAATCATGCAATTATGACTCAATTAAAACAAAAACTTTAAAACTAGACTTGCCTCTCCATAAGTGTACAGAGTTATAGTCCTCATGTGAATTTTCTTTAAGGTAATTTTATAACTGAAAGTTTCGAGTAACTCTTGCACTCAGTAAAGTCTAGTACTAAGCACAAATCGAGAACCAAGTTAATCATAACGCACCGAAACTTAATTAATTCTTTAATCAATCATTTTCACACCTGTTTATGAGTCAACACAATAAAAATTTAGATGAGTGTGAAATAAGTAAATGTAAATACAACAATTAAACAAAAAAATTCCAAAGAGAACTTCTAACAACCGATTTACTATGATATTCAATTCTATTTCGAGTAAAAATAAAATCAACATGTTGAAACTCAACAAAATAACTCTCATATCTTACACTTTATTTTCCATTGACATCTATTTTACCTTAGTATAATTTATACTTTCTCAACAATAGACCCATCTACTACCTCTATAGAAATCTTTTTTTTCTTTTTCTTTTTAAATTTCTACTTGCTTCATCATTTCATCCCTTGTTTAGTTGCAAAGTGAATTACAACTGATGGTGCAATTTACAGTACTAACAAATATATCTCATAGTTTTAAATATAGAATAATAATAAAATAATTAATGTTATATTTTTATAGGACACTTGTTAATCTATTGACTATATTTGTGGAGTCTAAAAACTCCAATAACAGCGTACTAAATAATTTCCCTAATATTATTAGTAATTTTGTTAGAATCAAACAATACACAAACTTGTTCTTGAATATAAATAACAAAACATATTGTTTTCAAGATTAGTTATTTTAATAATGGTTAAATCTTACTATTAGTGCTTGTTTTATGTGTAAATTGTGCATGTAGTCCTTTTCGAATTTTAAAATTTTAATCTCTGACAAATTAGCCGTTGTTAATTAAATTCATTAAGTTTTGCTATCTCCAATTCTTATAAGGCAAATATATTAATATCATATGTGTAATGTCATCTTATTTTGCTTTTTCCAAATATTACTCACAAAAATAAAAAATAGTTAATGGATTAAGGGTTTTCATTTGCTTTAAGATTGAAATTTTAAAATTTAAAAAATATAGAAACTAAAAATGATCAAATTGGAGAACAAAGACCACATCTACAATTTTACACCTAATATATGAATAATAACATAATTTAACCAAATGAATTTAACTGCAATCGTTTGAGCTAGAGTTAATTAACCAATTTTAAAAATATAAAAATTAAAACTAACCGAATTAAATAATTTACGTTATTATAAATACCACACCCTTTAGTTAACCAACTTGAAAATTTTGTTTATAATTAGTTTATTTATATAATGAATAAACATTAAAAAACTCAAAACTATTTACCGAATATTCCTAACAAATCTGATGCAATTGGTTAGGTACGAAATACCATCTTTTGAACAACTTGGTTCACAGGCATTTATTTTCATATTGCATTAGAAGAAATTATTACATCATTTATATTATTGTATTTTTATTTTTTAATTTCATAAACAAATTAAGTATATATTGCATTAAAATATATTTTTAAAAATTAATAATCATTAATTATATCCGTAAAATTTAAACTTTTAATATTTATATATGTATTAGATATAAATTAGTATTGTATCCCCTAAGACGCACAGGTTAACACTACACCAAAATGGACTTTTAGCGGCGTTTTTCTAAAAACGCCGCAATAGATCGAGCTTTCTCGGCGTTTCTTAAAAAAGCGCCGCTATAGCTCGACCTTTAGTGGTGTTTTGGTAAAACGCCGCTAAAAGGTTAAGCAAAACGATCTCGTTTTACATGAGCTTCATCGGCTGTAGTGGCGTTTTCCCAAAAACGCCGCAATAGATCAAACTTTAGCAGCATTTTTTCAAAAACGCCGCTAAAATGTTAAGCAAAACGACATCATTTTATATGAGCTTCAATGACATTAGCGGCGCTTTCTTAAAAACGCCGCAATAGCTCGCACTTTAGTGGCATTTTTGTAAAAAACGCCGCTATAGGTTGCTCCATTAGCGGTGTTTTCCAGGTTAAGGAAAACGACGTCGTTTTAAATTAGCTTCAATGGCATTCGTGGCGCTTTACTAAAAATGCCGCTATATATCAATCTTCAACAGCGTTTTTGTAAAAACGCCGCTAAAGAATTAAGCAGATCGACGTCGTTTTGTTTGAACTTCAATGGCATTAGCGGCGTTTCTCGAAAAACGCCACTAAAGTTTATGGGGCAGACACATTTTCTTTCTTTAACAAAGTAAAAGACAACAAAATCATTACATTTTTTAGTTCTTTATTACTCAATATTAGGTGTTTATGGGTGCTAAATATAATATTTGTTTAAATATAATATCATATATTTTATATTTGTTTGAATTTATTTTTAGTAGGGTTTAAATTATAGGTTTAACATTTTGTTAAAGCCCACTAATACTTGCAAATGATTAACCTAAGTCTATTTTAAGTCCAATCATATTATATTTTTAATTTTTGTAATAATTATGTCATTTTAATTTAATATTTTTTATTTATTTAATTTTTTTATATAGTTATCTTAATATTATTTTAATGTTTATATTAGACTACTATTATACATTTAGTATAAATTTATTTTTTTTATAAATTATAAAATTACATAGTATATATATAAAATATTATGAAGTTGAAAACGGATTAGACCAAACTCAGGTATTAAATGTTTCAGTCTAACTTATTTTTTAAATGAATTTAAATTTTTCTATTTAAACTGATTTTTAAATTTAATATTTTTATAGGTTTAGGGGTTATGGGTTTAAGGGTTATGATTTAAGGTTGATGATTTATGTTTTATAATTTAGGGTTTGAGGTTTGTAATTTAGAAGGTTAAGGGTTTAGGGGTTAAGGGTTAGTGGTTAGTGGTTAGGATTAAGGGATATATATGGGTTTAAGGTTTATGGGTTAGGCGTTAGGGGTTTATATGGGTTAAGAGGATAGAGAATAGGGGTTTAGTGTTTAAAGTTTATTATTTGGGGTTTAGTGTTTAAGGTCTAAGATCTTAGTGTTTAGCGATATTAAGGTTTAAGGGTTATGTGGATAGGGGTTAGGAGTTTAGGGGTTAAGGGTCAATGATTTATGAATTATGTTTTGTAGTTTAGGGTTTAAGGGATAGAGGTTGGGGTTAGGGGTTATGGTTTATGATTTATACTCTCGGGATTAATTAGGGTTTAGGGTATAGTATTTGGGGTTTAAAGTTTGTGGTTTATAGTTTAGGGTTTATGGTATAGGGTCAGGGTCTTAGCACTGTTCAAGGATTTAGGGGTTATGCTATCAGAGTTTAAGGTTAAGGTTTTAGCTAGTAAGCAATAAGATTCTATTTTTAGCATTTTAAGGTTTTAAAGTTTATGGGTTTAGGGCTATATTTAGTGTTTAGGGGTTAGCAAGTTTAAGAGTATACATGTTTAATATTTAAGGGTTATACTGGGTTAGAGAGATTTAGAGTTTTAAGGTTTAGAGTTTATGGATTGGGTTTTGTGGTTTGTGGTTTGGGGTTTAAGGTTTGGGGTTTGGGGTTTAATTTTTAGAGTTTAGGGTTTAATTTTAGAATTAAAAACTTAAAAAGTTAATATTTAATATTTTAGTTACAAAGTTAAATAAAAAAATTTAAAAAAATGATAATCTCAGCAGGAAATTTTGAAATAAAAAAGCATAGAAAAATATATGTTAAAAATGAAAAAAATATTAAAATTGTGCATTAGTGGCGTTTTTGAAAAGACGCAACAAAAAATGAGCTATAGTGGCGTTTGTAATAAAAAACGCCACTAAAAGTTGACCTATACCGGCGTTTTAAATAAAAATGCCGCAAATATTTGAGTTTTAATAGGTTAAACGGCGTCGTTTTTTTTCCATCATCTTTATCCCCAAGGTAAGCCCCGATACTTAGTATTTTTTCCCAAAACACAGTTTCCCCTATACCCTCAGTTTCCCCAAATCGAAACCCTAAGTTGCTTTCCTCCAGATTTCACCGATTCAAGGCCTAAGCTTGGTGTTTCTTCTCAATCAATCTTTCTTTCTTTTTTTAACTCTCTTTCTCTCTCAAATCCTCAATTCCACTTCACTCTCCAGATCTCCCCAGGTAATATTCAAACCTTTCTTTCGTTTTTTTTTCTATTATTCTTTAAATTTATCATCTTTTCAGTTTGCACTTCTTTCTCGTTTTTATTTCATCTTAAAATTTTGAATTGTTGTAGAAATTCATTATCAATAATATGTCAAAATTTATGACTATTTTAACACAGACCAATCTGATGAGCCTTCATTGTGTTCTTTGAACAATCATTGTTGTCTCTGGCAATATACATCGTAAGTGTTGCTTTAAATCCTAATTGATGCGCAGCTTATTTGGTTTACAAGTTCAAAGTTCTATTAACACTCCTAATCTGTTACTTTCATTTATTTTCATGGGGAGTGGTGGATTTTTTCCTTCACCGCAAAATGTAAGGTCGTAACTTTAATTTCTAAGTTTCTGTTTCTTTTAATTTCTAAGTCTCTGTTTACAAATACAAATACATAAGCTTATGTTCATTGTTGAACGTATGGAGTTCCATAAAGGTTAGGCTGATTGGATGGTGCTCTAGGTTTCCTTGGTTAAATATTTTGTTTCTTTTAATGGTATTGAGCTTGGTCCTATTTCTCCTTACAATGGTCTTCATTAGGGTGACTGTTACTTACTGTCTTTCCCTAGAATTTTAACTCTGATTTTTAGTGGAAAATCTGGCAACTCCGGTTATTCCAACAAAACCAGCCCTTTGTCCCCTTATCTGTCTCTCATATATATTTTTCTCTCTTTTTTTACTTAATTCGGATTTTTAATTTTCGTTCTCATGAAACCATTGTTGATTTTGTAGCTTCTATTTTTTTTTTATCATTTTATTTGTTTATTCCCACCTGTTATTAGCAAATATAATTAATATTATACCAATCATTAAATGTTGTTTATTTTTAGAACTCATTTGATTGTTTTGTCGACCAAAAATAGACTTCTGTTCTTCAAATGCAATGAGTAGGGAAGTCTGTCAACATTATTAGAGATCAATCCCAAGCATCTCCAAATAAACCCTGAAGAAAACATTTCCAATTCAATCAAGGTAAACATTGTCTTCCCTAACATTTATTTGACGGTACTGAAGAGTTAAAAAAAGCTTCTGAGCAGACCATTGGATCTGAAATCTTATTCATGTTAGAAGATATGGATTTCAGTTACAGGAAGCTGAATCAACCATCTAACAGGCAAACAAATAGACGATCGAGGGATGAATCTGATGATGAATCTAACGAGGAGGATGACACTAATGAGGCGGACTTGTGGAAGAAAAGAAGTATTTTTTTTGAGTTGCCTTATTGGGAGCATCACATATTACGCCACAATCTTGATGTGATGCATATTGAGAAGAATGTCTGCGAGAACATCATCTGGACAATTTTGAACGTCGATGGTAAATTAAAAGATAATCTTCAGATTCGACTTGATTTAGTTCACATGGGAATTAGGCATGATCTTCATCCCCAAGTACTTCCTAATGGAAAATATCGGTTGCCGCCTACAATTTTTGCAATGTCAAAGGAAGAGAAAGAAATGTTTTGCACGATGTTGAAGGATATAAAGGTTCCGGATGTGTATTCATCAAATATATCTCAATGTGTAAGTCTTAAAGATCGAAGACTATATTCATTAAAATCACATGACTATCACATCCTGATGCAAGATTTACTTCCAGTTGCTTTACGGTGCTGTATGTCAAAAAAGGTAACGTCCTGTATAATTGAATTGTCCAATATAATGAAAGCAATTTGTGGCAAAGTTTTGAATGTTGAAGAACTTGAAAAAGTACAAGATCGAGCCGCTTTGACATTATGCAATTTGGAGAAGATCTTTCCACCTTCCTTCTTCACTATTATGGTGCACCTTGTCATTCATCTCCCTTGTGAAGCAATAATTGGTGGGCCGGTTTTCTATCGTTGGATGTATCCAATTGAAAGATGCTAATTTATTTCAAAGGCATTCACCTTTATACCTATAGTTACCAGTTTTGATAATGTTGTATATGGTGTTTAGGTTCCTAAGCAAATTGAAGTCTTATTGCCGTAACAAGCGTTATCCCAAGGATCAATTGTTTGAAGGCTACTTGGCAGAGGAGTGTATGACATTCTGTTCTAGATATTTAGAAGATGTTGAAACAAGATTGAATAGACCAAGTAGAAATGCCGGACTCAATGATCCTAACTTGGCCGAAACTTATTTATTTCAAAGTTATGGAGAACCAATCGGCAAAGTTGAAATTGCAGAATTAGATGACCGATCTTGGATACAAGCACATAGATATGTTCTTTTCCACCACGATGCACTTGAACAATTACGCAAGTAAGTTCTAGAATATGATAAATATTCTTCTTTTTTTGATTTGTTTATTTTTTAACGAATTAAACATGTGTTTAACATAGTGAGTACAGACAAATCTTAACATCTCGTCCACGCTCATGAAGATTACAATATCGCGAGATTAATAAGTTATTCGCAAAATCTTTTCATGAATGGTTAAGCCAAACGGTATGCAACTCAACATTTTATTAACAAATAATAATGTTTTCTCATAACATTTATAATTACTCAATTTACTTTAGATTCAATAGGTTTGGAGTGGGGATGTCATTAATGACGAAGTTAAATGGCTTTCTCAAGGTCCGAATCGAGTAGTAAAAAGATATAGTGGCTTCATCATGAATGGATTCAGATTTCATACCAAATATCGCGAGAGATTGAGGAGAACTCAAAATTGTGGAGTAGTTGTTAATTCTTTAATTACAAGTTACGCTAGTGCTAGGAGACAGAATCCCGCTTTAGAGGAAATATAGAGTATTATGGACTTCTAACCGACATTATTGAGTTGGATTATTATGGAAAATGGAAAGTTGTCTTATTTCGATGTGATTGGGCTGATGCTAATACTGCTAGCAAAATTAAAAATGATCAGTTTGGTTTTACAATGGTGAATTTCTCTCGATTAATTCACACTGGAGAACATTTGATAGACGAGCCATATGTATTTTCTTCTCAAGTTAAACAAGTTTTTTACTCGAAAGATCCAATTGATGAGGGTTGGTACGTTGTACTCCGAAACACCCCTAGAGACTTGTTTGACATGGGGAATGGAACTAGAGATGACATCGTTGAAAGATCAAAAACTTTGTCTTTTCCAGAACAAGACTTAGATGAAAATATCCCTAGTACTAGTACACAATTTCAATGGGTTCGTCAGGATGTGGACGAAGATATTTACCATTTATGATGTAGTAAGATTTTATGATTTTTTATTTATATGTAATGTTATAATTTTAACATTGGTCATGTTATATAATTTAACTATTTTATATTTACTATTGTTGTTATTTCTTACTAAAATTTTAACTATTTTATGTGTTGCAGGAAAAATGCCTAGAAGAAGATTAAGAGATCTTAGTATTGTACAGAATACTACAAATTCGGAAGAAGTAAGTACTAAACAACAGACAGTTGTTGGATCTTCAAGCGTGCCGGAGACACTTGACGAGTCTGTGGAATTTCAAAGTAATGTTAAGTTTATTTTACAAATTGTATTAAATTTTATCACTGATTTATTTTTAAATTTCAATATAGTAATAATATATTATTTTTCAGCTGAAAATGGTGGGACGCGCAGAGGTCGAGGACGTACGCTCCTAACAGAGTTATATAACTTAAATTCTATCGAGCGTGTCAAAGTAAGTAAAAACAGTCATGGTCAGCCTGTTAGACAAGAAGCTCGACTTTTAGCAGGCTATTTGGGCATTATAGCACGAAATGCCAATGTGTTGCCCATCAACTACGAATGCCTGATAGCAATAAAAGTCAAGCTCTCTCTAATATTAAGGTAACAAAACGTTAATGTAATTATAATACTTTAGTTTAAGTTTCATTTATATTTACTTCCTAAACTTGTGTTTTTTAGGATAGGTTTGCTTTAGAGGTCTCTGATACTTATATCAAGAAGGCATTGAGTAAAAAATGGAGAGACAATAAAAGCATTTTGAAAAATGAATATTTTAAAAACCCATAAGTCTCGAAGAAAAATTGCAAAATGTCCCACCGGGAATGCTGAGGTACTAATGGGAAGATGCGGTTCAATTTTATATTTCGAAGAAATGAGAAGTATTATGTACTTGCAAACTCTTATAAATTTTTCGGTTTATAGTATTTACTATATACGTAATAATAATTTCATTATGTAGGACCGTGAGCGAGTTGGAACAAGCAGCAGGGAAAAATAAAAATTTACGCACATGGCAGGGTCGAGAAGTTTAGCTTGTGTAGCTCAGGCCGCGGTACTATGGATTTATTAATTCTGTCAAGTATTAATGACTTTTTACTATTAAATAATATTTTTACTACTATATTGTAGGAAGCCTCAAATGCAGTCAAAAGTTGGGCGCCTTGACTTTTTGACATTACGCACAGGAAAAAAGATGGAACTCCGATGACATCCGAGGCTGCAGAAATTATGGTATATTTACTTAATAAAAATTGATTCATTATAAATATTTATAATATTTAATTATAATGTTTTAATTAAATCGTTTTATTAGTTTAATTTAAATAATGTTATGTTGTATTCCTTTTTATTGTATATTTCATTTCTAACTCTTTGACTGATTTATTAGGAGAAACTAAATGATAAGAATGCGGTGGTATGAAGCGATCGCTTTCATCGATAGTTCTCGTTAATTTTGAGGATATTGATAATGTAATTATTAATGAAGTTTTGGGTCCCGAAAGGTATGGTGGGTTAGATTTCAAGGATCCGTGTTAACCCGACCCAATATTTTGGATCCACCTCGCACCAATACATGCCTTCCGAGTCAAAGTCAAGTCAAGTTCGAGGCTAAAAGATCGATAGTTCGAGATACAAGCTAGCACAGATGAGCAAATTTCTCAACTTAGAGCAGAGGCGTGAATGAGGAGAGGCGGAGCGAGAGCAGAAAATACAATGAACTCCACTACTGACTTGATCTAGATGATGACTATGTTCCAAAGCAATTTCAAAATCCGCCATCTTAAACATTTGTTTTCTTGTAACTTTTAACATTATTTTAAGAATATTTTGAATATTCATTTACAATTTATATAATATATTTTTCGTATAATTTTGTATTATTTAAATTTACGGGTTTTGGTTAGATTTCATGGTATATTTGCTGTTTTTGGTTGAATTTCTTGCAGGAGGGTTGGATATAGGTGTAAAAATACATATTGCAAAACTGGGCAAATTAGCGGCGTTTTTTAAAAAAGCGCCGCGAAAAGTCCTGGTCATTAGCGGCGTTTTTTTATAAAAGCGCCGCGAAAAGTCCTGGTCTTTAGCGGCATTTTTTTTCAAAAAAACGCCACTAATTTTTGCGGCGTTGCATATAGCGATGTTTTTTGCGGTGCTTGGGAAAGCACGATAAAAGTATTAGCGGCGCTTAAAAACGCCGCTAAAGGCAAAAAAAAAAAAACGCCGCTAAAAGTCTGTTTTTATGTAGTGTAAGTTACATATATCAATTTTAATATTATTTATTTATTTATTATAAAAGTTATAACATTTTAGTAATATTATGATCGATCGAGAAAGTAAAAACAAAATAGTATAAATGTTTAATTTTTAAAATTACGATAGTTCATATTATTCTGAATATAAATTAAGAAAAAAATAAAACTTAAAATAACTTGAATTAAGTAGTGATATTTATCAAAATAATAAAAAAAATAAAAATTTAAAACAGAACTTATGGTATGAATGTTCCTTATCTTCAATAACTGTTTCAAAGTACAATAATATGATGAATACAATTTTAGAAAGAAAAAAAAGCTAATAATTAATCACATGTAATTAAATTGAACATAAATTTATTAAATTAATTACCAAATGTAATTAAATTGAATTGTTGTTAAAATAGTGTTTAGATAATATTTTATAATTTTTAAAGGTGTTGAATTTATAGTTTTGAATCTTAATTATTGTTTCACTTATTAGTTTTAAAAATATTTTTCAATAATCAACTTTTATTTTTTATATCATTCCTAAAAATTATAAATAAATTAAAAATATTTAATATATTTAATTTATACATATAATCAATCCTTACATTGCACGGGATAAGAAAATTAGTATATATATGATTTTGTTAATAAAACTTTAGAATTGTTGGCAAAGGTTGAAGTTTAAAAAAATTGATATCAAAATTCGACTTTCACTTTGCATAAATAATATATATGATCATACTTTATAATACTGAATTTTTATTATAGTTGGTTAGGATATATTTATTATATTGATTGCAAGTATAATTATATTTGTAATTAAAAAATATATTAACTAAAGCATATGTCAATTCTAGAATCACGAGGGAGACAAAAACTACACATACAAAATAACAAAACAATCAACAATAAATGTTCTCTTATTGTCCATAATATTTCAGAAAAGGATGAATTACTCGAATAAAAAAACCAATCTAAAGGGGAAATTATTTAAGGACAAACCCTCCGTTTTTGAAAAAATAATAATCAAATGACATCATTTTATTTTGTTTGAACTTGACTCCCTTCCATCATTTGCCTATATATAAAAATAATGTTGATGACGTTCATCAGCTGATACGTCGTTAACTTACTCTTATCACCCAACTTTCATTTTTTGTAGGGTTAATCTATAGACTCAATTGGTACTTAAATAAAGTTAATTTTAGTATTTCTTTAGGTATATGATTAACACTATTAAAATAGGTTAATGTGGCACTAACAATGACAACTAATAGCATAACGGTAATGAAAAAAAAAACATAAAAATTAAAATATGTATATATATATTTTTACACCCATAAGGAATGAACCTACAAATGATTATCCAAATTCATTATAATCTAAACAATCATTTATTCAAATTCATTCTAGACATATATTTTTAGTATTTTTTATATATTTTTAATTTTTTTATAACAAATCAAATCTATAAAAAAATATTAAAAATATTATTTGAGACTAAAATGAATCTGAACAAGTAATTGTCTAGATACATTTGAACCAGGACAGCTAACTTGTCCAAATCCATTCCAGACAAGTTTTTGAATAATTTTATATAATTTTATTTTTCATAAAATACTGTATTTTTATATTATTATTATGAAGTTGAAAATATATAAAATCTTATAAAACTACCTCTCTCATATTTAACATGAAGTTTTATCAAATTCCTTACAATCTGACAAAACCATCTCTCTCATAGAAATCCCATAAGCATTTTATTTGTGACTTCCGTAATTCTAAAAGCGAAAATCAACTCTATTTATAGAGCCTATTATTTGATTATTAAGAAATCCCCATTGCAAGAGACTTCCTATTTAATACAAATATTTACTTACTAAATAATGGTTAACCAATAGAATTATACTAGAATTTAAATTAAATTATAATTAAAATTTAAGCGAGAGGAGTAGGAAATCCCAATGAAGTGTTAGAAGCTGATAGAGTTGGCGTGTTGGAATATATGGAGTATTCGAAACGAGTTTCAGCAGAGCAATGATGCTATGGAGTTTTCTAAAGTTCCTACAACCATTGTCCAGCATTGGTTTTGGCACCTGTTGCCACGTTGAAAAATAAATGTTGATGCTGGTTTGGCAGGTGGGAGTGATAAGGACCATAATGTTGATGCTAGTTCCATAATGTATCTGTACTTTACTAACTTAGATGCAGGTGGCCATATTCTTCCCCACATGGATTTCATCCACCAGCTCCTCCTTCGTGGCTTAAAAGTCACCCCCAAGAACCTTCACTTTCTCAATCCCATCCTTTCTTTTCACTCTTCTTCAAACAGTGGTCAAACTCTAGTCCTTCCCTTCTCTTCTCACCCTTCAATCCCTTTCGGAGTTGAGAATTTGCAAGATGTCCCTCTATCTTTCGTACCCTACTTCGTGGAAGCCATGGCTGAACTTTATGATCTTTTGTTTCAATGGTTTCAAATCCATCCGTCCCCTCCTGTTGCCATTAGCTTTCGTGGTTATCCATGCCCATTCAACATTGTCAATGACGCGTAAGGGCCTCAACAAATTGTCTGTCCCGCTCCAGAATTTCTCTGCAAGATCTCTTTTATCTAGTCCTAGAAGTTGGGGGCATCATTTTCAATACGTTTTTGGAGAAGATAGTGATAAAATGGAGATCATTAAGGAAGAATTTACTAACCATGACCGAATCTGGGCAGTAGGACCATTGCTGCCCATTAATCTACCGACAACGAGAGAGGTGCACCGAGTTCTATACCAAGAGATCAAGTCATTGAATGGCTAGATTCTGGTAATCGAGACAACTCGGTAGTGTTAATTGGTTTTGGAACCCAGATTTCCTTGACCAAACTGTAAATGGAAGCAATAGCATCGTCATTGGAAGAGAGTAGGTTTCATTTCATTTGGGGTATCAAGGGTGACGATCAAAATCTGGTTCCCTCTGGTTTCGAAGAGCGTTTGGCAGGGAAGGGACTAATGATCAAACGGTGGGTTCCTCAACAGGCTATTATGGGGCATCGAGCCGTCGGTTCATACGTGACTCATTGTGGCTGGAACTCGGCACTCGATGGACTTCTTGGTGGAGCATTATTGCTGGCATGGCCCATGCAAGTAGACCACTTCGATAACACCAATCTATTAATTGACGAATTGGGAGTGGCCATTCGAGCTTCCGAGGGTTTAATCACTGTACCTGACTCAAGCAAACTGGCTCAGGTTTTGTCTGAGCCGGTGAGTGCGGATAGGCCCGAAAGGGTTCGAGCCATGAAGCTTCGGCAGGCCGGACTTGATGCCATCCCAAAAGGTGGGAGTTAGTACAATGCTTTGAATAGCTTAGTTGAAACTTTATCTTGCATTAGAAAGTAAATCGTGAAAGTTTGAACCAATTATTTTAAATATGTAATTTAAAATTAAAATAATTATATGTGTTTCAGGATCATATTGATAGAATTTATAAATTTGGAGGGTTAAATTTATTGAATTATTTAAAATTAAGATCAAATTGATAGAACATGTAAGTATTGATGATTAAATGTGTTATTATATCAGTTAAGGAAAAATCACATAATTACTCAAAGAGTGATAAAAAAAAATGATCTAAAAAATTAGTAACTAAATTAAAAAATTTTATAATTAAGTAACCAAAACAGAAACACTTAATAAGTGGGTGACTAACTCTATAGTTTACCTTAATATAAATATATATATTTATATATACGATGATAATATCAACACTAAAAATCCAAAATTAGAAACAATGTGTTTATACAAATATATATCATTTATAAAAAGTATAACTCACTAGAAAAAAATCCTAAGTGTTATTTGATTGTGAAGGTGATAAGTTGGATTCGTTTGAAAAAATTTCAGCTGAGTTTGTTGATTATTTTACCAGAACTCTAGGGACAATTGACACAAATGTTCATGAAGTTTCTGATGAATTGATTAGAGTTGTAGTTGATGTTGAACTAACAGAGAGAATGGGAAAGTCCCTGGTTTCTTCTATAACTCAGGAGGAGATTGAAGCTACAACTTTTTTGATAAATAGTAGTAAGGCTCCTGGGCCAGACGGGTTTTCGGCAAAAAAATTTCAAGCTGCCTAAAATATAGTAAGTCAAGATGTAGTGGACGCTGTAAAATTCTTCTTTTCTACTGGATTTATGTTGGATACACTCTTGTGCCTAACTCCCCTAATCCCAGCAAAGTCTTGGACTTTAGGCCTATCTCTTGCTGCACTACTATATATAAATGTATTTTAGAGATCCTCACTAATAAGATGAAGCAGTCATTGCCTTCACTCATTTCTTCAAATCAATGTGCTTTCTTGATTGGACGTGACTTAGCTGATAATGTATGGCTTGCTCAGAAAATTGTTAATGACTATGGTAGGAAAAATATCTCTCCCAGATTTGCAGTGAAAGTTAATCTCAAGAAAGCCTTTGACTCTTTACATTGGAGTTTTAATTTTCAAGTCTTAAGGGTATTGGGTTATCCGAAAGAATTTATAGCATGGATTGAAGCTTGTATATCTTAATTCTAAGTTTTTTGTGTGTCTTAATGGAGGTTTAGTTGGCTATTTTTCAGGGGCAAAAGGGGTTAGGCAAGGGGACCGATTGTCCCCTCACCTTTTTATTTTGGTGATGAATGCATTATTTGGATTATTGAATATGGCAGGTCTACATGGAGTGTTTGGCCATCATTCTAGGTGTCAGAAACCTACCTGTAACTCATCTTTGTTTTGCTGATGACCTTTTGATCTTCACTAAGGGCAACCTGGAATCTATCTTAGTAGTTGGTAATGTATTGGATTTATTTTATAAAATGTCACGGCTTCAGGTGAATTTTTCCATAAGTGAGTTATATAGTGGAGGGGTTGGCTCAATTGAGTTGCTTTCAATTGTGGAAATTACTGGGCTGAAGATTGGAACACTCCCAGTACGTTATCTTGGGATTCCACTTGTTACACGAAGCTTGAAGAATGGGAACTGTGATTCTTTAGTGGAAAAGATTACTAAATGCGTTCAAAGTTGGGCTTCTCGATGCTTATCTTATGCTGGCAGACTCCAACTTATTCAATTTGTTTTGTTTAGTATGCAAAACTTTTGGTGTCGTATTTTTCTTCTTCCCTCTAAAGTTGTTAAAAAGGTGAATAAGCTGTGCAGTTCCTTTCTTTGGAAAGGACATGAGTTTTCTGCTAAGGGTGTCAAAGTTGGTTGGGATAAGGTATGCTATCCTAAGGTAGAAGGTGGTCTTGGTCTCAAGAACCTTTAGGTTTGGCACAAAGCTTGCATGATGAGATGTTTGTACCTTATCCTAATCAAGGCTGGTCCTCTTTGAGTGGCTTGGTCTGAGCCATATGTTCTCAAGGGCGCAAGTATTTGGCAAGTGCAGTATCTACCTAAGTATAGTTGAGCTTGGAAGAACCTTTTAAAGCTTAGGGATGTTATATTGAAAGTGGGGGATCTACAAGAGCCATTTAAAGGTAACAGAATCTTGGAAAGAATTACACAAAAACTTGACAAAACTTCTTGGCAGAGTGGTATGGGGGGAGCCTACAATTCTAAGACATGCAATCATCACATGGTTTGCTGTCCAAGACAGGTTGCCTACAAAAACCTGAATTTTGAATTGGGGTGGTCAAATTGATACTTTATGTTGTTTGTGTGGCATTGAGGATGAGTTTAGAGATCATTTATTTGCTTCTTGTTCGTTTTCTAACCTGCTTTGGGTGAGAATTTTGCCGGCGTGTAGGGAGTTTTGTAGCATGAATCTTGGGCTGATAAGTTGAACTGGGTTTTGAAGTCTGGCAAAGAGAAGTCTCTAGAAGCCACTGTTATAAGAGTTTCTTTGAATGCTTTCATTTACTATGTTTAGGAGGAGAGGAATGGAAGATTGCATGGGAAGTCATCAAGGCAAATTCAAACTTCGCTGTTTTTTCATGGTTGAATTGAAATGTTCAATTATCCAAAAAAAAATATTTTATATTAATAATAAATAAATATTTTAATTTAAATATGTATAAATTTAATTCTGTACTTAGAGCCAAAATCAAATATCAGTTTCGCCTAGGTAAGCGAATCACATAAAAAAAATAGACATTAAAATATCAAAAGCTTCACCTAATCTTACATTTATTTAACGGCCTTATAAAAATGGTGACAAATGCCATAATGGAAGCAAAAACCCAGATGAAACCGCAAGGTGATATTGGAAACATGCAAGCTGCAGCTGGTGATCTTGGCAATGGTGCCGTTCACATCTTGACCATCCCATTCCCAGCAGCTGGCCATATTCTTCCTCACATAGATTTCATCCACCAACTACTCCTCCGTGGCTTAAAAGTCACCATCTTGGTCACCCCCAAAAACCTTCACTTCCTTAATCCCATCCTTTCTTTGTACTCTTCTTCAAACAATGTTGAAACCCTAGTCCTTCCTTTCCCTTCTCACCCTTCAATCCCTCCTGGTGTTGAAAACATGGTGGGTTTCCCTATTTCTTTTGGACCCATCTTCATGGAAGCCATGGCTGAGCTTTACAATCCTCTCTTTCAATGGTTTCAAACTCACCCATCCCCTCCTGTTGCTATTATCTCTGATATGTTACTCAGTTCTTGGGTCAATAGCTTATCTTCTAATCTGAATATTCACCATTTAACTTTCATGGTTACCAATGCAAATTCAACGTTGCCATTGGTGCGAAAGGGGATGAAAAAATTGTCTCCCTCGATAGAACTATTCGCTAAGAATGCAGTTGTGCCGAGTCTCAAAAGTTGGGGGATCATTTTCAACACGTTTTTGGAATTAGATGGTGATAAAATGAAGATCATAAAGGAGGAATTCATTGAACATGACCGATTGTGGGCTATAGGACCATTGCTACCCATTAAAGCTACTAACAACGAGAGAGGTGGACCGAGTTCTATACCAAGAGATGAAGTCATTGCATGGTTAGATTCTTGTAACCGAGTCAACTCAGTAGTGTTCATTGGGTTTGGATCCCAGATTTCCTTGACCAAACTACAAATGGAAGCAATAGCATCGGCATTGGAGGAGAGTAGGGTTCGTTTCATTTGGGGTATCAAGGGTGACTCTCAAAATATGGTTCCATTGGGTTTTGAGGACCGTTTGGCAGGGAAGGGAGTAGTGATCAAAGGGTGGGTTCCTCAACAAGCAATTCTAGACCATCGAGCCGTGGGTTCGTACTTGACTCATTGTGGCTGGAACTCGGCGCTCGAGGGACTCCTTGGTGGCGCTTTGTTACTGGCATGGCCCATGCAAGTCGACCACTTCGATAACACTAATCTATTAGTTGATGAATTGGGAGTGGCTATTCGAGCTTGCGAGGGTTTAACCACTGTACCTGACCCAAACAAGCTGGCTCGAGTCTTGTCCAAGTCAGTCAGTGCAGATCAACCTGAAAGGGCTCGAGCCATGAAGCTTCGGCAGGCCGCACTAGATGCCATACAAATGCATGGAAGTTCGCACACGGCTTTGAATAGCTTAGTTGAAACTTTATCTTGCATTAGAAAGTAAATGAGCGTGAAATATGCAACGAATTTTATTTAATAGTAATAAATTAAGAAAAAAGAAGATCATCAATCATGCATGTTTTTTCTTTATAATTATTATAATTAAATAAAATCATCATCAATAATGTATGTTTATCGGTTGTAATCGTTCTGTTAGGCTTTTACTAAAATTAATTAAATTATATTTTATAATGCCATTTTATACTAAATATATAAATGGTATTTAATTTAATTGTGTTGTTTTAAATTTTAAATTACTTATTCTAATGTCATATGATTTTACATTAATATTTAATTAGTTTTTTAAATATTATCTTTTTAATTGCAATAGTTAGCATAAAATAATATTTTTTTATTTAAATTATTGAATACAATAAAAATATATTAGTTTATCAATTTAAATATTATAATAAAATTTTCAAAATAACAATTAAAGCATTTTTAATATATTCAAAATATGGTATAGCTTTACAAGTTTGCTTTATGTAATTAATTCAAAATAACATTATTCAAAATAATAACTAATTAACTTTAATATTAATTAATTGATGATTAAGATGCTTAGAATTCTAATCAAATAAGAACTATATTTTACATCTGTAAAACTAACACAACTTTTATTTAAGGCCTTGTTTGACTGGCCATTGAAAAAATTAAATCAATTGAAAATTAATATTTTTAATAATTTTTTTAATACATGTTTGATAATCCAAAATAAAAACAGTTTGATAGATTTTTCTATAAAAAGTGTGGAAAATAATAAGTAGATAAGAGCTACTTATAACTTAATGGAGAATATTTTTAATTAATTTAATTTATTTTAATATTATATTATTGTATAAAAACTTTGTCTAAAATTTGATTTTTTTAGAATAAGGTGAAATGTTTAAAAATTAAGGATAAAATGTAAATTTTACTTTTATATAATTTAAATTGTATATTCACCAAATAATCTAATTATATTATGTAATTAATTTTAAGTAATATATCAAACAATTTTATAACTTAAAATTATGCACTTAAATTTTCAATACTTAATTTTTCAGTTTATCAAACAACATCTAAGTCAAAAAAATTTAAACTAATAATTGTAAATTATAATTATCACAACTTTTTTCCCTATATTTTATGTAATAACTCTATTTTAAAATTAGCACAATTCTTTTTAACTAATAATTTTAATTTTAATTCTAATTATTTTTAAATGTGTAATTATAATAACTTCTATTAAATTATAATTATTTTTAAATGTATTGTTATCCCAACTTTTTTTTATTTTGATTTTATGCAAATAAGATTTTGCCCATATTATGAAATAAATATTAATAATTTATTTAAATGTAAATTAAAAGGTACGAAATGATGAGCTAGAAATACTTATTATTAGATTTCTCAAGATCAAGAACTGCATACACTGAAATTTATGTTTGGATTGAGGTAATGAAAGAGAAAATAAAATAAATTCTAGAAAATTGCAGTTCACAATAATCTTAATATTTATTTATGATATTACTTATTAACAAATTACAAAGTAATTTAATACATCTAAAAGTTTAGATATAAAAACCCTAGGTCACATGAGTAAAAAACTATATTATAAAATATTGTCATTTGATTTATTATTAGTTTATAAAATTATAAAATAATAGTATAAAAATAAAAATAATTTAAAATTTTATGATTTCAAGTTATTTAAATTTTATACATATAGAAACACTTATACCAAATCTTTATATGTACGGAATTAAAAAAAATTATTATTTAAGAGCTAGTATTTGGTACATTAATATTGTATTTTTTATTTTATAAATGATTTTAAAAAATTGTCTCGTGTTTTTTTTAAATATTTAATTATTTTAATAATTTACTAGACACACTTATAAACCTCTAATCTTAACGTAGTAAATATTTTTTTATTATTTTATACATAAATATTTTTAAAATACAATGTGTCGTATGGACTTTCTTTACGTTAATTATATCATTGTATTCTTTATTCATAAAATATTTGTATTGTGATTATTTTTTTAATAATTTTATATCACAAGTTTGAACATATATTTTTTCAATGAAAATACAAGGTGTCTTACCACTACATAATTTACACTATGCTGATGTTAGTTGGTAAAAAATTATTTATATCTAAATATTTGGAAATAGTTAATAGTACTAGAAATATTTCTGTAAAAATCAGATAATAATAAAAAAATAAAGAAGCAATGATAAATAGATTTTGATGGAGCGAATAGATGAAAAAGTAGCTGCAAATGCAGTTCAAGTACAGCAAAGAACACAAAGAGAACCCCCTTAAAGGCATGAAAAAGAGACGAAAATGATCTCCCAGAACAGAAGTAATTAGGAGATACCTTATTGAAACATTGACATGCATGCACGAAAAACATAAAGATCTTTTACTCATGAAAAGATCCTTAAAATATGAGCTAAGGGCAAGCTTGCATTAGCAAAGCTTAGTGCAGAAGCAGCGGCGACGGAATCCTCGACATCTGCCGCCGGAGAAACCTTCGTTCCTGCACACCATCGCACAGTTGTGGCTACTCAAACATGCACCGTGGAACTTATGGCTCTGAGACTGGCAAACCCTTGCCTCAGTTGGCTGCACCCCCCATTCTGCATGCATTGCATGCACACACACACCCAAACATTACTTATGCATACATATTAAGATGACAAGTGAATCAATATTAATGAGAACATGAAATATACTTACGGGAGGCTAAGACAATGAGGAGAAGAAAGAAAAAGCCCAACGATCTTTTCACCATTTTTATAGCTTAAGCTAATAAGCTTAGATCTCTGGATGAACAATCTATAATACTGGTTAAACCTTGTTGGCTAAGCTTTGGAGTGAAAAGCTCTTGTTCTACACCCCATATATATATACACAGAGAGAGGGGGGAATGCATGTATTCTAGTGGGTTTCAGTGATGGAGTAGGATTAGTTTAGCATCTCATCAAAAAGTAATAATTTAGATTAAAAATTTAAGTGGGGGAAATGAGAGAAAAAAAGTCAGTGGTGGGAAAGCTGAAAGTCCAGACTGAAAGCAAAGTGATGGAGCTTAAGAAGAGAATCTGATCACGTGGTTTGTGCAGATCACAGATGTAATTATGTACCGTCCATATCGTCCACGTAAAATCTTTGTCGTCCTGTCCATTTGCTCTGTCCTCTTTGGCGATTGCTTCCAACTGGTAGCTCTTATATATCGTTCTGGGTTGTTCACCATATACATGTATCACCACACATTTGTCATGTTGAAACCGGTACATTGGTTGAATAGAAAAATGGTTGATTCGTAAATTTATACCAACGGATTGGATCGGATTTTTACAATTTTTTTTAATATTTTTTAATAATTTATTAATTTAAATTAATTAAATTAACCATCTATAAATTGATCGATTTAATTATCTATTTAATTTCAAAAACATTCATCATACGTGTACATAGCTACGTAGCTTGCAACATAGGTTAAATTTTAGTTTAATATTACTTTAGAAAACTGTTTTGAAAATTGTTTTAAAAAAAAGTTTGATTTATAAAAGAAGTTTGATTTAAAATTTAAATTTAAATTTAAAAATATTTGTAAATTTTGATTTATTCTTGTGGAAGGGTTTTAAAAAATATAGTATTTATTTTAGATATGATATTATAAAATAAAATAGATGTATATATATTTGAAGATTTTCAATTCCATTGATATTATGATATTTTAGTTAAAAAAAAAATTTATGACTCGTTATTAATATTTTGATGTATGAAACATAAATTTGAATATTAAAATATAATTATTACAAATTCTAAAATATATAATGTTATATATTTAAAAAACATTTCGATAATTTCACCAAAAAAAAAAATTTCGATAAGAAAATAATTGTATATCCAACATAAATATTATGTAAAATCCATCTGATTATAATTAAGAATTAAAAATGTTATTTGATTTTCAAAAGTATTTTCCGAACATGGAAACTAAAAATTACAGTTTTTGCCTTTGGATTCAAAAACACTTTTAACTTCAAAATCAATGTATTCAACATTGTTTATAGCTTAAAAAAAAAGGGGTACTTTTAAAAAGTAATAAAAAAACAAAATCTTAATAGATATGCTGTGCACATTTAACCTTGTATTGTGGTGGTTGCTCATCTCATTTCTTAATTACGAGGTTGGGGGTTTGATTCATATCCATAGGAATGGAACGCATTTCATGATCAACCGTTTACCTCTTTAGAGGACATCTGCAGCTTTTATAGTCAGTCGTTTACTTCTTTAAAGAGCACTTTGAGATGAAAAAATTAGTCATTACCATCAATGGCAGTGAACACCTAAGTTTCGGTAAAAAAAAAAAAGATAATGCACATTTAAATATTTTTAGAATTTTTTTTATATCATTTAGTAGAATTCGCGCACTCTCATTATTAAAATGAATCCATCCCATCTTGTAGATGAGACAAACACCCTTAACTGATGAAACCAATACTAAGGTTTGATTTTAGGATTTAAATATTATAAATTTGGATATTTATATATTTGCTACCAATTGAAAAATGAATGCTTTTTTATGAATGAAGTGAAATGTATATATAACGTTATGAGGATTTCTTTTTTCTTTTTCTTACAATGGGTGGGATTTCAAGTTTTGATAGAGAGAATCAGTCGATAATAACAATAAAACTGGTTTTATGTTACCCAGATATAGAAATGTGGAGCCTGTCCTGTAAGAAGAGCAACATGCATGACTCATGTCTTACAATGCCAAAATAAGTGAGGCTATCTATAAAGTTAACAGTGCTTTTTAACACAAAGTTGAATGTGAAAATAGGGAAGCATACAGCATTTATTTCCACTGAGGCAGTCCCAAATGCTGTAATTTACGAGGTTTAACTTAAAAAAACTTCACAAATTTATCTTATAAAGAATCATTTGTAAATAATTGTTTAAATTGCTGCACGATAGAGGCTATCTGGGGTAGGCGTCTTGTGAATTTGACAGCAGCCAGCTTAATAATTAGCTACCGATAGTGTTAGTGGGGAAAGTCGGGTCTAATAGAGACCCCATTATTTAAAAGAGAAGAAAAAATTACATAGATTAATTTAATTATATAATATATAAAAATTATTTTATATTTTTATTTTTTATAAATCGGACTGAATTAACCGATCCACCTCTACTTTTTTCTGATTTCTCAAAATATTTATTATAAAAAATCAATAATTAATCATCCACGTTGTACCAACAAGTTAATCCACCGACACTTTTAGTTATGGACAAATGTGATTTCTTTGAAGGACGTCTTGGGCTTTTCTGTAAAATGAAAAAAGGCCGAGCTGTCCCTTATGACAAAATTTTTATCAAACTTTGAATTATTTTTAAGTTAAATCAATCCATGGGCTAAGTTCTTCGGCTCGCGGCAACATCGTTATTTCATTAAAAATTTTAAATTTTAAAAATAAATAATAAAATATAACTAATTACAACATTAGTATTTCCATAAATTATAAAACATTTTAATTGATATAAAAATGTATTTAGTTTTTAAAAAATTATATATTATGTTAAAATTATATACAATTGATAAAAAGCTTTAATATTATTAATAATTCATTTTTAAAATTGACAGGATTACATTGCTTTAATTATTTTGAGAGAATCAATTTTAATTTGCTTAATACCGAAATAGAGTAGATAAGTTATAAAAAATGAATAAATCTTAAAATTATATATGAATTATAGTTTAATATGCAATTGTATATATTAGCTTTGATTTTATGTAATTTTATATATAAAATTTTGATTTGATTCAATTTTCATAAATTATTAACACAATTATTGATATAGCATCATTTTATATTTATATATTGCATTGAAATATACTTATATTTATTAAATATAAAAATAAATTGATATATTTATATCATTAACTAAACATGATTAAATCAAAATTTAAATTTACCTTTTAAATCACAATAAAAATTTATGTATAATTCTGAAGCCGGGCGCACCATTTATGTTTAGCCGGGTCGGGTTGTATTGCCAAATGCATAATCCCAATCCGCCATACTCTTTCTGGGGTTTAAGCACTTTTGATTTGGGGTTTATGATTTATCAAGAAATTATCGATCTTTGCCTCTCTCTGTTTTCCATGTAATTGCTGTAATGACGACAGCGCTATTTCGTAGCCTACGCAGAGCTTCTCGACTTTCCGATTCAATTCTTCGCCATTCCTTCTCCCTCAGCTCCCAAGCAACAATTTTTAGTCCATCGAAGCTCTTAGTTCCACCGAACCCGACAACTCTTCCGTGGGTTTCGAGGCATTTGAGCCATGGAACCGTGAACCTGGTTATATCACAAGGGAAACCCAAGTTTGAAACCCACCAATTTGACCCTCCAAAGAAGGAGAAATGGAAGACTAAGAAGAGGTTCAAGTTGCAGAAGAAAAGAGAGAAAGAGAAGAGAAAAGCTGCTAATAGGAGAGACCCACGTCGTCTTGGTCTCACTAGGAAGCCGAAGAAGAAGTTTGCTAATGCAGAGGAGAGAATTAAGTACAAGCTTGACAAGGTAAATCAATAGTTTCCATTGTTTTCTTTTCCTTGATTTTGTATCTTAATTTTACAGCAACTGGTTAAGCTTATGATAATAGTAGATTAATGATAAGATGTATAGATGACATTGGTATAATAGATGTTTCAGTTAGTTTGTGATGGTTCATCTTTATGTTTTCAAGTAATGCACAATTTGATAATAATTTGCAAAAGGAGGTTTATATCATGAATGCTTGATATTATGTTTTCAAGTAATGCACAATTTGATAATAATTTGCAAAAGCAGGTTTATATCATGAATGATTGATATTAAAGTATGCATCTTTTGCTGTTAATGTAAGCTATAAACCTTATTTAGTATGATTTGTTGCATTGGAATGTTGGCATTATCTTTGTTGTTGGATTCTTTTTTTTATTGAAGTCTTCGTGTTTGACACCCTTTTCCAATTCATATTCAAACACGGGTATAGGGATATAATCCTTTAAGATCCTCCTAAAACAGAGAACTTATTTAGTATAATTGTACTCACTACCGAACTGGTGGGTGTACCGTTCCTTTTACCGGCACTGAAGGTATTAGTACCATTCTGTTTGATTTAACCTTTTAAGATCTTCCAAAAATTAGAAAATTTTGAACATATCCATGTCTAATATATACCCGTATCTAACACACATTCCCGAACTTCGTTGATGTCATTCTGCTGCATTTGTTAGAATCTGTTATGTGAAAACTGGTTAACTCAGTTTATGTTTCAGGATTTGCTCTTTATGATTTATCGTCTTCTTTCTTTTCTTAGTTTCCCATGCTTATAAACCTTTAATTTATGGTTTTCGGTCTCTATGATATTTTGTCAAGGCCAAAATAAAGGAAGGGTTACTTCTCGAAAGACTTAAGCGCTATGAAGTTCCCAAAGTTCAGGGACCTGTGGTGAAACCACATGAGCTGACTGGTGAAGAACGGTTCTATATGAAAAAAATGGCTCAGAAGAGGTCCAACTATGTGCCAATTGGGAGAAGAGGAATATTTGGTGGGGTTATTCTAAATATGCATATGCATTGGAAGAAACATGAAACTGTTAAGGTCATTTGTAAACCTTGTAAGCCTGGCCAAGTACACGACTATGCAGACGAAATTGCCAGACTGAGTGGTGGAATCCCAGTTCAGATTATTGGTGATGACACTATAGTATTCTATCGAGGGAAAAACTATGTGCAGCCTGAAGTTATGTCTCCAGTAGATACATTGTCCAAGAAAAGGGTGAGTTTTGCTTCTCAAGTACCTACCTATATCTTCTTTTGGACATGCACACATATCTAAACAATTTGCGAATTTGTAAGTTCTGATTAATTTAACAAGGAACCTTCCACTTGTCCTATACTTCGTATTCTCATAGACAAAGGCCATTATTTGGTTATAGTTCCAGCAAATTGAACTCTTGGTAAGGGCAAACTTGAAATAGTCCTCTTTAGCAGTATTTAAAGTGGATAGACTTTTCGATTTCTGATTTAATCATGTTTCCCCCTCATGTTCACATGCACAACCATCATTTTGGTTTGGTGTCCGGCATAGCATCATTTTTATACCACATTTATGGTGATATAGGTTTCAACGAAATGATAGCATTGCCATTATGTGTGTGTATGTTTTGTTCTAATTCCCATTTCCTTTTTATGGTTACGGGGATATGATCCTCCATAAACCCTCCAAGTGCATGAAAGCCTTGGAAAAAAATTAAAATACCAGTATCGGAATCTTACATTCATACTTGAATCTGATAGGAAACTGGTCCACAGTTTGTTCTGTTTGCACAGTGGTCATGATGCTTAAGATTAAAATATGGAACAATCTTCATTCATTTTCAAGATTTTTTCTTCTCTTTAGTCCTTTGACTTCACAGTATTTTCCAATCGTTTGTAAGATGCAATGACAGGTTTCAATCATCTTAAAGATGTCAGTGGCTTTCATCGTCTTGATAGGTTGCTGTTACTGTTTACCATTCGTTTTATTTATTTCTCAGTCGTATCATATTATTGTCATTTTTCTAATCTTTTTCTTGCTTTGTTTGAGAATGGGAGGGAGGGGGAAGATTTCATTTGGTAGTTCGTTTAACTATCGCCACTGTGCGTCCTCTGGCAGCTAATAATGATCATGTCGTTTTTGGGTTTCATGAATATTCTTATTGAGGTGTATATAACAGTTGTCAACTAAGCCATCGTTGTCTCTTCTTTGCAGGCGCTTGAAAAATCAAAATACGAGCAATCACTCGAGTCAGTGAGACGCTTCATCGCTATTGCAGAGAAGGAACTGGAGTTGTATTACAGACACGTTGCACTCTATGGTGATCCAAATAACCGTGATCCGATCTCAATCTTGGATAGTCCAACAAGGGAAAACAAGGAAACACAAACACTTGAAAAAGATAGTCATGATTTGACTTCGACACGCTTTTCTTCAGGTATGTCAGCTAAAAAAGTAGATCCCATAGATGAAGAACTATCAGAAACTGAAGATGACTTAAAAGGTGAGGACTTACCAATGAGAGGATCGGATTCCGAAAAGGAAGTTTCATGTTTTGATGAAGAAAGTGAGGGAATCACATCTGGGTTGCATGAGAATGATGAGGAGGACTGGTCTTTAAGTGATTCTTGTTGTGACGAAGATGGTGAAGGAAGTTCGTATACAAGATTGGGTTCATTCAATGTTTCCCAAAGATATGATTCTAAACAATTGAATTCTTAAGAGAACAACTAAATCTGAAACCTGAGTAAATAATAATTTTTTTGTCAAAGTTCTTCTCCCCTTTTTTTAGTATAAAGGTGATCTAACCAAGGTCTTTATCCATTCTATTCATGTTATTTTGATGGTTTGAGTTTATGTTTAATTTACAATGTTCGATTTGTAAGAATTTGTAAGAATTAACAATATGTGAGATGTTACATGCACAATATCAATTTTTTTGAGCATTAATCTCATTAAAGTTTTTATCTTTTTTTGATGTAATGTTTAAAATTATTTGTAGTTTCTTTTCAACTCTTAAATATCCATTGCACTTGAACTCACATCTTCTTATATTTACAATAATATTCATACCAATCGAGCTAAAATTTAATCAACATAAATAATTTGATTTTTAAATAAATTTACATGAGATAATACTATACTTACACTTTAGAAAAATAAAAAATTTAATTATCATCGGAGTAAAATAATCAATAATGACAAAGAAAACTATCAACAGGGAGAGAATATGATTAGTTGGACCTCATAAGAGAAAAGTGGATGAATTAAAGTGTACACCTAAAACCAATCTTTCCTTTAAAGGTAGGATAAGGAGTCCCAATCCCCAACTTAAATGAAACTTAACTCACAATTTATACCTTTCATTATCCAAAATCCATTTATTTTTTTCAACCTTTCTTTCTAATTTCATAATTAAATTGAAATATTATCATATGATTTTAGGATAGATTTAAAATAAAAATAAATTATCTTCAATTACGTAAACCCTAATTTATTTATTTCTACAGATTATTATATTTTTTGAGAAATCTCGCATAATTTAATATTATAATTGATTTGTTTTGAAATATCTTACATATTTTAATGTTGTAATCGATTTATTAAAAATAGAGATTATAATTGATTAATAGTAATTTGGTAACTGTAAAAAAGATATATTAGCATTAATCCAACATTTCTAATCAACAAAAATGTATGGATTGAATTGAGTTAGGCATAGATTTAAGAAAAGAAAACATTGAAATTTTATTTTTCTATTTAAAATATATTATTTTAATAAAATATTTAATATTCTGAATCGATTTGAACTAAAAAAAATTCATTTTAAACTCAATATAATTCAAATCGAAAAACAAATAATTATAGAAATAATTTATATTAACCTAAGCAAATGGTTGTTGCTTGCTGGTAGGAGACATTGAAACTTCAACTATTGCAAATGAATGTAACAAAATTAAAATTTACAAAAAAAGTTTGGTTAATCAAGAAAATAAAATTAGGGTTTTTTATCAATTAGGTTATAAAATGAAAAAAATTCTACCGAAAAATTTTATAATTCCTTAAAAAAAAAAAATTTCCCTTTTTATCTCTTCGGTAATTTTCTAATAAAGTTTTAGCCTTTTTATATATATCTATATATGAGATGACTTTATGTCTCATTCAAAACTTTACAAAATATCCCCTTGTTATATTGGTACATATCTTGCCTTTTCAATAATTATCTTTTTCAATTTTTTCCTTGATATCTAAATTAATTTGCATTACAATTTTCATTAAATTCATGATTTTCTTAAATCATTTTCACTATATATTTTTATATTTCCTCTATTTTTTTTCTCAATTTTCACAATAATTAAAAAAAAATGTGAGAATGAACAAATATACAAATTCTAATTCAGTACAGTTTAATTAACATAAAATATTCTTCTGTTGTATGAAAACTTATACAACCACTTATTGTTTTTATTATTATTTTGGTTTGACTAAAATAAAAATATATGTTTTATTATTATTATATATTTTTATCAAATAATTAGCTCTACGCATGAGATCTCGCGAAATGACCCTAAACAAGGCATGAGTTTCAACTATGTTTTATTTTTAACTTTTAAAATATAAAAAAATAGTATCACATAAAATCTAAATAAGGAATAAACTTTTTAGATATTATAAAGTTGTTTTCAAGATTTCATATACTAATACAGTATTCCTATAAAATAAAAGGAAAGCATGCCATGTGAATCACATGATGTGATTATTGTTTTTTCTTCCTTTTCCACTCAAAATTAGCAAAAAGAAAATTATGGGCTGGAATTGAGGTTTTTCACGTTTCAATTCAGTGCTTGATGTTAATAAGTAAATTATTTATCACTCTATTAATGGTTAATTGACGAAAAGATCAACATTTTAGAGAAGAAAAAAAAAATGTTGATCCATAAAAATAAATATATACTTCTAAATTTGTTATATACTTGACATTATTATTAATTTTTTTGTAAAAATGGATCAATATTCAAATAAAATCCGTGAAAAGCTCTAGAGAGTTTCGATTCTAACAAGCATAATGTCTATATAAGTTCAGACTCCTTAAGACTAAAAAGCTTATGTGGCACGAAAATGATTCGTTTCATTACAAAGAAAATTTTTAAACAACTTAACCAACACGCTTGAATTGTTATCGTCCTTATCCAGTAATGAGTAGTCAATAGATATGGACGATAAACGAGCCTTCCGAATCAACTATAAATACTAAACATTAATTTTATCCCCAAGTAGGACCTCTCACTCTTTTATTTTGCCATTATCATCTTCAATCTTTCATCAAATTTCCTTGGCAAATGATCTACTTGTATTGTTTATTTTAATATTCAATTTAGATATGTGCATGTATCGAACTACTACAATCAAATAATTTTTATATAAATAATCACTAAAATTTTAATTAAGCCTAAATTAAAACGATTCATCTAAACAATTCTAATAATATGTTAAATCTAGCAAAACAATTATTATTTTTGTATGCACAAATTGTATTATGAATTTGAATGTGAAACTCCAATCACCATTTTATAATATTTTTACCTAAATTTATATTTTTAAAAAATTAAAAAAGGATATGGAGTTTTGGATAAATTTGAAAAACAGACATAAAAAAAACAATTTAAATGATCCCACCTTTCCTATTAGATCGGTCTGAAAAACCGGAATTAAAACATATGCAAACAAAATCTTAAATTTAATTGTAAAATTAATAAAAAAATAAAAATTCCGGTTTTTTCTCTATTATTTTCCCTATATAAGCACCCCTTTCTCGCCTTCTGTTACTCCCTCTCTTATACTATTTTCTGCTTCTTCACTCCTCTGTTTCAGAATCAAAATCTCTCTTTCTCGTCAATATGGCAGCAAATGGCGTTGTTTCTGACAAGAGCTTGATCGTCAGCTTCGGTGAGATGCTGATCGATTTTGTCCCCACTGTCTCCGGTGTTTCTCTAGCCGAAGCTCCCGGCTTCCTCAAAGCCCCTGGCGGTGCTCCGGCGAACGTGGCCATTGCTGTTGCTAGACTCGGAGGCAAAGCGTCATTTGTCGGAAAACTTGGAGACGACGAGTTCGGCCACATGCTGGCCGATATTCTCAAGCAAAACGGTGTCTCCGGTGACGGGATCTTGTTTGACCAAGGAGCTAGAACTGCTCTTGCCTTCGTTACGTTACGCGCCGATGGAGAGCGTGAGTTCATGTTCTATAGGAATCCTAGCGCCGATATGCTGTTGAAGCCGGAGGAGTTGAACCTTGATCTTATCAGATCTGTAAGTGATTTTATCATAGTCTTCCTTCAACTTAACAAATCTGTTAATTTCTTTTCTTTGATCTTTTTTATTTTGTTGTTTCTGCGTTTTCTCTTCTTTCTTTAATGTTGACTTGAAAGCAATAGCTTGAATGAAAAGGAGCAGTTGTTCTCACGCGCCAGAACGTGAGCGTTGCCTTTCAGTTTTAAAAGATCCATCGGTTCTTTAGAGGACCCACGCACAGTATCTAAGCTCTGAAATATTTGTCTGTTTTTTTCTCGATCAATTTTCTCAAAATTCTGGCTTTGATATCGTCATCTGCCGTTGATGGAATGGCCGAATGTGGGAAATAAAAAAAAAACAATTATTCTAGTTTGACTATCGACTTCGGCGTGTAAAGTGTTGCAATTATAGTGTAGATTTAGTTGTTCCTTAATTTGTAATTCTAGTTTTTTTATTTTGCATGTCTTTCTAATTATTTGTGTTGCAGATTTTATTTTTCATATCTTTTTTATTCTCTATGCCAGAGATTTCTGTCTAAGTTTTAAATCTGTGTTATTCTTTTAAGAGTTTAATGTATTTTACTGCTTGGTGGGATATTATTTAGGGAAATTTTTAATTTTAATTTTTTTTGCTTGCAGTCCAAGGTATTTCACTATGGATCAATAAGTTTGATCGTGGAGCCATGCAGATCGGCTCATTTAAAGGCAATGGAAGTTGCCAAAGGAGCTGGTGCATTGCTCTCATATGATCCAAACCTTCGCTTGCCACTTTGGCCTTCAGCTGATGAGGCTAGGAAACAGATTTTGTCCATTTGGGATAAGGCAGATATTGTCAAGGTTAGTGATGTCGAGCTCGAGTTCCTCACCGGTAGCAACAAAGTTGACGACGAAACTGCTATGAAACTTTGGCGACCCAACTTTACACTGCTCTTGGTCACCCTTGGTGAAAAGGGTAGCCGATACTACACCAAGGTATGCTTGAATTCACCCTTGCTTAAAATTTGACTCTTGTCAGTGTGGGTGATGCATTTAATTTTTGCTGGTTGATAATTGGCTTTTTGGTTGAGATTTTTTTAGGTTTTGAATTGCTTGTGCTGGTATTGCTGATTATATATATATATATGCTTAAAGAGTTCTAATTGGTAAAAGTTAAAAACACTAAATTAGCATATATTAATTGATAGAATTATGTAATCTAATCTTGTAAAAAATATATATTTTTGCTCCACTCCATTGGAATTGATGTCCATTGAGTAATGCCAAAGGCTAAAAACAATTAATAAACTAAAGCTTTGGGTCCCTGTTCTGCAACTTGGAGGGTTTTTCTTTGGTTAATTATTATTATACAGGGTTGGTGGTAGGTGGTTTCTTCAACCTGAACTAAAATACTTTGTGCATTTGGGTATATCTAATTTCAGAAAAAAATGGGTCCACCAATGTCATATTTCGATATTTTTTAGGTATGAAAATATAAGAAACAAAAACAATGTTTTATATTTTAAACTTTGGGCACGATTAAATGACATTTAGTGTATATATCAGATCTTGATAGAATCGATAATGATTAATGCGACGTTTCTTGTTTCTTTTAAAATGTCAGAATTTCCGTGGGGCAGTCGATGCTTTCCATGTCAATACCGTGGACACAACCGGCGCCGGTGACTCCTTTGTTGGTGCATTGCTATGCAAGATTGTTGAAAACCCAACCATTCTTGAGGTAAACCGCATCTACATCTACGTCTATATATGCAATTTTGATTAAAATTTGTTCTAAAAATGGGTGGTTTTTCCTGAAATACTACAGGATGAAGCAAAATTAAGGGAAGTGTTGAAATTTGCAAATGCATGTGGAGCCATCACGACGACCAAAAAGGGAGCAATCCCTGCACTACCAACCGAGGCCGAAGCCCTGGCCTTAATCAATGGAGCTTAGATTTTAAGCAACTTGAATAATTTGCACATTGTTTTGCCTCCCGTGATTATCCTTCATTGCAAAGAGTTCTCAATTTATTCCCTTCGGTATGCGACCATTGTTCCCCCCACACCCAATTGCTTGTGTTCTAATGATGGAAAAGACTTTGTGGTTTTAAGCGTGTAGGAAATTCTTTTCCCTCTTTTATAATTTTGCAATGTGATTATCGAACTTGTTCTGTCACCATTTAAAGTTTAAACTGAACATCGAAGTAAATTTGAACATTATGCGTATTTTGATTAACGAATTTTGATTTTAAAATAGGTTAGATGAAATTTTATTCAAATATTACCAAAACAAATGCAAATATTTGATACATTACGGCATTACCATCACCGCATCTCAAAATCTAAAGTTTTATTCTTTTTATGTCATTTCAACTGTTGTTATATCCGCAACATATTTTTTTACACTAAAACATGTAAAATTGGTAAAATTAAATTCAACTTCTCCCTCAAAATAAATTTAATTTTATGTGGGAAACAAAATATTCTCTCTAGTCCCTTTCTTAATTTTGAAAATAAATAATTAAGTATAATTAATTATTATATTAATATTTTTCATTAGTTGTGCATACTTTTAGTTGGTGTAATAATAAATTTAGCCCTTTATATTTACCTATTTTATTAATTTAGTTTTAATTCTAAAAATTCAACAAAATTAATTTTAATTTGTAAAAATATTGCGGGTTAAATTTATTAAATCATGGTCAACTTGATAAAATTTATAAATTAAATAATTAAATTTATTAATACACCAATCTAATTTATGTAAAATTGACAAAAAAATTAAAATTAAATCTCTTTAGTTATTCAATTTTAAAATTAGAAGGGATTGAATAATTTTGGTTTTTTTAGAAATGTATTTTTTCTGAAACAATGCGAGTGCATGTAGGTTTAACTGTCTATATACCATGAAGCACAGACAAACATAATTCTGGCACTGCAAAGTACATTTCTGACATTCTTGGATGACCTATTATTAATTTCAAGTGATTTTCATGTTTATCCTTTCATTTGAAAAAACGAATTTTATTTACTGATAAAGTTCAACAATAGTTTTTTTTTCTTTGAATGATTGCAGCGTAAACAAATTGTAAGATCTAAAACTATAGAGAAAGAGAAATAAAATTTACGTTCTTTTTGCCCAATTTATTTCAAATCCTTTGGTCACCGTTTTAATCAGTGGTTACCAATCTCACCAATGCAAGCTGAAGCCGGCCTCTGCCCACCGCCGCAAATCGGGATCGTCACCGGGCAACTCAAGCAATTGTTCGCAAGGCTACCGCTTATCCTAAGGGCACTACTATTGAACTGCCGTGGAATCCGACCCGACAAGAAGTTATCATCCAAAAACAAGCTTTTCCACGGTCTCCCCAATCGCTGTCCGTACGCCACCGGCACCCGACCCGTCAATCCATTGTATGCTAAATTGATCTCCTGCAAGTTCTCAAAGTTCACCAAACTCACCGGCAAATGACCTTGCAAACGATTCCTTTGTGCATTCAACACTTGGAGCGGCGAACCGCTCCCGAGATGAGTGTTCACCTCGATGGAAGCGAGTTGATTGAAGGAAACATTGAGTTGATTTAACTCGGGCAATGACAGAATCGATCTAGTAATAGAACCTGTAAACTTGTTATCACTTAAATCAATGTATCTTAACTCTTTAAGTGACCCCAACGATGTAATATGTCCTGAAAGTTGATTATGCGACAATGTTAATGATCTTAGTTTTGTAGGAAGCTTTGGTAAGTTCCCAACAAACATGTTGGATCCAAGGTCTAATGTCTGCAATTTCCATAATCCATTAATGTCGGGAATTCTCCCTGAGAATTCATTGTTGGAGAAACTTATGTGTGTCAACCTTCTTAACTCGGAAATCCTCGGTGGTATCGGACCAGAAAGGAGGTTTTCCGATAAGTCAATCGATTCAACGTTCCTCAATCCATTGATCCATCCAGCAATGCCACCTGTGAAGAAATTCCCTGAAAGAGAAATCTGGGTTAGTTTCTTGAGATTCTTTAAGGTATCTGGTAATGGCCCTCTAAACTGGTTCCTACTAAGATCAAGCGAGGTTAACTCAGTAAGGTTCCCTATATTGTGTGTCAAAAAACCATCATATCCAGCACTATCGAGCTCAATCGATATGATCCGGTTTGTCGAATTATCCCCAGGGTTTGAACACAAAATCCCCAGAAATTTAGCACCAGTACTATCACATGGATCAGCTGAGAAATCCCATGAACTGATATATGATGATGGTGGAATCATGTTGGGATCAATGGAACGCCTAAGTGCTTGAAGAGCTTCAGTATCTGATCTCAATGTTAGTGAATGAACAAATGTGAGAGTAAAAGCTAAAACCATTGCTAAAACAATGGAGGTTGAAGATGATGGTGAAAACCAGATATGGGAGTCCATGTCTTGTCTTTGGGGGAAAACTGGGTTTGAGGAATTGAATGGTGTAAGTGTGGGGATAAGGTATATAAATAGTTAATATTAGAAGAAGATGATAAACAAAGGGACCCTTAACATCAGGTAGAAAGATAGTGAACTGGTTTTTTAAAGTTAGGCAGAGAACTCCATCTTTGTTCCTTTCAATCTACTTTCTATCAGTTATTACAAAAATTTTATAAACGGGACATGCGAAACTAGTGTGAAGGTCGAAAATGGGGTAACGCAATACTTTTTTTTATAGGTTTTTATGTATTTGAAAAGTATATAAAAGATTATATCAACATATCAATGTTTGAATATATGTCGGATACTTAAAAACAAAGGCAACATATTAAAGCGTTATAAGATGAGTACGTGCATAAGTGTACTCAACATATGAAACACTATAGTTTGGTCGAACTACTGACACACGAGTCTCGTTATCCAACTCAACCTAGATCAGGGACTGTGAAGAACTCGTCATCTTCATCCGGGGTTTCGATTCTAGGCTTCTTAAGAGCCATGGAATATTTGGTAGGTCGGTACAAGTTTGTACTGCTTGATTGCGATATCGGAAGTTGAGGAACTTCAGCTGCGGCTAAAGCCTCCTGTGGCAATTGATCACCAAAAAGACCGATGTCTGCTAGCCATTCAAGCTCTCCAAGCTCAGAGTGCTCTTTCTGCAACCAGAGAATCGGACATGGTATGATTGTTAGGAACGGATATATATCTAACTTGAGTACATCTTTGAATCATTCATTTATGTTTCTCACCTTGTTTAGAGATTGAATATCTGAAAGTTCTAATAGATCATCAACAGCCCATGGAGATGAAAAACTCGAGTGTTGTTGATGTGCAGGCATTTTCATTGAAGTCTGAGGTGCACTCTTGTTGGGTGGCTCCAACACATTGTTTTCAGTGTTTTTATTGCAACTCGAACTTAAGGCAACTCGGATTCCGGTGGCGAGGAACCTTTGATGGTTTGCAGCAAGGCTGCCGGCTGGATGGATCGGTTCGTCGCAATCCCGGCAGAAAAGAGCTCTATCTTCAACACAAAAGATGAAAGCTGCTTTTTCCTGTACATCATATACATGTGTAAGAGCATATGTTAAAATCTTAATGAGAAAATGTTTAAGCTTGGGACCAAATTTGGTCAAATGAACTCAAGCAAGACACTTGTTAATTAATTGCCTTCCATTCTTATGTTAATTTCACTAAAGTGCTATGAATATGTATTTGATACGAATATATTTAATTTTTTCTAAGTATTTTTCATATACTTTTAAGGATCATGCCTAATAGAGTGTTGAATACAGATATATCTCGTACTAATATGATCTTTTTTTTAGAAAAAACTTCTTCAAAACCAGTGATTATAAGATTACATGATATAAGCCAATTGATGATAAAATATTATTGTCAATATGTAAACAAAGCAGATCAATTGCATAACATGTAAATAGACAACTGAGTAAGATCAATAAGATTATAGGACACAAACCATGAAAAAACAACATTAAAGAAAAAAGCTAATAAGATCTATACAATTGTAAGGAAACTACATAAACTAAACCAGAAAAGTGAAGGTTTGAAAGGGGAGATACCTGGCATATATCACAAGGAGGAAGCTTGTTAGAAAGGCATTGAAGGAGAAGCCTTTGGTGTTTGCTAGCAAGCTTGTTAGCTGCATGAACTTCAATATCACATTTAGCACAAAGTGCAGCCTCATCTGCACAACATATCACTGTTGCTGGAGCTCTCTCACAAACATCACACTGGATTTTCATCTTTATTTTTAACTTCTTTTTTTGTAAAACTTGATTCAATACACTGCTACTAGTTTTAACCAATATATCTCCCTTTGTTTCACAAATTCAAGAGATACCCATAGTTTAAAACCTCGAGAAAACGATGACAACCTAAAGCTTGGAACTAAACAAGATCTGGGTATACCTAAAAAAGTCTACTTTTTTTCCCGAGAAATAAAAATAGGGAGGAAAAAAAAGGAAAGAGAAAATAATCTTGGGAAAATATAGAAAAGAGAAACAGTGGAGGGAAATGTAGATGATGTGATGAACAGACACGCAAGTAAGCAAACAAAGCTTGGAATCAAAACAAGATACAAGAGAGAAGCAAGTGATTGGAGGAGAATCCAGGAAACTGAAGATAAGGTATGGGAGATTTTGTGTAATCAAAAACAAGAAATTTAGTGAATACAACAAGGCAAAGAGTAGGGTCAATGAAACAGTAGTAGCATGTGGCTATGGGGAATGTGTGGTGAAGGATAGTGCAATGTGTTCATACGAACAACTAAAAACGCGTTTTGTGGTCACCCATTATTGTTGGATATTTTTAATTGGGGGTATGATTTTATGGTATGTTTTTATTTTATGTTTCAATAAAGGTGTACAAGTTGCTTCATGGACCATGGATTAGGTGAGTTTGAGATCTTTATGATCATCATGATTACGTAAATTGATTAAAATCAAGTGGTGTGTGTGGATGGTGAGAATGTGAAATAAATCGAGTTTAGTTTGCTTTTAGTTAAATTCCACTCATTAATTTATTAATAAATTTATATTCTAATCATTGAATTTTAAAAAGTTACAAAATAGTCATTAAATTATGTAAACAATTTTATTTAAGTCATTAAGTTGTTAAAATTGTTATTGTACAACATTTTCTATTCGCAATGTCTGCACCAATCGAAAACTCTTTCTATAGTTCAGTTTTCTTTTCATAATACAACATTAAACGTCATTAATTTATAAACTAAAATCTAAATAATTTTCTTCTTCGATCTCTAAAACTAACCGCCAGATCAAATTAGATCTAAGGTATGCTTTTCTACTTGCTGATGAGATGTTATTTAGTGTACCGATTTCAAATTATCACTTGAGACTTACAAATGGAATTTAAAAAAAAAAAATTTAATAGCTCAATAATTTAAATAAAAATATCTGAATAGTTTAATGACTTAAATAGAATTTACTAATAATCTAATGGCATTTAATGTAATTTACCCTTCTTTCTATCAAATTGTTCGATTAGTGAACCCATGTTTTAATCACCTCTAATGGAATAGGAAAGAGGACATTAAATTAGTCTTGGAAGACAAACCTCTATACTGCCTTGGGTTTTCGTTAGATTAATGTTTAAGCTGTATATTTAATTTTTATTTTTAAATTTGATTATTTTATTTTTATATATTTAAGGTTTTGAAAATTAAATTTTAACTCAACAACGAGAATTTCTTTTAAATATTATCTCAATGGTATAAATTTTAATAAAAACCAAATTAGAGTATAAGATTAAATATAAATTTTACATATAATACAGAAATTAATAGTATATTTAATAATATATTAATAAATAAGATAATGATGTTTTTTATTTTATAAAATAAGATAACATTTCAATAATATATTAAATTTACTAAAATGTTTTTCTTTTTAAAAATGGAAACCATATTCATGAAGTGAAGTGATACATTCAGCGCCATATTCATGCCCAGTTGGATTAGGTTGAGGTTCGGTCAATGTAAAATTTTAGTTTCGATCTTAAAAACGATTTTAAAATTTTATTTAAGCTCGATTCAAATAAAAAATGTTAAATTCGAGCTCGATTCAGTTTGCTCGTGTTAAAAAAATTTTATATTATTTTTATATAAAAAATATAATACATCAAATACATTAAAATATTAAAATAAATGTTTCTTAAAAAATTAAAAAAAATTAAAAAATATTTATACTTAAATAACACTATGATAGTCGTAACTTATCAAGGAAATATCTCTAAAATAGTAACAAAATTAATAATAAAACAAGAGTTATACAATATCTAAATAATAACGAAAAAATAATAGCAAAATGACAGCAAAAAAAATTAAAATAACAACAAACAATAACAAGCAACAATGAAAAAATTAGGCTCATTCGGGCTGGGTCAAGTAGAGTCCGAGCCAAAGAAATCTTACTCATTTTTTAGACTTATATTTTTGTCTAAATCCTCTTATTTTTCGAATTTTATTTCGAGTCTGATCAAATTTTACTTTGAATCTAAACTGGGGGCCCAACCTATGAAACACTCTCCCCAACCGTGGGAGCGGCAAGTGTAGAGCTTGATTCAAATGGGACAGCTTTACATACTTAAATGCAATTACAAATATAAAAAAGAAAAATGAATTTGTTAGATACAAGTCCATACTTGCTTTATTTTGGCTACCGTAATTTGTGGTGGAATTATGATGGGCTTACTTATGCATAGAGGTGTTCATGGGACAGGCCGGGTTCGGGTCGGGCTCAACTAAAAAATTATGCCCATTTATTGGGCTTGGGCCGGGCCGGGCCCAAAAAATGGGCCTAAAATTTTGCCCAAGCCCGACCCGGATAAAAATACTAAAACTCAGGCCTGGCCCGGCCCGCCCGTATTAATTTTTATATTATTTTTAAATATATATAATACATCAAAAATACTAAAAATATCAAAATAAATATTTCCCAACAAATTGAAAATAAATTTTAAAAAATATGTAAACTTAAATAACATTAAGATAAATGTAACTTAACAAGCAAATGCTTCTAAAATAATAAAAAAATTAACAAATGCCTTTAAAATAATAAGAAAATTAACAATAAAATAAAATTTATACAATATCCAAACAATAACAACAAAATAATAGCAACATAATAGTAAAATAGTAGCAAAATATGGAGAAATCAACAAGAAAATAATATTTAAAAATAAAAAAATATGCAGATTTTTTTTGTCCTTTAGTGAGTTCGGGCCGGACCGGGCCGGGCTCGGGCTAAAAATACCTTACCCGAGGCCCGGCCCATTTTTTAAACGGGCCTTATTTTTTTGTCCAAGCCCATTTTTCGAGTCTATATTTTTGCCCAAACCCTCCCACATTTCGGGCGGGCCTTCGGGCCGGGCCGGGTAGCATAAATTATGCACCATTTTCTTTGAACAATAAAACTTGTTTATTAAAAGCAAAAACAAAAACCTAATAAGTTGTAGACGATAATTCAACTTGTGTTTTGAAAATTGTGGTAATCACCACAGTCCGAATTAAGTCTGTCCGAAAAACCCTAATTTCCCGACAAATTTGGCACAAAATTCGAAATACAAGCTTGGTTAAAATTTGCTGTTAGTCCTTGTATTTGTATAAAATTTGAGATTGAGCTTTATACTTTAAAAATTAAAAATTTAATCTTTCTACTTTTTTCAATTTTAAAAATCTAGTCCAATTATTATCATCATTGGTAGTTTATATCAAAATTTGCTAATTTAAAGCTTTTTTTTTTGTCAATCATATACCATGTCATATGAGGAGAACCTAATCAAAATTTTAAGTTGACAAATTTTGACAATATAATTTTAATGACTAAATTAAAATTCTTAAATAAAAAAATAAAAAGACTTAAATTTTAACATTTTAAGTATAAAGGTTAAATCTCAAATTTTGTTAAATCACAATAACTAACACTATATTTAAACCTAAAAAGTTATTCAAACATCAATGCCTTCTGTTATAAGTTTTCATAAAACCAACTTACAACTAACCAAAGGCAAATAAAAAGGGGTAGGCAGGGTCCCTAGTCTCCAAAAATGACAATTGCAATTTTGCCCCTTATAAATTATTAAATTATAAATTTCTATATGATAAAATTTCACTTTGTCCTCCAAAAAATGAAAGAATATGTTTAGTCCTTTTCAAAAATGACGAAGTTATAAACTAATATATGATAAAATTATATTTTGACCTTTAAAAAATTTATAATTCAATTTGACCCATCCTAAAACTTTTTCTAGATTCGCCCTTGCAACTAATCGTTTTCTTTCATAAAAAAAAATGAAAACTACTTTAAAGTTTTTTTTTTTGTGCAATGAGAATGCAATATGCCAAACACAAGATTCACAATATTCACAATAATAACAAGATTTCTAAATTGAAATGCGAAATTTTTAATGAATATTTAAGAAATTCAAGATTGTAAAAATAAAAATTCTAATTTCTTCAAGGATTTGTATTAATCAACTTCTAAATATTATTTCTCAATCAAGATGCTAGAAATCTCATACAAAATCAATATAATTAAAGCACTAAAAAATATAATCTTACATAAAAATCCTAATCAATCACAAGCAAGGTCATAATCTTAAATTTTTTGAGATTAATCAATAAATCTTATAAAGAAAGGAATAAATATTACCAAATTAGGGAGATCAACCTGAGAGTATTTGAAAGATTAATCACCTGCAGAAAGCGTTTGATATGATGGAAAGTGACAATTTTTCTGGGAATTTAATTAGTTGAAAAGTAATTCTAATGTTTGGTATGTTAAGGTTTTTTTTTTTTTTTTTTTTTTTTTAGAATCTAACTTTCCAATGAACATGACAATATGATTCCCATAATAAAAGGCAAAAAATTTTAAAAAAAATGCTAAAGACGATATTAACTTTATTTTATTTTGATTTAGGGTATTAATCTATTAAATATAAAAAAAATTATTACAAAAAAATTATTATCTCTTTTCCATTACCAACTCTGTTGTCATTCCAACTGGTTCTTATAAAGTAAGTTTTTTTTCCTAATTTTATTTTCAATAGGCATATTTAATACTCTATTAATATATTGTTTGCATATTATATTTATTTTGTATTGAAATTTCAATTTTATCATAATATTTATTCTAAAACAAATTTTATATATGTAGGGTTTTGTATATGCTTTGTTATATTTAGAAAATACATGCAAGATAAATTTGAAATAGTTTTTTTCAATTAAAATTATAAATTAAAATAATAATATTAAAAACTATCATTTAAAATATTATTATTAAATATTTAATCCAAGATTTATTATTAATAAAGTTTATTGTAAGATTAAATTTATAAATTTTCATTTCAGTCCCAAGAAAATATTTAGTGAACCAAAGGAGATAATGTGATTTTTCAAATATTTTAATGAATACTTCTAGATGTGTAAATAAAATTTTCAATAAAGGGAATTGAAAGATTGAATTGTTTTGATATTTCCCAGAATTAATTAGGTTTCAATTTCAGGTGAAAATAATAATCAAAGTGTAAAAAAAAATGAATGAGTAAAAGCTCCATTGATGAATCTTTCTCATAAAACAAACATGACCAACAATAAGCAACCTGCTTTCATCATAATATCAAAATATAGTTGGAATTATCATATCAATTGCATGTTCTCTAACTTCTTAACCAATGAATTCCTACCCATGTCTTGTAATGAAAAAAAAATAGCACTAAATTAACCACTAATTGCATCATACCAGAGATTTGATTGATCTTTCACAGAAAAAAAAAATTAGACATCAATGGAGCAAAAAGGCAAACATAAAGAAGAAACATTTTTGCAGCACCCAGTTTTGTTCATCGTTGTGTTGGTTTTCGGTTTCGTTTTGATGGATCCTTTTGAAATCGGTCCGGTCGGTGGGATCGAGTTTAGGCCTGTGAAACATGACATTGCACCATACAAGGAAGTGATGGCAAGTTGGCCTAGAGACAATAAAAGCCGGTTGGGAAATGGGAAACTCGAGTTTGTCGACGAAGTTTTCGGTCCCGAATCGTTGGAGTTTGATGGATTCGGTCGTGGACCTTACACTGGATTAGCCGATGGGCGTATTGTTCGATGGATGGGTGAGGATATCGGATGGGAGACATTTGCCATTGTTACATCAAACTGGTGAGCTTCTTTCAATCATTTTGTTTAGAACTTTGATGGAAATGAAAATCTACGGATCTTTGTTGCTCGGATTCTTCATTTTTCGAGTCTGAGCAACATATGGTCGGATAGATGATAAGCTATAACCTTAATGCTAATTTGTGGTGAACATGTACATAAAAAAAATAAAGGTCAGAGAAGTTATGTGCTAGAGGTGTGGACTCAACAACATCAAAGCAATGGAAACATGAGAAATGGTGTGGTAGACCATTAGGCCTAAGGTTCCACAAAGACAGTGGAGATTTGTACATTGCTGATGCCTATTACGGATTGCTCGTGGTTGGACCGGGAGGCGGACTCGCCACACCACTAGCGACTCATGTCGAAGGGAAGCAAATACTGTTTGCTAATGATCTGGATATCCATAAAAATGGTTCAATCTTTTTTACTGACACTAGTAGAAAGTACAATAGAGTGTAAGTGAACCAAATTCTTAAACATATATATACACACATGCATACATATATACAAATATATATATACACAATGAAGGGTTACTTACAGAAGATTATTGAGCAGGTATCATTTCTTCATATTGTTAGAAGGCGAAACGACCGGAAGGATTCTCAGATATGATCCTCCAACAAAGACAACTCATGTAGTTTTGGATGGTTTAGCGTTTCCAAATGGAATTCAGTTATCTAAGGACCAGAGTTTCCTTTTATTCACTGAGACTAGCAATTGCAGGCATTTCCCATTTTCATTTTTCCGCTCTTTCAAGTTTTTATTTCTTTCCTTTTTTGGATACAAACGAGACCCTAATCTTAAAATAAAGAAAAAATTGAAAATGTTGAGATTCGAATCTTAAAACTACTTGCATACCCATTGGATGCATTTTGATACTGATTTTTGCCATGGTGACAGGCTAATGAAATACTGGGTTGAAGGTCCAAGAGCAGGGACAACGGAACTGGTTGCACATTTGCCTGGTTTTCCAGACAACGTAAGAATAAACGACAAAGGTCAATTCTGGGTAGCCATAGATTGTTGTAGAACACAAGCACAAGAGATCCTGGTTCATAACCCATGGATGAGGAGTTTATACTTCAGATTACCCATTAAAATGAAGATTTTAGCAAGAATTATGGGGATGAAGATGTACACCGTAATCTCACTTTTCAACGAAAATGGCGAAATCGTCGAAGTCCTTGAAGATCGAAAAGGTGTGGTGATGAAGTTGGTGAGTGAAGTTAGAGAAGTTGAAGGGAAATTGTGGATTGGAACCGTGGCTCATAATCACATTGCTACTTTGTCTTACCCTTAAAATCTCTTCCATCTCATTTTACATGACATTTCTCTTATATATTATGTTTGTCTTAAACTCTTATAACTATGTGTTCTATAGCTATCTTTTTCCTTCGATTATGAACTTTTTAATCCCTGTTTTTCTCTAGTTTTATCAATGAATTTCCAGCAATGCTAAGAAAACCGGATTAAAGATCAATGAATTTCAATCAATTGGTTTAATGTTAGAGATGCACATTATCAACTTTGATTCAAAAAAATATGAATTGGGTTCAATGTAATTTGTTCAAAGCTCAAACTAGCCCGTTTTCTTTACTCCGGTAAGGCAGATGGGCAACTAAACAATGTTGCCAAGCACTTACAAGACAAGCTTAAACAATACTACAATAGTCATAAAAACTAGACATAAACAAAAGCATTGTGCCCTGCAAAATTCATATAGGAACTTTGTAAGCATCATGAGCAAATAAAGCTCGCACGACAAGTTCATCCCTATCTAATGCCTCAACAGCAGCTCGTCTTCAAACTAGCGATGAAAGCAAATGTAACAGATCAAAATCGGATAATTCCAGAAAAAGATATACTGGATGATTATATATACCTAGAAATAAATGTTATATAGAAATGCCTAGAGAGATAAAAGAGATGTGAAAGAAGAAATGTCCCATCTAACAATGGACTGTTAACCAAAATTTGGAACCAATTGTGAAGAGCCATGAATACCTGGCCCTACGGACCTTTAACTCCTCAATCATTTGATGCCGTTGAGCTGACATCTGATGAAGATGGACCATCTCTTCGGTTGGGGGAAGGCATGGATCCTCTAACTCTCATCTCCCCTGATTGCTGTTGGTGCTCTTGTTGCAGCTGAAGTTGCTGCTGAAGTTGATGCAGTTGATGCGGTGGGAACTGATGCTGATGCTTTTGCAACTGAATCTGTAGTTGCTGGAACTGCTGGGCCGTTAGAAGAGCCTGCATAGCATGATTATTTGGGATGTATTGCTGGCTAACTCCAAAAGATGCAAAGTTCATCATTGGTCCACCATTTGGCATAGGTTGGGCAGTCAGCACCTTCAGATGCTGGATTTCTTCTTTCAGTGCATCGTTCAATGCTATCAGATAACAGAAGACAAATAAATCATCATAATATGGACAACAATAAAAGCAGCTGAAAACATTAACAAGGTGCTCATAGTAGAACAAATGGCATTATATTCCCAACTAACATGCAACCCAAAAGTAGAAAACCTACTTTAAGAACCATTCCATTACATAGACAGTCAGAGGTACTGTAAGTGTAAAATGGATATTAACAAGCAGTCCGCAAAAGGTGTAACCTACCATAACATCAGTTATAATATGAATATCCAAGGGAAATAATGTATTGGGGTATTTGCAATAAATACTCTTTATACGTCATCACTGCACTTGAATTGAATCATCAAGAAAGACTAACAAGCAGACCTCTCTGCCCCTCTCTTCCCTCATACATATGGCCTCATTACTATTAAATATCTATGATGGTAAGTATATGTAAAGAACACACATCCAATGTATTGCCGATTCAGTCTATTTTTTCTCTCTTTGACTGCCCATCCGCTAAATTCTCAAGCGCAAAACCTTTCAAATCCCTTTCCCTTATAAGGAGGATAATAGACAAAAACAATAAGGAAAGAAAAGACAGTAAGACAAAGATTTAGGTATTTGAACAAAATATTTTGAGAGGTGCTCACAATCTTGCAAGTAAACCTGTTGCTCCATTGTTTGTAACCGCAGTTTCAACTCACTATTTTCAGCACTCATACCACTGGAGTCTCTCTGCTCATAAGTTACCATGAGAAGAGTCAAATGAACCATTAGATAAAAAAAACATAAAAGTAAAAAAGAAAAGAAAATGACGGTCCAATGGAATATATACATACATATTTATGACCAATGGAACCCTTGAATGTGGAAAACATTTAGCAAAGACACGAAGAGTGGGGCCAGAGCTGATGCAAATACCTGTAGTAGAGTCAGCTGAGCAGCGAGCGACGTTGCTTCTGTTTGCAATGTCTGTATTTTCTGTTCAAGCTCAGCTATATACCGCATCTTTCTTTCCTTTGACCTCGCAGCAGACTGCCTATTCGCCCAGATCCTATTGCATAGCAAAGACAAAAAAAACATATCAGGATAACAACATACATTTCAGTTCTGGAAGAGATTAAATCTATAGAAAGGTAGAGATTCCTTAAACCAGAGGGGAAGAAAAGGAACGGAAGGGGAACAGGAGGAGAATTGTCAAGAAACACGAACACGGGAAGATAAAAGATATCAACTATAACATATGAAACTACACTAGTTTCAAGTTAAAACATAATCTCATAGTGATCTCCGCCACACATCTTTATAGAAACAGTTTCGAGTTAAAACATAGTATCATAGTGATCTCCGCCACCACATCTTTATCAAAACGGTTTCAAGTTAAAACACATCTTTATCGAAACGGTTTCAATTTAAAACACATCTTTATCGAAACGGTTTCAATTTAAAACATAATCTCATAGTGATCTCCGCCACCACATCTTTATTGAAACGGTTTCAAGTTAAAACACATCTTTATCAAAACGGTTTCAATTTAAAACATAGTCTCATAGTGATCTCCGCCACCACATCTTTATCGAAACGGTTTCAAGTTAAAACATGGTCTCATAGTGATATCCGCCACCACATCTTTATCGAAACGGTTTCAATTTAAAACACATCTTTATTGAAACGGTTTCAATTTAAACCATAGTCTCATAGTGATCTCTGCCACCGCATCTTTAAAGAAACGGTTCCAAGTTAAAACATGGTTTCAATTTAAAGCACATCTTTATCGAAACGGTTTCAATTTAAAACATTGTCTCATAGTGATCTCCGCCACCACATCTTTATCGAAACGGTTTCGGTTTCAATTTAAAACATAGTCTCACAGTGATCTCCGCCGCCACATCTTTATCTAAACGGTTTCAGTTTAAAATATAGTCTCATTGTGATCTCTGCCACCACATCTTTATCAAAATGGTTTCAACCAGACGACAAAGCACTTAATGCCAAACTTTAATAACAACTACGAAGTTAATGAGATTATATGAAGCACAATTGCTTCAATAACAGGTAATACATTCATATTAATTCTACATTCAGTCATGAGTTACATCACGCTTACATTCCAAAGTATAGTGACCAAACTCATTGTCATCATTAAAACTTATTGCCAAAACCCTACAAACTTTCCTTATAAACGCGAATTTTTAAGTGAATTCATAACAAAAGAAAATGGTATGGCAGTAAAATTCCATTCACTTAGCAAATATAAGAAATTGAAATGAAAAACAAGATACCTCTTAGCACGCTTGGGATCAATAAGAGCGAGCTCAGCAAGCTTAGCAGCGGACATTGCTTTCTTAGAATCAGCAGGCGTAACCTCATCCGAACCAGAGAGGAGCATTTCGGGCTTAATACTTGTCGACCCATCCATCGACTGGCTATGTTGGTGCCTAATTCTAGGCTTCTCAGAAGACCCAACACCAAAACTCGCATTTTCCTCACCGGACGTTGCCGTCCCCGCTCCCATACTCACCGCAGCCGATGGACCAGAATTTGGAGCAGTCGTTGCCGACGACTTGCCAACCTGAAATATTGAGGTGACGGAAGAAGAATTGAACTTATCGATATCGAGATACATAGACAACATATCGTCCTCCGTTTCATCGGAATAGGAAGGCCCGTCGGCTGCCCCAACGACGCCGAGATCACCATCGAAGTTAATATCATCAGGAAGAGTTATGATTTCGGAATGGGCACGGCGGTGACCTAAATTCTTCGGTGGATTATCAGGCATTTTGTTTATATCGTGACTAAAACGATTCGAATCCGAAGTTTGACCCAAATTTCCCGTTTCAGATATCGCATTTGAAGTGTTTGCAGCATTTCCGGAAAATGAAAACCCCGGAGCTCGACCTGACATTGGCGGTAAACATGGAGATTTATCCTTTTCCATTTTAGGAAAAATATGAACTTGAAATTCTGAAAAGGAATAAAGAAAACCCAATGGAGACGACTTTCACAAAGTAATTACGTAGAAAGTAAAACCAAACTGGGAATTCGGTGATGAAAATGGAAAACAACAGCAAAGAGAGAAGATTTTCCAGAAAAATGGAATGGATTTTCAGGGACAAGAAAATCTAACAGTAGATCTTCAAATTAAACAAAGGAGAAAGATGGAAACAACTCACTAAGGAAAATAGGAAATGGGAAGGGAAGGAAAGGAAAAGAGGAATCGGGGAAAGCAATTGTCAACATGAATGAGGAGAACAGAATCGAATCAAGGAAATCACATGGTGGGAAATGTTTTTCCAGAGAAAAGAGAACGAGAAATCTGAGACAGTGCTATTTTATATAAAATAAACATAAAAGAGAGAATTTTTTTTTTATAGAATAAGAGAATTATTATATGAATTTTGAGTAAATTACCAAATAAAACCTATAGGCCGATTTTTTGAAAAATTATTAGAATGGGCCGTTTTTTCTAAAACACTTTCCCTTGATGTTGTTTTCAGGGAAAGTTGAAAAAAAGGCTTTTAGTGGGAAGTGATTTTCCTCACTAAGCAGTAAAGTGCTTCTAACTCAGCCCGCTAAGCAAAAACGCGTCTAGGTCAACACGTTCCCTCAACGATCACTTCCAACAGCTATTTAAATAGTCGTTGCCCTTCAACGGTAAAAAAAAAAAAAACTATAAACCCCCACATTTCTCACATTTCTCTCTTAAATCTCTCAAATTTCATAATCCACTCTAAAAAATCTCTCAAACTCTCTCTTAATTTTTTTACTAAAATTCTATTCCTATCTAAATTCTATTTTTTATTAATATTTTCAAGAAATATTTTTTATTAAAAATTATTTCGTGCTCTATATAATTTAGCAGTGGTCGGGACTCTAATCCGTCTTGATAACAAATACATCTCCGTCAACCAATTAAAAATGGTAAGAATAAATTTTAATCTTGTTTAATTTTTTTTATTTCATTGTTATATTTTAACTTAATATTTTTTATAATTTTTACGTAAATAGGTAGAAGATCGAATTTTACAATGTCATATTCGTAATCTACCCGGTCCTCCATCATCGTTGGTCGAACCATACTTGAGGGAAGTTGGTTTTTGGCACATAGCCCTTTGTAGGCTAGGGGTGTAAGTTGGACCCGGAACTCATAAGTGCATTGGTGGAGAGGTGAAGACCCGAGACGCACACATTTCATCTTTCATGTGGCGAGTGTACTATCACTCTGGAGGACGTACATTTACAGTTGGGGTTACCTGTGGACGGGTCGGTAGTCACCGGGTTTGTTCAGTTTGCTGATTGGGAGCCATATGTGGTGAACTTTTGGGCGGCTCCAAGGACGATTTACGAAGGTCGGATCGAAATGGCTTGGATATGAAAAATTTTCACGGAGCTGGTTGAGAATTCGACTGAAGTCTAAAGAGAACGATATGCTCGGCGTATATCATTTAGATCATCGAAGGTGTCCTGATGCAGGATAAGTCACGGAATCTCGTCTATCTCAAGTGGTTGTTGAAACTCATCGATTTTAGAGCAGCAAGTGTACTTAGTTAGGAGGTCCACTGTGTTGGCGACATTGTATCGGGAGATATGTCGGGCGACGCAACCAGGAAAAATCAAAATTGGTAGTTGCCTTTTACTACTACAATCATGGGTTCGGTTCTGATTTCCATTTTTATGTCCTCGAGCAAACTACCCGTATACATTCTCACTCGTAACAAGGTAAAATTTAGTAGACATTACCATGATTAAATTGATTTAAATTAAAATTATTATGCTAATAAGTTATTTAAATAGGTGGAACCATGCGCAGAGTCACGTGGAATTACCTACTGAGCTTCAAGATATACGGTTTCTATTGGACCAACGATCAGAAGCGGGGATATGTATTTATTTAATTTTGAACTATATACAAATAACGTAGTCGATTTCGTATTTAGTAGTATATATCTAACTAATGTTTTTATCATGTTAATATAGTTTGAATGGACACCATACGTGGATCTAATAATTCGAGAAGTAATCCCCGATGAATTCATTGTGAATCCAACGTTTGGCACGTGAAGGTCCCATTGGTAATGTACGCTACTGTAGAGATACACGAGACCGATAGCGTGTTGCAACACTTCGAATTTTGACAATTGATTCCCATGGCACATCAAAACTTTGATGATCTGTATCCTATAGACTTACGGTGGCACCTATTATCGTTCCGGAGTTAGCATGCGATCTGGAGTATATGTCACGGTTTAGGATCCATGGCAAGCCATATTTGTATAGGGAAGAGGAGAGGCGTCGACATCCCCATACGAGTAGGCTACGACGGTCCCCTTTAAATTCAAGGGCTAGTGAGGTGAGTCTATCATTAGCTTCCATGTAAGAACCGACACCGATGGCCTCAACATCGATGCCTACACCACCCTCCATTCAGTATGTACTATCTCATTCTAGTGCATATTCTAACCCTATCATCTTCACACAAGCACCATATGTTGCACCACATTTTCTGCTTCTAGTCCTATGCCAGGTTGGACTGTTGGACATCCATCCTAGATGTTTTATACGCCCGGGCCATCTACTTTCTTGATGACGTCGACACCGACAACGATGTATAAGCCATCTATGTATCAGAAACAAACGGAGAGTCCATTTGTTATCCAATTGGTGTATGAGACTCAACATAGTTATGCTCATTCGTCGTTTGTGACGCAAACACCTCCAGAATCTTTATTCTACCAATGTGAGTCATCTTCTCAACCATATATTCCTAGATTGGAGGATGCACGATGGCAACCGAGAATGCAAGGATCGCAATTGACCGAAAGCAAAGAAAAGGAGCAACCGATACCACAACCTCGTCCAGAGGCAGAACCAATAAGGAATCCAACACGTAACCATCGACCACCCCGATATGGCACAGATTCTGATCGGCATTTGCACTGATTGATTTTATCCTTGTATTGAACATTTATATTATATCGATGATATTTATTATTATGTTTTTAGAGGAATATTGTTATCATTTAACAAAATGCTAGTTGATATTTGTTATCATTTCACAGAACCGTGCATTTACATACTATAATGGAATTGATATTTGTTCTCTACTTTGCATAGTCCTTTTGATGTGGACATAACGACATTGTATGGCCCGAGTTCCTACATCACCCGCATAGCCTCATTGGTTTGACCTGTCTCGAATATCCATATTGTCGCGTATTCGATTCGACGTTAGTAAAACATAAACCCTAACCATAAAACCCTAATAATAAACCCTAAAACTCTTAAATTTTATCCAAAACCCTAATAAAAATACAAGGTAAAATGCTTTCAGATGGAAGCGTTTTTCTGAGTTTTTCCTAAAAACAACACCAGTTGGAAGCGTTCTATAAAAAAAGGCCCATTCCCATAATTCTTCAAAAATTTAGCCTATTTTCATAATTTATAAAAAAAGAGAGGCTTTATTTGGTAATTAGTCCTAGATTTTAGATGCATGTTATTAACATTCCCCAATTTTGGAATAGATATAAATATTAATTAAAAAAATATTATATTTGAAAAAAAATATTCCTAATAAATATCTTTATTGAAAATTAAATAAATATTTTATTGAGATAGTGCAGGGTTTTTTTTTTGATTGATTGAAAATAAATTTGAATTTGGTTAAAATATGTTATAATTTTTGTATTTTTTTAAAAATTAAAATATAGTTCATGCATTTTTATTTTTATAAATTTAATTTTTTAAATTTCAAAATTCAGTTTTAATAGTTGATATTGTTATTATTTTTTGTTAAATTTATTGGTGTCACATTTTAAAATAAAAAAAAAGATTCACTTAGTTATTATGTAATTAAAAATGATGCTAAATTTAACAAAAAAAAACAACAACATAAAGTTAACAGTATGACTTGAATTTTGAATCCTAAAAAGAACTAAATTCTTAAAGATAAAGGTGTAGTGGCTGAATTCCAAAAATTTTGAAAAGTGTAAGGACCATCTTAAAAATTTATTGTGAGTTCAAATTCTCTGTTTCATATAAAAATATAAAAAAGAAATAAAATTATTTTAATAATAGACAAAATGCATTTTATATATAAAAAATATTTTTATAATTTCACAATTAAATTAATATCTAAGTACGTCAAACTCAATCAAAGAATTGATATTTATATACAATAAAACGATATTATTTTTTATATTTTGCAACAATGTGAAAGAAATACACTACCCATCTTCATTTTTTTTTCTTTCTTGGATGTTTTAGGGGTTATTTTTCAACTCGTCCAAGCTTGCTTTCTTAAAGATGGTATAAATTCAAGTCTTTTATTCATCAAATTCTATTTATATTTTAAAAAATTGTTTTCCATTACATGTACTACAATCAATTTCCTTAATCTTCTAATCCAATTTTCTCTCATTTATTTTTTTAACCTCTCCGATTCTATTTAAAATCCATTTCATTGGTGCTTTTATTATTTTAATTTTAATTATTTCAATCTTTAAGAAGTTTAAAATATCAATGAAAAATACAAAACGAACATGTTGAGAATTCAATTTCAGAACTTTAAAAAGAAACAAGAAAGGGTTAATTCCCGAAGAGTCCCCAAAATATCACCGAGATTCTTACCAATCCTTAAACTTCAAAAAATTCTAATTGGATTCTCAAATGATCAAAATTACATGAATCAGACCCTTCCATTAAACTTAACCAATTTGAATCTACCATGAAGTATATTTAAATATGTATGAGAGTTATTTTCCTTTCTTCTAACACATTTGTGCAATAAGCAAGCATGTATTTGCAATTTGATCCATTTAACATCCAAGCTAATGATACGATAGTAAAGAATGAATTTGGGTTTTAAGAAAGTGTATTGACATGCTAAACATTCAAAGGTTTTTATTACATAACCTATACACAAAGAGGAACCGAGTATAACTAAAAGGTCTTCCGTAAACTGATCCCTAAACTATACACTTAAAAACAAAACATAAAATACTAACGTGACATGATCAACTAATACTAAAATCACAATTTAATATTGATCAATTATGTCACATCAGTATTTTATGTAACAGAACTAACTCATTCGTAGCTAAAATAATATATGTTGAGGGATCGGCTTTACCGGATTGCATTTGGGGACCAATTTTTGTATTACCCCCAAAAGTAATCCTAGAAATTGTCCTTTGCTCGACGGATGACACCCAAGGCTTCTGCTTCATTCATGGTGGCTGGAATATCTAATGCCTGCCGGATTTCTGTACTTGACGTCCGAAGGAAGGGATTGCATGCCTTCTCTGTCTTTAACGTAGTCGGAATCTGAAACAGCAAGTTGATAATCAACTTATCATACAAAATTTAGATTGAATATGCAGCAACAGCATCGACAAAATGGGTGCTTGCTGCCAAGCTCGTACAGATGGAGTCCAACTACGGCGTAGTGCAGTTCCATAATATGTTAAATCAAGAAAAATGTATACAACACGGACAAATCAGATAGGGAAATATTGCTCATATCAAAATAACCAAACTGTGGTCAAACCAACAAACTGTCCTACGTCAAAGACAACAAGAAAAAACATGATTCATAATGTGTTCTCGGTCAAATATGGTGTAAAGTATGTACAACATACATGCAAATGTATAGATAGCAAGTGCAAAAGCCGTTTATGTCTGTGCATGGAAGAAAAAGTACAACAAAAGACTGGCCCCACGCTCAGTCAAACAAAATAATGATCATTTATCGACAAATTTCATGATCTAATCCTTGGATGAATTGTAACAAGAACACAAAATTAACAGTTGGAGCATAATTTTGATGTTAAACCCAGAAATTACCGTAGGCAATCCTTTATTGCGAAGTTGAGCTACATGGGCCGCATACGACCTAAGTGCCTCGTTCTTGGGTTCTATAGATAATGCAAATTTCGAATTACTCTGCCAAAATGGGTACATATATTGGTTAGTGCTTTTCAGAATGCCAATTTGGGGGAAATTAAGTGGTTGGTCCCGAAAATTAAATAGACTGACCAAAGTATATTCATGACCACAATATACATTTGTACCATCAGGCAAAGACATGATCCTCTGAAGGGAAGAATGCATCTGTGAACAGAATTCAGCCATTACGATACTATCAAGAACAATGAAGAAGATTTTCCCTAATATAAAGATCACAATATGTTACTCAAATTTTACATTAATTCGGAAATAATTTGAACTTCATGAACCTTCAATAGTAAAGGAACTAATGTTCAAAAGCTACTTTAAAAAGCTGAATATACTATGTTGGACACATACACATATCTGAGGCTCAAACCCGAGTCTGAGTAGCAATAGCATAGCTGTCAACTAAGAGATCATACATGATAGAAGCTAAATTACCTGCTCTGGAGTTCCTTCAAAAAGCTTGCCACATGATAAGCTGAATAAAGTGTCTCCAGTAAATATTGCTCCAGAACCCGGAAAATAGAAGCTAATATGGCCTGTATGACACTTTTTCAATTTAACAACAACAACAACAACAACAATAATAGTAATAATGACGAAAGGGGGTTCGAAGGAATAAACAACCACAAAGCTTGCACAACCAAGACTGACTTTTCTTATTTCTAAATTCAAGTGTTATTGCATTGAATTTTGAAATAATGACAAATATTGAATTCAACGATTTTCAATGGAAATGACTAATGAATCAAACCTCTGGTATGGCCAGGAGTTTCAATAACGCGCACCTCATGACCTGCAAACATCCACTTGTCCCCATCTTTTAGAACAATATCGATTCCAGGAATCCTATCTTTGTCTATTCCTGAACCAATCACCTACATGAAGAAGAACATTATTATAGGTCATTATCTATTCCCAGAAATGGGTGATGTTAGATACAGGTAAGTGTTTGACACTAGAATGTAATTTAAAAAAAAAAAAAAAGTTTTCTTAATGTATTTGGAGGGTCCTTCGAGGATCATATATACCTATACCCTATTTGAATATGTGTCGGGGACAATAGCCAGTCCTTGAAGAAAGATAATCAGAGCAACATACCCATCATTATGAGAAAGATACAAAAACCCTATTAGACTATACATGGTTATTCCATTTAAATGTTCCTTTGAAAGGAAATTACTCATCTGATATGAGCTGAAAAGGTGATAGAAAAGTTACAAGGAGATGACATTTTCATACCTTTGCACCATACCTTGCTTTTAACTCTGCGTTCCCACCAGTGTGATCATGATGGTGGTGGGTATTCAATATATAAGTCAAATTCCAGTTTTTCCGACTCAAAGTATCAATAATTGGCACAGCTTCTGAAGGATCAACGACTCCAACAGTGCCTGTGTCCGCATCATGTAAAAGATATGCATAATTGTCTCTGAGACATGGTACCTAACAAAAATAACCGTAAGCTAAAGGTTCGTATCTAATATATGGGTAATGTATATGAAATCAGTTATTATAACCTTCAACAACAACAAATTGAAGAACTTCCATTTCAAGTTATAAGCATAAACAAAGTTACTCAACAGCAGAATCTAGGAAATCGAGCATGAGATTCAATATCACTCTATCAGCTCAAACCTAAGAGTAATACACTACACAGTTTCCGTCCCTTAAAGAAAGCAACTCTAATACCCGGCAGCTCTGTTTAACAAATTATAGGCCTCGGTTGGTAAAGGTATCAAGCTACTTCAGCAGGGGCCCATTGATACCACCTATCTGATGCTCCCACTTCTCATTTTTGGCACCCATATCCAAACATGGATATAAGAGATTAAGTACCTCTGAATTTCATTTGGCAAATTCCTTTTTTTCCGCTATTCCAACTGAAACGGTCTTAAGAATTTGAAAATAATTAATAAGAGAATGGATATACCTTAAATTTCATATTTTACACATTGTCATTTCACCATTTGAACTCCGATGTCATCCTAATCATTTTAATGATGATGACCAACTAAATACCTTAAATTTGATGTTTCGCTATTCAAACGAATATCCAAGTATTCAAAACAATCAGCAAGAATGAAGACACTGAACCTAATAGATCAAGGAGCTCTAATCCTACACCTGAACCCCGGTCCTAAGAAAATGTGAACTGAACTATTTTGCTCATAAAAGCTAAGTTTGAAGGCATCCTTGTTAACAATGGCAGAAGATCTAAAAAAAAAAACACAAGGATGGCACCAGAAAGGGAGAAAAAGGTGAAAATGATTAAAACTGCATTCAAAACTGAGAAAGATGGAAAGCAGTGCACTCACCAGTTCAATTTGTAAAGAGGAAGACATGTTTGAAACACTGCAAAACTCTGCAACCCTAAGAGACCGACTTGCTCCACGCAAGGTTTTGAAGGGTGTTGATAATAACCGCATAAAGCCATACACAAGACCCTTCCTAAGGCAAAGCTGTCTCATGCCTGGCCAAAAACACTGTCCACTCCTCACCTAAAACATCACAAAACAGGCTTTCAAACTTAAATACCATAAACCAACACATATGTAAGAAAAAGTTCCCACAATAAAAATCAATGGATTTCAGAGAAGCTCTGCAGAAAATAGTAATACAATATCACAAAAAAGCGATTTGGAACTATTAACCAGATTGTAAACCACCAATCTCATTAATACATAGTACTACTCTGCATTAAATGATTTCAAATAGTTCATATCAGCATACACTACTTAATATATATATTTATATATATGGACAAAGCAACAAGTTCAACTGTTGAGTTCATATTGAAGTCGATGCTTTACTTTTATGAGTTGTTGGAAACAATTCATACCATATAATCCAGAAAACCAAAACTCCAAAACAAGCCAAATAAACTATACTGAAAATAACCCCCATTTGCATACACCATTTCAAGACAAGACAAGACAAAATTCATATAAAAATGTGGTGATAAAATAATTTGCTATCTTTTTCAAAACAAGTTTAAATTGTTCTTATTAAGGTAAAACTATAGGAAAACATATGTCTAAATTTTGGAAGATGAAATGAAACTAAGAAAAGATAGTTAAAATTGTAATATAATTACATAATACAAAGCCAAAACTCAGCCTTCCTATTAAGCAAAACTAAGACTAACTCTAGACCATATGAAGAGGGAAAATAAAGAAAAATGAAAAAAAAAAAAAAAAAAAACACCCATTTCCTTAATTAGCCACAGCAAGAATTGTCATTTTCCTAGAAGGGCTAGAAGCAAAAATCAGATCTTTACCACTATATTTTCATTTCTCTTGCCAAAAACAAAGAATAATTTACAAATTGAACATAAGAAAACGCAAACTTGCCTAATAAAAAAGCAGAGGAAAAAGAAAATCCAAGAAAAAGGAAGGAGAGAAAGCAAACCCTGGAACAAGGAAAGGAGGCGACAGCAGAAGAAGCCTTACAGAGCATTTGCATATCAGTTTCTCTCTCTAAAATGGGTTCTCCTTTTCCAGAAAGCTTACTCAGTAGTGAGAGAAAGTACGTGTATTTATGGGCTGTCACTCAATAATGCGCGAGTTTTATTTTGGGTGCCTGGGTGGCTAGATTTGCCTTTGAATATTGATATTGTATGGGTTATTTTTTATTATTATGGAAATTCTATAAAAATAAATAAAATTTAATTTTTAAAAATAATTAAATTTTAAACAATATTAAAAAATATTTTTAAAAAACTCATGTCAAATTTTTGTACGTTCGATTAAACTTAGCTTGATTCCATATTTTAAAATTTTAGTTAAGTCCACTTATACTAATTTGTTTTTTTTTTTTCTAAATATATTATATTTTAATTTTATATTTTAAAAGTTTTTCTTTTAAATATTTAAATATACAACTTAACATAGTTATTAGTGCTTACCTAGTATTATATTATTATATATTTTATTTTGTGTGTAGTAATTTGTATAATTTAAATTATGTTTTGAATATTAAATTTTAAAAAGTTACGATATGATTTCTAACATTATCGAAAGTGCTATTGTTATGGCCCAATTCAGCCCGAGGCCCATAAACAAAAACTAAAATAAACAGTCCATTTTGTTTATCAATTTAGACTCAAATTTTTAAACCATGGCCCAATTACAAACGGCCCAATTGGCCCACAAACCCAACACATCTTCGGGAAGGGAAACCCTAGCAGTCCTTTTGTGTCGTTTCAACAAACTGAAGCAGTCCCTCCTCCGCACGTCACGCATCTCCTCCGTGTCGTACGCCACTCCACCTCCACATTAGAGACGTGCTCCTACAAACATGTAGAATAAGTTGTAAAAAAGTCGGCTATAAAATGAAAACAAAACAAATGTAAAAGGGAGGGTTTTTTCCCGATTTTTACCCACAGCAGAGAATACACAAGCAATAAACATCAACAAAAGTCAGATTAAAGGTTAAAGAGGTCTTTTTTTTCTGTTTCTTTTTTTGATTTCCGCTTAATATTTTTCCATTTATAAACTTTTTTTTTTTTAAGTAAAATCAGAGGAAAGGAAAACTACCTGGGTTCGCCGTGGATAGGCACCGGAGGCGACGGCATGGGGGTGTCGATGACCCTCCATTTTTTGTGCACCAAAATAGGGTGGAAGCCCTAGTAGATTGGGGAAAAAGGGGTTGCCACATTCTGTTTCTAAAATGGCAGAAACCAAATGAATTTTGGTTCAAAAAAAAGGCTTTTGTACTGCATTTTAAACGGCACCGTTTGGGGTGCTATGATCCGTGCATTTTGGGCTTGTGGGGTTATTTCATACTTGGCCCTCCTTTTTTGCCCCATCTTTTAGTTAACCTTATTCACATTTCATTCGTTTTTTAAATTTTGCCCAAAGTTCTCGTGCTTTTGCATTTTGGCCTGCTTTGAGGCACCGCGTTTGAGGGGTTGGGTTATTTACATTTTCAATCCCTTTTCGTTTACGCGCATTTTTTTAAATCCTTAATTATGTTTCGTCACTATATTTATTTTCAAATTGTCCTTTTTTATTCTATTTTTATTTCAATTGAATATTTGTTATTTCATTATACCTTTTTTATTCTTTGTTTTTTTAAAATTGTTCCATTAGTCATCTTTTAGAAATTGTCTTAGCATACTTTACTGATTTTAATTGGCTATTTTATACTTTCATTCATATATTTTTTTTGTTAAAAATGTTTTTACTTTACAATTTATTTATTTTAAAATCCCCTTTAACACATATATTTCTATGTCTTTATATGATTTTAATTTAATACTATTGTGTGTACGTATACATAGCTTATATTTTTTTTTAAGTACACACTGTTGGATTTATATTATTTCATGCAAATATGTTTTAAATTTATTTAGGTATATATATATTTTTTCCCTTCTTTCCTTTTAAATTAATTATGTATAAGTTAATCTTCTTTTGAGCATTCTATCTTAAACTGTTTGTTTTATTTATTTTAAATACTTTAGTAATTCTGTATATATATTATTTACATTAATTTTTCATCTTCATATGCATATACATAATTAGTTAAATCGAGTCGTTTCATTTGAATCTTTGTAACATATTATTTATTTTGAATGACTTCTTACATATTGTATATTTAAAGAATTGTTCATATATTATTAGTTTTATGTACATACAAATTATTTCAAGTTCTAGCATGTGTTATTCCTTAGTATATTTTTCCATAGGTTTTAAATTATTTTGTGCTATATTGTTTTCTAGTTTTCACATGGCTTTGTGCATTAGGTGTTACCTTTAGTTTTCAAATTGTAACCACCTATGGTTATTTTATGCATGTAATTATGTTTTTATCTCTCGTGATTGCATCGCTTTTCTAATTCCCATATTCACTTGATATCAATTGTCTTTTATCCAGAAGCCAACCAGACGAGTATATTTTGATTCGGCTTTTACCATTGTAAATACGAATTCTCTCAACTTAAGAAATTATTTCGTGTTTGGGGGTCTGAGGGATGGTGCCCAATCGTGCTGGGTTTCGATTTTTCGTTCAACTAAAATACGAAATATCTTTCCGAAATTTCGTCCATGCTTTTAAAAATTTAAACGAGGTAATATTTCGTGTTTGGAAGGTTGAGGGATCGTGTCCAATCGTGCTGGGTTTCGATCTTTCATTCGATTAAATGCGGAATATCCTCTTTAAAATTTCATCCGTGTTTTCTCAACCTAGAACGAGGCAATATCTCGTATTTTGGAAGTCCGAGGGATCGTGCCCAATCGTGCGGGGTTTCGATCTTTTGTTCGAACTAAATACGGAATATCCCTCAAAAATTTTATCAATGTTTTTTTAAAATTAAGTTAAGACATATTTCGTATTTGAGAAGTTCGATAAACCGTGCCCAATCGTGCTGGGTTGCGATTTATCGTTTGGTCAAATAACTAAATATCTTCTTGAAATTTCAAATGCATGAGTTTTGGAAATTACGAAACGATCTTGTATTAAGGGTTTGAAATATTGTATCCAATCGTGCTGGACACGATATTTTATTCATTCTGAACGGGAGAATCTCGACATCCAATTCAAGTTATCTAAACATTTTAAAAGGATTGTGTTTTAAAATCTTTTCAAATTTTCAACATTAGGACGTTAATCGATCAATACGGTACCGATTTTGGGCGTTGCGAGGGTGCTAATCCTTCCTCGAGCGTAACCGACTCCCGAATCCGTCTTCTAGTTTTTCGTAGACCAAAAACGTTGTTTTAATAAGCCGAAATGCTTTATTAAAATGATCGATCACAAGGTGACCTGATCACACCTAAATAAAAAAGGATTGTTGGCGATTCCATTTTCGTTTAAAAGTCGATCCCCGTTTTTTCAATTTTAAAAATCGTTTCGACAACTATATAGTTACTAATATCATGAGTTTTTTGCATTTAGATAGTTGAATTATTAATCGTAATTAACAATATAATGATAAGTTAAGGTGACGCGTGATATCATTATTTTAGACGAAAATTTTAACGTAAATTATACTAGTCCTTATTTTTTTTCCTTTTTGAGTTATTTTATATTTTTAATTTATTTGATTTAAATATGCATTTGGTACTTGAATTTAATATATGCTCCCAAATTGGTACTGAGTATTTAGAAAATTAAGAAAAAATTTAAGTCTCAACATTTTAAAACTTTTTGGATTAAACCAGAAAAACCCCAAATTGCCCTTTCCGTTACCAGCCGTTTAAGTTAAAAATTGTAGGTACTTAAATGGAAAAAAAAACCTAATACTTTGGGGTTTTTTTTTGGATTAAGCCAAATTATTTATAGGTCCCAACAATTTGTATATTTGAATGTCTTAAAACAAGTAGCAATGAGATTCAATAGAAATATCTCTTTTGATGATATGAAGGAAAAATTAGTGAAAAAAAATTTATAAGCGTTGTGGGAGAAGGATCTCGAACTTTTCTACAAGTTTCCAGTTTAATGTGGATCCCATAAAATTCACCCCTAAATGGAACTTGTAGGCGATGAAGACATGGAGACAATGATCGCTCTTTATTGTGGAACTTGGAGCAACCAAAATGCACCCGATTCGGTTATTTCTTGAGTTAGGTGGTGTGGAGGAAATGAAGATGCCACTCCATTAGGTGAAGAAGATGGAGCTCAAGAAAGCGGTGTATGGTGGTTCCTGTATCATACGTTGGTAGTCAATCAACTATACATGGGATCAACATTGATCTTAATCTTGCACTTTGAGAGGCTACTGTGGTTGGTGATGATGTATACCATAGTAGTGATCCTTCGATCATGAAGTCGATAGTGAAAGTGATCCGGCGTGGATGAGGTCCCAGGATGATATTGGCGATGAAGGCGTGAATGAGGAAGTAAATGTTAATGCATCTTGATCGGGAACCGGAGATTCGTCGTATTGTGATACATAATAATCCTGGGGTACATGTGTCTCGGATAGACCCGTCAAGCGCATGTAGCCGAGTTCAGAGTATCCTCGAAATACAATCAACTCATCGAATGGCCGTATATTACGATCTTGAGGAGTTTTTCAGTGGGCGAGAGATTCAAAATAAGGAAGAGTCACGTATTTGCCATTAAACGGTATAGTATGAATATATAAGTAGATTACAAAGTCGTCGTGTCTAAACCGACATTATATATTGGAGAGTGTTGGAAGTCGTGGAGGAATTTTAATTGGCGATATCTGAGTGCATTTATCCAAAAGTCGCAGATGTGGAGATGACGAAATTTGTTGGGCCTCACACATGCACTTCATCACGTATGATGAGAAGATCATCGAAAACTTGATTCCAAAACTATCTGTATGTGCATCATGCCAATGGTTGAAGACATGCCAGCCATTAAGGTTTTGGTGCGATTAGTAGAAATACGGTACCACGATTCTAGTATCGAGTGTCATACCGGAAGGCATTGATAGCTAAACAGATGGCAATGGAGCAATTATACGGAGATTTTGATGCATCATATAATGAGTTGCGAGGATAGATTGCCGCTATAAGGGAGTCGCACGGGATCGCCATTGAGTTGCGAACACCACTTATTATGGCGGATGAGTAACTACAACCAAGAAAAAGAATTTTCTAACGGATGTTACGGGCGTTTGATCCATGTGTCGTGCATTTCCCCACCGCAAAGCCGTTTGTGCAAGTAGATGGGACATGGCTATCTGGTAAATATACACAGATTTTACTTTTGCGATTGCTCGGGATGGGAACAATAACGTGCTCCGATTGCGTTTGCCATAAGCATCGAGATAAAGAGAATATAGAGTCGTAGGAATTCTTCCTTACAAACCTCGGAGATATGTTGTTAGTAATGATAGTATTTGCATCATCTCAGATGAGGAAAGGATTAATTGTTGCCATTAGGCGTTCCGGTGTGCCATGGAGATCTGTTTACTGCATACGGCACATTGCGTCTAACTTTCATCGAGATTATAAGAATGCAGACTGGAAGAGACAAGTTGTGAAAATGGGTAAAGAATAAACTTATCCTTTCAATATATAACCTAATGTTTTGTGATGAGACTGTAACTTATATTTTCTTAATACATACACAGTGTACGAGCTTGAGCCACACATTTTCCCGCAAAGGATGACTCGACTTGAGAATGACATGGAAGGTCAAACGAACACATCTTTCCGACAATGGTTGGGTACTATGGAGCGTGGCAATGGGCTCAAAGTTCAGACGAGGGCTTTCAGTTACGGTCAAATGACTACAAACTTGGCGGAGGGCATCAATCTTTGTGTTATTAAAAACACGACATCTTCCGATTTCATCCGTCTTCTTCGGCTACATTCTAATGGGTTGGCTACCTTGATGCCAAGAATGGGTCAGCAACAAGTCAACCGGATAGAGGCGGGACACGTGTTTGTCGAATATGTCGGGGATGCAATGGTTGCAAACCGTCGGATAGCGCGAGTCGATGAATGTAGAAGTATATTCACGGCGTAATGAAACGTTCAGCGTTACAGAGACCATCGGTCGTCGACGATATACCACCTAGGTCCCTACGGAGTTGATCTTGAAATAGGTACGCCTTGCACGCTCAAAGCTGCCACACGAGTCAAGCTTGAGTGTTACTAAACTTATCTTACCTTTTAAAACAACTCTAAACCACTTATTTTAATTTTGAAATAAATCGCTGTTTTACGCATCATAATTTTGCTTAAAATTCATTTCTCGAGTTTCAAAACTCGAAATTAAGATCAAATAAATTTTCCTGAAACTAGACTCATATATCTATCTAATTTTTTTCTAGAATTTTTGACTTAGCCAGTTAATACAGTTTATTAGTTAAAGTTACCCTTTTTTGAGTCATACTTGTATGACCTCTACTTACTACTGAACCACTTTTCTCCTATACAAAATTAATATAACTATACTGTTTGTTTCTATTAAAACTATATTCAATAAGGATTCTAACCATATAAATTACACCACCTAATTATTGTTTTACAATTTATGGTGAATTTCAAAAGTTGAACAGAGGGATCTAGAATTTTCTCCACGACCCTGTTTCACTAAAACTCAGATATCTCATAAAATATAATACCTTTACCTGTTTTGCTTATTCCATAAGAAAATAGACATAATAAGATTTAATTTCATATATTATTCACCATCAAACCATGTCTCTACGATTTTTAGTGATTTTCAAAATCACATTATTTCTGATACTTGAATCTGTTTTTTAAGTTACTTTCACATTTTCTTAGTTTTCATGTGATAGTTACTACTTATTCATACATACAATTAAACATGTATATCATCAGCCATTCTATTAGTTAATCACTAGCAAGTATTTACATCATTCATTGATCATATCATATCAAAAGAAACCAAGTTCCTATACATGCCATACACAAAACTAAACGTCTAACTATACCAATGTGATTTCTTCGATAGTGTGATCGGGTCTCCGACGTTTCCTTCGATCCCAGAGTGGCTTGATAAAAACTCGTATGCAAAAATAGCTACTTTTACCATTTCGTCCACAACTTGGTATTTTCTCCATTTTAGCTTGAATTTGATTTCCTTGCTCATGGAGCTTGAAAGCTTGAAACAAACCCTAGCTATGGAGAACCCTTGAAATTTCGTCCTAATGAAGAAGATGGACAAAAATTGGCTTTTAATTTTGTTTTTAATTCATTTTACCCCTAAATGACCAAAATGCCCTTACTACTAAACTTTCAAAAATTCCTTCCATGTCCTAATTTTGTCCATGAACTTAAAATTGGTCAAATTGCTATTTAAGACCTCCTAATTAATATTCTAATTCAATTTTATGCAAAATACTTCTAGAACACAAGTTTTGCAATTTATTCAATTTAGTCCCTAATTTCAAATTAAGTACTTTGTGCATAGAATTTCTTCACGAACTTTTCATACAATCATGAAAACATATCATAGACCTCAAAATAATAATAAAATAAATTTTTCTACCTCAGTTTGTGGTTTTCATGTCCAACTTTTTCAGTTTAGGCCACTATTTCGGGATGTTACATTTCTCCCCTTTAGGATTTTCGTCCCGAAAATCTTACATGTGAAGAGATTTGGGTCTTTGTTTTCACATAGCCTCTTGAGTTCCCATGTAGCCTCGCTCTACCCCATGTGTCTCGACTATCTCTGAAATATACAACTCTCACCAACTTGTCAAGTGAAAAATCCATACGAACCGGGATAAAATGAGCGACTTCGTTAACTTATCAATCACAACCCATCTGCATCTTTCTTTCTAAATTATGGCAGCAATCCATCCACAAAATCTATAATAACTTGATTCCATTTCCACTCGGGGACTAGCACAGTGCAATAAACTGAAGGTACACGATGTTAGCGCCTTTACTAACGTGAGATCAAACATCTAGAAACAAACTCGAAATGTCCCTTCTAATTCCTACCCACGATACATTTTCTTCAAATCATTATACATCTTTGTACTACGGATGAATAGACAAAAAAAACTACTATGTGCTTCATGTAAGATCTTTCGAATAAGCTCATCATTCTTCCGGTACACATACCACAGGTGATAATCAATCACTAGCTCATAATCTTTAATCAACTCTAGCCATCTTCTTTGCTTCAATTTCAAACTTTTGTGATCGGTGAATATGTGGCACTTCTCACCGTACAAATGATGTCTCAAATCTTCAACGCAAAAATAATGGCAACTAGCTCTAAATTATGTATCGGATAGTTCTTCTCATGTGGCTTTAGCTATCTAGAGGCATAAGCAATTACCTTCCCTTCCTCGCGTAAGTACACAACCAAGTCCATTCATGGGCGCATCACTGTAAATCACAAACTCCTTACACAGTTACGTTTTACTAAAAGCAGAGCTTTAGTCAATAATGCTTTTAACTTGTCAAAACTCTGTTGACACTTCTCAATCCATTCAAACTTGATATCCTTTCGTAAATCTTGTCAACGAGGTAGCTATCATGGAAAATCCTCTACAATATCCGTGAAGACCAAGAAAACTTCTAACCGATACATTTCTAGGAGGCTTCCAATCAACAATGGTTTGAAATCTTGCTCGGATCAACCTTAATACCTTCACTGAAACAATATGTCTAAGAAAACCAACTTCGTAACTGAACTCACTTTTGCTAAACTTGGCATACAAGCCCATTATCTCTCGTAATCAGTAAACTGTTTCAAATGCTCTGCATGCTCGGTCTCATCATGAGAATAAATCAAGATATCATCAATGAACACAACTACAAACTTATCCAAGTACGATTAGAAAATTCGGTTCATTAAGTCCATGAAAATGGCGGGAGCATTAGTCAAGTCAAATGGCATCACAAGGAACTCATAATGACCATACCTAGTCCGGAAAGCGATCTTTAGGACATCTAACTCTTTAACTTTCATAGTGATAGTATCCGGATCTCAAATCTATCTTGGAGAACACAAGAGCTCCCTTGTTTCAATTCCAGAAATTCCTTTCTCTTCGGTCAATAAACCCACGACATTGATGTACTTTTTACGAAATTCCTCCCGAAAGAAATCCCAAGTGATCCTCTCCTTTGGTACAACCGATATAAGTGTCTTCCACCGATAGTAAGTTTGAGTCTCTAAGAAGTGATATTACACATTTCATACATTCCTCGGGTGTACAAGATAATTCATCAAAGACTACGATAGTATTTTCTAACCAAAATTTTGCTCTTTCTGCATCATCATGTTTTGTTGCTCGGAACTCTTCTCCGCCCTTGTTTCCCGATTCTATTAACGGTGGCTTTTCTCTTATCATTGTACTGTGATTGAGGAAGCTTGAGCTACATGGGTAGCTTTGAGAGTCATGAGGGGCTTGGAGGTCTAACTCTGGGGATTCGTCTGACGAACTCGGCAAACCAATTATTCAAAGCTTGGAAGAGAGCTTCTCGAGTCACTCCTCCCCGATTAATCACATCGCCTATTCTCGGATGGCGCTACCCCTTCGCGGGAGCAGCGCATTACTTTCTACATCATCATCACCAGCTCGCCGGGATCCATTACAATAAAACAAAATATTTAAAAATGTCGCCGAGTCGTCACACTACCAAAATACGGTGTATGGCATGTATAGCTAGACATTTACTCACACTAACTGTTCCGAGAACCGACTAAACCTCGCTCTGACATTAAATAAATGCCTAACGCCCCACGCCGAAACCGTCACCGAGTCAAGCTTGAGGTGTTACTAAACTTATCTTACCTTTTAAACAACTCTAAACCACTTATTTTAATTTTGGAATAAACTATTTTTCTGCATCATAGCTGCTTAAATTCATTTCTCGAGTTTCAAAACTCAAAATTAAGATCCGTAAATTTTTCCTGAAACTAGACTCATATATCTATCTACTAATTTTTTCTAGAATTTTTGACCTAGCCAATTAATACAGTTTATTAGTTAAAGTTACCCTGTTTCAGAATTCGACTGCACTGACCTCTACTTACTACGAACCACTTTTCTCCTATACAAAATTAATATAACTATACCGTTTGTTTCTATTAAAACTATATTCAATAAGGATTCTAACCATATAAATTACACCACCTAATTATTGTTTTACAATTTATGGTGAATTTCCAAAGTTGAACAGGGGATCTAGAATTTTCTCTGACCCTGTTTCACTAAAACTCAGATATCTCATAAAATATAATACCTTTACCTGTTTTGCTTATTCCATAAGAAAATAGACATAATAAGATTTAATTTCATATATTATTCACCATCAAACCATGTCTCTACGATTTTTAGTGATTTTCAAAATCACATTATTTCTGATACTTGAATCTGTTTTTAAGTTACTTTCACATTTTTCTTAGTTTTCATGTGATAGTTACTACTTATTCATACATACAATTAAACATGTATATCATCAGCCATTCTATTAGTTAATCACTAGCAAGTATTTACACATCATTCATTGATCATATCATATCAAAAGAAACCAAGTTCCTATACATGCCATACACAAACTAAACGTCTAACTATACCAATGTGATTTCTTCGATAGTGTGATCGGGTCTCAACGTTTCCTTCGATCCCCGAGTGGCTTGATAAAAACTCGTTATGCAAAAATAGCTACTTTTACCATTTCGTCCACAACTTGGTATTTTCTCCATTTTAGCTTGAATTTGATTTCCTTGCTCATGGAGCTTGAAAGCTTGAAACAAACCCTAGCTATGGAGAACCCTGAAATTTCGTCCTAATGAAGAAGATGGACAAAAATTGGCTTTTAATTTTGTTTTTAATTCATTTTACCCCTAAATGACCAAAATGCCCTTACTACTAAACTTTCAAAAATTCCTTCCATGTCCTAATTTTGTCCATGAACTTAAAATTGGTCAAATTGCTATTTAAGACCTCCTAATTAATATTCTAATTCAATTTTATGCAAAATACTTCTAGAACACAAGTTTTGCAATTTATTCAATTTAGTCCCTAATTTCAAATTAAGTACTTTGTGCATAGAATTTCTTCACGAACTTTTCATACAATCATGAAAACATATCATAGACCTCAAAATAATAATAAAATAAATTTTTCTACCTCAGATTTGTGGTTTCGCAACCACTGTTCTGTTTAGGCCCTATTTCGGGATGTTACATAGGCGGTGCAGCGATTGTAGGAGGTTCCAGACACTTCATTATCCTTGTGCACATGTTGTAGCGACTTGCTAAAGTCTCGCTCAATGTGGATCAATTTATCGATGAAGTGTATACCCTCGAACGCATGCGTTGCGTGTATGGGAGAATGAGTTTCCGTGCATTTCCCGACCTATCTACTTGGGAGGTTTCTCCAACGACATTCGAGCTTGTCCCGGACAAAGGGTTGCGTAGGAACCCAAAAGTAAATCATAATCATCTAGAATTCGTATAACGAAATGGACATTAGAGAGAAATCGATGGGAAGTTGTGTGGAGTTTGCAGATTACGGTCCATAATCGGAATAAATGCCCGCAAAACTACCATATTGACGATTGTCACGATTAGATAGAAATTAAGATTTTGTTAATTACATATTGGAAGAAAAGTCCCGCACTGAGTAGTATTAAATGGATTTTTAAGCATTTTAAAATTGATTGTTTTTAATACTCCTCTTTTTTGCAATTATGCACTTCAACCAAAGCAATCCAAATTTAGCATTCAAGCACATGTTTTATATACAATTTACATACTTACACCGGTGAAGCATGACTATTTGTGTTCATACATACTTAACTCGGATTTATTATGTATTTCATTTACTATTATAATAACGTTTTCTTCAAGCCCGGGAAATGATAACTATCCTTTGTAATTAATGATAAAAACCCCAAAATTGATGGTTTGATGGTGTGGTTCTAGGGGTATATTTTTGTGGAGCCCGACGTTCATGTTGCGGATGACTACGACGGTCAAACGTTCTCTTCATCTGTATGTGGGGTGTGTGAAACATAGACGAAAAATCATATGTCTCAAATGCCATCGATGAACTTGAGCCAGAGAGAGTAGAATATGGAGGTAGATATGGTAGAAAGAAGTAAATCTGGCCAGTGGATCTGACTCTGGAGGAGTTGAGTACATAGGTGGATCTGAGTCGGAAGGAGTAGAAATCTTGAGATGAATATGAGCGGGATGACTGGAGTATTGAGGTGGTAGTGGGTGAAGATATCAAACTCGAATGATATCAAGTGGCACGAGGAGCCCAAGAAATAGTCATCGCCCCGTAAATACGGATGATAAGAACTACCTCTAGAGTGTAGTTCCGGCTCGCTCTGCCGTGGCTCACGCTCTGGTGCATGATTCCGGATCTGAAAGATGTTGCCCAGTCGTGTATGTCGTATGTGGGGACTACCATCGACCGCCCACCAAACAAAAATGGTTTCCCTATCTCACGGTACCACTGTGTAGGTATTGTAACGAGGCTAAAAGATCCAAGCCACGATCCATCGAGGTACCTCTCTCAAACCGGTTGTTCCACATCGTAACATATTCTTCATGCTCATCTCCCCAATCAAGGCCATGCCTCCCCTCCTGGTCATCCATGGATATCCCCAATCGTCTTGGTGGACTCGGGATATATTGAATGCAACCGAAGCTGCCAAAGTACTCGATCGCCATGATACCACTCCACTATCTCGAAAATTAATAGCGGGTGCGCTAATGCACCATAAGTTTGAGTGGGCGCAGCGAGCGGGCGAGAGGGAATAATCTGCGGCGATATGAGGCATCCGCCTATGTCCCCACTGAGAAGGATCTGTCGTCAGACAAAGTTCTCGATACAACATGGCTAACACTGCGGACCCCAACCGCTTGTATGAGCGGGTGTTATGCAAATTAGATAATAAGGGTAAGTACATCAAGTGAAACGTACTTCCGTTTGATCAAAGTCATAAGTACACCTATAAGGTGCATAATGTAAGCTCGAACGGCTCGCATCACCTCCGCTTCATTGGCGATGCTCGGCAAATACTCAAAATTGGCCTTTAGCCATGACAACCTCAAGCGGCAAATTTTCCCTCACTGGCGGCGTCCAAGTAATTCATAACAAAGGTTGGCACCGAAAATCGAACTTACGCCCGTTGTGCATTCCGTCAATGGGAGCCCGAGCATCTTTGCAACATCTTCAGAGTGATGGTGCACTCCCCACATAACAAAATGAAATGTGTGGGTCTCTGGGCGCCATCGCTCGACTAAGCGGAAATCGGGTCATATCGCGAGATCAAAGGGCGGATCAATCTTTGTGATCAAACGACTAACTCCAAGAATGGTATTATCGTTCATCTGGGCGAAACCCTATACTATTAACACGGCCTCTCAATACGCAGTGCTGACTCGACATTATTATATTAGCAAAATAATTAATACAATATAATTTAATTCAACAAATAACATGACTATGAAATAACAATTTTATTACCATCTCCTTAATGGTACTTGATATGTGATTTGTATTATCAATCAAAGAACCCATTTGTTACAAATCTGCAAATTAAAAAAATAAATTCGATTTTTCTTATTTCAAAAGATACAATAAATTTTTCAAATTTTAGAAATAAACACGATAAATATCTCATAATTTCTCATTTTTACCTAAAATTTTTTTATGTTAGATAACAATAATAATATAATTAAAAACAAATAAAGCTGTCTAAATATAAAAAACATACTGAATTAAAAAAACTAGAAACATACCTAATTAGAAGAACTTCCAAATAACCTATAAAATTATGTAACAACAAATTTAATCAACATTTTAATAAATCAATAAAAATTATCAAATAAATATATAATAATATAAAATTACATTATATAAAAATTACATTAAAAAATTACAAAACACTAAACTATAAACACTAACAATTTATAATCATATACTAACACAAAATAACTATAAAATTATTTTTTTAAATACATTACTAAATAAAAATCACAATACATTAATACACACTAAACCACTAAACACTAACAATATATAACCTAATCTTAAATTACTAATAAAATAGCTATAAAAATATTTTTTAAAAATATATTACTAAAAAAAAATCACAATACACTAATACACTAAACCACTAAACACTAATAATTTATATAACTTAATCTTAAATTACTAATAAAATAGCTATAAAAATATTTTTTTAAAAATATATTACTAAAAAAATTACAATACGCTAATACTAAACCACTAAACACTAACAATTTATATAACCTAATCTTAAATTACTAATAAAATAGCTATAAAATTATTTTTTTAAAATATATTACTAAAAAAATTACAATACGCTAATACTAAACCACTAAACACTAACAATTTATATAACCTAATCCCAACAATTAAGTTTACGCATTTTTATTTTTGACAATTCATTTCATTCGTATCAATATTGAAATGGATTTCATACTTGTAAACGAGGCTTAAAATTTAAATATGTATTGTAAAAATATAGACCCTTAAAGGCTAACCTCGCTCGAGTCCAGATCCATACTCCCCACCGCCAGCGGCAGCTTCCGACGAGGTTTTACTGACGGAATGAACTTTACGGCACAAGAATGAAGAAAAAAGGAGAAATGAAAAAAGTTATAAAGGTTAAAGATAAGGTCAACGATGGTCAAGATGATGATCCTTGGTGGTGGTTAGTTCAAGAAGGGATCAAACCCTCCTTCCTTTGTATATCCCTTTTCGCGCTATTGGTACGCGTCGCTGTTGGTCTTCACCCATATTCCGGTGCCGGTACTCCGCCCAAGTTCGGTGATTATGAGGCGCAGAGGCATTGGATGGAGATCACTCTTAATCTTCCACCAAAAGATTGGTATCGCAACAGTAGTGTTAACGATCTTTCTTATTGGGGTCTTGATTATCCGCCATTAACTGCTTACCAGAGTTACGTTCATGGGGTTTTCCTTAAAACCTTCGATCCTGACTCCGTTGCACTCTTCACTTCACGAGGCTATGAATCTTATCTTGGGTGGGTTTTCATTGTTTCTACGTTTAGGTTTGTAGATTTTCAATTTGTAGGCATTTGACTGTGGTGTTTGGCCACGTATTTGCAGGAAATTGCTAATGAGATGGACTGTTTTATCTTCTGATGTGCTGATATTCTTCCCAGCAGTTCTTTATTTTGTGTTGGTGTATCGTTCGATGCGGTTTGGCATGGGCCAAAACAGCGATGCAGCTTGGCACATTGCAATGATTCTACTGAACCCATGCCTGATCTTAATCGATCACGGTCATTTTCAGGTACTTTCAAGCCCTCTTTTCCAGTCTACTTCCACTAAATTATGAAAAATTATATTGGGTCTTGATATTTGCTCGGTTCGTTTTGCAGTACAATTGTATCAGCTTGGGTCTTACCATAGCTGCCATTGCTGCAGCACTCTCTCAAAAGGATCTTGTGGCTTCCGTGCTATATTGTCTTGCTCTCAACCATAAACAGGTAACTTATGGTTTAGCTATTGTTTTGCAAAATTTTAAGTTTTCAGGTTTCTTTCGGATTTGAGAACTGTTTAATCAGATGTGTGATTTACTGCATTCGTGGACTGTTTATTGTTTCTCATTAAAAGCTCCTACTCATATTGTTGTAGGACAAGCTAGTACTAGAGTCCAGCTCTTTTCTCAAACATGGATAGGGGGATATGACCTTTAAAGACGTCCAAATATATGGAAAAATCTAAAAGAATGAACATAGCTGTATTGGACACATACTTGTATCTGGCACTCACATGAGGCTCAGTACCATAGTGAACAAGTAACTCAAAACTCAATTTTCAGAAATATCAATCTTTCATTCGTCAAAAGCCCTTAAAACTATTAGAACTTGGCATATTTATAACTCAACTGAACCTTAATAGAAACATCAAGTATCAATTATAGCCTTAAAGTCCTAATTTGTAGAAAAGAAGAAAATAGTATACATGAGATTTTGAGTTTTTTTCAAATTGTAGCCCTAAAGTCCAATATGCAATGTGATTCGTGAACATTGATCTTGTGTAATTGTATACAAGAGGTTTTGATTTTCAAATTTCACGAAGCATTAACATTGTTGTGGACATAGCACAGCCACAGTTACATATTGCTTTACAAACACTTATATTTATCTAACATGAAAATAATGTGTACAATTGACTCAAAATAAAAGTTTATGTGTACCATTGAGCCAAAATCAAAGTTTTATGTGTATAGTTGTACAAAATCGCAGCACATTGGGTCAAAGTTCATGTGTAAATTTGAGATTTGCCCCATAGTAAATACAGTACATAATTTATAATAGCCTAAACAAAAGAAGCTTATCATTAACCATATAATATATAAAATAAAGATAACTTAATCTTCTAATAACTAGCGGATCTGTGTTGTCCATTACATTTCTTAACAACTTTGTGATGTCCTATAATCCTGGATGGTTGATAAATGCTAATAGATGTGAAAGGAAGGATTTACATCGGCACATGTTGAAGTGTAGATCATTTGTGAGGTACCACATTGAAGATAACTTTTCAAGCAGATTTTTACATCATTTTCATAAATGAGTGGTGTATGACTATAATTTTATTGAGGTCACTGCTACGGGAAGTTTTGTGACGTTTTCTTTAATTTTATAATTTAAACAACATTGGGAATAATCAGATGACAAAAATATTAAGAAAAAAGAAAAATATAGCCATGATACTTTTGCTGGACAAGGTTTCAGCGTGTTGTTTAATGTTAAATATGTTGCATGGAAACTCTCAATGTTATGAGAACTTGTGTTAACCACATATGGCCTTTTCTTGAGAATTCTCTTTATAGGTATACTTTAAATTCTGAACATGATCAAGCTGTTACCTGTTTGAGATTTTTGTTATTCAAAATTATTCAGAAGTTACATGCACATGCTGTGTCATGTGGAGTCCCCCTTTTTTCATGATGTTATAAGTTGTTTAGAAAATGCCCAGCTTTATTCCTGCAACCTTTGATTATAGATCCATGTAAAAAAAAACTTTGCTGATGACTGTTATGCTTTAGCTTTGGTGATGAAGAAGGTCCTTGTAGGTGCTTTAACAATATTAGCTTTTCTTGCAACACATGTGTCTATCTGCTGGAATCTTGAAAAACCAGCAAGCTTTATAAGAACTGATATTCTAATTTGGGTCATGGATGACCTGATTCTTCTTTGGTCTGGTTGTATGTCTTAGGCTTTGCTTGGTGGAAAAGATGGAAAGAGTTAATTTAGCGGAAAGATTTCACTTTCCTACTTTTTAGCTTAACCATTAAACTAAACATTTTTCCATCCTTATCCTACCAAGAAGAGCCTTAGTGAAACTCCGGATATACTAGCATGAGGGCCATATTTCAGTTAATAAGTGAGAAATCCAACTGTATGAAATAAATTAACATGAAAAATCAGTACATCCACTTAAAATTTATTTGTTATTTGTGCTATGTAAGATGTTTATTTGTTGATATATTCAGGATTAGAATTTTAATATGGGTCTCCCTATGTTTTTATGTTTTCCAGATGAGTGCATATTTTGCACCTGCCTTTTTTGGCTATCTATTGGGTAAATGCCTGAGGAAAAAGAATCCACTGCTCGAGGTGACAAAACTGGGATTGATGGTTATAGGAACATTTGCTGTCGTCTGGTGGCCATATCTTCAGTCGAAAGATGCTGTTTTGGCTGTAAGTGGCAGAAAAAAATCCTTTTATCTTTTTCCTTCTTGTTCTCTCTCTAAATTTCTTTACTCCCTAGTTAGCTTTCTGTTCTTTTATAGCTTGCTCTTATTATTATTTTTAATAGAGCTTCTCTTTTCCAGTTCTCTTCTTATATATGAAGAATTCATGCTTGCTAGAGAAATAGACAGCCCTATGTTAATTACCTTTTATATTTTTTTTATTGAATATACATTTACTTATGGGATTTATTTAGGATTAGTAACTATATCTGTTGTTAATCTTTTTGCCAAACAAGAGGCCAGATGCTTCTGAATATTTAATCATATTGCATCTAGTTGGTGTGGAGCTATCTTTTAAATGATATTGGAACTCAAGGCAAAAAGCAGCCAAGGGCGTTACCATCTCCTTGAGATTCACCCATCAAAGTATCCCATATGCTAATAATCTTGTCTGGAGAGTATAATTGCTTGAGGACTAAATGAAACACATGGATAATTCCCATCACGATGGATAGAGAAAATTCCGATACCCAATGATTTGTTATATTCCATTTTACCAGAGGTGACACATCATATTTATAGGATTGAATACCGAGTTACTGACACACCACTGCTGCTAAGCTGGTGCCTGCAAGTAGCTTCCATTTTGTTGAAAGAAAATTTTCTTACTGGTTCTTAAGAAATTGAGGTATTTTACTCGTTTAAGAATGCCACTGTGACTTCCTCTAATATGTTTGCCTATTGCAGGTTCTATCTCGTCTTGCACCATTTGAGAGAGGGATATATGAGGATTACGTGGCTAATTTTTGGTGCACCAGTTCAGTGCTTGTGAAATGGAAAAAGTTATATTCTACACAATCATTGAGGATTTTTAGCCTTGCTGCAACCCTTATAACATGTCTACCCTCAATGGTTCAACAAATCCTTGCTCCGAGCAGTAAGGGTTTTCTCTATGCGTTGCTTAATAGTTCTTTCTCGTTCTACTTGTTCTCATTTCAAGGTATGTATTTCCTTTCGATTTTCATTCTTCTAGCCTTTTTTTTTTGTACCAGTTCTCAGAATCATTACTTGTCCTTGAAATATGCAGTGCATGAGAAATCTATTCTGCTTCCGCTTCTGCCTCTTACCTTATTAGCCCTGGAAGAAAGTCGCTTGATATTGTGGTTAACACACTTCGGCATGTTCTCCATGTTTCCTCTTCTACACCGGGACAAACTGGTTCTAGCGTATATGGCTCTTTACGCTCTCTTTATCCTTGTGTATTTTGCACCCTGTGGGCCAGGTGGAAGATGCCACGGCACCAAGACTCTCGATAATACCCAAAAGACCAAGAGAGGTGTGGATTTCATTACTTCCATTACTTTCCACCCGCTTGTAATGGGCTTTCTTGGTTTGTGCTCTCTGATTCTGCATGTTATTTACCTAACCATGCATCCTCCGAATAAGTATCCTTTCCTTTTCGAAGCAGTGATCATGCTTATCTGCTTCTCTCAGTTTGTCTTGTTTACTTTTTACTTCAATTCAAAGCAATGGATGTTATCGAAACACCTAACATCAAAAGATAAACAAAAGAAGCTTATTTGATTGTGCACTAACATTAACTTCACGAGACTGATTTTTACTGGGATGTAGCAGCAGATTGATTTGTTAGTTCTTGGTTGATGATCACGATTTACATGCATACATGCATGTATGTATGCTTTCTTGATGAATTGGTTTCGAGTATAAAGAACTTATGTTTGTCTCTCACTAGATGTTCTCTGGCTAAACTTGCGGCGTTATAATGTTATTGTTATTTGGTACAAAGTCGGGATTACATTAACAGTCTAAATTTTGGTCATTGGGGTGTCAACAAGGTTCCTTAAACTCTTGTTGACACCGGCATAATGTTATTTGCCCTCTCTATGTCTAAATGAGTCTTAAGTAACACTGCTTCATAGTTTGATTTCTTCAACAATTTCTAGTCTTAGTTCTTTGTTATTTATAGAATTAAATGTGTATTTTTAAACTGATTTTTGAGCTCCAATGATTTAGTTAGAGATTTCAACAAATTGTATGCTAATAGAAAGGCTGAAAACTAATTGAAGTGTTGTTTTGATCCAAAGTATAACTCTGTAGAGAAGGGTTGGAGCGATTAACAGTCATTATATTAGATTTATAGAAGTTATGCAAAATCTCAATACAATTCGTTTAACCATTCGATTTGATGAATTCATTGATCTAAACATGTCTAGATGTAGTGCTTAATCTATAAACAAAATTAACATTAAAAAATAAACTATACTTGCAACATCCGCAACTTACACAAAGATGATAGCAAATTTTGACAATTATTGAATTCAACAGAAAATCACTTTTGTCCAATCTCCCAATCAATTAATTTAAAGAGTTCCAAGGTTTAATTGAACATCAAAAAGTACATCCTCCAAACACCAAACGGCGTGAAATACAATAAAACCATAAATCAAAAATCTAGATTTCTTGGCCTAGTAATTGAATAACAGACTTGGAGAAGCACTATTTTCACAGATCTTGGACACTCAAACCTGCAAATATGAAAAAGAATGAGAGGTACTGGTCAACACTAATGACCCAGAACATCGAGATGTTACCAGAATAGAAACAACACTAAGAATGAAAGATATAGTCAAGGCCAAGAACACTGGGATAACTTGTAATGTTGCAAGTGTGAAAGCAATGGCAACAATACTTCATTTCAACTATGTATGTATCTACAATTTTCTAACATGCTTGTTCAATCAAGAAAAGAACAAAGGGAATGGTCGGGACCAAGAACGTTGAGACGGAAACAATAAGTCGTTCCATCTACAATTCTATAACATGCTGGTTCAATCGAAACAAGAAAACAAGAGACTACTTCCAATAATGCATATCTGTCTACCTGGAGGAAGGGACTGCTTCAACTTGTCGGCTTTCTCAGCATCAGACACACAAAGTGTGTACAAGTACTTGGAGCAACGGACCTTGAACTTCACTACATCTTTGCTCTTCTTGATCTTTACCGAGCGAGCATCTTTCCTTCTAGCAGTGAGAAGGAAGTCCTTGATCTCATGAATTTGCTTAGGCTGTCCACCATAACATCTGAATCAGAGATCATAACCACACAAGCATAAAAGGTGACACCTCTACCCCGACTTCATTTTTCATTCGAGAATTTATGTTCGATATAATAAGACCCTCCAAATGAACAAACACAAAGGTGACAATGTAGCAAATAAACAACTCAAAAGAACAAGGCCTAAAAACAAAAATTGTTATTTTCACAGATGAATCAAAGTTACAAAACCAGAGCTCAAAAATCAAAACCCTAAACCCAATCAATATTTTAAGCAACCCCATCAATGGAAAGTACTAGTTATCATAGTTCTACAATCCCTAGAACTATTATGGCATAAACCCTAAACCCAATCAATATTTTAAGTAACACCATTCATAAGTTGTAAACACAGCAGTAGGAAAGCTATAAACATAAACAAGAAAAAGGATCCGAAGTAATAATCAGCAATTAACGTAAAATGGGGGAAATGAACATCAACTGAAGAACAGATTCAGAAATATAAAGAGAGAATTGAAGTGAGAAATGAAATTAACCATTTTGGATTGAAGGTTTTGGAGACTTTTTTCAGTTTGAAACCCAGCACGCGCCGAACCTTTAGATTCTTTGGTAGTCAACAAAATATAGGATCTCCTGACAAAACCCTAGAAGATATTTTCCCTCGCATTGCCCGTTTTGGCCTTGGTTATATAACTTTACTATAATACGTGTCCGAGGGCAGAACACGACTCAAATTATTATTTAACAAAAAATATATTTTAATTTAAATTTAATTATAAAAATTCCTTTATATTAGTATAAACTTCAATTTTATTCTACTTGGAATTCATTTAATTAAAATAAATGTTTGATTTATTGGAATGAAATAGAAAGATGAATATACTTATTTATGTCAGACTTATAATGATAGTGGACTAAAGAGTAGTGGTGATGGATAAAAATGTTCATATTTGGATTAAATTTAGATTTAGATTTATGTTTTTCAATCTTGAGCAGGCCTAGTTTAACTCATTTTACTATTTATAAATAATAAAAATTATAAAAATAAATTTATATAATTAAATTTAAATAAAACAAAATTTTGGTATTATTTTCTAAACAATAAAATGAGCCTAGGTCAGGCCCATATGACCAGATTAAATTATACTTACTCAAGCTCGAAATATGAGTTTAAATTTTTGTCTAAACTGTTCATATTTTTTAATGGCTGATTGAAGCTCATTTTGACCCAAATATATTTTTATTTTAAAAATATTTAATATTTAATATTAATATTAATTTAATATTTAATAATTTTCATTTTATTAAAATTTTAAGTATAGGTAACCTAACATTTAAAAAAAAAAAAGAATTATATGATTTAGTTTTTATGTGAATATTAAATAATGTATATTACTAACAAATATTAAAAATATAATTTTTTTTAATGATAATAATTCAAGGGTCGATGTCGGAGTTGTAGAGGAAAATAAGAAAAACAAGAGAAGAAACAGAGAAAGATTTCAAAACTATACCAACACAAAGAAATAAAATAAAATGTTACTAATTCATTGTATATGCATAATATCCCCTATACAAGCCCTAAATCACCTTCTACTGCATCAACCAACAATCAAACTATTAAGTTCAGAAGCCAAATAGAACACAATCCTAAGTCTTCTAATTTCCTAAACGCTAAAACTGAGATAATCTCATAGATGGACTGTAATTTTCTCGTTCAGCAAGGCCACACCGTGCCATGTTTTAAGGGAAACTATGTCAAGAAACTTAACGAGTCAAAAGGTGGATCACAACTGCATAGGATGGGGTGGAGGAGAAAGGAGGTAGTTGAACATCTTGTCCCTTATTCTCTCCCGAAGTTGTGGCATCTGCCTCATTGCGTTCGGCATGTCATTCAATCTGCAAATGAAAATTAGTAGAAGCATATAAGAACCGTCTCCCCATACCCATATTCATATGGGCTGGAAATGGATGGCAAACAAGGGTATTTTTAGAAAAATCAAATGTCAGAGCAACATAACCCGAAATCCCAAATAATATTTATGCTTACAATACAATTTAATGGTTAAGAATATATTCGCCATTCGTAAAAACAGAAGCAAACCTGCATACTATCCAATCGTATGACAATAAGGTGAAGAAAAACGGTCATAAATACACAAAGTATTGCGTAAAATAAACTAACATCCATGAAGATAAACCTGCATCCCAATCCTACCATACAACTATATGTGCCCAAAACCTATGCATCAGAATACTTGACTGTTGCAAAAAGAATGTATTGAATGATATGATCATATATCATCAACATCAAGAAAGAAAATGTGCATAAACTTGACGATTGTTAAAGAACTCTATTCTTTTTTGTGACACATAACTCAAGATTTCAATTATTATAGAAAGGAATGCTTAGCGGAAACTGGAACTTACACATTTATGATTTTGAGAATATTTTCACGAGTTTGGCGGAAGAGACCGATATTTTCCTGTAACTGGAAAAGGGTAAAAGAGACAAGTTCTGTTAGGGATTCACCAAGGCTGAACAGAACAGAACTTTGGGTTAATCAACACAAATGAACAGAAATTCTATCCGCTTTTACATGTTCCGCATTGCAACTACACTTCCTATGATACTAACTCCAAAACATTACTGTCCTGGTAGCGGCAGATATTAGAAGAAGAGACTCTTTGAATATTTATTACTATAGGTAACGGGACTGGTACTAGGATGTACAAGCTATGTTACTTGGACTTGGGTATGTCAAAAGTTTTCAAATTTTTCCATGTATTTCAAGGATCCTTGAAAGGTCACGTCCTCATACCTATGTCCACATATGGATTGGATATAGGTGGGGACACGGGCATTTTAAGAAAAAAAAATGAAGAGTCAGGGTATGTAGCATTGAAGAACCAGAATAAAAATCAAATAAATAGAAGAATAAAGTGAAATTGATCTACTCATGACATGAGTACTTCACCTGAAGAGCTGCAATATTTTCAGATATCCGATTTAAGGCTTGAGCATTCTGCTCCAGAAGTTCTCCTGTCACCCCGCCAATGGCTGTGAAACGGCATAATGCAGCTTTTCAATTAAATTTTCTGATAATAACAGCACAGAAGACAAGGGATTTTTCATGCTCACAGAACTTCAGAAACCATAGAACTAAACTTAATCTTCGTTGTTGCAAAACCAATGATAAAGAACAGAAACTATATTTGATAAATATTTTCAGCTACTTCTTTGCACTAGTTTAGTTGCTTGCATTGTGCAAAGAATTGACATTCATCCACAAAACAAAGTTTCCAAGAAAAGAACAGATACTTTTAGCTTATTAAGTAAACAATGAGACAAAAAACGGCAACGCGATCGAGTCAGGACAAAGCCAGTGACACAGGCTAAATGAAGGAAAGAAATTATGTTTCACCACCCACAGTTCGAATCCTCCAAAAGTAACTTGTTTTCTAGACCTGAAAGCTTCAACAGCTTTGACGGATAGCTACAAACATTTAATACCACCCAAACATCATCTAGAGAAAATGCCAAAAATTGAATGCAACTATAGAAGCAAACAATTTATTACAATAGTATATAAGACTCAATCTCCCTACAACAAGACTATATAAAACTTCTTCTAGTATGACACTAAGTCTTGATGAAAAAGAAAACATTTGATTACAGTAAAATTAATTAAAAATTCGGGGTAACAGATGGGACTTTTAAGGAAGTAAAGAACGACCTTGCACATAAAAGCAAACAAAAACTGAGCCATTATGAGTTACTTAAAAGTCTTCAAAGATAAAATCCAACCTGTGTATGAAATACCATCATTAAAGTCCACAGGAATCATTGGGGTTGGATATAGGGGAAGATTAGGTTGAGCAGCAAAATGAGTGTGATTTCCAGAAGGATAAACTCTTTCCTGAAAAGGAAAAGCAAAAGATATTCCTAAGTATCATTGGTCCAAAAATGGTCATAAAATATAAATATTGCCTTGTTGCTTAGCACGCAACAAAATATTATTATGAACAGGAAATTGTGAAAGAAGTTGGTTAAGTTTAAATTCCAAGTCTAAATGTTAGCTAAAGTAGGGGACTTTTGATCAACAGACAAAGGACCAGTGCAATGCAAAGTTCCCCACAGAGAGGCCTCAAAGAAATGATGATGAAAAGACAACAATGTATGATAATGCATCCCTTAGTCAAGCATATGCGATACCCATGAACCTAAGGAAATCAAGCAAAATTCCACCAAAAAACAGCTGCATAGCAGCAGGAACTAATTAATCTCCATCTAACATCTTACCAAGGAAAACAAAAACCACTATCAAAAATGGTCCCAAGGTCAGAGGAACTTTCCTCCACTACCTTGTGTGTAGACGAGAGTTTCGAGTGTGAATGAAAGCAGTAATTCACTCTCTTCTAATGTGAATGTTTAGAAGGGAAGTAGATAAACAGAGAACTGGCTGCATGTCAAGCGTCAAAAAGAGAGAATTTACTTTTAGCTTATGTCTAATTGTATTAATTCTAAGAAGTACCCAACTAATAAGGCTCATAGGAGCAACCAAAACACAAATTAGTGCAACTTTGCACAGAGAAAGAGAGAACCAGTAAAACATACCCTCTTGTCTTTAATTTTTCTGGCTAAATTGAGTCCTTCCTTCCTTCTCTTGCTATTTTCCTTTTTCTGCATAAAGTATAAACCAGATGGTGCTTGTATGATACATGCATAAAAAAAAATTTTCTCTGCAAATACAGAATAAAATCCTTTTGACAAGCATAAATGCTTCATCTTCTAAAGAAGATTTAAGATGACACCATCAAAATATAGCAGCATGCTAAAGCCACATGCAAAATATGTTCCTCGTGTGGTTATATATATGAGTCTAAATTCTACAGTTCTGGCAAACAATAACTGATGGGTTTAAACTCAGGTGTGAGCATATATACAAGTACTTCAAAATAAATGAAGAATCCAAGCAACATAGGGTTTAAATAGAGACAAATGAGAACAGTAAGGCTTACAGTCATCCATTTGCAACGCAAAGCCACATCCCGTACTGTCTTATTCTGTAAATCCAGGGCTATCTTTGCATAACGAGTTACACTCGGTTCTAATGCATATCTGCAAGAAATACCAAGATACCACCACAAAAATTAAATTGGTGGACTCAATTCAAGGAAAAAACACAAAAAATTCATAGCAAAGTAGCTCAATTAATTGGCATACAAGAAAAAGAATAGAAGACCAATCGAATAACATAAGTAAAAATTATGGGCTGGAAAAGTACGTTTGAGTGCATCCTCAAAAGAGATCATCTGGTATTAGTTAATAAAAACAAAATATAAAACAATGAAGGAGAGGAAAGAGACTGTTGTCTCCCTATCTATTTTTCTCCCTCCAGAAACTTAGATGCCCATCTCACCAGTAATACCTTCACCGGGCATGGTTGATTGAAAAACTTGGTAAATTTGTCTCTATACCAGTATGCACTTATAACTAATAATGGTTCTATAATTAACCACAGATGAGGAACATAATCAACCCTTTCATGAAATTAACAGAAAAGGGAAATGATTAAATTATAATGAACACATACTGTAAAATGAATAAAATCAGCAACATCTAAATATATAAAATCACTCACCAATTTTGTCTAATAATTGACTGAAAGAAATCCTACCATATATCATATTTCTACTAGTCCTAATGTCACCAATTAGCAAAACAATTGAGACTCCAAGTACGGAATAGAACAAACTACACACATATAAATAAGGAACCCATTCCAATTTTCAGTACCAAATATCCGAGTTTATAGTGCCAACAAAAGGTTGAAGGTAGAATGGGTTCAAACACAAGCAGCACTAGCAAACTCCACTCTCGAACCTTAAGATCCAATGTCAAACTTTTTTCTATCTCCAGGAAACCAATGGTAAGCATCAGTAAAATATAAGATCACAAACTACTTTTATTTTCTTTTCCTTCCTCCCTGTCCTTATAGGTAAAGATGGGAGATCCCAAGAAGGAAAAAAAGGTGGGTCATGAGAATGGTGTTGTAAAGAAGATAAGGGGTAGTGAAAGGGCAGGATTGCGGATGCGATATGGGAAACCATTGCAAAGTGGAAGAAGCAAGTGAAAAATAAAGGAGATGTAAGAAGCAAAATAAATGAAAATTGAAAAGGACGGCGAATCACAAGAGAGAACTTAATTTTTCATAACATTTATATTAAAAAATCTAAATTATTGTAGTAAAGTTATCGGCCTTACTAACTGTAACTCAAATTCCATAGCTTCGAAGAAAAATCCCAGTTTCAGCTTACAACTGCAACTAAATTTAGTCTACCTATTAAGAAAAGAAATGCAACAAAAGAAAATAAAAGTTTAAGAGAACAACACTCTTATGTGATCAGGTAAAGTTTGAATACCATGAGCATGAAATACAAGAGCTTTACTTAGGAGGAAGTAAGATGTGTTAGACATGTAAGCCATTTGATTATACATCCAGACACTAAGAAAGATGCAAAACATACAGAAAAGATTTTATCTTTTCAATTATGGAACCGATGCATTGCAAGTTTCGAAGAAAGGTGATTCTGTAAGTTTTGGTATAATTGAAGTCAAACGCTATCCCAAACATTAGAGAATAAGACAACTCAAATGCAGCGATTTTGGCTTCGAAGCATAACATTTCATTTTAGCTTTGGTATCTTGGCACAACAAAAGAACTACATTAAGAAGCATAAGATTTCTAAACAGCATTTAAAACCCCTCTCTTACAGCCATTTGAATACTCAGATTGCAACTATAATTAGTAAGTTTAGAATAGAGAAAACAACTCAAACCATTGAAGTGAAATCTCTGAAATGGTATTTAGTGAAGGAACAATGATGGATATATAAATAAGTTGCTCCCATTCATATTGGCTACTAACTTTTTTCCTAGCCTATATAAAATTTAAGCACTGCAATATTGGCAGACTATTGCCGAACATATCATTTGCAATCAGTTCTAAGAAACCACCATTCAAAACAACAAAATTTGCATTTCTATCATTTAAAAATCCAAAATCTATATTAAAGACTTCATATATTTATAAAAAGACAATTTCATCAAACACCCAAAATTCTATGCAACCAAATAAATAAAGAAAAAGCAAAAAGAGTACTCACTTTTGTAACCCATTTTCGAGTATAGCTTGCTCTTCTAATGTCCAATCCATGGAAATACCAGGGTTATGCTTCAAACCCGGACACCAAGTCTCGGGTATAGGTTTCCCGTTATTCAAGTGAACTCCATTGAAAGAAGACGGCGCGTGATTCGCTTCTTGTTGATGGTTCCCCGGTGGGTACGCCATCAATTTTAGCTTCAAAAAAAGAATCTCCGATTTTCACACTTTTTTTTTATTTTTTAAGTTTTAAAGAAACAACAATGGAATCAAACAAACAAGAAGGGAAAAAAACCCACAATTGTCAGAGATGAGAAAATTGATTCCTTCCCGCCAGATGAAGAGTTCCCGCCATTAAAGAAACAAAACTCAGATTAAAAAGAAAAAAGAAAAAGAAACCGAAAAGAGTATCAAAGATCGTGAAAAATAAAAGAGAATTTAAAGATCAAAAGTGTAAGGGGATGTTATTAGACTGAAGGGAGCTCTTCTATTTTGAAAATTTTATATCAGCAGATAAAGATGAGAACAAAGCAATTGAGAGAGAGAAAAAGGTTCATCAGGGAATAATGTACGGAACATAGGAGAAATCAAATCAAAATGATTTTGATTTGAAAGGTGAAATAGAAGGTTTGTTTTTTATTTTAAGTTTCCATAGTTCAAAGTACATCTAAATTCTTCAATTTCATTATTATCTTTTTCTTGAATTTTATTTATTTATTGTTTTATATTCTTTTTGTCACTATTTTTATATTAGCCGACTTTAGACATAAACTTCACTTAAATGACTATTTTTACCCTTTAGAAAATAAAATATATCATATATTCAAAAGTTAACTATTATATATATAATATTTGATCCGGTCTCTGGATATAAATCCCATATATTATCAATTAATAATATATATCATCATTAGATAAAATAAAAAATAATTTACAAATATTAATAATATTATTTAAATTTAATTAAATAATAATTAATTATAAATAAATGTTAAAGTTTTAAATTTTAAATTTTAAACCCCTAAATTTAGGATCTGAAATTTAAGAGTTATCAATGTTTAAATAAAATTATTAAATCTTTTTATATGAAAAAGAGAAGAAAAAAACCATTAGGCCGTCACCATTTTGGGTACTGCTAAACCAACAATATCATCATGCAGAACTTGAATAATTGGTGACCTAAAATGATGAAGTCCAATGTTCATTGTAAATATAAATATTCATACAAAAATAGAAAAGAAAACATCACATATATATACATATATATCAGAAACTCTATCACATACGCATGCATTTGGAAACATAGATTTAAGATACAAATTCGTGTTTAAAATTAATAATAAATAATAAAATGTGTTGGAAACTCGATAAGACCAACATACCCACTACAAAAGACCTAAGACCTACAACTAATGTTACACCAACTCTCTGAAGCCGGTTAACCTTTTACTTCCTAGTCTCTTAGTGCACTATAATACTCAGGTAGCATGGTTGACCATATATCATTCAGGAGGCAGAACCGACCATATATCATTCAGGTAGTAGATCCGACCATAAATAAAAGCTAACCCAAGTGCATTAAGTATTTAAAAACTTAAGGCTTAATCGAGACTTACAATTACAAGAGAATATAACACTTTTATTAATACACAATACAATTACAATATGACACACACTTCCCTCTTTTTCATCATCACATGAATGAAAGCTCATATCCCTATTTATAGAGTTTAGTGATCATTGGATTGTTGACACATGTCAACATCCTTACCATTAATTTCATAAACATCTAATAACTAGAATGTTAATGTATAATATCTAGTCTTTTGGAGAATATCTTATTTTTTTATTTTATATATATATTCTAGAATCTTCCAAAGAAAAGTTCTCTTAATGGATAAATTTGGTTTTTATCTAGAAGTTGCATTGGCTTTCAACACTCCCCCTCAATGCAAACTTCCTTCCATAGATGATTTACAGATCATACCAAATGCTTCTCTAAACTTCTCAAACTTTGGTCTACTTAGACTTTTCGTGAATATGTCTACAACTTGTTCATCTGTCTTTGTTGGCACCATCTTGATCTCCCTTTCAAGGACCTTCTCGCGAATATAATGATGGTGCACTTCTATATGTTTTGTCCTGGCATGAAAGATTGGATTCTCTGCTAGACGTATGGCTGATAAATTATTACGAATAAGCCCTACTTGACAGTCTGTTGGCTGATGAAGATCATCCATCAGTTGTTTCAGCCAAGTACTCTCTTGTGTCGTTGATCCTGTCGACCGATATTTCGCTTCGGTGCTTGATAATAACACTATTACTTGTCTCTTGCTACACCATGATATTGTTCATGAGCCAAGGCTAAAGATGTACCCAGTTGTCGATCGCAACGTATCATAGTCTCCAGCATAGCCGACATCACAATATCCAGCCACTAGACATTCTTTTGTTTTCTTGTATAAAATAGTAAAATTAATAGTGCCTTTAACATACCTCAGGATGCATTGTACTTGTAATGAATCGAAAGTTACGGTATCGAAAATCGAGTCTTGAGTACTGTTTCCGTGAAATTAATTCATGAATATTTATTAGAAATATTTATGAATTATAGTTGAGTGGTTGATTAATGTTTGATTAAGTTAAGTAGCTTGTGTAACGGCCTAATTTTCAGTGGTGTCGGAAATAGTGATTTGAGATCACTAAATCTGATAAGTAAGATTGAACAAGGTAGTAATTTAATATTTATGAGTCAAGTAAGAATTTGGAAGAATTTTTGAATTGGTGAGTTTGGTGAATTAAAAAAATTTATTAGGTTAAACGAGCCAAAGCTGAGGTATCGAGACCTCAAATTTGAAAACCGAGCTATAAATATTTTTATAAATATTTATGGAGTTTCATTTAGTTAGTATTAGAGTTTGGTTGGGAAATTTTAACGTTTGGGTAGTCAATTAAATAAAAAGGACTAAATTGTAATAAAAATAAAATTTGCTAGAAGGATTAAATAGCTCAAGTGTTAAAAGAAAGAGGATTTAAAGAGCAATTAAGCCTAAAAGTGAATAGCCTGGACGGCAAAGGCAAGAAATCAGCAGAAAAATAAGGGAAATAAGGGCAAAATTGGAAATTTTATAATTTTAACATATAAAAATAAGGACAAAATTGAAAGATCTAGACATCTCTTCATATTTTCTCAGCCAAAACGCCATAGAAGGTCTGGAGAAAGCTTGTTTTTCATATTTTTACATCAAGTGAGTTTAATTCTTGCTTTTTCTTGATAGTTTTTATGTTTTTATGACTTTTACAATTAGGTCCACTTATAGAATTCATTAGTTTTTGATTTTATGGGTGAAATTGGAAGTTACTCTGGATGGGTAATGGAAGTTTGTGATGAATTATTATGAAATTTAAGTTCTAATTTCATATTAAGGTGGTTTTATTTAGTGATTTTGATAGAAAATGGTATTTAGGACCTAATTGTGAAAAAGTTGTACATTGAAGGTTAGTGTTGAAATTCAGAATATTAAAGGTTTTGAAATAGTTTATAATGATAAAATAAAGTGTTAATTTAGAAAAATTAGTTCAATTGATGGGTGACTTGAGCAAAGACTAAATTGTAAAAATTGAAAATTTTGGGGTAAAAGTGCAATTTTGAAAGTTGAACAGCATAAATTGTGAAGTGAAATAGAAATCAAATAAATGCTAACGAGTGGAAATATTTTATATTATAGATCAAGAATCCAAAGAAGAACGAGGAAAAGAAAAAGTTGCGGAATAGTCCCTAAATTTCAATATCTTCTACAAATTAGCCGGGTAAGTTCATATGGTTGAATTTAGATGTTTATTTGTGAATGATTGAACGATATAATGTGTTATTATATATGAATTTGTTGTGGGATTGTGAAAATTTTGTTAATGTAAGAATAAATGTGGAAATGCAAATTAGAAAAAACGCAGAATTGAGTACGTTCGTATCATGACATGTGATGAATTGACGGATAAGACTATGGTTGTTCCATGGCAAAGTGTGAAATGTAGGTATGGTATCATCCATACTGAGTTGTGAAATGTAGGTATGGTATTATGAAATTCATACTGAGTAAGAAATGTAGGTATGGCATTTCCTATACCTAGTTATAAAATGTAGGTATGGTATTTCAATGAGGAAAACCATACTGAGTTATGAATCGTGGCACTGAACAACGACATACTCAATTTCGTAAGCCGTTTCCTAATTTGATAATAAGAAATACAAGAGAAGTGAACCAAATGAAAGAGATTGAGTGGTTGTTACTGTTGAGCTCAACTATGTGAAGTATTATAACAGTGGTTGTGAATGGCAAGAAACTTTAGAAAATGTTTTGGTATAATTTGGAAACATTATGTTTGGTAATCATTACTTTTAAACCTATGAACTTACTAAGCTTCAATAAGCTTACTTGTGTGTGTTTGATATTTTTATGTAGATTGAATTAAAGTAAAGTTGGTAGATCGGATCAACACAACAAGGCACACTATCCAGATCAATTCCGGTAGCTTTTGTTTTATGTTTAAAGATTTATATGGCATGTATAGAGTTTAAATGAATTGAAGTAAAGATGTTATAAACTAGTTAACAATATTTTGTACTAAAACAGTTTTTAGTTAGTAGCAGTAGTTTGACTTTGAAAATTCACCATAAATTATGATGAATAAAATATTAAATTAAAGCTTATTGAGTCTAGTTTCTTATAAAAGAAAGTATGTAAGAAATGGAATTGTAAATCATGAGATACAATAACTTTTGTGAGATAAGGTCAGAGTGATTTCAAGCTTCCCTATTCTGATTTGTAAAAATCATTAAAAATTGTACAAAAATAGTTAGGAGTCATACTATATATGTATGGATTCCTTATTGAGTCTATTTTTAATAGAAATAAACTGCATAGTTATTTGAATTCTGTACAGGGAGAAATTTGGTTCGTAGTACACAAGGGTCAGAGTAGTCGAACTCTGAAACATGGGATATTTTAACTAATAAACTGTACTAATTGGCCCAACCAAAAATTCTAAAAAAAAATTAATAAGTAGATATATGAGTCTAGATTCGGTGAAAATTTACGGATTTGAATTTCAAGTTTTGTAACTCGAGATATGATTTTTTTTAGAGACTGTGATGCAGTTGGACAGCTTATCTGGAAAAGGTGATATAAATTGTCTGAATTTGTTTAAGTGCTCAAATAAGTTTAGTAATGCCTCGTGCTCGACTCCGGCGACGGTCTCGGGTAAGGGGGCGTTACAGCTTGAATTTAGAATAAGGACTAAATTGCATAAGGTATAAAAGTTTAATTATAGATTAAAGATTAGTAAAGGGACTAATCTAGCAATTAGACCCTAAGTGACATGTGTGTGTTAATATTGAATAACATGTGTAATAGTTGGTATATATGTGTAATAGCTATAAGATATTTTATGTTATAGCTATTACACATGTTAATTTTATATTTGTTATAGGTTAATAATAGTATAATAAGTAAAGTTGATAAAATAGAATAAGAAGATAGAAACACTAACAGAGAGCAAACGTGAGAAAGAAAGAAGGAAAGAAAGAAAGAAAAAGAAAAGGGAAATTTGAAGGTTAAGGACCTAAGACTAGATTGGTAAGTTGTTTTAGCTCATTTGCTTATGATTTTTATGTTTTTGGAGTCCTAATTCAAAGTTCTATTTGTATGAGGTTAGAATGAAGAAAAAAATAGTGAATTTTTAGATGTTTATTAAGTTGATTAAATTGAGGTTTTATGGGTTAAATTGATAGAAATTGATGTTAGAAGCGAAAACTGAGTAAGTTGTTAGAAGAATTTTAAGCTAGGTTTAACTAGGGACTAAGTTGTATAGAGCTCAAAATTTATGTTTTATAATAAATTTTATGAGCTTGAATTTGTTAATGAGTTGATTAAAAGAGAATATGAAGATTGTGTTAAAGAAAAAAGATAAGTAATGGAAAAAGGACGAAATTGGAATTTTTGTAAAAGTTTGATAGAAAGTGAAAATGTGATTTTTGATTAGTATTTTGATGAATTTCAATTCTATGATTGTCCGTAGTTAACGTAGCGTCGGATACGTCATCAAAGAAGGGACAAGAGAAAGTGAACGAAGATATCGATTAAATTCGATAAATAGTGGTTTGTATTTCTATAAACCGAGCTTAATCGTTATTGCTATATTTGATATTTATATTGTATGAAAATGTGAATGAGGTAAGTATTCTTACCATATTGAAATGAATGTGATTTTGAATACCCTATTAACAGTGTCGGATTAGTCGGATATAGTTGACATGTCATAGGAATTGGAAGTATTAGGATATTCCGACCTTGAGTCGATGAGACACTATGTGTCGACTACTGTTAAAGTTCCGGATTTGTTTCGATGAAGTACTTTGTGTACTATAATGTTAAAGTTCCGGATTTGTTCCGATGAAACACTATGTGCTTATCCCGGAGTGCGGGTTGGATCCGTATCCGCCGTCGATTATGAAAGTTGTGTTAATAAGGGTAAATAAAGTAAAGATTATTAAAGTACTGATTGATTGACTGTTATTGAAATGATAATTGATATTGAATAATAGCAATAATGTGCTTGAATTACCATGTTTTAAAGTTGATTAAGCTATTGTTTATAGAAATATCACTGAGAGTATTCTCAGTGTACGGTTTGTTTATAAGGACTCAGCATACAAGCCGATCCTCGAACTCAAATTGGTGAAGTTTCTATCTTTTTGGAAAATGGCATTGTACCTAGGATGTTTTTTTTTTGTCATTTAGAAAGTACCTAAGTTGTTAAGTGATATTTTGGTATGTTATGTAAATGTTACCAAAACCTTAAGTATAGTATGTTTTTGATATGTTAGTGAAGAGAAATAAGAGGAAGTGATGGTAAATATTGTAGAGAGAAGAAATGAAGATGTTATAACTTAGTTATCAACATTTTTTTTACTAAAACAGATTTGAACAATAGCAGTAGTTAAACTTTGAAAATACATCAAAAATAGTATAAAGTGAATTAGAGACTGAATAAAACATGTAATTTAAGCTCAATGAATTTATTTTCATGTGGAAGAAGCAAAATAGGTAAAAGAGTTGTATGTTATGAGATATTTACGTTTTGGTGAAACAGGGTCAGAGCAATTTTTGGATTCCCTGTTTTGACTTTAGAAATTCACCATAAATTGTGTATTAATAATTAGGAGTTACACTTTATATGTATGGATTCCTTATTGAGTCTATTTTTAATTGAAACAAACGGAATAGTTATTAGATTTCTGTACAGGAAGAAATTTTATTCGTAGTGCACAGGGATCAGAGTAGGTGAACCCTGAAATAGGGGAGATTTTTACTAATAAACTGTACTAATTGGCCCAACCAAAAGTTCTAGAAAAAAATTAGTAAGTAAATATATGAGTCTAGTTTCAGGGAAAATTTACGGAATTGGATTTCAAATTTTGTAACTCGAGATATGATTTTTTTAGCGACTATGATGCAGATGGATAGTTTACTACGAGAATCGTTTGAACTTGTTTAATTGCTAAAATAAGTTTAGTAATGTCTCATGCTTGACTCCGGCGACGGTCTTAGGTAAGGGGGCGTTACAGTACTGCCTCGAGATGAGGCTTCTTAGGATTGCTCATGTATCGACTAGCCACTCAAACTGCATAAGTTATGTCTGGTCAACTTAGAGTGAGATAGATAAGACTTCCGACCAACTATCGATGCATAGTTACATCTTCTAAATGTTTTCCTTCATTTGCTCGTAGTTTTATATTGAGATCCATAAGAGTGGAGATAGGCTTGCAATCAAGCATCTCATACCTCTATAGAAGATCCTTTGCATATTTCTATTCGCCCAAAAATAATCCTTATTTCGTGCACTCTACTTCAAGTCTAAGAAAGTGTTTGAGTTCTCCTAGTTCCTTCATATGAAATCTAATAGAAATATTTTCCTTTGTTTGCTGGATTTCCTCACAATAATCTCCCGTGATGATTTAGTCATCCACATATACTAGCACTATGCCTAGTTTTCCTTAATTTACTTTCACAAATAAACTAGAATCTGAATGAGAAACTGTAAAACCACTTTGTATTAAGAACTCTCTTCCCCTACCATGCTATTGGAGCCTGCTTCGAGTCGTAGAGCACCTTCTTCAGTCTATAAACATACTCGGGATGGACCTTATTCTTGAAAACTATTGGTTGTTCCATGTAGATGTCCTTGTCAAGTTCTCCATGTGAGAAAGCATTTTTAACATCCATCTTGTAACACCCCTAACCCGTCTTTGTTGTTGGATTAAGGTTGCGAAGCATTACCTCATAAATCAAAACATTTAATTTCACAATAACAATGCAAATTAAACGTTAACATTTAATACCTCAATTTAATTATAATAAAAAATATTCTTACAAACCTTAAACTGAACCTCAGGGCCCTAAAAACAGTTTAGGAACATTTAGGGATCAATTTGAAACAAAATATGAAATTTTGGAAAAACTTAAAAATTTTGAAAACAGGGGTCACACGGCCGTGTGACGTAGCCCAGACCGTGTGAACATTCAAAGTCTGGACACACAACTATGTCCCAGCCCATTTTTTGGTTGTGGGTATTCGAAATAGGGCTACACGACCGTGTTGCAGACCGTGTGTACATTCGATGTTGGGTTATATGGTCGTGTCGCCATGCTGTGTAACTCTCTGAACCCGTGTGTACAAACCTACACCTTCAAAATCAAAAGATACACAGTCGTGTGAATAGACCGTGTGACAGCTCGTGTCTCAGGCCATGTGTCCCAAATAGAGGTGTTCATGGGCCGGGCCGGGCCGGGTTTGGGTCGGGCTCAACTAAAAAATCATGCCCATTTATTGGTCTCGGGCCAGGCCGGGCCCAAAAATGGGCCTAAAATTGTGCCCAAGCCCGACCCGGATAAAAATACTAAAACCCGGGCCCGGTCCGGCCCGCTCGTATTAATTTTTATATTATTTTTAAATATATATAATACATCAAAAATACTAAAAATATCAAAATAAATATTTCCCAACAAATTGAAAATAAATTTTGAAAAATATGTAAACTTAAATAACACTAAGATAAATGCAACTTAATAAGCAAATGCTTCTAAAATAATAAAAAAATTAACAAATGCCTTTAAAATAATAAGAAAATTAACAATAAAATAAAATTTATACAATATCCAAACAATAACAACAAAATAATAGCAACATAATAGTAAAATGGTAGCAAAATATGGAGAAATCAACAAGAAAATAATATTCAAAAATAAAAAAAATATATGCAGATTTTTTTTGTCCTTTAGTGAGTTCAGGCGGGCCGGCTCTCAGCTAAAAATACCTTACGGAGGCCCGGCCCATTTTTAAACGGGCCTTATTTTTTTGTCCAAGCCCATTTTTCGGCCTATATTTTTCCAAACCCTCCCACATTTCGGGCGGGCCTTGGTAAGGCTCAGAACACCCTACCCGTATCCATTGTCGGAATAGGTACTAGGCATTACCGGAGTTTACTGATAATTCTGAGTCATTTATTATTCATATTTTAAAAATAATCATAACGTCTCTTTATTGGGCCTTCGAAGTCCCAAACATACATTAAAAACCAATCGAAATTAAATCGGGATCATAAAAAATTCGTAAAATTTTAAATTTTATTTTTATCTAAGTACTTACCATTTCAATGCTTCTTGTAATTAAACATGTTACCATTCAATCAATAGCTTGTCCTTTGTCTAAGTGTCAAGCCACATCATTGTTAGTATACTTGCATATATTTCATATAATTCAACATTGATATACTTATTTTGTCGACATGTCACACTTGAGTTTAATAATTGTCTTTACTTACATAATTTCCTTGTATCAACATATCAAAGATAATCATATATGTACATGTCATGAAACATATTATTCTACTACCGTTTCTTTATAAGTATATATCAATCATTTCATTATTTTAATATTTCACGCTTCATCACAACCATTTTATGTAACCATTCGTCATCTAATACATATTACCTGAATATCAATTGTTCAATAGATATCATAGCGTCTCCCATCCACGGTCTTATTTATCTTTGACATGATGCCATAGTGTCTTTCAACTATGGTCTTACTCATCATTTTCATCACGTTGCCATGGTATCTTTCAACCATGGTCTTATCCTTTCATGTCACGTTGCCATGGTATCTTTCAACCATGGTCTTATCCTTTTCATGTCACGTTGCCATGGTATCTTTCAACCATGGTCTTACACATTTCATATTAGGTTGCCATGGTATCTTTCAACCATGGTCTTGCACATTTCATATTAGGTTGCCATGGTATCTTTCAACCATGGTCTTACACATTTCATATTAGGTTGCCATGGTATCTTTCAACCATGGTCTTACACATTTCATTTCAAAGTTGCCATGGTATCTTTCAACCATGGTCTTACACATTTCATATCGAGAGCACACTCTCGCGAACCTCATCCTTACAGTGGGATTACCAGTCAGGCTAAATCTCAGAATATAAACTCATAGAGTATTGTCGGGATTACCACCCAGGCTAAATCTCTGCAACGACAATTACTCTATTGAGCTTGATCCAATTACCACCCAAAGCTAAATTGGACCTAATTCGGATTACCCGTCCGGGCTAAATCCATTTTCCACATATTCTTCGGAGGGCTATATCGGATAGGATCACCCGTCCGGCCTAGATCCTTTTTACCGTCAATTCCTTTTCGAGATCCATCGAATTTTCCTTTCATTCAACCGGATTTCTTCCCTTTATATCAAATATATCAATGTTTCATCAATTTTCATATAATGAACATTCAAATCATATTCACATCAATAACATACATTTCAAGTATTTAAGAATATAATTCAAGTTACATGAACTTACCTCATTGATTGTTCGTGTTTATGATTTTATTATTCTCGATATATTTTCTTTCCATGATCAAGTCTCGTATTTGTGTCATCCGGATCTTTATAAATAAATTTGATCATCATTTTCATTCATTTCATATTCTAATGCATTTAATTAATGCTCTAAGCAAAAGTACCATTTTGCCCCTAAACTTTTAATTAATGACGATTTCATCCTTAGGGTTAGGAAAATAAAATTCTTGCAATTTAATCCTTATTTGCAGCATTTATTCTCATACATATTGATAAAAATCCATGAATTCTATAAAATATCAGAATTTTTCCATAATTCCAACACTTTTCAATTTAATCCCTAAAACATGTTTTCCCCCTATCTTGAACTAAATTAATAATTTCATTCAATTTTGTAATTTAAATAATAAAATTAGTCCATTTCATGCAATTTGGTCATTTTGACATTTTTACTAAATTACCCATAAAGTTTTACTTTTTATTCAATTTAGTCCTTAAGCCTAAAACATGCAAATTAGCCATGCTTGCTGAATATTCATATATATTTTCCTCCTCCTTCTCTCCATTCCACATCCTTAATTTATATAACATGCAACAAGTAACATTATCAATAATTTTACTATTTACTTATATGTACATTTAAAACTGTCCATTTGCGTCATAGTCACTAAATTATTTATATCTTGAGCTACAGAACTACAAATTAAAATATGTAAATTTTATCTGAAACTAGACTCACATATATTTTTACCATAAAATTTTCAGAATTTTTGGTTTAGCCAATTAGTACAGTTTATTCATTAAAGTCACCCTGTTCTGCTATCTGACAGTTCTGACCCTTCTTCACTAAAAATTTATTATCTCCTTGTACATAATTCAAATGATGTTCTAGTTTGTTTCTATTAAAACTAGACTCATTAAGGATTCTATACATATAAATTTAAGCCTCTAATTATTTTTATTAATTTTTTTATTATTTTTCAAAGTCTGAACAGGGGAACCCGAATTCATTCTGACCTTGTCTCACAAAATTCATTATATCTCAAAATTTACAAATCCATTGCTTACACTGTTTCTTCTATGAAAAACTAGACTCAATAAGATTTAATTCCATATTTTGTTCATCTTCTAATTCAGTTTATACAATTTATGGTGATTTTTCAAACTTAGACTACTGCTGCTGTCCATAACTGTTTTAGTGCAATATATTAATTACCATGTTATAACACCCTTATTTTCTTTTTCTACACCATTTCTCATCACTTTCTCTTATTTTCTCTTCACTAACATATCAAGAACATAGGACCTTTTGTAAGAAAACTCTACTATAACATTATTTCCATGCTTTATCAACAATAACAAACTTAAAAACATATTGAAATCTTGATGTACTTACCTTATTCTCTTGATACCAATCTTTAACTTGATTTTCTCTCTCCTCCAGCTTCTATTTCTTGAATCCAACTTGATATTCTAACTCCCATGCTCTCCTTAACATTTTTCTCTCTTGGTAGCTATGGAAATTCATTTGATTTTTGGGTGAAAATGGTGAATTTTTGGTGGAAGGACTACATTGTAAAGAAAAGAAAACTTTCTTTCTTTTCTTCTCTTCTAACGTTTGCATGCATGGAAAGATGATGAAAATTCTTCATCTTTCCTTCCTTTTATACTAAATAAATAATAATAAAATATCTAATTAAAATATTAATAAAATAATATTTAAATAATTATAAAATTATAAAATATCACCAACATCATCATTACTTTCTAGATTTCTCTCTCTTCCAATTGACCATTTTGCCCTTGTGATATTTGAAAATTTCATTCTTGAGTCATCACTTAATTTGGTAAAATTGCAATTTAGTCCTCATAATTCTTCACCTATTCAATTTGGTCCTAATTCATCAATTTTCCTTGGTTTCTAGATTATTCCACCCTTAAAATATTTACACTATTAGTCCTTCAAATCTTTCGTATTTACACTTTAATCCCTAAAATTTTGAGTATTTACTCTTAGGTCACAAAACTTTTCACACTTTTACAATTTAGTCCTTTCTTGAATCAATGTGTCATAATATACTTCCCAGTGACATAACTCAATTTTCCTCTTATTGTCACTTTATTTCTTTGTTTTACTAAATTAAGGATAATATCTTTTTGTAAAAATTTTCGGGGTATTACAGGGCCGGGTAGCCCGGCCCATGCACACCTCTAGTCCCAAAGTGTACTTTAAAATTCAAGTTTACCAAATGTGTTTACTTGGGCCACAAGCATATTAACCGCTTCTGGATGTACTAACATTTAGAGTGTGAATACTGCAATAAAATATATATCAATGAGGCGATATCTGCAAGTATACGGGTCTAGTTGTAATATAGTTTACAATAGAGTAGGTGAGTACTTCGATAATCGTACCCAAGGGAGGCGAGTGCTAGATCAATTTTAACATAAACACTGAAACATATAATTAGTACTTTAAATTAGTTAAAGTACGAGAGTAAATGAAAAAAGAAGAAGAAGTTTTTATGATTTTTATGAATAATAAAATAACATAAAGAAATAAAATTCGAGAGATTGAAAAATAGAAATAGTCAAATTTGGTTATGGGTGATTAGCTCGCTTCAGTAACCCTCGTCAATTGTCGCTTCAGGTTCATCGTCAATCAACTAGTCTTTATCCCAATAGGATCTTCTGATCTTCCACTCGAATAACTAGTCGACAAAGACTACTTATCTTCTGACCTCACAGTCTAGACCGGTTTGGGGTGAAGGTGTTCACAGATAGGCCATACCAATTTTGGGTTAATTCCCACCTTGGTGACTTCCCATGATTGTCAGGCCTAGGGTTTGTTTTACGTTCTTCATTTTCCAAACAACTGATCCATTGAGTTGTCCTTACAAAACAGTTAACAAATCATACCTCTAGTCGTTAATCCCTTATAAAGGGATTAGTTCTTCATGGTCTCCATAGACAATACGAAATCGATATAAAAAGAAAACATGTTAAATAAATCGGCAATATAAAGTTTATGAATGAGCCTGATTGTATTAAGATTGATTGCAAATCCAAAAGGTTTGATTGTCTCCACAATTCAGATATCTCAAAATAGAACAAAGAACAATTGGAAATAAATCTAACCTAAGAGAAAAAACTAAATTGAAATTAAAAAACTAATTCTAGGCTAAGTGAATGGTGTCCATAACATGTGACAAATGAATTTATTTATAGCCTTCAGGTGGTTGTCATCCTTAACCCTAGGTCATCTAACATTCCTGATCTTTAGGTTTGATTGTGCGAACCAAAATGCCCCTGCCTCGTGTTTAATTCTAGTCCAAAGTAGATGTTGCGACACACCAGGTTCTGTGTCGCTTCATAGCAGTCAAATGTACTCCTCTTGGGATATCTTAAAGTGTGTGTCATGGCATCAAAGGCAGTATTGAGATTTCTCCATTATGTTCCCTATGTTGCGACATAGCGACCAATATCAGTTTAGTACGCCTCTAATGGTCTCCTGCACGCTCACAAAATGTGTTAGCTCACCCTTAGGCCTCGTTTGGGCCCTAAGGTCAATAAAAGACTCGATTTGTACATTTTATTAATTTAGTGAACTTGCAAAAACATAATTAATACCTAATGAAAATGTTTGCTTTCAAGCTCCTAAAGTGTGGAAATTAGTTTAATCTGCTACACCGAATTATAGCATATCACATACCATTTAACAATCATTAAACCTATTCCAAACGCACTTAAACCTAGACCAAAACATGCCAAAAACCCACATATATCATACATTTCAAAAGCTTATCTAATGTGCATTCATTGGTTCCACAATTAAACATCTAAAATGATTCAAAAACAAGGTTACAATTCCACACTTTAACATATAACCTTTATACCAAAGAGACCATTTCATTCTCATACTATTCCACCACAAATTAATATTTTAAAAACATATCCAAAATGACCATAAACTATACAAACTTAACCATTTACAAACCAAGCCAAATCCATAATTGCAAATAGACACAATATGATTAAAACACACCATATCAAAAAGGCATCTGACCATAACTATGCTTATCATAAGCACCAAAACATCCAAGGACCAATACTATACTTAAGCCCTATACATGCCAAATACACATATATCATTTAACCATTTCCTTCATGTTTCAATCAACCAAAAGCCATTTATCAAAAGGCATAACACACACATGAGCTTGACACCATTTCAGAACAAACCAATTACCAAATTAACATTTAAACCCTATTACACTTAAATCTTATACATGACATTTATAAACTTCTTTCCAAAATAACCTTAAACTACTAAAATGATGGAGGGATAGTGTGATGGTGCTCCAATGAGATTCCAACTAAACGAGCTTTCAATGATATACAAGACAAAGAAAAATAACTATATAAGCAGCTAATACTTTGTAAGCTCGTGTAAAGGAAACGCAAACTTATCAAACATTTTAAGTTAAACAACCTAACATAATTTCATTATGTCATAAGCCAACTTTTCCTTTCTTATACATATCACCTCACATGGTTAGTTGGTGTAACATTTCATATATAAATCCAATCAAAGCATGGTATAAAACATATCTAACGTTTTACTTTCGTAATCCATCTCTCATACACATACATTAAACCAATTTTTCCCTTTCAATTGCACATTTCTTCATAATTCATATCATTACTCAAAAATCATAGTTCATTTCATTTACATACCTTTTCTTTTTTAACCAATTCTTTGCTTGTTGAACCAAATATAATAACATTGAATATTTAGGATAATACTCATATAACCATTTAATTCTCTAAACACACCACAAACATAACTAGATAACATATTTATAGACATATGAAACATATAATTACCAACGCATTAATATTCATTATCAAACTATACTAATGAAAGCATTCATCTCATATTCATACTTATGATACATATCTCACCTGAAACATGTTACTTGAATAGTGGATGGTTGAAAGATGAGATACCAACCTTTTCATTGATATCCTTTTGGGATAAGATCCTTTTCAACCTTTTCATTTGATATCATTTTTGGATAATGCCCTTTTCAACCTTTTCGTTTAATATCCCTTTTCGAATATATATTTTTCAACATTTTCATGTGTTATCCCTTTCGAGTAACTCTCTTTTCAACCTTTTCAAGTATTTGAGAATTTCGAATGTAGTGCCACAGTGTCTTTCAACCACGGTCTTTTTCTTTTCGAGTATAATACCATAAAGTATTTCAATCACAGTCCTTTCCTTTTGTTCAAATCAAATCAATCAAATAAACAATTTCATAAACACATATATAAAGTTATCAATTAATCTTATAAATTCAAATGTAATATTTTAAAATGAAACACGAACTTACCTCGACAAAAAATAGTTGTAAAAGCGAAGCCGACAACTAATTCGACACATTAGTTTTTACTCGGTTTAGATCCGTTTGATTCGTTTCTTGATCTAAATAATGATTTCATTCAATTAAATAATTTAAATAGCTTAATATCATTAATTCTAGCTTATAGCCCACTTTAATATGAAAATACCCCTAACATTTTAACTTTTGTGCAATTTAGTCCCTAAATTCGGAACTTGCAAATTCACCAATTTTAAAGAGAAATCCTACTCGCAGAATTTACTAGGGGTTCCATACAGCCCATATTTCCCACCATTTCACATTATTTTCATTGAATTTTCCTATTTTCACAAATGAGTTCTTAAACACAAAATTATTAAAAATTACTTAACAAAACACTTATATTTAACTACTAACCTTAATAATATATAAACTAAATTCACAAAAACTTCAAACTCATTTATGACAAGTCTCTAGACTTTTAAAAATTTTACAAATTGACCCTGAGCTAACTAGATTAAGCTAATACGAGCTCAAAAATATAAAAATTACTAAAAACGGAACAAAATATCATACCATGCAATAGAAACCTCATGAATGCAAAAATTGTGTTTCTTCTTCTTATTTTCGGTGGTAGGGGAGAAGAAAGATGATAACCAATGTTTCTTCCTAATTGTTTATGTTATAATTTCAATTAAATTACCAATTTGCCATTGAACAACCATAAAATATAATTAAAATGTATGTAATAACTGTACACTATACATCCAAGGGTCAAATTACCCATTAAATCCTTTCACTATTATTTCTTTACTAAATTAACACCTTTAACATATAGTAACATACTTTTGCATATTTTACAATTTAATCTTTTTTAATTAATTAACTATTTAAACTTTAAACTTTCTTAACCAAATTTTAATATGACCCTAATAACACTCCATAAATATTTAATAAAATATTTACAGGCTCGATTTATAGAAACGAGGTCTCGATACCTCATTTTCTAAAACCACTTGACTTTAGAGATATACTGCTTGAATCTAATTATTCGTTCAAATAACATAAATTATCAAACCAAATTTTATTATAACTATTTGACTCGTAAATATTAAATAATAATATTTACAAACTCGCTCATTGATTTTGTGACCCTAAAACCAGTATTTTTGATCCACTAAAAAACGAGTTGTTACACATCTACCACAGCTTCCAAGACTTTCTAGCGACCAATGCTAGCAAGACTCGAACAATTGTGATCTTTGCCACTGGGCTAAATGTTTCTTCATAATCCATCCCATATTGTTGAGAGAAACCCTGAGCAACAAGTCAGAGCCTTATACCTTCCAATTAAGCCATCTGGTTGGGTCTTCACCTTGTAGACCCATTTGCAGGATATTGGCTTCATGTCTTTCGGCTTTGGCACTAAATCCCATGTTTGATTTTCATTTAGTGCCTTAATCTCTTCTTCCATAGTTTTCTACCACTTAAGGCTTTGTGCTACTTTTTCATGGTAGATGGCTCAATAGGTATAGACTCATTTATGCAATTAGCGCGGGGTTAAACCCTTCTCTATGCATGTTTTTTAAATAAAAAAATTAAATTACCCTCGAATAATGTAACTTATTTTTATAATTTCTCCCGATTAGCTCTCGACGCCATCAAGAACTTAAATAATAGTATAGATATTAAAACACATGAATGATATATAAAATTAGAAATATTTATGGATTTTTATTTCACATATAAAATTAGTAAATTAGCACATATGTTTTTATTTATTAATTATTTGTTAATGTATATGTTAAAAATTATTTGAGTAAGAATAAATAATGATTAGCACTTTCGAGTCTCCACAAAAAAGGTCGAAAATTATATTTTCAAAAGGATTTTATATATAAAATTGGGTAGTTGAAAATCAAATAAATGTTAATTACGATTTGTTTCTATATCCACTTTAATTTCAATCTTTATTTTATTCCTTTGATTTTGTTTATATTTTGGTTTGTCGACATTGGACTTTGTTGTCAATATCATATTTAGCCTTTTGGAATCAATTTCTTTAATCATCTTTAATCAATATGTATATGAGAGAGTGCGTGTAATGAAGCGATTGGAACTTGGAAGATTATATATCCATTTTTGTTCTCAAATTTCTTAGTTTTTCTTTTGGGTATAAAAATTAATATCCATGCTATTCATTTTAATTTTTTTAGTTTTAATATCAGGAATTTAAGTATTTTTTGTATTTTAAAATTTTAAATACAGAAAAAACTACAAATAGTAAATAATACATGTTTAATTAGAATTAACTAAATACATATTACATATTAGGGATAAAGTAGAATAATTAAAGAGAAAAATTGTACATAATATTTACGTATGATGAGACTCGAATTTAAGGACTTGTGATTTCAATATCTCAATTTTCCTAAAAAATTAAGTGATTTAAATATTAAAATTGTTAATGAATTTAAATATTTCAATATCTCAAACTGAACTTCAATATATTTGGACCAAGTTAACCAGACCAAAGTTATTGTTTATTAATATTTTTAATTTAAAATTTAATTATAAAAATATATTAATAATATTAATATTAAATAATAATTGATGTTGACAAAATTTCAGATACATTTGGTTCGTTGAATCTTAATTACGTTCGTAATAAGATTATGTGTGGAATGTGAAACTATATTATTTGGTTCATTTTGCTGGAATGTAAGATTTATGAATTTTTTTTTTTGTTCAATTACGTAATTGGTTGATGAAATATACAATTGCCTATAAACATATTTTACTCAATTGTTTTTATTATAATTTTTTTTAAACAAGTTTAGTTCATTTAATGTTTTTAGTCTCAATTTTCATAAAATTAATAATTTTTTTTTTACAATTTTTACATTTTATTATAATTTATATATTAATAAGTAAGTATATGACATTGAAATAAATTTATAAATAATAATTATAACAATTCATGAAAAGTCATTCCAACACCAACCATAATTATAATTAATATATTAATAAATAAATTATAAAATAAATAAAATAATTATAATTGTAATTGTAATATAACAAAATTGTTTTTAATTATTCTCTAACTTTATTTAAGAAAAACAAGAGATAAATTGGTTTAAAATATAAGATTATGCCCGTAATTCTCGATAATCTAAAAAACGGACTGCAATGAGATTACACTCTATATTACATCTTGAGAATATTGCGTAATATAAGATTATAAAATGACCAGGATATCTCATTCTAGAATGTCATATAATATTTAGCAAACCAAACCCCACTTTAAGATCTCATTCCTTATGGCATGGTAGGATCCAGTGGTTGGAAACCAGAATTGAGTAAGAAAATTGAGAAAATAAAAAATCAATCCAATTTGTGTTGTTTGGATGATTAAAAAAATTTTAAGTGCTGTTTTCATATTTTATATTAAAAAAGTAAAAATAACTAAAAAAAGTTTTACATAAATTAATTTATTTATTTGAATTTCCTTTTAAAAATATTTATAAAGAAAACAAATAATATCTAAAAAGCATAAAACAAAAACTCATTTAATAGCCTTCCTTTTTTGAGAAAAGTACCTTTTTTCACTCATTTTCACTAGCTTACTTTTTGTCTCATAAAGACAACCTCGTCGGCGCACAGGGCTTGCAATCAAAGACGAACGAAAAGAAGGAAAATGCATTTTTTTATCAATACAAAAATATATTGTAAAATTCAATTTGATTCAGTTTAATGAAATTCATTTAAAAAGATTTCAATTATAATGTAGAAAATGATATTTTGTTTGGATTTGTTTTAAAAAAAATTCAAAGTCCTATACATTAAAAGCAAATTTATCAAAAACAGCGGGACAAATGGGAGAGAAAGCATAGAAAGGGAAGACAAAACATATGGATACTTACTATACAAGAAGGGCCTAATGGAAACATACAATGCAAGTAAATTTTTCCACCACACAAAAGTCCTACACTGTCCTTTTTTAAACCACCTCAAACTCAACCTGCAAACTACAAACTCTTTTTCAGTACAAAAATGTACTGAAAACAAAAAATGAAAAAATGGGTACCAACATTTCCAATGTGCATCCATGGCAGCCTGCATCAACCAACTCAAATCAATATTTCTCCACAATTTCACAACAATCTATAATTTCAATATATATATATATGTATATATTACATAAAATAACCATATCTAAGTTACTCAAACTAAGGTGTGTAACAGGTACGGGTTAAGTTTTTCTTGTATTTGGAGTCCTTATATCCCCGTACCAATATCCAGATATATGTTAGATATGGGTATTGATACAAATACTTCAAGCAAAATGAAGAATCAGAGCAATATAGATGCTTGTCATTTCCAGCATGCTTATTGCAATATGAATAATAAATGTTACATACCTAGATTTTTCAGCGTCTCCGATGTTGGTAAGGCAGGCAACGACATCTCTGCAGCAGCAGGCAACAACCATTATGACACTAAGATGAAGCACACAAGGCAATTATGCTCCTTTATTGAATCCACACTTCAATTGTGTTGATCCCTTCCAGATAAAAAGCAAACATACAAAAGCCATTTTTTATCCTCAAACAATTACCTGGAGCACAAAGAGACAAGGATGACATTGAAGATGATGACGGCCACGGTGCTCCAATGTTGTCAGTCAAGTCGCAGGTAAAGCTGTAGCCCGTCGAATTGTCAAATATCACATCTGCTGGTAAGCTTCGTAATAGGCATCCTAAATATGTAGACAATACCAAAAATTTTTCAGGCCATATGGTACATTCTAATTTCACACACATAGACCATCTATATTTTTAACCAATGCATGTGTAAATGTGGGGGGATAGGAAGAGTAAGAAATGTGACAAACCTTGTTGTCCGTATGCTGTTGTAGCAACCGCCCATAAGAATTAAACAGGCAGAAAGAAGAAAACCTCAATATCAGATAAAACAGCATTACAAACAGAGCAAAATGGACAATGTTGTAGAAGAACATAAAAAAGAATACTGTACCTTGGATACTGAAATCTTTTAAGTCAACATCACAAAGCTCATAAACATTTGTCATAACTCCGCCTTTTCTTAATATTGATCCAAACATCGTCGCACAGACAATGGCTTGCTTGTTTGTTATTAACATTTGCTTCTGTATCCCAGCAATGTATGTATTTAATGAGCTACAACAGGAAGGGCTGGGAGCAGCTACGTTACGGCATGCCTTAATTACTTCTGATGGCTGGTTAAATTCCAAAGGGCAAACTGCAAATTCAAAAAATAATTATCCTGTTGTAGGCAACATAAAAAACTGGCAAATAATACAAAACAAATGCTACAATATCTTGCAATACAAATGGAAAATAACTATGCGAATTCAGAGAAGGAATAAGAAGTTCAGGATAATGCCTAATGGACCAACATTAAAAAATGAAGAATCAAATCCAAAAACCCCACATCTGGAAATGTGTTGGACACGGGTACTTAAAAAAGAGCTGGAACAACATAGGAACCAACAATAAAGAAGAAAAAATATATCATGTAAAACACAAATGATGAAGGTGATTTAAACATAAATCTACCATCCATTCAGACTGCCCACACTGCCTATACTTTCAATTCTTTCACCAAATGATAGCTCCAAACAATATAAAATCATCTCGACTTGAACTGCCACAAGGGAAAATACACACCCAAGCAAGTTTGCAAAGAAGACTTGGGCAACACATAAACAACCAGAACAGTTGGCAAAGTAATATTGAACAACAATCAGGCAAGATATACAGAAACTATACCCTTGTTGACCTTGCAGGCAGATAGTATTCTGAATGCAGAGTTGGCCACATCTGGCGAGAGTTTCCTTGAAAGATATGAATATACCACCCCTTTACAGTCATTAATGGCATCCATATGATTAGTCTCCCCAACTACAGTTTTATCATCATTGAGTATCATTTGTGTTCCAGAAATCTGTAGAGCAGCTTCCATAATTGCAGGTTGGCAAACCGGCCTGCAGCACTCCTTTAGAGGATCAACAGTGCTGCAAGCCTCTAATAACTTGCTCGTATTCACTGTTTTCTCAAAGGTATTAACATCCTTCACCGGACAAGAACCACCTGTGAGATTTGATGATTTTACAGAACATACCATGGGTATTGTCTTGTTGGCCCCTCTGCTAGCTAAGATACTAATGATATCTGAAAAACAATCATTAGCAACAGCATTTCCCAAGACCAACTTATCAGAATCGATGCCATAACCCTGGAAGATGTGGAGTAAACTAAGAAGCTGTGGACAACATATAACATTTCCTACAAGTGCTGCCAAAGGTAGAGAACAATCAGATGCTGTTTTCCCCATGATATTTGAGATAGCAGAAAAATTTACAGGGCACCTTCCAGTTAAATTTGGTTCATATGTTGTGGGGAAACTTGGGTACATGGGTGGTACAGATTCGTCAGGAGAAGGGTATCGTGGAATGACAGCAGGGGATATTTCTATAGGTTCAAATAATGCAGTAGTCGGTGGATTAGCTAGCTCAGACGTGGAAGGAATGTGACTAGGGTCATGCAATGTGGCAACATCTTGGAAACTCGATAACCAGAAAATGAATATTAATAACTGTTGGCATAGGGAACCTGCAACCATACACAAGGCACATTTGTATCAATAAAGGGATAAATATTCAAAAGATAAATATAGTAAGTTCTGGAATGAAGGTCAAAGTTTAATGCTAAAGCACCATGTATACGTTTTGCCAGCAAGGTAAACACAAAGAACAAACTAAGAGATCTAGGCCAAACTCAAAATTATAATAACACATAATGATGACTAACCATTAATTGAGGGAAATTACTGTTATACAAACTCTAATTACTTCTTCATTGTGACTCCTCTAATATTCCCTATAAGTGTAAACTTCAAGTAAAAATTTATCATCCCGAACAAATTAAGAAATACATGGTTCAACTTGACAATAAAGGAGAACTTGCCCTATATTCATAGAAATATTCTCTTAAAACTAAGAAAAAAGCCAACTCAAAACCTTCATAACATCAAATTTATGGACCTCCACCACTTTTTAAGCAGCACAATGTCATGTCTAAAGATAAAGTTAAGTAGATCCAATTAGGCAATTCAAACAACTTGCCTTTAACACGGCTAACACTCTGAAAGCAATCCATAGCTCTTCTAGCCTTTTGCCACCATTGGGTCATGCAACTGAAAATGCTCTTGTAGCTCTCTAACAATGATTGCAGCGGTGCAGTAAAGCCTATATCAGCTTCAAGTGTTAGAGCAAGTTCAGGAAAGAAAACCAATGCCGAATAAGAAATAATGTAAAACTAAATGTAACTCTTTATCCTTGCAACAAAAACAGCACCACGTGTCAAACTTTGCAGGAGAAAAGGAATAAAATAAAGCATAAACATTGATGAAAAAATTCATATCCATAGACCATAGCTATTACAGCTGCATCACACCATATCATCACCCTACCTGCAAGTTTCAATTCTGTACATTTACATCATAGTCACGGGCATTTCCAGTTTAGGCACTGTCTGATTATAAGTAAAAACAATTAGTTCTCATTATTCTGTACATTACCCAGGTTACAAAAATATGGACTTAGTGAGCATCTTTCTACCTCCTTCAACTCTTTATGCACCATACAAACAAACTAAGGCTTAACAACTAAACTAGTACTACAATTCAAACCACACTAGAAACTTTCCGTCTAAAGCTTGTAATTAGAACAAGGGACTCTGACACTCCAGAATCAACAATCAAGCCAGTCATCAAAGTTTTAACTATGACACTCTTCCAGAGCCCCTCAACCTCACAATTTTCTCCCTCTTCACCACCCAAAAACCATTTTATCTCAGTTCGACTAACCAGAACCACACCTAGACAAGCTCTATAAGGAATCTACCTAAACTCCAGACAGAAGAAAAAAGATGGAAACAGTACTTTCTACGCCATTTTGTTTTTTATACTTTTCCAAAAATAACGAATCCCACTTAAATAGCCTCACAACTGCAGTAAATTACTATCAAGTTCTTTTATTTGCTGAAGACAAACTATGGAGTAGACATATATTAACAGAAACTCTAGCTTAACTCAATCAAGCAATTAATTAAGCTTAATTTAGAACATTTAGAAAATATTTTAGTTCTTCCATCACATCAGCTAAAACAAAGAGTTACAAATCTAAGTAATATTGGATAAGAATTGTTTAACCCAGGTAGTGATCAGCTAAAGTTCAACTTTCTTTTCCATTTTTTAACAGAATTTCGTTAAGGAAACCTAAATCTATCCCCGGGGGGGGGGGGGGGGGGATACCCATTTTCCTTTTTTCCCCAGACAATTTCTTAGATTAGCAAACAAACGAGTAAGCGATATATTAAGCATAAACAACAAAACTAAACCATATAAACACATCAATCTTAAAAAAGCAAAAAAAAAAAACTGAAAACAAACTAAATCAAGAATCAAACCATAAAATTTTCTCAAATCTTACCATCTGTCCGAAGACGAAATTACAGTATCTCAAAGAAAAAAAAATATAACTGAAGCAAACCAAGGTCACCAGGTTAAGCGTCTAAAAAAAGGAAACCAAAAAAAAAAAAAAAAAAAAATATCTGAGCTCAAACTTCTACTTCACTCTTCTCTTACCAAACAATGAAGAGTTAGGTCAAAACAACTCCAAAAAAGAAAAATCACCCAAATTTCCTTACTTCTTGGTAAGCTCAAACCCCTCAAAAAACCAACAAAAAAATCCACTCATCCAAATTTCCTTCCTTTTTCCAGCATTTTCTTATCTACCAAACACAGGAAAAGAAAATAAAAAAGTTACCTGAAGATGTGGAACACATAACATATTCCGGTGAAAATTGAGAGGAAGAAAGTTATCAAATCAAAAAGGAGGGTTGAATCGGTGGGTGAAAAGAAAGATTAAATTTTATGAGTATTATTATTTATTTTCTTAATAATTTTTGGGAAACCTAATAAATAAATTACTCAAAATGAGAGCTTTTTGTTTGTTAGCTTTCTTTTTTCCTAGTATTATTTCTATTTATTATTATTGAGGAAGGCTTTCATTTACTGAGTGAGTGAGTGAGCGAGTCAGAAATGGGGTCGCTGCTACCGATTGGTGGCTAACTTTACTTTCCTTTTTCTGGTCTCGGGTTCGGGTTTTTCTTTACCCGACTCGTTATTTTTGCCCTTTTCTAACATTTTTTTTCTCCAAAACATCTCATTAACTAAATATTATAAAATTCAGTTGAAAATTATTTATATGTACTTAATTATTTTTAGTTTTTAGAATATAATAAAAATTAAATCAAATTATTATTAAAATTTTGTCACATTTATTATTTATTTTTTAATTTAAAATTTGGTTCAAAACAAAATTAAAATTTATTCATCTAGTAAAAAATAAAAAAAAAACAAAAATATCCAAACTCGAATTGAAAAGTTTTGGATCCAGTTATTGATCTATTTTCTATTTTTTAATAGGAATTCATTAATTTATAGTAATAATAAAATAGTCAAATACTACAAGTTCATCTTCATTGGATACCTTCTTAGACGTTGAAAGTTACCCAGTTCTATCTTTTCCATGTTCCGTTCCGTCATCCCGTTACAACATGAAACGATTTCACACTATACTAATGAAAATAATAGGACACGACACGAACATGAGAAAAATAACTAAAAAGGGTATAGCATGAATAAAAAAGATGAGAATATAACCCGAATTGTGAACACGTCAAGAATTTATATTAAGCTCGATATCGAGTTCTTGAACAGAAAAAATTGCTTGCCTAGAGATATTTTCTTGCAAGAGCACCAACTTTTGTATCGAAATGTGATGATGTAATGCGGGAACCAGGCAAGTAGAGTGGATTAAGAAGACTCTGCAATTACCAGATAATGAAAACATCGATCAGGCAATGTCAGATATGAGCGTGCTTCATATAGCTAAGAAGATGAGTTAACAGGAGCAGGGCACAATGGTTACCTTTATATAAAGCTCATGAACCTCTTGGAAAAAGCTCTTGATTCCATCATCGCTACGAGAGTCGTGAAGTAGCATAAATCGTGTATGTATGATGAAGTGAAGGAAATGGATTGGTTTAGAACTAGAAACAGGCGATACTCAAATGACAAGGAAAGTTATCGAGTCATGAATATTCGAGTCAGTTCAGTACATGTTAAGGATATGATCCGCTGTAACATAAATCGATACCACCAAATCATTGAATTTGTCAATTGCTTTCAAGAACCTGCGACAGTATGATGAAAGAAATATAGTACAAGTTTCTAAAGTTGCCCGGAATATACTAATGTTGATGTATTGTGAAAAACAGAACTCACATGGCACTAGTGGTCTATGCAAGATCTTGAACAATATCCAGAGCTACTTGTAATATGAATTGTGGCAGCTGAGCAGCATCTTCTCTCTGCATTGAGAGATTCAGTCAGTGAGACGGAAACAAACTACGTAATTCAGACTCAAGTGCAAGTGTTTGATATGAGCATATGTCTAAGGAAAGATGTGGAGAAACATCATACTTTAGCAGCAGAACCCACTTCAGCTTCATATATTGGGATGTCATTTCGGCTCACGATGATAAAACAAGCTGCAGTTGTCATCCTTGAGGTATGGGAAGATCAATTCTAACATCAAAAAGGGAGAAAAAAACTTATGCCATATGGTACATAGAATGTGTAATACATCGTAGAAGTGTACCAAAGAACACGCAAAAGGGGTAATCAGGCTTGAACCGATGACTTCCAACTTATCAAGATGACACTCTACCTGTAAGTTATATACCCTTTCCATGCCCTCATTAAGAAATAGAACCGACTATGCCTAAGATAAAGGATCAATAAACTCAACGACCCCACTATTCTTGAGGCTTTCTTTTTGCAGTATTACGGATACAAAAACAATGGAAACGATTGGATTCAATTGTCAACTGCTCTTATTGGGAATAGGATTGACTATGGATTAAAGCCTGGTTCTTGAGGTCATCAATACATAGACTATATTGTCTCTGTTTGTTTGAGTGTGGCATTTGTGATGGTGTGCACACATGTAGAGATAGCAGATACGAGAAATTATCCTTCGCAGCAACTTGTATCACTTTTATCCGTATAGCTTTAATGAATGTTGAGTTCAAAAGGTTGTAGGTAAAAGCACAATTGTACCCAAAATACACTCTTTAAAAGAAATTTTGAAAATCCATAATATAGATAAAGGTACAGTGATTTTTTAAAATTAATGAAACATCAAAATCACATAAGTAACTTTCTTTTTGGGTTATATTCCAGCTAAGAAGAACATCAGTTTAGACATATCGGGGAAGCGTTATCATGCGAGAAGCTGCAATTGGATTGAAATATCTCCAAGCTTTGCGACGTTAATAAAAAATATGAATCTGAATCTAGACAACCCAAATCATAACTATATAGCATGAACATTATATATGTATACACCAAAGAAAAAAAATTAAAATGGGTAACAGTGTAATTGATGCAAACCTGAAATCAGGATTTTGGAGGAACTGGAAACGATAGGAATGCAGGGAAACAGAGGTGGAACTCCGATCTCAAAATCAGAAACTTGAAAAACTCAAAGCAAATACAACAGACTCGAATCGAACGCCTTTGAACTCTCTAGTATGGTAGTTTTTTTAAGGTAAAATTGCACCATTAGTCACTAAAAGATGGGTAAGTTTTAGTTTTGGCCACTTAACTAAAAACAAATTACTATTTGATCACCAAACTATTCGAAAGTTTTCATTTAAGCTATTGAGTTGTTAAGTTTTTTTTTTTTTTTTTAAGTTCTGATAGCGAGCTTCAAGCGACTATTCGGCGATCAATATAGTGGATCAATACCCATCAACAAGTAGAAGAACATACTTTAGACACAAGTCGATCTGATGGTCAGTGTTGAAGATTAGAGAATTCGTAGATTCGTGACGTCTAAAGCTATTTTATGAAAAAAATTGTACTGTGGAAGAAAAGGGGAAAAAGAGCTTTCGACTGGAACAAACCTTGTGAATGGAGAAAGTCATACAATATTGATTTTAAAAAGTCCAATGACTTAAATAAATACTTTTGAATAATTAAATGACCAAATTGTAACTTTTTTAGTTAAGTGACCAAAACGAAAACTTACCCATAATTTAATGACTAATGGTGTAGTTTACCCTTTTTTTAAATTATAATTTTTGAATAAATTATTAAATTATTAATAAATTTACATTTTAATCACTTACTTATCTTTAATAATAACTTTGATTTAAATAGTTAGAAAAATTAATCGATTTTCATTTTTAATTACTATTAAATCTATCTAACATCACCGGAGTTGAAATTTGTTTGGAGGGACTAAAATTAAATTAGAGACAAAATGTAAACTTTTCAATCATCAACTTATAAATTTATAATTTATAAAACAAATTTGTCATTTTAAATAGTTTAAATTAAATTTTAGTGTAACTTTTTAAAATTTAAAGTAGTTAAAATATAAAATTTTCATTTTAGAGGCAATGATTTTTAATTACCCTTGAACTTGAACTTATTTACTCCAATACATAAAACTTTGGTCTTTATTAGAGATGATAGTAGCTCGGGTTAGGCCTCAATAAATTTTAAGTTCAGGTTTAATTTAAAAATTGAGTCTAAAATTTTATCTAATAAAAATACTAAAACACAAGCCCGATCGTATTAAATTTTTTATAATATTATTTTTATATAAAAATAAATTTAAAAAATAAAATATATTAAAAATATTAAAATAAATATTTATCAATCAAATAAAAATAAATTAAAAATAAATTAATATTTAAATAACACTAAAATAGATGTAATTTAATAAAAAAACCTCTAAACTAATAATAAAATTAACAATAAAATAATAATTATATAATATCTAAATAACAACAAAATAATAACCACAAAATACAGTAATTTTTTTTTTACAAATTCGAGCCAAACTTGAATCACTTTGGATAATCCCATGATAAGTTGTAACCTTTACCAACTATACCGAAAGCTGGTTTTAAAATATCTATCACATGTGATTTTTATCCTAAACCTTAGGGTTTATACATATGTATATTATTTTAAGGAAGGCCACATCCTATACTTTTCAACTCATAACTCTTTATTACAGTATATATAAACTTTAAACCCATTCAACATATTTAAGAAAAAAAACCCAATTGAACAGAAAGAAGGAAACCAGAAACAATCTTCAAATTTGGACAAGCATGGGGAGGAGCAGTTGGAGCAGAGGAGTGGGAAATTTGAGATCATTCATAGGTAATTCAATGGGAGGTCTTAGAGGAGGTGCCAATTTAGCTTCTTGGGTTGTTGCTGGAACTCTCGCTTATTTCCTTTGGGTGAAACCTTCTCAAGATCTCAAAAAACAGCAACAGGTTTCTTCCCCCTATCAATTCACCCAAATCCAACTTAATTTTCCTTTTTTTTCCTCGTTTTAAACAAAGGATTTATTGTTGATTTTGTTAGGAAAGGGCAGCTCTTGCAGCTTCGGATCCTTATCGCTATATAGAGAAACGAAAACCAATCCCTGATCCCCAGGTGTTTGATTAAATGCCTTTTTTTTTTTTTGCTTTTATTTCAAATATTCATTAAAATTAAAGCTTATTTTTCGACTTTTTTTGTGAATGGATGGCAGGAAAATGGATTGATATACGGCAACAAGAAGAAAACTGATAGTAAAACAGAGGAATAATGTCTGATATTACCATTTTGTAAGTTTGGGTTTTCTCTTATAAGTTTCCTGAAGTTATGGGAATCGGGATGGAATGTTGATGGTGTAGTATTAATTATGATAATCTCATGATAGCTAATTCATTATCCATTGTACTTAAGGGCACTTTTAACATCCATTACCATTCCTTGCTACAAATTGGAACAAGTACTGTGATTATCTGCAAAATAAGTCAATAAGAGTTTCTTAATACAACCCATGGCTTCTTTCCAATGGCCCTTTCTTTAGGGTGTGGGAGATTTGTGTGGTGAAAGGGTGATCGTGGGTTGGGCCATTTTGAGCTCAGCTCATATTGAATTCTGAGTGTTTTCTGTCCTGATTGAGTCGAATTCAGCTGTTTTCCGATCATGTTATTTTTGAGTTTGCATCTGGTTTGGGTTATTATGTGTTTTAATGGGTAGATTTAGGGTTCTGGTTTTTTCAACTTCGGATGTTCGATTTGGTGAATTCGGATTTGGACAGTTCGAATTTTTTTGTCACTTACAATTTATGGGAAGGGTTTTAACTTTTCAACCATCAATTGCATGTTTCCTGAGATTCTCAATCTTTAACACAATCAATTACTAAACTCTAATAATATGCATTACTGCATGCTTAATGATTCAATTATTAAGTACAACTTTATATAGAAATGTATGCCTATATTTAGACAGTGATTTTACATTGGTGGTTTGTGGTTGTGCCACTAAGAATTGATGTCATCTGCAATCATTTGGGCACTATGCATATAGGTAAAAACAAAGATGTGAGACAGCTAAAATTGTTCTGGATATACATGCTGTTGTTCGGATTTTTTCATTTTTTCTTAAGTACTTGTGTTCAGTCTTCGTATCTGATACATATTTGGGGATGAGTTTAAGGGTATGATTATCGATATATATGAGAAAACTTTTAAAAAAAGTAAGAGTATATTTGTGGGGGGGCATATTTTCATGTGAAACTTAGCGGATAGAGGAATTTATTTGTTTTATTTTAGATGTATTAATAGATGCTAAGATTTGAATTAGCATCTCAGTTTTGCTGAGTAACCATGTAAATTTTGCCTAAAAAATGGTTAAACTGAAAGAGAATGGTTTATGTAGTTGAACTCAAAACTCAAGTAAATTCATACATAGACGAACTGTAAAACATACAACTGTGTTTTTAATCTTTGGACAAAAAAGTCAGAATTTACTTGTACTCTGCCATGTGAATTTAGTTTTTGCACTTTAATTTAATGAATTTTAATCCCTGTACGTTTCAAATTGGTCAATTTTAGATCTTGTACATTTTGAATTTTGAAATTTTAGTTCTGACACAGATGTTATGTAACACCCCCTAACCCCAAATCGTTACCGGAACGAGGTTATGAGGCATTACCAGACGTATCAGACAACTTACGAATAATTTACAATTAATATAACTTTCATAGTATAATATAATAATTAAGTCCCTATCTTGAACTCTTGAAGTTCAAACATGTATTAAAAGTAGAACGGGACTTGTTCGAGTATTCCAAATTTTTTTTTTTTTATAAAAATTCAAGAGCATTCTGCTTATTTTTACCTAAGCCTCTGCAAAATTTCAAACCAATACAACCAACACCAATATTTCACATTCATATACTAATATTTATATTATTAATAAAATTTTAATTTAATAACTATCATAGCATCATTCAAATTGATTAAAAACTTCATTCATTTAACAACTTAATGTTCATATATCAAAATATCATGTACTTTCCTTATCATTTCATTTAACCATCTAAATTTTATCATTCATCCTTCACTACCCAAAGTAATATACATATTCAAGTGACTAAATAACACCTATGTACATGCCACCTTTACCCAAAGAAAAATATACATCACCAAGTTTGTGTTGGGGTCGGGATTGTTCTGGATCTTTGAGCCGGGACACTTGACTTCTACTAACTCGCGCACTGGAAACAACCAAATGCACCGAGTATGGATATACTCGATGGTATTACTATAAACCAAGACTATTTAACATTAATAAATTACAAACATCAATCATAATTTTATAATTATTTAAACTACTTTTATATAAAATTATTTTACTTCATAAATCTTAAATTCATAATTTATTTTTCTCATACTAACTCAATTCATAATTTAGTTCATACATTCTTTCTCGTACTTTTCAATAGTGCTAAACAAATAATCTCATTTTCAAAATTTCATTTCAATTATTTACCCTATTAACAAAGCTCGGACTATGACAGATACATGGATTTCCACCCAAACACACCAGAATATCCAACCCAAACACACCTTAATATTGTAAATCCTCCATAACACACCGGTATAATATATCCTCCCAACACACCAATAAGGCATTAAATGCCTATTCGGATAAACCGAAGTATATAATAACAGAAACATCTTCTCGGCCGAACTACAATCTCTTCATCATATCACAAATCCAATGGCATGCCATTTGTATCGAATCTAGTCCGACGAGTTAATAGGGTATTATTTTACTTTTTCTAATTTCAATTTCACATACTTATCTCAAGTCTTATTTACCATACATAACAATTAAAATTTCAGCAATCAAGAATAATTAAAAATTCGAATTATAATAATACACACCGTAATTCTCCCGTTTTAGTCCTCGATGACTTTCTCATTTCCTTTCGATGCTGATGCTTCAGATTCTTTGTTGGCTATTAAACTTCCAAGCTTTAAAATCCCTATTTCCCCTATTTCCTTTCTTTCCTTTCTTTTTCTCCTTCTTTCTCCCCTGTTTCGTTTCTTCTCTGTTTCTTTTTTTTTTTTTAATTCTTTTATGTTATATTTTATATTTAATTAATTTAATAAATATCTATTTTAATAACAAATACTAATATTACAATTGGATACATACTAAATTTTACATTTGTACCAATAATTTTATTACAATTATCATTATTTAATTTGTTCTTAAACAAAAAAATCTCATAATTTAATAATTTAATAATTTAATTAACAAATATCTTTTTACTTAAATTATAAGTAATTTAGTATTTAAATTACAAATGTACCAATACAATTCTTACACATGTATTTTTATTACCATACAATTGTCTTCTATTTAATTTATTTATAATATATTATCAATTAAGTAATCATAATAATTTAATATAAAACTATAATAATAATCATTATAATATATATATATAATTTAATATATAAAACCTAAATAAAATCTTTGATTTTATTTCAATATGTCACTCAATTTATGTAAATGGCTTAATTGCCATTTTGATCCTTTTATTTTCTATTACTTTAGAATTAAACTTTTACCCTTTTTCAATTTAGTTCTTTTGCTAATTATTCTAAATTAAGCTAATTTCACCTAATTAAATCCTAATTAGACACACTACTAGGCTCATAAATATTTTTAATAATTATTTTCAAACTTATTTCACTAAGACGGAGGCCCTATAACTCACTTTTCCTATGCAGTGAATTTGTGTCATTACATTTCTCCCTTTAATAAATTTCGTCCTCTAAATTTACCTGAAAAAGAGATGAGGATATTGTACTCTCATAGTTTCCTCTGGTTCCCAAGTCGCTTCTTCAACATTATGATTTCTCCATAAGACTTTCACTAAAGGAACCTTTTTATTTCTTAATTCTTTCACTTCTCGTGCTAAAATTTGAACCGGCTCTTCTTCATATGATAGATCAGGTCGAACTTCAATATCTTCTGTAGAAATTATATGAGAAGGATCTGATCTATATTTCCGTAGCATCGAAACATGAAAAACATCATGAATCCTTTGTAATTCGTAAGGTAAAGCCAATCGATATGCAACTGATCCAATTCTTTCCACTATTTCATACGGCCCAATAAAACGTGGACTTAATTTACCTTTCCGACTAAATCTCAATACTTTCTTCCATGGAGAGACTTTAAGAAATACCTTGTCTCCGACTGAATATTCAATGTCTCGACGTTTCAAATCAGCATAAGACTTTTGTCTGTCGAAAGCAGCCTTCAATCTGTCTTTGATCTTTTAATCTGTTTCTCCGCTTTCTTGAATCAATTCCTACCCAATTACTTTCCTTTCATTCAACTCCGTCCAACATACTTTGTGATCTACATTTCCGACCATATAATGCTTCATACGGAGCCATCTGAATACTAGATTGGAAACTATTATTATAGACAAACTCAGCTAGTGGCAAATATCGTTCCCAACCTGCTTCAAAATCAATAATGCAAGCTCGAAGCATATCTTCTAGTACCTGAATTACCCGTTCGGACATCCATCGATTTGGGGATGAAAAGTCAGATCAAACTAAGTCTAGTACCCAACGACTCATGTAATCGTTTCCAAAATCTCGATGTGAACCGAGGATCTCGATCTGAAATTATTGATATCGGAATGCCATGTAGTCTAACAATTTCTCGAATATACACGTCTCGCAAGCTCGCACGCAGCGACCAATCGATCCCGATCGCTATAAAATGTGCTGACTTGGTAAGTCTATCAACTATCACCCAAATAGCATTCTTTTTGCTTGCTGACAACGGTAATCCAGTAATAAAATCCATCGTGATGCGATCCCATTTCCATTCGTGAATATTAATAGGTCAAGCATTCCAAGAGGGAACTCGATGTTACTCGCTTTTTACCGCTGGCAAGTCGGACATTTACTTACAAATTCTACTATGTCTCTTTTCATCCTCGCCACCATTATAATTCTCGTAAATCTCGATACATTTTCGTTACCTCCGGTGCATAGCAAACGAACTATCATGAGCTTCCCGTAGAATTAACTCTTTAAGCTCAGAAGTATTTGGAATACAAATTCGATTTTGAAACCTCAAGCATCCACAATCATCGATACTAAAATTTTCTGCTGTGCCATTCTGTACCATCTCTCTTTTCTTCAATAATTTGTTATCTTCCAACTGAGCTGATCTAATCTGATCAAACATTACCGGTTTTACTCTTAATTCAGCCAAAAGACTCCCATCATCAGTGATACTAAGTCGTGCAAACATTGCCCTTAATTCAATTACGACTTTTCTCGCTTAATGCATCACCTACAACATTAGCTCTTCTGGATGATAGTCTATAACACAATCATAATCTTTGTAAGCTCGATCCAACGCCTTTGTCTCAAATTCAATTCCTTCTGAGAAAGAAGATACTTCAAACTCTTATGATCAGTATAAATGTAACATTTTTCACCATAAAGATAATGTCTCCAAATCTTCAATGCAAAAATCACAATTTGCTAATTCAAGATCATGAGTCGGATAATTCCTTTCATGTGGTTTCAATTGACGAGATGCATAGGCTATTACCTTCCCATCCTGCATCAATACACAACCCAAACCACTCAAAGAAGCATCACTATACACTATAAAATCTTTACCCGATTCTGGCAATGTCAAAACTGGTGCCTCGGTTAACATTCGCTTCAATGTTTCAAAACTTTTCTCGACAATCGATCATCCCAAATAAAAGGAACATTCTTCTGCAACAACTTGGTCATCGGCAAAGCTATCTTCGAAAATCCATTTACAAATCTTCTATAATACCCAGCTAAACCAAGAAAACTACGTACCTCAGATACATTCCTCGGTGCATTCCATTGAACAATTGCTTCAATCTTTTTCGGATCAACTCGGATTCCATCTGCAGATACTACATGTCCCAGAAATACCACCGATATAACTAACTCGCGCATTTCATCGAGCTTTCCATATAACTGCTTCTCCCGTAATATCTGTAGTACAATCCTCAGATGTCGATCATGTTCTGACTCTGACTTTGAATAAACCAATATATCATCAATAAAAACCACCACAAACTGATCTAAATACGGTTGAAAGATACGATTCATGAGATCCATAAAAGCAACTGGGGCATTTGTTAACCCAAATGGCATTACCAAGAACTCATAATGGCCATACCTCATACGGAAAACTGTCTTCGGTACATCACTTTCTTTTACCTTCAACTGATAGTAACCCGACCTTAAGTCAATCTTCGAAAACACAGAAGCTCCTCTCAATTGATCGAATAATTCATCAATGCGAGGCAATGGATACTTATTTTTAATTGTCACCTTATTCAACCGCCATTAATCAATACAAAGTCGCATAGAGCCATCTTTCTTTTTAACAAACAATACTGGAGCTCCCCAGGGTGAAATGCTTGGTCTAATAAATCCACGATCTAGTAAATCTTGTAACTGCACCTTCAACTCTTTCAACTCAGTGGGCGACATTCGATATGGAGGTATAGAAATTGGTGTTGTACCTGGATACACCTCAATAGCAAATTCAACCTCTCTATCAGGTGGTAAGCCTTTAACTCTTCTGGGAATACATCTGGAAATTCACATACAGTCCTAATCTGACTGCACTGACTCCCAACTGAATCAGAATTAATAACGTATGCCAAGTATGCTGGACAACCCTGCTGCATTAATTTATTAGCCTTCATCGCTGAAATAATGCGTGTCGAACCACTGGTACGGATGCCATTCACTTCAATTCTATTCCCATTTTCTGTCTGAATACTAAACCTCTTTTTATAGCAATCCAAAACTACCCCATGTTCATATAGCCAGTCCATACCCAAAATGATATCAAAATCACCAAAAGGCATGATCAACAAGTCCACAAGAAACATTTTATCATGTATTATTAACGGGCACCTCCGACATACTCTATCTACTAACACCGTTTGTCCCAAAGGGCTAGACACTTCTATAGAAACTTTAGACATTTCAGATTCTAATTTTCCCGATTCGACTAGTTTTGAATTTATATATGAGTGTGACGAACCCGGATCAATTAAAGCATAAATAGGCTCAGAATATAATAAAAATATACCTGTAACAACATCATGTGCATCGCCCTCCTCACGGGTCCGGACTACATACGCTCTGGCCGGCGCTCTGGCCTCTGACTGTTGTGTAGCTATATCGCTGTTTCTTCTGACACCTCCACCTCTAGACACAGAACCCGAACCACCCCTACTAGATCCTCTGCCACGAACAGTAGGTACTGATCTTTGAGATGTTGCAGGTGTGGTACTTTCACCTTTCGGACAATCTCGGATAAAATGATCTGTAGCCCCACATCGAAAACATCGTCGAGTTATCCTCCAACATTCACCTAAATGTTTCTTTCCGCAGTGCTCACGATGCGGAATTTCTATACTTGGGGATGGACCTCTCACACTACTAGTAGAGACCATCATCTGCTTTACCTCTGCTTCTACCACCTGCATGCAAGTAAATCGGATCTCCAATCACTTCTTGATTCTCTGAATCTCTTCTTGGTAATGGATTAGAACTAGTAGTTCCCATACGTTTCCCAAATGATTTACCCATTTCGATTTTTATCCGGGCCCAATACTTGTTCTATCATTTTGCTCGCTCAACGGATCAACAAGTTCGATGAATTCGAGACTTACCAATTGAATCTTGATTTCATCTCGCAGTCCCCGTAGAAAGCGTTTACAACTATCAGCCTCGGTTGGAACATATTCTAAAGCATACCTGCTCAATCTAGAGAACTCTCGCTCATAATCCAGTACTGACATATTCCCCTGTTTCAACACTAAAAACTCTTGCTTTTTCTCTTCGATGTACAATTCCCCAATATACTTCTTCTGAAATTCTTTTTGAAACAAGTCCCAAGTTACCTGATCATCCGGCAAATGTCTAACCACAGATTCCCACCAGAGATACGCTTCTCCTTGTAACAGTGATACAGCACATATCAGACTTTCTCGGGGGGTGCAGTCTAATTGTTGCAAAACTCTTTTTGTTGTTTCTATCCAATTTTCAGCAACGGATGGATCAGCTCCTTTTAATCCCTGAAATTCCGTGGCACCATATTTTCGTAGCTCTTTAATCGGGGCCTGTCTCGATGGTAGAGGTACAGATGTAGTAGCGGTATAGTTCTCACTATTTGTCAGTAATGCATCGGCTATATCTCTTAACAGCTTGTGAGGCATTTCTTTCTCTCCCTACGTTAGGAAATTGATTATCTAACGGATTCACACTAGGTGTAGCAGATTCAGTTTCTTCTAATTCTCGACTTCCAGTATACATTTCCTGTTCAACATTATCCATTCTTTCATCTGACATTTTATCTATAAAACAAAATCAAATAAATATATTAGCATCCAAAACAAATCCCGACTCAATTTCGACTCGACAGTGGCATGTACTTCTAAACTCCCTTCCGAGCCCATTTTAGCCCAAGAACCGGCTAAACCTGATAGCTCTGATACTAACAATTGTAACACCCCCTAACCCCAAATCGTTACCGGAACGAGGTTATGAGGCATTACCAGACGTATCAGACAACTTACGAATAATTTACAATTAATATAACTTTCATAGTATAATATAATAATTAAGTCCCTATCTTGAACTCTTGAAGTTCAAACATGTATTAAAAGTAGAACGGGACTTGTTCTGAGTATTCCAAATTTTTTTTTTATAAAATTTCAGCAACATTTCTCGCTTATTTTTACCCTAAGCCTCCTGCAAATTTCAAACCAATACAACCAACACCAATATTTCACATTCATATACTAATATTTATATTATTAATAAAATTTTAATTTAATAACTATCATAGCATCATTCAAATTGATTAAAAACTTCATTCATTTAACAACTTAATGTTCATATATCAAAATATCATGTACTTTCCTTATCATTTCATTTAACCATCTAAATTTTATCATTCATCCTTCACTACCCAAAGTAATATACATATTCAAGTGACTAAATAACACCTATGTACATGCCACCTTTACCCAAAAGAAAAATATACATCACCAAGTTTGTGTTGGGGTCGGGATTGTTCGGATGTTTGTGCGGGACACTTGACTTCTACTAACTGCGCATGGAAACAACCGTCTGACGAGTATGGATATACTCAGTGGTATTACTATAAACCAAGACTATTTAACATTAATAAATTACAAACATCAACCATATTTTTAATAATTATTTTCGAACTTATTTCACTAAGACGGAGGCCCTATAACTCACTTTTCCGGTGCCCGTGAATTTCAGGTCATTACATGTTAGTAGTAAAATTTTGCTACTATTCTCTATGCATAAAGCTGTAGATTTAGTTTATATTTTCCAATCGAATCATTTTTTTCTGTACTTTTTAGATTTCAAAATTTTAATCTTGACGTAAAATCTATCAGTTAGCTTCTTCTTTTTTTTTTTTTTCCGAATAATTTGTGAAAATTACTAGTCAATTGATAAGACGCATGTGATGATATGTTTGTTTCATTAATAGAATTTAGTGAAATTATTAACTACCGCATTAAAATTTTAAAAATATAGGGATTAAATTAAAGTTGAAAGGCAAACAGCAAAATTCAACCATTAAAAAACTAAATTGGATGTTTTTGAAGCACTTACTCGTTTGATAGTGGGTGAAACTATGAAAGCTAAGTGTTGTAGGATTTTTCTATAATACTAATTTGGTTGTTTTTATGATGTTCTTGGGATATGTCCCTGTTGGGAATAGGAAACTATGAAAAGGCTAAATTCATAAAAGGATTCTTCAACTTCATTATATTTACAACTCTTTAACTTCTAGTTTATACTTTATTAAATCCTTAATATTGTTGCACTGGGATTTTGGGTGGGAAGGGAATGTATTATATTCCTATTTAAAGGTTAAGGATGTTTAAAATTTTTTAATTTATGTTTAAAACAAAGTCTTTACATAAAAAATTTCACTTGAAAATTAACGGTTTTTTAAGTGTGAAAATTCATAATAATGAACAAAAAAATTCAAAGATATTTAAAACATTTTAATAACTATAATGGGTTCTAGCCCATCCACTATGTCCTAAAAAAACCATGGAAATATTTTCAAGCTTGATATGATTCCCTTTTTAACATTGTGTTATATGCATTAGGGTAAATTGCAATAGTAGTCACTTAACTTTTCTTTCCTATTTATCTAATTATAAAAACTTACAAAATATTCATCCAATTATTAAAAAAAAATTTTTTGGTCACCATCTAGCTAAAAGCAATAGCTTTTAAAATTGGCATAATAGTAACTTTAACCCTCAACATTTAACATTGTATAATTTGGTCTTTTTTATAGTTTTGTTTTTCTTTGTAACCCTTTCACCTAAAAACTTAAAAAAATAAATTTATCCGCTAAATTTGATTGAAAATATACCAAAAAATTAGAAACACCAAAAAATTCAAGATAATAATTTTTATTTTTTTCGCATAATGTGTAAACGTTGAGAGTTATTTTTTTAGAATCAAGACTAAATTGACATAATTTATAAATGTTAAAGGTTAAAGTTATTATTATATCAATTTTAAAAGCTGTCACCTTCAACTAACTGGTGACCAAAAAAAGACAAAATTAAATAGTTTATAGTTTTTAAGGTATTAAATTAAATTTTTATCATTTTGAGAAATTCAAATGTAATTTTACCTATAAATCATAAGGAGGAGCCGGCCCAAAACTAAAAATTCACTCCACGATGAGTAACATCCACATCTCGACCTTGAATAAAACCTAGACCATGTATGATAAACCAAATTATTCTGTTTAATAAGATTACATTTTTTCTGTCATCCAACAGTAACCAAAGTTAAAACTAGTTTTTAAGTACTCTAACACAGATTCAAAATGAAATCTAGCATCTTAGATTAGGCCCTGGATCCACACCAAGCTGGTTACAATAATCGATATAGTACTCGACCCGTCGCTCAACGGTGGCTGGGTTTCCACCATCGCACTCCAGAGCTCCATTAATGGCACGAATGGTTGCCCCGAACCCTTGGCTTATCACTGGTTGAACAGAGTTCACCCAATACCAGACGGCGGTCTTGAAGGAGATAACAGGGTCGGTGGCGACGGTTTCAGGCGAGTTTAGTCCATCGAAACCGATACTCTCACCAGCTGGTCCGTAGTTGAAATTCCAGGATAGTTGGATTGGTCCTCGGCCATAGTAGCCTTTGTTAGGGTTGCATGGATATTTTGTGTTGGCTTCATCACAGTAGTCTCTAGAGGCCCCGTTTATCTCTTCTATGTAGCAGAAATCTGTATCCACAAAATGATTTTGCTGCTTAATTACCATGAAACAAGCTTATGCTGTGAATGTATATAGGAAGTCCCTCATCAAATTAATTTCTTTTATCATTAAATAGATTAATTTAATCAACATATTATTAAAAAGAATCAAATACGAAGTTACGAACTAAACTAAAACAAAATTAGCATTTACTATTTAAAAATAAGATTAAAATTATTTTTTTAAAACAAAATATTTGTTCAACTTCAAACAAAATATTTGTTTGCAAAATCATAAGAAGCTTTCGTAAATAACTTTGTTAAATAGTAAATAATGTTTTTTAAACTGTAATTATTAATTCTGTTTCAGTCTGGCCTTATTTACTTCTTTTTATTAATGAAAGGATTAAATTAATCCATTTAATTATCGAGGGACTAATCTGATCCAACTTTAACATTTTAAAATTTTAAAATATTTTAATTAAAACCTACAAAAGTTTTAAAAATTTAATTAAACCCTTTAAAACCTATGAAAATTCTCATTAATTTCCTGAATTTATAAAATTAATTAGACCCTATATTTTAATGAAAATCCTAATTAGACTTTTAAATTTATAATAAAAATTAATTAAGCCCAAACCTTCATGCATGTTCCACCACTAAAAAGCTTAAACGACTTAGTTTTCATCTTGAATCAGGATTAAATTTAAAAAATGAAATTCAATCCAACTCAAGTAGAGTTTAGAGCCTTGAATTTCAAGTGAAGCTGGAGCTTCTTACAAGCCAGCTCAACTAGTCTGGACTCTACGGCAACACAGCACTTCATACATACATGCATGCAAAGCATTAAATCCTCCAAAGTAAACTCAATCATAAGAAGAAAAAAACAAAGAGAGAAGGAGCTTACGTCCAGTTTCGTGCGTGACATGCGCAAAGAAAGCTGCAATTTCACGATTAGAATCATCAACAGTTCCAATCCTTCCGAACTGAGGATAAGGACCCAATGCTTCAAGAAACGCCGATCTCGTGTAAAAATTCTTCCCTTCACAACTGTCTTCCGCAACATCCAATATCCCATTAAAGAACTCCGGTGTAACAATATCCGCCACCGAAACATTGTTCAGAGCTGGCGGCGGATTACAAGGACCCTGTTGACACCCAGTGCCGCAATAATCATCGCCGGTTCCGCAATACCCCCAACGGCTACAACATAAACCTTCTGCACAACCACAGTTTTGAGCCTTTACCGCCGTTGCTCCGGCGGAAATAATCGCTGCCAGAAGAATGGTAAGTAAACCTTTCCTCATATTGGGCTCTTTGGCGAAGTGAAGAATGGAAGGGGTGATAGTGTGTGGATGGAGAATAATGGCGTGGGATGGATCGATATTTATAGCGTTTTTAAATGGGCGGCGTTTGAAAACTGAAAAGTCAAACATTTGAGATGCAGTGTTTCCAGAAATGGCCGTGGCGTGGGTGAGTGGTCTGACTTTGACTTTGTGCGCGTATCTATGCTTTTCGCTAGTATGAATGATACGACGAGGAATTGAGGATTAACACCACTAAAAAGTACTTTTTTGAGTTATTCAACTCCATCATCCATCTTTGACTCAGAAATCTTGTTTAAGTTCATTAAATTTGTTTACATAATAATTAAATTTATGTATAATGCGTGCACTCAATTAATTAATTTTTTTACAATCTATATATGTAATAAAATAATATCAAAATTCATTCTATGGAAAGAATATAAGCACAATCATATTGATTGCTAAAAGGGATATGTGTAGGCATGATGGTTAGATTTTAATGGAGTTTATAATTTTAGATTAGAATCTAAAAAAATAGAGAATTTTTTAATTTTTAATTATTTTACTAAGGCTATTTTAATATTTAAGCCAAATTAAAACAATAAAAAATAAAAAAGCACATATTTGTAGAAAAGTCATTTCCATTAAATATTTGGAGAGATTGAGTTAAGACGATAACACCGTCACAATTAATGACGAGGGCCTATATATATATATATATATTTGGTGGTCCAAATTATTTGCTATCTAACCATGGAATTATTTGGTGCTGAAGGTTTGTTATTTAAAAAAGTCATATCTGTTTATCATTGTCAAACTCAACCCTCCAAAATTATCATGTCAAAATATTCTGTTCGTTTAATTTATTTTTAAGACACCAATTATATATATTAAATTTAAAAACATACTATAAAATTATTATAAAAAATTATGTAGTGTTTAAGAAAGTCACCTAATAATTAGATTCGAGTGTAATTGCTTATAATTATAAAAGGGAATCAACTATTATAATTAGTGAGTCTCATTGAATTGAGTATAATGGGAATACCCTGATTACACTTTTCAATTCTTAAAGGAAAGTGAGAATTAGAATATTTATATAGATAATTACACCCAAATTTAATTTTTTTATAAATATTTTTTTTATAAAAATTATGTATTTAAAATATAATTCTTCATATAAACAAAACATCATGTAATTTTAAAAATTATTTTAAACACTTTAAAAAAATAGTAGTGAAGCTTTTGACTCAATGACAAGATTGAAAATTGTGAGATTTTTTTTTAAAGAAGTTCAAATTCTCACCTTATGTAAATTGTGAGTTTTCTTGTATTTTTTTTCTATTTATAGTTAGTTTGAGTTTAAATAGTTGTTGAGTTATTTAATGCAATTTTTGTAGTGATTTATTGTGATTGTTGTAACTTTAAAAAAAAAATGGTCATAATTATAATTGTCATATTTTGTAATTGTTGTGGGGAGATTGACTACTTTTATTGAAGTCTTTGAAGTATTATATGTTATAGGCCAATTTGGCCCACTTACATTTTTAAACCCATAACCCAATACTTAAACCTTCAAACCCATTACAATTAAACCTTTACAACCAGACCCAAACCCCTAAACCCAAGACCCAATAATACAACTCAATTACAACCTTACCCAAACCCACTTACAACCAATCAGCCCAAATAATACCCAAAACCCGGTTGGCCCACTAAAACCCTAACCTACCCCACCCACGTTCACCTACTTGCTTCTGCCACCGGTCACGTCTGCTACCAACTGCTCTGCAAGCACCACCACTCACCTACAAAGAAGAGACAAATAATAATAGAAAATTATATGTGATTTGGCTTTAAAAAGCCCGAACTGAAATCAAAACAGGGGGGATTTTCCTTGATAAAAAAATACAAAGAGAAAGAACATTCGGCAACTTCAAACAAAGATGTAAAAAAGGTATTCTATTTTTAAGCAAAAAGAGCAATCCAGTAGAGATCCAAGTGAAAAAAACAGCACACAATCAAACTCTAAACATTGCAAATCGGAGAACTGAAAGATAAATCTAAGGTATTTTTAAAATCACATTTTAGTTCATTTTTTGGGACCTATTTTTTCCACATACATATATATTGAAATATATAAAAAAATAAAAAGAAAAAATTTGAAAATTTTTTTTACCTCTCCACTGATGGGCGTGCACATGGCGACGACCAATCAATGGACGACGGTGGTGGCTCCCCACCGGAAATCGCCTCTCCTTTTCCTCTCCCTCTTTTTTTTTTTGATCTTGTTTCAAATGAATTATTTTGGGCTTTTTAGGTTATTTATACGGGTCGAAAACGACACCGTTTAGGTCTTAAAACCCAGGGTACAAAACGACGTCGTTTTGCCCTAGGTCGGACCGATCCGACCCGACCCGCTAGAAGATCCGCTTGTTTTTAAATCAATAGGCTATTTGCGCAATCGGCCCTTCCGCTTTTTCATGCATTTACAATTAAGTTTTTTTACGTTTTAATTTGGCCCCAGAATTTTTCATGGTTTTCAATTTAGTCCCCCGTGCTGCGCTGCATTTTGACAAAAGGGTTTATTGTGCTTTTAGCCCCTCCAGGTTAGGCATGTGTTGTAATTTCGTCCTTTTCTTTTGTTTTTACTTCAAATCAACCCCAAAACTTCGTTTCTTATTCAATTTTAGTCCCCTTAATTTATTTTCATTTATTTACTGTTAAATTAATTAACTTTGATATTTTCTATTATTATATTCACCATTATTTATTATTATTATTATTATTATTAGTTTATGTCTTATTATATATGTATATATCTATAATACGTATCTATACTTAATATATTTGTATATACTTATGTAATATTGTTACTAGTGTTTTTTTATTTTAATATGTATACATTACGTAAATATTTTAGTATTATACGTATATATATTTTTCATATATTATGTACATGTGTTTTTAATATTATACTTTATATATCATTATGTATATTTTTAATATGTATATATTTGTGAAAGTATTATCAATAGTTTTTATTATTATTATTAGTTTCAAAATGTATGTATTGTATTTATATTTTAATACTACGTTATATATGTTTTTGTATTATGTATATATTTTAAATATTATATACTAAGTATTTTTAATATCTTTATTATTTATACCCATATACATATATCTCTACATAGTGTATTAATATATATTGTTATTATTACTAATGCATACGTATATATCATATATGTTCTATATATATATTACGAGCATGTATTTTCAATATTATTAGTTATATTTTTGTATATATTACTCTATGTACATATTTCCATATTATCCCATGTATATATATTTTTAAATTCTATTATATGTATATGTTTATTTTTTTATACCATATTGTATATATATAGTATTATACTTGTTTTATTCCTACTACATTTATCATTAATATTTGCACGTATATATTTTATTCTTGTATACATATTCTATATATAGTTTTATCTTCATATGTTATTATATTTATTATTTTCCATATTGTCACTTGCGATCTTAATATTATTATATGTTATTTGGTGTACACGTATCATTTTATTGTTACTATTTTTACTATTATTATTAGTATATGTCTGTTATATATGTTCATTTTTAAATACATTATATATATACATATTACGTACATACTCTTAGTATTGTCATTACGTATGCATATTCATGGTTTCTTTCATGTTTAATTCTAGTATTACGTTTAATATCTCATACATTTTTACCGTTTTTAAAATTATCATCTCATTTATTATTCGCTTCAATATATTTCTAGCTCTGTCACTTATTTATTTTACATTATTTCGAAAATCATATTCTTGTTTCCTAATTAATTTCAATAATCAAGGCAACGTACCGATTTAACATTAAGTCATCGATTTCATCGCTATGTTGGGTGAACATCAATCGACTCATGTTAAAACGGTATGACCTCCTCGAAAATAAAAAAAATCAAAATTTCTTGTGTTTTAATCGGGTCACGAATAAATGTTAAATTGAACTCGTATTTTTTGAAAATCAAGACAACACATGTTTATAAGATACCAATTTTGGGCGTCGCGAGGGTGCTAATACCTTCCTCGCGCGTAACCGACTCCCGAACCCTAATTTTCTCTGGAATTTCACCTAAACCTAAATTCAGCCTTCTATTGTAAAAAAAGAGATCTAATAGGTGTCTCGATCACACCTAGTAAAAAGGATCGGTGGCGACTCCCTTTCATTTAAAAATCAAATGCTTAATAAATCACCACAATTAGCGACTAAGCTAAAATTTTTACATCGCTACATTATACGTTGGGAATCAATAGACCTTTTAATGAGTCGGTTATCTTTAATCGATGTTTTGTCTCTTAACTTTATGAATAGCCCTAGTACTTGCGGGTGCTTGAAGATGTAGTGGAATCAAAAGAGTGAAAGCCCCTCGTCAAATCGGACCATGCATGATGACTTGATAAAGTGGTAGCATACTTGACTCATGTTGCCATTTAAGGGCATGAGTTCAAACCTTACCAAGGATGAATGCTCATGTCCCATTGATAGGTAGTAATGTATCACAATTCAATCCGACGAGATACTTTAAACCTGTCATTTCTTTAGTCAACCTCAAGCACTTGAGCTCTCTACCAAGTCAAGAAAATATTTTGAAGAATTTTCCAAAATAATAAAATAAAATTAACCTCCTTTCTTAATGACACAAAACTAAAAGAGAATCACGATCACAGCAGCCAAACACTTATTACATCCACAGATATCAAATTTCTGCCGAACATCCGCATCTCGACCTTGTATAAAACCTAGACCATGTATGATAAACCAAATTATCTGTATTATTAAATTAAACTGCAATCCATTCATATAAGATTAACACTTTCTTCTTTCATCCAACTGTAAGCAAACTAAAAACTAGTTTTTCAAGTACTCAACACAGATTCAAAGTGAAATCTAGCATCTTAGATTAGGCCCTGGATCCACACCAAGCTGGTTACAATAATCGATATAGTACTCGACCCGTCGCTCAACGGTGGCTGGGTTTGCACCATCGCACTCCAGAGTGATAGAGCTAAGGGTTAGCAGTTAGTTAGTTAGTCTGTTAACAGCTACAGTTAGTCTGTTAGTATTAGTTAGTACTTAAAGTCTTCTTCTCCATTGTATTAAATACGTGAGTTTTATTCATAAATGAATATGGAAGTACGATCTTTTCATGGTATCAAGAGCTATAATTTTTTTTTTACGATTCTGGTTAGTAAGGTTTTCTCATGAGCACTACACTATCTTCCAACACAGAAGGGGCATTCCCTTCACATGGTCAGCAATCTTCTTGTTTGTCGAATATACAGTACTTCTCCAAACATGAGACAGTCAAGCTTGGTGAAAGTAATTTCTTGCGGTGGAAGCATCAGATTTTACTAATTCTTGAAGGGTATGAACTTGAAGGGTTTGTACTAGGCACGATCTCTGTTCCTGAACCTTTTGTTTCTGGAGCTGATGGGCAACTCGTGGCTAATCCGTTGTCTCTTCTTCATAAGAAGCAGGATAAGTTCCTTGCTTCTTGGCTGCTATCTACAGTTACAGATGAAGTCCTTGTGCACCTCACGATGGCCAAGACAAGTTTTGATGTCTGGACAGCTATTGAGCGAAGGTTTGGTGCTAAGTCGACTGTCAAGATTTCGAGCATGCGTCATGCTCTGTATTCTATCAAGAAAGCCAATCTTTCGATCAAAGATTATCTGGCCAAAGTAAAGAATTTAAGTGATGCTCTTATTGCTGCTGGGAGTCATATCTCTGAGCAAGAACAGGTCAGTGTTGTTTTAGCTGGTCTCTCAATGGAGTATGAATCAATTCGTATATTTGCATCAGCTACTCCTATGTCTCTTGATCTCTTGACTGAGATGTTGCTTGATTGTGAGAAACGACAAATAGATCTCTTAACAGAGGCATCTCTGCAAGCAAATATGGTTTCTAATTCGAAGCATGATCCTGTTGATCATTCGAAACATGTTGAGTCTTCAGAAAGTCATTTGCGAGAATATAAACCTGGTTATCGGAGCAATGGTCGAGGCTGGTCTCGCAGCAAGGGTCGTACAAATGGTCGTGGGTGGTCTAACTCAAGGCCGCAATGCCAATTGTGTGGGAAAATTGGGCATTTGGTTCAGACTTGTTACCACCGGTTTGATGAAACATATTCGGGGGTTGGTTCTCGACAGTCAGTTTCGGTCAACTATCATCAAGTTGAGGGTCATGATGTTTCCTCTATGCCTTCGTGTAGTCACTGCTGTACGTCGACCAAGTCCTCGTTCTCTCATCCGTCTTCTCGCTCTTCTGATCAAGTTTGGTATCCGGACTCTGGGGCGACAAATCATGTAACTCCAGATGTGACTTCCCTCTCGAGTGTTGCTCCTTATACAGGTACGAATCATGTTTCTATGGGCAATGGTGTTTCTGTTCCTATTGCTAATGTAGGTACAACTCATATGAAGGCTGGTACTCGGCTTTTGCATCTGTAAAATGTTCTTCATGTACCTAACGTCTGCAAAAACCTACTGTCAGTTGGGCAATTTGCTAGGGATAATGCAGTATATTTTGAGTTTCATCCTTTCATGTGTTTTGTGAAGGATATACAGACAAGGAACACGCTTCTAGTGGGCCACATGCATGAGGGACTTTATCGGTTTGATGTTTCTAAACAATCTCTTCCTGGTACTAGCGTTGCTTCTCAATCTGTTTCAGCTCACCTATGTACTGCGCAGCATTCTTCTCCTACAGAGTTGTGGCACCGACGGCTTGGACACCCGTGTTCTAGTGTTCTTGGTGTTGTTTTACGTAACTGTAACATTTCTTTCAATAAAAATGTTGTCTCGTCTGTTTGTTCTGCTTGTCAAATAGGCAAAGCACATAAGCTTCCTTTCAGTCCATCTCAAACTGTGTACTCTACACCATTTGAATTAGTGGTATCTGATGTTTGGGGTCCTTCTCATATAAAATCGAATGGATTTCTTTACTATGTTACATTTGTTGATATGCACAGTCGCTATACATGGATTTATTTTCTTAAGTCCAAGGCTGAGGTTTTGCAATGTTTTCTTCAGTTCAAGCAAATGGTATCTGTTCAGTTTGGTTGTACCATCAAGAGTCTTCAATCTGACTGGGGTGGAGAGTATCAGTCACTATCCAGAGAACTTGCTCGTCATGGAATTCAGCATCGAGTCACTTGTCCCCACACTTCCGAACAGAATGGGGTGGCTGAGAGGAAGCATAGGCAAGTTGTGGATATGGGGTTGACCCTTATGGCTCAAGCTAGCTTGCCCTTGGACCTCTGGTACTACGCTTTTGCCCATAGTGTTCATCTTATTAATAGGCTACCAACGCCTGTTTTACACAAGCGGAGTCCGTATGAAGTCCTGTATCAAGACAGACCGTCCTACTCATATCTCAAGGTTCTTGGTTGTGCGTGTTATCCATGCTTAAGGCCTTATCATCGCCATAAGTTACAGTTTCGGTCTGCTCAGTGTGTGTTTCTTGGTGTTGGGATGAATCAAAAGGGTTATAAATGTCTTGACAGCAGCGGTCGAGTTTTTATCTCCAGGCATGTTACTTTTGATGAGTCATTATTTCCCTTTCAAAAAGGGTTTTCCCTCGAAACCTCATCACCAGTTGACAAGTCAGCTCGTTGTCAGTTGCATTTTCCAGTGGTGGAAGCTGAACCTGTGTCTGTTCCTGTTGTGTCTTTGTCTTTACCTTCACCAATGTCTTCTCATGAAAATCATAATGGGCAGTCCTCCTCAGCCATGGAGGCTTCTACTCCCCTTTCAGTTGCACAGAGTTCTTCTACGCCAGTTGCGTTAGAATCTTTATCTGCTTCTCCTATACAAAGCGTGCATCTTCTTCCTAATGCTCATCCAATGCGCATAAGATCTAAAAGTGGGATATTCAAGCCCAAATTATTCACTTCAGTTTTGGGAGAAGAGGAACCTACTTCTATTACAGCTGCTCTTCAACATCCGGCCTGGTCTGCAGCTGCTCACGCTGAGTATGCTGCGTTGCTTGCTAACCATACATGGGATATTGTGCCTCGCCTACGGGGAAGGAGAGCGTTGGGATGTAAATGGATTTTTAAGCTCAAGCGCAATGCTGGTGGTTCTATTGCACGGTATAAGGGTCGCTTAGTAGTGAAAGGCTATCTACAAGAGGCTGGGGTGGACTTTCAGGAAACTTTCAGCCCGGTTGTTAAACCAACCACCATTCGGGTTGTCCTGGCTCTTGCAGTCTCAATGGGTTGGTCCCTTAGGCAGGTAGACATTAACAATGCCTTCCTCAATGGCGATCTTCAGGAGGAAATCTATATGGTACAGCCCCCAGGGTTTGAGCAACAAGGGCATGATGGACAGCAGCTGGTATGTCGCTTAAGAAAAGCCCTCTATGGTCTCAAGCAAGCACCTAGGGCCTGGTTTCATAAATTAAAGGATTTTTTGTTAGCTACTGGTTTTGTAGCTTCCAAGGCCGACAACTCTCTTTTTGTTCAACGTTCAGGATCACAGTTACTGTTTGTGCTCGTATATGTCGACGATATTATAGTAACTGGGAATAACTCTGAGGTCATTGATGGGTTCATTCGAAAACTTGATGCTCAGTTCTCCTTGAAGGATCTTGGTCGCCTAAACTATTTTCTTGGTATAGAGGTTCAGTATACGTCCACTGGGGTTTCACTTAATCAACGAAAGTATATTAGTGATCTTTTGAGGAAAGCTTCTATGGAAAAGTCAAATCTTTGCACCAACACCTATGGTAACAACGGCCCAACCGTCACCATACAGTACTCCTGCTGCGATGCTCATCTTCTGAAGCTTAGTAGGGGCATTGCGGTATGTTGTCATTCTGCGACCAGACATAGCCTATCTGCCATCAACAAAGTGTGTCAATTTATGCATCAACCACAGGATATACATTTTAGAGCGATCAAAGGATATCGCTACTACTTGCATGGTACGCCGGATTATGGTCTTGTCTTTACAAAGGCCTCAAAACTCATGCTCGAAGGATTCTCAGATGCTAGTTGGGGGTCTGATGTCGATGATCGGAGATCCACATCAGGCTACTGTGTATTTCTTGGTGGTAATCCGGTGTCTTGGAGCTCAAAGAAACAACCGGTGGTATCTCGCTCTCTGCGGAGTTTTTGAATATAGGAGTCTCGCTCATATTGTTACCGAGATGGTGCCGATTCGGTCTTTACTAGCCGAGCTCGATGTTACTTCCCGAGGCAAGGCTCTTGTATGGTGTGATAGTTCCGTTGCTGTTGCTGTTGCAGGAAATCCAGTTCTACACTCAAAGTTTAAACACGTCGAGCTAGATCTTTTCTTTGTAAGGGAGAAAGTAGCACAAGGGTTGTTTCAGATTGGACATGTTCCAGACAAGAACAGGTTGCAGATATATTGACAAAACCATTATCAGCAAATCAACACAAAAAGTTTACAAGTCAGCTTCGAGTTTCAATCAATAAAAAAGGAAATATGGAGAGGATTTTGACAAGTTCGGGGCATGATAGAGCTAAGGGTTAGCAGTTAGTTAGTTAGTCCATTAATGTACTTCTGATTAGTCCATTAGTATTAGTTAGTACTTAAAGTCTTCTTCTCCATTGTATTAAATACGTGAGTTTTATTCATAAATGAATATGGAAGTACGATCTTTTCACAGAGCTCCATTAATGGCACGAATGGTTGCCCCGAACCCTTGGCTTATCACTGGTTGAACAAAGTTGACCCAATACCAGATGGCAGTCTTGAAGGAGATAACTGGGTCGGTGGCGACGGTTTCAGGCGAGTTTAGTCCATCGAACCCGATGTTCTCGCCGGCTGGTCCGTAGTTGAAATTCCAGGATAGTTGGATTGGTCCTCGGCCGTAGTAGCCTTTGTTAGGGTTGCATGGATATCGATCGTTGTTTTGATCACAGTAGTCTCTAGAGGCGCCGTTTATCTCTTCTATGTAGCAAAAATCTGCATCATTTTGCTCCTTATTACTATGAAATAATGATGAAACAAGCATACACTCATGTAGATAAAAATCCTTTGTAAATTATTCAAGATTTAGAAAGTTGAATTCTAATATCCAAAGATTAGTTCTTGAATTTAATTGAGTATATATATTTGTTTATTTTTAATTAATATTTACAAGAATTTAATCTGAAATTTTACCAGATAAAAGTAGCTGATTCAAATCTAACAGAGAGCTTAAGGGCGGAATGTAAGAGCAATTACCCCTTCAAAAATTCAGAAATTAGTAATTAAGCTATTTAAAATCTTAAAATATTTTTAATTAAGTTTCACAAAAGTTTTAAAATTTTTAGTTAAATCCTTAAATTTTTTTAATTAGACTCTAATGTTTTTTAAAATTTTCATTCAACACTAAATTCTTTTTGAAAGATCTTAATTAACCCCAAAACTTAATGCAATAGTCCACTTGATTCTTATCTGGAATCCAGACCAAATTTTAAAAATGAAATTTGATTGAATTAGAGAGAAATTCAAATCAATCTCAATTGTCTTAAAATTTCAGTTCCATTAGTCTCGATTCCACTCTACGTACGGCAACGTAACTCTTCCTACATGCATGCAAAGTATTAAATCCTCCCATGTAAACTCAATTATAAGAAAAATATAAAATAAAGAGAGAAGGAGCTTACGTCCAGTTTCGTGCGTGACTTGCGCAAAAAAAGCTGCAATTTCACGATTGGAATCATCAACAGTTCCAATTCTTCCGAACTGAGGATAAGGACTCAATGCTTCAAGAAACGCCGATCTCGTGTAAAACTTCTTCCCTTCACAAGTCTCTTCCGCAACATCCAATATCCCATTAAAGAACTCCGGTGTAACAATATCCGCCACCGAAACATTGTTCAAAGCTGGCGGGGCATTACAAGGACCCTGTTGACACCCTGTGCCGCAATAGTCATCGCCGGTTCCGCAATACCCCCAACGGCTACAACATAAACCTTCTGCACAACCACAGTTTTGAGACTTTACCGCCGTTGCTCCGGCGGCAATAATCGCTGCTAGAAGAATGGTCAGTAAACGTTTCCTCATATTGGAAAAATAATGAATAATTTTTATTTTTATTTTTTGTTTTTTTTTGTTCTTCGAAGTGAAGAATGAAGGGATAATAGTGTGTGGATGGAGAATAATGGCGTGAGATGAATTGATATTTATAGAGTTTTTAAACGTATGGCGAATGAAAAAATTGCAATTCTAGCTTCAGCTTTATTAAAAAAATATTAGTAAAAACTTTTACCATAGTACTTTACCAGAGTTTCCAGAAAGGGACGTGGGATGGGTCTGACTTCGACCTTATTTGGGTACCATACATTTCATTTTTAAATGTAACGATTGAATCAGATCATTGATTTATTAATTTAAATAATTTAATGTTTTTTAGTTAGTCTGGACCCGTAATTTATTTTCCAATATTATTCTCTAAATTAATACCTTCACTTATTCTTAATCCAACGAATACATCCGGTCTTACTCAAATATGGTGGATGCTTTTCGCTGATATGAATGATATTACAAACTGTGACTTAATGTTGCTAAATGTTGTTATGAATTATTCAAACTATTATCCATCTCGGAGTCAAAAAATTTGTTCAAGTTGATTAAATTTCTTGACCAAATAATTAATTTTACAATTTATATGCAATAAAAGTATAGTTTCGGACAATAAAACAATTAAAAATATATGTGATTATACAAAATAAAATAGATTAAATGATGTTTATTTAGTTGAAATGATAAAGTTGAATGTTTGATAATATAATTTATATTGTGAAAATTCGATTTTTGATAAATTTCCAATTGAGCTGAGACGGTTGATGGATGTCATTAACTTATTTAAAGATTTTATTACACTAGTAGAGACAACTTAATTAATATGAAAATTCTTAACTTAATGAACCCCGTCTATTAGCCTGATGGCTAGTGTGTTCACCAACCTAAATGTGACCTAAGTTTGAATCGCGCTAGTCAAGTTACTATTAGGGTTTTGTCCTTCTCTTATAATTCACTAAAAAAAATTCTTACCTTAATAATAAAACGTTTGCAATTTGCATGGTGAAAGATTAACTAAAATCAATTAATAATTTGCCTAATTAAGAGGTTAAAGTTAAAACTAAGTTGATATTATGGTTTGGCAAATTCAATTTATGAAGTAATTACTAATCCATCTTAAATGTTGTTTTTGTCCATAAATTTTTTAGAGTGGTGCTTCAAAATTATAGGAAAATATAATTATTACGTTGGTAATTACACACTTATAATTATAGGAAATTTTATTTTCTAATCGTAAGGCTCGTCACCCATGAAGATAATGATGTCAAATGTAAAGTTTTTGATAAAATTGCTTGATGGAACTGATCATTTTAACAAATGGTAAGGCGAGATGTTAAACACTTTGTTTCAACAAAATCTAGATAAAAAAGAAAAATTCGACAATATGAAAGAAAAAGAAGGAAATACTATCAATTAATTGACATGTCAAGGTTTAGATCCTAATTTTTTTTTTAATTTTATAATAAAACATAATTTAAATCATTAAAATAAAAATTATAAATTTATATAGGTTATTAAGTAACCCCATTTAATATTCAACTATCAAATTTTCAGAAAATAAATATAGTCAACTATCTGCAGCAATTCTGAAAACATTTATGAAACTATGTTCCCCCTCCCGAAATTCAAAATGCCCATTGTACCACGGTGGACTAAATTATTTTTTGTGACCCTTAATAAATTAATTTGGGATTATAATATTTTACCCTAAATTTCTGTAATGTTTCAATACTCAAAATGTAACAAAACGAAAACCTATTAATTTAATGGCCTCAAATTATAAGTACGCAGGTGGAACTTTTAGAAAATTAGTTGGAAAACCTCAAAATTTCAATCCACTATTAAAATATTTAATTTTAAAAAGTTTAAATTAAAAAATTAATAGTTTAGTATTTAAAATAGAATAGAGTTAATAGTTTAATGATTATTTTTAGACTTTACTTTTTTTAGCATAATGATTTTTTTTGTCTTCCAACTTTATAAAAAAAAATCATTTTAATCCTTCATTTAATTTTTCGCCTCTTTTAACCATTAAATTTGTATTTTTTGTCAAATCACCTAAAAATAGATGGAAAAGTTAACATTTGTTAACTTTGCTGATGTAACATACATGCCACTTGTTATCATTTAAATAATTTTAAATTTTTTTACTAATTTTAATGATTTTTAATTTTTTAAAATAGTTTTTATATATTTTTAAATTTTTAAATTTAAAAATAATTAATTAAATATTGACATGTTATCTGCATGTATGTCATGCCAATAAAGTTAAAAAATATTTAATTTTTTTAATTATTTTGAGATAATTTAATAAAAAACTTAAATTTAAAAATTAAAAAAGAAAAAAAAAAATAACAAATAAATCTCATTTTGCCTTTTTCTAAAGCTGATTCGTAGCTATTTTTTTAAAAAAGAAATTCTTTTCTTCTTGGAATAATAAAGAAAGAGAAGAATGAATTACCCTCCTTTATTCTTTCCTTTAAAGCGGTGAGGGCTCAACCCATTGGCTTAAAGCAAAAGGCTGGCAATGGAATCCATAAAAAAGTCATTTTTTTAATAGAAAATTATTTGATTATTTGAATTTTTTAGATTTTATAATAAAAAAATCTAAATTTCATGTTAAACTTTTGTTTTTTAAATAACGACTAAAACTCTCCTCCCAACTTTTAAATAAGGGAATAATGCATTTCAACGCACTCGAATCAACATTTTCTTACATTGGTAATAATATTAAATGCCGATACCATTTGAACTAAAATTGAATATACATTTCATATTTAAAATTACATGAATTTGTTGATGAATTTTGTTAAATTAAATTTTATAATATTGTAAATTAGATAGAGCTGTTTTGTTAAATTAAATTTATAATAATGTAAATTAATTCGAGCTATTTTAAGATCATTGAAAAAAAGACCAAGAATCCTTAACATAATGTTACGAGATGTTGAGATTTAAATGGAAAAACAGTAAACATAAGGTGGTCCAATCCAAAAGCACAGACAAAGTTATTATAACCAGAAGAATACAAAAGAGAGAATCAAAGGAAATGAAAATAGTCCACAAAACAAATTCCAAGGCATTGCCAATTGCCATTCAATCATATCAATAATGGAAGACATAGACATTGTACTCCATCACTGCATTCCCAGTTTTTAAATCCAATGTTTGAGTCTTGGCCTGAGCATATCCACGTGCAAATCGGAAAATTCCACTACCGCCGACGATAGGCATCTCCCTTACCCTCGAGAACACGGTGTTCCGCCCCAATAGACTAAGGGAACTACCGTTATACTTGCCTTCCATGAAAGCCAAGTTCATTACCATTAATAAACCAACTTCGTCTTGCGCTGCTGATGCATAAATCCCTTGCGCTTTTCCCACGAGCTTGGAGTTGGGGTCAGGTGCGGCCGTCAAAGGGTCATCGGCCATCATGACAACGCCAAAGCCAGTATGGGATTTGTTGGTCGAGGCGGCGCTGGCGACAGGGATAGCGCTTGGGTTTCGTGAGCTAACTATGTCGTGGAAGTAGAAGTGAAGATGGGTGAGCTTCTCTCGCTTGAGACCGAACTTTTTGGGAGACAAAATGTTGGAGAAGGAACCAGTAGAGGCTGCAGAGAAGAAGAGCAGAGTAAAGTGAAAGAAGAAAGTAGAGGAAGATAATTTTGAGAAGGTTTTAGGCATGTTGAAATATACAGAGATTTCGGGACTTTGATGAATGAAGTATAGTCACGGAGAACTAAGATAGGGGACACTTGCAGCATTTATTGAGTTAATGGGGCCGTGGGGCTCATTATGGGGAAAATCTTAATTTACACTTTGTCCTTGCATAAAAGGTAGCATAGTTTTATATTTTCAAGTTTTTGAGAGAAAGTGAACGCACTTAATTTTTTTATATATAATTTTTACTTCATATCTCAAAATTATATATAAAACTTTTATTTAATTTAATACATAAATTTTAATTTGGTATAATTATACATATAAAATTTTGATTGTGGTTCACATGTATATATTAAATTTTAATTTTGATTCAATCATACACCCTTAAAGAATAAATACGTCAACTTTTTCTTATATTATATAATAATAATTATTTTTATATGCAATATATAAATATTTTGAGTTTTATCCCTAATTTTTATATAATTTCTTTTATAATTTTTGTATAGGGAAAATCTGAAACTATACACGAACTCTGGAATAATTTGTAATTTTATACATAAATTTTGATTTGATTTAATTATCACAAATCACTACCATCATTATTGATATGAAATCATTTTACGTATTGCATAGACAAATGATTATACCTATCTAATATAAAAATAAATTGATATATCTATAATAGTGAAAGGGAAAATATTATAAGTTAACTAGTAACGAAACTTGAATAAACGTCCCATAATAGCATTTATTTCTTTAAATGTATAAATTGAATTAAAATCAAAATTTTATATAAACATTGGAATCGCAATCAAAGTTTTATTTATATATTTGAATTACAATCAAAGTTTCATGTGTATAATTGCACAAAATCAAAGTTTATGTATTAAATCACACATTAAATCAAACTTCATATATAATGTTGATATTAATCTGTTTTTGTATAATATTTGTAATTTTATAACATTTTGTAATTTTTTTATATATATTTAAAAATTCTTTAAAATTTTTATAATATTTCAATAATTTCTAGGTTATAATCAAGATATCCACCATTGGCAGCAATGACTAATCCCCTCACCACAGGTGATTTTCGAAGAGGTAAATGTCTAGCCATAAAATGTGTTTCATTCCAATAAACATGGATCAAACCTCCAACCACATAAGAAGTAATTTTCAATAATTTTTAGACTTAAATAAAAAATTTAAAATCAATCAAGCCACCACATCACATTTTTTCCATATCAAACACGTGAACTGTTAAGTCATCATTTTCTTCACCTCAGTTGCTACATCAATCACCATGCCATTACCTGATATTAGAGGTTTTGATGTAAAATTATATTTTAAGAGGGTACATTTTAAAAATTCAATTGATTACAAACTTTTAATTAAGAATTGAGTGTAATTTTCACATAAAAACTGATTTTAAAAATACTTTTTATTAATAATATTCTTTTATAAATAAAAAAAAACAAACCTAACACTGATATCCATGTCCAACCAAATCAGATAATCCCCAAGTAAATAATTTATTAATGTTCTAATATTGACTTCATTTCATAGACAAGTCTCTTTATTTTAGTTTCTGAGAATTAAGTAGCCGAAACAAGAAAGTATAAATAAAATTCTAGCATGAAAGATTAGGTCCAGGATCAACACCAAGCTGGCTACAATATTGTGTATAGTAATTAATCCGAGCTTGAACCGCAGCTTGGTTCCCACCATCGCATTCAATAGCCCCATTAATGGCTCGAGTCGTTGCCCCGAACCCTTGGCTTATAACCGGTTGAACAAAGTTCACCCAATACCACAAGGCCGTCTTGAAGGAGATAACAGGGTCCGTGGCTACGGTTTCAGGTGAGTTTAGTCCGTCGAACCCGATGCTCTCCCCAGCTGGTCCATAGTTAAAGTTCCAGGATAGTTGGATCGGACCCCGACCGTAGTAGCCTTTATCAGGGTTGCATGGATACTGGGTGTTGGTCTCATCACAGTAGTCCCTGGTTGCACCATTTATCTCTTCTATGTAGCAAAAATCTGTATAGGTAGCATGTTCAAACATTTGTTATATCCGTAATCATGATATATAAAACGGGATTTTTGGATCGTAATTTAAGTTTGCAATAGGAATAGAGTAATCGAAATCTTACGTCCAGTTTCATGGGTGACATGAGCAAAGAAAGCAGCAACCTCACGCCTAGTATCATCAGCTGTACCAAATTGAGTAAAAGAATTGAGAGCTTCAAGAAATGCAGCCCTTGAATAAAAATTCCTCCCTTCGCAACTGGCATCTGCTTGATTCAAAATCCCATCAAAGAACTCGTTTGTTACTATATCAGCCACCATTTGAGCCTTTACAGACACCGATCCGGCGATAATTCCGCCCATAAAAATGGCTACTATACCCTTCCACATACTGGGAAATAACATATTTGTAATATTAATTGAACCAAATTTGATGTGAAAAAAGTGGTTGATGGTTGAGAGTTATTTATAGGGGCCACAAAGGGCATTAATGTTTTTGTTTTGAAAATTTCAAGTTTGACATGCAGGATTTCCAGATTGCCTAAATTCAAGACTTTTAAACTTTGGGTCATAATAACAACTTATTGTTCTAGATAATTCAACCTTTCATAATAATGATCTCCTAAGCATTGCCTACCATTTTATATTCAAGTTGGGCATCTGTCCCTTTGTCAATTAATTTTAAGTTGAATGTTTAACATAATATTTATTTATCCCAATTAATCCATCGGACAAAGATGATTGGGTTATTTACGATTATGGAATCAAACTTATTTTTTGGTCAATTTTTTAAAAACCTCATAAATTGTATTCTCCAACCCCAAGAGAGGGTGTTGAAGTTTAAAGTTAACATCAAAGGCTACAATGAAAAGAACTTAATATATATTTTTTGGTTGTGCATATAATTATTTTTTTTATGTTTATAGTATCCATTTATTTTAGACGAAATATAATTACACGATATAAAGATTTTTTTTAAATCTTAAATATGATTACGATTATGTTAGGATAATTACCATCATCAGCTCAAAATCTAAATGAGTTTGGGTCAGATTTTAATGGACTCGCGAGATGAGTTCGCTCTCCTGTGAAATTACACGTGCATAAGATTGTATAAATACGTGTTGAGTCTAAAATAAGATACGTGTCTATATGTATAAAACCTTCCTAACATGTCATGTCAATAAACAGTACGCATATCGTATAAATATATAAATACCACTGGAGAAAACAATCAAGAAATTATAAACAAACAAATTATGAAATCATATACAGGTTGACCTTACCTTCATAAAAAATAAAAGAAAAATGCGAATGGCTTACTTTTCTAGTGAAAAGGATTTCCATATAACGGGCTTGACTGACTTCTGACTTTAGGAAAGTCAGCTTTTTTGTCTTCTTTTTAAAGGAAAAAATGTTTATATATATATATATATATATACCAAATTCAAGTTAATAAAATTAATTATTAATTACATTTGAGTCGGTGAACACCTTAATCATTGGATTCGCTAGACATAAACTATAATTATTACAATGTCACTTCTTCCATACGTATATAATGCAAATATGCCTGACGGTTTCTTCCAATTAATCAAAATTAATACGACTTACCAATATTATACTCACTTCCTAATGTTATACAAGTAGGGTTTTCCAATACTAAAAGTTAACAAAAAGTGACTTAAGATTTGATAATTTACCATTCATAGCTATTATTGATCCATGCACATGACGACGTATTAGCATCCATAAACTGTGACGAGATTAGTCATCACCTACTGGGATGTCTTCTCTGCGAAATGAGGTGTTTTCAGATTTCGTTAACAATCTACCAAGAAGTATGCATTGGAGATGGCTGCGTAAGATCTTCAACTTTCACGGTAGAGTCCTGGACACTTTCATTCCAAAAAAGAGAACCTTGACAAGAAAGAGATTCGGGTTTATTCGATTTGCATGTAAAACAGGCAATGAAAGCTATCAGAAAGTTGAATGGAATGTGGATTGAGAACCAGATAGGTGTCAATATGGTTAGATTTCGTGGAAGATGATATGTCTGGAGGAAGGTTGATGGGACGGAGGTAATGGATGGACGCAAACTGACAACTGGGCACCAGAAAAATTCTTGAAGAGTAAAGATGTTGAAAAGCCGTCATGTAGAAACTTTCTTAACAACGGAACCACGAAGAAAGCTTCAAGGTTGTAATCAATGAAGTTGCTAAATACAAACTGGAATGGAGGGTAGTAGTTACGATATGGAATGGCTAAAGGAGAACATAAAGACGATAAGCAATCTGGACATCAACATTAAGAAACTTTCAAGCAATCACTTCCTTGTTGAGTTTGTCGATAAGGAAACATTTAAAAGTCTGGAAGAAAATCGATGGTCTCGCTTTGACCATTGGTTCATTAACATTAAACCGTGGTTTGAGGATTTCAGAGGTTTCCATGGGCTTGTCTTTTTAAAATATATATTAAAAAATAAAAATAATTGTTGGTTTAATATTTATTTAATTTTTAATTGAAATTGTGATTTGACTTGCAACTTCGAATGATATAGATCCAACGAGTGAAAATCATGTAACCAAATAATAATAAAAATTGAGAATTACAGCAAATGGAAATTAAAACCTGTCCAAGTATTTTATTGTTGACTTTTCTTTATCATTACATTTTTTTTTTTTGGAAAAATTTATCCTTACCTTAATATCGATCTCATTTTCCCTAAAACGATATTTGTAAAACATTATTGTAAGGAAAATCAAAGCTGCAAATTTCAGTACATAAATAAATGGAATAAACTCTAGCAGCTGAGATTATCACCAGGAGCAACACCAAGTTGGCTACAATATTGAGTGTAGTAGTTAATCCGAGACTGAACTTTAGTCGGATCCACACCGTTGCATTCAAGGTCTCCATTAATGGCTTGAATAGTGGCCCCGAACCCTTGGTTCATCACGCCTGCAACATTGTTCATCCAAAACCAAATGGCAGCCTTGAAGGAGATAAGAGGGTCGTTGGCCACGGTTTCCGGTGCGTCTAAGCCGTTGAACCCGATATCGGAACCGGCTGGTCCGTAGTTGTAGTTCCATGTTAGTTGCAGTGGTCCACGACCGTAGTAACCTTTGCTTGGGTTGCATGGATAATCGGTTTTTGTCTCGTCACAGTAGTCCTTCGAGGCTCCACCGTCCTCTTCAATGTGACAGAAACCTGTAAGCAACAACACCATAAATATTGTTATTGAAAATATATAGCATTAAATAATGCAACAACACGATAAAGTTTTGTTGAGAGATTTTTTTTATTTCTCGGAAAGAAGTCTTCAAATTCAGAATTAGTCAAGTGGAGCTCTCAACACATTTGGCATTTGACTCTGTTGAGAGCTGGAGAAGGTTACGAGTTCACAGAGAAGGCGTGTCTTCGCCCATTAAGAAAATGACTTTGTGAGCCAGTCACCTCCTCATGTTCTCGACAAAGTTGAAAGAAAAAAATTGAAATAAAACCCAACATAGGCACTCCAAACCCTATAACGGACGTGTCTCGACAGGTTTTTATCAGAAAATTAAAGAGTAAAAAGAGATGCTTACTTCCAGTTTCATGGGTAGCATGAGCAAAGAAAGCAGCAATCTCACGCCTAGAATCCTCAACCGACCCAATCCTTGCGAACTGAGTGAAAGAATTGAGAGCATCAAGGAACACCCCTCTCGAGTAAAAGCTCCTTCCTACACAGGTGGAAGCCGCCTGGTTCAATATCCCATCGAAGAATTCCTGCGTAACAATGTCAGCTATGGAGACCCCATTGTTAACACAAGGACCCCCTCGGCAATTCACTCCGCAGAAATCGTCTCCCGTCCCGCAAAACCCGAACCGACTGCAACACTCGGTCGCCGAGCAAGTGTTGCCGCATTGAGCTTTCACCATTCCAGCAACCATTCCCGCTAGGATAATGGCTATGAAGCTTGTTTTCATGGTGGAAGTTGCCATTTTTTTTCCCTGCTTGTGTGTTTGGATATGGAGATTTGCTGGATATTTAGGAGTTATTTATAGATTTAAGAGAGGGCAAGGAAAGCAAGAAGGAGTTTGTGTGGGTAAAAGGAGAAAAGAGCTTGCTTGTTTGAGCAAGGCGCGAACGAAGACTACGGGTCTTACGGGCCAAACTTTGACGAGTCAACATGAGAACGACGGGTGTGTTTTGGAAGGCAACAGGAAATTTCTTTGGTCATACATATTGAAACTTCTACTTTTATTATTTTATCGAATTAGTAAACTGTAATAAATTAACTAAAATTAATAATTTATATTTATATTTTACTAGTAACAAGACTAATTTTTAAAATTTATTATAAAAACAAAATCCTCATAAATTGAAATAAAAAGATTAATACTTAGATTGGTTTAAAACGATAGATGAAGCTCTTGTCAAACATTTGTTTTACACTGATTCAAACATTGTGAACTTATCTTTTATTTTAATATTGTATGAAAAAAATGAATAATTTAGCCTTCTAGATTTCATAAATTATGATATTCTAATTTAACATACAACATTTTATCTCTAATTTGTTCCGTTAAGCAACAAATAATTAATTTTCTTAATTTCAAATTCACATATTCAAAGCTTGATATTAAGTTCGAACTTGATTGAACGTTTATTTTAAGTTTGAGTTTGGCTTTAAGTTCAATTAAGCTTGTTTAAAAGTTTTCATACTTAAGCTTGAGCTAGAGTTCAATTAAGTTTGTATGTATTCAAGCTTGAACTCAGCTTGATAATTAAGCTTACGATTAATATTTAATAATGTATATTAAGGGAAATAACATGTTTTTATAGTAACAATAAAAATATTAAAAATCTATATTAAAAATGAAATGTTCGATAAGCCTCACGAGTTGTTCAAGCGGTGTAGTATTAAAATTGAATTCGGCTCAATCGTTAGCTCGAACTTGACTCGATAAAAACTGAGTTGAGTTGGAGTTTTTTTTTTTTTCAAATCAAACTTAAATAAATTATGGTCAAAACACTAATGTCTTGTTTAAACCTCTATTCAAAAGTTAGGTCACTAGTATGATCAGATTTGATAGGCTTATTCAAATTAAATTTAATAACTATATTTTATTTTATTTTATTCTAAATTTTAAGTATTAATGTAAAAATATTTTCAAATTTTAATATATAAAAAAAGAGATTTAACAAGAAAAGAAAATCAATTCAAGAGCAAGTCTAATTCATAACAACTTCATGTATATATATATATATATATATATATATATATATATATAATACTACGTTAGATAATATTTAGTCACTCTCATAACTTAATTTTAAGAAATAGAAAGAAAAAAAACTCACTTATTTTAAAGATGTCTTATTTTTACAAAAAAATTCACTAATTATTTTTAATTTTATGTTTATAATAATATAGGATAAATAATTTTTTTCTCGTATTATTACATTAGTAACTTAATTAAAATACTCTTTTGGTAACAAGAAACAACTAGGAAGCAAATATAATGATAACAGATTAGTTAGAAGTAATAACCATGGAATCTATATTAGCCCCGAGCTTGGGGCTCTTCATATACTTGCATCTCATCATAATTCCTGTTTATAAATTTAACCATCTAATCAGCTATTTTATTGTGTTCCCTAAGGATGTGTTGAAAGCGAATTTTCTATTTTTAACATAGTAGTTGACTAATCAAACGTAACTATGGTATTATACAATTATCCGCACCACTAACTAAGATAATTTTCGCAATTAAAATATTATCACACTTCAATTCCAATTATCTAAAATCAAACTCCAATACTAAATTCAGCACTTCTAATACATCTCTTACCCCGATTTTAAATACGAGAGCAAAGCCTCTCAACCATTCACTCAAAGTTGATTAAATGTGGGGGGCTATTGGATAGTTTCTTCAATGTCAGTCAAATTCATTCGTTGACAAAAAGACTTAAGACTAATTCAATTTCATTTTTCTGTTCTTTTTATCAACGTTTCATATTTTTCGTTAAAGTCAATGTTATGTCTGCTATTATTAGGCTGGCTTTCAGTTTTTTTTTATAAAATTATTTAAAAATACATATATAGAACTGACAGCTCATAATAAATAAATAAATCATTGATTAATTATTATGTATGTCTATTGGTGATTTTAAAGCTAGTAAAATTAAATTTTCTATTATTAAATAAATAAATTACTTTTTTATTATTAAGAAATTAAATAAATAAAAATGATAATATAATTAGTATTTATTAGATAAAAAGTATTTTGATTTTTTTAAATTACGGTTCTAAATAAAAAATTTTATTTGTAAAATTATAAAAATAATAAAATATTAAATCTAATTTTATTAATTTATTTTTATAGTACAAAAATTAAATTGATTTAAAAAAATTAATTTAATCATATTTTTATAATAAAGAAACTTTTCAGATACATTCACCAAAAATGTGTAATTAAATCCGTTAGACTAAAAAATAGGCAAATACCAACAATGCAAGAAATTCATTGTTCAAGTATATATAATAAAACAGTAATCATCAAATGCCATGTGGTCTCTGTTTTGTACCTCACTTGCAATCTGCCCATAGGCGGCCATAGCTAAACCCTGCACCTCGTACATGCAAAAACGAAACCAATTTTTATATATTTATATATTAATAATTTAAATGTATAGAATGATTCATTTGGTGTTTTAATTTTATAAAAAAATTGTTTTTTTATTTAATTGTCATTTCTTTTAATAATTAAATTTGTATTGTTTGTCAAAATATATTAAAATGAATTGAAAATTTAATCTCTATTAATTTACTTGACATGACATTTACATGATAACCTATATATGTGTTATTTCAACAATTAATTAAATTTTTTAAAAAATTCTAAAAAAAAAATCAAATTTCCGAAAAATTCCAAAAAATTATAAAAAATATTTAAACATTAAAAAATATTATAAAATAAAATTTTTAATTATCTCTTCTTCGATAAAAATTATTTTCTTCTAAATATTAAATTAAAAATTAAAAATATTACCCAATTTTGAAAATAAATTAGTGCAAGAAATGAGTTAATATAGATACCAAGTGAGGAAAATAAAGTAAGCAAAAGAATGTCCACTTGTGTGAAAATGGATTCATAATTTTAACTTTATAAGCCACTAAATCACTCTATAGGGATGGAATTACTATGGAATCCACTTCGAAAAGGTCAGAATATTCTGATTTTAAGTAGGATCTTTTATACTAAAATAAAATAAAACCAAGTAAGATATTTAATATAAAATTCATTCAAAGTGTTCTGAACAAATGATATAGGGGCACACAGCATGGTCGACAAAACTCTATCCAAAACTAAATTGATATATTTTTCATCCTAGGGTTGCAGAAATCTATATATTCCTATGGGTTTCGAAAATGCCATACCAGCCAGCGCATCGACGACCTTATTGGCCTCCCTATACACATGATATACTTCCACTGACCACTCTAACTTTAATCAGTCTTTACATTCCTTGCTGCGATTTAAGCAGAGAAACCACCATCAAACTGTCCGTCTCAAGCACCACCTTTCTCGCCCCAATATCCCATGCTTGTTGGAGACCCTCCACTACGCGCCAACGTTCAGCTTCGACAATCGAGCATGTACCAATACTCTTTGCAATTCCAAGAATCCATACTCCTTCATGATTTCGTATAACACACCCAGTTGTTGCAGCACCAGTCACATTGCCCCTATAGCACCATCGGTGTTGATCTTAAACCACCTCTGGCTCGGCCTTTTCCAACAAATTAGCTTCTCCACCCTTATCACTTCTTCCATTAGCCGATCAGCCTGTTGTAATACATCCTCCCATTTAATAACATATCCTCCCTTTGAATTAAGGTATGACATTACTTTTTTAATAGAAGTTAACAGCCGAGGAATAAAAATATAAAAATTTATTAACATTAGAGACTATTACTTAATTTTAGAAAGTTAAGTGACCAAAATGTAATCTTAAAAAATTTAAAGACAATTTATAAGGAATATAAGTAATATACGGTATAATTATAATACAATCACAAATATATATATATATATACAAGGAGGATTATCATGAAAAAATTTGGGAGGCAGTGGAATTGGCATCAAACTGGAATTTGTTAATTTTGATTTTCAATGTATTTTGATATAAAATGCTATTAACCCAAAATTATGTAGAAGTGTTTGGAAGTGATTTTCTAGCAAATTTAAAGGTTATGCATCGATCCCTAGACTTGAAGTGTTGATATACAGGGAAGTCAATAGTCATAACATAAATTAGAAAGTTAAGGTATTAATACACACCTTCAAGATATCTAAGCTGTTTAGGCCTGTCTATATTAAATTTATAATTTTTTAGTGCATTATTTTTATTTAATATTTAGTAATGATATTGTCGAAACCATTTTTTTTAAAACAATGGGGATCGACTTTTTGGAAAGCAAAAAATGGAGTCGCCACCGACTTTCTTTTGAGGTGTAATCGGATCACCTAGAAGTAAATCATTTTGATAAAACATTATATTTATTAAAATAATAATTTTAGGTCTACGAAAATTGAGAGAAAGGGCTCGGGAGTCGGTTACGCACGAGGAAGGGTTAGCACCCCCGTAACGCCCAAAATTGGTACCAAATCGATTAAATAACTGTCCTTGTGTCTGAAAAATGTTTTTTGAAATGAGGTCCCTTTTTTATTATATTTGAATAATCCGAATTGGTTATCAAAATTTTCTTGTTTTCGAAGAATACAGTACCACATCCAGCACAGTAGGATGCGAACCTTTATATCCTCGAAAACACGATGTATTTCGACTTTCAAAAGTTTATAATTCATAAATCATGAAAGGATTCTCGACTATTTAATCCAACGAAAAAACCGAAACCCAGCACAATAGGGCACGATTCCTCGAGTTTCTAAATATTCAAACATTGCCTTATTTTAGAAAAATTGAGAAAAATTGAAAAAGGATATTCGATTATTTGGAACAAATGGGAGATCGCAACCCAACACGATAGGGTACTATTCCCGAATTGCTAAACATCGAATATTTCTTTTGTTTTAAAAAAGTTTTTTTTTTGACAACATGAAGGGAGTTCTAAAGAGGCATTCGATTATTTAGAGCAAACGAGAAATTGCAACCCAGCACGGTAGGGCACGATTCCTCGGATTGCTAAACAGAAAATCGAACCTCACCTTCGTCTTAAGAAATTTTCAAACAATAATTATAAAATCAGCTTGAAATGTACTAATTCAATTTTAAGGTAAAAGGGGACAATTAGTCTTAAAGAATTTAGGAATTACAAAGTGATACTTGTAAGTTGGGAAGGGAATAAAATGCGGGATAATATACATGTGTGAGATATTATAATGAATGGATGGCGATAATATGATTCTTTTAATCAACTACAAGTCAAACAATCAAATTTAAATCAATCTATAACCTTGTCAATTTCCTAATCATAAATGAGGAATAGTTAATATAATGACAATATGAAACGAAAATAATCCACAACCATAAAAGCTAGAGTCATATTAAGACATACATCATGGAATAGATATATATATATTTTAAGGGTTGAGTAATATACCAAGTGCTCAAAAAACATTAATTTTAGAATTGACAATTTATATATAATAAAAGAATTTAAAATATGTATAAAATATGCAAAGATGGTAAGGATGTATGATGAAACATAATTTGAAGAATATGTTAGATTTACCAATCATATATATATGCGTGCATAAATTTAGAATAAAATGAAAAGGAAATGCATATATAACTAAATTAATTTTGTCGTATGCATATATATGTACAAAAGAGCTTGAATAAGATACTATGTAATACATTAGAATAATACAATATAATTTCAATACAATAATTTTAAAAGCATAAATACGAATTTTGAAACGACCATTTGACCATCAAAATAATATAAATATAGATGCATACAAAAATATTTAGATGAGATACTATACAAAATATTCAAATAACTTAATAAAACGAACTTTAAAGTAATCGTACATAGGAAAATAAAACGGAATAGTTAAAGCAAATTAGCTAATATATCTTGATTGGTTTTAAAATACAAGTATTTCCCAAATAGAAAACTCAACTAAATTAATATATGTACACCATGGATAATACATTGAGGAGATGCATATATATGTAATTTTTATAAAATATTTATATAGGGTATAACGTTAGTATATATGTATAATATGAGGTATGACCTAACACTTAAACATGTGTACATAAAATATAATAGGAGTGATAATAAATATACAAAATACATTGTAAGCATTAATTAAAGTTTAAAAATATCTAGATAATAATAAAATATACTAAGTACAATAATGCAAAAGTATGACCAAAATGACAAATAATATAAAAAAAAAAAAAAAACGAAAAAAAATAAAAAATAAGACAAAGAAAAAAAAATAATGTAGAAACCATATTAAGTCTAGGGATTAAATTTGAAACAAATAAGGAGTTTTGGGGCCAATTAAAAATGGAAATATAACAAAAGGACCCGATGAACGCAAAGGAGTGACCAAGAAGGACTGGAATGGAAATAAACCCACTCGTCCAAAACGCACCATTTGATGAAGGACCAAAGTAAAACACAAATATAACTTCAGGTAATAATTTTAAAAAAGGAGAAGAGAGCGTCCGAGACGCGATTGATAGCGCGTGCAAAGGGGAGGACTTAAGGCGCAATTAGCCCTTTCAAGTGATGAAGCGCGATCCCAGGGGTGTTGGATCGGTCGCACTGGTAGGTCACACGGCACCGCTTTGGAGCCACTCGATAGGCCCCAAACGGTGCCGCTTTTTACTTCGATTAATAAACCCTAAAAGCCTCTTGTTTAGCCATTTAAAACAAATCAAAATAAAAGCAATGACTTCCTTTCCTTTTCTCACCAACCAGAAAAATGGAGCTCCAACCCTTCCATTTCATCCCTTCGACCGATTTGGGATGGTCTTTCCCCGAAAACGACAGCCTGCTGCTAGGCTTGGTGGCCCACGTTCGCATGTCTTAGTATGCTACCCTATCGGCCTCGGATTTCCCCTTTTAAACTCCGATTTCAACGAAGCAAAAAGGGGTCGACTACTAAACGTGAGTATATTTTTTCTTATCCCCTTTTTGTGTTTTATGTAAATAAATAAACGAAGACAAGCATGAATCGAAAAGGAACGTTTGGTCTGGAAATCACCTTTTAAATCTGATTTTTTTATCACTGTTTTGTGTTGCAAATTTTGAATATTACAATCCTTTTCTCTTTGTGTTCGAGAAGAGATGAAGAGAGAAAGAAAAAAAAAATCCCCTATTACATTCGGCTCCTTGTTGGCTTTATAGCCGAGTCTTACATGTCCCCTGTTTCCTTCATCGCTTTCTATATTAAATTCGGGTCTTTTCTTTGCGGGGGTTGTTGATGGCGGAGCAGTGGTCGTTTCGGGGCTAGGTTATTGTTGCATGGTGAGCATAGGGCTAGGTTTTTCTTTTTTTTTAGTTTGGGCTAGGGTTTGCTTGTAATTGGGATTGGGTTTAGGGCATTTGGGCCGGTGGGTTATTGGGTCTAGGGTCTGAAAAAAAAATTTAAGTGTGGGCCTTGGGGTTATTTTGGGTCAGTGGGTTATTTTGGCCCGGGCGAAATCGGGTCTGTACAGCTGCCCTTCTTTGCTCGTTGTCGTGTAACGAGAACAGAGCAAAGACTTTTAAAACAAACCGATTTGGCCCGGCCGTGTCGAGTTTTAACTTCTTGGCGCTCTTCTTCTTTCGAGTAGCTTTGTTCCAATCTCGTTGCTTTACTCTGTTCCATCGGTTCACAGCAACTTCAAGAAAATAGGGTTCGTTTTGATCTGCTCTACTGCAACTTCAGAGAGATAAGATCTGTGATTTTGTAGCTTCAATCTGTTCCACTTCAGTCTGCTCCACTGCAACTTCAGGGAGATAAGACTTGTTTTGATCTGCTCTACTGCAACTTCAGAGAGATGAGATCTGTGATTTATAGCTTCAATCTGTTCCACTGCAACTTCAGGGAAATAAGATTTGCTATCTTTGGGCTGCTCCACTGCAACTTCAGGGAGATAAGACTTGTTTTGATTTTCTTCGTTGAAACTTCAAGGAGATCTGTTGTGGCTTCTAGCCGCTCCATCGCCATTTCAGGGAGAAAGTTCGCTGAAACTTCAAGGAGATCTGTCATGGCTTTTAGCCGCTCCAACGCCATTTCAGGGAGAAAGTTCGCTGAAACTTCAAGGAGATCTGTCATGGCTTTTAGCCGCTCCAACGCCATTTCAGGGAGAGAGTTCGCTGAAACTTCAAGGAGATCTGTCATGGCTTTTAGCCGCTCCAACGCCATTTCAGGGAGAGAGTTCGCTGAAACTTCAAGGAGGTCTGTCGTGGCTTTTAGCCGCTCCAACGCCATTTCAGGGAAAGTGATTGGCAATTCAGCCTATTACCCTATCGCCTAGGGGGTTAAGGCTTGTGAATTTCTTCGACTGATATGACACATGGAATCGATTCCATGTATTTGTGCTGATGTCAAAGAATTAGGATGCTATGATCGAAATGAATCAATTGTTCCTAACTAGCTACGCTATGAATGTTCTATAAATGCATGAGTGCAGCATGTTGTGAGCATGAATTCCCTTTTAATGTTTAGGTTACCATTGCTCTTTGTTCGTCAAGGTTCTTTCACTGAATCGGTACCCTGTCTTCTTATTAAACTTAGGTTTTTGAACAGAAACCCAAATCGGTGGCCCAAATTTAGACTCTTTCTTCTCAAGTATTTCCAATCTTTAAGTTTGGGTTAGTTCTAAATAATGGTCCTGTTTCAGGCTCCTGTACTATTTAGGAACTTTCCAGAGTAATATTCAGAACTTCTTTTGTAAAAGTGTCATTAATCCATCAATCATCATTTCAATGCAAAATCCTTAAAAGGGATCACAATAATGACAGAATCGAAATTTGTCAAAAACAAAATTTGAAGGGAATAAATTAATCACAGTCAACTAGCGTTGTAAGAATACAAAATGAATGAAAAAAATAGGTGCCCCAGATATCGCAGCGTGAGCTTCTCTATACGAACTTCTTGAGGACTCCCTTTTTGCCTAATATGTGCTCAGGGGATCTAAAGTACTCTTGTAGATGCCCCAAGGTGCAACATCCCTCTTCCTTGTTAATTTGGGTATCACGTGCCCCACTTTTGATCAAAATTTGAATCGCCCTTTTGCGGGTTTTCAATTCAAAATCCCTTTGGTCTCAAGATGCTCTTTGCGAGTTTTCACCTTGGCCTCTCCTTTTTTTTTTTTTTTTTTTTTTTTTTTTTTTTTAAGTATTTCTTGACCGAATCTGAGTTCACGAGATTAGGTAAAGTCTTGCCATCCATTTCGGCTAATATCAATGCTCCTCCGTAAAAGGCTTTCTTTACCACATAAGGTCCTTCCCAATGCGGCATCCATTTTCCTCTCAAATCCTTTTGTATGGGCGGGATCTTTTCAATACTAGGTCTCCTCGTGGAATTCTCTCGGACGAACTTTTTGTTGTAAGCACGCATCATTCGTTTTTGATACATTTGACTATGGCGAATAGCCCTTAGCCTCTTTTCTTCAATTAAATTCAACTGATCGTATCGGGATTGGATCCATTCTGCTTCGTCCAACTTTACTTCTGACAAAACTCTCAGGGAAGGAATCTCGACCTCAATGGGTAAAACTGCCTCCATTCCATAGACCAATGAGAAAGGCGTTGCCCGGTAGAAAGTCCTGGACGGATGTTCGATAAGCATAGAGGCGAATGGTAGCTTCTCATGCCAATCTTTATAAGTTTCGGTCATCTTTCCTACAATCTTCTTGATGTTCTTGTTGGCTGCTTCGACTGCGCCATTCATTTTCGGGCGATACAGCGACGAGTTGTGGTGTTTGATCTTGAACTGACTACAGACCTCTGCTATTGTACTATTGTTCAAATTCAACGCATTATCAGATATGATTCTTTCTGGCATTCCATATCGACAAATGATTTCCTTTTTTAGGAACTTACTGACTGCCGATTTAGTTACATTAGCATATGAAGCGGCTTCCACCCACTTGGTGAAATAGTCAATGACCACAAAGATGAATCGATGCCCATTCGAAGCTTTTGGCGAGATCGGCCCAATCACATCCATGCCCCACATCGAAAAGGGCCAAGGTGAAGTCATAACATGCAGGGGCGAAGGAGGCACGTTAATCTTGTCTCCATAGATTTGGCACTTATGGCACCTTTTGGCGTGGTTAATGATCTCCTTCCATGGTGGACCAATAATAACCAAACCTCATAATTTGCTCTCGCCATTGTAAAACCATTAGCGTGTCCCCAAACGCGCCCTCATGAACTTCCTCCAAGATTTTCTTAGCCTCAATAAGCGTCTACGCATCTTAGCAACAGACTTGGTCTTTTCTTTTTGTATAGGATTTCTCCATCCAAGACGTAGTCGCTAGCCAATCTTCTCAATGTTCTTTTATCATTCTTAGTAGTTTGATCGGGTACTCACGATTCTTCACATATCGCAGATATCGCGGTACCAAGGATGATCATCATTTTCTTCTTCTTCTTCGAGGTTGCAACAATGAGCGGGAGCCTCGTAAATACTCATTCGGATCGGTTTCACATCCTCTTGTTTGCTCACCTTGATCATAGAAGCTAAAGTTGCTAGGCGTCGCCACCATCCGATTTTCTTCTCGAGGAGGTAGTAGAACATGATGTCGCCAAATTCTTCAATCGCCGAGGACCGATTTACGTAATTGATCAATTTGGGATCTCTCGTCTCCCATTCGCCTTTGAGTTGATAAATCACTAGGCGTAATCCCCATACACTTCTAGTGTTTTGATCTTACGTTCTATGGCCGCACGGATGCCCATAATGCATGCTTCGTGATTCGCCCATATTATTCGTATAATCAAAATCCAATTTATTGGTGAAGGGATAATGTTCTCCGTCTGGGGATACCAAGATCGCCTCCGATTCCATTACCCACGCTGTTTGATGCTCCGTCAAGTTTAGCTTCCAAAGATGACCTTCGCGAGGGTTTTCTTCACGGTTGCCACGTACATCGATCTTCATTTGGGAAATCAAAGTTCAGAGGCTCATAGTCTTCTAGAGCTCTCACTGCTAGAAAGTCCGCTATTGCACTCCCTTTACACTTTTCGGTTCACGTATACGATATCAAACTCAGAGAGTAAGATTTGCCATCGGCCCATTCTTCCATTCAAAGCGATCGACTCCATCAAGTACTTCAGAGGATCCAATTTGGAAATCACCAAGTTGTGTGATACAACAGTATTGTCTCAACCTTCGGTTGTCCAAATTAAGGCACAACATAATTTTTCAATTGGCGAATATCTCATTTCACACTCAAAGAACTTCTTTACGAGGTAATATATCGCTCTTTCTTTTCTTCCCGACTCATCGTGTTGGCCAAGCACACATCCCATGGAATTTTCAAATCTTGTTAAATCAAAGATGCTCGGTGGCTTATTTGGACTAGGTGGTGTCGCAGACTTTGGAGCGTTAGACAAATATTGCTTAACCTTGTCAAAGGTTTTCGACATTCTTCGTCCCGGACACGGGTTATGCTTTTAAGGAGACGGAATATGGGATCACATTTCTCGGTTGGTGTGAGATGAACCGAGCGATGTAATTTAATCTTCCTAAGAAACCCCAACTTCTTTTTGAGTACGCGGTGGAGGTAGCTCTGTATGGCTTTGACTTTATCTCGGTCAATCTCAATCCCTTTTTCGCTAACTACGAAACCCAGACTTTCCCGACTGCCCCGAAGGTGCATTTTGTTTGGATTGAGTTTCAACCGAATTTTCTCAATCTCAAAATAATTTCTTCAAGACTCTGCATATGCTCTTCTTCCGCCAGGACTTAGCGATCATGTCGTCAACGTAGACTTCAATTTCTTTGTGCATCATGTCATGGAACAGGTTACCATAGCTCTCGATATGTAGCTCCCGCATTTTTCAATCCGAATGGCATTACCTTATAGCAAAAGGTTCCCACGGGGTTACAAAAGTGGTCTTACTCATGTCTTCAGGGTGCATTTTGATCTGATTGTACCCCGAGAAACCATCCATGAAGGAGAAGAGTGAGTAACCTGCCGTGTTATCCACTAAGGTGTCAATGTGAGGCAATGGGAAATTATCCTTCTGGGCCGGCTTTGTTTCGGATCCTCAGTAGTCTCACGCACATCCGTACCTTTCCGCTCTTTTTTTGGGACAGGGACGATGTTGGCTACCCATTCTGAGTATTTAACTACTTGTAAGAAACCAAAGATCGATCGTTTCTTGACCTTGACCTCTTTTATTTTTAATAAAACATCCGGTCTCATCCGTCGCACTTCCGTTGAACCGCTTACATTCTTCCTTAATGGGAGTTCAGGTACCACAACGTCGCAAGATTTAGCCCGGGCATATCTTGATATGACCATGCAAAGACGTCCTTGAACTCTTGGAGTAGCTTAATAAGGTTCTGCTTTGTCTCTAGGGATATGCAAGCTCCAATCTTTACTTCTTTCTTTTCTAGTTCATCCCCCAAATTCACAACTTCTATCGACTCTTTGTGAGGTAGGATCTGTTTCTCCTCTTGTTCTACCATTCTTAACAAATTAGGGACAAGTTACGCCTCTCTGTCATCTTCAAAGTCCTGTGATCCCTCTAGACACATATCTTGCTCAAAAGGAGACTCTGAGTTAGTAGCAACGTTGCTCATATCATTGATATCCGGAGACCTGTTATAGGTATGAAGGAAGATACAGAGAACAAAAGAATCTAAGAATGATGTGGATAGTATGGTTATGAATGAGAAAATAAAAGAATATTTGCGCCAGATAAGATAAAAAGATGCATTTCATTGAAATAATGATTTTTGAACACAAGCCTATTTCACAAAAGGGCACTTATTACTCCTAGGCTTAGAGTAATAGTGTGTTTTGGGCATTACTCAATTAGTTCTAAAGACTACAGAATCTCCTCCATGATCCAGCTTATTCAGAACACTTCCCGCAGATTCAAAAGGTGAATGCCTAATAAATTCTCTTCTCCAGTTCCATCCTCGTATGTGGCGTTAATGCTCAAGTTTCCCATCAGTTCTTCAGAAGATTCTTTCCTTGTCACTCTTCCTTCGGAGTAAATGGTTCCTCCTGACACAAACGTTTTGGAGATGTGAGGAAAGGTCATCGACTCCCACTTAACCTCTTCCCCGCTTAAACGCGCTCTTCTCCGTTCTTGCTTCTTTTCTTACTCTTTTCTCTTCTGTTTTGCATCTGGCTTGAATCCTAAGCCAAAGTGATCTCGTTTGTCCACGAGCATAGGTGCGTCAACCCTCCCTTGTAGACTTCTTCCAAGCCCTTTTCCTGGCAAAGCTCCTTTCCCGATCGTCAGTTGTAGGCCCATTCTCGTGGTCTTAAAGATTCTGGGTGTAGGGACCTTATTTCCTTCAACAACAAACGTCGCATTTACAAACTCTAATGACCGAAAAGAACATTCTATGGCCTCTTCATCTGTCCTCACATATGGTGCATTGCTTTGTAACAGATGCAATGATATCCTCTTCTCGCGTTCACGGTCACTAATCGGCCTTCCGTTATAAACTTGAGCTTTTGATGTAATGATGATGGTATCGCCTGCGCCGAGTGAATCCACGGCCTTCCCAATAAGCGCTTGTAAGAGGGCTTGATGTCCATCACTAAGAAATCTATCTCATATGTGCTTGGGCCAATTAAGAGGGGAATTTCAATCTTCCCCATTACTTTCCTTTTCAAAGGCCATCGAATGCCCTCACTATATTTTGGCACGCGTCTTCATATGGGAACTATCCACGGGCAACCTGTTCAAGTGTGGATAGGGTAAGACATTTAGTCTTGACCGTTATCAATTAATACTCCTTGTAATGTAAACCCCTTACAACGGGTGGTGATGTGTAGCGCTTTTGTTGACCCCATTCCTCCCGACGATATTTCATCATCATTGAAAAATATGAAATTATCGGCGCTTATATTATTGACAAGGCGATCTAGTTTATTGACGAGAGATGTCATTCGCGACGTAGGTTTCGTTCAAAGACCTTCAATAATGCATTCCGATGTGTCTCTCGAGCTCATAAATAACGCTAGCACCGAGATACGAGCCGGCTTTGCTTGTATAGTTTTACAACGCTATATTCACTGTGCTTCAGAATTTTAAGAACTCTTTAGCCTCCTTTTCATCCACGGGCTCATTTACAGTGTGATTCAGTTTAGATGTCTCTTCTTTCCTTTGTTCAAAGAACTATAGGTTTTCCTTTAGCCGGTTCTGCTCTTGTGTTCGAGTATAACGCCTTCCGCTTCGTGTGTAGAAACCTTCATCTTGACCTTCTTCTAAAGTGCCACTGGGTTCTCCTTTCCTCGTATGGTCACATTACAATCATAGTTCAAGGCACGCTCTTGCTATCTTTGTAAGAGAAAGCAACAGTCTCTCGTATTATGACCTTTGGCGTAATTGGTACTCCCGCTTTATCATTTCTTGGTCGTGAAATTATCACCACCGGATGATTCACTCTCTCTCCCATTCTCGCTTTTCCTTCTTCCTCGGCGTAAACCTCTCCTTCTTCTCGTTCTTTCGATTTCTTCAGTAAAAACTCTATCTCTTTATTGTCCATCGATTTTGCACAATGGACTTGAATTCACTGCACTCCTGGATATCATGACTTTCATCTTCATGAAACTCGCAGTATTTTCTTGCTTCTCGAGGCTTTTCCTTTGAATGTTGTGCAACCAATCCAACCATTTGTTCCCAAACCCAACTCAATGGGGTTTTCACCTCTGCCACGTCAGCCTTGATTCTTTTATTCCCATATTCGATTATCGCATTTACCCCTTTATGATCGGGCAACGAATTTCCTGCTATATTGGGGCCAGGTGAGTCATCGAACTTGATAACACCCATTTCGATGAGTTTTTCCACTAGCTTTTTGAACGCAGTGCAGTTTTCAATCGAGTGCCCCGTTACCCCTGCGTGGTACTCACATTGGGCGCTGGTATCATACCATTTTGGGAATGGGGGCTGCAGAGGTTTCAGGTAGAAAGGTGACACCACATGGGCATCAAACAAGCTCTGATATAATTCTCTATAGGACATCGGGATAGGCGTAAACTAGAGTCTTTCTTTGTTAGGCCTTGGGTTAGAATCTTGTCTTGTAGAGCCCTGATGGCTGGTAGTTGCCGCCCTTGGTTGGTTCACAGTAACCGGCTTAGAATATGAGCTCGTGTTGTTCACCTCATTTTCCTTCCTTCTCGGGGCTGACTTCTTAGCGTTTTCCCCTGCCTCAATCTTTCCGCATCTTATCGCGTTTTCTATCATCTCTCCAGACATCACTATGTCTGAGAAGCTCTTAGTAGCGCTCCCTAACATATGGTTGATGAATGGAGCCTTCAACGTATTGATAAAGAGCATGGTTGTTTCTTTCTCCAGGAGAGGTGGTTGGACTTGCGTCGCCATTTCTCTCCACCTTTGGGCGTACTACCTGAAGCTCTCGCTTTGCTTCTTCTCCATATTTTGCAATGTAATCCTATCAGGGGCCATATCCATCACATGGCTGTACTGTTTCATAAAGGCTTGAGCTAAGTCTTTCTATGAGTTAATCTTAGTACGGCTCAATTGGTTGTACCATTTGGATGCTGCCCCAACCAAACTATCCTGGAAGCAATGAATCAAGAGCTGATCGTTGTTGACATACCCAGTCATTCGTCTGCAAAACATAGTAATATGAGCCTCAGGACAGCTCATTCCATTGTATTTTTCAAATTCAGGCATTTTGAACTTAGGGGGAAGGACTAGGTCTGGAACTAAGCTCAAATCTTTAGCATCGACCCCACAGTGATAGTCAGCACTTTCCATTGCTTTGAACCTTTCTTCTAACCACTTGCATCGTTCTTCCAATTCTTTCGAAAGTGATGTCCTGACTCTCTCATTTTCTGTCTATTGTCCAAGTCAGGGATTGTAGGATTAACAGGGTTATCTCCTGGATTAGAGCCTGAGCCTGTTTGATAGTTGATTGGCATTGAGGTGTCGGCCTGAAATTGCTGGGGCCTAATTGTTACGGACGGCCTTTGCGTGTGCAGCTCGGGTTGTGTTTGAGCATTCATCGGGGTAAAGCCAGGGGGGTAGGGAGGATCTTCAGTGATAGATGGCCTCTGTGTATGTGTCTCGTGCTGTATTTGAGCGTTTGCAGGAGCAAAACCAGGGGGGTAAAGGGGCTCTTCATTATTGTTTCCAGTGTCAACCATAGGGCCTTTTCCTTTTTCTGGCCGATTAGTCAGTAATCGAGTCAGCTCTTCCATCATATTTCTTTGTGATTCCAGCATTTGATCCCTCATTTCTTGCTGGATTTTAGCTAACTGTTCTTGTACTTGTGCTTGCATCTGTAATGGCCTAAATTCAAGGTTATCGGAATAGTGGTTTCGTAACCACAAATCCGATTTAAAGAGAAATTTATTTTAATATTTTTGCATGAAAATTTATATGATAGGAAAGTCTGAAAAATATTGATAGAAAAATTTTATCGATTTAGTGGCTAGTTAAAAAAATTATTGAAGAAATTAGGTAAAAATAAGTTATCGAGACCTCTATCTAAGTAAAAACCGGTCGAAAATAATTTTATAAATATTTATGAAATGTTATTAATGTGGTATCAAAATTTCGTTAGGAAATTTTAATGTTTGGGTAGTCAATTAAATGAAAAGGACTAAATTGTAATAGGTGTAAAAGTTGCTAGAGTGATTAAATAGCTTAAGAGTCCAATGAGAAAGGATTTAAAGGCAATTAGACCCAAAATTTATTTGGGCTGGACGGCAAGGGTATGAAATCAGCAGAAAAATTGATAAATTAAGGGTAAAATTGGAATATTGCAAATTTAACTAAATAAAACTAGGACTAAATAGGAAATATCTAGATTTCTCTTCATTTCTCTTCAATTCCAGCAGCTAAAAACGCCATAGGAGGGTTCTCTAAGCTGGTATTTCATAATTTTTGCACCAAGTGAGTTAATCCTTGCCTTTTTCTTGTAATTTTTGTGTTTCTAAGACTTTTACAACTAGGTCCTACTATTAAATTCATTAGTTTTTGATTTCATAAATGAAATTGAAAATCACCATGGTTGAGTGCTGTAAGTTTATGATGAAATAGAATGAAATTCAAACTTTAATTTGTTTATGAGATGATTTTATTAGGCAATTTCAATAGAAATTGATTTTTAGGACCTAATTGTGAAAATGTTTGGAATTAAAGTCTATTGCTGAAATTCTGATTCATAAAGGTTGTAAACTAGTTTAAGGTGATAGAATAAAATGTTAATTGAGAAAAATCAGCTCAATTGAGAGGCTAATTGAGTAGGGACGAAATTATCATTTATTAAAAGCTTAGGGGAAAAATGGTAATAAACAGCTTGCACTAAAACAGTTTGGACAGCAGCAGTAGACTAACTTTGAAAAATCACCAAAAATTGTAAGAATCGAATTAGAAGATGAACAAAATATGGAATTAAAGCTTATTGAGTCTAGTTTCTCATAGAAGAAATATTGTAAGCAATGGATTTGTAAATTTTGAGATATAATGAATTTTGTGAGACAATGTCAGAATGAATTCAGGTTCCCTGTTCTGACTTTGAAAAATCATAAAAAAATGAAGAAAAATAATTATGGGTTTAAATTTATATGTATAGAATCCTGAGTGAGTCTAGTTTTAATAGAAAAAACTAGAATATCATTTGAATTCTGTACAAGGAGATAATTAATTTTTAGTGAAGAAGAGTCAGAACTGTCAGACAGCAAAACAGGGGTGATTTTAAAGAATAAACTGTACTGATTGGCTAGACCAAAAATTCTGAAAATTTTATGGTAAGAAGATATATGAGTCTAGTTTCAGGGAAAATTAACGGATCTTAATTTGGAGTTCCGTAGCTCAAGTTATAAATAATTTCGTGACTATGACTCAAGTAGACAGCTTTGAATGAACTATAAATAATAGTTGAATTATAGAGAATGTTGCATATGAACATGAAATGTATTAAATTGATAATTAAATTTATTTATTTAGATCCAGAAGATTCAAATACGAAGCTAGATCGAGGAAAGGAAAAAGTTCGGGATTAGTAGATTTTTGCTGTTTACAAACAAGTATCAAGGTAAGTTCATGTAACTTGAATTATATTCTTAAATACTTGAAATGTATGTTATTGATGTGAATATGATTTGAATGTTCATTATATGAAAATTGATGAAACATTGACATATTTGATATAAAGGGAAGAAATCCCGGTTGAATGAAAGGAAAATTCGATGGATCTCTCGAAAGGAATTGACGGTAAAAGGATCTAGCCCGACGACGGGTGATCCTATCCTGATATAGCCCTCCCGAAGAATATGTGGAAAATGGATTTAGCCCGGATGGGTAATCCGAATTAGGGTCCAATTTAGCCTTGGACTGGTAATTCGGATCCAAGCTCATTAGAGTAATTGTCGCTGCGAGGATTTAGCTTTGACCGTAATCCCGACAATACTCTATGAGTTTATATTGCGGGATTTAGCTCGACCGTAATCCCGCCGCAAGGTTGAGGTTCATGGAGTGTGCTCTCTCAAAATGGAAATGTGCGCATATGAATATGAATTGACGGACAAAAATGTACACTAAAAGTGTACCTCTGAAAAATCCATCGAAATTCGGAGTAATTCAACGGGATAAATATGGAAAAATAACAAGGAATGGAAATCATAGTAATGATGAGCTCATCAATCATGATATATATTATTGATATATAGAAATTATTGTACTAACTTGAATGTTGAGTTTGTGCATGTTAGGGTAATAATGCATTGAATGGATATATGTAATGTTTATTGTATTGTACTGAAAATATTAGGTAAGTGTAATTCTTGTTACATGAGCTTACTAAGCACAAAGTGCTTACCTGCTTCATTTTCTCTGCTTTGTAGTGTTAAGAGCTCGGAGGTCGGATTTGGTGGAGACACATCACACTATCAACCTTGGGATTTCGGTAAATAAAGGAACTTTATTTTGGGAATCAATGGCATGTATAAGCTAACAAAGTAAATGTTAACGTGAAATGAATGTAAAGTTAGCCATTAGTATGGTTAACAAACCCAGTTATAGATATGTGATGACGTTATCTTATATAAATGCATGAACCTATCATGAAAATATGTTAAATTGATTTAATTGATGTGGATTGGTCTCGATTTAATATTACAGGAAGTTTAGATATTTATAAAAGGGCTATATTGAATAAAAAAATTTAATTCAGAACTCCGATAATGCCTCGCACTTATTCCGACAATGAATACGGGTAGGGGTATTACATTTATTGGTATCGAGCTACGGTTTAGTCGGGTTCTAGGACGATGTTAGCAAACACGGAATTAGCTATACATGCCATTTAAATTATTATTGATAGTGTGATATCTCCGGACCATTTAAATGTGTTTTTTTTATAGTAAATGTCTACCGACCGAGCTCAATCTGAGGAAGCCGGAGTCATGCTCCGCTCCGTAACGGCACAAAGGGAAGTCAAGTAACTAGTAGTACAAGGCCCATATCTCGAGGCCAAGGGGAGGAGGCAAAGCGAGCCTTCTTTCAAGTGATGAATGAATGGTTTAGTCAATATTTAAGAACTAACCTCAGAGTGCAACAAGCTCAAGCTCCCCTTCCTGCTCCTCCACCGGTTCCCGAGATCCCACAGGGTACAGGTACTGAATCTGTCAGAAAAGGGAAAGCTCCTGTAGATAAAATCCGAAAATATGGGGCCGAAGAATTTCGAGCAGCAGTTGATGATGATTCCGAACGGGCTGAATTCTGGTTAGAAAACACTACTCGGGTTCTGGAGGAATTATCTTGTACACCGTAAGAATGTCCAAATGTGCCGCCTCACCGCTAAAAGACACACACTTACCATTGGTGGAATACTAAAGCTTCAGCTTGTTCCGAAAGAAGAAATTACATGGGAATTCTTTCGCATCGAGTTCGAAAAAATATATCACCAGAGGTTCCTTGACCAGAAAAGAAAAGAATTTCTTGAGCTGAAACAGGGCAATAGATCAGTATCTGAATATGAAAGAGAATTTGTTCGATTGAGTAAATATGCTCGAGAATGGGTACAGTCAGAAGCTGAAATGTGCAAACGATTCGAAGAAGGGTTGAATGAAGACATTAAGTTACTGATCGGAATTCTTGAAATTCGAGAGTTTGCTACATTGGCAGAGAGAGCTTATAAAGCAGAAGAATTGAGCAAAGAAAAGAAACAGGCTGAGAGGGAAGCTCGAATTTTTAGTAAAAGACCGACGGGAAAATCTCGGTTTTTCTGCTTCAAAAGAAATTGAAGAAATATCGGGATCGTTCTACTTCACTGTATTGGGTATTCGGGCAAAGAGCGAGGTTCTCAACGCACTAATCCAAGGCCTTCTACTCCATCGCTGACCGATGTTGGCGGTGTCGAACTCCTAAACCGAGATGCCAATCTCAGAATAAAGCTCATTTTGGTGAATGCCGATTTAAGAGTGGGGCTTGTTACCGATGTGGTTCTTTTGACCATTTCCTCGAGATTGTCCGTAAAGGGTTGAAAAAGAAGTCAACAGATATTGAAGCCGAGTAATCCAGCTTTGAGGGGCGGACCACCTCGACCATCCCAGTAATGTCACGCGGTAGTCGAGGAGCTACAAAAGATACTGCAGTAGGCACGAGGTACGAGCACTGCTAGGACATATGCCATTCGTGCGGAGAAGATACCTCGGCACCCGATGTTATTATCGTACATTTTCTTTACTTGACACCGATATTACTGCATTGATTGATCCTGCTCTACGCATTCATATATATGTGTTAAACTTGCAATTGTTAAAAATTTATCTGTTGAACCTCACAATTTGTGGTTAAAGTCTCAACCCCACAGGCGATCCGTGTTAGTGGATAAAATTTGTAAAAATTGTCCACTGATGGTAAGAGGTTATTGTTTCTTGGCTGATTTGATGTTATTGCCATTTGATGAATTTGACGTGATATTGGGTATGGATTGGTTAACCCAGCATGATGCAGTAGTAAATTGTAGACATAAATATATTATGTTAAAATGTCAGAATGGTGAGTTGCTTCGGGTTAAATCTGATCAGACAGAGGGGTTATCTGATGTGATTTCAGTAATGGCAGCACAGAGGTATGTTAAAAAAGGGTATGATGCTTACTTGGCTTATGTACTTGACACCAAAGTATCTGAGTCAAAAATACAGGCAGTTCCAGTGGTATGTGAATTTTCCGATGTGTTTCCAGAGGAATTACCAGGATTGCCACCAGAAAGAGAAGTGGAATTTTCTATAGATTTGATTCCGGAAACTACTCCGATCTCCATAGCTCCGTATCGTATGGCTCCTACAGAATTAAAGGAGTTAAAGACACGATTACAAGAACTTGTGGACAGGGGTTTTATCCGACCGAGTCATTCACCTTGGGGTGCTCCTGGTTGCTTAGAAAAAAAGAAGACGGGTCTTTGAGATTGTGTATCGACTCACCGACACTTAATAAAGTAACTATAAAGAATAAGTACCGCTACTCCCGGATCGATGATTTATTTGATCACCAAAGGTGCTACCGTATTTTCAAAAATTGATCTTCGATCGGGTTATCATCATTCTGAGTAAAGGAGTCGACGTGCAAAAACAAATGCCTTTTAGAACCAGTGCGGGCATTATGAGTTTCTAGTTATGCCGTTTGGGCTAACTAATGCACTGCGATATTCATGGATTTGATGAACCGGATATTCGGATCAGATTTAGACAGATTTGTAGTAGTATTCATTGATGATATTTTGGTTTATTCTCGGGATGAAGAAGAACATGCGAAACATTTGAGAACTGTGTTACAAATTCTCGCGAGAGAAGCAATTGTACGCTAAATTCAATAAATGTGAATTTTGGCTTCGAGAAGTGGGTTTTCTAGGACATATTGTATCTGCGCCAAGGCATCGTGGTAGATCCGAGTAAAATCTCAGCTATTGTCAATTGGAGTCCACCGAAGAATGTATCTGAAGTTAGAAGTTTCTTGGGTTTAGCTGGTTATTATCGGAGATTTGTACAGGGATTCTCTATGATAGCTTCTCCAATGACTCGATTATTGCAGAAAGATGTAAAGTTCGAGTGGACTGATGAATGTCAACAAAGTTTCAACCGATTGAAAGACCTATTAACGAAAGCACCTGTATTAGTGCAGCCTGAACGGGTAAGGAATTTGTTATTTACAGTGATGCCTCATTAAATGGTTTAGGTTGTGTCTTGATGCAAGAAGGTAAAGTAATAGCCTATGCTTCAAGACAACTTAAACCACATGAAAGAAATTACCCAGTACATGATCTTGAATTAGCTGCTATTGTATTTGCGCTGAAGATATGGCGGCATTACTTGTACGGTGAGAAATGTCATATTTATACTGATCATAAAAGCTTGAAATATTTGATGACACAGAAAGATTTGAATTTGAGACAACGCAGGTGGCTTGAACTGATAAAGGATTATGATTTGATTATTGATTACCATCCGGGTAAGGCTAATGTTGTAGCTGATGCTTTGAGCCGGAAATCTCTGTTTGCTTTACGAGCTATGAATACCCGGTTATCATTGACTGATGATGGTTCAATCCTAGCTGAATTGAGAGCTAAACCAACATTTTTACAGCAAATATGTGAAGCTCAGAAGAATGATGAGAAGTTACAAGTTAAACGGGCACAGTGTGAGTCAAGTAATGATCCTGAATTTCAGGTTGGTTCTGATGGTTGTTTATTATTCAAAGGTAGGGTATGTGTACCTCAGAATTCAGAGCTCATACAGAAGATTCTACGCGAGGCTCACAGCGGTACTATGTCTATACATCCGGGGAGTAATAAAATGTATAATGATTTGAAAAAGATGTACTGGTGGTTAGGAATGAAACGTGATATCTCTGAGTTTGTATCAAGGTGTTTAATATGTCGCAAGTTAAAGCCGAGCATCAGTACCTTCGTGTGGTTACTTCAACCAATTACTATATCGGAATGGAAATGGGAAAGAATCACTATGGATTTTGTATCGGGGCTACCTTTGTCTCCGAGGAAAAAGATGCTATTTGGGTGATTGTTGATCGATTGACAAAGTCAAACGCACTTTATTCCGATGACGTATGGATTATTCTTTAGATAAACTAGTCGAATCAGATATATCCGAGATTGTCGGGTTACATGGAGTGCCTGTCTCTATTATATCGATAGAGATCCCCGATTTACGCCTCGCTTCGGGACAAATTGCAAGAAGCCTTGGGTTCTCGCCAGTATTTCAAAGATCGCATTTCATCCTCAAACAGATGGTCAATCCGAAATGTGTAATTCAAGTATTGGAAGATATGCTCGATGTTGTATACTAGAATTTGAAGGTAATTGGGAGAGATATCTACCTTTGATTGAATTTGCTTACAATAACAGCTTATCATCCAGAGATTAAAATGGCTCCATATGAAGCTTTGTATGGGAGAAAATGTAGAACACCGTTATATTGGACAGAGCTCGATGAAAGGAAGATACATGGGGTTGATTTGATCCGGAAACAGAAGAAAAAGTAAAGGTTATTCGGGATAGTCTAAAAGCGACTTCGATCGTCAAAAATCATATGCCGACCTTTAAACGAAAAGAGATTGAATTTCAAGTTGGTGACAAGGTATTCTGAAAGTGTCTCCTTGAAAGAAAGTTATCCGATTCGGTCGAAAGGGTAAATTGAGTCCAAGATTTATCGGCCCTATGAAATCATAGAAAGAATTGGACCTGGCCGCTTATCGATTGGCATTACCACCGAACTTGATAGAATCCATAATGTTTTTCATGTATCTATGTTACGACGATATCGATCAGATCCTTCACATGTTATTTCTCCGACATGTATGGAGATTCAACCAGATATGACTTACGTTGAAGAACCGGTCAAGATATTGCACGGAGACAAAAAGAGCTAAGAAATAAAAAGATAAATTTGGTGAAAGTATTGTGGCAAAAGCACGGGATTGAGGAAGCGACATGGGAACCGGAGGAGACAATGAGGAAACAATACCCAAACCTCTTTCTCGGTAAGATTTTCGAGGACGAAAATCCTTAAAGGGGGAGAGTTGTAATGGCCTAAATTCAAGGTTATCTAATAGTGGTTTCGTAACCACAAATCCGATTTAAAGAGAAATTTATTTTAATATTTTTGCATGAAAATTTATATGATAGGAAAGTCGTATGAAAATATTGATAGAAAAATTTTATCGATTTAGTGGCTAGTTAAAAAAAAATTATTGAAGAAATTAGGTAAAAATAAGTTATCGAGACCTCTATCTCGTAAAAACCGGGTCGAAAATAATTTTATAAATATTTATGAAATGTTATTAATGTGGTATCAAAATTTCGTTAGGAAATTTTAATGTTTGGGTAGTCAATTAAATGAAAAGGACTAAATTGTAATAGGTGTAAAAGTTGCTAGAGTGATTAAATAGCTTAAGAGTCCAATGAGAAAGGATTTAAAAGGCAATTAGACCCAAAATTTATTTGGGCTGGACGGCAAGGGTATGAAATCAGCAGAAAAATTGATAAATTAAGGGTAAAATTGGAATATTGCAAATTTAACTAAATAAAACTAGGACTAAATAGGAAATATCTAGATTTCTCTTCATTTCTCTTCAATTCCAGCAGCTAAAAACGCCATAGGAGGGTTCTCTAAGCTGTTATTTCATAATTTTTGCACCAAGTGAGTTAATCCTTGCCTTTTCTTGTAATTTTTGTGTTTCTAAGACTTTTACAACTAGGTCCTACTATTAAATTCATTAGTTTTTGATTTCATAAATGAAATTGAAAATCACCATGGTTGAGTTCTGTAAGTTTATGATGAAATAGAATGAAATTCAAACTTTAATTTGTTTATGAGATGATTTTATTAGGCAATTTCAATAGAAATTGATTTTTAGGACCTAATTGTGAAAATGTTTGGAATTAAAGTCTATTGCTGAAATTCTGATTCATAAAGGTTGTAAACTAGTTTAAGGTGATAGAATAAAATGTTAATTGAGAAAATCAGCTCAATTGAGAGGCTAATTGAGTAGGGACGAAATTATCATTTATTAAAAGCTTAGGGAAAATGGTAATAAACAGCTTGCACTAAAACAGTTTGGAAAGCAGCAGTAGACTAACTTTGAAAAATCACCAAAAATTGTAAGAATCGAATTAGAAGATGAACAAAATATGGAATTAAAGCTTATTGAGTCTAGTTTCTCATAGAAGAAATATTGTAAGCAATGGATTTGTAAATTTTGAGATATAATGAATTTTGTGAGACAAGGTCAGAATGAATTCAGGTTCCCCTGTTCTGACTTTGAAAATCATAAAAAATGAAGAAAAATAATTATGGGTTTAAATTTATATGTATAGAATCCTGAGTGAGTCTAGTTTTAATAGAAAAAACTAGAATATCATTTGAATTCTGTACAAGGAGATAATTAATTTTTAGTGAAAGAGTCAGAACTGTCAGACAGCAAAACAGGGGTGATTTTAAAGAATAAACTGTACTGATTGGCTAGACCAAAAATTCTGAAAATTTTATGGTAAGAAGATATATGAGTCTAGTTTCAGGGAAAATTAACGGATCTTAATTTGGAGTTCCGTAGCTCAAGTTATAAATAATTTCGTGACTATGACTCAAGTAGACAGCTTTGAATGAACTATAAATAATAGTTGAATTATAGAGAATGTTGCATATGAACATGAAATGTATTAAATTGATAATTAAATTTATTTATTTAGATCCAGAAGATTCAAATACGAAGCTAGATCGAGGAAAGGAAAAAGTTCGGGATTAGTAGATTTTTGCTGTTTACAAACAAGTATCAAGGTAAGTTCATGTAACTTGAATTATATTCTTAAATACTTGAAATGTATGTTATTGATGTGAATATGATTTGAATGTTCATTATATGAAAATTGATGAAACATTGACATATTTGATAAAAAGGGAAAATTAATCCCGGTTGAATGAAAGGAAAATTCGATGGATCTCTGAAAAGGAATTGACGGTAAAAAGGATCTAGCCCGGACGGGTGATCCTATCCTGATATAGCCCTCCCGAAGAATATGTGGAAAATGGATTTAGCCCGGATGGGTAATCCGAATTAGAGTCTGAATTTAGCCTGGATCTGTAATTGATCCAAGCTCATTAGAGTAATTGTCGTTGCAGATTTTAGCTTTGACTGTAATCCCGACAATACTCTATGAGTTTATATTGCGAGTGATTTAGCTCGACCGTAATCCATTTGCAAGGTTGAGGTTCGCGAGTGTGCTCTCTGAAATGGAAATGTGCATATGATGAATATGAATTGACGGACCAAAAATGTACACTAAAAGTGTACCTCTGAAAAATCCATCGAAATTCCGGTAATTCAACGGGATAAATATGGAAAAATAACAAGGGAATGGAAATCATAGTAATGATGAGCTCATCAATCATGATATATATTATTGATATATAGAAATTATTGTACTAACTTGAATGTTGAGTTTGTGCATGTTAGGGTAATAATGCATTGAATGGATATATGTAATGTTTATTGTATTGTACTGAAAATATTAGGTAAGTGTAATTCTTGTTACATGAGCTTACTAAGCACAAAGTGCTTACCCTGTTTCCTTTTCTCCTGTTTTGTAGTGTTAAGAGCTCGGAGGTCGGATTTGGTTGGAGACACATCACACTATCAACCTCGGGATTTCGGTAAATAAAGGAACTTTATTTTGGGAATCAATGGCATGTATAAGCTAACAAAGTAAATGTTAACGTGAAATGAATGTAAAGTTAGCCATTAGTATGGTTAACAAACCTGGTTATAGATATGTGATGACGTTATCTTATATAAATGCATGAACCTATCATGAAAATATGTTAAATTGATTTAATTGATGTGGATTGGTCTCGATTTAATATTACAGGGAAGTTTAGATATTTATAAAAGGGCTATATTGAATAAAAAAAAAATTTAATTCGTAAACTCCGATAATGCCTCGCACCCTATTCCGGCAATGAATACGGGTAGGGGTATTACAGCATCTGCTCTTGCATCTCTTTCTGCATTTGCTCTAATCTTTCTAGTTTTTTATCCATTGCTTTAGTTCTTGTGCCGTAAGGATGCGTACTCGGGAGATTCTCGTCGGTTTCCAGATTACTGAAACATTTTTTTAATTAATTAGAATCTTTTTATGGTCTTTAATGCATATGATGTAATGTAATGTAAATGCATGAATGCAAGGGAGGCATCAATTTGATTCAATTCCTTTTAGGAAACTTCACTAGAAAATAAAGATCTTTACATAAAACTGAGTTACAAATAAGACTTTGCCCTAATGCTTAGAGCTTTAATTTTCATGAACAAAGAAGCTAGCTCCTGTCCCCGATCTGACTCCAACTCGTACTTTACGCTCAGTATGTCTGCTTGTACCGCCAAGGTTTGTAAGTAATCGGCTACCTCGCGAATTTGGGTTATAGTTTCCCCCATAATATAGTCCCTGTTTCTGACTTGGTCTTGCGCATGATGAAGCTTGCTCCTTCCAACGCTCCTCACCTTGAAGAGCTGGATCCTCATCTCACAGTTTTGTAGTCTTTGCTTCTAACTCTTCTGTTCTTTCTTTCATTTCTTCTATTTTGCTCAAGCTTGCCCTCAACTCCATCATAGTATTACGGTTTCGGTATTGATGAAGAGACTTTTCGAGTTCTACCACTCTAGCCCTTAGTTCACCCTGTTCATTTCTGCTTTCCGATAGACTCTTCTCTAGCTCTTCATTCCGTGTCTGAGTCTCTCGAAATTTTCTTTCCCATCGATCGGCCTTAGTCTTTTCCTCTCGGATTTCATGACGCCATTGTTCAGAAGTTTTACCTAAACCAGCAGTTCTTATAGACAGGCGCAACTTCTTATAGTCGGTTTTCAGACTGTCTAAATCCTCTTCGGCCTTAGTTTTCCCTTTCTTCCACTTTTCACCTCTGACCTGTGGACATCGGCATCCAATCTCAGGTGCATCTTCTCTTCCTCCAATTGTTCAATCTTTTTCCCCACTCTCTAAACTTTTCCTCTCGAAATCTGTTTGATAATTTCCAACTCGACTTTAACGACTCGTAGATGTTCTACCATAGGTTGCGTGTTCTCCAAGCTTGGCCTAGGAACGTTATCATTAACCCTTTTCTTGAACCATCCATCATACTCAAAGGCGTCACTATGGAACCAACAACCAACCTCTTCATCCAACGAGTTTGCTTCCAAGCATCGATAACTCCCGAACTTTCTTCTTATAGTGGGCATCCTTAAAGAGAATTCACATTGAGCAAGTCCATAAGTTGCGGGTATGAACTGCCTCGACTTATATTGTCTCAATGCTAGCGATGGAGTGTACCCTTGAGCTCCCAAATTCCTAACAAAGGCACCCAATCAAAGTTCCCACATCGATCTGAGGATCTCATCAGAACCATCCAAAATGCTCTCCATTCTATATCCTCCTCTTTGAGGTTTTGAAGAATCTCCATCCATTTCTCTTCTGAGATATCTTCTCTCCTTTGTATGGCTGCTTCCTCTTTTAACGGGGAATAAGTTTCAGAAAAGATTCGATAAGAAACTTTATCTACCTTCCAAAAGTGCCCGTGAAACCACACCATCAATAGCTGTGCACATCCCATAAACCGCCCATTACCTGACTTTCGACACATGCTCAAGGATCTGAACGTTTCAGCCAATATTGCGGGTACGTGCGTGACTCCTTTCTCAAGACGGTCAAATAAGTCGGTGACTGCCTCATCCACATGTCTCAAAGCTTTAGGAAAAATCACCAATCCATAGATGCTTAGGGCGAAGATATCGATCCTCTTGCGTTCATCCGGATGTGCTAAGACCAAATCTCTCAAATTCTCCCAAGGGATACATTTGCTGTCTCCCTTTTGTTGAATCCGAGCGGTGACCCAAGGCTCGCTCATCCCTGAAATGTTCATCAGTTTCTTCGTGAAGGTTTGACCATTAAGTACCTTGGCATAAGCTTTTTTAACTTGCACCTTTGGACACACGAGCAAAGGCAAAGATATTCCTCTATAGTAGGCACTAAATCTACTTCCCCAAAAGTGAAACACTTGTAAGCAGCATTCCAAAATTGAACTATAGCTCGGATCAGGTGCTTGTCCACCTTAATATCTAGCAAGTAAGATATATCACCATAGCTTTGGTAGAACGACTGTTTGGCCTCTTCATCCCAACGAGCCCAAATATCTCTCAATTCTTGTAACTCATTCTGTGCTGCGTTGACGCGAGTGAATTCTTGCAACTCTGATACATATCCTTCTCATCAAGCTATCCCCTTTTTCGATTGCAACTTCTCGACCACGCACTGACGGACAGCGCATTGTCCTCAACTTTATTAAGAAATTCATTCTCCATGTGAAACTTTCTAATTTAGTAGTCGAATGCAAATCGACACCTCCTTTAGTATGCAATGTTATGTAAAAAAAACAATCAAAACAAGATAAGTCAGTCTCAAATATTAACGATGGAACACAAGTATAATAAAGATAATTAAAGCATATATATATGGGTGACCACTATAATTTAACCTAGCTTCACCTAAAGAAGGCTCTTAGGGTTCTCTATATGTGGTTTAGTTCTAGAGTAAGGGTACCTGAACTAGCGAATTCCTCGATCCTCACCCATTATAGGCTCATACGGATTGAGTTCAGTTCAGGGGAATACATTTCCCTATGACCATGCGGAGATGAAAATCTCACGGAATCATAGGTACGGATGTATTCCGGAAGCAATCCACTAGCCCATGCGGAGGTGAAAACCTCACGAAGGCATAGTTTCTTACTCCCACTTAGAAGGTGTGACCACAACGGTCATGCAATGCAATGCAAAATCATTATACAAAATCCAAACCATAACAATCATACAATTGAATGCGAATGAGGAAACCATGATTTTCAAAATAAATTTTCAATTTATTGACAAAAGGACAGCAAATAATCAATTTTATGGCTTGACTCTCTAGTCGTCCCCAGTGGAGTCGCCAAGCTGTCGAAACCATTTTTTTGAAAACAATGGGGATCGACTTTTTGGAAAGCAAAAAATGGAGTCGCCACCGACTTTCTTTTGAGGTGTAATCGGATCACCTAGAAGTAAATCATTTTGATAAAACATTATATTTATTAAAATAATAATTTTAGGTCTACGAAAATTGAGAGAAAGGGCTCGGGAGTCGGTTACGCACGAGGAAGGGTTAGCACCCCCGTAACGCCCAAAATTGGTACCAAATCGATTAAATAACTGTCCTTGTGTCTGAAAAATGTTTTTTGAAATGAGGTCCCTTTTTTATTATATTTGAATAATCCGAATTGGTTATCAAAATTTTCTTGTTTTCGAAGAATACAGTACCACATCCAGCACAGTAGGATGCGAACCTTTATATCCTCGAAAACACGATGTATTTCGACTTTCAAAAGTTTATAATTCATAAATCATGAAAGGATTCTCGACTATTTAATCCAACGAAAAAACCGAAACCCAGCACAATAGGGCACGATTCCTCGAGTTTCTAAATATTCAAACATTGCCTTATTTTAGAAAAATTGAGAAAAATTGAAAAAGGATATTCGATTATTTGGAACAAATGGGAGATCGCAACCCAACACGATAGGGTACTATTCCCGAATTGCTAAACATCGAATATTTCTTTTGTTTTAAAAAAGTTTTTTTTTTGACAACATGAAGGGAGTTCTAAAGAGGCATTCGATTATTTAGAGCAAACGAGAAATTGCAACCCAAAGACGGTAGAGGGCACGATTCCTCTGATTGCTAAAAAAATCGAACCTCACCTTCGTCTTAAGAAATTTTCAAACAATAATTATAAAATCAGCTTGAAATGTACTAATTCAATTTTAAGGTAAAAGGGGACAATTAGTCTTAAAGAATTTAGGAATTACAAAGTGATACTTGTAAGTTGGGAAGGGAATAAAATGCGGGATAATATACATGTGTGAGATATTATAATGAATGGATGGCGATAATATGATTCTTTTAATCAACTACAAGTCAAACAATCAAATTTAAATCAATCTATAACCTTGTCAATTTCCTAATCATAAATGAGGAATAGCTAATATAATGACAATATGAAACGAAAATAATCCACAACCATAAAAGCTAGAGTCATATTAAGACATACATCATGGAATAGATATATATATATTTTAAGGGTTGAGTAATATACCAAGTGCTCAAAAAACATTAATTTTAGAATTGACAATTTATATATAATAAAAGAATTTAAAATATGTATAAAATATGCAAAGATGGTAAGGATGTATGATGAAACATAATTTGAAGAATATGTTAGATTTACCAATCATATATATATGCGTGCATAAATTTAGAATAAAATGAAAAGGAAATGCATATATAACTAAATTAATTTTGTCGTATGCATATATATGTACAAAAGAGCTTGAATAAGATACTATGTAATACATTAGAATAATACAATATAATTTCAATACAATAATTTTAAAAGCATAAATACGAATTTTGAAACGACCATTTGACCATCAAAATAATATAAATATAGATGCATACAAAAATATTTAGATGAGATACTATACAAAATATTCAAATAACTTAATAAAACGAACTTTAAAGTAATCGTACATAGGAAAATAAAACGGAATAGTTAAAGCAAATTAGCTAATATATCTTGATTGGTTTTAAAATACAAGTATTTCCCAAATAGAAAACTCAACTAAATTAATATATGTACACCATGGATAATACATTGAGGAGATGCATATATATGTAATTTTTATAAAATATTTATATAGGGTATAACGTTAGTATATATGTATAATATGAGGTATGACCTAACACTTAAACATGTGTACATAAAATATAATAGGAGTGATAATAAATATACAAAATACATTGTAAGCATTAATTAAAGTTTAAAAATATCTAGATAATAATAAAATATGCTAAGTACAATAATGCAAAAGTATGACCAAAAATGACAAATAATATAAAAAAATAAAAAAATAAACGAAAAAAAATAAAAAATAAGACAAAGAAAAAAAAAATAATGTAGAAACCATATTAAGTCTAGGGGATTAAATTTGAAACAAATAAGGAGTTTTGGGGCCAATTAAAAATGGAAATATAACAAAAGGACCCAGATGAACGCGCGAGTGACCAAGAAGGACTGGAATGGAAATAAACCCACTCGTCCAAAACGCACCATTTGATGAAGGACCAAAGTAAAACACAAATATAACTTCAGGGCGAATTTTAAAAAAAAGGAGAAGAGAGCGTCCGAGACGCGATTGATAGCGCGTGCAAAAGGGAGGGACTTAAGGCGCAATTAGCCCTTTCAAGTGATGAAGCGCGGATCCCAGGGGTGTTGGATCGGGTCGCGCTGGTAAGGGTCACACGGCACCGTTTTGGAGCCACTGGGATAGGCCCCAAACGGTGCCGTTTTGTACTTCTGATTAATAAACCCTAAAAAGCCTCTTGTTTAGCCATTTAAAACAAATCAAAACAGCAGCTTCCCTTCCCTTTTCTCAGCCGAACCAGAAAAATGGAGCTCCAACCCTTCCATTTCATCCCTTCGACCGATTTGGGATGGTCTTTCCCTGAAAACGACAGCCTGCTGCTAGGCTTGGTGGCCCACGTTCGCATGTCTTAGTATGCTACCCTATCGGCCTCGGATTTCCCCTTTTAAACTCCGATTTCAACGAAGCAAAAAGGGGTCGACGGCCTAAACGTGAGGTATATTTTCTTATCCCCTTTTTTGTGTTTTATGTAAATAAATAAACGAAGACAAGCATGAATCGAAAAGGAACGTTTGGTCTGGAAATCACCTTTTAAATCTGATTTTTTTATCACTGTTTTGTGTTGCAAATTTTGAATATTACAATCCTTTTCTCTTTGTGTTCGAGAAGAGATGAAGAGAGAAAGAAAAAAAAAATCCCCTATTACATTCGGCTCCTTGTTGGCTTTATAGCCGAGTCTTACATGTCCCTGTTTCCTTCACTGTTTCTATATTAAATTCGGGTCTTTTCTTTGCAGGGGTTGTTGATGGCGGAGCAGGTGGCTGTTGGGGCTAGGTTCGGCGCTGCACAGCTGAGCATAGGGCTAGGTTTTTCTTTTTTTTTAGTTTGGGCTAGGCTTTGCTTGTAATTGGGATTGGGTTTAGGGCATTTGGGCCGGTGGGTTATTAGGTCTAGGGTCTGAAAAAAAAATTTAAGTGTGGGCCTTGGGGTTATTTTGGGTCAGTGGGTTATTTTGGCCCGGGCGAAATCGGGTCTGTACAGATATATATAATTTTTATTATCATTATATATATTTGCTTTTATTTTAATTTTTAAATATAAATAATTTAATATATTTTTAATATAGAATATTTAGTCTTAGCTTGACTGGCATCAATATTGTTACCAAGCAGGAGAATTTAGATTTGAGCTTATTAAAATGTGTTTATCTTCTTATTTAAGGGTTAGGAAGGGATTATGAATAGTTTTAGAGATGGTATACATAATACAGTAAACAACATTATATATTATAAACTTAAAAAACGAATCAAGCTTGCTGATTTCAAGCTTTGGAATATTGAAACTCAAGCCCAATTCATATTTTAAATGAACCTAACATTTTTATTAAAACCGATTTTTGGGATCAATATATTTTTATCAAATACCTTTTAAATATCAAGCGAAATTTCGAGTTTAAACAAATAACCAAACTTTAAACTGATGTAATTAAATTTCGTAAAAAATGTAGTTACTAACCTGATTTTATAGGGCACGACACCAATCCACAAGCTTAGAGGGATATAATTAATTTGGAATCTACTTGGAAAGTAACAATATGAACAAATTTCAAACGACATCAATTATAGTATAATAAAATATGATATAATTAATACAAAATTCACTTTTTTAAACAAGCATGAAGCTACAAATCATACAAGGGAAGGGTGAAAAGTTTGGTCGAAAATTAAATACTCCCTCAAGTTGTTCACTTACCTTTCAAACCCACTTCAAAATAAAGAATGAACTAACAAATCATACAAGGGAAGAGTGAAATTTTTGGTCCAAAAATAGGTTCACTTGCTTTCTAAACCAACAATCATAGAAAGGAAGAGTGAAAAACATTGGACAAAACTTAAATTATTCAATAAAAATAAAAAATTTGATACGGAATAAAAAATTAATAAATAAATTAAAGCATACATTTAATTTGAATATTATTATATGATACATTATCAGTAAAAAAAATCTATAAACAAGATCAAGTCATTTGAATTATATTTAAACATCTAATAAATAAATAATGGAACTCTAAAAAATATTTCATCCAATCTATTAGTGGAACCAGCAAGATTATTGCTTTGTTTCAACTTGAATGCATAATAAAGTATATGCACTCAACACGAAAGATTGAAAAAGTAGGAGTCAGTAGCATTTCCCACTAGCCGTCGCTAAAGGGTTTGAATGATGAGATTAGGATTCCATACTTTGTGTAACAATTTTTTTAAAACTCGTGGTTTACGCTCTTAATAGACATACAAAATACGAATGATTAGTTATTAGGTTCATTCCGGTAGATATATACCTTAAGATATAAAACAATGATTGACTTTGAATCACATGTGATTAGGGGTGAGCATTCGATCGAATCAAATCGAATCGAATGAAAAAAATTTAAGTTAATCAAGTTGACGAATCTTATTTTATCATTCTAATTTGATTTGAAATTTTCTCGAATCGAGTCGAGTGAGATGAAATTCGAATCGAATCGAATCGAATATATTTATTCAAGTTAAATTTTAAAAAATAATTTTGAGTCTTTGTAACTATTGTCACCTATCGTAATAAAATTTGTCCACCTTAATCAAAATTTTTATTAACTTTCATCACCTCATAATTTATTTATTAAACTTTTATATACGGATTAGCTTCTTTGCTTCCTTAGTTGTTTCAATTATCTTCAGATTCTTGTCACTATGTATTTTGAAATTAAAAAATATATTAAATGTAAAAATGTGATTTTTTAATAAATGTTATTTTAAAGATAAAATGTGAAATTGATACCAATATAAAATTTTAACATGAATATTTAATGGCATAATTAATAATTCAATTTTAATATAAATATTCAATATGACTAAACAATTCAATAATATAAATAATATAAAATGTGAAATTTAATTTAATAATATAAATAGTAGATATAAATAAAATTATTACTATTTATATTTAGTGATTTTTTTTTGGATAATTTAGATTTTTTATTTGAGAGTAAAGGGTGAGAAGTAAAAGTTTAGGGAGAAAATAAAAAATTTTGGGGAATAAAAGTTTGAGGGAAAGTAAAATTGGGGAGTAAAAATTTGGAGGGAAAATATTAAAAAAAAATTGGGTGGGGGGGATGGGTTTGGGGTAGATGAGATGGGAAGGAAGTAAAAATTTTAGGGGGAAAGTGGGAGGGAGTAAAAATTTTGGGGGAAAATAAAAAGTTTTGAGGGTGTTTGGGAGTAAAATTTTGAGAAAAGTAAATGGATAGTAAAATTTTGGTGGGAAATGGATTTTGGGTAGATTTGGGGGTTAGAATGGAAGGGGAGTAAAAGTTTTGAGGGAAAAATGAAAAGGAGTAAAAGTTTTGAGGAAAAAGTAAAAATGTTTGGAAGTTTAGATTAAAAATGTAAAATATTATAGTTTAATATTCGAATTATTCAAATTATTCGAATTCGAAAACTCAACTCAATTCGAACTCGAAATTCGAAAAAAAATTCGAGTTGACTCGAATAACTCGATTCGTTTAACTCAAAATTCGAATTTTTTTCGATTTTTTCGAGTCGAATCGAGTTTTGCTCACCCCTACATGTGATGGCTTAACAGTTAAGAGTATTTACTGCCCCATGTGTAACTTGAGTTTGAATCGCACTAGTCATGTTTGTTGTTAGGATTTTGTCCTGTCATTGTAATTAAAAAAAACAATTTTTTTTTTACTGAAAGAAAATTGAAAGAAATCAACTACATGAAACAACCATTGTCTTTATCATGAAACAACCATTATCTTTATCCTTCTTTAACAAATCAATAACCTCCTTGGGAGCTTCATTGAAAACATAGAGACTGGATTTCCAATTTAGACCAAGTTTAGCAAGATGGTCTGCCACTAAATTTTGAACTCGTGGAATATGTCTAACTTTCCACTTTCCTTCCGTTTTCATGATACGTTGGGTCCTTCTAAGAATAGGAATCCCGGAGTCCTCCAAATCTACATCGGACAAGGTTTTAACAACTTCAAGGTTATCAGATAATATCAGGATTTGTCTATAACCTTTATTAAGCAAGATGAGGATCCCATCAAGAACGCCCTAAACTTCAACTTCAAACGGAGAGCAAACTCTTAAAAATCGAGAGAACCCCACAATCCAATTTCCTTCCTTATCTCTAGCCAGGCCTCCTGAAGCAGCATATCCTGAATTTCTGGCCACAGCTCCATCGGTGTGAAGAGAGACCCACGAACCATTTGAAAAGGTGACCAAATTTGAACTAAAGGAACTCTTTTCGGTAGAACCCATACGTAATTTGTATTGGCGAGCCCAACAACTCGAATTCCTAACCACCTCAGTTGCGGACCGGGAAAGATTTTGAAAAATGAATAGATTTCTATTCTTCCAAATACGCCACACCACTACTCCAAATAGGCATGACCAGAAAAGTCCACTATCCTGCAATCTTTCATGAAAAGACAGGTTAAGTGAAAACCAATAAGGAAATAGGGAAGAAAAGAACCTTTGTTTAAGTTGTTCCGGAAGAATAAGCATCCACACGTTTTTCTCAAAGGAACAGTCTCGAAGAACATGGGCCAAATCTTCAGTCGTATGACCACATAAAGTGCACGAGCTACAGGTACTCAATCCCCTTCTAACACGCTTTGAGTTAGTGAGGAGTCTCTGTTGGACAGCCAGCCAAAAAAAGACTCTAACTCTTTGTGGACCCGAAAAATTCCAAATAGCCTTCCATTGCTCATCAGGGGTCTTCCAAGTAGACTTTTTTAAGGTCCAATAAGCGCTACGAACAGAAAATGCTCCAGAAGATGACTGAGCCCAAACCACTCTATTAGGACCAGAGTCCGGATAGGGAGGAGGAATACTAATAATCTTACAAACCACATCTTTCGGTAACCAAACACGAAGCAATTCTAAGTTCTAGCTTCCATCCAAGTTGACTAGATCCCTAGCACGACAGTCAAGATCAAGGTTAGAAAAAGCAGGAATTTTAGAAATTAAAGAACCCATACCTGGAATCCATTTATCCTTCCAGCATCGGACAGTGGATCCATCACCTAAAGTCCAAATTAATTTATCTCGCAGAAGAGGCCATAACTTAGAAAGAGCTTTCCATAGATGGGAGCTTCGACTTTTGCAAATCGAATCCAGGATAGATTCTTTCCAACAGTATTTAGAGCAAAGAACACGAACCCAAAGGGCATTGTTCTTGGAGATAAGACTATATCCAATCTTCATAAGAAAAAGATTTATTTTGATCTTCCAAATGTCTAAAACCAAGTCCACCCCTAGAGCGAGGTTGACAAATAGAATCCTAACCAACCAGAGACATTTTGGAGTGATCATCCGTACAACCCCAAATAAATTGTCTAACCAACTTTTCAATTTCTAAGCATACACCTTTCGGTATCATCAATGATTGCATAAAAAAATTTGGAGTGGAAAGAAGAATCGATTGCGCCAAGGTGATCCTCCCTGCCATGGATAACCTCCTGGCGTCCCAACTCTGCAATTTCTGTCTTACCTTATCAACAAGAAATCTAAGAGTGCATTTGGTAACCCTCTCATGGAATAAAGGGACACCAAGATACTTCCCTAAATTCTGAACTTCTTGAAATCTGAAAACCTGAACAATTTGACTACGAACCTTTTTAGGAGTAGTATTAGAAAAAAAGATATTACTTTTCCTAGTACTGATTCTATATCCGGAGATATCACAAAACTGATGAAGAATGCACTCAAGCATTCGGGCTTAATCCAGCTGAGCTTTGCCGAAAATAACAAGGTCATCGGCGAAAAATAAATGAGAGACAGCAGGACCATTTCGAGACAGTCGAATAGGCTCCCATTTCCCGCTTTCCATATTCTTACGAATAATATGCCCTAACCACTCCATGCTCAAAACAAACAGATACGACGACAAAGGGCACCCTTGACGGATACCCCTAACTGGTTTAAACTTACGAGTAGGAACACCGTTCCAAAGGATTTGCATCGTAGAGGAGGAGATGGCAGGCATGATTACTTTTCGCAAACAGATAAGGATTTCAGCTGCACTCAACGAAGCCTCGATGAAATCCCGACTAACTCTGTCATAAGCTTTCTCCAAGTCAAGCTTAAGGGCTATCCAGTTTCTTGCTTTCTGTTTACATCTCATAGAATGAATGAACAATAATTTATTTTCAAATATATAAAAGCTACTTTCTCATATGATATTAATTAGTTCACAAATGAGATAGGACACTTCACTAATTTCGACTTTAATATACTGCACTCATAACTATCCATATATTATATTTTGCACTCATCTACTTTTTCAAGTTTTTATTAATCTTGTTATGTACTTATGATTATCAACCCTAAAATTAGATAAGGTTCGGGTCACCTATCTGTGACCAGACTAGGGCCCACCAGATGGATACATGCAAGCCTCACAATACGAAGTCAGCAAAGGAAACTCGCGGTCTCAGCTCACATATGCCCAAGAAGTGTCCAGTAGGCATCCTAAAACAGTACATGTGTCCAGCATGTATAGAGTCTACTAAGAACGTCAATTCCATGAACAGTAACTATGTATATAAATATTCGATTGTCCCCTTTAATGAAACGTAACGGAAAATTACTCAATAAATCTATTAATATATTGTATTGTTTTTTTTTTTTAAAATTGTTTTCCTGATTTAAATTTCATTTGAGTAGTTTGATAAGAGATGTTGAATTGCTCAACAAATCTATTGGCTTAACGCAAAAGGTTGGAAATGGAATCTATATATACAAAAGTCTTTTAATAGAAAATTATTTGATTAGTTTTTAGTAGAGTGTTTAGATTTTATAAGTAAAATTTAAAAGGTGTTATATGTCTTATTAGGTATAATAAGATAAAATAAAAATTTAATAATTAAAAAGAATTTATGTTGTAGTGTTTGAGTATTACTTTTGGAATTAAAATGGGGATATATCAAATTCTAACATTCTTTTAATTAAACAAAAACCTTTATTAATATCTACTTACTTGAGGTAATGATTAAAACTTTTATTTGGCACTAAGGTAATCCTGATTCAAATCCTCCCATCTCCTATCACTCTCTAAACTATAATTTGATTTGAACATTAGATTAAGTTTCAATAAATAAAAACGCTCAACAAAATCGATAATAATAATTTAACCCCAGGAAAGTTCCTTTGTATGGATAGGTTTCTTATTCACTTGCTTCCATTCTATGAATTTAATGTTTATAGGATATTTGTTAATCTCTAATTTTATTTCCGCAATCTAAAACCTCTATTGGTAGTGTATCAAATGATTTTCCTAAAAAATTGCCATATATTTCTTTTCTTTTATTTTTATATTTAAAATATTATTTAAACTCATTTGTAAAATTCAAAAATTTTATTACTAATGTATCAAAAATTATTCATTTCATATTAAACTCGTTATGATTACTAGTCGATTTGATTGCATAATCAGCTGGTGAAACCCTACGTCGGATGGACCATTATCCATTAAAATTTCAATTATTATTTTTGTAGACAAATTCTTTTTTTAAAAAAGAAAATTTGCAATCAAGATATTATCATATGTTTATAAGTGTTATATATATATATATATATATATATATATATAAGAAAAATAATGAAATATGTGATATTTTAAATTTCGTTTATAAAATTTAAAAAAATTATATTAATGCATGCGATAATATCTTTAAAATGTAAGGGTAAAAAAAGGGGGATTAATAAGGAGATTAAAATTAGCAAAACAATCAACTTGTGTAGAAAATGGGAATTCACTATTTGAACTTTATAAGCCACTAAAACTTGGAAAGATGTATGGAATTAAACGTGGAATCACTTCGAAAGCCCCAATATGAAATAATTTCTAAGCTACACATCAATTACACTAAAATATAATAAGATTTTATGTATAAAATTTACTTAAAAGGTTGATTTACATTTTTAAACCCATATCAAAAATCAAATCAAAAGTTAAATTGATGCAGTTCTGGATATATTGATTCAAGTTAAATTAATTAATCACGAGAATTAAATGAGATGGTAAATATTTTTTTTATCTTAATCAATAGTTAATGATTCGATCCTTGTTCAGGGTATTAAGCGGTTTTAAAACTCGTGACCAGCATTTACTTTCTTAATTAATTTACAAAATGTGAAGATTTAATTACTGTACTCGCTCTATCAGATCCTTTGAAAAAAAAGTTGAATTAGTTTATTCAACTAAACTTAATAAATTTAATATTAAATAAGTAATAAATAAAAATGTACAATTAATTTAATTTAACTTTTTTTTTTTTGTTTGGGATATTTAAAATTTTAAAATGTATATAAACGCACGCCCCAACATTGCAAAAGCCAAAAGAATTGTCTAAACCAATAGTATTAATTTCTGTCCTACGTAACCAAACACTTCCATTTGTTAATAATGCTACCCTGTATGAAACCAATTTTCTCATTCTCAAACTAAATTATTATGATTTGAGTGGGTATAGGATGAATATCTTTAATTAATGAGCCATTGAGATTTAATTTGTTGATGTGTATGAAATTAATGTTTTTTTTTTTAAAATAAGGTATATTTATGTTTGTCGTTTATGAAAATTAATCTTTTTAAGATTTATTATTGTTTCTGTTAATAATATTATCACTAAAGATGACAATCGGGTATGGGATTCTTTTGCCTGCCTCAACCACAATTCTTAAGAAAAAAATCACCCCAAACCTAAACTCAAAATTTAATAGGAGATCTAATTTTGAATTTACCCGACTCGACTATGTCCTGCATCGAACTTGATTTTCGAAAATAAAATTTGACAGATCAAATCAGGTCAAAACCCGTTAAATTCAAGATTCTTTTGCCATCCGTAACCATCATCAAGGTGAAGGCAAGGGGAAAGTAGTGCCTCGAGAAAGAATAATAAATTTATCATTTAAGCCCTTTAACATTTAAAAAATTTTAAGTTAATATAACGATAAAAATACTTTTTGATCTAAAAAAAATTATGACTCAACTCTATACTTTAAAATAATTTTTTGGGTTCACTCTCGAGTCCAACCATTCGTACTGCTTAGTAACATATATTATAGAAGCGTAACAAATTATTTATCCCTCCCATCACAACATGCACATAAGTGCATTCACTATTCCATACAATATCTCATATGTCACATGCACAATACTTACGAACCAGGACCATCATCTTTTCTATATAAAGGATCCTCCACCTACAAACATTCCACACACAAAACATAATCATGGAATCCTTAAAGAAGATCGTTTTTCTCATCGTTGCTGTATCTCTAGTTCTTCAAGCCACGGTGCCTCCAACTGCGTTAGCCGCTCGTAACGAGGTTATGTCCTCTGCCGCTGTATCGAAAGTGGCTAATGATTCCAACGGTTTGGCTAAGGTTTTCGAGAAGGTAGGCCCTGGCTGCAAACCTAAAGGTTCGTTTTGCTTGTTTGACCTAACCAGTTGCTGTAGGCCTTGCGGATGCCTTGCAGGGTGGTGCTATAACATTGATCATGATTGCAATGAGTACACATAATGGTCGCTACTGAGTTAAAAAAAAAGAAAACAGCTCTGAGTCAAAAAACATGGGATTCGATTATAAATGTTCTATATATAACATATGTATTTGAATAAAGAATCTCGTGTTATGTCCCTGTTTGGTTGAGCTCTGCCATTGTTGTAAGAGTTGATGTTTTTCGTCTTCTCATTGGTGTGTTGGTATTGTGTGTACCCTTGTTATTGGCATATGTAATGATAACTAAGTTTATGACTATTTACCTAGTTTCTTTTATGTATAATAATTTGATACTAATTTTGATTTTTACAAAACAAACTTTTTTTTATGCACTTTTATCATGATTTGGTAAATGTTAAAACTTTTTTCGTAAATAAATGTAATAAATAAATTTTCAAGTAAATAAAAAATAATGAACAACCTTTATGAAAATGGATTGCATGAAACTGTGATCCTTATACATTTCTAATAGGAGAATGACAAATTAAATTTTACTCTTGATGACAAATCAGATTTGACTCTTGATTTTTAGCTTTTTCCTCTTAAAAAATTTAAATCCAACTAAAAAAAACTAAAAATCAAGAGAAAAAATCTGATTTATTATTTTTTTATTCGAAAAGCATAAAGATAATGTTAAATCACAGTTTTATACATCATTTTATAACATTTTTCTAAAAAACAATTTAAGCGTCTTAAACAATTTTAAATATAAAATATTTATTTTATATTATATTATAAAAAATTAAAATTAATTATTCGATTCGATTCAGGGTTTTAACTTGAAAACCAAAACGAGTGAGTAGTAGCATACTAGAGTAGATCCAATTAGCAAATCGACACTAGTTTATACGTGCCTCCTTTTGAACCGCTTTGAAATAAGCTCCAAAAAAGTGCTAGAAGCTCGAGCAACTTAAAAACCTCAAAAGAAATAAAAATTATAGAGCTGAAAAGCACAAAAAGTGCCCCGTTGCTGAAAAACCAGCAGCTGAAAGGGACAAACCCGTCAAGTGCAGCTCTCCAATAGCAGGTCATGGAGTTCAGTGAAGAAAAACTACAGCAGGCATAAGCTGCACAAAACCAGACCCAAACAGCTCAAAAAACAGAGTTGAAACAGTTGATTAGACCCAAACCAGCTCGAATCAGTAGCATCGTTTTCTATATAAAGGGCCTCCTCCACCTACAAACCATTCCACACACAAAACATAATCATGGAGTGGTGCAAGAAGTTCGCTTTTCTGATGGTTGCAATGGCTCTGCTTCTTCAAGCCATGGTGCCTCCGACAGCATTAGCTGCTCGTAACAATGTTATGGAATACAATCCGTTGGCAAGCGTATTCTCGAGGGAAGGCAATGGCTGCATCGCAAAAGGCGGGTTTTGCTTGTTTGACCTAACCAGTTGCTGTAGGCCTTGCGGATGCCTTGCAGGGTGGTGCTATAACATTGATCATGATTGCAATGAGTACACAGAACGGTCGCTACTGAGTTAAAAAAAAAACAGCTCTGAGTCAAAAAATGACATGGGATTCGATTGTAAATGTTCTATATATAACATATGTATTTGAATAAAGAATCTCGTGTTATGTCCCTGTTTAGTTGAGCTGTGCCATTGTTGTAAGAGTTGGTGTTTTCCGTCTTCTCGTTGGTGTGTTGGTACACTGTGTACCCTTGTTATTGGCATGTCTAAGAATAAATATATATGTCAATGAACTAAGTTTTATGAGTATTTACCTGCCTTTTTTATCTAATTCATGGACGGATCACATTTTATAAATTGAGCGAGGAGATGTTATTGTTGAGACTTGAATCCTGGACTTTAAATATGAGCACACAGCTCTTAACTACTTGCTCAATTACGGTAAATATCATTAATAAATACTAATATCAACACGGATGTTGGCAATCACCACCACAGTTGGGTTGGGTGAAATTTTATATGGATGGAACGGTTGGGCGAATGACTGATATAGCGGCAGCAGGAGGAGTCATCAGAGATCATAATGTGAAGTGGCTGTGAGGCTGTTATAGCAATTTTGGTTCGTGTTCTGTGCTTCATGCTGAGTTATGGAGTGCTTGGAAGGGTTTCTTTCTGGCATTGAATTGCGGGTTCCGCAGGGTGGTTTTAGAAATTGATAATGTAGAAATATTATGTTCTCAGGAGAATAAGGAATATACCGGTTAGCCATGGGAAGTGAAGATACAGCATGCTGTTGGTGAGGGTAGTTTTATTCCAGATGGTCTTGTAAACCTGCGGCGGAATTCGAATCCAGAAACATATGAACTTATCAGTCCACTAGACGAGATCTTGAGAGAATTACATGATGAAGCATGCCAAATTGCGTATGGCAGGGTGTCTTAGTTGTAACTTTGTATAGCTTTTTATTTTACTCAGAAATTAAAAAATAATATAAATTCAAGTAACTAAATAATATTGCTTAAAGTGGTATGAACTATGGAATATTGGGGAATTATTACACTTCTTTTTTTTGAATTATATTTTAAAATTCATATATGTTTGTGGAGTCAATTGGATATATAAAAAGGACTGATGTAATTATGCTGTCACTTTCATTATTAAGATTATCAATTTAGTTTGTTAGTTGACATATATGATTATTAATAAAGTTAGCTTTTGAAAAATAAATAAAGTTAGCAAGATTTATGTTATCTTATCAACTATAATATATATACTATCTTATTTAGGGATGGCAACAGGATGGGGTGAAATGGATTTTTGCTTGTCCCAACTCGAATCTTGATGAATCCGTCTCGACCCCAAATATTAAATAAAAAAATTAGCCTTAAACTTAAAATTTAATAGGAGATTCAATTTTGACTCAACTTAAATTTTATTTAAATGTTTTGGTTTTTTTTTTTTTGTTTTAAAGATTAAATTTTTAAATTTAAACTTAAAATTTAATATATATATATAATTATATATCAGTGACATTTTTGTAAATATTTAAAAACGAATTGAGCGGATTTACCTCAAACCCAATCCCACCCCCACTCTTTTTCTAAGTTCACCCGACTTATTTCAAACTCGTTTTTCAAAAAAGATTCCAACCCTAATAAATCAAGTCGGAACAAAACTGTCGGTTTCGGAAATTTTTTTACATCCCTAATAAACCCAATGACTTGTTTTAGTGCAGGGATTTGTTTTGTGTACACACTTCATCCATCCCGAACTGCAATCCGCAAGGAGAATTTTAGATCCTGTTCCTAATTAGGGTTTTATCAGAAAAATAAGGTCATCGAATCCTTATTCTTAAACACTTGTTCATTTCGTGCCAACCAAATCGACCACACAACAGGTCAGCCACCAATGCCTTGAGGTAGCCGAAAGTTGAAAATGAAAGCATTCCTCCATAAATTCGTACCAAACACGTTTCACCAAGTTACACGAAAATAATACATGATTGGTCTCCTTGCCACAGCAATTACACATACTTTGATTAAGATCAAAATGTATACCTCTCTTCATTAAGAATTCCTTAGTGGGGATCCTATTAAGCCGCACTAACCATAAGAAACCTTTTTTAGGTGAACTTTCAGCTTAGCATAGATTTGAATTTATTGAAATGCTTGGAGCAGAAGTCCATTTATTATTGTTACAGTATGCTTTTTTTGTGCAAAGCTTGCTTTCGGATTGCAAAGAAAATCATTTGGATTTTGATAGGAAGCTTTACCTCGTATCTTTATTTTTGTAATTCCACATTTATGGATTTGAATTTAATGGTAAAAGTACTAGGAAAACCCTTATATTTATGGGTGGACTGCATTTCGGCCCTTCTATTAAAAAATAAATAAATTAGTCTTTATACATTTTGAAATGTCAAATTAATTCATTCATTAAATTTTATCTATTAAATTATGACGTAGAACGTTAATTTAAATGGTTGATTACTAATTTAATCCCCGAACTATAGCTAAAATATCAATTTTTTAAAAAATTCTTAACAATAATTCTAAAAAATTAAAAAATCTTAAAAATAAATATAACTTATAAAAAATTATGTTAAAATATTTTAAAAAATAAAAAATATAAATAAAAAGTTCTAGAAAACAAAACCTATATGTAAATTTAAAAAAAAAATTATCAAATTTTCGAGTCGAAACCTAGAAACCATCATATTTTTTTACAAGACTTTCTTCCCTATTGTAAAAAACCCAAATAATCAAAAAGATTTCTCATGCTTGATTGAAGTCAAAAATAAATAAATAAAAACTTGATTGAACCCAAGAAATATCAACTAAAAGTTTTGACTACTCATTTTCAGATTTCTCATACTTTCGTAAATATTCATTTAATCTTCGTCGCCTATGCTTCCAACTAAAATGTATATAAAAATTTATTTAATGTTTACTTTCTTCTACTTTAGTGAATACACATTTTTGCATCTCCTATGCTTTCATATCTCCTAATGATGTGTAATCATGTTATAAAATTTTGATTACTCATTTTTACATCCCCTTAGCTATTACAAACTTTCATATTTAAAAAATCTTATTGTTTAATACCGTAGAAGCTTTAATCATTGAGTTACTTGGTTTAATAATTTCTGGGTTTTGAATTTTTAATATAAATGTGTGGGTTTTATCTTTAAGCTTTAATCTTGTTCGAAAATTAGCAAAAAATAAATACATTAAAAGTACAAATTTAACTTGCTATCACACCCCAAATCTAAACCCAGAATTTAGTAGAAAACCCAACTCTGAACTGATTCAACTCAACTATTTTTCCAATTTCACCACCCGATATGACCTACATCAAACTTGATTTTTCGAAAATAAAATTTGACCCAAACGGATCGGATCAACACAAAACCCGTCAAATTCACCCGGACGAATACAAGGGGCAAGTAGTGCCCAAATATATATATATTTATCATTTAGACCTTTAACATTTAGGAAATTTTAAATTCATATAATGAAAAAATACATTTTAACATTTTAATCTCAAATAAAAGTATTTTTCTGGGTTGACCCTTACTCCAACCATTCGTACTGCTTAGTAACATATAAACGTAACAAATTATTATCTATCCCATCAGTACTACATGCACATAAGTGCATTCACTATTCCAAGCAATATCTCATATGTCACATGCATTACGAACCTGGACCATCATCTTTTCTATATAAAGGACCCTCCACCTACGAACATTCCACACACAAAACATAATCACGGAATCCTTCAAGAATATCGTTTTTCTCATCGTTGCTATATCTCTAGTTCTTCAAGCCACGGTGCCTCCAAACTGCGCTAGTCGCTCGTAACGAGGTTATGTCCTCTGCCGCTGTATCGAAAGTGGCTAACGATTCCAACGGTTTGGCTAAGGTTTTCGAGAAGGTAGGCCCTGGCTGCAAACCTAAAGGTTCGTTTTGCTTGTTTGACCTAGGCCTTGCGGATGCCTTGCAGGGTGGTGCGATAACATTGATCATGATTGCAATGAGTACACATAATGGTCGTTACTGAGTCAAAAAAAAAAAAAAAGCAGCTCTGAGTCAAAAAACGACATGGGATTCGATTATAAATGTTCCATATATAGCATATGTATTTGAATAAAGAATCACGTGTTATGTCCCTGTTTGGTTGTGTTGTGCCATTGTTGTAAGAGTTGGTGTTTTCCGTCTTCTCATTGGTGTGTTGGTAGCATTTTTCTCAAAAACAAATTAAGTGCCTTTCACAATTTTAAATATAAAATATTTATTTTATATTATAAAAAATTAAAATTAATTATTCGATTCGATTCAGTGTTTTAACTTGAAAGCCAAAACGAGTGAGTAGTAGCCTACTAGAGTAGATCCAATTAGCAAATCGACACTAGTTTATACGTGCTTCCTTTTGAACCGCTTCGAAATCAGCTCCAAAAAACTGCTAGAGTCTCGAGAAACTTAAAAACCTCAAAAAAAAAATTATAGAGCTGAAAAGCACAAAAAATGCACCGTTTCAGAGGCAGGTGAGCTGAAAAACCAGCAGCTGAAAGGGACAAACCCGTCACGTGCAGCTCTCCAATAGCAGGTCATGGAGTTCAGTGAAGAAAAACCACAGCAGGCATAAGCTGCACAAAACCAGACCCAAACAGCTCAAAAAACAGAGTTGAAACAGTTGATTAGACCCAAACCAGCTCGAATCAGTAGCATCGTTTTCTATATAAAGGGCCTCCTCCACCTACAAACCATTCCACACACAAAACATAATCATGGAGTGGTGCAAGAAGCTCGCTTTTCTGATAGTTGCAATGGCTTTGCTTCTTCAGGCCATGGTGCCCCCGACAGCATTAGCTGCTCGTAACAATGTTATGGAATACAACCCATTGGCAAGCGTATTCTCGAGGGAAGGCAATGGCTGCATCGCAAAAGGCGGGTTTTGCTTGTTTGACCTAACCAGTTGCTGTAGGCCTTGCGGATGCCTTGCAGGGTGGTGCTATAACATTGATCATGATTGCAATGAGTACACATAATGGTCGCTACTGAGTTAAAAAAGAAAAACAGCTCTGAGTCAAAAAATGACATGGGATTCGATTATAAATGTTCTATATATAACATATGTATTTGAATAAAGAATCTTGTGTTATGTCCCTGTTTAGTTGAGCTGTGTCATTGTTGTAAGAGTTGGTGTTTTCCGTCTTCTCGTTGGTGTGTTGGTACTGTGTGTACCCTTGTTATTGGCATGTCTAAGAATAAATATATATGTCAATGAACTAAGTTTTATGAGTATTTACCTGCCTTTTTTATCTAATTCATGGACGGATCACATTTTATAAATTGAGCGAGGAGATGTTATTGTCGAGACTAGAATCCTGGACTTTAAATATTAACACACAGCTCTTAACTACTTGCTCAATTACGGTAAATATGATTAATAAATACTAATATCAACACGGATGTTGGCAATCACCACAGTTGGGTTGGGTGAAAATCAATTTGGATGGAACGGTTGGGCAAATGACTGATATAGCGGCAGCAGGAGTCATCAGAGATCATAATGTGAAGTGGCAGTGAGGCTGTTATAGCAATCTTGGTTCGTGTTCTGAGCTTCTTGCTGAGTTATGGAGTGCTTGGAAGGGTTTCTTTCTGGCATTGAATTGCGGGTTCCGCAGGGTGGTTTTAGAAATTGATAATGTAGAAATATTGTGTTCTCAGGAGAAAGCAGAGCACAATGCTATAGTCAGGAGAATAAGGAATATACCGGTTAGCCATGGGAAGTGAAGATACAGCATGTTGTTGGTGAGGGTAATTTTAATCCAGATGGTCTTGTAAACCTGGGGCGGCTGAATTCGAATCCAGAAACATATGAATTACATGATGAAGCATGCCAAATTGGGTATGGTAGGTGTCCATCGAAAAAATGAGTAAATTAATATCTATACATTTCGGAACGTTAAATTTATTTATTAAATGATATATGAAATATTAATTTAAATGGTTGATTACTAATTCCTTTCTTATTGTAAAAAACCTAAAAAATCAAAATTAATTCTCATGCTTGATTGAAATCATAAATAAATAAATAAAAACTTGATTGAACCAAAGAAAAATTAACTAAAAGTTTTGATTACTAACTTTCAAATTTCTCATGCTTTTGTAAATGTTTATTTAATCTTCATCGCTTATACTTCCAACTAAAAGGTATAAAAAAATTTATTTAATGTTTACTTTCTTCTACTTTAGGGAATGCTCACTTTTACATCTCTTATGCTTTCATATCTACTTTTGATTACTCATTTTTACATTCCCTTAACTATTACAAACTTTCCTATTTGAAAATCTTATTTTTTTAATACCCTGGAAGCTTTAATTTTAAATTACTGGGTTTTGAATTTTTAATATAAATGTATAGATTTTGAACAATTTGAAATTTTTGAAAATAATATTTTAAATTTATAGGAGGAAATAAAATATAAAAAGTGAAATTTTAATTTAAAATAAAATCTCATTGCCATAAATATGTCTCCAAAGGTGGAGAAGGAGTGAAACGAGTTCTTTGTCTTCATCTTAATTGTTCTTCTTCGCCAAAAAGATATGCAAAATTGAAAGATTTTATTTTCTGTAAATGTGTTATTTCTTTGGTTTGATTGTATTTCAATAATAATAAAATTATTATTTTATTGAAATGGATGTTTTTAGATTTGCACTGTCTACAACAAATAATATTAGTGTCTCATTGTATTGGATAGTTCTACTTCTCATCAAATCAAGAATTTTATTGAAAATGAAAATGTTTCCCTAGTATTAAAATAGTGTTCAATTTTTCAAAAAAATAAAAAATAATAACACCATAATTCACCAAAAAAGAACTTTTTTGAAGGTAAGTTTTTGCTTTAATAAATTTGGGTTTGATTTTGTTTTAACATATTTTTAAATATTTTTAGTATATTTTGATAATTTTTATTTATTTTTAATTTTTTAGAGTTATTATTAAAAAAAAATTTAAAAATCAAAATATACCTTAACTTTATATATTTCAAGGGCCAAATTAATAATTAATCATTTAAATTAACAATCATATTTTTTCAATAGAATAGCGGAAATGCAATCCACTACTTGTATCAAATTTAATACCTATTAAGATTCATTTTAATTTTAATCTTCAGCTGCACATGAAGGGATCTATTAAAATAATGTTATCCCACATTCTAAATTTTAAATTTCACGTAACCTTATGATTTTATAAGTTGTATGATTTAACCTAGACTACAAAGAAAAGAGAGAAATTTGATGTATCAAGACTTCCAATCACTATGCCATGCAAGTCACGTAATTCGTCATGCAATCCACATACTTATATATGCTTTTTTTTTTCTTTTAATTTTTTGCTAAGCCACTAATTTATGTTCAGTATTTCTATTTAAAGCACCTCCATTTATACATTTCCATCAAATTTATGATCAGATTTAACACTAAGAAATGGAGTACTGCAAGAAGCTTGCTTTGGTGTTGGCGATGATGGTTGTGGCAGCCACCACAACGGCAACCGCGGCTCGCAACGAGCTGACGGAAACTCTTTCCATCAAAGCAAGTTTGAACTCGAGCTTGACTAACATCATCAAGAACCCTTTGGGCAATATTTTCGACGTTAATGGGGAGCCTGTAGTGGAATGCAACCCTGATGATCAAAACTGCATTAAAAAATATGGATTTTGCTTGTTTCAGAACAAGGTTTGCTGTGATGACTGCACGTGCTTCGGGTTGTGCGTGCTTTGTGGGCAAAAATAAAGACAGTGGCTGATCAGGAAGGGATCTCAGGAATCAATGTTTTATTGTTTTTCTTTTTATACCTAACTATGGTGCTTGCTGGTACTGTTTTCATGTTTTGTTGATGTTTGCGTACTTAAATTATCAATAAGATCGCATTTATTAAAACTGAAGTATTTTTCCTCAGCTATATATATATTTGCTGGGAGAAGGCTTACACCGGAACCTCAATGGGTCGGTATGATCTCAAGTCAAGGTTTTTTTTTTTTTAATTCTGCAAAAAGCTTAAGTGTTTAAGGCATTAGATTCATAGAAGCTTATCGAGATCAAACCATATATAGCGCACAGTTACCTATCAAAAGATATATAAGCATGATATTTTTATTTAAGTTTAACTCTATATTATATAAATATTAACATTACAAGCCATATCCAATGTTATCCTATTTAAATCAAAATCATTTTATTGAAAAATATGAAATAATTGAGATATGTGTTAAAAGACTGACCGGTTTATTTCTATATTTGTGATATTGATAATTTATTGAATCGGATTTTTAGACTATGCTAATATTGTGGATCGTATATCTGGTGCATCAATGACGATGTATCACTTGGGGAAACATATTTGGAGGATCGGATTAGATTTAATCTATCTAATCTCTTAGATTAAGGAAATTGGATTAGATTGAAATGTTAAAGACTTAAGTTCCAATAGTCCTTGTTTACCTTATTTATTATTATTCTATTGTATTCAACTAGTTTAGTTGTTATTTAATAAGGAGTGATATAGATCTTCATTATATTAAGAAGTCTCGATAAACTCTATATATTGAGAGACTTGTATAAGTCATTGTACTGATTCTTGAAAAAGCACTTCATCTCTTGAAGTGAGGAACATACTTTGTGTGAATGCATTACATTGTAAAACATTAGTGTTGTAGTTTTACAAGCTAAGTTCACAGAGGTGAACGAGTGTATCAGTCTTAAAGGTACAAAAGTAATAAATTTTTAATGGTTTATATATTTATAATTTTTAAAGGGCTAAATTAATTTTTTATCATTTTGGAAAGTCAAAATGTAATTTTACCATTACTAATTTATAAATTGTAAAGAGCCTAAATTAAAATTTTACCATTTTAGAGGTAATCATAACTCCTAGGACTCCACTACACTCCGACACTGATGTCACATCTCTTAAAAACATAGCAAATAATATGTTATTATTGATAATATTTATCATTGCAACATCGACAATACATGACCACAGTAACAAGGGCAAATACCAAGTCTTTTTACGACCAACAAAAGGCAATTAACATTTACCGCTTTTGAAATAAGTAATTAGATTATTAAACCAGACATGAAACACAATAAATATCATTATTTAGCTGTAAAAACCATTTGATTAATGAGACACCTCCTCCATCATTTTTTCTTATACAATATAAACAATTACATTATACGGGGATGCACAGTCCGAAGCATGTGCAATTACCACAACATTCCTTTTTTGCAAACAAGCAAAACTCATACTTAGGGATGCAATTCGCATCAGGTTTTCCTTTAACGTCGAAAATGTTGGCCAAAGCGGTGGTTGAGCTTGAGTCGACGAGGAGAGCCACTGCCTCTTTGCGAGCTGCGGTTGCCATAGGAGGCAGGGTGGTTGCTAGGACCACTGCCATCGTAACCAAGACGAATCCAAATTTCTTCCACGATTCCATCTTTAATTGTATGTGTAAATTGATAGAAACGGGGTTGCTTTATATAGAAATGCCCAAAATATTTTAGTCGCTTACCAAATAAAAATAAAAATCATATGGATTGCATGACAAATTACGTGACTTGCATGGCTGACAAGCGAATGGAAATTTTGATACACATCCACCGTTTCTCTCTCTCTCTTGTTTTTCATAGTTATTCTTAAACATCTAACTTAAAATTTTTATAAGTTTAAAATATACTCTAGGTCCTTATACTTTTTTTATATTCAAAATTTAGTCCATTCTACTTTTCAAATTTAAAAAATGTAAGTGCAATTGTTGACAAAGTTAAAATTCTTCTATTGAATTCAAGTTCATTACAAAGTCATTTTTTTTGTTACATGGTTACTAAATGAGTATTACTTTTATTTCAAAATGTCACACTAAAAAATTTAATAGAAGAATCTTAACAGTGTTAACAATTAGATGTGAATTTTGAAATTTGAAAAGTGGAATGACTAAATTCTTAGAAAATAAAAGTAGGTGAACTAAATTCCAAATATATGAAAAGCACGAGGACTTGCAGTATAATTTAACCTATCTAAAATTAATTGACAATATGTGAATATATAAATGTAAATAAGACATTAGTGCTGGTAAAATACTCGAGTTCAATTTGAAAGAAAAAATCTTAAATTTAAGGGTAAATTACATCCAAACTCACTAAACTATTAGTAAGTTGACATTTTGGTCATTCAACTTCAAAAAGTTACAAAACCACTACTAAACTATTCGAAAGTTTTTATTCAAGTGATCATTGCATTGTCAATTTTTTTTTTAAAGTTCAGCTAGCGAGCACCAAGCAACAATTCAACGATCAGTATAGTGGATCAGTATTCATCAATGAGTAGAAGGACATACCTTAGATCTAAGTGGATTTGATGATCAGTGTCGAAAATCTTAGAAGAAAGTTGTTTGGATTTTAATTCGTAGATTTGTGATGTTCAAAGTTGTTGCATGAAAAAAAACTAAATTATAGAAGCGAAAGGGAAAAAAAGCTTCCGATTGGTGCAAGTAATGTAAAAAGAGAATGCCATAATACCAACGATTTTAACAACTCAATTACTTAAATGAAAACTTTCGAATAATTTGGTGATCATTTTGTAACTATTTAAAGTTAAAGTGACCAAAATAACCTAATAAATTTAGATGCAGTCTAACTAAATCATTATTAAGTTGAGTATGTAATTAGTTTGTTATTTTTAAAAAATCATAGCCACGAGGCAAACATTGGGAATAAAGTTGTAGTTCCCACTAAAGCATTGCGTAGTAGCAGGAGAGATGAGTTTCCTCCCCCAAATTTGGACTCAAATTGTGTTATCCCAACATAGATCATGTTTAATCATCAAATTAACGATTCTTTCAATATTTTTTTATACATTTTGGTGTAATTCATATTAATATATTAAATTTAAATAAGAAAAGACTTTATTATTATTAAAATATAAATTTAATTTGAGTTAATTAAAATTTATGAAACTTTTATTTTACGATTTTTTATAATTTTAAATATATCTAACAAATGTTAAGTATAATCATCAGATAAATTATATTTTAATAAAAGAATGTAAATTTAAAATTTTAAAAATCATATTATTGAAAAGAAAAATTACAAATGCCAGTAAAATAAGTTTAGAGTACACTAAAAAAACAAAAGGCATTTAACATTTACGTTTATTGAAACAAGTAATTAAATTATTAAAGCAGACATGAAACACAATAAATGTCATTATTTAGCTCCATAAACCAGATGATTCATGAGACCCCTCCTTCATTTAAGTAATTACGTCGGGATGCACACTCCGTAGCATGTGCAATTACCACAGCATTCCTTTTCTGCAAATAAGCAAAACTTATACTTCGGGACGCATTCGGCATCAGGATTTCCTTTAACGTGGAAAATGTTGACCAAAGTGGTTGTTGAGCTTGAGTCAGTGCGGAGAGTCACCGCCTCTTTGCGAGCGGCGGTTGCCATTGGAGGCATGGTGGCTGTCAGGAGCACCGCCATCGTAACCATGACGACACTAAATTTCTTCCAGGACTCCATCTTTAATTTTGTGTGTAAATTGATGGAAAAGTTATACAAATGGAGGTGCTTTATATAGAAATGCCCAAAATATTTTAGTGGCTTGCCAAATAAAAATAACAAAAATGATATTATAAACAAGTGGATTGCATAGCAAATTACGTGACTTGCATTGAAGACTAGTGAATGGAAATTTTGATACACATCCACCATTTCTCTCTCTCTCTCCCTTTCTTTTACTTTTCTTATAGTTTTTCTTAAACATCTAACTTAAAAATTTTGGGTAAATAATACAAATAGCCACTAAACTATGCACATGCTCCTATTTTGGTCACTCAACTTTAAAAATTTTCAATTTAGACACTAATGTTTGAATTCGTTCCTATTTTGGTCACCATCTATTAAATTGATAACGATATAACAAGTATAGTAACAAATTCAACCCTCAATAATTACATATTCTATTGATTTGATCCTCATTCTAAATAATTCAATAATTTTAACCCTTTACATTTACAAATTCCATCAATTTGATCCTCAAACTTCCTAACCAAAGCTTTCAGTTTTAAAACAAAGGCATTCCACATCTATAAATTTTTAAAACCCAAAAAAAAGGGAAACAAAACTTCTTTCTTGGGTTTTACAAATTTATAGATGTGGAAAGCTTTAATTAGAAAGTTTGAGGATCAAATTGATAGAAGTTGTAAATGTGAAGGGTTAAATTTATTAAATTATTCATAATTAGGATCAAATTGATAAGGTATGTGACTATTGAGGACTAAATATGTTATTATACGAGTCAAATCACTATCAATTTAATGGTGGGTGACCAAAATAGGAACAAATTCAAACGTAGTGCCTAAATTAAAATTTTTTAAAGTTGGGTGACCAAAACATGAACGCGGACATAGTTGGGTGACCATTTTTATAGTTTACCCTAAAATTTTTAATAGGTTAAAATATACTTAATGTCCTTGTACTTTTTGCATATTTAAAATTTAGCCTACTTTTTAGATTAAAAAGTGTAAGTGTAATTGTTGAACCAGTTAAAATTCTTCTATTAAATTCAATTTTATTACAAAGTCTTCTCTTTTTTTTTTGTTACATGGCTACAAAGTGAGTATTTCTTTTATTTCAAAATGTCACACTTGAAAATTTAATAGAAGAATGTTAGCAGTGTTAACAATTAGATTTGAATTTTGAAATCTGAAAAGTAGAATGACTAAATTCTTAGAAATAAAAGTATGCGGACTAAATTCCAAATAAATGAAAAGCACGAGGACTTGCAGTGTAATTTAACCTATCTAAAGTTAATTGACAATAAGTGAATATATAAATGTAAATAAGACATTAGTGCTGTAAAATACTCAAGTTCAATTTGAAAGAAAAAACCTTAAATTTAAGGGTAAATTACATCCAAACTCACTAAACCATTAGCAAGTTCACATTTTGGCCACTCAACTTCAAAAAGTTACAAAATGACCACTAAACTATTCAAAATTTTTATTTAAGTGATCATTGAGCTGTCGAATTCTTTTTTTAAAGTTCAACTAGCGAGCTCCAAGCAACAATTCAATAATCAGTACAGTGGATTAGCACTCATTACTGAGTAGAAGAACATATATTAGATCCAAGTCGATTTGACAATCAATTTTAGAGATCTTAGAAGAAAATTGTTTGGATTTTAATTCGTAGATTCATGATGTTCAAAGGTGTTGCATGAAAAAAAATTGAACTATAAAAGAGAAATAGAAGGAAAGCTTTCGGTTAGTGCAAATAGTGCAAAAAGAGAATGCCATATATCAATGTTTTAACAACCTAGTGACTTAAATGAAAACTTTCGAATAATTTAATAATCATTTTATAATTTTTTAAATTTGAGTGACCAAAATATAAAAATACTATGAATCTAATCAATTTAGATATAATTAACCTTAAATTTAACTGAATTATTATTGAGATTGAGCTGGAATATGTAATTAATTATTTTTTTATTTAAAAAAATCATAGCCACGAGGCAAACATTGGGAATAGATGAAAAGATCGCATGGGGATATAATAACAATAATAATAAAAGTTGGTTTTTGCATAAAATTGTAATTCCTACTAAAGCATTAATGCGTAGAACCACGAGCGATGAGTTTCCTTTCCCAATTTCGACTCAAATTGTAATCCCAAAACAAACCATGCCATTGCCATGATGTCTACCAACATAAATCACGTTTAACCATCCAACTAACGGTTCTTTCAATATTTTTTATGCAATTTTGGTGTAATTAATATTAATATATTCATGTTGTCAAGTTATTTTTCATATATTAAATTCAAATAAGAAAAGACTTTATTATTATTAGAATATAAATTTAGTTTGAATTAACTTTAATTTATGAATGTAGGTTCCTACTTTAAAGGATAATGTTTTGATGTTATTCAAATTGCTGTGAGCAGGTATAAACCTGTTGATGAGAAGATTTGGCATTTTTGGAGACGGGGTGGTTGTATGTGAGGTCCGGCTATTTGCTTGCTACAAGGTCGTTTGCTCGACTTGACCTTTCGTTTGATTTCGGTCCTTGGTTGAAACTTTGGAATAGTTCTCTTCCCTCAAAGATTAAAGATTTTGTTTGGAGGTGCCTCAAAGACTTTGTGCCGTGTATACATAATCTATCACTAAAGGGGGTGCCTCTTGATCCCTCTTGTGCTACATGCGGCTCTGTCGAAAGTCTAGATCATGTGTTTTTCATTGTCCTATGGTTGAACTCGTATGGCAACTTGGTGGTATTCAACGAAGAGGTGACAGTGCATGGGAGTTCTTGTTTAATATTTTAGAAAGTGGCGACAATGATCTGATGGAGAAAGGCTGTGCGATAGTTTGAAGTATTTGGTTTTTCAGAAATGCTTATGTTTGGTCCAATCTGAATTCCTCTGTTACGCAGTTGCTAACTTTTGCTTTGAACTATTTACAGGATTGGAAGGATGCAAAGGGGCGGTGGACACTTATCGCCAGGCAATAAACGGATGGCCTGAGGAGGGCTGCTGGAAATGCAACACTGATGTCGCTACCGGACATATGAATAGTGGCTGGGGCTTCGGTGTAATTGTGCGGAATGAAAGAGGCGAGTATATCACGGGGATTTTCGGCCGAATTGAGCCGGTGGAGCAGCCGATGTTGGCAGAAGCCCACGCTATTAAAGAGGTCCTCTCATGGTTAAAGGACTGCGGCTTCGACAATGTGATTGTGGAAACTGAGTATCATGCCTTGGTCTCGAGGGAACCCGATAATTTAGAGTTTGGTGTTGTAGTTGGTGACTGCATTAGTCAATTATCTTTTCAATTATGTGACTTTTAATTGGATGTGCAAAGATGCTATACAGCGGATTATGAATTGACTAGCTTTATTTCATGCTCAACTGCATATTTAGAATTTAGTCCCACTTTTTTTAACTCGCATTTTGCTTTATGATTCGGCACTAACAAGAGGGAGCCTCATGGTCCGGGTTAATTTTCCGTCTATTACTAGCTAGCTTGCTGTTTTACGCTTTCTTTAATCAATACTATTGTCGATTATTTTCAAAAAATTAAATTAAATTTAAATAAGAAAATGATTTTGATATCCTTGAAAGGGCAAGTTTTGTCAACTCCTTTTTCATCTCCATAGATTTATTCTAGTAATTATTGGAAAAATAAAAAGAGAGACTAAAAATGAATTATAATTTTTTAAGTTAAAATGCAATTATACTATAATATTAATTTATAATTTCATAAAATTTAGATAACAAGTTTACTACTTAAGGGTATTATACATTGCGTGTCCCCTATCTACACTTCTGATGTGTAGCATGAATTTTGGTGCAATCTCATGGGAGTTTATTTCTTTTTTTAGTACAATACAAGCAATTATATTATAAGGGAAAAGGGGAAGAGTTTACATACACAGGCATAATCCTAAACATGCACAATTTTCACAGCAAACTCTGGTCGTAAACATGCAAAATTCAAAATTTTTGAGGCATTTCTTATCAGGTTTGTCTTTAACATCTAAAATTTTGGCCAAAGTGGTTGTTGAGCTCAAATCGGCAGGGAGAGTCATCTCCTCTTTGCGAGCGGCGCTTACCGTTGGAGGCATGGTGGCTGCCAGGACTACCGCCATCATAGCCAAGACGAAAGTAAATTTCTTCCAGAACTCCATCCTTAATTTTGAGTGTAAATTGATAGAAACGTTGTACAAATGGAGGTGCATTATATAGAAATGCCCAAAATATTTTAGTGGTTTACCAAAAAATAAAATCATATTATAAACAGGATGATTGCATGACAAATTACGTGACTTGCAGGTCAGACTACTTGATGGAAATTTTGATACACATCCACCATTTCTCTTTTTCTCTTAGTTTTTCTTAAATATTTTAGTTAATATCTAAAATCAATTCACAATAAGGAAAACTAAATAAAGATATTAATACTCGTAAAATACATAAATTCAACTTTAAAAAAAAAAGTAAAAATCTTAAAATTGCATTATTGAGTTGAGCAATTAACTTATTATAAGAAAAAAAAGGGGGGGGGGGGGACCCCTATAAACATGAGGCAAACAGCCAATCAAAATCAATTGGTAATTGATGAAAAGATTCTATGGAGATATAAAATCGTATTGTGCTAACTCTTTCAATTTCAATCATGAAATCCATGAAGATAGAACTCTCAAATAAAGCAAAAGATGATTTTGTTTTAATTTATTTGGTAATATCTTTAAAAAAAAATCCGTAATTCGATAATTTTTAATTGATTCCCTCATCAATGACTTTGATTTAAAGAAAAATCGAAGAATATAATTTAAGATGGTCAACTTTAAGAAATAGTATTATATCTTAAATTATTTTAATTTATGTTTTTTTAGGTAAATTAAATTGGCTTTTAAAAAGTATTAAGTTACTTCTTTACAACTGCTTGGTGCAAAATAGACCTGATCATGAGCTGGGTCATCCATCCAAGCCTAAAGGTTCACTTGAAAATTTGTAGGATTCAAGTAAAAATATATGCACAAGAAATGGGCATAGACAAAAAATAATGCACCTTATCTAAACAAGTCTAGCATAGGATAAGATTTTTTGGCCCAACCAGAACTTGCCCAATTTTTTTTCTTTACTACAGTTTATTGTTATTTTGTTGTTGTTTTGCTATAATTTTACCATTATAATGTTATTGTTTTGATATTGTATAATTATTATTTTATTATTAATTTTGTTACTATTTTAGAGGCATTTGCTTGTTAAGTTATAACTATTTTAGTGTTTATAAAGACTTTTTTTAATACATTTTCAATTTGTTAGAAAATATTTTTTTTAATATTTTTAGTGTATTTGATGTATTATATTTTTTAATTTATTTTTATATAAAAAAATTTTAATTTGGGCGAGCTGGGCTTGGGTTTAGAATTTTTATTTGCGTTAGATTTAGGTAAAATTTTATGCCAACTTTGTGAGCCGAGTCAAACCCAAACTTAAAAAACGGGCCTAAAATTTTATATCGACCTAACCCATAATTAAGTCTAGTGCAAGTTAAAGAAATTACACTCTCAAAGAGAATACGTAAATTCAAATATTAAAAACGATATTATTATAAATGAACCCAAAACGTAAATCATAATATAAACTTGAAAAATACAATAAAATAACATTTTAGCCCCCACATAGAATCCAACACTACATCCATCCCTGTAAAAAAAAAAAGAGTTGGTTTTCGAATAAAATTGAAATTCCCAGTAAAGCAGATGAGTTTCCCTTCCCAATTTGGCCTTAAATTGTGATTCCAACTAACCATGCCATTACGATGACCACGTATCCCGTCTACCAACATTGATCACGTTTAACGATTCTTTCAACACCTTTTTTCTTTTTTTTTTGATAATATAATCATTCGTGTTATACAATTGATATACAATAAATTGAATTTTTTAAATTTTAGGGTATAATAAAATATTTAAAGAAAAACAATACACATGATAATTTTTTAAAATTGGTTGTGGAAAAAAATATTACCAATATGTCACATATTAACTATTATATTATATACATGTTTTTGTATAATATCTAGATTATGACATGGTTTTAATTAAACTCGATCATTTTTTTTTTCTTCTTCAATATTGTAATTCTAAAAAAAATTTGATATAATTATTATTAATGTATTCTGAAGTTATTTTTCAATCATATATTAATAAAAAATAAGAAAAGATTTTATTATTATTAGAAATTTTATCACATGTGTATACGTGTGTAAACTGCGTATTTAGAACATAGAAGTTTATTTAAATAATATAACTAAAAATATTTTTTTATAATTTCTCCTACTAAGTTGATGCTTGATTGACTCGTAACACCAATACAATCATAGGTTTAAATAATAGTACGTGTATATATATATATATATATATATATACACACAATTAATGGAGGTAAAAAGTATGCATAATTAAATTAGCATGTATAAATAACATTATATTAAAGCTTTGGTTTAATGCTAAATTTAAGGTTTTATTAATTAAATTGGTATAAGTTCAAATATTATCATATGTATGTCTTTTATTGATTTTTAAATAATAAGATTAAAATATCCTCAAATAATATAATTTATTTTAAATACGAAAAAAATATTTTCATGATTTTTTAATTGAGTTAATATTTAATTAACTCGTAAAATTAACTCAACTAAGAGTTTCAATAATAGTATAGATTAAATATAAATTTAATTAGAGTAGGTTTTCAACTCTTCTTTTTTTCCATTGCCACATCAGATAAATTTAATGGAAATTTGTGAGAAATTGACGAGAGATAATGGCAAGAAATATACTTGTAACGACCCGAACTTTAAGGTTATAGAAAATGTGTATTTTCGGGTCTCTGTTTCTGAAAAATAGATTAGAAAATATTTATTAAAAATAATTATGAAATTAATTGAGTAATTAACTAGGCTTTAATTAAGTGAATATAGCTTAATTAAGAGGAATTAAGAAAAAAGACTAAATTGAATAAAGGATGAAAGTTGAATTGTAGATTAAAAAAAGTAAATAAAAGAATAGAAAAGAGAATAGAAGGAGACGAAACAGAGAGCAGGGGAAAGAAAGAAAGAAAAAGAGAAAAGAAAGATGAAAAGGGAAAATTCAAGGTTTGAAGCTTGAAGTTTTAATAGGTAAGTCAATTTGGCCCTTTTTACTTAATTTTGATGTTTTGGAAGCTTTGGGACAAGGTTTTGATGAAATCAAGTGAATATTTTGAAAGTTATTAGATTTCTAAATATTGTTCATGTTGAATAAAAAGATGAATTAGTGGTTAGATTGATAGGAATTCAAGTTAGAAATGAAATAAGGATTGAATTGTAAAGTAATTCATAAGTTTTATGTTGTAGGGACTAAATTGATGAAATTAGGAAAATATGCTGGAAATTTAATAGTTAAGTATGAGTTTGGACAAAATTTGAATAGAAATGAAGTATGAATTGAGATAGAAAAAGTAAGTGAATTTAGTTAAGATTAAATTAAAATTAAAGTAGAAATTGAATAGAAATTGTATTAATTAGATATACATTAGTAGTGAATTAACGAATATGAATTGTTTTAATTCCCATAGCTAATGTTGTCTCGGGAAATCTCGGCTAAGTAAGGAAAAATGGCAAAGACAACGGAAGTTAGCTCGAGAAAATACGGTTTGTATTTCTATAATCCGAACTTAATACTTAAATTGTTGGATTTATTATTTAATATATATATATATATATATATATATATATATATATATATATATATATATAGTAGGTGTTTTGAGATGATTATTTGAATTGGATTGAATATTGATTATATTGAATTGATTTATGAATATATGTGAATGTTTGAATTGAAATGAATATTGGTGTGGAAATTGAATAATAAATATTTGTTATATTGGAAAATATATGTAGTTAGAAGTGTGATGAAATTGACAGAAAAATATGATTATTGTGAAATTGAATATTTATTAGTGAAAAATGAATAGAATTATATTGAATTGAAAATATATAGTTAATTAATTAAAATATGAATTAATTGAAAACTGAAAAGTGAATTAAATACCCTATTAACTAGTCGGGCTAGTCGGATATAGTTGGCATGCCATAGGATATGGAAGAGTACGGGTTTTGCCGAAACTATCGATCGTGCACTTATGTGTCGACTCATCATTATCATTACCGATTCGACACTTTGTGTGTCGGATATTGTTACCGTACTGTTACTGTTACTAATACTGTTCCGAATTTGTTCCGATTAGGTACTCTGTATACCGTACTACTATTGTTACTGTTCCGGCTTCGGCCGATGAGGCACTATGTGTCGTACTGGTGTGTTGGTTGGATCCGTGTATCCGTCTAGGTCCGAGTCATGTTAATAGGGGTAAATAAAGGAACTGGAAAGATCTACTGTTACTGAATAATTTAATTGTTATTGTATATCTGATTTTCACTGAATAATTAACTGTTACTGGATAATCGATCAATTGATTGATACTGAATAACTAATTATTATTGAATAATTGATTGTTACCGAATAACTGACTATTACTAAATAAATAATTGTTTTGATTGACTGATCATTAATGAATATTACTGATTGATTAATTGCTATTGAAAAATAATAAATGATTATGAATTTAAAGTAGACCAAAACATTGGTTGGAAAGTGAATGTTTGAATACTCATTGAGTTTGAATAGTTCAATATATATATAAATTAATATGTTTTATAATTGTTTAAGTGTTCAAATTATAGAAATACCACTGAGTATACCTATACTCAGTGTACGATTTGTTTCCGTGCGCAGGTTAAGTAAAGATAGAACATTGAATCAGCATCCTAGGCCGATCCCGAATTCAATAAGGTAAAGTATGTTAATTATTGGTAAAGGCATGTACCTAGGGTGTCTTATGTGTGTGTCATTTTGAAATTGTAAATGTAAGGATGAAATAAATAGATTTAGGTTTGGTTATGATATATGTAACGCCCCGTACCCGAGACCGTCGCTGGAGTCGAATACGAGGTGTTAACAGACTTAATTCATTACTTAAACAGCTCAAACAATTTAATTTTAAAATTTTCAGACAAGCTGAAAATCTGCGTCACAGTCGCTTAAAAATTCATATCTCAAGTTACGAAACTCAAAATTAAGATCCGTAAATTTCTATGAAACTAGACTCATATTTCTATCTACTAATTTTTTTCTAGAATTTTTGGTTGAGCCAAATAGTACAGTTTATTAGTTAAAGTCTCCCCTGTTTTAGGGTTCAACTACTCTGACCTCTGTGTATTATGAATCAGATATCTCTCTATACAAAATTTCAATGACTATGAGGTTTGTTTCTCTTAAAACTAGACTCAATAAGGAATCTTTAAATATAAAGAACAACTTCTAATTATTTTTGTAAAATTTATTATGAAATTTTAAATTCAGAATAGGGGATCCAGAAATCACTCTGGCCCTGTTTCACAAAATTTTAAATATCTCATAACATATAATTTATATACCTGTTTTGTTCATTCCATATGAAAATAGACTCATCAAGCTTCGATTCCATAACTTATTCATTATTTAATTCCATTTCCACTATTTTTAGTGATTTTTCAAATTCACGTCACTACTGCTGTCTGAATCTATTTTATGGTAAATTTTACCTATTTCATGGTTTCCATGGATTAGCTAGCAATTTGACATACATAACACCAAATATGATCATGATTAGCCATTCCAATGGCTAATCATTACCAAGCATTTTCATACCACTCAATAACCATAGCATAAGACCATATATACAAAATGATTATAGTGCTATACATGCCATACTCAAAATATACAAGCCATTATGCCAAGATGATATACGGATAATTTGCACATAAGTGTCATATATGTAATCAAGAAATCATGTAACCCGCCCATAAGTGAACTCGGACTCAACTCAACGAGCTCAGGCGTTAGCATCCATAAGTGAACTCGGACTCAACTCAACGAGTTCGGATGCCTAGTTACATCTCTCGAACTCGGACTCAACTCAACGAGTTCGAAAATTTGCATCCATAAGTGAACTCGGACTCAACTCAACGAGTTCGGATGCTCAACCATCCTAGTGACATGTCACTTGTATCCTAATCTATTCCTAAGGTTCAAACGGGATTTTCCTCGAACACATATCCTTGCCATCTTCCGTAAAATACCGAAACCAATACTTGGTAACACTTTTTATTTAACAAATAATACAAATAATTTGCATTTTATTTGAAAATAACCACAAAGCATATATTTCATGATAAAAATCAGCATATCATATAATTAACATCAATAATTTAAAAAAAAATTATACTATATTATTTATGTAACGCCCCCACGCCCGAGACCGTCGCCGGAGTCGAGTATGAGGTGTTACTAAGCTTAATTTAACATTTTTAGAACTTTGGATTATTTGTTTCTACATTCACTGCTTTTAAACTACTTGCGTCACAGTCACAATAAAAATCATATCTCGAGTTACAAAACTCGAAATCAAGATCCGTAAATTTTTCTTGAATCTAGACTCATATACCTATCTACTAATTTTTTTATAGAATTTTTGGTTGAGCCAATTAGTACAGTTTATTAGTTAAAGTTACCTGTTTCAGACTTGACTGGCTTGACCTATGTTTACTACTTAACCACATTTCTCTCTGTACAAAATTTATATGACTATGAGGTTTGTTTCTACTAAAACTAGACTCAATAAGGATTCTGAGGATATAAAATACACCACCTAATTATATCTTTACAATTTAGTCCACAATCTTTTCTTTTCCTCGATTGAGGTCGATTCCACGTCTTTCTTGATCTAAAATAACACGTTTAGCTTATTTAATACTCACATTATCAAATTAATCCTTAACTCAAATTTTGACAAAATTACAATTTTACCCCTAAACTTTTGCATATTTACCTTTTTGCCCCTAGGCTCGGGATTAAACTTTATTCCTTATTCTTATGTTTTATGACATGCTGATCATTTTTCCCTTCTATGGTAACATCAAATTCACACTCTAACATGTACTTATGACTATTAGGTATTTTTACCGATTAAGCCCTTTACTCGTTTTGCTTAAAATCGAGTAGTACGAGTTGTCTAACATAATTTAAAACTTCATATTCTATCATAAAACATCAGAATACACAAATTTCACCTATGGGTATTTTTCCAAATATAAACCCTAGGTTAAATTATTGCTAACATAAGCTTAATCGAGTTATCAGGATCTCAAAAACGTAAAAATCATTAAAAACGGGGCTTAGAATCACTTACTATGAAGCTTGAAAGTTGAAGAAACCCTAGCTATGGTGAGAGTGAAGTTTCAGCAGCAACTAAATGGGGAAGATGACTATTTTGTGTTATTTTTCCCATTTTATTTCATTTAATATCAAAATGACCAAAATGCCCTTACTACTAAACTTTCCAAAAATTCCTTCCATGTCCTAATTTTGTCCATGAACTTAAAATTGGTCAAATTGCTATTTAAGACCTCCTAATTAATATTTCAAAGCAATTTCATACTAAAAACTTCTAGAATGCAAGTTTTACAACTTATTCGATTTAGTCCCTAACTTCAAATTAAGTATTTTATGCATAAAATTTCTTCACGAAATTTTCACACAATCATGTAATCATATCATAAACCTCAAAATAATTATAAAATAATTATTTCTATCTCGGATTTGTGGTCACGAAACCACTATTCCGATTAGGCCCTAATTCGGGATATTACAATTTACACATGAACTTACCTCGTATGCGAAAATGGCTACTTTTACCATTTCGTCCACAACTTGGTATTTTCCCTATTTTAGCCCGAATTTCAGTTTTCCTTGCTCTATCATTTAAAATATAGTCTAATTAGGACTCACATTATTCAAATTGACCCAAACTCATATTTTGGAAAAATTACAATTTTGCCCCTAAACTTTTGCATATTTACACTTTTGCCCCAAAGCTCGTAAATTAAACTTCAGCCTATTTTCTTATGTTTTATGACATTCTAATAATTTTTCCCTTCTATAGCAACATCAAATTCTCACTCTAACATGTACTTATGAACATTAGGTATTTTACTGATTATGTCGTTTTACTCGTTTTTACATAAAATCACTTAGCAAAAAGTTGTTTAACACAATTTCAAGCTTCATATTCTACCATAAAACATCAAAATAAACACATTTCACCTATGGGTATTTTTCCAAATATGAACCCTAGCTTAAATTATTGCTAGAATAAGCTTAATCGAGCTCACAAGGATTCCAAAACGTAAAGAACATTAAAAACGGGGCTTGGAATCACTTACTATTGAGCTTGGAAAGCTTGAAAACCCTAGACATGGCTTCCCCCATGCTAATTTCGGCCTCCATGAAGAAGATGAGCAAAATTGGCTTTTAATTTTGTATTTTAATTCATTTTACCCCTAAATGACCAAAATGCCCTTACTACTAAACTTTCAAAAATTCCATGTCCTAATTTTGTCCATGAACTTAAAATTGGTCAAATTGCTATTTAAGACCTCCTAATTAATATTTCAATGCAATTTCATACTAAAAACTTCTAGAATGCAAATTTTGCAACTTATTCGATTTAGTCCCTACTTTCAATTTAAACACTTTAGGCATAGAATTTCATCACGAAATTTTCACACAGTAATGCAATCATATCATAATCATCAAAATAATCATAAAATAATTATTTCTATCTCAAATTTTGTGGTCACGAAACTACTATTCCGACTAAGCCCAAAATCAGGATATTACAATATATAATAGAATTTGGTTAATTTGGTATGAAATTGATTTATTTGATGATATTTGATATTTGAATAGAATTAAATATTGGATAATATGTAAATGTTTAAATTTGGCAAATTATGAGTGTATCTGGTTGTGTTGGTATTTATGTGTATATTAATTGTAAATGTCCGATAGGTCCGGTAATGCTCCGTAACCCTATTTCGGAGACGGTTTGGGGTTAAGGGGTGTTACAGTAGTTATATTTTAACAAAATTATTAATGTATTTTAGTGTTTTTACTTTTAATTTTTTGTTTTGATACTTATACTTTGTTTCCATTATCCATTGTAGTACTTGATCGTAACGGTGTCAATTTCTTTACTGAAGCGGCATGTCACTCAACAAGGGCTGCCATGTGGCTAGTTGCTGAACTTTGACCAACTAAATGAGCCACTTATGAGTAATTTTTCATTTTTTTCGCAGAAAAGCAAAATGTTTAAACAATTTTATACCATTATAAACTTTATAAAAATTTAAAATATAAAGTTTTTATAAATTCATTCGAAAGTATAAAAATTTAAACAAGTGTTTAGACATTTGAGAGATTGGAGTTAGAGAAGTTCAAATGTTAAAAGTATTTTTGTTATTTTTGGAAAAAATTTCGAGAAACCTATTCGAAGTATTCAAAAGAGGGAATGTAGAGCAACAATTAGGTGTCATTTCCAAGCCAAAAAAGAGGCCAATCATGGTGATGCGGGCTAGGTGCTTACTAGGGTTGAGGGAGGAAGAAGAAGGAGAAATAGGGGGAAAGAAAAGAAAAGAAATCAAAAGAATCCACATTGATAATAAAAAGGAAAATATATTATTTTTATTCATGTTTTTTTGTTTAGAAAAGGAAGAGGAAATGGAAAAATTTCATGCAAGTCGCTTTTTTTTACCATTAATCATTCATCACTCTAATAGAGCCCACTTTACTATGTGTTACTCATCCAATGGTTCATATGTCAATTTCTAACCATTTTCTTTTAGTACCAAATAATAGACGGAAAAATAGTTCATAATAATAGAGTCTCCTACCGTTAATTAATACCTTTAAAAATTTTAAAAATTAAATAAATGAGATACATGATGATTTGTTAACCTTATAGAAACTAAACAATTCATCCTTAGCGTATCAAATAATAATTTTTATTATAATATTAAAGTGAAAATTTATTAGTAAAAAAAGTGGGAGTGAAAAAAATTAAGAGCAATGTGAGTAGCGATGAGTGTAACCAATATCCATGGGGTGAATGCTTTAGCATCCATTCAAGCAGGAGATCGAAAGTTAACCTCATTTCACTTTATTTTTTTATTCATCATACATAAATACCTTGTATTAAAATATTATAGCTTAATGATAAATTTGGCCACTAATATTTATATATTTTGTCAAAATGATCCTAATTATATTTTTGAGTTTTTTTTGCTATAAACTTTTATTCTTTTTTTTTTTTAAAACAGATATGATGGAAGCATGGTTAAAAAAGTTAACGAAATGATGTGAAATTTCATATGTAGAATATTTTTAATGAGATGTAATCTATTACTTGGATAATCTAATAAGATAAATACATGTGAGAAATAATAAAATAAATAAATCATGCATGCAATTTAAAAAATAACTCTTAATTTTATTATTTTTCACATGTAATTATTTTATCAAGTTATCTAAGTAATAAATTATATCGTATTAAAAATATTCCATATATGAGATTCTACATCATCTAGTTAACTTTTTTAACGGTACTTTCGTCAAATCGGTTAAAAAAAAGTAATTTGGAAAAAAGAATAAAAGTTTATGGTAAAAAAAAAAAGCTTAAAAATACAATCAGGGTCATTTTGACAAAACATGTAAACGTTAATGGCCAAATTTATCATTAAGCCAAATATTATTGAATGGGTATATTTTTAGTAACATTTAAAATTATATATAATAGTTGTTGAAAAAAAAGTATATATAGTAAATGAATATTATATATAAAGAATATATTTTATATTTTTAGTATAAAATATATATATTTATTTAAAGATTAGTATTCTACAAATAACGTTTAACACAAACAAAATTAGGGTACATTACCGGTATTATTAAATAATAATCCTTGTTTTAATCATAAAATTCATTTCTAACCATTATCAAATTTAGATTATTTTGATCCATCAAATTAGACAAAAGTCCAAGAATTTGGGCCTTGTATTTGGGTCAAAATAAAAACACTGTTCAACCTTCTCCTTCTTCCCAGCCACGAGGCCTTTCCACACTTTCGATTATGTTTTAGACCCATAGTCCGTGTCGTGCACCAGACTCGGTGTCTCGTCGGCACCGGCACATCGGCCATGAACAACTATTCCTTGTAAAAAAGGTCATAATAATGCGGTTTCGGGGTTTGTTTACTGTTTCCATAGGGAAGTTGAAGCGATTTTCCCTTTCTCAACCAATGAACTTAACACCAACTTTTTTCAGAGATGAAGGTATGCTTTTTTAAAGCTTTGCGTTTGAATTTTATTTAGCGTTTGTTATCTCTACTGTAATTAGTTATTGTCTAGCATTTGAGATTAATGCTTCGTTTGTAGCTTTGAATTTCATTGAGTAATAGATAGGTCAAAAATCATTGATGGGATTTTATGGATTGTATGTTTTTCTTACTATAATCTTATACATGTTTCCTGTGATGTAATAAATTGGTATATTTTTCTAAAAGGATGTTTGGGTTTTTTGTTTGTTTGGTTAAATTCTAATAGTTAAACATTTTAATAGGAAAACCAGTTGAAAAGCTTCAAGCTTTGATTTGTTATTCTAGTTTTTCAACCAATGGTGACTTAAAGAAAGGCTATGAGAAGATGATGTTGGCAAAGGACTTGGCATGTCTTGTTGAGGAATCATCTCATAAAGATGAGAGGAAAGTTAAGAGCAGAATGGAGCTTAAGAGGTCGATTGAGCTTCGCATAAAGAAGAGAGTAAAGGAGCAATTCATTGATGGGAAGTTTCGTAACTTAATGGTCAATGTGATTGCCATTCCAGTTACGCTTCAAGATGCTTATAATTGTATTAAGCTCAACTCAAATGTCGACATATCGGTGAAGGATGATTCTATATGTTTTATTTCCCTTGCAAAAGAGCTCCTTGATGGGAGTTTTGACGTTGGAGGAGATACTGTCTCGTTCTCGACAAGAGGTGTTGCCAAAGAAGTCCTTATCCTTCCAAATCTGAAGATGATAATTGTTCAAGAAGCTATCAGAATGGTTTTGGAAGTTGTTTACAGGCCCCATTTTTCTAAAATTTCACATGGTTGTCGAAGTGGGAGGGGTCACCTGACCGCATTGAGATACATCAAGAAAGAGGTTTCTAGTCCACGTTGGTGGTTCCCATTAATTTTAAACAAAAAGGTTGATGCTAATATCATCGCTAAGCTCATTTCGAAATTGGAGGAGAAGATAGAAGATGATCAGTTATATGTTATTATCCGAAGCATGTTTGATGCACAAGTCCTCAATTTTGAGTTTGGTGGTTTCCCAAAAGGCCATGGCCTTCCACAGGAGGGAGTATTATCCCCGATGTTAATGAATGTGTATCTTGACTTCTTTGATCAAGAATTTTATAGATTATCCATGAGATATGAGGCCCTTCATCAAGGAGATGATAAGGATGAAGATAAGTCACATTCCAAGCTACGGAACTGGTTTAGGAGACAGTTAAAGGAAAATGATCTTAAATGCACAACTAATGGCAATTCGGGCCCAAGAGTTTATTGTTGTCGTTTTATGGATGAGATATTTTTTGTAGTTTCTGGTTCCAAAGATATTGCTCTTAGTTTCAAGTCTGAGATTGTAGATTTTTTAAAGAATTCTTTGCGCTTGGATGTTGATGACAAGCAAACCGAAGTTCTACCTTGTGATGGGTCTAAGGGTAGTCGCTTTTTAGGAGCTTTGGTTAAAAGACGTGTTCAAGAAGGTCCAGCTACAAGTGCTGTGCACAAGTTAAAGGAAAAAGTACGGCTATTTGCTTCTCAAAAACAAGATGCTTGGAATGTCGGGTGTGTTAGAATCGGGAACAAATGGTTGGCTCATGGTTTAAAGAAGGTTAAGGAGTCGGAAATTAAGCATTTAGCAGATAGTGGCTCTACTTTGAGTAAAGTTTCTTGTTTCCGTAAAGCTGGGATGGAGACTGATCATTGGTACAAGGTCTTAATGAAAGTATGGATGCAAGACATTAAAGCCAAAGCAGCAGAGAACAAGGAATATATCTTGTCTAAGTATGTTGCTGAACCGGCCCTTCCTCATGAACTAAAGGAATCTTATTATGAATTTGTGAAGTGTGCAGATGAATATGTTTCTTCCGTAACAGCTACTACACTTGCTCTTTTACCAAATTCAAGCTCAAACACTGGATCTGTCACTCTCACTGAGATTCTTGCTCCAACTGATGCCATAAAGAAGCGACTGTTCCGATATGGATTGACCACCTCTGAAGGATATCCTCGTGCAGTTTCACTGCTCGTTTTACAAGACAGCATCCAAATAATTGACTGGTTTTCGGGAATTGTCCGTCGATGGCTTCGGTGGTATCAAGATTATGACAACTTCAACGAGGTCAAGCTTTTAATTTCTAGTTTACTGCGGAAATCCTGTGTTCGTACTCTAGCAACAAAATATAGGATTCATGAAAGTGAAGTAGAGAAACGATTTGATTCGGAATTATGCCGAATCCCCTCGATAGAAGAGGTGGAGCAAGAGCTGACATATGAAACATCGTATTCTCACCCATTTGAAAATGACGAAGCATTGATGTATGGAATTTCATATAGTGGTTTGTGTCTGCTATCACTGGCAAGAATGGTGAGCCAGTCAAGGCCTTGCAATTGTTTTGTTTTGGGTTGCTTAGTGGCAGCACCGAGTGTTTATACTCTCCATGTTATGGAGAGACAGAAATTTCCGGGTTGGAAGACAGGATTCACAAGTTGTATCCATCCAAGCTTGAATAAAAGGCGAATCGGGTTGTGCAAGAAACATTTAAAGGACTTATATCTTGGTCATATATCACTTCAGTCTATTGATTTTGGGGCATGGAAGTAATGCTGTCAACAAAGCCAAAAAATATCATTTAAACAGTAGACTCTTGAGAAGAAAGGAGAAACCAAATGAATTGCTGAACCGGTTTGTGTGGGTGGTTTGCTGCCTATATTCGGTATTAATGGTAAAACACCTCACAAGGAAAAATGAGCCTGGGAAATGTTGTACCAATGGCAAAGAGTGGGAAGAATATTACAGGTCATTTGAACTCATCTATGATGAGCTTTTTGCGAAGTAAGTGTTGTTTTCCTTTACCTAAAGAAACTACTTGAGATCATATTATTGATGAACACATGACATAGCACATATGTAAAGTCCGATACCATCGTTACTTCATGAAATAGCATGGAAGGTAGGAATCGGCGGTTGTCATCCATCTCCAGACTGGGAAGCCTCAAAGGGGTCATAGAGAACTGCAGTTGGTTATTACAGCTTCCTCATCGGACAGGGGATCTCTAGAGTCTTGAAAGTTGAGAAATCTTAAATGTTTGACAGTTTTGTTCGCAGAAGTTGCCAACCAAAATCATGTCACTGCAGGAAAACGATACGACCATTGATTCTGGCAACTGCATTCAGAACAGAAGTCTTGAATCCCAAGGGGATTCTGGCAACCCGTGTCAATCCCGAGCCCCCTGCTAGCCTCCCCTAGATCTGTCCCGGCCAGCCCCTTGCAAGTCTCCCTTTTGGTCCGCCCCTGCTTATATATCATGACGTGGTTGTATGATCTGGATTCATTTGGAAGATGGGAGGGAGTGGAATACTGCATTTCTTTTTTCTTTTTCTTGGTCAATTCAGAATATCCGCTGAAATTGCCATGAAAGTGAGCTGCAGACAAAACCTGTGGATTTGACATTATACTACAAATTCATGAGACATATACAATTCGATTTGATGCTATAAATTACATGGAAACATGTAAGATCATTTTATGAGAATTGAATATAATGTTTTTCAAGATATTTTAAAGCAACCGGAATAAACATTCCTCTCAGCTATGTTATTTTAATTTGAAGTTGAATGTGAAATATGGATGTGTTCATATTTTAACTTTTTTTATAAACTTAATTAATTATATAGTTAAAAAATAAACAAGTGTAAAAGATAAGTAAAGAGAGAATGTTTTACTTGTGTAATAGAGTTCTTTTTATCCCTTAAACCTATCCCTTAAATCTTTTTAAAGGGATGCATTGCTAATTCTTTTAGTGTAAATTAGTAATTAAACTCTAAACATTAAAAATTTCAAATAGATACTGATTGTCAAATTGATTTGAATCTAAAGAAAGCTGTATATTCTTTAACTGATCGATGTGTTATACTCCATTTATTAATCGTCACTTAAAATTTACTAGTCAAATTTAAAAAAAACATTAATAACCAAATAACTTAAATAAATTTTTTTAAATATCTTAATAATTATTTTATAACTTTTAAAATTAAAAAAATACTCCATTAATAATTATTTTATAACTCATCGATGGGTTATACTCCATTTCTTTTAGTATATTTTTCTTCTTTACAGAAAAAAAACAAAAATAGGAAAAGTTGTAGGAAATAAAGTGCGGTCGGAACAAGGCAGGCGCCAAGGATGAGTGGGTCCTTATGCTCTCTATCATTTGGTCTAGCTGGCACATTGACTTGCTTCCTTTAAAGCCTTTTTAAGGTTATTGAGCTTGACACAGCTGGCTGGTCTGGTCTGCCTCAGCTCAAGCTCAAGCTCCAGCTCAAGTCAGGTCAACTTCTTGGAAGACAGACTAAATCTCAAACCCCAGCCCAGTTTTCAGACAGAACACAAAACTGAAGTAAGCAAGATCAAGTGTTTCCAAGTATGCCCACTTTCTTCTCTCTTTTTTTTTCTTGTCTGAATATGAACTGTGTTGAGTTTGCTGCAAAATGAGCTACAATGTCATATCTTGTTATTGCTTGTAACTAGTAGCTTGGATCTTCACAATTTTGACTTCAATTAAGTGTCTTCTTTCATGTGTATAGCTCTGGTGTTTCTTGGAATCCACGACTTTTTTGGGGTATTCTTTGAATAAGACTGTTGGAAGTTGAGAAGTTTCAAAAAAAGGGGTAAATTGCATGTAATTTGTTCATCTTTGGGAAGTTTTACAGATTTTTGTAAAGATTTTGTTACTTCTAAGTTTCTGTTGAAAGTTGGATAAGGTTATCCATTTCAATTTGCTGTTGGTTATTGGATGATAGCAAAGGTTGACTTTGGTAGGGTTGACTCGATTTTAGTTTTAACCAGAGTGACCATAAATGTTGGGAAATAATGCAAAATTTAGCTCTTGAAAGGAACAAAGAATAACGTACTAATTTATAAACCACCAGCATTGGAGCCTCAAAACTCAATGAGATGAAGTCTTTTTATATGCTAGATGTAATCCCAATGAGATCCATCTCTGTGTTTTTGCAGTGATATGCAATCGCAACTACCAATTTGTGTGGTCTTACAATTAAGAAAATATGATATATACATATGTACATATATATATATATATTTGTTACTGCTTCATAACAAGACATAGTTTCAGTTATACTGATTTACTTGCATTGGCAGCATGGAAGCACTGGCGGTGCAAGCTGGTGGACAAGGTGTTGGTTCACTGGTTACACCTGCGGTTGAAGGTGGAAAGAGTATTTTCAACTGTTTGCGGCACAAATATGCCTACGTGAAGAATATACGAGAGAATTTTGCCAAGCTTGAGAAGGAGGAAGTATATTTGTCTAATGTGGATGCGGATGTTAAAACAAAGTTGGAGAGAAACAAATTAACAAAAGAAAAGACGAACAGATGTGAAACCTGGCTCAATGAGGTCGAAAATATGAAACGGGAGATTGAAAACCTTAGGGTTGACTACACAAACACCAGCCCGTATTTTTGCGGACTATGTCCATTTCCGAGTTTGCTAAAGCTTGGCAAGCGTATTGTGAAGAAGACAACAGAGGTAGTTGAGCTGAGGAATCAATTAGGTCAAATAACTGTAATGCGTGAGAAGCCACCGGCACCACCAGTTCCTGTTATAGAGAAGCATGCTCGGAAAAAAAGTGATGTGCCATCATTTGATTCGCATGTAGAAACACTGGCAGAGTGGCTAGAGGATGAGAACTTGAAAAGAATCTGCATATGGGGACCTCCGGGTGTAGGGAAGACCAAGATAATGGGAATGTTGCATGACAGGGTTGGTAAATCTGGTAAATTTGACATCATCTTTTGGGTGAATGTAACAGCCGAAGGGAGAATAAGAGACATACAGGATGAAATATGGAAGCGTTTAGATATGAAAGTAGACGGCAACTATGGTGCTGATCAAAGAGCAAACATGATATCCGAAGAGCTAAAGGACAAGAGCTATGTATTGTTTCTTGATCTTGATGACATTGTCTCAGAGATTAATCTTAGAGAAGTTGGAATTCATGATGAACACGAGCATGGAAAAGTGGTGTTTGCTTGCAGATACAAGAACAACAATATCTGCGGAGGCACAGATGAAGAGATGAACGTGCAGAGATTATCGGACGAGGATGCTGAAAGCTTTTTTTGGGAAATAGTTGGTTCTGATCTTAAGAGTAATCCCGATATCAAGCCAGTTGCGAAACACATCATCAAAGAATGTGGCGGCATGCCGCTCTTGATCAAGTTAATTGGCAATAGATTGGCAAAAGTGGATGACCCTGCGATATGGCGAGATTTGTTGTCCCAATTAAGGTCACCGACAATGGAACCACAAGGACCACTGGAAGAAGTTTACAAGGCTTTTAAACTTGTCTATGACAAACTATCAGAAGAGATGAAGCCTTGTTTGCTGTATTGGGCAGTGTTTCCTGCTGGTTACGAAATTTTTCGAGACCATATAATTGATTGTTGGAGAGCGGAGCAGTTCTTTTCAAGCCAAAGAAAACTTCCTAGGACACGTGACAGGGGGCATGCAATATTAGATGAATTTGTGAGGAAGTCTTTACTAGAAAAGGGAAGAAAATGGGGGCATTTCAAGATGTATGAATATTTTCAACGGGTGGCATTAAGGATAGCAAATCTTGAAAAGAACTTCAATTTTTTCGTTACCGAGGATGAAAACATTATAGACGAAGAGTGGGAACGTGCAAGGAGAGTGTCACTTATTCGGGTTCGCCTATCTACTCTACCAAAAAGACCCCAATGTTGTGGGATCTTGACATTGTTACTGCAGGAGAGTTGCTTGGCCGAATTTCCAAGGGAATTCTTCGGCTATATGTGTGGCCTTCAAGTTCTGAACTTGCATGAAATACGAATCACTTCACTTCCATCATCGATATGCAGCTTAACAAATCTGAAAGGGCTGTTTATAAACAACTGTAGTCAATTAGTACGGCTTCCTTCTCAGATCGGGGATCTCCAGCATCTCGAAATCCTTGATATACGTCAGACCAGTCTCTATAGTTTGCCCGTTGAGATTGGAGAATTGTTCAATCTAAAATGTTTGAGAGTTTCATTCACAGAAGATGTTGGCAACTACAACCATATTGAAGAAGTGAAGCCGATGATTCCTTCTAACGTGATTGCAAGGCTTTCTAAGTTAGAAGAACTAAGCATTGATGTGAGCCATAGTAGCAGCAGATATCAAAATGCAGCCGAAATTGTCCGTGAAATTTCTGAGTTGAAAGAGTTAACCACACTTTGTTTCTTCTTCCCCGAGATGGCATCTTTCAATTCTTTCATCCGGAATAGCAAATCATGGAAAGGGAGCAATACACTTTCAGCAGGCAATAGCTTCAGATCATTCAACATCGTTGTTGGTTGCCGGAGAAATAATCCTGCTTCTGAATTTAGAGTCTTCGAATGTTCAGCCGAGAAGCATCTGAGGTTTTATGCAGGAAATGAATTTCCGAATGCTATTTTAGAGGTACTAAAGCAAGCCAAAGCGCTCGAACTGATCGGTCACCAAACTGCTACCAGTTTATCAGGCTTCAGAGCTGATAACTTGCAAGGGGTGGAAGCATGTATTGTCGAGGAATGTAACCAGATGGAGAACATCATAGATAGAGACCAAACAAGTATTGCATTTCAAGATGATGACAACATGGGTGTTGAATTCGAACGTTTGAAAAGCCTACACATTTGCAATCTCCCGAAACTAAAAGGTATCTGGCGGGGCTCGATTGAATCTAAAAGCCTCTGTAGCCTTACAACTCTCTCGTTAAAAGGATGCAACAGCTTAGGAGTGCTTTTTTCACAGGGAATGATCATACGACTCTCTCAGCTAGAAAAGCTGGAGGTGAAGGACTGCTGCGTCTTGAAGGAGATTATTGAAGATGGAAGTATAGTCGAATCCCACTCCTTTCCCAAGTTGAAGTATTTGCAGCTCCATGACTTGCCGGAATTATGCTCCATTTCTCATATCTCCTTGCAATGGCCTTCCTTGGAGACAGTATTGATCAAGCCATGCATGAAGCTAAGAAATTTACCACATACAATTAAAAACGCATCAAAACTAAAAACGATTCACTGCACAGAAGATTGGTGGAATCAACAGGATTGGCCACATGACACTAATAAAGATGATTTCAAAAACTTTCTCAGTTTCATATGATGAGAGGAGCCTCAACTAGGGCCAAGACATCCCAAGCAAAAGGCATTATTGAAGAGACTGTTGAAGATTTAGTGAGTATCAAGAGAAATATAAGCCCGGACCTGACCATATGCAGCTCTCAAGTATTCTTAGCTGAGTTGGCTCATGTGATAGCCGAGCCTAAGTGGGAATTGGTCATTGTTACATTTTTCGTCCTTGAATTTCTCCAAAGATTTTTAATATGTATGGAGATTCACCCAGCCTTCAACCAATGAGGTAAACTCTCTCCTCATAATCATACTCCTACCACAGTAAGATACTCGATGGTTTCTCGTTTTTTTTCCATTTGGCATTGGGTGTGATTAGAATAGGACTACCCCCTTCGTTTTGCATGTTTTCCCTTCCTTTGTCTCAGCCAGTTACTATGTGCTTTGTCGAGTTGAAGAAACATTGTATGCAGCCTGCCAGAGTGGCACTGTCTCCAGCAGCGAGACATTGAATACTTTTTAAGTTAAAAGTCCTATAACACGTAAATATGTGGTTAGCTAAGTTCATGTTGAATTTTCTCAATGATTGTTCTTTTGTTTTTGAGTGAATGCTAGGTTTTCTGTTAGTTCATTGTATACATTAATGGCTGTATTTCAGAATTCTTCGTTTTTAAATTTCTTGATTCATTCTTTGCATGTTTGGTTACAAGTATGAAAATGTGATCGTCCAAAGACCCACCAAATACATGAAACAAGTTTGTTCAAGCTGGCCGTAGTTATGCTCGAAACGGTATGTTCCATCTCAGGCAGCATGTAATCTCCATTGATGAAGAGCTTTTAGGTGGGATTCAAACATTCATCTCATCAGATGTTTCAACAACTACTACATCAAAGGCAACTTTTCAAGACATTGCTTCCACATTTTGTCGAACCAGTGACGGCAAAGTCCATTCCCGACAACCCCCGGTCACTTCCTCTTTAAAGTAATTTGATATTTATCACGGTTTGCATTTTGCAACAAAACAAACTTTTAAGTAGAGCAAAATATATTTGCAATAATGTTTTTTAACTAGTTTTTGATATCAAAATACATTTTTTATTATTTAATAAAATAATTTTATTACATATAATTAATATAAGTGATCATTATTAAAATGATTAAAAATATATAATATTCACAAAGTAAAAGAATTTCAAAATATAACCTAAAGTATTTGTATAATATTAAAAAGTATATATGTATAATGTTGAAAAGATGGACATATTGTTTATTCTTCAATTTCTATTACTTTTTATATCTACAAAACCAATTATCTTAATTCATTATTTTAATTTTTTTGGGTGAAAATCTTAATTCATTACTTTAATACTTCATAACTTATCAATATTAATAATAACCTATTTAAGTCTCATGTTAAGACAAAACTTCTCAAATAGAAGTTATGAAATCATGCATGCAAGTCACACGTTACATGACATATCGAATAAAAGATATAAAATTAGTGAAGTCAATTACTCTCTTAAAAGAAACATGTTAGGCAATTTATTAAACCAGAACTGCATAAATAGGTAAAGCAATATCATGTTAGACATTATTAAACAAAAGTTACTAAAGCTATACAAGTCAATCGAAACAATATGTCGAACAAAATTTACAAAATCGATTAAATTATTTATGGGTTACATAACATATGAATACAAGTTGCAAAAACATAAAGATTTAATTACAATTTATACATAGTATCAAATATAACATAAAAAAATTATAATATAATTACACTTTATCGACAAATACACCTAAAAAATTAAATTTTATTAAAAAGAGAGTTGAAGTAATTACCTGATGGGTTCTTAACGAATAACTGTTGGAACAATGGCAGCAACAATGCATTAAACAAACTAAGTTTGCTGTGGTAATAATAAGAAACCGAAGCAAAAATTGAAAGAGAAATCAAAGCTTGAACAAGAAGATGATTGAGCAAAAATCAATCCCTTTCATTGATGAATTCAAAATATATGTAACTTACAAAGCAAATTTGACAGTTACCTAATGACATAACTGCTCCCACTAATACATACTAATACAAACTTAAATTGCACACAAAAGAAAGCTGTCATAACAGCTATTACATCAAAGTTCAAATCTAAGCTAATCCTACCAACTTTAACAACAAAATACAAGTTAAACAAGTTACAATTGGACTAAAACAAAACAAAGCAAACTGGTTGCTGCTCTCGGTTCAGCTCCAATGCTGATCTGCTTGGTGAGCTGCTGTCCCTGCTGCTGGTCACATGTTGCATTGCAGGCCAATGCTCAACAATAACGTTAAACAAAGCTGAAAAGCACTGTGTGGAAGCAAAATAAAGGCAAGAATTGAAAGAGCCAAGATCATGGAAACCATGGAAAAACACCTGTAGAACCTCGAAATCTGTGAATCATGCTGGATTTTCAGTGCCGTAAAAGCACCTGTGAATGTAAATATAATAGAAATTATGAAGGCGTGGAAGGCAGAGACTCGTCCCTTGAGCATGACCGGAATTGAATTTCCTTCAACATTTTCACGTGGAATCATGTTTATAATCAGACCAGCTATGCAGGTAAGTAGAAAGTTGCATTCAGTGAGGGTGGTGGAGTGCTGCAGTGATGAAAATTGCACCATTTTTCTTCTGGATTGAGAGGTTTATTAGAGTTCTTCAGCGGATCATGAACCAGGCAATCTTTTCTTTGTGAATAGCAATTAGATTATAGTGTTGATTTCTTCTTTGAGGATCCTGCAAGGAAATTTTAAGAGTAAAAAATATGGCACTGACTCTTGACCGTGGAAAAGTCTAGAGAATTTCATTCATGTCATATTCACAATTGATTTGCTTAGTGTTCAATTACCATTTGTTAAGTTGAATCCGTATTGTTTTATTTTCTCTTCATCTGAAATTGAAACTTCATCAGAAATTGTTTCCTTTTGTCCAATTGATCAACAGATACGGAAAAAACACGTTTCTTTTGGATATGGGTTACTAATCGGCGGATCGATCCTCCATTGATATCTTGGATCTGATGTATGTTTATACAAAGTACTACTCCCCCATACTCTCGCAATCGGTTCGATGGTTATAGGCGTGTAGAACGACCGATTCGTTTACTTACTGGTAGCAACACATTGGGGATTCTTCCTATTTCGGTGTGCGTAGCCGGTCGTGGTCGAGGCGTCACCATCATTCCTCGAGTTCAAGCTAGAATCACTTTGTTTCAACTCAAACACCATGTGATTTCTGTCGACGATAATCAAGTAGGATGGTTTTTGGTACTTTACATCAAACTTGTTCGTGGATGGAATCAGTTCGGGTTGAATCAAGATAAAGCATGGATTATTATCGAGTCTATAAAATACATTAATTATTATAAAATATAATATCATTATAAAATTAATTTCGATTGTTAAAAAGGAATATTTATATAATATTTTGTAACAAATATTTATGTTAACGAGTGATTATTCGAGACAACAAGGGCCTAATTTTAGGCTTTTGCTGGAGTAACAATTACTATAAATTTGTTTACCTGGGATGCAAAGAGAGGCTTTCTGGGGAGAAGATACGCTGTCACCGACCTTAAATAGTGCTAGGATCAATCGTAGTTTTTGGGAATTCAGTCCCTCCCCGACTCTTAAATAGGATGAATGCGCTTCCGCACACACGAAGCTACGTCTTCTTGTATTAACAAGAATGCCGATACTAATCGAACTAAAACTCAATATTATTTCCAACTATTTTACATTTGTTTTGTACCCACTCTCTTTTCCTCAATAATTTCAGTAAACTATTATTATTAAAAAATAATAATAACTGAAAAAAATTATTTCAATAAAGTTTACCATTGTTTAAATATTAGAAAATATCAGTATTTTAGAAATTTTATACATCTTCCTGAAATTATTTTCTGAAAATAATGCTCGATAAACAACTTGAATCATGCGATTGATTGCTAGTCTTACGATTGCTTATGGCTTTATTGGGCTCATATCGTTGTTCCCCCCTCGCAATTTCATCATGTTGGGCATTGGCGACGGCTGTGCTGGCTTAAGGAACCTGCACACCGATCATCACCAATTAAGATGTGGCTTTGTTGAGATGTTGAAATGCAGCTAAATTTTCCTAAATTCGATGGGGCTCAAAGACATGGAGGCTTTTGAAATGGAGAATTAGAGACTCTTGCAATCAATTCATGTAGTTGCCTCCAATCTGAATACATCCACCAGTTAAAGATTAGGCAACGGATTTTCTTTTAATTTTCACACACACCAAATCTGCGGAACCCAAACTGTCTGTCAAGCATTTTAACAAACAGATAATGAAAATTACTCTGTCAAGCTTTTTTAACATACAGATAATTCAAAATGTTTCAACAGAAATAATTTCTAAGAAGTAGAAGTCGGCTTTACTCCAGGGTAATGACCAGAACTTTACAAGCATTTTAATCCATAAACATGAAAAGTAGTGATATAATCATTAGTAAGTAGTCAGACCAGCAAGATATAGGCCAGACACGACAAAGCTAAAACCATGGCTACAGAAGAATAAAGCGTGCAGAACCTTGATATCTTGGAGTTATCACCAATCATCAACGCTGAGAAAGAACCAGTGAATGTAAAGACCACTGAGACTACGCAGGCATAAAAGGCGTATGGATGTCCTTTGAAGAGTGTGTTTTCAGTGGGAAGAAAGCAAAGGATGATACCAGCAACGGAGGAGAAATAAAAATTACATCTGGCAATAGAAGAATTGACGGCGGGATTGAACCCTACTTCTATCTGCTTTCTGATTTTCAGTGCCATCTCTCTTGCGACAGAACAAAAGATTTCAGCACTATTATTAATTGATCATAACTAAGAACAAGAGATATGAAAGGGGTTTCACTGTGTTGTATTCATCGACAACATTGTTACCATGTTTCTTATTTTATTCAAATAAAATATTAAGACATGACCTACCACCAGTAAGCTACCATGCATTTTTTCTTTGTTTTTAACGTTGATCTGTTTTGAACGTCTTGATCTGCACCGCTCAGCTGCTGCATTGCATTTCTCTCTTTCTTTCTTTTTCTTTTTTCATAATCATGGCTATCAGCGTAAGAGCTCAACCTTTTACTGCTGAGTTCCTTCCATTATTTTATGATCTTAACTCTGATCAACCTGATGACGTTGGATTCGATGCACCCTTTCGTTGTCGTCGTAACCTGCTTGTCATTCCACTCCCTTCACGTAAGCGGATTCACGATCAACGTGATGAGTTTTGTCGGAAATTTAACTCATTATCCCCTCGGCATCATCATAGCTACGCCCTTCGTCACATTAGGGTAATGTTTCGTGAAGATATTGGAAGTCTTGATGTTAAAGGCTTTACTTCTGAAGGGCTATACTACTTGATTCTATCTCATGAGTCCAAAGGATTATCTATATTAATTCAAGGAGGTACTCTATTCTTGTAATCTTTCAAAGCATTAGCAATAAATATGCTATGTTGCTGTATTATCATGAATGAAAGCTTAACCATGATACTGAATTTGATCAGTTGTGTGATTTGGTTGTTCCAGATTCTATACGCTCTCTGATTCAAGACGCCTTTCGTCAGACTTTCTACTCTTCAGAGCCATCTGAAGTCTGCTATTGCCGCACTACCCTGAGCCGAAGTCCAACATTTTATCGGTCTGCCCATCTGATCTTGAGTCTAAAGAGTGCAATATTTCGTTTGGGTACTGAATTTTCTTTTCTTTTTAATCTTTCAAAGCATTACCTATAAAAATTACTTCAATTTTTTCACATTTTGCAGTGGTTTCCATATATTGTGCGTTAAAACGTAAATGCTATGCTATTATCTATGATCAAAGCTTTACATGTATTTATATATATATTGGTGAAAAAAATCATTACAAAAAATTACTTAAAAAGATATGTTCAAACCCGCATGGGGTGTTTCAAATAACTGAAGGACTCCTTCATTATTAATGGTCGTTTTAATTAGATTGTCGGTTCTTTTGTTATCTCCTCTAAAAACATGATGAATCGATTAATGCGCAACTTTAGCCAATGTGTTTTGAATTCTTCTAACCAATGCAGAATTTGAGACCTTTGCAAAATTATCCTATATAGCTTGCACCGCCTCCAAATTGTTTGATAAAATAATCATATTGTCAAATCCTCTATCAAGTGCAATTGTCAAACCTTCCAGAATACCGTATAATTCAGTATCCAAAATAGAGCATGTTCCCAAATACTAATTAAAACCAAGAATCCAACCCCCATCCTTGTCTTGTATTACACCTCTAATTGTGACAACTTCCCATTAGGTGATTTCTCATTGCCATCATTCTTATCATTGTCATTGTTGTCATTTTCATCTTCCTCACGGTCCCTCTCATCATTGTCTGTCTCTTTGGGCTTGGAAGGTTAGAACTTGTCTTTCTTTGGACCAAGTTCAGCAAAGGATTCTGCCTCGGCCATGGCAACGATAAATTCAGTGATGCCCTATCGATACAATTATTGTTTCGCCCAAGGTTTCAACCCATCTTTAAATTAGTAGAATGCTTCTTTTCACTTGAGCAAGAGATTTGAAGCATTAACTCATTGAAGTCTTTAACATTCTCTCGCATAGTGTCTTGTTGCATAAGCCAACGCAACTTAGCTTGAGCTTCCTCCTTGGCATATTGCAAATAAAATTGTTTTTTCAGCTCCTTTTGGAACTCTTCCTGGCTCTCAATCACGATCCTACCTCATTTCTCATATGTGGACATATAACGCCACCATAAGAGAGTGACATCAGTAAAATAAACTGCAATAGTGTTTACATTAGTGGTATCATCCCCAATGTCTATTGCACAAAAGTATTGTTCCATCCCTTAGAGGAAATTGTTCACATCCCTCACAAACCTCGTCCCCTTGAACTCTTTTGGCTTAAGGACATCCATTTTATGCTATTTAGGGATCAAAGTTAGCATCCATTTACCCATGACAACTTTGTACACAATAAGCTTTCCCTCGAGCTCCTCAATTCTTATCATCATTGCTTCAAATTCCTCCTTAAAAGTCATAATTGAAGCTTCGAGAACATCATTCCTCTTTGTCATCCTTTCGGCTTGATCATCCATAGTGGCATTGAGGTCTCTCTCATCGCATTTTGATTGGAACTAAAAGCCTCTACCACAAAGTCCTTGAGCTGCACTCTCATCAAGGCTAACTCACCGATGTGTCTCTCAACTACTTCGAGTGTTTCCTTCACACCAGCCATGGGTTCCTCGAAATTAGTGACTCGGCTTTTCAAAGCCAACAACATATCCCTCGATTTAATATTTTTCTTAGACCTCTCACGGGTTTCCATAATGGCATTTTATTCGTCTTCTCCTTTCGTCATCTTAACTGGAGCCTTCGAACATTGGCTCGGATATCAACTGTCACAGAACTAAAATTTCAGTCTCGTAATTCGTGGGATCTTAGATGATTTTTTTTTATTTCAAATCTACCTAACTCTGCCTAAGTCTCACAATTTGAGAATTTTTAATAGAAATTCTCCAAGGCATCGAAATTAAAGTAGAAGAAACTTAAAATGAAATAGCAATAAAAGAACAGAACAGCCACTAGAAAGTAAAAGCAAGCCAAATGTTTGAGTAAATACTCTTAACAATATTCAATTATTGTGAAGGATTACAATTGAGTTGTTACAAATAAAGGGAAAGGCCTCTATTTTACTTGAGATCCACCAAATCTAATGATACATATCAAATTACATTGACAGTTGAGATTTGTGTCTATCTACAAAATGAGAGTTCTAAGTCTCGAAAGATTTATAATAATTACCTTAATAACTCTAGTTTTATTGGAGTGTTTCACTAGTCTATCAAGACTTCAAGTAGATAAGTTTTTTCATATGTTTCACGAGCCGGGTCAGTTTAAGCGAATTAAATGTTTCACTAGGTGACTAGGACGTTTTGTGCACAATTATCACGGGCTTTAATTCACGGTTCATGACATGTGTCTATATATTTGACTCCCGAATGTTTGTTCTGACTTCTTTCTGCTGATAATGTTACTATACAGGTAGGGAACCGAGGCTTTGGCGTTATTATTCTTACCTATTGTACTTATCCCGAATTCTGCGGTTGATGCCGTGGAAGCATGAATCGATGGAAATATTTTCCTACGAGCAATGGAAGCAATGAAAGATTGAAATGGACCAGCTATATTGGAAATCATTACTTAATAGTAATATTTCACTTGCCTCTACTCTTAATAAGTTAAAAACATTTAGTTTTGAACTTTTTGTTGGTTTTGTTGAATGAAACAAATCTTCTATTTGACCCCTAAAGAAAAGCATTTTGGGTTTAAGCTTGATAATCAGGGATAATGCTATTCTTACAATTAAATGCGGCTCAGATTTTATTTCTTTTAAAATTTTTAAGTAGAAAATATAATTTTATAAATTTTAATATGGATTGCCCCTCTCAACTTAGAGTAAAACTTAGATTTTTATAAAAAAAAAAACTTACAACTTAGATATGTGTCTATCTGTAAAATGAAAGTCTTACGGATTTAAATTTTATACATCTTTATCCTTAAGCATTTATAATAATTACCTTGATAATTCTAATTTTACTGAAGTATTTCACTGGACCACCAAAACTGCAAGTAGATAGATTTCTTCATATGTTACATGAATCGGGTCAATTCAAACAAATTAAATAAGTCTCATTTAATAAGTTGACCTACATGTGACTCTATTTGCAGTTTTCAAAAGCTTTAATCTACAATCCATGACACTAATGTGTATATATTTGACTCCCTAATGTTTGATCTGGCTTCTTTCTGTTGATAATGTTACTATACAGGGAAGGAACTGGAACTTAGGAGAATTTCTTACTTATCCCCGACCCCGAGGCGGCAGGTGGTTAATGAATATATTGAAACATTACGGACCCTGCAGGAGCTTCGTAAGAAGGAGCGAATGATGGAATCATCACTTGCCCGTATTATTTCACTTGCCTCTGCTCTTAATAAGTTCAAACATTTCGTTTTGAACTTTTTGCTGGTTTTGCTGAATGAAACAAATCTTCTATTTGACTCCCTTAAAAAAGCATTTTTGGGTTTAAGCTTGATAATCACGGATAGAGCTACTCTTACAATTAAGGGCCGCTCAGATTTTATGTCCTTTCAAATTTTTAAGGAGAAATTATAATTTTATAAATTTTAGTATGGATTGGACCCTCTCAACTTAGACTACAACCTACATTTTATTTACTTTTTAGATCCAATTATGCCAAATTCATTTGCAATTTTTGAACTTATATTTGTTCGTTTAGGAAAGAAAAACACTTTAAATCTGTTGACTTCATTTCAGAAACTTCAAAATCAATGAGCTTGTGTGGTGATTCAAAAAAGAACTTATGTGGTTATATGTTATTTTATGTAGATATTATTTAATTTTTTTTATATATATTTTTTGCAAGGTTATTTATTTAGATACTACTCTTTAATGCTTTTTAGACCCGATTCGAGCTAAATGTTTGATCTGGCTTCTTTCTGCTGATAATGTTACTGTACAGGTATGAAACTGATGTTTAGGACTGATTCTGCTAACAGCTTTGTCCAGCAGCATGATGCTGGCTTGTATATTGATGTTGATGGAACCAGCGAAGAATTATTTCCTAAAACTAGAGTAGCAGATGCCTATCGCAATATTGGTGCTCCTGGTATTTCCCTTGCCTCTGCTCTTAACAAGTCATTAAACATTTGGTGGAAAGAAATCCTTGACTCCTTCAACGGCAACCCGGTGCTCGCAAGAGATGATCTAACATGGTTTAAGACTTTAATTGGAATCAATGGCGGTGTAATCACTGCCCTGATTTCCAAGTCCTCTGGAAACAACCCCAAATCACTTCCGACTGAAATAATGGAATCATTTGCTGCATGTTGTGCACTTGTTGGATTCGTCGCTAGCTTAGCAGGCCTGTACCTAACCACCAATATGCCGAAGAGCTTACCATTTGGCTGTGACCCTGAAGTTTCGACTCAAAAAATGGGAATTGTGGGAGGCCTTGCTAGTGCCTTTGGGTTCATAGCGGGTGTGCTCTTGCTCTTGCCAAACAACCTATTCCGAGGGATCACAATGACCATGGCCTTTGCTGCATTCATAGTCCCCATCTTCATCAAGTTGCATCCATTTTCGAGACCACATCCGGACGGTCTGCTTCCGGGAGCTGATACAAACGTTCCATTTTCAGAAGCAGATGCAGACTTGGCGGATTGGGTCTGAAAGTTGAGAACCCTTGGGTTTTGATTATTATTTGGGAAGGATTTGAATTTGCTATCTCTATCGGGTGTATATAGTTAGCTATTTTATTCTGTTTTTCGATGTTCATTAGAGACTCAATTCAAAATCAACACTAAATGATTGGACCAATTGTTTAGAAAATTACAAAAATTATGTTCAAAAGATGTTCGGGGAAATTTCACAACTTTTTAAAGTAGAATTAGTTGAAAAAAGAATCTATTTAAAAAAAAAAAAAAAAAAGAGGCTGCCACCAATCAATTTTTTAATTTTTTTGTTTGTTTTTTTTTAAATCTACATTCCAATTTCAAATATAAAATCTACTTGAAAATAACTAAATAGAATTTTAATAAGTTGTTGAGACCTACAAAAATAAAACCTACTTAAAAATATAAATGAGTAGATAATAACAAGCAAGGTTGTATCCACAAAGACTGATCATAATTTTATTGGGGGTTAAGAAATCAAAAAAACTAAATTTAAATTAAACTTAAAGAAGAAAGCAATAAATAAAAGTTACGAAAAATCAATGAAGAAAAACTCCAAAGCCAAAGATAAAATATCTGTTTGATTCATAGATTTAATTATTGACACAAAGATGTCCTCAATGTCTTTAATAAAGTAATCAAGAGGCAATTCATTTGAAATTAATTTCTTGGTCGGTAAATAACTTTATAACTCAATGTCCAAAATTATAATTATAATTTTTATGTCTTACCGTTTTTATGATTTTTAATTTTTTTTAATATTTTCTATTATTTCTATTATTATAGTTTTTCTATATTTTTAATAATTTTTTAAAAAATATATTTATTATAGGAAATGTACACTATTAAAATCATTCGCAATTAGTCGGTTAAGTTCCGTCGCAACCTGTGCAAATCTGTAAACAGCTAGCTTCTTCCAGAGTTACAAAATTCAAAACCCATTATCACATGTTGAATCTAGACAAATATGTACTTTATTGAAACCATACATTGACCTGCCTTGACCTAAAGACGAAATAAAGGTGAGCCAAGATGTAAAACAGATTTTAGCAAACAAGAATTTTACTATGCTATATAATGGTTTATTAAAAATGTAAAAACTTCCATCAAAAAAACAAATGTAACTTAAACTAAACTACTGCAACTAAATTTCAAGAAGACGATTGGTCCAAAACTGCCGCTCATGAGTTGAAAAGCAGAGGATACAACTTAAAGAAGAACCAACACAACGTACCAGCCAGCAAGCATCCAACTCATTAATTCTTTGAACTGCTCCAAATATTATCAAATTTACGCGGCGGATTGGGCTGCAAGCCTCTTCCGGGCTTCCTCAATGATCGACAACTTGATACCCTTGCCCTTAGGAAGCGAAACCCACGGCTTTGTCCCCTTACCAATTGTAAACACATTGCCAAGACGGGTTGCAAACTCGTGGCCAGCAGCATCTTGAACATGGATTGTCTCAAAGCTACCCTTATGCTTCTCTCTGTTCTTAATCACTCCAACACGTCCCCTGTTCCTTCCTCCAGTGACCATGACAACATTCCCGACATCAAACTTGATGAAATCGACAATTTTGTTGCTCTCTAAGTCAAGCTTGATGGTGTCATTAGCCTTGATCAATGGATCTGGGTAGCGGATTGTTCGGCCATCATAAGTATTGAGGTATGGAATACCCTTCTGGCCAAACTGGACAGACCGAACTTTGCAGAGCTTAAACTGCAGAACCGAAGATGAAAAGAACATGGCCAATCATTAGAATACCATCCACGGGATAAAAAATATGAAGAAAAGCTAATGAAATATTAGACAACAGTAACAAGAAATATAACAAATTGAGGTGCATCGATACAAACCTTGGACTCATCACCGGTGATGGAATGAAGGCGGAATCGTCCTTTTGTATCATAAAGGAGACGGAAGTCCTCATTTGTCTTTGGAATTGACACAACATCTGGAAGTAGGAAATAAAGAATAACCACCAATACATGATTCAAAGACTTTGAAGCACACAGAAAAGGTACAAAAATAAGCATCATGAAAGGTGAACCATTAAAAAACTCTAGAAAACTAAATTATCTGCTAAAAAAATTTGCCAATTCGCCATGTACTTAAAAACTAGAATGAAAGTAATGACATCAGGCCAATTTGCAACAAAATGATTTGAGTAGAAGACATGCAAGATTCAAAGAAATGAAGCTGTACTTCGTATAAGTTTATAATTTGAAAATACAAAAAACTCCGTTTGATCCAGAAATCAAATTCTACATACCCATGAAACCAGCTGGATAAGTCTTATCAGTTCTAACCTTCCCATCTACCATAACATGCCTCTGCATAAGAATAGCAATCACTTCTCTATATGTCAGAGCATATTTTAATCTGTTTCGCAGAATGAGAACTAGTGGTAAGCATTCCCTGGATTTGTGAGGTCCAGATGATGGCTTTGGTGCCTGCATGAACAAAGAAATTATAAGAACACAAAATAGAGGCAGTGAATTGAACTGGTAAGGATGTAAAAGGGTTTTTGAGATAATAACATACAAATGCACCGCCAAGTTTGTCAAGCATCCAATGCCTAGGAGCATTGAGCCTCTTCAAATGTTTCTTCAACCCTCTAGCCTGCAACAGACAAGGAAAAATATAGCTTTAAATAAAGCCACAATGCATAGACTTTGAAGCACAAGAACTCTCACCAGGGAGAAAATAAGTCAACCCCGAACCAAAACGCAAAGTAGATTTCACACATTTAGAAACTAAATCCTAGATAAACTTGTAACAAACCAGATATAAAGGAACCTCTCATCAATTGAAAACTAATATAAAACACAATTAAAAGTAACCATATGATCTTAACATTCACTTCTGCAACTATACTTCCTATTTCCCCATCATGTGGAACACAATGTAGATTCCACACATTCAAAAACTAAATCATTGTTAAACTTATGGTGAAGCAGATATAAAATAACCTCCCATCATTTCAAAACTACTATGAAAACACAATTAAAAGCAACCATTTGATCTTAACATTCACTTCAGCAACTACACTTCCTATTTCTCCATCATGAGAAACAATATTAAAAAAAAAGAAAGCGCTGTTGCCATACAAAACCAGATATTAGCTACACAAGAAAGAAAGAAAAAAAAAAACCCAATTTCATGAACAACCCAAGAATACCCATCCAGCAAAAATCAACAATACATTCATTTTTTTAACAGAGAAATGTTACAAAAAATGTCAAAAATAGGAAACCCGAGGATTGAAACGATAAGCAAAGAATTAACACAACAGCGAAAAGGAGAACAAAGAACTGACCATGTTGGTGGAATGTAGCTGTTAAAGCCTTTACTTTTCCAGGGAAGGTGCGAATAAGAGAGACGAAAAAACCCTAATCTATATACAGTGGCATTTTATGGTTTAAACTTACTAAATTGGGCGACCCGGAAGGAGGCCCAACTCTTCTTTTATCAATAACCTTTTTAATTAAATAATAATAATATAACATCTTGTAGACTTGTACTCAATTTAACATTTTTTCTAATATTGTAGTTGTTGTATTTCAGAAAAATTATACATTTTGGTACTCAAATGTAATAATGTTAAATTTTTTAAATATTTACTTCAGATTTTAGAAATTATTTAATTCAAGTTAATTACTAATATTATTCAATTTAGATTTTATGATTTTATTAATAGAATAAATTTAGTGTAAACTGTGAATTTGTTTAATTTATTAAATGTAATATGATAGATGTGATTTTTTTTTTAGGTTTTAAGATCAATTTAATGAAAGTTAATTATGAATTTTCATCAAGTTAATCTTAAAATTCAAATAAAATACTAAAAATTAACATCGTTACCTTCAAATATTAATATAAGTATAAATTTTATCCAACCAGAGTACCATAAAAGAAAAACACAAATATCTCATTAAAAAGTCAAATTTGGATACTGAATAATGTATTAAGTGAAAATTTATATTATTATCATTATTTCAGTATGAAAAAATAAATTAATAGAAAACAACATGAAGAAAAACATAAACAGAACACGATAGAAGTGCTATAATAAATAATACAAATTATATCAGCACAACACGTAAACGAATTCCCAAGGGTTGCAAAGAGTTTATGTTAAAAATAAAAAACAAATATTGATGATATTTGATTTAGATCGAATGTAACGAAAATGAGTTACGATGTTTGTTTAAAAAGCGGCTTTGAATCGATTAATTTGAAACTTGATATAAATTAATTTAATTAGGCAAAAATTAATTAAATCGAACGGTTGAAACGAATTTTTAACTTTTTATTATTTTTAATCATTTTTAATTGTATTTGAAAACTTATTTTTAACCCAATATAAGTTAAGTAAACATTGCAGAATAAAGTCATAACCTATATGGAAATATGTATAATGTTTTTTATAAGATAATACCATTATTAATAAGGAACCATGAACAATAATATTACAAAGACATAGTACATAATACAAACGGTAAATAAATTAATAAAATGTAATGCACAAATGTCATGTTTGCAGAATAATCACAACAAAAAAAGTTAAGGACAATCTTATCGTAAATACAACACTGGAATAATTCAAAAATAAACTAGAGACATAGTAACTTGATCAAATTGTTGAAATTTGCCTCATATCTTTGCCATCATCAAATTAACCTGAAAATGAACATTAATCAACCAATAAAAACTGCCAAAAATCTCAACAGACCTACTGCATTAGTGATGCACAAAATACTAAGTCTAAAATGGTCTATTTCATTATCATTGTATCAAATCTATCACCATCAATGTAATCTATCATGATAAATCCTTTTGAGAACAATTCTTAATAGATCTGGTGACACACTTATATTGACAAATTTCACATATACACTAAAGAATGACTACAAATTAAAAGTGAAAATAAAACCACATTTGCTTCAAAGAAAACAAATGGGGCAAAATAAAACCACAAAATCATGGATAAAACTGTGATAATATGGGTTGAAATTAAAAACAAAATAAAACTTAAAAAAAATGTTGAAAAAACTATAATTAACAACCAGCCTGAAGATTGACAACACCACCATCAAAATAAAGATTTAGCTTGAAAAGTTGAGTGATTAGGATTTTTTATGAAAAGAAAATAGTCAAAATCAATGTAATATTTGATTACAACAAAATTGGTTATTTAAATATTACATTCGATAAAAAGATTAAAGACCATTTTAATAACTAGGCACAATTCAAAAGTTAATTTGTCAAAACAATATAATTTTGATACAAATTTTAATAAATTAGGATTTATTATGTCATGTGAAAGTGTATATGAATTCATCGATATGTTGAAATCTTCAAATCATGTGATTTTGATCTTCCAAATTAATATACAAGTATTTTAAAGATAGTGATTTTATTTTTTGAAGATTGAATGTAAAAAAGGTTACACATGTGTAATTTGATAATCATAACCCTAATATATAACTTTTGCACATTAATCTTATTTTCTGTTTAGCCCATCACTAATTAAAAATTAATTATTAGAGTATCTATACATATTTAATCTATATTTTATTTAATAACTAAAATGAATAAAATTTAACTCAACTAAATCATTTTTAATTTAGACTAACATTTTATGATAATAAATAACAATATGTAATTAATTTTATTATATATGTGATGATTTATTAATAAAAAATATTTGAAAATTAATAAGTTGATTCGATACTTTATAAGGAATTAAGAGATAAATCGAATATAACTTAACTCGTTTAAACCATTAAAAACTTACATCTTCAAACAAATTATAAGTGCAACTTAAAATTTACTAAAGCTGGTAGAATAAAATCATATAATATTTTACATTAAGTTAAATATTATATGTAAAAATAAAATAACAAATAATTCCATTCAACTTATAGAACTAAAATTAGAAATTTTGACGGATTTGACCCGTTCAATTTTGTTTCAACCTTGAATAAAATCGTTCAAGCAATACGTGCATATATATATTATGAAAATGAAACATAGTACACAACTTTTGGCTTGTAATGAAAAACGAATGTCCCATGAATTTGCAAAGATGCAGTTGAAAAAGAAGAAAAATGAAAAAGCAAGTTGACCTATCGTTGACCCAATTTTTGAATTTGAACTTTGACACAAACTTTAGATTTGGTTAAGAATTTATTGTCCCGACACGAGTAAAATACACTATATTTAGTTATTTACCAGGTCAAAACCAATCAAATTTTATTCATAAACAAGAACATCTCATGTCCCAATGTGAAATAGATATATGCTATTATTTAATTCATTTATTAAGTTTGTTCACGAGTAAATTTAACATCAATTTGATTGAGAAAATTATAAAAATATTTATTCATAATTAAAAAAATTATATTATTCGATAATATTTTAATTTTTTATTTTAATAAAAGTTAATAAAAATACGCATATTGTAAAATTTAAACTCACACCAATTGGATTGATAAAACTTTAAATTTAACAATCAATAAAAGTTTCATTTTGATATATATTTTTTGTACATTTTTTATTTTAATATGTACAATTTACTAATTTCATCAGTTATACATATTAATAATATTGTTAATTGAGTTTGCATCATAAATCAACTTGACGTTAACTTACAATTGATAACAACATGATGATAAACAACTATAGTGGATTTCGTATTGTTAGTATGATGTATTTATGTATTTAAATTTTATTTTACTTACAATTTAATCTATTTTTTTAATTTTAATATCGTATATATTTTAATGTGTTATTATGATTAATTAGTTTTAAATAATATGTTTTATTATTTTTTGTATGTTGTTTTTAAACAGATATTTGTATTCTATATATGTAGTTTCTACACGCATATACGAGTAATATGATTTCTAGTATAAATCAATTTTTTATACACTGAGATAAACAAATATATATATATATATAAAAGCAATATTATAGCATGAAAACTATAATATATATTATATTCGTGGGTGAAATTTTAAAACTTTACAAGTTGAATTAAATGGGTAATACATAATTTATTAAAATAATATACAATTAATCAATAACTATTAAATATAGTAATTAAGTACATTGTACTTTAAAGAAGGAAACTCAAATTCCAACCTTCAAAATAATAATATTAAAAGGAGCCACTTATTAACCCTAAAACGATAATTTAAAATATAATTTGATAGATACAATAAGCATTCATGACTCAAAAGAAAAACTTAAATTGTTAGGCTCTCTTTAAAATGGACATCACTTGCATGGAGTTAGGACCCTACCAAAAAAAAAAACCAAACATAAAATGATGGGTATTTTGAATAAAAACTTTGGGTGTGCTTCTAACTTAGATTCTTTTAATTGAGTTGGCCAAACCCAATCTACTTTCTAACATAATTTATATTCACAATTGGAACATTTGAGAATTGCAACACCAAACCAAACACTGCCTTTTCCATAAATACTCTTTACATTGTAATTTCATTTTCTTAAGCTGAAATAAAAAAACATTTTTTTAATTATAAAAAGTTATTTTAGTCTTTTATTTAAATTTTTATTTCTTTTAATTTTTAATTTGTATTTTTTTATCAAATCACCCCACAATTGATGAAAAAAATTAACGTTTATTAACTTTGCTAACGGGGTATACACTTGGATGACATTTTTAATTATTTTTTATATTTTAAAAATATTTTATACTTTTTATACATTTTTAATAATTTTATTGATTTTTAATTTTTAAAAATAATTTCTATATTTATTTTAATTTTAAAAATTTAAAAATAATTAAATGTTTATGTGTCATCCATTTGTATGACATGTTAGCAAAGTTAAAAAATGTTAACTTTTTCATCCACATTGAAGTGATTTGACAAAAAAAAAATTCAAAGGTTAAACAATACGAAAAATTAAATAAAAAATAAAAAATATCTTTTTATAAAATTAAAGGGCCAAATAAATTATTATGCCTTATTTTTATTTATTGTTTTTGACTGAGAACCAGTACCTTGACCCTTAAAACATGTGAAAAATTATATATGATTATAAATAATTAAAATAATTTGTGTATTTAATGTTTATTTATAATAATTACATTTATAATATTTTATATATTCATATAAATTGTATTACAATAATAATATATAATATATAAAAAGAGAATATTTGATGCATTGTTAATTCATAAATTTCATGCACTATCAGTTAAAAGTGAGTGCTTAATCAAATCAAGTAGAATCGAGTGAAAATAATTTCGAGTTAATCGAGCTCACAAGTCCTATTTTATCATCTTAACTCAATTTTAATTTTTTTCGAATCGAGTCGAGTAAAATGAAATTTGAGTTGAGTTAAATCGAGTGAAATTATTCAAATTAAATTTAAAAAATAAACATGTCAAATAAAAATATTATTACAAAGCATAATTTTAAAACTATACATTATTTTATTATTTATTGATAATACATAAAAGTTATGCGTATGAAGTTGCCTCAAATATCATTCCATATATAAATTCTGATTAATCAATAATGTTTTAATATTTATCGTATTCACACTGAAACCGTGTCTAATATTGCATACAAACATCGTAAAGCATATTTTGACCGTTTCTTATTGGCCCACCTGTTTATTACGTGTAAAATGGTAGGCGTGTGACAAACTTTGAAAATGTGTTCTTACAATATATCATTTTGAAATTGAAAGTTATGCTTTTATTATTTTTGTCTTGGAGTTTTTTAAGTTTATGAATAAGGCTAAATAAAATCATATGTATTTGTTTTAATTTAATTTTTTTTAATATTATTAAAAATACTTGACAATATTTTACCTCTGTTCGTATAAATTTTAACTTGTGAACTAAATAATTTTCCTTGAATTTATTAGTTTTTTTTAATATAATTGATCTTCTATGAAAAAACTATTTGGAAAGTTGGTTTTTTTTTATATCAAATAATTATAGATTCAAAATTAGAATTAAATTTAAATTTTTTAATTATAATATTTATAAAATTATTAATTAAATTAGCAATGACTACATATTATATTAAATAACTTAAATTACAAGTTTAAATGTATTTTCAACATGGATTAAAAATTAAGTTGAAAATTTTAAAATGTTTTGGTGAGGGTTCTGACATTGGTGTTAATTTTATATATTTTTATATAATTTTTTTACTTCTTTAAAGTGTTATATAAATTATTTTTTTATATAGTTTCTACTTAATAAATGTATAGGAACTCATATTCTTCTGCATTGATAATAATATTCATACTAATTAAATTAAAATTCAACTGACTTATATAAACTATTATTAAATAATATTTATGTTATTCCCTTTATATTATTATTTTTATAGAAACAAAATATATTACATTATTTAGATTCAGTTCCTAAATTTAAAATAAACTAAAACTTCAAATCAACTAAAGCGTTCTAAAAGAAACTCTTTTTGTATTAAAATTGAATTAAGATGCATTAATTAATAATACAAAGTTCTTAAAAAATATTTTTTTTAAATGTTAGTCAAAATGATAATTTGGGTTAAATTTTTTATATCAAAGATTAAAGGTGGTAGCATGATTTTGACTTTCATAAGGCATGTGTCATGTGGTTATATTAAACTCTTTTTTTTTTTTTTTTTAAATCTAAATAATGTAAATGGACCGTCATCTAAATCAATGATCACATCAAAACACATTCAATGAAGCAAAAATATCAATTTCCATGTAAAGTTGCTGGAATGCCATGCGTCCTAGAAAACACTGGTGAATGAAATGGACTATTATTTATCTAGTAAATAAAAAATGGATATTTATCTAAAGTTTAAAATATATTGTTAGTTCCTGTATTTTCATCAAATTTAAGGTTTAGTTTCTATATTTTTATTTTTAAGAGTTTAGTCCCTCTATTTTTTATATTTTAAAATTCAAGTTGAACTGTTAATATTGTTAAATTTTTTTATTAAATTTGTTGGTACGACATTTTAAAATAAAATACTAAATTATTAGTCATGTAATTAAAGAATGATATTGAAATTAACCTGAATTTAACAAAAAATTCAACAATGTTAATATTTAGATTAAAATTTTGAAATCTAAAAAATAAAATAAAAATTTAAAAATAAAAATATAAGGATTAAATCTCAAATTTTATCAAAATACATGGACTAATAAAAGATTTAACCTTATCTAAATCAACGATCACGTCAGTCCATTTAATAAAACAAAGTTACTAAATTCAATTTGAAAATCATTAAAAACACCTTTTTTTGTCATTTTCTTAATTTTAGTGTCGTGTAGCTTTCGAAAGAAAAAGTTTTAGTGTGGTGTTATTCTATCAAAAAAAAAAAAGTTTTAGTGTTCAAAGTTTCATCTCATTTTTAAATAAAATAAAATAAAACTGAGGAATAAAGGATAAAATAATATTACATTCGTTTGGTACCCATATTCATACATTTATATATAAAATTAAAGTTTTGTATAAAATATATAAAATTAAACTTTTCTTATTATTATGGATTGTATTTTAATTTAATTAGTATTAATATTATTGTTAATATAATAGGAGATGAATTTGAGTGCGTAAATTCTTTTTTCTTATTATCCTTTATTTTTGTTAACAAAGTATTATTTTATAAAATTTAATAATATATACTACTATGTATAAAAGGAATGTCTTACATTACACTTACTTGTTCATTGTTTTTTTATATGAAAATGTAATGGTTAAATTTTGGTTCTAATCTCTCTATTTTATCGAGTTTATCTAAAAATTGTTAAATTTTAATTTTGATCTCTACATTTCACTCAAATTTGAGATTTAATCAATATAATTTAATTTTCATATAATTTGGTACCTAACTTTTACATCATATACTTTATTCTGATTAACATCTTGATGTACATTCTTAAGAATTCTTAACACCGTTAAAATTCTCTATTAAATTCTGATTTATTAGAATGTCAATTTTTGTTACATGAATATCAATGGAGTAATTTTTTTTTAATTTCAAAATATTACACCAACTTTAACAAAAGATTTTAACTATGTTAACAAATGAAATTAGATTTTTAAATTTAAAAAGTAAATGAATTAAATTATTAAAAAATAATATTTCAAAATATAGGAAGAGTATAATATCTTAGAGCATATTATAATCTTTAAATTTTTATTTTATAATTTAATAAAAAAATAATTAATGGCTGACAACCATACTAATATATAATCATTTATGCATCAACTATTTTATTAGGGAAAGAATATTGCCGATAATTTGGATATTCTTCCAAAAAAAAAAAACAATTTGGATGTTCACATTACGTTTAAGTTATTATATATTTTTATAATTTTTTAGTTATACGAGAAATTACGAAAAAAATACATTAGAATCAATCATTATTTTTTATGATAAAAAATATTATTATTTTTTATGAATTAAAATAATTAAAATATATTATTAATAAAAAAAACTTTAATAACTAATATGGAAATTGGGATATAGATAATGAGGAACCTTACCAACAAAATTTCAATTTTTTTATTGTATAAACTTCAAACAAAATATATATATCATATAATTATATTATACAGAAATCATGGGATCCAAATAGTCATCCCATACAAGTAAAGGGAGTTGAAGTTGGGGGCACATTGAGTGAGAAAGTGGCCAACCCATCTCTATTTCTTATTAATTCCGATATTCTTAATCATCCCCATGATTAGATTGATGAAATTTTTTTTTTTTTATTTATTAAAAAAACATTTCCAATTCTAAATTCAACAAAAGGTCAAAGGTGGCAAAAGAAAAAAGAAAAGTAGTACAATTTCATAGCACCCAAAGCTACAAAAAGAAAAGAACCTTATTAAAGTTATAGAGATATAAATTAGAAAGAGAAACAGAGATACCCAAGATATTACAAATAGTTGAACAAAGAAAATAAAGTAGAATATAAAAACCCCCCATGTAATAAAAAAGCAGGGAATGATAATTAAAATAGAAAAAAAAAAGAGGCTAAAAAGAAAATAAGAGGGCCTTCTATGGCTGGCTGCTACTACCCTTCTTTTCTCTAGCTTCTTATAACTCAGCTTTTTGAAGGGTTTGCTTGCAGAATTTGGGATTTTAGAAGCTCTCCATTTAAGGTACTTACATGATATATGTACGATCTCTTTCAAATTTTTTTTTTTTTGGGGGGGGGGGGTTAGTATATTTGTTTGTTTAAGGTTTTTGGGTTTTTGTGAATTATGTTGTTCATGTTGAAGGTAACCTTTTTTTTTTTTTTTTTTTTTTCCTGGATGTGTGTTTATTATGTTCTTGGGGAAGGGGTCAGGAAAGGGTAGATAACTATAATTCTCAAAAAGTGAGCTTTTTTTAAAAAAAAAAATTTTACAAGGTTTTTTCTTTATAAGTATTAACCTGTCTTTGGATCTCTTTTCTCTATGTGTCAGATATTTTCTTGGAAAATTGTTTTCTTTTAACCTTTAAACTGCTAAGATTTTTATTTTTTTGCTGGTGTTTATTTTATGCCCTCAAAATCATGGATTTTAGGGAAAAAAAAAAGTGGAAAATTCTATATCATTTTGTTGTTGTTGTTTTTTTCTTTGTTCTGCTGGGAGAAGTCTCTTCTGGAAAAGTCCTTTAAGGAAGTTTATGCTAATTGTCAAGGATTCATATATTATCTTTTTTATTATATATAAAAAAATTACAAATATATCTTTTATGATGTTTAACAAAACAATTTTCTTGGACTTTTCTGCCTGTATTTATTTTCTGCAATTTGGACTGATATATTAGTTTTCATCATAGCTTGGAACCTTTATTTAATGGTGTTAAGTGAGAAACTAGAGGCTGTGTTTTTTTGTTTGTTTAACTAACATGGAAGCCGGTTCGGTTATGAAGATTCCCCTGTTTCTTCTATATACCCTTTATTCGTAAAGAATTTTTCGATTTTGTATTTGTTTGATTCATTGCTGGTAGTGGATATAACCTTAAATAGAGCTTCTAGCCTGTTAATGGTATGTAACTATGAATTTTACGTTCCTCGGATTTTCTTGTTGACCTTTCTCTTCTCTATAATCAAGCTAATTTCTTGTTATCGTGTTACATGTCTTGATTCTAGGCAGTTTCATCTGATTTCATGGTGGAGAACTTGAATTCTCGAATCTGTTATTTATGCATACTTTTATGTCTGCAGATAGAAGTATAGACATTTTGATAATACACGGTTCGGGGCTGCTGATATTTGGTTTTTCTATTTCATCCCATGCTTTGGCTGACACGTTAATGCTGGCAGTATGGGAAAGAAGGGAAGTTGGTTTTCTGCAATTAAAAAAATTTTCTTTCCACACTCCAAGGAAAAACTAAATAATGTAAGTTGTTATTCTAACAATGATGCATATGAACTTCACTACTTCATCCGTGCTTTTGTTTCAACTCTACGAATTTATACAATCGTAGATGATATATGGTTGCTTAATTTCGTTCTTTCTCTTGTGTATGAGGTTTAAACATGCCTGTAGGTTGTGCTGGCATGAAAAACGGTTTCATGTTCTCAAACCAGTTTGTGATTACTGAATATATGAGCATAAGAACCTGGAATTTGGAAAAAGGGTCTAAAACAAAAGTGGATATAATTAGTTGCCTTTTGATGAATTATAGATGCATCTAATTGGAGTGTGAAATTTCTGATTGAAGTCGATTTTGTTCTATGTTCAGCTATTTAGCTCTATGTATTTGTTTCCGACCTCGTAGCATTAGCAAGCTCTACTCCATATTTTGTGCATACAAAGCAGCATGGTAAATTAGTTCTTTTTCCCTCTCAAAGACATGGTTTGGCATTTTTGGCTTGTAAAGCATGAATTTTTTCTACCTAAATTTTACTGAAAGGATACCTTATATTCACCATGGTTAAATCTTTTTCAGGAATCGGATAAAAGAAGTGATAAAGAAAAGAAGAAAGGCCCAGGAAAATTAAGGCATGGAGAAACCAATTCCTTCCTTCCCCTCTTTAGAAAACCCAGCAGTATCGAGAAAATTCTTGGGGAAGCTGAACGAGAGCATAATCTAATATTCAGGCCTCCCACACCTCCGGAGCAGCCAAGAACACCACCTTTTGTGCCTCATAGACCTGCATCTCCACGGGGTCCATCTCCAAGGGTTGCCTCTCCTAGGGTTGCTTCTCCAAGAGCTGCTTCCCCTCCACGAGCTGCATCCCCTAGAGCTGCTTCTCCACCTCCACCTCCACCTCCACCCCCTCGAGCTGCTTCTCCACGAGTTGCTTCTCCAAGAGGTGCTTCTCCAAAACCTGCTCCTTCTAGGATTGTTCGTCCTCGACCAGAACCAACTTTAAAGAACCAGCATGCTTCAGCGACCCAAATTCAAGCAGCCTATAGAGGTTATAAGGTAAGTCCTTTATTATTCTAACAGAATATTTCAACTGCAATTTGGGGCAACCGGTTTGAAAAGACAAACAATGAGAAATATTTGGTGGTTGAACTCGATAGAAGTATAGGATAATTAATGTGTTCAATACTTCACGGGCAAATACTGGTATGGGAAGTTATTGCTTGCACAAGTGTGGTCTATACCTGGTCACTTTCCCCTCCACTTTTCGACCTGCTGATATTAATAGATTTACTAAAGACCTTTCAATATTAGTGGCTATTACATAGGCTGAAGTAATAACCGAATTTTGCTTGTGCAAAAAGTTAATTACTATGCTACAGGTTGTATGCTGGACTGTGCTATCATGTTGTGTGATGCACGGTAGATACCTTTAGATTGCCATGTTTTGCAACGATATTTGATTCCCTACTTGATTATCATGAAACTTGGAATACAGGCAAGGAGAAGTTTTAGAGCTTTGAAAGGCCTTGTGAGGCTTCAAGGAGTTGTGAGAGGTCAGCATGTGAAACGCCAAACTACGAATGCCATGAAGTATATGCAGCTTTTGGTGCGAGTTCAGTCTCAGATTCAGTCACGCAGGATCCAGAAGTTAGAAAACCAAGAACGACAACAGGCTCAGTCTAAGGAAGCAGAGAGTACCTTAGGCAAATGGATCAGCCAGGTAGTAAGTCGTCATTTGGTCATTTAATCTTAGTATTTCTTTTAAGTAGCTACAGCTTATCAAATCTTGAGATGCCCCCCTAAATCCAATCATTTGAATCATTGAAAATTTTTATACCAGCGTTCATTTGAACAGTAAAAGCAAAGAATTGCCTATTTTTTTTCCCATTTTCCTTTGTACTTTCGAAGTAGCGTTGATATATTTCCATTAAAACTGTTAGATAAAGTAATAAATTAACACAATTCTTCCACCTTTAACCTTGATGAATTCTTTGGGTTCACAAGACACTTAGCGAACTTGTAGATCATGTATTCATGTACGTTTACTCTCTTCATAGCTGTTAAAATGTGTAACTTCGTTGAATGTTGGATTAGTCCGAGGCAGGCAACGAAAACTGGGATGACAGTGTGCTAACAAAAGAGGAAAGAGAAGCAAGAATGCAGAGAAAAGTGGAGGCAGTCGTCAAGAGAGAAAGAGCCATGGCCTATGCATATTCCAACCAGGTACACTTTTTAAGTTTTACCTGCCGAATCCGGTTTCGACTGTACCATAGTGTTGGATGGTTTATGACAATTACTTTTGAGTCTTCATTTTTCCTGGAGTATCCCTGTCTATTGCATATCTGGACAATGGTACAAGTATATGGTCATCCAATAACCCTCTAAATCCATGGAAAAGTTAATATGTGTTACACATACCCATAAAAAACGACTTAAAAAAGTTATTTTTAAGCAGGTTTCTGCTAATTAACTGTAGCTTCTGAGGTGATGGAGAAAACTGTCAGATGGGATTGAGCGTCAAATTGTAGGAAACTCGACTACATATTATCAAAGATTTCCTTTATTTGCTCTCTTTATGATTTAAAACCTTTCTTCGTACAGCTATGGAAATCTACTCCGGGATCTGGCATTCGCTCTGGCGGATTTCCATGGTGGTGGAACTGGTTAGATCATCCACTACCGCCTGTCAATGCTCCTGGAAGCCAAGGCACAAAGAGTTTCCAACTTACCCCACCAAGGCCAAATTCCCAACTGAAGCCTAGTTCAAGGCCGCAGTCAAGCAGCAGCAGGCAAAGGCAATTCACCTGTGACAACATCATGGAAACTCCTACACCAAAATCCACAAAGTCCACCATTCTCCATGCCACAAGACGGATGCGAACACCGCCTTCAAGTTCAAGACCAAGGGCTAGAGGAGCTGCTTCACCATTCGACTTGCACATAAAGGACGATGATAGCCTTATGAGTTGCCCACCATTTTCTGTTCCAAACTACATGAATCCAACAGTTTCAACCAAAGCCAAAGCCAGAGCTAACAGTAATCCAAAGGAGAGGCATGTTGGTACTCCCCAAAGCGAGTCAAATCGGAGGCTTTCGTACCCATTAACACAAGGGATTGGTTCATTTAGGTCGAACAAAGGGTCTGTAGGCAATATGAGTGTTGATTCAACACCATCTACGCCTGCTACTATCACTGGTGGAAGAAAGCCATTTAATAGATTTGTGTGATTTATTTATTTATTTTTCTTTTTCTCTGATTTAACACTTGATTACTTATTTATTATTTATTGTGGGTGTGTTTTTCTTGATTGAGCGTATGTGTATGGTTATATATGCTGTGAGTTAAAAATTTACTGATGTAAACTACGATATTAGGAAATTGTGGTTTGAATATAACAGGATTTTAGGGTTTGGTGAGATATCATCGTCTCTTTCTCTTTCTTGTTTATTATTAATGCAAATGTTTTAGAAATCTAATCCCTTTGCCAGTCATGTTCTTCAAAATAAAGACTACCTCCTCCGTCATCAAGGAAGCTTCTAAAATCCATTGAAATCAGGCGGTAATATTCTCTGTTTTCCCTTTGGCAACCATGAAAGCAACGAAGAAATCAATTTGCTAAAAGAATGACATTTTTGTACGAAAATCAAGGACGGCACAAAATAAAAAATCCGATTCGTTTTCGTTATCAAACTGAAAAACTTCGAACCTTAACTTGAAATATCAAATTAAAATTAAGGTGGAAGGTATAAAAAAATGTAGCGACTTGTTCGAGGCCACGATCAAAACGAAAAAATGAAATTTGATGGGCACGGAGAATCGCTTAATGATATCGCCAACCTTCAATGCAAATCACGCCATTGTTTTAACTCGACGCCTTTGCTCTGCAAATTGGCTTTAATTTAAGGAAATATAAAAGTAAAACCAAGCACCGAAAAAGGAAAATTAATCTTAAAAAACAAAAACCTTGAAAGATAACGGAGAAGATGAATAACCTAAAGAGATTGCAGAGTTAGGTTGAGATAAAGGGCATTTATATAGGGGGTATAGGAAGTGAGCAGCCAAAACCCTAACCCTAATAATCGGAGAGATTCATTGACTTGAATTACGTCTGAAATGGCTAAACTGCCCTTATATAGTTTTCTTTTTTGAACTTACGGCCCTCGTAAGGTTTTTGGGCTTTTGTTAGACTTGTCTGGTTTATATGTGTATATGTCCATTTAATGGTTCATATTTAAGGTTACCAATTATCTTTTTTAATATTTTCGTCTTTAAAGTTTGAATTATGTTCCTAATTTGTGGTTACTCTGTGTTCTTTTCTTAAGAATATGATATACTTTTATCACTATACTTAATACTTATGGGTGACTAGTTTATAAACTTTTTTGGGAATTTGGGCCTACCATGCTAACAATATGTTTTTAAAGACTTTATATAATGTAACTGTATTATGCTTTTTTTAATTATTTCATAATTACATGTTGTAATATTGATACATTAATCATATATCATATAAAATTTAAAACATGTATTTATTGATATTGTATGATATTATCTTTAATTTTTCACGTCATCCGTCTTCCAATTATATTTAAGTGCCACTATTGTAAGGTAACTTCAAAGAGAATGCAGGTTAAAATTTGGAACCCTCGCCATTATTTTTAAGCTGTAAAAAATTTCTCCAAACTTAGATCGAGTTTTCCTTAAAAATTCAAGCTCAATCCAAGATCAAAATTCCACAACTCCTAAATGAGATAGAACATCCTTTAACATAAATGTGAGAACTTTTCACTTGGCAGAATCCAATACAAGATTCATGTCATGTCTGGCTGTAAATTGCAAGCAAAGGAACTTTTTGAGACAATGTTTAAACACTAGCAACACCATAAAACCAAACAAACTGGTCAGCATCCAAAATTGCTAAAGGAATTCAAAACAAATTCATACATCAATTACTGTATAAGCAAAGATTGCAATTCAAGTTCACATAAAAAAGGTGCACATCCAATGATTAGTTCCTTAAGCATATGAATACATGTGTGCAATAGTTAATGAAGCAAATGTTGTCAATAGCTTAGATACTCAAAAACTCCTGAGCCTTCAACCTGTTCTGGTCCCTTTTCTGAAATCAGCAATCAAGGGCCTTCTTTACTTTGCGCATCTGCCAATAATAACTTGAGGCAATATAAAACGGGATAAGACAATATTTAGTCTCTGAAATTGGCAACTTTTTTCCAATTTGGTCCCTGAATTTTTTTTTGTCCATATTAGTCCCTGAACTAGGCATCTTTTCCCAACTTTGGTCCCTGTGATGATGTGACACTGTAAGATTTTGCCACTAAAAAAAAATCATATGGACAAAAACTGGTAAGAGTTGCCAAGTTCCAAGACTAATGTGGACAAAAAAAAAAAACCAAATTCAAGGACTAAATGTTGCTTTATCCCATATAAAAATGCAGAATGACAAACAGAATTAGCATATGAGAGAAATTTTCATTTAGCAATTTCCAATACAAGGTACATGCTATGTCTGGCTGCAAGAGAAACACGTCTGAGAATGTTTTAAACACTAACGGCAACATAAAGCCAAAAAAATTTGTCAACAGCCATAGTTTCTAAAGGAATCTTCATATATGTGAAGTAGTTAATGAGGCAACAGCTTTCAGTAGCTTAGATACTGTTAAGCTTTCACTTCGACTTGTTTTGGCCCGTGCTCAGGTATTAACAATCCGAGTCCTTCTTTAGTTTGAGCATATTGATTCTTGTTCTGATACATTGGCTTTGAAGTCAACACCCTTAACCCTGAGTTCCTATCAATCTCCAAAACTTCAGGCAATCCATTGATGCAACCTTTCGACATTCCTACATCGATCCTTATTGCCCTATTATCACAAACACCATTAATGCCGATCTCTTGAATCGTATGACCCATTATCATCCTTTTCGCACCAGGAATCGTAGCAAGAACATGTTCTAGAAGCGAACAATCACAGTTCTTGGCAAACTCATCCGAAAACTTCCTCAACCAAACAACAGCATTCCTCCCTCTACAATACTCCGGTGCTCGCTGCCCCATCGATCCATTAATCCAATCCCTCACCTCATCATTGATCCTTTGCAAACCGTAGTCTACATGTTTCTCTAAAAGGCCACCGTGCACGAAAACTGAGTCTCCAACAACTAAAACAGTCAAATTATTAGCTAAGAACCTACGGGAGATTGGACCATCAGGTCTCAATGCAGCAATTCTGGCTCTAATACTATGAGAGAACTCTTCAGGGACTCTATGAAAAGATGGAGGAATCCCATGAAAAGGGTTCTTAGGGATTTCCAAACCATGACATAAGCTCTTCATTTTGTTCCCTATATCGTACCAATAAGCCCAAACATCAAATTCTTCTAAAGCCTTTTTAGTTACATACCTGAAATCACCTTCAATGTTCATTATCTCATGATTACCATTTAAAGTTATCAACTGCCCACCACTTTTAACAGCTTCACGCTTCAACTTTTCCAAGAAATAAAGGATTTTGAGCTCTTCCCCACCACGGTCAAGCACGTCACCAATCTGAACAACGGTGGTAGACCCACCGCACCAACGATCAGACCCATCAATGAGGCCGGCGAGACGGAAAGCTTGCTTGGATTTCTCCAGATCTCCATGGAGATCCCCAATGGCAACGAGACGGTTTGGGGAAGGGTAATGAGTTTGAAGAGGTTGTTGAGGAATCTGTTGCTGTTGGGGCAAGAAAAGGCCACTGACTGAAAAGTCTACGAAGGTGTCGACGAATGAAGAAAGGAATGAAGGAAGGTTTTCGCATGTTAGTGATGATGATTGGTTTTGTCGTTCCATGTTTTGATGATTTGTGCTTCTTTGATGCGTTCGACAATGGGGCATATGTAAGTTCATTGACTAAAAATGGTGAAAGTCTCGCAATCACTGTAAATAGGCTCACAGTGAGCCCAATGGGTATTGAATTGGATGGTTGGCCTTGAATTTGGACCCAACGGTTCTTCATGAGAAAAAAAAGGGGGCGTTGAGCTACACCTGCATGAACCAAAGGCTTAAAATAAAACCTTTTAAACAGCAACCAGAAACCCTATAAACCCTAACATCTATTTCTCTCTGTGACTCTGTCCCTTTCTTAAATCAAATTGACCGAAAAAAAAAAAGAAGAAGAAATGGATCACATAGCAGCAGTAGAACAGCAACTAGTTTCAGAAAGAATGAGGAGGAAACTTAATGAAGTAAATATTGCAGCCCAAGCTCAACTTGCTCCGGTCCAAGACCACATCAATTTCACTCTTCAGGTTTCCCTCTTTTTTACCCAAACTCAGAATTTTACTCATTTTCTTGGGAGTGTTTTTCTTTTTTTCCAATTTTCCCATTGATAAAATCACCATAACTTCATGTTTTCCATAAAAATATGATTTCTTTGGGCTATTTGATTGCTTCTGGTAAATGACTTCTGTTTAGTTCTTGCTTCTGAAATGTTAGAATTAAGTTGAGATTTAGAGGCTAAAGCTTTGAACCTGCTAGTTTTCTTAGATATTAAAAGTTTTTACATTTTCTTGGGCATATAATTGCATACCAAGTTTGTTTATTTTTCTGACTAGTTAAGATAATGACTTAAGCTTCTTGGTCGTGTTGACTTTTATTTATTTTGTTTAAATTGGTTGTGATGATTGGTTGCAGCAAGCGTATTTCAAATGTGCATATGAATGCTTTGATAGAACAAGGAAACAAGAGGAGATAAGCAATTGTGTAGAACATTGCAGTGTTCCCGTTGTTAATGCTCAACAGCATTTTGAGAACGAAATGGCCAAGTTTCAAGTACGTTTCATTTGTTCTCTAATTTTCATTTCAAGCAAACTACTAGGGCTGCAGTATTCTCTTCAGTGAAAAGCTTTAAATTTTCTTCAATTTTTACTTCACTTTCTTGCTTCCACTCTACTTTTCTTCCTGTCCTTAAAATTTAGGGACCTTGCACAGTTCCTTTCCTTATGCTTTTTATGCTTATTCTGGAGCTTTATTTAGAAGGGTCTTCTAAAGTTAGCAAATTGAATGCATTGCCTCTCGAATTTCTTCTATGCATTGCCTCTCGAATTTCTTCTTTCACTTGTAGGCATATTCAGAAAATCTAAGTAGTTGAACAGAGAGAAATTTGTGCATTGTATGTGATGGAATGGCAGTACTATCCCTTTCTTTGTTGTATCTAGCAAGCTGCCCGTGGTTCTGGTTAATGTTTGAGAAGTGTTCACATTATAAGTGGTGAGGCTGTGATTCTGTGAAGCATCATTGGACTATTAACCCTCCCTTCTGTTTAATGAATATAGAAATCTACTATAAGCTACTGCCATTGCGCTTCTTTCCTCCTTTTTTTTTCTTCTCTCTTACAGGAAACCATAGTAAATTTGAACTAGTTTCTGGAGAAGTAATTGGCTAGTTTTTACCTTAAATAAAGAGTATTTACTAGAACATGCTCAAATGCAGCATATGACATCTTTGAGGTTAGTTTGTAAGTGCAGAAGAATATGCAAATGGGAAATAGTTGAGTGGAATGCAGTTCGTAGTTTATATGTGCTGGAACTTAATATCTACCTTAGCATCATCAATTTGGAGGTTGAAATGGGAAACTTGATGATATGATGAAAGGTCAGGAGAACCGGAATATGCAACAAAGAAGAGGAAACTGAGTTATTTTGAAAAATATTCTATTTCATCACTATTTCCCTGTTGGTATGACGGTATCTTAGAATAATCAATAGGATTCTTCATGTTTATATTCTGCTCTTTTGACCTTTCATCCAGATATTACACCATAATAATTTATTGATGGATAGTTGCTCTAATGAATGTAGGAAAGGTTAAATCGATCCTTGATGGTCTGCCAAGACAAGTTTGAATCAGCTAAGCTTCAACAAAATAAAGCCGATGCAATCAATGAGTTGGAGTCATGCGTCAACCAGTCGATCGAGGATAACATGAAGACATTGCCACACCTTGTTGGGAGAATGAAGGCTTCTTTCAACATTGGTCATTGAGCCCAGATGAGTATTAGAATATTGGTTGTAACCCATTTCTGTTCACTTATAGATTCTTATCTCAAAGCTTGAGATTTTATGGGAGGTGTCTACCTAACAATGCCCTTAAATTTATGGCCATCTGTGATAAGGCTTCACATATTTTTTACAGTTGAACAAGGTTTCCTCTTAGCAGTTGATTTTGGTTTAAAGTAATACTTGAGAAGCTTCCTCCTGATGCTTGTTTCATGCGTTAATTAATAAACCTTGCTCTTTCAGATAATATTCAGATGACTGGAATAGTAAATTTACCATTGCAGTAAATGATAAGTAACTCTATTTTTCTTCCCAGCCCCCTTGGGTTGCAGTCTCGTCTATACAAGAGAATAGTATTCGTGTGGTAGGATGTGTAATAAATACATACATATATACATATTCAAGCTTGGGTGCGAATTTTACATGTGTCTAACATGATTACCTTTAATTTTTTTTGAAGTTTATTTCATGTATATGGCGTTTTTGTTTGAATGCCAAACATGGGTAGATTTTTGACATAATTATATTCAATTTCTTTTGGGAGTTTCACGTATTTGTAAAGTCTTTGAAAGATGATAGGCAATATACAGGAACTTTAAGAAATTGAGTTGGAACAAATCGCTGAAAACAGTAAAATGAACAATCAAAATGAAGAGTTGGAGCAACATAATTACCAAGTTCGGCAAAATTCCAGTCAAGAACACCCAGTACCGAATTGTCACTAACAATTAAAAGGGCAGCAGAATTCCAGTCAAGAATTTTATTGCTTTTATAACTCATAGTTGAAGAATTTCGAGCAATTGATTGGAAAAACTGTTTTTATTCATCAAAAAATATGGGGGGCTTCATGGCTCAGGCTGCATTTTCTCACATTCATCACGAATAGATTGGAAAAGTACCGAGGAGAGGTATCGCTCGCCAAAGCTTGGAAAGACAACCTGAAAGTATTCAAATACTTAACGAGTCAAGCATATTACATGTTTGAAAATAGTACTATTGCTACCAAAAGAGAGGAAAAAGCGAACAATAGTTGGTCAAAAGCAAGACAATGTGTTCTAAGAATGGGAACCATGCTTTTAGAAATGCTGAGAAGTAAAAGAAAGTGTAAAGAGTGGGAATTATACTTTTAGAGCATCAAAGTGAACAATAAAAGAAGAGGAACGGGTTAAGGTCTGGAATAAAACACCTAATTAGGCAAGTTCGTTGACATAACATTATAACATTTAGGAATTGGCTTCAGGCTGTTCATATTCAGATGAGATTTCTTAAAGGAAAGACCAAGTGCTGGCTAATTGCTAGCAGACCACCAGCCAACTTCACATGTAACCTTCAATCCAAAGTAAACTATTCGGTGTATGGAAGCTTCTATTCACTTCCAACCCCTACATAAGTTCAACCTTTATTTAACTTCTTCACAAGAATAAAGGTATATTTCATATTTGTTAATATGATGTATGCCAACTAGCTTCCTAGTTATATTTGTTGTTTATAAGTATTCTTACTTGAAAATTGTAGGTCATGTTCTTAATATATGCAAAAAAAATACTTACTGCAATCAGCTTCCCAGCATTCTCCGGTCTTTTCCCCACCTTCATTGCAGCAGCAGCTGCTGCTCCAGAAGATATCCCAACCTGATATTACATAGTATAATGAATCAAATAAGCAATGAAGGAATATTATAGCACATGCACAACATGATATACAAACAGAATTCTATCATCTCTTTTTTTCCCTAGGGTTTTGAAAGTCTTAACTCAGACTAGATGGCTTATTTCCTGAATGAACCAAGTCCAAGCAACCTTCCAATTGTTTAAGATTAGGTCAAGATTTTGAGTTACTAAGGTCATATGTAGAAAGAGAAATGACTTCTTCCCATTTGTATTTATTTCCTATTGCTTCTGTCTAAAAAGAAACTGCCTATTGCTTGGACCAGCAGTTGGTAAAGGACCATTCATTTTTGCTTTCAGTCCAAACTTTGAAGTCACTTCAAAATTGAAGAAAAATAACTTACCAACAAGCCTTCCTGAAGGGCTAATTGCTTTGCAGTTTCAACAGCTTCATCACTGGATATCTGTCAATTCAAATCCATCAGAAGAAGGTAAAGGACCATACATGACTTCAAGAACTGAAGCCATTAGAGAAACTTAATACAAAGCAAATCTCAACTACCACTTAGTTGATACTAAGGCCACATAAAAGTTGACTTACAGAAATCACAAAAATTTAGCCAGGAAGAAGGAAAGTAAAACTCAGACCTCTATAACTTCATCAACCACATCTTGGTCCAAATTCCCAGGTATAAAACCAGCTCCAATCCCTTGAATCTTGTGAGGACCTGTATTTTTTTATAAGGGAAAGGTGGGGTGTCAATATAAGATGCACATTCCTAAAAATTGACGCATGAAAATAACCTGTATATTTTTGTAAGGGAGAGGTGGGGTGTCAATATAAGAAGTATCTTCTCTCACCAGGCTTTCCACCAGAAAGTATATTGCTCTCTGTAGGTTCCACACCAATAACCTGATACATCCAAAGTCGATACAATCAGTCAACCATTCAGTTGAAGAAAAGGCAAGGCCTGGCCCTTCTTGAAAAAGAATTTCCTTCAAGAAAATCAATAGTAGGAGATACTAAAAATTCACTTTCTTTTACCATGAAATTTCTAAAAAAGTTCTCCAAAATTTGATGCGATGATGTTCAGAAGGGCATGTGAGATAAATGCTATTCAGGGCCTGTTAAAAACAAAATAATCACCTTAATATTGGGATTTTTTTCTTTAAGGAATCGACCAACTCCAGATATGGTTCCACCAGTTCCAATCCCTCCAACAAAAATGTCCACTTTGCCTCGGGTGTCTTCCCAGATCTCTGGACCAGTTGTCTCATAGTGTATCTACAAAAGGAAACATGAATATCAGTCTATGGCCACAAAAATCAGCAACGTATAATAAGGAGTGGTCGATACAAACTTTAGGATTTGCTGGATTGTCAAATTGTTGAAGCATGTAGGCGTTGGGTGTGCTTTTCACAATCTCTTCAGCTTTCTGAACAGCCCCCTTCATGCCTTTTGCTGAATCAGTTAAAACAAGCTCAGCTCCAAATGCTTTCAGTAGAACTCTTCTCTCCAAACTCATTGATGCTGGCATTGTCAAGATCAGTCGATATCCTTTTGAGGCAGCTATGAAGGCAAGGCCAATGCCTGTGTTTCCACTTGTAGGTTCCACAAGAATACTCTGAAACATTTAAGAAGAAATAGTGAGCATCATACCATAAGTACCAAATTTAGTTGTTGTACATATACCATAGATACACAGAAGTCCCATCTACGACCCATTACCTTTCCAGGTGTTATAAGTCCTCTTTGCTCAGCATCAGAAATCATACTGTACCCTATCCTGAAACCAATTAAAAAAAGGATATTAATCTCCTGGTCTTCCCTAGGATTAAAATTTTAATGACGAAACAGATAGTTTCAAGCCTCATCGAAGAGATTCTGGAAGTTCAATCAGGATATATGAATAAATTTTGCTTGAGAAGAACTTAATTATCCATGTACACGTGAAATTCTTTAAAACCGAAAATGCCAGATTGAACACACCTTGAAAGATACCCTTTTACCAGCATCCAAAACTATGCAATAATTATAAAGACATCAGCATAGGGTTTGACATTTATAAAAGCCATTTTATCCTAGATCTCATGGTAATGTTTTTTAACTATTAGCAAACAATGAGCTTGCTAACTAATGCATACAAGCTACAAGATTCTTATGAAAAGTTTGGCTACCTGTCCTTCACACTGCAACATGGTTCCATGATCTCAAGCTTGGCTGCAATATTTGCAACAGAGCCTTTCACAATATTGTTCAAGTACACCATTGGTGTTTTCCCAATAAGCTGTGTTTCAAAACAACCAATAGAGCTAAATAAATAACGGAACAAAACACAACAAGAAATAAAAAGGTGTACTGATTAATAGAAATTCAGTTCTTTCTCCATTGAGATGGCTCGTCTACAAGCAAAATAGTAATGTGTTTCATATAGAAAAACCAGACTCAGGCAATGTATTTTTATAAATAGAAGCAGTCACCATGCATCAGGTACAGAAGGACAACAGAAGCACTAAATATAGAGAAAGTGAAAAGAGGAAAATTAGCAGACAAAAGAAGCTTAGAAACCTTCAGACAACCGAATGAAACTACCATCCAAAATCTAGCATATCTCATATGGTATAAGAAAACACCTTTTCTCCTTCCTTAGCTGGTAATAATATAAAATTATGAATGCACGATTAAGTTTATGTTAGCCAACACGATCAAGAACATATTGCGATCATAATCCTATGTCTCATCTCTTTATTACCTAATAAATGGTGACAGACGAAAAGTGATCAAGGAAAACAAATTCCCTAATATAACACAATAGACCAGCAAAAAAAAATTTAGAGTTCCCAATGTGTTTTGATGATATGAATCATTTCTAGACATAAACTGAAGAAATAATCTTTCTGGGTGCTAAAGAAATAGTCTTAACTCACTCAGATATACGACATCCTGATGAAAGGAACAAAGAACTTCAATTGAGCTAATCCTAATACTAATCTAAGACTATTACAGACAGGAAAGCACAAAAGCCTATGACTTTTTCGGTTTTTATCTTCATTAATTTACACAGTATTCACAAAATTGGAATTGTAGAGCAATTGAAATTGAGAAATTCATAAAATACAATAAATAAATAAAACGTCTTACTTGGTGCCAGTTAAAAACACTTTTTTACCAAAAAGTTTCCTCTAAATGTAAAGACTAATTCTACAAATCCCACAATTCCACCATGGAGAACAAAATTCACTCCTACGCAACAGTACATTAAGATTCTAAAAAGTCAAAACCATACCATCCTCCGTAGAAATTACACCCAAATTCTCAAAATTTAATTCAGAAATATAACAAAAAAGAAAACATATAGTAGCACTAGTATTAAGAACCCAGAAAGCAGAACTTCAAAATTTACAACAACCCATATCAGAAATCTATGCAAAGAACACACTGAAGGTCAATTTTCTGAGAATAAAAGCAACCCATTTCCCAGTCTAAATCAAATTCAAGGAACAAATATCAAATAAAGCATAAGAATGAGACCTGAGTAACATCATCAGCAATGTTAAGCCCTTCGATCTCGGCGTCAGGCTTAACCGAGACAGCTTTACACACAACAGAGAAACCAGAAGAGTATCCTTTCCCATAATTAAGCTTCTTGAATCTCAGAGATGCAGCGGCAGTGTTAGTGGCGTGTCCAAAAAGACCCAGTTTGAGGGTGGAGGCAGAAGGGTCAGAGCAAGGCTTCTTCTTGGAGTTGCAGAGCTGAGAAGTCAACGGATTGAAGAAGATAGTGGAAGAAAAAGCGGCAGCCATGTTTTTCTTTCACTTTTTGGTGTGTTTCTAAAAGCCACAGAAAAATTTGTGCTTTGATTCGTTGCGTCCTCTGGCTTTTATATACGAATATACCTCACAATTACGCAAAATCTTTAGCATGTATATAATCAACCAGATATTTTCTACCAACAACTGCATCCCCAGTCATTCTAAATAAATCTCAAAATTATATATTATATATTAATTTTGATTTAATATATAAATTTTAATTTAGTATAGTTTAGTGAAATTTTAGTTGTGATTCAAATAAATACATTAATTTATTTTTATATTAGATAAATATAATTATTTATGTATGCAATATAGAAACAGAAAATGATATTATATCAATAATTGTGTTAATAATTTACAAAAAAATTAGATCAAATCAAAATTTTATGTATAAAATTATACAAATTAAAGTTTATATATATAATTATACATTAAACCATAGTTCATGTATAATTTTAAAATTTATCCCTAAAATTAATAATAACACACTTATAAAATATTGTTTTATTTTTTTGAGGAAAGAAAATATTTTTAAATATATATTAGATTTTTACCACTTCATAATTCGAGTAATAAATATTTATGTATATTTTATAAAAATTTTGAAAAAGATAATTTTGAATCTTTTAAATTTTAATTTGTTAAGTTCAGGTATAACCATTTAAATTATTTAAAAATGATAATTTTGAAGTTGATATATATTTTTTTAAATCGAAGTTCTAAAAATAAAATACAATTAAATTTAAGGGTAAGTATTTAGTAGACAATTTACTTTTTTTATTATTCCAAAAACAGCTTTAGAAAATTAGCATGAGGTATTTTTTTAAATATTTATTTTTTAAAAATGCGTATTATAGGGTGTAGTAAAAAATATAAATATTAACACGAGTCTAAAATGTTTTACTAATAATGTATCAAATAATTATCCTTTTTAAATAGTCTCCAATCAAAAAAATCTAAAAAGCTTCATTGTGAGTATATAAAATATTTTCCCAAATTTAAACCAGACCATTATGACTAATTATTATAAAATATTTTTTTTTTGGGAATCATATCTTTAATCCTTCTCGGACATACCAAATACTTAAAAAGAAGAAGATAAATATCAAATTTATACATAAATTTTGGTCCAATGTGCAACTTGATACATTAACTTTGATTTGGTGTGATTATATATATAAAATTTGAATTGTAGTTCATATGTATACATGAAAGGTTATTTTTATTTCAATTGTACATATTTAAATAAATAAATACATATATTTATTTTTATATTAGATTAATATAATTATTTGTGTATGCAATATATCAATATAAAATGGTGCTAATTCAATAATATTATTAGTGATTTGTGAAATTTTAATCAAATTAAAATTCCATGTATAAATAAAATTAAAATTTATTTATAACATTACACATTACATCAAATTTCATGTATAAATTTGATATTTATCCTTAAAAGAAAAGGAAAAATTAATATTAAATTTATATCTCAATCATAAATAGAGTGATATAATCATAAAAAATATATTTAGGATCAAATTTTTTTTAAGAAATGCTCAATCGCTCAAATTCAATTTTTAGGTATTTAAATTGTTTTATTTAAACATTTTATATAAAAATAATAAAAGACAAACACATCATTATATTAACAATCCGATTTTTATGTAATTTTTTATCATGTTATCGTAATACCAATTTAATTAGACATATTATTTATATAAGTACAAATATAATGCGTTAGAAATATTTAAGAAAATATTGTCTACATGCAATGAATGTAGAGGAACTCGGCAGCCCTTCAAGGACCACAAGAGTTAGTTTTTTTCACGACAAGGACAGAATGTTATATTACTGTAATTTCATAGTCTCAATATTATTGTAATAATAATAATTTCATTTTTTTTAACTTCATGGATGGTTTTTATACATTTTATGATGTAGATTATCATTAGAATAAAACTAAATATATTTCATTATAAAATTAGTATTTGTATTTTTCTCTCTTGCAAAGGAGAAGGGCATATATATATACTTGATATTTGGTGATATCAAAATTTGTAATATTAGAATCCCATATGACGGCTTAACGATCAAGGGTGTTCACCGTCCTAAATGTAGTCTGGGTTTGAATCGAATTAGTCGTGTTTATTGTTCAAACTTTACTCTGTTATTGTAATTCATAAAAAAAATTGTAATATTAATTCAATAATTCAAAATAGCAACAATAAATAACTTTTATTTATTTTTTATTAAACATTAAATTTATTAAGATTTATTATAATATTTATTTTTTATATAATATTTAAAATTACTCCTAATTATCTTCTTAATCTTTAAATAAAAATATAATATATTTCGTCAAATTTATTTTATCCTACACTAATAATAATACCAATACATTTCAGTTAAAAGGCTGAATTCATGTGTGTGTATATATATATTGCGATTTATAAATCTACTACTTATTTCTTTTAACTTTATAATGGTGGTGGGTCTCAAAATTTTATGCGTACATTAGCCCCAATGATATTTATACAGAAGATGTTTTATATGTGGAACATTACGTGTTTAATATGGATTTGATTGAAGCTGGTCAACATTAACAATCATTGTCATTTTTCGACAGAGGCTTCGTTAGTCAACACATGAGCTTTGCTACAATAATTTTTTTTTGCTAATTTATTGAATATAAATAATTAAATAATTGATTTTTAAGTTTATGATTTAAGAATAAAGTTTAAATAGTATTATTTAATTAGATTAATGTTTTTTTTTGTCTTTTTAAAATATTCACTTAAATGAGTCTAGTAATTATTTTTTTAGGATTTATAAGTTTAGATATTTTTATAAAAAAATATCATATATAAAAAAATATCATAAAGTATGAAAACTAATTTTTAAATAATTAAAGTAGATAAATTAAATTTCTTTTTTTAAATTAAGGGATGAATTCAAAATGACCTCTTTATATTCTTTTTTTTAATATTATAACTTTATTATATTCACATTACCATCAAAATTAGTCATTACAATCATTAAATTAAATGATTAACTAAGCTCAATGATAAGTTAGACACTATCTTTTATATTTTTTTGTCAAAATTAACTCTAAATATATTTTTAATTTTTTTCCATTAAATTTTATTTATTTTTTAATTATTTTTTCTATCAGATTTGATGAAAATACCGTTAAAATGGTTAACAGGATGATGTAGAATTTCATGTAGAATATTTTTAATGAGATGTAATGTGTGCATTTATTTTGAAATATTATTTTAGATAGTTACGCTTATTTTTCTTTAAATTAAGAGTTTTTTTATTTATTTTCATGTATGATTTATTTTATTATTTTTCACATGTAATTATCTTAATGGGTTACTTAAGTAATAAATTACATCTTATTAAAATATTCCACGTCATCTTCGTTAATTTTTTTAACATGCTTTCATTAACTTTGTTAGAAAAAGTAGTTTGAAAAAAAGAAAAAGAAAAAACAAAAGTTGAGAGCAAAAAAACTCAAAAATACAATTAAGACTATTTCGAAAAAACATAAAAACATTAGTGACTAAATTTATCCTTAAACCAATTAACTCAAAAACTAATCAAAACTTAAACAAATTCGTTCACATAATTTACATAACCAAAATTTAACTTAAACTTCGACCCTTTAAATTCCAAAACCTTATGATTCATTTAGCCAACCTTCACTGAAAACCTCTCTATATGCATAATTATTTTAGTGGCGAAAAACTTAAAAACTTAAAATATTCCACGTCATCCTTGTAATAGCCTAATTTTCAGTGGTGTCGGAACAGTGATTCGAGATCACTGAATCCGATAAATGAGTAGGAAATATTATTAATTTAGTGAGTATAAGTTAAATGTGAACTTAGGAAAAATTTTGAAATAGTGAATAGTGTACTAAAAATATATATATATTAAAATAATTAGAATTGAAAACGAGGTATCGAGGCCTCGATAATTTTAAATTGAGCTATAAATATTTTTATAAATAGAGTGTTAATAAGTTAGTATTAAAGTTTCGTCAGGAAATTTTAAAGTACTGATAGCTAATTGAACAAAAAGGACTAAATTGTATCAAATGCAAAATTGTGAGAAATGATTAAATAGCTTAAATGATAAAAGAAAGAGGGTTTAAAAGGCCAATAGACCTAAGGTGTATTTGGGCTGGACGGCAAGGGCATGAAATCAGCAATAAAACAAGGAGAATTAAGGACAAAATTGGAAAATTATAAAATTTACTTAATAAAGCTAGGACTAAAGTGGAATTATCTAGATTTCTCTTTATTTTTCTGCATTCTCATTAGCAAAAACACCATGGAAGAGTTCCCTTAAGCTGGTTTTTCATATTTTTACTGCAAGTAAGTTCAATTCTTGATTATTTCTTGAAATTTTTGTGTTTGTGACTTTTACAACTACGTCCACTTGTTGAATTCATTAATTTTTGATTCTATGAAAAAAATTAAAAGTTGCTATGAATATGTGCTGGAAGTATATGATGATTTGACATGGAATTAGAGTTTTAAATTGTTTATATGCTGATTTTATTGAAAGAATTGAATAGAAAGTGAATGTTTGAAATCTAAATTGTAAAAAAGTTTGAAGTTAGAGTTATTGCACTAATTATCTTTTTCAATCATCAAATTAACTAACATTAAAATGAAAATATTCAAAAATTCAAGATAGACAAAATTAAATGAGTAACCGTTTTTTTTTTCTCAAAAATTTTTTCGTACTGTTATGAAATGGTTTCAATATTTTACTTTTTGGAATAATAGAACAGACTATTGAGCAAGGTGGTGGCGGAATTTGAAATGGGTTAGGGTAACAAATGAGTCATCCACCTAGCCATAAATCATTAACCAAAAACTTTGAGATCCAGTCAGAAGCAAAAGCTATAAAGAAATCAACAATTTATTGAACTCTAATAAAATGAATAAGTAACCAATCTGATTACACACACAGTAGAGACAGACAAGCAATACAGAACAATACCAAGAAACATAGTGGGATTTACCAAACAAAAATGAAGACTATAAAAGAACAGATTAATTGCTATCTTTAAACTTGGAAAGGCCAAGGCCAGTTCTTCAAATCCTCATCTGCAACTTTCCCATTCCCCTGTTTCAATGAACCGCCATTGCCCACCCCGTGGCCTTCCACCAAAACATAGTACCTCAACACAAACGCCAGCCCCAAAACCACCCACTGCAAGAAGAAAACAGCCACGCATAACCCGCCAGCCAGTTTCAATATCAAAACTCCATCATCTTCCCTCACGTAAGACCTCAAGTACCCCAAGAAATCCGACGTTCGGGTCATGATAAGCACCGAAACAGAGCCTTCGAATATTGATGTCAGCACCATTGACACCATGTAAGCCAAGTAGCGTTTGTTGGAACCCGAAATGGCGACGGAGCAACCCAAGACGGCGGCGGCGATGGTGATGACATGGAGGAGGATAAGGAAGAATCCGCACAGGGAAGGGAATAAGCGGAGGGAAAGGGTGAGGAAGATGCAACTGGAGGCGGCTCCCAATAGAAGGTAATTGCTGATTAAGAAGATTTTGTGGGTTCGTGTGTGGGATTGTGTTACGGAATTCTCGACTGAGAGACCCATTGATAAGAGCTTGGGATTTGAGTTTTATGAGAGAATGAAAAGGAAAAGTGTTTGAATCAAAATTTCAAGCTTGAAATTTTGTTTTCCTGGGAAAGATTGAAGCTTTTTTGATGAATGAAAGTAAGGAGATCTAGCAGAGTATATAAGGGGTTTTGAATAACGTTCGAATTTATGTACCAAAAGATGTTAACGTTCGAATTTTTCAAATGGATAAAACTGGAAATGTGAACGTTGAGAAAGAAATTCACAAGCTTTGTAACGGTTAGTTTTAGCTCTTTTTATTCTTTTATTACAACGTGCTTCAACAAATTAAAACAAATATACAACCTGTCTTTTATCTTTTTTTCATCATTTTGGTTTTGAAAATGGTGGCCCGATATATTCAATTTTTTTCGGGTAAATATACATTTTGGTTCCTAAACTTAGTTTGAATGTTCAAATTGGTACTTAAGGTTTTCTTTTTGTTTAATTAGATACTTGAACTTGGCCGTTTGGTACAAATTAATATCTGAACTTGGCTTTATAGTTTAAATTGGTTTAAATAAGTCATTTACTATAAACACTAATTTGAAAAAAAAAAAAACCCAAGTTTACGTGCCAATTTGAACTAAGATGACAAGTTCATATATCTAATTGGAAAAAAAAATTTAAGTACCAAAATACATATTTACCATTCTTTTAAATAATAGCTCATGTTTAAATTTTATTTTATATTTGCTTTCAAAACGAATGAATTAAATTAGAATTTAGATATTATCAAAAAATTAAAAATAAATTTATTTGCTAAAAACAAAGTTTGAATCTTCTGTACGGTCTTATTCAAATAAAGGAAATTAGATTTTTATATATTTGAATATTAATACCAGTTATGACATTTTAAAACAGCCTCTAAATAAATAAATAAAAACTAATTTGCATATCCGTGTGTTTATAAAAATACGTGTAATTATTTTTATGACTTTATTTAATATTTTATAATTTTTCAACAATAATTTATTATGAAATTAAATCATGCTGATGTGTTAGTAAGTAATAAGTGACAAATTCTTAAAATTGATTTAAAACTAATAATTATTTAAAAATTCTATTTTATTATATATTATTATATATGATATGATATGTGCATGTATGCTATCATATATATTAAAAATAAAATAAAACAATTTATTTTCCCTCATTTATTACTTGATGAATTCGATAAAAAATAAATGCTATATATATTTGATTCCTAAATCAATTTAAATTGAAATATTATATGACATGAGTAACAGTGAGGTATATAAAATGATAATTAAATTAAATTAATTGTTATATGATGTGATTAAATTAAAATGTTATATAATGTAATTAAATTAAGTTAATAATGGATCCCAAACTATCCCTTAACTCAATGTTTCCATATACGTCTCCATACATTTTTTATATGATATATATATGATAAATGTTATGATATATATAGTCGTTGCATGCAATTGTATTATTTTGTGATTTGTGTTGAGGTTTAAATTTTAATTATAATTTAATGCATTATATATAAAGTGGTTTATTATTTAAAATTTTATTATTGTTAATGTTAAGAAAACTATGTTTAAAACTTAAATTAAAAAACGAATTCACTTTATTTTGAAATTCAAAAAACTATTTAGAACTCAATATTTTTATATATACTCTGGTAGCTTTTTTTTTATATAATATATACGATTTTTTTCGAAAGAAAGATATATAAAACAACTTATTCCAAATGAATATTTTAATATATTGAACTTAATACTTGAGTCTGAAACCTACGTAAAAGGATAAAATCTCCACGATTCTTAGTCTTGCAATCACTAAGATTCAATGTTTGAAGATGAGCGGTGCCCATGAGTTTTTATTTGACTTGTATTTCTTCCTGTTTCATTTCAAATGTATTAAAAATTTATGCACTTTTCTTGTATTGGTAGACGGATTAATGAATGCAGTTTTAACTTTAAAAAGAAAAATTCGATTGAATCTTAGTTTAATTGATATGAGTATTGTTGTCATTGTAGGAATATGTAAGTTTGAATGTGCTAAAATTTTTAAAAAATATCACTAACATTCAATTTGGAAGCCAATGGCAAATGCCAACAATACGGTAGTGAGTAATATTTCCATATCAGTTGTTTTGTGCATTTTGTGTTTTGAATAATTATTAAATGATTTTTCGTTTTAATTAAAATGTTAATGTGTTTTAATTATTTTTATGTATCTTAAATCGTTTCTATTAACACTAACTCGTATGTATATGTATCAATTTATACGAATTTTTTTAAGTTTTAAATTATTTTTAATATATTTTTATTTTTATAATTACGGAAATAATTTATATTAAAATAATTTTAAAAAATTTAATTTTTAAACACCAATAAAATCAAATCATGTAATCAGTTTTTAAATAATATATATATATATATAGTAGACAATCTATTCCCAAACTCAATTTACTTTGATTAAATTATTTAAAAAACTAAAATTTATTCTTTTGCATTATTATTAAAAAATATAACCATTCGTCTTTTTTGTTGACGTACTTTGATTCTGCCGAGCGCTTGACGAATGTAGGTGGAGAGGTAAATCACCCGGCTGGTAGATCACACAAATGGCAACCTTAGATAGCACAGTTCAGATCTGCTTATCGCTACCACACAAACCAATGACAGGTTGATTTGGGACGGAAGATGGATTCATTGATATATCCTGTGTGACCGGGAGGCTTATACGAGATCCGTCGAGAAGTTGTATTTAAGTTATTTTCGAAATCGTATTGGTGCCCTTCTAAAATCATTACGCACCACAGCTTCTGTTTGCAGTTCATGCCATTGATGAGAAGGTACGAACCGTGGGGATTCAAAATTCAAACTCATATCTGTTATCATTCGAGGATATTTATATGAGAGAAAGAATCAAGCTGGGCATTTTTAATTCATTGTTGGGCTTTGTTTATCAGAAGATCTTCTTGGAAGCAACAATGGATTTTAGCTTTTCGAAAGCCCAAATTCTGCAACCACCTGGAACTTTCTTTTTCTTTCCATCCAAACAGCGACAAAATGTATCATATCAGACCCAACGTTTTCAGAGCCTTCTCGATTCTGTCCACGTGTCACCACCCAACCCCCAAGCTTGCACCACTCACTGTCACACTTCACATTTCGCTCTCGTTTCTTCTAATAACACTCCTTATATTTTCTCTAGCTCCGCTTAAAGCCTTCGATTTGCCTTCTTCACAAAGAAATTTAGGTGTATTTCTTTGTTTCTCAGTTTCGCAATCTAAAAAAACCCTTCTTTATCCACTTCCAATTATAATTGTTGATATCTTTTATTACGTACGCTTGCAAAAATGGCGTCTTCGACTGCCCAAATCCATGTCCTTGGAGGTATGGGTTTCGCTTCTTCGAGGAAACCCATCCAACATTCATCCAGAACGGTTTTCTTCGGGCAGAGACTGGGGAAAACGTCGCCGTTAAACGCCACCTTCTTACGACTCGCTAAAACCAAAAACGGTGAACGGTACAATGTTGGGCCGGTGAGAGTTGTAAACGAGAAAGTGGTGGGAATTGATCTCGGGACAACTAACTCCGCCGTGGCGGCCATGGAAGGGGGGAAACCCACCATAGTTACCAATGCGGAAGGGCAAAGAACGACGCCGTCGGTGGTGGCGTATACAAAGAGTGGAGATAGGTTGGTTGGGCAGATAGCGAAACGACAAGCCGTGGTGAACCCTGAAAATACGTTTTTCTCAGTGAAGAGGTTTATTGGAAGGAAGATGTCGGAAGTAGACGAAGAAGCCAAACAAGTTTCTTACAAGGTTATCAGAGATGAAAATGGAAATGTTAAGCTTGAGTGTCCTGCCATTAATAAACAATTCGCCGCCGAGGAAATTTCAGCTCAGGTATATTATATCGCTTGCTTCTTACTTGAGTTAAGTTAGTTATTAAGTTATTTAATTTGGCGCTTGTAATTGTCATTGCTGATATAGATAGTTGTAACTTAAAAGGAAAAGCAACTTGAGTTAGAGTTTGATTCAACAATAATTGAGTCGAATTCGAGATCTTTATCTGAACTCGAATAGCTTATGAACGTAAGTGTCTTGTGTAGTCTGTCTTAGTTCTGTGTTTTGAAATTTAAAATCTTTCTATGTTGGATATAGGTATTAAGAAAGCTTGTTGATGATGCCTCGAAGTTTTTGAGCGATAGTGTGACCAAAGCTGTTGTTACTGTCCCTGCTTACTTCAATGATTCCCAAAGGACAGCAACAAAGGATGCAGGCCGAATTGCTGGGTTAGAAGTGCTCCGGATTATCAATGAACCTACTGCTGCCTCTTTGGCATATGGGTTTGAGAAAAAGAACAATGAAACCATCCTTGTTTTTGATCTTGGAGGTGGTACTTTTGATGTGTCAGGTACATTGGCCGCTGGAGAAACTCTCTGCATGCATCATTAAATTCTATGTTACAGTGAGTGACTTAGTAGTTCTTCTTTTATTGGTAAAAACCTGAAGATTTAACACCAGCAAATGCTTTGTTGTGTATTTGTTTATATGTTACAGTGCTTGAGGTTGGTGATGGAGTGTTTGAGGTGCTCTCTACATCTGGAGACACACATTTGGGTGGTGATGACTTTGATAAGGTAGGTATATGGATGAACGGACATTCTCCTTTGTGTTTTGTATTGTTCTAGTGCTGAAGCATGTCATTGTAACTTGTTTCACTTGCAGAGAATTGTTGATTGGCTTGCCGAAAACTTTAAGAGAGATGAAGGGATAGATCTTTTGAAAGACAAACAAGCTCTTCAGCGGTTAACTGAAGCAGCTGAGAAAGCTAAAATGGAGTTATCAACTTTGACTCAGACAAATATAAGGCATCACTTTACCCCTATTTTTTTTTTGTGTCTTTCATTTGTGAAGAATTCTTTGTGTTGCTTATTAACGGAGCTTTTTTCTTTTTTCTGTTCCAGCTTGCCTTTCATTACTGCCACTGCAGATGGGCCTAAACACATCGAGACCACACTTACCAGGGTTAAGTTTGAGGAATTATGCTCAGACTTACTTGACAGGTAGGTTTTACTACTTTGATCTGTTTATTAAAAAAAAAAAAAAAAAAAAAAAAAAAAAAGGAAAAAGGTGAGGCAAAATCATGTTGTTCCTAAATTTTGGGCCTAATCTCTCGAGATTTTAACTTTCTCGTCTAATTAATATATTTGTAGGCTCAAGAAACCAGTAGAGAACGCCCTGGGGGACGCAAAACTTTCCTTTAAAGACATAGATGAGGTGATTCTTGTTGGTGGTTCAACACGAATCCCGGCTGTTCAGGAACTTGTAAGGAAGATGACTGGCAAGGAACCTAATGTGACAGTCAATCCAGATGAAGTTGTCGCCTTGGGGGCTGCAGTTCAGGTGGGTTTTTTCGAGTTACATTGAAAGTTCTAAATTCCTGTCTTCCTTTTGCAGTTGAATGTGTTAGTGTGGGTTATAGATTTTGCTATGACTTGTCTTATTTTTGTTTGAAGTACTATTTTTAACATTATTCCTTCTTTCTCCTAATTGTTGTAGGCTGGTGTTTTAGCTGGAGATGTCAGTGATATTGTGCTTTTGGATGTGACACCATTGTCACTTGGTCTAGAAACTCTTGGTGGTGTTATGACCAAAATTATCCCAAGAAACACTACGCTGCCAACCTCCAAATCAGAAGTGTTTTCAACCGCTGCTGATGGTCAGACAAGTGTTGAGATTAATGTACTTCAAGGTGAAAGAGAGTTTGTTAGGGATAACAAATCTCTGGGCAGCTTCCGACTTGATGGGATCCCACCAGCACCACGTGGAGTTCCGCAGATTGAAGTCAAATTTGACATTGATGCCAATGGTATCCTTTCCGTCACTGCTGTTGATAAGGGAACTGGGAAGAAGCAGGACATCACTATAACCGGTGCCAGTACCTTGCCCGGTGATGAGGTATGCATATCTGATATTACTGTTGTGGCTCAGACGAACTGCTCTTAAATCTTAAGCTGTTCCACAAATTATATTGGAGATGCCTTTGTTTGATAAACCATTTCCGAATTCTGTCATAATATGCAGGTTGATAGAATGGTAAAGGAAGCTGAGAGGTTTGCACAGGAGGATAAGGTGAAAAGAGATGCTATAGACACGAAGAACCAGGCAGATTCTGTTGTATACCAGACAGAGAAGCAGCTGAAAGAACTTGGAGATAAGGTACCTGGTCCAGTCAAAGAGAAAGTAGAGGCAAAACTGCAAGAGCTCAAGGATGCCATTTCTGGGGGCTCGACACAAGGTATGAAGGATGCCATGGCTGCCCTCAACCAAGAAGTAATGCAACTTGGCCAGTCACTCTACAACCAACCCAGTGCTGGCGGTACTGCTGGCCCTGCACCTGGTGGCGAAACTGGACGTTCAGATTCATCAAACAAGGGGTCAGATGAGGATGTAATTGATGCAGATTTCACTGACAGCAAGTGAAAACGGGTTTCAACCATGAATGAGGACTCATTTCGAGTTCCGATATGGAGGTTGGGGATTGAATTTTGTATCAGTTTTGTTTAATGCTAGTGAAAGGAAAGTAGAAAACCAATTTTAGGATTGTAGAGGATGGAATACCATATATAGAATGCCCAAATAGTAAATTTGTCTGGGTGATGAGCTTGTGATATAAGTTGTTCAGTAAGATGGATATCTTGAATTCACACTTGTATATAGCGAATGAATGTTAATGGATCTTGTATCGAGCATTGCCTTCTCTGTTTAAGTAACATCATCGGTAATTTGCTTTTCTCAAACCCGAATGGAACCATTATCACCTTACAAGATTATCGATGTACGTTCCCTTGAGAATTTGGGTTAGAATTGGCTGAAATCCTAAATGATACCTTGGAATTCAAAGCCATATAATTACATGTCACGAGTGCCGAAAAATATGCATCAATATTCAAGGTCCATCCATTGTTGACAAACGGAACTTGCTTACTGTTACCAATGGCTGTTGATAGTATTGCCCATGTATTGAGGTTCAAGGGCTCGTTTGCAAACACATGCATCACAGAGAAGCACCATAGCCAGAGTAAATAATACCATCCCCCTTTTCTAACACAATTATGGAGACAAAAAGCTTCTGAGAAAAGGAAAATAAGTCTTTTAGCTTTGAAGAGTTAAAAAATCTCCACTATCCGTGTATCTGGTTAACTATCATAAAGTTGATGGCCATTTATTTTCAAGGATTAAGGTGGTGCTTGCATCAAGCTAATAGCTAATAGAGCTGGCAGAGGACTTGAATTCCATATCCAACAGGAAGCAGAGCTTCGAGCAATACCAACCCTTTGTCCATTTCTATGCCACGTGCCCAAGGGGTAAGCAAGATAGGTCAATTATACGCAAGCATCACAAGATTGGACCGAAAAATGTCAACACCTAAGCAGATAAACAGAAAGCTTCAATCTCTTATGCATAAAGACTGCATACCCTAATATCCCAGTTTTGCGGGAAAATGATAAATAACCACATAGTAATAGCATGTTGTTCATTGATAGTTAACAATGTGAAAATTAATCCATAACAAAAGAATGACATATGACTGCACCTATTTCTAACCAAAACCAACTTGGAAGTCTGGAAATAATTACCGAACTTCTTTATTGGTTGTGGTTGATATGATTTGTTTGATGATTATTATAGAACTCCATTGATCTAACTTAATGTAGAGGACTTGTTTTTAGGGTTTAGACAGGTCAGTCTTTATGTAAACTCTTTGTTTACTATATCTGAGTGAGCCAGGTCAACTTGCATTCACCAATCTGATGATCAATTGAGATATTTTATTGCAAGAAAAATGTACTACACCTATGCGTCAGAGAGATCGCCTTTCTCATTCCTTGGAGCCATTGCGTCAGCAGATGGATCTTCTGAATCGGATGGTTTAGATTCATGCTTCGCAGCAGCCTGCAACACTCGGCTCTGAACATCTGACGATGAGGGTGAGGTTGGAAGTCCAATGCCATTGGTTTCTAACTTCCCAGAAACCCATGAAAATGCCTGAGCTCCAAATGTGACAGGAGCCAGCAACAACCTTCAAGAAGCATTTTAGTTAGATGAACAAACTGCTGTAGGAAGGATGAAGATTCTTGATCCTCTATCCATGAGTAAGATAATAACTATGCAAAATTACACATTAAATACCTAATAACTTAATGAGCAGCAAACTCATAGACGACCCAAACAGGAAGGCCAAGGTCAAACAATTCTACTTAATGTGAATAACCAACAGTCAAAAAGACATTTTTGAGTCTCAAGTTCATAAGTTTTATTTAGTTCTCATTATTCTGCAGACAAAGAACATGCCACCCTCGAAAATAATGCATCAGCAACAGTTACCACAACCATTTTTTGACAATGGTATCATATAAGCTATACCGTTAATGTCCATATAGTTTGGACATCGGTATCAGACACAGGTGTTCAAGAAAAATCATGTATCTGAGCAATGTAGTTAAAAACAGTCTTTTTAACATCACAAATATCAGCATTGTAAGTGTTTTGAAGAGGGGTGTACCTTATGTCTTTCTTCAGATCCTCAGAGCTCTCATATGAAGAGACCCGCCCATAAATGGTCTGGTCAAAACACAAGCGACAATAATGAAGTTTTAGAATCACCAATATCAATAGGCTAAATTTATATGAACTGCTAAAGTATCATCTTCAAAGTAAAATATAGGAGAAACTGAACGAAGGATGTTCAGCATTAAAACCTCAATTTACAGCAATAGTTCAAAGCAACAGCAGTTTTTTTTTTCCTTTTTTCCCAAATAGATTCAAAACATCAAAAGTTTGTTTTAATTTTGACAAACAAGGAAATTGATACCAAATACCAAGAACTTGACAAGAACATGTTAAACCAGGAGGTTTGCATACCAGGACTAGGCCAAGAACACCAATAAGCTGTAATGATTTCTCCCACTCTGAAAAAAGGAATGGAACATCAGTAAACATAAAAACGAAATAAAGTAAATAGTTATGAAGTGCAAATTCATAGCAAAATACCTTGAAAATGATATTAACAAATAGAAACTTACCACAAATATGCATTACAGAAATACTAAGAAGTACAAAATGCATATTGGTAGAATACTTTGGGATAAGTCATAATCAATCATTGCTTCCAGGTTTCAATTTAACAAAAAAAGAAGGAATTGATATTTCAAGGACGGACAAGATACACACCTAGCAGTGCGTAAATTGCTGCTACTAAACCCTGCCACAAAGATACACATTAGCATTTGATGGTTTTAAGTTTCAACTGATATGGTTCACATGTTTCATGTAAGGACAATGATGACATTGGACCACCTTACTAGATACCACACATACTTCAAATATTACTTGAGCTAGAGTAATAATAAGAATACCCTTCTTTAGATAGTACATAAAGTAAAATATAAAAACTATATATCACAAAAGGAACCTGAGACTTACCACACCATACCCAAGAACTTGCACCGGAGAAGGACTAATTTCTTCTAATATTGCCTCAGCTTCCTATGGTGAACACAAGTCAAAATTCATTACATTAATTAAAAATAAAATAAAAAACAGTTGAAAACATTTTATTCAAAATATTCAAGGATGGCAATTTGGGATTCCTAGATCAGTAATAATTTGGTTTGGAAGTGTCTTATATTAAGGTAGGATGTTCTAGCACTAGCCAGTCAGATTTTAAGGATGGATGCTTAACAGAATATGGATATCTTAGCTGTTTGTTCCCCTATTTCTTCTTCATTGCACCATTATGTAGTCAGCAAGATAGACCTTAATAGATACATGCGTCTTTATGCAAATGGGAGTGTTAAGTGGTAGTATTTCTGTGCTCACTAACATTTGAGGTTGAAGTGGTTCTGCATTCATGTTAGCCTCTTCATCTATAATTAACTTCCTTTAGGTTGGATGCCAAAACAAAGTAGAATGCGGTTCACCCATTCTTTTGTTCAACCTTAACCTAGGTTTTGTATGCTTAGTTTAGAGGTTGGAACATGTATAACTACTAACCAGATGACATAAAATTTCAATTATAACCTTGGATAACCTTTCGAATTGGTAAAGCTTTCCCAACAGTTTAAAAAGGAAAGAATACTCTTCATTCAAACATATCATCCATGCTGGGGACGTGTAAGTTGTAACTTTTTTATACAGTTCTTTGAACATCAGCTATAAAATAGCTATTGTACTTGGTAGCAGTAACATTAATATTGCAGATGAAATGAGACTAAACTACCTAAATCAATCAGATTAATGAGAGAGGAATTGATTATTTTCTGCACTGACCAAGTATATTCTAATAAAGTATGTTACTTTTCTCTGTCCTTTATTCTTGGTCCAATATTTTATGGATAAACTTCAGGCAGTTCTGTCTATAACATACAAACTCAGAGATAGTTGAGGCCTTCTAATTGAAAGAGAAAGAAAATCCAATCAATTAAATCATAATTTTATGAATCAACCTTGGGCATTTTCTATATAAAGACTTCAATAAATACCTCACTGATTATAGTAAGCGCTGTCTCTGGTTTGAGTTCCTTAATTCGCAGTCCCTGATTGACCCAAGACTGGAAGCCACCCTGTACCAGATATGGTTTCTGTGATTTAAAACCCAAATTAAATATTAGTTTATGCAATCAGTTTCACAATACCGAAAAACCTACATAAGTCACTAAATGCTTTCAGTAAGTCCTCAAGAGGTTAGAAGATAGGATATCTAGGGAAAAAAAAAGGAGTTAGATTAGACTGAGAGAGCAGGCAACAATGCAATATTCAGATTCTGAAAAGATATATAGGATTTAGGCATTTAACCATTTGGGGCCTGCATATTTCAGTTTGGTTTTGATCATAAGTCTTAAAAAACTATCAGACCAAATTAATTGAAAATTTCAACTTTAACTAGATTTCACCTATGCTCGTTATTTCAATTTGAACTGAACACATTCATGCCTTAGATCAAAGACTCTCTCAAATATCTAACTATAATATTTCAGAGAAGGTACGGTAATATCTGTTACATTCTAGTTGCCAGACACACGATGCTAAGACATGTATGTTAATTCATGAAAAACACATACACCATCTGAGTTCCAGGTATCATAACTCTCTTCTTTTCCCCTAGTTTTGGGTATTTCAAAGCTATTTTCTTAAAGGAGAACTTTGAAAATTCAGAACTGCTTACATTAACCCCAAGTTTTCTCAATGATCTTGCAATTCCTTTGGAACAACTACCATCAGCATCCATAATTATGACCTTTGACCTGTCCTACAAGTGGTAGAAAAAGAAAAAAATATATAATGATATTCTATTCAAAGGCCAATAACAATGGCCGGGCCCAGTAGTTAACTTTAGCTAGATACAATAAGAAGATTCTGGATGCGAATGATAAACCTTGGGACAAATGGAAATAGCTTAGCATAAGTTTATAGAAATGAGCTCAAGGTCTTCTTTCACTCTTTCTGCAAAGCTCTAGCTTAAAAAATGAACTAAAACCAGTGAAGAGGTAAACAATGAAAAACAAGAAGATACAAACCTCAACAATTTTCAAGTTTCTAATAACAGTGGCAATCAAGGTGTCATCAAGGTCCCTTCCGCTCTTCAATAGTTTCCGTATTGAGCCATTAACCTGAATGAAATGAAGACCACAAAGGGCAAAGCTTCAGGGAAAGTTAATAAAAGTAAATACCAATACGCATTGTTTATTTTGCAAAAGCAATATTTGGCACTAAGCAACAGAGAAAATGTATTGAAAATTTGAATTTTAAGTAAGACAGTGATGTTCAAATAGACCTCAGGTAAAGATACACTAGCGTAACGAGACCGAGCTGCTCGCCGAAGATCAGGAATGCCGTCTCTCTCCCTTAAGACCTTGACAAAGTTAATGCCCAAAAATAAGCCGCTTCAAATTCAATAGAATGGTAAAAACAACTTTTAACCTCACAGAAGATAATAGATTATTAACCATCTACAAAGGCAAATTACACCCAAGGAAGAGGGCATGAGAGCACTATGAGAACTAAGTTGATTAAGTCTTTTTGAATAGGATCTCAGAATACATAACATAATTCATGCTAGAAAATAGGAAGCCCAAACCCATTTGAGCTTTGCTCGGATGGGGGGTGAGTAGGCTTAATACAGAGATCCTAATTTCGAGCTTTAGTTCTTTATTGTCATACCCAGGAAAAAAAAGGGCAAAAAAAGTTTATGGTATCTTGCCTCAGGCCGGACATCAATAAGTAAAACATTCTCCTTTCCAGACAAGAGTTCCAAAGTTAGTTGAGGAGATAAATCCCCAGAGTAACCACCGTATGCCCATACCCGGTAAAACACCCTGCACAAATCTGATACAAAATATAAACTCCCCTTGAAAAAATGAAAATATTCTCTAAAACTTATAATGAAAGTGAGCACATAAGAACATTCATACCATAAAGTGGCTGAGGTGCCAGTGAGAAGGAAAAATGGGACAACGGGATCATTTGGGTCAAAGCCTAGACTCCTTTCCAGCCCCTCAATACCAATGTAAACCTGCTTACAGCAAACAGAAATTAAAAAAAAAAAAAAAGAAGAAGAAGAAGAAGAGGCTTACAACAGAATAAATAATGAATTTGATGAAAAAAAGATCTATCCTTGAACTAGAAAATAGAATCCTAAGGGATTTTATAAGCTTGGACTCATTGTTCTATCTTTAGTAAAATAAATTCCTATCAGTCCCAACTACTCACTGATATCAACAAGCAGAAGTCTGTTAGTGGATCATCTAAAAACATTAAGGAGTATATGAATACCAAAGGATACCTGTTGCAGGGCATCCCCAATAGGCTTTAAGGCTTTTCCTGTTCTCTCTTCATACAAAGTCAGTGTGTCTTTGATCTCCGGTGGGAGACGTTCCTTGGCAGAAGCATAATAATATAAGAAAGTGGAAGCCCCGTTTGATAAAGAATCCTCCACTACAACAATTGTACGCCTCAACAAGTCAACAGCAAATATGTTAGCTTTACTTGATGCTTCCTTCAAGTCATTTGACAAGTTTGAAAGCTTATTGTTAGCTAAAACTTGAGCATTATCTACAGCTTCAGAAGTACTCGTCTTAACAGAAGTTATAGAGGAAGTAATTTTTTCCAATAAGTTTTTCACAGCATTCTCTCCCTTGTCTAGCGAAGAGTTGACAGACTTGTTAACCCCAGCCAGAAAATCATCAAGACCAGTTTTCACACTGGATAGTGAATCATTATCAAAGTTTACGGAGTTAGATGCTGCAGTTGGAGTTTCGTGTATTGTGTCAATAGTTGATATGGTTTCAGGTCCCTCCATCCCTGTGTAATTATTTACATTTTCAACCGACCGGTTTGACAAATCCACAAGTTTCTCTTCTGCAGAAGATATGCTAGAGTTTACAACATATTTCAGTTCTACATCTGTGGGTGACATTATTGCTTCAACTGAAGAACTCCATGCATTAGAAATTTTGCATTTAACATCAACAAACTCATCTGGGCAAGAATAACTGTTAATCAGGTCCATGGATACTCGTTGTTCAGTGCTTTCAACAAAATCGGAGTAGAAAGATTTTGTTGCTTGTGGTTTAAAATACATTCTATGGAGATGATTTCCATTTGACATGCCCAAAGCAGATTTGTCTTGAGAATTACATCTGAACTGAAAGTCCTTCTCATATGGAGTGAAAGGCCGGAAGCCTCCATGGAAAGAAATCTGCTAGAGGCATCATTTCAAATAACGAAGGAACAACTTCTTAGACACAATTAAGCAATAACATTTTAAAGATATGTCACAATTCGGTGAATACATTTGTTACACAAGAAAATTTATAGCTTGGCAAATGAAGCAAGATAAAACAAACGACATGAAAACTATGGCATTAAAAACTTCAAACAGGAGAAGATATAAGTAACCTTTGCTGACACACGACACTCCCTCAATGCAGCTCTATAGCTAACCAACTGGTACAAACTCGTCAAACACATGAATGAACTACTTCTTGAAAAACAATTAAGCAAAATGATTTTAAAGGTATGTCAGGATTTGGGAAAAAATGTTTACACAAGAAAAGGCATACCTTGAAAACGGAGGCAAGATAAACAAGCAACATATGATCTTCTACTAATATCCTAATAACATAAATTCTCAAAATGAATAGGACATATTAAAGGCTTCAAACAGAATACGATATGGTCTTTACTAACATAAAGCATTCCCCTCAATGCAGCTTTATCCCTTACTTAACAACTAGTATAAACTCCTCAACCTTGAAATTGATCGAGTGTTCCATAAGCAGTTAAATTTCATAACTTGAAAGTTGAAACATTCAAGAATTCAAAAATGATTTAAACCCATTAACTCAAAAATGCAATACAATCGAGTCAGATAGTGTACAGAAGAGGAAATTTTATGGTTCAAGACAGTGAAAACTCCACCTGAGAATGTGAAGAACAACCAGCAGCGGCTGAGCAAACAGGCAACATTGATCAAATGTTTCCCAATAGCAAACAAAACTTGGTAAACGAACTTTGGTATCCGCTAAATTTAAAAAAAAAAAAAAAAAAAAACACATCAATCTCCAATATGTAGACACCGGATTAATGACAAACACCAAGATCAAAAGATGAAATCTGGGGAAAGAACAAAAAGGACAATTTTTTAGGAAAGTTCAGTCAAATTAATCAAAAGTATCAATCTTCGAGTTTTTTTTTTTTATATTTTCCTTACACTGATTCCTTTATTAGGTTTCTTCAAATTCAATCTCTAGACCATATTGCACTAAACAACACCCAATTTGCAGGAAAAAAAAATAACACCAAAAAGAACAAAAGGGTTCTTCAACATGGGATTCCCGAGAACAATATAAAGATCTAAAGATAAGATCAAATATTGAAATGGGTACCAAGTAATTCACTCTCTAATGCAAGTTTATAACAAAATTGAAGGCAGCTGAAACTATAAACAAGTTGATAAATGACTGAGTTGAAAATGAGCTGTTTAATGTATCGTAGTGAGAAGGAAGGAGACCGGAGAGAAATGGGTGACGATGGAAAATCGTGTGGCTCGTTGAAGCTATTTAGCTTCTTCTTCATCTTTTTAATGGCTGACTTGGCGCCACTCTTCGCCACTTGTTTTGTGAGGGACAAATTTTCATATTCGCGTTTCACCGTCGATTTTGTCTAGGGACGATAAAAAAAAACATTAAAATTATCTAAAACCGGTTTATTGAATGGGTTATTAGCGAAAGTTACACAAGGCCCTACCCGAAATTTTTCCACACCCCATCAACTCAAACTTGAATGATTTAATTCAATTAGTTAGATAATTTAAATTTGTTAATCTCATATTTGAATTTATCCGAATTCAAAATTAATTCAATCTAAAATTAATTTAAACTCAATAAAATAATTTAATTAAGTATATCGAAATGATTCAACCATAATCATGATCAAGCATAATTCAAATTTTATCATTTAAAATTAATAATTTAAAGTTTATAGACTTTAACACTAAAATATAAAACATAAGTTTTAATTTCAATTGAAAATCGCGTATTAAATTAAATTTAAATAATTAAATAATGAAAATTTATAGGGAAGTACCGTGAGAGAAGTAAGAAGATCAACCTCTTTTAATTATACAAGATGCATTTTAGCAATGTAATGGAGTTGGACTTTTATGCGAATCTTAATGAATCGTATTTTTTATAGTGATGAATCTTATATGCATTCTTAATAAAAGAAAATAAATTTATCAAATACTCAACCTGAAATGAAAAAAATGTAAAAGTCTTATTTATAGTAACGAATCTTATATGCGTTCTTAATAAAAGAAAATAAATTTATTAAATACCCAACCTGAAATGAAAAAAATGTAAAGGGTGAACTTCATCATTAATCACTATCCTATATGTAAATTTTTATTTTTGTCACTTAACTAAAAAAATACAAATTGGTCACTAAAGTTTTAGAAATGGTTTTTTCGGTCACCCAATGATTAAGCCACACTTTTTTAATTGGTATAATAATATTTTTAGTCCTCATTTTTATACTTTCTATCAATCTAATCCTCATTATATATAAAATGATAAAAAATAAATTTCTTTTTTAAAATTTAGAAAACTCTAAATAAAAATAAAAATAAAAGAAGATAAAATTTCAAAATTAGATAAAGCAAGAGAAAATTGTTAAACTCTCCCAATTTTCTTTCTATATTACATGTAAATATCCTGTAACAACCTAATTTTCAGTGGTGTCGGAATAGTGATTCGAGATCACTAAATCCGACAAATGAGTAGAAAATATTATTAATTTAGTGAGTGTAAGTTAAATGTGAAGTTAGGAAAATTTTTGAAATAGTGAATAGTGTACTAAAAATAAATATTAAAATAATTAGAATCAAAAACGAGGTATCGAGACCTCGAGAATTTTAAATCGAGCCATAAATATTTTTATAAATATTTATGGAGTGTTAATAAGTTAGTATTAAAGTTTCGTTAAGAAATTTTAAAATTCTAATAATTAATTGAACAAAAAGGACTAAATTGTATCAAATGCAAAATTATGGAAAATGATTAAATAGCTTAAATGATAAAAGAAAGAGGGTTTAAAAGAAAAATAGACCCAAGGTCTATTTGGGCTGGACGGCAAGAGCATGAAATCAGCAAGAAAATAAAGAGAATTAAGGGCAAAATTAGAAAATTGCAAAATTTACTTAATAAAGCTATGACTAAAGTGGAATTATCTAGATTTCTTTTTATTTTTCTGCATTCTCATCAGAAAAAACACCATGGAAGAGTTCCCTTAAGCTGTTTTTTCATATTTTTATTTCAATTAAGTTCAATTCTTGATTATTTCTTGAAATTTTTGTGTTTTTGTCACTTTTACAACTAGGTCCACTTGTTGAATTCATTAGTTTTTGATTTTATGAAAGAAATTGAAAGTTGATATGAATAGGTGCTGGAAGTATATGATTATTTGGCATGAAATTAGAGCTTTAAGTTGTTTATATGCTGATTTTATTGAAAGAATTGAATAAAAAGTGAATGTTTGGGACCTAATTGTAAAAGAGTTTGAATTTAGAGTTTTATGTGGAAATTATGAATTTCAATAGTTATGAAATAACTTATAATATCTATGAAAATTATTAATTGAGAAAATTATCTTAATTGAGGGGTTAATTGGGCAAGGACTGAATTGTGTGAATTGTGAAATTTGGGGCAAAATGGAAATCAACATTTTGCACTAAAACTGTTTTGGACAGCAGCAGTAGTCTAACTTTGAAAAATCACCAAAAATTGTAGAAATGAAATTAGAGGATGAATAAAATATGAAATTAAAGCTTATTGAGTCTAGTTTCTTATAGAAGAAATGATGTAAGAAATGGAATTATAAATCATGAGATATGATAAATTTTGTGAGATAAGGTCAGAATGATTTCGGGTTCCCCTGTTCTAACTTTGTAAAATCATAAAAAATTGGATAAAAATAATTATGGGATTAAATTTATATATTTAGAATCCTGAATGAGTCTATTTTAAATAGAAACAAACGGGAATATCATTCGAATCCTATACGATGAGATAATTAATTTTTAGTGAAGAAGGGTCGGAACTGTCAGACAGCAAAACAGGGGAGACTTAAATGAATAAACTGTATTAATTGGCCCAACTAAAAATTATGAAATTTTTATGGTAAGAAGACATATGAGTCTAGTTTCTGGAAAATTTTCTGGAGCTTAATTTGTAGTTCTGTAGCTCAAGATAAAAATAATTTAGTGACTATGACACAGATGAATAGCTTGAATATTCACATAAGTAAATAGTGAAAATTATGGATAATGTTACTTATAAGTGTGTTATTTATACTAAGGATATGGATTGAGAGGAGGAGGAGGAAAAAATATATATATATATATGAATGACTCGTGTATAAATTGATCACATGCCCGATTATAATCGATAAGTGTTGAATTAGAAATGATATAATGTTTTATTTGGAATATTTATTACAAAATTATAATTATCGTTATAATACAAAAATCAAACTTTTGAGTTTATATAGCTAAATTTTAGTGATCATTTGTTAATTTTATGAATTTCATGATGTGTTATTTTATATGTATTGATGATAAAATCGTGAATAATATAAAAGTATGAAAATTGAATAAATGATCAAATTGAGCATTTCAGTTCAGTGACAAGATGAATTAAAGGAAAAGACCATGGTTGGACCATGGCAACAAGTGATAAGTGATAGCTTCGGCTACACTTATCTGATCAAGGACAAGTGAAAGTGATAAGTGATAGCTTCGGCCACACTTATCTGATCAAGGACAAATGAAAGTGATAAATGATAGCTTCGGCTACACTTATCTGATCAATGACAAATGACAAGTAAAAAGTGGTAGCTTCGACTACCTAATCAGTGAAAAGTGGTAGTTTCAGCTACCTGAGCATCGGCTACTTAATCAGTGAAAAATGATAGCTCCGGCTACCTGATCAGTGAATATGGTAGCTTCGGCTACAAGTGATAAGTGATTTATGTGTAAGACCATATCTGGGATATGGCATCGGTGTGATATGTGTATAAGATGTAATACCATAGCTAAGCTATGGCATTCTAGTGAAAAGACCATAGATATGCTATGGCATCAGTGATTATCAGTGAAATTCAGTGCATACCGGTGCAGACCAATTCCGTAAGACGTTCACTAATTTGAATAAGTTTGGTAAGTATTACATGGAATTATGTGACATAAGAAAATACGAGTTGATGAGACATGAGTATAAAACTTGGTTGATGAATGAGTTCATTTGTGATTATATATTTCTACGCCTTGAGTATATTATCCGTATGAATTGGTATTCCAAATGAGTTAATGAGAAAACTTCTAGTATGAAATAATCTGAGTTCAAAATGAAATATCATGAAAACATACTTGAAATACATTGGTATGTCTTATATATGCTATTTGAATTCATAAATGTGGAAAGTAAATGTATGTGGAAATATGAGATGATGATATCTGTACATGGAATTTATTGATGAATACGTACATCCAAATTTATATCATAGATTTTAGTGAACATTGAATTTGGGCCCAATAAGTGATTTGGCAATTTAAATCGTGATTGGTAGGAAGAGTTAATGAATTGCATATTTATGAATTGTTACACGTATTTGTCTGAAATACGAGGAAGTAATAGTAATTAATACATGGAAATATGAAACTATGATATATATAAAAACATGGAATATGTTTGATAAATGTGTTCATTCATAATTATGGAATTGTGTACCTCATGTGTGCCATTTGCATAAAGATGATATTTCAAATACTTTGGTGAATAAAGCTTAAATATGAAATAGTAGGAAATTGAAACAAATTGTTATGAAAATATATTTAAATTATCTGTAAGTGTTTCGTGCTTCTCGGTAATGCCTTATACTCTATTTCGGCGACGGATACGGGTAGGGGGTGTTACATATCCAATATCCAATATTCAATCTTTAAAGAAAAAAGAAAAGAATAAAAACAATCAAGCAACATGATTCTTATGTTTCTTGACACAACTTTTTTGTCATAGGAAAAGAAAAAATTGATAATATATTGGTTTTGAAAAATAATTTAAATGGATTACAATTTTGAATTGAATCTGAAAAAAAAAGTTGGTGATATATTTTGTATTTATTTGGTTAAAAAAGTCATCAAAATAAATTTTACAAGCTTTTATAATATTAATTCGGGTTTAGGGGCATGAAATTTTACTTTAGGATATTATTAATTTGATTTAAAAAAAATTTCAGAAACAAGTTATAATTTAATTTTGTTTTGTTTTTAATTTGTTATCGAATTCTATTAAATAATATTTTTTATTTCCCATACATATTAGTTCTTCAACAATAGTTTTTTTAAGATTTAATTTTTATAAATTTTTATAAAGAATTTTCAAAATTTTAAAATAAAATTGAGTTTTTTTTATAATTTTTATATAAAATCAAGGTTAAATTGACAGAAAATATAGAAGATGAGAGCTAAAATTGTTGTTTTATGAATTAAAAAAGTGCCACTTAACATTTGAGTAAAAAAATAATTTCGAGAACTTTAGTGACTAAATTGTAACTTTTTTTAGTTAAGAGATCAAAACAAAAACTTAACCATAACTTAGTGACTAAAGGTTTAGTTTACCCAAATGTAAAAAATAGATTAAAAGAAAAAAAACCCCTAACCAAACAGCCAGGTCTTTAATATAGTGACGTGGCCATGGGTACTTGGATAACAGTTTCTGCACGCAACCGCAGGCAATCTTTCTTTTTCCTTGGTCTTTTAAACCTTTTTATTCCCTTCGTGCCTGCTTTGTCCTTCCGATGTTCCCACTTTCCGGTCAGTTCATTTGCTTTTCAAAGTTTTTTTTTTCAATTTTAGATAATAAAACATATTTATTGTCGTTTCTTTCATTTCCCAAAATTTCTCTTAATATTCATTCATTTCATTTTATAATTCTTTTTGTCAGAGTCAATTAGTACTAAATTAGGTGAAATTGTGATTCTTTTTTGTTCAGTGATTAATTCGATTTGAGATCGTAGTGAAAGAACGAGAAATCAAGTGGTCTTCTTAGTTTTAGCTTAAGTATTTATTTTTCTATTTTAATTCATTTTTTTAGTTTATTATTGCATGTTTTAGATCTCAGGAACAAGGAAAGCTAAACTTTGTGATCTAGATTTTGGGGAATTCATTTATATTTATATCGCATCGTTTTTCTGATTCAATGCGATTGGCTTTTCATTCATGGGGAGTTGATTTCTCTTCAGATTTGAACGTATCTCTTGGTCATTTCCTCAAATTGTTCACGTAAATAAGAGAATTTTTTTTATTTAATTTTGTTTTAGCAGGTTTTTGAGTTTCCCCATCAAGGATAGTGAAAATTGTGGATTTTCAGGAACTTTTTAGTTGTTAGTTCCATTTCGAGCGCATGGAATCACCAGGTGATCAGGTTTTGTATTTATTTCTTCAGGTTAATTGTGGTTTTTAGTGGCTGGTTAAATATAGTTTACTGCTTTAGCTGATTATATCTTGTTATACTTGTAGGTGGTGGTTCAAGAAGCACATCTGTTGTTGTGGTTACATTGGATACAGGTGAAGTTTATATTATTGTTACCTTGTCTACTAGGAGTGACACGCAGGTTATATATGTCGATCCAACAACTGGGGTGCTTCGCTATCATGGGAAGTTTGGTCTTGATGTTTTTAGGTCCGAGAATGAAGCATTGGATAATATTACCAATGGATCTCCTTGGCAGTGTAGGAGTAAAATTCATGCCAGAGCAATATTGGGTTATGCCGCCTTGGGAAGCTATGGGTTACTTCTTGTTGCTACAAAGTTAGTTGCTAGTATTCCCTATTTGCCTGGTGGGGGATGCGTGTTTACTGTCGCTGAAAGTCAATGGATCAAAATACCACTTCATAATCCTCAACCTCAGGATAAAGGAGAAATAAAGAATGTACAAGAATTAACAGAACTTGACATTGATGGAAAGCACTACTTCTGTGAGACAAGAGATATATCTCGACCTTTTCCAAGTCGCATGTCCCTGCTCAGTCCTGATGATGAATTTGTTTGGAATGGATGGCTTTCAATGCCTTTTAAAAACATTGGGTTGACACAACATTGTGTCATTCTTCTGCAGGTTTTGCTTCGTACTCGGTATCTTCAATTTAATGCTCATCTGATTTTTTTATGCAAGTTCTTTCTAGATAGAGTATTTGCTGGTTTACTATCCATGTGGTAGTGAAATGTTCTATTTGTGCAAGGCATGTCCTTGACTGTTTTGTTGTGACATTCTCCTCATGTATATGTTTGTTGCTGTATGCATGTAGAATGAGAATCATTGCGTGAAATTGATAATTGATGCCAAATTGTTTAGTGGAGGAATGGATAAGTAATAAGTTATAGGAATTTGGCGTTTTATGTTCCAAGTTTGGTGACTCTATGGAGGTGTTTCTAGACACTTATTTTGGTGATGTAATTGCTTTACAAGATATACTTTCCTCTGAATATACATTCCAAACATGCATCTTTCGTAGTTGGTTTTTATCAATTTATAAACTGGATTAATTAATGATAGAGCTTGAAAATACATGACTTAAAACATGAATCAGAGCTTCAGATCAAATCTCTCAGAAATTCCGCCTAATTACTTTAGAATTAAATAAATTAATGCAGTTAAACTTGCTATTTCCTGAAGCAGTAACAAATTGAATGACTGGAATTTCTTATTTTATTGTCATCTTTGAATTTTGTTCACTTTTTCTTCTCTTATTGCTATTACTTGTTCATTTTGAAATAAATTTTGCACATAAATTTCACTATAAGAAAAATGTTCTGGGTAGTGTTTTTTTTTTTTTTTTTTTTTTTTTTTTTGGTTGGGATTGGGAACTTGGGATGTTCCTTTAATTGTGTCTGAGCATCTAAAATAGCATGATTAATCTATTTTGTCTTCCCATCTTTGTCTCCTAAAAGTAAGCCTACAACTATATCATAATATCTTGTAATCCTGTTAAAGCAATTTTCTATGTCTAACCTACTTTAATAATGTTGGTAACAACATGATAATATAATGTCTAGATTTGGTTAATATTTTAATATTTCTTTCTTACTTGATATTATTGTATAGGGGTTTGCAGAAAGTCGAAGTTTTGGAAGTTCAGGTCAGGTAGAAGGGATTGTTGCTCTCACAGCTCGTCGAAGTAGGTTGCATCCTGGTACTCGATATTTGGCTAGGGGCATAAATTCCTGCTTTAGCACAGGTAAGATGAAGTTACTATTTTTATCCCACGCCTATGTAGACATGGTTGCTGATACCTTCTCCTATCAAAGCTACTCTTTTCTTTTCTTTATTCTTTTTAAAAAAAAAATAACTTTTTTGTTTTTCTATTTAATGCTTTATGTTGAATTGACTTATATTTCTGCTGGGAGGTGATTGACAATAGCTTAAAGTGCGTGGTTATACTGTTTCTTTGAGGTACAATGATGTGTAGTTTTGCACTAAAGTAACATGCTTGTTACGTGACCATGGCAGATGTTGTTAGTCTTGCTATGAGTTTGACGTAGCATAAATGCATAATTGGTTTGAGAATCTCTTGATGACACTTCACTTGATCTATACTAAAGTATTTTGAGCAATCAGAATGAGAACTGTGAAAATTTATTCAAGATGTGTATAAACTTGCAACCCTAAATTGGTTTAGATTCAAATAAATAATGAAACCTTCTTTTCTAGTGTTTCCACCTTGTTTTCTGTGTATTTCATGTCATGCAGATGCAAGTTTCTTTATTATTGTTTAAATTATTATTTTTATTTTATTTTGAATCACTCCATTTTGCCTTGGCTTTCATCCCACTTTGTTTGTTATTACATGCATTTTCTTGTGACTTAAAAGAACATTTATATTCATAGGGAATGAAGTAGAGTGTGAACAGCTTGTATGGGTGCCTAAAAGGGCCGGTCAAAGTGTACCTTTTAACACATACATTTGGCGACGGGGCACAATACCAATCTGGTGGGGCGCTGAATTAAAGATGACCGCTGCTGAAGCAGAAATTTATGTTTCTGATCGGGAACCTTATAGAGGAAGTTCACAATACTATCAAAGATTAAGCAAACGATATGATTCTCGTAACTTAGATGTTGGTGTTGGCCAAAATCAGAAGCCAAAGGCTTTTGTTCCAATTGTTTGTGTCAACTTGCTTAGAAATGGAGAAGGAAAGTCTGAGTGCATTTTAGTTCACCATTTTGAGGAATCGCTAAACCATATTAAATCCACTGGAAAACTTCCTTATACTCGAATTCATTTAATAAATTATGACTGGCATGCCCGAATAAAGTTACAAGGTGAACAACAAACAATTGAGGAGTTGTGGAAACTTCTAAAAGCACCTACTCTGGCTATAGGCATTTCTGAAGGTGATTATTTGCCTTCGCGACAGCGACTTAAGGATTGCAGAGGTGAAATCATCTACAATGATGGCTTTGAAGGGGCCTTCTGCTTAAGATCTCATCAAAATGGTGTGTTGCGTTTCAATTGTGCAGATTCTTTGGACAGAACCAATGCTGCTAGTTTCTTTGGGGCACTGCAAGTATTTGTTGAGCAGTGTAGGCGGCTTGGGATATCTCTTGATAGTGATTCGACATATGGTTACCATCCAGTCAATAACTATGGTGGGTATATTGCCCCACTCCCACCTGGTTGGGAAAAACGAACTGATGAAGTAACAGGGAAAACTTATTATATTGATCACAATACAAGGACCACAACATGGAATCATCCATGTCCAGATAAGCCATGGAAGAGATTTGACATGACATTTGATGAGTTTAAGAGATCAACAATTTTATCCCCTGTATCTCAGCTAGCAGATGTTTTCCTGCTTGCTGGTGATATCCATGCAACACTGTATACAGGTTCTAAAGCCATGCATAGCCAAATTCTAAGCATATTTAATGAAGAAGCCGGAAAGTTCAAACAGTTTTCTGCAGCGCAGAATCTGAAAATCACTCTTGAAAGGAGATATAAAAATGCAATTGTGGATAGTTCTCGTCAAAAGCAGTTGGAGATGTTCCTTGGATTGAGGCTTTTCAAGCATCTTCCATCTGTTCCTCTTCAACCTCTACACGTACGTAATTCTAGTGTCTCTAGATTTCAGGTTTAGCATTACAATCTGACACTGGTGGTAGTGCTGTACCGGCCCTGGCTTGCTAGTAAATGTTCCATAGACCATCAATCTTTTCTTTTACTTCAAATGATTTTGTTTTCTGGACAATTTAGCATTCGACTTTATATGGGTATAAGAAACTCTCTGAAACAATTGAATAAGACCTTCGATGGTAAACTATGTTGCTCAAACCAAACACATGCATTCTTGTGGCTACCTCCTGTGATAATTGATTATAAGATAACAATTAACCAATAAGTTAGTAACTGATTCAGTATTTTGATTCGTAACATATGCTATTGAAAACATTGAGTTTGTTATTTGGATTACCATGCCACATTCCTTGGATTATAAGTATTTTTTAAACTTGTTTATTAGAGTTTTTTTGTTTCAAGTAAACACTCAGTTTCCACTTGAGGATTTATTTTTCGTCTAAAAGCAATATTTAATTTGAATGAGTTCTAGTTGATTTTTCTGTATGTATCAGCCTACATTCACTATCTTACTGTTCGTCACAGGTACTTTCTCGACCATCTGGTTTCCTTCTTAAACCAGTTGGCAGTATGTTCCCAACCTCCAATGGTGGAGCTAGTCTACTGAGTTTCAAGAAAAAGGATCTAATCTGGGTACTAATAGTATTTCTTTTCATCATCAAGGAAAACTATTTTCTAACTTAGTAATTCTACTTTGCCCTTCTCTATATTGTTGTTATTGGGTTTTCTTTTTAATTATTTGTTGGAATGCATGCATATACTTGTTTCTTTCAGGTTTGTCCCCAAGCTGCAGATGTTGTTGAACTTTTTATCTATCTTGGTGAACCCTGCCATGTCTGTCAGCTGCTACTCACAGTTTCCCATGGTGCAGATGATTCAACTTATCCTTCAACTGTTGATGTAAGGACAGGACGTAACCTAGATGGGCTTAAGCTGGTTGTTGAGGTTCGTTTACTTGCATCGTCTTTCACCAATTCTCCTTAGGTTGTGAGGTGTATATTTTCCAGTTTGCCTTGTATGATTGTAGTCTAATGCTTCTACCTTGAACTTTTATGAAATTCTTTTACGTTTTGCTGGGTAGGGTGGAAAGTAAATTGAGAAGATGGAAAAATGAGAGGAGGAGAAAAGTGAAAAGATGGAAAACATATCTTTTATTTCCATTGGTGTGCTTGGTAGGAAATATGGAAACGTGGAAATAATAACTAACTTCCTTTGTTGCTTGATAGAAGACATATCTTTTATTGCTCGATAGAGTTGAAAAATAAGATGAAAGAAAATGAAAATTATATTATTTTACCATTATTCCCTTTGTAAATTAAGATAAAAAGATAAAAATTTAAAATGGATAATCTCGTAAATATGCTTACTTAACTCACATCTCTCTCATTTTCTCTCTCATCATTCCAATTTGAAATGATTTGATTTCATGCATTAGGGTGAAAAATAGTCATCTTTCCTACTTTCTTGACTCTCATTTTTCTTTCCTACCAAACACACTCAAAATTTATGTTCTTTTCTTTTTTTCACCCTCCTTTTTCCATCCTTCCAACCTTCCACTTTTCCACTCTACCAAGCACATCCATAAATTTCTTTCTCTAAAGTTTCCCTTAAAATAGAATGGTTTTTCCATTCACGCTGATTTCTTTTAGTAGTCTTATAATCATGTTTTGGATTGTATTGACAGGGAGCTTCCATACCCCGGTGCGGAAATGGGACAAATCTTCTGATTCCCTTATCAGGTGCAATTAGTGCTGAGGATATGGCTGTCACTGGAGCTGGTGCACGCCTTCATGATCAAGTTACATCGTCTTTATCATTATTGTATGATTTTGAAGAATTAGAGGGAGAATTGGACTTTCTCACTCGTGTAGTGGCACTTACATTTTATCCTGCTGAATCTGGAAGTCCTATGACTCTTGGTGAGGTAAAGGCAGTTCTCATGTGTTGCCTGATGTTCTGTATGTCTTATCTAAATTTGCCTCTTTATTGCGCAATTATCGTGTCTGCTAGAATGGGTGTCGTATGCATATATGGAGTGTTTGAGTAGAGGTTTAGTGCTAGATGAATAAAGTAATATGGAGTCATCAGAAAGAGATTGCATGGTGTTAATGTGAGGTATAATGAGGCAAGAAGGGGGTTGGAGAGAAATTAGAGCTGTTAATGTGAGGTATAAGCAGGTCTCACTTTTCAGAAATGTGTTGCCTGATCTAGTGTATTTCTTTTATTCTAAATTTGCCTCTTTGTTGCACAATTAACGTGTATCACTGGACTAAGTGTCATGGGCATGTAATGGGTATTTGAAAGTAGAGGTTTAGTGATAGATGAATAAAGTTATAGGAAACCACAAGAAAGAGATTGCATTTGATTATTTTTGCTCTGCATTATTAATTTTTTATGCAAGAGCTCAAGGAGGTTGTAGGGAAATTAGAGCTGTTAATGGAGTAAGATCTTTCAAGCAAAGAAATTATGTTATTGTGATTATGGATAGCTTTATAATTTTCATAAACATTGGGGGGAATTGCAGTTAAATATACTGTGCCATTTTCTTCTCTTAGATACAATGTTTCTCTCCATTCATCTGCAATTGCATTGACAATTTTGAATATTAATTCTAATTTTCTTTCCTCCCTGTTTCTTTAATACGTTTCAGTCCTCATTTTATTTTGATTTAGGCACTTGGTTTGCTAATGCTTGCTAATTATTCTGTAAGTATTGAAATTATTTATAGGTAGAAATCCTTGGAGTTTCTCTCCCATGGAATGGTGTATTTGCTAATGAAGGGACTGGTGCCAGACTAACTGAGCTTGCAAAGAAATCTCAAAAGGACAGCAATTCTTTTTTGCCCAGTTCGGACACAAACCCATTTTCTGGCAGTTCTCTATCCAGTCCAGCTGTGTCAATATCGGCAAAACAGGGTTCTGCAAATGATTTGGTTGACCTATTAACTGGAGGTGACATGCTTTCTGAACCTGTTCCTCAGCCAGCTACAGAAAATGTTACATACGGGGGCGGTGACTTGCTTGATTTTCTGGACCAGTCTTTTGTGGAATATCATGGTCCTGAAACTGATCATAAACCCTCTACATCACAGGATGGAAGGCCTCAAGATAGTGCTACACAGAAGTACATAAACTGTGTAAAATTCTTTGCAGGGCAACGTATGGTATGTTATTACTTGTGACTTGTCTGTTTCTTTGACCTCATATGTTTGGGGAAAACTAATAAAATCCTAAATATTCTCTCCATTGAAAGCTCTGGTCCTCCATGAGTCAATTGAACTGAATGCTACTTATGATTCCTTGTCGTCTTCGTTTATTTATTAATTTTTTAACTTTTTTCATTTATGATTCTTGATCAGGTGATTGCTTTTTGTATTATAATGAGTTTACGGATGCTTCTTTGTTTTTTCTCCATCATATGTGTCAAATAAAAGATAAATAGGAATTGGTCATAGAAAGAGCATCCAGGGATGATATTCTCATTGGTATCTAATCTGTTGTGTACATGTCCGGTTTCATATTTGATCAATGGTCTGTTAGTTCAAGTTATGTATGTATGCTCATGAGGGAGTGAGAATTTATAGTTCAGTATTTTTGTTTTCTGGATCCTTTTACATCTTTTACAGGTAATGATCTCTAAAGCTTCCTTTATTTAATGGGAATTTACTATTTTTGACCATCCTCCCCTGGCCCCATCCTCAACAGTCATTCGCTTAATTGAAGTCTACAAGAGAACTTTTTATTGTTACAATTTATTTGAACTTTTCTTTCAGTGATTAACTAAAAGCTCCAAACTTGTCCAAAGTATAACCCATCTATACCAAAAATGAGGATTAATTCCTGGGAACATTATAATGAGGCAAAATGTGATATATCTATGGGCCTCAGTTCCCTGTTTATCTGAAGTGCTGCATCTCGTCTTGATTGAGAAAGGTTACGGATATCCACCTATTCCTCTTCTTATTTTCACTGGAAAATACTCACAATGTTGACTTTTGATTTTTTTTTTTTTTCTTTGTGGGTGTAGCATGATCCTAATGCATGTATAGGCTATAGAGAATATTATTCTACTTGTTACATGAAGTTCCAATAGATAAATATACAAGTTTTTAGGTAATTATATTTATAACCTGATAGATTATTAACTTGCCCATTCAATTTATCCAATTTTGCAGGAAAGAAAGCTAAACTACCTTGAAGCCATGAAGCTAGAAATTGAACGCCTCCATCTGAATATTTCTGCAGCTGAAAGAGATAGAGCTTTATTGTGTATTGGAATTGATCCGGCAACTGTAAATCCAAATTTTTTGCTCGATGAATCATACATAGGAAGACTGTGCAGGGTTGCAAGCACCCTTGCTTTGCTTGGGCAAGCTGCTCTTGAGGATAAGATTAATGGTGCTATTGGTCTTGGGAATATTGAGGATAATGTTATTGATTACTGGAACATCAGTAGAATTGGGGACTACTGTGCTGGTGGCAAGTGTGAAGTGCGTGCTGAGACTATGGCAACTCAATCTGATTCCTCTGCGTTGCCATCTACAGAAGGTTCGAAATCTATCTTCTTGTGTTCTCAATGTCGGAGCAAGGCTTGTCGAGTTTGCTCTGCAGGGAGAGGAGCCCTTCTTCTGCCAAATTATTCAAGGGACACGATGAATTACAATGGCTTGTCTAACCAAGTTGGTCTCACTACAAATCGTTCAGAGGCACTGGACAGTGTTATTTGCAGGAAGTGCTGTCATGAGATAATTCTTGATGCATTGGTCTTGGACTATGTTAGGGTCTTGATTAGCTCACGAAGAAAAGTTCGTGCTGATAGTGCAGCACATAAAGCTCTGGATGAGGTTACAGGATCCTCCTTCCTGGGTAGCCTTTCTGAAAGGAGTCAGTCCTCTGGTAATCAGAGAGCTGCTAAAGTTTTGAAACAATTACTTAATAGGGAAGAATCGCTTGCGGAGTTTCCATTTGCCAGCTTTCTACATTCGGTATAATCTTGGCTTCTATTTTGATATGCTGATCACATTGTTCTTTTATTGATGCAATGCCTGGATTAGTTGAATGGTTCTCTTGAAATAACCTGGTTTACTATGTATTGGCATGAGAAGAGTCTGCTACTAACTATCCTTTTAGGTTCAGCCTAAATCGGGAAGGATATGGAGGATTCTATCTTCTCCTGCCTTATGCTTCTTGTCTACCATCATCGTTCCAAGCTATGAAATGCATTGCATCTTTGGTCTTATGCCAACGACCTGTTTCCTCATTAAAAACAGGAACCTATTTGTATTTCATTATGAGGTTAATGACAGATTTGATAATTGAACTATAGTCAATTGTTCGATTTGATACCTTAAGTTCAAAATGAACAATTAGGTACTTGAGCTTAAATGAAGCATTTTTCATATTCATAAAGTGATGCTTCTCCAATGGCCAATAGAAACCTGACAGCTGGTACATTTTGGTAAGCAATTGGAGATATGTTGGGTTCCCTTCTAACATAGTTAGAGAAATTTGCAATGTGTTCTCAAGTAGAAGCAAAGTTCGTGTACCCTAATTGCACATTTTTAAAAATTTAGGTGCCAAAAATCAAATATCTGACTATAATTGGGTTATCAAATGCATTAACGTATTTTTATAAGCGCCTAGTTTGTTCTTCTTGGCAGTTGAATCAATTAGGAAAGCTATTCTTTTTGCTAGAAAGACTAGGTTTGCATATTAAGTGCATTGCCCCAATTTCCTATCATTATTTGAGTTTTGAGGCAAAAACTTTTAAAATAATTTTGTGATATTATTACTAAATTCGGTATGTGGAAAATTTAAAAAAAATTGATAAAATGGAACTTTTATCCTTTTTACCAATCTCAGACTTATCTAGCATTTCTAATAATAGACATGTCTAGAAAGTCAGGATGGAGAAAGTTTAATTTTTTGTCCATAGAGGATGATTAAGGAATATGCGTGTTCTGGTACTATGTAATCTTCATGCTACAAGTTTTATGCTTCATATTTTTTGTAGAGAAAAAACCATTTGAGATGCTTTGATTTAGTCTTTCATCACCTAACCACATACAATGAAACTGTAGGTTGAGACGGCTACAGATTCAGCACCACTCCTGTCGTTACTCACTCCACTCTATTCTGGATCACCACATTCATATTGGAAGGCTCCCCCTAATACTACCTCTGTTGAATTTGTTACTGTTCTTGGCACCCTTTCAGACGTCAGTGGAGTTGTATTGCTTGTTAGTCCATGTGGCTATTCTGAAGCTGATGCTCCCTTGGTACGTATACCCATCTTCCTGCTGTATGTTATCTTGTTGAAGTAAATTGATAAGGCCTACCGGTGTGCGTGCATCATTCTTAGAAGCAACTTCTAGTTAATATAGTCTCAATTATGCATCACTCCCATATAGCAAATGTTGAACAACTGTTATAGTTTTAGATTAGTGTCTATTCTCAGTTATGTTTTAGTCCAGAAAATGTTGTGCTTTAGTTACACAAAGACCCCTTTTGACATGCTTCTAAAGCATAACATGTTTCTAATTTCATTGCAGTATAAAAAATACATTAGAATGCTTCCGAGATGAAAGTATAACAAGCTTAAGCATTGAATATTTAAACAATAAAGAAAATGCTGTTATTATTATTATTTTGGACAAACCAATTTTTTTATCCATCAAAACAAATATGCAAACCTACCATGAAATAACAGACTGCTTAAGCGTTAAATGATTAGGGAATAACAAGAGTTATTGAAATCCGAATTAGCGCTTAGGTCAGTAATTTTTTCCTCCAAGTCTCAGGGTTGCACTGTCATCCTGTTGATTCTCTTCCATCTATCTCCTGAAATTTCTCAAGAATACTGCAAACATCTTATAGGAGTGAGAATTGCATCAGTGGAACTTGCCTTTATTCATGAGTCTTGCTGGCCAGTTAAGTACACTAGGCTAGCCTTGTAACAACTATAATTAGTGCTTTCCCATAACACCAACCACCTAGCTGCCTGTGTAGGCTATACAACTGTAGTATTTGCTGCTAAATATGCTTTGAAAAGGTACAAACTGAAAATAAATGAGCTCCAGTCTCAGCACTGATAAAAATTAAACAATTAACATTAATAAGAGATAGAATGCATCAATTAATCTCCCAATTCTGATGCTTGATAAAAAAAGCAGTGGTCTTCAACTCAAGTAGTTTCCTCCAACCCCAGCTGTGATATTGATAAGGCTGAATCTGCCACAACTATTTGCTCTTAGAAATTTGTGTATTCATTATGCTGTCTTGTGCTTGTGCTATCAGCCCAGCGTGATATAGATGTATTTTGTACTCGGCCACGTATTCTTTCTTTGTATTTGAGCCAATTAAACTTCTTAGGCAGTAGTTTAGAGTGTCTCCAAACTACTAATTAAGTGTACTAGTTTCCCTTTTAGGAAATGTACCAGTATTGATTGCAACTATTTGCTTGTCATGCATAACATAATTATGTATATTGTTTGGATATGTCTGAATATGTGAGCTGCATTTGTTATGCACCTCTTTTTTCTGCCTCTAATACTATATTCTTTGATATTGTATAGCTACAAAACTTATTATTCTTATTTTTGTCATGCCCTGTTATTTGTGTTTTGTTGTATCAACTTGTCTGTATCATATTGTTTCATTGCTCCATTTGTCATAGGCCTTTAGTTTCTTTTACTCGTCTAGCAATTTTGTTTCAGGTTTCATTTCTGCAATAAAAAGGTAGTCTTTTTAAGTTTTCGCAAGGTTACGGATTCTTCTGTTATTACACAGGTCCAAATCTGGGCAAGCAATAAAATAGACAGGGAAGAAAGGTCCTGTGTTGGAAAATGGGATGTCCAGTCTCTGATATCCTCGTCACCAGAATTTTATGGACCTGAAAAGTCAACCAGAGAAGATAAATTGCCCCGTCATATAAAATTTACTTTCAAGAATCCTATTAGATGTCGCATTGTTTGGATAACACTGCGCCTTCAGCGGCCTGGTTCAAGCTCTTTAAATTTTGGGAACGACTTCAGTTTATTATGTCTGGATGAAAATCCCTTTGCACAAGAAACTCGACGTGCCTCTTTTGGAGGAGCAACTGAAAGTAGTCCATGCCTTCATGCCAAACGAATAGTGATAGCTGGAATCCCTGTGAAAAAAGAGATGGAGCTTACATCGTCAGAAAGCTCTGACCAGAGAAACTGGCTGGACAGAGCACCGCAGTTAAATAGATTCAAGGTAATATTTACGCTTCAATCCACCGTTTATGCATTGTTCCAGTGTTTTGCTCTATGGTCATGATGTGTATGCATTGCCCTTGTTAATCCTTCTTCACTTTCAGGTTCCAATTGAGGCGGAGAGGCTAATGGACTACGATCTGGTCTTAGAGCAGTATCTACCTCCATCTTCACCATTGCTTGCTGGATTCCGACTGGATGCTTTTCATGCAATAAAACCTCGAATTACCCATTCACCTTCTTCAGATACAGATATCTGGGATACGTCAGAAACATTTTTAGAAGATAGGCATATCTCTCCAGCTGTTCTATATATTCAAGTATCTGCACTCCAGGTATCTGTTAAGACCTGTCTTTATGGTGCTGCTTTTTAATTTTAACCTGGATATTAGTACTGAACCATATTTTTAGATTTTGAAGAGTTCAGTACTAAAATTAGCTTCCCTTTGTCTGATTTTTTTTTCATACTATTTAACAGTTTTGGCTAATTTTTACAAAAGTTGCAATTATATTTTAGAAAAAAAAAAATTGTGTGCTATTCAGGATTAGGTTTTGTCTTTACTTTGACATTTTCCTGGGGAACTTATTAGAACAATATTACAGGAAGGAATAGGATCCAACATGGTGACTATTGCAGAATACAGATTGCCTGAGGCCAAACCAGGAACACTAATGTACTTTGATTTCCCTAGACAATTACAAACACGAAGAATCTCTTTCAAACTTCTGGGAGATGTTGCCGCATTTACGGACAAGCCAGCGGAGCAGGATGATTCTAGTTTTAGAGCTCCTGCTGTTGCTGCAGGCTTGTCTCTGTCAAATAGAATCAAGTTGTATTACCGCGCTGATCCTTATGATCTTGGCAAGTGGGCTAGCCTTTCCGCAGTTTGACATTACTTTAACCCAGGTGGAAAAAATGGGTTTAAAGATTGGTTTTGGGTTTCTTTGTGCTTGTTTTCATATTCATATATATGTATGTTGTATATTAGCATAGAAATTAACAATTTAATATCCATTGGTGTAATGAATGATATGAGCCCTTGAGAATTTTAAGTGATGTATCTTACTTCCTGGATGAATTCGTTGAGAAAATAGGCCTTAGCCTATGTTAATGAGTATAAAATCGAGGCCTTGTTACAAGAAAATCCATGCTGCTATAAGTGCTGACCCGGCTGCCAACAAGTCTGAAATGGAGTCTCCTAACCAGCACAAGAGGTTGGTTTTTTATGTGCTGCTACGACCTATGTTACTCGGAACTCTTCAATTCGTTTTAAAAAATACCTGTGTTTGATATCTATGTTCAAAACACGTTTTAATACGAGACATGGGGTATAATTCTCGAAATACATAAACAAATATTAGATATTAAATATATACTCTTGTCACATAATAATCGGTAACATAACAGAATTTGTATTTGTTTTTTAAGTTTATACAAATCTTTTATGTATGTATATATAATTATAACAAGTTCATGTTTATTATTGCAGATTCAACTTGAAGAAGCTGACAAATGAATAAAGGAAAGCTAAGCTGATTGAAGGATTAAACATTCATAATGCTGCAGCTGGTGCTGATTATGAGGAAGATGACTGAATGCTGAATGCTGATTTCAAAGGCTCTAAAATAATCAAAAGTAATCAAAAGTACAATTTTCAAGTTATAATTATGTTTTTTTTTTTTTTTTTTAGATTGAACATGATTTCATTTCAATTCAATGATTTTTTTTTCCTGTACTTGTGCAAGTTTTCAGTTTTAATTCAATAGAGATTTCAATTTCATAGCTTTGGGATTGCGTTGATGTGGCAGATTATCATTTTAAATGTATAATTTTAATCCTTTTTTTTTCTTTTTCTCTTGGTCTTAATTTATAGCAATGTGTTCGATTACGGTGTTTTCTTTCTGTTAATTGAATTGAATTATTCAAGGCTTTTTTTGGGACAAGGTTTGCTTATAAAACAGAATAAAACTTTATAATTTCATAAACGATTACTTAATTTAAATACAAGATTGTGTTAGTCTACATTCTAAAGTGCCATTATTTTGAAGGAACAAATTGAAATAATATCAAAATTTTATTTGAATTTAAATATCTAAATATAAAATATCATTTGAAAATAGTATGATTTCTTGTTAAGAAAAAGAATGAAAAAAAAAAAAACCGTTTTCCTATTCATCTGCATAGAAGAACGTAAAGATTGAGCAAATAAATTTCATGCAAAATCCCACCAAACAAATACATATCCAATACAAGGCATTTGCTTCAGCTAAATAAGGTAAAAGAATGCCAGCTCAGCCGGGACAATCTCACCCACAAAACTTATGTTTTATGGGGTTATGATTTCTGGCTTAACATCTTCGATTTGAGCATGAGTGTTGAAATTTGTTAGAAATTAATAAAATTATTTAAAACTAATTCATTTTTTAAATAATATAAAAACTTATTTAGAAACCATAAAATTTTTTTAAAAACTTATTAGTTATAAGAAATTATAAATTATTAAAACTTATGAAAACTTGATATTTTAAGTCAATCAAGTTGGTGAGTATTATTTTACTATTTTATTATAAATTTTAATATATTTTTATAATTTCTTATAATTCATAATGATTATCTATAATTTTTTATAATACTTTTAAAATATTTAATAATTATCTTTAATTTTTATAATTCTTAATTTTTTTTAATAATTTCGTATAACTTTTTATATTTATCCAAGATCATATTAGATGCAATATTTTAAATGATTATTAGAAATTTATTTGTCATTATAGGGTTTTGTTTTTAATTTTTTAAATTATTTAGTAACTTGACAATAATGTCACATTAGAATAAGCTAAACGTAAGGATAAAACATGTTTGAACATAATGGGACTCACATTTAGATGTTTTTATGAGCCGACCGAGGCACAAATCTAAAATATTTTTTAAGTTCAAGTTCATTTTTGAGCCAGATGGCTCATCCAAAAAACTCATTTTACTATTAAAAAAGTAATAAACTATTAAAAATATATATTAGTTGCTATTTTATTTTTTATAATTAAATTTTAATTATAAATATTTTTTATTATTTAAATTAAATTCGGACTAAATCGAGTCGACCAAAAGTTCAAAAATTCTTGCTCAAGCCCAACTCTATTCAAGTTGGGCGGACTATCTCACCTAAACTAGTAATAATCTCAATCCTAACTCAACTAAGAATTAATCAGATTTTTTAAAAATGTTTTGGGCTAAAATATGCCACGAAAATAATCTTTAGAGGCTACACGGTCCATTTGAAAATCGGGATATTATTATGGGCTATCTTACTAATAAGGAATTTTCTTTGTGATTTGTCGTCAAATTGATCAAGAAACTCAAGGAGGTAAGGTAAGCTCTGTTTGCTATAAATTGTTCTCGTATTTAAGATTTTGACTAGCACTTTATTGTAGGGGATTTTGTTGTTTAAATTTGAATGAGATGGTTGGGTCAGTTTCATATGATCTTGTTCAGCTTTTGTTTAGGCTTTAGCGTTTTCAACTAATAACATCTTTGGAACGTGATTTATCTTGAAATCTAACCAGTGTCTTTTGTCAATTTGTTTTGAATTTTTGTGATGATGACCTGGACATTAATGGATATTCTTTTTAATAGAAAGCATAGGTTTTTAGGGTTGATATTTAGCTTTTTTCGGCACCTTTTGACTGCATCTGGTTGAAAGGTGGTAGGTATTTGCAGTTTCATAGCTAAATCCCATGTTATTATTACTTATATGGATTTTTCCTTTTGTTGATCTAGAAAAATATTTACCCATTAAGTTTTTGGTGGAAATTATTAGCTTTTATTTAGGAAATAAGGTGAGGAATTTAGAGTTCTATGTTGCAGTATCAGGAATTTCGAGAATTATAAGGGATTAGGGCATTTTTAATCTAAGTTGTGAAATAACTACTTTTCTACAATTTATTGATACTTTCTTTTTAATAATAGAAAATTATTATTACTTCTAGGTTGGGAGAAAGCAGAGCTTAAAGGGTCTTTCGGTTTTTGTTTGCCGATCCAGTAGCTAGGTACGGAATACCTTACCTTTTCATGTTTGTGTAGATTTCACAATAAATGTGTTATTAGTTATTACATATGAAGATGGCTTGCTGGGTTGAACTGTTGAAGTTACACTTACTATATTGTTATTGATCGTGGCAAAAGAGAAAGCCTGTTAATAAGAATTTTTTTTGAAGAAGCAGCTCTAGCTGTTTCATTATGTTTGTTACCCTAGATTCATAAGCATGCTTGGTTTATATACGTATATAGGTTAAAAATCTTGGCCCCTTTTGTGTGCTTTGTGGTTCATAGTTTCTTATTTACCAGCACAGGATTATTAACTTCAAATATATTTCTGGCAAATTGATCATTCTCAAAGTTTTGAACTGTCTTATATTTTTGCAGGGGTTGTATTTCACTAAAGGTTTTGTCTTGGAATTACGGTAAGGAAGATGAGTGGAGCTGGAGAAAAAGGGTCAACAACTACAAAAACACCTGCTGATTTCCTCAAATCAATCCGTGGGCGACCCGTTGTCGTCAAGCTGAATTCTGGTGTTGATTATAGAGGTTGGTCTCTTTGCATTTGTACTTTTGCTCTATGTGTGGTTCTGTTCCATTTTGCTTCCCGAACTATTTACTTTCTGTATTTTGAGGATTGATTGTTATTTATTAACTTGCTAAATTAAGTGAATAATAGAGCACCTTCTTATTGTCTGGCATTAACAGCTAGTTTCAGTGATTTTTGTCTGGTTTAATTTTCATAGTTTCTTTATTTTCATGCATTTATAGAATTTAGCTCACTCTCAGGAAAGAGAAAACGTAATTGTATTTTCTATGGTGATTGAAGTCTGTTTGTTAAGCAGCTTGTGAGGAAATTACTCACCTTTTGCATAATGTTCAATGAACATGTTGGAAGCTATTCAAAACTTGTTAACATGTTGTACTGTTATCGGATGTGATCAGTCATTCAGGATGTGGTGTCACCTTGCTGTTGTATTTTTGTTTCCAGTTAAGAGCAACAGAGAGAAATACTCAGAATGAATATAACAGGGAGACATTTATGCGTCATTATTATTATCAATATCATTTTCTCCAAGATATTCGAGATACCTGTACAGCATTACGGTGATTGCTTGCATAATTTATGTTATGAAATTGCTTTCTTGCATATATAAACGGGTAGTAGTGGAATTTAGAAGCTATGGGTCTATTAAGTGCTTTAGAAAACAGGGAAAGCCAAGTTTTATGTCCTTAATGTTCCTCTCCTTTTGCAGGTATTCTAGCTTGCCTAGATGGATATATGAACATAGCTATGGAACAAACAGAAGAATATGTCAATGGACAGTTAAAAAATAAATATGGCGATGCTTTTATTCGCGGAAATAACGGTACTTGTTATTCGATGTACTTATCTACTTTTATTTATATACTTATGCTGTCAATGATGGTGAATTTCATTTCATTTATGCAGTACTTTATATCAGCACATCAAAGAGGACATTGGCAGATGGGGCTTAAGTTGTGTTGGCAACTGCAACAAAGAATCATTCTTATGATAAAATTGTTTGTAGAATCTTTAAGTATTTTAGATAATAAAACTGAGAGTATTTTAGATCATCTTTAATCAAACTCATTGAAACTTCTGTTTGAAGCTTTGGAAGTAACAGATGCTTTCATTCTAAGCTATGGATTCGGATGTGACGTGAATGTCAAATATGAGTATATATGTCCAACATGAGTATGATTAATTTTTGTAAGTTTTTCTTTTAAGTATTTGGATGGTCTTTTAAAGTTAATAACTAAGTACTGAAATTGTCAGACACAGTACTTGAGCAAGGTAGACTCTATTTTAATTTACATCTTCATCATATTATGAATCATTTCTTTTCGATGCAATGCTAAGAACAAACAAAACCAAAGTTTTTTAGAAAATTGAAGGTGTCCGGGTCGAATTAGGTTTGGTCAGTCATTGTGTTACAAAAAAAGTTGTTGGTCTTGAAAAATATATCATTCAAATTTGAATTATCCCAGTCGAATTAGATTATATATTTTGAAATTATTTAAAATTATTGAATGAGATCTTTATCGTGTTGACAAATTTTAAGATTTTGAGCCTTTAAAATTGAATTTCAAACACTATATCATCATGAGAATCTCACCATTTTATATAGAGTTATTTAGGTTTAAGCATGAAAATATTTTGATTTTTGATTTATTGTACTTTATATTAAATTGATTATAGTTCTAAATAATTATACATTTAATTTAATTTATATTTATGATTATATCGATAATTATACTTATAGACTCCTTATCTATACTATAGTAAAATATAATTAAAGTGGTATCATGGTGTTAACTAGACCGTAATTGAGTCAAGAAATGACTGAAAAAACTGAGGTAGAATCACAATGATAACCGCAAAACATATTTAAAGGCATAATAATATTAATAAAATTATAATTAGATAAAAGGCTAGAGAAAAGGGATTACAAACTTTTACATCCTCCCTCCCTGTCGTCGTCTACCAGAATGAATGTTTTCAGCTGGCCTTTATCTTTGGAAATATGGGTAATGAGTTCTTGGACACCCTCTTTCCCATCACGATCTCTGCAAAATCTCATATGCCTAAATATTGGTGACGACGATAATAATCAAATTGTAAGGGAGAATTAAACTGAAAGAATATCCCATTGATTACAAATTATGATATTTCTAAAACAAAAATTACTTGCACCCTCTTGAGTTCTGAAGATCATGAAATAGCACCAAGCTTTTGGGGTTATCTATGGGCCTTGTCATGGAGAAAACATCAATCTGCCACAATTTCATGTTGAATAGGAGACCCTAATCACTCCATATAGCCTAATTACCCAAACGTTTTCAACTTTAGAAACTTTATTTCAAGGTAACCTAGCCCTTCAGAATATTAACATGCAGGTAACAGTGTCAATGTGCCAATTGACATGAACACCAGTTACACCATCAAACTCCATTAATACTTTTCAAAAACAAACATAATATCGTGATAACAGAACATGATTTTGGACCTGTCAAGTAATCGCAAATTATCACCAATTTTTGCGTCTACATCATCAATTTCCTTGTCAAGACTTTGGAGCATAGCATCAACCTAGTGAGCAACAAAAATGGCAAGTACTTTGTGTTATATCATATGGCAAGGACAAGGGTAACTACAACAGAATTAAAGGTCCAATAAGTCTTACTTTTTCAATAAGCACCGAACAAACTGCGTCACTTTCAGACACTTCACTGGAATGCTCAATTCCCTCGCGTGCAGCTCTATACGTCTTAATGACATCCTTTTCACCATCTGGGCGCTTTTTCTCTACCATGCTATTGTAAAATTCTATCTGCCAACATTAGCAAAATCCAACATCAGCAGGAACTGATATGGCACTGAAACAGAATAAGAAGTATCTATTTTAGTGATTTTCCAAGTTAAAAGCCATGCAAGTAGAGACCAAATAATGTTTATAATAACCTGGTAATTTACAATTGAAAGGTCTGTACTCTGTACTAGTAAACATTTGAGTTTATAACATACCTCCTTATTGACAAGACCTAGGAACTCTTCACGCTCACAGCTCACAGACTGCGTACTAGGAACAAAATGAAGTCAAATCTACAATGAAAGTGGCAATGCAAGGAAGAAGACAACAGAAGAAAATCAACAGAATGACAGGAACTGAAGAAAATTTGAAAATCAAGTCCTTACAGATGCTGAAGCTAAAACAGCCAATGCACGACTGATTTCACAAAGATGCTCTCGTTTTTCCAATGATTTTGCTCTAGCCTGTTCTTTAGCTTCCCTAGCTTTAGATTCCTTGATCCTTTCCAGCTCTTCTTTTTCTTTCTCCTCCTCCTCCTCCTATAAAAGGTATCAATTTAGAACCACCAAGGAATTCAAAGAAGTGCTCAAGTCCTGGAAAGCTGCTTTTGTGCTCGTTAGTAAAAACTCAGTTCAAAACCTCAAGACTAGAAGCCTCTACTTACAGGCATTAAGATTATGTCCAACTATTTCACAAAAAACAGGACAAACTGAGCCCCGAAGCAGGCCTCAATAGTATACAACCTACAGTAGATGAGACTATTCAAATGATAATAATATAAACAAAACATCTTCCTTTTTCAACCTTGATCAACTCTTCCTGCATCTTAAGGTACTCCAGCTTACTTCTCCTTTCTGAAACAGGATCTTCAGATGGTAAAGCTGTTACAACAATGGTATCCACAACTTCATCCGGTAAAGAAGAAAGGGTCGCACGAACAGCATCTCCAGGCTTCAGCTTTCCTGATACAATAAAGGCCCTGCAGAGTATCAAATCAAAATAATAGAAAGTCAGATCTGATGAAAAAGAAAGGTAGACATGTGCATCAAGTGATGAACTTCACAGAAGATCAGGGGGAAAAGGAAACATAAAACAGAACTTCAGATCACCTAGAAAGGATCAAAAGGGAAGATGGGACTCTGTGATTGAGAGACAGATCTATCCAATCCTGAAGCTGCACAAAGACGTTAACCATGTTAAAGAGTCACGTTAAAATCTACTTGATATTACAATTAAGTACATGACCGATAATAGGAAAAGAAAGACTAACAATTAACAACTCCCTCTATGAGAATTTCAAAAGTAATTATAAACAATTCTTTAAAGAATAATTCCTTCCATAAAAATACAAACCTATCCAATATAAGAGGAACTTGAAAAGGAATCAAGGAATTGTGCATCCAAGCACAGTAAATTAAGTGGAAAAAAAATTATTGTCCCACTAGAATTAAATCAATAAAACATAATGATTACAAAGATATAAAGCTACAAGATATAATATTTATCATACAGCATAAAACAAGATACAATAGTCTTAGCTTGGTTGAACATTGTTCATAACATATGGCATAAAACAAGATATAACAGGCTTAAACATATGAAAAATCCAAAATCAATGTATGAGACCATAACATATCCCATCAGCAACTTATCATTTGCAGAGTCTCAAGCACTAAATTGGCAAAAGAAGAAGCAAATAAACACATTAAAAAACCTGTTGACGCATTTCTTCTACTGAGAGCACTCCAAGCATGCCTCGCTCCCTACACCCTTGACGAAGTTCAGCTTCTGATAGGGACTCCATGCCTTCTCCTTGAATCAGCTTGTCATCTTTCTTAATCCTTAAACATAAAGAATAGTTACAAGAAAATACTAATAATAACAACATTCACGGTGCCTTCATTAGAAAGTGAAGGAAAAGCTACATTAGAAAGAAAACCATATTTGAAGAATACCATACAAATTGCGGAATCTTCTAAGTGAATAATCAACTAAAATCCCCTTGAATCATTGATCAATCTTTAAACAATTTTGTATTGGGAATCATAATTTTCTTCTTCCAACCTAAGATGACACCACTAAATGAGAAAAGTTGACCATAAAAGAGTTTTATCATCTAGAAAAATAAAAGAGTCAACTATGCATATTTTTATCATCTGCTCTGTACAGAGCTCAGGGTGCGCAGCCTACTCCATAAAAGTCAACAAAATATATGGCAATATAAGTAACAAAGTTTCTTTGATCAAGCAGATAAACGAAAACAAAATGATGCTTCAGGACAGAACAACTGATTTAAGCACCATCACAGCATACAAATGTACCAGCTCAATTCTCCATATATGCAAAAGACTTTGCAGCACAATCCATGTGGCAGAACAACTTTTCTAAGTGCCATCATGGAATACACAAATTTACAGCCTCAATTCTCCGTACATGCTAAAAACGTTGCAGCACAATCCATGTGTCAATAATGGCATCGTATAAGCTGGAAGGTTATGGTACAATTGCTCTCAGGCACCAAAAGCTTTCAAAAAGGGATGCCTATGGATTGAAAGTTTTAACTTTATGTAGTTCAAATCTGTATGACTAAGTTCTGAACATGAAGACTACCTCAATCAAAAAGCCTAAAAAAATAAAGGAGAACTCATGCTGTATCAAGTCAAAAAAGCTCAGGCAAAATTAACCAGCTCAAGAAACTACAACCAAATACAAGTTCAAAGGAGCAGATCTTGGAAGAGTCCATTTACTCCTCTTGGATGCATCCAACTCATTGACATTTTCTGCCAAAACAAGGTAGATTATTAATTTCAGATTGTATAAACAAGTTTTACCACTGGAGTCTCTTTCGAAGGATATAACACAAATATGCATCTGTTCCATAAGGGCCGATTCCCATATATTTGCACATATTTACCAATCGAGGCCTAGCAGAAGAAAATGGAAAAGCCAACATGAAACAGAATCAACAATCTTGCTTAATTAATAATTCAATTTAAATTAATATTCATTCAAATACAAAAACAACTAAAATGGAGACTAACCTGCTGATATTATCCAGAGTGAGATCATCATTAAACAGCTTGGCAAAGCCAATTATCTCCTCATTAGGTGCACCAGAACCCCTTCTGACCTGAAAAATACCAAGATACCAATTTTAAAAGTTAAGTAATGGGTAATGGAAATAACAGAAAATGGATACAAAAAATCGTGAGATAGGATCTTACTAAATTAAAAAATTCAACAAGATCTTCTGCAGTCCTCTTAATTTCTCCACTCCTTGAATTTTGAACCTCCTTTGCCATTTCTTTAAATGTATCTTGAAGGAACTTGGCATATTCAATTCTTGCATGGAGCTTCCTTTTCAGTGCTTCCTAATGTTCAGCAAGTGAGAAGAAATGCATTGAAGGAAAAAGGAGGGAAGGAGAGCAGTGGCATGCCAGAGTGATACGCACAGTTTCTGCAGTAAACACAACAAAACTGTCCTCTAACAAACAGACATAAATATGAGTAAGTATAATCCAAACAAGCGCGCATGTCAACAGCAGGCAAATGATGCTACCCAGCAACACAAGTAAACATAATTATGTCCTTGCACTCAGAGAAATCATGTGTATCCTATAAATTTAACTAAATATTTTTATAAACAAGGAAGAAAGATTCAATCTGGTTTGTACCAAAGGAAACTGGTGAATATAGAGAAAAATAGCTGTTATTATCCAACAAGGAAACAAAATGGCATCGACAATAAACCAGGACAATTAAATGAAAACTAACACTGTTCCAAAATCAAAACCGTGCCTAATGTAGAACATAACAGAAATAGATAATGCCCTTACATTGTCAAGATAGTGTTCTTTCCAAAAATATATATTTTGTTGATTACTTTGTAATAAAATGCAAAAATTAAAAGATACAAGGCTACTTTAAAACATTCCTGATTCAGGTAGCAGGATCTATGCCCTTCAATGTATAACTATCTGCTTCATTGTTATCAACAATATCCCGATAAATATTATCACTTAATCCTTAATATTATAATCTTATCATGTTTTATATTATTGATTATTTTTCCCCTTTTTCTTTTTTTTCCTCTACTTCTTCGTAAGCAAGGTACTGAAGTATAGTCTGTAAAAACTAAAATTCTAATCCATGCAAGAAGCTTAAATCAATGTGAACACAAATCTTTTAGAAATATCTTGTTCTCATTGATTTCCACCAGCAGTTCTTTATACTCAGGCTCAGTTTGGCAATGCTTTTGAGAAGTGCTGTGCTTTTGAGAAGTACTTTTGAAAATTTTAAGTGTTTGGTATTGCTGTCAAAAAGTGCTTTTGAGAAGTAAAATGTCTATTTTAGACATGATATTATAAAGTAACAAATATGTATTTAAATAATTTTTAAATTAGTTAATATTATGATATTTTAGCAATAATATAAAAAATAATTTATTATAACTCATTGTTAATATTTTAATATATAATATTAATTTTAAATATTTCTAAGTAATTAATATTAATTATTTATTAAATTTGATTAGAATATATAAACTATATTTAAATATTTAAATATAATAATTAAATATTTGTAATTAGATATTGACACATTATTTTTAAAAATTATTTTTATTTTTAATTAATGCTTTTAACACATTTGTAAAACTCATATTAGATAACGTAGAAAATATAAACCTAACAAATTAAAATATTACATATATTTTGATTAAAGTTTCAAAAAGGGATAATATTTATATACCAAATATAAATACTAAAAATTTTACAATAGCATTTACAATTTAAAGTGAATTCATTAAACTAGAAGCTATAGCATCTCTTGTTAATTCCATTTCAAAACCACTTGAATTGTTTGATTCACCGTCATCATCACCATCATCGTCGTCGTCGTCGTCATCATCACTTTCTCGACCATGCACAATTTCTAAATCAATATTATTCTCATATGCCCAGTTAATATCTTCGTATTCCATAAAATCTGCATCATTTCGGCCGGCATGTTTTCGGATAAAATTGTGTATCGTCATTGCAGCAACAACGATCATCGTTTGCTTTTCAAAACTATAACTTGGCATATCTCTTAAAATGGCCCATTTTTTTTTCAAAATACTAAAAGTTCGTTCAATCACACTACGTAATGATGAATATGAATGATTGAATACCTCTTCTTTACCGATGCTTGGTCTACCTCTCTACGAAAAAGTCGTAAATGATACTTACACGACTCTATATGGTCCAAGATAACCTTTCATTTGAGGATATCCAGAATCAACAAGATAATATTTTCCTACATGTCATAATATAACAAACAATTAATTCAAGAATTTTTTTATAAAAATTATCAATTAAAGAACTTATACTTTATTTTTTTAAAAAGCACATATAAATAAAATATCTAACCATTTGGTGGGTGCGGAAATTTGTATTTTGGATCTCGAATTGCATCAAGAAATATTCTAGTGTCATGTGCCGATCCTTCCCATCCAGCCATGACAAAGGTGGAACACATATTAAAATCACATACTGCCATGACATTTTGAGTAGGGATACCTTTTCTTCCAATATAGGGAATTTGTTCATTTGGTGGAAGAATAGCGGCAATATGAGTACCATCAATTGCACCTATGCAATCCTGAACAAATAATCATATTAGTCTTGTGCATATTTTAAGTCGACCAAAAATATTAAAAATATAATAAGATAAAATTAAATTTTAACCTTAAAATGCGGCATATATCTAGAATCATTACGTATTTGTTCGGGTATTGAGCTAAAAAAAGGATCTTCGGGTGCAATTAGATCAGTGGCCATCCTTGAAACTTTTTCAAGCACAATTGCAAAGTACTGACTTATTGTTGATCCAGACCTTTGAAATCTTTCTCGACATTGGGAAACTTTTGCACCGGTACCCAAGATGTATAAAAAAATTCCCAACATTTCACTAGAAGATATGTTTCTTGAAGTTTGCAAGTTGTATCTTGTCTCCAAAACTCTTAACAAACTTGTGAATACCATTTTAGACATCCTAAAATTAATCATACAACGTGACTCGTGACCGTCAAGGATCTCTCGAATCCATGTTTCACCTGACTGTTTTGAATTCATGCATGGCTGCTTTAATATATATTTCTCGTAATATAATTGTACGAAAGAAGATGCAACAACAAATAATCGATTAAAACATTCCATGCGTTGTAAAATCTCTATCTTTTCCCTTTCATCATCACTGTCATCACTACTGTAATTCTCAACTATACTCATCACCTGCCAAAAAATTTGAACATCCAAAATCATATATAAACAACTATTGATAAAACTAATTTAGTATAAATAAGTAAAACATAAATTCAATAACCAAAGACCAAACATAAACAACTATTAATAAAAGTAGATTACACATAGATAAGTAGAACATAAATTCAATATCCAAAAACCAAACATAAATAACTATTGATAAAACTAGTTTAGGATTTTTGTTTAGTCACATAATAGATATCTCCTAACCCTAGAAGATTAGAAAATTTTCAGCTATCCTCCATTTCCGTCTTAAGCCACAAAGCTCTAATCTTGGGTGTACAGTCCCGATTTTGGCCCAGGCCACCAAGGCCCAATACCCCTAACCCAAAATGCCCTAAGCCCAATCTAAAACTAAACCTAGCCTACCAAGCCCACATTTTTCAAATCAGAAATCAGTCAAAAAAAAGAAGCCCTAGGTACGCCGCCCCTAGGTCGGCCCTTGCCTCTGCCCCCGACAGCCACCTGCTCCGCCATCAACAAACCCCTGCAAAGAAAAGACCCGAATTTAATATAGAAACAGTGAAGGAAACAGGGAATTTTGTAAAAATTGGTTATAAAAAGCTTAAGAGACCGAGTGTTGGGGGGATGATTTTTTTCTTTTGAACAAAAAAAAACAGATATCTGAGGAAAGAAATAAAAACAAAAGATTTCAGAGAAAGAAAGGTTGTTTCTTTATACTTGATTAACCTAACCTTTTATTTTCAAGCCGATTCAATACACACGCACACAGAATACACGCTATGCTCTCTACACAAATCTACTTCCAAGAATCCAAGAATCAAAAGGGGATTTAAATTTTTATTTTTATTTTCGTCCTTTTCTGTACATATATGTTATTTCTTGGCCTTTTTTTTTAAAAAAAAAGGGGAATGAGAAAGTTACCTTCACATGGGTGAGACCCCTTGTCTTCTCCGTCGAGATCGGAGCAAGAAACGTGGATGTGCAAGTGAGAACGGCCTTTGAGTGTTGGTTCTGTTGGAACAAAAGTCATTTCCACACACCTCACCAATTTTAATGGTGCATCAGTGCTGAAATAGCCTTAGAAACTAAAGGTCACCAAGTCAAAACCCTAAATAAATTGGGTGTTTGGCTTGCGTTTGGAGAGAATGATTAAATGCTATTTAATTCACTTTAAATGTTGGGCAAACAATGAAATGCACTACAGAGGAAGGAGTAACCCGCGCGTCAACCCGTCCAAAGACCCGGATCCGCGCTTTTGCGCTTAAAAAGGGTTATTGATGCTGCAAGTCCTTCTCTTTTTATGCCGTGTTCTAATCAGGCCCTGTTTGGTCTCACATGTTTTTTAATTTTCTCCTAAAACTTGTTCGTTTTTGCAATCAAGTCTGCGCTGCAGCAGTGATCACATTTTGGGGCCTGGACTATTCGCAATTCTAGTCCTCAAAGCTCATGCGCATTACACATTAGTCCTATTTGCAATTATTTTATATATAAATTGACCCCTTTTGTTTTAATTTTGTTTTAATTAGGTTTTATTTTATTTTTAGTCACTGTATATTGCTCTCTATTACATGATAATTATATGTTTGGATATTTAATCTGATTTTGGTTCCGTTATTTTATCATCTTGATAATTTGTATATTATTCACAATGAAATTCATGTTAATTTATGTATGCTGTTAATTTTGTGCTATTTTGTAATTTCTTTTTGAATTTATTTACACATATTAATATATTTCTTAAAATTCATTCATTTTATGCATTATTTAAGTCATTATTAAGCGTATATTTAATACTTATGTCTAGCTCATATGCATTATTGAAGCCGCATTGTTTTTTTTCTTCCCTATGTATATACATTTTCCTTTAAAAAAAAATTTATTTATGTGTATAGTGCATTTCTTGTAAGAATTATATTTTAAATGATACAATTTATTCATTGAATACTCTCACATGTGTATTATTTATATGCTCCATCACTCTAAGTCAATTTGTTACACATAAAATTATATATTATTTGTTTTTAAATTCCCTTTATAGACATAATCTTATATATGTCACTAAATTTATGTTTAAATATAGTTTTGGCTTTTTGTATATGACCCTCTTTTAGAAATTTTTGTTATATATATATAACTTATATATTTACCTTGTTTCTTTTACACATCATTAATTTCACTTTTTACATAAAATAACTATACCCAATTTTACTTATATACATGCTTTATGAATTTATTATGCATATTATATTATATCATGTATTATTATTTCCTCATATTTAATATATTATTCAAGTTACATGTGAATTATCAATTTTCGAATAAGTTTGTGTTTTAAATATTTTGTATATAATTTGATTTGAACTTCAAATTTTATAATAATTATTTCAATAAACATATATCCCAAATTTTATGCAAACGTAACAACTTATATATATATATTGTATGATCATTAATTCATCGTTTTGTTTTATACATAATTTTATACATCATTGTACTTTGTGTTTTGTTGATTGTCGCGTATATTATTTTTATCTTAATTATTCTTCATCCATGATTAGGAAATTGATAATTTGGTTGCTATCTTGTTAATTTATTAAACGAATCATGTTAATCTCCTTTCAATCTAACATAGCATCTTATGCATTTATATTATCCCGTGTTTTATTTCTTTTCCGATTTTCAAAATATTGTTTATAACTTATAACCTTTTGAAAACAACTATCCCATTTTATTTCAAACCGAATTAGTATATTATAAGTCGCTCTCATAATTATCCGTCGAAATCTCTTAAAACGAAGGCGAGGATCGTTTTTTAGCAATTCGAGGAATCGTGCCCTATCGTGCTGGGTTGCAATTTCTCGTTTGTTCTAAATAATCGAATACCTCTCTAGAATTTCATTCATGTTTTTAAAAAAACTTTTTTAAACCAAGGAAATTATTCGGTGATTGGCAATTCGGAATAGTACCCTATCGTGTTGGGTTGCGATCTCCCATTTGTCCCAAATAATCGAATATCCCTTTCAATTTTACTCGTGTTTTCTAAAACAAGGCAATGTCCAAACATTTAGAAATTGAGAGAATCGTGTCCCATCCGTGCTTTGGGCTTCGTTTCTTCGTTGGACTAAATAGACGAACATCCTTTCATAATTTACTGAATTATACACTTTTGAAAGTCAAAATACATCGCGCTTTTCGAGGATATAAAGGATCGCATCCTACTGTATGCTGGATGTGGTGCTATATTCTTCGAAAACAAGAAAATTTTAGTAACCAATTCGGATTATTCAAATACAATAAAAAGGAACCTTATTTCAAAACATTTTAAATCTTAGACACGAGGACGCTTATTTAATCGGTTTGGTACCAATTTTGGGCGTTATGGGGTGCTAACCCTTCCCGCATGCGTAATCGACTCCGGACCTTTTCTCTCAATTTTCGTAGACCTAAAATTATTGTTTTAATAAATATAATATCTTATTAAAATGATTTACTTCAAGGTGATCCGACTACACCTTAAAAAAGGGGTCGGTGGCGACTCCATTTTTGCTTTCCAAAAAGTCGATCCCCGTCTTAAAAAAAAATGGTTTCGACATTGGGATTAATTGATAAAAACATAATTCGCTTGTCCTTATTGAGCAATAATCTAAGTGCGAAAATGTATAACAGACTAGCTTCTGGAACTTCTTTCGACATGCTGTTGAGCACTTTGACTGCTTGTGGAATACCATATGGATCCAAAACAGGAGTCAAACTAGATGTGGGTTGACTCATATTGTCAGCTGCATTGCATAATTTTTCTATTTGACTAGACAATCTTGCAGCCCCTCCAATTTGCTTTGAGGATTTCTTTCTTCCAGTTTTAAAATGTGAACTTGATATCTCAGGGTTTTTCTTTTTTTGACCGTTTCCATCAATGTGAACATCATTTGAAATGTGAACATCATTTAAAATGCGAACATCATTTCTCACATTTTCTTCTTCATTCTCTTCAGGTATTTCATTGTTAACATCTTCAAAAATATCACTACGGAGTGTACTAGAAGAAAGTGCCCATGCTTTATCACCTGTTGCAACTATCCCCATGAACATTTGGTCTAACTTCCCTTCGAATTCAGGATCAATGCCCGATGTTCTAAATTTTTGAGCTTCAGGCACAACCTACATATCAAATGATAGTTTAATAATAGTAATTATCAATAAACTCATAAATAAGAAAAAAAACAAAAATATAGGGAATTATTAATGTACCTTTAGCCTACTCTCCCACCAATCATCCGATGCATCAACGGTTCTTTTTATAGGATTCCACCCTAGACCAGTATTGTGAAAAAAATAAAAATAAAAATAAAGAACACAAAATTTTACGTGGAAACCCTTTCGGGAAAAAACCACGGGCAGAGGAGAAGAAAATTCACTGTGTCAAAAATTTGAATCAATACAAAAGGAATAGACTATGTCTATTTATAGGCTTGTAAAGCCATATTCTAGTAGGATTGAAACACCTTATCCTAGTAAATATAAAATAGATGGAGTTTAATAAGGTTTAAAAAACCTTATTCTAAAATAAAATAAAAGAAGTCTAGTTCTATATGGATTTTACTTTTATTTTATTTTCCATCGTATTTTATTTAAATAAGAATTAGGGTCACTTAATTCTAACAATCTCCACCTTGACACAAATTCTCAATAAACAAGTTCTTTATCGCGAACAAGTTCTCCACCTCTTCCATAAAACCCCTTAAGGGTTTAACTTCAACAATGAACACCAACCAAGTCTAAGCAATGCTCAAACTTGGTTATAGGAAGTGACTTGGTCATCATATCTGCAGGATTTTCATGAGTACTAATCTTGCTCACAACAATATTGTAACACCCCCTAACCCCAAACCGTTACCGGAACGAGGTTATGAGGCATTACCGGACATATCAGACAACTTACGAATAATTTACAATTAATATAACTTTCATAGTATAATATAATAATAATGTCCCTATCTTGAACTCTCAAAGTTCAAACATGTATTAAAAGTAGAACGGGACTTGTTCGAGTATTCCAACTTTTTTTTTAAATAAAAATTTCGGCAGCATTTCTGCTTATTTTTACCTAAACCTCCTGCAAATTCAAACTAAAACAACCAACTAATTCAAACCAATGACATAGTCAAAAACAATTAAACCTAAATATACAAATATCATAACCAATTCATTAACATAATCATTTAATAAGTAAACATTCATGATATTAATCAAGAATTAACTAATCACTTCATTCATTTTTCATTCTAACTAAATACCAAATTATATAATATAATCTTTACTATTGTATTAAACTAGTAACAAAATATGATATAACATTCTTACAACCAACATTATAAGCATATTTATATAAACTTTACAACACCTAGTACATGCCACTTTCAATTAAGAGAGAAAACGTCACCAGAAATTTGCTGGAGTCGGGATCGTTCAGATGCTGTACCAGGACACTAGACTTCTATTAACCTGCGCACGGAAACAACCGCACGCTGAGTATTTCATACTCAGTGGTATTACCATAATTCAAATTCTAATAGCAATAAAGAATCACAATTACTAAACATGTAGCTATTTAATTTCTCAAATATCAATTCGTTCTCAAACTTTCATTAATTAATAATATCAATAAAATTTCTTTAACTATTCTTCAATTTCCATCACACATCACATGTAACAATTTCAATCACTACATGAACATTAAGTTCATGCCTTCCATTTACAATCTCAATTTCAATCCATAACCCAACTTTCTCATTTCTTTCAATATTTCAATAACATAATCAATCAATTTATTTTTTTTATTCTCACTTTAGATGTTCACCCTATTAACAAACCCGGACTTTGACGGATACACGGATTCCAACCCAAACACACCAAAGACGGCACATTGTGCCTAAAACGGTACATAGTACTGACGATCGATATCGACACATAAAGTGCCTAAAACGACACACGAGGTGCCTGAAATACGACACATAAAGTGCCTGATCGATAAAGCCGGCAAATCCCGTACACTTCCAGATCCTATGGCATGCCAATTATATCCGACTTAGCCCGACTAGTTAATAGGGTATATCAATTCTCAATTCACTTTCATTTCCAATCCAAGATTATTTTTCAATCAAAATTTTCACATTCAAATCAATTTACAATTCAATTATTCATACACATTCACTATTCAATTCAATTCTTATTCAACTCAATATCAATACTTACCTATAACTCACTTATTAAGTATAGAATTTATATAAAACATTTAATAAAAAAGAAATTTGAATTATAGTAATACAAACCGTGAATTTCTCGTTTTAATCCTCGATAGCTTTCTCCTTTCCTTTGTGCGCCGATGTCTTGGGTTCTTTGTTAACTACGAAAATAATAATAATTTATAATCATCAATATAACACAATTCAATTTAATCCATGAGCCTAAACATGCAAATTTAACCATTTTTAATGTATATATATAATTTCACCATTAAGCTGTCTACTTGAGTCATTGTTACTAAATTATTTATATCTTGAGCTACGAAACTCCAAATTAATATCCATAAATTTTCCTTACAACTAGACTCATATATATTCTCACCATAAGATTTTCAGAATTTTTGGTCTAACCAATTAGTACAGTTTATTCATTAAATACTCCCCTGTTATTTCATTTGACAGTTCTGACCTCTCTCTACTAAAAATAAATTATATCATTGTACAGAACTCGAATAAGGTTCTTGTTTACTTATTTTGAAACTAGATTCATTAAGGAGTTCACACATATAAATTACACTCCATAATAATTTTTTTACAATTTATAATGATTTTCCAAAGTTAAAACAGGGCATCTCGAAATCACCCTGAACCAGTCTTACAAAATTTCAAATATCTCTTGATTCATCAATTCATTGCTTACACTATTTATACTATAAGAAACTAGACTCAATAAGATTTAATTACATATTTTTTTCATTCTCTAGTTCAATTTATACAATTTTTAGTGAATTTTCAAAGTCAGACCATTGCTACTTCCCAAAACTGTTTTGATGTAAAATGTTAATAACCAAATTTATAACACCAATTTACACCTTATGTCTATTCAAATTTCATTTAAACTCAAATTTAATTATTAAATTTTCAACATATTTTCTTAATTCCGAAATTTTCCTCAATTTAGTCCCTAAAACACAAAACTTATAGCTTACTTTGCAATTCAATCCTTATATCTATTTTAACTTGAATTTCATTCAATTAAACCCCTATTTCATTTCTTTTTTTTTTTTTATTCAACATGAACAATATTTAGAATTCTAATAACTTTCAAAATATTAATTTAATTTCATCAAAACTTTGTTCTAAAGCTCTTAAAACATTAAAATTAAGTAAAAAGGGCTAAATTAACTTACCTATTAAACTTTCAAACCTTCAAACCCTAATTCTCCCTTTTTTCTTTTCTTTCTTCTTTCTTTCTTTCCTTCCCCTGCTTCTCGTTTGCCTATTCTGTTACTTTTCTTTGTTCTTTACTTTATTTTCTTTCTTTTATTTGTTTTAGTTGCTAATAATATATTATAATTTAATTTAATCAGTTAATAACAAATATCTAAGAAAAGCCTTAGTTTTTTTTACAGTTTATGCCGCCTCATCTATGCTAATTGGTAAAATTGCTAATTTGGTCCTTTTTATTTTCTATTGATCTATAATTGAACCTTTGCCCTTTATTCAATTTAGTCATTTTTACTAATTGCTCTAAATTAAGCTAAATTCACCTAATTTAAATCTAATTAAACACATCGCTAGACTCATAAATATTTCTAGTAATTATTTCGAACTCGATTTACTAAGATGGAGACCCGATAATGTACTTTTTCCGGTGCCTGTGAATTTTGGGTCATTACAAATATCACCACGAGCAATAATATCACGAACAAAATGATACCGAACATCAATGTGTTTTGTTCTCACATGAAACATTTGATCTTTTGTAAGAAAGATGGCACTCTGATCACACAAAATATCATGGCTGATTTGAAGGTCTTCATTTAGTTCACTAAAGAGTCCTTCAACCAAATAGCTTCTTTACAAGCCTCGGTGATCGCCATGTACTCACTTGATGGTAGACAAAGCGATCAGTAGTTTGCAAAGTGGCTTTCCAACTTATTGCACAACCTCCGATTGTAAAGACATAACTTTGTGAGAGATCTTCTTCTATCAAGGTCTCGGCAAAAATCAGCATCAACATACCCAATAACTCCATCTTCGCTTCTTCCAAACGTAAGCAAACATCGATAGTACCTCGTAAGTATCTTAAAATCCACCAATCGCTTTCCAGTGTTCTTTACCGGATTCGCCATATATCCGCTAACTCATCGATCGTGCATATGATAAATGCTGGACGTGAACAAACCATAGCATACATGAGAGATCCCACTGCACTAGAGTATGGAACATGTGACATGTACTCAATCTCATCATCTGATTGTGGAGACAAAGCCGATGAAAGTCTAAAATGGGCTGCTAAATGAGTACTAACAGGCTTAGCACTCCGCATATTGAACCTGCAAAGAAGTTTCTCAATGTACCCCTTCTGACTTAGGTACAATTTACTTGTTTTTCTATCTTTAAGAATCTCCATACCAAGTATCTTCTTTGCTGGTCCCAAATCTTTCATCTCAAATTCTTCACTTGGTTAGGCTTTAACCTTTCTTATCTCTCCTTTGTCTTTTGCTGCTATCAACATGTCATCAACGTAAAGAAGTAGATACACAAAAGAACCATCATTGTTTTTCTTAAAGTAAACACAACTATCAAAACTACTTCTTTTGAAATCGTGAGAAGTCATAAAGGAATCAAACCTCTTGTACCACTGCCTTGGTGATCGTTTTCAAACCGTAAAGGGACTTTTTCAAAGAAGCAAACAAAATCCTCTTTTTCTCGAGATCAAAAACCTCTCGTTGTTGCATGTAAATATCTTCCTCAAGTTCTCCATGCAAAAATGCGGTTTTTACATCTAATCGCTCAAGCTCTAAATCATGCATGGCCACAATACCAAGCAAAGCTCGAATCGAACTATGCTTCACAACCGGGGAGAACACATCTGTGAAGTCCACTCCTGGAACTTGATCAGTAACCCTTTGCAACAAGCCTTGCTTTATATTTAGGTTCTTCAACTCTGGAGTCCCTTCTTTCTTTTTAAACACCCATTTACAACGAATAGTCTTCTTACCTTTAGGAAGTTTCACAAGATCCCATGTTTTGTTTTTGTGGAGTGATTCCATCTCCTCTTGCATAGCAAACATCCATTTTTCTCGAGTCTTCACAAACTAATCGCCTCGAGAATAATTTGATGGCTCTTGATTCGCATCTATATCTTCACCACATTTAAAGCATAAGCAACTAGATCACCTCGAGATATACTTCTTTGGAGGTTTAATTTCTCTTTTAGTTTTGTTTTTGGCGATAGAGTATTGAGGCGAAGAAGTAACTCTATTCTCAATTTTTGTACTTGACTTGAGGAGTCGACTCAGATTAATCTGATGCTCCACCTGCTTTTGATTTTCTTTATTGGAAGAGTCTTTAAGAGATAAGTTAGGAAGCATAGCGCTTTCATCAAAAACAACATCTCTACTAATCACAACTTTCCTCTTTTCAAGACACCATAACTTATACCCTTTTACACCAGCTTTATAACCAAGAAAAACACATTTAATGGATCTCGGTTCCAATTTTCCATTATTAACATGAGCATACGCAGGACACCCAAAGATCTTTAAATCGAGAATAATTAGCGGGATTACTGACCATACCTCTTGTGGAGTCTTTTCCCAATGGCAACGGATGGAGATCGGTTGATCAAAAACATGCGATGAGGTCGCATACGCCCAAAACGACTTCGTAAGTTGGCATTTGACAACATACATCGAACCTTCTTCATGATCGTTCGTTCATTCGTTCTGCTCGCAACGCCGCTTTGCCGTGGTATGTATGACGAATCGTCAAGTGTCTCACGATCCCTTCGACTTGCACAATCTATTAAACTCATCGAGCAGAACTCTAAGCTATTGTGCATGCGGAGGTATTTTATCTGCTTTCCGCGTCTGCTTTTCAATCATAATTTTTCAAGACTTAAATGCAAAAACACATCGCTTTTACGCTTCGGAAGAACGCCCAAACTTTTCTCGGAAAATCATCAATAAAGGTTAGCATATAATTAGCTCCACCTCTCGAAGGCACTCTGGATGGTCCCCACGGATCGAATGAATATACTCCAACGTTTCCTTCGTGTTATGGATTCCTCTAGTGAATCGAACTCTCTTTTGCTTCCCAAAAACACAAAGGTGCTCACAGTAAATTCAGTTGCAAATTCCTTACCCATCAAGAAGTCCTCTTTTGCTCAATTCTACCATGCCATTCTCACTCATATGCCCTAGGCGCATATGCCAAAGTTTAGTAATATCATCATCGACAAGGAAGAGGAAGCGACAATTGCATCACCAGATAATGATAGAACCCTCAAAAAAACATATAACTTGGCGCTTTTTCTTTGCCCTTTCATCACAACAAGGACCCTTTAGAAATCTTTAAAACCCCACTTTCACTTTGTGTATCTGTGCCCTTTTGAATCAAGAGTACTCAACGAAATTAAATTTCTTTTCAATTCGGAACATACCGTGCGTCACTAAGTGTTCGACAACTCCATCAAACATCTTAACTTTAATTGTTCCAACACTGCGATCTTACACGAAGCATTATTTCCCATCAAAACAACACCTTCTGATAATCGTTTCCTAAGTTGTAAACCAATCCCGATTGGGACTCATATGGAAGGTGCGGCTGAATCAAGTATCCACTCCTCACTTACTTTAGAATCATTGTGAAGCGACTAGAAGTTCACCATCGCTTGTAGTCTTCTACACATCAGCTTCACCAGAATTTTCTCGGTTGTTTTCCTTTTGATTCGCAGCCTCCCTTTTAATCTTATTTTGTAGCTTATAGCACTTTCATTTAATGTGCCCTTTCTTCTTACAGAAGTTACAAGTTTTAGCTCTATTTGAAGACTTGATCTACCCTTAGATTTACCACGATGATTTCTTTCCTGTGTCCTACCACGATCATCATCAGTATTCCGATCTTGTCTCCCAACAATGAGACCATCTCCTTGAGAGTCGGGTTTAACCACAAGATGTTTCATCTTATCATACGAGGTTAAAGAATCATAAACCTCATCAACTGTAAGAGACTCATGGCTATATAAAATCGTGTCTCTAAAGGTTGAATAAGGCGGGCACCCGACAAAGTAGAATCAACCCTAGATCTTCCTTATCATCACCAACCTCCATGGCCTCCAAGTTTGAGAGAATTTCTTTAAACAACATTAAGTGTTCGTGTATGACGCACCTTCCTCCAAACGATGAGCATAAAGACGCCGCTTCATATGCAACTTGCTTGTTAGAGTTTTCGACATACATATTTGTTCTAGCCTCTTCCATAATGCAGCGGCAGTCTTCTCTTTCATCACATCCTGTAAAATTTCATTGGACAAATGCAGATGCAATTGTGTTAATGCCTTTCGATCCTTACGCTTCTTCTCTTCATCTGTTAATGTCGAAGGCATCTTATCTATCCCTAGCAGGGGCATCCTCCAGATCCATCTGCGCAAGAACCGCTTGCATCTTAATCGCCACAACGCAAATCTGGTGTTGCGATCCAACAGCGGAATTTCATATTTCAAAGACGCCATTACCGTGATCGAGATGAACAACCCGAAAGCTCTGATACCAATTGTGAAAAAAATTAAAGAACACAAAATTTTACGTGGAAACCCTTTCGAGAAAAAACCACGGGCAGAGGAGAAGAAAATTCACTATGTCAAAAATTTGAATCAATACAAAAGGAATAGACTATGTCTATTTATAGGCTTGTAAAGCCATATTCTAGTAGAATTGAAACACCTTATCCTAGTAAATATAAAATAGATGGAGTTTTATAAGGTTTAAAAAACCTTATTCTAAAATAAAATAAAAGAAGTCTAGTTCTATATGGATTTTACTTTTATTTTATTTTCCATCGTATTTTATTTAAATAAGAATTAGGGTCACTTAATTCTAACAAGTATCTTCGCCTTTAAGTTTCTTCCAAGCTTTCCATTCTTTTTTTAGGGCATCCCACTTATTTTTAAGTTGTCTTTGTGAAAAACCCTTGCCTGTTTCTTTCTCAGAGTTAGTCATTATTTTCAACCATCCATCTTTTGTGAAATGAGTACCAGGCCTATTGCCTTTCAATATCTCTTTAATACAAATATCACAAAATATTTCTGTCAATCTCTTATCCCATGTTGCTTTCACTTTTTCACCACTAACTTCAATCGCCGACGTACTCATCTATTGTGTATACGAACAGGTTTGTTTCAGCCAGTAAAGCAATTAAGAAAATCAAATGTCACAAAAGTATATATTTTTAGATGTGTATCGAAATCAAGATAGGATCCTAAGATTTTTTTTTTCTCAATCAAAATCAACTTTCCAAGACCGGAATAATAACCAAGAAAAAGAACACAACTAATAATAACATCAAACACAATTAAACCATGCAGCTTCAATGACAAAACAAGCATACTAATAAAACATAGAGAGGCTGTTTAACGCTGAAATTATTAATGATTAATAAAATAACCTGAAATATTTTGCATTGGTTAAAAGTGCTTATAGAATTAATTTCTTTACGTTGGAGTAGAAATATGGAGAAGATAGCAGCCAAGCAGCGAGCCATGTTGAGAAATTTCTCGACAATTGGTATCGAAATAATTAACATAGATAAAATAGTTTTTAGGTGATAAATCAAAGTTAGCTTTAGCAGCAAACTTAATTAGCTCATTCATATCAAACATAATTCTTCTAATTTTAGATTCTTGATTAAATTGTTCTTGACAATCTAATTATTGTACAAATTTATCTACATCCTCTATCTTTTTATCTGTATGAACTTCTCTGTCATTCTATACTATAAATATATAATATCACTATCTGTAAATTCTTCCTTTAAATATTTCATTATTAATATTTATCTCATTAATCCTATCTTTTTTCCCTACAATATTTAGCTATATCCTATTTTTCCACAACTAAAACATTTACATTCTTTTATAGATTTTTTTATCATTATCTATATTATTTTGAGAAAGTATTTTTCCTCATATATTTCTCTCTTTTAGAATATCTTCTTTTATTTCTCTTAAAATCTTTGTATCTATATTTCTTATAAGGATATTTTTTACTTCTTTTAATGTTATCTATTTTGTTAATATCTGAATAATCTTCGGACTCATAATTTATATTATTTATGTCTTTCCTATTACATCCTAGTTTAGGTGCTTTAAGATCTGGGCATACATCTTTAATAAATTTTAGATTAATTTTTGCTCTATCTTTGGTAGATTCAAGACATTGTCTTCTATTTGACTACAGCTAATATGGTGGCCTATTGTTTTGCAACATTCTGCTATTTTTTGTTGGGCTGAAGCAACACTAACTTTTTGACTTTCCTTCTTTCTATAAATAAACCAAATTTCAACAATCTTACCTAAACTTGAACGAAAAATTATCAACAAAACTAACCCATCACTGGAAGCAAAATCTTTATAAAGATAAAAGGCATAGACATAGTTCTTTCAATCTACAAACAACTAAAACAGTTTAATAAAAAAAAGAAAACCCCAAAAAGAACCCTTTTTCAGAAATAAATAGTATGAAGCATACTTAACAACAAAATTCAACAGGAAAAAAGAGAGCAAGATTTTGCTATAACGATCAATCGATTGGAATCAAATATATGGGAAAGCAAGATCAAAAGTACCAGATTTGTGGGCGATTTGAGCTTAAGAGAGTGAGTGCAAGAAAGATTTGTGAGCTTCCAATAAAGCAGAGAGTGAGTGAGCGAAGCCCCAAACTGAGAGAAGAAGAGAAGAAGATGAGAACGAAAACATTAAAGAGAAGAATGAGAAGGAAAAGAAAAAACTCACCAGTGGTGGAGAAGAGGATCAAACCAGAGAAGAAAATATTGTTAAAAATTAAAATGGAGGAACAAAACACTTCTGCAAGAATTACTGCAGATGAGACATGTTTTGGTTATGGTTTTGCTTTTTTTAATTAAAATGAAGGAAATAAGTTCTGCAAGAAATCTTTTAAAGCAGCAGGTGAAGATGAGAAGAACAAACCAGAGAACAAATCAGACAAGAAAAGAGGAAAATAATATCCTCTAACGTCTAGAAAAAGTAGAGGTTAAAATAGTAAAATACTGCCAAAAAGTACTTTTGGCTGATAAAAGCCAAAAATTTCTCATTTTCATCTGTGCAAAAGTCTTTTTTTTAAGTTGAAAAAAATGGTACAGATGAAGGTTGTTCTTTATTACTTTTAACAAAAAAATCACTTTTTTGCCAAAAGCCCATCACACAAGTAGTGCCGAACAGGGCCTGAAAAGAAAATAAAAAATTGAATACATAATTTATTCACACAAATAATTGTAATAAATTAAGGTGGATGAAAACCTTTGTTGTTTGGAGCAAACTAAACAACTAAAAGAGATACCAGTGTAAATGTGACAAAAAAAATGTTGAATCATTCCCAAATCAAGACTTCATGCAAGTATAAAGAGCAAACCTAACTAAAATGTTTCCTGACTTTGCTAATAGTATAGTCTAAAAGAATGCCACTATACCTGCTCTTTCATTTTGTCTTGAAATGTTGATGGCAACATGTTAGGGAAAAGTTTAAGGAAAAAAGGCAGAAGAAATTCCATGAATGGTACTATGATAAAAACCGCAAACGGAACCAGCCTAAAGATATCAGCACTAGTTCGATTTAGCTGTTGCCTCTCCATTCTAGATAAACTTCTACCACCAGCCAGCTTCAGCAGCAATCTTGAGCTGATCCTCATATCAGCCCAAAGTAGCTTAAAACCCAACCAATAATGTTGAAAAGTTGACCTAATTTCACGTTTCCAGCAAGCAATCTTCTTAGCCCAATCCTCCCTGTGAAAAGCAATAAAATATAAAACACGTAGCACATCATAAAGCAAGTCGAATCATGTTAAGTGGTTCACTTGAAACCTTACGAAACTATTAAAGGATAAAATCTGACCTGCTCATAGAAGCTACAGCTCTTAAAGCAGGACCAATCCCAAGAATTGTGGCCCATACTCTGTGCAAAACGGATTTGGCACCCTTCTTAGAGTCTTGTAATAGTTTAGCTTTCGCTTTGGCTTTAGCAGTGCTCAAACCTTCAACAGCTTGATGACATTCTTCTGCAGATGCTTCATTTCTCTTTTTGGTAGACAATTCTCCATTTCTCTCATCATTAATACCCGGTTCCGATTGTTTAACAGTAGCCGTTGATGCAAGACGAACAGAATACGACATAAATGTGACACTCAACGGGGTATTCAATTGAAATCTTGCATTTCTAGGACCAAAAACTGAGATTCCTTGAGCTCCATAACTAAAGTATCCTAATCCTGAAAATTCCAGCTTTGCACCTAAATTTACATCCAGTTTCTTCGCATCAAAACATTCGGATTGATGGAACATACTGAATCTATAATTACGTGATCCCAAATTATGAGTAAGATAGAACGTTCGGACATTCAAGTAGTCAAAAATAAATTTTCTCCTCCTTAAAATCGCTCTAGAAGCCATTATCAAGAGTTTTTCTAGTCAAGAATACGAAGCATTCACAGTTCTAGAACAACCACAACATTTCAAATAAATGGAAGTTCAGCAAAAATTCTTAGAAGCCAAACAATAAACCAGAAAAATGGGACAAAAAAAAAAAGAAATATGCATAAAGAGAAATAACACAAAACACAAAAATAACCAATAAATTGCCGGATAAAAAAAGAAAATATTGATTACAGTTTAAATGTCTGAGAAATATAGAATTTTCCATCGATCAAAAAATAAAAAATTTTGAAGTTAAAGAATATTTTTAAAATAAATAAATAAAAGGCTGAGAATATAAAAGGTCGTTGTAGGCGCGAGAGACATGAGAGGGTTTAAGCGGGGTTTGAGGAAACTTTCTCTAAACGCGGGTGTATTATTTGGCAACTTTTTAACCGTTGACATATTTTATCTTTACTTGGCTGTTCAACAAGTGGCAGTTGTTGATTGTGTGTTAAGGGACTCTGGTTCGTATTATTTGGTAACTTTTTTTATTTTTAAATGTTTTATTTAAAAATTAAAATCAATTTGATCATACATATTCAAACTTGACAGAAAATTAATTTTACTTTAATTTTAAATAGATAAATCTTAAAATTACACATCAGTTGTGGTCTAATGTGTAATGTTATATATAAATTTTGATTTTATGTAATTTTATATATAAAATTTTGATTTAATTCATTTTTCATAAACTACTAACACAATTATCGATATACTACCATTTTAAGTTTACATATTAGATACACAAATAATTATATTTATCAAATATAAAATAAATTTATGCATTTATTTCTGTCGAAACCATTTTTTTGAAAACGGGAAATCGACTTTTGAAAACGAAAAGTTGGGAGTCGCCACCAATCGTTTTTAATAGGGTGTGATTGGATCACCTCAAAACACGGTCGTTTTTAATAAATCAATTAATTTTCAAAACGACGATTTTGGTCTGCGAAAATAGAAAATCGGTTCGGGAGTCAATTACGTACGAGGAAGGATTAGCACCCTCGACACGCCCAAAATTGGTACTTGATTGATTATTTAGTGTCTTAATGTCGAAAATTAAAGATTTGGACAGAGTTCAAAACGCGATCCTCCTTTTATTGGCTTTTAAAACATTTAGGTAAGTCAAATGTGTATTAAAGACCATCTCACCCCAAGGTAAAACATTGCATCCAGTACGTTAGGACACAACATTTTTTACCCTCAATTGTGAGCTTGCCTTTAAAATGTGTGTTTTAGCCTTAAGAGAATATTCGAATATTCAAAACAAACAAAGAAAGCAAAACCCAGTACGTTAGGGCACGATCCTTCGAATTCTTTGAATACCGAACATTGCCTTTATTTTGAAAAATTTTGAGAACGAACCGATAAAAAGATATTCGGATATTCAAAATAAACAAAGAAAGCGAAACCCAGTACGTTAGGGCACGATCCTTTGAATTCTTTAAATACCGAACATTGCCATTATTTCTTTAAAAAATTAATTGAGAATAAATCTGTGAATAAACGAATTTAGGCAATTTAAAAACGAAAATAATGGTATATCACATGCAAATAACATTACCATAATAAACTAGACAATGCATATTAACAATAAAACATAGTAGCAAAAAAAAAAAAATTTAATGACAAATAATAGAATGGTAATGGTAACATGATAATAATGGTACAAACTAAAAAAAATAAAAACAATTATATAAATATATGAAACACAAAAAATAAAAAAAATAAAAAAGGAAGATCCCTAATAACATACATATCAATAATAAGAAACTAATCGAAACAAACAGGATATAATTTCAAAACGGGATCTAAAAATAATAATTGTATACGTATAATTAGGAGAAATAATTTTCTTAAAAAAATAAATAATAAATACACAATATAAGTAGAATAATATGGAATCAATAACAGAATATATATAAATGAAACAATTAATAACGTTGTGCATACATACATAAAAATAATTTTACAAGTATTTGAATTTAGTACTATAGTAATTTCAAAACTAGGAAATATAAGTGCATTGTAAAACTCTAGGGAATTATATACATAAGAAAAGAATATTTATTTAATATATTAACAAAACAAATAGTACGAACTATTATAATGGTAGAATATAATAAATAATATTAGTAATAAAATAATATTAACCATTAACAGTAAAGTATAATAAGATAGTAATAATAAAATAATAATACTAAAAGAATTAATTTTGTGTTAAAAATGCCCAAAATAATCAAAATAGGGCTTAATTGAATTTTTAGAAAAAATTCTGGGGTGAAACATAATAAAAGAGACAAAGAGACTAAAATGCACGCGCGGGTAAAGAGAGAGGGGTCTGGGCGCAAATTTCCAGCATAATTTGAAAGCATTTAAAGGAGAAAAAACTTGATTGAACATAGGCGCATAGGACAGGGACTAGTTTCGCAAATTGTCCATTTAAATGAAATACGCACATGTCTATCCATTTAATGCACGGCCAGCTTTTCCCCTTCCCCAGGCTCTATTTTTGAGGGGAAAAAGAGAAAAAAAAAGAAAACAAATGAAGCCTTTTTTTATTTTTATTTTTAACATTGAACAACCCCTTTTTTGAAAACCCAAAATGTTATTCATCCTCTCTCTTAACCTTCTTAAAAATACAGAGAGAAAGCTCTCCAATTTTTCTTAGACCTGCGCCACCTTCATCGAAGATCCGGCGCGCCAACATCATGAGTTCGTCGGTAAGTCCCCTCTCTCTCTCTCTTGTTTTTTTTTTAAAAACCGTTTGAAAAAAATTGAAAAGAAAATAGAACAAACGAAATCTAAATCAAGAGAAAATTCTAAAAAAATGAAAAAAAATCACCTTTCAAAACTTGGTTCCAATTCTTGATTTACTCTTAAACTTTGTATATTCTCTCCCTCTATTATCTCCAAAAAAAAAAAAACCCCTCTCCTTTATGATTTTCGGCTTTATATAGCCTTTGTTACAATGCTTTTTGTTACTTGTTTTGTAAATCTGTGCGAGAATCTCGGAGTCGTGATGGAGTGGGACGTCGACGTGGCATGATGGAGAGATGTACAGTGCGCGTGGTGGCTGCCGGTGAGAGACGTGCGGCGTGGGGACTATTTGGGGCTGCTATTCTTATTTTTGTTGTTAGGGGTTTTTTGGGTAGTTTAGTTTAGTTGGGCTGAGAGATGTTGTAACACCCCCAACCCGTATCCGTTGCCGGAACAGGGTTACAAGGTATTACCAAGAAGTACAGAACACTTACAGATCATTTAAATCATTTATCGTTCAAATATTGAGATTGATTATAAAGATTCCTTTATCAAACGTTCGAGGTTCAAATAGTGCATTAAGATCGGGTTGGGACTAAACTGGATCCTCGTGAATTTTTTTTTTTTTTTGCAACTTTTAAAATTTTTCTCACGTATAAGGGTCACACGCCTGCAGTGATCGGGGACATGCCCGTGTGTGGGTAGGCCGTGTGGTCACACACGCCTATGACCCAAGCCGGTGAAGCTCTCTGACTTGCATTCAAGAAGAAAATTGAGTCACACGGCCGAGCACACGCTGCGTGTTGCTAAGCCGTGTGCCTAAACTTGAACATTTTGTTTTTCATTTTTATACACACAATTTCATGTTATGTAATCATAACATATATCAGCCATATCTTTGTAATTTAAATATATTTTCATATCAACTTGTCTTAATTTCATACTATTTTATATTTGAGTTTTACTCACCAAAGTGTTTGAAATATCATCTTTATGCAAATAATATACATGAGGTACATAATTCCATAATTATGAATGAACACATTTATCAAACATATTCCATATTCATAATTCGTATGTCATAATCTCATGCTTTCATATATCAATAACCATTATTTTCTTGTATTTTAGGTAAATACTTATATTCATAAGCATATAATTCGCTATCTCTTCTTGTCGATCACAATCTCGATTAACAAATGTATATAAGTGAGCTCAATATTATTAACTACTTAAAAACTATCACTTTACTTCACATGTCATTTATCACCTTTTTATCAAATTAGCGAATGTCTTATGAAATTGAGTATGTCATTTCCTTGTTGCCATAGTATAACTATAGTCTTACACATCATCACATGTCACTTTCGAACTTCAAATATCAATTCAATAAATATGTAATTCGCTAACACATTCTGCCATACACAATATCTAATTGATGAAATCATTTAACTGAGCTCAATTTCATGTTCACTACAAATTTATCTTTTAAATCCATAAACTCTTTCACTTACCACATTTTGTCAAATTAGTGAACGTCTTACGGAATTGAGTACTTCGTTTTCTCGATGCCATAGTTCAACTATGGTCTTACACGTAATCACATATCACATATCGATGCCATAGCCTAGCTATGGTCTTACCTGAATCACATATCACATACCGATGCCATAGCCCAGCTATGGTCTTACACGGATCACATAACACATATCGATGCCATAGCCCAGCTATGGTCTTACACGAATCACATATCTCACTGATGCCATATCCCAGATATGGTCTTATACAGTAGCATATATCACACCGATGCCATATCCCGATATGGTCTTATACTCTGGAAGTACATAATCACATCTCTCCGATGCCATAGCCCAGCTATGGTCTTATACGGAAATCACATATCACATGTTGCCATGGTCCAACCATGGTCTTTTCCGTCAATTCGTTTTAGCCATTGAACGAAAGTACTCAACCCTGCGTTCCACTCGATTTGAACATTTAGTTCAATTTTCATACTTTTTCAATATTTACAATTTAATAATGAACATATGAAATAAAACATTATATCATTACTAATTCAACGTTTATTGTTTATAATCAGGCATGTAATCAATATACACAAGTCATTCATTTATTTTTCCTCCTCCTCCTCTCCATCCACATCCTTGGTATAAATAACATACTTGTAAGTAACCTTATCCATAATTTTCACTAATTACTTATGTGAATATTTAAGCTATCCACCCATGTCATAGTCACTAAATTATTTATATTTGGAGATACGGAACTCCAAATTAAGATCCGTTAATTTTTTATGAAACTAGACTCACATATCTTCTTAACATAAAATTTTCAGAATTTTTGGTTTAGCCAATAAGTATAGTTTATTCTTTAAAGTCACCCCTGTTCTGCTGTCTGACAGTTCTGACCCTTCTTCACTTAAAATTAATTATCTCTTCATACAAAACTCGGATGATGTTTTTGTTTATTTCTATTGAAAATAGACTCATTCAGGATTCTAGAAATATAAATTTAAGCCCTTAATTATTTTTATTTAATTTGTTATGATTTTTAAAAGTCATAACAGGGGAACCCGAATTCATTCTGACCTTGTCTCACAAAATTCATTATATCTCATGATTTACAAATTCATTGCTTACACCATTTCTTTTATGAGAAACTAGACTCAACAAGCTTTAATTCCATATTTTATTCATCCTCTAATTTGATTCCCACAATTTTTGGTGATTTTTCAAAGTTCATCTACTGCTGCTGTCCAAAACAGTCTTAGTGCAAAATGTTGATTTCCATTTTGCCCCATATTTCACAATTCATACAATTCAGTCCTTGCTCAATTAACCCCTAAATTAAGATAATTTTATCAATTAATTCTTTTCTTAGACATGATAAGTTATTTCATAACTATTGAAATTCATAATTTCCACATAAAACTCCAACTTCAAACTATTTTACAATTAGGTCCCAAACATTCACTTTCCATTCAATTCTTTCAATGAAATCAGCATATAAACAGTTTAAAGCTCTAATTCCATGCCAAATCATCACATACTTCCAGCACATATTCATAACAACCTTCAATTTCTTTCATAGAACCAAAAATTAATGAATTCAACAAGTGGACCTAGTTGTAAAAGTCACAAAAACATAAAAATTACTAAGAAAAAGTAAAAATTTAACTCACATATGTCAAAATATGAAAAACCAGCAACTTCCAGACCTCCCATGGTGTTTTTGCTGAAGAAAAATGATGATATCTCTAGATTTTTCAATTTTGTCTTTATTTTATATGTTTAATTTGCAAAATTTCCAATTTTGCCCTTGTTTCTCCTTGTCTTTTTGCTGATTTTCTTGCCCAAACCGTCCAGCCCATATAATTTGGGTCTAATTGCCTTTTAAATCCCTCCTTATTAGTCAGTTAAACTATTTAATCACTTTACCAAATTTTGCACTATTTTCAATTTAGTCCTTTTAATTAATTGACTAACTAAACGTTAAAATTTTCTAACGAAACTTTAATACTAACTTAATAACACTCCACAAATATTTATAAAAATGTTTATGGCTCAGTTTATGAATTCGAGGTCTCAATACCTCGTTTTTAACCCGATTTACCTAATTAATTCTTTTAAATCACAAAATTCACTAATAAAAAAAATACTTCTATAATCACACTTGACTCATAGGTATTAATTTATTAAATTTTTAACTCACTCATCGGATTTAGTGATCTCGAATCACTGTTTCCGACACTACTGAAAATTAGGTTGTTACAGATGTGGGTTAGGATTTGTGTTATCTGTTGGGCTTTTGGGTCTGTTTTGTGTTGGGTTTTAATTTTAAATTTGGTCCTACAGCTGCCCCTCTTTGCTCATTGTCGTGAAACGAGAATAGAGCAAAGATTTTAGGAAGACCAAATTTGCTTGGGTTGGCTGAGCCTTGTCTTCTTTGCTACAGCACACCGCACTTTATTGCTTCAAAAACGCTCCTCTGCTATTTCATGTAAATGAGATTTACCGAAATTCGATCTGCTCCGCTCTTGCTCAGTGAAGATAAGATCTGTAATTTTAGCCTGTTACCCTACTGTTTAGGGGGTTAAGGCGAGTCTTCGACCTGCTCCACTACTGCTCGGAGAGCCAGGATCTGTAAATTTAAGCCTGCTACCCTACTGCTTAGGGGGTTAAGGCGAGTCTTCGACCTGTTCCACCACTGCTCGGAGAGCCAAGATCTGTAAATTTTAGCCTGTTACCCTACTGCTTAGGGGGTTAAGGCGAGTCTTCGACCTGCTCCACCACTGCTCGGAGGGCCAAGATCTGTAAATTTTAGCCTATTATCCTACTGCTTAGGGGGTTAAGGCGAGTCTTCGACCTGCTCCACCACTGCTCGGCGAGCCCAGATCTGTAAATTTTAGCCTGTTACCCTACTGCTTAGGGGGTTAAGGCTAGTCTTCGACCTGCTCCACCACTGCTCGGAGGGCCAAGGTCTGTAAATTTTAGCCTATTACCCTACTGCTTAGGGGGTTAAGGTGAGTCTTCGACCTGCTCCACCACTGCTCGACGAGCCCAGATCTGTAAATTTTAGCCTGTTACCCTACTGCTTAGGGGGTTAAGGCGAGTATCTTTGATCTGCTCTACTATTGTTTAGAGAGATAAGATCTGTACTTCAGCTTGTTACCCTATTGCTTAGGGGGTTAAAGCTTGCAATCTTCCGCTTGTTACCCTACTGCTTAGGGAGTTAAAGCCGGCTGAAATTTTATCCAATATTGCTACGTTGTCCACTGGAGAATCCACCTGTAAAAGTGATTTCCTAGGGCCTATGCGAATGATTAGAATGCCATGATCAGAATGAATCAAATGCTCCCAACTAAATGTATTATGAATGTTTAGATGCAATATGTCATGCGAATGATCCATTTTAACGCTTGATTTGTCATTGCTAAGGTAATAACGTATGTTTTCTCGTTCAACTAATAGCAGAGACCCTAGAGAGGTAGTCGGACCCTTATCTCTCCTACTTTTCCAGCCCTTTAAGCCTGGTGAATTCTAAATAATTGTCCTGTTTCAGGTTCTTTTATTATTTAGAGACCTTTCAGAGTAATATGCAAAACTTCTTTTGTGAAAGCGTTATTAGTGCATGAATCATTATTTCAATAAAAATGCTCGAAAAAGACTATAATGATAGGTAGAACTGGAATTTATTCGAGTCAGAATTTGCGAAAGATGTATCAACAAAGAAAACAGTCATTGTTTAAGATATAAAAACAGATGAAAAGGAACAGGATAGGTGCCCCAGATTTCGCAGTTTGAGCTTCTCTGCACGAACTCCTCGAGGACCTTTTAAAACTTGGCACAGGCTCAAAGGATTTACAGCATTTTGTTGATGCCCCAAGATGTAACTTATCTGCTCGTTGTTGATTCAAGTGTAGTGAGACTGCCACTTGCCCCAGTTTGGATCGAAATTTGAATTGCCCTTTGCGGGTTTTCAACTCAAAACCCCTTTGGTCTCAAGGCGCCCTTTTACGGGTTTTCACCTTGGCCTCTCCTTTTTTTTTTTTGGCGCCCTTTACGGGTTTTCACCTCAAGTGCTTCAAGCAAAATATCTTTTGACAGAATCTGAATTTATCAGGTTAGGCAAGCTCTTGCCATCCATCTCTGCTAGTATCAATGCCCCTCCAAAGAAAGCCTTTTTTACCACATAGGGTCCTTCCCAATTTGGCATCCATTTTCCCCTGAAATCCTTTTGCATAGGGAGAATCTTTTTCAACACTAAATCTCCCTCATGGAACACCCTAAGGCGAACTTTTTTGTTGTAGGCTCGCATCATTCTCCTCTGGTACATTTGGCCATAACGAATAGCCTTTAGCCTCTTCTCTTCAATCAAGTTTAGTTGATCGTAACGAGATTGGATCCATTCTGCTTCGTCTAACTTCAGCTCTGATAAAACTCGAAGAGAAGGGATTTCAACCTCAATAGGTAAAACTGCCTCTATCCCATAAACCAATGAGAAAGGTGTTGCCCCGATAGAAGTTCTGACAGATGTCCAATAGGCATAAAGGGCAAATGGGAGCTTTTCATGCCAATCTTTGTAAGTCTCCGCCATCTTCCCCACAATCTTCTTGATATTCTTATTAGCTGCCTCAACCGCCCCATTCATTTTCGGGCGGTGTGGTGATGAGTTGTGATGTTTAATGTTGAACCAACTACAGACTTCTGCTATTGCGCTATTGTTCAGATTCAACGCGTTGTGGGATACGATTCTTTCTGGCATACCATAACGACATATGATCTCCTTCTTCAGGAACCTGCTGACCGCCGACTTTGTGACATTGGCGTACGAAGTAGCCTCTACCCATTTGGTAAAGTAGTCAATGACCACAAAAATGAATCGATGTCCATTGGAAGCCTTTGGCGAAATTGGCCCAATGACGTCCATGCCCCACATTGAGAATGGCCATGGGGAAGTCATAACATGGAGGGGTGAAGGAGGCATATGGATCTTGTCTCCATAAATTTGACACTTATGGCATTTCTTAGCGTAATTGATGCAATCTCCTTCCATTGTAGACCAGTAATATCCGAATCTCATGATTTGTCGAGCTATTGTGAAACCATTGGCATGTGTCCCACAGACACTATCATGGACTTCCTCTAGAATTTTCTTTACCTCAACAGCGTCAACACATCTTAACAACATCTGATCCTTTCTCTTCTTATATAGGACTTTACCGTCTAGGACATAGTCATTGGCTAACCTCCTCAATGTTCTTTTATCATTTTCGATTGCTTTATCTGGGTACGCACGGCTCTTCACATATTGTAAGATATCATGATACCAAGGATGATCATCTCTCTCTTCCTCTTCATCGACATTACAGCAGTGAGCTGGGGCCTCACAAATACTCATCTGAATTGGCTTCATATCCTCTTGTTCATTTACTTTGACCATGGAAGCTAGTGTAGCCAAGGCGTCAGCCATCTGATTCTCGTCTCGCGGAAGGTAATGAAAGGTAATATCATCAAACTTTTCAATTAACTCCAGGATTAACTTTCGGTAACTGATCAATTTAGGATCTCTCGTTTCCCATTACCTTTAAGCTGATAAATTACCAATGCAGAATCTCCGTACACTTCTAATACTTTGATTTCGCGGTCTATAGCTGCCCGAATTCCCATGATACATGCCTCGTATTCTGCCATGTTATTTGTGTAGTCAAAATCCAGCTTGCAAGTGAACGGATAATGATCTCCATTTGGGGATATCAGTATTGCCCCAACTCCATTTCCAACGGCATTTGATGCTCCGTCAAAATTTAATTTCCAAGAATGATCTTCAGGCATGTCTCTTTCAGCGATTGCTACATACATTAGATCTTCATTGGGGAAATTGAAATTCAAAGGCTCATAGTCCTCCAAAGCTCTACTGGCTAGGAAATCTGCTATTGCACTCCCCTTCACAGCTTTTTGGTTTAAATAGACTATGTCAAATTCGGAGAGTAGAATCTGCCATCGGGCCATCCTTCCATTTAAAGCGGTTGACTCCATCATGTATTTGAGAGGGTCTAGCTTTGAGATTAGCCAAGTTGTATGGTACAACATGTATTGCCTCAACCTTCATGTTGTCCAAACCAAAGCACAGCATAGCTTCTCAATTGGCGGATACCTTATCTCACACTCAGTGAATTTTTTACTGAGGTAATATACCGCTCTTTCTTTTCTTCCAGTCTCATCGTGTTGGCCGAGCACACACCCCATCGAATTATCAAATATTGCTAAGTACAGTACCAATGGTCTACCAGGGCTTGGTGGTGTTAGCACTGGGGGATTGGACAAATATTGTTTAACCTTTTCGAAGGTTTTTTGGCATTCATCATCCCATACCCCAGGATTGTGCTTTTTAAAAAGACGGAATATGGGGTCACACTTCTCCGTCAGTTGCGAAATAAATCGTGCGATGTAGTTTAGTCTCCCTAGGAAACCTCGGACTTCTTTCTGAGTTCGTGGCGGAGGCAGCTCCAGTATAGCCTTGACTTTATCAGGGTCAACTTCTATTCCCTTCTCACTGACTACGAAGCTGAGTAACTTTCCGGACCTAACTCCGAAGGTGCATTTTGACGGATTGAGCTTTAATTGAAATTTTCTCAACCTTAGGAACAATTTTCTCAACACTCGCACATGTTCCTCTTCAGTTCGGGATTTTGCAATCATGTCGTCAACGTAGACCTCAATTTCCCTGTGCATCATGTCATGGAACAAGGTTACCATGGCTCTTTGGTACGTGGCTCCTGCATTCTTCAACCCGAAGGGCATCATCTTGTAGCAAAATGCTCCCCATAAAGTTATAAAGGTGGTTTTTTCCATGTCTTCAGGATGCATCTTGATCTGATTGTACCCGGAGAACCCATCTATGAAGAAGAACAGTGAATAGCCTGCCGTCTTATCCACTAGAGTGTCTATATGAGGTAATGGAAAGTTATCCTTTGGGCTGGCCTTGTTTAAATCTCTGTAATCTACACACATCCGCACTTTCCCATCTTTCTTAGGGACAGGGACAACGTTGGCCACCCATTCTGAATAATTGACCACACGTAGGAATCCAGCATTAAATTGCTTCTTGACTTCTTCCTTTATTTTCATTGCTACATCAGGCCCCATCCTTCGGAGCTTCTGCTGAACTGGTTTGTGCTCCTTTTTTGTAGGGACACGATGTACTGCAATATTGGTACTTAGACCAGGCATATATTGGTATGACCATGCAAAGACGTCATTGAATTCTTGTAATAGCTCAATGAGGTTCTGTTTTGTTTTCTTGTTAACACAAGTGCCGATTTTAACTTCCCTCCCCTTTTCCAGAGCCACAATCTCAGTAGTCTCTTTGTGTGGCAGGATCTGTTCCTCTTCTCGCTCCACCATCCTTAACAAATCGGGAGATAAACCACAATCCTCGTCCTCTTCTAAATCCTGAAATCCCTCAAAGCACATGTCTCGCTCAAAAAAGGATTCTGGGCTCGTATCAGCATTACTCATGACGTTGACATCCGGAGACCTATTACGGGTGCAAGAAAAATACCCAAAGAAAATAAAATGAATAATTATTTTGTATGGTATGATCGTGTATGGAATGAAAGAAGGAAAGAATAGTTGCTCAAGCTGAAATATGAAAATGCATTTCTATTGAAAATAATGTTTGAACATGAGCCTATTTCACAAAAGATTCTTATCGTCCCTAGGCTAGAAGACAACAGGTAGGTTTTGAATATTACTCTGTGTTATCTCTAAAGATTACAGGAATTTCTTCTACAGTCCAGTTATTCAAAACACTCCCAGGCTCATACGGGCAAATGCCTCATAAATTCCTTTCTATTGCTTCCTCTTCAAATGTGGCATTGACGCTCCAAATTCCCATCACATCTCCGACCATTCCTTCTTTTATCCTCTCCTGTGCAGAATGAATAAACCCTTCAGATACAAATGTTTGGGAAATGTGGGGAAAGCTCATCGGTTCCCACCCGACTTCTGTCCCACTCAATCTCGCTCTCCTCTGTTCTTGTTTCCTTCCAAACTCTTTCTTCACTTGGCTTGCATCTGGCCTGAATCCCAAACCGAAGCGATCCCACTTGCCAACCAAGACTGGCACTCTAACTTGTCCACGGAGGTGCTTCCCGAGTCCTCTACCAGGTAACGCCCCTTTCCCAACTGTCAGCTGCAGGCTCATTTTCGTAGCTCCTGATATCTTAGGTATCGGAATCCTATCTCCTTCAGCTATAAATGTTGCATTTACAAACTCTAACGATCGAAATGAACATTCAACCGCTTCGTTGTCATTCTCTACGTAGGGTGCATCACTGGTAACCGACGCAATAATGTCCTCCTCCGCATTTATTGTTATTAACCGTCCCTCAGTAACTATCTTTAGCTTCTGGTGTAGCGAGGATGGCACTGCCCCAGCTGAGTGAATCCAAGGTCTTTCTAATAGACAATTATAGGAAGGCTTAATATCTATCACGAGGAAATCTACCTCGTACGCGTTTGGGCCACTCTGGAGAGGTATCTCTATCCTTCCCATCACTTTCCTTTCTGTGCCATCAAATGCTCTTACTATGTTCTGACACATCTTCATATAGAAACTGTCTATAGGTAAACGGTTTAACGTAGACCAAGGCAATACGTTTAATGCGGACCCATTATCGACTAGTACTCCAGGTAGTGTGTAACGCCCCCTTACCCGAGACTGTCGCCGGAGTCGAGCACGAGGCATTACTAAACTTATTTGAGCACATAAACAAATTCAGGCAATTTATATTACCTTTTCCAGATAAGTTGTCCAACTGCATCACAGTCACTAAAAAAATCATATCTCGAGTTACAAAACTCGAAATCCAAATCCGTAAATTTTACCTGAATCTAGACTCATATATCTACTTACTAATTTTTTTCTAGAATTTTTGGTTGGGCCAATTAGTACAGTTTATTAGTTAAAATCTCCCCTGTTTCAGGGTTCGGCTACTCTAACCCCTGTGTACTACGAACCAAATTTATCCCTGTACAGAATTAAAATAACTATGAAGTTTGTTTCTATTAAAAATAGATTCAATAAAGAATCCATACATGTATAGTATGACTCCTAACTATTTTTTTACAATTTTTAATGATTTTTACAAATCAGAACAGGGGAGCTTGAAATCACTCTGACCTTATCTCACAAAAGTTATTATATCTCATGATTTACAATTCCATTTCTTACATAATTTCTTTTATAAGAAACTAGACTCAATAAGCTTTAATTTCATATTTCATTCAACCTCTAATTAGATTTTCATAATTTATGGTGAATTTTCAAAGTCAAACTATTGCTACTAACCAAAAACTGTTTTAGTACAAAATATTGTTAACTAGTTTATAACATCTTTACTTTAATTCATTCAAACTCTATACATGCCATATAAATCTTTAAACATAAAACAAAAGCTACCGGAATTGATCTGGATAGTGTGCCTTGTTGTGTTGATCCGATCTACCAACTTCACTTTAATTCAATCTACATAAAAATATCAAACATACACAAGTAAGCTTATTGAAGCTTAGTAAGCTCATAGGCATAAAAACACAAATCTTACCGAACATTGTACACAATCATATATCTTTTAATTTAACTACTTTACCACCTGTAAATCACAAATCCATTATTAAGCTCCTTTGAATAATTTTCATATTCCTATTCACAAATTTAACTTCTTTGGGCCCCTTTTTTTTCTCATTTATTTCCATTGACAATTTATTGAGAACTAATGGAATTGAGTGCTTCATTAACACATTGCCATAGAAAACTATGGACTTGCACATTGTCACATATCACACACCAAGCCATAGTCCTGCTATGGTCTTACACGGATCACATCACATGCCGATGCCATATCCGGATATGGTCTTATACGGAATCACATTATCACATCTCACCGATGCCATAGCCCACTATGGTCTTATACGGAACACATATCACATTGCACCGATGCCATAGCCCAGCTATGGTCTTAGACGGCGTGTATTTATCACATCTTCTCCGTCAATTCATCATGGTCACGTAATGAAAGCACTCAAATCCATTGTTCCAACTAATGTGTACTTTTATTTAACTATTATTTCATACTTGTTACAAATTGATAGTATTCATCTACAATAATATACTTAAAAATCATAATATCTTCATAATCAAACATTAAATTTGCCATATGAACTTACCTGGGCTAATTTGCAAAAGTCGTAGAAATTCAGGACTATTCTTGAATTTTCTTCTTTCCACGATTCACTTCGTTTTCTTGATCTATAATTATAAAATCATTCCTTCATTAGCATCCATTACAATTCTATTCTATTTCACAAATTATGCCCTTAAAATTGTGAAATTACACTATTACCCCAAACTTTTCAATTTTTTTACAATTTAGCCCCTACTTAATTTATTCATCAATTGAACTAATTCTTCTCAAATAACACTTTATTTAAACATTATAAACTATTTCACAGCCTTTGAAATTCAAAGTTTCATCACAAAACCCTAATTTCACAACTTTTACGATTAGGTCCTAAATAGTGATTTCTATAAAAATCTCTTCACAAAATCATCATATAATAAAATTAAAACCTCAATTCCATAATAAATCATCATATAATTTCAGCACTTGTTCATGGCAACTTTCAAAATTATCAAAACTAATGAATTAAACATATGGACCTAGTTGTAAAAGTCTCAAAAATACAAAAATTGCAAGAAATAATCAAGAGTTGAACTTACATGCTGTAGGATATAAAAACCAGCTTCTTAAAAACTCTCTAATGGTATTTTTATCTGATGAAAATGAAGAAAAATGAAGAAAACTCTAGATTTTACCTAATATATCATATTTTACAATTAAATTATTACCTTATTTCCAATTTTGCCCCTTGTTCACACTTGATTTTTAATTTTCCTGCACACACATGCCGTCCAGCCCAATAATAGGTGTCTAATTGCCTATTTAGTCCTCTTTTAATTATTACTAGAGCTATTTAATCACATCTCACAATTTTGCACTTAGTTCAATTTAGTCCTTTTCACCTAATTAACTACCGAAACCTTAAAATTTCTTAACGAAACTTTAATACTAACTTATTTACACTCCATAAATATTTTTTAAAAATATTTATGGCTCGGTTTATGAATTCGAGGTCTCGATACCTCGTTTTTTATTCCGTTTTATCTACAACTTCATACACTACATAATTTCACTAATTCAAAATTATTTCTAAAACCACATTTAACATTTACTTACTAATATCTAAGCTCACATGTCGGATTTAGTGATTTCAAATCACTGTTCCGGTATCACTGAAATTTGGGCCGTTACATAGTGTATACCCTTTGCAACGTGTAGTGATATGCAGAGCTTTTGTAGACCCCCTACCCCCTGGCGGTCTCTCATTGTCGCTGAAGGAGATAAAATTGTCAGCACTTATGTTGCCTATAAGACGATCCAATTTGTTAACTGAAATATCATCCGCAACATAGGTTTCGTTCAACACTTTCATCAATGCGTTGCGGTGGACCTCTGAATTTAACAGCAGAGCCAATACCGATATGCGATCCAGTTGTTGGTGTAGTTGTTCCACAATACTATACTCGCTGTGTCTTAGGAACTTCAAGAACTCCTTGGCTTCATTTGCCTTTACTGGCTCATTAACCCGTGGTTCTGACCTCTCAACTTCTTGCTTGAGCATGATGGGCTTCCCTTTTACCGGTTCAGCTTCTGTGTTTGGCGTGTTAACCGAACCCTCCTTCTCTGGTACTGTTATACTGCAATTATAATTCCAAGGCACCCTATGGCTATCATTATAAGGGAAAGCTACTGGTTTCTGGATTATAACTCTTGGTGTAGCCCTTGCTTCAACTTCACTGATTTTTTGCCGTGAAATGATGACCACTGGGCGACTATCCTCACAAACCTTCTCTATTGACTTCTCTTCAGCAGCACATACGTCCTCTTCTCCAGTAAGCTCAAAGAACTCTAGCTCTTTATTGTCCATTAAGCCCTGGACTAAGGCTCTGAATTTCTCGCAACTCTGGATTTCATGGCCCTTCTCGCCATGAAATTCGTAATAGTCCCTCATTTCTTAGGAGCTACTCCTTTAGCTCTGTGTGACCATCCCCACTTCAGCATTCTCTTCCAAACTTCCCTGAACGAAGTCTTTACTTCATCCACATTCAACTTAACTCTCCTCTCCACATTCTCGATTATTGCATTTACCCCACCATCAGTATGGCTGGGTAATGGGTTATCTACCACAGGTGCGTCATCAAACTTCACAACACCCATGTTAATGAGCTTCTCGACTAACTTCTTAAACGAGAGACAATTTTCTATCGAATGCCCCACAGTCCCCGCATGGTATTCACACTGAGCATTTGCGTTATACCACTTGGGGTATGGGGGCTGTAACGGTTTTAAATAGGATGGTGCTACAACATGTGCATCGAATAGGCTCTTGTACAGCTCCTTATATGTCACCGGGATAGGGTAAACTGCACTCCCTCTCGTATCTCTCCCCTGTGCCGGGCTCTTGCCTTGGTGGAGCTTGTTGGCTTGTGACTACCGTTCTCGATTGATTAACGGTGACAGGTTTTTAATTGCCTGAACTCACATTGTTTACCTCATTTTTCTTTTTCTTCGGAGCTGACCTTCTCGTACTTTCTCCCGTTTCTATCTTCCCGCACCTTATTGCATTTTCTATCATTTCGCCAGACATCACTATGTCTGCGAAACTCTTAGTTGCACTCCCCAACATATGATTAATGAAAGGTGCCTTCAAGGTATTAATAAACAACATAGTCGTTTCTTTTTCCAGCAGTGGTGGTTGGACTTGTGTAGCAACTTCCCTCCACCTCTGGGTGTATTTCCTGAAACTTTCACCTGACCTTTTCTCCATGTTCTGTAATGTAATCCTGTCAGGTGCTATATCGGTCACATGGACATACTGTTTCATGAAGGCCTGCGCCAAATCCTTCCATGATTTAACTTGAGCACGGCTCAACTGATTATACCATTTGGTCATGCGCCCCACCAAACTATCCGAAAAAATGAATGAATCAAAGAATGGTCATTGTTGACGTATCCCGTCATCCTCCGGCAGAACATTGTAATGTGAGCCTCAGGGCAGCTGGTTCCATTATATCTTTCAAATTCTGGCATTTTGAACTTTGGCGGGAGTACTAAGTCCGGGACCAAACTAAGTTCCTTTGTATCAACTCTGCCATAATGATCAGCACTTTCTAGCTCCTTGAACTTCTCCTCTATCCATTTGCATTGATCTTCGAGCTGTTTTGGGAACTCCGTCCTTACTTTTTCCCCTTCAACCTCATCGAAGTCAGGGATCGTGGGATTTGCCATATTAGAGCATGAGCCCGCTGGAAAGTTCAACGGTGCCAAAGTGCCAGCTTGATACAGAGGTTTAACATTAACAGACACCCTTGGTGGCTGTGTTTGAATGTTTACTAGGGCAAAGCTTGTAGGAAAAGTAGAGTCATCGTTGTCATTCCCAGTATCACCCATAGGGCCTTTTCCTTTGTCAGACCCTCCCCTCAACAGCTGTGTCAGCTGGCTCATCATGTTGTTTTGTGACTCCAGCATGCTTTTCTGGGACTCCAGCATTTGATCCCTCATCTCCTGCTGGATCCTAGCCAGCTGTTCTTGCATCTGAGCTTGTAATTGCTCCTGCATCTCCTTTTGCATTTGTTCTAATTTCTCTAACCTCTGATCCATATCCCTTGTTTTCCTCCGTGTATAGTAGCGATGTTCCAGGGTAACTAAATAAATTATCACTAATTAATAGGGTTCTTTTGTGCAACTTAATGTTTATGATGCTATGCAATGAAAATGCATGACATGAATGCAAAAAGGAGACATCAATTCGAATTCAATTCCATTTAGAAAACTTCACTGAAAAATAAAATCTTTTACATAAAATGAATTATATATATGGTCTTGCCCTAACACCCAAAGCTTTTACTTTCCTAAGAAGGCAGGCTAACTCTCGCCCCCGATCTGATTCTAACTCATATTTAACTCCTAGCACATCTGCTTGGACTGCCAAAGTCTGTAAATGGTCAGCCACCTCTCGTATCTGAGCTATAGCTTCGCCCATTAAGTAATCCCTATCTCGGACCTGATCCTGAGATCGGTGAAGTTGCTCCCCTATTTGCTCATTATTTGCTTCCAATAATTCAATTTGATTCTCACAGTTCTGAAGAGTAGTATTAAGTTCTTCTACTTTCCCCTTCAAATTCTCGATCTTACTTTGGCTAGCCCTTAATTCAATCATTGAGTTACGACTCTGGTGTTGCTGTAGTGCCGTTTCTAACTCTGCCACCCGAGTTTTTAACATTTGTTTTTCATTCTGGCTATCATCCAAGCTCTTTTTACAAGTGACTTCCCGAGCTTGAGCATCATGGAACTTTTTCTCCCACCAATCAACCCTAGCTTTTTCCTCTTGGATTTCTTGCCTCCACTGTTCAGGCGTTTTACCCAAGCCAGCATTTTTCATTGACTTATACAAATTGCTTGTAATCGCTTTGAGATCTATCCAAGTCCACCTCAACCTCTCTCTTTCTTTTCTTCAAATTCTCAGCCTCGGATTTTTGAACATCAACATCCAGCTTTAAGTATACTTTTTCCTCCTTCAACTGCTCTATTTTTCTTTCCAACTCTGAGGTTTTCTTTTCGAAGTCTTGCTTTATGATTTCTAATTCGGAGGGGACCACTCGTAGATATTCCCCTATCGGTCGAGCTTCTTCTAAATTTAGCCTCGGGATATTGTCGTTGACCCTTCTACTCCACCATTCATTATACTCAGGAGTCACCATTGGATTTACAGCACCTCCCTTTATCCGGTAGGTTTGGTTCTAAGCATTATAAATCTCGCGACTCTTTTTCTTAGAATCTTTCTCCCCATACGAGAACCCACTCTGAGCTAGCCCATGTGTCATTGGTATAAATTATCTCGATCTATATTGCCTCAATACAAGCAAAGGGGCGTATCCAACGGCTCCCCAAATCCCTAGCAAAGGGACCCAATTATAACTCCTACATCGGTAAAGAATCTCATCGAAAACCATCCAAGGGGCTTTCCATTCAATATCTTTCCCTTGGAGATTTTGAAGTATCGCTACCCATTTTTCCTCTGCTATGTCATCTCTTCTTGATATGGTCACTATCTCCTTCAAATGTGAGTAATCTTCGAGGAAAGGTAGGTAGGAGGCCCTTTCTACCTTCCAAAAGTGGCTATGGAACTATACTAACAAAAGTTGTGCACAGCCAATAAATCTGCCTTCACCTGCCCTCCGACATGCACTCAAAGATCTGAAAGTCTCAGCCAAGATTGCAGGAACAGGAGTGACTCCTCTACCAAGCCGGTCAAATAGATCGGCGACTGCCTGACCTACATGCCTTAAAGCTTTAGGGAAAATAACCAGACCATAAACGCTCAAGGCGAAGACATCAACTCTTTTCTTCATATCAGGGTGTGTCAGGATCAGATCTCTCAAATTTTCCCAAGACATGCACTTTTCATTGCCCTTCTGTTGAACTCGAGCTGTAACCCACTGCTCACTCATCCCAGTGATGTTCATCAACCTTTTTACAAAGGTCGGGATATTGACAGCTCTAGAATAAATCTTATCAACTTGAAACATTGGACAACGAAGCAAGGCTGTATATTCCTCGATAGTAGGTACTAGGTCCACATTTCTGAAAGTAAAACAACTGTAGGCGGAATTCCAAAACTGAGCCATGGCTCGGAACAAAAACCTATCTACTTTAATATCGAGGAGATAAGGAATATCACCATAATTACGGTAGAGTAGCTGCTTCATCTCCTCATCCCAGTGACTCCATAATTCTTTCAGCTCCCGAAGATCATTCTGAACCACACTAATACGGGTGAAGTCCCATAATTCTGACGTGTATCTCTCGGTCAAACTATCACCTTTCTCTAACTGTGCATTCTCCGACCATCGTTGAACAAACGCGTTGTCTTTCACTTTATCAAGGAATTCGTTCTTCATGGCAAAACTTTCTATTAGTAACCGAACCGTATATCGACACCTCCTTTTATGATGAAAATGATATGCAAACACTATTAAAGAAAGAAGGAAAAGCACAAGTCAAAATCATGCATAAGAATATAAATCAAAGCAAATAAGAAATTATCAAACGCCTATTTGGGAAACCACTAGGGCTAGGTGTAACTCTGCCTAAGGCGGGTTCCTATAGCTCACTATATGTGGTTCAGTTCTAGAGTAAAGGTACCTGAACCAGCGGATTCCTCGACCCTCGCCCATTATAGGTTCATATGGATCAAGTTCGGTTCAGGGGAATACATTTCCTTATGCCCATGCGGAAGTGAAAACCTCACGAAGACATAAGTACGGATGTATTCCGGAAGCGATCCCCTAGCCCATGCGGAGGTGAAAACCTCACGAAAGCATAGTTTCTCACTCCCACTTAAAAGGTGCGACCACAACGGTCATGCAATATGATGCAAGAATATATCGAAAGACTCGACAAATAAAGTAAAACCCACATGATAAAAACCGACAAAAACACAGAAAATGCAATGAGAGGATCGTAGATTTAAAAACTAAATTTCTAATTTTGACAAGAAGACAGAAAACAATCAATTTACAGCTCGACTCTCTAAGAGTCCCCAGTGGAGTCGCCAAGCTGTCGAAACCATTTTTTTGAAAACGGGAAATCGACTTTTGAAAACGAAAAGTTGGGAGTCGCCACCAATCGTTTTTAATAAGGTGTGATTGGATCACCTCAAAACACGGTCGTTTTTAATAAATCAATAAATTTTTTAAAATGACGATTTTGGTCTGCGAAAATAGAAAACCGGTTGGGAGTCGATTCACGTCTTAGGAAGGATTAGCACCTCGACACGCCCAAAATTGGTACTTGATTGATTATTTAGTGTCTTAATGTCGAAAATTAAAGATTTGGACAGAGTTCAAAACGCGATCCTCCTTTTATTGGCTTTTAAAACATTTAGGTAAGTCAAATGTGTATTAAAGACCATCTCACCCCAAGGTAAAACATTGCATCTAGTACATTAGGACACAACATTTTTGACCCTCAATTGTGAGCTTGCCTTTAAAATGTGTGTTTTAGCCTTAAGAGAATACTTGAATATTCAAAACAAATAAAGAAAGCAAAACCCAGTACGTTAGGGCACGATCCTTCGAATTCTTTGAATACCGAAAATTGCCTTTATTTTGAAAAATTTTGAGAACGAACCGATAAAAGGATATTCGGATATTCAAAATAAACAAAGAAAGCGAAACCCAGTACGTTAGAGCAAGATCCTTTGAATTCTTTAAATACCGAACATTGCCATTATTTCTTTAAAAAAATAATTGAGAATAAATCTGTGAATAAACGAATTTAGGCAATTTAAAAACGAAAATAATGGTATATCACATGCAAATAACATTACCATAATAAACTAGACAATGCATATTAACAATAAAACATAGTAGCAAAAAAAAAAAATTTAATGACAAATAATAGAATGGTAATGGTAACATGATAATAATGGTACAAACTAAAAAAAATAAAAACAATTATATAAATATATGAGACACAAAAAAATAAAAAAAAATAAAAAAAGGAAGATCCCTAATAACATACATATCAATAATAAGAAACTAATCGAAACAAACAGGATATAATTTCAAAACGGGATCTAAAAATAATAATTGTATACGTATAATTAGGAGAAATAATTTTCTTAAAAAAAAAATAATAAATACACAATATAAGTAGAATAATATGGAATCAATAACAGAATATATATAAATGAAACAATTAATAACGTTGTGCATACATACATAAAAATAATTTTACAAGTATTTGAATTTAGTACTATAGTTATTTCAAAACTAGGAAATATAAGTGCATGGTAAAACTCTAGGGAATTATATACATAAGAAAAGAATATTTATTTAATATATTAACAAAACAAATAGTACGAACTATTATAATGATAGAATATAATAAATAATATTAGTAATAAAATAATATTAACCATTAACAGTAAAGTATAATAAGATAGTAATAATAAAATAATAATACTAAAAGAATTAATTTTGTGTTAAAAATGCCCAAAATAATCAAAATAGGGCTTAATTGAATTTTTAGAAAAAATTCTGGGGTGAAAACATAATAAAAGAGACAAGGAGACTAAAATGCACGCGCGGGTAAAGAGAGAGGGGTCTGGGCGCAAATTTCTAGCATAATTTGAAAGCATTTAAAGGAGAAAAAACTTGATTGAACATAGGCGCATAGGACAGGGACTAGTTGCGCAAATTGTCCATTTAAATGAAATATGCACATTTCTATCCATTTAATGCACGGCCAGCTTTTCCCTTCCCAGGCTCTACTTTTGAGGGGAAAAAGAGAAAAAAAAGAAAACAAATGAAGCCTTTTTTTTATTTTTATTTTTAACATTGAACAACCCCCTTTTTTGAAAACCCAAAATGTTATTCATCCTCCTTCTTAACCTTCTTAAAAATACAGAGAGAAAGCTCTCCAATTTTTCTTAGACCTGCGCCACCTTCATTGGAGATCCGGCGCGCCAACATCATGAGTTCGTCGGTAAGTCCCCTCTCTCTCTCTCTTGTTTTTTTTTAAAAACCGTTTGAAAAAAATTGAAAAGAAAATAGAACAAACGAAATCCAAATCAAGAGAAAATTCTAAAAAAATGAAAAAAAATCACCTTTCAAAACTTGGTTCCAATTCTTGATTTACTCTTAAACTTTGTATATTCTCTTCCTCTATTATCTCCAAAAAAAAAAAAAAAAACCCTCTCCTTTATGATTTTCGGCTTTATATAGCCTTTGTTACAATGCTTTTTGTTACTTGTTTTGCAAATCTGTGCAAGAATCTCGGAGTCGTGATGGAGTGGGACGTCGACGTGGCATGGTGGAGAGATGTACAGTGCGCGTGGTGGCTGCCGGCGAGAGACGTGCGGCGTGGGGACTATTTGGGACTGCTGTTCTTATTTTTGTTGTTAGGGGTTTTTTGGGTAGTTTAGTTTAGTTGGGCTGAGAGATGTGGGTTAGGATTTGTGTTATCTGTTGGGCTTTTGGGTCTGTTTTGTGTTGGGTTTTAATTTTAAATTTGATCCTACAATTTCTTTACATATATACAATTGAATTAAAATTAAAGTTTCATATATATAATTATATCAAATCAAAATTTATACACTAAATTGCACATCAAATTAAAGTTCAGATGCAGTTTTAAATTTTATTCCTTATTTAATTGAGAAAGATAGTTAAAAGAAAGATAATAAATTTTATTTCAAAAAAATGTAATAATAAATTTTAGAAGTTTAAAAAGTAAAAAGATAGTAGCTAGAGGTGAATCTAGAGGGGGTTGGCATGGGTCCGACCCCCCTTAGAATAAAAAATTATTATTTAAGCTCTCTAAATTTTTTTTAAAAATTTTAAATTAGCATAAGGTAAAATTAAACTTTGACCCCCCAAAAAATTATAAAAATTTGATTAAATCTTTTAAAAATTATAAAGATATAAACTATAAAAAAAAATTAAAATTTCATTCGACTGTCTAAAAAATTATTTTAACTTCGCCCCTGCTAGGAGCATGGTTATACCATAAAAATATTATCTAAATTTGCTCAAAATTATTTGAACATTCAAATTTATCATTTTAAACAAAATTTTATTTAATTTTTAAATAAACATTTAATAAATATATTTTGTGACAGTAATCTAGTTTTTATTAAAATTTTAAAACTTTCGAATTTAGATGAGTAACTCAATATTTATCAAAATAAATAAAATTTGTTTTATAGTAAATATAATATTAAAATTACCCCGTAAATTAAATTTCACCTTATAATTATCATAATATGATGATGTAAAATAATATAAGAACAATGATTATCCACAAATCGCTAATTGTGAAAAAAAAAAAACAGAGTAGATTGAAATGATTAAAACTACCAAAATGTAACAGATTTTACCACACGAAAAGAAAATAAATTGGAAGTTAATAAAATTAGCAACGGGGCTCTCTTCATTCAATTTAATTCACTACTAAACATGGATCTAAATGCAATAAGAAAAGTAGATTAATAATGCCGATTAGTAATTTTTCCATTAGCGTCCATAATGTAAGCTTCTTTCACACATTATATATAGTAAGGAACTTTTCCAGCTCCTTGAGAGAAGGGAGGAACAGTTTATATAAGATACAATCTTTAAGATGAAGCTTCAAAAAAGATCGGAACCTCTTTCGTAATTCTCCATTTTTCTCTGCTTCGAAGGAACCGAGCTTTACCTTATTTCCTGCAATGATTTTACATTATATTATGAAGCAAATTAATATTTTTTTGGAATTACAAGATTTGATAGAACCAAAGGCCAACAAGGTTATCTTCATTCACCCAATGCTTGCTAAATAGGGGTGTGTGCATGTCCGCTCACTTGCGTGTGTATGCAAAGTTGTACGTCTCATATATATGTGTGCGTGGTGCTCATGTCTATCCTAAGTTCAATTTCTCAAGTAGAAGACACTCAAAAAACGCACACAGGGAAATGGCGCCTACAGATGTTTTCATCATTTTGACTCCAACATAAAGAAGCTAGTCCTAAAAGTTCAATATACGATATAGTATTTTCTAACAATCCCCTCTAACTTTGCTTGTACCAGTAAATAATCCATTCCATTGTACTAACAGTCGTATTACCAAGTCCTTTTGCCAGAAGGCATCTTAATCAGGAATTCAGTGTACAATAGCCTTGAGCATTTCAAGGGGCAAAAGAAACAATCTCAACCCTTAGCAAAAAACTTTGGATATGTTCATGATATGTAAAGGAACTAAGTTAAAGAAGGAGGTAGAAGCATACCAAGGAAGCTTGAAGGTATCTTTCCACTTCCCATGTTTTGAGCAGTTAGCAAATACTTTGTCTAATCGTACAATGATCTCCGAAAAAATTGGTCTGACAACAGGATTTGGATCCCAGCATTCTTCAATCAGCCTGTTCATATATTACAATGATAGTAAAGCTTAGAATATTTGCTTATGTATAGTTAGAACAAAGAGAAACCTTAGCAGGCACTGCAATTGTTTTCTCTTTATAGGAAAAGATAAGAAAAGAGAAAACTTGGGTTTTTCTATTCAATTAAATTTACAAGGAACGAAAACAACAAACAGACGCATGCAAAACACTGTCGTTAATTCAATGAACTCAAAGCTAGAAAGCAAGGAAAGTAAGCTCTTCATATCTAATCCTAAACTTACTCTCTTAAGTCCGGAGGATAACTTTTTGACTTGGTCTTGAATGGTGGTCTTTTTCCTTCTAAACACATCAATTTCACAGCCTCTTCAGCGGGCATGTGATGAAAAGGTGTTACTCCTCCAATCATCTGAACTCGAACAAGAATAAAACAGAAACAAGGGGTTATTACCTAGTTTTAACTAAAATGCTGCTTTGAATGGCCTGAATAATTACTTCCCTCAACCCCCTCTTGAAAGATCCTCACGTTGACTTCTGATTCTCAGTCAACTCACTCTCTCTCTTGCACACAGAGGTGATCACAGAGGAAATGGTCACCACGAAGGAAAGAATTGAGCATATGTTTTCTTAAAAATATAACAAATTCACTGTCTGAAATATTTCAGCAAGAAAAAACAAGGAATTGGAACTATTAAAGACATCTAAACTCCCTTCAGCCAGAATGTAATGTTTGTGTTAGTCGTAAACAAACTTTCAATAGAAAATGTACCTCATATAGCATGACACCAAAAGAATAAGAATCAACACTTCGATCAACTATCAAGTTTTTATAAACCTCAGGTGCCATATATATATCTACAATCAGAAAATGAAAACAAATCAGTGGCCACGGTTTTACCATTAGCAGAAAGAACAGATACATCGTACTTATATCAAACATCAGACCAAAGTCTTTTTATAAAAAACTCACTTGATGGATCAACATGAGCACCTGGGTTTGATAATTTTGCTTTGTCATATGATATGTTTGACAATCTTAACAAGCCAAATCCAGCTACCTTCAACTGACCTCCACTATCCATCAAAACATTTCTGGCACCTTACCAAAATTTCAAATATTAAAGAACAGTACATCACATGAGTACATTGAAAAGTTCAACTTGCAATTTCTGCAAGCATTATGTGAGCTTCTACAGTGTTGTCTTACTTTGGCTTTAAATCGCAGTGAATTATTGGATCTGATTTATATTCATGGAGGTAATTCATTCCCCTGTAATCAAGAAAAAGTAGTTATAAAGAAGAATCAGAAGAAACAAATTACTATACCATACATGTTTAAATAAAGGATAATGTAGAACAGAAGAACAAGGAACATATTCAGCGTATTATTGTTTGAATTTCGCATGGATGACAAAAGTGATCGTACAGACAAATACTCTTGAATTACAAAAAAATTGGTACATGCCTTGCAATGTCAAGAGCAAAGTTTAAAGCTTTATGTGGCGATAAACGGCCTTTCTTGTGAAGGTAGCATCCCAAGTCACCCTGAACGTTAAAGAGGTGAGCAAAATACCAAATACTTCTCTAGACAAAGAAAATTTGCTGCCAGAACATTCATTGAGGTATAACAGATTTCAATAACCAAACTCAAGAATCACACTGGAAAAACTAAAAGGACATAAAATCTCTGGAATACGTTCAACCAAACTGAATTAAAACTACGTGCAATAAATTTGAAACATCTGAAGTTCTAATATATAAATGGAGAAAGAAAACAAAGTCGAATCCATAAATGACTGAAGATGGTTGTGAGGTTAAGTCCGGTAATTAAGAAACTACTCCAGGCAATATATGTCTGTACTGAATTCCTTTTTTCTCCACCAATCACTGCATAGTGACCTTGGTTGCAAAATAGACACATCCATCCTAATTCTTTCCCCAGATCTAGTATTTCTGCTTGCATTTTATATCTTGAAACCATCTAAACTATATGGGATGAACTTTCGGGCCTGCAAAGAAATCTCCATCATCTAGTAATCACACTTCTCTACTAACTGGAGAAGCGGTGTGTTTATCTTCTATCATAACTGGAAATAGAAGCATGATATATACAGATAAAATAGACAAATCGACAGAACACAAACGCAGACAAGATAGTCAAGGAGCATGCACGGGAAAAAGGGGAGACAAGCTTACGTTAGAATGATACTCGGAAACAATCATCATGGGAATATTTTGTGTAACAGCTCCAACAAATTGAACCACATTAGGATGTCGGACTTTCTCTAATATAGTTAGCTCATGCTTGAAAGCAGCTCTGTTAAGGGAAGAGATTCGAATGGAGTTTTGTGTTAGGCTCTACAACAAAAGTCAGGGTAAACAAAAGGAAATCCCATCATCCCTTTAACAAGAATAGGAAAGATCACACAGCTATTAGGAAACAAGCAATATACAGTAGCCAAATAAGTTAAGTGCCAAACTCCATAAACATTGAGACAACAAACTCATCTACTTAGCCATGTAACCTCAAAATCTGAACCACAACTTTTGGTGCCATTATGCCAGATGAGAAAATATTAAAGAAATCAGAGGCATATCCCTAATCAAAACTACAGATATAAATGAAGAAGTGCATACTTGGTAAAAACTAAACCAATATTTTACAAATAAATAACTATAGTGTCCAGCCCTATATAAGGCTACTTAGAAAGTTGTTTTTATACCAGCTTTGTGCAGCATTAATTATTAAGACTAGAGTTATATTTTGGTCATTATTATTCCAAGAAATATCCCCTAGTTTCTTCTAGTTCGGAATTTAGACTGCAGAACTCAATCTCAGCTGATTGAAAGAAAATTAGCAACCATATTCATTTCTTTCCCTTTTCTCAAGGAATGTTGAAAATGTGTACTGGAAAACATCAATTCTCAAGTTAAATGCAGTCACAAGGCATTTAGACTATGTAAGAACCAGAATATTAGAAAAGAAGAAGAGGGTGTCAACGATTATCATTTATATATACACAGTTATTTTCATGGTCCACAAATGTGCATAAAAGTGGAGTAAAAAATGATATCAGTAGTTTTAGAGACCAAAATGATAAGAAATAAACAAATTGTATTGCTATATGGACATCTAGATAGGAATCAGCATGTGGAATGAGGGAAACTTTCCAAGAAAGGCTAAGGAGCCAAGGAATGTATAAAGTTATATCTTAAGTGTGAATGACCGATGTCAAAAAGGAAACTGACATGTGTTTACCTTCATAAGAGTCAAACACATATAAAAGAAAACAAGATAAGTGCATACATGGTCTGAGGGTCTGAATAGCTGTCCTTATCTAGTATCTTTACAGAGACCTTCGTGCCATTCCATTTTGCCACCTGATATGATCCCTGGCAAGTGATTTATCAGATGTTAACAATCAATCTATAAAAAGCACAAAATAAAAATGAAAAAAAGGAGCAATGTAGCTTTTTGACTCATCCAAAGAGGGACCATAAATATAAATTCATCAAGATGCAGATCTGTAACATAAATCCCAGAGGCAAACTCTTACTTCCTAAAGTATGGTCAAAGGTATACCGAAAGTTTGCTTAAAGGAGCTACAGTATATTATTGGTCTAAAATTTAAGGAAATTATACAAAGTTAGACATATTCTTCTGGGAAAAAAATGAGGAAGTTTAGTCCTTCTGTAATATGATTGACAAATTCCAAGTTGTACAATATAAGTGTAGAAAACCTTTAATCTTGAAAGGCTATAAAGAAAACATGTCCATCTCAGCAATCTGAAATGTGTTGCCGTCAAGAATATAATACAACTGGTTATTTTAACAAATTACTTACAATGCAGATGCCAAAACAAAAAAGTTGGGTGCATCTGACATCCAAACTAATCCCTCAACAATTTAGTTCTTGTATAAGAATCATAAACGTGAGTAATCTTTCATCAATTCTAACAATTGCCCTCAAGAATTATCAAGCCTCTTGAAAGTGGAACAGGGCTGCGACAGGAGCCAGGAATCATGTCAAAGCTGAGTGAATGAAATGCAGAATACTATCTGCAAATTTAAGCAATCACCATTCCCACTGGGCAATTGCATAAAAGGAAGCAAAGAGAACCTTACCTTTGTTATACCATCGGACCTCCGAACTTGGAGCTCGGCTGGATTAAGCTCATACTCTGGAACTTCTTCAGGGTCAGAAACTGTCATTGGCGTCTTCCTGGTTTTCTAATATTATGTTATAAATGTAAGTATCAATCTTCATGTAGGAGCAAATAGTTAATCACAAACGAAAAAGTACAGATAGAAAAAGAAAAGTTATTAACGTACAGGAACACAGGCTCCACGGGCCTTCAAGATATTGTACACATCTAGATTTCCGTAGTACTTGGCGTCGGCAGCTGCCTGCCAACGGTGATTTTATTAACATTACATCACATGAATAAGTAATTAGCCGTATGCAGCATTATCAAGCAAATGAAAATTAAAATTCAGGGCCATTAGCATCTCTGCGCACAATTATCTAACTCATTTCTCTCCTTAACTTCTCATCCTAATTTGCCAAAGCCAAGCACCAGATGATTTACCAATCTCAACAAGATCCAAATTCCTAATATTTAATCACATAAATCATTTAAAGCTAAACAGCTTAAATATCTAAACAAAATTTAATCCCAAATTTTAAATCTCCTTTGGAAAAAAAAGAAAACGATAGTTAGATTATCCAATTTCAACAAAACCAACCAACAAATATAATTTATCACAATCATAACAATAAATTGAAATGAAACCTGCAAACAAATCCCAATTTTCCCCACAATTCAAAGAACTATGGGCCTTAAAAAAAGGGAAACAGAATGTACCGTGCTACCCCAACGATCACGGGCATCAATATTAGCATTCCTACTAAGAAGCAACTTAACAACCTCAACATGACCTTCACAAGCAGCGACATGCAAAGCAGTACGGCCATCCAAATCAATACCATTAACATCCATGCCTTCATTTAATAGATCCTCCACTCCTTTGGTATCCCCTCTACAGGCCATGAACAGCAACTGCATGGTGGAGTCCAAATTCTCCGGCACCGTCAGCTCTTCCTGGACGGAACTCCTCTGAACGGGGTCCACGGACGACTGACGGCCGAAGTTGAACCATTGGTTGTTCTTCCGTGGGTCCATAGACGACTGCCGCGAGAATTGGCGGCTGAAACCCCGTTTTAACGCCCTGCTTGAGACCTGGCGGCAAACTTCCCTTTTTGTTAAGTTCTCCATGGTCGGTTTCTTGTGGTAGAACAAAAAAAAGTGTAACCCCGAAATCAGGTAATGAAATTAAGAACAATGAAATACAAGGCTTCGAAAGATCGAGAGCCGAGAGGGAAAAAAACATGGGAACAAAGCTCAAGGCTCTCGATATCGAGCCAAGAGGAGAATGATCACCGTGAAGAATCTAAGAAGGAGATGGTAGAGAAGGGATTTGAGATCCGAACCCAACGCACGCTAATAATATAGACAATTTTCAACTGAAAACCAGCGAAAATGGCGTTCATGATAATATATACTACAATGCAATTTGTCGTTTAAAAAAAGCGCTAAAAGCCTACTAATTTAAGCAATTTCCTTTATATGGTGGATCCTATCCAGTAGGGCTTGGAATGCCCCCATTAACTGAAAGAAACTCCATTGGCGGGAACCGGAACACCCGAACCCGATGATCAGATGACCCGATTCGAATACCGAAACCGCCATTTGCTGCCTCTGCCTAAAATATTGCTCATCTAATGACGGTCGGTCTTATTTAGCATTTTCTTCTTCTTCTTCTTTTTCTTTTCATAGTCTCTTTTCTTTCTCTGTTTCTTTCATGGCAGCTCTTTTGGCTCCTCACTTCTCAATCCACTGCTCAAAGTCTGACTCAGACTATGCTCGTAACCCCATTTGTTTCCCACTAAAGACAGGAGGACCCAGCAGCCATTTCCTCAAGAACTAGTGCTCTCTTCGAGGAGTGTCAACGAAAAGATCTCTAACAACACTTGCTTTGCCAACTCCCCTGTTCCTTCCACTGCCACTAGATCAAAGCACGCTATTCAAGAGCAAATTACTAATAAAAGGCCATTTTTTTTAATTTACCGAAATGGGTCAGGTCAGAAATTATTTACCGGAATGAGTCAGTTTTTACAAAAAGTATCTACGTCAACTTATTGTCAGGAAAAAAGCAGGAAAACAAGGAAGCGTTTTCCCAGTGTTTAAACAGTAGCAACAGCTACTTTTTTGACCGTTGGTAACCCCCAATGGTCTAAAAAAAAACTATAAAACCCCTCACCCCTTTCATTTTTTTCACACTTAAGTCCTTTCAATCTTCAATCTTCAATCTTTCAATATTCTCTCAAATTTCTCTTAAATTCCTCTCAAAACTCTTGTTAATTTTTTTAAAAAAGCTCTAATTTTATTTTTTCTAAATTTATTTTTTAAAATAAAAAAATTTAACCGTGTTAGCAATGGTCGGAGAATTAATTCACTTCGATGATAAACACATATCCGTCGAACAAATGCAAATGGTAAGTGTTAAATTTAATATTTAAATATTATTTAAGATTTCTGTCATTTATGCAAATTTAAATAATTTTTATTTTATTATTTCTTATAAAAGTCTGTAGATCGGATATTGCAATGTTATATCCGTAACATGACTGGTCCTCCATCACCGTTGATAGAGGATTACCTACGGGAAGCGAGTTTTTGGCACGTGGCGATGATAGGCCGGGGGTGCAAGTTGGACCCGAAACTTATTAATGCGTTGATAGAAAGGTGGAGACCTGAGACGCACACATTTCATCTTCCATGTGGAGAGTGCACTATCACTTTGGAAGACGTGCATTTGCAATTAGGATTGTCGGTGGACGGGGACGCAGTCACTGGGTCCGTTCATTCTGCTAATTGGGGAGCGGTATGCTACGAGCTTTTGGGTGCTATTCCGGATAATATTAACGGAGGTCGAATCGAGATGGGCTGGTTACGAGACATATTTCCGGAGCCGGATGATAATTCTACCGAACTAGAAAAAATTTGATATGCTCGAGCATACATTCTTCAGATAATTGGAGGTTATCTGATGCCTGACTTGTCACGAAACCTTGTACATCTGATATGGCTACTGAAACTCGTTGATTTTAGAGCAACTGGTGAATTTAGTTGGGGGTCTGCCGTGTTGGCAACACTGTACCAGGAGATGTGCGGGGCTACGCGACTGAATAAAGCAAAAATCGGAGGTTCTAATACTGTACTAAATAAAGCGCAACCGAATATACATCCTGCTTGAAGCGTTTTACTTTACTATTTGAGCGCATACACGCGTCTTCTCAAAATTATTTTTTCGATACTCATCAGAGCAAAAGAGCGCCCACGTGGGAGCTTCTTTCAAGATTTTTTGTCGACAATGCATCCTCGCTTGAAGCGTTTTTGACACTATTTGCGCAGACACGTCTTCTCAAATTTATTTTTTCAGAGACTACTGTAGCAAAAGAGCGTCCACGTGGGAGCTTCTTTCAGTACTTTTGCTGACAATGCATCCTGCTTGAAGCGTTTTTGACACTATTTGCGCAGACACGTCTTCTCAAATTTATTTTTTCAGAGACTACTGTAGCAAAAAAGCGTCCACTTAGAAGCTTTTTTAGATTAACAAATAATTTAATTAAGTTACCCTAAACCCCAAACCCTAATTTATTTGATTTTTTTTCTTAAATACCCTAAAACCCTAAACCCTAAAATGTAACACCCCGAAAATTTTTACAGTAAGATATTATCCTTGATATAGTAAAATAAGAAAATAAAGTGACAAGAAGAGGAAATTTGAGTTATGTCATTGGGAAGTATATTATGACATATTAATTCAAGAAAGGACTAAATTGTAAAAGTGAGAAAAGTTTTGTTGCCCAAGAGCAAATACTCAAAATTTAAGGGGTTAAAGTATAAATATGAAAAAAGTTGAAGGACCAATAGTGCAAATATTTTAGGGGTGGAATAATCTAGAAACTAGGGAAAATGGATGAATTAGGACCAAATCAAATAGGTGAAGAATTATGAGGGACTAAATCATAATTTTTCTAAATTAAGTGATGACTCAATGATGGAATTTTAAAAGATTATGAAGGGAAAAATGGTCAATTAAATAAGAGAGAGAATTCTAGAATGTAATGATTATGTTGATGATATTTTAAATTAATTAATTAGATAAATATTATTTTATTAATATTTTAATAAGATATTTATGATTATTTTATTATTTTATTTAGTATATATATGTGTGTGTGGAAAAAACACACACACACAAACACACACCATCCATCTTTCCCATGCAAACCAACGTGAGAAGAAGAGAGAAAGAAAGAAAGTTTTGTTTTCTTTACAATTTGGTTCTTTCACTAAAAAATTACCATTTTCTCCTAGAAATCAAAAAAATTTCCATAGCCATCAAGAGAGAAAGATCACAAGGAGACCATGAGGAGCTAGAATATTAAGTTAGATTTAAGAAATAGAAGCTGGAGGAGAGAGAAAATTAAGTTAAAGATTGAAATTAATGGAACAAGTAAGAACATCAAGATTTCAATATATTTTTAAGATTAATATTATTGACAAACATGGAATTGATGTTAATGTAGAGTTTTCTTATATATATGGTCTTATATTCTTGATATGTTAGTGAAGAGAAAATAAGAGAAAGTAATGAGAAATAGTGTAGAGAAAGAAAATAAGGGTGTTATAAACATGATAAATAAACATATTGCACTAAACTAGCTTTGGACAGCAGCAGTAGACTAAATTTGAAAAATCACCATAAATTTTGAAAATCGAATTGGACTATGAAAAAATATAGAATTAAATATTATCGAGTCTAGTTTCTTATAGAAGAAACGGTGTAGGCAGTGGAATTCTGAATCATGAGATATAATAAATTTTGTGAGAGAAGGTCAGAATGATTTCGGGTTCTCCTATTCTGACTTTGGAAAATCATCAAAAATTGGAGAAAAATAAATAGGTTCTTAAAGTTATATATTTAAAATCCTGAATGAGTCTATTTTCAATAGAAAGAAATGAAAATATCATCCGAATTCTTTACAATGAGATAATTAATTTTTAGTAAAGAAGGGTCGGAACTGTTAGACAGCAGAATAAAGGTGAATTTAAAGAATAAACTGTACTTATTAGCTAAACCAAAAATTCTAAAAATTTTATGGTAAGAAGATACGTAAGTCTAGTTTCATGGAAAATTAGCGGATATTAATTTTGAGTTCTGTAGCTCAATATAAAAATAATTTAGTGACTATGATGCAAATGGACAGTTTTGAATATACATATAAGTAAATAGTGAAATTATTGATAATGTTACTTGTAGCATGTTATATAAATTAAGGATGTGGAATGGAGAGGAGGAGAACGAAAATATGTATGAATATTCAGCTAGCATGGCTAATTTGCATGTTTTAGGCTCAGGGACTAAATTGAATAAAAATAAAATTTTTATGAGTAATTTTGTAAAAATATTAGAAATGACCAATTTGCATGAAATGGATTATTTTATTATTTAAAATTAAAAAAATTGAATGAAATTATTACTTTAGCTCAAGATCAGGGAAAAACATGTTTTAAGGATTAAATTGAAAAATGTTGAAATTATGAAAAATTCTGATATTTTATAGAATTCATGGGTTGTTATCAATTTGTATGAGAATAACAGCTGGAAATAAGGATAAAATTGTAAGAATTTTATTTTATTTTATTTTTTTAGCCTAAGGATGAAATCGTCATTAATTAAAAGTTTAGGGGTAAAATGGTAATTTTGTTTAGAGTATTAATTGAATGTATTACAACATGAAATAAATGAAAACGACGATCAAATTTCTTTATAAAGATCCGGATGACTCGAATACGAGACTTGGACGTGGAAAAGAAAATATATCGGATTAATGAAATTATAAACATGAACAAGCAACGAGGTAAGTTAGTGTAACTTGAATTGTATTTTTAAATGCATGAAATATCGATATAATGAATTACCTGATTTATGTTTATGAAGAAATGGCAAGAAAATGATATTTATCATGACATATAAATAGGTGATTATCTTTGATACGTTGATACAAAGAAATTAATTAAATTGAGACGAATAATAAATTCAAGTAAAACATATCGAGAAAAATAAGTACGTTAACGGACGATATGTTTGACTTTAATTGGTTCTAAATATGATCGTTAGATGAAGTGAAATATCTGATAAATAAATCGGTAACTCCAGTAATGCTCCGTAACTCTATTCCGGTGACGGATTTGGGTTAGAGGCGTTACATAAAATCCTAACCTAATTTTTTTTAAATTTATAATTAATTTACTCAAGTAACCCTAAACCCTAATTTATTTGATTTTTTCCTTAAAACCCATAAACACTAAACCATAATCTAATTTTTTAAAATTAGTAATTAATTTAATTAACAAATACTAAACCCTAATTTATTTTATTTTTTTTCCTTAAAACCCTAAAATTTAAAAACCCAAAATTCCCCAAACCCTAACCCTAATTGCAAAAAATCCTAATAAAAACACGGGGAAAACGCTTCCTCAAGGAAGCGATTTGCCTACGTGGACAGAAAGCGCGCCTTCAAGGAAGCGTTTTCTGTCCACGTAGGCAAAGCGCTTCCTTGAGGAAGTGTTTTCCTGCTTTTTCCTTCACAACGCACCGACGTGGGCGCGTTTTTGTAAAAAAACTGCCCATTCCGGTAAATAATTTCTGACCTGGCCCATTTCGGTAAATTTAAAAAAAAGGGGCTTTTATTGATAATTTGCCCGTTATTCAACCCACTCTTTTCCGTATTGGTTTTTTATTTCCTTCTCATTGCGTATTTTGGTTTCCTTAAAACTTTGTTTATGTAGGCTAACTTGTGTCTTCCTTCTTATTGCCTTCTGTGATTGAATCAAAAGGGTGAAAAGACACACGATTTCTGTGTTTGTCGGAGATGAAAGTGGAATGATTAATAGGATTGCTGGAGTTTTTGCAAGGAGAGGATACAACATCGAGTTCCTTGCAGTTGGTTTAAACAAGGATAAGGCACTTTTTACCATTGTTGTCTCTGGTACTGAAACAGTGCTCCAACAAGTTATAGAGCAATTATGAAAGCCTGTGAATGTTTGGAAGGTACAATGTTACCTCAAAACTCTTCATTTCTATGCTTGTCTTTGGCTTTGTAAGCATGATATTATGAATGATTATCTTCCCCTGAGGTGAGGAATGTGATTTGTTTCACTTTGAACATTTTATTCAATCACTTCTTTTCTGGTATGTATGTCCTGAAGCTGTTATCAATGGAGTTTTAAGTATCTCGATATTGTCCATTAGACTCATATACTCATCATTTGCCATTCGTTCTTGGATGAGTATGAATGAAGACCAAGTGATTATTTGGCGTTGCTTTTCTAAAAAAATGATAGTGATTCATGTTGATTGCTCAAACTAGTTCTTTTAATCTGATGGATAGGTTGAAGATATCTCGAATGAACCCCAGGTTGAACGTGAGCTAATGCTTGTAAAAGTGAAGGTGGGTCCTAAGTTCAGAGCTGAGGTCAATCCTCCTATGAGCCTATGACGTTTTAGAATGTTAATAATATTCCTTTTAAATTCTGTTCTTGTAATGTTTTTTCCCTTTGATTGCCAGGCTAACCTTGTCTAGTTTATTAGATCATGTGGTTAGTGGGTATCTCAGAACAATTACTGACTATTGAGGTAATGAATAGTAGAAATAACATTCCCATAAAGACCTAGCAATGTTAGAACACGAGCACGGCATCATAACATTAAAAATAATATAAAAACATATGAATTTATAAATGTCACAAAATCTATATAATATGAATTATGATTTGATACAATATAAAAATACATGTATATACAAATTGTCAGGTCTAGCATAATGTTAGCATAAGTTAAACGTAAGAAGTGTTCTTTTTTTTTTCTTTTTTCTTATGGTTTCTGGGAGAAATTATATGATTTTAATGTGAATAGATTATCTTGTTCGTGCTTTACAATTTTGGGTGCTTGCCAATATATAGGTTTTTGTGGTAGTGAATGTTGACTGAGAATAAAAAACTTCTAGTAGCCACAGTCTAGGACGTGTGACTGGCTAATTAAAGTACATAGGAACCAGTAAAATCGGCCTCCCCTTCCAGTTTCTGTTTGGAGTGATAACTTACCTTTTAGGAAACTTGGAAACATTCTTTAATTAGCAAATGATTGTTTCTATAGAGAAAGTCTCTTTCCTGAAGTTAGTCTAAGTTTATCCATTATGTTTGTGCAGATGCTTATTTTTAGAACCTTTTGAGCAATAATCCATAGGAAAAGATTTTTAAAATGTTGTATTGTAATTAAAAGCAAGATTGAACACATGAGATATTTCATAAGTTGGAGGGACTCGGTTGCATTCTTGAAATGTTAAATAATGTGGTGAACTCAGGTAACAGGAGATCAAAGAAATTGCTAGAACTGGAAAGGTAACGAGCTTTTCTTTAAGTTACTTGAAGAAAATATTCTACTTGCCACTTAATTAGTCTTCCACCTGTCAACTTTATTTATGAGTTAAAGGTTATTATGTTTATTCTCTATTTTCTGTTAGATTGCCCTTAGAAGGGAAAAAATGGGCTCATCCGCTCCATTCTGGCGATTTTCAGCAGCTTCATATCCCGACCTTCAAGAAACAGTGCCAAATAACGCTCTTGCACGGGCCACAGATAGATCAGTAGCTAGTGACGCTGATGCTTCTGGTGGGGTAAGCATTTCACTAAGCTTTCCATTTGATTTTCTATTGAAAATTTCAAATTGTATTTTCAGTTTCTTTGTATTTGGAAGATGCTGTGCCAAAGATTAGCCTAATGGAGACTATCCATCCATCATGCTTTTGTGACGGTAAGTTCTAAACATGGGTATAAATTCGAACTAGGGCTTGTAGATTATGAAAGCCTTTTGTTTTTCATTCATGATCCCATGGATTGAAATAATTAATGATTGATGTCTTTGTTCTGTATGATAAGTCTTAAAATTAGACCATAGCTCTACAGTATATGTGTTTTGTTGGTTATGTACACAAAAAAAAACCTATAGTTCAGGTGTTTTCATCAGCTAATGCAGGGAGATGTTTATCCAGTCGAGCCGTCTGATGATTTTGCGGTCAATCAAGTTCTCAATATGTCTCTTTATTTAAAATATTTTATTATATTCCTATAAGACTGTGTACTAAATATTTTCCCTTTATATATTCGTATAATATTTTAAAAAATTATTTAACACATTGTCTGTGAAATTTTTTAGATTCTAAGTTTAGAGTTTGACAAATATATTATAAAATATAAAATATAAATAAAAAATTAATTATATAAATAAACAAGACAATTATCACTACCGTGTATTAAATAATTGTCCTATATTATATTATGATGTAAGTTGATATGACATATCATATTTTATTTTGGTTAAAAAAGGGAAATGCATTTCTAATTACTCTTGGATCGAACTCTCGAAAGAGTGTCGACATTTTTCGAACAAAATCCATTTAACTGGACGTACGGACGGTTTAAATTTCGCCGCCACAACTACAAATGAACCCATGATGTCCTCATATACTTTTAGGCACCAGCCTTTCTTACATCCCGTCTCAAATTACTTTTCTACCCCATCCCATTTTCCCCTCAGCAAAATTTAAATTCCCTCAATAAACATTACATTTTAACTATGGGCATCAAATATGTACACATTGCAATTTCAACACATACATCAAAAATTGAATTTCAAAATATTTTTAAAAAAAATGCATGGCTGGTTTATTATTTTCATCTCATAATTTTCTTTTATAAACGATTGAGATAAGAGTTTTATTTTTAATATAAAAATTATTCAAAAATCTAATTTAAAATTGCTATATTATAAAATTTTAACATTTTACTTAAGATTTAACATTTCTCCTGTGATTGAAGAGAATTAATTTTTAAAATTTTAAATTTTTTGATACAATACTTAGAATTTTTATAGACCCTTCTCAATTCTTAAATAAGAGAATAATATATTTTTGCGCACTCAAACCCACGTTCTCTTATACTAATAACAATACCAATTGAACTAACAAAATCCATAACATTTTGGAGTTTAAAAATAAGAGATTTATTGTTGAAATATTAATATCAGAAAATAAAGCAACTATATATTTCACTTATAAATTAAATAATCTTCCCCATTATACTTGAGGGGGACCTGCACTGCCTTTTTAAACAGATTATTAATGTAGTAATATATTTTTATATCTATTAATAAGTAATAATATATATTTAACTTTTAATTAGATTTTAACACATCCACTGAGTATAAAATACAATTATGTAATAAATATATTAATATAAATATAAAAAAATAAGACTTTGTTGAATGATAAAATATAAATATATATATATATATATTTAAAAAATTATAAAGGTTTGAGTTTAAATCTGATTATGTATATTTATATTTCAAATTTTCTATATAAAAATTATAAAGGAAATTTTCATATACATTAATAGAGAATTAAGCTTAAACAATAAAACTAAAGCAAGATGGGGGGTAACCCAGTAATTGCACAAGAAACCATGTTTTGTTAAGAAATAATAAAATGAAACTGACATCAAAATATCATCATTAAACTATTATCTTTATTTATTTATTGTGAAAGAAATAATTATCTGTATTCACACACACATATATATAAGAATGTATTTTCCCCCATCCCAAGATCCAACAAATGCCTAGATTTGAGCACACAATTTCTATAGTGATGGGTTTTATGCTAAGAAAGAGCTTGAGCTGCTTGCAAGAGCTTTCATGTTTGTTCATGGATTTAGCTTCAATTCTAATGTCAGCTGTTAGATTCTCAAGCTTGCAGCTGTCTCGCCATCGTCAACCTTCTGCAAATCATCATCATCACTACAGGAGATACCATCATCCTATGTCTCCAATGGCTGTTCCAACATGAAATTATCATTTATTTATTGTCCTTCTTGTTTGTTTTTTGTTTGGCTGCATTTGAAGTTCATCATCCATGGTTTTTTCTCTCTCTCTGGTTAGTATTATTTATCACTTTTTTTTTTCAATAATATTATTCTCAGTTTGTATTTTTTTTTATTTTTAAATTGTGATATTTATAGAGATTGAAATTTAGATGAGTTATATCTATGATTCTTTATGCATTATAGTTTTTCCTTTTTTTCCCTCCTAATTTTATCTGATTAACTATCTATTATTTTAGATTATTTAGTTCATATAATTCTAGGCAACAATTATTTACTTTACATTTTCTCAAATATATTATTTCAGAATTTGAAATTTAAAAGTAAAATTCGATTAATAATGAATCAAATTTAAAATTTAAAATCAAAATTCTTAAAATTTAAATTCCACGATAACTATGAAATAAAAATATATTTAAATCTTTTTGAAAAGGTGCATTAATTAAAAAGAATTTCAAGATAAAAGAAAATCAATAGAGATATCAGATTAGTAAAGAAAAAATTATAAGAGTTTGAGGGAATATTGTAACAATGTAATGGTAATGATAATTTCTAATGATCATACTTGGAAATCATCGTATCTAATTTTGAGCTCTTTCCACACAATCACGATGTTAATTGTAGGAGAGTGAATATAAAATGAAAATTGATCCTTCTACCTAATTAATTGAGGTTAGTACTTTTAATATTTTGTCTCAAAACCCTTTGTTTATCTTATCCTTCCACTCATGATAAATATTGTTTTTCAAATTGAGAATCACATATTGCTAACTAATTTATCTAACCAAATTTCAGCTTTACTATTTTATTTGATTTTGATATATATTTTCTCTAGGTATAATTAAGTGCAAAACTGTTATAAATCTTGAAATTTTCAATCTTTAAACTAAAACTGTTTTTTTTTTTTTCTTCATTTACCTTCCTAGAAAAGGAAATGCAAGTGATAAGTTAGGGATGGAAAATTTTAAAGTATAATAATTTAAAGTGATTTTAAAGCATTTACTATTTAGAGTAAGATTATATTACAAATATTTGATACTTTGATGATGTATTTTTCTATGCGTTAGTTAATATTTGATGTATCGATTATATATAAAGAAAGTTGAGTGAGTTAAATTTTTGTATGTTTTAATCTTGTTAATACTTTATCGTTGTATTCTGAATCGATTCACTCTCAAGTTTTATTAATTTAAAGTAATATGTTGAAATAGATTTATTTTATACACAAATAAAGGATAGAAGCAAATAAAATGTAGTTGATCTTGCAAACATACATATGCGTATATATTTTTTGAGTTTGCAATTAAAAGTATATGTTTGGACTTACAATTGAATGTTTTGCTCAGTGCTTCACCTTCGACAAGTTAGTGTTGCATTTTTAACTTCCAAAAACTCCGTTTGATCTTTTCTCACGGGGTGACATCATTCATGCTTATGTTTCCTTTGAGAACACAACATTTCTATATGCAGAAAATGTTGCACACACGTAAGTTAAATAAACAATAATGTAAAATATTTATTTAAATTATAAAATCAAATTAGAACAATATAAATATATATATATATATACATATAATACGAAAAATACAAAAATAAAGACTGGATCGAAATATAAATTTTATACTCATAGGTAGGTAGGAAAAATGAAGCCAATACCATTCGTAAATTAAGGAGTTTGTATTTGTAAGCCTAGAAAGGCCTGACCAGCCTGAACATTTTGCATCGCTCACGTGCGCCTCTAACCCTAGCGGGTTTTAGATTTGCACACCCTTGCACACAAGAAAAAATATTAATTTAGTCATTTAACAATCATTAAGTTGGTTCATATATATAAACATATTCCACACTTTGGTATTTAATCAATATGGGACTAAACTTTTCATTTTCCTCAACATAATTCACAAATGACTTACTTTAAGCATCAATTTTTCATTTATCACTCAATTATTTTGAGCATATGATATACCGTTGTAAAGGTCTTATGAAGTAGGATATAAAATCATAATTTTATGATTCAAATCTACACATTTACTAATTGATGCCTCAAAATTTCCAAAAATCATTTTTTTTTCAACACTAAAAAAAAATTAAATGAATTTGATTTAAAAATTTATGATGGTGTCTTCTAATGTAGGTATAAAGTAAGTTGGTCTTTCAATTCTTTACGCAATTTGGTCTTTCAATTCTTTACGCAATCAATCGTTTGACAATTGGACTTAATCAATCGTTTGCCAAGATGAATCTTATGGTTCAATTCAATGCACTAAATAGTAGATTCATTATGAACAAAATAATTTGACAAAGTTCAAAGGGATTTTTTTTTTCAATCCTCGCTAAGACCTCCGTTTAACCATTGTATAAATGGACCCATCAAGAATCTCCCTCCGTCAATTCCACCTCCCCGACGTCGACGACTTCCTAAAATGGGCAAGCGACGACAAAGTTACTCGTTATCTCAGATGGAACACCATCACTTCCAGGGAAGAGGCCTTGTCGTATCTCCAGAAAGTTGCTATACCCCAAACTTATCGTCGCTCCATTTGTTTAGACGATCGTTCCATCGGATACGTTTCGATCAAGCCAGGATCCGGCAATGATAAAAGCAGAGCTCGCCTTGGGTATGCAGTGAGTGCAGAGTACTGGGGACAAGGGATTGCTACAGCTGCGTTGAAGATGGCGGTTGCTAATGCTTTCACAGAGTTCCAAGGCCTCGTAAGGGTTGAAGCTTTGGTAGAGGTAGAAAACGTAGGGTCTCAAAGGGTGTTGGAGAAGGTTGGGTTCTTTAAAGAAGGCCTGCTAAGGAAGTATGGGTTTTGTAAAGGTGAAATCAGAGACATGATTGTCTATAGCTTCTTATCCACAGATATGATCAAGTGATGTTTATAGGCTTTCATAATTTTTTTGTGTTTTTTTTATATTATCATATTTTGTATCATATCATGTTTTATTTAATTTTTTCAAATCATATTTATTAAATCTCCAAACCTATTTGAGTTTGGGAAAAAAATCGAATATGATTTAATTATTAAAAGGTTATGTTGAAGCTCCACTTGTTTTTTAATGGCGTGTCGTAATTTAATTATTATGCACGATAGATGCATTAAATGTTAATTTAATAATTATTGATAGTAAAGTTGCATAAGTGATTTTAAGTAAAAAAAAATGTAAAAGATAAAAATAGGAGTGATGGTTGTTTTCACCGAAATAAGCATTAAAAAATTAAAGGGTGTCCAAACAGCAAAGTCTATTAACCTTATAGAAGCAGAAATCTATATGTGCATAAATGGATCAACTTGTGATATAATCACAATTACATAACATATCTTTATCTACATTTAAGACTTAAAGGAAGCTTTACTTACATCTTGCCCATGGTGTAATCCATTGCATCTACTAGGAAATCTGCAACAAGAAATCATGAATGAACAGATAAATGAATATTGTCACTATCTATGATAAAAGAAAACATTCAAGTTAAAGAGGATCAACTGACCTGCATCTTCTTTAGTAAAGCAGAGCGGAGGGGTCATTCTGAACACATTTCCATAAAATCCCCCTTTTCCGACCAACACTCCGATTTCTATGATACGAAAATAGGGTTCATTAGTGACATATGAAGTAAGTATATTCCATGCCTGGATAAATGTGGCGATTGGATGTAACCTAACCTTTCAGCTGTTCCATTATATGAAGAGTTTCAAGCTTTGCAGGAGTTTTGAGCTTGTGATCAGTGACAAGTTCAACTCCAAGCATCAATCCTCTTCCTCTAACATCCCCAATAACTGCAAACATCCATACATAGCACAATCAGCAATGCAAGTTATAGAGGATGTCAAATGTAAAATAAACAGGAGGAAGGACCGACAAAGTATGCTTACGATCATATTTATCTTTTAATGCAGTTAGCCTCTCCTTCAAATGAGATCCCACAACATGTGCATTCTCCTGAAGCTTTTCTTTTTCGATCACTTTCAGGACAGCTAACCCTGCAGCAGTACATACAGGATTCCCACCAAAGGTATTGAAGTAACTTCTGCGGGTCAAGACCTCTGCAATTCCAGGGGTGGTTACCACGGCACCGAGAGGGATGCCATTTCCAATGCCCTGTCCATGTAATTAAAGAAACATGTCAACGCACAAAAGCTAGCTGCAACTGAATGAATAAGCTGTGTGTAGATCAGGTTCTTAAGACAAGGCTAACCTGTAGTGTATGATGCTAATTACCTACTCTCTAACTCTTGAAGTGAAAATAGGTGATAGTGAGGGTTTGAATTTTTATCTCAATCATCATTCAATATGTTGTACTAAAATGTTAGCAACAGCAACGCATGTGATTTTATATCTATTATACCACACAGTAAGCAAATTAACCTTTGCCATTGTTACTATATCGGGAACAACTCCATGGTTCTCAAATCCCCAGAAATGGCTCCCTGTGCGAGCAAACCCAGCCTGAACCTCATCAGCTATGCAAAGGCCTCCAGCTTTCTTTATGGTGCTATAAACAGCAGGCATGTAACCTGGGGCCAATTCTATAATTCCACCAACACCCTGTCAATGAAAACATAAAAGGAATGTTTAGGTGATGCTGTCTTCACAATGACGTCATGAGAAGTTGATAAAAAGGAAATGAAAGATTGAAGAAGAAAATGAATATTGGTGATTACCTGTATGGCTTCAGAAATGAAACCAGCGATGTTTCCAGAAGTTCCAAACTGAATAAGATCTTGGACATCTTTTGCATATTTCTCCCCTTCAGAACCAAATACGCCTCGGTATGGATCTGGGTTTATGGCATGATGAACTCCACTCTGATGAAGATGCTTATGAGTTAGGCATAATTTTGCTTAATCATGCAATGCAATAGTACATATTTTTTACACACACAACTTTGGGTAAATCCATTTACAAGAAGTTCGCTGAAAAGTTTAAACAGAGAGTAGATTGTTTCCACGCAATTGAAATTAATTTAAACCAAAATGAAAAAGAAGCATGCCTTTAACTCTTTATATTCTTTCCAAAAGATTAATACTTATATTGTTTTAGCATTTCAGGTGCTCAGTAAATGCTCTCCTCAAAACATGAGAACAATAATGGACAAGTTAAGTTTCTTTAGTAACTAAGGCAACATTGGATGCAATTTGATTTACAATGTTCACGCCATAGCAAATTATTGTTGGGTCACAAACCAATAATAAGATAAGATCCACAGAACATCAGAAGGTCATAATCATCACCTAGGTACCTTAGTCGTTTCATGTTAAACTATTCAATACTTAAATGATGTACAAGACACGAATATGGCAGCATGAAAATTTCAAGAATATACAAGAGAAATACCTGGATAACATTGAACTTCCAGTTACTTTGGGCAGTGGCTCCCATAGTTCCTGCTGCATTCCCATGATACGCGTTCCTCAATGATATTATGTCATGGCATCCAGTATATAATCTCGCTATCATCATTGCTAACTCGTTTGCTTCTGTCCCTGAATTTGTAAAGAATACAACCTGCACAGCCACGTAAAACAGAAACACAAATTAATATGCAAAAAGAAGAAGATAGGGAGATCAATTTAAATCCAAAATGTAAATCACAATTATTATAATAAAAGGCAAAGAAAAATGAAACATCCCCAATATCATGTAATATACCCGAACTTAATAGAAAATTAATCATCTTCAGAGAGAACTGTTTGAACTATATGGCCAGAGATCGGATAGATAGAGAGAGTAATGAATGACCTTGAGATTGCCGGGTAACTTATTGGCAAGGGCCTCAGCGAAATCAGCGATGGCATTGTTGAGGTAAAGGATAGTGGAGTGTTGTAAGCGCTTGGTTTGGCTGACGATTGCGTCGACCACATCAGGATGACAGTGGCCGCAACTCACCGCAGCAATCCCTTCAAATGCGTCTAGGTACCTTCGTCCGTTCTCATCGAACAAATACTGCATCCTCCCATCCACTACGTTCAACTGCCCAAAAAAAATTAAATAAATGAAAAACAATCAGCCAGATTTACTTCATAAAATCCAATGAATCTATGAAGCAGCCAAACAGATCAGTGAATAATATTTAGTAATTTCTTCTAATTCGTCTTTTTTGCCTTGTTATATCTTTAATTGATAAAAGTTTTACATTAAAATAAATGAAAAACGTGATTTGAAAAGGATAAACACGTCACTATCGATTCGAAAGAGCAGTTCAATTCTACTCAAAGAGAGAGAGAGAGAGAGAGAGAGAGTTCAATGATTTACGCTACACTTAAATAGTATTAGTACAACCAATGTCAAGTTTATTGTTTCTGAATTTTTATTTAAAAGAAGAATGAATTGAGTTTCTTTTGAATCTGAAATTAAACTCGACGGATGGCGTGTTAAAATAAAACTCACGGGTTTCTGGTAAAAGTAAAACATGGAAGGGCTGAGATACTCCTTGCGTTTGGAAAGGATGTCAACGGCGGAATGACCGGTGTAAGGAGGCGGAGAGTAATCAAAGGGAGGCAATTTAGGAACAGAATCGACATTGTTTTTATCAAGCTCAGCTTTGTGAGCCACCAGAGAGAAGCAGCGTCGTCGACCAAATTGCCCCCGTTGCAGAGAATATTTAGTTTCCAATAACACCCTCCTCCATGAACTATTAAAACCGTGCACCATTATTTTTTGGATCTCTTTCTGGTTTTTATTTTCTGGAAAGAGAAGAGAAGTTCCTAAAATGTAGGACTGTGTTCGGTGGCGGTATGCAATGTTAAAGGAGAGAAACGAGGAAGATAGTGTTTTTATGGAAGGGAAGAATTGAGAGGGAAAACAGTTTAATAGGGAAGGGCGAGTGTCTGCTGACGTGTACTTATTGTTCTGTTAGTTTGTCAAATCAAAATGCCTCTTCTTTTACCGTGAAATTACATTTCTTTCATTGGCTTAATATTAGCCGTCCGCTTAAATAATGCCTTTGGAGAACATAAGTGATCCTTCATGTCCCTCATATTCCCTAAACCATTTTACAATCGTACGGATGGTTGAGAATTGAGATGATCAGGTGAGATCGGTTTCTATCGGTTGAATTAAAAATTAAAAAAATTCGATTTAATTTATTTATATTAATTTTTGTCTAATCAAATTAATATTAATTTTTAGATTAATACCTTAATCAATTTATTTGATTCACTTTAAAATTTATTGACTAATCCTCATAGTATTTATAATTTTTATTTTCAACAAGATGCTCTTTACGATTTGAAATTAATAATTTATTCAAATTTTAAGTAAAAAAAGAAAATAATATCATTAGTCAAATTATGTTTTTTATTCTTATATTATATTTAATTTAAATATTTAATATTATACTTTAATTTAATATAAACAATTCTTCATCTTCCCACCACTAATAATAATATTATTAATGTTATGCTCTATCAAAATCACTACACCTTTAAAAATTTTGTTAATCAACTAATGTTTATCTTTATAGATTTATTTTTCATTAATTTATCGTTTAATAAAAATCCAATTCAATCTCATAATTTGGATTTTTTTTAAAAACCACACTAGTTGGTTAACAAATTTTTTTAATGGTGTTAGTGATTTGAGCTAAGGCATAATATTAAGTAAAAATATTTAATACATTGACAATTGAATTCATAAGTAGGATTAGGCAGTTGACAAGTGTCATATAGAAATATAGTAAAATATTTAAAAGAAAAGATACGTGACAATTTTTTAAAGTTGTGAAATAATAAAAATATTTTACCAGTATATCAAATACTAACCCTAATATTAATAATATTAAATAGTCAAATTATATAAAATTGAATTATATAGACCAAATCCTCAATATAGAAACAAAAACAAAAATTAAACTTAATTTTGCTTGGGTTCATTCACTTTATATACATAAAAATAATCTAAATTAAGAAATTGTCATTATTGCAATGCAATTAAATTAATATCAAGGTAGTGTTTAGAAACCCATCTATTAATTAAATTTGGATGTAATTGAAATATTGTAATTGATAGGTCCATCGATTTGAGTGTAATTGAAGCATCCCAATTATACTTTCCAATTTTTAGAGGGATGGTGAGATTTGGAGTAATCACAAGGTAATTATACTCAAATCTAATTTTAAAAAATATTTTTTATACATGTTATAAAAATTATATTATAAGCATGAATATGTATGAGTGTTTGGGATGGTTATAAAAAAAATTCTTATATTATAAATCCTAAAAATATATTATAAAAATAATTTTTATATTTTATAAAGGTATAATGAAAAAGTTATATTATTTAAATCCTAAAAAATTCTAAAGTTATAAATAATTTACATGCTATAAAAGTTTTATAATATATTTATATATAAAAAAGTTTTGACTAAGTATGGGCATAACTTATTTATGTGTCCATGCTATATATTATAAAAAATAATATACTTATTCACAAAAAATGTTATAGTCTTTTTTATCATAATTAATTAATTATAAAATATAATTTCCTAAATTTATGGGAAAATATTTATTTATAAAAAATGTTATGAAAGTTTTGGATAATTTATTATTATTTTTTATAAAGATGATATATTATGAATTTTCTATTATTTTTTATTTAATTTGCATATTATAAAAAATGATTTAACCTAGCATACGTTTTCTCTAAATTTAAGTTTGTATAATTAAAACTATATATTATTTAGACTGTGAACTCAAATATTATAAGGTCAATATTAATTATATAAATAAAAAACGTTTTCTTGCACCATATCTAGGATATGGTACCATTTTAGAGGATGGTGCAAGACACAAACATTATAGATAACTCGTGAACTGTTTAATTTTAGACATTCAAGATTTCAAAATGTGGTTAAGAAGGAATTGTTGTCCTAAAATAACATTTCTAATATTAACAACATCACTTCTTTCGTATAACATAAAAATTAAGGTTGGATTGTATTAGCATGTTTGTATATTTTATAACTTCAATCATAGGAGAAATTGAGATGATCTATATTTTGGAGAGTACATAGAAGAATAAGATATTGATAATTTTAATGATGTGGATTGAAATCCAGATGATGATGAACTTAGTCAATGACCAACAAATGATTATAAAGAGCATATATTAAATATTAAAGAGGAGATAACTCAACAAAAATGCACTAAAATAATTAGATAAAATTGTATATGATGTTTATTTTTCTTACTATTTTTATTAGTAATCATATTATCAACTACTTTTTAAAACTAACATAATATATATGATGATTTGATTTTAATATTTGTTACTTGTTTAGAAATTATTTTTATCATACTAATAATTTTTTATAATAACCAATATTCTTAAAAATATGAATTATGCAACTGTGTAATTATTACAACTTGTATTACCAAACATAACTTAAGCAATTACAATATGATTACACTTTGTCAGCTAAATATGTCTAAAGAATTACAATTCTTTATATTGTAATTACTATCCTATTAGTTACATTTTCGTTTAATTACCTTGTGTTATCCAAATAAACTGAAATAGATATTAGGTGGAAGAGGAACTTAATGCTAATATTATACAAATTCAAAGTTTTGGAGGTTATTCCGTTTACCACATAAAGTAATCTAAATTCATGAATGAAATTCTAGCTTTACAACTCCCTTAAATACAAACAAATTGGTTTCCAACAGAAGTTTTTAGAATCATAATTCAGATACATGCTTTTTTAATATATAAATATATTGTTGGATTCAACTTAATTTAGGTTTTAGTATACGTAACTAGTTAAAGATAGTATTAATTTTAGAGTTAGTATTTCGTATTTTAGTAATACATATTTTTTAATTTCATAAATTAAATTTAAAAAAACTATCATGTATTATAATATACTTATCATCATCTTATTTCTATTTTTGAAGTTTAAAATTTTCATTTCTCTTTAACCTTAACTATTTTCAAGTTTTGGGTTAATGTCTTTTATCTTATAAAATAATTTAAATTCAGAAATTAAAACTCTTACAACATGATCAAATTACGTCAAGTTAAACCATAATTCATACATGTATTTTTAACCCATAAACATCGTTGAATCTAACTTAAGGCATTTGTTTAATACAAACAACACCAATCCGAGGGATGACTAAATTGTTCAGAAATTAAGCCATGATGATGACAACGATTGTGTGTGAGATTTCACACGTTAAATCTCCAATTGTTATTTAGGACAAAATAGGGTTTCAACATCAAAAGTATGTATCAGATGGCACCTTGTTTTAATGCTTTGCCTTGTAAGATTTCCATGTTTCTTTCTCCTCCTTACACCTGTTCAGGTTCAGCTTATTTGTTGGGTATGGAAACTTAAGTTTTTCTTTTCTTGTGGCCAAACGTATATAATTTGGTTTACTTTCTAAAAAATTCATGTTTTTATTAAGCTGTTGGTTGAAATAATAGTCGATAAAAACATAAATTTGAATTCTAAAAAAATGTGCTTATTAAATGAGCTTTATATATAGTCCAAAAAAATAGTTAAGGGGGAGATATGACCTTGCTCGTTTGAATAAATGGAAAAAAAAATTTTAACCCCTTTCATAAATAAAACATTAAATTTAAATATTTTTAATTCTTCATTAAAAAAATTGCATTTCTATCCTATAAAAATAATAATTTAATTTAAATATTTTAAGCTTTAAATGTTTCAAAATTTTACAATTTTATTTCTTAGTTTCGCCCCTACGTTAAACACTCTCAGTCCGATAAAAATGACTCTGAAATGTACTTTTTCTTTATTACTATGAATGTAGCATGCGTAGAGATGGGAGTTTTGTATTGGCATCTTTTGTAGAGAGTTAAAGCAAACAAGCTTTCCAATATATGCATGTGGACGACACTTAACACTTACTAAGAAAAGCAAAACATCCAAAGAAAGTGATGGGCGACGATAGTGATTGATTTTAAATCTATAATCATTATTTCAACCATGAGTTAGGGTTATAACCTAACTTTTCTTTTTTCTTTTTTAATATTATTTTCAATTCATCAAGTTGTATCATTTGAAGTCCATTAAGTTGGGATCTTTTTAATTTTCGAATCATGTAAGGTTTAATTTTAGGGTTAGGAATAAAATTCATAAGGGGTTAGCTTATAGAAATTAAACTTTAATGCCTCATTTGATTAGTACTAATGTAATAACACGATGAAAAAGTTTATTTGTTATATATGAATTATAATAGTTAGATATAAAATAAAAAATGATTAGTACAATTTTAATCTTGAAATTAGAATGATGAGTAAAAATTCTTGTAAAATATAAGGCATTAAAATAAACGAACACTTTTCCTTCTTCTTGCTAAAAATAAATCATGAGAATGGTTAAACATGACCCATTGAATCAGTTTATTGCTCTCATATACTAAAACATGCTTAAAAAATAATATTTCTACCAAACATAGCATAAATTCTAAATTATATATCTAAAATTTTAAGATCTTGAACTTTGAATCATACAACCTTAAATCCAAACCACTAATATTTATAGGGTCAAGTGAAAAACAGCTTAATGTCAAGAAAGATTTTAAGTTCGAGTTTTAGAAAAGCTTTCCCTAATTTAAGCATCCAACATGGTTCTATTTAAGATATAGTTAGGCCCAATGTGGCTACTAGATACCAAAATATCTTAGATAAATTTTTTTTTTAAATATACCATGCCCCTAAACACTTTAAATTTTCTTAAAATTTAAATTAATAAATGTAAAATTGCATTTTGACTCCCCTAAAAATGATAAAAGATTAATTTAATCCTTTAAAAATTATAAAAATATAGGCTATTAAAATGATAAAACTATATTTTTATTATTGTAAAAGTTAAAAATTAATTTCGACCCCTTAAAAAATTTTCTAACTTCACCCTTGTGTATCAAATACTAATATTTTATCTATATATGGCAAATGCTGGAACATGAAGCAAAAACAAGGCTTCCATATGCAAAGGAGCAAAGAATTAGAGAAGTAAACAACTGAAAATTTGGATACCAGAAACTTTTCTAATAACATTGCTTATGTATCGCACAATTTCTAACCAAATGAAGCTTCAAAATACGTATTTATCTTCTTCTTTTTTATAGGAGTTACAGCAATGCAAATAATAATTAAAAAGATTGGGTAAAATATATCCAGTGTTACTAAATTATTGGTAAGTTTATATTTTGACCATTTACCTTCAAAATGTTACAAAATGATCACTGAACTATTCAAAAGTTTACATTTAAGTCACTAAACTATTCAAAAAATTTATTTAAGTTATTGGTTGTTAAGGTTTTTTTTTTTTAAAGTCCAATTAGCGAGCTCCAAATAATGATATAATGATTGTTACAGTGTATTCAGGGGCGAAGCCAGAACAAATTTTTAGGGGGGCGAATGAAAATTTAATTTTTTATAGTGTATATCTTTATAATTTTAAAGGATTAAATCAAATTTTTATAATTTTAGGGGGGCCAAAGTAAAATTTTACCTTTACTAATTTAAAATTTTAAAAAAATTCAAGGGCCTAAATATAAATTTTCTATTTTAGAGGGGGCCAGGGCCGCTGCCAGCCCCCTTGTATCCGCCTCTGGGTGTATTAGTACCCATCAACGAGTAAAAAAATATACCTTAGATCCAAGTTGATCTAGCAGTCTATGTCGGAGATTAAAGAAGAAAATTGTTTAGATTTTGGTTCGTAGTTTCTTGACATTCAAACAAGGGTGAAGCCACACAAATTTTTTTGGGGGCTAGAATTAAGTTATATATTTTTATGATAGTAATCATGCAATTTCACCATTTTAATAGCCTATATCTTTAAATTTTTTAAAGGATTAAATCAAATTTTTATCACTATGGAGGGGCAAAGTGCAAATTTACCATTACTAATTTAAAATATTATAAATTATAAAAGAGCCAAATGAAAAATTTTCCATTTTAAGGGGTCTGGGACCCCTACCAATTCCCTGGCTCCAGCCCTGCATTCAAAGCTGATCCATGAAAAAAACTAATTTGTAGAAGAGAGGGTGAATGAGAGCTTTCGATTGGTGCAATTGATGCGAACAGAAAAAGCCATACTACAATAATTTTAACAACTTAGTGAATTAAATGAAAACTTTCAAATAATTCAGTGACAATTTGTAACATTTTGAAGTTGAGTGACCAAAACATAAACTTACCAATAATTTAATGACCTTGAGTGTAATACCCAAAAAAATATTAAACCAATCCAAGCCTTGGGATTTCATATTTCTCGTCCTTCTAAAGATTTACATCTAGTAGGGATGTATTGAATCTTTCATCCTTTCATTTAATTAATTGTTTCCTTTTATTCTTTTAATTGAAAGATTAATAGCTATTACACCTTTCTTACTCACTCAAATTCAAAATCTTACACCAAGTGTAAAATAATTGGGTTAAAATGTGGAATTTTATGATTGTTTAAAATATGAGTCGGGCTTGAGTTTCAACATTTAATATTTAAGTTTGATCGATTTTTTAATCATGTTATATATATATATAATAATATTATTATTATTATTATAACTTTTAGCTTATGTATTTTATATCATATAAAAACTAAATTTATAATAATATATAATGATATTAGGAAAATATTTGGTATACTGCTAGTGGAGTTTTTAAACTCCACAAATATAGTAAGGGAATTAACAAGTATCTTATAAGAGTATATAATTTTAAAAAATAATTAATTATATAAGATTAATATGTTTTTAGCTAGGAGACTTTCATATTATTAATACCTTGTATTTAAGTTCAAGTCCCATTATACGTAAATATTGTACAGGCCCAAATTTGCTCGTGCCCTATTAACAAATCAGAAACCCAAATACAAACCCAAAAAAATAAATAAATAAAAAGGGTCCAATAATTAACAGTCCAAGTTTACTGTTACAAGCCCAAATTACAAAATAGCCCAACAATTAAAAAACCCTAGAGCCCAAACAGCCCAAAACTAAACTAATTTTTCAGCAAAAAAAGGGCAGAAACCCTAGCTGCTAGCCGCCGTCGCTCCCCCTCGTGCCTCCACGTCAACACACCTGTACCTCCATACACCCAGCCCTTGCCCCGTACTTGCAGAGAAGACAAAACAAACACGCAACAGCACAGAGGCAGCAAGAACAGTAGCAAACAAAAAACGAAAGCAAGCAAAAAAGCAAAAAATTGTAATGAATTTCGGCTATAAAGAGCCACAAAAACATGAATGTTTTCTTTACAGATACATGGTCAATTAAAAAAGAATTTCAAAAAGGTGGTACTTTTATTCTTTGCCTGACTTTAGATTTTTTTGTTATTTCATATTGGTTTTTTTAAAAGAAATAAAATACAAAATAAAAAAGCCGAAATCTCACCTTTCTTGCGTTTGCGCCGCCGTGGGTGGCCGAGGTGGCCATCGGCGCCATCGCCGGCGACCGACGGTCGCCACAGTGGTCCGACAACTGGAGGATGGTCGGAGAAAGGAAGAGTGAGAGAGAGTTTTGAGAGAACTCTCAATTTTTTGGAAAAATGAAGGGAGAAGTGATTTTTTTTTTTTGATATTTATATAGAAGTCAAAACGGTGCCGTTTTGGACTTAATCATCAGTTGCCAAAACGACGTCATTTTGCTTATGACCAGAAACCCGACCCGTTTTCAAGCTAGGATCTACGTGTTTTTCCCTCAGAGGGATGTTTATGCAGTTAATCCTTCTACTTTTTCTACCCATTTCAATTTAATCCCTTTTGTTTTTTTCTTTTAATTTGGCCCGATAATTTCTCTTCTATTTCATTTTAGTCCCTATTGGAACTGTGTGTTTTGGAGGACAGGGATATTTCCCCATTTGGTCCCTCCTTGTTATTCGCATGTTGTAACTTGGTCCTTTACCTTATTTTTATTCCCGATTTTTGCCCAAAGTTTCGTTTAAACTTCAATTTAGTCCTTCAGGCATTTATTTTATTATAATTTAGGCCCAAAACCTCCTCTTAATTTCAATTCTACCCTTAATCTGTTTTGTATTATTTCAAACTGTCTAATTTATTTATTTATTTGTATAATTTCAATCTTTAATCAATTTTTTTATTAATGATTCATTTTTTTATTTACTTACATTCCTATCATTTCTTTTATTATTGTTTTTTAGTATTTCAAATTGGCTTTTTTTTTTCTTTATGGTGTATTCTTTATATATATATATTTATTTATTTATTTTTATACATATTTTTTATTCCATTTTATCTATTATTTTTTCACTTCCTTGTTTATTATTATATAATTGTTTATAATCTCTTATTTACGCAAAATTTCACTATTATCATCATTATATTATTTTAATTCTTCTTTGTCACTTATTTATTCCCTTTTTTGATACTTTCATATCTATTATTTTTATCATGCACATTCCATTTTCTATTATTATTATTATTATTATTATTATTATTATTTGTTTAATTAACATTAGATTTAATTGATTATTGCCTGTCGAAACCATTTTTTTGAAAACGGGAAATCGACTTTTGAAAACGAAAAGTTGGGAGTCGCCACCAATCGTTTTTAATAGGGTGTGATTGGATCACCTCAAAACTCGGTCGTTTTTAATAAATAAATAAATTTTCCAAAACGACGATTTTGGTCTGCGAAAATAGAAAACCGGTTCGGGAGTCAGTTACGTACGAGGAAGGATTAGCACCCCCGACACGCCCAAAATTGGTACTTAATCGATTAATTAATGTCTTAAATGTCAAAAATTAAAGATTTAGACTGAGTTCAAAATACGATCCTCCTTTTATTGGCTTTTAAAACATTTAGGTAAGTCAAATGTGTGTTAAAGACCATCTCACCTTGAGGTATTACATCCAGTACGTTAGGATACAATATTTTTGACCCTCAAATGTGATATTGCCTTTAAAACGTGCGTGTTTAGCTTTAAGAGGGTATTCAAATATTCAAAGCAGACAAAGAAAGCGAAACCCAGTACGTTAGGGCACGATCCTTTGAATTCTTTAAATACCGAACATTGCTTATGTTTTGAAAAATTTTGAGAGTGAACCGATAAAGGGATATTCTGATATTCAAAATAAACAAAGAAAGCGAGAAAAAAATAATAATAATTTAGTATAAAAAATCGATAAAAACTATGGTATATAAAAAGAATGAAATAATATAGTAGGTTTAAAAAACTTTAGCGAAAAATATATACATATAAAAATTATAAATAATAATAGTAAAATAATAGTAATAAACGGAAGGAAAAAAAAATATAATAAATAAAATATAATAAGTATAATAAACTATATTTAAAATTATTATGAAATATATATAAAAAGAAATAATACAGGGAAAAAATGATTATTAGCAAAAAATAATACAACCAAATACATATAATGACCATTTTTACTTTAAAAAATATATATATACGAAGCATATAACAAGTATAAAAATAAATAAATAATATAATAATGTGAAACATAACTCCAATTGATTAAATTAAATGGAAACAAAAAAAATAACGAAAATGATATACTAAGTATAATAAATAATAGTGAAAATAATACAATAAATAATAGGAAAATAACTTAAAAATAAATAAATAAAATAGCAACAATAGATTAATAATAATAGTACCCAAAAAATTTAATTTTGTGATAAAAGTGCTTAAAATAACAAAATAGGGCTTAATTGGAATCAAAACGGAAGTTCGGGGTAAAACACAAATAAAAGGGGAAAGGGGACCTCATCGAAGCGCGCGTGGAATAAGGGGGTTTAAAAATGTAATTTACCCAAATTCCTGAACCTAGCATTTAATATGGACCAAATTAAAAAACTGCACAAAATTGCTGGGTGAAATTCAAAAACAAAAGTGAAGCAGATTTGGGCAGCAAGAAAATGTACGGGGACCTGATGCACAAATTGACCCTTTAAGGGCAAAACACGTGGGCCCCACCACTTTAAAAACTATTGAATGGTTCTGCCATCTTTTAAAGACCCATTTTATTTTTTTATTTCTATTGTTTTTCAAACAAAAAGAAGCAGAATGCTTCTTCCTCCCTGCTCCCTCTCCATTTTTGCTAGGAATTCAACCTAACTTGTGCCTCCCTGAAGGATCATCGGTGCCACGCACCTCCACCCCACCGCCGGTCACGGATCAAGACCAAGTAAGCCCTCCTTTCTTTCTTTTTAAAATCAGTCTATAAACAAAATATAAAAAAGGAAAAAAAACACCAATCGAAAAAGTTACAGGAAGAAGAATGGAAAAAAAAAACAATCACCTTTCAATCTTTGGACCAGATTTTTGATTAACTCTCGATTTTCCCTCTATAATTTCTGCTAGTGTACTTGTATCATGAAAAAAAAACAAAAAAACCCCTCCTCTATACAAAATCATATCTCGGCTTTTATAGCAAATATTCACAACCCATTTTACACATTTTCAGTGCATGATTGAGTGCATCATCGATGTGGCATGGAGAAGTAGCACACGACGTGGAGGAAGCGCGAGACGTGCGGTGTTTAGAGACTGCTCTGGGTTGTGGCGGTGATGGGGTTTATTTTTGTTTTATTATTATTATCCTTTTTTTAGAAATTTGTTGGGGTTTGTATTTTAGATGTAAGTGGGTCTTGGGCCAGGTAAAATTAGGTCCAACAGCTGCCCCTCTTTGCTCATTATCGTGTAACGAAAATAAAGCAAAGACTTAGAAGAACCAATTTTGCTGGCCCCATCATGTCTTGACTTCTTTATTGTCTCTTTTCTTCAAGTAGCCTCGTTCTAACCCACTATATCCTTATTGCTTCCAGATGTTTTCATTGTTGTTTTGTAGAGATACGATCTGCTCCACTCTTGTTCATCGAAGATAAGATCTGGATTGGAATCTGCTCCATCGCCGGTACGTGGAGATAAGATTCTCCAAAATTCGATCTGCTCTACCACTTCTTCTCGAGAGCCAAGATCTGTAAATTTTAGCTGTTACCCTACTCCTGGGGTTAAGGCGAGTCTTCGACCTCTTTCTACCACTATTTGGTGAGCCTAGATCTCAAATTTTAGCTTTGTTACCCTCTTTGCTTGGGGTTAAAGCGAGTCTTCGACCGCTTCTACCACCTTGGCGCGAGCCCAGATCACAGTAAATTTTAGCTGCTGTTGCCTCTCTTGCTTGGGGTTAAGGCGAGTCTTCGACTCTGCTTCTACCGCTTGCTTGCGAGCCCAGGATCTGTAAATTTTAGCTGTTACCCTCTTTGCTTGGGAGTTAAGGCGAGTCTTGACTGCTGCTCTACCACCGCTTGGCGAGCCTAGATCTGTAAATTTTAGCTGTTACCCTACTGCTTGGGGTTAAGGCGAGTCTTGACTTTTTCTACCACTTGCTTGGCGAGCCCAGATCTGTAAATTTTAGCACTGTTACCCTCTACGCTTGGGGTTAAGCGAGTCTTCGACCTGCTCTACCACACCTTGGCGAGCCCAGATCAGAAATTTTAGCTGTTACCCTACTCTTGCTTAGGGAGTTAAAGCGAGTCTTGACCGACTTTCTCTACCACTTTGCTTGGCGAGCCAAGATCTGTAAATTTTAGCCTGTTACCCTACTGCTTAGGGGGTTAAGGCGAGTCTTCGACCTGCTCTACCACTGCTTGGCGAGCCAAGATCTTCAAATTTTAGCCTATTACCCTACTGTTTAGGGGGTTAAGGCAAGTCTTCGATCTGCTCTACTATTGTTTAGAGAGATAAGATCTGTACTTCAGCTTGTTACCCTATTGCTTAGGGGTTAAAGCTTGCAATCTTCCGCTTGTTACCCTCTTTGCTTGGGAGTTAAAGCCATTTGAAATTTTATCCAATATTGCTACGTTGTCCACTGGAGAATCCACCTGTAAAAGTGATTTCCTAGGGCCTATGCGAATGATTAGGATGCCATGATCAGAATGAATCAAATGCTCCCAACTAAATGTATTATGAATGTTTAGATGCAATATGTTATGCGAATGATCCATTTTAACGCTTGATTTGTCATTTTTCGTTCAACTAATAGCAGAGACCCTAGAGAGGTAGTCGGGCCCTTATCTCTCCTACTTTTCTAGCCCTTTAAGCCTGGTGAATTCTAAATAATTGTCCTGTTTCAGGTTCTTTTATTATTTAGAGACCTTTCAGAGTAATATGCAAAACTTCTTTTGTGAAAGTGTTATTAGTGCATGAATCATTATTTCAATAAAAATGCTCGAAAAAGACTATAATGATAGGTAGAACTGGAATTTATTCGAGTCAGAATTTGCGAAAGATGTATCAACAAAGAAAACAGTCATTGTTTAAGATATAAAAACAGATGAAAAGGAACAGGATAGGTGCCCCAGATTTCGCAGTTTGAGCTTCTCTGCACGAACTCCTCGAGGACCTTTTAAAACTTGGCACGGGCTTAAAGGATTTACAGCATTTTGTTGATGCCCCAAGATGTAACTTATCTCCTCGTTGTTGATTCAAGTGTAGTGAGACTGCCACTTGCCCCAGTTTGGATCAAAATTTGAATTGCCCTTTGCGGGTTTTCAACTCAAAACCCCTTTGGTCTCAAGGCGCCCTTTTACGGGTTTTCGCCTTGGCCTCTCCTTTTTTTTTTTTTTTTTGCAGGTTTTCACCTCAACTGCTTCAAGCAAAATATCTTTTGACAGAATCTGAATTTATTGGGTTAGGCAAGCTCTTGCCATCCATCTCTGCTAGTATCAATGCCCCTCCAGAGAAAGCCTTTTTTACCACATAGGGTCCTTCCCAATTTGGCATCCATTTTCCCCTGAAATCTTTTTGCATAGGGAGAATCTTTTTCAACACTAAGTCTCCCTCATGGAACACCCTAGGGCGAACTTTTTTGTTGTAAGCTCGCATCATTCTCCTCTGGTACATTTGACCATGACGAATAGCCTTCAGCCTCTTCTCTTCAATCAAGTTCAGTTGATCGTAACGAGATTGGATCCATTCTGCTTCATCTAGCTTCAACTCTGATAAAACTCGGAGAGAAGGGATTTCGACCTCAATAGGTAAAACTGCCTCCATCCCATAAACTAATGAGAAAGGTGTTGCCCCGGTAGAAGTTCTGACAGATGTCCGATAAGCATAAAGGGCAAATGGGAGCTTCTCATGCCAATCTTTGTAAGTCTCCGCCATCTTCCCCACAATCTTCTTGATATTCTTATTAGCTGCCTCAACCGCCCCATTCATTTTTAGGTGATATGGTGATGAGTTGTGATGTTTAATGTTGAACCAACTACAGACTTCTGCTATTGCGCTATTGTTCAGATTCAATACATTGTCGGATACGATTCTTTCTGGCATACCATAACGACATATGATCTCTTTCTTCAGAAACTTGCTGACCGCTGACTTTGTGACACTGGCGTACGAAGCAGCCTCTACCCATTTGGTAAAGTAGTCAATGACAACAAAAATAAATCGATGTCCATTGGAAGCCTTTGGCGAAATTGGCCCAATGACGTCCATGCCCCACATTGAGAATGGCCATGGGAAAGTCATAACATGGAGGGGTGAAGGAGGCACATGAATCTTGTCTCCATAAATTTGACACTTATGGCACTTTCTAGCGTAATTGATGCAATCTCCTTCCATTGTAGACCAGTAATATCCGAACCTCATGATTTGTCGAGCCATTGTGAAACCATTGGCATGTGTCCCACAGACACCATCGTGGACTTCCTCTAGAATTTTCTTTGCCTCAACAGCGTCAACACATCTTAACAACACCTGATCCTTTCTCTTTTTATATAGGACCTCACCGTCTAGGACATAGTCACTGGCTAACCTTCTCAATATTCTTTTATCATTTTCAGTTGCTTTATCTGGGTACGCACGGCTCTTCACATATTGTAAGATATCATGATACCAAGGATGATCATCTCTCTCTTTCTCTTCATCGACATTACAGCAGTGAGCTGGGGCCTCACAAATACTCATCTGAATTGGCTTCATATCCTCCTGTTTATTTACTTTGACCATGGAGGCTAGTGTAGCCAAGGCGTCAGCCATCTGATTCTCGTCTCGCGGGAGGTAATGAAAGGTAATATCATCAAACTCTTCAATTAACTCTAAGATTAACTTTCGGTAACTGATCAACTTGGGATCTCTCGTTTCCCACTCGCCTTTAAGCTGATAAATTACCAATGCAGAATCTCCATACACTTCTAATACTTTGATTTCGCGATCTATAGCTGCCAGAATTCCCATGATACATGCCTCGTATTCTGCCATGTTATTTGTGCAGTCAAAATCCAGCTTGCAAGTGAACGGATAATGATCTCCATTTGGGGATATCAATACTGCCCCAACTCCATTTCCAATGGCATTTGATGCTCCGTCAAATTTTAATTTCCAGGAATGATCTTCAGGCATGTCCCCTTCAGCGATTGCTACATACATCAGATCTTCATTAGGGAAATTGAAATTCAAAGGTTCATAGTCCTCCAAAGCTCTACTGGCTAGGAAATCTGCTGTTGCACTCCCCTTCACAGCTTTTTGGTTTACATAGACTATGTCAAATTCGGAGAGCAGAATCTGCCATCGGGCCATCCTTCCATTTAAAGCGGTCGACTCCATCATGTATTTGAGAGGGTCTAGCTTTGAGATTAGCCAAGTTGTATGGTATAACATGTATTGCCTCAACCTTCGTGTTGTCCAAACCAAAGCACAGCATAGCTTCTCAATTGGCGGATACCTCATTTCACACTCAGTGAATTTTTTACTGAGGTAATATATCGCTCTTTCTTTTCTCCCAGTCTCATCGTGTTGGCCGAGCACACACCCCATCGAATTATCAAATACTGTTAAGTACAGTATCAATGGTCTACCAGGGCTTGGTGGTGTTAGCACTGGGGGGCTGGACAAATATTGTTTAGCCTTTTCTAAGGTTTTTTGGCATTCATCATCCCATACCCGAGATTGTGCTTTTAAGAAGATGAAATATGGGGTCACACTTCTCCGTCGATTCATGAAATAAATCGTGCGATGTAGTTTAGTCTCCCCAAGAAACCTCGGACTTCTTTCTGAGTTCGTGGTGGAGGCAATTCCTGTATAGCCTTGACTTTATCAGGGTCAACTTCTATTCCCTTCTCACTGACTATGAAGCCAAGTAACTTTCCTGATCTAGCTCAGAGGTGCATTTTGACTGATTGAGCTTTATTGAAACTTTCTCAACCTCAGGAACAATTTTCTCAACACTCGCATGCTCTCTCTTGATTCGGGATTTTGCAATCATGTCATCAACGTAGACCTCAATTTCCCTGTACATCATGTCATGGAACAAGGTTACCATGGCTCTTTGGTACGTGGCTCCTGCATTCTTCAACCCGAAGGGAATCACCTTGTAGCAAAATGTTCCCCATAAAGTTATGAATGTGGTTTTTTCCATGTCCTCAGAATGCATCTTGATCTGATTGTACCCGGAAAACCCATCCATGAAGGAGAACAGTGCATAGCCTGCCGTATTATCCACTAGAGTGTCTATGTGAGGCAATGGAAAGTTATCCTTTGGGCTGGCCTTGTTTAAATCTCTGTAATCCACACGCATCCGCACTTTCCCATCTTTCTTAGGGACAGGGACGACGTTGGCCACCCATTCTGAATAATTGACCACCTGTAGGAATCCGGCATTAAACTGCTTCTTGACTTCTTCTTTTATTTTCATTGTTACATCGGGTCTCATTCTTCGGAGCTTCTGCTGAACTGGTTTTTACTCCTTTTTAGTAGGGACACGGTGTACTGCGATGTCAGTACTTAGACCAGGCATATCCTGGTATGACCATGCAAAGACGTCTTTGAATTCTTTCAACTGCTTAATGAGGTTCTGTCTTGTTTTCTCGTTAACACAAGTGCCAATTTTAACTTCTCTCCCCTCTTCCAGAGCCACAATCTCAGTAGTCTCTTTGTGTGGCAGGATCTGTTCCTCTTCTCGCTCCACCATCCTTAACAAATCGGGAAATAAACCACAATCCTTATCCTCTTCAAAATCTTGAAATCCCTCAAAGCACATGTCTCGCTCAAAAGGGGATTCCGGGCTCGTATCAGCATTACTCATGACGTTGACATTTGAGGACCTATTACGTGTGCAAGAAAATACCCAAAGAAAACAAAATGAATAATCGTTTTGTATGATATGATCGTGTATGGAATAAAAGAAGGAAAAAATAGTTGCTCAAGCTGAAATATGAAAATGCATTTTTACTGAAAATAATGTTTGAACATGAGCCTATTTCACAAAAGATTCTTATTGTCCCTAGGCTAGAAGACAACAAGTGGGTTTTGAATATTACTCTGTGTTATCTCTAAAGATTACAGGAATTTCTTCTACAGTCCAGTTATTCAAAACACTCCCAGGCTCATACGGGCAAATGCCTGATAAATTCCTTTCTATTACTTCCTCTTCAAATGTGGCGTTGATGCTCCAAATTCCCATCACATCCTCGACCATTCCTTCTTTTATCCTCTCCTGTGTAGAATGAATAAACCCTCCAGATACAAATGTTTGGGAAATGTGGGAGAAGCTCATCGGTTCCCACCTAACTTCTGTCCCACTCAATCTCGCTCTCCGCTGTTCTTGTTTCCTTTCGAACTCCTTCTTCACTTAGCTTGTATCTGGCCTGAATCCTGAACCGAAGCGATCCCACTTGCCAACCAAGACTGGTACTCTAACTTGTCCACGGAGGTGCTTCCCGAGTCCTCTGCCAGGTAACGCCCCTTTCCCAACTGTCAACTGCAGGCTCATTTTTGTTGCCCCCGATATCTTAGGTATCAGAATTTTACTTCCTTCAGCTATAAACGTTGCATTTACAAACTCTAACGATCGAAATGAACATTCAACCGCTTCATTGTCATTCTCTATGTAAGGTGCATCACTGGTAACTGACGCAATAATGTCCTCCTCCGCATTTATTGTTATTAGCCGACCCTCAGTAACCATCTTTAGCTTCTGGTGCAGCGTGGATGGCACTGCCCCAGCTGAGTGAATCCAATGTCTTCCTAATAGACAGTTATAGGAAGGCTTAAATCCATCACGAGGAAATCTACCTCGTACGCGTTTGGGCCAATCTGGAGAGGTATCTCTATCCTTCCCATCACTTTCCTTTCTGTGCCGTCAAACGCTCTCACTATGTTCTGACATGTCTTCATGTGAGAGCTGTCTAGAGGTAAACGGTTTAACATAGACCAAGGCAATACGTTTAATGCGGACCCATTATCGACTAGTACTCTAGGTAGTGTATACCCCTTGCAACGTGTAGTAATATGCAGAGCCTTTGTAGACCCCCTACCCCCTGGCGGTATCTCATCATCGCTGAAGGAGATGAAATTGTCAGCACTTATGTTGCCGACAAGACGATCCAATTTGTTAACCGAAATATCATCCGCAACATAGGTTTCGTTCAACACTTTCATCAATGCGTTGCGGTAGACCTCTGAATTTAACAGCAGAGCCAATACCGATATGCGATCCGGTTGTTGGTGTAATTGTTCCACAACACTATGCTCACTGTGTCTTAGGAACTTCAAGAACTCCTTGGCTTCATTTTCCTTTACTGGCTCATTAACCCGTGGTTCTGACCTCTCAACTTCTTGCTTGAGCATGACGGGCTTCCCTTTTACCGGTTCAGCTTCTGTGTTTAGCGTGTTAACCGAACTCTCCTTCTCTGGTACTATTATACTGCAGTTATAATTCCAAGGTACCCTATGGCCATCATTATAAGGGAAAGCTACTGGTTTCTGGATTATAACTCTTGGTGTAGCCCTTGCTTCAACTTCACTGATTTTTTGCCGTGAAATGATGACCACTGAGCGACTATCCACACAAACCTTCTCTATTAACTTCTCTTCAGCAGCACATACGTTCTCTTCTCCAGTAAGCTCAAAGAACTCTAACTCTTTATTGTCCATTAAGCTCTGGACTAAGGATCTAAATTTCTCGCAATTCTGGATTTCATGGCCCTTCTCGCCATGAAATTCGCAATAGTCCCTGATTTCTTGGGAGCTGCTCCTTGAGCTCTGTGTGACCAGCCCCACTTTCAGCATTCTCTTCCAAACTTCATTGAACGAAGTCTTTACTTCATCCACATTCAACTTAACCTTCCTCCCCACATTCTCGATTATTGTATTTACCCCACCATCAACATGGCTGGGTAATGGGTTATCTACCACAGGTGTGTCATCAAACTTCACAACACCCATGTTAATGAGCTTCTCGACCAACTTCTTAAACGAGAGACAATTTTCTATCGAATGCCCCACAGTCCCTGCATGGTATTCACACTGAGCATTTGCGTTATACCACTTGGGGTATATGGGTCAGAATATGCACGGTTTTAGATAGGATGGTGCTACAACATGTGCATCGAATAGGCTTTTGTACGACTCTCTTATATGTCACTGGGATAGGGTAAACCTGCACTCTCTCCGTATCTCTCCTGGTCTTTGGGCTCTTGCCTTGGTGGAGCTTGTTGGCTTGTGACTACCGTTCTCGATTGATTAACGGTGACAGGTTTTGAATAGCTTTGAGCTCACATTGTTTACCTCATTTTCTTTTTCTTGGAGTGACCTTCTCGTACTTTCTCCGTTTCTATCTTCTTCCCGCACCTTATTGCATTTTCTATCATTTCGCGGACATCACTATGTCTGCGAAACTCTTAGTTGCACTCCCCAACATATGATTAATGAAAGGTGCCTTTAAGGTATTAATAAACAACATAGTCGTTTCTTTCTCCAGCAGTGGTGGTTGGACTTGCGTAGTAACTTCCCTCCACCTCTGGGCGTATTTCCTGAAACTTTCACCTGACCTTTTCTCCATGTTCTGCAATGTAATCCTGTCAGGTGCTATATCGGTCACATGGCCATACTGTTTCATGAAGGCCTGCGCCAAATCCTTCCATGATTTGACTTGAGCACGGCTCAACTGATTATACCATTTGGTTGCGGCCCCAGTCAAACTATCCACGAAAACGATGAATCGAAGAAATGGTCATTGTTGACGTATCTCGTCATCCTCCGGCAGAACATTGTAATGTGAGCCTTAGGGCAGCTGGTTCCATTATATCTTTCAAATTCTGGCATTTTGAACTTTGGCGGGAGCACTAAGTCCGGGACCAAACTAAGTTCCTTTGCATCAACTCCGCTATAATGATCGACACTTTCTAGCTCCTTGAACTTCTCCTCTATCCATTTGCACCGATCTTGGTGCTTTGCTTTGAACTCCATCCTTACTTTTTCCCTTCAACCTCATCAAGTCGGGGATCGTGGGATTTGCCATATTGTCTCCGAGGATTAGAGCATGAGCCCGCCGGAAAGTTCAACGATCTTGAAGTGCCGCGCCTTGATACGAGGTTTAACATTAATGACACACCCTTGAGGCTGTGTTTGAATGTTTATCTTGGGGCAAAGCTTGTAGGAAAAGCGAGTCATCGTTGTCATTCCCAGTATCACCCATAGGGCCTTTTCCTTTGTCAGACCCTCCCTCAACAGCTGTGTCAGCTGGCTCATCATGTTGTTCTGTGACTCCAAAGATACTTTTCTCGGGACTCCAAAGATTTGATCCCTCATCTCTGCTTTGGATCCTAGCCACCGTTTCTTGCATCTCGAGCTTGTAGTTGCTCCTGCATCTCCTTTTGCATTTGTTCTAATTTCTCTAACCTCTGATCCATATCCCTTGTTTTCCTCCGTGTATAGTAGCGATGTTCCAAGGTAACTAGATAAATTATCACTAATTAATAGGATTTTTTTTGTGTATATGATGTTATGCGATGCAATGTAATGTAAATGCATGACATGAATGCAAAAAAGGAGACGTCGATTCGAATTCAATTTCATTTAGAAAACTTCACTGAAAAATAAAATCTTTTACATAAAATGAATTACATATACGGTCTTGCCCTAACACCCAAAGCTTTTACTTTCCTAAGAAGGCAGCCTAACTCTCGCCCCTGATCTGATTCTAACTCATATTTAACTCCTAGCACATTTGCTTGGACTGCCAAAGTCTGTAAATGATCAGCCACCTCTCGTATCTGAGTTATATTTTCGCCCATTAAGTAATCTCTATCTCAGACCTGATCCTGAGATCGGTGGAGTTGCTCCCCTAGTTGTTCATTATTTGCTTCCAATAATTCAATTTGATTCTCACACGATTCAAGTGTAGCTTCGAGTTCTTCTACTTTCCCTTCAAATTCTCGATCTTACTTAGACTAGCTCTTAATTCAATTCTTGAATTCTGACTCAGATATTATTGCTGTAGTGCCATTTCTAACTCTTCCACCCGAGCTCTTAATAACTGTTTTTCATTCTGGCTATCATCCAAGCTCTTTTTACAAGTGACTTCCCGAGCTTGAGCATCGTGGAACTGTCTCTCCCACCAATCAGCCCTAGCCTTTTCTTCTTGGATTTCTTGCCTCCACTGTTCAGGCATTTTACCCAAGCCAGCATTTCTCATTGACTTATACAGCTGCTTGTAATCAGTCTTCAAACTATCTAGGTCCAACTCAACCTCTCTCTTTCTCTTCTTCAAATTCTGAGCTTCGGATTTTTGCACATCAACATCCAGCTTTAGGTACACTTTTTCCTCTTCCAACTGCTCTATTTTCCTTTCTAACTCTGAAGTTTTCTTTTCGAAGTCTTGCTTTATGATTTCCAATTCGGAGGGGACCACTCGCAGATATTCCTCTATCGGTCGAGCTTCTTCTAAATTTGGCCTCGGGATATTATCGTTAACCCTTCTACTCCACCATTCGTTATATTCAGGAGTTACCATTGGATTCACAGCAACTCCCTTTATCCGGCAAGTTTGGTTCCAGGCATTATAAATCTCACGGCTTTTTTTCTTGTAGTCTTTTTCCCCATACGAAAACCCACTCTGAGCTAGCCCTTGCGTCATCGGTATAAATTGTCTTGATCTATATTGCCTCAATACCAGTAGAGGGGCGTATCCAACGGCTCCCCAAATCCCCAACAAAGGGACCCAATCAAAACTCCCACATCGGTAGAGAATCTCATCAGAAACCATCCAATGGGCCTTCCATTCGATATCCTCCTCTTGGAGATTTTGAAGTATCGCCATCCATTTTTCCTCTGTTATGTCATCTTTTCTCGATATGGTCACTATCTACTTCAAAGGTGAGTAATCTCCGAAAAAAGGTCGGTAAGAGGCTTTTTCTACCCTCCAAAAGTGGCTATGAAACCATACTAACAAGAGTTGTGCACACCCAATAAATCTGCCTTCACCTGACTTCCGACATACACTCAAAGATCTGAAAGTCTCCGCCAGGATTGCAGGAACTGGAGTGACTCCTTACCTAATCGGTCAAAGAGATCGTTCGCTTCATCTACATGCCTTAACGCCTTAGGGAAAATAACCAAACCATAAATGCTCAAGGCGAGGACATCAACTCTTTTCTTCATGTCAGGGTGAGTCTGGATCAGATCTCTCAAATTTTCCCAAGGGATGCACTTTCCACTACCTTTCTGCTCGACCCGAGCCTCAACCCACTGTTCACTCATCCCAGTGATGTTCATCAACCTCTTTACAAAGGTTGGGGTATTGACAGCTCTAGAATAAATCTTATCAACTTGAAACCTCGGACAACGAAGCAAGGTCAGATATTCCTCGGCGAAAGAGGTACTAGATCCACCCTTCCGAAAGTAAAACAACTGTAGGCAGAATTCCAAAATTGAGCCATGGCGCGGAACAAATACCTATCTACCTTAATATCGAGGAGATAAGGAATATCACCATAATTACAGTAGAGTAGCTGCTTCATCTCATCATCCCAGTGACTCCATAATTCTTTCAACTCCTGAAGATCGTTCTGAACCACACTAATGCGAGTAAAGTCCCATAACTCTGACGTGCACTCCTTTGTCAAACTGTCACCTTTCTCTAACTGTGCATTCTCCGACCATCTTTGGACAAACGCGTTGTCTTTCACTTTATCAAGGAATTCGTTCTTCATGGCAAAACTTTCTATTAGTAACCGAACCGTATATCGACACCTCTTTTTATGATGAAAATGATATGCAAACACTATTAAAGAAAGAAGGAAAAGCACAAGTCAGAATCATGCATAAGAATATAAATTAAAGCAATCAAGAAATTATCAAACGCCTATTCGGGAAACCACTAGGGCCAGGTGTAATTCTACCTAAGGCGGGTTCCTATAGCTCACTATATGTGGTTTAGTTCTAGAGTAAAGGTACCTGAGCCAGCGAATTCCTCGACCCTCGCCCATTATAGGTTCATATGGATCAAGTTCGGTTCAGGGGAATACATTTCCTTATGCCCATGCGGAGGTGAAAACCTCACGAAGACATAAGTACGGATGTATTCCGGAAGCGATCCCCTAGCCCATGCGGAGGTGAAAACCTCACGAAAGCATAGTTTCACACTCCCACTTAAAAGGTGCGACCACGACGGTCATGCAATATGATACAAGAATATATCGAAAGACTCGACAAATAAAATAAAACCCACATGATAAAATCTGACAAAAACACAGAAAATGCATGAGAGGATCGTAGATTTAAAAACCAAATTTCCCATTTTGACAAGAAGACAGAAAATAATCAATTTACAGCTCGACTCTCTGTAGATTCCCCAGTGGAGTCGCCAAGCTGTCGAAACCATTTTTTTGAAAACGGGAAATCGACTTTTGAAAACGAAAAGTTGGGAGTCGCCACCAATCGTTTTTAATAGGGTGTGATTGGATCACCTCAAAACTCGGTCGTTTTTAATAAATAAATAAATTTTCCAAAACGACGATTTTGGTCTGCGAAAATAGAAAACCGGTTCGGGAGTCAGTTACGTACGAGGAAGGATTAGCACCCCCGACACGCCCAAAATTGGTACTTAATCGATTAATTAATGTCTTAAATGTCAAAAATTAAAGATTTAGACTGAGTTCAAAATACGATCCTCCTTTTATTGGCTTTTAAAACATTTAGGTAAGTCAAATGTGTGTTAAAGACCATCTCACCTTGAGGTATTACATCCAAAGACGTTAGGATACAATATTTTTGACCTCAAATGTGATATTGCCCTTAAAACGCGTGCGTGTTTAGCTTTAAGAGGGTATTCAAATATTCAAAGCGGACAAAGAAAGCGAAACCAAAGACGTTAGGGCACGATCCTTTGAATTCTTTAAATCACAGAACATTGCTTATGTTTTGAAAAATTTTGAGAGTGAACCGATAAAGGGATATTCGATATTCAAAATAAACAAAGAAAGCGAAAAAAAATAATAATTTAGTATAAAAATCGATAAAAACTATGGTATATAAAAAGAATGAAATAATATAGTAGGTTTAAAAACTTTAGCGAAAAATATATACATATAAAAATTATAAATAATAATAGTAAAATAATAGTAATAAACGGAAGGAAAAAAAATATAATAAATAAAATATAATAAGTATAATAAACTATATTTAAAATTATTATGAAATATATATAAAAAGAAATAATACAGGGAAAAAATGATTATTAGCAAAAAATAATACAACCAAATACATATAATGACCATTTTTACTTTAAAAAATATATATATACGAAGCATATAACAAGTATAAAAATAAATAAATAATATAATAATGTGAAACATAACTCCAATTGATTAAATTAAATGGAAACAAAAAAAATAACGAAAATGATATACTAAGTATAATAAATAATAGTGAAAATAATACAATAAATAATAGGAAAATAACTTAAAAATAAATAAATAAAATAGCAACAATAGATTAATAATAATAGTACCCAAAAAAATTTAATTTTGTGATAAAAGTGCTTAAAATAACAAAATAGGGCTTAATTGGAATCAAAACGGAAGTTCGGGGTAAAACACAAATAAAAGGGAAAGGGGACCTCATCAAGCGCGCGTGGAATAAGGGGGTTTAAAAATGTAATTTACCCAAATTCCTGAACCTAGCATTTAATATGGACCAAATTAAAAAACTGCACAAAATTGCTGGGTGAAATTCAAAAACAAAAGTGAAGCAGATTTGGGCAGCAAGAAAATGTACGGGGACCTGATGCACAAATTGACCCTTTAAGGGCAAAACACGTGGGCCCCACCACTTTAAAAACTATTGAATGGTTCTGCCATCTTTTAAAGACCGATTTTATTTTTTTTATTTCTATTGTTTTTCAAACAAAAAGAAGCAGAATGCTTCTTCCTCCCTGCTCCCTCTCCATTTTTGCTAAGAATTCAACCTAACTTGTGCCTCCCTGAAGGATCATCGGTGCCACGCACCTCCACCCCACCGCCGGTCATGGATCAAGACCAAGTAAGCCCTCCTTTCTTTCTTTTTAAAATCAGTCTATAAACAAAATATAAAAAAGGAAAAAAAACACCAATCGAAAAAGTTACAGGAAGAAGAATGGAAAAAAAAAACAATCACCTTTCAATCTTTGGACCAGATTTTTGATTAACTCTCGATTTTCCCTCTATAATTTCTGCTAGTGTACTTGTATCATGAAAAAAAAACCAAAAAAACCCCTCCTCTATACAAAATCATATACTGGCTTTTATAGCAAATATTCACAACCCATTTTACACATTTTTAGGTACATGATTTAGTGCATCACTGATGTGGCATGGAGAAGTAGCACACGACGTGGAGGAAACGCGAGACGTGCGGTGTTTAGAGACTGCTCTGGTTTGTGGCAGCTGATGGGGTTTATTTTTGTTTTATTATTATTATCCTTTTTTTTTAGGGCTGTTGGGGTTTGTATTTTAGATGTAAGTGGGTCTTGGGCCAGGTAAAATTAGGTCCAACATTGCCATTGCTTATTTGTTGTCTCATTATTATAGATATATCGTCATTTTGCTTATTCGCGTTATCACTCTATTATTGTTCCAATCATGTCGCGAGCCGTGTTTAAATATTCATTTTTTACACTATAATCCAAATAAAATAAATATGCATAGTTTTAAACATTACATGTGTATTTATTCAAAAACTTTTGGAAATAAAGGCAATATTCCGTGTTTAGAGCTTCGAGAAATTGTATCCTAATTCACGGGGTTTAGATTCTCTCGTTGAACTCAAATAACCGAATATCCTTTTAAAATCAAAATACATAAGATTTTAAAATAAAAAAATAAAGGCAAGCTCATTCTCAAAGGTTCAAGGTGTTGTGTCCTAACTTACGGGATGTGACATTTTGCTACTTCGGGATGAGAAAGTCTTAAACGCACGTTTTGATTTATCCAAGCGATTCTAACTAAAAATAACATTAATAAAGAGGGATCGTATTTTAAATTCTTTTCGAGTTTTCAATTTTCGACATTAAGACATTAATTAATCAATTGGGTACCAATTTTGTGCGTTACGAGGGTGCTAATCCTTCCTCGCATGAAACCGACTCCCGAACTCGTTTTCTCGAATTTCATAGACCAAAACCGTTGGTTTTTAGTAAATCATTTTATTAAAACGATCAACCACAAAGTGACCCGATCACACCTCATAAAAAAAGATTGGTGACGACTCCATTTTCGTTTTTTAAATAAAAAGTTAATTTTAAAAAAATGGTTTCGACAAATATTATAAGTGAATTCTTTAAATATTCAGATTTTAAATCACATCATGCTTAAAATGTATCTTATTTTAATCTGAGTTTTTTTGAATTAAAATAATTTATATTATACTATATATAATTATACTCCTAAACTCTTTTAAAAGCAGATATTAATATACTCATCAAAGTTAAATGTGAAACCAATCAATTTTACCCAGCAACCTAATTAAGATTAGGACCCACTTTCTAATATCTTGTTACACTGGTATTTAAAGCCATGATAATGTTCTATTTGAAATCATATCACCAATATATTGTTCAGTGTTATGCTAATTTAATCTGTTTAATTTTAATGAATTTATTTTTTTATTTTTATATAAAAAAATCCACAAAATCTGTAATTTAATTTTCTAGTAAGATTCTTGTCTTCCAAGTGGAGGAGCAGGTTTCTTTAGTAACAACTGAAAATAAGGTAAAAAAAAAAATAAAAATACTGACTATAGTTGATTGATGGATTGGCCGAAATTTGCTGGTTGGCACCTGAAATGCTTTAATTACATTAAATTTTCAGATAATAAAATACCTTCAATGGCTTCACATGGCACAGCCTGTGCACAACCTCTGTTGCTTTACTTTTTTTGTGCTACGTTAATTAATTAGCCCCCCAAAAACACCAAAGAAAATAAAAAACTGGGTAATTAACAATCCTTCTACCATCACAAAATAAACAGTGCCCCTCAGAAAATGAAAGCTTTGGCCCTTTTTGAAAGTGGGGTGGAACCTGCAAAAGTTCTTAGTAGTATCATTACTCTCACTCCCATGCGGCCATTATCAACTTTTTCTTTTCCTTTCATTGCTTCAATCTTTTCAGGAGAAAGAAGGGATTTTTATAGCATCCTGAGATACAGAAAATGAAAAATATCGAAGTCCCAGAATTTAGTTTCTATTTTTGTAGTGTTTTGTTGATTTTGTTGGTGAATGATGGGTGTTGTGACTGGGGCTCCTCCATTCATGTTGGTCACAAGATAAGCCTTGCGGTGCCATTGGAATATAGTGATGGGTTCACTGGGAGAGCTTTCTTGATGGATGATGGTAATGGTCAGGTGGAACCAAATTTTAGAGTTGCATTGAGTGCTGAAGCTAATAAAGGGGGATATTCATGCTCCTTGGAAGTTTTTTTAGGGGATGTCAAAGTATGGAATTCTGGACATCACTCCCAGTTTTACACCATGGATACATGCGTGCTTGAGCTTACTGAAGATGGGGATTTACTGTTGAAGGGTGCCGAAGATCAAGTCGGATGGCGGACCGGCACTTCTGGACAAGGTGTGGAGGTAAAGCTTAAAATCTTGAGCTTTTTTTTTAAATACTCGTGTTTTGACAGTCATGTTTAATGAATATTCGAATTTGGATAGGAGTATATGGGCTTTAAGGAAAAACTGAATATACCCTTATTGGAATAATGGTCATGTACATTCTCACCAATGGCAAATTTAGGACTATTAATTGACTTTCCTATTTGAAAGGTTTTATGTTCATTGATAGAATAGTGAATATTGAAACATAATTTCTTGTGAAACAAGAAATAAACCCTAGAGATGTGAATGATAAAAAAGGAAAATCCTTTAATATGACAGGCATGAGCCCTGACCCATTGATTGCTTCGAACACTCTAAATCTCACTCGAGTTTAAGTAACATGGTCTAGAACTCTTAAAATGAACTTGCGTGGTGAAACTTAAGTGATTAATGTTTTTGTATTTCTGCTGCTGGTGCAGAGATTAAGAATCCTGAAGACAGGTAATCTCGTACTTGTGGATGTTTTCGACCAAATAAAATGGCAGAGTTTCAATTTCCCAACTGATGTAATGCTTTGGGGACAAAGACTAGACCTAGCCACTCGGTTAACTTCATATCCAAGAAACTCAACTTCATTCTACACATTTGAAATCCAACACAACAAGCTTGCTCTTCACCTCAATTCTGGTAAGTTGAAGTACTCTTACTGGGAATTTAAGCCTCCCAACAACACAAATATCTCATTCCTTGAATTGGGTTCTAAAGGGCTGGTGTTATTCAATGATGAACATAGAAAAATGGCGCAGATTCCATCGTGGTGGAGATCGGTTCAGGCCCTGAGCGTGAGGTTTTTAGCACTGGGAAATGAGACAGGGAATTTAGGACTATACTCTTACTCACCTAAAAAACAAAGTTTTGAAGCTTTATTTCAAGTTCTCAACTCCAAATGTGACTTTCCTTTAGCTTGTAAACCTTATGGGATATGTACATTCTCCAATGCTTGCTCTTGCATTCGGCTCGCAACTAAGGAAAAACACATGGTTTCTAATTGCAGCGAGGGAACATCAAGTTCAGCACAGTTTTGCAATGGTACTCAAGTGGAGATGCTTGAATTAAATGGTGTCAATACTGTACTAAGAGATGCTTCCACAAGGGTTATTGTTAGCAAGACAGCATGTGCAAATTTGTGCTTAGATGACTGTAAATGTGTTGCCGCGTTATATTCCTCTGGACACGGGGCTAAAATATTTCGAGAATGCTCGATTTTCAGGCTGGTTGCAGGCATTAAACAGGTTGAAACGGGAACCGGAACGAGTTATATGGTTAAGGTTCCAAAAGGAACACGATACGATCACAAGGAAACTAGTGTGGAAAAATGGGTGTTGATTGTGGTGGGAGTTGTTGATGGTTTAGTGATCATACTGGTTGTGGGAGGGCTTGCTTACCATTTGATTCAAAAAAGAAGAAACAACTTATAATGCGAATTTCTCAATGATAATTCCGGTTCTACAGTTTAATTCTTTCGTGTTAACAAAGACAAGAAAATACAAATTTGTATTTTTTTTTTTTTTTTTTTTGGATTTTGTTGATAGACAGAGTTCTCCAATTATACCCAAAACACTTGAGAGTTGTACCAATTATACCAGAACAGTGTAGAGGTGTTTATAGGTTGAGTTTGAGAGTTGTACCAATTATACCAGAACAGTGTAGAGGAGTTTATAGGTTGAGCTGTGGCTTAGATTTAGATTTTATTTGCTGAGTCTCATGTTGAGGTGTTTACGAGTCAGACTGTGCTTGTTGAGTTTTTATACAAAGATGTTATGAGTTGGATTGTAGCTATGATTTTACTTGCTGAGTTTTATACAGAGGTGTTCATCAAATAAATTCAAGGTTGAAAATTTCTTCTCGTATCTTAAACGTAGTACTCAACGTCGCCTGTCTGAATGGCCAACTTCTTGAAGCTGGTAAACAAATGCTAGCTATTATATGGACAAGTTCAATTATGGATGAAGTTCAAATCTAACAACAAATCCATGCAATTCAAAGCTCACCACCTATAAATATCGACACCCACCACCCCCCATAGCCACAATAGAAACCTTAAAGCTATCCAAATCAATCAAATTTAAAAGCGTACTTACGTACTTTTCATGGCTTGCCGCTTTAACTTGCTTCTTCACGCATTTCTTTGGATGGCTCTTGCAACCACTGTTTTTTCCTTATCTTCCAAATTTTATGACAAAGTTTGTTCCCAAGCGTTGACTGCCATCAAGAAAGTAGTTGAAGCTGCTGTCCACCGGGAACCGAGGATGGGAGCTTACTTACTTCGTTTGCATTTCCATGACTGCTTCGTCAATGTAAGCTCCTTCATTTCATACACTTTATATTAGTATCTATATTTTTTTCTAATTTCCATGCATTATAATGATCTTGCATCAATCCATTTGAAATAAGAAGGAACTTTTTTTATTATTTAAACGTGGATGTGCACTCTAACTTTATTCTACTTGCCGCAACATTTACAATACGTTTGGTTCAACTGTAATGGAATAGAGCTGTAATAAGTAATTCAACTGTTTGGTTGAATACACTTTATATTAGTATCTATATTTTTTTCTAATTTCCATGCATTGTAATGATCTTGAACTCTTCTTGTATTATAGGGTTGTGATGGTTTTTTTTTTTATATATATTCTAATTTGATTTTAAAAGCGAAAAAAGCGTTCGTGATAATCTGAATTCTATGAGAGTACTTGAAGTTGTAAATCAAATTAAGGCTAAAGTGGATAGAATTTATGGTCTTGATGGAATCCTTTATCTTGATAAAGGATCGTGTCCTATCGTCTTTGGATGTGATCTTTGTATTCATTTCATTATAATCATTGAAAAATAAACATAAGATTACTCTCTCTCTCAACTAATTGCGGGACTCTTTGTTAAAATATGAAAATGAATACCAAGTATTTTCTCATTTCCAAAGAAGAGATTGGCATATAAGAATCGATTTTTAAATTCCATTCGTTAGAATTGAATTGGTAAAATGGAAGTATCTTGATTTACAGTGCTGCGGGCAAGTTGCTATAGACTCTTAGGTAAATGTAATGAAATAATATTTGTTGTATTTTAAATTATGTTCCTAAAAATAAATACTTTGTAACAATTGAATTGGTAAAATGCAAGGAATACTCATTTCCAAGCTACCTTTTATAGTGTATTGAAATTATTTTTTGTCTCGATGATCAAATTCATTAATTAAAATTGAGATTTTGTTTTTGTCTATATTCTCATTGTATTGATTTCTCTTATTTAATTTGTGATTTTTATTTAGTTATTTAGATTTAGTTTTTTTTAATTTTTCATTGCACTAATTAATTATCTTACTCATTAAGCACATGCAGGTTTTTTTTTTTGAAATTTACCTATTCGAGGCAGATTGATACAAAATCAGTGAAGCCACTCGAGGTTTTTCCTTTGTAATCCATCACTGTCATACCAATCTACAAGCTAGGCCATAATCTAATGTTAATAGTCTCAAGCGCAAGGAAAGTTTAAACCCATGTGATGCCATAAGCACCCAACTTATCTAGTTGCTAGCCAGCGAGCAAAGCCACTTTGCACAACTATCAAGGCTCAACAACCTTGATTGGATGGAACTAAGCAACTTAGGTTGTAAGAATAATAAACCAACCATTAAGAAAACCATGAAGATTGGAGGGCATCTCGCTAGTTTGGTCAAACAAACAATCAACCACCATTCATTGAGAAATTCTTTGCGTAGCCTGTGCGCTAAATATAAGTACTTAGATACAACTCTTATTCCGAACATTTATACTTTTAATCTCTTATTAAGTTTCTAAACTTTACCCCTTGAGTTAAGTATTGAAGTGTATTTCAAAACACGAGCTTCAATATCCTCAATGTTTATATTTATCTTGTGAAATATCTAAACTCTAATCTTAATTTACTATTCTCAACCAGTTATCTCCGGGCTAAGTTTGCAACCATAAATCAATAACAAGCCAAATCCAAAAATCACGATTAGGTGTGAAGTTAAGAGATAAACATAAAATTTCGCCTTTCTTGTTTTTGGAATTCTTTGGCATTTCAACACTACTATTCCACATAATCTAGCATTTCTTTAAATACTTTTATTTTTATTTTTTTTAATGATTACAATGAAATGAATCAAACGATATGAGGCACATAATCTATTATTACTTTTATGTGCTTTAATTTCCGCAACAATTAATACAATAATTAACAACAAAACGGTGATATTTGATTAATTGGACTGTCAATAAATATCATAGTATATTCATTAATTCACCTTCCTACAGTTGACACGAATTTGTCCTTGCTTTCCAGTCAAAAAGCTTGATGTTGCTCATCCTAATCATAGACTTGCTGAAATCAACCCAGAAAACATTAGGATTCCTACTGTAAGTCTCTACAAGTTTATTAGTCGACCCACCACTGAAAAGTGCTTGATCAGAGGTGAGTAGTCCCTTTTCCTTCACCAGGTTCTTGAAGTATGCGGTGTCAAAGCGTGCAGGGGTTGGGTCAAAAGGAGCGAGGTTGGTGTTCCCTCCGGTGCCTGGGCAAGTTGCTCTACGCTCTTTGGCAAAAGCAGGATCAATATCGGTAGCATTGTAAATCCTGTTCCTAAAGATAACGCATTGTGACAATCAGATGGTGTGTCCACCGGAGAGAGCTACAAGATCTTTCTTGTTCAAGCCCTGGTTCTTGAAGTTGTTGACCAACGCAGGGAGATCCATTGATGCTGAAGGAAGCACGCTGTCTGCTAATGTCCTGCTAGCTGTGGTCGAGTCTCTTCTACCCAAACGAACCTTCCATGTTGGACCTCTGAGCTACAACAATTTAGTTTTCATTTAGAAATGACTTTCTAGGCGTATGAACTGATAAGTATATTAGACAATAAAAAAATCAAAGTATTGAATATTACCGCAACTACCGAATCTCGAGCAGCCACAGCTAAGATATCAGCACAAGAGACTACAGGGCGTCCGCAAACTCTATCCACTTCGGCCTTAATTTGGTCAACAACTTCAAACCCTCGAACAGAATTCAAATTTCCACGAGCATTTTTCTCGGTTTCGAAAGAAGATGTAGAATCCAAAAGAAGTGAACCGTCACAACCCTGCAAGAGAATGAAGATTAGTTCTGGATGAGAATATATGCATGGAGCTTAGACATTACTAGTATAATATAATGTAAGATCACTGTTTCTGAAATGAATGAACATACATTAACGAAGCAATCATGGAAGTGAAGACGAAGTAAAGAAGCACCCATGCGGCGCTCCTTGTGGACAGCGGCCTCCACTACTCTCTTGATGGCAGGCAAAGCTTGGGGACAAACATTGTGATAAAAGTTGGGAGATAAGGAAAAGCGGTGGCTGCAAGAGCCAACCAAAGGAAGGCGTGAAGAAGGAAATTGGTGGGGGAAACCATGGCTTAATCTTGATGAGGTTGGTGTTGTGTTCTGTTGTTTGTTGCGAGTCTGGCTGGTAATTTATAGATAAGAAACGTACGTAGGAGGGAGGAATTACATGGAAGAAGTGCATGCATGAATGAATTTGTTAGTTTTGGACTCGTGCAAATCAATGATTAGACTGTTTCCTTGTTTCTTAAAAGGAGCTTTTGTTTACTACCTCATAGGGGTTTGCTGGCTGTTTGAGCATGCCAGTACCAATATTGACACACCTCTTTTTTAAACTATAATAAAACACACGAGGCTGCTACTCCATTCTCCTCTAAAATATTGTATTTTTTAATCACGTTCTTTAGTGTTATGTATAATGAATCACAAATAGTAGAAACTAAAACTTACAATGAGCATCAGTCGAAACTGTAAATTGTTCTTATCATTATTGGGTAATAATAACTTACTGTGGATGGATGAGTTGTGATGACTTCTGCAGACAAAATTATTATTGTTATTTTAACGAACGAATTCATACCATTCTTTAATGTACTTCCTACTTACGTCTCTATCTACGTTGTTCCTCGTTATCAACAGCGACAGCATGTGCTGATTAAGCCAAGTACTTGGAGGCTTTCTTCAGCTTTGGCTGCTGGCAGCTTCAATTTTGTTCTTTCAATGATTTCTTCTGAGAAGAAATTTCAATATTCTTCTCTTCACTTTATATTATTATAAAGAGAATGGATTTCTTTTTCTTATTTCGAAGAGATTTTATCTTTTACAAAAAAAATTATCAATCCTTTTAACTTCAAGTTTAAACTTGTACTAATTATTTTTTATTTTATGTTTATCTATTTTAACACAAATATATTATGTAAGTTTTTATCTCATGTTACAGTAGTAACCAATTGAATCATGGACTTGTTTATATGTTGGTATGCTAAAGCTAAATTACAAATGACAAAACCTAAGTCACTTCAATGATTTTGCATCAATCCATTTGAAATAAGAAGGAACTTTTTTTATTATTTAAACGTGGATGTGCACTCTAACTTTATTCTACTTGCCTCAACATTTACAATACGTTTGGTTCAACTGTAATGGAATAGGGCTGTAATTGAATAGAGTTGTAATAAGTAATTCAACTATTTGGTTGAATACACTTTATATTAGTATCTATATTTTTTTCTAATTTCCATGCATTATAATGATCTTGAACTCTTCTTGTATTATAGGGTTGTGATGGTTTTATTTTATTTTATATATATTCTAATTTGATTTTAAAAGCGAAAAAAGCGTTCGTGATAATCTGAATTCTATGAGAGTACTTGAAGTTGTAAATCAAATTAAGGCTAAAGTGGATAGAATTTATGGTCGCCCAGTGGAATCCTTTACTGATAAAGGATCGTGTCCTATCGTGCTGGATGTGATGCTGTATTCTTTTTAAACAAGAGAATTTTGACGACCAACTTGAGCCATTCAAATGTTTTAAAAAGAACCATATTTCAAAATATTTTTAAATCTTGGATATACAGTATTTAATCAATTTGTTACTAATTTTGGGCATAGCGGGGGTGCTAATCCTTCCTCGCACATAGACTCCTGGACCTGTTTTCTTAAATTTCGTAGGCCAAATTTGATATTTTTATAAAGAGTTTTATTAGGTGATCCGATCACACCTAAACAAAAAGGATTGGTGGCGACTCCACTCGTTTTAAAGTCGATTCCCGTTTTTTTCAAAAATAAAAAATGGTTTCGACAACAACAAATGATGAAAAGAGGTTCAAAATGGCTCGCGAAAATTAATTTAATCAATTAAAATTATTTTATGTATTGAGATTAGACAATTCAAGAATAAAATAAGCAAATAACCAATTGTCACCAAAATTTAATTTAACTTAACAAATGAATACATGCATATAAATATAAACATTTGTGCTAAAGGTGCTTTCAAAATTGATCCTTTCAATCCGTGATTGCTTGCACCTAATAATATATAGTGAGGAGAAGAATACTGAAATTAGTTCTTGGAAGAAATCATTGAAAAAGAGTTAAAGAAAGAAAAGCTGAAGCCGCCAGCAGCCAGCAGCCAGCAGCCAAGGCTGAAGACTGAAGCCGTCAAGTACGTAGTTTAATTAGCATATATGCTCTCAATGTTGATAAAGAGGAACAACATAGATGGAGATGTAAGTAGAAAGTACAGTAAAGAATGGTATAGCAAATTAATTAATAAATAAGCACCTGTTGAGGTAATAGTAATTTGCTTTGCAAAAGTCATTACAGCAGTAAGTTACTATATATTTTCTCAAACATTTCAGCTTCTCTTCTCTTTTTAAATAAATCTAATTATAATAATATCTTACAGTTTTGTCAGTTATATCTAAAACCATAACTAATGTAATGTAATTAAAAATACTCTCTAATCCTAATTTAAATCTTCACCATTAATATTATAAAGGAGATTGGAGTAGCAGCCTCGTGCGTTTTATTAAAGATACTCAATATTTGTCGTGGCATGCTTGAATGGCTAAATAACCCCTATGAGATTGTAAACAAAAGTTCCTTTTAAGAAACAAGGAAACAGTCCAATCATTGGTTTGCAAAAGTCCAAAACTAACAAATTCGTTAGTGCATGCACTTCTTCCATTCCCTCCTACGTACGTTTCTTATCTATAAATTACCAGCCAGACTCGCAACAAACAACAGAACACAACACCAACCTCATCAAGATTAAGCCATGGTTTCCCCCACCAATTTCCTTCTTCACGCCTTCCTTTGGTTAGCTCTTGCAGCCACCGCTTTTCCTTATCTCCCAACTTTTATCACAATGTTTGTCCCCAAGCTTTGCCTGCCATCAAGAGAGTAGTGGAGGCCGCTGTCCACAAGGAGCGCCGCATGGGTGCTTCCTTACTTCGTCTTCACTTCCATGATTGCTTCGTTAATGTATGTTCATTCATTTTAGAAACAGTGATCTTACATTATATTATACTAGTAATGTCTAAGTTCCATGCATATATTCTCATCCAGAACTAATCTTCATTCTATTGCAAGGTTGTGACGGTTCACTTCTTTTGGATTCTACATCTTCTTTCGAAACCGAGAAAAATGCTCGTGGAAATTTGAATTCTGTTCGAGGGTTTGAAGTTGTTGACCAAATTAAGGCCGAAGTGGATAGAGTTTGCGGACGCCCTGTAGTCTCTTGTGCTGATATCTTAGCTGTGGCTGCTCGAGATTCGGTAGTTGCGGTAATATTCAATACTTTGATTTTTTTATTGTCTAATATACTTATCAGTTCATACGCCTAGAAAGTCATTTCTAAATGAAAACTAAATTGTTGTAGCTCGGAGGTCCAACATGGAAGGTTCGTTTGGGTAGAAGAGACTCGACCACAGCTAGCAGGACATTAGCAGACAGCGTGCTTCCTTCAGCATCAATGGATCTCCCTGCGTTGGTCAACAACTTCAAGAACCAGGGCTTGAACAAGAAAGATCTTGTAGCTCTCTCCGGTGGCCACACCATCGGATTGTCACAATGCGTTATCTTTAGGAACAGGATTTACAATGCTACCAATATTGATCCTGCTTTTGCCAAAGAGCGTAGAGCAACTTGCCCACGCACCGGAGGGAACACTAACCTCGCTCCTTTTGACCCAACCCCTGCACGCTTTGACACCGCATACTTCAAGAACCTGGTGAAGGAAAAGGGACTACTCACCTCTGATCAAGCACTTTTCAGTGGTGGGTCGACTGATAAACTTGTAGAGACTTACAGCAAGAATCCTGATGCCTTCTGGGTTGATTTCGGCAAGTCTATGATTAGGATGGGCAACATCAAGCCTTTGACAGGAAAGCAAGGACAAATTCGTGTCAACTGTAGGAAGGTGAATTAATGAATCTGCTATGATATTTATCGACTGTTCAATTAATCAAATTTCACCACTTTGTTGTTAATTATTGTATTAATTGTTGCGGAAATTAAAGCACATGAAAGAAATGTTAGAGTATGTGCCTCGTATTGTTTGATTCATTTTATTGTAATCATTGAAAAATATAAAAATGAAAATAAAAATCTTTAGAATATTTGTTTCTCTCTTTTCAATCAATTGAAGGACTAGAGTTAAAATATGAAGATGAATACAATTTTTAATGCATTCCTTTTTTTTATTATTATTAAGTTTAGAATTGAATTGTATTTAGTTCAGTCGAGGTCGGTTAATGATTTTTTTGGAATTTCGATTATCGATTAATTCAATTCAAAACCGGATAATTAACCATATTAACCAAAATAAATAATATATATTATATGTAATATGTATAGCCCACCCCCAATATATAAATAATTAATATATGTAGTGTTTTTAATATCATATTTTAAAGTGAATTATAGTGAAAGTATGAGGACTAAAGTGCAATTTAACCATAAAAGAGAAATGGTAGAAAAGTATATAATTATTTTATTTCAAAATACCCTTGGAAATATATTGATATTTAAAGATGAAAAATCAGGGTATAGACTAAATTGTAATTGAAAAGAGGTTAGAGGGATTCAGAGTGAAATTTTACCATTAGAGGGATCATGTGTGGGTTTGTTTGAATTTATTTTGATTCAAGTGTAATGACATGATAGTTTCGTACAAATATATTTTGATTATTAGTTTGATTATGCGTTATAAAATTTGTTTTCAATTGTAATTATTCAGATGTATTAATTATGATTGTATTTGTAACTTAAGAAAAACACTAAAGAATTGAATTTTACTTGGATTTTAATTAAAAATTATAACATTAACACTCAAATATAAGAGTTATGAAGACAAAATTAAAGTCGGTTTAGAGATTTATCCTATTACTTTATAAAGTCATAATAAAATTTTCACTTAATTTTATCATCTTAGTTCGATTTAATCTAGTTGAATGGCTTTAATGTAAGTTGTTATGATCGCATTTTTTGTAGTTGTACTGTTGATGGTTATGAGGTGACTGATATGTGCATCTCATTACGCTAATCTTTGGGTTAGTTTCACCTTGTTGGATCTTTTAATAAAATTTTGTTTTGAATAGGTAATATACTCGTATGATGAAATTAAAAAGGAAAGGACAAAACCGTTAGAAAAGAAAAGCGTGACCGCGGAAGCCGCCAGCAGCCAAGGAGGAAGAACCAACTCTCAAGCCTCCAACTATTTATTTATTCAGTTTTTGAGGTATCCAAGTATTTATTTAATTAGAATAGCACAATATTGTTTCACCAAAATTTTATGATTCTAGTAAAAAGAGGGGATTGGAGCAGCAGCCTCATGTCGCTTAAACTTAAAAAAAAAAAAAAGAAAGAAAAAAAGAGATGGAATATTGGTTGTAGCTTTGTTGAACAGCCAGCCCTAATTCTGATAAAGTAAATAAAAGCTCCTGAAAGCAGCAGTCTAATCGTTAATTTGCGCATTTCTTCTATGTATTTCCTACGTACGTCTCTATCTATAAATCATGACACCCACCACCACCGCAACACAAACCTCATCAAATTTAAGCTACTTTAATTAACCCATCTTATAGTGCGTAAGATGTTAGCCTTTGTGGACTAGTAATATTGAAATACCGAAGAATTCCGAAAATGTTAAATTTTATAATCACGACCATTTTCTTCCGCGGCTATTTCGGCACTATTTGAATTCCTGATAACAATGATATTAGATTTTACATCAGCAAGGGAATCCCTTAAATTTTGAGCTTGAGCAGGTCCCTCAAATAAGTTTGTTAGCAGTTAGTAACTTGAAGACGTTCAGATATACATGGAACAAAGGTAATAATTAGTACAAATTTAAATTTGAAGTTAGAAGGATTGGTAATTTTTTTTAAAAAAGATAAGATCTCTTCAAAATAAAAAAAAAAAAAAATCCATTCTCTTTATAATAATATACATGGAAGAGAAGAATATTGAAATTTCTTCTTAGAAGAAATCATTGAAAGAACAAAATTGAAGCTGCCAGCAGCCAAAGATGAAGAAAGCCTCCAAGTACTTAGTTTAATCAGCACATGCTGTCGCTGTTGATAACGAGGAACAACGTAGATAGAGACGTAAGTGGGAAGTACATTAAAGAATGGTATGAATCTGTAAGTTAAAATAACAGTAATAATTTTGTTTGCAGAAGTCATCACAACTCATCCATCCACAGTAAGTTATTATTACCCAATAATGATAAGAACAATTTACAGTTTCGACTGATGCTCATTGTAAGTTTTAATTCCTACTATTTGTGATTCATTATACCTAACACTAACGAACGTGATTAAAAAATACAATATTTTAGAGGAGAATGGAGTAGCAGCCTCGTGTGTTTTATTATAGTTTAAAAAAGAGGTGGGTCAATATTTGTACTGGCATGCTTAAACAGCCAGCAAACCCCTATGAAGTAGTAAACAAAAGCTCCTTTTAAGAAACAAGGAAACAGTCTAATCATTGATTTGCACAAGTCCAAAACTAACAAATTCATTCATTCATGCACTTCTTCCATGTAATTCCTCCCTCCTACGTACGTTTTTTTTATCTATAAATTACCACCCAGAGTCACAACAAACAACATAACACAACACCAACCTCATCAAGATTAAGCCATGGTTTCCCCTACTAAATTCCTTCTTCACGCCTTCCTTTGGTTGGCTCTTGCAGCCAGCGCCTTTTCCTTATCTCCCAACTTTTATGACAATGTTTGTCCCCAAGCTTTGCCTGCCATCAAGAGAGTAGTGGAGGCCGCTGTCCACAAGGAGCGCCGCATGGGAGCTTCTTTACTTCGTCTTCACTTCCATGATTGCTTCGTTAATGTATGTTCATTCATTTTAGAAACAGTGATCTTACATTATATTATACTAGTAATGTCTAAGTTCCATGCATATATTCTCATCCAGAACTAATCTTCATTCTATTGCAGGGTTGTGACGGTTCACTTCTTTTGGATTCTACATCTTCTTTCGAAACCGAGAAAAATGCTCATGGAAATTTGAATTCTGCTCGAGGGTTTGAAGTTGTTGACCAAATTAAGGCCGAAGTGGATAGAGTTTGCGGACGCCCTGTAGTCTCTTGTGCTGATATCTTAGCTGTGGCTGCTCGAGATTCGGTAGTTGCGGTAATATTCAATACTTTGATTTTTTTATTGTCTAATATACTTATCAGTTCATACGCCTAGAATGTCATATCTAAATGAAAACTAAATTGTTGTAGCTCGGAGGTCCAACATGGAAGGTTCGTTTGGGTAGAAGAGACTCGACCACAGCTAGCAGGACATTAGCAGACAGCGTGCTTCCTTCAGCATCAATGGATCTCCCTGCGTTGATCAACAACTTCAAGAACCAGGGCTTAAACAAGAGAGATCTTGTAGCTCTCTCCGGTGGCCACACCATCGGATTGTCACAATGTGTAATCTTTAGGAACAGGATTTACAATGCTACCAATATTGATCCTGCTTTTGCCAAAGAGCGTAGAGCAACTTGCCCACGCACCGGAGGGAACACTAACCTCGCTCCTTTTGACCCAACCCCTGCACGCTTTGACACCGCATACTTCAAGAACCTGGTGAAGGAAAGGGGACTACTCACCTCTGATCAAGCACTTTTCAGTGGTGGGTCGACTGATAAACTTGTAGAGACTTACAGCAAGAATCCTAATGCTTTTTGGGTTGATTTCGGAAAGTCTATGATTAGGATGGGCAACATCAAGCCTTTGACTGGAAAGCAAGGACAAATTCGTGTCAACTGTAGGAAGGTGAATTAATGAATATGCTATGATATTTATCGGCTGCCCAATTAATCAAATTTCACGGTTTTATTGTTAATTATTGTATTAATTGTTGCGGAAATTAAAGCACATGAAAGAAATGTTAGATTATGTGCCTCGTATGGTTTGATTCATTTCATTGTAATCATTGAAAAATATAAAAATGAAAATAAAAATATTTAGAATGTTTTTTTCTCTCTCTTTTCAACTAATTGAAGGACTAGAGTTAAAATATGAAGATGAATACAAAGTATTTTCTCATTTCTGTGAAAGAAATTGTCTCATAAAATTTGATAGTTTTAATGCGTTCCTTTTTATTTTTATTTTTAAAAGTTTGGAATTTAATTGAATTTAGTTTGGTCGGAGGTCAGTTAATGGTTTTTTAGAATTTCGATTATCGGTTAATTTAATTCGAAACCGGATAATTAATCAAATTAACCAAAATAAATAATATATATTATATGTAATATGTATAGCCCACCCCCAGTATATAAATAATTAATATATGTAGTATTTTTAATATCTTATTTCAAACTAAATTATAGTGAAAGTATGAGGACTAAAGTGTAATTTAACCATAAAAGAGAAATGGTAGAAAATGATATAATTATTTTATTTCAAGATACCCTTGGAAACATATTGATATTTAAAGATGAAAAATCAGGGTAGAGACTATATTGTAATTGAAAAGAGGTTAGAGAGATTTAGAGTGAATTTTACCATTAGAGGGATCATGTGTAGGTTTGATTGAATTTATTTTGGTTCAAGTGCAATGAAAATGAAAGTTTTGTACAAATATATTTTGATTATTAGTTTGGCTGTACGTTGTAAAATTTTATTTCAATTGTAACTATTCAAATGTATTCATTATGATTGTATTTGTAACTTAAGAAAAATACTAAAGAATTGAATTTCACTTGGATTTTTATTAAAAAATATACATTAACACTCAAATATAAGAGTCATGAAGACAAAATTAAAGTTCCTATGTTAAGTCGGGTTAAAGATTTATCTCATTATTTTATAAAGTCATAATAAATTTTTTACTTAATTTTAACATCTTAACTCGATTTAATCTAGCTAGTTGTGTGTCTTTAATGCAAGTTGTTATGATTGTATTTTTGTAGTTGTATTGTTGATGCTTCCGAGGTGACTGATATGTGCATCTCATTGTTGGGTCTTTTAATAAAATTTTATTTTGATTAGGTAATATACTCGTAATGACATCCACGACCAGAAAGATTGAAATTAAAAAGGAAATGACAAAACCGTTAGAAAAGAAAAGCGTGACCGCTGGAGCCGCCAGCAGCCAAGGAGGAAGAACCAACTCTCAAGCCTCCAACTATTTATTTATTCAGTTTTTGAGGTATCCAAGTATTTATTTAATTAGAATAGCACAATGTTTCACCAAAATTTTATGATTATAGTAAAAAGAGGAGATTGGAGCAGCAGCCTCATGTCGCTTAAACTTTAAAAAAAAAGAAAAAAAAAAGGAGATGGAATGTTGGTTGTAGCTTTGTTGAACAGCCAGCCCCTTTGAGAAAGTAAATAAAAGCTCCTGAAAGAAGCAGTCTAATCATTAATTTGCACAAGTCCAAAACTAACAAGTTCATGCATTTCTTCTATGTATTTCCTACGTACGTCTCTATCTATAAATCATGACACCCACCAGCACCACAACACAAACCTCATCAAGTTTAGGCTACTTTAATTAACCCATCTTACGCACTCCTCCTCATGGGCATGGCTCCCTTTACCTTCCTCCTCCATGCATTTCTCTGCTTGGCTCTTGCAACCACCTCTTTTTCCTTATCTCCCAAATTTTATGACAATCTTTGTCCCCAAGCTTTGCCTGCCATCAAGAGAATCGTTGAGGCTGCTGTCCACCGGGAACCCCGGATGGGAGCTTCTTTACTTCGTCTTCACTTCCACGACTGCTTCGTTAATGTAACTTCCTTCCTTCATACAACTATTCTGTCTATGCCTTAGAATGGTCTTGAGCTAATATTCCTTGTATTTCAGGGTTGCGACGGTTCACTACTTTTGGATTCTACGTCTGCTTTCGAAACCGAGAAAAATGCTCGTGGTAATTTCAATTCTGTGAGAGGGTTTGAAGTCGTAGACCAAATTAAGGCTGAAGTGGATAGAGTATGTGGACGCCCTGTGGTCTCTTGTGCTGATATCTTAGCAGTGGCTGCTCGAGATTCAGTACTTGTGGTAATTTCAAATTCTTTTATTTTTTTTGTTGTGAAAAATGTGTCTACTGCATTACGTAAAAAGAAAATATTTCTAAATCAAAATTACTATGGTTGTAGCTCGGAGGTCCGACATGGAAGGTTCGTTTGGGTAGAAGAGACTCAACCACAGCTAGCAGGGCTTTAGCAGACAGTGTGCTTCCATCAGCATCAATGGATCTCCCTGCTTTGATCAGCAACTTCAAGAACCAAGGCTTGAACACGAGAGATCTTGTAGCTCTCTCCGGTGGCCACACCATCGGATTGTCACAATGTGTTATCTTTAGGAACAGGATTTACAATGCTACCAATATTGATCCTGCTTTTGCCAAGGAGCGTAGAGCAACTTGCCCACGAACCGGTGGAAACACTAATCTCGCTCCTTTTGACCCAACGCCTGCTCGATTTGACACTGCATACTTCAAGAACTTGGTGAAGGAAAGGGGGCTACTCACCTCTGATCAAGCACTTTTCAGTGGTGGGTCGACCGACAAACTTGTAGAGACTTACAGCAAGAATCCCGATGCTTTTTGGGTTGATTTTGGAAAGTCTATGATTAAGATGGGTAACATCAAGCCTTTGACGGGAAATCAAGGACAAATTCGTGTCAACTGCAGAAAGGTGAATTAACAAATATGTTGTGCTATTTATCGATTGTCCAATTGATTAATTTTCATTGTTTTGTTGTTAATTGTTGCATTCATTGTTGTGGAAATTAAGCCACATGAAAGAATTGTTAGATTATGTACCTTGTATCATTTGATTCATTTCATTGTAATCATTGAAAAATAAAAATAAAATATTTAAAGTTTACTAATTGTAGGATTACTGTTAAAATATGAAAATGAATACAAAGTATTTTCTCATTTCCAGCAAAAAGATTGACACAGGAATTTACTCTTTTGATATTGAAATACCTTTGAGTTCTCTCAAACCAACCCCAATGACTACTCACAATTGCTGCGTCTCAGCTATGGCGTCTCAGCTATGGCCTCTCAAAGCCACATATCTCTCGATTTCCACCTTGTGTCTTCAAGAAATAGAAAGTCTCCCTCGCTGGTCACCACGAGGTGGGTTTTATTTTATTTCATTTTTTATTTGTGATCTCATTTGGAGAGCTTATTGATTTGGTTTTTTTTAAGTACATTGTTAGAGGAGGAAGACATTTGTTTAAGTTGCTGCGTGATGCTTTCAAAGGGATTAAGCAGATTGGTGTTATTGGTTGGGACTCCCAGGTACCAAACCCCCAGAATATTTTTTGTCTTTTTTTTTTCTAAGGCTTTATTTTCGTTTTATTTATATTTGGGCTTTTATGACTTTTCCACTCTTGTATCTATATTAGACATTGCAATTCGTGTATGCATCATTATGTCTCGTTCACAAGCCGAGTAAATATAAATATTGGGTGTGTTGTTGAATATTTTTTAGTTGATTTGAGTATAAATGGAAGATTGAGTAGTTAAATTATGTAATTATAGTGTTTGGGTAATGGAAGTTTATAAGAACTTGCTAAGTTAAAACCTTCAAAATAAAAAACGCTAAATAGATAACTTTTTTCAATAACTGATTGGGAATGACATGTCTGACCATATTAAAAAATTACTCACTTTGTCACACGCATGCTCTCAAACCTAATAGGGGTGTCATGATATCAAGATACCAATAGCCTTTATCCTTCTATTTTCACTTTCACCTCCAAAGTTTAAAGTAAAATTCAAAAAAAATAAAATAAACCGCCATCGTGAATTTACAAAAATAAACATTGCCGTGAGAAATTTTCAATCAAGTCCATTCATCATTTAATATTTATGTATTATTAATCTATTTTCAATTTACTTGTGTAAAATGATTTCTTATACAACTTTATATTAATTGAAATATGCTATTTGACAAATTTATTCAAATTGTGACATAATTAACACTAATTTACATACTAAGTAGTTGACATAAGTATCACTAAGAATATAGTTTACAATTATATTAATACACTATTAATATTTATCAATTTTCACAAGGTTAATATTTGCAAATAAGGAATTTAAAAAATTTGTTTATTTAAATTTTCAAAAAAATTCACTAATTAATTTCTATAATGTATATTTTAATTCCTTAGTAATAATATTTTACTTCAATAATTTTACCCAATAGACTAAAGTATTATAAACAAATTAATACAACAACAACATATGCCATGCCCTTATTTGTCATTTTACACATATCAACTTTCAGTTATCACCTAAGTTTTCCAAACACGTTTTTTTTTTTTAGTTGAAAAAGACTGATATTAATAATACTTTGCTCAAGGCAAAAAAGCTGAGATAACTCAGCAAACAGAGACATGAAAAGACAATACAAGCAAACAGCAAAGATAAACAGTAACATAAAACGACAAAACAAAAAACAAAGAAGACAACTAGCAAGCAGACAGAGTAATAAAAGCATCTAAAAAACATCAAGCCAAAACTTAAAAGAAAACGCCCAAAGCCAAACGAACAGAAACCTTTCAACAACCAAATATCAGCCAACCATCCTCTTCATCTGCAGCGAAAGAACTAGAAAAGAAGAAGAATGGAAGCTTTGAAATCAACTGAAGATTCAAACGAACCTTCTCCAATTTTTAAAGCACAAAGAGTACAGTGGGAGCTCTGGAACCAGTCCAAGCGGTCCTTCATTGCCTTCATCTTCAAAGCATCGGTCACTCCCTCATCCCAGAAACCAAAACGTTGATACCTTCTTCCTTCCATTGCCAACATGTGAGCCGCCCCATTAGCCAAACGGGGGATAAAACAGTAAGTGACTTTACCAAAATGACTTTCCAACAGATTAATATGGTTTATAATCGGTCGAATAATTGACTTATCCTTCTCCAGCTTCTTAACACTTTTGATAACTGTCAGGGAATCGCCTTCCACAACCAGATGCCGTAGCCACATCATGCCTGCAAAAATTAACGCCCTTTCACATGCCCTTGCTTCAGCCACAAAAGCATCAACAATATCCTCAAAGAGATAAGTCTCAGCTCCAATTATTTCTCCCTGAATTTACGGCTAGAAATTTCAACATTATTGCAACTTTATCTGAACTTTTAAAAGCCGCATCAAAATTAATCTTAAAAACTCCAGATTCTGGGGGTCTCCAAAATTCTTTTACCATAGATCTAGAAGACAGATTATAAGACTCCTGAATAAATCTAAGTTCATGTTCATATCCTTTGATAAATCCCACCAATTCCTGTAGAGATAGCTTTACTCCTTCATGGATCAATTTGTTTCTTCGATACCATAGACTCCATATTGAAATTACAATGAAGTGTTTTTGCTATTCATCTGCTACAGAGAAAGTTTTAACAAACCGATCCTTGCAACAACTCAAACCTCCAACCAATGGAACCGTTATTTTCAATGCTGCCCATACATACTAAAGTATCCCACAGCACCACATCAAATGATCAGAGTCCTCCGAGCCAACCTTACACAGCGGACAAAGAACTTCAACACTCAGAGTTCGTAGCGCCAAATTGCAGAAATGAGGCAAAAAATTGTGAAACAGCCTCCAAATATGTATTTTAATTTTTCCTGGCATATGCAAAGCCCATAAGGATTGGTAAAAATCAGTATAACCATCATCATCAGTTGAAGTGTAATTAGTTTGCTGTAGGTTCTCTGTAGCTAAAACTCGATACCCGTTTTTCACTGTATATTCCCCTGAACCTTCGAATTTCCAAACCAACAAATCCTCCGAGTTACTCCCAGCAAGAGGAATAGAAAAATACGAGTAGCTGTAGCCTCATCAACTATAGTGTGAACCAGCTCCTTGTTCCAGGTACAAGTCTCATGTTCAATCAATTGACTCACTGTAGTCCAATTAGGCATGATTTTTTGAACTGAAACTCTACTGTTTCCACTTCCAGGCAACCAAGGATCATCCCAAATGTTGATGCTTTCACCATTACCAACACGCCACAATAACCCATCCGCAATCAGCTCCCTAGCACTACAGGTGCTACGCTAGGTAAATGAGGGGTAAGATCCCACTTTTGCTGATAATATATCTGTGAAAGGATAATAACAGGCTTTTAAAACTCTAGCTAACAAACAATTAGGCTGGGATAAAATACGCCAAACCTGTTTTGCAATTAACGCCTTATTAAACAAGTACAAATATTTAAAACCCATTCCACCGATGCATTTTGGTTTACATAACTGTTCCCATCTGCTCCAATGAATGCCCTTCGCAGATTTGTTACTAGTCCACCAGAATTTATCCATTATACCTTCAAGCTTACGACATAGTGATTTTGGCAAAAGAAAACATTGCATGACATAGAGCGGTATAGCCTGCAAAACAGATTTAATGAATACCTTTTTCCCTCCCATTGACAAGTAACGCAGACTCCACGCTTCAACACGTCTCCTAAACCGATCAGCAAAATTAGCAAAAGCCCAAGTCTTTTTTCGACCCACCATCATAGGCAATCCTAAGTATTTTTCAGTATTTGAAGCCACCCGAACTCCTAGCAACTTGGTTATATCCTCTCTGACGTTAAGCTCCACATTAGCCCCATAATAAATAAGAGACTTATCAAAGTTCACCCGTTGCCCCGAAATCAGTTCATATCCTTGAATAACATCTCGAATTGCCCTAGCTCCTTCACACGTAGCATCTCCAAAGAGAATGCAATCATCAACAAAAATAAGTGACTTATAGAGAATCGTTCCCTACCAACTGAAGCACCTTTCATCAAAGCCTTTTTGTTCAGCTTCCTTAATAAGAGAAGAAAAACCTTCAGCACATATCAAAAAGAGGTAAAGGCTAAGAGGGTCCCCTTGGCATAAACCTCTTGAAGGAGAAAACCATTCACCACTAGCACAATTAAGGCTCACCGAGTAAGAGACAGAACTAACACATCTCATAACGAGTACAATCCAATCAGCGTGAAAACCCCGCTGCTTCATCATCCCTGCCAAAAAATCCCATTCAACTCGATCATAAGCTTTACTTATGTCTAGTTTAAGCGCAAAATTCCCTTTCTTTCCTCTCTTTTTCATTTTAAGAGAATGCAGAACCTCATAAGCTATAAGCGCAATATCCGAAATAAGCCTTCCAGGGATAAAAGCTCCTTGAGCTTCGTTAATACAATTCCCCAAGATTGCACTCATACGTATCACCAAGGCCTTCGCAATAATTTTGTAAACAACATTGCACAAGCTTATGGGTCTGAACTGTGGCAGGTTCTTTGGTTTATCAACCTTTAGAATCAGAATGATTCGAGTTTTATTAATTCCTCTTACTTCAGTTTCACCATTCAGAATAGATAAACAATAAAGAGATATGTCTGCCCCGATAATATGCCAATACCTTTGAAAAAATATTGCGGGGAAGCCGTCAACTCCAGGGGCTTTCAATGGTGCCATTGACTTGACAGCATTGACGATATCTTCCTCAGTGAAATTTGTTAGCAAGGCTTCATTCATACTATCAGTAACTCTATTTTCCACTAAACTAAACACATATTCATCCGAACCCGCATCAGAAGTTAAAAATAGGTTCATAAAATACTCCGAGGCAAGCCTTAGCAGGTCCTCTGTTGAGGAAAAACTTCCACCATTCTCATCCTCCAACTCAAAAATACGGCCACGAAACTATCTTTGAACTGCTACCTTGTGAAATTAGCTTGTATTCCGATCACCATTCTTTAGCCAGTTGACACGGGTACGTTGTTCCCAAAAAAATTCTTCCTTATCAGCCTCCAAATTAAGATCTAGCTGAACATCCGTAATTTCGGCTAAAATCTCATCAGACGGTTCCTGGTTATAGAGGCAATTCAGTCGTTCTTCTAGATTTACTCGATACTCCTTCTTCTCTCTCGAATTGGATTTGCTCCAATGCTGCAGCTGATGACCCAATAACTCAAGTTTCCATGTTACATTTCCTATAGAGTTGGTCCACCATTTTCTAATCATATCCTCGCATGAAGGATCCAAAAACCACTTAGCTTCAAACCGAAATAGATTATTAGAACCATGATTATTCCAGCGTACTCGCATAGTATCCAGAAGAATGGGGCAATGATCAGAAAAGGAATGGTTTAAATGCTCAAGATGATAGCTTGGAAACAAGTTCACCCAATTCAATGTCGCCACTCCACGATCTAGCCGTTCCCTTATATTAGTAGCTAATAACCTTCCTCTTTCCCATGTAAACCACCGTCCAAAAAAACCCAAATCGATAATGTTGTAATCCTCTAAGGTCGCATTTAAAATCATTCATTTGACGACTTGATCTAATCTAAGCCATCCTTTTTCTCAAAAGAATTTGTAATTTCATTAAAATCACCCAGCACCACCCAAGGAACATTACAATCATTGCTTAATTGTCGAAGCAAATTCCAAGAAGCATTTTTACATCTACTATCAGGATTCCCGTAAAAACCCGTCAATCGCCAAACTGCACCACATTCATTATCATTGACTTCAATATCTATATGAAAGGAAGAAAAACTCTTAAGGCTCACCAGCGAATTTCCTTTCCACCCTAAAGATAATCCTCCTTTTGTTCCTATTGCCCCAATCTCAATTCCATTTTCAAACCCACATTTCAGCCTCACCATTTCCATTTTTCTTGCACTTAATTTTGTTTCCATAAGAAACAAAATTCGGGGATTAACAGCTCTCAACTTGTTCTTGAGCCTTCTAACGGTTCGTGGTCTCCCCAAACCACGAACGTTCCAACTTAAGATTTTCATGGAGCTCGGCTGCTCTGTTCACCAGAGCTAGCCGTTAATTCAAAGGTACCTTCCACATCGGTCCGAACTTGCACAGTTCTTTGCCGCTTTGTTCCTTCTATCGTGGCTATTGGATCATTTTCCTCCATTAAGACTAAATCCATGGGCCCATTAGCCAACTCAGCAACATTCGAAATTTCCTTACTCCAATTACGCCAATTACACTGCCCATTATGGAAATACTGTTGATTTGACCCCAAAGGAATTAAATTAGGATTTGAGAATTGATTCCTAAAATTTTCCCTTGATTGTCGCCCAGAATCTCTCATCTTATTAAGATTACTGCCTTGGCTAAAACTTTCTAAATTTTCACCACAACACTGTGAACCATCAGCTTCACGCAACCACCTCTCACCACTGTGCTTCGGGGTCTCGGTATCGCAGGCAGTGACAAATCCCAGCCAAAAACTACTTTTGATGGTTCGATTTTAAGACGAAAGGGGCAATAACTCTCACCATGCCCCAATCTTCCACAAATGAAACAAAACAAACTTAACTTTTCATATTTAAAGAGAGCGTAATTAGTCATACTCTTCCCAATCTGGATCTTTTTCTTGCGTTTTAACGGGCCAGTTACATCCAACCGAACACGAATGCGCATATATTTTTGATTCCCCGAGACTGAATTAGAATTATCAAAATCAAGAAATTTTCCCAAAAAGACTCCAAACTGATTAGCCATAGTTTCATTCATTAGGCCTGACGGCAGTTCATGAACTTGAACCCAAAACTCAGTAAAAATTAACGCCAAACCTGACAAATTTTCACCATTTTGGACTCTTTGCAGGATCAGCAAGTGATTATTAAAAAACCACGGCGTGCCATCAGCTACCCTTTGGACATCAACATCATTAAAAAATTAAAATAGATACCTTTTGTCCCCTAAATCCGTGATGCAAATTCCTCCGATTGGATGCCAAAGATCCGCTATCGTATTACGCAGAGACGAAAAATGAACAACACTGTCTGTTAGACATCTCCCCACCAAACGAAACTGGTAGTTTCGCTCTACCGCCGTTAAATCCCCTTGGAACGCCTCCTCCTCATCATCCAGCAAATTCAAGTTGGCTAACTCCTCCTCCATGACAGCCTTCAACCCGAAGCACACAACCAAAGAGCAAACCCGATTATATAAAAAGAGGACAAAAACAGAGACAGAGAAAGACAAGAAAAGAAAGCCGACAAGAAGACAGAAAAAAACAGCGTGCCAAAAGGCAGACAGAGACTCGTGCCAAAAGGCAGAAAAAGCAGCATATACAAAATGTCTTCTTTCATTAGGTTGCAAGGAATGGAGTCAATTGAGACATTTTGGACTAAGTTTTCCAAACACTTTTAAATAAACAATTAATAGAATAAGTTGGTCAAATAAGTTAATAGAACCAATCGGTCAAACCAGTCACTGCAATCAACAATTAGCTATTAGCCGGTTCCTAAATAGGACCATTATTTGATCTAGAGAGCAGGAATTGAATTATAAAATATTTCGTGGAATTTTATTTTGTATTCATTTATAATTTCATCACTTTAGAAAGAAATATATAAAAATCTTTTTATTTTTAGGGGGTGAGAGTGTAATTTTACCAGGAAACTAAAAAACAATTTTTTCATTTGATGGGTACAAGGCCTCTCAATTTGCCTCTGGTTTGATCCTTACAATAGCATCGTGTGCGTTGTGTTGTGTTATATAGTTTTTTGTTTGTGATATCCGTGTATTGTCGTATAAAATACTTTGCATCTTCACTCAACTAAGGAAATAAAAGGTATTTGCTAACGTATTTTGCTTCTTGTAATAGCTGTATATAAAATATTGTTGCCCCTGCAACATGGGTTGCTGTTTAATGAAGTACCTGTACAAAGCTTACCTTTGTTCGATGTATATCTGAATGTAAGTAGAGGGATATAATCTTCAAGTTACTAACTGCTAACAAACTTGTTTGAGGGACCTGCTCAAGCTCAAAATTTAAGGGATTCTCTTGCTGATGCAAAATCTAAAATCGTTGTCGAGGTCAGTTATGTTGTTATCAGGAATTCAAATAGTGCCGAAATAGCCGCGGAAGAAAATGGTTATGATTATAAATTTAACATTTTCGGAATTCTTCGGTATTTCAATATTACTATTCCACAAAGGCTAACATTTCAATAATTTGATAGTCAATGTGCTATTCAATATAAAATTTATTTTTATTTTTCAATGATTACAATGAAATGAATCAAATGATACAAGGTACATAATCTAACAATTCTTTCATGTGGCTTAATTTCCACAACAATGAATGCAACAATTAACAACAAAACAATGAAAATTAATCAATTGGACAATCGATAAATAGCACAACATATTTGTTAATTCACCTTTCTGCAGTTGACACGAATTTGTCCTTGATTTCCCGTCAAAGGCTTGATGTTACCCATCTTAATCATAGACTTTCCAAAATCAACCCAAAAAGCATCGGGATTCTTGCTGTAAGTCTCTACAAGTTTGTCGGTCGACCCACCACTGAAAAGTGCTTGATCAGAGGTGAGTAGCCCCCTTTCCTTCACCAAGTTCTTGAAGTATGCAGTGTCAAATCGAGCAGGCGTTGGGTCAAAAGGAGCGAGATTAGTGTTTCCACCGGTTCGTGGGCAAGTTGCTCTATGCTCCTTGGCAAAAGCAGGATCAATATTGGTAGCATTGTAAATCCTGTTCCTAAAGATAACACATTGTGACAATCCGATGGTGTGGCCACCGGAGAGAGCTACAAGATCTCTCGTGTTCAAGCCTTGGTTCTTGAAGTTGCTGATCAAAGCAGGAGATCCATTGATGCTGATGGAAGCACACTGTCTGCTAAAGCCCTGCTAGCTGTGGTTGAGTCTCTTCTACCCAAACGAACCTTCCATGTCGGACCTCCGAGCTACAACCATAGTAATTTTGATTTAGAAATATTTTCTTTTTACGTAATGCAGTAGACACATTTTTCACAACAAAAAAAATAAAAGAATTTGAAATTACCACAAGTACTGAATCTCGAGCAGCCACTGCTAAGATATCAGCACAAGAGACCACAGGGCGTCCACATACTCTATCCACTTCAGCCTTAATTTGGTCTACGACTTCAAACCCTCTCACAGAATTGAAATTACCACGAGCATTTTTCTCGGTTTCGAAAGCAGACGTAGAATCCAAAAGTAGTGAACCGTCGCAACCCTGAAATACAAGGAATATTAGCTCAAGACCATTCTAAGGCATAGACAGAATAGTTGTATGAAGGAAGGAAGTTACATTAACGAAGCAGTCGTGGAAGTGAAGACGAAGTAAAGAAGCTCCCATCCGGGGTTCCCGGTGGACAGCAGCCTCAACGATTCTCTTGATGGCAGGCAAAGCTTGGGGACAAAGATTGTCATAAAATTTGGGAGATAAGGAAAAAGAGGTGGTTGCAAGAGCCAAGCAGAGAAATGCATGGAGGAGGAAGGTAAAGGGAGCCATGCCCATGAGGAGGAGTGCGTAAGATGGGTTAATTAAAGTAGCCTAAACTTGATGAGGTTTGTGTTGCGGTGCTGGTGGGTGTCATGATTTATAGATAGAGACGTACGTAGGAAATACATAGAAGAAATGCATGAACTTGTTAGTTTTGGACTTGTGCAAATTAATGATTAGACTGCTTCTTTCAGGAGCTTTTATTTACTTTCTCAAAGGGGCTGGCTGTTCAACAAAGCTACAACCAACATTCCATCTCCTTTTTTTTTTCTTTTTTTTTAAAGTTTAAGCGACATGAGGCTGCTGCTCCAATCTCCTCTTTTTACTATAATCATAAAATTTTGGTGAAACATTGTGCTATTCTAATTAAATAAATACTTGGATACCTCAAAAACTGAATAAATAAATAGTTGGAGGCTTGAGAGTTGGTTCTTCCTCCTTGGCTGCTGGCGGCTCCAGCGGTCACGCTTTTCTTTTCTAACGGTTTTGTCATTTCCTTTTTAATTTCAATCTTTCTGGTCGTGGATGTCATTACGAGTATATTACCTAATCAAAATAAAATTTTATTAAAAGACCCAACAATGAGATGCACATATCAGTCACCTCGGAAGCATCAACAATACAACTACAAAAATACAATCATAACAACTTGCATTACATACACACAACTAGCTAGATTAAATCGAGCTAAGATGTTAAAATTAAGTAAAAAACTTATTATGACTTTAATAATAGATTAAACAAGATATCAAAGCTTTAATAATAGATGCAAATTAAATGCAAATACAAAATATATGTTTAATAATAGTTTAAATAATTCAAAATACGGGAGATTCTCCTTTTAAAGAGAAAGATATATATGTGAATAAATCTAAAAAGAAAATTATATGTATAAACATATTAATGTCTAAAGATGTATTTGAATTATACATATATCAATTATTTTCGTATAGGTATAACTAAAATCTAATTATATGTATAGAACATGTGATTTCAAAAAGCAAATACATATATATCATGTAGACCAAAAGTAGTTAAATATATGTATAATAATTTAATGTTAATAATATTCAAGGAATAAAACTAATTATTATAACGTATATACATATGTAGTAACACATAAAACATCACATAAAATAATATACAACAAGATGGAAATTCAAATACTCCAAATTACAACAAATAAGTGATCAACAATACAAATAATATCATTAATAATAACATTATAAATAATATAAACAGCAATAAGTACAAATAAAAATTAAAAAAGAATGAATATATAACATTAATGGAAGACTGAAAATATATAAGTGAGTGAATCCTAATTTATAACATAAAACTAATAAAAATACTTAATTAAAACCCGAGTAAAACGAAAAGAAAAGAAAAAGAAAAAAAAATTATGTGCAGTAAATGATAAATGTGGATAAGACTTAATTGAAACAAAGTTAAAACAGGAGGGCCAATTTACAAATAAAATAATCACAAAATAGGGTCGATGTGCCATGCGCACAAATATGCAAGGACTGGAATGATAAATATCCCGCGCTTACAATGCAAGATTGAACCGCTGATCAAAATGAAAAGACGCACAAATTATAAGGCCAAATTTAAAAAACAAAATAATTAAATTGGGGCGCAAATTGAAAGCGTGGTGCAATGGGAAGGATTCATTGCACAAATCCCCCATTTTTGTGCGGGAATGCGCAGATTAGGCCTGCGAAATGGGTCAACACGTGGGGGTTTCTTATCACAAACGGTGCCGTTTGATAATTAGGTTTTAAAACCTTTCTCCCTTTTTCCTTTCCTACATCACGCCAACATTTAGCTAAAATTCACACCTTATTAAGGCTGTTCCAAAGAACCACCGAAACCCCTATTTAATCAGGTGGTCGATAGCATATCAGCAACGATCAACGGCGCCTTAGGACCCTTCCAACATCGATTTCCACGAAGTGAACAGATCCATGGCCGTTTTGCAAGGTAAAACTTGCATTTTCTTTCTTTATATTTTGTTATGCCAAAAATATACAAAGTATGGAATGGGAACAGATTTAAAGAAAGTAGAGCAGGAACATTCACACAATCACCTTTGATTCTTGATTTCTTTTCGTGTTACAATGTTTGTAGTTTTTCTTTCTTTAGATTGTCTCTGTTATTCTTTTTTTTTCCTCCCCTCCCCAAAATACATTTTCAAAATATATAACCCAATTCCCCCTTATTTTCTTCTTGCTCTTGCATTTAATCCCTGTCTTTTCTTTGCAGGGTTGGTGGTGAAGCACGTGGGGATGTCGGGGCTAGGTCGGCCGGCGTTGTCAATAGGGGTTAGGGTTTTTTTGTGTTTTCGAGAGAATTGGGAATGGGCTAGGGTAATTGGGCTCATTTGCTTTTGGGTTTAGGGTTAGTGGGCTATTGTGGCCTGGGCCAAAATCGGGACTGTACAGCTGCCCCTCTTTGCTCATTGTCGTGTAACGAGAACAGAGCAAAGACTTTTAAAAGACCGATTTGGCCCGGCCGTGTCAAGTCTTAACTTCTTTGGCGCTCTTCTTCTTCTTGTAGCTTCGAGAAGATAGGGTTTGCTTCGATCCGTTCCGCTCGACTTGAGAGGATGAGATCTGTGATTTATAGCTTCAATCGCTCTCCACTTTGCAACTTCGGGAGATAAGACTTGTTTTGATCTGCTCTGCTGCAATTTCAGAGAAATGAGATCCGTGATTTATAGCTTCAATCTGCTCCACTGCAACTTCAGGGAGATAAGATTTGCTATCTTCAATCTGCTCCACTGCAACTTCAGGGAGATAAGATTGCGATTTATAGCTTCAATCTGTTCCACTGCAACTTCAGGGGGATAAGACTTGTCGTCTTCAGTCTGCTCCTCTGCAACTTCAGGGAGATAAGACTTGTTTTGATCTTCATCATTGAAACTTCAAGGAGATCTCATCATGGCTTCTAGCCGCTCCATCGCCATTTCAGGGAGAAATTTCGCTGAAACTTCAAGGAGATCTGTCGTGGCTTCTAGCCGCTCCATCGCCATTTCAGGGAGAAAGTTCGCTGAAACTTCAAGGAGATCTGTCGTGGCTTCTAGCCGCTCCATTGCCATTTCAGGAGAAAAAGTCCATTGAAACTTCAAGGAGATCTGTCATGGGCTTCTAGCCGCTCCAACGCCATTTCGGGAAAAGTGATTGGTAATTCATCCTGTTACTCTACTGCCTAAGGGATCAAGGCTTGCGAATTTGTTGATTCTAGGGATATGACTGTAGAGAATCAATTCGATGTATTCATGCTTATGCCAAGGAATTAGGATGCTATGATCGAAATGAATCAAATGTTCCTAACTAGCTACGCTATGAATGATCTATAAATGCATGAGTGCAACATGTTGTGAGCATGAATTTCCTTTTAAGGTTTAGGTTATCGTTGCTCTTTGTTCGTCAAGGTTCTTTCACTTTGAATCGGTACTGCCTTCTTTATTAAACTTAGGTCTTTGAGCAGAAAACCCAATTTGGTGACCCAAATTTAAACTCTTTCTTCTCAAGTGTTTCCAATCTTTAAGTTTGGGTTAGTTCTAAATAATGGCCTGCTTTGAGCTCTCTGTACTATCTAGAAACTTTTGAGAGCACTCAGAGATAACTTCTTTTGTGAAAGTGTCATTAATCCATTAATCATCATTTCAATGCAAAATGTTTAAAAGATCACAATAATGATGTAATCAAAATTTGTCGAAACAAATTTGAAGGGAATAAATTAATTATAGTCAATCGCATTGTAAGAATACAAAATGAATAAAAGAAAATAGATGCCCCGGATATCGCAGCGTGAGCTTCTTCTCACATTTAACTTCTCGAGGACTCCTTTTTGCCTAATATGTACTCGGGGATCTAGAGTACTCTTGTAGATGCCCCAAGGTGCAACATCCTCTTCCTTATTAATTTGGGTATCACATGCCCCACTTTTGATCAAAATTTGAATCGCCCTTTTTTTTGGTTTTCGATTCAAAATCCCTTTGGTCTCAAGATGCTCTTTGCAGTTTTCACCTTGGCCTCTCCCTTTTTTTTTTTTTTTTTTTTTTTAGTATTTCTTTACCGAATCTGAGTTCACAGGATTAGGTAAAGTCTTGCCATCCATTTTGGCCAATATCAATGCTCCACCCAAAAGGCTTTCTTTACCACATAAGGTCCTTCCCAATTCGGCATCCATTTTCCTCTCAAATCCTTTTGTATGGGCGGGATCTTTTCAATACTAGGTCTCCCTCGTGGAATTCTCTGGGACGAACTTTTTTGTTGTAAGCACGCATCATTCGTTTTTGATACATTTGACCATGGCGAATAGCCCTTAACCTCTTTTCTTCAATTAAATTCAATTGGTCGTATCGGGACTGGATCCATTCTGCTTCGTCCAACTTTACTTCTGACAAAACTCTGAGGGAAGGAATCTCGACCTCGATGGGTAAAACTGCCTCCATTCCATAGACCAATGAGAAAGGCGTTGCCCCGGTAGAAGTCCGGACGGATGTTCGATAAGCATAGAGGGCGAATGGTAGCTTCTCATGCCAATCTTTATAAGTTTCAGTCATCTTTCCCACGATCTTCTTGATGTTCTTGTTGGCTGCTTCGACTGCGCCGTTCATTTTCGGGCGATATGGCGACGAGTTGTGGTGTCTGATCTTGAACTGACTGCAGACCTCTGCTATTGTACTGTTGTTCAAATTCAACGCATTATGAGATATGATTCTTTCTGGCATTCCATATCGACAAATGATTTCCTTTTTCAGGAACTTGCTGACTGCCGATTTAGTTACATTAGCATATGAAGCAGCTTCCACCCACTTGGTGAAATAGTCAATGACCACAAAGATGAATCGATGCCCATTCGAAGCTTTTGGCGAGATCGGCCCAATCACATCTATGCCCCACATCGAAAAGGGCCAAGGTGAAGTCATAACATGCAGAGGTGAAGGAGGCACGTTAATCTTGTCTCCATAGATTTGGCACTTATGGCATCTTTTGGCGTAGTTAATACAGTCTCTTTCCATGGTGGACCAATAATAACCAAACCTCATAATTTGCCTAGCCATTGTAAAACCATTAGCGTGTGTCCCGCAAACGCCCTCATGAACTTCCTCCAAGATTTTCTTAGCCTCAATAGCGTCTACACATCTTAGCAGCACTTGGTCCTTTCTTTTTTTGTATAGGATTTCTCCGTCCAAGACGTAGTCGCTAGCTAATCTTCTCAATGTTCTTTTATCATTCTCAGTAGCTTGGTCGGGGTACTCACGATTCTTCACATATCGCAGGATATCGTGGTACCAAGGACGATCATCATTTTCTGCTTCTTCTTCGAGGTTGCAACAATGAGCGGGAGCCTCGTAAATACTCATTTGGATCGGTTTCACATCCTCTTGTTTGCTCACCTTGACCATGGAAGCTAAAGTTGCTAGGGCGTCAGCCATCTGATTTTCTTCTCGAGGGAGGTAGTAGAACATGATGTCGTCAAATTCTTCAATCAATTCGAGGACCCAGTTTACGTAATTGATCAATTTGGGATCTCTCGTCTCCCATTCACCTTTGAGTTGATAAATCACTAGGGTAGAATCTCCATATACTTCTAGTGTTTTAATCTTGCGTTCTATGGCCGCACGGATACCCATGATACATGCTTCGTATTCCGCCATATTATTCGTACAATCAAAATCCAATTTACTGGTGAAAGGATAATGATCTCCGTCTGGGGATACCAAGACTGCCCCGATTCCATTACCCACAGCGTTTGATGCTCCGTCGAAGTTTAGCTTCCAAGGATGACCTTCTCGAGGGTTTTCTTCAGCGGTTGCCACATACATCAGGTCTTCATTTGGGAAATCAAAGTTCAGAGGCTCATAGTCTTCTAGAGCTCTACTGGCTAGAAAGTCTGCTATTGCACTCCCTTTTACAGCTTTCTGGTTCACGTATACGATATCAAACTCAGAGAGTAAGATTTGCCATCGGGCCATTCTTCCATTCAAAGCAGTCGACTCCATCAAGTACTTCAGAGGATCCAATTTGGAAATTAGCCAAGTTGTGTGATACAACAGGTATTGTCTCAACCTTCGGGTTGTCCAAATTAAGGCACAACATAATTTTTCAGTTGGCGAATATCTCATTTCACACTCAGTGAACTTCTTACTGAGGTAATATATCGCTCTTTCTTTTCTTCCTGACTCATCGTGTTGGCCAAGCACACATCCCATGGAATTTTCAAATCACCGTTAATCTGACGCGGTGGCTTATTTGGACTAGGTGGTGTCAGCACTGGAGCATTAGACAAATATTGCTTAACCTTGTCAAAGGTTTTCTGACATTCTTCGTCCCAGACACCAGGGTTATGCTTCTTAAGGAGACGGAATATGGGATCACATTTCTCGGTCAGCTGTGAGATGAACCGAGTGATGTAATTTAATCTTCCTAAGAAACCCCGAACTTCTTTTTGAGTACGCGGTGGAGGTAGCTCCTGTATGGCTTTGACTTTATCTGGGTCAATCTCAATCCCTTTTTCGCTAACTACGAAACCCAGCAGCTTTCCTGACCTGGCCCCGAAGGTGCATTTTGCTGGATTGAGTTTCAACTGGAATTTTCTCAATCTCAAAAATAATTTCTTCAAGACCTGCACATGCTCTTCTTCCGTCCGGGACTTAGCGATCATGTCGTCAACGTAGACTTCAATTTCTTTGTGCATCATGTCATGGAACAGGGTTACCATAGCTCTCTGATATGTAGCTCCCGCATTTTTCAATCCGAATGGCATTACCTTATAGCAAAAGGTTCCCCACAGGGTTACAAAAGTGGTCTTACTCATGTCTTCAGGGTGCATTTTGATCTGATTGTACCCCGAGAAACCATCCATGAAGGAGAAGAGTGAGTAACCTGCCGTGTTATCCACTAAGGTGTCAATGTGAGGCAATGGGAAATTATCCTTCGGGCTGGCTTTGTTCAGATCCCTGTAGTCTACGCACATCCGTACCTTTCCGTCTTTTTTTGGGATAGGGACAATGTTGGCTACCCATTCTGAGTATTTAACTACTTGTAAGAAACCAAAGATCGAATCGCTCTTGACCTCCTCTTTTATTTTTAATAAAACATCCGGTCTCATCCGTCGCAGCTTCTGTTGAACTGGCTTACATTCTTCCTTAATGGGGAGTCTGTGTACCACAACGTCAGTACTTAGCCCGGGCATATCTTGATATGACCATGCAAAGACGTCCTTGAACTCTTGGAGTAGCTTAATAAGGTTCTGCTTTGTCTCTAGGGATATGCAAGCTCCAATCTTTACTTCTTTCTTTTCTAGTTCATCCCCCAAATTCACAACTTCTATCGACTCTTTGTGAGGTAGGATCTGTTTCTCCTCTTGTTCTACCATTCTTAACAAACCAGGGGACAAGTTGCAGTCTCTGTCATCTTCAAAGTCCTGTGATCCCTCTAGACACATATCTTGCTCAAAAGGAGACTCTGATTTAGTAGCAACGTTGCTCATATCATTGATATCCGGAGACCTGTTATAGGTATGAAGGAAGATACAGAGAACAAAAGAATCTAAGAATGATGTGGATAGTATGGTTATGAATGAGAAAATAAAAGAATATTTGCGCCAGATAAGACAAAAAGATGCATTTCATTGAAATAATGATTTTTGAACACAAGCCTATTTCACAAAAGGGCACTTATTACTCCTAGGCTTAGAGTAATAGTGTGTTTTAGGCATTACTCTGAATTAGTTCTAAAGACTACAGGAATCTCCTCCGCAGTCCAGTTATTCAGAACACTTCCCAGTTCAAAAGGTCAATGCCTAATAAATTCTCTTCTCCGCCCATCCTCGTATGTGGCGTTAATGCTCAAGTTTCCCATCAGTTCTTCAGAAGATTATTTCCTTGTCACTCTTCTTTCGGAGTAAATGGTTCCTCCTGACACAAACGTTTTGGAGATGTGAGGAAAGGTCATCGGCTCCCATTTAACCTCTCCCCCGCTTAAACGCGCTCTTCTCCGTTTTTGCTTCTTTTCTTGCTCTTTTCTCTCTGCTTTTGCATCCGGCTTGAATCCTAAGCCAAAGCGATCTCGTTTGTCCATGAGCATAGGTGCGTCAACCTCCTTGTAGACTTCTTTTTCAAGCCCTTTTCCCGGCAAAGCTCCTTTCCGATTGTCGGTTGTAAGCCCATCCTCGTGGTTTTAGAGATTCAGGTGTAGGGACCTTATTTCCTTCAACAACAAACGTCGCATTTACAAACTCTAATGACCGAAAAGAACATTCTATGGCCTCTTCATCTGTCCCCACATATGGTGCATTGCTTGTAAATGAGATGCAATGATATCCTCTTCTCGCGTTCACGGTCACTAGTCGGCCTTCCGTTATAAACTTGAGCTTTTGATGTAATGATGATGGTATCGCCTCGCGCGAGTGAATCCACGGCCTTCCCAATAAGCAGTTGTAAGAGGGTTTGATGTCCATCACTAAGAAATCTATCTCATATGTGCTTGGGCCAATTAAGAGGGGAATTTCAATCTTCCCCATTACCTTCCTTTCAGTGCCATCAAATGCCCTTAATACATTTTGGCACGTTTTCATATGGGAATTATCCACGGGCAACCTATTCAGTGTGGATAGGGGTAGGACATTTAGTGCTGACCCATTATCAATTAATACTCCCGGCAATGTGAACCCCTTACAACGGGTGGTGATGTGTAGCGCTTTTGTTGACCCCATTCCTCCTGACGGTATTTCATCATCGTTGAAAAATATGAAATTATCGGCACTTATATTATTGACAAGGCGATCTAGTTTATTGACAGAGATGTCATTCGCGATGTAGGTTTCGTTCAGCACCTTCAATAATGCATTCCGATGTGTCTCTGAGCTCATAAGTAACGCTAGCACTGAGATACGAGCCGGCTGCTTGTATAGCTGTTCTACAACGCTATATTCATTGTGGCTTTGAGAATTTTAAGAACTCTTTAGCCTCTTTTTTTCGATTCTGAGCTCATTGATAGGTGATTCAGGTTTAGATGTCTCTTCTTTTCCTTGCTCAGCAACTATAGATTTTCCTTTAGCTGGTTCTGCTTTTGTGTTTGGAGTATAACGCCTTCCGCTTCGTGTGTAGAAACCTTCATCTTGACCTTCTTCTGAAGTGCCAGCTGGGTTCTCCTTTCCTCGTATGGTCACATTACAATCATAGTTCCAAGGTACGCTCTTGCTATCTTTGTAAGAGAAAGCAACAGGTCTCTGGATTATGACTTTTGGCGTAATTGGTACTCCCGCTTTATCATTTCCTGTCGCGAAATTATCACCACCGGATGATTCACTCTCTCGAACCCTTTCGTTCTTCCTTCTTCGAGGCGTAAACCTCTCCTTCTTCTGTCCTTCCGATTTCATCGTAAAATTCTATCTCTTTATTGTCCATCAGATTTTGCACCATGGACTTGAATTCACCGCACTCTTGGATATCATGACTTTCATCTTTATGAAACTCGCAGTATCTTCTGACTTCTCGAGGCTTTTCCTTTGAATGTTGTGCAACCAATCCTCTATCAACCATTTGTTCCCAAACCCGACTCAATGGGGTTTGCACCTCTGCTACGTCGGCCTTGATTCTTTTATTCCCATACTCAATTATCGCATTCACCCCTTTATGATCGGGCAACGGATTTCCTGCTACATTGGGGCCAGGTGAGTCATCGAACTTTATGACACCCATTTCGATGAGTTTTTCCACTAGCTTTTTGAACGCGGTGCAGTTTTCAATCGAGTGCCCCGTTACCCCTGCGTGGTACTCACATTGGGCGCTGGTATCGTACCATTTTGGGAATGGGGCCGCAGAGGTTTCGTGAAAGGTGATACCACATGGGCATCAAACAAGCTCTGATATAATTCCTTATAGGACATCGGGATAGGCGTGAACTGAAGCCTTTCTTTGTTGGGTCTTGGGTTAGAATCTTGTCTTGTAGAGCCCTGATGGCTGGTAGCTGCTGCCCTTGGTTGGTTCACAGTAACCGGCTTAGAATACGAGCTCGTGTTGTTCACCTCATTTTTCTTCCTTCTCGGGGCTGATTTCTTGACGTTTTCCCCTGCCTCGATCTTTCCGTATCTTATCGCGTTCTCTATCATCTCTCCAGACATTACTATGTCTGAGAAGCTCTTAGTGGCGCTCCCTAACATGTGGTTGATGAATGGAGCCTTCAGCGTATTAATAAAGAGCATGGTTGTTTCTTTCTCCAGAAGAGGTGGTTGGACTTGCGTTGCCATTTCTCTCCACCTTTGGGCGTACTGTTTGAAGCTCTCACTTTGCTTCTTCTCCATATTTTGCAACGTAATCCTATCAGGGGCCATATCCATCACATGACTGTACTGCTTCATAAAGGCTTGAGCTAGGTCCTTCCATGAGTTAATCTTAGTACGGCTCAATTGGTTGTACCATTTGGATGCCGCCCCAACCAAACTATCCTCGAAGCAATGAATCAAGAGCTGATCGTTGTTGACATACCCAGTCATTCGTCTGCAAAACATAGTAATATGAGCCTCAGGACAGCTCATTCTATTGTATTTTTCAAATTCAGGCATTTTGAACTTAGGGGGAAGGACTAGGTCTGGAACTAAGCTCAAATCTTTAGCATCGACCCCACAGTGATAGTCAGCACTTTCCATTGCTTTGAACCTTTCTTCTAACCACTTGCATCGTTCTTCCAATTCTTTCGAAAGTGATGTCCTGACTCTCTCATTTTCTCGCCATATTGTCCAAGTCGTGGATTGTAGGATTAACGAGGTTATCTCCCCGGATTAGAGCCCGAGCACGCTTTGATAGTTGATTGGCATTGAGGTATCGGCTTGAAATTACCGGGGCCTAATCGTTACGGGACGGCCTTTGCGTGTGCAAATGGGTTGTGTTTGAGCATTCATCGGGTAAAGCCGTGGAGGGTAGGGAGGATCTTCGAATAGATGGCCTCTGTGTATGTGTCTCTCGTGTCTTTGTGTTTGAGCATTTGCGGAGCAAAACCAGGGGGTAAAGGGGATCTTCATTATTATTTCCTGTGTCAACCATAGGGCTTTTTCCTTTGTCCGGTCGATTAGTCGAATCGCCACGGCTCTTCCATCATATTTCTCTGCGACTCCAGCATTTGATCCCTCATTTCTTGCTGGATTTTAGCTAACTGTTCTTGTACTTGTGCTTGCATCTGCTCTTGCATTTCTTTCTGCATTTGTTCCAATCTTTCTAGTTTTTTATCCATTGCTTTGGTTCTTGTGCAGTAAGGATGCGTACTCGAGAGATTCTCGTCGGTTTCAGGACATCAAACATTTTTAATTAATTAGAATCTTTTATGGTCTTTAATGCATATGATGTAATGCAATGTAAATGCATGAATGCAAGGGAGGCATTAATTTGATTCAATTCCTTTTAGGAAACTTCACTAGAAAATAAAGGTCTTTACATAAAACTGAGTTACAAATAAGACTTTGCCCCAATGCTTAGAGCTTTAATTTTCATGAACAAAGAAGCTAGCTCCTGTCCCCGATCTGACTCCAACTCGTATTTTACGCTCGGTATGTCCGCTTGTACCGCCAAGGTTTGTAAATGTCCCGCTACCTCGCGAATCAAGGTTATAGCTTCCCCATAATATAGTCTCTGTTTCGACTTGGTCTTGCGCATGATGAAGCTGCTCCTTCCTTCCAGCCTCACTGCTTCAAGAATCGACTCGCATCTCGCAGCTTTGTAGTGTCGCTTCTAACTCTTCTGCTTTTTCTTTTCTTTCTTCTATTTTGCTCAAGCTTGCCCTCAACTCCATCATAGTATTACGATTTCGGTATTGGTGAAGAGACTTTTCGAGTTCTGGCCACTCTAGCCTTTAATTTACCTTGTTCATTTCTGCTTTCCGACAAACTCTTCTCTAGCTCTTCATTTTGTACCTGAGCTTCTCAAATTTTCTTTCCCATCGATCGGCCTTAGTCTTTTCTTCTCGAACTTCATGGCGCCATTGTTCTGAAGTCTTTCCTAACCCCGCAGTCCTCATAGACAAGCGTAACTTCTTATAGTCAGTCTTCAAACTGTCTAAATCCTCTTCGGCCTTAGTTTTCCCTTTCTTCCACTTTTCGGCCTCGACCTCTGACATCAAAGATCCAATCTCAGTGTGCATCTTCTCTTTCTTCCAATTGTTCAATCTTTTTCCCAAGCTCTAAACTCTTCCTCTCAAGTCTTGTTTGATAATTTCCACTTACGACTTTAATGACTCGTAGTTGTTCTACCATAGGTTGCGTGTTCTCCAAGCTTGGCCTAGGAACGTTATCATTAACCCTTTTCTTGAACCATCCATCATACTCAAGCGCCACTATGGAACCAACAACCAGCCCTCTTCATCCAACGAGTTTGCTTCCAAGCATCGATAACTCCCGAACTTTCTTCTTATAGTGGGCATCTTTAAAAGAGAACTCACATTGAGCCACCCATAAGTCATGGGTATGAACTGTCTCGACTTATATTGCCTTAATGCTAGCAATGGAGTATACCCGGTGGCTCCCCAAATTCCTAACAAGGGCACCCAATCAAAATTCCCACATCGATACAGGATCTCATCAGGAACCATCCAAAATGCTCTCCATTCTATATCCTCCTCTTTGAGGTTTTGAAGAATCTCCATCCATTTCTCTTCTGAGATATCTTCTCTCCTTTGTATGGCTGCTTCCTCTTTTAACGGGGATTAAGTTTCAGAAAAGACTCGATAAGAAACTTTATCTACCTTCCAAAAGTGCCCGTGAAACCACACCATCAATAGCTGTGCACATCCAATAAACCGCCCATTACCTGACTTTCGACACATGCTCAAGGATCTGAACGTTTCACCAATATTGCGGCACGGGCGTGACTCCTTTCTCAAGACGGTCAAATAAGTCGGTGATTGCCTCATGCACATGTCTTAAAGCTTTAGGAAAAATCACCAATCCATAGATGCTTAGGGCGAAGATATCGATCCTCTTGCGTTCATCCAGATGTGCTAAAACCAAATCTCTCAAATTCTCCCAAGGGATGCATTTGTCGTCTCCCTTTGTTGAATCCGAAAATGACCCAAGGCTCGCTCATCCTCGAAATATTCATCAATTTCTTCGCAAAGGTTTGGCCATTAAGTACCTTGGCATAAGCTTTTTAACTTGCACCTTTGGACACCCGAGTAGTGCAAAGATATTCCTCTCATGAGGCACTAAATCTACTTCCCCAAAAGTGAAACACTTGTGCGTAATTCCAAAATTGAACCATAGCTCGGAATGTGTGTTTGTCCACTTTAATGTCTAGCAAGTAAGATATATCACCATAGCTTTGGTAGAACGACTGTTTGGCCTCTTCATCCCAACGAGCCCAAATATCTCTCAATTCTTGTAACTCATTCTGTGCAGTGTTGACGCGAGTGAATTCTTGTAACTCTGATACATATCCTTCTGTCAAGCTATCCCCTTTTTCTGATTGTAACTTTTCTGACCATGCACGGACAGCCGCATTGTCCTCAACTTTATTAAGAAATTCATTCTCCATGTGAAACTTTCTAATTCAGTAGTCGAATGCAAATCAACACCTCCTTTAGTATGCAATGTTATGTAAAAAAAAACAATCAAAACAAGATAAGTCAGTATCAAATATTAACAATAGAACACAAGTGGAATAAAGATAATTAAGCATATATGTACGGGTGACCACTATAATTTGACCTAGCTCCACCTAAAGAGGGTTCTTAGGGTTCTCTATATGTGGTTTAGTTCTAGAGTAAGGGTACCTGAACTAGCGAATTCCTCGATCCTCACCCATTATAGGCTCATACGGATTGAGTTCAGTCTCGAGAATACATTTCCCTATGACCATGCGGAGATGAAAATCTCACGAAATCATAGGTACGGATGTATTCCGGAAGCAATCCACTAGCCCATGCGGAGGTGAAAACCTCACGAAGGCATAGTTTCTTACTCCCACTTAGAAGGTGTGACCACAACGGTCATGCAATGCAATGCAAAATCATTATACAAAATCCGAACCATAACAATCATACAATTGAATGCTAATGAGGAAACCATGATTTTCAAGATAAATTTCAATTTATTGACACAAGGACAAAGAAATAATCAATTTTATGGCTCGACTCTCTAACGTCCCTGATGGAGTCGCCAAGTCATTTAAACCATTTTTTTAAAACAATGGGGATCGACTTTTGAAAGCAAAATGGAGTCGCCACCGACCCCTTTTTTAAGGTGTAGTCAGATCACCTTGAAGTAAATCATTTTAATAAAATATTATATTTATTAAAACAATAATTTTAGGTCTACGAAAATTGAGAGAAAAGGTCCGGAATCAATTACATGATGAGGAAGGGTTAGCACCTCATTACGCCCAAAATTGGTACCAAATCGATTGAATATTGTCCTTGTGTCTAAGATTAAAAATGATTTTGAAATAAGGTTGCTTTTTTATTACGCTTGAATAATTCGAATTGGTCGTCAAAATCTTTCTTGTTTCGTAAGACTATAGCACCACATCCAAAGACGGTAGGATGCGATCCTTTATATCCTTGAAAGCGCGATAGATTTCGACTTCCAAAAATTTATAATTTGGAAATTTCAAAGGGATGCTCAACTATTTAGTTCAATTAGAAATAGAAACCCAGCACAGTAGGGCACGATTCCTCGAACTTCCCGACGTTGAACATTACCTCGCCTCAAAATTTAGAAAACATGAGTGAAATTGAAAAAGGATATTCGGTTTTTGGAACAAATGGGAGATAGCGACCCAACACGATAGGGTACTATTCCCGAATTGCTAATCATCGAATATTCCTTGGTTTGAAAAGTTTTTAGAAAACATGAATGAAATTCTAAAGAGGTATTCGATTATTTAGAGCAAACGAGAAATTGCAACCCAGCACGGTAGGGCACGATTCCTTGAATTGCTAAAAAAATCGAACCTCGTCTTCGTTTTAAGAAATTTTTACGAATAGTTATGAAAGCGACTTATAATATACGATTCGGTTTGAAATAAAATGGGATAGTAGTTTTTAAAGGGTTATAAGTTATAAACAATGTTTTGAAAATCGAAAAAGAAATAAAAACACGGGATAATATGAATGTATAAGAAGCTATGATGGATTGAAATGAGATTAATATGATTCGTTTAATAAATTAACAAGATAGCAACCAAATTTCAATTTCCTAATCATGGATGAAGAATAATTAATAATATACGCGACAATCAACAAAACACAAAATACAATGATGTATAAAATTATGTATGAAACAAAATGGTGAATTAATGATTATATAATATACAAGTTGATAAATTTGCATAAAAACTTAATATATACATTTATAAATTTAAAAAAAATTCAAAAACAAATCATGCATAAAATATTTAAAGCACAAATTTATTCAAAAAATGATAACTCACAAGATAATTTAAATAAAATATTAAATATGAAGGTATAATGATATACAAAGTCAATTTATGAAACCTTTATATACAAATAATATTGAGTATAATTATTAAAAAAATAATGTATAAAAAGTGAAATGAATATAATTTACAAAATATATATAAAAAAAACATATGAATAATATGGAATACAATAAATTATAGGATTTAAGAGGATTCTTAAAAATGTTATACATATAAATAATTTTAAAATAGGATATATATATATACATATATTTACTCATAGAAAAATATTTACGTAAAATCATATGAAAATGATAACATATACCATGGTAAAAATAATTTAAAATATGCCATATACATACGAAGAATGTTAGATAGAGTTATATGTATAAATATTTTAAATAAAATATGAATTATAAGGTTAACTTGATTTTATTATAAATTATATACATAACAAAAAAAGGATTAATCACAAGTTTATTAAAATCTATAAAGATATCAAAGCTTTAATAATAGATGCAAATTAAATGCAAATACAAAATATATGTTTAATAATAGTTTAAATAATTCAAAATACGGGAGATTCTCCTTTTAAAGAGAAAGATATGTGAATAAATCTAAAAAGAAAATTATATGTATAAACATATTAATGTCTAAAGATGTATTTGAATTATACATATATCAATTATTTTCGTATAGGTATAACTAAAATCTAATTATATGTATAGAACATGTGATTTCAAAAAGCAAATACATATATATCATGTAGACCAAAAGTAGTTAAATATATGTATAATAATTTAATGTTAATAATATTCAAGGAATAAAACTAATTATTATAACGTATATACATATGTAGTAACACATAAAACATCACATAAAATAATATACAACAAGATGGAAATTCAAATACTCCAAATTACAACAAATAAGTGATCAACAATACAAATAATATCATTAATAATAACATTATAAATAATATAAACAGCAATAAGTACAAATAAAAATTAAACAAGAATGAATATATAACATTAATGGAAGACTGAAAATATATAAGTGAGTGAATCCTAATTTATAACATAAAACTAATAAAAATACTTAATTAAAACCCAAGTAAAACGAAAAGAAAAGAAAAAGAAAAAAAAAATTATGTGCAGTAAATGATAAATGTGGATAAGACTTAATTGAAACAAAGTTAAAACAGGAGGGCCAATTTACAAATAAAATAATCGCAAAATAGGGTCGATGTGCCATGCGCACAAATATGCAAGGACTGGAATGATAAATATCCCGCGCTTACAATGCAAGATTGAACCGCTGATCAAAATGAAAAGACGCACAAATTATAAGGCCAAATTTAAAAAACAAAATAATTAAATTGGGGCGCAAATTGAAAGCGTGGTGCAATGGGAAGGATTCATCGCACAAATCCCCCATTTTTGTGCGGGAATGCGCAGATTAGGCCTGCGAAATGGGTCAACACGTGGGGGTTTCTTATCACAAACGGTGCCGTTTGATAATTAGGTTTTAAAACCTTTCTCCCCTTTTTCCTTTCCTACATACTGCCAACATTTAGCTAAAATTCACAGCCTTATTAAGGCTGCTCCAAAGAACCACCAAAACCCCTATTTAATCAGGTGGTCGATAGCATATCAACAACGATCAACGGCGCCTTAGGACCCTTCCAACATCGATTTCCACGAAGTGAACAGATCCATGGCCGTTTTGCAAGGTAAAACTTGCATTTTCTTTCTTTATATTTTGTTATGCCAAAAATATACAAAGTATGAAATGGGAACAGATTTAAAGAAAGTAGAGCAGGAACATTCACACAATCACCTTTGATTCTTGATTTCTTTTTTGTGTTACAATGTTTGTAGTTTTTCTTTCTTTAGATTGTCTCTGTATTCTTTTTTTCCTCCTCCCAAAATACATTTTCAAAATATATAACCCAATTCCCCCTTATTTTCTTCTTGCTCTTGCATTTAATCCCTGTCTTTTCTTTGCAGGGTTGGTGGTGAAGCACGTGGGGATGTCGGGGCTAGGTCGGCCGGCGTTGTCAATAGGGGTTAGGGGTTTTTTTGTGTTTTCTAAGAATTGGGAATGGGCTAGGGTAATTGGGCTCATTTGCTTTTGGGTTTAGGGTTAGTGGGCTATTGTGTCCTAGGCCAAAATCGGGACTGTACAAATACATCTGAATAATTACAATTGAAAACAAATTTTATAACGCATAATCAAACTAATAATCAAAATATATTTGTACGAAACTATCATGTCATTACACTTGAATCAAAATAAATTCAAACAAACCCACACATGATCCCTCTAATGGTAAAATTTCACTCTGAATCCCTCTAACCTCTTTTCAATTACAATTTAGTCTATACCCTGATTTTTCATCTTTAAATATATCATATATTCCAAGGGTATTTTGAAATAAAATAATTATATACTTTTCTACCATTTCTCTTTTATGGTTAAATTGCACTTTAGTCCTCATACTTTCACTATAATTCACTTTAAAATATGATATTAAAAACACTACATATATTAATTATTTATATATTGGGGGTGGGCTATACATATTACATATAATATATATTATTTATTTTGGTTAATATGGTTAATTATCCGGTTTTGAATTGAATTAATCGATAATCGAAATTCCAAAAAATCATTAACCGACCTCATTGAACTAAATACAATTCAATTCTAAACTTAATAATAATAAAAAAAAGGAATGCATTAAAAATTGTATTCATCTTCATATTTTAACTCTAGTCCTTCAATTGATTGAAAAGAGAGAAACAAATATTCTAAAGATTTTTATTTTCATTTTTATATTTTTCAATGATTACAATAAAATGAATCAAACAATACGAGGCACATACTCTAACATTTCTTTCATGTGCTTTAATTTCCGCAACAATTAATACAATAATTAACAACAAAGTGGTGAAATTTGATTAATTGAACAGTCGATAAATATCATAGCAGATTCATTAATTCACCTTCCTACAGTTGACACGAATTTGTCCTTGCTTTCCTGTCAAAGGCTTGATGTTGCCCATCCTAATCATAGACTTGCCGAAATCAACCCAGAAGGCATCAGGATTCTTGCTGTAAGTCTCTACAAGTTTATCAGTCGACCCACCACTGAAAAGTGCTTGATCAGAGGTGAGTAGTCCCTTTTCCTTCACCAGGTTCTTGAAGTATGCGGTGTCAAAGCGTGCAGGGGTTGGGTCAAAAGGAGCGAGGTTAGTGTTCCCTCCGGTGCGTGGGCAAGTTGCTCTACGCTCTTTGGCAAAAGCAGGATCAATATTGGTAGCATTGTAAATCCTGTTCCTAAAGATAACGCATTGTGACAATCCGATGGTGTGGCCACCGGAGAGAGCTACAAGATCTTTCTTGTTCAAGCCCTGGTTCTTGAAGTTGTTGACCAACGCAGGGAGATCCATTGATGCTGAAGGAAGCACGCTGTCTGCTAATGTCCTGCTAGCTGTGGTCGAGTCTCTTCTACCCAAACGAACCTTCCATGTTGGACCTCCGAGCTACAACAATTTAGTTTTCATTTAGAAATGACTTTCTAGGCGTATGAACTGATAAGTATATTAGACAATAAAAAATCAAAGTATTGAATATTACCGCAACTACCGAATCTCGAGCAGCCACAGCTAAGATATCAGCACAAGAGACTACAGGGCGTCCGCAAACTCTATCCACTTCGGCCTTAATTTGGTCAACAACTTCAAACCCTCGAACAGAATTCAAATTTCCACGAGCATTTTTCTCGGTTTCGAAAGAAGATGTAGAATCCAAAAGAAGTGAACCGTCACAACCTTGCAATAGAATGAAGATTAGTTCTGGATGAGAATATATGCATGGAACTTAGACATTACTAGTATAATATAATGTAAGATCACTGTTTCTAAAATGAATGAACATACATTAACGAAGCAATCATGGAAGTGAAGACGAAGTAAGGAAGCACCCATGCGGCGCTCCTTGTGGACAGCGGCCTCCACTACTCTCTTGATGGCAGGCAAAGCTTGGGGACAAACATTGTGATAAAAGTTGGGAGATAAGGAAAAAGCGGTGGCTGCAAGAGCTAACCAAAGGAAGGCGTGAAGAAGGAAATTGGTGGGGGAAACCATGGCTTAATCTTGATGAGGTTGGTGTTGTGTTCTGTTGTTTGTTGCGAGTCTGGCTGGTAATTTATAGATAAGAAACGTACGTAGGAGGGAATGGAAGAAGTGCATGCACTAACGAATTTGTTAGTTTTGGACTTTTGCAAACCAATGATTGGACTGTTTCCTTGTTTCTTAAAAGGAACTTTTGTTTACAATCTCATAGGGGTTATTTAGCCATTCAAGCATGCCACGACAAATATTGAGTATCTTTAATAAAACGCACGAGGCTGCTACTCCAATCTCCTTTATAATATTAATGGTGAAGATTTAAATTAGGATTAGAGAGTATTTTTAATTACATTACATTAGTTATGGTTTTAGATATAACTGACAAAACTGTAAGATATTATTATAATTAGATTTATTTAAAAAGAGAAGAGAAGCTGAAATGTTTGAGAAAATATATAGTAACTTACTGCTGTAATGACTTTTGCAAAGCAAATTACTATTACCTCAACAGGTGCTTATTTATTAATTAATTTGCTATACCATTCTTTACTGTACTTTCTACTTACATCTCCATCTATGTTGTTCCTCTTTATCAACATTGAGAGCATATATGCTAATTAAACTACGTACTTGACGGCTTCAGTCTTCAGCCTTGGCTGCTGGCTGCTGGCTGCTGGCGGCTTCAGCTTTTCTTTCTTTAACTCTTTTCAATGATTTCTTCCAAGAACTAATTTCAGTATTCTTCTCCTCACTATATATTATTAGGTGCAAGCAATCACGGATTGAAAGGATCAATTTTGAAAGCACCTTTAGCACAAATGTTTATATTTATATGCATGTATTCATTTGTTAAGTTAAATTAAATTTTGGTGACAATTGGTTATTTGCTTATTTTATTCTTGAATTGTCTAATCTCAATACATAAAATAATTTTAATTGATTAAATTAATTTTCGCGAGCCATTTTGAACCTCTTTTCATCATTTGTTGTTGTCGAAACCATTTTTTATTTTTGAAAAAAACGGGAATCGACTTTAAAACGAGTGGAGTCGCCACCAATCCTTTTTGTTTAGGTGTGATCGGATCACCTAATAAAACTCTTTATAAAAATATCAAATTTGGCCTACGAAATTTAAGAAAACAGGTCCAGGAGTCTCTATGTGCGAGGAAGGATTAGCACCCCCGCTATGCCCAAAATTAGTAACAAATTGATTAAATACTGTATATCCAAGATTTAAAAATATTTTGAAATATGGTTCTTTTTAAAACATTTGAATGGCTCAAGTTGGTCGTCAAAATTCTCTTGTTTAAAAAGAATACAGCATCACATCCAGCACGATAGGACACGATCCTTTATCAGTAAAGGATTCCACTGGGCGACCATAAATTCTATCCACTTTAGCCTTAATTTGATTTACAACTTCAAGTACTCTCATAGAATTCAGATTATCACGAACGCTTTTTTCGCTTTTAAAATCAAATTAGAATATATATAAAATAAAATAAAAACCATCACAACCCTATAATACAAGAAGAGTTCAAGATCATTATAATGCATGGAAATTAGAAAAAAATATAGATACTAATATAAAGTGTATTCAACCAAATAGTTGAATTACTTATTACAACTCTATTCAATTACAGCCCTATTCCATTACAGTTGAACCAAACGTATTGTAAATGTTGCGGCAAGTAGAATAAAGTTAGAGTGCACATCCACGTTTAAATAATAAAAAAAGTTCCTTCTTATTTCAAATGGATTGATGCAAAATCATTGAAGTGACTTAGGTTTTGTCATTTGTAATTTAGCTTTAGCATACCAACATATAAACAAGTCCATGATTCAATTGGTTACTACTGTAACATGAGATAAAAACTTACATAATATATTTGTGTTAAAATAGATAAACATAAAATAAAAAATAATTAGTACAAGTTTAAACTTGAAGTTAAAAGGATTGATAATTTTTTTTGTAAAAGATAAAATCTCTTCGAAATAAGAAAAAGAAATCCATTCTCTTTATAATAATATAAAGTGAAGAGAAGAATATTGAAATTTCTTCTCAGAAGAAATCATTGAAAGAACAAAATTGAAGCTGCCAGCAGCCAAAGCTGAAGAAAGCCTCCAAGTACTTGGCTTAATCAGCACATGCTGTCGCTGTTGATAACGAGGAACAACGTAGATAGAGACGTAAGTAGGAAGTACATTAAAGAATGGTATGAATTCGTTCGTTAAAATAACAATAATAATTTTGTCTGCAGAAGTCATCACAACTCATCCATCCACAGTAAGTTATTATTACCCAATAATGATAAGAACAATTTACAGTTTCGACTGATGCTCATTGTAAGTTTTAGTTTCTACTATTTGTGATTCATTATACATAACACTAAAGAACGTGATTAAAAAATACAATATTTTAGAGGAGAATGGAGTAGCAGCCTCGTGTGTTTTATTATAGTTTAAAAAAGAGGTGTGTCAATATTGGTACTGGCATGCTCAAACAGCCAGCAAACCCCTATGAGGTAGTAAACAAAAGCTCCTTTTAAGAAACAAGGAAACAGTCTAATCATTGATTTGCACGAGTCCAAAACTAACAAATTCATTCATGCATGCACTTCTTCCATGTAATTCCTCCCTCCTACGTACGTTTCTTATCTATAAATTACCAGCCAGACTCGCAACAAACAACAGAACACAACACCAACCTCATCAAGATTAAGCCATGGTTTCCACCACCAATTTCCTTCTTCACGCCTTCCTTTGGTTGGCTCTTGCAGCCACCGCTTTTCCTTACCTCCCAACTTTTATCACAATGTTTGTCCCCAAGCTTTGCCTGCCATCAAGAGAGTAGTGGAGGCCGCTGTCCACAAGGAGCGCCGCATGGGTGCTTCTTTACTTCGTCTTCACTTCCATGATTGCTTCGTTAATGTATGTTCATTCATTTCAGAAACAGTGATCTTACATTATATTATACTAGTAATGTCTAAGCTCCATGCATATATTCTCATCCAGAACTAATCTTCATTCTCTTGCAGGGTTGTGACGGTTCACTTCTTTTGGATTCTACATCTTCTTTCGAAACCGAGAAAAATGCTCGTGGAAATTTGAATTCTGTTCGAGGGTTTGAAGTTGTTGACCAAATTAAGGCCGAAGTGGATAGAGTTTGCGGACGCCCTGTAGTCTCTTGTGCTGATATCTTAGCTGTGGCTGCTCGAGATTCGGTAGTTGCGGTAATATTCAATACTTTGATTTTTTATTGTCTAATATACTTATCAGTTCATACGCCTAGAAAGTCATTTCTAAATGAAAACTAAATTGTTGTAGCTCGGAGGTCCAACATGGAAGGTTCGTTTGGGTAGAAGAGACTCGACCACAGCTAGCAGGACATTAGCAGACAGCGTGCTTCCTTCAGCATCAATGGATCTCCCTGCGTTGGTCAACAACTTCAAGAACCAGGGCTTGAACAAGAAAGATCTTGTAGCTCTCTCCGGTGGACACACCATCTGATTGTCACAATGCGTTATCTTTAGGAACAGGATTTACAATGCTACCGATATTGATCCTGCTTTTGCCAAAGAGCGTAGAGCAACTTGCCCAGGCACCGGAGGGAACACCAACCTCGCTCCTTTTGACCCAACCCCTGCACGCTTTGACACCGCATACTTCAAGAACCTGGTGAAGGAAAAGGGACTACTCACCTCTGATCAAGCACTTTTCAGTGGTGGGTCGACTAATAAACTTGTAGAGACTTACAGTAGGAATCCTAATGTTTTCTGGGTTGATTTCAGCAAGTCTATGATTAGGATGAGCAACATCAAGCCTTTGACTGGAAAGCAAGGACAAATTCGTGTCAACTGTAGGAAGGTGAATTAATGAATATACTATGATATTTATTGACAGTCCAATTAATCAAATATCACCGTTTTGTTGTTAATTATTGTATTAATTGTTGCGGAAATTAAAGCACATAAAAGTAATAATAGATTATGTGCCTCATATCGTTTGATTCATTTCATTGTAATCATTAAAAAAAATAAAAATAAAAGTATTTAAAGAAATGCTAGATTATGTGGAATAGTAGTGTTGAAATGCCAAAGAATTCCAAAAACAAGAAAGGCGAAATTTTATGTTTATCTCTTAACTTCACACCTAATCGTGATTTTTGGATTTGGCTTGTTATTGATTTATGGTTGCAAACTTAGCCCGGAGATAACTGGTTGAGAATAGTAAATTAAGATTAGAGTTTAGATATTTCATAAGATAAATATAAACATTGAGGATATTGAAGCTCGTGTTTTGAAATACACTTCAATACTTAACTCAAGGGGTAAAGTTTAGAAACTTAATAAGAGATTGAAAGTATAAATGTTCGGAATAAGAGTTGTATCTAAGTACTTATATTTAGCGCACAGGCTACGCAAAGAATTTCTCAATGAATGGTGGTTGATTGTTTGTTTGACCAAACTAGCGAGATGCCCTCCAATCTCCATGGTTTTCTTAATGGTTGGTTTATTATTCTTACAACCTAAGTTGCTTAGTTCCATCCAATCAAGGTTGTTGAGCCTTGATAGTTGTGCAAAGTGGCTTTGCTCGCTGGCTAGCAACTAGATAAGTTGGGTGCTTATGGCATCACATGGGTTTAAACTTTCCTTGCGCTTGAGACTATTAACATTAGATTATGGCCTAGCTTGTAGATTGGTATGACAGTGATGGATTACAAAGGAAAAACCTCGAGTGGCTTCACTGATTTTGTATCAATCTGCCTCGAATAGGTAAATTTCAAAAAAAAAAACCTGCATGTGCTTAATGAGTAAGATAATTAATTAGTGCGATGAAAAATTAAAAAAAAACTAAATCTAAATAACTAAATAAAAATCACAAATTAAATAAGAGAAATCAATACAATGAGAATATAGACAAAAACAAAATCTCAATTTTAATTAATGAATTTGATCATCGAGACAAAAAATAATTTCAATACACTATAAAAGGTAGCTTGGAAATGAGTATTCCTTGCATTTTACCAATTCAATTGTTACAAAGTATTTATTTTTAGGAACATAATTTAAAATACAACAAATATTGCTGTTACATTTACCTAAGAGTCTATAGCAACTTGCCCGCGCACCAGAAATCAGTATTACTTCCATTTTACCAATTCAATTCTAACGAATGGAATTAAAAAAATCGATTCTTATATGCCAATCTCTTTGCTGGAAATGAGAAAATACTTGGTATTCATTTTCATATTTTAACAGTAGTCCTGCAATTAGTTGAGAGAGAGAGTAATCTTATGTTTATTTTTCAATGATTATAATGAAATGAATACAAGGCACATAATCTAACATTTTTTTTTATGTGCTTTAATTTCCACAACAATTAACAACAAAACGATGAAAATTAATCAATTGGGCAGTCGATAAATAGCACAACATATTCATTAACTCACCTTTCTGCAGTTGACACGAATTTATCCTTGGTTTCCAGTCAAAGGCTTGATGTTGCCCATCTTAATCATAGAGTTTCCAAAATCAACCCAAAAAGCATCGGGATTCTTGCTGTAAGTCTCTACAAGTTTATCGGTCGACCCACCACTAAAAAGTGCTTGATCAGAGGTGAGTAGCCCCCTTTCCTTCACCAAGTTCTTGAAGTATGCAGTGTCGAATCGAGCAAGCGTTGGGTCAAAAGGAGCGAGATTAGTGTTTCCACCGGTTCGTGGGCAAGTTGCTCTACGCTCCTTGGCAAAAGCAGGATCAATATTGGTAGCATTGTAAATCCTGTTCCTAAAGATAACACATTGTGACAATCCGATGGTGTGGCCACCGGAGAGAGCTACAAGATCTCTCGTGTTCAAGCCTTGGTTCTTGAAGTTGCTGATCAAAGCAGGGAGATCCATTGATGCTGATGGAAGCACACTGTCTGCTAAAGCCCTACTAGCTGTGGTTGAGTCTCTTCTACCCAAACGAACCTTCCATGTCGGACCTCCGAGCTACAACCATAGTAATTTTGACTTAGAAATATTTTCTTTTTACGTATCGCAGTAGACACATTTTTCACAATAATAATAAAAAAAAAAAAAAAAAGAATTTGACATTACCGCAAGTACTGAATCTCGAGCAGCCACTGCTAAGATATCAGCACAAGAGACCACAGGGCGTCCACATACTCTATCCACTTGAACCATAATTTGGTCTACCACTTCAAACCCTCTTACAGAATTGAAATTACCACGAGCATTTTTCTCGGTTTCGAAAGCAGACGTAGAATCCAAAAGTAGTGATCCGTCACAACCCTGAAAGACAAAGAATATTAGCTCAAGACCATTCTAAGGCCTACACAGAATAGTTGTATGAAGGAAGGAAGTTACATTAACGAAGCAGTCGTGGAAGTGAAGACGAAGTAAAGAAGCTCCCATCTGGGGTTCCCGGTGGACAGCAGCCTCAACGATTCTCTTGATGGCAGGCAAAGCTTGGGGACAAAGATTGTCATAAAATTTGGGAGATAAGGAAAAAGAGGTGGTTGCAAGAGCCAAGCAGAGAAATGCATGGAGGAGGAAGTTAAAGCGGGGAGCCATGCCCATGAGGAGGAGTGCGTAAGATGGGTTAATTGAGGTAGCTTAAACTTGATGAGGCTGCTGCTCCAATCCCCTCTTTTTACTATAATCATAAAATTTTGAATTCCCATTGCAGAACCTCTTTCAATTACTTTTTTTTTTTTTTTTTAATACTCCGATTGTAAAATAATTAAAAAATTAATTGTGCCCTTAATTAACAACTGCAATTAAGTAAGTCTTTATTGGATAGTTAGCCCAATTGAAAATTGGGGCCAAAATTATACAGTCCATGTACCAGTAACTTGTATTTTTTGAATGTTTAGCCCAATTGGAAGTTGTGACCTAAATACAGCTTATGTACAACTCCAACATAGTAAGAAGTCTTTTCTTTAAAACGGTTAATATTTGCTGTTAATCCTTTTACTTGTATAAATTTTGAGATTTAATCTCTACACTTTAAAAGTTAAAATTTTAATCCTCCTGCCTTTTCAATTTAAAAATCATAATCCAATCAATTTATCATGTTTATTTTCTTTCAATCATATGCTATGCAATATAAGGACAACGTAATCAAAATTTCAAGTTGACCAATTTGATAGAAAATACTTATGATTTTAAATATTAAACTGCTATTTTCAAATAAAAATAAATAAAAATTAAATCTCAAATTTTATCAAAGTTAGCATATTTTTAAGAATTTAGACTTTTTGTTATATGAATTATGATTACTATTTACAAACTATATAAAAATTAGGAAATGAGGAATCTTTAAAAAATAATAACAAAACCCACACCTTCATGTGAAGATGTGGAAATGAAACAAAATCAGATCTAAATGACAGCTATTTAATGTAGCATGAATTCATGAGTAACCATAAAGCCAATTCATGAATTCAAGGGTAAACACTAAACCCAATAATATACTCCTTTCTTTGTCTTCACTTACTCTGCCTTTTTTATCTTCTTTTTCTTTAAAATGTTATAAAAATAAAAGCAAAAAAGCAAAAGTAATAACATAATTTATTTAAAATAGAGAAATTTAAAATATTAAAATATGAGATAATATTTTATGCATTGTTGGTGCATAAATATATACACCACAATTCGTCGTATTACTAATAAGTAATAAATTAAAAAATTAAAGGAATTTTTAATAAATACTTAAAATTTATTTAAACATTACTTATAATTTTTCATCTTTATTTCTTGATAATATACTTAACTTTTAATTCAAGGTTGTATATAGAAAGAAGACAAATATTTTATTTTTATTTTTATTTAGGTCAAAATATAATTTATATTATTTTTAATAATATTAACTTTAAATATGACTATAAAATAGACATAAAAGATTAAAAAACAATTAAAGCTTTTTTTAAGCGCACATAAACATTCATCCTTTTAATTATTACAATAACAACGATACTAATTAAGTTAAAACTCAATCAACAGAAATAATTAAAACTTGAAATAACATACTTTTTTACATCTAAAAAGGGTCATGTTTGAAATTATTTTATGTTAATGTTTAAAATTAAATAAAATAACATTAATAATTAAATAATAATCCAAGTCGAAAGAAAATCAATTTGATTTTTCTCCCAATTTAAATTGATGTTAATAAAGCAACAATGATGTCATCTAATTGTATTGATACTCTTATACAAAATAATGTTCCAAATGAAATAAGTAGTGAGAAAAACGACGAGTACACTCTAGAAATAATCATTCAAATTTCAGCACACTTTTTTTTATTTTCATCACTGAATTATTTTTCTAAAATTAATTTTAAATCAATTTCAAATTCTAGGTTTTTGTTGCCATCATTACTACATTCCAATTCTCTCAGCCTTACTTCAATGGAGATCCAAAAAAATTTTACGCTTAGAATTCCAAATAAAAATAATAAAATAGAAGTGGAGTTAATAAAATGAAAATGTGATTTTTTTTCTCTTGAAAACGTCAAAAGTTGGGTGTTTTAATTTGATTGGGTTAGGCAAAATTTTGACCCAAACTTAAACAATCACTTTTGAAAATTTTGAATTTTTATATTTTATAATATTTTTATAATATTTTTAAATTTAGAATCATGATCAAATTGATAAAAATGTGTAAATATTTAAGTTTAATTTGTTAATTTTTTTAGAAGCAAAACTAAATTGATAGAATGTATAAAGTTTTAAGGGTTAAATTTATTATTATACCAATCAAAAGAAAGTCACGACAACTTTTTATTTGATGACCAGATACATTTTAACCATGGAATAACTAAAATTTGAAGTTAACGGAGCGATAAAATTAATTTAAAAATTTTTAATATAACATTTGGTGCTTGAACTTGGCATTTTTTTCCTTAATTTGATACCTAAATTCTTTTTTGGTCTAATTTGATATTTGAACTTGACATTTTTTTCTTCATTTTGTACTTAAACTTTTTTAGTCCAATTTGACACTTGAACTTGACTCTTTTTTTTTAATTTGGTACCTAATCTTTTTTTTTTTTGTTCAAATTGGCACCTAAACATGTCAAACATTATACAAATTACTCCAATATGCTAACAATGTTGTTTCTTTTTATGTGGTGGCAAAAATAATCAATGTATGATCGATATGTGGCAAATGACATGACATTTCTTCATTGTTATTTAAATGCTCAATTACTTTTAGTTCAATTTATTTATTTCATTTTATAAATTTAAATTAATGAATATATTTTATTTTAGATTTTTAAAACTCTTATTTTCTTATTTAATATTAATTCATTAACCATAACTCAATGCACAAATTTTTAACATGAATTTTCTTTAATATTGACAATTTTTTTTAGAATAATACGGATTTTTAACACCATTAGTTTTTGGAGTAATTTATATAACATTTAACAAGTTTAGATATCAAATTCAACCTAAAAAATAACTTAGATATCAAATTGAAAAAAAAAATTAAATACCCGATTAAAAATTGTCAAATTCAATTATAAAATATTACATTAAACCCAAAAAAATCAATAATCAAAACCAAAGTGCCCTCAAACTTGAATCACTACCTAATAGATTTGCTTTGAATCTTGATGTGTTTGTGACTCTAAAATTGTGGTAATACTCTCTAGCCCCAGAAGTTAAAAAAGGGAAAAAAGAAGAAGAATTAAATACTCATCTTTTGCAATGAGTGAGAGAGAGAGAGAGAGAGTATGTCGCTTTTGATAAAGACCTTCACTTACCTATCAATTATCAATACATTCACAAATGTTATTTGAATTAATTATTGGTAATGACCTCATTAAGAAATGAGTATCTTTAAAGCTTTTTAATCTCAATTATTGCCAAATGACGTATTTGTTACTAATTAAGTATTCATTTAATTATAGTTATAGATGCTTCCATGTGTCCTGCCCACTTGAAGTTAAAACTCAAACCTACTTAATTACTAATTAACAATAATACATTAAAGTATATGAGATTTGTCGATTGACTTTTAACTCGATTGACATCGATATTGTTGTTATTGTAGGAAGACGTGAGTTTGAGTGCGCTGAAACGCATTACCCTCTTACTTAAGGATTAAGGAGAGACTATGGAAATATATAATAAGAACCTAATATGTATGAGATAAAACACTTCGATTATTCCCATTTCAATGCTTTTTTTTGGTTAAATATACCTGTCAATAAGGTCTTCCCTAAGAATATTCTAATAACCTAGAGGGGTAGCTAAGGAATTTAGCCTAATAATTTAAATCCTTTTAAAATGAACTTTTTAATTTTATACTTCAAAGTTTTATAAATTTATTTTAGTCCCTCAACTTCAATTTCTTGGCTTCCCCCTGAACCCATCACATGTATTTAAGTATGTGTAGTTTCTCAATCTAGATTTTATTTTAGATTCAAATCTCACTATGCAAATCTTATCCGAATTCATTTTGATCTAAATCTAGATATATTTTTATTATCGATTTATTCGATTATGCTCTAAAATAGTTTATTTTTGTGCATTAGTTATAATTAAATTTTTTGGTCAAACATTTAGCCAATTATGTTTTAATAGGATTAGATTCCGGTTATAATTTTTAGGTCATATATGATTGAATAGATTGGATTTAACACTTTGAACTCATCGAACTTATTTATGAAGACTCTAGAGTCGTTTTACCACTTAAATTATTAATATGTTTTAAATTTTTAAATAAATTAAATATTATTAGCAATAAATAATAAATCGAATTATGCTTAGACTTTAAGTTTGGATCTAAGCCCCCTATTTTATAAACAAGTTAAGAATAAACTTTGAATTTATATTTGATATATTAATAATATGTATATACATTATAATTAAGTTAAGTGATGACAACTAGTTATTTGTTTTTTAAAACTTAAAAAAATTAATGAGGTGATGTAATAGATTATTAGATTTAAGGCTCCTTTGGATGGCGTTTACTTTCAATAAAGTGCATTTAGTTTTTTTTTTTTTGGTCTCGCGTTATAGTATCGTTATACTATCTAATCTCATTACAATTATTATTTTTACATTAACCGCAGATAAACGCATTGTCCATCTACAATATACAAATTGCCAACGGGACGAGATACAGATATTTGGACATCTTTTAAGATTATCTTTTCTAATTTGTATATATTACCGAACAAATTAGTTAAATGTATGATTTGAAAAGAGCACACAACTTTTTCTTGTAATCAAATTTAGACCATCCAGTTAAACATGCGTGTCGGCTCCCTTTAACTTCAAATAAAATTAATAAATTTATACATTTACGTTACATTTATCTTATTTTATATTGTTTATAATTATATCCAAAATATTATATATTCAGAATTCTAAATTGCGGCTTATTCGTGGAGCAATCCGAAATCGAATCATAGTTATATGAAAAAAAATTATATATATTTATACAAATTTTACGATATAAATTTCATATTTTTATATTTTTTTCATATTCATAATAAAACAAAATAATAAAAATAGAGAAATAACCAATCGAGCTTTATGTCTCTTTCTCAAAAATTGGTGTGAGAAATTCTCTTACAGATAATCACAATTTTTAATGATTAAAGTGAATGGGTGGAGATTTTCTAATAAAATAAAATGTCCAAAAAAACCAACAATTTAATTGTGACCACACCCTTATGTTCCTTGTGGGCACCTTTCTTTCCTCCTCTCATTAAATGTCACTTTTTTACAAAAAGGTATTTTATTGGTTACTTTTTGTTATTAAATATTTTACATAATTCGGTCATTTTTAGTTCATTTTAAAAATTTTAATCTTAATTAAATGATAGTTATTAAATTTATTAAGTTATTTTATTTATAAAATTTGACGTGTCAAACATATTATCGTATGTGTTATTTTTCACGTATTACTTACAAAAAATCAGTTAATAGATTTAACAACTGCCGTTTGTATTAAAATTAAAATTTTGAAACTTAAAAAATATAATCACTAAAAATGATCCAATTGGCGAATAAGAGTAAATCTATAACTTTAGGCATAATAAAAGACTAATGACATAATTTAACCAAACATATTTAAATGTTATTGTTGAGTCAAAGACTAGAATTTCAAAATTCGAAAAATATAAAAATTAAAGTTAATTAAATTAAAATACAATACATAAATACAAAATTTATAACTTTAGGTATAATCCCTCCCTCCCTACTTCAATTATTGGGAATTAACCCCATGTTTGATTAATCAAAATTTAGATAAACTTTTAAAACTAATTTGTATAAACGGGAAAATCATGAGTACAAATACAAATATATTTTAAAATTTTAAGTTAAAATAAAATTTAAAAAAAAAGGTGCATTATTGAAAAATGTTAGAAAACTCCTTGGGTTCAAATTTGAAGATTTACGTTTATATTTGAGAGAATTTGATAAAATGATTCACCTCAAAAAAAAAAACATGCAATAAGACAAAAACCATTATTAAATAAATATATATATTACAGCCACCGAGATCAATCTTTTCCGGCCGGCGGTTCTCGGCTTTGAACTAAAGTTATTCTGAAACATGCACCGCTTCCGTTTCGTATATGATATCGGAAAGCCTCGGCCTTAACTTATGTTTCCAAACATCACTGCTTGGCTCAACGTTAATCTCCCGCCACCGTATCTCCGCCACCACCAAAATTTCTGTCAGCTGATGAATATCTACGGTGAGAATCAAATTACTATCCTGCCCTTCCAAATAGATCCCTCTCTCTTTCCTTTTCTTCGCCTTCACGTTCTCGATTTTCCGGAACTCTTCTTCGATTCTCAGTATTATCCTTTCCGGTTTCTCCCCCGATACGAACTGTTCTCTCCGGGCTGAAAAGTCGGCGTCGTTGAATAAGCCGGAGAGGTCGAAACCGGTCGAAAATGAGATTATATGGAAGGCGTTTAAGCACTTGGTGCTCTGGATATCCCCTTTCAATTCAAAATCCTCAGCGTTGAATTTGGTTTCTTTGTAACCTTTCTTGAACCAGGGATCGGTGATGATTTCATCGACGGTGATCCTTGTTTCAGGATTAGTGTCCAGAAGCCGGCTTAAAAATCGCCGGAGATCTGGAGACGTCCATTTCGGGAACCGGAATTCGCCTTTATAAATACGACGATACATCACCATCAGATTGGGGTCGTTGAACGGTAGGTATCCAGCGTGGAGAACATACAAAACGATGCCGCATGACCAGACGTCGACTTTGGCGCCGTCGTATCCTTTCTTCGCCAGAATCTCCGGCGCCACGTACGCTGGGGTACCGCATAAAGTATGGAGGAGGCCGTCGGGTCGGATCTGATCCGTAACCGCACTAAGTCCGAAATCCGTTATTTTCAAGTTCCAGTTCTCGTCGAGAAGGAGATTCTCTGGCTTCAAATCGCGGTGGAACACGCCCCTCGAATGACAAAACCGGACGGCGGAGATCAACTGCTGGAAATACCGACGGCTGAGATCTTCACTGAAACGACCCTTGGAAATCCTCGTGAACAATTCCCCGCCTTTGGCGAATTCCATGACGAAATAAACCTTAGTCTTGGTAGCCAAAACCTCGATGAGCTTGACGATGTTAGGGTGGCGCAACCGCCGCATGATAGCGATCTCCCTCTTAACATGTGCCATGAACCCGCCTTTTAAAACCTTCTTCTTGCTGACGGCCTTGATGGCCACGCTCTGCCCGGAGTCGACGTCGCGCGCGTGGTAAACCTTTGCGAAAGCCCCACATCCCAGCAACTTTCCAAGCTCGTATTTCCCGAACAGGGTTGCTTCCGATGAGAGCTCCGGCAAATCACCAGTTCTACTGGAGCTGGCAGTGTCTCCGGTGTCTGCCATTGTCTTTTTTTTTTTTTTTTTTTTTTTTACATTCAATGATTCAAGGACCGAAAGTTAAAACGTAGTTGAAAACGTAGTTGAACTTAATAATTGAGATTGAAAAGAGGATAAGAAGAAGAAGAGGAAGAAGAAGAAAGAGGGAAGAGAGAAGTTTGAACTGAAAATATGATTGGGGGACAATTGGATAATGGGTAAGATTGAGTTGCTTCAATGGTAATGCATTTTCGAAGCTATTTATCTATGGCGGATGCCGTATTCTTTTGTCCTGTGGTGAAGTAGACATGGGTTTTTTTGAATATTCTTCACTACTAAAATAATAAAAAAGAATAATTAGTAAATTGTTTCAATAAATCAATATTATATTTTTAAATAATAAATTGTGTTATATAATTCACAAAAATAAGGGTAAAACGTATTAATTCGTCATAAGTTAATTTTTTTAATTTTATCATTAAACTTTTCAAATTCATTTTTTTGTCGCCATATTGTAAAGTTTGAAACGGCTAGAAGGCATGGTCATTGTAAATTACATGAATGGTCGTTTAACTATGGCCGTTTTGGTCACATAATTATAATTTTTTTTATTTGGCTGTTGAAGTTCTTGAAATTAGATTTATTTGGTAAATAACGAAAGTTTAACGTGACTTTTTTTATTAGTATAATAATAAATTTAACCCTTCAATATTTATACTTTGTATTAATTTAGCTCTAATTCTAAAAATTAATAATAAGTTTATCCCTTAATATTTACAAAATTTATCAATTCAATCTTAATTATTCACCTTTTTTTTCTCTTTGCCTATTCTTTTATGCTCCTAGCAGGTGTTATTTAACACAAGAAAACTCAAATGTTTCCAGTTTCATATGCCAAAAAAAGATCATAATTGTTGGTAAAGTTTTTTTAACACTTTAGATTAAATCGTGATACTCGAACATTGAGAAACTCAAAAGTTTTTAATTTTCAACTCCAAAAAAATCATAGGTCATCTAAAAGTTATATATATATATATATATATATATATATATAATGTTAAAGATGTTATTATACAATGTCAAAAAAAAAAAAACTCAAATCTCACTAGTGTCAAATAAAAGGTTATCGAAATTTTTCTACCGCCAAATATTAGTAAGAATGTTTAGGGCTAAATTTATTGACTTTTTTTTATAATTATGACTAAATTGATAGAATGTTTAAATATTAAATGGAAATTTTTTTTATTAGGAATAAAAAAGTCCACGTCAAATTTCCGTTATCAATTTAATGACATGGTGACTAAAAAATTTTAGTGATTAAATGGAAAAAAATTTATAGTTGGGTGACCAAAACAAAAACACTCATAGTTGAATGACCATCCATATAATTTATAACAGCCACGTTATCCAACCGTTTCAAACTTAATAACATAGTAATTAGAAAAACGAATCAGGATAGTTTAGTGATCAAATTGAAAATTTTCACAGTTCAATAACCAAAATAGAAACATGCAAAAAGTTCAATGACTAATGAGGTAGTTTATCCAAAAAAACCCTTATTTATATAGTATTATAGAGTAAAATACTGTTGAAGCTTACTCTCTTTTTTTAACACTGTTGAAGCTTACTTAAAAGAAGGGAAATAGCTGTTTATATGGCATGGAATTATAATATATATATATATATTCAAAGGGGAGCATTTCTTTCTCATTTAGAGGTTTTTATTTTACCTAAATAATATAAAAAATATTTATTTAGTTAAATAAAACATTTTTAAAATTATTTATAAAATAATAAAAAATGAACTATATTTTAATGAATTTAACACCAAATCAGCACCATAATGACGATTTAAAATCCTGAAGTGATAGATTAGACATCAATTTAATAGAACAAAAAAAATCTAAAACACTAAAAAAAGTCCATAATCTGTTTTCGAAAATTATAAAAGATATTCTTTTAAAATTATAATTTTGAGGAAGTTCAAAAATTGCCAAATTTTTTAAAAAAAAACTAAAATTACAAAAATTTAAAATTTATTTTTAATTTATTGTTTTTTAATTATTAAAAAACATATAAAATTATTAAAAAAAACACTAAAATAAACCTGAATAAATATAGGTCGAGGTTCATCATGAAACTAAAACTAAAATGGTGAGTACCTTTCAAATATGTTGTTGATAATAAATCTAATATATAAACTTAAAACTAAAAAAAAAAATCCAAAAAATTAGATAAAATCGGATTTTGTTTATATTTACTCAATAAATAAATAAACTTTTAGGTAAAAAAATCATCTCATACATTGTATGTGAAATATTTTAAATTTCATAAACGAATTTAGAGTGTAACAAATGTCTTATAAAGTATAATAAAAATTAAATATATAAATAAATATGACATTTATCATGATTAAAATAATGATTTATAATAAGCAAAAGCTTAAACCATACTAGTATAGTAGTATTTCACTTACATTTTAGTGACCCCAACTAAAACATAGATATATATTCATTGTATTATTTTCTCATACAATACTTATTTTTACTTATAATTTTTGAATTTTTAGATCGAAAAAAAAACATGCTCAAATCTGCGTCCTATAACAATAATGTGAATCTGCAATTTTTATCTATTTTATATTTTAGTTGTTTGAGATGGAAATTAGTCCTTAAATGCTTGCAAAATCGTCTCTGGTTGTTTGAATCTGTAAGCTCTGCAGAGAGGAGAATATAGCGTTGATGTTTGGTACTTGTCTTCTCGGCGCATCATCGGCATCGGAACGCCTCTTCTCACTAGGTTGACATAGTCTGGTCGGTAAGTTTTCCCTGACACTACTTCCACAAAATCGGTCACGGTGAACTTGCTTAAATGTAGTCATGTTCATATTCATTTTTAGCGTATTTTTCAATAATTTTATACTTTTTTATAATTCCAATAAATAAAATTTTTAAAATATTTTTTTTCAATTTTCAATTTTAAGTTTTCTTTTGTAATTTTAGGTTTTCTGAAGTTTCACATCATTATCATTATTTTAAAATTCCTTTTAAAATTTTTCTGTTTTTTTAATAATTTTGAAAACTGAATTATGATTTTTTTTTGTTTTTATAGAATCTTCCAAGTTTTTAGAATTTTTATATATTTTTAAAAAATGATTTTTTTGGAATCTTTTAGGGGATTTTAGCTTTTTACATGTGGTAGCCTGTGAGTGGCTAGGGGATTTTTTTAAAAGAATAATATATATGGAGTAACGTGATAGACAAAAGGGAAGTATAGAAGCCAAAATGACCAAAATAAAATTCTAAGTACGAAACTAAGAATTTGCGTATGGTACAAGGGCCAAAATAGATATTAAACCTAAAAATTTAAATATAAAAAAATAAACATGTGATAGTATTTCACTTAGTTCAAATTTTTATTTTTTTTAATATTTTAAATATATTCGAGAAAGGTACACAAACCTGTATTAGGTTAAATAAAAAATACACTTACTCTCTAATGTTTAGGAAAATAACAAAAGTTTTATAAAAACTAATAATTTTATAATGTATGTGCATGAAAATCACGAATTTAAAATATAAATATATGTTTAAAAATAGCACATAAAACATAATGAAATATATTATTTGAAATTAGTTAATAATAATACATGAAATATATACATTATTAAAATAAAAAAATTAGATTAAATTGTGAGTAAAACGAAATTTTAACACATAAATACATCAAGTTAACAAAATACTAAATGAATGCAATTGCTTATTGCGGTGTTGCTATCAATCTTGAGTCGGTATCGAGTTAATTTGTGGCACCAACTCAATAAATAATATTATTAATATGTACATATGATGGAGGTACTAAAGTGTTAATAATAAAATTAAAATGTATAAAAATATTAAATAGAGCTTTTGTTGAGTGGTAGATTGAATATTTTACTAACGCGATTTGGTGTAGGTTCAAATTGGTAAAAAAGACCTCTTCGATCCCTCGCAATTTTGATTTTGAGCAAATTGGTCCCTTTAAAAAAATGGAGCAATTTAGCCCCTGTGAATTTCAAAAATGAGTGATTAAGGAGTAAGGACAATTAATAACCATGTTATTGTTTCCATCCATTTACATAATATTGATTGGTATAATAATAAACTTGGTCCTCAATGCTTACATGTCTTGTTAATTTAGTCCCAATTCTAACAAGTTAAATTAATTTAGCATTTAATATTTACACATTTTGTCGAATTGATCTGATTATAAAAAAGCAAATTAAAAATAAATAAAAAATTATATTTTAGAAAATTAAAAATAATATATAAAAATAATTTAAACTTCAAAAAAATTAAAAAAAAATTTCTCTATCGTTTATCCTTCAAGGCTTCAACTTTTATTAGTTATTATGTTTGGGCGTTTGAAGTTAGAAGGTATTTCTAATTTAAAAAATAATAATAATTTGCATACTGGTAATATATATGTTGCAGTTCTTGAATGACTTAGTGATAAACTGGTTGGATTTCGATCCTGAAATAGAGTAAACAAAATAAATAGGTATCGGTGCTACAAAGTTTCTTATTGATGAACTTAATTTCTTGACTTCTGTTTATCTTTTTTCTTGTAGGAAAATCAATGTTTGCTCATGAGTTTATGGAACGCAGCTATGGTGCAAAACCGTCGACGCACGACGGAGATCGACACTTTCAAGATCCAAAGCTCTAGTCCAGTTTCATGGCACTTAAGGGGGTCTTGGAAGACTAAGCCGAGAAGTAGGAAGAATGGAGAAAGAGGATTCCACTGGTGGTGTTGGTTGCTGGCCAAGACGTTGGACGGTGACAATAAGAGCAATGACAGCAAGGAGGCAAAAAGGAAAAGTAACTAAGTTTAGGTTATTAAAATTGATAAATAATTTATAATATTAAAATTTGGTAATTCATAGATTAAGGTATTTAGTGAGTATTTCTAACCTAAATGCAGCTAAAATTCTAAAAAGCTACAATTTAAGAGGCACTTTGTGTATTTTACTGGATATATATATATATATATATAAGTTTTCTATATTTTTATAATTTTTAAAAATTTTATACGTTTTTTTACATTTAAATAACTTTTTAGAATTAGAACTAATTTGATAGAACACGTAAATATTAAGAGTTGAATTTATTAGAATCATGATTAAATTGGCATAATGTGTAAACGTTGGGAGGCTAAATTTGTTGTTATACCAAATAATATTAGTAAAATGGATGAAAGGTAATGTTTTGGCATCGTCTTTAGTGATGGCTGGTGTTAATCGACCGCAAATGTTTAAAGTTTGGTGGTGAGGTTTTCTGTTCAAGAATTAGCAGTTTCGTATGTTGTATTTGGACTGTGACTTTATTATGCTTTTTGTTGCTTGTTTTTTTGTTTTTGGATGCTGCTCTATTTTCTTTGACAGTGTAGTCGAATGTAGCAAAAAAAAAAATAGATGAAAAATTGTAACACTGTTATTAATTATCCTTAGTTGCTCACTTTCCAAATTGACAGGGACTAAATTGCTCATTTTTTTGTAAAGGAACCAATTTGCTTAATATTGAAATTGAGAGAGACTAAAGAGGTCTTTTTACAGTTTAAATTCTACCATATTCATATTTTTATTGTAAAAAAAAGTCCTTAAAGAATGAAGAATTAATTAATTAAGCCTTAGTGAAAAAAAATCAATTACGCCTTCAATAAAATTTAGTACTCAATTGAGCCCTTAAAGAATGAAAAATTAATCAATCAATCAAGTTCCTCCGTTAACGTTGACCAAGTTTGATCATTAAGTTTCATTGACTTGATTGACAAGCCAATTGGACAACACATGGTAGCTAGAGGTGTGCATGGGCCGGGCGGCCCGACCCGGCCCGAAAGCCCGCCCGAAAAATGAGAGGGTTTGGGTAAAAATATAGGCCCGAAAAATGGGCTTGGGCAAAACAAGAGGCCCGTTTAGAAAACGGGCCGGGCCTCGAGCAAGATTTTTTGAACACAAACCCGCTGCCCGGCCCGATTTTAATATTAAATTATTTTTAAATTTTTTTATTTTAAATTTTAAGTAACTTTAGTTTTTTTACTTTAGGTTTTTTTATTGTTTTTAATGTTATTTTGATATTGTAAAATTTTTGTTATTAATATAATTTAGTTCTTAATTTAGTTCTAATTTATTTCAATTTTTAATTTTAATATAATTATTTTTATTATATTTTTAATTTATATATTATTTTAAGAATTATTTTAGTCCCATTTTTTTAATATTTTTTTATGTTTTAAATGCATTTGATTTATTATATTTTAAAGTTTTTTATTTAATAAAAAAGTAAAAAAATTTTAATATGGCCGGCCGGCTCGGGCCTATCATTTTTCTCGGGCGGGCTTGGACAAAATTCTAGGCCCATATTTCGGCGGGCCGGGCCCGGCCTTGAAAACGGCCCGAACCCAACCCGGCCCGGCCCGGCCCATGCACACCTCTAATGGTAGCCATGCCACGTCAAATTTTTTTAAAAATCCTTAAAAATATTTTTTTAAAAATAATTATTTCAAAAATCACATCAATAATAAACCTGGACAAAAAGTTGTCCAAAGTCATTTGAACCTGGTCAGCAATTTGTTTAGGTTCATCCTATATGTGATTTTTTAAATAATTATTAGAAATTATATAAAAATTATTTGAAAATTATTTTTTGGTAAAAAATATTTAAAAATTATTGAAATTTATAATAAATTATTAAATATATATATTTTAAAATATTTAAAAATGATTAAAAACCATGCTTGGAATGTACTGGGACAACCATTTGTCTGGAATCAAATGCATCAAGACACCCACGTGTCTTAGTACATTCCAAGCGTGGTTTTTAATCACTTTAAACATTTTTTTATTAATTTTAATAAGTTTTTATAATTTATTGTAATTATTTTTATATTAATCTTAATAAGTTTCCCGTTTATTTTTTTAATTTTATAGTAATTATTTTAAAAAAATCACAATTAAGATTAACTTGGACAAATAGTTATCCGGGTTCATTTTAGATGTAGTTTTTTAAATATTTATTTTTATAATTTTTATTTTTAAATATATATATATGTTGAAGTGGTATTTTGCCACATCAACATGATGTAGTACACGTGGCTGTCACGTTTTACCATCCAATTGGTCTGTGAATTACATTAGTGAAACTTAATGGTCAAACTTGGTCAGCGTTAATGGAGGAGTTTAATTGATTAATTTTTCATCCTTTAAGGGGTCAATTGGGTACTAAATTTTGTCTAGAGCTTAATTGATTTTTTGCTTTTTCAGTGAGGACTTTTTATTATTATTAAACCTTTAAATAAAAAGATTAAAATACCCTTAAATTATACAAATACAATAAGTTGTTGAAGTTTATTTGCAAGTTATATTTTACATAAAAGAGAAAATTCCACTCTTTGTTAATTACTAATATTCAACTTATTTTTGTTATTTTCATTCTTTTCAATTCATAATTTTTATTTACAAAATAATAAAAATTTTAGTTATTAGTAAATTGTATTCTAATATAAGTATATGTATGTATTTTTTTCAAGCTTATTTTATAATTTTTCATGAATGATAATTTATTATTTTTTAATCAATTTTTATACAAATACATATTAAATATTTTAAATTTATTTTTAAATAAATTATATACATTAATTTTTAGATGAACTCATTAATATTTTTAATTTAAGATAAAATAACTAAATATTTTTACAATTTAATGATAAAAACTAATTAAAAAGGAAAATAAAATGATATTTTTGTATTCTCTATATTCATTTTAAAGTTCAAGTTTAAGCTTCGTGACTGTATTTTAAAAAATATTATCTCTAAAATTTAAAGTTCATATTCTTTTTTTAAAAGTGTAATATAATCTACCACGACACTCGATTTATTGGCTTAAATATTAATAATTAAATTTGTTGGCTTAAAGATTTTGTTTTGGCAAAGGGAGTAGGGTGTGACGTGAAGATAAATTGTAGCCACCCACATTTCATGGTTCCTTTTCGCTGCAATTTCTACACGACTCGTCGCTAAATCAATCAAACAACATTCCTTTTTCTTCTTTATAAAATGATAGACATTTCTTTTTCTTTTTCAAACCTCCCATCATCTACCTTTAAAGGAATATTTACATTTTTTTTTTAGCTTCATTGTATTTTAAAGGAACCCTCACAATATTCTAATTTTGGGTTTCATCTTTTATTATTAACAATCATTTTCATATTCTTTTATTTCATTTTAAATATTAATATTTGTGTTAGTTTAAAAAATCAAAACCACAAAATTTAAAAATTTTAATATATTAATAAATGTAGGTACACTTTAGCATTTAGTTTGTTCTTAATAATCTAACATGATACGTTTTATATTAAATTTTTTTAAAATTGTTTTGATTTAAATCTAGATATTTTAATTATTGGAAAAAAATATTATTTGTGATTGGAGGAGGATTGAAATCCTTTGAGTTGTGGGCATTAGATAAGTGTTGGTATTATTTGATAGGTGTCAGATTCGTAATTATAATGATTAGGTATTTTGTTTGTAAATTGAGATCTAAATTACATCTTGTTTGTTGTTGGAATTTTATTCACGTGAGATGTGATTCAACTCAACGCGTTACCAAAAAAACATATATAGTAGTACAACGTCATCAATTTCTATGAAAACCACCATTTGTCTTTTCTCTGTTAATAACTCCCAAATTTAACCTTGTTAATTTCAAAATCGTTAAACAAATTAGTCCCTTTCATTGATTCATGACTAACTCCGTTAACTATTTTTGCCGCCCTACAAAAATGCTCCACGTGTCTTACAATTTGATAACCTATTTGTATTTCATTTATTTTTAAAAAAGGAAAATTAATAAATAAAATTACATTGAAAAGCCAAAAAGACAGTAACTAAGGTATCGATTCTACACCGAACAAGATACAAATTGAATTTGTCTTAAATTCAGTAAAAAAATTACTATAAGGCACCAACGGTATGCGTCAACCTATAATTAATATGGGTAGTTGAGTTAAACAGTAAAAATCCTTTACTACATCTAACTTGACAAAAAAAATGCAGTTCACGAATTTATTACATTATGCTTGGGTTTAGTGTAAACTGTGAAAACTTATTACAAATACAAACTCGACAGAAAAGGCTATCGAGTGTCTTCACGAATTTTTACATTAGAATTAGATTTAATGTAAACTGTGAAAATTATTACAAATAAAAAAATCCTTCAAAAAATTTACTCGGGCATGAACACCTCCAACAACTTGGCTAGTAACACGGAAAAACCTCATCTGTCTATACATATAATGATTGATTTGTTGTTTATTTGGGAATACGCCTTGGTATCAGCAAATAATACTTTTTGGGATTCCCAGATCCTTCTTGGTAGTTTCCTTCAGCAATGGCAGGCCACCACCAAACTCATGAGCTCTTTTTTCTGCCTTGATTTGATATTATATTGGCTAACTCACGGTCATATTTTGGATGCCACACCGCCACACTTAAACCACAGGATATTTCTTCTTTTGTGGTGAATTTTTATGTCAAAATGTATACATACATCTCTCTTTTTCATTTCCTTTTACTTGTATTAAGATTTTCGTGGTTCACGTGGTGTAGTTATGGGCGTGGGGCATCTCCATTATTACTTTGCCATTGCTTTCATATCGGTTTGGGAATTGCAGAAAGATATAAATAATATCTACTACTGGATTAATACGGGGAAGATGTTTTTGATGAAATCTTTGTAATTTATCAAAATTTGGTCTAGGTACATTGGTTGCGTGGGTACAAAAATAATTTAATTAATAATTATCTATAAATAATAAAATGTAGGATACTGATGGGTGCATGGATGACATAAAATCAATTGATTCGAACAGCAATGTTATTATTTCTAGGTTTTAGAATGCTAATTAAATTACCACCTATTTTATGTAGCATAAAAGAGTACCAATTATCCCAAAAACAAAAATAACCAAACTTATTTCAATTAATTTAGTTTGTTGGGTTAATTTTTGAAATTTAGGTGTTCAACTTATATATTTTGTTCTTAATGCAATTTCTTTTATGAAAGCAATATACTTGAAATTTTAGTATGGAAGTTTTCCAACTGAATGGTGGCTTATTTTATAGTAAATACTATTCTCGGATATCAAACATAGCTTCAAAGTACTGGAAAAGTTTTGACATGACAAATTTAAAAAACGCACCTTGTTAGAAGCGTTTTTGAAAAAAATTAGGGTTGTGATGTCAAAATTTTATTCAGGATTCACTGGCCCAAGAATCTTCGATTTAGGGTTAGGGTTACGATTTTAGTTTTTTTCACAAGTTAAGGTTAGGGTGAAAATTGGAGGGAAGAAAACACGCTTTGCAGGATGCATTTTCAGCTAAGGTGGCAGAATGTTCTTTGAAAGTGCGCTTTGCAAGACGTGTTTTCAACTGAGGTGGCAGATTGTTATTTGAAAGCACATCTTGTAGGACGTATTTTCAGAGAATATTCTACCACCTCAACGGAAAAGTCGTCCTACAGGGCGCGTTTTCTTCCTTATCATTTTTAACCCTAACCTGTGAAAAAAACCAGAACTCACGATAATTTTCAGGTTGGACTCCTATATTGTTTGCTTTTGTTTTCAATTCCCCCGGGTTGTTTATATAAAAGGAGTTTTGCTCTCCCTACTCCATCAACTCTCTTGGCCACCGTCTCTTACAAAATAAAAAATTCTCTCCTAAATTTTGTTTTTTTTTTGTTGAGTGTTAAAATTTTTGGATGTAAAGACTCATTTGTGTTCCTATTTGAGGGAGATAGTGTGATATTTTTAAAGTGTGTTTGAGTTCACGGTGATGCGATAACGCTCGGTAACCCCCACATTTTATCTGATGTGTCAGGATGGAACCATTACCTTAGAAGCCCATTGCATTGCAACTCGGGCTCTAGCTCGTGGTGGTTATATGGTCACGGGTTGAAGTATAACTACAGCTCCCGGTTGAAGGTGGTTATGCAATCACAAGTTGGAGTATTACTCGAGAGCTTAGTTTACGATAGTTATGCGGTCACGAGTTCAAGTTTCATGCCACCACAAGAGGATGTTTTATAAACCCCATACATAAATTTGAGACCATAATCATAAGAAAAAAACTAAGGGGTTTTTCGGTATAATCAGCTTATACTTTTTCTCTATCTCCACCAAAGTAGTACCATTAACCTCCTTGTTTGAAACTTGTGACAGATTTGGAGGCAAAAAGACTTTCAGGGGGAGGAGTGACTATAATGATGGAGAAAAGATGAAAGTCCTTTCGGGCTGACAACGGTTATTGTGATTAAAGAACTTATTAATAATTACAGCTGCTGTCACCTCAACTTGAGTTTTATCTTCTCTCCACTAACACAACCACTCCCCCTTGAAAGTCCTCTTCCATCCAATTCTGTCAAAAGTTTTGAACAATTAGGTTAATGATATTATATTTGGTGGAGATGGAGAAAAAAATAAGTTTATTATACTGGAAAGTCCCTTTGTTTTTCGCTATGATTATGATCTCAAACTTATGTATGGGGTTTATAAAGCATTCTCTTTCGATATCATGAAACTTGAACCCGTGACCGCATAACCACCATCAACTAGGTGCCCTAGTTATACTTTAACCTGTGACCGTATAAGCACCATGAACTAGAAACATAAGTTGCAACACGATGGGCTTCTAAGGTGATGGTTCTATCCCGATATAACAAATGAAATGTGTTGATCTCCGAGTGCTATCGCATCACCGTGAACTCAAATATACTTTAAAACTATTACAATATCTACCTCAAACACGAACGCAAATAAATCTTTCTCTCCAAATTTCCAACACAAAACACAAAAACACGTTTTCTTTTTCTCTCTTCAAAATCGATCTATTTCCCTAAATATCCAATAAATTCGACCCAAAATCCTAATTATTTTCTAAGACTGACATATACTTCAAATTTACCCTCGAAAAAGATATATATTAAGTTTGATTTTTTGTCCTTACGTATGAGCGAGAGTTGGCTGTGTAAGCATATTCTCATTATGAATTATTTTATCGATGAAAAAAGAAATCGTATAAGTTCATGAGGAATAGTATAAAATTTCATTAACTTATGAAAAAAGAAATCATATAACTAAATCTTTTATTTGATGTTTCTCTATTCTTACAATCTTAATTTTTATAAGAAAATCATCCCTTTTCTCACTCCCTTTTAAAACCGAGCTCTCCTTTTAAAAAAATAAAATTATCAAGAAATCTAATATACATAAATATCTTGTAATAACATTTATTTAAAAATATACAATCAAAATTTGTCCCCATTTAATGTTAAATCGCAGAAGTCTCTGTTAGAACCTTTTCATTTGGTTTGTTGTCTAGTGTCAATAGTATAGCGTGTCAATTCCACTGTCTTTAAGAAAACGAAGCATGTGGAGCAGTACGCTGTACGTCTACATGCCCTTAAATATGTATATATATTTCAACATTGGAAAATAGAGGTAAAGTTAGGAAATTTGTATAATGCTTGAAATGAGATTATAAAATTTTGTGACTAAATTTTTAAAAAAATCATATTCAAATTATTTTTTAGAAGGGTTAAAAAAGCAAAATTTTAATTTATTTAAAGACCAAAAATGCTTGAATTGAATGCTTTAATTTTTAGAGGGTCTAAAAAGGTAATTCTATCATTTAGCAAGGGCCTGCGGAAATTTATTTGATATACATAAAAATAATTATATAATTAAAAAAATTCCATCACTATCACAAACAATTGAGCAGGCGATGGCCATTTTTGTAGTTCATAAGTCAATATCAGCCACAATAAAAGGGGGAAATATAATATGTATAATTGAAAACATAAAATTTAATAAATTAATTTTGGATATTTGTTTTTTTTTTTGGTCAATTAAGAATTTTAATTCATTTTAGGCATCTGTCACCAGATTCTACAAATGTACACTGATAAGATTATTTTTAAAAAATAAATATAGGGGATTAATATTCACATATGTAATGTGTAATACCCCGAAAATCTTTACAGTAATATATTATTCTTGATATAATAAAATAAGGAAATAAAGTGATAAAAAGGGAAGTTTTGAGTTATGGCAACATTGGGAAGTAAATTATGATATCTTGATTTAGGAAAGGACTAAATTGTAAAAGTCAAAAAAGTTTTGTTGCCTAAGAGTAAAAACTCAAGACTTAAAGGGTTAAAGTGTAAATATGAAAAAGTTAAAGGACCAATAGTGTAAATATTTTAAGGGTAGAATGATCTAGAAACTAAGGAAAATGGATGAATTAGGACCAAATTGAATAAGTGAAGAACTATGAGGGACTAAATTACAATTTTACCAAATTAAATGATGACTCAAGGATGGAATTCTAAAAGATCATGAAGGGCAAAATGGTCAATTAGTAAGAGAGAGAATTCTAGAATGTAATGATTATGTTAATGATATTTTAAATTAATTAATTAGATAAATATTATTTTATTAATATTTTATGAGATATTTAATATTATTTTATTATTATTTATTTAGTATATAAGGAAAGAAAGATGAAGAATTTTCATCATCTTTCCTTTCCATGCAAACTAACGTGAGAGAAAGAGAGGAAGAAAGAAAGTTTTACTTTCTTTACAATTTGGTCATTTTATCAAAAATTCACGATTTTCACCCAAAAATCAAATGAATTTCCATAGCTACCAAGAGAGAAAAATGTTAAGGAGAGCATGGGGAGTTAGAATATCAAGTTGGATTCAAGAAATAGAAGCTGGAGGAGAGAGAAAATCAAGTTAAAGATTGGTATCAAGAGAATAAGGTAAGTACATCAAGATTTTAATATGTTTTTAAGTTTGTTATTGTTGATAAATCATGGAAATAATATTATAGTAGAGTTTTCTTACATAAGGTCCTATGTTCTTGATATGTTAGTGAAAAGAAAATAAGAGAAAGTGATGAGAAATGATGTAGAAAAAGAAAATAAGGGTGTTATAACATGGTAATTAATATCTTGCATTAAAACAGTTATGGACAGCAGCAGTAGTCTAATTTTGAAAAATCACCATAAATTGTATAAATTGAATTAGAAGATTAAAAAAATATGGAATTAAATCTTATTAAGTCTAGTTTCTCATAGAAGAAACAGTGTAAGCAATGGATTTGTAAATTTTGAGATATAATGAATTTTGTGAGATAAGTTCAGAATGAATTCGGGTTCCCCTATTCAGACTTTGAAAAATCATAAAAAACTGAATAAAAATAATTAGAGGCTTAAATTTATATGTATAGAATCCTGAATGAGTCTAGTTTTAATAGAAACAAACTAGAACATCATTTGAATTCTGTACAAGGAGATAATAAATTTTTAGTGAAGAAGGGTCAGAACTGTCAGACAGCAGAACAGGGGTGACTTTAATGAATAAACTGTACTAATTGGCTAAACCAAAAATTCTGAAAATTTTATGGTAAGAATACATGTGAGTCTAGTTTCAGGAAAAATTAACGGATCTTAATTTTGAGTTCTTTAGCTTAATATATAAATAATTTAGTGACTATGACGCAAATGGACAGTTTTGAATGTACATATAAGTAAATAGTGAAATTATTGATAATGTTACTTGTTGCATGTTGTATAAATTAAGGATGTGGAATGGAGAGGAGGAGGAGGAAAATATGTATGAATATTCATCTAGCATGGCTAATTTGCATGTTTTAGGCTCAGGGACTAAATTGAATAAAAGTAAAACTTTATGGGCAATTTTGTAAAAATGTCAGAAATGACTAAATTGCATGAAATAGGTTATTTTATTATTTAAATTATAAAATTTAACGAAATTATCAATTTAGTTCAAGATCGGGGGAATACATGTTTTAGGGATTAAATTGAAAAGTGTTGAAATTATGGAAAATTTTGATATTTTATAGAATTCATGGACTGTTATCAATATATATGAGAATAATAGTTGGAAATAAGGATTAAATTGCAAGAATTTTATTTTCCTGACCCTAAGGATGAAATCGTCATTAATTAAAAGTTTAGGGGCAAAATGGTAATTTTGCTTAGAGCATTAATTAAATGCATTAGAATATGAAATGAATGAAAATGATGATCAAATTTATTTATAAAGATCCGGACGACACAAATACGAGACTTGATCATGGAAAAGAAAATATATCAGAATAATGAAATCATAAACACGAACAATCAATGAGGTAAGTTCATGTAACTTGAATTATATTCTTAAATACTTGAAATGTATGTTATTGATGTGAATATGATTTGAATGTTCATTATATGAAAATTAATGAAACATTGACATATTTGATAAAAAGGGAAAGAAATCCCGATTGAATGAAAGGAAATTTCATGGATCTCTCGAAAGAAATTGACGATAAAAAGGATCTAGCCCGACGGGTGATCCTAACTCCGACATAGCCCTCCCGAAGAATATGTGGAAAATGGATTTAGCCCTGACGGGTAATCCGAATTAGGTCTAAATTTAGCCTGGACTGTAATTCGGATCCAAGCTCATTAGAGTAATTGTCGCTGCGGGATTTAGCCTCGGACTCGTAATCCCGACAATACTCTATGAGTTTATATTGACAGGATTTAGCTTTGGACCGGTAATCCCACCGTAAGGGATGAGGTTCGCGAGAGTGTGCTCTCTCGATATGAAACGTGTAAGACCATGGTTGAAAGATACCATGGCAACATGACGGAAACGCGAAGACCATGGTTGAAAAATACCATGGCAACATGACAGAAAAATGAGTAAGACCATAGTTGAAAGACACTATGGCGTCATGTCGAAGATAAATAAGATCGTGGAAGAGAAACGCCAAGATATCTCATTTGAACAACTAATATTCGTAATATAACAAATGGTTAAATGAAATGGTTATACAAAATGGTAATGTGAAATGTTTACCTTAATTGGTCATATGGAAATAAATGTACAAAATAGTTGTATGAAATGAATGATATATGTTATTAAAGAAACGGTAAGAGAATGATATGTATCATGACATGTACATATGAGATTGTCTTTTATATGTTAACATAAGGAAAATATATAAGTTAAGACGAGTATTAAATTCAAATATGACATATTGAGAAAATAAGAATTTATATGAAATATGTGTAAGTACACTAACAAGTGTTATTGTTGATGCTTAGGCAAGTGCCAAGCCATTGATTGAATGGTAATATATTTATTGATGCATTGAATTGATAAGTATTTAAGTGAATTTTTTTTTAGTGATCTGCAAATGGTAGTAATGCTCTGAAACCTTATTCTGGCAGCGTATACGGGTTAGGGGCGTTACATAATGAATTGATTGTAGATAATGGATCTTTCAATAAACTTCCTCTATTTGTAGGCGAGAAGCTTCTTCCTCTATGTGGCCTTCGTAGGCGGGATTTTGCGGTGGTTAGACCAATTCTTCCCTTAGTAGTGGTAGGCCAATGTCTCTCATCATCGATTTTGTGTTTCTTTTTTCTTTTTGGTTTTTATCACTTGTGAAATTCCCATCACTGAGAAAGAGGGGATTGGGCAGAGGGCTCTCATGCATCATGTCATCTCTCGGTGCTATGATCAAGTAACCAAGATATAAGCGAGATTCTTTTCTCAAACTCATGAATAGCAATAATAATTTAATTTATCAAAGTTTACTCTCAACTTGTTTAGAGTTAATTTTAAGATGATTTACCTTTAAATCTTTAATTGTGATATATGGACGAGAGGTTAACCTGATTTGTTTATATCCCTATTTTAATTAATAAAATATAATAATTGATAAAAACTAATAATTAATTATCATCTAAATATTATCAAAACTGACATTGTTATTATGATTATCATCCTATATAATATGTGCAATAATTGGAGATGGGTGTTTTCTCTCAATTTGTAGAAAAATGTGTCAACCAAGAGTTGAGAAGTTTATCGAGTAGTCGCATTACCGTAGGGAGGTGGCTCTAAGGGAACGTGGATGGCTCATGCATCCCAATTGAATTGGATTTTTGAGGTGGGAAATGGAACTCAAACATCCTTCTATCATCTTATCCTCATTTTCATGATTAAATTTGATTATGACATTTCCTATACTACACTAAATTTGTAGTTAAATACATTAATCATATTTTAAAAAAATTGAAAAAGAAAATTTCCCGTTTACATCACTAAGAACCCTATAATACTTCCATTATTTAAAAAAAAAAAAAAACCCTATAATTATAAAAAAATAAGTAACAACATTGTTAACATGAAAAACACATAAAATAAAAAATAATAATTTACAAAGCAAAATATCTGGATAATGTATAAAATGATGTAAGTAGGCAGTATTGGTTTCATTTAGTAAGTAGATTAAAGAGTTTGATTAATTAAGTAATGATTATTAATTAAATTATTTGTTGCTTTGGTTTTCCGTATCTTTTCCTCGATGCATAAAGCCATACAGTCAGAAAAGAGAATTAAGATCTTGTTTCTGATTGGCTTTTTGATGTAATGAAATCATTAAGAGCTCTAAGATGTTGTCAAAGGTCGAGATTATGAGTTAATTAATTATTACAACTGTTATTAATTTAAAAACCATGCTGTTGATTAACAATCAACCCCACATTGTAATGACAAAATATCCACATTTGTCAAAAAAATCAGTCAATTGTTTTTAATTATAAAAGGCAGTAAGGTTAAACATTAAAAAATATACAAATTTGTTGTTGGACGTAAATAATAATTTTTACCACTTATATGAAAGTTATTGAAGCATACACGGATTATATCATTAAAATTTTAACAGTTCAATTAATTTATTCACTCAATAAAAAGCAGTTTAATTATATTTTAAAAGTTTAAGATGTAATCAAAATGACAAAAGAGGTAAAAACTACTACTTGGCAATTGTCACTGATGAAGCATGAAATCATGGAGATAAGCGGCAATGTTGTAAGGAAGACCCTTAGCAATTTGATCACATTTTTAGCAATTAGTATGATACAATAGCTAAATTCTTAATTGGCACTTAATTGGTAGGCGGCCAGCTGCCAATTAAGAAATTTTATTGTCGCAAGTTAAAGTCAAATGAATAGACCAAAAGAGAGTAAAAAGGTCAACAATCCTGCCCCATCTTCTGCACGTTTATTTTGCCAAAATTATATATATAATGCATATTCTATTGTTACATAATGGTTGTGGAGAAAATACATAGTTTTTAAATATAGAACCACACTCCACGTATTTTTATGATAATAAGTTATTTACTAATGTCTTGAGGCTAAACTGGATCTGAAGGATAAGATCTAGTATCTCGTAAAATAAAGAGTTAAACATAAGAGACAGTATTAATGTATAGTTGTTATTTCTTATAATTGGATATTCGAATACAGTACAAATTGTTCACTTTCGAGCTTCAACTTAAAGACGTTATGCGATATGAGAGCAATAGCCGAGCTGCCCATCGCATGTGGTTGGCCTCTCTATCGAAAAGTGAGAGAGTTCAAGTAAAAATATAGATCAAAAAAATGATTTTGAACAAAAATATTTGGTTTTTGTCCAAGCCCGGCTCTAATTTGAAAAAAAAAAAACTTTTATTTTTTTTATCACTTTCTTTTTCATTATTTTGCTATCATTTCGCTATTATATTGCTACTATTTTGTTATTAATGTTTGGATATTGTATCTCTTATTTTATTATTAATTTTACTATTATTTTAGACGTATTTGCTTGTTAAGTTGCACTTATATTAGTGTTATTTAAGTATATATATTTTTATTTTTTTTCATTTATTGAGAAACATTTATTTTAATATTTTTAGTGTATTTGATATATTATATTTTTAAAATTTATTTTTATATAAAAAATTTTAATACGGGCAGACTGAGATGAACTCAGGTTTTAATATTTTATTTGGACCGAGATTGAACAAAATTTTAAGCCCCTTTTAAGGCCAAACCGAACCTGAGCTTAATTTTTACTTGGCCCAATCCGAACCGGCCCGCCCATGAACAACTTTACATGAGAGTGCTTTGATATTATTATTGAGGCCCGTGTTATGTTTAGTTAAATGTTCATAGAATTTGGGTCTCTTAAGCCGCTGATTTGTTTTTGGGTTTAAGGCCTGTTTGGTATAATATGACTATTTTTTCAAATAGAACTAATCTATTTGCTTGCAACTACAGCTTTAAGTTATTACATTGTTAAATGGTCGTAAATGTTACAAGAAGACATGGATGTTGAATTGGGAAGAAAAGTGACATTAAAAACGAATATGATGCACCAATCACAAAATGTCCAGCAAATTTGGAAACAGAGAAATTATGTCAAACTACACATAATATGAAACCCTCTAGAGAGACAAACAACTTGGGTTGTTTGAGTGTAAAGGTAAGGATAAAAGAATTAAACCATCGTAGAAGCAAGGTAATAATTCGTTTATGCAATTTCCGGCATTTAAATGGATCGAGATTTAAACGTCGGTATTTGTAGAGTTGAATAACGGGTGATGTTACAAAGCACCGACAAGAAAACGTGTTAGTTCTTCAACTTTGACAATTCATTCAATGGAAAGAGAATTTAACAAAGTCGATTTCATGAAATAAAGTCAATACCCACTTTGCATTCCAGCTTAGTAACACGCAATGTCTGCACCCAAGAAGCTTCAACTTCCCTTTTTTATAGAGGTCTTCCCAGTTTCCATAACTCACTCTCCCACTCTTGCTCTTTGCCTTGCAAATTATTTGTTTTTACAATTTCATCCAAAGAAAATAGCCTGTTTTCCGAAATCCAACAATGGGGTTGAATAAATTTGGGTGCTTCATCGCAGCCATGATATTCATGTACACCATGCTCATATCCCAAGCCTTCAGCGCCAGGGTCCGACTCATGGACACGAAAGGTTTTCCCAAAGTTCCCGTCTCAGATAATGTTGTTGCTAGTCACCAAAATGTCCAAGTTTCGGCATTAGCAGGTGGTTACAAGTCCCCAGATTCTGACAAGATTGTCGTCAAAACACACTTGCGGCTACCGGGAAAACCGGGTCCCAAATATCGACCCTTGGTGCTAAATCTTCTACCCAAAGGAACTTTGCCACCGTCTGGCCCTAGCAAAAGGAAAAACAGCTTTAGCTAATTGGTTTTTCACAGTTTGATACACTAAATTCATTGTATCAATTCTTTTGTTCTTTTAATTGCATCAACGTATTCGAACAGGAAATTGTGTCAATACTTTGTTTTAGTTAATAAGATTACCTTCAAATTTTGATCCACTATAATTCAATCTTGAAGGTAATTAACTTGAGCTTGATCAAATATCAATTTTTAACCTTAAGTTCGGCTAGAGACATAACCAAGTTATTCAAGCTCGTTTATCACTTTTTATATAAACTCGATTGAGTTTGAGTTCAAGCTCGGCCCAGTAATTACCAAAATCGAATTCAAATTTTTTTTATTGAATTTGAATAGTTTGCGAGCACTGATATCTCATTTACAACCTTAAAGATAATTAAAATAAAAGGCCTTTTTCCATTTTTATTAGACGGGTGGAACTAATTTTGAGATAAGTTAATCTGGATTGGTTTAATTTGGATTTTAAAATTTTAATTTACAAAGTCATATTTTTTAGATTTTGCTATGCACTTGAATTCTAACCTTTCGAATTACTTATACATTTTGATTATTTTAGATTGAGATCATTTTTACAATCCAACCAAGAAGTGAATTGAATTAGAATTCAGATCCATCCAATTAGTTTTTCCGGTTGAAATCATAATTGGCAGGTCCATTCATGTCCCAAAGATATTTTTATTTGGGCCATATTGTCTAAACGTTTATTGTTTGCTTAACCATTTAACTCAACAAAAGAACTGTTTGGGTCCTTAAATCTCCTCCGAATACTTGTTTCATCGAAGCCCAAATACATGTGAAAACACCCCTACGTAACACATCAAAGTACGAAGACCATTATGGGTTTATTGCATAAAAAGGATAGCCCTCCCAGGATTTATACTTTGTCCTTCATCAAATATTAAACAACGTGACATTAACTACAAAATATATGAAGCAGGACAAACAATGAGCAGGTCCCCACCCTAATTGATTAGAGAGGGTTTGGACACATTAACTCTACCCCTAGACCATTGGTTATGTTTCACTAGCAACATATGCCCAGAGACCCGGCCACCAGGGGACCAGACCAGTTGACCAACCCTAAAACCTTGGGAACCGAGCTCCCTCAATCCTACATACACAGACATGACCCCTTGTTTTAGCCTTAACAAGCCTGTTGGTTGAACACATTAGTGTGACTGAGCTAACACCATGAAACATGTAATAATAATAAATAAATAAAGTGACAGCCATGGAAGAAGACAGGTGAATATTTGTCATCATAATGTGTGTGTATATAAATACGTACCCACCAAGAAATTTCTCACGATATGCGTTAAGACACAACGACATATCAGTAAAAGGAAGGTCATGTTGCAGTTCTTTCATTTAGCCACTTTAAGGATGAACCAGAAGTGGGACAACGATAGGATAACCTTCTACCCACCACACAGTTGATAATATTTAACATAAAACCCAAGCCAATACCATAGTTTCTGCACTTTGATCCAATCCTTCTTTGTGTTTTGTTGTGACTCATGATTTTGTCCTAAACCAAAACCTAATAATGCTATACAAAGTTTTCAACCAGTACATTGATTTTATGCAAAAAAATTCAGCATAACCAAAAGCTCCTTTATGAATTATCAGTGGTTTTGTTGTTTTCAATTTACCATTTCCGATTCTTTTTTTTGCAAAGAAAACAAAAGGATTCATAAAATTTAGACCCTATGGATGGGTATCTATAAGTGTTTGGATTACAAACAGAAAGCAAATGGGTAGAGCAGATAAAAGCTGAATATGGAGCTGCCCTACCCCTTTTTTTTCATATAGCTCTTTTTACTAGTTTACGTGTAAAAGAAAAACAAAATGATGTTTTGTGGGGTCGATCTAATTGCCGGCATGTGAGCCACGTCGTTACAACATTTGGTAAAAAATCATATCAACCCAACTCAGTTTTTAATCTTTGGTATGAAACACATAGATGCTGGGGCCTGTACCGTACCAATATATTGAAAACCTCTTAGTTGGCTACATCTTTCAATCATATCCATTATACTTATACAACTAACCAAAATTTCTTCAATACCTTAATTATATAAAATTATTTATGGTTTATACCAAACGATTTAATATGAAATTTTGAGTCTGCTTTACTTTTTAAAAATTGGAACCCAGCATTCAATCATTCTAATTGTTAATAAACATATCATGAACTTGAATTGTCTGACTTTTCTTAATTTTGTAGCATATAATTTTTGCTATTTTCTTGAATACATTATTGGATTGTTAATTTTGAAGTTAATGATTTAATAGTAAGGATTAATAATGGTATCGAATTGGATTAACTTTTTAATTTTTATAAAATATAGGATCAAATTTTAATGAATTAAAGTAGAGAGAAACTTTTATAAAGGGCTGAAATTCATAATTAAACTAAAATTATTAAAACGGGAAATTCTTTAAATTATTTAAAAATTAAATTATGGTCATCATAATAGTTTCTATTTTTCATTTTTTTTTAAAAATTCAGCTAAATCTTGTAATTCACATTAATTGGCTAACATATCTTAGCCCCGTTCATCTTCGGCGCAAGTGCGCTCGATCAGTGAGTTATTGCGCACTATTTTAAGGGTGGCTGTTTTTAGGCAAATCTCTTGGCTGTCTCTACATCCCTACCGCCTTTATCACTAAGCGGTCATTTAGGGGCCTTAGCTAGTGATCTGGTTGTTTCCCTCTCGACGGTGAAGCTTGTCCCCCATCGTCTCACTGGCCGACTTCGACCCCTATTATTTTGAGGTCATATCTAGTATTCAAAGTTTGCCTTGATTTGATACCACTTTCGCAGCCCACACTGAAATAGTGTTTTACCCCTAAATGCTCAATCAACTGCTGTGCCTCAACGCATTTCGGGAAGAACCAGACGTGATTAGTGATTTTCATAAATACATCACAATAATACAACTCATAACAAATTAAAGTATGGGATTGAATATTTTATAAGGTGAGTGTTATTAGATTCCATCATATTTTTTTGATTTTTCGAATAGTTTACGATAATTTAATTCGAATTTTTATTTTCTTATACTAATTTTAAATTTTAAGATTTAAATATTATTTGGTAAAATTTAAACTCATTTTCATAAATATTTATTAAAAAAATTAAGTGAAAAATAATAAAAAACTCTTATATAATAATTTAAGTTATTTTCCCTATTCTAAATATATAATATTTGTTTTTTAAATCATTAAAAAATAAAATTGGAATAACCACAATTATTTTTACTTATATTCGTTGAAAACCCTGAATCGGAATAAGATTTTGGTTCTTCAATGTTTGTTGTTTGGCAGCAAAAAAAGGCAGTGACCAACCTGGAAGCATTGTGTTATTTTATATATGCCATTGCCAACTTCATTTTTCTCCCTTTCTTAGACCCCACCCCTTTCTCCATTTTTTTTCACTGTTCCCATACATCTTCTTCCCTTCACTCATCATTCCCCACATATCTCTAAATCCATTTTTAGAGATTTTTCTCATTTTTTTTTTCTGAATACCATTAACTTTTTGACACGAAGAGAGCAAACTCTTTCATGGGAAATTACAAGTTTCGGTTATCAGACATGATACCCAATGTCTGGTTTTACAAGCTGAAAGACATGGCCAACAGCAACAGAACCAGAAACCATAGCAGCAACAGCAACAACAGGAAAAAACAAAACCCTGTATCACCCTCTTCGAAAACAAAGCAACCCCACCATTTTTATCCAAGAAAATCGTATTATTTCACAAGAGAACTTATCCCAGCTGATAATAGATTCTATGCTTCTACTACAAAAACCAAATCCATTGATCCCCATATTTTCCCGGACCCACCTAGAAAATCTTCCAAACAACAACGATCTAAGAAACTAAACACCAAGCTTGTTGTTGCTTCATCTCTTTCACCTTCTTCTGACGATAGCTCTTTGAAACATGAATTCAGAGCTGATTGTATTCTCACAACCGAATCATTCGATAACATGGTTTCATGGTCCCATAATAAACTCCCTCCAATCATAACAAAGGCGGCTAAAGAACCAACCAAGTATCGGACAAGTTCAGTCTCCGTCAAGGTCGTCAAACAAGACAAGAAGAACATTAGAGTGAACTCTCCTGGTGTAAGGCTTAGAGTGAATTCTCCAAGAATCGCAAGCAGAAGGATTCAAGCAGCTCACGGCCGGAAAAGTGTGTCGTCGAGTTCAAGCTCGAGTCTTTCCGGTAGCTGTGCGGTAGTGAAGTCATCGTGTGATCCACAAAGAGACTTTAGGGAATCGATGGTGGAAATGATTATGGAGAACAACATAAGGGCATCAAAGGACTTAGAAGATTTACTTGCTTGTTATCTTTCACTCAATTCTGATGAATACCATGATGTCATCATCAAGGTTTTTAAGCAAATCTGGTTTGATTTAAGTAATGTAAGGATGAAATAATTATACTTATGAAAAAAATATAGAGTTTTTTTTTTTTTATGGGTTCTTTTTTTCTAACTTTCTCGTCATTTACTCTTTGTTTTTTCAAGTAAATACTGCTAGTTCTTAATGTGCAGCTGGTAACTAAACAGAATCCATTGATGGCAAAGCTTTGTTTATTTTAGTGCTTGAATAATGTAGCTTTTTCTAATTTGTCCTGTAATCCATATGTTTTGCAGCAAAATCTTGGCAAAGCTTTTTCTTTGTTTTGAAAATGGGGAAAAAAAAACATTAAATATAGGTTGAGAGCTCATTAATGTGCTACCTCCTGCACTTCATGCACTGGCTGAAGGCCTCTCTTATGAGCAATTCCAATAATGACTATATTTATGTCCCAAATTTTCACTTTTTTTTTAAATAAAAGCTTTAAAATAAATCAAAACAGTTTAACAACAACAACTAAAGCATTTAAACCCCAATTTAAGAGCCAAAGGAAAGGCTCTTCAATATGTTTTATACCAAAGGAAAGGTAGAGCCTTTGCGCGGCTTGTCCCTAACCTTTGATGCTCATTAAATAAGGTTTAAAGTGTAAGGTTTGTGAATGTAAATTTTTATTTTTATCCCTTTAAAAGATTTGAAAGTAGAATTAATGTAATGATAAGATTACATAATGACCCTCCAAGATGATAAAATTTCAGTTAAACTCCCTTTAAAAATTTTAAATTAATAAATTAATATAATGATAAAATTACATTTTAATCATTTAAAAAGACATTTGTTGTTTTGCCGCTCATCAACTCCTTGCCACTAGATTCATGAGGCATTGATTAGTTGATAAAAAATATGCTTCCTCCAACGTTTTAAAAACTAGATTAATAATCAAACTAATCAAATCCCGAGTTGATCATCAATCTAATAATTAATTAAATAAAAAATTTATAAAAAAAGTTGAATCATCAATTTTTTATTTCAATTTTTGATGTTTTTATCTATTTTAAATGGCTTGTCAATTCAATCTTTATATTTAAACTAATATACCAATCGGATTCCAATTTAACCAAACCAAGTGGTGGATGAAATCGGATTGGAATAAAGTTGATTTCCGGTCTCTCAAGTTTTGCATAATGCCTAAAGAGAGCAAAAAGGACAGAGATGTCAGTTGAATGAGTAAATCAAGTACCAAACCAATTTGGGAATGATACGCAAAAAAGACATATCTTATATCTCTATTTGAATAATTACATGTAAAATTAGCAGTGTCGGAAGATAAAAGAAAAATCTAACCCCAGATCCATTCCTTCAAAAAAAAAAGTTGAAATTGATGTTTGTCTTAATTATTATATTAAATATTTGATTATATGGCACGTTTTCAAATACTATATGAATAATTATTTTATGATGAATCATAATTATGTTTTTGATGATTGTGTAAAAGGGTGACTAAATCGTACGATTCCTGACAATTTCTTCCTTCAACTTCATAATTTGTAAAGCTATAATAAATATATAAAATCTCCTTCTCCAGGCAAAATCACCAGCTTTCTCATATCCAGAGACAATAGTACATTGTTATAATATATTATTACATAAAAGAGCTGTGAAAATTCAAAATTTAACTTTAATAGCCTGGAAATTCAAACTTCTATACCAAAGCTCAAAAGCTTTCGTTGTTGGAGGACGACATTGAGCTTTTCCTAAAGCCTTTTCTTTTTTTCTTTTAATCTCCAATATTTTTAAAAAATAAAGTTACTTCGATAATTACAAAAGCCAAAAAATGTACAATATTTTCACACATAAAAAGGTAACATTGACCGACATTATTTGGAAGCATGATTAAAACCATCGTGATAAAAGGTTCAAATTGACTTTAACGAATTAAATTGTGGTTATTATCTAATTATTATTGTTAAAATAATGACGATATAATAATCCAAAATAATAAGAAAAACATACACCTTTCGCTCCCATAGACTCTTTTATTTTGCTACTATTTTTATTTCTTTAACAAGTGATGAGATTCGAGCCATACAACCTTATTATTATTATAAATTTAAGAAATAGGGTTGAAACCCTAAACTTAATATTTTAAAAGTAACAGTCTTTCACCGTTGTTTTGTTTTCGGTTCTTTTTTTATTCTCTTTTGAGTTATTATTATAATCTATTGAAAAGAAAGGTGGGATTTGAGATGCTGTTTCTTTCTGGGACAAAGGGATTGAAACTTGGTTTTAACTTTTACCTACCCTACCAATGGGAAAAACTTATAACATTTTCCAATTACTAATCAAAGTAAAATTCTCTTCAAATTATTATTTATTTTAATCTCAAAACATTAATATAAACATTATTCATCCAACCATTTTTTCCCCGAAAAGAAATTGAGTGAAATTAAATGAATGGGCGTGAATGTGTCAGCGAGCCGCAAGGAGAGACTCAGTCAAAGAAAATTTTAAATTTTAGGCCAAAAGAAAAAATTAAAATTTAGATTTGATATTCTTATTAAATATTAATATTATTATGAGATATATATGCATGAAAATGAGGAAAAGGATAAAAGAGCGGAGGAGACGAGTCGACCAACACTAGTCCGTAGATTCTGGTTGCTGCATCCCAACAAGATTCTTTCTTCTTCTTTTTTTTCACTTTATTTCTACATAAATTAAAAATTATATGTAGTTTTATATAAATTGGCAAATTGAAAGGGTACCCTACAAAGTTTGAAGGTTAGGGTAAGGTCCAAAGGTTCCCAATTAATTAATGTAATTATATTCTTAAATAATGGCCCAACCAACCCCTCTCTATGACTTTTAAGTTTTGTAGCAATTACTTCTGTTTTATGTTTTTCTTTTTTCTTGCTTGCTTTTCTCATGGTAGGGTTTTGGATGGAGTTAAAATAAGACATTAATTTCGGGGATTAGAGAAGAAGAATGAATTTTTTAGGGTCAAAATATAATTTTATAACCATATTAATTTATGGTTTAGCAAAATTTAAAGGACCTCTATAACAAATTTACCCCTGATAAGTAGGCTAAGTGAATCTAATTTAAATGTATTTTACATAATCTAATATGAATTAATCAACTTTAGTTCTCAAGTTAACTAAATTCAAATCTTAAAATCATTGTTGTTGGAAGTGTTTGATTCGAATACCACCCTCAATCTTAATTGAACTAGTTTTAGAGGAGGACATATGTAATTATATTAGGGAAAAAATTAATGGAATTTTTTTATTTTTTGTTATTGAGTGTATTTATTTATAGGTAGTTTTGCATGTGGGTGAGGTAAGATTAGAGTGGACAGTTGAGAGTATGTCCAAATACCACTTTGTTTTACTTGTTGTTTTTTTGTTTATTTCCCAAAGATGAAGCCATTAGACCCACGTCTCCTTTTTAATGGACTTTTGTATATATCCATCTTTGGAATTTGCTTTCTTTACTCACCATTTGGACCCATTACTATCTTCACATTATGGATAATATGCTATGTAATTTTAAATAAATCAAGTTATTTTTTAGTTTTTAAAATCTAACTAACCACAATTCGTTTTTTTTTTTCATTTTGAAAAAAACACTATTATTAATAGGAACCATGAATATTAATATAAAGATATGACACATAATTCAAACAATAAATAAATCACTACAAATTAATGTATAAATATCATATTCGTGAAATAATCTAAAAAAAAAAAAAGAAAAACTTACAGTAACTACAACTCTGGAATAATTTAAAAACAAATCAGATATGCATCAACTTGATCAAATTGTTAAAATTTACATCCTAACCTCACCATCATCAAGTTAACTTGACGATAAACACCGATCAACCAAAAAAAAGCTGCGAAAACCCCCCTTAAGAGGCCCATTGTATCAAAGATGCATAAAAGACCAAGTCTTAGATGACCTACAATCTATCATGATAAAGTCATTCGAAAACAGTTTCTAATAGATTTGGTGACACCTTTATAGTGACAAATCTCACATATATGCTAGAACATGACTAAAAAGTACAAATAAAATCACATCTACTTTCAAACAAAACAAAGTGAATAAAAAGACCATGAAAAATGTGGATAAAATAAAACCACAACAATGTGGACTGAAATTTAAAACAAAACAAAAATATGAAAAATAATGTTGAAGAAATCGTGACCAGCAACCAACCCGAAAATCGACAACACAGCTGACAAACTAAAGATTTAGTTTAGAAAAATGGAACGACTAAGATTTTTCTATGAAAAGATCAAAAAAAGTATTTGGTGACCCTTGTAAAGAGATTGAACAAGGACACTTGATAATTATTTAATAATGCTTATAAAATTTTTAATTTCATATTTATACTATTATTTAAGTTCTTAACTAAGTTGGTGTAACGAATCAACTGGGTGCTAACTTGGTTAGAAATATTACAAAAATATCATTTATATTTAAAATAAATTATATTATTTGAGGGTGTTTTAGTATTTTTTTTTTATTAAAAAGAATATGCATATAAAGGGATTTGAATCCACAGTATTGATAAAACATTAAATTTACCACTCAATTAAAACATTATTTTAATATAATATTTACATTTTAATTATGTTATATATAATTTATTAAATCTATTATTTACAATCTAATAATGCACGTATTGTATTGTATATGTTATAAATAGCATGGTTTAAATATAGACAAAACATTATGATAGTGAAAATTTTGAGTATTTTGAGAAAGTAGACTTTTGTTACGGTCCTTTTTATGTTAAAAGATTCTGAAGATTGGACATTGTGAAACTTATAAAATTTTTAAAAGTGTAGGATTAGAAAGAGATTATAAATTATAAATTATTATGAGAAATGGATTTAGATAATGAAGTGCACGAGTGGGGGGACAGAAAAATCATGCGGGAATCTGAGACCATATAATAATATGATACTATCGGTACAGTCACAGCGCACGAGTGAGAGTTGGTATTTGCTGACTATCATCTCATATGATTTCATACAAATCATGTGATCATCATGTACCCCGTCTCTGCTGCCTCGCGTCACATTTTAATCAAATTATTAATAGAGAAAAATAAATAAATTTGGATAAGTTTATTTTACGGTTCATGTCTAGAGTTAGATAATAATTCCTCTTCCCAATAATATCAACTTTAAGATTTGAATATGTTTTCTCTCTTTGAGAATATAATTTATCTTATTATTGCATTCAACAATTATTGATTTATAATTATTAACTCATTAATATATTTAATATTTAACTTAACATTACCAACTAATCCGAACCCAAACTCATAAAAATGCAAAAGAAAATCTATTACGAATTTGAATCAAAATTGTAGATTGAAACTCAATTAAAATAATTGTGGCCGACTTGCACTCAATTTATGAGACTTGGATTACACATTACATTGCATTGCTTTGATACTTTCTCTTGGGGTTGGCTGGCCCCAAAAGATAAGGGGCCCAATTGACCCCAGTACTTCAAACCCTGTCTGTAGTTGCATGGATTGAGGCATTGGCATTGGGGGATTAACCCTTTTTTTCAGATTTTCCCACCGCCATCACCTTGATTGAATATTTGGCCCTCTGTAGAGGCAAAAGTACACGTTATATATGATTCATCTAATAAGGGATGAAGTAAACCTAATGCAGAGGAAAAGGCAGTCACATATGCATGCAAAACCAAATAATTTGAATAATTGACAAAACATTTTAGTTTAAGCTTAAAAGTATAACAAATGCCCTGACCCAATTGCTTCGACATCCTTATCCGCAGTTGTGGTTCTTGTCTTCTTTTTCAAGGATACAACATATATCATTCATTGACTACTGCAAGCTATCAAATCCATATCTACATCATCAAGATTATGTTGTATGTAGATCAAAATTAAATTGTAATTTTTATGATAATAGAATATTATTTTATTATTTTAATAATTTATATTTTTTATAATTTTTAGATGATTAAATTAAATGTTTATTATTTTTAACGAGGGTGAAGTGTAATTTTGTTTTTATTAATTTAAAAGTTTTGAAAGCTTAAAATAAAAAATTTCCAGGGCTCCTGCCAGCCCTCTAACTACGCCTCTAGTATGTATGTAACTTTATGGGATTCAAAATAATAACTATTAACTTGAGGTATAACTTTTTTTTTACATACAAAACCATTAGGAAATTTTATTTTTAATATCGTGGATGAATTCTGATAATATTTTTGTGTTATATAGTATATGCAACGAATAAAATTTATGTTATTAGGATTTTTTTTTTTTTTTTTAGTTGTGTCCTGCACATATATATATATATATATATATATATATATATATATGAGAATATGAATATTAAAAAAAAATTCAAACATGTAAAAAAATCGATGTTAGATAAATATCCATATTCGATGCTTATATACCCAAATTCAAGTAACAAAGGAGCCGACTTAAATGAATATACTTATAAATATTGGATAAATGATGAATATCTAACTAAACTGATCAACAACCAAACCAATAAATCATTATGAAAACAAGAAAAAAATAAAATATGAGATGTAGGTTGCCACATATATTACACTGAAATAATTTACTCAATCATTAATAGTTAGGTTGTTTCAGCTTATAAGGATTGACTGAAAATTTTCTTTTAACAATGTTAATTCTTTTTATTGCGGATGTTTTCTAAATAGATAAATGATTAATCACGAAATGTATCTCATTTTTATGAAAATAAGATCAAATTCTAACCATATAATTAAAAAATAAAATAAGCAACCGTCACACCATATTTAATGGTTAATACTTAATTCAAATTAGTTGGAGTGAGTCTGGCCAAAGGGATATACTGCAATGGATGTCACAAAAAAGCACCCCCATCAATTACCTTATCATTACATTCGCTTCCCAAAACGCATCAATATCGATACACACTAAGATTAGAATAAAAATAATATGCCCGTTAATACGATACTAATTAACTTAGTTTTATCAATAAACTTCATCTACAATGATAGTTAAAGGCTTAATTATTGACTTCAGTCAATCGGTATGATAAGTTAGTTGACAAATTTAATTTTTTTTAAAGTTACATTTTGGGCTAATTTTTGTGTTTTGGGTTTGAAATTTTGGGTTAATGAGAGCTTGGGTAATAATGGATATATAATTTGGATTTGTATTAAGGATAATATATTTATATTGGACCTATTTTTTAAAAAAATGTACTAACTTTATTAGGATTATATAAAATTTAGCTAATTTAATTTTAAATTTTAAAATCAGTTAATTCAATTTTAAATTTTAAAATTCAAAATTGATTGATTTAACATATTTTTTCAATATTCTGTTGGTCTACTGATAACACTATTTATGGCGTGGTATGATAGTTTGAGTTTAATCTTTAACAGTCTCATCCTCACTCAAACTAACATAGGCAGCACTAAGGGGCTGGTGTCTGGTAGGGGCCGAGCTTTCCTTAAAATGGGAAATTTAACTTTTGGCATTTTATATTTTAAAAAAATTTGAATATATGATAAAATTACACTCTAAGTCCCAAAGTGTTAAAATTTTTATTTAATCATTTAAAAATTATAAAAATATAAATTATATATTAAAATAATAAAATTATATTTTAACTCTTCTAAAATATATAATTTAATTTTAATCTTAAAAATGTTCTAATTTTATCGTACAAAATGGAAAATTGCATTAACAGCATTGATTTGAATATTCCGATGTTAACCGACTCTTACTTACCAATAAACAGTGGTGCACCATTAATTATTGTGGCCTCCCTACAATTGTACAAGTTGGTGGTGTGATCTCAGGCAATTGTATCCACACCTTGTAACCATATCCAATTGAAATTTGAACGTCAACATCAATAATCATTTTCATATCTCCATCCTAAAAGGGTTTATGGGTCTGATTTTTCTTTTTTAATTTGTAGCTGGTTTCACCATTAAAAAATATTGAGAAAATATTTTGATTAATAATTATTACTAAACCGTGACTCGTACGGCATAGGTCTACATTAAACTAAGACATTTTCTATAAATAAATAAATAAAAGAACATGTACGTAGGTTATATGAATTTAAACACAATGAAACAAAGGAGAAGAAATCCCAACGACCAAGTAAAGTGGTGGAGGGGAGGGGGGGGGGTAATCATGTGAAGACCATTTAACCTAACATATTATCACCCTGTTTTAGATTTAATAATTAGATTAATTTAATTTTTTGAAGTCATTAGTTTTTATTATCTTCAAATAGCGTGATCGAAAAGACATTCCATTCTCCAAATTAAAATTAATGTGTTAACCTCGTAAGTGTCAAAAGATCTAATCATGTCGTCTACAAAAAGTGCATCATTTTCTCATTTACATACAAGGTTTCTCATATATCAAATGTTGGAGATAAGATCAGATAAATTAAATTAAAAATAATTAAAGTTTAAGAATTAGCCAATGAGGACAGCATTGCCCTAGTTTCGTAAGACAAGGAACACAAAGAATAAAGAAATAGCAAGCAGGCAGGCAACGATGGAGGGTTGGGAGGAACAGCATAGTTATTGAGTTATTAGCCTGAGAGCATATGCTGAAAAACTGGTTGGTCCGATATGGAATCTTTCGTACAACATGAGGGACGCCTCTAAGCTTTGGACTGAAATTTTATGTAAACATGGGACGAGGGGGGACTGTTGCAGGGTTTTTTGAAAATGGCACGCCTGTTTGCCTAAAGTTAGGCCATCTTCCATTCCTTTTTCTTTATCTTTTTTTTTTTTTATATATAAATCAAAACAGCCCCATCGTCTATGTACTTGATAGGGAAAAACAAATATATAAAAATAATGGGTTAATTACACTAATCATCATTGAACTATAGTTCAAAAATTCATTCTAATTCAATCCTCAGAAAGTTGGCATCCTTATGTTAGTGTAGCTGTTAGCTCAAATTTAATATGGAGTATATCAAATTTTAAATACATGTCTATATGTTTCTTAGATACCTTGAATATCTTGATGTGTAAAGAAATAAGCACCAGTGTGCATAGACAAGTAGCAACGTAGATTTGACATTTTTATTTTCTTCTTTATTAAAAATAACTCTCATAAATTTCAATGACGAAGTTATTTTAGCAAATCACGTCTAAGCTATCTGTGTATGTAAGAAGTATAAATGTGTGTAAATTTTAGTTCAGGTATTTTAAATATGTTCTTTATCAAATTTAAGCTGACATTTAACTCTACGTTAATAGATATAGCTTAATAGAATGACTTGACTGATACAATAATCATTTCTAAGGTTTCTTTTATCTTCGTTGTATGGTTCATGAAAATTAATCTTTTCAATATTTATAATTACCCATTTTAATAATGTTATCTCTAGACATTCAACATTTATTAATTTAAACTGAAAAAAAAAGTAAGATATCAACACAAATTGCTTGTTCAAAAACTCTCCAGCTTTAAATAATCGGGTGATAAAATATTTAGACTCCCCAATCAAAATTCAATGCAAGGTAGCATAAATGAAATAAAATAGGGGGAAAGGTTCATGAATGATTATCATTGTCTCGAGTTTATTGGAATATGCGAAGTTTGATGCCGAAAGGTGCCAAGATTTTTATTGGAGGGGAAAAGGAGAAACAAACATTGAAAAACAATAAGGGGGGTTGGGGGTATGGGCAATGAAAATGGCTTTGTTTTATTATGTTTGTATCATAAATTATAACCACCGTTAGCTTTCTTTGTGGTTTTGATCACTTCTTATTGGCTAATTTGTGAAAGCAATCAACATATAATAAACCTAAAGCCGTCTCTTTCAAGTTTGAAGACCATCCAACAATGTTTTATGTTTTTCTGATTTAAGCTTTGGAAGTTAGGAGAGAGTGTGGGGGAAAGGGGAGCATGGGCATTATCACCCATCATTCCGTTTGTTAAACCCACAAATAATTGAAGCTTGGAACAACGAATCAAATCACAAAACCTACTACATTAACACTTTTTTTTTTTTAATACTATGCTTTCAGCAAATGAACTCTTAAATTAATGGTATAGTTGAAGTTTTAATAATTTAAATATTTCAAGTTGAAATCGCATATTTGTACAAACTATACATGAATTGATCTAAATTCTAATTGTCTATTGTCTATGTTAAATTGGGAGTAATATATGCTTTATAAATACAAGCAGTGTTCAACTTTTACAATTAAAAAGTTGAGAAGAAATATGATCCTTAGGGAATTTTTACGTGACAACGGTTTCTAGCTTTATCTGTGCAACAATAACATGTTGTTGTAAGGATGATTTGTAGCTTTTTATTCATGCAAAACCACATAGAATATGCATACTACATTGAAGGTGAAAACCCTTCCGTATATTAAGGTTGAGCTTGCACCAGTTTCATTGTTGAATAAAAGGAAAGGTTTGGTTGCTCGTTTCATCTCTAGTTTTTTTGAATTCATCTTTGGATTATTGTTAGAATGAGGGAGAAAAGAACATTTGAATTCGATTAGAGGAATTTAGCTTCTGAAAACTATTACTCAAATGGGATTATTGTTGTTTCTTTTTGTTGGCGCTTTTAACTTCAGATATTTCAAATATTTGCTACATTTTCTTGCTTGAATAATATTGTTGAGTTGATGCATACGTGGTTGTGAATGTATCTTTGTTGCATTTTTTTTGTCTCGGAGTTTTGTATTAAATGCCAACAGAGGAGATTGTTGGTGCACAACCTGCTAGAGGTGAGCAAAATCCGATTCGATTCGAAAAACTCAATAAAAAATTTAAATTTTGAATTAAATAGTTCGAGTTGTTTGAGTTAATCAAGTTATTCGGATCAACTCGAATAAAAAATTAAGTTTTTCGGTTTAACTCGAATATGAATTACACAATTCGAGTTATCCGAAAATCCAAATAAGAAAAAATAAAACTACATAGTTTTGATAAATGTTTACTATTTTAAAAGTTAAAATTCAAAATCATTAAGTTAAAAGGTAAAACTACGTCATTTTGATAAATGTTTACTTATTAAGTTAGAAAACTAAATCATTATATTGTTCGTGTAGTTAAATAATCTTGTACTTCGTCTACTAGTTAAATAATCGGTCCATCTAAACGCAACATTAAGTATAAATAATAGGATTCGTTAACTCGGCTCGATTTGACTCGAATTTTTTTTGACTCGATTCGATTCGATTCAAAAAAATTCAAATTGAGTTCGGTTGCTAAAATAGGATTTGTCAACCCGACTAACTCGAAAATTTTTTACTCGATCGAATACTCACCCCTACAACCTACAATGTACCACACCTAAAGGCAAATTGTGTCGTATAAGATTGTCACTTTTGACTGAGTATATATATTTTTATTTTATTCAAGATAAATTAGTAGTAACATTTATTGGTAATGTTGAAATCAAATAAGCATATATTTGAGATTATTAAAGGTGATGATATATTAGCGGTGCCGTTTGGCACTACTTCATGATTATGAGGATCAGTGATAATATGTAGAGCTTTATTATTCACCTTCCATAATATGTTCTGCCCAAGGTTCTAATAAAGTAATGCTGTTAGGTACTACTTGATAATATTAGGGCGAAATTGCATTAAATTAAAGTTTAAGAATTATATTCTAAATTAAGTGTAATAGATGAAAAAAAAACTATATTAATATGAATACGGAAAAAAAAATCTATAATTTAAACTTTTTAAATCTTAAGTAAATGTGTATCAAGTAATAAACTGATGAGTCATGTTGATCAAATTTTAAGGTATTACGTACCAACTACTCACTTTTATTTGGTTTAAATCATTGAAAATAAATCTAATTATTATTAAAATTAAACAAATGACAATGAAAACTTTTAAATTACTTGATTAGACTTCACCTAATACAATATTTCATTTAATTGTTGAAGCTAAGTTGTTCCCCTTTTCTCCACTACTTATATTCCTGCCCTAGAAAAGTTGAGTTAATTATTTTTGCACTAATAAACTCATAAGGTTGATTAAGGTTTAAGATATATTATTATCTTAATTACTAATTAAAACTAACCTAAAAACTAAAATTTATGCCTAAAACCATATGAAGAGGCATATAATCTTTATATAGAAGACTATGGGACGTGGTCCTAGATGTTAAAGCTAGCCAGCTACCATCCTATGTGGAAAGAAGTCAAGTATTAAAGAAAGTGATTGCGAAATTACTTAATATTTAATTGTTAGATCGATCACCAATGGCATGAGTCTATTTAAAATATTCTTTCAACATTAATCTCTAGCTCTATTCTCAAATCCAATTATGCATGATTTGACAGCTGATATATAACATGTTTCTATGTTCTTAGTATACTTTAGAACATTTCTTTTGTGCATATTAAAAATTTATTGTTGATGAATAATTTCCTCATAGAGTGTTTGGTTAATTAATTATTGTTTTCCTTGTTAACATCAATAATAACAAAGCTTATTCCCTTCTTTCCTATATAGGCAAAATTGTACGTGAGTGTGATCAAAACAACATGCATCAAATTAGCACATAATCAAGTCCCCCACTTGACCAACTTTATGCTTTGATTTTTGAGATTATAGTTGATTTTATTCTAATTTTTCATCTAATTATAATAAAATAATTATTATTTTAGCAAAGAGAGGAGAATATCAAAACAAGTCCTACGTATATTTTTCCAACTTATCATTACTTTAATCAATAATCCTTTTTCATTGTAAGTAGTTGAAGTTTCGAGGTCTTAATCGTTCGAGTTCGAGTTTTATTAGATATAAATATCATGTGTGTGTTTTAAAATTATTTTGGATTTAAATTTTACTACATGTGGGTTTTATCTAAATTTATTCTAAACTTTTATACTTTGTATTGAGTTAGATTCTAATTCTAGTTAATCAGAGATGTATTTATCGTCTCATTTCAAATATATATGTAAAATATATAAGTGAAGTACTTAAAAGGTGAAGAAGGGATTAATTAGTATTAATTTTTTTTTTTTTTTTTTTTGCAGTATATATCAACAGAACATCGATATATATTCACCAATAATGTGTCCATTACCATTAACCAAGGAACAAACCCAACAACAGTCAAAAAGGCAGTGGACGGCGTTCAGCCTCACAAGAAATCAAGGTTACTGTCTTTCTTATTATTACTATCATATACATATATAATATTGGAAAACTGAATGATTGTTTTCAATTTTTCAGTGTTGTTGTGGTAGTGATAAAACCATGTGCCCTGAAAGTGATGATATTGAATCTCGTGCAAGTAGTAGTAGTAGTGAAAATGGTGACCACCAGCACCAGCAACAGCATTTGAGGAATATATACAACCAGGAAAACGATGGGGACGAATTCATTCATCGCTTTATACGAAAGATTAGAGTCACTCACCTTCTCAGATGGCTCCCATTGAACCAAAGAGAGCCCTTAAGCCAGGCAAGCCTTCCTTTTCCTTTGTATAAACACTGCTATACTCCCACAAACAAACCCATTTCTCTGTTGCTGTATATTTGTCTTGAGAGTAAAGATTCAGATTTTGGGTTGCTTGCATTTTTATTTTATTTTTGTATTAATTATAAACCAAATGGCATCTGAATATTCTTCTTTCTTCTTCTTCATAATTTTGTTTCCTTTGGGGAGATTGCTGCTTATGAAAGAGATCCTTAGCCTGTTTATAGAGATATCATTGAACAATGCAACATAAAACAGCATTTTAAGGTTGTTGTCTATTGGCTTTTAATTTGAGTAGTTCTGAAAGTGACAACACCGGCCACCCTCTTTCAAAATATTACTTGCTTGTTTTTTTCTCTTTTCGTTTCCTTTCACTTAAAAGAGAATGTCAAAACTATGACATAGGGAAGGATTCAAAGTCAAACCCTAAAAGGGTTTCTTTATCCTTCTTATCTCCTGCATACAGAAGTCTCGAAGATCCCCATTAAATTCAATGGGGAGTCAAGTTGAATGTTGTTTTAAGAGGCATGTATTCTCAATGGCGATTTACAAAACTTTTCCAAGAAACCCCGTATTTCTTGCCAATAAACCCTAAATCATTAACAATCAATAAACTTAATTTAACATCCCTTCTTCTTTATATATGTTATTTTATTTAATTAAAAACTTGTGCGTATTTTGTTTCAAAATTTATTAATTATGCCCTTAATATTTGTGGACTTGTGGGTATAACACTTAAATTTGACTAATTTGTTTGTTTTTTTGGGAGATAGGTGGCCTATGACTCATTTTTTATGGAATCAGTGTCATGGGGGGTTTAATTTTGTAGCATATTAAATTTTAAGGATAAACAACATTATGCAGCTTTTTAATTGTACGTCTAATTTTGCACTTTAAAAATATAGGTATAGTGGAACCCATTAATGGCATGTCCAATGTCTTAGGGAATTTCTCTTTTTCTCAATAACACCATGTTATGCACTGAATTTTGTTGCAAAGTACCATAATAAAATTCATTTTCAACCCACCTTTTAGCAACTTGCACTTTAACAACAAAGGCAAAAAGTGTCTTTTCATTTTCTTTACAACTCTTCATGTGAATCCCTTTTAAAAAATATATTGCAACGTATTGATTTTTGCTTTGTAAAAATTAATCCTTTTTTAAATTCCTACCCATTTTTCCTATTTGATATTTGTAAGCTAATGGATGAAAGGTGAATTGCATGCAGGTGGGAGAGGAAGTGGTTTCATTAGGAAAGATTGCAGGCCCAATAGTAATAACAACACTGCTTCTCCACTCAAGATCAGTAATCTCCATGCTTTTCCTCAGTCATCTAGGCAAAGAAGAGCTCGCCGGTGGGTCACTCGCCATGGGGTTCGGAAACATTACCGGTCTCTCCGTCATCAAAGGTCTTTCAATGGGGATGGATCCCATTTGTGGTCAAGCCTTTGGAGCCAGAAGATATTCAATCCTTAGCCAAACCTTCCACAGAACATTATGTCTTCTTCTACTTATCTCCATCCCTATTTCAATCCTTTGGCTAAACGTGGAACCCATTTTCCTACGCTTAGGTCAAGATCCAGAAGCTACCAAAATCGCCAAAGTTTACATGGCTGCCTTCATCCCTGAACTCATAGCTCAGTCTCTCCTCCATCCCATGAGGACTTTCCTTAGAGCTCAAGGCATTAGCACTCCTCTCACCATTGCTGCCATTGTTGCTGTCCTCCTCCACCCTTTGGTCAACTACATTTTCACAATCTATTTCCAGTTAGGGGTTAAAGGCATTGCATTAGCACTTGCTTGTAACACGTTCAATATAAACCTGGGGTTAGTAATTTACATGGTCATCTCAGAAAATCCTTTGAAACCATGGCATGGGGTCACAATTATCTCAATCTTTCAAGGCTGGCGTCCACTGCTAGCACTAGCACTGCCTAGCCTCCTTTCAGTGTGCTTAGAATGGTGGTGGTATGAAATAATGCTGTTCCTTTGTGGCTTACTCGACAACCCCAAAGCCAGCGTTGCAGCCATGGGAATCCTCATACAAACAACCGGCATGTTATATAATTTCCCGTTCTCAATGAGCGCCAGCATTTCAACAAGGGTCAGTCAAGCATTAGGAGCCGGCCAACCATCGAGTGCTCACCGGACCGCGGTGATCGGCCTCCTCATGGCCTTCGCTTTCGGACTATCGGCCTTCGTTTTCATGACAGCACTGAGATCATGGTGGGGGAAGTTGTTTACCGATGAACCACAAATCCTCCATCTCATCTCAACCGTGCTTCCGATACTGGGGCTTTGCGAAGTGGGGAATTCACCACAAACGGCTGCTTGCGGCGTCTTGACGGGGACTGCCCGTCCTAAAGACGGTGTGTACATAAACTTATGCTCGTTTTACCTGATAGGATTGCCGGTTGCAATAGTGACAACATTCCAACTGGAAATGGGGTTCGTGGGACTATGGGTTGGGCTACTAGCAGCTCAAATGTCATGTGTGTGCATGATGGTGTATACACTGATTCGAACCGATTGGAAGCACCAGGTGAAGCGAGCTGATGAACTCACCCTTGCCGCAGGAGGCAACGACGATTTAGAAACCAGCCTACTAATTGACACAGATAATTGACATTTCCATTACAAAACTAATTGGTTGATACTGATAGACGTCGGCTAATTTCATTTTTTACAGAAATTCATTTTTGGGTACACAACATTATTATTTATATAGATATATAGAAATCAGTCGAAGATGTCCCTTTATTCTCTATCGAGAATTAAATACATCTTTTATTGCATGACTTTAACATTTTTCTTTAATAATAATAGTCGACTAAATTTATTGAGGAAAAGAGAGGGTAAAAATTACATTTAAAATCCTTAGAAACAAAATCTTAAAAGATAAAAAAGTAAAATAGCATTCAAGAAAGAGAAAAAAATTGTAGAGAAATGAACCAACCATCCCCTCTCTTCAACAAAACTTGAGCTCAATCGGCATCAATCTTCCTAGTAAGCATCATAAAACGTTGAAGAAAATGAGAAAAGAAACAAGAAAACAGATTAAAGATGATTCCCCAAAAACTTTGCATACACAATTAATCATCAAGGTGGGTCCATACATAGACAATCAGTCGCAGCACGATTCAAGGCTAATGACGACACATCTTCTACCCAAAAAGTCTCTCCTCTGATGCCATTGCATGTGGAGTTTAGTTATCATTTCTTGTGATGAATAAAAATCGGCAGGAAATGAAGCTTTCCGAGAGTTTCTTTGCATTTCAAGTAAATGAGTTTATCTCTGATAAGTTAATTTCCTGCAAGTTTAGTTTTGAAATATCTGATAATGAGTCACTTTCTATTATCACATGTCGGAAGCCTAAGTCAATAGCAAACTGTAACCCTTGCACCACCATTAATGCCTTCGTTGTAAAGGTGGAACAAATGCAGTAATTGTTTCTCCAGCAAGAGCCTAAAATTTGGCCCTTATTATCTTATATAATCACTTTTAAGCATGAATATTTGTTTTGAGAGGCAAAGTTTGCATCTACATTAACTTAATCCCATTAAGATTCAATGGGTTTTTAAACCCTATAAATAAAATCAAATAAATTAAAATAGACCAAAATTGATAATAATAATAATAATAATAATAATAATAAAACAAAAACTCGGATTTTTTATTAATTTCAATATCTTTAAACGAAAATGACTTTTTTTATTACATTTTAGTTTATTTTCCTTTTTTAAAAAATATAACTTTTACTAAAAAAATATTTTTGACTGCACTTTTATTAAATTTTTAGTAGTTATAATTTTATTTACTAATTTCCCTTCAATATTATTAATTAATATTTTTAAAATTTTGAAGATTATTAAATTATTTAGCTGAATTGAAAATTGAATATCAAATTCTAAATTGTTTAGCATTGATGACTTAAAACTAATGCTAGCTCTCAGAAGCATTATGATTAAAAATTGAATTCTCTAAATTCTAAAATGTTTAGTATTGGTGATTTAAGTTTAACTTATTTATTAAATTGCAACCTCTTTCATATATACATTTACTAGTTTCACTTTTCCACCAAAATTTTTGCTTTAAAAATTTAGTCAGAAAACTCTCTCGATTCATATAAAATCAGAAAAGAGAAAAAAAAAAAAAAAGAAGAAGAAGAAGAAGAAGAAAACAAGTTTTCAATGTATAAATAATGTAAATTTTGTGAATCTCCCGTTAAGTGCTTTTAAAATATATGAAATAAAGAGAAGATCTTCTTTGCATTGAATCCCTTAAAAAAGTGCATAAAAATAGGCAAATGAATTAAGTTAAAATATTCCAATAGGCAAAGTGCATTACAATTGGTGGCACTAACAATATCTCTTCCACAGTTCAACAAAGTTTCCACATAAAGATTTGAAGTTCGGTCTCATATAAACTTCCATCTATTTTAAATCAATCATATCTCGTCAAATTAATTATCCTTAAAATAATAATAAAACAAATTAAAATAGAATTTCAAATAATTAATTTGCATATTCTTGTAATTGCATACCTCAATATATATATATATAATGTAAGTGCAGCTTCAATAAAAATTAAGTTAAGCTTCAATAGAAAAACAATAGAAAGTAGATGGATTTAAAATGATAACCTACAAAATCAACTAAGGATGCATTTGGAAGGGTTGATTGGTAGTGTTTCTTCAAAATTATTACCTGGCATATTTAGAAGAATCGTAACTTACTCGTGTTTCAAAGAAAAACATGGGGTGTTGAGGATTTGATTAAAGTTTTTTACAGTTGGGCTAAACAGTAAGCCTTATCTTATAAGGCAAATGTCCCAATGATGCAAGACTCAAATTCAATTTCACGCTTGTTCAGGAATTGGATTCAATTGAATATTGATGGCGCAGTAAAAAGGAATTCTGGGTCAGCTGTGATTGGGGGTGTCATGCTAGGCAAAAATGGGAGATGAATTCTTGGATACAACCAATTTTTGGGAGTTGTTCTATCGTAAATGTTGAATTATGAGATATCTTGAAAGATTTGGTGATTGCATTTGACTAAGGATTTGACAGTGTGATTATTCTTTCAAACAATTTGGAGGTGATACAGGCTATACAAGGTAAATATTTAAGGGTATCAAATTTTGCTTTGGTCAAAAGAATCTAGCAATTATTGGCTAAAGCAGCGCTATGACCAATCCATCACATATTTAGAGAAGACAACAAAGAGACAAAAGGACTTGTAAAAATCATTAAGTGTTAGATAAGATTATATTTTTCTTGTTAAAATAAAGAATTAATTTTTATATCATAATAAATAAATGTTGAAGTTATTCTGAATTAATTATTATTACCAAATCATTTTACGATTTTCATTATTAGTTAATAGCTAATAATCATATATGATTGTTTGTTGGGACATTATGATATAAGTTGTTGGGGGATGCTATCTTAGCCCGACATCTTTCCTAAATAATTAGGAGAACGTACGATATTTTTTTTAAAGAAAAATGTTTAAATATTTTATTCTATAGGTTTTGCTTTTTTTTTTTTTACATATTTAAAATCATTTATAATCTCTCCTCGACCTGTAAATAAAAAGATAATATATTTTAACACACTTTAACTTAAATTCTCTTACACTAACAACAATGTCCATCAATTGAGTTAAAACTTAATCCACAAATTTCTTACCATCTTAATCTTTTTATTTTTAATTGTATTCATTTTTTTATTTTTTGGTCTTACAGAGTAATTCAAAAAAAATTTGGAGCAAAATGTTAATTTCTTTTAAAAATTTAAAAATAAAAGAGAAATATTATATAAAAAAGATGTTTCAAAGGAAAGGATCAATGATTTTTGGGGCCCACAAAACAAAGGCAGGCAGCCTGAATTACAAGTACCATATGTACAACATTTTTTACGTGATGTGGTTTGACTGAGTTACGCCTTGATATTAATGAGATTTTCTGGTCAACAATCAATTGGTCGTTGCCGACATGTCGTCCACCACCGCCCACCGCAACCTGCCTCCCACCTTTTTCTTGTTTTCAACTCCCCCGACTTTCAAACCCCTCCTTTGTCCATTTGGTTTCTTTTGAAACCTTACAACCGAATCAGAAATTAATTTTATGCTAATTAATATTTTTATTTAAATTCCCCACCTCAATATTATTGTCACATTATTATTAAAGATGACAACGAGGCTGGTCGGAAATAGATATTACTAAATTTATTGCCGTTGTATAATTGTCCTATTATGTTTCACTATCTACTTTATTCTATTATAGATATATAATTTTAAAATTTATTACTATATCTATGGATATTGAATACATCTATCTCCGTTTCACTCCATTTCAATTTAATTGTTGCTACTTATCTCTAATTTTCTCAATCCTTTTAAAAAAATTAAATATTTAAACATAACTCTTTAAAAGATATTAAAACATAAAATATATGAATTTTTTTTATAATGTGATATTACATTTTTACCTTGTAATAGTTTATCTATACAAGGATAAAATAGGAAGTGTGTATAGTGGAGCAGATCGAAGCGAAGCAAATAACTACCACAACCATTTCATATTAGGCTTGCTCATTGGCCAAGCTATCCACCCAAGCCTGAAGGCTCGCTTGAAAAAATGAGAAGGTTTAAATAAAAATACGATATCCGAAAAATCAACTTGAATAAAATTTAAGAATAATTTTCTATATGGGTTGGTCATTGTGCAAGATTTTTAGCCCTCTAACTTGACCCGAATATATTATGTTATAAACTAGGGGAAATTATATTAATTATACATGTTAAATAACAATTATATATTTATATTAATATTAAATCATTAACTCAATAACAATTAAATCCATTATCCAAACCTAAAAAAACACTTACCCAACTAAATAACCCAATCCAAAATATAAAATTTTAAAAATTATATTTAATATAATAAAACGTTTATTATATTAGTGGTAATATTTTTTAATATAAATATTATTTAACGTGTTAGAAAACTTTTAGATTAGCATTTTTAGTGCATTTAGTATATTATATTTTTTAAAAATATATATTTTTAAATAAAAATTGATCTAAAAAATCAAATATAGACAGGTCAATATAGGCTCGGATTTACCTTTCTTAAATTGGATCGGGCTTAGACAAAAAAAATAAATATATTTTTCAAGTCAAGCCTAAACTTAAAAAATTAACCTCAATACTTTGTATGAGCTCAATCCGACCTAAGAACACTTCTATTTCATACTCTATCTAAAAAAGATCCATTTAATCCGGTCTCACAAACAAAAAAGTCCCATCAATTCGGAATGTATAAGATAATTCGGGTTTTATTATCCCTAATAATCATCCATGTAGTCTCAACACGTGTTGAGATCCTATAGGAAAAAATATTTTCTCCCTTGATTTTGGTAGCCCTTTTTGATGTCTTTTCTTCTTTTTCTCCGGTTAGGGGCCCATATAGTCAACCCCTCATGAATAAGATTTTCGATTTAATTTTCATAAAATATTTTTTTTATTTTATAAGCTTTAAATATTTCGAATTTTATTTGGAATCTTCTTTCACAACATTGCTAACAAGTAATATCCATAAAAAGAAATTTTTAATTTTAATAATAATTATTTATTAAAATGTTATATAATTTTAATCCATTTTTAAAAATATTTTTTATAAAAAACATTTTCACCACAAAGTGAATGTGATGATACTTTAATAAATTTATAATTATCATGACTTAGTTGCTGCCGTAAATTAGTTGGACATTAATTTCATAAATAAAAAAATTTGAAATTATTTTTTAAAAGTGATAAATATTATTATATCAGTATTATGTATTTTTAGTTTTATTTAAAATTATTTAGACATTAATTACACGTGTATGGAAAGCCCGTCTAGTCTAAAGATCTAAATAAATTTCAAATTTGACCTATAAACCTTATTTAGCCTAAGATTAAAAAAAAATTATAATAAAAAAATTTATTACATGCAGTTCGAATAACTTTCTTTTGTAAATATAATTTTATATAAATATTTTATTCCACTTACATATAAATTTTATAAATTTATTACAAACAATTAAATCCATACCTAAAAGTACTATAAGTCCAAATTAGGTTTAGTGACTTATTTAGCTCTTCAATTTTATAAAAAAATATTTTAACTTTTTGTTTAATTTTTCGGTTTTTTTAGCTATTAAACTTGAATTTTTATTAAATTATCTCAAAATGGATGGAAAAACTAACATTTTTAATTTTGGTAACGTGGCATACACGTGGATTGCCACGTCAATATTTAGTTATTTTTTTTAAAAATTTAAAACTCAAAAAATAATTATAAAAATAATTTTTAAAATCATAAAAAATAATTATAAAAGTATAAAATTATAAAAAAATTATTCCTTTTTGCTTTTTTAAAAAATAATTAAATGTTGAATCAATGTAACTATCCATATTTATTCCATGTCAACAAAATTTAAAAAATGTTAAATTTTTATCTATTTTAGAGTAATTTAACAAAACATACAAATTTAAAAGTTAAAAGATGCAAAAATTTAAAATAATTGTATTTATAATTAGAAGGCAAAAAAATTACTATACCACAAATTAACTAATCATCCATTTCATTTTTAAAAAATAAAATATAATTATCGATTAAATCTTAATTGAATTGGTATATTGTTAAATATCGAAGAATGTAAATTCGATTATGTTGAAATAACATCATCTTCTTCTTTATGGATTGAGAATAAAGTAGGAATAATACAATAAAATTATTAAAAAAAGTTATAATATTTATAATTTAAAAAATAGATAGAGCCAGTTGAGGAAGGTAGGAAGCCGAGCCAAGAAGAAGAATGGCAGCCTTATCGAGGTGATTACCATTAACACTCCACTCAAAACCTTTTTTCCAATTTTATTTGGTCAGAAGTCAGAAGCATCCCCTCAAACTTTCAAATTTCAAAGCTAAACAACGAGCCAAATAACAACGCCTGAATTGTCAACCCACCCTATTCTTTTGCCTACAAGTATGTATTTCCATATTTATGAATGTATCAAATTTTGATTATTGAGTTTTTTGTGACGGGAAAGGAACAATGAATGAGAATTTTGACTGGAAAATCTGACTTTGAAATTTTACAGTTTTGGGTGTCAGAATTCAACATTAGTTTTTTATATCTAAAATTGGGACCTCCAATGTTATTGGTCTTGAGTTTAATTTAATACTTTTCATTATTTACTCTAATTTATTTCTTTCATACTTGCAAAAAATAGGTTTAACAGTAAAAGTAAGTTTATGGTAAAAGTACCGCTTAAGAGTTCAATGAAGTATATGTGGCATATTACGTATATTTATCTGGTTATTTTACTAATAACGTTAATTTTTAACAATAAAAATTGATAAATTTTGATAAAAAATGATCAATTTACTCTCTAATTCAAAGTAAAAAGATTAATTTATTTTTTTAATAAAATAGATAAAATACAATTTAACTCAATATAACACCTACATGGTACTTTTACCATATGAGTTAAAACCTCGACACCCATAAGTATTCAATTTAACTTTACTCTATCAACTCTCATTGGTGTTGAGTTCGGTCATTGGCTACTATTGATGTCGAGTTTAGTGTAATGTTTTGATTATTTTTCTTAATTATTTGTTTCTTCTCTTTTATTTATTTCCTTTTATATATATAAATGGAACATATCTGATATATAGTTAGTAACGATTTAAGTAGAGTTGATGTGATAATAAGTGAACCTAGACTATAGTAAAAAATTAAAATAATAAATATATTAAAAAAATAAGACTCATGACAATTTTTATAGAGTAAACTATATCCAACGTTATTAAAATATTAGTAAGTTTATGTTTTGATCACTCAATTTGCAAAAATTACAAAATGATCACTGAACTATTTGAAAGTTTTTATTGAAGTCACAAAATTGTTCAAATGTTTTTATTTAAGTTACTAGGATGAGTTTTTTTTTTAAAGTTTGGCTAGAGCTCTAAGCGATTATTCGACGACTAGTATGATAGATCAATACCTATTGGTGAGTATAATAATATACTTTAGATCTAAGTTGATTTGATGATTCATATTAAAAATCAGAAAAGAAAATTATTTGAATTTTGATTTAGAAATTTATGACGTTTAAAATTATTTAATGAAAAAATTGAACTGAAAATAGAAGAAGAAAAAAAAACTTTTGATTGGTGCAAATAGTATGAATAAAAAATGGCATAGAATAACGATACTAACAACCCAATAATTTAAATAAAAATTTTCGAATAGTTTAATAATTATTTTTTCAAGTGAAATAATCGAAATGTAAATTTACTAATAATTTAACTGTCTTGAATGTAAATTATTCTTTTCTATATTAAACAATACTTTATGAATTAGTATTTACACTCGCATCTAAATCTACAGCCTTACTGTCCGCCGGGATAATCAAAGCAGTAGCAAAGGTAAATGATGTCCCAGAACAAGTATCTAACTTCGAGAAAAGATAAAAAAGAGTTCAGAAGGGACTTCCTTTGCATAATTCATAGAAGATATGTTTTCTTTTTTTTTTTTTTTTTTTGGGGTATTTTTTGTTTCTCTCTGCCTGTCTCAAGAAACACGTTTTCTCGTCACAGCTAATGACTATTCCAAGGAGAAGAAAGAGTACATGACGGCCACTATATATTTAACTTCAAAATTTTATTAAAAAATAGTTAAATTATTTTAAAGTTATCATTTAAGTTATTAAGCTGTTAAAAATTTTAATCACATTGACAGCTTCAATCAAAAGTTTTTATTCTTCTTCGATCTTCGAAATTTACGGTTAGATCGATTTAAATCTAAGTTATGTTCTTCTATTCATCGATGGGTGTTGATCTACTAAATTAATTGCTCAATCACCTTTTAGTGCTTACTAGCTAGACTTTTTAAAAAAAAATTAATGGCTAGACTTTTAGTTAAATTTGACTATTAAATTGTTTTATATACCACAGCAACAAATAATTTAAAAATTATAAAAATATTCCAAAAATTTAAAAAAAAAGAAAAAATTAGCATGAAATACACGCGGATCGCCATGCAATTTATTATGTTTAAAAATCTAAAGGTTTAAAAATTAATCATTAAATTAAATATTTTAATTTGAAAATGAAAAACAATCAAATTAATAAAATATATAAATTAAAAATTAAATTATCACTTTTTTTTCACTACTGTAGAGAATAATAATTTAAAGAAGAAGAATGTTATTGTGAATATAGAATTATAATGGGGAATTTGGGTGGGAGTTGGATTGTACCATTTTCAAGCGTTATAAATGTTAGGTTAAATGATCGTATCAAGATTTAATACTTTCATTCAATGTTTATTTTATGCGAATTATGGTGTTCATCATACAAAGATGCTGACATATTAATAATAGTTTTGATATGAAGTCGTGTGAATTATTAATTGGATGTTATTTTCTAATAAAATAATAATTTTAATATCAAGTTGTGAATTATTAATAATAATTATTTCTTCGTAATATCGGTGGTATGGTGACATAAGAATTTTTTGGTTATAAAATAAGATTTGTCTGTCTTAATACAACAAAAACTTAAATAAAGACAAATAAATCTTTTTAAAAAGAAAAAAATGAATTTATCTCTATTTAACATGAATTATAAATAATGCATTAATGATGTACAATTGCCGGCAAAGCTCATCTAATCAGAAATACTTTTATACATTCTCTTTAAAATTGATCTATTTTTTTAAATCTTAAAAAAAAAAGACTATTTGACCAATTAACAAAAAAGTTTTCTCATATATACACAATGGAACCTAAATATGAAGTATTATTAGTTCAATAATAGAATTTTTGTTATTTATAAAATGGATTTTAATTTTTTTTGTTTGTTTGCAATTTGTCAATTTATTTTTCCTTTCAAGCTTTTTTTAATTAAAATGTGTGTAAAATAATATTATTTAACCTCAAATTAATGGAAGTGGTTAAAATGAAAATAGTTGTTAATTATAGCATCTAAAATGCAAATTTATGGTAATGATCTTTTTGAAGATACCAGCGTTTAACCGCATTAATGTGCCTATAAAATGTAAAAAATTGGGTTTTTTACCCAATTGGGTTAAAAAAAATTTAAAATACTAAAATAGGGTGTCAGATACATTATTTACGGAAATGGGTTGTTTTTTTGGGTCGAGCCTACCTGATAGGCGCGACCCATTTTTTTAATAATATAATTTTTTTAAATATTATTATTTTATTATATTTTAATAATTTTTAAATTTTTAAAATTCAGTCGGGTCAAAACCGGGTCGAGCCAGACCCGGAGGCGCGACCAGTCGCTCTTGCTGCAGAGGCGCGACCAGTCGCTCCTGCTGCAGAGGCGCGACTCCCCTGCAGCCCGCCACGTGTCCCTGCCCCCCACCCCCCATGCCACCTGTAGAGACAAAGAGAAAAAAATAAAATTTTGTAATGGGGGACCATATAAGCACCGGTCCCCCAATTTTTTGAATGCAGCAGCAAAGAGAGAAAAGAAGAAGAAGAAGAAGAAAAAAAAAGAAGAAGAAGAAGAAGGAGGAGGAGAAGAAGAAAAATGTTAGTAATTTTTTTATAATTATTTTAAGATTAAAATGTTAGTAGTTTAGTGTTATGTGATAATTTTTAGTGTTTGTAATTATTTTAAAATTAAAAAAAATTACATTTCTAAAAAAAGTAAAATATTAGTAATTTAAGAGTGTTATGTAATTATTGTGCTTGAATATAGTTTATTAATTGCTAATTTTGTTTTTTTGTTTTTAATACTACTTGTCAAGTCTTGCTTTATTTGTTTTTAATTTAAACTTTTTTTTGTTAAATTTTCAAGTCCATGATTTTTGTTTTACTTTTATCTAACATCCTATTTTGGTGTTTTAATTTTTTTTTAATCTAGTTGGGTAAAAAACTCCATTATTTTGCCATTGATGCTCGATTTTGATAGCTTGATGGCAGCCTCCCTTTTAAATAAATATATAAAAAAATCAATATTTTGCCAGTTGTTGTCCATTTCCTGATTTACTTGGAATCAATATTTTTTGTATTTTATTTTAAAAAAACTTTACTAGCATTCACTTCATTGTTAACAAAAAGTGAGAAATATAGTGACTAATACATTCTAAAAAATAAAATAAAAATTTATACCTATGTAAAATGTATAAACTTGAGAGTTAATCTTTTCAAATATTCTTAAATTATAATTTAATTTAATATCAAACTTTTAAAATTAATTAATTTTACCTATGTAAAGTGTTAAAAAAATAATTCTTTTAAATTTTATAAAAATTTAATCAAAACTTAAGGAAAAAATAAAATATTTTTAAGAGTAAAATAGACTATTAATAAATTATGCTTATATTTTAACTTGTATAAAACACATAACAAGAGAATTAATATATATTAAAGAATTAAACACATTAATATAAATGATATGTTAAAATGCATTTGGCTTTATGATTGGAAGTAATGTAGTACTTTGCGGTTAAATAGATGCATAATTGACTAGTTGAAAGTGAGTATATGAGAAATAAGTTACTTTGAATATGGAAAGATGTTGAATAAACGATCTAAAGAGAGTAAGAAATAGAATTAAATAATTCTGAAGAAAGTAAGAAATTTTAATGTAATTTTTATATAATGTAAATTTATAATTTTTATTTATTTGATAATTTTAATTGCAGATTTGCAACAAATGGGTTCGTTGATTGATAATGAAAATAAGGGTCACATATCGAGTAACATTAATGAGATGGTAATGAAAATTTTATTTGATAGTCACATTATTTGTTGAATGAAATTATATTGTATTAACTATTTCGTAAATATAATAATCTCAGGTCGAGTACCGCGTATTGAGGGTTCGTATTTATAATGTAGGGTTTCAGCTGGATGAACGCGTAATACCGTTCTTAGAGTTAGCGGGGTTCGGATCAGCAGCATTGATCTGGACTTTTGATCTGCGATATGACCTAATTTCGTATAAAATAAAAAAATAATATTTTATTTAAAAAATTAGTATAAAATAATCATTTGCGCCTGTCAGATAGGCGCGAATGAAAAAAAACCCAATTTTCGTATATAATTGGGCTGACAACCTATTTGATAAATAAATTTTTTAAATTTATTTTAGTAAAAAAACCCTAAATAATTATTAAACTTAATAATTTTTTTTTCTTTTCTCTCAGGTGGCATGGGAGGGCAGGGACACGTGGCGGTCAGGGAGTCGCGCTCTGCAGGCGGAGCGATCGGTCGCGCCTCCGGTCCAACTCGACTGGTTTTGACTGATCAATTTTAAAAATTTAAAATTATTAAAATATAATAAAATAATAATATTTTAAAAAAATTATATTATTAAAAAAATGGGTCGCGCCTGTCAGGTAGGCTCGACCCAAAAAAAATCCATTTCCCTAAATAATGTATCTGACACCCTATTTTAGTATTTTAAATTTTTTTTAACCCAATTGGGTAAAAAACCCTAAAAAATTAATTGTTGAACTTATCCACGTGGATACGTAAGAAAACAGAAAAATGTAAATATTTTACTTTTCGCATCCAAAATAATTAGTTACTAAATTGGGTCACTGTATAGAATTGTATTTTATTTCAAATATTGGCACGTGTTAAACAACTTAAAAACAAATAAATAATAAAAAAGTGGAGCCCAGAGCGTGACATGGAAGCAAGTGGTTCACACGAATGAAATAGAGATGAGTGTGTCAGAGCCATCAGATCAAAAGCCAATGGGGACCCACTCCTTTCGCTATCTAATCTGATGGCGGATTGCTGCTGCTGATTGAGATTTGTGGGGTCTACCTTTCCCACTCTTTTTGATGGAGTCAGATGCCAGACCCACGTGGCTTCACTTCGCCCTTCACGAGTTCTTATTTTTTCATTTTCGTTTTATATTTATACACAATTTTTTCATTTTACAAAATATTATTTCATCTCATAAAGAAAATTTACAAGTAAAATTACCATACGGACAAAGTCACGTACTTACGTAATTTAGATGACTCATGTGTTTATCACCTGTTAAAATAAAAATAACGATGATGGTAAAATTAAATATTGTAACATAAAATAAAAAATTAAATGCATTATATTTAAGATAACCGCCCTTTCAAAAAAGCTCTTAAAATCTATTTAGTATTATTTCTAAAAAACACTTTTGAGAGAAAAAAATACTTTTAAAATAAAAATATTTCTAAACAAATTTTTTTTAAAGTTTTTACGCAATTTCTTTCCCTATAATGGTGGAACATTAATAACTTTATACAACAAGTGCAATGAAATTCAACCAAAATTGAATCATATCAATTTAATCTTAATTTTTTTGACATCATTATTGTTGCAATATTTTGAAGCATATGGGTTCGAATACAATTACATACGTACTATTCTTTATTTTATGAATCAAGAAGTTAAGTGGAGTGATAAACAATAAATTACTTTCTTTATGTAATTTTTATAATGAATTAATATTGAACTGACTCATGACACTAAATTATTTTATTGTTGTATGAATTATTATTTGAATTAAAAAATATATTAAGAAAGTGTGAAGTTGATAATATATTATCTTTTCTTATATATTTGAATTTATAATATATTATTTCCTTTTTCCTTGAGTTAAGAATATATATTATTATTTACTTTTTGAAAGCTCATCCGTATATGTTTATATTAGTTATTTGAAATAAATAAATAAATAAATATTATTTCCAACTCGTGGGAATAGGGTCAATTTTTATTTTTTATTAATTAATTAATATTTTAGGGGGTGATGTGACTGGTGGGAATAGGGTTAATATTTTCAAAAGGGAAAATTACTTCGGTTAATTATTTTAAAGCGCGAGAGAAAACGACAAAAAGGAGACTAATAAGCCGAGCTGAGCCGAGCGGCGTCGGGATAGGAGATTTGTCTCCGTACGAGAGCTCCATCAGAGGGCCTCCATCGACGTCCAAATCTCTGATGCTATGAAAACGAACCTCTTAATGAAAAAAGCTTCTGCTATCCACGCGTCCTTACTTAATTGGTTCTTCACTTTCCTCCAAAACCATTACTACTTCCCCCTTTCCCTTTTCCCATTTCTTTTACTACTATTTTATTACTATATTTTCAATTTTTCACTCTTCTACAATTTTGCGAAAAAAAAAAAAATTTTAAAACCCTCCTCGTCGGAAACAAATAGGAAAATTCTCAGAATATTTATCTTCATCGGGAAAAAAAAAAAAAAAAAACCTTCATAAAAAGAACCTTAAAGTTATTAATCGATTATTTCTTCGATATTTTGAAGATTCCCTGTTTTAAGTGAAAAGCTTAAGTCTCTCCGTCTAAGCCTTTTCTTCCCCCCCCCCCCCCCTTATTTTTGCTTGGACTGTAAGTTGCTTTTGTTTCATCTTGTTTTTCCTTTTCTTCCTAGGGTTTCATTTCCATTATCTTCAAAAAAAAGAAACTTGGAGATCAAGCGAAATTCCGGAAAAAAGAGAAGATTATGAAAATTGTTACCGGAGTTTGAAAGGAGCTGAATTGGATGGTTTGAAGGTGATGTGGAAATCGAAAGGAAAGTCTTTGGATTTTAAGATAAATTTGCAAAAGGAAAAAAAATGATTGAAATGAGGAATTCTGAAATAATTTAGAAACAAAAAAGAAAAAAATATAAAGGAAAAAGTTGCGGAAGTTGCAACTATGAGTTACAGCGAAGGAGAAACGAGAAACATCATCGTTTCAAATGGCTCCATAACGGCTGCTGAAGAGTTGACCATCGATCACAATTTGCTCATTGATCCGAAATTGTTATTTATCGGCTCCAAAATCGGAGAAGGAGCTCATGGAAAAGTTTACGAAGGAAGGTCAGTATCAAAACACCTCTGCCAAAAACAATATTACTAATAATCCACTCTCTTTATTTTCTCTTAAAAAAAAAAGCCTTTAGTTCATGGTAGTTTAAATTGTAGAGTTCTTTTTTCCCCTTGTGCTGTAATCCGAACTCTTGGTGTTAATTATCGCAAATTAACAAAGTTAAACTGCTTTAGATCAAGGAAATTTTTTGTTACATGCTTGTGTGGATGTAACAGGAGAAGTCAAAATATGAAGAACATTTGCTATCCCTTTTTAATTGTTTATTGTTTTCTGTACGAATTTTTGTAGAAATCATTATTTGTTTATGATGAGTTGCTGTATCCTAATTTGTCAAGTTTTTTAAAGTGAAACATTGTGAAGGGAATAGAATGTAAGAATTTAGATTGTGTACCGAGGTTACTAGTTACATAGGGGTGAGTCTAATATTTTTCCAGGTATGGTGATCGGATTGTTGCCATTAAAGTTCTTCACCGTGGGAGTACTGTGGAGGAAATAGCTGCACTCGAGAGTCGTTTTGCTCGCGAGGTTAACATGATGTCTCGAGTTAAACACGAGAACCTTGTCAAGGTAAACTGCTTTAAGCTTGAAATGCAAATCTGAATTTTATCATTGATGGAATCTATTGGTTATCTGTTTCTTACCCGCAATGGGAAATTTGTTGGCTTGGCAGTTCTTTGGCGCTTGTAAGGACCCGTTGATGGCAATAGTTACTGAGCTATTACCGGGAATGTCCCTTCGGAAGTATTTAGTTAGCATCCGTCCGAAAAATTTAGACCTTCATGTGGCTTTGAATTTTGCACTAGACATTGCTCGAGCCATGGATTGTCTGCACGCCAATGGGATTATACATAGGGATCTAAAGCCAGGTACATCGTGAGCATACTTTTTCTTTACAAATATTTATTAGTGACTAGAAAGGCCTGCTTTTGTCACTTCAGATTAGGAGTTGGACTGAATCTGTGCTATTGAAAGCAGAATGTGGACTGTAAATTCCTCTTCGATGTAATACGTTTGTTCATAGTTCAGTACCTATATCTCAAGTCCTTTGACTAATTCCTCATATACTGGGAAATTTGGTAATGCAGACAACTTGCTGCTTACAGCAAACCAGAGATCTGTTAAACTTGCAGATTTTGGTCTTGCGAGGGAAGAATCTGTGACAGAGATGATGACTGCAGAGACTGGGACTTATCGCTGGATGGCCCCTGAGGTTAGTGCCCCTACTACATTACTGAAATGGACAAAGAAACTTGTTTACAATGAAGATTGGAGCTTCTTTTTGTTGTTGATTTCAATGTGTTAGTTTCAGCATTTAAGTTCCTTTCTGCAATTTCTTGTCAACTTTTGATATCATCACCACCCTGTATGTCATGGTATGTTCTTTAGAGGTCTTATGTCTTTTTTATTTGACACTACTGTAGATTGAGCTTTGGACAACAACTGATAATAATGTAGCGCACTTTTTTATCATCGCTTTCTCATGGTTATGGTTTGTTTAACAAAGTAATCTCTATCGAGTGGGCTAACTTTTGTATACAAAATCTCTGACTTGGTTATCATTCTTTATTTCAACGTGTGTCATTGTAGTTGTATAGCACGGTGACATTACGGCAGGGAGAGAAAAAACATTACAACAACAAGGTTGATGTCTACAGCTTTGGAATTGTCTTATGGGAATTATTGACCAACCGTATGCCGTTTGAGGGCATGTCCAATTTGCAGGCAGCTTATGCTGCTGCTTTTAAGGTGCAAGTCTTTAATGCACATTTTTATTATCCATGATAAAATTTTTAAACTAACGGATAACTGACTAGTTTGATGCCATATGAGCATGCAGCAAGAGCGACCTAGCCTTCCAGAGGATATATCACCTGATCTGGCGTTTATCATACAATCTTGTTGGGTTGAAGACCCTAACATGAGGCCGAGCTTCAGCCAGATAATGCGTTTGCTGAATGCATTTCTCTTCACACTCACGCCTCCTTCACCATCCATACCCGAATCTGACACCAGTGAGACTGCAGAAACTAGTAATGGAACCATGACCGAGTTATCTGTTCGAACAAAGGGGAAGTTTGGTTTCCTTCGCCAACTATTCACTGCCAAGAAGACAAGGAACTCTCAATGAGGTTAAAGTTTTTGAAAACACTTTCTTTCTCGAAAGTTGGCATGGGATAAATTAGATATATATGTTTTAACAGAACCTGTTCTTAGTTACCGTCAAATGAAGGAAATGTAGGAAGGATGTTGGTGGGGGGTTAACTTTAATGGCAAAATAAAAAGAAAAAATAGAGCATCTTTTACACTGTCTAGTGGACTTTATTGTAAAGAAGATACAGGGGTTTCACATTGTTCTGTTCATATCAAATGTTACATTCATCAGAAGAAAAAAAGAGAGGGAAATTAGAGTGCAACTTAACTATTTGGTTAAGTAATTGCCCGTTTTCTGAATTAGAAACCAGTAACCACTTGCTCTTTCGTCCGTGAGGGGAAATGATATATGAACTGGTGGGCATTTGGCTCTTGTTTATGTTTTCTTAATGCGAAGGCACGCATTACAAGTTTTTATGGTTAGTTGGATACTTGCTTTAGGCATATTATTAAAGATTGATAACTAAAAGTGTTAATTGACTGGGTCGGGTTTAAGTTTTATATTAACATGCTTTATATTTATTCAAGCTTTACTTGGTTCAAAATATGGGTTTAAAATTTTGTCTAAGCTTGTTTATATTTTTAAAAGATTAATCCATGCTTATTTAGGTCTATCCATATTAGTTTTTATTTTTATTTTAAAAAAATATTTATACTATTTTAATTTAATATTTAATAAATTTATATAATTTTTATAAAGTCATCTTAATATTATTTTAATATTTACGATAGAATAGTATTATATATTTAGTATAGATTTAGTTGTTATTTGCTATAAATTACATAATATAAAATTTATTATAAATTTAAAATTAGGTCGAATTAGGGTTTGAATGTACAAGCTTAGGTTTAACTCATATTTTAAATGGATTTAAATTTTTTTCTCAGTCCATTTTTAAGGCGTAATATTTTTGCCTAAACTTTTTCAAATTTTTTACGGGCCTCCAAGTTTGGGTTGGTAGTTTGTCCATGAATAGGTTTATTAATAACCAAAATATAATGGTTTTTATTATATAAAAGGCTTCATAAATATTTTTATTTAGGTCGGGTTAAGTATAGTATTAGTATATCTTATGCATGTCTAAATTCAGCTTGATTTGAAATATGGGCTTAAAATTTTATCAAAGTTTGTTCATATTTTTAAATAGCTAATTCGAGTTCATTTTAAACTCGCCTATATTATTTTTAAATTTTTTATAAAGATATCTGAATTATTTATTAATTTGATATTTAATAATTTTATATATTTTTTTATTTATTAAAATTTTATATATAGACATTTTGATATTTTTAAACATTTTATAATATTATACATCGCTATAAATGTTAAAAACATTAGAAAACGGGTCGGGTTAACTCATATTTTAAATTAAATTAATTTTTTATTCAAATTTATTTTTCAATGATAAATATTTTTATTCAACCCTTTCTAAATTTATAACATGTTGAGCTTAGCTGAATTCATAAACAAATCTGTGTGCATATTTATATCTCAAGGTCCATTATAAATTTCATTCGCATTAACTTACAAGATATTGTTCACTTTGATAGATTGAATATCTTCATTTTATTCATAAAAAGGTGTTTTATAGATTAAGTACAGTGTGATATCTCAAATTTTATAATTCTTTTCTAAGAGCTTCTATTATGGAATTTGAAATATCGTTTGTACTTTAAAGATTTTTTTTAATTTTATTTCTCAATGTATTTATTAGTATAAGTCTAGTAATTAATCTTTCGTATTCTGTTAGTCTATTAAGAGATAGATACTGGATACAAGTTTTAAAGTTACTACATAATCAAAACGAAGATCAAACGTAACAATCCATATATTGGATCCTACAAATTTGTCGCAAAATTGAAAATAGCATAAAATGCAGGGCAATTTGTACAATTATGAAAGGATGGGAAGCATAAAAGAAATTTCCACGTTGCATCCCATGTAACAACCTTGGAAGCAAGTGAGAATAAATAAATTAAATTTCACTGAAAGTTGTAAATGTTTACGTTTGCTTATCTCTTACTACTTCCTCTGTCGTAATCTGAAAGTTGTTGAAGTAAGTTAAGATTCCTCTGCCACTCCATTTTTCATCTTTCTTCTTCTTTTTTTTTTCAATTATAAAAAAGAAAAAAAATCGCTGAGAGTGAGACCGGGTCTCTAAGAAATGAACGGTTAAGATATCATGCAAAAAAAAAAAAATATATGTTCACGATTTCTATCTGCCAAAAAGAAGACCTTTTTAGAGAAAAAAAGAGTCAATGGGGGTTTTGATTTTCAGTATCAATTATTCATATAAAACTCCTAAAATGGTAGAAAATCTACAGTGGGATGTGAAGATCAAGTTTTTCTTCATTTTTTCCCCCTTTTAAATAAACAAAGTTTACCTTTTAAATTTTAAACCAAATTTCAAGAATAAAAGGGAAAATCATTAGATTGGATTTCGATCTTTCAACACAAAGTAAAATCCTTGATTCTCTCATCGCCGTATCTCAAACGAATCTTTTCTCCCGAGTTAGTCTCTTACTCAAAACTTTACATTTCAACGCTTGTGGTTTTGAGTTTTTGACCCATCTCCCACTTTTCTTTTTCAAGTTCCAAAAACATCTTTTACAACTCCATTCGATTTCTCTGGAATTCAACACAACAGGGAATTCCTCTTTTCACCTGAGCTTGTTTCGCGATCTGGGTATGTTTCCGATCAAGCAAAAAGTTGGAATCTGAAGAAGAATTAATTTCAGGTGATGAAAAATGGGGGAAACTGAAAATGGCTATTCACCCGCCACCCACACTGCAATGAACGCAGTGCAAGCCATAGGGAAAGGATTCGATGTTAACTTCGACACTAGGTTGTTGTATTGTAAAGGTGTAACAGGTTCTAAGATAGTTGAAATCGATGAGGAACATGGTAGGGATATTTACTTATATGATCAAACTGTTCTCCCCAATGTTTCTAGAGATATCAAGAACTCTCAAGAGCCTGTTGGCCGTCTCAGTTCTGGGGTTTTCAATTTTAACGAGGTAATGTTGTTTTTAGTTTTTAAAATGTTCTGTTTGTTTCCCATTTTGTGTTTATTTCATGAAATTTTGGGTCTTTGCTATAATTCACAATTATGTTCTTTGTGTTTATCTTGTGGCTTGGTTAGATATGCATGGTAAAAAGTTGACTTTAGGGTCATAGGTTTGCAGTTAGCAGTCTTTGTTATTTAGGTGATAAACAGAAGTGACAGTTGGACTGAGAAACAAAGGAGAAAAAGATCAATTAAATTGATATTTGAGATTAAGAAAGAATGTATATACACATATATGTATATGTGTATGTGTATGTGTATGTATATGTATGTGTATATATATATGGTTATATGTGTGTGTAAGAAACTCCAACCTTTTGAGATAAGTCCATTGATGTTAATTGCTAGTCTAAAACCTCTGGTGATTGATTCTGCTTGGAGTTGTGTAATATCTCCCACCAAAGTATGCTAAGATCATGTTTGATTGTTAGTGTTTGATTCTGAATTATGTTTTAACCGTTTGGAATTTGGTTCAAGGGATTAACCTCTTAAATCACGTATCAATGGTGATTGTTAAGACAATGCATAAAATCATCTATTTGATTATGATGAGCTTAATGATCTTTAGGAGAAAAGAGAATACTAATTTGCTTAAGAGCATTATTTAAACTACTTCCAATTATTTGTTTTGCTTTGCTTTGTTCCAGACACGATTTTTATTGCTTTTAACATTTTTTTTCTGATTTGCTTTTCTTAACTACCAACTGCAGATGGTGGAATATTTTAATAAAAACGCTAATGTGTCCGGTAGTTTTCCCCTTGGTAGTTTCAATTCTGCTTTTAGCTTTTCCGGTTCAACAAATATTAATGCTGCAACCACAAAGACACTCTCTATGGATGGATTTTACATCCCACTTGCCAAGTTTCATCTAACAAAGTCCCCATTGGTATTGCAAGAAAATGTTAAACGGGCTGTCCCGACTTCCTGGGACCCGTCATCCTTGTCAAGGTAAGGACCATTTGCTGTTAACTGTTAAATGCTTATAATATAGGTTCAATTCCTAATATTTCTTTCTTTATTACAGTTTCATTGAAAATTTTGGGACACATGTCATCATTTCTGTAACTATCGGTGGTAAAGATGTGATATACGTCAAACAGCATCACTCATCACCTTTGTCTACCATGGAGATTAAAACCTATGTGCAGGATATCGGAAATCATAGATTTTCAGACAAAGACAGCCTTACAAGTTCGGGTCAAATAAAGTTAAAGGACAAGGCTAGTTCCACTGTTTCTTTCATATATTTTTCATCTTTTATTTGTCTTTATTTCTTGACTATTGTAGAGTTAATACAAGTTTTGAGCTTTACAGGGTCTTGATACTGGCATCTTCATCAGTCAAGGGATATACCCTCAACCTACCAGTGTGCCATCTCTTAATGGGAAAGAGGTATTTAGATGTCTTGATTGTTTACTAGTGGAAATCAATTTGCACATAAAAGTTCAATATTTTTGAGATGCTAGTTAGTTATATGCTGTTGTCATGCTTCAAAATTAGTGAAACAACTGATTTGCCGTAGAAAGTTATTTATAATTAGATCCACTACTGAAACTACTATACTAGTCTCCTCACTTCATCTTATCCAAAAAGCACGTGAGTTCGCACCCATTGGTTTGTCATGGTTGGTTGCTTTTGGTAATGATTTGCGAAATGTGATAGTTTCATTTATTTTGTATGTTTTTCTCATTGTTGAATCGGTCCATGTAGCTAATGCCGTGTGGTCTGGGAAATCATTTCCTTTTAGTGTTAATTCTTTATTTTACCATTTACCCTTTAGTCCATATGTGTGACTTGCTACACCTTGTATCACTTGTTCTCGATGAAGTCTTCTCATTTTCTGGAATTCTAATTGTTGCAGGATGTTACAGTCATTTTTCGGAGGAGGGGAGGAGATGATCTGGAGCAAAACCACACCCAGTGGGCAAAAACTGTCCAATCCTCTCCTGATGTCATTGAAATGACTTTCTATCCTATTACTGCTCTGCTTGATGGGGTAGCTGGAAAGGAGCATTTGATTCGTGCCATCAATCTTTATCTTGAATGTAATACGCTTCTTTGTGATTGACCGGATGCAATCTTTTCTTTCCCTTTGTTATTGCTAATGATAAACTATTTGCTGTAACTCAAATCCTTAGTCTGATTGTCTGCAGACAAACCTCCAATGGAAGAACTAAGATATTTTCTAGAGTTCCAGACTCCTAGGATATGGGCTCCTATACAGGGTATGATTCCTGGCCACCAAAGGAAGGAACCTATTTGCCCGTCTTTGCGATTCAGCATGATGGGGCAAAAACTTTATGTCAGCCAAGAACAGGTATAAGTTCATGTCACAACTTTTCTCTTAAAACGTCATGCTCTTCCTCTTGTGCCTAAGAACATTGCGATCACTGCATTTTTCAACCCCGATGAAAGCTATTAAGGAGTGGTAACCAGAACCATTATAACAAGATTTTGCATCTAATCTGGGCTAAGTGTAAATGCAGATTTCAGTTGGACGAAAGCCGGTAACAGGCTTGGGGTTATGCCTTGAAGGAATTAAGCAGAACCGTCTAAGCATTCATCTTCAATACTTAGTATCTCTTCCGAAGATCCTACTTCCACACTGGGACACACATGTGGCGATTGGTGCTCCCAAGTGGCTAGGACCCGAGGAGCAAGATAGTAGATGGTTTGTGCCGGTGAAATGGAAGAGCTTTTCTCATGTTAGTACTGCACCAATCGAAAACCCTGAATCCTCTATAGGTGACCTCTCTGGTGTCTACATTGTCACCGGAGCACAACTCGGAGTGTGGGATTTTGGGTCAAGAAACGTCTTATACATGAAGCTGTTGTATTCTAGGATTCCAGGCTGCACGGTACGAAGATCTTTTTGGGATCACACTCCAGATGACAAACCAAAGAAAGTTGTGGCAACCGTGGGTAGTACTGGCTCGGAAGGAAACATTGTAAACAAGTTGGCAAAATTTGTCGACATGTCTGAGATGAGCAAAGGACCTCAAGATCTTCCGGGTCATTGGTTGGTCACTGGTGGAAAGCTTGGTGTTGAGAAAGGCAAAATTGTTTTGAGAGTGAAGTACTCCTTGCTGAATTATTGAATCTCTTAAGTCTCTTTCTTTTTGCATGTCCATTTGTGTTCACTATGCTTGCAAGAATTGTGTAGGTTGTTCCAGTTTTGGTTTAGCAACTTGTAGTAAAACTTTTGAAAATGTCTAATCTAGAAAGGCATGGTTGAAAAAAAATTTTGAATCGAAGGTTGAATCGGTTTTTAATTTTTCGGTTCAATCGGTTCAATCAAATGATTCAAATTTATTTTTGAAAAAGTAAAGAAATTAATTAACACAAAACAAACGTACACAATCAAGTCTCAACAGCCAAAGCCATAGTCAATACGAAGCCATCTAGAAAAATAAAAGATAGTTAATAATAAACAAGAAAAAATCATAAAAATGATATGATTGAGAAAGAAAAGGTAAATTTATTAAAAAACAAAGATAAAAATCTTAATTTTTTTATTAAGAGATATTAAAAAAATATATTTAGCCGATTGAGTTTAAAATCAATTGGCATCGACATTATTGTCAAGGTTGTGGATTCGAGTGCGTTATGCAAGGATTGGGGAGGAGTTATGAGTAGTTCTAGTCATTTTATCAAAAAGAGAATGTATTAAAAAAAGTAGATTTTGTCGTACCCATAAAATATTTTATGTTAATTTTTTTTTAATTAATGTAATAATGAATATAGGTGGAGTGGTAATGAGTTTGCATTTTAATACTATTCAACACATTTTTATTTAAATATGATATAAACGTATGAAAAGATAAAAATGTTATCATAATAATTTTAATTATAATTTAAAATAATGAGTATTTCTATAATTTCATAATTGAGTTAATGACTTGATTAATGGTGACCGTAGCTCAATAAAAATGTTTAAATACAAGTGAGTATTAGATAATAAAATTTATAGAATTTTTTGCTCTCGATTCTTGCTTTGATTGATTTTCTAAAACTTTTTGTTTAACTTATATAGTTGGATATTTAGACCAACTAATTCTCAATTCAAGTGATTAAACTGGATGATCTAGTTCGACTTTTATAACCTAATCAAAATAGGTTTAGACTACTATATCACACTTTCTAGATAAACAATTTCATTTCATTTGCAAAACCCGTTTTTGTGGCTTGAAAACTATCTATATTATGTTATTATAGTTAAGCTCTCTATTGAGTTAGTGTCGTGAATCAATTAAATGCTAATATAATTATATTATTATGTGAGTATTTTTTTATTTTTTATATAAAATAAATAAATATTCAAACATCATAAAATTTGAATATATTATTTTATCTTTTTTTCTACAATTTAATTCTATCATTTTCATCAAAATTTCGTTTGATTTATATATATTTATAAATATATTTATGATATAAGTTTTATCACCAATTTACCATAATTTAATGTAGTCTAAACCCTATACATATCAAGCATATTATAGGATGTAAAATGTGTAGATTCGAATTAGTTAACGATAGGGTGTCCCGCGTAGCGTCGGTGTCGGTGCACAGCTTGCCTACCTATCCTCTACGACATGGAATTCCTTCACTCATATTACTCCTATGGGTCCATCACTTGCCGGAGCTGCGAAGGCAGTGCATTACTTTAATTGACTTTTGTACTTTTTGCGGTGAAGTAAAATGGAATACTAGCTATAACCTCACAACCATCTAATTTTTAAGTCTGGTATTTTTAATATATATTTTTAATATTTATAAATTTTTAATAATTTATTTAATTAAAATCATATTGATTAAAAATCGATGATTTAGTCAATTTGATCATCGGTTCGATTTAAAAAAACATTGCATTTAATTACAATTTTAAATATATATATACAATGACTAGTGATAGATATATTGGTAAAGCACATTGAACTTCTAAGAGTGAACACAAATTCAAACTTTAGAGATAAAATTATTGAAAGAGGTAGCTAGTTGTAAATCTCGAAAGCTTAAAGAGATAGAGATGAAGTTAATGAGATCTAAAATACCTAATTTCTTTCAATACATAGGCTAATAGCATCTAAGCAAAGGTTGATGATTAATCAAAAGCTGAATATGTAGAGAAGAATTTTGTTTATACCAAGTACAATAAGGGAGGAAGACAAGATGGAGCGAGAAAAAATCAAAGTGGTGTAGTAGAGGCCGGTTCACCTGTAGAGGTCAAAAGCTAGAACAAGAATACAAGGATAAGCTGATTGAAAAAATAAATGCTCAAGTAACTCTAGGGTATAAAAAGGGTCTATCCATTACCTATAGTTTTTCAAGGTATTTATAGGAAAAAAAGTACCCTTGTCCATCGATATATATAATATTAGCTAGATAAGTGTTTAATCCTGTTAAACACGTAATGGATAATCATGAACACATATAGTATGAGTTTTTATTAATATGAGGTAATTAAATTTAAATAGACTTTTTATTATTTTGAAAGTGTATTCACATTAGGATAATATTCTCCTATAAATACAAGGAATGATAAATTCCGTTTAAAATGGACGAGATAATTGTTGGCAAAATATTAATGCAAAAGTAAACAATACCATTTATGCTTGAGGAAGAAAAGCATAACAAATTTCAAATTCAATTAAAGCATACGATTACCAATCAAACCAGCTAAACCCCATTCCATTAAATTCCATCCTCCAAGTTGCTAACATTTCATCTATTATAAAAACCCCATGCCTTTGCATGCCCTATTATTCAACTCACTCACCTTTCAAACATACCTTAAAACATTTTCATTTTCAAACCCCCCTTCCCCCATGGCTGGTCTCAAGCTTATTTGTGGCCTAGTACTGTTGTGCATGTTGGTGGTGGAACCCATGGCCACAACTGCTCTCACATGTGGACAAGTGGCAAGCCAAACGGCCGGTTGTATAAGGTATTTACAGCGTGGAGGGAACCCTCCAGCTGCTTGCTGCAACGGAGTTAGGAATCTAAACAGGCAAGCTAGAACCACCCGTGACCGTCAAACTGCATGCAGATGCTTGCAAACTGCCGCTAGGACCATCTCCGGTATCAATGCTAAATTGGCTGCCGGTCTTCCGGCCAAATGCGGGGTCAAAATTCCTTACAAGATCAGCCCCTCCACTAACTGCAATAGGTATATACTCTTTTTTCACATTAATTCATTTTTCTTACCTAAAATTTGAAGCAATTCCAAGTATTAATTACTCTTTTTTTTTGGGACTTGTTGCAGAGTGAGATGATCATGGATGAAGTAAGCAGCTTGCAGGAAATATTATATATATATATATATAAGCGTGAAATAAAGATTTTGGGATGGATGCTTATTCCAAAATCCAAATTAGTGTCTTGATTAATTATTTGTTTATCTTTGAGATGTTGGCTCTAATTATGTTGTCTATGTATGGAATGTTCAGTGTTTTATGAGTTAAAAAGCCTATGTTTTATTATATTACATGATATCTGTATTGCTTTCTTTGCTTGTTGTCTCAATCCATAATCCCTTGAGTTTATACATATATATATGTTTGTATATCATCATATGTAATTATGTATTGCTTTCTTTACTTATTTAGTGAAACTTATGATTATTATGTTTTCCGTATGATTCGTTCATTAAATAAATTCATGAATTTTCTTTAAAAAAATCAGCAAAACAGCAAAAATCAATTTGGGATGCACTAGTAATTAATGAAGAAATAATATCATATTTATAACATCAAACCCTTGCAACCCCAACAACTTATTCAATTTTCGCAAATTGAGAGCATCAGATGGAATGGATCATTATTATAATATATTATCCATTTCTTCTCATTTTTTATCATGACAAGGAATTTGCAGCGGTTAAAGGATAGGAAACCTTTCAATCCAATGGTTAGGTTGCACGACATTCTTACTCATAAGCTATGTTGCCCACGTTAAAAACAAGTATACGATGAAGAAATTATATTTACCGTTGGTGATTTGCGTGGTGCTGGCATGGAGGAGTGAAGTGGTGCGAGAGGGGATGAGAAAGAAGACGATGAAACCTAGAATAGGAGAGAAGGAATTATTGTTTTTTTTTATTTTTTTATTTAATTAAAAATGTCTTGTATTTTGATTGGTTCTAGGATTTTTTTTTTAAAGAAGATAACGGTTTTAACCAAAATTAGTAATTATATTAAGTCTAGTATATGGTAATTTTATCAGATTCTAATTAAATTTGAAATCAAGTTAGATCAGACTCTTAAACGAGGATAAAGTTCTCTCAACATTATTTTTTCATTCACAAGACTTGAACTTAAGATATTGCTTAAGAAGCATCAAACTTCTTATCATTCTATACTTGTTGGTTAAATATGTATACACACACTAGTATGATTCTCGATCTATGCTTTTCATTGGGTTAATTATTTGTTTGGACCGAATTATGAAGTAAAATTTGAAAGATAAAATATTCTCCAATTTCCTATACACATTGTACATTTGAAGTTTAATTTTCTATTCTTATTTTTCACAAGTTCAACCTCTCTATTTTTTTATTTAAAAATTCAAGCTCAATTTTGCTACTGTTAAAATTTTTCTGCTAGATTCAGTGGTTTGACATTTTGAAATTTAAAATAGCATTGAAAATGCTTATATGAATTTTTTTCTTAAAAATATTCAATTGAACTCATCATGGTAAATTTATATTTTTTTGTTGGAATAGTGTTCTTAAGAAAATTGATGTTGGTATTTTAATTGAAATAATTAACAATATTAACTATTTCGATTGACTAACAATATAAAAGTAGAGAGACCAAATTAAATTAAAAATTAAAATATATAGACCAATGTCAAATTTCAACATAGTATAGGGGCCAAAACTAAAGCTAACCGCCGTCTAAAAAAGCAATGGAAACACAAAAGAAATGAAAAATCATGTATCAATCTCTAAAATCATAAGGGCATTCAAATATATTTATAAAAAATTATTTACTATACAAGTAAAGTTTTGATTGAAATGATAAAGTTACAATATTGCATACATGATACCTTAGTTTAAAATCTCATCATGTGCATTGACTTGTCGCTAATTATAGTGGTACTTTAAGTACATTTCAATACTAAAAGAGCTTGTTTTTAGTGATTTTATAATATTTATATGCATTTTTTGTTTTCTTAGTTTAGATTTAATTATATGCAAAATAAGCGTTTTTACGCACGTTTTAGTATTTTGATGACTCGTAAGGCCAATTTTGGCCAAAGGAATGAGCTATTTGAGTGTGTAAGGTGCCAATTGAAGCCCAAGAATACAAGGAACGACAATCGTGTTGCGACACAAGAGAGCCCATATTGCAACACAAAACAACGAAGCTGCCAAGGTTGAAAATAATTCCATGTTGTGACGAGGAGTTTCTCCACGTCACGAATACGTGACGAAGGCAAGGCAAAATGAGGTTGATTCCTTGTACGACAATTTTGAGATATTTCCTTAATTAAACCCTAGTCAATTACGAGTATCTTGCATTAATTAGTATCAAAGTGTATCTAGGATTGTGTGGGCACCAACTAAAATGTAGCCTATATAAGTCACCTTAAGGTCACCCGAAGTGCGAAATTAGACCTAGACAATTTTATTTAGTTTTCAGTTGTATTTTTATGTTCGTTTAGTTGAAATTCTTCTTATTCCGATGTGAAGACAATTGTAAATGGAGATTGCTCCGGAACTGCGCTTCAATTATTTATCAATGAGCAATTTCTTTATTTTTTATTATTTTATTTATATTTCGTTAGCCCAATCAACTAATGTTTTTATGAATATTAGAATAAATTCTTGTGTTTTATTTTTATCATGCATGATTTGGTTATTGAACTGATTAATTAATTAAGTTGATTAATTAGCAGAAGAATAAGGGTTTCTCTGTAACGCCCCCTTACCCGAGACCGTCACCGGAGTGGAGCATGAGACATTACTAAGCTTATTTTAACATTTAAACAAGTTCCAACAATTCTCGTAGTAAACTATCAATCTGCGTCACAGTCGCTAAAAAAATAATATCTCGAGTTACGAAACTCGAAATCCAATTCTGTAAATTTTTCCTAAAACTAGACTCATATATTTACTTACTAATTTTTTTCTAAAATTTTTTGTCAGGCCAATTAATACAGTTTATTAGTTAAATTCTCCCCTGTTTCAGGGTTCGGCTACTCTGACCCCTGTGCACTATGAATCAAATTTATTCCTGTACAGAGATCCAATGACTATTCTGTTTGTTTGTATTAAAAATAGACTCAATAAGTAATCCATACATATAAAGCGTGAGTTCTAATTATTTTTATAAAATTTATGGTGAATTTCTAAAATCAGAATAGAGGATCCAGAAATCGCTCTGACCCTGTTTCAGCAAAACATAAATATCTCATAAAATACAACTATTTTACCTATTTTGTTTCTTCCACATGAAAATAGATTCATTAAGCTTTAATTCCATATTTTATTCATCATCTAATTCTATCTCTATTATTTTTAGTGATTTTTCAAAATCACATTACTGCTACTGTGTGATTCTGTTTCATAGCCAATATCACCATTTTATGGATTTCTATAGATTAGTTAGCACATAAAGCATAATTGTTATCAAATATAATCTTGATTAACCACTCCAATAACTAATCATTCTCAAATATTTCCATGTCATCCATGAGTCATATCGTAAAATTATATACACAAAATGATTATAATGCTATACATGCCATATTCCCAAAATATACAAGTCATTATACCGAAATAGTTTGTTGATAGTGTGAGCGCGCCTCCGACCGTTCCCGATCTCCTAGCCGGCTTGACAAAACTACAAAGAATAGAGAGGAGAGAGTAAGCATAATTGCTTAGTAAGTTCATATGCAAATAGCAAGTAACATAATCATGTAATCATACAAAATCAACATTTGCATAATATCACCAAGACATGTATCACATCTCCATTCATCACCTTACCATATTATTATCGTTTTATCAAAGTCTCAACCCGAGGGTTAAGTACATACCTGTCCAAAGTACCCGTTCCACAACACTTACCAACAGGTCACTTTCATCTCGAGTCTTCTTCCATTTCACTAGAACTTTACCCGTTGAACACATCGGAATATAACTCGGATACACGGAAGCCCGCAGCTAGACAAACTCAATAACCTGCGATTTATGTAGCAAAGCTACCATAATCTCACCCATAATGAACTCGGAACACAACTCAATAAGCTCGGGTGTTCGTATCCATAATGAACTCGGAACAAAACTCAACGAGTTTGGATGCTTGCATCCATAGGTGAACTCGGAACGCAACTCAACGAGTTCGGTTGCCTCATAATTCTCACGAACTCGAAACGCAACTCAACGAGTTCGGATCTCAATTTCCTAGTGACATGTCACTTGTATCCTAATCTATTCCTAATGTTCAAACGAGATTTTCCTCAATTATATTCCTTTGCCATCTTCCACGAAATGTCGAAATCGATACTTTGATGATAGTTTATACTCATCAAGTAATTCACATAATCACATATTTTTCAACAATAACCACAAAACATAACATTTCATTATAGTAAGCATCATATCATATAAACAACATTAAATTGCTTAAAACAACAATTATGTTACCTTATTTATTAATGAACTTACCTCGGTACAAAATGTATAAAGGTTACAATTTAGCTCGAAATCTTTTCTTTTCCCCGATCAAGGTCGATTCCACGTCTTTCTTGATTATTAAGCTTAGAAGTTGAAGAAACCCTAGCTATGGTAGCAAGTAAAATTCGACAGCAACATGAAGAAGGTGAATGGATTTTTGCTTGATTTTTCCCATTTTAATTCATTAAAATCCAAATGACCAAAATGCCCTTCCTTACTAAACTTTCAAAAATTCTATCCATGTCCAATTTTTGTCCAAAAACTTAGAAATTGGTCAAATTGCTATTTAAGGCCTCTTAATTAATATTCCAAAGCAATTTCATACTAGAAACTTCTAGAATGCAAGCTTTGCTACTTATTCAATTTAGTCCCAAATTTCAAATTAAGCACTTTATGCATAGAATTTCTTCACGAAACTTTCACACAATCATGCAATCATATCATAGACCTCAAAATAATTATAAAATAATTATTTCTATCTCGGATTTGTGGTTCCGAAACTACTATTCTGATTAGGTCGTAATTCGGGATATCACATTCTCAATAATAATTAGTTGGTTTTAAATTATGTGTACCTAAACCCTAGAATTGATGACCTTAGAAAGTAATCTAGGTTAAACAAGGTTGGGAGATAAGTTTGTCAGGTAAATCATAATTTATCTCGGTGGAGAAAGTGAGGATGGAAAATAAGCGAGTATCTATTGATTAGTTAATTAGTAGAGGTCAGGAGGTAATACATGTTAATTAATAGCCAATTTACTAAAAACCCGAAGTTTTGAAATTAGTTAATCTTCTATATGTTAATTAGGAATTTAATCGATTATAGGCTAGGGGCTCGCATTGTTGACACTAAGAATAGAAAATTCCATTAGGTTAATTTAGGTTTAGTAATTTTATCAATTTAATCACTACTTTAATTTGGATTCACAATACTAACTTGTAAATCGATTAGATTAGTAATTGTTTTTTGTAATGAATTTAATACTAAGATTCTCCAATCTACAATCCCTTGGGTATGATTCACGGAATACTTTCCTGTGTTCCGTTGTAACACTTTACTATATTACAATTTGACCCATTTACTTGCGATCATCGTTAATCTAATTTAATATATTTTTAGTGTAATATTTTTATTCTAAACGTTAGCACGTTTAGAGACAATCATGCAATTTTCTAGATTTTACATAAAATATAAAGTGACAAAAATACGCTCACAATAATGTTTGTTATTTTATAAAAGTAATGAGTTTGCATTAATTTCTTTGAGACTCATTGAAATCAACTTAAACAACCCATCAAATAATAGTATAGATAATAGAAGAAAGATCTACTTACATCGGTAGTTTTACACACTTTCATAACTTTCATTATTATTGATGATATTTTAATAATCTAACTGTTATATTTTATATTTCATTCACGCCAGGGGTGTAGTTAGGGGGGCTGGCAGGGGCCTTGATCCCCCCTAAAATGAAAAAATTTTCATTTAGGCCATTTAAAATTTTAAATTAGTAAAGATAAAATTATACTTTGTCCCCCTAAAAATGATAAAATTTTGATTTAATCTTTTAAAAATTATAAATATATAAACTATTAAAATAGTGAAATTACATTTTTATTATTGCAAAAATTACAATTTAATTCCGACCCCACTTAAAAGAAATTTTTGGCTTCGCCCCTGATTCACGTGAATCATGCATGTTAAATTTAAAGTAATTTTTTTAACTATTTATTTTATGCAAAAAAAAATTTCAACTGATATAAATAGTATTTTAAATCAATATATTAAAGATATTAAATCGATTCAAAATTTTACATGCATGACAAATATTATTATGTTAATAAATTCAAAATTTTGATGGGTAACATATCAATTATAAAAAATATATAAAACTAACATTAATTTTATACAAGTGTAGGTTCATCCCTCCTAAAATATATATCATATTCCATCTCTTGTATTTATTTCTAAATGGTACGAATCAAGATTAATATAGAGGTGCCTTTTGATTTCATTGATGCTTTATTTCCAATTCCCACCGTGCATGCATTAATGAAGCATTCCTGTTGGACACGAAAACTCGAATGAACCCATGCTTTCCCGATTTCAGTCAAACTGTTCCTTTAAGTTACTCATTATCATTTGTTTTTCTTAGGTAGTGGTTCTTTAAATAAAGTAATTTACCATAGTGGCCTAGTTGCGTTGTGAGAGAAAAGGTGCCCACCGTTGAGGCAATAAATATGGATGAAAAAAAAAGTAATTTAAAAAAAATCTAAAGTGAGTTTTGGTATTACCTATTTTTTTTTATCCTAAATGTTATTGAAATTAGATTAAATTGATCTTTTGAATCGAATATTATTGATATATCAATTTGAGGTATTGTATAAATAATATATTTTATATATTATTAGTGAATAATAATACGATACCTCATTATTAAGTAAAATAATAATTATCAATTTATAAATAAATAATAATTTAATTTAAACATAATTATTATATTTGTTTGTCTTTCATGTTTAGATTTTATGCATTTGGGTTTAGGTTTTAAGATTTATATCATGTTTAGGGTTTAAGTTTATGATTTAAGGTTTCGAGTTTATATCAAGTTACATGTTTTGGGTTTATGTTTATATAAAAAATATTAGTATTTATTTATAAGTCTTTTACTACTTTTATTTATTTCACTAATGATGAGACGTCATGTTATTGTTTATTGACGGTACATTAGATATTCATTTATTTGATTTTTATTATATCTATACTATATATTGATTAAGCTAGCGTTACAAGTCAACCAAACACTAATTTAATTTGAAAATAACTTCCTTATTTTTATAAAGTAATAAATTAATAAGAGGATTTTTTTTAATCTTTCCATGTTGTTTAAGAAAATAATACTATAATCAAATTTGAATTTGGAACACCTATTTAAAAATTTTAATTAAATCATTATAATTAAAGATTCATGTGATTTTAATATAAAAGTTTTATAAATATAATTTTACATAGATTATTTTTATGCAAGGTAAGCCATAATCTAATTATAAATATTATATATTTGTATTATATACGTACGTAACAATGACGTCTCTGATATTTTCAGTCCAAAATTCTTTTTTGCTATAGAAAGGTGATGGTTTTATTATAGCCATGTGGTCTTACTATAGCTAATAAAAGCTGAAAAAAGTGGTTATAATATCTTATAATGTTTCTATTAATTAAACTTAGGTTTTAAGTTCTAATAACTAATATTGAAATGTAGAGTTGACCAGTAAAAAATTCGATTTTTTTTAATTCAAATTTGAATATAATGGATAAAAAATAATATTGAAAATCCAATGAAATTATGGAAAATGAAACTTTGTAAAAGAAAATAAAATAATAAGGGGATCTAGTCCTGGAAGTTTTGGCTAACCATTGGATCTTCTTTTTCCTTTATCCGCCACTGCAATCCTGACATGGTAGCCGTAAGAGGGAGTAATTTGATGTGAAAATTTAATTGCTTCTCACACCACTATCTCCCATTTTTGGTGACATCCATTTAATTTCTCAACTGTATCCATCAAGGCAATAAATTTTCAGCCAACCACCAAATTATATTTGCCTTTCAAACCACACATGTATATGCTATATAAAGCACCACCTTGGCCCCTTCACTCAACACCATCTAAACTCCAAACACTAGTAGAAGGTTTAGTTTTACAAACATGGCTAGTTCCGGTGTCCTTAGGTTGGTTTCCATGATTCTCATCGTGTGCATGGCGGTGATGGGTGCACCCAAGGCTGCCAAAGCCGCCATCACGTGCAGCGACGTGGTGAGCCACTTGATCCCGTGCTTGTCCTACGTACAAAACGGCGGTACACCCGCTGCTGCATGCTGCAGTGGGGTAAAAGCACTCTACGGCCAGGCTCAGACCTCCCCGGACCGCCAAAACGTGTGCAAGTGCATCAAATCGGCGGTGAACGGAATGCCGTACACCAACTATAACCTCAATCTCGCAGCCAGCCTACCTGCTAAATGTGGTCTCCAACTTCCTTACAACATCAGCCCCTCCACTGACTGCAACAAGTAATAAACATAACCATTTACACACTAAAAAAGAAAAAGGGTATTGTAAACAGTTCTGATTTATGTTATTTTAACTTGTTGAATGTGTTCCACAGGGTGCAGTGAGGTTGATGATGATGATATGGAAGGAGGAGTGGAAGAAGGTTTCAGCTCAGCTAGATAAAGTAGCTAGCTAAGGTTAAATAAGCTGTGTTGGTGTGTTGTTTTTCAGCAAATTCCATATATAATCGGGGAAAGAAAAAAAAATAGAAAATGTACTTTGTAACTGTATTTTATATGTGATATACATAATGTATCGTAATCTTTAATTTTTTAGTTATGCTACTACGTTTTATACGAGTCTGTAATGACAATAGCTTTCCCTTTTCCATATATAGGAAGGCTCGTTTGGAAATGTTATTTGCTTTAGATCCTTATTTGCCATAATCATAAAAACACTTTTAATTTTAAAAAAACCCTAATTATGAGCAACTGATGTACCAGGAAACATTACTTGTAATATTACAAACAACTAATCCCCTATTACAAAGATAGAATAATATTTAGTAGATTGTAGTATCTTAAAAAATATATAATAATTTTTTAAATTTACTTATAAAATACGCTATTAATATGCCAATTACGCAAAATTTCCTGCACCAATGCAGCCTGTGTATCAAACATTTACATCCCCACAGGCTCCTCTGCACTCATAGTCGCCATATTGTCCGCAGCAATGTAAGTATCTCTTTATATTTGGAGCATATATACTAAATATATATATATTAAAATTTTCGATATATTCATATGTTATATATAGTATCTATATTACACACATACTTATATAAAAATATATATATATTATACCCATATTAGAGAATTACAAAACCGAAAATAAATTTATGAATAAATTATAAATATATAATTTTATAATATTAAATTAAAAGAATTCGTAAAAGAAGTGAAGTGGACGGTGAGAAGCGAATAAAGATTGTAAATGTAACCTACATTCATAAATACAAATATTTTCAACATCTTACACCAAAAATAAAAATAAAAATAAAAATTTAACATCACTTTAAAGATAGATAAAAGTTGAATTATTAAATTATCATTATTTCTCAGTAAGATCTTATTTATGAATATTTTTATCTCAAAAATATTTATGAAAAATAATACTAAATTCACTCTAAATTACTTTTAACCCTAACCAAAATATTCAAAGTTTGTTCCTAACATACAGGAAATAATTAACCACATTTTAACATTGGTTGCCAATGCCATAATTAAAGACAAATTGTGGGTGTAAGTAACTTCTGTCACTCTTATGACAGCTAGCCCCACAAAACCCATCCATGAATGAATGCACATTTTATGATAATAGATAAGTTCCAACAACCCAAACCTCTAATATAACATAGATGGCACATTTCACCATTCTCTCTCTCTCTATATATATTATGCTCTTTAATATTTCATTATATCAAGGACGGCCAACACCAGCATTTGTTCCTTTGTCCAATGTGACATTGACAATGACCCTGTCCATAAAAAAAGAAGAAGAAGGTGGTACTTTAAACTAAGCTCAAGGTTTAGTAGTAAAGTTTGGTGGTTTGATGATGCCATGTTTGAAGACTAAGTTGAAACTTATTGGTGGATGGTTCCAACAGCTAAATGCCAACAACTTTTACATTCTTTTCTTATTTTAACTGCCTAAACATTGTAAAAAAAAAAAGCTAGCAAAGTGTGTTCCAAAGAACTGGTAATTGGAATGGTGAATATGTGGTCGTCAGTTGGTTGTTTGAAAGCCAGTGGGATCTCTCGTGGTCGTAGGTTCCACTTGTGTTGGTGACAATGAAGCTCATATGCTTGAATGGATACCCAAATGATCCAAGTGGTAGTGAGGTCAGTCAAAACAGATATATTTGGACCACAAGGCTTCGTTTTCCGATTACCTTGGCAGCTCAACTTTGGAAATTCGATACCGTAAAATTCAAATACAAAATCTTAAGATTCTCAAAACCTTCAACTTTATTATTGAGTCAATATTTCATTGACAAGAATTTATCCGTATCAATCAATATCAAATAAAAAATATATATCTAGGATCATATTTAGATTTATTGTTTTTTTTTTAAGTTAAAAAACGAAAATATAGATTGATATATATATTATGTATATCCAAATCATTCCTATTTTCTAGTAGGAATAGCATTTTGATATGATAATAAATAGGAACAGCATTTCGATATGATAATAAAAATGAGTTGTTTGGAACTCGAACCCGGAACTAGTCGGATGGAGTTAATAATTTCCTTCGATTTTATAGATAAATAAGTATTTAATAATATGGTAAAAAATTATCTACTATTTTAAATATAAAATCAGTTTTAGATTTCAAAACATTAAAATTATTAGTATACTTATGCTATTAATTATTTTTTTAGTAGTTTATTTATTAATTTGAGCGTTATATATTAATTCAATTAGATATAAAGCATGTTTAAAAATTTGATGTATAAATTTTAAAATAAGTATTTCTTTGAGAATAAAAAAGAAATTCTTATATAGTAAATCCAATTTGCTGGCTCACAATAAGAACAGAGCCAAGAGAGGTAAGGGACTTGGCTCATCCTTGAGTGAGTTTAAGCATTTTATTTTTTGAATAAATGAAAATTTTATGTTTTTGTCAATTCTAAAAATTAATATTTAATTTGAATTAAAAAAAACTTTTAGTTTAATCCATAATTATTTTAAATATGCTCCGTATTATATTTAATCTATTATTTAAATCCTAAGTTAATGTAAAAGTTTGATTGCTACGAAATTAATATATTATAAATTTGATTAAAATATATTTATTATATAAATAGAAAATTCTAAATATTTATTTTATAATAAAATATTTCACAGTTAGATATATACTAAATCTATATACCAGAAAAAACATATACTAAATCCAAATATTCTCAATCTAGCTGTTCTCAAGTACACTAATTAATCATTTCAATTCAACTTTGATTTCGTCTTCTTATTATATTATTAAATTATTATTATTTTATTAGTATAAAATTAGGCCCAATCTAACATCAGTGATGAAGTATGAACAGTGAAAAGTAAACCTAAGTGGGTCCACGTGGAGCCCACCACTTTTTTTATTTTTAATTAATTTTCCCTTTCTTCCTCATTACGGGAAAATCGCCCCCACAAGCAAGGGACAAATTTGTTGTTTGTTGATGGATCCATAGGTCCCACCAAAAGCTTTTATCATTAAAACAATAGATCACAGCCGTGCATCTTTTAACTCCCTATTTGATCGGACGCTCACCATCCACACTCAGATCCCTTTCTTGATAGCTCACTTTGTTTGACCACACCCGAAAAAAAACATGCTTCTTTTTTTATTACAAAAAGAACTAATTTTCCAAACTTTGACTGCCCTGCTGTCACTTCAATCGAGGCGCTCTTCGTTGAAAATGGACATTCGCTCATAATTTACCCTTTTACCCTTTTACTAACCAATAAATAAATAAATTCACTTAAATCAATTTTATCTAAAGTAAAAATATTTTATTTGATATCTTATTATTCAAAGTTAAATTTTGGTCTTATTTATTTCATTATACTCAAAATCGATAATTTAATTTTTATATTTTAATTTGAAATATTTTGTTTTTCAATGCTATTTAAAAAGTAAAATTATGATTATCAAAATAGTATTTTTCATTATTTTTAAAATTTCACATCATCATAATAATTTTTTAATAGTATCAATGATTTTAACTAATAATAATAAGAAAAATAATTAAATCATATTAAAATATAGAAATTAAAATTTTAAATTAAAATACAATACAAGCACTATTATTCAACTACTCCTAAATAATGTAAGTACTTTTTTGGTACGAAATTAAAGATTCATAATCAAACAGTCAAATTATAAAGAAAGAAAATATTTTTTTAAAAATGTTATAAGCTTTTTTTTTAATTTTAGTTTTAACTTTTTTGAAAATATTTTTTAATTTTATTTTATAATGAACTAAGAAACATAATAGTATATAAAAGTGGGGGACAAAAGTGTAAAACAAAGAAATGAGAAACAGATTTCTGTTGCAAAGAGATTTAATATTAATGACTTGGGATATTTAAATATTAAAATATATTTGAAGTGTTTATACTATTTACATATTTAAAATTTAGTATTTTTATTTTTTTTAAAATTAATTTTTTTATTTTTAAAATTAAAAATTCAGATTGAATTATTAACACGATTAAATTTTTTTATTAAATTTTCTGGTGTAATATTTTAAAATTAAAAAAAAAACTTAAAAATGACATTGCAATAGATTTGAATTTAACAAATAATTTTAATAGTATTAATAACTCTTAAAAATTATATCAACATTTTAATTAAAACAAAATATTTGAGCTAATTAATTCACATTGTAAAAAAATTGAGATACTAAATTATTTCAAATAATTAAGTATATAGGTTGAATTTAAAATTTAAATATAAAATAAAAAAATGACCATTATTATATAATTTAAAATTTAAATATAGCATAAGAACTAAAATTAAAATTTTACCATTTTTCTAATAGAGGAAAGGAAAGTGAGTGGGTATTCCACATGTCAGCATGAGGAAGGTTCTTTGCACCTTCCTCCTATATATTTATATGGAGATGCATTTGTTGATGGGTTAAAATTGAGATTTAGTGCTTATACTCTATAAAAAGTTAATTTTAATTATTTTATTTTTTTAATTTAAAATTTTTAATCCAATCATTATTGTTGCTTTAATTTCAGTGAAAAAATAATATGTTTATTTTCTGTCAATTTATGTAATGTCATGTAAGAATAGTCTAATTAATATATTGAATCGATAAATTTAATAAAAATATTTAAAATATTAATAATAAAATTGATATTTTTAAATAAAAATAAATTGAATTAATTTTTAAAAACTTTAAATACAAAAATTAAGTTTTAAATTTTATCAAAGTACACGAACTAATAACATATTTGAAGAATGTTAATAATAAAAAAGATAAAGTTTTAATTGTTAACTAAAATAGAAAGGTTGGTTGGTTTAAGACTTTGACCAGTACACATTCGGCTCCATTTATTTTATTATAAATAATAATAATAATTATTATTATTATTATTATAACAGTAAATATAAATAATATTGCTCTCATCTTCCGCCTACTTTTCTCTCTTTTCCTCAAAAATCTGTCACACTCTTTAAACGGCTTTTCCCATTAGCTTTCTTTGACTTGCAAAGTTGTTTTTTTTTTCTCTTCTTCAATCAATCAACCAAATACCCAAACAGGATTTCTGGTTTTCAGCTTTCACCGTTTTTGCGCCTTCTCGATTTCTCTCTCAAAAGTTTTGCTTGTATGACATGCTTTCATAAGGTTTGATTCTTTTCTTCTTATGTTGGTATTAGTATTACTGCTGAAAATTCATTAATGATTTCAGATTGGGTTTTGCTTCAAAATTGTGTTTTTTTATGCTTGATTTGTTTCTTCTGTTATTGATTAAATGTGTGTGCTATTAGCTCTGCTTTATGTTTAATCTTGCATATCTGATTAGAGATTGGTAGATGTGATTTCTTTTCTTTTCTTTTCTTTTTTTCTTACGATTGGATTTTATTTTGGATCTGGGTTGAGTTTTTTTTTTTTACCAGATGCTGGTTGAGGCATTTACAATTTTTGTTGTTACAAAAATATATGTTGATTTGTGGAACTTTGGATATTTTCTGGTAGATTAAGAAAGAGAATTTTCCATTCAATTCTATGTACGATTAAATTGGGTTGTTTTCTTCTATATGATTGATGTTTGTTTTGTACTTGTGGAGCCATGTCAAAGGTTTAGTGATAAACATGCATTGGAAAGTTATAAATTAGTTTGTCAGCTTATGCACTGAATTATTTTAGTGTTTTAAGGAGTTTTCTGCCTTGATAAATTAGAGGGGTAATGTGTCACATTTAGTTAATGTAGTTGCCTTGACAAACTAGTTGGAATCAATGCAGCAGTCGAAGAATTGATGCACATATTGTGTTGAAGATATGGGGTTTAGATATCATTTCGATCGATAACCGCTTCATGTAAATCGTTCGGTAAATGAAGCTTTTAATTGTGTCATAAATGTTTCATGGTTCAAAATTTGTAGTCTAGGCACCGGGAATTTCGGATTCTGTTAATTTTGTTGGTGGATATGAGTTGTCTGTCTGATATGGTAAGACAATGAATTACTCGAATCCGTTTTTCGTTCTACTCATACCCTGTTTGCAATAGGTATCTTATGCCTATTTAGTAGAATGATTTCTTTTCTCACTAACTTGAAACTTGTATTGATTTGTGTGCTTTCTTATTTTTTTTTCTTCTGGCAGAAACATACAAGATTTAGATATAGTTTCTGGAATTTGTATATAGGATGGGTTGTTTTGCTGTTTTGAAAAGTAAGAAGAAAAAGTCCGAGCAGTCAGTTTTTGTGAAACCTACTGCTCGGAAGGAGCAGATGCCCACCACACTGCCTGAGCCCCAAGTTCAGACCCGATCACTACAATCTGCACCCCCGAGCTTTAAAGCCAGAGTAAAACCTATTCAACCTAATAACAAGGCAACCAGCAATAGGACGCGTACATTATCTGCTCCATCAAGTCTCAACACCACTGAGCAAGATGCGCTTGTGTCAGTTGAATTTGAAGAACAGGAAGAGTTAAAGAGTTACGTTGGAGTAGCAAAGGAACAGCGATCGCCAAGTCCACAACCGCTGCCGCTTCCATCCCCACGCAGTTCTGCGCTGAAGACAATGGGAAGCTTTAAAGCAGGGAATGTCACTGGCCCTCTTTTTGCCTCTGGACCACTGCCCCTACCTCCCTCTGGAACACTACGAAACTTCTCTTATGAAGAAATTTCAGCTGCTTGCCATCATTTCTCTTCTGATCGATGCACATCGGAGGGTCTTTCTTCTGTTATGTATAAGGCTTCTTTTGGAGATGACTCATCAAGTTCAAAAAAGTTTGAAGCCACTGTTACTCGCCTTCATCCATCCACTCAGGTGCAAGAAAATTTTTACTTATTCAAGTTTATGGTTTATGGTAGACTCTGCATATTGATTCGTGGTCTCCAATTTAAAGGAAGAAGGAAGTTGGTAATTTAGATTGGTTTGCATAATTTTCATGATCCTTCAATGCTCTGCTATATTAAACGAGAAACATTGTGTTATGGGAGGTCCTTTATGTCTTATTTTCCTATACACTCAATTTCAATACTTTGCTAATGGAATATGGTTAACACACCTGCCTCTCATATGTCTGCCAATAGTTGAAATTGAAACTATTGCTATCTGAACTGTGATGGCAAAATGGATTTTAACAAGTGTGAATATTGTGCTCGTTACGCTGCAAAAATTAATGGCCACTTTTAAAATCCCTGTCTAACTTTTTCTTTCCTGTTTCCTTATAGGGTTTAAGGGATTTTATAAATGAAGTAAATACTCTTGCAGCATTGCAGCATCCAAACCTCTGTAAATTGCTTGGATTTCATGCGCATGATAGTTCAGAACAAAGAATGTTGGTCTATGAGAGGCTGTTTCATGGAAGTTTAGATAGGCTTCTATATGGGAGATCAGATGGACCACCACTCGATTGGAATACCCGAATGAAAATTGCTTTATGTTCTGCACAGGGTCTTACTTTCTTGCATGAGGAAGGACCATTTCAGGTAGTTCAAAATATCTATGTGCTTCTACGTATCGAGATAATAAAACTGAATGAGATCTTGTCATGTGCCCCTATGTTTGAACCTTGATCATGCGTAAATGGAGATGGCAATTCTCATAGAAATAAGTTCTGGCTTGCTTGACGTAGTCCTTTTGGGAATCTGCTTTTGTTTTCCCAATTACTGTTCTGGTTTTATGCATGCGTAATAATGGAACTTGTTCTATCATATGCAGGCAATGTACAATGAATTTTCAACTGCCAACATACAGATTGACAAAGATTTTAGTGCAAAGCTTTCAGGATATGGGTGTGTTGGTCATATCCTAGAGGCGGAAGAGATTGCTGCTAATTCATTCGTAAATCATCCTCTCTCGCAAACACCATAAAAGTAACTTGTTTGGGTTATTTGTTGTTGATTATATCTCCGTTGGTGCAGGCTGTGGCGAATCTGTCAGTAGAGACCCTGGAGAGAGGATGGCTAACTCCAAAGAGCAATGTTTGGACTTTTGGAATTGTCCTACTTGAATTACTTACCGGCCGGAAGAACCTTGACACCCGTCATCCCAGGGAAGAGCGGAACCTAGTGAAGTGGAGTCGACCATTCCTAGCTGACGATTGTAGATTATCACTCATAATGGATCCTCAACTCAAAGGTCGTTTTCCGATGAAAGCTGCACGCACAGTAGCTGGCATCGCACAAAGATGTCTCCAAAAGGACCCATCAGAGAGGCCTACCATGAGAACCATAGTTGAGAATCTCAGAATCATCCAAGACATGAAATATTCCTGTCGGTTTCCTCTCCAAGAGCCCGCTGCAATTGCTGGAAAACACATGTTAAGGTCTCCTAGTCTTAACGGGATCATCACCCCTGCTACTGCACCCAAGTTCGGTTTCTCACCGTCACCGCCATCAGGAATCCGGCTGTCTGTATCTCCTGCAAGAGCAGCTGCTTTGCCTTTGACGCTTCCACCGCGAGCTTGTTCCTCTACCCTCTCACTCGAGGAACTCGAAAGGCAAGAAAGTAGGCGATCATCATCATCAACAACCCTTAGAAGGGCTAGTGTGGAAGGATTTTGATTGTTTATAGTATGAACATTTTTTTTTCAATTTTTTTTCTCTTAAATTCAACACCAACATATAGAATATAAAAGATGTGGTTCATCCACTCATCCCTCTGTATTTAGATAATGAAATAGAGAGGATGCTGTTTTTTGTAGATATGAGTGCATAGCTTGATGTGAAAATGGGTCCCTTATTTTCCTAAATCCAGAATGCAATCATATATTTATATAAATATATACACAGTATATTTTATGATCATTTCATATTTGTGTCTAGACAGAATTAGCATCTTTTATGATTGTCCACTTTCTTTTTCGCTTTTGAAAATTATTTATTTTATAATTTTTATTTTATTATTATAACATTTTATATTATTTTTGGATAATTTTAGATAAAAATTAAATAAAATAATTTGAATATTTTATTTTTATTTATAGAAATAATTTATTCCAAATATAATGTTTTTCTTTTAAAATCAACATTTTTAGCACAATCATCTATTTATCTATCTTATTCGACTTTTTTTTTTTCTGAAAATTTTATATTAAATAAATATTAAATATCTACAGCTTCTATGGTTTTGTGGAAACATTCATTCCTTGTAAGTACGCTCTGAATATGGTCTAAAATTTCCATTTGTTATTTTTCCAGCATGAAACTGCTTGCTGTAATTTTATTTATTTCATTTTTCTTCTATATCTTTAAGAAATCCAGTCTTCTTTCACGTGTTCCCCATTTTCTTCTTGTTAATTCAACATCTTGATGATCTTTTATTGTCTTCTACGTTTGGCCAACTTCCAAGCCAAGAAAAAAGAAAGGGGAAAAATCAGATCAATCAGTAAGATAAACCCATATTTTCTTGTGCAAAGTTCTTTGTTCTTCCTCTATCCATGCATAGTTTTCTTGACCACCAATCAACTAGTTTCACCATTTTATATCATCTTTACATTAGTTAAACAAAATCTTGAATATGCTTATCGCCTTTGCCATATGAATGCTATATATATTGGTTGGTCTTGTCTTGCAGATTGTTGTAGCACATAACAGATGGTAATGGCTACTGGGAGGAAGAAATACAGTAAGCGCAATACGTACTACTTCAGATATCGCCGACGTCTAATTTTGGAAATGTATAGGAAATACAGCCGACGCTATAAAGACTATTTACGTTACCAATTAAGGAAAACACTACATCTTGGAACTCGAAACGATTTCATCAGTTTCCATATTCCCTCCTATGGTCGTTTCCCTAATCTGAAAGTCCTAAGCCTCAAGCTCCATCTTACAATACCCAATAGCGTGTTTTTGAATAGGTTATTTCGTAGCTGTCCATTGCTTGAAGACTTGTATATGGATATTACTTGTGTCGACAATTTTGACCAAACTTTCAGATTTTGTATACCAACTCTGATACTTTTGCAGTTGAAATTGAATGCTGATGAGTTTGACAGCTGCAGGCATAAAGAGTTCATCATCAACACCCCAAACCTTGAATCCCTTTCCATTACAGATCCCTCCTTATCTTGTTTTAGGATTCATGATATACTCCCCTCTCTAATTCAAGCCAACTTGTCCATTGGGAAGTCTAGTTACGTCCATGATTTTCAAGTTTCCAAGGACGAAGCTAGCCGAGTGATGGAAGCTCTCAAAGGAGTTAGAAATGCTAGAGATCTAACTCTTCCGTTTGGTACTACTTCTGTATGTATTTCTTCTTAATTTGCCTTGTGAATTTAACTAAACCCGAAACCTTAAACCTTTAAAACTATTTTGTTGTTGTTGTTGGTTGAAGGCTCTCAGCTATTGTTTTGATGATGGTGATGATTTCCCAACATTCCCATATTTGATGGACCTTCAGTTGGGTATCGATTATTACTTTGGATGGAAATTGTTACCCTACTTCTTGGAAAACTCACTTCTTTTGCGATGCATTTCGTTGTATAGGGTAAGTAATTTTTTATATGTGTGTGTGTGTGTTTCAAGATAAATGGGTATGGTTACATATATAATTTGTGGTATATGTAGGAAAGTGAGCCGAAATATACTAAAGTAATGGCTGAGGGGAAACATAAGGAAGCTGATGATACATATGGTTGGAAACCACCAAAGCAAGTACCAGAGTGTTTAATGGACAACCTTAAGGTCATCGAGGTGAGGAATCTATGGAGAAGAAAAGCAGAATGCGAAGTGGTGAAGTATTTGCTGGAAAATGGGAAAGCATTGGCGAAGATGAGAATCAGTTTTGAAGAGGATGGTATTAGTGATGAGATAGATGAAGATACAATTGAAAACTTTCCAAGGGCTTCTGAAAGTATGATATTGAAGATTTCCGATTAATAAAACTTTTTACTTTTGGCTGAGAAAAAGGAAAGTTCTGGGAGTATATACTGTAAAAGTGAAACGTGATGTGAAGGATGTATACATTTTGCTGCTTTTGTTTTGTTAATAATTTCCCATTGTTACATTTGTGATTCTAAGGGCTTTGAACCAAGATCCGTGACATATGAATGTATATAGTATTAGCTTCTTCATTTCTCATCCAGAAAATCTTCGACCTCGGCTTCTAGTAGACAGATTCCTGCACTAATAAACTGTTAAGTTCCGACCTCAAATCAAGCAACAGTTGGTCAGAAGGCTGCTGCCACCGAACAGTATCCATGCGCTTCTTCAAACCACTAATCCTAGAAGCAAAATTACCAGGAAGATGCTTCAGCCACTCAAGCAACGCTGTACCACAAGCCGTAATCTTATAAAGCACGCTCGCATTGATCAGTTAGCCCAAGTTCGGGTAATCACATCATCAAATCCCGTCTCCGGAAGCGCTGAAGACGACAAACTGGGAGCAACACAAGATTAAGCAATTTCCTATAAGGGAAAAGGTGGAACCAGCTGGGGCTTGCAAACGCCCTATCAAGCCTCTCTAAAACTAAACAATCCGATCCCCGAACTCTTTCACACGTATAACCAACACCCGTAAGCGGAATTTCAACCAAATCACAATTAGCAATACATTCTCGGAAAACCTCGTACCACCTTGGCGGATACTCAGCAGCACCCCACTTATTTGTAATCGAAAGTAAATTATTGAAGTCGCAAATGCAAACCCGGGGAAGACTATTCAATTGTGCCAAAGAACGTAACAAATCCCAACTAGCACGCTTCCTAGATGCCTCAAGAAAACCATAAAACCCTGTAAGCTTCCACTTAGCATCATTCAGGCCATCTACAAGCAAATCTATACTATTATTTTGAGTAACCTATAACGGTGACCATATCACTGGAGTTCCAGAAAACCAACTCTGTCAACAGAGACCAACCAATAAAAAAGAACCTTAACAAGTAAATTTTCTTTTTCAAATTATAACTAAAGCCCAAATTATATATCTATCTATATATAATATACGTTTAGAGAGTAAATTTTTTTCATTTCACCGTTGCTCTGTTCTACTGCTTCAATAGTCTGAAAACGTTAATTTCTTGTAAGTATGCTCTGAATATAGTCTAAATTTTCCATTTGTTTTTTTTCTAACATGAAACTGCTTGCTGTAATTTTATATCATCTTCACATTAGTTAAACAAAATCGTGAATATGCATATCGCCTTTGCCATATGAATGCTATATATATTTGTTGGTCTTGTCTTGCAGATTGTTGTAGCACATAGCAAACATAGCAAGTGGAAATGGCTAGGAGGAAGAAATACAGTAAGCGCAATACGTACTACCTCACATACCGCCGACGTCTAATTTTGAAATGTATAGGAAATACAACCATCGTTATAAAGACTGTTTACGTTACAAATCAAAGAAAATCCTACTTCTTGAAAACGACCTCATTTTCCATATTCCTTTCGACGGATGTTTCCCTAACCTTAAAGTCCTCAACATCGACCTCCATCTTACATTACTCAATGGTGGGTTTCTGAATAAGTTATTTCGAAGCTGTCCATTGCTTGAAAACTTGTCTATGATTGCAACTTGTCTAGATAATTTTGACCAACCTTTAAGATGTTGTATACCAACTCTGAAACATTTGGGGTTTGACTTCAATGTTGATGAGTTTAAGAGTGGTGGGCATAACGAGTTCATCATCAACACGCCAAACCTTGAATATCTTGCCATTAAAGATCCCTCCTTATCTTCTCTTAGGATTCATGAAATATCCACCCTAAGTTTAGCCGACTTGTCCATTGGGAAATTTAATTACGTCCATGATTTTCAAGTGTAAATGCTATAACTTTATTTCTTATGTCTTGTACAACTTCTGTAAGTACATAAATTCGTCCTTCATGTGAATTCAACTAAATCCAACATCATAAACTCTTAAAATTATTTTTTTGTTATTGTTGGTTGAAGGCTCTCCTATTGTTTTGATGATGGTGATGGTTTCCCAACATTCCCAAATTTGGTGCACCTTGAGTTGGGTATTGATTATTCCTTTGGATGGAAATTGTTACCCCATTTCTAGGAAAACTCACATCTTTTGGAATGCATTGAGTTGGATAAGGTGAGTACTTCTTTTATGTGCGTGTTGTACGTTTAAGGAGGTAAATGGCAATGGGTACATATATAATTTCTGCCATATATAGGAAAGTGAGGAGAACCATGAGGAAGGTGATGTGGTGGATGATTCATATGATTGGAACCAACCAAAGCAAGTGCCAGAGTGTTTAATGCACAAGCTTGAGGAAATCAAGGTGAGGAATCTATGGAGAAGAAAAGCAGATGGGGAGGTGGTGAAGTATTTGCTTGAAAATGGGAAAGCCTTGAAGAAGATAGAATTTCAAATTTGATGAGGATAGTATTGGTGAGGAGATAGATGAAGAAACAATTTATAATTTTCCAATGGGTTCTGAAAAGCGCATACTGAAGGTTTGAAGTTTAAATTTCTAGGACTTATATACAGTGGAGTTGAAGGATACTTTCGTTTTGTTAATAATTTTCCATAGTTACGATAATCATTGCATACGACTTTGTATAACATAAAAAAAAAATCTTACATTGATAAATTTATCCGAAATTACAAATAACAACAATGATTAGATTAAATTTTTTAAAATATAGAAAATAAATCTCGAATTCTAAAAAAGTACAAGCACTAATGATACATTTTAAATCTTTTAAAATATCACCCTCGCATATTTTTATTTTAAGTTATAAAAAGTTTTTATATTTACCAATAATGTTAGTTTAGGTTTAAAATTATCAATTTTGTAAATAAACTTACAAATATTATATCATTAAATTGCATGCTTTCAAGATTGATTTTTAAAAAGAAAATAGTTTTATTAGTTACTTTTTATTAATAATAAATATAATAATTATAAAAGAATAACAATGTAAAATGATAATAGTGGACCATTGATAAGAAAATAGTATATCATTGATATCAGAATCCTTTATTAATTAACTCATAAATATTATATTATTAAATTTTATGTTTTTAAGATTTTAAATTTTTTTATAATAAAATTATTATTTACTTTAACTTTTTAAATATAAGGATTAAATCTTAAATTTTATTAAAATACAGGGACTAACAGCAATTTTAACCTTTTTTAATTACAGAAGCCCAAAACATATGTTTGGGCAGCAAGAAAGAACAGGTTTTGCTTTTTAGCCCAAACAAATATCAAATAAAGAAAAGCAAAAAGCCCAATCCTTCCTTTTCCCTTATGCCTTATCTAAACAAAGAAACACTTCAATTTTCAGAGACATTTCCTCTTTTCTCAAGCTTTTTCCTAAATAGCCATGGCTATGGCGATGGCGGGAACTGCAACCTTCAGTATCTCATCAGCTACTTCAATCTTCCGGACTTCATCTTCACTTAAATTCTCTTCAAAACCAATGCTTATTCCAATGCGTTTTTCTCCAAAAACCCAATCTCCTCCCAGAACTCTCCGTACATTTTCTACTTTACCCCCTTCATTTCCTATACATTTCTGAAACACCCTTTTTTTTTTTTTAATAATGTGTTTTAATTTGGTTTCAGGGATTTACGCTTTGACTAGTAACGATATCAAAGTGGGTACTAACCTTGAAGTTGACGGTGCTCCTTGGCGAATTTTGGGTACTTACTTTTTTTGTTTTTCTAGTTGTTTCTACAAATTATTAATTCCTATTCTGTTTATATGCTTGGTTATTGAGTACGGAGTAGTGGGTATTTTAATTTGTATGAAATGTGGTTGATTATAGTTTTTTTCTCATATGAAATTCTGGTTCTTTGTAGAGTTTCTTCATGTGAAACCTGGAAAAGGGGCTGCATTTGTGAGGACCAAAATGCGCAATTATATCACTGGAAACACTGTGGAGAAAACGTTTCGAGCTGGAAGTACGGTAATATTCAATCTCTAATTCTAAATTGATGTATCGCTTAGCTGTCAGCCCTTATACATTTCTATTTCAGCTTACACTTTAGTAGCATTTAGAGGATAAAAGCTATGTTACTCAGACTCGGGTCTGAATGTATGATACAGGTATATATCCAATACGGGTATGGTTAGATTTTTCTAAGCTTTTCAATGTATTTGGAGCATCCTTGTAGATTAGATCCCCTTATTCATGTCGGTTATGGGCACTTAAAAGAAAAATGAAGAGTTCTAGCACCGTAGAATGAAAATAGGTCATGGAGTTTCTCATAGAGTTAGTTAAGTCATTTTAAAAATATTGGACTTGGAAGGATCCTTGTGTTTGCCAGCATCTTATATACTGCAGCCATTTCTCCTTTGTTTTGATTTGAATACAAAGCCTTTATGAATACTTGTAGTTTTTTCTTCTTTTCATGCCTATGCACTTGTTTTTACAGATTGAGGAGGCAAACGTTTTCAAGGAATCGAAGCAGTTCACATACAAAGATGGTTCCCAGTTTGTCTTCATGGACCTGGTAATTTCCACTATAATCATATGCCTGTTAGATAGATAATATTAATTCAATTCCAGAGCTATGCCTTTTTTACCCATCAAATGAAAATTTGAAGCAATGCCATATAGTTCGTGCAGTAACTTGTAATCTTCTGCAAAATGAGTCTTATAATGATGTTTTAATTTCTTACAGAACACATTCGAAGAATCCCGTCTAAATGAGGCAGATGTAGGTGACAAGACGAAGTGGTTGAAAGAGGGAATGGACTGCAATTTGCTCTTCTGGAATGGAAAGGTTTACATATATATGCACACACATATAGTTCCTCTGTTACATAGTAGACATCTGCATTGTATGTATACTTAACGTCGTCTTATCAGTACCGTATGCCTGTATATGTGCAGATTGTTGTATCTGGTATATTACTGTAAATTATGCTAATCTGTCTACTGTCTACACTTTGTTGTAGATTATTGATTTTGAGCTCCCCATCACGGTTCAGCTTACTGTGGTCGACGTTGATCCAGGTCTCAAAGGTGACACTGCTTCAGGTAATGTAATATGCTTCCTTTGAGGTCCCAACTCTTACCCCATTATGTTATTGGTCTAATATGTTCATGGTCCTTCATGTTACTTGAACTTTTCATTTTTCTTGAAGTATTCATGTCTGGCATTTTTGTCCGACACATAGATGACTTTGGGTTTTGTTTGACATTATCTAACAATCTCGAGACAGGTGGATCGAAGCCTGCAACTGTTGATACAGGCGCAGTGGTTAATGTTCCGCTATTCGTAAACATTGGTGATGAAATATTGGTGGATACAAGAACTGGGCAATATATGAGCCGTGCATAAGTTTTTGGCTTCAAGAATTGCTATAATTGCCTTTTTTTTCTCTAGTGTATTTCTTTATGTAAATTAAGATTAGACAATGCCAGATTGTTGTACCCTAAAAATTTTATTTGAGGAATTTGCACCAAGCCCTACCCTAGTGGATTGGTGAGAGGTTGCGGCCATTTCAAATATTATATGGTTTTATATTCTGTGCATCATTTTGATTTTTTTTTTATTATGGATTTTTAGTTGTTAACTGAGTGTGGTTTTACAAAGTGACAATTTTATTACACAATTCTATACCCACTGAATTTATATTACAAATTGTTTTGGTTATAAGAAGAGGTGATCATGGTCTTTTTTCTAGGTTCGGGTTTGGTTCGGCCGGAAAAATGGTCTAAAATTTTATTCAAGCCCGGCTTAGATAAAAATGTTAAAATTCGAGTTTGGTTCGGTTCGGTCAGCTTGTATTAACATTTTTTATATTAAAATTTTTTATATAAAAATAAATTTAAAAAATATAATACACTAAATACACTAAAAACATTAAAAACATTAAAATAAATGTTCCCAACAAACTAAAATAAATTTAAAAAATTATTTATATTTAAATAACACTAGGATAGGTGCAATTTGGCAAGTAAATATCTCTAAAATAGTAGTAAAATTAAGAATAAAATAAGAATTATACAATATTCAACAGATAACAACAAAGTAGTAATAATATAATAGCGAAACGACACTAAAATAGTGACAAAATAACAGCAAAAAGATTATAAAAAAAAAAGCAACAAAAAGCAGCAAATTTGTAAAAACTTACCATAGGCTCAGCTCGTTTAAAAAATGGGTCTCGTTTTTTGTCGAAGCCCATTTTTCGAGTCTATATTTTTGTTTAAATCCTCCCACTTTTCAAGTGGACCTTCAGACCGGACTGGGTGACCCGGTCCATGATTAGGTCTAGTTATAAGTAGAATTAAGTATTGAATAAATTTATTTTGCTTGATATTAGTAAATTTTGGTTTTTGAATAGTTATTTAATAGTTTTACTTTTATGATATTCTATATTATTTTAGATAGAATTTGGATAAAAATGAAATATAATAATTTAAATAAATGTGTCATACGATCTCGTGCCAAATACAAAGCTTTAACCAATTTTTTTATATACGTATGGCAACCGACTGAAATTATAATTATTATTATTACACATAAACTTAATGATAAAAGGTAACTTAATGGTCATTGGTAAACCTTGTTATGCTTTGTTATTCAGTGCCGAGTATTGTGCAAATCTTGGAATCCATGTGGTCTGCATCAACAAATGAAAATCACCTCACATTCTAAAACCTTTAATCTAAGGGTAAATAAATACCGAAGCAGCGATCTTACCAGGATTTTGTATTTGTAATAGGCATATCCAGCAGCTCCAGCAACACCTAGTCCGAGAATTATTGCCCAAACGACGATTTCACCAGGATTACATCTTTGTAAACTAAGTTTCTTCCTCACCAAGGAAATATATTTGCTTTCACAATACGTATAACCACTGTCTCTAGTTTGTAAACTAGGTTTCTTTCTTGTCAAGTAAACATGTTTACTTTCGCAATGCGTATAACCGTCTCCGTAATACTTCACACCGTTAACAACCGGGCACTCGCATACTCGTCCACGGATCGTATCCTAAAAGCAAAAAAGGTATTAGCAAATAGGTTAAATTGAACATATAGTCGATGTAACGAGAAGTTGCCTACAAGGAACATACTCTGCATGCAGTAATGTTAGCAGTGTTGTCCTCCCAGCACCCACCGTTGTTTTCCGAGCACCGATTGGTTTCTATATCCGATAAGACTATTCATTTACAATACAAGTTCATCATTGTCTGATATAAGTGACCACAAGAAGAAAATGCTAGTAAATCGAGTGCAATAGATGATAACCTTCACTTAAACAAATCGCTTGCTCTGTGGCATCTTGAAAACGTGCACAAATTGCCTTCAGAACAGCTCCTTTCTCCAACTTCCCTAAATCCATCAGAAAAAGGCACCGGTTATGCAAGGTAATTCAGGCAATCATGTAGCCGACAACGATGAAAGTAAATTTGTATTCGAACCTCGATACTGCCTGTTATTTATCATTAGAGTTGGCAACATAGTAACATCTCCACGGTTGCCTTCCCCAAGCTGAAACCGAAATAACAGCCTAAGTCAGACTCTCAATGCCAAGGTATAAACAAAGACGGTATAAAATTTAAAAAATAACATGACCTGTGCTTTTTGTTCAGCTTCAAGAATCGGATTCTGTGCATCAGCCTCGATGTCTCCAATACAGTCGTCGATTTTAGTAACATCAATACCTACAAATTAAGAAGAAATAAAAAGCAATTGAAGTGTACAAGTACAGCTAGTACATTTTTACAGTTCATTATGCATAAAGATGTAACCTACCGAGAGATCGGATTACTTTATCTGCACACTCTTTAGTATACTTGTCTATCCACTTGCAGCGGATCGCAAAGTCTGTAACGTAATCCCACCAAAGCCATGGCTTTCCACTTTCATTTGCAACTTTGAAAAGGCAAGCTTGTCGAAGATTTTGAATGACAATATCTTTACCGTCATATCCTCTGTTAGGATAATGCTTGATATCCGGAGCACAGTACCTCCCATGATTGATGCATTGCGTTTTGCACTGTTTGGTCAAAATAAAAGATGCAGGGCAATACCAAGTCATATAATGTGGGGTGAAACGAGTGTATCCTTTCTGCTCAAGTATTTGAGCAGCTCCCTTGAAGTTGTTGATGAATTCGAGCTGGCTGTCACATGTTGGCCCGCACTCATAGTCGCCGTTGGTCCAAAACTCGTACTCAACCAGCTCGTCAGGACGTAGAAGAGGCTCCCTCCAGTGAAGGTTTATATCAACATGGTCCCAATTACTAAGGGCCTCCTTGATTCTGTCACCTAGTGATTTAGTAATAAGAGCTGATGGAATGGCGATGTCCTGCAAGTATTCGGCAAAAGCAGGCGTTTCTTCAGGGGTATTCAGGGTTATCAAGGGCTCATTACAGTCATCGGCGATGAGAATGGCAGCAGCTCCAGCTTGCTGAGCACTCAGTGCCTTCAAGGCGAAGAAGCAATCTACCACAACAGCAACATTATGATATTAAGCAGGCGCAGTTAAAGCAAGTTGAGAAAAGCAAAAACTAGTCCGTTCTAGACATTTTTTTATCCCTAGGTAAAATAATAAAATGGGGTTTTAAATTCCTTAAAAGTTTGAGAGTAAACCTTTTAAATCCCTTAAAAGGTAGTAAAAAAAAATCTTGAGACCTCAAAAGCTAAAAAAAATAATTTTGGGGGTCTTAAAAGTTGATTTTTTTTTTTTTACTTTTAAAAGTTAAAAAAAAGTTGAGACCTTTAAAAACTGAAAAATAATATTTTAGACCTCTTTTAACCTTGGGCTTTAAGCAGTTATACCTCCAGACGACCCTCAGGACCGGGTCGGGCTAGGCCTAACAAAGACCTAATACTAGTTTAAATCCACACAGAAGGCAATGGCAATGCTAAATTTAACAAATGCCAACTCCCAACATAGCTTATATAAGTACAATGTAGCCACATATTTAAATATAATATAAACTTGGTGGTGACATTGCTGAAAAGAAAAATTACGAACTCTAAATATAAATCGTAAAATGGACATAAAATATATTAAAAATTTTGAGCGAAGAGAGTTAATATGGAGGATTTGAAAAATTTTAAATATTTTAGATTAGGATTGTTTTGAAGTTTGGGTCATTTAAGTACAAATTATTTAAATTTGTAATAGAGTTATTTCAAGTAAAGATGATTTCGGATTTTATCATTTGAATATTTTAAATTAAAGTTAGAGGTGTTTTAGTTGTTTAATTTTTGTGGTTAAATTAGAATTAGAGTTAATTAGGTTGAGTTTTCAAATTTAGATAATAAAAAACATGACTGGTCTAAAAATTTATATTTAATGCAAGATCAACTTAAACCTTATGTAGTAGATAATGTTGAGTTGCTGAAAATGAAATTTTTATTTTCAACAAATATAAATTCCAACCATTAATGATTAGTATCTTGAGTTGTAAAGAGTTCAATGTTTCTTAAGTAAAGTATCGAATTTAAGTCTTACGGATATAGAAAATAAGACTTTGATTTGGCTTGACTTCGCATTTAATTGAATTTAATGTAATTGTAGTACATAAATATTAGAATGATACACTCACAAAACGGGTAAAGATATATTTATAAAAAATCATGTAAAAATAAATGATATTTTTAGTTAAAATGATAAAATTGAGGAATTAAAAAACATAATGTCTAAAGTTCAAATTCACTTGGTATGGATTTTTTTTAAAATTTATATAATTATTTTTAATTATTGTTTGGTTACATCGATATTCAATTAAGTAGTGTTGAGGGCGAGTATCTATTTTAGAGTATCTCATTATTTTAACAATGAAGATATTATTTTCGAGATATTTATGTTTGATTTTTGTCTCTTTACTATAAAAAAAAAATTAAAGGGGTTTAGAAAGTTTCAACGAAAAGTATTTACATCTAAAAAAAAAACATTTTATCATCTAACTTTGATGGGTTCGAAAGATAGAATTGAAAGAAACAGACCTCCACGATCAAGAAGGAGAACAATGGGAAGTGCACCAAGCCTTGATTTGAAGGACATGCCAAATTGATCAAAGTTGATGCATCCACGTTTGTTTGCTTCTGGATAAACAACCCTACCCACCAAGGTTCCACCGTGCTTAGGAACCCCAAAACTCCCAATCGCACTGTCATAAACCCCTAGGATTGACTCCGCCGACGATGTCACTTTCAAACTGTTCTTCTCCACCACAAAACTGCCCAAACAATTCCCCCCTAACAACATGCATACCCAAATTAATACCCTAAGCTTCTCTCTCATCTTTCCTTCAAAAACAAAATTTGCTCAAAGATTACCAAATCTTACAATCAATAACTTTGCATAAAAGTGATCAATTTTTTTAAGATCTAAATACAGACCCCCAGAGAGGACAAAAATGGAGTCTGAAGAGGGTTCCAAAGTATCTGTTTATTTTATTTTATTTTATTTGATAAATCCAATGTTTGAGCTTTGGCATATAATGTTATCGATTTATCATACATGACGAGAACAACAAAGTCTTCTTCAGTAATTAATTAGCGACGGCGAGTCTTGTGTCGTTTAAGGAATCACTCAACATGCATGCATTTTTTTTCTTCTTTTTCATTGTTCGGTCTTAAAGCAGGTGGCACCCAAAATTACCACATCCATTATCGAAATTTCCAGGTTAAAGTACCTCGGAAGTCCCTGTTTTATTAGGACAGGATCAAATTAGTTCTTCAATTATTAAAAGGGTTAATATAATCTTTATATTATTAAGAATAATTAAATAAGTCCAAATTGTAACGAAGTTAACATTTACTGTATAAAAAAATATTTTAAATTTTATAATTTTCAATTGCCGTTCAATTTCAAACAAAAAAGATTTCATTTATAAAACCATAAAAATTTCAAATATATTTACACTATTAAATAGTAAATGAATTTTTTTTTTAAACAGAAAATATTAACTCTATTCTAACTTGGCCTAATTTGATTCTTTTTAATAGTATGAGACTAAATTGATACATTTAATAGTAGAGAGACTAATTTAATCAAGTCCCTGTAATAAAGGAACATCTCAAATATATTCATCGAAATATATATTTAAAGAAAAACAAATTAAATTAAATGAATTGTTAGTTTTAAAATTACATGATAATCTAATTAGTATTTAGTTTTAGATGTTTATGATTTTTCGAGTCTATTTAGGATTCATCTTAATTAGTATTTAGTTTTAAATGTTTATGATTTTTATAATGTTTCTATTTATATTCATGAAACCTTAAAAAAATAATTTACTTTCATGATAATCATGAGGTTTAAAATGTTACCAACCCTTTGATCAAAAATCAAAATAAATATTTTTAAACCATAGATTTATCACCTATTTTATCTCATCAAAATAAAATCTCTAACATCTATTTTTTTTTCATTTTATATTATTTAAATAAGGATATAAAATTTTTGTAAAAGTCTAATTTCTAGTAGTTTTTTTTTCATTTAAAATTAAGACAAATATCTTCTAATAATAAAACTTTTTACTAAATAAATAAAGTAAATAAAGATACCAATGTTTTTGTAACCAAATACATTAGGTCACTGATTTTTGGTATGACCGGTTGGTCAAATTTGATTAAATAAATTACTAAAAATCATAAAAAAATATATTGAAAATAAAAAAATTTGATTCAACCAATTTGTATCAGTTTAACCTCTTTTATCAAAACAATGTATTGATCGGTTCTTGATCCAATTCCAATAACCTTGGAGCACACATCATATATTTATCCTCAAATTAGTTATTTGAACAAAAAAAATTAAAGAGTAAAATAGTCACATAAGTGCTATTTTTTTTTTCAAATCTACACTCTATTTGAATTTAGAGTTCTATAAAAAAATTTCTATCATTGTTTAAATAATCAATAAAAAGAAAAAATGGTTGTTAAGTATTTTACTTTAATTCAGGTGGGAAAAATGATAAATCTATGTTTTAAAAACATTTATTTTGATTTAAAAGTTGATAATATTTTGATTATCGTGATTCTCGTTATAAAAGTTCATATAATACTGGCTATTTTTTTCAGTGATAATGTAACAGTTTGATTTTTTTCAGTGGTTTCGAGGTCATTAAATCCTGCAAGTATGTTCGTAAATATTATTATTTAATATTTATGAATCAAATATGGTTTTAAAAAGGTTTTTGAATTGGTAATTTATATTTTATAATGATTTATTAGGTTCGAGTAGTAATGCCCAAGGTCAAGTGGTTTTAGAAAGTGGGATATTAGGACCTCGTTTCTATAAACCGAGCCGTAAATATTTTTATAAATATTTATGGAGTGTCATTTAGGTGCTATTAAAGTTTCGTTGAAAAATTTTGACGTTTCAATAGTTAATTAATTAAAAAGGACTAAATTAAAAAAGTGCAAACTTGTTAATTATAATAATTAAGTGATTAAATGGGTTGATTAATAAATAAGGAAGGACTTAAGTGATAAATATACCTAAATTAAGATGGTGGGACTGCATGTTAAAGTAAAATAATAAAATAAAATGATTGAATCGCAAAATTGTAATTTACTTGAAATTAAAATAAAACAAATTGGAATTTGAAAGTTATCTATGCATTCTTCTTCTATTTTCGACCTAAACCACCATAGGAGGAAGCTTTAAGCTGGTTCTTCGTTTTTTTTTGTTTCATGTGAGTTCAATTTTTACTTGTTTCTTATAATTTTTATGTTTTTGAGATCGTTGCAACTAGGTCCAGCTAATTCGTACCTTCGTTTTTGATTTTGTTAAAAATTTTGGAAGTTACCATTGATAAATATTAGATTTTTTTATGAATAACATGGATTTGGGGCTTTGATTGTATTGTATGATGATTTTGTAAAGTGATTTTGTTAAATATTAATTTTAGGATTAAATTGTGAAAATGTCAAAAATATTAGGGTTTGATAATGAATTTTGGGTTTATTAGGGGCTGTATGAGGGCTTAGAATATTTGGATAGATTATTGATTGAAGAAAATTAGTTAATTTGATAGATTAACTAATTAAGAGATTACATTGCAAAAATTATAAAAATTTAGGGCAATTGCGTAAATTCAAAAAATAAAAGGGTATTAATTGTAAAATGAATTGGAAGTGAAATATATGCTATTAAATGAGTAATTTTATATTCTAGATCAAAATTCCATGGATACTCGTGAAAAATAAAAAATAGCAAAATAGTCCCTGAACTTCTGCAATTACTACAATTCAATCCAAGTAAATTCGTACAGTTAAAATTTAACATTTGTATAATTTGATGATTAGTATTATGCATATATTCTTTTGTTGGAAATGAATTTTGTTTGAATTATAATATTGAATTGGATATTCGATTCGAATTGAGCGCGAGATTTGAGTACATTTATAATTTGGTGTATGATGGTATTAGAGGGAGATATCGGCATTATTCCCAAGTAAACTGGAGTTCAGCATTTTTTGCGAACTCTCATGTTTTATTTCTGTTGGCGTAATTGGGTGGATCAGCTCTTACAAGCTTCTGTTCAACTTTCAAGCTTCTGTTAGCATATTTAGGAGGACCAGCTCTTATGAGCTTCTGTTAACGATGTACTGTTATTCGTAAGTCGTTCTTCGAATGGAAAAATCTTAGTAAAGTGATTTATTTAATGAATTTGAAAAACATGTTTTTATTATTGTACTAATTTTAAATAAGGATGTAATATTTATCGATTGAAATTGTGAATGACAGGGAATTGTCATGAAAATTTTTATTATTTGATTTAATATAGTTAGTTTGGTAAGATTTTTGTTTAACTCGTTGAACTTACTAAGTTTCATTAAGCTTATTTGTATTGTTTAATGTTATTATAGATTTTTAGAGGTTGGACGATCGGATCAGCACTCAAGTCACACTATCCAACTTATCTCGGTAGTTTTTAAAACGTTAAATACAGTTTATATAGCATGTATAGGCTTTTGCACGGTCTTGGTCAAAGTTTGGCTTATGTAAATATTATGAATAATATTTTGTTTAAATAACCAACTTATATATTGGTATGAGAATAAGGTATAATTATGATGTTAGTATGAGTGATATGTGTATGTATGTATCTGAATTGTAGTGAATTTTGGTAACTTTGTTAGGTAAATTAATTAGGTAAGTTTGGATACTTGGTTGACATGTTTTTAAGTTGTCATTTGAGGTGCCTAAGGCATATTGGTTGTATGCGATGATAATACATGTTTGAGACTTGATTTTGGTTTGTTTTGAATGCTTTGTTATGACTTATTGATGTGAAATATGTTGAATCTAGGTTGGTATCAAATTGAGTGAGAAATATGGCTTGGAAAATGACTTATTTTCGTTTACACGGCCGTGTGTCCCCTGTATTTTCTTAAGAATGCAAGTCAGTATGATCACACGGCCTAATACATGAGCATGTGACTTGGCTGTGTGACCCAAGTCAGAGAGTTACACGAGCATGGACACTGGCTGAGACACGGTTGTGTGTCTATATTTTGAATGTCTACACGGCCTGAGACACGGGCATGTCTCCTGACCATGTGAGTCACACGGCCTAGCCACATAGCCGTGTGACCCCTGCAACTTTGAAATTCAAATCTTAAAACAAAATTATTGGGATGAACAAAATTAATCTTATGGACCATGTAAAATTACAGTGCAATTCAAAAGAAAATAATTTCTATGCTTAAAATAGAAAATCGCAACGGTTATATTTCCTCTATTCATATAATATAAAATATATTTATATTTATATTTATATATTTCTACAATTAAATTTAAATCATTTTCATATTTTTATTTGAATTTTATCCGTAAAAATTATTTAAATTATTTTATCTAAAATTGACCAAATCAAATTAGGTAAACTGTTTATCTCGTAGATAAGTCTATAAATATATAGGTTGTAAATAATAAAAGTGTCATAATATACCTAATTTATTTTATATGTAATTTAAATATATATATATATACTATACATAAGGCTGTAAATTTATATGAACTTGTATATGTATGTATGAAATATTTATTATAAAATATAGCCGGTATATATTAGCAAAAATACAAAAAGAGATATAGAGAGGCTAACAAACGAGGTCCAGGAAAAAGGCCAAGTGAAGGAAACGAAACAAGCTTGACAGGACTTATGTACGAGTACGATCAGTGATCACACATCACATGCCGTCCAATTCCATTGTGGTCATTGATAGTTTCTTTTGATTAAATTCTGATCGTTGATCATCGATGAATAATAACAACAACGTTTCATCCGTATGTGGTTCTATTACCAAAACCCCCCTCCCTTATCCATATATTTACTATTAGATCCAAAATAAAGCCTCTCTTTTCTTTTCATTTTTTTTTCTTCATTCTCTCGCTCTCTCGTCAAAAAACATCCCATATAAAATCCTCTAGATCTCTTTTTACCTTTGATTAGCTCTAGGTTATTCCGCTTTGCCCTAAATGGAGAGGGAGCTGCTGCATTTGTTCGACGCCGCCAAAAAAGCCGCCGATTTGGCCGCCTCCGACGCCGTTTCCTCCAACGCCCCCGAAGTTTCCAGATGCGTTGACGCCTTGAATCAGCTTAAGGATTTCCCCGTCACTTATGACACTCTTGTTACTACTCAGGTTTCTCACTTTCATCCCCCTATTAATATGCATCTTTTAATTCCGATGGATTAGTAATCTCATAAATATATCTTTAGATAGATAGGTAGATAGATTTTAATTTGTCTCTAGGTTAAATTTCTTGGGTGAAGTTAGGAGGAAAAATATATTCCTTTTTATGAAATATTTTTTTATCCGGTTGGTTGAGAAAATTAGCCTTTATCTTTTCCTTAGGCGGAAGCAAAGAATACACACATACACACATATATAATAGATAAATGGATAAATTTGGTGATTATTAATTCTAAATAGTAGCAGTGGAGATTACAAACTTCAGAGGAATTTATTTCGATTCGCATGTCTTGAGGTTTAAATAATCTGAAGTCAGGCAATGCTGCCTTTTAGGTTTTTAGGACAGTTAAATTGCACTGCATCTAGTGCTAAATATAGGAAAACCTAAATGTATGATGTTTTTGTCAAAGACTCCCCTGTTTTTGCCAAACTGGAAGGAATGATAGAGAGCTGGATATATGGAAAGTTAGGAGAAACAGAATGTAGGAAACATATACATACAGATAGATATTTCTTATACCTTCCTCATTTACCCTACCCCTAATTTGTTTGTGTTTGGTTGGTGGGTAATATTCAACCATCCATCCGCTTATCACATTTTGTTTTTTTATCACTTTTCTTTCTTACAAAGCAAGTTAAAAGTGTTTCTCTCCTTCATTTCCCATCCACATATTTAGCATCTCCTTTTCTTCCCAATCAAGCATGTTAAAAGCTTTTTGTATTTTGTAATTTTTTAAATTATTCATGAATTACAGCAGCTGTGTTATTTAATTTATTTTGTATATGTAGAGTTATCATGAAAAAAAATGTATTCTGTCGCACGATAACATGAAAAAGGCAATTTTGGTACATGAACAAGCCATAAGATTCCCAGCTATTACAACTATTATTGCAGGTACTTGTAGTTTAGTTATAACTTCTTGAAGATGTTGGTCAATGGCACTGAAGATTACCATTGTATTTATAGTAAAAACTGGTGACAGCTTTAGAATAACGGGGGCATATTTCAATCTGTTAGTAGGTCTTACCCAAGTCATTATCATCTGCTGCTGCTCATGTTGTTGCGTCTCTAGTTTTATTTATGTTGATGAATATGCACATTTCAAAAACAACAGCTGAATTCCTTGCATATTACACAGGTTGGAAAAAAGCTGCGACCTCTCACAAAGCATCCTAGAGAGAAAATCAAGACTGTGGCTTCTGACTTGCTTGAGTTGTGGAAGAAAATTGTTATTGAGGAGACTACCAAGAGTAAGAAAAATGGCACCACTAGTGCTGTCAAGGTTGAGAAACTTCCTAAGCCAAGTGCTGTAAAGTCTGAAAAACTCTACAATACAGAATCTGTGAAGGTTGAGAGATCTAAAGGTGATTCGGTAAAACCCATCAAAGTTGAAAAAAAGGAATCAAATGGAGATACTGTAATGGTTGACAAGAGAGACCGAGGAGATACTGGGAAGATTGAAACAATTTATAAGGATGAGAGACAAGCACCAAATGTCAAGAAACAATATCAGCCCCCCGCTGGTCCTCCGAAGTTGACATCATTGGTCAAATGTAATGATCCTTTGCGTGACAAATTTCGCGAGATTCTTGTAGAGGCCTTGTCTAAAGTTCCCAGTGAGGCTGATGAAGACATGCTGGATCAAGTTAATGCTTGTGACCCTATCCGGGTTGCTGTATCTGTTGAATCTGTGATGTTTGAGAAGATGGGTAAATCAAATGGCGCCCAGAAATTTAAGTACAGATCTATAATGTTCAACATCAAGGATCCAAAGAATCCAGATTTAAGGAGGAAGGTTCTTCTGGGCGATGTGAAACCTGAAAGGCTTATAACTATGACCCCAGAGGAAATGGCCAGTGATGAGAGGCAACGTGAAAATAAAGAAATTAAAGACAAAGCTCTGTTTGATTGTGAACGTGGTGGTGCACCAAAGGCCACGACAGATCAATTTAAGTGTGGGCGTTGTGGTCAACGCAAGACCACTTACTATCAAATGCAAACAAGGAGTGCAGATGAACCTATGACAACCTATGTAACATGCGTAAACTGCAACAACCATTGGAAATTCTGTTAGTTGGATCCTGAGATCTGTCAGTCAATGCTGTGAAGGTGTAAGGCTGATCATCTTGGAAGCTACATTCTGTTCATCTTTGTTTGTGGATTGAATTTTAAATAATAGTGTAATGTCATATTTATATGCTATATAGGGACTTCCTTAGAGATAACTAGGTGTTTGGGGGATGATTGTGCCAAAATCATAACTCAGTTGTTACACATCTTAGGTGATTGCCATATCCTCCCATTGTTCCGGAAAACAGGAGACTTGTCTTCTTTGTATGTTTCTGGTTGTAGAAGGCATTCATGTGAACTACGTAATGCTTGTCTTTTTCATCATGACCCTTTTAGATGCATTCATGGTCATTCTAAAGGGTAAGGAGGATGCTAGTGGTAGAATTAGGCCGTCTTAATTTCTTAATGTACCAACGAACACTGCTATAAAGGCATGCTTTGATTTTTCCAGTTGTTAGTTTTGTGTCATTACCCTGGTTTCTCCTCTACCATAATATGATGGGATCTTCTTGATTCCTTGTTACGATATGCCATTGTTTTGGATGAAGAAGAAAATATCGCTGTTATGATCCGAGTGATCCATGTTCAAATTTTGCATGAGAATATGATCTCTGCTGTAGGGTCGGGGTAAAATGTGTTTACAAACGCTTGCATTCTTTATAACTTTTTGAACAAACTCTAACAACCGGCCTATTAGCTCAGTTGGTTAGAGCGTCGTGCTAATAACGCGAAGGTCGCAGGTTCGAGACTTGCATGGGCCACTTACGTTTTTAATTTTTTCAATGTACAAATAAGAAATATGATTTACTTTTGTTAAATGAATTCATATAATAAAAATTTAAATTTTATACTAAATTATTTATATCTAAATTGTTCAGTTTCCACAAACCAAAAAATAAAAAAATTTATTTTACTTTTAAATAATAAATTTTAATTATTTATGTAATAAGTAACTTAATATTTTATGTATAAAAATATATTTATACAATTGAATAATGTATTATATCTACAAATTATCATGTTAATTTATTAACTATTAAGAAAAAGGAAAGGAAAAATCAAAATAACATGAGATTTATTTTATAATATATCAATTTTTTGTTTCAAATACTTTGATTTAAGAAATTTTTATTAGCAGTGTATTTAAATTATTAAAATAATTAGTATTTTTATTATAATTATTATTTTGAATAATGTTATTTTATATTAACTAGAGATAAAAATTATTTGATGATATGGTTGCAGTTGGGATAAAAATTTTGATTGGTTAAAAATTATTTATGTTGTATTTTATAATCATAATTAAGATTTTTATACATTTTAATATTCATATTATATTTAATTTTTTAAAATTAAAAGATGTAGTCATGAAAAAATAAATATTCTCAAATACAAATTTCGGTTTTGATTAATCATCAAATTTTACCCATTTCTTTAAATAATCTAATATATAGTTACGTTTGGAAGCAAATTTGAAAAGTTGCGTCAGTTGGCATAATTCCATATGACATTTGGCAAAACAGAATAATGACACGTAACAACTCTTTTTCTTTCTTGAGAACTCTTTTACCTGCGGAATTTTATAAAACTTATAGATTTTATGCTTCAAGGTAAATATATATAGCAAAAATCCCTTTCAAATAATCGAATTGAACTAATATTTGGAGTAATGAAATATTTTAACTATTTAATTGTTAATTGAGTTGAAGTTTTTTCAAAATAAAAATTAATCAAACTGAAATTTATATGTTTTTTGTTTTTTGGTTAAAACAAGTAAAAAACATATCAAAAAAAATAAATTGATGATGTTTATTTGCCCGAATTATTCGAATTAAAACTACATATAATTTGTATTGTTAATTATTAATTTTGGTTAATCCGGTTAATTACTTAATTTCGAATCGAATTAATCGATAACCGAATTTTTAAAAAATCATTAACCAACTTCCGACCAAATTAGATCAGTTAACTTATTTATTAACCGAATTAGATCAGTTCGATCGGTTAATTCGGTATTAATCGAAATTTGAACACCCTTACATATTATGATTACATGTCCATAAATATTGTTTTATTCTATTTCTATATCCTAACTTTTTTCCTGATAAAAAATAAATTAAAGAAATAAACTTTTTAAATACGCACCTTAATTTACATATAACAAATTTTATCATAAGTTAATATCATACATAAATTCAATTCGAATTTAACCCAATCACATCTCTAATGTAAATGCAATGATACGAAAGGCGTGTATATAGTTGGATTAAAATCTAATCAACTGAAATTAATAGTTTAAATATTATATATAAATGCAATATATATTAATCGAATGGATCCAATAAAATGTGAGAGAATGGCAGAATCAATTTTTTTTTATAAATTTAATTAAAAATATAACAATGAAAAGAATATATATTATGTTTTTAATTTAATATTGTCATTGTATTATTTATTATTTGGTCATGTTTTAAACTAAAAAAGAAAAAATAAAAGAACACTAACATTTTGAAAATTATTGATTGGTTAAAAAATTTAATTAAATTCAATTAGTGAAAAATGAATTTAATTATGAAGCAAATGAGGGATTGAACCCCCATGGTGATATGATAATTCCAGGGTGCAAGTAGGGCTTTTCACCTGGAAGTGGACCACCCTTCCCATATGCAATATTCGAACTGGGGCCCAAAATTAAAAAGTCCAGCCAAGCTCATGCAATCCACTGCTTTTTTTTGTATTTTAGTGAGGAAAAAAGGAAACGCGTTAACCAACGCAACGCGTCAATCTCATCTATCTGTCATCTGATCATCAAATTATGCTAATCTCTAAAGTCAAATCAATTGGTACTGATAGGGAAATATGTGGAAAGGACAAAAAAAGCCCTAAAACTGTCTTCACTTCTTCTTATTTGTACCATGATTTGAAAAACATTAGAATAATAACGATGGTGATTTTTATTTTCTTTAATTTTTTTTTTTACATTCAAAATTATATTTATTTGATTAAAATAGTACAAATTAAAACTAAAAATATATATATTAACATATAAAATAAAATAAAAGTTTTTTTTTTTAATCATGTGAGCCAGTCAGCCAGTCACCCAATAAAACACAATTTACTCTTTCATACCTACTTACTGCTTACAGCTACTATTTTTCTTTTTTCCTTTCAAAGCTTACAGACAGCTACTAATTGAAGGTTGAATAATGCAACTAACGAACATAAATAATAATTAAATTGATTAATTAATTTCAGACAAAATATTAAACTAAAACTAGAAACTAGAAAGAGCGGTTCACCTTCTTCTTCTTCAACCTAAAACCTACTTTCTTTCCTCATCTCTCTCGCTCTAGCCATAGTCTCCATTTTCCTCTTCTCTTCTCTTGTTGTAGGCTTCCATAAAAAGGTAAAATTTATTTCAAAGCCCCTCTTTTGTTTTTGTTTTTCTCTTTATTGTTCTTCAGCTAGCTTTGAATCTCCCAAATCTTTGGTCTTCTCTAGCTAAGAAATCCTGGGTTTCCTTTGGTTTTTTTTCTTTTGTTCTTAAATATCGAATCTTTTTTTCTTTCCCTGGATCTCGTACTGAGTCCATGAAGAACTCAGTTGCTACACAATCCTTTCCCAAGCTTGTTTCCGTTTTCGCCTCCTTGTTGCTTCTCTTTCACCTCGTTTTAGCTGCTGACTATGTCCCAACCGAAAAAATTCTCTTAAATTGCGGTGAAAAATCCGACCTATCCGATAACGATAATCGGAAATGGACACCGGATGTCGGGTCCAAGTTCCTCACCGGAACTGAAAAATCCGTCACCTCCCCAGCCGCCTCGCAAGATCCGGCAGTACCCGAAGTTCCATACATGACGGCCCGTGTTTTTCACTCCAACTTCACCTACAGTTTTCCGGTTGTATCCGGCCGGAAGTTTGTCCGGCTGTATTTCTACGCTAATTCCTACGACGGTCAAAACGCAACCAACGCTCTGTTCTCGGTCACTTCCGGTTCCTACACTCTCCTCAAGAATTTCAGTGCTGCCCAAACGAGTGAAGCTTTGAACTATGCCTTCGTTATCAAGGAATACTCCATTAATGTCGACGGCGACCATTTGAACTTAACGTTTAGTCCCTCTTCCACCCCATCAAACGCCTACGCCTTCGTGAATGGGATTGAAGTACTGTCGATGCCTGATCTATACAGTAACTCCGATGGTGTACCAATTGTGGGTCAACAAGCTCCCTTCACCATTGATAACAGCACAGCCCTCGAGAATGTTTATAGGCTAAACGTCGGTGGAAGCGATATCTCCCCTTCCGGTGATACGGGTCTTTTCCGGTCTTGGTACGATGATCAGCCATACCTTTTTGGGGCAGCCTTTGGTGTTTCAGCAGCTGCTGATCCAAATGTCACCATTGATTATGGGACCATGGCTACATATACTGCTCCTGTAAGTGTTTACACCACGGCTAGATCGATGGGACCGAATGCTCCAATAAACGATAACTATAATTTAACCTGGTTATTCAGTATTGATTCTGGGTTTTCTTACTTGGTGAGGTTACATTTTTGTGAGTTTACTGATAATATCACTAAGATTAATCAGAGAGTGTTTAATATTTTCATCAACAATCAAACTGCTGAGTTAGGGTTTGATGTGATTGCCGCGGCGGAAAAAGTTGATGTTCCTGTTTATAGGGATTACATTGTGGTGGTTCCAGGAAGCAACTCTCAGCAGGATCTTTGGCTTGCATTGCATCCAAACGAGACTGATAAGCCTCAATATTATGATGCAATCTTGAATGGTGTGGAGATATTCAAGATCAATGATTTGAGCAACAACCTTGCAGGGACTAATCCGATCCCTGGTCCGAAACAGGATATAGTGGACCCATCATTGGCTTTGCCGTCACATTCAGGTCGTACAAAGAACCAGACAGCAATCATCGCTGGGGGAGTCAGTGGTGGGGTCATCCTATTGCTTGTAATCGGTTTCTGTGTTGTCGGTGCTGCACGTCGTCAAAGACAGGGGAAGGATTCAAGCACAAGTGATGGCCCTTCGGGATGGCTTCCTCTTTCATTGTATGGGAATTCACACTCTGCAGGTTCAGCAAAGACAAATACCACGGGGAGCTATGCTTCTTCCTTACCTTCGAACCTTTGTCGCCACTTCTCGTTTGCTGAGATCAAGGCTGCCACGAAGAACTTCGATGAGGCTTTAGTCCTTGGGGTGGGAGGCTTTGGTAAAGTTTACAAAGGTGAAATTGATGGTGGGACTACTAAAGTTGCGATCAAGCGGGGCAACCCGTTATCTGAGCAAGGTGTGCATGAGTTCCAGACTGAAATCGAAATGCTTTCCAAGCTCCGACACCGCCACCTTGTTTCGTTGATCGGTTACTGTGAAGAGAACTGTGAAATGATCCTAGTTTACGACTATATGGCTTACGGAACTCTGCGTGAACATCTATACAAAACACAAAAGCCTCCTCTTCCATGGAAGCAAAGGCTTGAAATATGCATTGGGGCGGCTCGTGGTTTGCACTATCTCCACACGGGTGCCAAACACACTATTATTCACCGAGATGTGAAGACAACGAATATTCTGTTAGATGAGAAGTGGGTAGCAAAAGTTTCTGATTTCGGGTTATCGAAAACTGGCCCTACATTGGATCATACTCATGTGAGCACCGTCGTGAAGGGTAGTTTTGGTTATTTGGATCCCGAGTATTTCAGGCGGCAACAGCTAACTGATAAGTCCGATGTTTACTCATTCGGGGTCGTCTTGTTTGAGATCCTTTGTGCTCGTCCAGCATTGAATCCTACATTGCCAAAGGAGCAAGTGAGCCTTGCAGAGTGGGCTGCACATTGTCACAAGAAAGGCATCCTTGATCAGATCATGGATCCTTATCTCAAAGGAAAGATAGCACCAGAATGCTTCAAAAAGTTTGCCGAGACGGCAATGAAGTGCGTGGCTGACCAGGGTATCGACAGGCCATCGATGGGCGATGTGCTGTGGAACTTGGAATTCGCTTTACAGCTACAAGAGAGTGCGGAAGAGAGTGGCAAGGGAATCGATGCAATAGATATCGAGGAAGGAACCTACGACATAACCTGTAAAGGCAAGAAAGATGTATCCCCTGGTTTTGACGGTACTGTAACAGATTCAAGGAGTAGTGGGATGAGTACAAGTATGAGCATGAGCATAGGTGGTCGCAGCCTCGCTAGTGAAGACTCCGACGGGTTAACACCCAGTGCTGTTTTCTCACAGATAATGAACCCTAAAGGGCGTTAAAGCGACGGCAAATGGCCAGAGCTGAGTAGCCAACAGATCAAAACCAGTAAGCCAATAACGCTTGCTGTTATTATTTTGTGACATCATTGGAATCAAAATTTGTTTCACTTTGTTTGTATTCATTTTTTCTTATCTAATATAGCGTACATTTATTACCCCTTTTCACTGGATATGTTTTGTAATATGTGATTTGTGTATCATTGTCTTCATTAAACATATACATAAAACAAAGTTTCCCTTAAAACTCCATTGCTCACCTGTTTTATTGATTCTTGAAAAAGATAGCCTAAAGGGTAAGCCAAGATTACATGACCCCATGTGGGTAGGGTTATTGTTGTTGAAGTTTCATTGGAATAGGCACAATCCATGACATGACTAATGACAAAATTGATTTATTAGTTGAAATATTTTAAATGGGAAAGAATATTAGGATATGTATCAGCTAGCTAGCTGGCAGAACGTGGGATGTTGATAGAAAGAGTGAAAGAGCTGTATGTGTGTTGTATATATATGACTTTTGTTCTGTATAATCGGCCATTTCTAACTTATATAATTGTATATATAAAACGCAAAGATTAAGGTTGAAAGTGATATTTCCTTCAAATAAAATAAATGTGAATTTAAAGAATAGGGTTTGGAATTTTATGATGTTTTAGTTAGGGTCCACACGGATCCGGTGGAGGGGGGTCAGGGTGGTTAAATGGGTGATGGGTGCGTTTCCTAATTGCTGCACTAAACGCGCTAAAAAGCTATAGGAAAAGGAAAAGGGTGACAGCTGAACCAAATAAATGGTCTCTGTTGTATTGCACCCAACTTGGGACTTTCTTCTTTAATATTTTATTTTAATATAATACAATCTTCTTTTTCATAAAACTAGGAACTGTCTGCACTGCTACTATAATATATTATCATTTTAGTTTATTTTTTATGCCAGCCCAAATTTTCAAGTAACGGTTTTAAATTTAACTTGAGATTTCAATTATGATTTTTATTATTTTAGCACAACCTTATCTAACCATTGGTTCATGGGTCAGGTTATTCGATTAAGTCTGAAAGTTTATTTAAAATTTGAAAGAGTTTAAGTGAAAATATTAGACTTAAAAATGAGATTGGACAAAAATTTGACTCATTTAAAATATAGGTTGAACTCAGATTTGAATATTTAAGGTCCCAGTCCAACCTTGCTTGGCTATTTTTTTTAAAATTTATAATATATAAAAAATAATTTTATGATTATATTATATACTATTATAGTGTAAACATTAAAAAATGTTAATATCACTATAAATAAAAATTTAATAAATATATATTTAAAATTATTAAATATTAAAATAAAAATGATATAAATATTTTTTAAAAGGATTTGAACGGACTTAAGCAAAATTTTAGATCCATATTTTGAACTAAACTAAATTTCGGCGAATATTATGCCTAAGTTCAATCGACTCATGAACATCTCTATTGTTTAGTGGTCTTAATAAGTGATCACATTTGCGTATTGAATAAACATTTATCCCTAATTTTGTGATTTATTAAAAATAAAAAAGCATGAAAACAACTTTTGGATTTTGGATGAATGTCATGCAACCATAAGCAGAGTTACATCAACCGTTAATTCATTCTTACAAGGACAAGAAAAGGCATTGCAAAAGAAAGGGAGAAAAAGAACACCTTACACATATACAAATATCAGATATATCATATATGCATGTATACATAAACAAGCAGCTTAAGCTCATAACATCAAAAATTGGAAGAAGAAAATCTTCACTGATTACAACAGCAACCATCACAATTTCACTTCACAGAATCTAAAACGGCAGTAATCTTCTTCTGCAACTCCGGCTTGTTTGCTCCAACAAGCTTGTCGATTTGCTGCCCATCTTTAAGAAAGAAGAACGTTGGGGTCGCTTGTATATCCCACGAGCTGCTGAATTCCTGCATCACACATCCATTTCTATTTTCATTTCACCGATCTATTTATAGGGAGACCCATTGATTTGATGTTCTCCGTCGTATAAACCCTTATTCACTTTTGAGTGTATGACCACCATTCATATATGCCTAGATTCTTTTTCCATATGTTCACTTGTCGCACGAAATAAATTAAACAATAATACACAAACGTAAATAAACGTTACACTATACGTATCTGTACTTACAGTTAGTTCATCGACATCTACCAACAAGAACATCAGAGAAGGATGCTTCTCTGAGAGCTCGCAATAAAATGGTGCGAGCATTCTACAAGGTCCACACCATGCTGCACTGAAGTTTGCAATTACCTAATAAATCATGGGATTCAGATGTGAGATAAATCAAAGGCAATCGTAAAGACATGACAGATTTTTGAGTAAACACATATTGCATATTACAAGGATGAATGAACCATCCATAAAGACTAAATTATTTTTAATAAGTTCTCTAGAGGAGACTTTCATGGCCGCACAACCATAGATGTAGATACATACAGAATTTTCCATGTGTACGAGCACAATAGAAAGTGAAAAGAAACTCACAATCTTGCCATCTCTCTTTGCTTCAGACAACTTTTGATCCCAATCCTCTTTGGAAGTAACAGGTTGCACGTTTCCACCAACAAACTCAACATGCTGGTCGGAATCAGCTCGGTTACCCTACAAGTATCAAAGGCATCATAAATTCTACTCCTACAAACTTTAACAAGGCAGAAATTAAAAAACCCATAAAGATTGTGCAATAAATGTCGAAACAGAAAAGGTAAGTAGAGACTAAACCATGATCTTTGTTATTTAAGATATCATGTCGGTAACAAAACCGCTACCATTTGACTCATCATACCATATTCCCCATGGCAAGACAGTAGCATTTAAAAAGTAAAAGATATATAGTGCACCAAGAACGAAGTTAGAAAGCCGGTTCCTTAAAAAGTACAAGATATATTCATATATTAAACAACTGAAAAAAAAACACAACATCAAAAAAAATCAATTTATGGTCCATTATTATCATGAAGAGGTTGCAACAAACACCATAACATAAGAAGGAACAAAATCCCCTTGCTACATGAAAACGTGTACTCTTCACTGAGCCTTTACCTCAAAACCAACTCATACATCCAATAATGGAAGTAAAATAACAGCAAACTTCAATTTTAAAATCTTTCAGATTTTCGTAGTTTCTTTAATTAAAGAGCCATTAGCTTATGGCCAGCAAAATTATCTGATTAGATATGTTACAACATTCATAACTAAAATGATTAAGAATATATACCCTGTCCTTGTGGTAGTTCAAGTACTAAAGAGAAAATATTAAAAACAATAAAGCCAAGAAAAGGAACAATAACAAAAAAAAATCACTCTTCAAAGCAAAGGGCAGAAAAATATTGCACCCATAGAGGTCATTCTTTAATCAAAATTATCCATACAAAGCCACTAACCAATACAAGTAGGAGGCTTAAATGCTTACCTTAGAAAACTTAGCAAAGGTGGTGAGCCGGTTGATTACCGACCCTATGAACATGTTTAAAATTAACCACCTAAAAGCTAGCACATGGGGACTTAAATGCTTACCTTAGAAAAGCATAGTCCCATATTTTCTAAACTGCCAAAAATGCCTGTTACAGCAATGAACCAGCACCCTGAAAATGGGAGACAATCAAAAGTCCAGAAATTGTAAACTAAGTCCATGGCAGAAAAAAGCAACTTAACTATCAATTCATTTACAGTAACCCTCATAACAAAAAGTCATCACCAACAATAATTAATCGTAATATGATAGGAAATGCTGGGGATATCAATATTGACAACTCATTAGCATTTACAGTTTATCAGCTTTCAAGAACAAGAAACAACTTAAAGTTCAGCTCTAGATTTAGAATGTTAATAATAGTTTCCAAGCTCAGAAAATTGATGAATACGCAAAAATCAACACATGCTGCTTTTTTCTCTATGAAATCATTGTCATAAAGCAAAAAAAAAAAAAACTCCATAAATGAAATTCAGTTGAGCAAATAGTCAACGATTCCAATATAGCTCTGACATAGCAGATATTTTTGGTACTTAACTCCTCAAAATGCTTAAGCTTTAATTCTTTAAACCAAAAACCAATTCTTTTTTTCCATTTCAACCGTGAAGTCAATGAAAACAAATTGTGAGAAAAAGCATATTAAGGAAGAACAAAAAAAAAGCAGTTAGTTTAACTTACGATAAAAAATAAAAAACTGAAGCGCTTGATCCTAATTGCAAGCAGAAAGATCAAAGATTTGGGTTAATTTTTTTTTTCAACAATTTTCTAGAAATTTGTGAAATAAGATAAGAATATAAGCAAAATTTAAACCCCAAACTATCAAAAAGGGAAGGTTGGACTGGGAGGTGGGAACACGGATAGGGTAGTGTCCAAATTACTTATATGCCCCCACCAAACTTTATTTTTTTATACATATTCTGCTTTGTAGGGTAAAAATATCATAATAGTCCCTGTACTATACCCGAATTGCATTTTAGACATTTTACTTGAAAAATCAGCAAAACAACCTGTTAGTTATGAAAGCTGGGGGAGGGTAATTTGGTTAGTGTTTTGAAGGATTTTTTTTTATTTGAAGATTTATTTTTCTGTTAATTAACAATAATAATAAGTGATTAAAAATTCATCTCATCTTTAATTTTTCATTTCATTTAATCTACATCAGTATTTAAAATGTTAAATCACCAACTTATCAGCAATAAGTAACGGGAGGAAATATCCTGCTTAGTTTTCAATTAGAGGGACTAAAATACAATCTGAGATACAGCATGGGGACTGCTATGGTATTTTTACCTGTAGTTGATTCTTTCTGTATTGTTGTTGTAATCCTTCTCATGTCTCATTTTTCATGTTCTGTGACGCGTTTTTTTTCTTCTCAATTACCAGTCAAAATGGATGTCCAAGAGATTGCTAGAGAGGTCAAAGGTTGCATTAATCCAGAATCGATTAATTTGATAGTTGAATTAATTCGAAAAATTAAAAGAAATTATCAATCAAAAACCTTAAAGGAAACCCAATAGAAACAGATTCTTTGTTTTAATTAATTTTAAATTTTGTATTGAAAATTTAAACATTTTCATTTTATTTTGATTCGTTTTCATTCCTTAATTTCTCATAACATAATTTTTTTCTTAACCATCCTTTAAATTTGTTTTCAAATATTTTAAAATAATTGAACCGCTTAATTCAACGGTTGACTCAAAATCCACCGGTTCGGTTTTTCAAGCACGCCGTCGTCCATTCTTGTATATTTGTTCTTTTTCTTTTTCTAATCAAGTCTAATATTATCCATAAAGACTCCACTCAAGCCCACATACTCCTAATTTTAAAATTAATTCGAGACGAAATGCTTTCATAAAAGAAGCAAACGAACAGTGGCATATATCTCTTATAACAATAGTCAGACCATTCAGTACGCACTTTAGGAGTAGAGTGGACCGAAGACAATATTTCAACACTGATCCAAAGTATGAAAACACAATGACAAGTTCCCTTTAAGAAAACATGCCTGCTAAAGGTAAAACATTTGACGACATACAAAACCCATAGGTATATTACACACTAACCACCACCATCATCATCATCATCAACCCATTGCATACTTCTGGGTCCAGCTGCGTGCAGTAGCTTCGTACTTGGCCCGATCAGTCTTGTACATGTGAGCAATCTCTGGAACAAGCGGATCATCAGGGTTTGGATCCGTTAACAACGAGCAAATAGAAAGCAGAACCTGATCAGCACTCAAGTTAGTTTTTCTACAATGCATACCTATTTTGAGTCGAAATTTATTGATTTTTGTTTAAATCGACTTAAAATTCCAATAAGCAGCAAGTCCAATAAGCAGCAACAGAAACGAATAGTAGTACTAACAGAATTGTTTGTCATTGAAAGTGGTATAAGCCTCATTTTACGCATTGAAGAACAAAACTGTTTAACAGTGACATTTAAGAAAATGCTGTGGCCATGCATGGAAGAAGAGCAAGCCATAGCCAGCCAAAACAGAGATTTTGGACACTATAGTGTAATAGAATTACCATAATATTAACTGGGTTATGGTCAAACCTTGGAAATGGTCAGTGCAGGGCTCCACTGTTCTTTTAGGATATCAAGACAAATGCTCCCATTGCTGTTGATGTTTGGATGGAAGACCTTGGTCCTAAATGCAACCTAAACAACAAAATCAGCATTATCCATTAAAAGAGTATATCATAACTAAAAACAGCCTTTTTCACACATATCACAAAGGGGTGCAATATATTACCTTAGGAGGCTTGAATGGATAATCCGGAGGAAAATGAATATTAACCAAAAACACACCTCCTGCAAAAGGGCTATCGGAGGGGCCCATAATTGTTGCTTGCCAATGAAACATGTCTTCCGCTACAGGACCTATCAGAAAACAATGCAAAGCACTAAAAGGTTACCACTAAATGACATTCACTGATGCACATGAGCATTGACATTTATCCTTCCGTTAATTAAAAGGAAAAGGAAGAATGCATTCTCATAAACTTATACGGGTAAGATTCACAAGTCTATGCATAGACAATAATTAGTGAAAATGCCAATGAATCATAATCCTCCAACTCCCCAAGCAAGTCCAACCTTAGAGAGGTTTAGGGCTTAAATACGACTACACTATACTGAATTTAGAAACTTAGTCCCTGTAATTGGGCATAATTTGGTCCTCCTACTGTTATTAATGTTATTCCTTAGTTCAAATCACTAACACCTCTAAAAAGTTTGCCATTTAAAAAAAAATCCAGCTCAACCTAATGATTTGGACTTCTTTTTAAAATTTTCACCTAGTTGCTTGATGGAATTTTTTAACGGCATTAGTGATTTGGACTAAGGCATAACATTAATAATAGTAAAAAGGCAAAAATTAAACTACAAGAACTATATGCTCAAACCAAGTATAGGACTAAGGACGGTAACCATAATTTGACCAACAATCAGCACAAGCTCTATTTTCTAACCAGATTAAAAGAAACTCATCATGGTCTGATCTTGATCAAGTGATTCTAATATGAGAACAGCACAAAAGCTTCCCAATTGCATTACAATTGTGCCGGTGAAGAAGTCAATAGAGACAGACGCCCCATGCATTCTTTAAAAAAATACTACAGAGAGAACCAGCCAGAACAGATGAAAGGAAACTTGTGTATGCAAATACATAAATATAAAAGCAAAATATACTTTGTATGGGGTTCTTTTGGTAAGGAAAGGAGACGTTATAATCTAGCAAAAAAGAGATGTTGTCGAGAGATGGCGGAGAGGAAGATCGGAACGGACTCAAGAAAATAAGTGCAGTGGTGATGGATCTAAACCACCTAATTCTTATCATTGCATCCATCACCACCACCTGCCACCGCACTTAGTCTGCTCTCTAATATCTCTCTACGGTTTTGGTACTATGTTGTAACCTCTACTCACCTTACCAAAAAAACGCATATACTTATTTGGAATTTAACCAATTCATCCATACGCTAAAACTAAAGACGCGATTTTTTTTTTTTGGGGGGGGGGGATAGTAAAGGAAGTCTGATAACCCATAACACAGCACATAAATCTGAGCATTGCAAGATACCCAAACAAGAGAAAAATAAGGGATCGATGAATTTATTACTAAAAGGGCTTAAAATTAAGAATTAAATATAAAAATTGAGAATGGGTACCTGCACTACAGGAAGTTGGAGGATCCTTCTGCAAATCCTTAAGTTCTTTCAAAATCCGCTTTGAAGCCATGAAGACGCTTGAACACAAGGAATATCTACCTGGATTGGAGCCTCAAGGGGAAAAAAACATATCGTAAATGAAAAACATATGGAATTGAGAGCGAAGAGAAAGCTCGAAGATAAGGAAGGAGATTTAATAAAATAAAAATACCTGAGAGAATTTGAGGGGGCTAGAGATAGGTCGGGAATAGCGGTAAGAAGAAAAAAGGGAGCTCCAAGTTAGATCCGTCACCGCTTCTTCTCCACCCACAATCCCTTGATTCTGCACTTCAAAGCTCGAAACTCAAAGTAACGCTTCAAAGTTTGTACCTAACCCTTTTATTTGGACAGGAGTATTTTTTATAAAATAAATAATGGTAAACTATCAAAATATTTATTTTTATTTAGTTCGGATTATATTTTAGTCGTTGAGCCGTTAACACGTATAATGGTATATCAGGTTAAATCTTATAATTGATTTTTATATTTTTTTATTTTGAGTAATTTATTTTTTTCTTTTATGTTCTAACTTTTTTTTATATTTTTTTCATTCTCTTCTGTTTCTTCTTCTGTTTTTCTCACTCCTTCATTTATTTTAACTTACTTTTTATATGTTTTCCATTTGCTAAAGCTCGTTTCACTCGAAAAAATTAAAAAAATAGAAAACATAAAAAATTTACGTTAAAAATGGAGGAAACAAAGGGAGAAATAAAAAAGAATAGAAAAAAAAAAGTTAAAAGAACATAAAATTAAAAAATTAAATTGTTTAAAACAAAAAAATTTATGAAAAGACCAATTACATAAATTAAGCTAAAATTTTTATTTAAAATGATGATGTAACGTATCACGTCAGTTTACCATCACACCGTTAACGAAAAATAACGGCTTAGTGATTAAAATATTACAACGCGATAACGTTCAAATATAAGTGACTAAGATGTAACTTAAACTAAACAAAATTAATTATTTTAATAATTTACCCAATAAATAAATAAAAATAAAGGGATTTTTTTTTGCAAAAAAAAGCTAAAGGCTAAAAAATCGGGTCTTTAATGAAATTTTTATTATTTCTCTGACTAAATATTTCCAAACTTTTTTCTTATAGGAGTATCTTGATATGCATAGGTCTCCACTTTCATTGGTATTGTGTTTAGTTGGCTATTTTTTTTGGTTAAAGTATTTAGAAAGTTGTTGTATTATATGAAATAAATTAAATTAATTCCTCTATTATTAAATATATTAATTAACTCTTTATATTATTAAAAAGAATTAAATAAGTTTAAATTATAATAAAGTAAACATTAAATGTATAAAAATTATATTGAAATTTATTTCTTAATTGCAATTCAATTCCAAATAAAATATTTCCTTTACATAACCATAAAAACTTTAAAAATATTAACTTTGTGAAATAGTAAATGATATTTTTATACAATAAATGTTAATTGTATTCTAATTTGGTCTTTTTGATTTTTTGTAATAGTACAATGACTAAATTTATTGATTTAATAGTAGAGAGATTACTTTGATCAAGTCGCTATAATACAGGGATATCTTAAATATATTCACTTTTTTTTCATATATATTAATTTAAAAAAGGGATAACTATCGAATTTGTACAGAATTTTGGCCCAATATACAAATTGATATATGAATTTTGATTTAGTACAATTATACACATGAAACTTGAATTGTGGTTCATATATACATATGAAACTTTAATTTTGATTCAATTATACACATTTAAATAATTAAATACTTACATTTATTTCTATATTGGATTAATATAATTGTTTATTTCTATACTCAAATTTTTTTATCATTTACTTTGTGTTTGGGTCACATCATCATTGATCATAGTTGACTAATGGTTGACATAGAAAATTTTTAATTTAAATACTAATTTTGACAAAACAAAAAATTTAAGTATTGAAATGGAAAAAGGAGTATAATTTAAAGGGGAATTTTTGTATTAAGCGTATTTATAATGGTCAATTTTGACTGATTAAAGGGAAAAGAATTTAGATGGTGTCTGTCCGCTATCCGCTTAAACAAGGTTATTTAATCATTACAGGACTAAATATTAAAAAATAAAATATAAGAATTAGATTTTAGATTTTGTAAGAATACAGGGACTTTTGGAAAATTTAAACCAAAATATAAATATAGTATTATTTTTTGTATTCCTAATTAAAAGAGGGGAAGCGCGATTGAAATCCCTAAACGAGTGAAGACAAAAAAGAAATATCCCCAATCGAATTCCATCGTCCTTGGTAATAATTTTTGTTTTCCCTCAAAAAAGTTAAAAACTTTTCTTCATTGGATCGAGTCTAAAAGGGGGAAATGGAGGAGGAGAAGAAGAAGAAGAGAAACAAGAAGAAGAAAAACAAGCAGGGCAAAGCCACCGAAGAAGACGTAGATCAGATTCAGAATAATAATGTTAGCAATGGCCAAAGCAGCGGAAATGCTCTGGATCTGGATACTTATCAACCTAATGGCGCTCTTCCCGTTAGTGAATCCTAATCTTAGTTAATGCTTTGCCTTTGATTATTATCCGCAATTCATTTTTCCTTTATTTTTTTTTAAATTACGGAACGAAAAATGACAATCCAAATTTCATTTGTATTGCAATCGGTTCATATTCAAATTTGAGATTGCTAATTTGCTATGCATCTCCTCTCGTTTGAAATTTGCTAAGAATAACGATTTCCATAACATAAGCTTCTTCATCTTTAGGAGTTGTAATGTTGTAATATATTGACCATGTATTGTTGTTGAGTCAGTAGTATGTTGTTTTCTTCTTACAGAACTCTGCGGAAGAGATGATTAAAGAACTACAAAAGGAGAATGAGTTACATGTACAGAAAGAGGTAACATTGAGTTATGTATGTGGTAATAGACAAGCACCTATTCATGTTACCCGCATGTTTTAATTTGTTTCTTTTCCTTCATTTTGATTGTTATAAATAACACAGCCTAACTTGTCACATTTCTACAGGCTACTTTGCAAGAGAGAATTCAACACTTACAACATGAAAATGAATCACACCTACAGAAAAAGGTTAATTTTATTACGGAAGAAATAAGCAATCTATCTTGTTATTTGTTTAAACAAGAAAATGCGGTTCTTTTTTCTTTTATATTTTATTTCTGTTATGAATCCCTCTCTTTTCTTTTCTTTTCTTTTTGTATTTATTTTTCTTGCTTAAGCATTTGCGTTATACAGGCTTTGTTAGAAGAGACAATCAATCGGTTAAGAAATGAGTTTGATTCCCACCTAAAGAAAGAGGTAACTTGTTACGAATCTAGTCGTGAGTGTCAACTGAAACCTGTTCCCTGAAATTGCACTCATATATATAATATGTGGGTGTATATGCGTGTAACTATGTGTAAAAGAGAACTGTTGTCTAGTTTGGTCATGTTATGACATTTGTTGTGATTTTTTTCCCCATGAAGCATGAGCGACTCTCTTTGTTGTGAATGTATGCAGGTTTTAGCTGTTAAAATTATGTGAACTTTTCATACATGAAGGATAGCTTTACCTTTTTCTAACTGCTGGTCCTCATACTAAAAAAGAAAAGAAAAACTGCTGTAGTTTAAACTTTTCTTTGTTGAAGCACATAGTAACTCTATCTTCTTGCAGGCTTCTTTAGAGGCGACAATCCAACAATTGCAATATGAAAGAGAATTACATGTGCAGAAAGTGGTAACATACTGAAATTTACTCCCTTTTCTTTTTTGGTACTATATAGAACATTCTGAAGTTAATATATATTCTCATGCACATGGTTTCGGGTAGAATGCATGACTAACAATTTCTTGATTTTTCTGTAAATGTTCCTATTTCCGTTGTTCTTGTTTCCCTTCTCTCTTGGTAACTGCTATACTTAACAAGATGATTTACAGGCTGGTTTAGGGATCAACATTGTAGGATTACAGAACGAAAAAGATTTCTGGTTTCAAGAAAAGGTAATTTAGGTTCATAGATCATTGCATAAGGATGACAGCTATCCTTGTATTTGTATCTTTAGCATTGTTGTTTGAAGGATTTTTGGATATTTTGTGATGTCATGCAATCTGCAGGCCAGCTTGGAAGAGAAAATCAGTCAGTTGCGGGATGAAAAAGCTGGTCTGCATCTGAAAGGGGTAAATTTTCTCATATTAGTTTTTTTGGCTGTCATGATTAGTTGTTTTATGCCTGTGTCTTTTAGTTTTGCATCCTTTATGGGTATATGCCTTTCCGTTGCTTGCCTAACCATGTAGTTATTCCTACAACTTTGTGGTTTGGAATCTTAAATAAAAAAAGCTGGATAATATGTGCAGGCAACCTTGGAAGAAAATGTTAGACAGCTAGAGAAAGAGAGAGAGTCTTGTATTGTGACACAGGTAGTCAAATTTGCTCTTATTATATTTGTCAATAATGCATTTTACTGGAAGATGGTGATCTGTTGGAAGTAAGAGCCTGGGATCTTGCCTTTGTGTGATCTGCATTAATGGTTTTTCCTGGGGAATGGTGAATTTTCAGGTGTAAGAATGTGAGATTGGTCAGACTTTTTATAGCATAATTTCCTTTTTGAATCTTTCTCTAGGTTCTTTTATTTACAACAAAAGTCCATTCATTTTCATCTTCTTTATATATATCTGAATCATTAAAACATAATAGCATCAGTTTTTATTCTTCTAATTTAAATGTTCACTGCTTATAGAGTTCCACGAAAGAAGCAATTTCTAGCCTTAATCGTGATATTACAAGACTAAAAATGCAGGTACAGTATCTTCACCCTTGTACTTTAGTTGCTTCTGTTTTTTTCTTTTCAGCTGGTTTTTAGACTCTGTGGTGTGATCAATCAATCCCATATTTGCTTGACAATAAGTTTATTCTCAATTGTTAGTATCAACGACTATGGGCTGCAGAAAAGTCAAAACCATTTTTCAGTGCAACTCTTTTTTTCTAATGTGGAAAATTAAAACAAAGCTTGGCAGGTGGTTGAGTTGGAGGAATCCAGGAACAAGCTTTTGCAAGAAAATCAGCAGCTTACTGAAAATATATCTAGCATGCAGTTACATATTCAAAACCTTGAGAGGAACAGTACCTCCGATTCCCAATCAGAAGACATTGAAAAGGTTCGCTTCCTTTAACTTCATTTTTGCTCTCCTTTTCTCTAGTGTCTTGGCTATTGCGTTTCTAGTTGAATGAAATTTTGCTAGTTAGTTTCGCCATGTATGAGAATTCACAAGATATATTTGGGTTTGGCTCGATTTTGTTTGCTGTCGTGCAAGGTTTCCTCTGTAAAAGTTGGTTTTAATTTTCACATATTGAAGTTATTCAGAAATATGCAAATCCCTAAGCAGTTAATTACTTTGTGATCTACTTAGCAATTAAATGTTATAACGTACACTGTTTATGTCTCTGAAGAAATTTAGGAAGAGAACAATGTATCTGACTAGTTTTCTCTAATGTAGCAAGCTTCTGGCAATGAGGACCTGAAATCTCAGATTGAAGCAGCAAATGTGTTTGTTGACAAACTGATGATGGAGAACGCTGAGCTTGTTGAGAAGGTGCCTTTTAGCCTGCAACACTACTATAATTTAATTTTTGCTACTAGTTTTCCTTTTAGGGCCAATATATTATACATGTGAATTTGCCCAACTCTGTGGCAGGTGAATGTGTTGTATGCTATGCTTGAGCAACAAAGTAAGGCAGCAGAACAGTCCAAGGTCATTGAAACGACTAATTCTGTGCCTCGATCCCTTGAGAATGGCTCTATACTGGTTCCGAAGTTGGATTCTCTTGAGGCTTCTCCAATTACAAACGGCAAAATTGAAGGTGAGAATGTGGATGGGCAACCTGCTGCCCCTCTTCCACACAATGTAGAATCTGAGGACTCGGGGGAAATTGTACAAATCCCTCTGGATGATACCGATGTAAGGGATTTGGAGTCCCAGGCCACTGGAACTGAAGAAAATGCGGTGCCCCTCACCGATGCTCCCCTTATCGGTGCTCCATTCCGGTTAATATCATTTGTTGCTAGATATGTTAGTGGTGCTGACCTTGTTAACAACACTTGAAGTTCCGACTCATAGCTTAGATGCATTTTTTTTCCATTCACTATGGATGATCAATATGATTTGGAATTATACATGGTATACACTTTTGAACTAGAGATTCAAAATGGTCAAATTGACCGTCTTCATTGTTTACTGATACGTGATGAATGTTATCTGCTGAGGGGAAAAAATACTGTTTTCTGTTTATGTTTCGGATATGTTATGGGGAAAGCTATCATGCTATTCCTATCTTAATTTTTCATGTATACAATTGCATTAATTCAAAGTTTTTGTATTAGATTACACGCATGTATGATTTTAGAATTTATCCTTTTTAGTTATAATAATTCATGTTTGGATCTCTCCAAAATTCAAGATTGAATGATATTACTTTAGTGACCATTTTTATGTGTTTTAAGTTTATTAATATTAAATTCAAAGATTAAATTAAATTTTATATTCTAAAACATATTTCCAAACTCAAGTAAAGGTTCAAGAGAAAAGAGAGTTGAGAATGTGGGAGTCTATTCCATAGGATAAGGAATTGCCTGACCGTCCAAATGAGTTGCTTGACTGGTAAGCTTAAGTAACAAATTTTCCTTCTCCTTAATTAGTGGAGTAGGTATTGGCAAATCTTCTTGCTAAGTTAGATATCATTATTCACAATCCACTTTTAAATATTCAAAACTTTTTTTTTCCTTATAATTGAAGGAGGAGAATGGGATCAAACTCGAACTCTTGTACCTACAACATAATGCTTTTGCGATTGAGCCAAGAGATTGTTGGCTTCATATTCAACACTCTTAGGAGGAGTTTGGTTCACCGAATCTTAAATTACATTTCATAATATAATTACGGGGTGGAATGTAAAATTACATTTTTTAGTTGATTTAGCTGAAATATAATATTTAGGTTATGGTTGACGGAATGTAAGATTACCTAACAATATATTTTACTCAATTGTCCGTTCCTTAAATATTTTTTTAGTTTCCATAAAATTATAATAAACTATTACAATTCTTACTTTTTATCACAAGTTATATATTAATAAATAAATATATTATGTTGAAATAAATTTATAAATCATAATTATAATAATTTATGAAAAATAATTGCAATATCAACTATAATTATAGTTGTAACCATAAATAATATATTAATAAAAAATTATTAAATAAAATATAGTGATTATAATTGTGATGTAAGACATCTATTGGTTCACTATTAAGAATTTTTTTTTTTATAATTAGTCTTAAACTTTATTGAAGAAAAAAGTCTAAATTGATTAGAACAATAAAAACAAAGGATAGATTAGTCTAAAATTTAAGATTACACCGAAAGACTTAATATGGTGGATTACTCTATGCCAATCAGATAATTTTATAGCTCTACGCCTTAAACTCAGATGATTACAACCTATATTGCGGATGATCGTAATGTGAGATTATGAGATGTTCAAAATGTTAAAATCCAAATACCGTAATCTCATTTGGAAATGTAACATTACGAGACGAACCAAATGTCCATTGATTGTTAAAAATTTTGTAAAAATTACTTTGAATTTTTATGCCTTTTTATAATAGTATAAAATTTTCTCACCATCCAATAACAATATAACATTATTATTGATTATTGAAGTTGAAGGTTGAAGTACACAATTATATATATTTATACTTAAACTAAAATTTGGCTCTTGAATTATATTTTTCTTTTATTTTTGTACTTAAATTTTTTATGTCTTATTTTAATATTTAAACTATTTCATTTTATTTTAAAAATCATTGTCATCCAATGAAAATATTCCATGTGTTATGTTTTTATTGACATTTTCTTTTATATAAAACCTATTTCTACTATTCTACTCATAATTTCTCCCAATTCTTAAAGTAAAGAAAAAATTGTATGTAAGGGTAAATCTAGGATTTCCTAATTATTATAATAGCAATGATGTTTAAGTTGAATGGGCTCTTGCTATTTTTTTTAAAATAAATAGAGAGAAAAATGATAATCCAAGTAATAAAATAGAAAAAAAAATAAGAAAACGGATCTAAATCTAAATCTAAATGAAGGTTAAATAATTGCTTAAGCTATTTTTTTATACCAAGTATACCAATTTCAAATAAATTGGGAAGATGGAACACGGTACCACCAATATTAAAACCAATGTTGTGGTAATGTAGAAATCTACCACGTGCAAGCAGTTTCGTTGCCATTTGGCATTGGCCTCTCTTTCTTTCTCTCTTGCTGCTGTGAGTATCTGTTTTTTAACTCGAGCCTATTTGGGCTTATCAGTACTTAGTACTAATACCGTAATACGATGCGTACACGAGACTGAGTCGACGACGAGGTGAATTCAGCAACCGCACCACCGCGGCTTATTCTAAAATCAGAGATCGCAAAGAAAAACAACCGCCGCCCACGGATACCGGAAAAAACCACAATATTTAGCGGTTTCTGTTACTCGTTTTGAGAGAGGAGGCAACACGAAATTGACGAAGGAAACCAAATAGCTGGCACGCCACGCCATCTCTCTGCATTTTTCCACTCGAATTGCGGTTTTAATTTCCACATTACAATTATAATCATCGTACTGAAGGAAGGAAGGATATGAAAGGTGGCGGTGGCGGTGGAGGAGTTGGTCCCGCGAAGCGGCGATGGAGATTTCTGGCCGTTGGCGTTCTTTTCCTTGTGGTCCTCTCAATGCTGGTTCCCCTTGGATTCTTGCTTGGCTTACACAATGGATTTCACTCTGCTGGTGCCTTTTTTTTCTCTTTATTCTTTTAGATCTGTTTTTTACAAGGTTATTGTTATGCGATCGGAGTCGGATTTGTAGATCTAAATTTTTATTTCCCTTTCTTATTAGCAATATGAACCAGATCTCTGATTGTACTCAGTCATTTATGCTTTATTCGATTTTCATTTGCGCTTTTACCTGTGCCTGCAGGATTTGTGCCTCGGCCACATACTACAACTTCTGTAAGTCGTTTACATTACTTGTCCTTTCCATTTTACTGGCTTTCACTCCGTTTATCTTCATTCAATTTCCTTTTCTTTATCACTTTTCGCTGTTTAAATCAGTTTATTTCGTGATTCTCTAATACCAATGTATTATTGTATTCGACTAGAAAAATGATCTAATCAATTTTCATAATGGTTTCGTGCTTTGAATTTTTCTGACAGGGGGATCGTTCAAACCATGTAGATAACCTTGTGAGAAAATTAGGGCCTACTCTACCAAAGGTTGGTTTTTTCATGATGCTCCTTTACGTGTATTCTGTTTCTGATTAAATATGATGTGCTTTTCCTTTTCTTTCCTCACCTGCACTTGCCCAATGACGTATACGATTGGTGTCGGTAATGCTTGAGTTGTTGTAACAAAATTATACAATAATGGTCAAGTAGCTATATCCTTTCTTTTGACTGAGTCTCTAACCAATTACTGAGATGTAAGACAAGAAATGATTGCGGGCATCTAAACTTCTCCTAGTTTCAAATTTTATCTATCTCACAATTTCTTTTTTCATCAAGGCTGTAGATGATATGGTCAAGGAATTGACATAAGATTGGTATTATTACATTGTGTTGTGCAATCCATGAACTATGATAGAAGAAGTGAGTATGGAAAATGAAGTTAAATCCTTTGTTTTGTTAATTGGAGACATGAGACAAGGTAGAATAGAACTTGCTTTTCATTTCACCGCTTGATTGGTATTTTTATAGTGTGTTAGAAAAAATGAAATGAACAAGCTTTTGAATTGTGTGAGCAAGAATGTAATTATTCAGTCATTTTTCAAATAGAATAAAATTATGTTTTGTTCCCTATTTGAAAAGAAAATAAGATTCTAAGAATGTTAGGGAGTTAAATAAAGGTGAAAGACTTTGATGCCATTAATTGCGCGGAGCAATTACTTTCTAATTTTGGTGAGAACTTTGTATCCTCTATCGTGATGCTGCAACTGTTGGTTGTGAAAGAAAAAAGACATGGCCTAAGGTTACCATCTAGCTTTGCTAGTATATTCTCTTGGCTTTGTACTAAACACCTTGTGGTTTAGATCATCATATGTTCACTACTTATCAGGGATTAAGAGATTGGATTAATCACTCTCTTTTTGTAGTTTATATCATTTTTAAAGTTGATCCCTTAATTTGAGTTTGAGTCTCTTGTATATGAAGACATGTTTGCAGTAGCATGTCCTCCATTTCTCCATTAACTTGTAATCTAATTTGAATACCTTAACCTGTTTTACAGTTATCAATTAAGCACCTTAATAATTAGTACTGAACTTTTATGTTTTATGTTATTGAGTTACATGTATTCTAACTGCTCTGTGGCTCTTGTCTAGGCTTATAAAAATACCTCTTATGCATGTAGTTTGCTCATACTGCAGTAGCCTATGACTATATACATATTGCATTTAACTCTTCCTTTTCACTTCAGGATATTCTTAAACACTATGTAAATGAAGCTAAAAATGAAACCAGCAGTGCAAATGCCACGCGTAAAAGTCAGAAAAAAAAAGGTCTGGTTGAACTTGTTTTTCTTAACTGTGCCTCGGGTAATTAACCATTCCCTTTTATGAGATTTCAGTTTGATTTAAAAAAGAAAATACTCAACAGGTACTCCAGTTCCTCCTCAAGTCGTGCTGCAACCACTTGGCAAAAGAAATGTATGCATATTGCTAAAAGTTTGTTACATGCTATTTAGTAAGTCCTTTTAGTGGCATATATAACATCTCAAAATTTTGATTTTCTCTCACAGAGTAGTGGAGATAGTGGTAAAGCAGGGATGAAAGGTGGTATTGATGAAGGTTTGAGATTATGTGAGTTGCAATATGGGAGCTACTGCATTTGGCATGAAGAAAATAGGGAAGACATGAAAGATTCCATGGTGAAGAAATTGAAGGACCAGCTTTTTGTAGCCAGGGCATATTATCCTAGTGTTGCAAAAATCCCAGCCCAGAACACGTTGACTCGTGATCTGAGACAAAATATTCAAGAACTAGAGCGTGTCCTTAGTGAAAGTACAACAGATGCTGATCTTCCACCAGAGTAAGTTATTGCACATTCTTCATGATTTCATAAAATTCCATGAATAGGGCCAACTACTCCAGGTTTGATACCATGAGGATTTTGACCCAATTACTGACTAGAAATGTTAGTTTACAATAAAATGTTGTACTTCACTTCAAATTGAACCTCCACTATAGCATAAAGCTCTTGGAACGGTGTATTTCGTCCTTTACAAGTATTACCCTTCAAGTTTCATAAAAACTAGAGGGGCCACCTTAAGTTAGTATCTCACCAAAGGCAAACTTTGGAAAAATTTATTCCATCTAAGGAAACTGGACATTTTATTGAATCCGGAAATAGTAAAAATGGTATTCAGTTTTAACAGAGGTGATATGTGGACAATTTGTCCTTTTGCATTCAGATCTGTTTGTTCATTTTCTCTCCTTTATGCAACTTTTGTTCTAATCCAGGAGTAGGGACTCTATCTTGTAGCTTACTTAGATCTTGCTTTTAGTAATTGGGTGCTATATCTTTGTTCACCTGATATTTTAATATGTTGCATCTGATAGACCTGTATCATAGTTCTGTAACTCCTTTCATGGTTCCTGGTGACTTGATATGACCTCAGCACACTGGAGCTAGCTTCTTAGATGTTACTTCAACTCTTCATTTCTCTTGGAAAAGATGTGTCCAACTCCAGTGTCTGACATATCTGGACATGGGGATGGAGATATGACCCGTCAAGGATCCTCCATCATTTTTACTTGTGTCTGAGTAACATAGCTTAGTGTTGATTTATTTAGTTCTTTGTTATGATAGGCAGTTTAACTGAAATTGTCATTATGAATTCTTGATCTTAAAGATATCACAAAGTGGCCCCAATATCATTGTGAGTAATATTGTGTTTTAAGTCCTACAATTTTAGTCTCCCCCTCTTCTAATTCTGTCCTTTTGGCAGATTGATCGGATAAATAGGGGTCACCGTAATCTTTCATTGTTTCGAATAGCTAGAATGTTCATATTTCTTGCTTCAGCACCAAATCTTTTTACTGGTTTTGTATCAGGATTCAAAAGAAATCAGAAAGGATGGAAGCTACAATAGCCAAATCCAAATCAGTCACTACGGATTGTCATAATGTTGACAAGAAATTGAGACAAATATTTGACCTAACTGAGGATGAAGCTAATTTTCACATGAAGCAGAGTGCATTTCTTTACCAACTTGCTGTCCAGACAATGCCCAAGAGCCAGCACTGCCTGTCTATGAGACTAACTGTCGAATATTTCAGAGACGATTCATTTGATCAAGAGCTGCCTGTGAAATACTCTGATCCCACATTGCAACACTATGTTATATTCTCCACTAATGTCATTGCATCAACAGTTGTAATAAACTCAACTGTTATGCATGCAAGAGTATGTCTTGGTTATTCTTGAAACATCATTTCATGGTTCTGCTATGCCTGAATTCTAGTGGTGAGACTGACTTGTTACCCTGCAATATTTCAGGACAGTATGAACCAGGTTTTTCATGTGCTGACCAATGGACAGAATTACTATGCAATGAAACATTGGTTCCTCGGGAACACATTTAAGGATGCTGTAGTTGAGGTGTTGAATATTGATCGTTTTATTCCAGATGACTACGATAAAACCACTCCATCTCACCTAAACTTACCTACAGAATTTCGAGTTTCCTTTCATGGCATCAATAACGCATCAGCAATGCATAGCAGAACACAATATATATCTATTTTTTCTCATTCCCATTATCTTCTTCCTGAGATATTCAAAAACTTGGAGAAAGTTGTGGTTCTGGATGATGATGTTGTTGTCCAGCAAGACTTGTCAACACTCTGGAGCCTTAACATGGGACAGAAAGTGATGGGTGCCATCCAAATTTGCTCTGTCAGATTGGGTCAGGTGAGGAGTTATTTGGGTGAAAGCAGCTTCCACAAAAACTCATGCACTTGGATGTCCGGATTGAACGTAATTGATCTGGCCAGGTGGAGAAAGCTTGGCATTTCTGAAACTTACTGGAAGTTGGTGAAAGAGGTAAGTAAATCTTATATTGATAATATCTCTTCCCATTCAATTACTTGTGCAGAACACTGTTTAAATTTGATATTGATATTGCATTGACTCTGTATGAAATTAACCTCTATCCTAAATCCATTTTTAAGTATATTTATGTTTTGCTACGGTGTCTTTGACATGGAATGTAGAGCAATCCAGAGCTGCAACTGTCAGACTATGAAAAATCGCTGTGTTGACTCTTATTTGTTATGATGACAGCAGGTCAGCAAGAAGGAGGGATCAGCTGCGCTTGCAAGCTTGCTTACTTTTCAGGACCTAATCTATGCGCTCGACAATGATTGGGTTTTATCAGGACTTGGTCATGACTATGAGCTTAGCACTCAAAGCATCAAGAAAGCTGCAGTGTTACACTATAATGGAAATATGAAACCTTGGCTTGAGCTGGGAATTCCCAAATATAAGGTATACTGGAGAAAGTTTCTAAACCCTGAAAATCAATTTCTAAATGAGTGCAATGTAAATCCATAAATGGGCCGGTGGTGGGGTTGACACACTCTGAATCCTTAGAAAATTGAGGGCTCAAGGGGAACTAAGGTGCTGACAATTTTGACACTGAGCTAGAGAATTTTGAAGGGGGTGTTAGATGGCAACAACAAAAGTATAGCTGTGATGACCTGGATGGGTGCATATATGTGTATGTATTCTGAAACTTTTCAGTAAAAATAAAAGAAAGGACTCCCTGGAGGTGGCTACAGATGGATTGGGGGGGGGGGGGGGGGGCTATTGAAGTGATAGTTGGAGAATGGAGAGGTAGCTTCTTTCATTGTCTGCTTCCTTCTAGCTTTGTGTGGTACAATGAATTAATGTGAGAAACCTTGACAAAATAATCATACACCGAGAAGGGCGTGATTTGCATTCAAATTCAATGGCGCCATTCTCAATCAAAGAAAATGCATTCATCCATGGAGTGGTATTATGCTCCTTCAAATTTTTTGGATTTTCTATTTCATTTTTTATTTTTATTTTTTTTTTTTTGTCTTGTTTTGTTTTGTTTTAGGTTGTAAGGAAAACGGTCCAACTAACAAAGCCTCCAATTAAAATTTTTTTTCTTTGTATTATTTGATTTTGGATTTTTTTCAATGCACAGGTAATTGTCGTAATGCTAGCTGATTTCACAGATTTGCATTACTCACATTGCTTTCCTTATTTATTTATATGTTATTGCAATTTATTACGAACATGTAACATTATAACATAGAATCATATACTAAGGACTGTAAACAAGATAGCAGGGTATCATAAGTCGTGCGACTATGTACATGATTGGCACAGGAGAACGTGTCAATAAATTAGTAACTATACCAAAGGTAGTTCATAGAGTGAGGCAGCAAGGATCATTGAACTGAAGAGTGCTATTATGGTTGTCTTTTAGAGAAAAATATATATATATTTTACGAGAGGAACTATATGTTCCGTAAGTGAAGATTGTTCTTATGGTTTTTAACCTTTTGAAGATAAATATGTACTTTATAAGCGACCTTCGCATCTATAGCCCACTCTCCCAGTAGTGTATAATGTGTGTATAATGTATTGAGAGGAGTTTTTAGGGTGTCGTCTGTTTGAAGCCGATGGTCGACGGTAACAGATGGATTTTTCAACGGTGAAAGTATTGTGCTTGGGTATTTGTGTTTGATCTTATTTTTGAGTTTTGTCTTTCGATTTCACGGAGAGTCCTTAATAGTTCATCAAAGAAAGGGTTTTTAAAGTGAGAGTTTCTCATTCGTGAAGGAAATATTAATAACTCTATTTTGGTGGGATTTGAACTCATGTCCACCCTAAGTATAATACTTCTATTGTTGAGGGGTTTGTCGACTTCTGGTGAATGACATCTCGAAGGCTTTATCTTAAATTTTTTTTTATTTTTCCTAAATCATTTTCTCTTTGATAGTGTATTATAAGAATTAAGTGATAATTAGATTTGCTATAGGGCATATTTCCTAACATATGGTTACTCGCTTGTGCATTCAATAACCGGATTTGGAGAAGTAGGTAATTATATTAATCAATTGGTGACGTTAAAAATGGCAGTCACGAGGGAAGTTCGGTGATCGTATTACACACTAGCCATATGGGACGATAAAAACAGGCGACTCTTTAACTTACATCAGCGGTGGGTTATGCTGCTTGGATTATGGACATAATCAATAGGACTAACTAGGAAGCAGTCACACCTGTTGCAATTGTTGGGTTATCTTGTATTCAATGATGTTGGTAAGTGAAAGATATATGAATCCATATATTCATACATTAGTTACCCAGGAGAAAACAAAATGATATTTTGAGATGTGGACAAAAAAAAAAACATGGGTGTCGTTGTCACAGATAGTATCATATTATAAATGTGGTTTTGTTTTAGGGTTGTAAATGGAAAGCTTCAAAGAACAACAAGGGGCTATTAAAGATATGTCAAGCTATAATAGTAAAAAAGGTGCCATAATTGGGAGAATATGTGTTGTAGAAAGCTAGAGAATGTAGCACATGTTTGGTGCCCTTGTGACTTTTACACCTACTCACCTTAACCTATATTTCAAAACATTTTTTTCCAACCCGTATGAATTCTCTATACCCGATAATCATATTACATCTCAATTAAATTGGAACAAAACTTTAAACATAAAATAATATTATTTCCTTTATTTACAAAACTCAAATTTAAAACTTTACTAAAGTATAATCTATATAATCATTGTTTTGACAATTGAACCTATTTTTAGGCCTAGTGAGTAGGACATAACATTGATAACCTTTAATTTTTCTTTTCTTTTCCTTTTCCGTATAACAAAACAAGCTGAACACCCATCTTCATTTATTTAGTAGTTGTCATGTGGATTCCATTTTTATATTACCAAATGAAAAGCATAGAGCTTCCAAAACATTGCCATTATGATGAAATAGAAATTTTAACTTAAGCTTATGCTAGTATGGTGCAAGGGATACCTCATACGTTTTCCTAAACCAAAAACCCTGAAAGCAACAATAAATACCATTAAACTAAACGCCGATATCAAATTCATTTTTTTAAAAGAAAAAAAAACCCTATGATAATCTCATAATAATAATACAGTGGGATCCCTTGAGGCATTAGGTACCGTTCCTCAAATAAGTCAAAAGCCATACAAATATATATATAGCTTAGCTGCATTGCAAATTAAAATGGAAAATAAATAAGCTAACGGTGTAGAGTTGTGGTAGTGGTAGCATGGAAGGGTCTCCAAGCAGAAGCAGTAAGCAAGCAAAGGTCTTTCCAACCAAGCTTGAGCGCGCCATTGTCTTCGACTAAGGTGTAACCGTCGGAAGGGAACATTCCCAATAGCAAGGTGGCCTGCGTGGCAGCATTACCGGCTAGAGAAATGGGCTTGAACCCGGACTGCTGCAGCTTTTCCCTCCAGTTATGGAACTTGACCTCCTCGCTGCTTCGGGAAGGACCGCCTAGTGCCAGCACGTTCCGTATCTCCTTGGAAAGTAGCTGTTGCTCGACCACGTGCCGTTCCTCGCTCTCCTCGCCGTAGATTGCTCCAAGGGAATCGAACAGGGCAGAATAGTAGTGTATGGCTTCCACAAACCTTCCCAAGAATGACCCACCGTGGCTCAAGTCTTGTTCTACTACTGTCACTACTTTGGGTGCCAATCTGATCAAACACAACCGCATGTGTTAGTGCATACATGTTGATTTGTTTACTATTATATTATAGGATTGGTATGTGATGCATATACATTTCTATAACATGTCATACTTTCATTTTTTTTATGACATGTCATCATCAAATTCACTATATGTATATCTTACATAAATCTTTCAATTATTACACGTTTTAAACACAAACTTTGGGATATCATGTTAGGTCACAAATGCATGTTGACTCAATTTTTCCATTAAAATTACTTAAATGAAATTAACTTAAGTGATCTAATTCATTGATAATAAAAGTTCACTAATGTATTTTCATGAAACTAAAAAGTTGTAACTTAGATGAAAACCGATGGTAAATTAAATGACCTATACTATAAATTAAAAACTCATGAAAAAAAATCATAGAAAACCCTCAATTACTACATTATATATAATATTTCACCAAAATTAATTAATGTGATATTGTTCATATTCATACCAGGAGTAAAACAAGAGAATTGTAATTAAGAGGACAACACAGACTGACAGACAGAGAGTGCTTTGGTTTTATTAACATGAGTAAAACAACAAAAACATGCTTTTTTAAATAAAAAAATATTTTAAACTATGTATTTATATTGGATGCAACAAAAACATTTATATTTTATTTTAAAAACTATTGAATGTAAAGCATTATAAACCCATTATATATATATATATATTTCATATTTGAAGAATGCAGTCTCATGGCCTGGCAAGTGACGTTTCAGACATTGAATACATGCAAACAAAATAGCTTCTATTTATATGTAAAAAGTGATCCAGGACCTGAAAACTAAAGGGGACATATGAATGTATTTGAGATCCTGGCCCAATGCATGTGTATCTTAATTACCAATATCAATAATGGATGCTCATTTGATGCACTAACAATAAGCTTGTGTATAGGATGATAATCTATCAATAATTATGTGTTAATTAGTAATAATATACTAAGCAATGGAAATACAAAGATGGAAAATTTATGCAAGTAATTAAGGATGTTGTTAGTCACCTTTGCAACAGCCACAGTGTATTGGTATCGGAGCCGGTTACGTCATAAAGGGAGTGCTGCAACCAGTGAACCGCCACGGCTTCCGTCTTGCTGGCGTTGAGTCTCTCGGGTTCCAAGTTGCCCACTTTATCTGCAACGGGGCAAAACTCGAATGGTATTCCCAGTTTGTCTGCAAAATCAGATAAACGTTTACCGGTGGCTTCCAGGGCCTCTAAGGAGGTTCCAAGTCCGGTGAGGCGGACGTGCGGTGGGCCACCGGGTCTGGAAGCGAGAATGTGGAACAGCCCAGGCCATTGCAGGCCTTGCATTATGTCAAGATCTATAATGTGCACTCTCTCCTCCCTTTCGAACGCTTCTTGTATGGCTTGATTGGCTGTGAAATGCGAGAACTTAACGAATGGGCTTATCCCATTGAAAACCTGGAAAGCCGACACCATTTTTTGGGTATGGCTCGGCGGGATTGATGGTAACCCGCCGCAAATTCCCAGGCAAGAACTGACCAACCTAGCCGAGATAGCTTCCGAGAAATATGCTGCCACGCGCTGAGCCGAAGTTCCGAACGGCGTCGACAGTTGGGACAACTCTAACAGCATCCTATTTGCATCCTCGAAGTTATTAGCTGAAACCGCCTCGGCGCACTGCAGGAGTAAAGTCAAGAGGTGCAACCCTTCTTCGTCTCTCTTCTGTTGCCGTAGCTCCTCTTTCCTGTCTCTACCGTTGCATGCTTGGACTGTTTCAACGGTGGACGTCGGTGCCGTTGTGGTAGTCCCTACCGTCGCCGTCGAAGCCGTTGTCTTCTCCACCGGGGAGGTGTTCTCTTGTACCAATGGTTGCTCTTGAGCTCGGTGGTGCTGATTTAACGACGGAACCGGTGGTGTAGTCGCCGAAGGACTACTGCTAACCTGATTGTTAGAAGAGATGGGAAGTGGGGTTATTCCCCAGCTTAAGTACTGATTCATGGCGCAGGGTTCGGTCAAGGAGTAATTAGGGAGGCTATCTATGGCGGAGTCCAAGTTAAGCGTGAGCCCAGAGGAGCCTTGTTGTTGTTGCTGCTGACTATGGTGTCTCGCCAACGAGACCTCCGGCAGATGCAATGGCGGCGGCGGCGCTTCCTTCCTTCTCCGTTCAAGAGGATCCATTAAGGAACGAAGCCTGTACTCGAGAAGGGCAGCAAGGTTTGGGTTGCAAGGGTAAATGATCTCCCTCACGTTGTGGATGAGCTGAGGAATGGAAACGTTAGAGGAAGTGTGGATAAGGTCCCGTATGACACCATCAATCCACGCCGTCGCCGAACTATCATCCATAGAATTCGAGATCGGAGCTAAAGAGACAGGGACGGTAGTATTCAAGGACGTGGCAGTAACGGCGGCGGAAGCGACGGCGGTATTCCGATTCCTCTCCGTTGGTGGAAACAAAGGCAAACCCGAAAACCCACACACGGCAGGCGGCTGGGGACTATTAGTACCCACGGCGTCGACGCAAGAAAAGTTAGAAGCAGTCGTAGATAAAAAAACAGGCCCGGCTGACGTCAAGGCGGCGAAATTCGCAGAAGGGACAATGGTGTTAACATTATCCATATTCATAGCGGAGTAGTTGAATAGCGGATTAGGGTTATTACTAGCACCGGTCGCCGCCATGAAAGAACAAGCCATGTTGTTATCAGAAACAAACTGAGCCCGACGAGGAAACCTGTGGTAATCAGCCACCTCGGAAGCCATCCTCTTCCTCATCGTGCTCCTCATTGGGCTTTCATCGTTGCTGTTTCTACCATTAATACCACCATTTTCACCTACCAAATCACAAGCGGCCATTAACATCAATGAATTTCACTCCTCTTCATACAGCTAACAAAAGCAAGCAGTAATAATACACCGTTCTGCAACAAGTACACTATATTTATGACAAAATGGGGTTGTGAAGGAGAAAGGTCGTCCAAGAAGAAAACGGTAGGAGAATTGGGACAACCACGGCTTTGGGATTCCACTCACTTCACTCTCCGTAATAGCTAGGCTAGCACGACATTTTATGCTAAACCCAGAAAAAATAAAGAAAGGCCAATATATATATATATATATTAAATGCATGAAACGCCGTTGGATTTGGATGTTTGTAAGTTTTTTTATATCTGAACTGAAAAAGAAATGAAGGAATTAATGATGGATTTTAAACGGAAAGTATAGCTGAAGAAGAGGGAGAATGGTTGCTGGGGGTGGGTACATCAATTTATTGCCTCTGCCAAATTAGAGATGCAATTATTATATATCAACCATCCCTTTTTTTTTTCTTTCACGATTCAATACTAACTTAACTTTCATGTATTTCGCCTATCATTATATTTATATAAAATTTAATTAACATCTACTTTATCAATAATTTATGAAAATTTATTGGTTAACCTTTTTCAATTTCTTAATTAAATCTTTAATACCAAAATTAGTAGTTAAATAAATTAGCGATAATTGGTAGCAGGTTTATGTTTTTTGAATTTTATAAAAAAAATAATTCTATAACTAAACCAATTTTATTGCCAATAAACCAGTATAGTAAATGACTTAGGTTAATGGTATCAATAATAAAAAGGTTAAATAATTAATTATTAATTTCACTAGTCTAAAATTTCATGTACATTTTTTTTCGTTTTTTATCCATTAAAAATGAAATAATTAGTTTATAACATATTTTTAAAAGCAATTCATTTCAATGAAATTAAAAATGATTTTTAAACAAATTAATTAAACTATTATTCAATTTGAAATAAGAATTGGCTCCCAATTTATTTTAATTAATAAAAAAACAAAAGCCCCATTATACGTAATAATATTTTGATTTATTCTAGCTAAGGTTATACCCTAATTATCAATCCATTTAATATTTTTATTTTTATTGTAACTATTTAGTTGTGGATTTTCCTTTTCCTTAGTCAGTACTCAGTAGTTATGGAATACCAAGTAGATAACCAAATTGGTTGACTGAAACCAATTGAATTCCATCAAATTGGTCCAATCATATTAGGTTCAATGACGATTTGACTAGTCTATTAGTCAAAATTAGGGTATGCAAAGGGGTTAAAGTGAATAGTCTTGGAATACAATGACAACCTTATTTGAATATTTTACAATGAAATATTTGTAGCTGTAACCCCCGTAATTTTATTTATACGACAACTTGGTCCTTTTTTTTTTTTTTTTCTCACCGATACTTAAATACTAATTCTTTTTAGGTATTTGTTTTGAAACTACCTTTATACTTGGCGTATAGAATCCATACATAAAACAACAAAAGTAAAAATAAAAGAAAAAAAAAAGGAAAAGAAAAAGCACTTTCCAAAAAAATAAACAATCAAAACCAAGATTATGTTTGATTACGAGGCCATATATTGATTCAATTTTTTAAGAATTTACATGCATTTATCGAGTTTGATAATTTATTAATAACCAAACCCTTTCTTTAAATAAAAAAAACAATTTACAAAATTATTTATATGCATGCTGCTAAATGTGTGATTAAATTATATATGCGTAATATTAATTTAGGAAAACTCGAATTTATATTTGTAATTATAACGTAACTGTGTTTGTACTTGTAACGACATGAACTTTAAAGTTATAGGAAAAGTATATTTTTGGGTCTCTATTTCTGAAAAATGGATTAGAAAATAATTATTAAAAATAATTACGAAGTTAATTGAGTATTTAACTAGGCTTTAATTAAGTGATTTTAGCTTAATTAAGAGAAATTAGGAAAATGACTAAATTGAAATAAATGAGAAAGTTGAATTATGAATTGATATTTGAGAAATTAGATAGTTACATGTTTGGTAATTATAATTCTTTACTGCTATTATAATTTGAATTATGACAATACCACTGAGTATAAAATACTAAGTGTGCGGTTATTTCCGTGCGCAGGTTAAGTTAATGCTAGACCGTTGAATCAGCAACCCAGGCCGATCCCGAATTCGATGAGGTAAAGTATGTTGAATATTAGTAATGGCATGTACCTAGGACGTCTTATGAGAATCATCTAGGTTGTGAAAGTATTGATGAAATAAGTAAATTATGATTGGCAATGGTATATAGTATGAAGTTGAAATAATTGATAAAGTAAGTGATATACTTAAAAAGATTCATTGGATAGGTTATAAAACGTCTTAGATTGGTAAGATTTGAGTATATTTAAGTGTATTTGGATTATTTGAATGTTGGCAAATTGTATTGGTTAAAGTTTTAATTTGCAGGGTTGTAAACATTTATGTTAATAAATGACTATAATTGAATTGTACATACCGGTAATGCCCTGTAATCTTGTTCCAGAGACGGATAAACGTTAGAGGATGTTACAGTACTAAATTCTTCATAGAAATTAAAAAAATTATCACATGTGTATCTGTCTGGCGTATATTTTGAAATTAATAAATAATAACCCGTGAAATATATAATATATTAAAATAAATTAAATATAGTGTTAAATTTATAATAAAATCAAAATGTAACAGTTTTTCTTTTACATTGTTATGTACAGCTTTATTTAGTCAACTCCCACTTATGAGAATTACTTGTATTATTGTGAATGTCAATAAATTTTGCCCAAAATAGACACCAAATTATGCACCCACTATATGACATCTGAGTCTTTATTAACACACTAATTAAAATGAACGGTCCTTTCGCTTTCTATCCTTTTTTCTTCGCATGATAGAATATCATAGAAATGTAATTTCCGCAACTTTGTTATTTATTTTATAAATTCTAATAATAAATTGTATATTATAAACATAGTAGTTATAATTTAATATTATATATTTAAATAATAATTCATATTTCATGCGCTGATTATATAAAATTTTACATTGCACATCAAATATCATTAAACTTTTAAATATGCAATAACAAAAATTAAAAAAAAAAAACTGAGTATACTATTTCTAAAATTCAATTTCTCAAATGCAATTTATTAGATTTTGTGAACCATTTTACTTTCCAATTTGTCTATTATCATCTTCATCGTAATCATCTCAATTTATTGAAGTTGTGATTTTTCTTTGATATAATGTCTACAATTATTTATAACATATCACCAACTATAAATAAAAGGATAATGCGCTTCAATACAATCGAACTCAAGTCCTTTTATGTTAGTAATAATATTCATATCAATCGAGTTAAGATTCGATGGACAAATTATTAATTTAACTAAAAGATTAAGATGCGGTGGACGCGTAACCAATGTTTTGTTTGATTGAGTGTTGGTTTTTTTCCTTTTTTTCGCTATTTTACATTGTTTCTTTCACAAATAGGATGATGTATTTAGTAGTACACTAAAATAAAATAGATACCTTTAAAATTTTAATTTATTATATTTAATTTACAATTCAATTAAAAAAGTATAAAATTTTTATTTTATGATTAATTTATAATTATTTATGATTTATAAATATTTTATGATGTAAAAATAATTGTTTTTATTTACTTGAAATTTAATTTTAAACATATTTCATGAAAAAAATTAAAATTTTACCAAATAATATTTAAAAGCCACAAAATAATGTCATTTTGTCAAAATAAAATCAAAATTTAACACGCAAAAAAAATTAAGAAACATGGTTGAATTGTCACAAATAGTTTTAAGGGGGGATATATCTCAAAACTATTAATAAATTTTGGTCCAATATGCAATATTATGTATAAAATTTAATGTTGTACAAATTTATACATGAATTTTTAGTTTAGTTCAATTTTCATAAATCACTGACATTATACACAAATATTTATCCAATATACAAAAAGTTAATGTATTTATTTATTTAAATATGTATAAATTAATAAAATTAAAGTTCTATATATACGTTTAAACTACAAATAAAATTCTATGTGTATAATTACACTAAATTAACATTAATCTAATAATTTATACATTAAATCAAAACTCGTTTATAATTTCAAATTTTATACCTTTAAAAAAAATTAAAATCTGGATCAAAGAATTATCCATCCCTAGCAAATGACTACTATCATTATCACACATGAGAATGAAATAAGTATGGAAGTATTTAATAATATAGTTTATGATATGATTTGGTTAGCAGGAAAACTCTGTTGGGTGATTTGCAAATGCATACCATGTGTTAGACAATTTTTAATATTTCTCTTATTATTTAGTATTTAATTTAATAATTTCGGAATAAGTGTCTTTTTTTAGTTATATTAAAAAAGAAGAAGAAGAGATTAGACTACTATCATTATCATACATGAAAATGAAACATCTACAATTTGTTGTTCGTTTACTTTATGGTCCAATTAGCTTATAGATTTGATGGAAAGAGAGAAAAGTTATGAACCGAAATAAAATAAAAACAAGTTTTTATTATTTGAAAGATTAATAAAATATTTGACCCTAACCACAACAGGGAGGTGGATGTTTTTTTTCCTTTTCGAATTGATCTGATTTTTGTTTATATATCCAAATATAATCTCTTTCGAATACATTAATCTTAATTTTTATTACATTCATGAAATTAGTCTTGTTTTAATCCATCTCAAATTTTAAGCAATATTTTTTTATTATATTAATTTTACAAAACTAAAAGAAACATATATTCAGAATTATCATAAAATTAAAATATCATAATTAAAATTATAAAGAAATTATTATAGAATCCAAAGAGAAATATTTTAGTAAAAAGAAAAGATTGTATCACGTCATTCTGTATTCATTTTCAATTATTTAATGATATTTCAGTAAAAATTTTCATATTACTGATACATGATTTTCATATTTTTTATCCGAACCCAAACCATGAATTCTGAACTAAAATGTCAAGTTTAGGATTTAAGATTTAATGTTTAGGGTTTAGTTCAAGGTTCTTAACTTAAGATTTCAGAATCGAAATTTAGGATTTAAGTTAAACAATTATTAAATTTATATTAATAACATGAAAGAATTTATTGAAATATCATTAAATATTTAAAAAAGAATACGAGATAAAGTTAGTATTCCTAATCATTTCTCTTTAGTAAATCCGAATTGATTTTAATTTTTTTAATAAAAACATATTTACACAACCTCGATTTTTTTAAAAATAATAGCCATATAAATCCCAAAGGATCAAAGTTGTTTTTTTTTTCTGAAGATAAATGCCGGTAATATTTAGAAATAAATGAAATCTACACATTCTAGTGTATTATAGAAAACAGTAGCTACTATAATAAAAATAGTAACATCACTACACATTGTCTTATTTATTTAATAATTAAATAGTGGGTTTTATTTTCTTTGTTTTTTTTCTCTTTTCTATATAAAATCCATTCCCCAGGTTCATTATTTTGGGGGGTTAACCCTGTCTAATCCATTAATAGTTACAAATAGTCAACGAAACTTGACACAGTTGTCCATGTTATTGGAAAATGGCAAATATTACCATAGGCTACACCGCTGTTTTTATTTATTTTAATCATCCCTTTACTATTATATAATAACATTACATTTATAGAGGAAGAGCACAGAAAGGAAAATTACATTTATAGAATTTAATCCAACGGCAATCAAGCTTAATATATAATTTAGTATTTAATATTTAATAAATATAAATTTTAATCTATATCATATTTAAAAAATAAAATTTTATATTTTTTTTAGAATTCGACCCAACTCGATATTGATATTAGGTAGGGAATGGGGGATGAAAAAGAATCTAAAAACCAGAGAATAGTAAGGGATAGAAACACACGTTGCATTAGGCAACAAAGATACAAAATCAAATTAATAGAAATAAGAGAAATAATAAAAAAGGTAAAGTTAAGAACATTAAGGTTAGGAAGTAAAGGACAGAGAGAGGAAGAGGAAGAGCAAAGCAAAGAGCACTGGGGTCGAGGAGCAACTTTCAAACCCCAGTTCCCAAAACTGCAACCCTAGTGTTTGACATTTTGCATTCAACTTAGCTTTTTACATATTATATATATAAGATGCATGGCATCATCAAAATCAATCTTTTTTTTATTTATAAAAAAAATTTCACCCACCCACCTACTCTCTGCCATGCCCCCCCCCCTTTTTTTTCCTTTATACTTAATAATACCATGTAACTCTCTGCCAATACAAATCACTCATCCCTATACATCTATCTACGTTTACCCCACTAATACTTTGGATTTCATCGGTTTCTTTTTTCTTATATTTTATCTTAATTGGTTAAATTCATGGCAACCCCTTGTATAGTAAACGTGTTCATGGATCAAGGACCGTATTAGAAATTCTGAGCTTGAGGTCAGTTTGTTCAAGCATAATTTAAAAATAATAAAAAATTCATTATAAAAATATATAAATATGAATATAATTTTTTTTAAAAATAATGAAATAAATCAAATCGAACCCACTTGAAATTGAAAAAAAAAAATTAAGCACAAACTAGAGTCATAAAAGTGTTTTATCTAGAGAATAACAAGTAATTTTAACATACAAATCATTTTAAAATTTGGATTATATCATGATCAAATTACTTGGGATTAGTTTGACATTTAAATTATTCAAATAGGAGAGATTTTTATATTTGATTATTCGCGTTTGTTACTTGAATTTTTTTTTAGAATTGTTAAATTTAAGATAAAACATGAAAAAAAAATGTAAAGAAATTATTTAATTGAGCTAGACTTTTTATAAATTTAAAAATAAAAAATTAATATTAATTAATTTTAAACAAAAGTTGCTGACAAGAGAGACTATAGAAAAACATATTAAGTGATTAATAATTATATTTTGGTATATAATAAGTTAATAATAGTAATAATTGTATCCAATAAAAAAATTGGAACAATGGTGAAAGTAACTATCATGTACTTGACAACCAGTTTAAACTCTATTATTAAATAAGATTAAATTATAATAAAGTCTGAACTTGAACTTATTTCATACTTTTTATTAATATAGAAATTAAATTAAATTAGTTAATAGTATAATAATTAATTTAAATCAATCTCTATAATAAATACTTATCTTGTAATAAGCTTTAAGTGAACCAAGATTTTCAAATTAGCTTTTAAAGTTTTATTAATCAAAAATAATATTTAAAGAATCAATTTTGTACTAGTTTATTCTTAAAATCATATCAATTTATATGATGGTGACACATAAAACTTTTTGATTGGGTGCCGTGCACTCTTTAAGAGGAAACTAAGTTAAATTTGATGATTTATATAAATTTTTTTGATAAATTATAATAATAATGTAAAATTTAAACAATAAATATAACTAATGCGATTCGAATCAGGTTACACTAGGGGCGTGAATACCCTCTTGACTATCAAATCATTATATAAGATCCAAAATCAATATGAAACTAAAGTATAATTTAAGGGTTAATTTATTAATTAAGCCTTGAATTTTTTAAATAAAGCGGTGATTGGTTCACATTCCTTGGTGGAGTGAAGCGGCCCTATCTGAGTGAATCCCCAGAAGCAACCCTGGCAACGCAAGCTAGGCTTTAGATGGTAGGTTAGACTTTTTTTGGGGTTGGGAGTTAATAGAGAGAAAAATCTTGCATAATATTGGAAGGGTGAAGTGGGTAGGAGGAAGGATCCAAATCCTTGAAAAGTAGACTGCACACTGCAAACGAACCCAAAAAGCAAAGAAACAGGGCAGTGCTTCCCATTTTACGAGGACCGAATATTTATTACATAAAACAAACAAAACCATCATTAAATTTATATATAAATCTAACATGGTGGTGATGGTGGAGATTTTGGATTTGGAAGGGGAAAGAAAAAAAGGAAGAAAGGCAGAGGGGCATATAGGCGCAAAGGCCACAGTAGTAGCAGTTAGTTTGGCGTGAAAAAGTTGGTCGTCTTTTAGGGGCAAACGATTAGGCTTGTCCTTTTGTCAAACCCCACTACTGTTACTACAACTTCAACACGTGAGAGGCACATTCCCCCACACACCCTCTGATTGCGATGAAAGATCTCAGCCGCATCAGTCTTTTTCTATCTCAAACCCTTCTTTCTCTGCCCCACTTTCTTTTCACTTCAATCTTTTTTATTTTTGAGATAATATAATTTTTAGTCCCTGAATTTGATTTTTATTAGCTTTTGAGTATTTTACTATTTTAATCTTTAAACTTAAAAATCGTTATTCATTTAAATCTATTCTATTAATAATTGTGAAAAGAAAAGAGAATAATATAATTTTTGGCTCGTAAACTTGGTAAGTTCACGTTAGCTCTTGAATTTGATAATTAAGTTTACTTTTATATTTATACTATTTTAATCTTGATTTCTGTATTTGAAAAATTTAAAAGTTTAATGATGTGGCACTTTGAGATTATATTACATCATCACTTAAAAAATAAAATAAAAATTAAATGATGATGTAGTACGATATCAGAGTGTCATATTTAGTGTTTTAATTACTGAATCCATGGTTGAATAGGTTAGACCACCAATTATCGATTCAACCAGTTTGATCGATTCAACCCTCGAACCAACAATAATTAAAAATTCATAAAAATCCAAAATGCCAAGTAAAATCGTTTTTATATTTAATTTTTAATTATTGTTCGATTCAATAGGGCCAATGTGAACCTAATTGTTAAATTAATGAACTAATGTGAACCTACTTATCAAGTTCATGAGTCAAAAATTACATTATCCCTTTTTTTTTATTTCCCATTTTACATCCTTCGTTTTTACAAGTTCTTTTTTCTTCTTTTAAACGTTGCTTGGATGTTAAATGTTATTCAAAACATTAAATATGTTGGTATAATAGATACATAGGTGTTTTAAAAATATTTTATGCCGGATTTGAACAGGAATTTAATGCTTAAACTGAAAGGTAAAACAATGGAATAAGCTAATTATACAACATAGATATCTTCATTTTTTAATTAAACTTTTCTGAATTTAGGTACCGATTAAAAATTTGAACAATAGTTTAAGGGAGTTAAGTGAAATTAACCCTTTTTATGTTTACACTGTGATCTAAGGGATAATTCTCTTCCTTTACCTTTAATTGATGCATGCCACAGCAAAAAGAACAAGCAGAAGCAAAAGATGGGTATCCGATTTGTACTTATTTCACAAAATAAACAACATCAAAATATGCCATCCTTTTGATAGTCTGATTGACATCAAATTTTAATTTTTTGAAATAAATGAACCCATAAAAACCCCAATACGTAACAATCTAAACCCAATATAATACATATCAAAGAAAATGGTATACCAAATCGATAAAAAAAAAAAACTCAGCTCGAACATCACAAATACAAGTCATTTCATCAACAACAAGTTGAACAAAGGATGGATCTGGTTCCATTTGAAAATAGCCCAACTGGTAATGAGTATCCAATGATGAAAGTGCATTATTATTATATTATTAGGGTGCTAAGATCTAAGGAGGAACAAGAAGAGGAAGGCATGGGGAGGGAATTATTGATGATGTTTTCGATATTTGCATCATTGTTTTGAGGTGTTGGAGAATTATGCGTGTGTCTTATTGTGTCAAAACAGGACATTGGATTGGGATTTGGATATGTAGGGAGGGTGTGGGCGGAGTGGACTACGTATCTTTGGCATAGAGGAGGAGGAGGGGTCAAGTGTAGCGACACAGGTGAGACAGGCATGGTCATTTCAAGCCACCTAAAGTAGGGGTCAACCTCACATGACACTGGGTAGTAGACACTATTAAGTGGAATTTCGCGTTACGTTAAAATATATAAATACACCATCCAAATATATTCATGCAGAAACCGATAGTTTGTATTGATAGCTAAAAGACGATTTAACATTCGAGGCTTTGCAACACAACAACGGCTTCCATATAAAATTTCACACGCAATAAAGTTGAATCCGGCTCAATACATAGGCCAAAAGAAATTAAGTACCCCTATCTAAAAACATCATCAATATTAATAAGCGTTGCGTACAGTGATAATACATAAAAAAAAATTCGGGTTAACCCAAAAAATTGACATTATGAAAAAACAGTCATAAATTTCAAAAAATTAATATTCATAAATCATAAAACAAACATAAAAAAACACATTAATTAATTAATAATAATCTGCATACATTTAATTAAATTAATCCCACATCAATATTGTTTCATAATTCCGGTAGGCTGTCAAATGGCGATCCTTTTGGGGGCCTACACCTCTCTTTTCAGTTAGATTTGTCAAAAAAAAAATTAATTCCTTACTATGCCCTATATGGTCTCTCCCTTTTAATTTGTTTCTATTTTTTCATCGTTTATTTATCAATGCCTCCTCCTTTACTATTCATTGCTAAGATTGATATGTGATCATAGTTTCTAAGTAGTCCATCGTTGTCATTCTTATCGCTTTGTATTTGTTTTTGTTTTTTTCCTGATAATTGGTGGAATAGGGAGGATAGAGATATAACCTAACCTGTTATGTCTATATAGTGTTATTTGTTCAAGTCTGAGAGCCTATTTGAATTTTAGAAGGGTTTGGATAAATATGTTATATCAAAAAATTGAGTTCGAACAAAAAAAATCTATTTAAAATATGTGTTGGACTCAAACTTTAATGCTTAAAGCTCGAGTTCTATTCGTATCTATCCGTTTTTAGGTTTATAATATACATCTTTTTTTTCTTTTATATATTTTTTAATTTATATAACATGATATACTATGTTATAATGTAAATATTGAAAATGTTTAAGTTGTTTAATTTTTTTGAATTGCATAAGGGAAAAAATAATGAAGTAAAAAATATATAATTACTAAGGATAATTATTTCATCATTGTAAATTTTTAATTTCATAAATGTGGTTGAGATTTTACCATATGTTCTTAAATTATATTTACAAAATTAAAAAAAAAACAAATACAAATATATAATAAAATCCCAACTCAATTTGTATGGTTAAAATTTTCTAACCCGACTTGTGTAGTTAAAAGTTGAATGAAAGGTTGAACATCGCATTTATAGATTAATATAATAAAATAACTTCTCTCCAATTGAATTGAATGTATTTAATTTATCTTGAGATTAAATAAAAAGACTTTGGTTTTAATTTTGGAAAATTATTTGGTGTATGATTGTTGGTGGAGTTTAAGAATATTCCAATTATTTTTAGGAAATATTAAAAAGAAAATAATATTTGGTATATTATTAGTGGAGTTTTTAGAGTTCTTAAGAAGAATCAGGGGTCGATAAGTGTTCTACATAATGATATAGTAAAATATTAAAGAAATAAATATTTTAAAAAAAGACACATCTCAAATTTTCAACGTTACTTGTAGAATAAAAAACACACACTAGATACTAAGGGCAATTATCTTATACACTACCAATGAAGTAAAAAAACTCTGCAAGTGGGTTTGGGTTGATACCATTTGTTTTTAGGGTATACTAAAGGGTTAATGTTTGATACGCTGATAATGTGTTTTTTTATTCCATAAATAAACTTAAAAAATTGAGATGTGTCTTTTTTTTTAAATTATTTATTTTTTAAATATTTTACTATACTCTATAGAACACTCGTCAACCCCTAACTTTATTTGTAGAGTCTATAAAAACTCCAGTGACAATGTAATAAAAATTTTCTCTTACAAGAAATTCACTTAGAGTTGGTTGAAATCTATGGATTTCAATTTTTTTAGCCTTAACCATCTAAAATATATCTATTATTCAATAAAAACGATTTTTTATACAATATTTAGAATAATGATGGATGTCAACACGATTTAAACTCTGGTCAAAAGAGTGTCTAATAAAAGCTTTAACTATCGTTTTATTTAAGTCAAGACCAATAAAAATGATTTATACTTTTGAATTCTAAATATTTTTTAAAAAATTAAGATAATTTTTTAAGAAAGTATAAGAGTTTTTCACATATAAAATTCAAAATTAATTTCAACCAAATATCTAAACCTATGCTTTTTACCCTTCCACTATCAATTCAGTCACATTCGTCTTATAATTAAATTATATTTAAACTTTTCGATTGAATCTTAACTTGATTGGTATGAGTATTACTGTTAATACAAGAGGACGTGAGTTCGAGTGCGTTGAATTGCATTATCCTCCTATTTATGGATTAGGGAGGGGTTATGATAGTTCTAGGCATTGTGTAAAAAAAAAAAAATATTATTGTAATGACCCAAATTTTACGGTTATCGGGAAGTGAATTTTCGGGTCTCCATTTCTAAAAAAATAGATTCGTAAATATTTATTAAAAATATTTACGAAGTCAATTGAATGGTTAATTAGACTTTAATTAAGTAAATTTAGCTTAATTAAGAGTAATTAGTGGAAATGATTAAATTGAATTAAGTGTGAAAGTTTAATTATAGAATAAAGAAAAATGAAGGGACTAAATAGGAAATAAGCCAAAAAGGGGTGACAAATGTATGGTTAAAATAAGTTAAATGTGTACAAATATAAATGGTACACATGTATTATACATGTGTATTTACTTATTATATAAGTAAAATAATAATAATTAAAGTATATTATATTAATATTATTTTATATTAATTAATTAAATAAATAAAAGTTATGACAAGTGTAAGTTGATAAATTAATACATGTGTATTAATAAATATACACATGTATAAATAATAAATATTATAATAGTTTAATAATAAAATAAAGAAATGAAAAAAGAAATAAATGAAATAAAAGAAATGAAAAAGAAAAACAAAGCAAACGAAACAGAGAAGAACAGGGGAGAAAGAAAGGAAAGAAAAAGAAAGAAAGGGAGAAAAGAGAAAATCAAGGTTTTGAAGCTTTAAACTTTAATAGGTATGTCAATTTAGCCCTTTTACTTAATTTTGATGTTTTAAAAGCTTTAGAACAAAGTTTTGATGAAATTAAGTTGATATTTTGAAAGTTATTAGATTTCTACATATTGTTCATGTTGAGTAAAATGATGAATTAAGGGCTAAATTGATAGAAATTCAAGTTAGAAATGAAATAAGGATTGAATTGTAAAGTGATTCATAAGTTTTATGCTTTAAGGACTAAATTGAAAGAATTTTGAAATTATGGTTTTATGATGAAAAATAGATAATTATGTCTAAGTTTGGTTAAAAATTGAGTAGAAATAAAGTATGAATTAAGATAGAAAAGTAAGTGAATTTAGTTAGGATTAAATTGAAATTAAAAGTAGAAAATCAACATTTAGCACTAAGACTATTTTGGACAGCAGCAGTAGTCTAAGTTTGAAAAATCACCAAAAATTGTAGAAATTGAATTAGAGGATGAATAAAATATATAATTAAATCTTATTGAGTCTAGTTTCTTATAAAAGAAACGATTTAAGCAATTGAGTTGTAAATTATGATATGTAATGAATTGTGTGAGACAAGGTTAGAATGAATTTGGGTTCCCCTGTTCTGACTTTGGAAAATCACAAAAAATTGGAGAAAAATAATTAGAGGGTTAAATTAATATGTTTAGAATCCCTAATGAGTCTATTTTTAGGAGAAATCAACGGTAATATTATCCGAGTTCTGTACTGTGAGATAATTAATTTTTAGTGAAGAAGGGTCAAAACTATCAGATAGCAGAATATGGGTGAATTTAAAGAATAAACTGTACTTAATGGCTAAACCAAAAATTCTAAAAATTTTACGGTAAGAAGATTTGTGAGTCTAGTTTCAGGAAAAATTAACGGATCTTAATTTAGAATTCTGTAACTCAAGATATAAATTAGTAATGTATTAATGATTATGAATTGTATTAATTTCGTAGTCAATGTGGTACCGAAAATCTCGGCTAAGGAAGGACAAGACAAAGTCAACGGGAGTTAGCTCGAAAATTACGGTTTGTATTTCTATAATCCGAACTCAGTCATTATTTGTTATATTTATATAGATATGACAATTGTTAGTGTTAGAATTATGATGTTTTACAATTGAAATGGATTGATTTTGGTATGTGATGAATTTATCAAATTTATATTGATTGAAATCATTTTGATTGAATTTATATTGATTGAAATATATATTATATATATGATTTATGTAAAAATTTGAATATTGAATGAATGTTATATTGAAAAATTATATTGATTGGAATATGAGGGAATTGATATGAATATATGAGATTTGTGATAATTGAATATTTGATATTGAAAAGTGAATTGAGTTGTATTGAATTATGAATTAATGTGAATAATTGAAATATATTTGTTGAATTGAATGAAAATGTATGAAATTATGAAAATGTGTGAATATATGTGATTATTAGAATGGTATATTGATGAAAGATTTATTAAATTGAGAAAGTGAATCAAATACCCTATTAATGATGTCGGACCAGATTGGATACAAATGGCATGCCATTGGATTTATGATGTGATGAGGAGATTTGTAGTTCGGCCGAGAAGATGTTTCATTATTATATACTTGGTTTATCCAAGAGGCATTTAATGCCTTATTGGTGTGTTTGGGAGGATATGATATACTGGTGTGCTATGGAGGATTTATAATATTCCGGGTGTGTTTGGGTTGGATATTTTGGTGTGTTTGGGTTGGATATTCTGGTGTGTTTGGGAGGAATCCACGTATCTATCAGAGTCCGAGTCTTGCTAATAGGGGTAAATAAGTGAAAAGATAAATCGAGTGAATTTGATTGATTGAGCTATTGGAATGAAATGAGAAATTGAGTTTAGAATTGAAATTGAGATATGAGATATGAGATTGAAAACATGAACCAAAAGGTTCATGAAATGAGTGAAGTTCAAATGGATGATGATTGATGTTAGAATGAATTAAAATAGTATATTGTTAAGAAGTAAAGTTTGAATACAAATGAATTGTGAATATATTGTAAAGAATTTATACAGTAAGCAAATGAAAAGAATTGAGCAAATATGTTGTTGTGTTTGTTATATGGCTTGTATAGAATTTTTATGGTAAGTAAATGAAACTTATCTATAAAATATATAAATGAATAGTTATATTTGTTATTGTGATTTTAAGTTTAATTGTTATATTATCAAGTGTTCGGATTATAGAAATACCACTGAGTGTGTACTCAGTATACTTTTTTTCCGTGCATGCAGTTAAGTTAAGGCTAGATCTGTTGAATCAAAGATTTCGCATCGATCCCGAATTCAATGAGGTAAAGTATGTTGAGTATTGATAATGGCATGTACCTAGAATGTTTAATGGGAGTTATTTAAGTTGTAAAAGTATTGATGAAATAAGTAAATTATGGTTGACAACGGTATATAGTATGAATTTTGAAATATAAAAAAAAAATTCGTATTGATTCTAAATTAGTTCCAAATTGAATTTCTTTCATCCATATTGGATCATGAGGGCCCATTAAAGGGACGACATCTTAAAACTAGGATGAGTATGAATATTTATTTTAATTAATGACTGAAATTGGACTGTACTGACTGGTAATGTTTTGTGACCTTGTTTCGACGACGGTATAAGGTTAGGAGACGTTACAATTATCACAACCTATAATGAAATTATTAAAAAAATATATTTAAACTTAAATTTTCAAAAGTTGAATAATTTACAAGTATTTTCACTTAAAAACCTAATTTAAAATTTAAAAGACTAAATTCATCATAACAATATTATGTCTATCACGAAACAAAAGAACCATTATTCTTTCCTTGTACTAGGGATTCATTAGGGCATTCTATTTTATTCCAATTTGGGTTCAAAGGATCTAGTAATTACAGTGAGGCTAAAAAAACTCAAAGGATCCTATCCTGGGCTTGCTTTATATATTTGGGCCCTTAGTTATATTTAGTCTCATATTAATTGGTGGGTGGGATTTGAGGTTACTCAAATAAGACATTAATAATAATAATATATAATTATTTTATTAGGCGGTAGAATTTTTTAAATTTACAAGTGAGATTAACAAATCGTAATGTATGTTATTTATTTATTATTGAATATCAATTAAAGACACGTATTAACTTTTTAATCCTGCTTGTGAAGTTAAAATTCTTTTATCATCAGTGTATCAAATAAATATTCATTTTAATTATTTTGTTACATTTTAAAAACAAAAGGATAAATCTGAAAACTATACGTGAATTTTAATTTTATGTAATTTTACACATGAAATTTTTATTTGATTAAATTTTCACAGATTATTAACACAATTATTGATATAACATCATTTTATGTTTATATACTACATACATAATTAATTATATTGATCCAATATAAAAATAAATTGATGTATTTATTTTTTAAAACTTGTATGACTGATCAAAATTAAAGTTCCATGTATATATTTGAACCACAATCAAAATTTCACATGTATAATTGCACTAAATTAAAATTTATGTATATAATTAAACATTAAAATAAAGTTAATGTATAATTTTAAGATTTATCTGAAAAATGACATTATCCTAAACCCGATTCTGTAATTTTTTCTGTAATGACGAAATATGGGATAATAATCTACAATTTATTTACTTATAATTAAGCATAAAACACATTTTTATTGATAAATAATTAATATTTATAATATAAATTAAATGTGGTATTGGAAATAAAAATACTCTCTATTAAAATTATATTAAAAGAAAAACAAAATAATATTAATTAAAAATTAAGAGGAAACACCAAATTCAGTTTTGAAGTTGCTAAAGTGAACATTATTTTGAAAAAAAAAAACATTTTAACATAAAATGAACATATTTTTTAAGATCACAAAATGCTTATCAAACATGCTGATCTATTCCTTATGTGCATATCACCATGACATTTGAAGTGATTAAACGTGGCTTTAACTAATTCACTTGATTAAATTAATTACCACAATTATTCATTTAGTTTATCAAAAAGAAATTAATGATAAATATTTACCGAAATTATTCAGATTTTTGAATTTTAATTAACATTCAAAACGTTTTAATCGATATAATATTGATATTTTGAGAATTTATCTATACATAAGAAATTTTGATTATAGTTTCAATATATATATATATGAAAATTTGATTGTAATTCAACTATATACATTTAAAGTAGACATGTTCATGGGTTAGGTTATCCGTCCAAACCTGAAGGCTCGCTCAAAATTTGGAAAGGTTTGAGCAAAAATATTAGGTCTGAAAAATGAGTTTGGCCAAAAAAATTAGACCCGTTTAAAATATGGGCTGGACTTGGGCTTAAACATTCAAGGCCCGAGCCTAGCCCGACCTGTTTTAAGTTTATAATATTTTATATTATATTTTTTTTATATATTATGTAATTTAGAACACTTTAAAAAAAATAAACCTACACTAAAATAATATTAAGATGACTATATAACAAATTTCAATAAATAAAAATTATATAAAATTATTAAATATTAAAATAAAATAAAATAAAATAAATATTTTTAAAAAAATTAAAAATAATATGGCCGGCTTAAAATAGGCTTGTGCTAGTCTTTTGCAAATATGGGTAGGTTTGAACAAAATTTTAAATTCAAATTTTAGGCTGGACTAGGCTTGGACAAGCATAAAATATATTAATATCATATTTAAGTCCGGCCCATGAGCACCTCTAATTTAAAGAAATAAATATATCATTTTCTTTTCATATTAAATAACTATAGTTAGTTTATTCATGTATGCAATATGTAAACGTGCAATGGTGATATATCCGTAATTGTTTTAGTAACTAGTGAAGTTTGAATTATATCAAAATTTTATGTATAAAAATACACAAAATCGTAATTTATGTATAACATTGTACATTAGACCAAAATTCATATATAGTTTTAAGATTTATTCCTATTATGCTTACTGAATTCATAATAGTTTGCTTCCAAAATTGGTAGGATTGTACGAGCGTGTTGATGACAAATTTTGACATAAAATACTAATAATATCAACCACAAAATTAAAATTTTTATATCAAAAAAGTAAAATAATTTAATATTTTTTTAAAGCTTGGTTAATATTATGAAGTGAAAACAGTTAAGAAGTACAAACAAATTGGTCTCCTCCAATCAGCCATTAATAAGTAGCACAAGAAATGTGTTGGGATTTCACAATTGCCTTAATCCCTTCTCAAACTTTCACCATCCCACTTTAGCAGCTGAAACTGCGTGAACAACAAACAACTCAACCACATTAAAAACTCCCCCTTGCTATATCAATGACCCTCTACTTATTGTCAAGAATGATTTCTTAATTCACCTTTTTCTACTATACATGTTCTTTACACCTTTGGTTTAGGCTTTTATATAGTTATTTTTATATATATACGACAACAATATGACACTGATTTGTCTTTCAGATCAACTCTTTTGTCATGAAACCTTTGGTCTTGAAAATGAAACATTTTTTCAAAGACAACCATTTGCCTAATGTTTCCAACAACAATGAATCTAGAGATGATCACGAGATGGGTTCTAGTTCTATGTCAGCAAATGGTGATATTTTGATCCAAAACCCTTCTTTTCATTGCTTCTTACAAGGCAAAGATCTCAACCCCGCTCGCGCGGTAAGAACCGGTTTCGCTTCAGCTCTTTTTTTTCTTTTCGTATTCCAAGGGTTATTTACACAATAGTTGGAACATATGTTATTGCAGATTATAGCTGAGATGTTGGGGACATTTATTTTGATGTTTTGCATAAGTGGGATCATAGCAAGCACTAAGCTAACAGGTGGAGATGCATTGTTGGAGTATGCACTTACGGCAGGGTTAACAATTGTGGTACTTATTTTCTCTATAGGATCCATATCTGGTGCACATGTTAACCCTGCAGTCACTATAGCCATTGCAGCTTTTGGTTATTTTCCTTGGTCTAGGGTGATTTAACAATCCCTTTTGTTCTTTTAATTAATATTTCATTGATTTAGGTACTAAACATGAAATTTCTTCTTGTGTGTGTTAATAGGTACCACTTTACATATTGGCTCAAATTCTGGGTTCTGTATTGGCAACATTAATGGGAGAATTCGTTTATGGCATAAATTCAGATGTTATGGAAACAAAGCCAAGCCAAGGCTCTCAATCAGCCTTCATGGTGGAGCTCCTTGCCACTTTCATCGTCGTATTTGTTGTTGCAGCAGTGACTCAACAATCACAAACTGTAGGTGAACCTCCATATCAACTAATTATCTCATTCTTGGCATTTATACCATATTACCAACATTAATCAGAAAAAGAAAATGTTATAGTATGTGAAATAAAAGAAAAAAGAAGTCAAAATATGCTGATAAAATTTGAGATTTAGTTCATCCAGTTGTTGATATTATTAGTATTTTTCATTAAAATCTACCCATTATCAAGTATGCTTACTGAATTCATAATAATTTACTTATGATAAATTTTGAGTGAAAATATTAACAATTTCAATGATAAGTAGCATTTAAGTATAGAATGTAATAAGTAGCATATTTTGAGCAAAAAGATAAATACAAAATGGATCCATGACCCTGGATTTTTGCAGGTTGGTCAACTGTCCGGGTTGGTTATTGGAATGGCCATTCGGCTTGCGGTCCTAATTTCAGGGTACATATTTATTAATCATTTCTTTATATTGAGTCTTAAATAAATTAAGAGTCGAATTGAATCTTTAAATGGAAACAAATTCTTTTAATTTTACTTTTCTATTAAAAAAATTTAAACCCGAAACCTTCAACACTATATAATGGATCTTCCTTTTGTTTTTGTTTTGTTTTTTTTTCTAACGCAGGCCTGTTTCAGGAGGATCACTGAATCCAGCAAGGTCCTTAGGACCAGCAATTGTGTCAGGAAATTTCGACAACATATGGTTATATCTAACAGCCCCAGTATTAGGAGCAGTATTAGGAGCCCTGATGTATAAATTCCTGCGTCTCCAGGGCCAACCATGTCTTGCCACCTCCTCTCCCGACAGTGATATGCTCAGCCATTCCTTGGCATTTGGGAGGAGCTAAGTGATGAAAGGCTGTTGGTTATAAGCAATACAAATCTCATGGGTTTTGTTTGGTGGGTGAAAAGGAGGGCCATATAAAGCAGGATTGAACCATGGCACTTATGAGAATGATTGAGCTTCTCAATAGTTTTTTTTTTTTTTACAAACGTACATGTTATTATATTTGCATTGTTATCATTTATTTATTTCTTCAATATATGCTAGTTATATAAATTCAGTTTTAAATTCTTTCGAAATATAATTATTAATTACAAGTTAGTAATTGAATTAGTACTTAAATTAATTTATTATCCCGTATCATACACGGATTGATTATATATATATTAATTATTTTATATTAAATTTATTTTTTTAAAAGTTGTACTATTTGGTAAATAATATTAAATACTATATAAAATATTATATAATATATACTACTTAAATACAACATTTTAATACTGTAAAAAAATTTATAATTGAATTCAACACCAATTTTCAACTATTTTATTTTAAATCTAATATATTATTCTTTTTGACTTGTTTAATTTTTTTATTTGTGCATGTATCCATTAATTAGTATTATATATTTTTAATTAATCAGAATTTAAGGAAATTCTAAATCACTTAAAAACCTTAAAAGAATAAATATAACCATACATATTAAACATTATCTATATAAAAAATTAATTAAATGGTTGGAAATTATTTCCAAATATATTAGTGGTCCAATTTTGCAAAATTGTATTAAGTATGGAAATTATAACTTTTTAAAAATTTTACAGTATATTAAAGGAAAATCCATAGCCAATAAGATTGTAACAAATGTCACGTATTTAACTATTCTAGAACTCTATTCGTTTTTTTAGCTTGCAAACAGCTTTCCAACTCAGCCATGAGTATAATGATAAATTTAGTCCTTAATATTTATATGTATATTTTTTTTATTTTTTTGTATAAAATTTGATCATTAATCTTTCAAAAAGTGAAATTATTTTTTTAACGGAAATGTTAACTGAAATATTATTTTTTTAATAATATTAGCGTGACAATCCGTAAGACGGTCCACATGTATGTCATGTTTCCATGGCATTGTCTTATATGTAACTTCAAAAAATAATTTTAAAAAATTAACATGAAATACACGTAGATTGCCATGAGAGCTTTCATGTTTAATAATTTAACATTTTAGTTAGTACTTCAATTAAAAAATAATAATTTAATTCTTTTTTAAAGGGTTAATAATCAAATTCAACTTTTTTTTTTTTTAAGATTGAGGGTCAAATTTAACTCAAATAAAGAATAAAAGTCGAATTGACAAATAATGTAAATGTAAGGACTTAATTTCTCATTGCGTCTTTTTTTAGTAAAAACTTCAACGGCGTCGTTTTACGTATCTGTAAATTAAGAGAATTTTAACGGATTTAGCAAACGCAGAGAGGGAAAAGGAAAACTGGAAAAAGGAGCCAACTCTGACGCTGTTAGATCAGTTAAAGACTTTACAAATAACCCCAACTCAGTACTCATAAAACTCAGGTATTTTTCTCAGTGTTTTTTTAACTTAATCTCGAGACATTGGTGAAATTGGTCAATGCTGCTTCTTTATTTTTTTGGGTAAATAACTGGGTTTGGTTCGATTTGTTTTATTGATTAATAAAAACACTTTATTTCTAATGAAAATTTTGATTTTGAGCTTTGATCAAGTTTTTATGTGCTATATATGAATCTGGGTCTGGCAGGTGATTGTCTTACATCTTTTTATTTTTAAAGTTAGTTGCTTTAATAGATGAATAAAAGAGAAACAAATTGTGAAGAGAATGATGAAGAACAATGGATGGAGAATTGGGATAGGAGAATTGTTATGTAGTGTATTCTATCTATGTCTACCATGTGTACTGCACTAAACTACATATTGATGATGTGCCTGGGAAGTTTCCCAAAGGCAAGAAGAGAAATGCTAATTATATGTTGGAGAGATAGCTTAAGAAAATTAGCGATGCAATTAGAGATGTTGCCGAGTCGATCCGCTAGGGAAATGCTGTTATGGAGAGAGTGCAGGCACATGTTTATTCGTAAAGGGAAGTTCTCGATGAATTGGTGAACTTAGGAGTTGAGAAACACTTACTCTTTAGTGCTTATAGCTTCCTTGTTGAAGATCCCTCGAGGGTAAGAGCGTTCTCCGGTTTCCCGGTCGAGGAACATAAGGATTTTCTAATACAGATGATATATGGTCCTGAGGATTTTTGAAGGGTTTTTTTTAGTTACTGGTTTGAGATATTGATCGAAGGACTTTCGAGGTCTCTCCTGCTGTGCTTGTACAGTATTTAGATGAATAAATATCCTTTCTTCCATTGGATTCATTCAAATGATTTCATGTTTAATTAAGATTCTGTAAGTTACCATTTATGTTGTGCTTTGTGTAGATAATACTGCTCATGTTTAAGACTTATGCTCTTTGTTGATGTCGGAACTTATTATGGTACTTCTGGTGTGCCTTGAAAGTGAAAAAGTGACAGTTTTTGTATATGCAAATGATGTTCCTCGTAAGTACAAGTCGGTCCAGTCCGGTCCGGTTTTTAAATCATTTCAAACCAAGTAGGAAAGACTTGTGAGGGTGAGATCCCATTCCACACATGAACCTTATGGTTACTCATTTTCATCAAGTTGTCAATCACAGCATAAATTTTGGAGCCAGTTGATGCTTGGGTAACAAGTAACAACTTATACATTGCTAATACTGTTACTATTTGTTGAAGGTTCAAGGGTCATTTTTAACCAGAACTTAGAACATATTTTAATTTGTATTAATGGTGAATTACAGTGGAAAGAGGGTGACAACTTACAAGGCTCCAAATATAACTTACAGTTCTATGTGGGCTGTGAATTAATGTGAAAATAGGGTGATAAAACTCTAAACTTGCATAATATAATTATACTGTACACAGCTGGAAAATTTTAAAGAAAAATAGGTGAAAAAAAAAAGAAATTTTAGTTAACGAATTTGGAATTATAATATTTGTAATTTTCTTGAATATAAAAGAATTATTTGATTTTTAATGTTAAAAAATATTTGACAATTTCATAATTCGAAAAATTTCATTTTCATAAGTGATATGTATAAGTACCATGTAGCACGGGCAGCTTTGCAACTTTAATTAAGAAAATAAAAGGGTTAATATATTATTTAGTATTTAAATTTTGTTCTAATGTTTAATTAGGTACGGTGCCTAACTAGCTTGTTTTTTTCAATTAAGTACTTATAATTTTTTTACTAGAGTACATGTATCAAATATTCATTGTGTCAAATGATGCCTTTTTTGTATGGTACTAAATTAAAGGTTAAATCCAAACTCATGTACCATATTGGGACAAAAAAAACCTCAGGTACCAAATAAACATTAAAGGCAAAAGCAGGTACCAAATGTTATATTAACCCAAAAGAAAATCAACTTACAGAAACAAAAAGGGGAAAAAATGTTTTGTAGGGGTGACAGAACAGTGAAGACGCGTTAGAACCAAACGCCATCTGATGATCAGAGTCGAGTAGAAACCAAGCTAACATCACAAAAAGGCCATCTTTTTTCATTTCATTTCATTTCTTTTCCCTGTCCCCTATTTGTCACAAAACAGATACCATCCCTTCTCCAAGAACCTAAAATATGGCGGATGCAGCTCCACCCAGTAAATCAAGAGACCTCGATAAGCTGCTCCTCCGACCGGGAAACCTCGTTGGCCCAACCTTCGACCCTGGCGTTCAAGTATCATTCTTTCTTTCTCTTTTTTCTCTCTGTGCCATTTTTACGAACAGTTTATTTGCAATCTTTAAATTTTTGGGTGTTTTTCTATTAAGTTTTCATTTTCGAGGGTTTTGGGTGTTTTCAGTTACGGGATGATTTACAAGAATATGCGAGAGTTTTGGTGGTGGGAGCTGGAGGATTGGGATGTGAGCTGCTTAAGGATTTGGCTCTCTCGGGTTTTAAAAATCTTGAGGTCATCGACATGGATAGGATTGAAGTCACCAATCTCAACCGTCAATTCCTCTTCAGGTTTTTTGTTTTGGTGTTTAATTGTTGATTGAATTTACTGCCATGGTGAATTCTTTTGTTGTTATTAAATTGATTGTCTAACTACAACCGGAGAATAACTAGTTCTTATTGTTATAATTTTGGTCTTTCTAAATATATTTAAGCTCGGAAGTCTTTGGTTCAATCTTAGGGTAGGAGAGGATTTTTTATTATCTCATAGCAATATTCTGGTGATGTTTTTACATTTATCAAAATAAAAACTGAGCACAAAAAGATGCATGATTCTATTTTGAAATGATTAGAGATGTAATTGGTTATATATATTCATAGCAGCTAGTTTTTGCCATCTACCTGTGTCATTTGTTTGTTGGCTCTGCAGTTTGGGTGTCTACTTTGTGTCTGCTATTTAATCTGTATTTGGAACTGCAAAACTTGAAGTTTGTGTAATTTCGGGTGTTAATACTTGTAGGCTGGAAGATGTTGGTAAGCCGAAGGCTGAGGTTGCAGCAAAGCGTGTTATGGAAAGAGTTAGTGGCGTGAACATTGTGCCCCATTTTTGCCGAATTGAGGATAAAGACATTGAATTTTATAACGACTTCAATATCATTGCCCTCGGTCTTGATTCCATTGAGGCTCGGAGCTATATTAATGCTGTGGCTTGTAGTTTCCTTGGTGTGTGCTTTTAACCTATTACAAGCTGACTCTATCCACTTGAAATTTGCTTCTTATAGCTACTATATTTGGCCTATGTCATTTTAAAATCCTAATTTCTGCATTTTAGAATTCTTGGAATGTATCTTAAATTTAGGGATAGCAAATAAGTTCATCATCATGGTGCAATGATAGCATGAAAGGATAATAGCTTATACATAACCTTATGACATATGCTCCCTATGCTTGTATGATGAGATGTGAAAAGCATGAGAGCTAAGTACGGCAGCATGTTTCTCAACATGGTTGAGTTGTTTGAGATATTTTTAATGGCTTAATACTGGGTGTTGTTTAAGTGAATTTGATAATCTGTTGTAAAAAGATGACAAGAAGCTGTTGTCTGGTAATCAGAACATTTCTCTAATGCTTTATAGCCTCTGGGTTCTTCATCATGTAATAGTGATAGTACATAAGGGTAATATATCATACTTAGCCATAAGGCATATGCTCCCTATGCTTACATGATGAGATGTGAGAAGCATGAGGCCACAGAACTATGGCGTGTCTCAACATGTTTGAGTCTCTTGATACATTTTTAATCCGTTAATACCTGTTGTCGAAGGAGGAGTGAGTTTGATAATTTGAAGTTCTAAGATGATTAGAAGCAGGTGTCTGGTATGACCTATTTTTCTTTTTTTGTATCATGAATGCTAAATAGATATCTTTTTTATCATCTACATCTCTTTCCTTTAATGTACTGGACATTTATTTGTCATAATGACTGTCTCTGTTGAACTCAGCTAATCCTTTAATGTGCCTATTTGTTTTTCTGTTATTTAAGAGTATGATTCTGATGACAATCCACGTGAAGAAACAATGAAGCCTATGGTAGATGGTGGGACTGAAGGTTTCAAGGGTCATGCTAGGGTGATTGTGCCAGGGGTTACGCCATGCTTTGAGTGTACAATCTGGCTATTTCCGCCTCAAGTGAAGTTTCCTCTATGTACCTTAGCAGAAACCCCTAGAAATGCAGCTCATTGTATTGAATATGCTCACTTAATTAAATGGGATGAGGTAATAATTCATGTTGTTTCTGCTTTATTAAATAGATGACATATCAGTTGAATCTGATGTTTCATGACAGTTCTGTTCTTCCAACCTTACAGGTTCACAGTGGACAGGCTTTTGATCCAGATAATCCAGATCATATGAAGTGGGTCTATGATGAGGTTGATTATATGTATCTTTTTAGCATAGTTTCCCTTCAAATTGATTTTACTTTTTTGATTCATTCACTAATACATCTATTTATCTCAGGCTGTCAAGAGAGCTGAGCTTTTCGGCATTCCAGGAGTTACTTATTCTCTTACTCAGGTATTCTGGGATTTGTGATTTACATATTCTTGATCTCTGTATTGCTACTTCTGGTGTTATTAACTATTCCTGAAGAAAATTGCTTATATTTTAAGTTGTCCAATGTATCAATTTGGTTTCTTACGTTATCTTCTTTGCTACTTTTCGAGATCTCATACTCCTCAACTATGTATAAAGCAAATGGCATTCTCATGCCAGATTTAAAGTATTAATTTTAATCTGTTAAAGTATCAATCGTTACAATTTTGAGTGTCTTCTCTTTATTACTCACAGGGTGTTGTAAAAAACATCATACCAGCCATTGCTTCCACCAATGCAATTATATCTGCTGCATGTACTTTGGAAACCTTGAAGATTGCATCAGGATGCAGTAAAACTCTATCAAACTATCTTACGTACGTATAATTCTCTCACACTTTGGTGATTATATTATTGCAACTTGTATGTGGTGGCAACATTTGAAGACTTTGACGTATATTCCCATTCAGAAATGTTTATTTCATTAGTTATTTTCCGTCTATTGCACAGTCTTGGCTACTTTAGGGAGGGAGGATAGTCTCCCTGACACCATGCAAAAAAAAAAAAAAAAAAAAAAAAATTGATTTTTCTGTTGTGATAAATTAATCGTCACCTCACATTATACAAATGAAATTCATAAGCAAGCTCGATACTTGCAGTTGGATGAAAAATTATTGTTTTAATATCTTGTCTGGATTTTAGAACAATGATATCCACTGTCAAAACTGCTTTGTGTAGGTATAATGGTGTTGAAGGTCTTCATACAAAAGTGACTGAATTTGTGAAGGACAAGGACTGTCTCGTCTGTGGTCCGGGTGTCCTCATCGAGCTGGATACTGCAGTTACCCTAAAAAAGGTTTTTAGCTTTTTGAAATTAATGAAGCTGATTGCTTTGGTAAAAATTTTAGTATGTGACTTTCATTCATGTTCCCCGCTTTGTATGGAAACAGTTCATTGATATGCTAGAGGAGGATCCTAAGGTGCTGATGACAAAGGCCTCGATCACATATCACGGAAAGAATCTATACATGCAGGCTCCTCCTGTTTTGGAAGAGATGACCCGATCGAATCTAGAGTTACCCCTATATGATCTCATGGATAAAACCCCCAAAGACGTCCTCCATGCAACTGGTACGATCAACAAGGATGACAAAAAGTCGTCTGGTTTAAGAAAATTACGAGTTGTTTTCAAGGGAATAGATGGGGTTACAGATATGGATATGGCTGGTGGTGCATGATCCTCGCAATATAAAATCATACTGATACTGTTAGACAAAGTTTTCAATCATCTCTGCAGTATTTATGGAAGAATATATGTTGAGATCCAGTTACTATTACATTTTGAACTTTAAGATGCCAATTGCTTTCAATGGTATAACTTGAAGGTTCAAGTCTTCATCTAATTTCAGTTTGCCTCCCTCTTCTCTGATGATGATGATTACTACTACTATTATGAAGTTAAAAATGGACGAACATAATTTTGAAATGAATAATTTAATTAGCGGACTATAAGAGGAGCTAAATTGGTGGGTCATGAGAAATATCACAAATCGGGTATATTAAAAGTAAGATTGTATTTTATCTTTTTTACTAAAAAATTGAGTGAATCAATTTCTGTGTTAGGTTAAAAGGAAAGTTGATTTTTTTATTTGTTAGAAATTTCATTTATATTGTTAAAAACTAATATGACTAACGAAATAATTAGATCACGTGTGCCTCATATTTTTTAATAAAATGAATATTTTTTTTTTCAAATAGAGACAAAATATAATTAGACTTTGAATACAAGAATTTTTATGATAATTTTACCGGGAATACTTTCGTAACAAAATAGTCTATAATCTATACTTTCTATGCTCACAATTAAGATACTTTCATATTCATTTACTTAGCTCTTGATACAAGCCTTATCAGGTAATTTTTTAATTTTATTTTAGTTGAAATAAATTTTTTTTCTCTTCCACGGAATAATTCAACTTCCCTTTTTTATGTCTTGACATTAGGTCAAAAGATTGTTTGTACGATAGTTGGATGGATAATGGCTCCCCGATTATTCTTTTAGGGACTGCTGCCTGGAAATGATTCCTTCTTTAAAAGCAAAGAACAAAGATAGGAATGCAATATATACCATATTCCTTACCCCCAAGATAAGAGACAGAAAAGTAACAACAATTTTCCAATTCAAATAAAAAAGGCTGAATGTCAAGCTTGTGTTGAATGTAAAATAAATCAAAATGCAAACAGCACAAAATAAAACGCTTTTCCTAAAGAGTTGTTTATGACAACATGAAATATTGTGAGGAAACAAAAGGAGGGTTATATTTATATGGCATGCCATCCAAATTGCAACTTCTTTGGCACAAATAAAGAAATAAGCAATGCAGGACGCAGAGACAACACGCAACCGAACATCACTTGCATTGAACCCTTCCCATTGTGAAAATGTTAAGCTGTCACCACCAATCGGCGGATGCTTATGCCATATGCGTCAGTGATCCCTCTGAAAACACAACAATATCATGATTATAAGTACTTCGCATAATCTCAAATCCATTTCCATGATTCATTTTGCATATATATATATATATATCATCAATTCATACAGTCCCATCAACCCTAGACCTATACAAGGACTAGACTATCTGTCCATGCCATTCCATTGTCAAAAAGGTTTGGACGAAAATATCGAGTTCAAGAATGTATTAGAACAATAAATAACACCCATTACAAAACAAGCTAGGCATTGGGCATGGCATACTATTATAAATTTTCAAGAGATTATTTTGATAGATTTAAGAACAAATTATACTATTTAAAAGGGATCAATTTAGGCAAAACAATTTGCCCCAAACTATTGACGGGTCTAATCCCCCTCCTGTTTTTTTTTTTTTTTTTTTAAACTATGGGCATATTCAATACATGTAACAGCTTCCAAAAGCTACTGTTCTTTGACAAGTTAAAGAATTCTCCAATGTTTCTAAAGGAATATCGGAAGGTTATGTTTTTGGATGCTAGATCAGATTATTAACTATTAGAAGCAATGAGTTGATATAATTTACATTCAGAGAAAAGTTCAAGATACCTGCGGGTGAGAAGCTTCTAGTTCGTCAGGCATGATACGAGAAGGATAAGATGGGGCCTCTGAATTTAAGCCACGTACAAATTCTACGTTGTTAGTAAGATTCTGAGCAATAACATTATCTTGCACACCCTTTCCCTTAAATAAAATATTTGAGGTACTGCCTGTGCCACCAGAAGCAGGTACAGAGGCTCCAGATCTTTTTGATGAAATATCTAGGCGCTCAATCATTTTTGCAACCCCAGCAGTCATCTCACGCTGCACTCCCTTGCTGAGCTCCTTAACAGAGTTATTACGAGCAAGAAGCTTCTCTTTGAGACCTTTGGTACCTTTGGAAATTGTTTCCTTGTATCTGTTGCAATACATCCATGCCTTAAGCAAGAAGTAGATCAGTCTAAAAATCCTGAACGGAAACATAAATACCTGGCCGAAGCAGTGGACCATTTAGATTTTATAGACTCTGAGAAAGAGACTGTTTCAGATGAGCTTGTTCGATGTGGAGTATCCAGTTGTGGCTGACTGAAAAAATCAGAATAATTCAAGATGTCAACCATTACATAAAAAGTACTATAAGAATAAGAATTACCGATAAAAACAGAAAACTTCAGAGAAATACAATTTATAGGTGCACAAAAGTATACCATACGAGTATGATTATAGTTGTAATAAAATTTTGATAGGCAACAACTAAAGCCATGTCAGAAGATCTCTAGTGAATGCAAAATATACACTAAACACATTCTTTGATGGAAGCAAATTTTAAGGATGATCTTCCAATAGAAGATGTTACAAAAAGCAAGTTTCTAACAAGTTAGGGCAGTTATGTAAATAAGAACCTCGGTTTAACAGCTTTATCTCCACTTGCAGTAGAACTAGAGACCATATTAACAGACGGGGTGACAGTTGACAGAGGGCTAATATTAACTGATGGTATGCCTGAAGCCAGTGAATCACACTGGGGTAACCCATGACTCAAGTTTTGGCATTCATCTGGTGAATTTGGATATATGTGCAGTGTGCCTGGCATGTTTTCAGGAGAGGTAGAAAAGAGAACTCGAGAAGGGCCAAGTCCAGAAGATCTTTGTCTTTCCCTTCTACGAATATAACGAGCTCTGCTCGCAGCAAGTGCTAGATGCTGCAAAATGCGTTCATCAAAGTCTGAATCATCTGAATGAAATGTATCCTGAGACCACAAGCACATTTCATCAATAAAAAAAAAAAATCCTAATTGAGCAGAATACTAAGCGTAAATACAGACAAGAAACTTCAAAAGAACCAAATAAATCACCTCCTCAACACCAATACTGTCATGGAAATTATGCAAATCTGTGGCCACAGCAGATGTGTTCCTTGACCTGCAGTGCCTTTCAATTCTGACAGCATCTAGAAGCTCTTGGCTGCAAAGGTGAATGATATATAACCAAACTCACTGATTAGCTGGATGGTTTCTGCTTATCAGCACCAGACTAAAAAGGATGCATGTATGAACAGAATCAGAGAAGAGGGAGGGAAATAAACATGTTATACACCTGGCAGGGTCTTTCAGGACAAATGACTGCCAACATATTGGACACTCTTTGCTTCTTTGTGACCTAGTGGAAAAACAAATTCAATTAGGACTGATATCATTAAAGAACACAAATCTATAACCTCATTGCATCCCAAAGAAAAACTATGTAAGATACTCTGTTCCCTAGGAACAAGAGTAAGTTAAAAGTTAGAAAGATACCCACCATTCAAGAATGCACTGAAGGTGATATTCGTGTCTGCAACTAGTAACCTAAAACAAGAAAAAAAAAGTTCAGAAGCTTGACCCTTCAAACAACCAACTAGAGGCTGCAAAAGAACAAGATAGAAGGCATATATTATAGGTCTATAACAAGAAATGAGTAAAATTCAACATAATGCAACAGCAGGGAATACATTATGAAAGCAAGTAGCAATACTATTACCTTGTTGGCATTTATATTTACAATAGTAGAATTAATAGAAAAGCATTCCTCCTTAAAAATAGGAGTGATTAATTAATGATATAAAAAAACTACTGAAATCCAGTCAACCCGAACTGGATCAGTTAAATTCATCTATATTCTATGTGTGTTTTCAAGCAAATTATCTACCGAAGTGAGAAAACACATAAAGAATCCACGCATCAAGCCATCAAAACATCATATTCACAAGACGAATGTCCTTCAACAGCACTAAACAGATTGCTAAAATCATATACCAAGCCTCCGGACTAGCGCAAAATTAAGAGTAGACTTCAGAGCACATTGAGCTAATAATAAATTGAATCAAACAGTCAATAAGTCAGTGATCAGCCATCACTATTTATCTTAAAACTTAGAGAGTAATAAACTGATCACAAAAATCATACAGTAAAATAATCAATTAACAATCGCAATGTTAAACGCACGCCATAAATCATAACGTTTCACAAAATTCTCTACTTATATGGTCAATTTATGTTGATCATTCTGTTTTTCAACCAGATAGTGTTTTAAGTACAAGAAAAGAATTTATCACTATGCACTGATTCCAATGCCAATTAAACAGTGACACAAAATCTCAAAGAACTAAAGTCAACCTAAACTGTGATCTACCTACTCGATCATCACTAAAAATAAAAAAACAAAGTTCAAGGAACAGCTGAATCAATTTTTTTTCGAAGGCATTAAAAGAGGATAAAAGAGTAATGATTCATACAGTGGTAGGGTCTTGTACAGTGAAAGGCTCGAGACATATACAGCAGCCGTCTTCGACACCGTCGTCGAGTACTCCTCCGATAGAAGACGCCGGCGACGAACATGAAGCTGCCGTTAACGCAACCGGCTTCTCGAACAAAGAACAAGCAGCAGCAGCAGCAGAAGGTGAAGGAAAGGAATTGAAATCAGCCATTAAAAGCAAACGTGTTTAGCAGAGCAAAGAAGAGAAAAGGAGTTGTGAAGAAGAAAGCAACCCTAAAAAAAAAAAAAAGAAGCAGTGTTTGGGTTTGAAAAGAAAGTAAAAAAATACGGAAAGAATATTTAAAAAAAAATTAATTATGAGAATAAAAAAAATAAAAGAACTGAAAAAGAGGCAAAAGGCAGAAAACCCAGGCGAGGGAAAAAGATAATCCGATTCAGACGGTTTGCTTTTGATAGAATCAATAAATAATTTATTATCTCAAAAAAAAAAAAAAAAATCAAATCAATAATTTAATTGTGGTTTATTATAAAATTATAAAAAGCAATAAAGTAGTGAGAAAACAAGAGATAAATATATATTTTTATTTAAAATAAGTATTTTTACTTATAGGAAGTTTAAATAGTATAGAATTTTAATTCTAAGAATTTCTCTCTTAAAATAAATCTTATTTTAATAGAAATTTTATCCTAATTATTATATGAATTTTTTTAGATTTAAAGTTAAAATTTAATTGAAATTCTTAGAAGGAAAATATAGTAAATACGGTTTGGTTATTAAGATTTGTAAATGTAAATATTAATTTTTTTCATTAAATGATATATTTGGTTGAAATACATCTCTCCCGTCTCTTTAAATTCCAAGTTGATTTTTTTAAAAGAAAGTAATTTAATTTTTATTAATTTTGAGTATAAAAAATTAATTACGATAATTAATGTTTTCATCAATTGAAATTAATTCTGATTGATATTCTACCAATTTGATATTAATTAACATTATCTGAAAAATGTATGAAAATTTTAAATATAATTTTTTTTCAAAAAGAGTATATAAAAAATTTTAGCTTCAAATATATATATAAATAGATAAAATACGTAAATTTCGAAGGTTAAGTTTTTTATTATGCCAATCTAAATCTTTAGTTTTTAAAAAAATTAATTTACTCAATATTAAAATTGAAAGGGAGAGAGAGAAGTGATCTTTTTACCTATATATTTAGTCATATTTTTATTCTATTTCATAAATTTAATGTTAATATTTAAATATTTTGACTTGTTATCAATTTTATTTGTTTTCAGTTAAATATATAGAGAGATTTGCAAGGAATAATTGAAATTCTTAAGTAAAAATAGGGTAGTGGTTTTTTTTTAATAATCTTATTATAGATTTTGATCATATCTGTTTTTTTTTAATATAATGTTTAAAACTAATTATAGTCTATTCTCAATCTATAAATAGGAGGATAATGCGTTTCGGTGCATTCAAACCCATATCCTCATTCATTGGCAACAATACCCATAATAATTGAGCTAAAACTCAATCGGCAAAGTAGATTGGTGATTAGTATATACAGATTTGTGAATGAAAATATTTCTTTTTCATTAAAGGATATATAATTTTTCCTGATGTCAACTCATTCTTTATTTTATTTCATAAATTCAATGCTAATATTTAAATATTTTTATTTGCTATCAATTTCACTTGTATGCTCCACCTGAGAGGCCTATAAGGGGCTTATTATTGCTGGCATTCAAAGAACTAGGATTAAATTGAAATTTAACAGAATAGAATTTTTGAACTAAACAAAAAGGTTACTTTTAAAACAAGGAATAAATGAGATGAGGCCTAGGCCCAATGAGTAATATGACAAATTAAACTCTCTGATGAAATTGTAAATCTCTTCTGGAGGGATGGGCTGCATTAATACTAAAACTTTTCAACCAACATACAAACATTTCATACTTTTTAATTTATTTCTAGATTGATCCAATTCTAATCAACAAAAATGGATGATGAATCATTTCATTTATATAACAAAGCCATCTTTAATTATCGAGTTTTTCAATATCACACTGATTCCTGATCGTATATAGAACCCTTCTGATGATCTATCAGCCTCTTGTACACCCTGCCAATATTATTTAAGTGGATTAAACAAAAAGCAAAACCAATTATATAGTTATATATGGATTAATTATACCCTACTTCTCTAGATTATGGACCAAACTTTAAATTCCATCCTTGAACTCAAATCATTCCAGTTGAACCCCTAAATTAAAGCATGATAGGAATGATAGTGTAGTTTATGGATTCAATTGAAAACTTGACCCATAATTTGAGGACATAAGATGCAATTAACCCGTGTGTGTGGCTGAAGAATCAAACCTCGGAGTTGGCAATGACTACATTCTTCCCTATTCTGGCATTTTTATCAATGATACAATCCCTGCATGAAACGTAGTTAAAGATGATATTAGTATTATGACAGGCTACAATGGAAGACGTATAAGGTTTTTTAATTTTAAAATTACTTTATTTTAGTGTTTTCTCCTATTCCAATGGGAACCCCTTCCTCGGATAAAAGACCTGCTCTCTCTGCATCGGTTTCATAAAAATCTGCCCCAAGCATCACTGTATCCTGCATTTATATAACACCATTAGGAAATCGCAATATGCTCTCACAAGATTATGTGATGGAAGAACCAACCTTTAGGTGAACGCCAGCGTTGATTCGGGATCTAATACCAACAACGCTGTGTTCTATAAAGCAATTATTTAAGAAACTCCCATGGGATATGATTGAATCAACAACTTTGCAATTGTCGATTTTTGATGGGGGTAGGTTTCTCCTTGATGTAAATATTGGCTTTGCGGCATCATAGAAACTAAACCTTGGTGGCTACCATGGTGAAAAAACATGTTAAAGACGATACAAAATGTTTTTTTCTTTTCACAACCAAGAACCAAGTTTTTTCGTGGCACATACATGCTCAGTGAGGGCAAGGTTTGCTTCAAAGAAAGACCTGATAGTTCCTATATCCTCCCAATAATCATTGAAGAGATAAGCCTGTTAAAAATTTTCAACATTAGACACTGTGAATTTGTTAAGCTAAAATCGTTGGTGATTTTTAAGTACCTTAATGAAGAACTCTTTAGCTGAGGCAGGGATTATTTCTGATCCAAAGTCATTTGCAGTTGGAAAACGCCATCTGAATTAAAACAAACCATTCAACACAGAAAAGTAGCGTGCCTAATCGATAACTTGGAGAGCTCTTTCGTACCTCAAAAGATTTAAAAGGATCTCCTTCTTGAAAACATATACTCCCATAGAGGCAATATATGGTTTCTTTTCGGCCTCTTCTTTTGAAAGTCCTAGAACTGTGGTATCTACTGCCTAAAGTATATGTACTGATATTAGCAAAGCTAATAGCCAATTGGAAGGCAAGGTGCATTATAAGTTGACATAGGTGACTACCATTGCTTTCAATTCTGCTCCCTTGGGCTTTTCGCTGAACGAAAGAATCCTTCCCTTATTGTCTATCTTCATTAGACCGAAGTCCGAGGCACGCCTGTGATAATTCTAGTTATGAAATATCTGAAAGATTACAACAACTTTGAGAAATTAAAATTGATGGTGTTACCTATCATCTATTGGAAGGCTAGAAATGGTAATGTCTGCACCGCTCTGCCTATGGTTCTGCAAACAACAAGGACGAATCTAAGCATCTCATCATATTCTGAAAATTAATGTCATCAATATATATATATATATGAAGCGCAACCACATAGCTGAAGCTTCCGAGATTACATAACAATCCTCAAAAACAACATTGTTAAAGCAGGTGAGAAACAAGTAAACCACATATTTCAGCATGATAATCAAGTTATTTAACTGTTCCATTTAGATATTTGAGTGCCCCACGTAAACTTGAACTCGGTGCCATGTAGTATTGGGAGTACCTCTTAGGTTCCAAATATCTTGTACGTTTTTAGGTTCCACATTTGCAGCTGAATCTATCGGCGGTATATTTAAACCGATGAAAAGTAAATAGTGTCTTTGTTTAACACATCAACATTTTATGCATTTAACTAATGTAGCCTCATAATTTAAATGAAAATTATAATTTATGGTAATAAATATTATAAATAAATTTTTTAAGTATTAACCGGTATTAAAACTATACAAAATTTTTCAGCGCCGTCCATAAATTTATGATAATATTAAAAATAAAAAAAATTACAAAGGATTAAATAATAAGGAACATTGAAAAATAAAGTAATACATTTTTTTAAAACTGATAATACATAATTTTTAAATTTTAAAAATGTAACGCATACTTTTAAACATGAAATAAATTTAAATATTAAAAAATAAAAAGTTTAAAAATAATGATTTTTTCAATTTTAATTTTGAATATTTGAAAAACAATAACTAAATAATTTTAAAAAAGATTGAATTTTTTTAATAAAATTAATATATAACTTAATATATTTAAAAAATTATGCGTTTTTAACCTATACAATTATTATTTATCTTTTGATTTTTTAATATATTCACATATTTAGTAAATAAATATACTTAAATTAAATTAATACACATAATGTACAAGTAAGACAACTAATTTAAGTATATAACTCAATTGCAACTGTGTAGATATTATGGTGCGCTGTTACCTGAACAAAATCCATATAGTCCATTCGATATAAGTGGTCCCCCGATAAAATCAGCACGTCTTCGATTTCCTTACTTCTTGCATCCTACAATATAACAGTACAATGAAACTATCAAAGACTTGTGTTCTGTTTCGCACATTTAGCAAGATGACCACGAATGACTGTCTGTCTGTCTGTCTGTCTACCTCGAACAGCCAGTGAAATTGTCGAACTGCGTCTGCAGTCCCTTGGAACCATCTCTTACCGGCCTCTCCTGGAGTTTGTGTGGCTGCCAGTATCTACCATAACCCAACATAATCTTAAAATATCAGAACCAGTTGCCTGCAAAGCCAGAAACCAAAGTGAAACTAAAATTCTCTGACCTCGACGTATCCATCTCCGAAGTTAACCCCATTGCCGAAGTTGTAAGCACGAGAGATATGCCGGTTAAGCGAAGCCGAGTTAAACTGGGTGAGAATGTACACTTTGTTGATCCCACTGTTAATACAGTTGCTCATTGGAACGTCAATCAACCTGTATGCACCTCCAATTGGAACCTACAAAAACAAATTTTGTATTAGACACGTATACACATATATGATTAGGAAGGTAATCAAAATTTACCGCCGGCTTTGCACGTCGCTTAGTGAGCGGGAAAAGGCGAGTACCGGCTCCTCCTCCTAGAATAATAGCCACAACTGTCCTTGGGTCCCTTTTCTCCATCTCTAGATCCCTTAGCTGCATTATAACCCTCACTAATTAATGGTAGATTAACATGAAAGCAAAAAAATTAATGTTAAATTCATCTTACCTTAGACTCCCCGGCTATATTAGTAGTAAGTGACATGCAAATATTTGACTTCACATTCTTATTACAAAGTCTTTGATATTTTGGGGTCATGTTAACCTTCTTCCCCATCAACTCTCCATTCGAAAACTTGGCAAGCCTACTACATCTCCTCCTAGCCAATGCCAAGGTGGTACCTAGCTGGCCGGTGGCTGAGAGTGATAACCGGCCATCGGCTGACACCGTCATTTTTGTAATGGAAAAAGAAAATCAAGTAAAAAATTGGGAATGAAATTAGTGAAGAATATAATAGTGACAGTATATGTTTAGGACTATGGAGGGGGTGGGCAGGGAGAGGGAAGAGAGTTGCTTTCATGGAGTGCATAATATTTGAAAGAATGGGCCACGTTATCTATAAAGAATTACATCCACCAATTTCTGATGTTTGTTTGTATGGATTGTAGCCCCTCTAGATTAGATATCTATTGACCAGAAAGTCCCTCAAATTTTTAGTAGTTTTATGTTTTAATACTTTCGGTACGAATCAAAGAATATTCTACCATTGCCCGCCTCATGATTTTTGTTTCCCTTTTCTCTTTTAATGGTAACTATGGCGTTGTGTTAATGGCCCAAATTATAAGCTGGGTTTCAATTGAGAAAACCCAATGGATAGTGTAGCTTAGTTTGGTTCTACAAATTTCAGATTTTGAGTTTACCCTGCCTTGCCATTTGACTAAGGTTTTCTTTAATGTGTTTATGCTATCTGGCATCATATTTGTATAGAAAGCATTATGAATATATATATAATATTTCACATTTATAATATATTATTTTTGTAGATTGTCTTGTATTATCAAAACATTTGTTCTTTAGATTTTGATAGGTTTGTATATATATAGTGTTATATTGCATCATGTTTTATATAATTAGCCTTCCTGATTCAATATAAAGAATGATTTGTATTTATGTTGAAATTGTGTTAAGTCTTAAGTTATAATATATTTAGTATAATTTTTTGTAGTAATTCAATTATATATATATATATATATATATATATATATATATGTTTGTATATTGTGTTTGCATTATTTTCTTTGTGTAATGTATTACAAAATTTATATAATTTTTTACACGTTGATGTTTTATGTTACATAGGTTTATTTGTGTTTGTGTAGTGTATTTATTTATTTTTTTCAAAATGTGATGTTTTTTAATCTTTCATGTCTAAATTAACTCCACGATTTGCATAATTTATTCTAATAATTCAAATTTAATTTAATTTATCTATTTTTTTATTGATAACTAACTCATAAATTATGTAAACATATTAGAAAATAATTATTAAATTTATATTAAATAATAATCGAGGGAAGCTTTAGTACTCATCAGCAAACCTTGGTGGAGAACTCGGCCTAATTGTAGAAGTGTAACAAGCTGGTGGAGGGGATGGGCAAACAATAAGAAAATGGGTAAAAGTATTATGAAAATTTCTGTATTAAAATTTATATTATATTTTATTTTTTAACTTAAAAATAAGTAGATTAGTCCATATACATTAAATTAAAGAATAAAATGATCATTTTTATTAAAAATTTCATCCATTTCTACTATTAAAAAATGGCATGGTTGACAGAATAATTAGACAATTACACATGGCATATTTCAATACAGATGTACTCGGGCTAATTTTTAACAATAGAAATGGATGGAGTTTTTAATGGACGGAACAATTTGTTTTTTGATCTAATATATAGAGATTAATTTACTCATTTGTTGAGTAAAAGAAACAAAATGCAACTGACTCCTAATACAATAACATTCGTGATACTTTTACCCAACAAAGATATATGCAATATTTCATGTCACGTTTTTCATTACAGAAACAAAATTATTTTAGATATGTGTAAGAAATAAAAAATTAAAAATAAATAAGATATGTGATGAATTTTTAATTCTATTTATGTAATTAAAAACTCTAATATCAATATGGAAAAAGTAATTCAATATATATACCTCTTTTCTTTTTCTTTTTCTTTTTTTTTTCCAGAAATATACCTCTATTTGACCTCAATAAAATCTTATATCCACATTCGTAATAAAAATAAGTTAATCTTTTAGTTACGGAAGGTTTATAAAATTTTAAGTAAACAAATAATAAAATTATAATTTAGCTCTTTTTATTTAATTTTTTTAAATTATAAAAAAATATGTGAATATAATTGTAAAATTATATTTTAGTTCCCATAAATATAACTCAAGCCTTTTTAAAAAATATATATATATATATTAAATTTAGCTCAAGTTGAATTTATGGAGTCAAATGAGTAGCCTCAACTCTTTAATTGACATATTATTGCAAAGATCGATGAACCAAAAAGGTTCAATTGCTTAAACATGCTATTTATCCAAATAAATGTGAACTAATTATTTTGGCACCACAAAAATGATTTTCATGTCTAAAAAGTGAGTGAGATTCACGTCATTTTTTAGCACGCACATAAATATTTGTATACATACATGCATGCATGCACAGTTTCCCGACAAATGATTTGTTTATAATTAGTTGGAATTGTCACATCAATTATTCACAAATTAAGTAAATATTATATTAATATTTTTTGTTAAATAAAATTTTTATTATTTAAAGATAATGTTATCGAGAAAGGTACTCACAAATCTCACATGTGAATCAAAAGATTTTATAATTATCCCATTCTTAAATACTAAAATGTCAATTTAATTAACCTTTATTTGTATTTTTTTTTTTTTTACCATTTGATATGATCTAAAAGTGTTTATGGATTATTACCAAATAATTGTGAGTATGTTGACACAACTTAAAATATTGGAATTTTACAGTCATGTGAAACTGTTCATGGGTTTATTAACATATAATTTTGAGCAAGTTCATGGGTTTATTCTTATTGACTAACTTCTGTCAGAAATCAAAATTCACAAAATATAAGTTTATTAACATATAAATGTGTATTTTTCCAAAAAAAAAAAAATTTTGAAACAATAAATAAGTTTAATTAGGATAAGAAAGAAATTGAACTTAGAATTTTCTTTTTGGCCAACAAAATTGGACTTGAATTTAATTGAATAACTAGGTTGGGTTATAGCCTCCACCGCATGGTAATGCATTGAACTGTTTCCAAGTCACTGTCTTTGATTAAAAAAATTTATTCCATTACTATTTTCTTACTAAATCTATATTAATGACAGTTAAATAGGTCAAGTATAGGCAAAAGAAAAAGTTATTTCCAAAGCATGCAAGGTATTTATTTTGATTTTTAAGTCTAATATTTTTTATATAATATTTATTTTATTTATAAATTTTCTAAGTCCTTAAATTCGAATAAACGCGCTTAAACTCACATTATTTTTTATTTTATTATAATATTAATATTAATTAAATTAGAATTTAATCAATTTAAGTCTAATAGATAAATTTTCATACTTAAAATAGATCTACCAAATAATTACGATAGTAACATTATTTTTCTTGCTTTTTCTCTCTTTTTTAAGAAAAAAATATTAATATAAATGAAAGATGCATGATTTATTCATTAGTACGGCGGCTATGATATTATCCATATGTGTGAGGAAAGAGCGAGTCAATTTTAATTATCACTTTGAGAGCAAGGCTTCATTAATTATTAAATGAGTATGGATGTGATATATTTTAGTGGTGATGGCGTCTAGTGGAGTATGATGGGTTAGCTTTGCCCATCACTGTGGTGGATACTTTTGTTGGTGACGCCACAACCGTGTTGACCCACATTTTAACCTTTCTTTCTTCATCATTTGCGTTTTAAGACGCATCTTTTTGGTAAATGTATGGTGATGTTTTTTTTTGAATTAAGAGTAAAATTGTATTTTATTTTTATTATATAAAAAATGAGTAAATTTATCATTGTATATTAAATTAAAAAATAAATTAATATTTTTTGTTAAAAATTTTATTTAATTTTATTGTTAAAAACTGACGTGATTAATAAAATAGCTATAGTTACACATGGTGTACCACATATACCTAATTCTAACGTGTAATGACTATTTTTAACCATAGAAATGGATGGTTTTTTTTTTTAAAGGGTCAGTTTGTTATTTAATTTAATATACAGTAACTAATTTGTCCTTCTTCTTTTTTAAATGAATAAAATGAAATTTAACTCCTAATACAATAGTTTCCATGATATGTTTACTATATCCTTTCCTATTAACGCAATTGCCCTTTGGTCAGAAAGGGAAATTTTCTTTTAAGCCCTCCCAAAATTAAAACAATCAATTTAAGCTTCTTTTTTTTTAACTTACCCTCTAAAGAATAATAATTTATAGTTTAAACTTTTTTAACACGAAACTTTTAACTATGACCCTAAAAATGTTATATTTTATCTCAATTGTCGTTAAATAAAATTTTTTATTTCGCTCCAGAATTACGTAGACAAATACAAAAATTTAAAAATAAATTAATAAAATAAAGAAAAAATGTACAATAACATTCACAAATCCACAAGAGAAATCGATTCCCATAAAATAAATTACAAAAAATACATCGATTGAATTGTCAATTTGCAGAAAGCACATGCATAAAAAGGAAATAAAAAACACATTTTTTGATAAAGGAGTGAGACAAACTCCCCCAACCCACATATTCATTTTTTTTTCTTATATATAAACCCTAAAGTGTTGAATGACAATTGAATTGGCTTTTCAATGTGGGAAAGATAGTGGCAACTTCCTTTTGTGTGTGGATATGCCCAAATGGAAGTGAACTCCTTAACAATTAAGATTGCTCCAATTATAAATGCAAAAAGAAATAATTCAAATTTTTATGTAATTATTCTATGATTGTTGAATTTACCTAATATTTGACAAGTGACATGTCTTTATTGGTTAATGCTGTTTGTTATGGATGAGATCAAGATTGATTTGTAGGATTGCATTGTGCAAAAAAAAAAAAATCAATTACTTGGTGAAAAAGGAAATAAGAAAAATTTCCATTTCTAAAAAGAAAAAAAAAAAAAGAGAGAAGAAAATCCGTTTGATGTAGTTGTTATATCTTTTTATGGATCACTTTTCATCTTATAACAACTATTTGGAACTTAGTTTAGTGTCCCATAATGTAATGTTGAAAAAGTAAAGAGGGATATATGCAAATTTTCAATTTTTTTTCCTTTTTCAGAGATAAAAATTAACTTTAATCTATATATAAAAAAATTTAAGTTATGTAATATGGAAAAGGCATAATGATATTTTCGGCCCTCCAACTTTAAGAAAAAAAAGTTATTTTATTTATTTATTTAATTTTTCGTCTATTTTAATTTTTAAATTTATAATTTTTGTCAAACCATCCCAAAATAAATGGAGAAATTAATGTTTTTTAACTTTGTTGACGCATGTGCATTACCATGTAGATAATATGTCAACATTTAATTATTTTTTAAAATTTTAAAAAATACTTTATATAATTTTCATATTTCTTAATAATTTTAATGAATTTTAACTTTTTTAAAAATGATTTTTATAATTTTTTAAATTTTAAAAAATTAATTAAATATTGATGTATCATCCACATATAATAAAATTAAAAAATTTAAATTTTTCAACTATTTTGGGATTATTTGTAAAAAAACAAATTTAAAAAGAAAAATAAAAAAAGAAAAATTAAATATAAAATAAAAATAAAAATTTTTCTCTAAAGTTGAGGGATTAAAAAGTCTTTACAACTACGGAAAGTACATCAAATTGATTTCAACTTTTCACATTAATGTTTGCTACTTTCAACTGCAAACTCTGCAAGAAAATAGAAAGGCCTATCTCATTACCTATAGAAATTAGATTAGTTCAATTAATAAAACTATTTTTATTATTTTTATTTTTATTTAAATTTGGTTATTTAATTAATGGCCAAGGCGTCCCCAAGTTGAGGGAACTCTGACCACTTTCAAGTGAGGAGATTTGAACTTGAGCGGTAGCCAGTAGGGATGGGTCTTTTTTGCTAGTTGTGGCCCATATCTTTTAAATTTTTAAAAAAAATTAAAAATAATAATATAAACTGATAAATAATAATTAAAAAAAAAAACAAATATATGCTTACGTAGCTTTTGTCGGGGGTACCGTACGGATGCGAATCTTCCTTGGAACAGTGTTTTTGTTCCTTTTTGGTTTGGTTTTTGCCTCTCCTTTTTTTTAAAATCTTTTTTGTGTCTTTACGATGGAATCTCATAACTAGACCTGTACATGCTCACCTCGCCCGGTAGGTTGAATCCAGATATAGGTAACCCACTTTTTATGTTCTCTAATTTGATTCAAATTCGATTTAAATATTTTTATATTATTTAATTTATTTTTATTATAAAAATAATTACAATTTTCTATTCAAATAGTAAAGCCACTGGCAAATAATGAAACAACTGGTAAATTTTGGGCTAAGCGAAATGTAATCCAAAGATAAGAACAATTTATAATATATGTTTATTTATTGTTTATATTAATTAAAATTGTAACGAGAGTTGAGCCCTTAAAATTTTGAGTTTCTTTTATGAAAATCTTAAATTTAAAAGAAAAATTAATTAGTGTCTTAATTTTGAAAAAATTCTCATGAAGCCCGTTAAAGTTTTTAGAAATAAAAAATTTAAAGACAGGATACGCGTTTTCGACGTTTGTTAGTTGAGGAGAGTATGGACAGAATGCTGGAGCAAATCTTGCTTACAAAATCTCACTCATGTGGCAACTTTTCTTCCTTGTTTATTTATTACACATTTAAGCTCTTGAACCGATATTAATATTGGAGTCCAAATAGAGATTCAATTTAATTAAGTTTGTTTAAGCTATTTACGATCATCAGTGGAGATAATCTCACAATAATATTGCATCTTTAATAAAAATTTCTCAACTTTTAAATAAATCAATGCGATAAAGCCAGATATTTATCCACAGATATAAAGAGATTTAGGCATGTGACAATTAACTTGGTCATTCTTTTGTGCAACTATGTTGGTAGGAAATTTGTCAGGTAATTTGATTGATTCTTTCTACATCTGGCATAACTGCTGTCAAGTCGTTCATGGATGTACCATACCATTCAAACTCTTTTATTATTAATTATATAAAAATAACAAATCACCTTTGTAAATCAATCTGCTTCAAAACAAGTCACTCTGTATCTTTCCCTTCTCTTTTTCTTTTCAAATTTGGTTTTGACAAAATAACATGACATTAATGTCAAGTGTCAATAATCCCATGAGTGTTTAAAATAAAATTGAAATTATGTGTTGTCAAATCTCAATTGATTTTTTTTTTTTTTTTTATCTTTCTTAAGCATCCTTTTTTATCTTTAAATTTTAAAGCATCCACATAAAATATTATTTTTTAACAACTTCTATTACAATATTTGATCTTACTGTTAATAATAATTAATTTAATTTTATGTAAATTAATGTATTTATTTACCTTTTAGGATGTGATGTTGATATTTACCCTGGAGTGGTAATGTCTTTTATCTTTCACCTTCTTATTTAAGTTCAAAGTAAAAACCAGCAAAGGTTGTGTTGAAGTATTTGTTCATTTTGGTCCTTTTGATTTCATTTCCTTGCCAGTTCCAAAAACCTTGTTCAAAGGTGAGTGACAAAGTACCTAACCGTTGAAGACAAGAGAAAAGGCAGTAATGAAAGGTTTTTGTGTTTTTATATGCCAGTGAGAGAGAGAGAGAAAGAGAAAGGACTCGAATAACGATAATAACTACCTACCTACCACAAAAACATTATTCCTTAAAAGATGAAACAGAGGAATTCAATCAAAAAAAAAAAAAAAAACACAAACAAAGACAAAGGGGGAGGGGGGGATATTGATTATTATACAGGCAAATCCAGAATAAAACTATGGATATTGTTGTAGCCACCCATTTTAACAATCCCCTGTTTTTCATTTTCACCTTCTTTACAGTAGTACCTCCCTCTGCCATCCCAGCACCTTTGAAGAGTCGCCGTTTCCCCATCTTCTTCTTTCTCTGGTTCCTCTTCTTCAGCTATGTAGTTGTCATCATTTTCATACTCTTCTTCTTGTTCTTCTTCGTCGTCGTTTTCGTTGTTGTTGGTGTTATTATCATTTTCCACGTCGGCTGGTTCTTCTTCTTCATGGTCAATGCTGGAAGTGGAATATTTCAAAAGGTGAAGTCGAAGGCGGCCATTGCTTCGCTCAGCTTGAAAGATGGGGTTGTTCGATGGGGCCTTGACAGCTTGAATCACCAACCTTCCGTTTTCACGGTGGGACCTAACACGAAGCGATTCCGATCCGCTTATCGTTGTCAGTGGTGGTGGAAAATCGCCAGCAATTGCTTTCTTAGTGCCCCCCAATGATTGACCCGATTTCCATGTCGGAGGATTCCCACCTTGCGAACTATGTGAAGACAATGCGAACACGTCGTCTTCCAACACATCGTCGCTCCCCGTTTCACTACCCAAATTCTCAGTACACAGTTCCAAGCTCTTCTCACTTAAACTAGACAAAGAACGTTTCACTAAAGGATGAACATAAGTGTTTTCATTCCCTTGTACCCCTTTTGAAGATTGAGAACTATTGAACAGAGCCTGGAGTAAACTCCAACCGCCCGGTTCAGGGTTAACGGAACACGACTTACTGATCAATTCGCGTGGTCTCGCCGAAGATAACGTTAGCCTCAATGCTCTCGGCTCAACCAACTGCGACTCGAGACATGACTGTAAACCTTGGTGACAAACAATCGTCGCCATAACGATAGAAAATTTAGTATAACGTTGTACGGTTTTAGAGAGTGTGTTTGTTTTTTGATGGAGAGATAAGAAAAAGGGGTGGAATGGGATGTGAATTTGTAGCACTCCAAAAGTGCCAGCATATACAGAGAAGTGGGGAAAAAGGGGGGGGGGGGGGGACTGTTTTTAACACCACTTGAATTTTTCTACAAATTTTTTTTCTATATTTGTTTAAATCTGCCACACACAGCAAAAGGAAACAAAGAAGCAGTTTTTTTGTTCTTTAAAAAAATGGCCAAAAAAGGAAGAATTTATATTTGTGTACTATTATTTTTATTAAATGAGTGGGAATTTGAATGTCAGCAATGAATTTCTTAACAAAATCTAATCTGGGTAGAAATTTAAAGTATGGGTACATTGCTCCAAAATTTACCACCTTCTTTATTTTCGTTTTTCTTCTTCCCTTTCCAGAAAGAGCCTAAAAAAAGGGGTACGTGAGATTCACCAATATATACGATTACTTTCTTGATTTGATTTATATTTAACAAAAATAAAAAGCAAAAACCCTAAACTCAAAATTCTTCATGTTTAATTATATCTTAAAAATATTAATATTTATTTATAAATTTTACATATTTTTATTTAATTTAGTAATGTGCTATGTTATTATTATATTGATGGTGCATAAAATTTATACAGCACATCAAATATTATTCTAAATATTTAATTTTTTATATTTATTCCTAATAGTTTTAATGTTTGAGCCATAGTTTATTATTAATGTATAAATTTGTCCACCGATAATATATTAAATACAAATTCTTATCGAAACCCGAAATCACAATGAATCCCACTGTTTTTCATGTATGATTCATATGTTCTCATGAGTCAAAACCTTTGTTGGATTGCATTCAAAAAGAGGAATGATAATATGTACTATCAGCCCACAGCCTTTGAATTTTTTCTCCAGCAACTAAAGTTACCGAAATGGACATCGATTCTAGCCAGAATTTGACCAAAACTGCAAAAATACTACCCCCCAAGGAGACCTACAGAATGAAGGGCAAGTTTGTCAAACCATCGAAGTTTAGGGTTGGAGAAAAAAAAAGAAAGAAGAATGATGGATCCTTGAAAGGTGCTTGGACCGACGGCCTCCGACCCCACCATGGAATCAAAAAATGGCTAAATCATTGTGAGACCCACAAGACAAGTTATTCAAATATTGTCATGTTACTCCACATTGTTTCACAGTATAGTAACTTTTTAATGGAGAATAAGGTTTCAAAGTATATACAGTTGTTTTTCCATGGTGTAATTTGCATACTTAAATTGAAACTTCGATTGAGGTTGGTTTTGTTTGGTTTGGGTTAACATCATTCTTTGCTCCCGGTGGGCATGTGATTTTCAATTAATTGGAAAATTTTATCGGTTCAATTATGTTATCTATCTTATTACATTAATGTAGTCATTTTTCTCTTTAAATGGAATATGTGATATTTTTAATAGATAAACAATACCAAACAATCAATATTACATGCATGGAAGACCGAATAAGTAAATAAATATGTTGAATTTAGAGTTTTAAAGTCTTTTTTTTAATTTTGTATTTGAAGTTATAAATTTCTTCAGTAAGAGAAATAAAATGAAAATTTATGGTTTTCACATTATTTTAAATGCCACATAATCTAATTTAACTGAAGTGATTTGATGATGGTATCAATCAAAACTTCAATTATTAAGCAAAAGAGAGCATAAGGACCAAATGAGATACTAAATTTCAAACGTGCAAAAAAGTATAGGGACTGAAAACAAAATTATACCAATCATGTTCGGCCATTTATGACTTATACTCCACTAACACACACCCCTTTAGTTTTTGTCGGCTAGGCGCTTACCTATGACTGCTCTAAATATAGAATCCCTCTCTATAAAAAGAAGGGAAATTAATAAAAGGAATCATCCATCAAAAAATAATGACGAAGAGGAGGCAAAGGCCAGCATGTGGGTGGACAACAAATGACCTACCCTATAAATGTTTAAACAAATGGCAAAGGAGGTTGGTTCATGCTATTTGTGGGTTTTGCGGTTGTGGGTTTTCCTAGTATAGTAAAGCTGACTTGGTTCCTACCAATATATATATATATATCACCACCGTTTTTAGAGCAGAAAAGGTAACTAGCTGGCGCTCCGATCATGAACATCACACTATAGTACATCTCTACTGTATATAATGTAGTACCACTTTCACATGTTGCCTTTTTTGTGATTACACATGCATGAAGAATATCACTTATTTTGTACTAAATGGAAAAAAAATAGAAAACCCTTTGCTGGAATTTCAGGGAAAAATATTATTAAGAAAAGTAAAAATAATGTTTACATTTTAATCTCTCTCTCTCTCTTTTTTTAAAGTAAAATTTACCCCATTGTCAAGGACAAGAAATTCTGGCATACTTTGTGGTCAGATTATTAATAGAGAAAATGTGTGGTGGAATGCTTTTGTTTGAAAAAAAAAAAAAAGGTTTGTTATGAAATCTGACATGTTTCTATTCTTTTATTTTTTTGCTATGAATTTCAAACAAATATTATGGCGATTGTCAAGGAGGCAGTGTTGGTTCATCATTTTCCATCTTTATGAAGATACCTATTAATTAAAGACTAAATATTTTGACTATAGAAGAGGTTTTCCTAGCAGATTTGACTTATATCACAATATATGTTTGAGTGATGGGTTTCACGATGGTTTATCTTATGGGCACAGAGCTGTAGATGGTTGAAGATGATTGGAATGGGATCCTCGAGAAGATTGGAGTTCGAGAGAAGAAAAGTGGCTACGAGTGATATGTCTTGTACTAATGTATGTGGGTCTTAAAAGGGGTAATTCCAGTTCTTCTTGATAGGTCTCGTGTCAATTGATTTATTATTGTATTATCCTTATAGATATGAATTGTCATGCTAAGCTATTAGGTATATGTGACATTGGCCCACGTCAGGGATATAGTCCCACGATGTGAGTTTGTGAGGTCTTGAGCTTGTGGGAATGTCCTTAGCTCGCAAGGTGATTTTAATTCACGATTTTAGCCAACGAAATTAGTAAGATGTGAGGAGAGTTCGTTAAATATAAATATACATTATTATAATTTTTTTAAAACACGGTATAATTTCTTTTATGAATTACAATTTAATAATCAAAGCAACAAGCAGCTAGTGAGGTAACTATTACATTTTGAATTTCTTTTAATTGTTTAATGCACAAAAAGGGTCTGGAACATATCCACTCAACCGAGGATCCATTAGAGAAAGAAATATTAAATGACAATGGACATTTGATAATGGGGTTATTCATCGGGTCAAAATTTTTAGAAAACTATATACAACTACTTTTGATTGATGATGAATATATGGAATCCAATTCAAGGGCAAAAAGGAATTTATATACATGTACCCATTTAAACAAAATTAATGTATATTTATTAAGCAAAGAGTGGATACAATGCAAAGATATTTACCCCATTTGGTCAAGTAGATCAGCATATTAATAGCCCCTATCTCTATAGACACTTGTAAAGTTTGTCCTCAAAAGATTAATTCCCAAGTAACCTAACATATTTCAGAACCAAAAATAAAAAATAGTTAAAATAAACAAAGAAATTGGAAAGGTGATCAAAGGTAAACTTTCCCTTAGTATTTATAATATAATTGGTGTGGTCCTAACTCCCTAAAAGCAGCATTAAACTGAAGCAAAGAAGCCTTATTGTAACCTTTGGTAGCTCTAAATGAGCAGTCTTTTCAGCCCTCTCAATTCTCATAGTACAAATAAAGTTTATTTATTATTATTGAGTTAAACAATAATTATGTGTGCCAACTAAAAGAAAAGAGCATCATATTTACACCGGAATCTGTCTGATTTCTCGCATTACTTAATTTTGTGTTCTTAATGACAGATAGAGGGAATGAAATTTGCATCAGCACCCATATATAATTTTGTACATTAAAATACTAAAAAGCCATGATTTATGATGCCATTTTAATAATTAAGCAACTAAACTTTTACTCTACTCTAATTAATTTTTTATCATTTACATTCATTTATGTTAAAAATTTATTTGAGATAAATTAATGATTCGAATTTATCTTGTTATGAATTATTAAGAAACTCATATATCGAATGTAAAAGTTGAAATTTTGTATTATTTTAATTATGTTTGTTTGATTTTATTTTAATTAAGTAATGTAGACCATTAAGCAAAGAGTACGTCATGTCTCCTTGGCATTAAGTGGAGCCTAAATGCCATAAGCTTAATATTATAATAGTGAAGACTTTTAATGAAAGACGAGAATCCAATTCACAGCTGAAGTAAGCACATACAAAGCACCTTCCTAACTTTTTGACAACCCTAGTGCCACCAATTGCTACCCATTTTTATATTATTATGTTTATTATTATAATAAAAGTAAAAGAAAAAACATCACAGGCAGAGACAACGTAATTAATCCATGCAAACATGTTATAGAACTAATGGTCAATTGATCACTAACTCTGCAAATAAATTAATGCATTGAGCCCGTGAAACAACTTTTCACAAGTATGAACATAAACACCGCAGTCCAAGGTTAGCTTTTCAGACAGTGACAAAAAACTTTAGGCTCTATTAAACAAGTAATGTATAGAGACAAAAGACAATTATGTAACTAAATTGATGTAATATTTAATGAAGGAAGTTTTGGTTGAATGGTAAAATATAAATGTTGAAAAGTATAGAGGTTTTGATTTAAATTGTATTCATATTTCTATCTTGTATAAGAGGCATGATACGATCAAAAAAAAGTCTTACAAAATAATATTATTTACTTTGTTAAATAAGGATATTTTCGTCATTACCAATTGAGTTGGTGGTTAGTTCACTCGTAGCACTAAACTCGGTAAAAAATTTAATAATATTAGTAGAAATTAATATGGTTATTAGTATTTTTTATACCATACTCTCAATATTCGGTATTCACGCTAAATTTGTAATCGCGTTAAGTTGGGTCTTTAAATAGATTTGAATCTAAAACCTACATGGGTGATTATTAATGTATTGTTTTATTTTATTATTAAAGCAGATAATGTATCACCTTCAAGCTCCTGCCTTTTGGCCTGCAAGTAGGTTTCATATTATTCTTAACGGGTTACAGTAATAGCGAGTGGAACAGAAGTAGCATGTGATAAAGGTGATCGACAAAAGGAATAATGTTCTACACTCAAACTTAGAAAGCTTACGAATTTGTAAACAGCAGTAAAACCTTTTTTCAACAAGACATATTGGTTAAGTTCAAAGACCCTAATCCAGATTGGTTAAGTTCAAAGAACCCAAATCCAGTCCCTGCCACAGATTTCCTCTAAGCTTGGACCAATATTTCTCTCCCTCTTTTCGTCCTTCTAAGGAAAAGTCAGTTTGATCAAAGCTGTAAATCAAGAAATCTACTTTAGAATTAGCAGAGAGTTAAATATGCTTGACAAGAATCCGATCATAAACTGATTTAAAAAATAAAAAAAATAACATTTAAGTTTAAATTTGATCCGACTATCCATTTTTATCCTTCATATACTAATATTTATATGTTTTTATAGTTAAATTTAACTAAAATAATTCTTTAATTTAAATTCCAGTTAGATCAAATCAACCCAAAAAATCATAATGTCCGAGACTAGCTCATATGGATCTAGCCTTTCAGGTTGGGAGAAATGTTTGTCCCATATGGCAGCTTGATCCATGAAATTTAAAATAAATATTCTTAAATATTGAAATTTGAAAAAGTTTGAATATTAAATTGAGAAATGAGGTTTGGAAAAAAAAAAGTTTAATTCTATATAAAATATGGTCCTACTCAAATATTAAAATTTAAATTTATAAATTTTCAAGTTTATAATATGATGTTTTTCTTTTTAATTTGTATATTATGATATAAATATTGAATATACCACACCATAATTAAATATTAAAAAGTATGTTATGTCGGTTATGTTTAATCTTTTTATTATAATTAAAGGTGTCTTCGTTCGTTTTATGAATTGAAATTAATCTTATTTGAATTAAGGATGATATTTTTAAATTTTTAATACACTATGATAATAAAAGATATATAGTTATTAAATATTAAATAAAAATAATTATATTTTAAAAATAAAAAATTAATATGGCCAAACTAAACAAGCTTAGGTTAACTATTTATTACTATGGGCAAACTTGAGTAAAATTGTAGACTTATATTTCGAATTATTCTTAAATGTTTGACCATTCTAAAGAATTTTGGTAAAAAAAAAAAGGTATGTGCATAATGATGGATGAAGAAAACTTACCCCACATATTAAATAGGGAGTCGAGTCAAATAAGATAAACATATTACCAATAATACGGATAAAGTACTAAAAATTGATGTATTTTAAAACAATTTTAATATTAAATTTTTAATATTTTAGATACGATTAGTGAATGTATATTTTATTCCATGATACAATGATTTTTACTAGTTTTTAAAATTTAAATTTTTTTTTTTTACAATCCTTTACAATTCCTAATAAATTTTATAGTTTTTATTATTTTTTACATGAAATTCTAACATATTTTAAAAATTTCAAACAATTATATATATTTATAGTTATAATTATAAATTTCTAATAATTTTTTTATATTTTTTAAAGAATTTTAGATTTTTGGATGATGATGTCATTGTGACATCAACATATGACATGTGGCAATTTATGATTGCTTGAATATCACAAGTATTTTTTTACATCCAAAAGATTGAATTAGGAACGTTCCATAATATTATGGACTAAATTGAGAACGTTTGATAACCTTAGAGACTAAAGTAAGCTACTTTAAAGACCAAAGTGAAAAAAGCAATATGTTTCAAGGGCTAAAGTGTGCATTAAACCTAAAAATTAATATTCAGCACCATTCAATCTCTTATATTACAAATTTATTTAGTACATAATTAAATATTAGATTTATTATTTGGCACTAGTTCATAGTGCATAACAGTATGAGTTAAAGAATAAATATTACTTAATTTCACTTTGATTTTTCTAAAAAATAGGTCTTATAAAAATGGTTGAGACTTATTATAAATCAAACCTTTTTCATTATAAAATATTTATATTTATTATACAATTTATATATACAAGATATAAAACTCAAATCGATGAAAAATGTTTATTTATTTATTTAATGTTATAGATTTAAATCAATAACTATTTTGTCAAAAACTCAACCTATTTGACTTGCATGAATTTCGAACATTTTATTTTTCTAACCAATAAATTTAAAAAAAATGATATATTGATTTAATTTCTTTCGTATTTTCATTGATTATTACAAATTTTAATTTATTTCATATTACTTTTATGATTAATTAGGAACTGGGAAAATGAGTTATACAAAAAATTAATTATAAAACTCAAATCTTAAAAAAAAAAGCCTTATTTTTTTTTAAATCTAATTTTATTGTGAAAGTATTTGAAAGTTTCTAAATTTTATATAAGCAACTATTCATAACTAGGGGTGTGCAAAATTCGGGTAAAACCGAAAAAATCCGGTTAACCGACCGAATTCGGTTAATCGGTCGGTTAACCGAATTAATTCAATTGGGGGTCGGTTAATAATTTTTTGAGTTTTCGGTTAACGGTTAATTCGGTTCGAAACCGGTCGATTAACCGAATTTTTTCGGTTTAACTGAAAAAATAATAAATAAAATTATAATATATTAATAGCCTACTATTCACTCAAACCCAATCCAACATAAATCCAAATACTCAATCTAATATATATTAACCCAAGTACCCTACCCAATCATAAAAATTACAAATGATTTAATAAATAAAAATAAAAATCTAAAACTAAAACTAAAACTAAAACTAAAAATAAAAATAAAAATAAAAAACATATAAGTTTATACAAATAATTCGGTTAAATCAGTTAATTTAGATAATTCGGGTAATTCGGTTAATTTTATACTTATTTTAACCAAAAATAAAAAAATATAATTTTCGGTTAATTCAGTTAACCGACCGAATTAACCGAAAAAATTTCGGTTCGGTTAATTTTTTTTAAAAAAATTCAGTTCGGTTAACGGTTAAAAATTTTGAAGGGTCGGTTAATTCGGTTAATGTTATTTTTGGTCGGTTAACCGATTGAACATCCCTATTCATAACCCATCTCAATCCTAAAATAGGAGAATAAATGCGCTTCAGCATGCTCGAACCCATATCCTCTTACACTGACAAATAATAATTATTTTTTTAACCGGCACTTTGATCATCATGATAGTGTGATCGGTTGTTCTAATTAATAAATCATTTCGATATATCTGCATAAACAGAATTGAAGAAATATATCATATTAAAATAATATAACGCTTCCAAGAATAAAACGTATTTTTCAAAAACCAATAATTTAATTATTTTAATGCAAATAAAATATAAGTTACAACAAATAAAATAAAAACTAAAGCCACTAAATCATAATCTAGCTACACAAAAAAACAAATATAAAAACATCTCTGTATGGTAAAAACAATGTCCCCTACTACCCACATTGCAAACGGTAAAAGCTTGTAAAAGAGATAGGTGAGAGCCGTGATGGATTGGATGCCACCTTGTTAGATAGCATCTTTCTTGTTGATATGACTAGTCAGTTACGGCATACATCCCTGTACACACATGCCAATTTTTAAAAAAAGAACCAAATAAGTTACACCACCAATGTATCGAGCAACACTAATATTTTCAATACAAAAATACATATTTTTTTGAATTTTTTTAGTATTTTATGTAACACCCCTTACCCGTATCTGTCGTCGAAATAGAGTACGAGGCATTACCGAGGAGTACGAAACATTTACAGATAATTTAAATATATTTTCATAATAACTTGTCTCGATTTCATACTATTTCATATTTAAACTTTTTTCACCAAAGTATTTGAAATATCATTTTTATGCAAATAGCACACATGAGGTATATAATTCCATAATTATGAATGAACACATTTATCAAACATATTCCACGTTCATATATCAATGTCTCATGTCTCCGCATGTTAATAACCGTCGTTTTTCAGATAATTATGTGTAACAATTCATAAGCATGCAATCACTATTTAATCCTGTCAATCACAATTTCAAATGACAAATTCATGTGATTGAGCTCAACGTCATTAGATGTTTAAATTCTGTCACTTTGATTCACATACTCATAATTTACTAACATATCCCGTCAAACACAATCTTTGAATGACAAAATCACATAATTGAGCTCAATAATAATGATAACATTACTTACATTTCTTTTTCCACACGTTACATTTACGACTTACCAACTTGTCCATTCAATGAACGACTTACGTATTTAAGAACATCGTGATCTGAAGCCCGAAATCTAGCTGAAGCACATAAGTGCTAAATGAAGCCCGAAGCAATCAAGCACACAAAGCATAAAACGGAAGCCCGGCTAACTCATCAAGTACACACAGTGCTAAACGGAAGCTCGAAGGCTAACTGAAGCACACATGTGCTAAACGGAAGTGTGAAGGCTAACTGAAGCTCATTAGAGCTGAACTGAAACCCCAAAAGAGTTAACTGAAACTCATATGAGTTAACGAAAGCTCGTAGGAGCTAAACGGAAAGCAACCACGAGAATTCGCAACAAATGCTGAATCTCGGTTTACTTGGGTAATTTACTGTCAATTCATCTTTTTCACTAAAAAATTGTACTCATTTCCTGCATTCCGTTCCTCTGAAATACTCAGTTCAATTTCATAACTTTTGTACATAATTTACTTATTTTCAACAATTATAATACATAAATATTAATCACCATTCATAAAATAATATTGAAATTTAATAATATTAACAAATGGTCGCTAAAATTTAGTTATATAAACTCACAAGTTCGATTTTTGTATTATAGCGATAATCATAATTTCATAATAAATATTCCAAATAAAACATTATATCATTTCTAATTCAACATTTATCAATTATAATCGGGTACGTGATCTATTTATACACAAGTCATTCATACATATATGTATATTTTTCCTCCTCCTACTCTCCATCCACATCCTTAGTATAGATAACACACTTGTAAGTAACACTATCCATAATTTTCACTATTTATTTATGTGAATATTCAAGCTATCTATCCGTGTCATAGTCACTAAATTATTTTTATCTTAAGCTACAGAACTCAAAATTAAGATCCGCTAATTTTCCTGAAACGTGACTCACATATCTTCTTACCATAAAATTTTCAGAATTTTTGGTTAGGCCAATTAATACAGTTTATTCATTGAAGTCTCCCCTATCCTGCTGTCTAATAGTTCCGACCCTTCTTCACTAAAAATTAATTATTTTCTCGTACAGGATTCGAATGATGTCCTCATTTGTTTCTCTTGAAAATAGACTCATTCAGGATTCTAAACATATAAATTTAATCCCCTAATTATTTTTATCCAATTTTTGATGATTTTCGAAATTCAGAACAGGGGAACCCAAAATCATTCTGACCTTGTCTCACAAAAGTGATTGTATCTCATGATTTACAATTCCATTGCTTACATAATTTCTTTTATAAGAAACTAGACTCAATAAGCTTTAATTTCATATTTTATTCATCTTCTAATTCGATTTCTACAATTTTTTGTGATTTTTCAAATTTAGACTACTGCTGCTGCCCAAAACAGTTTTAGTGAAAAATATTGATTTTCATTTTGCCCCAAATTTCATAGTTCATACAATTCAATCATTGCTTAATTAACTCCTCAATTGAGATAATTTTTCTCATTTAATACTTTATTCTATCATTTTAAACTACTTCATAACCCTTGAAAACCATAACTTTAACACTAGACCTTAATTCCAAACTCTTTCACAATTAGGTCCTAAACTAATTTTCATCAATTTTACTTGATAAAATCACCATATATCAAAACTAAAGCTTAAATTATATGTTTTATTCATCATATGCTTCTAGTACTCATCCATAAAAACTTCAAAAATTAGCCATGGAATCAAAAACTAATGAAATAGTAAGTTGGACCCAATTGTAAAAGTCCAAAAACATAAAAAAATTCAAGGAGAAAGCAAGAATTAAACTTACATGAAGCTAGAGTATGAAAACCAGCTTGAACCCTCCTCCATGGCTGTTTTTAAGCTGATGAATATGAAGAGAAATGAAGAGAATTCTAGATATTTCAATTTAGTCCCATTTTTATTTAGTTAATTTTGGCAATTTTCCAATTTTGCCCTTATTTCACCCATTTTCTGATTTTTCTCAGCTATTGCAGCCCAAAATATCTCTTTTAGGCTTATTTGCACTTTAGGTCCTTCCTCATTTGACAATTGAGCTATTTAATTATTTTAGAAACTTTTATACCTTTTTCAATTTAGTCCTTTTTATTTAATTAACCACCAAAACGTCAAAATTTTCTGACTAAATTTTAATACTACCTCACCAGCACTCCATAAATATTTCTAAAAATATTTATGGCTCGGTTTATGAAGTCGAGGTCTCGATACCTCGTTCTTGACCCAATTTACCTAATTAATTCTTTTAAATCACCAAATTCACTAATTCAAAAATGCTTTTATATTCACATTTAAATCATAGATATTAATTTATTAAATTTTCAAGTCACCCGTCAGATTTAGTGATCTCCAATCTCTATTCCCGATACTACTGAAAATTAGGCTGTTACATTTTATGTTAATACAAATTATACGGTGAAAAATTTCGGTGTTGCCAATTAGAATGATAACATTAGTTAAAAAATATTTTTTAATCAATCGAAATAATCAATGATTGATGTATGATGACTGTACTTTTGATGTGGTGTCGTGACAATTTAGTGATATCGAAATTTATTATTCAAAGAACCCATTCTCATAAAATAATCTACAAAACACCCAATTTTTGTAATTAATTTTTTTCATATTATTAATCTGAAAAACCTCATTCTCACTCACTTAAGAGGATGAAAATTGAAAGGAAAAGAAAATCTTTTATTAAATATAAGAGCAATTTAAAAAAGAAGAAGAAGCAATGTATATAAAATTTTAATGGTGGAAATGATTTTTCAAAAAGATATATTATTAAATGATGTAAATACCTACAAAAGACTTAAAATTAATTTAGGTTTTAAGTCCATTTTCAATTTTGTATCACTAAACTGTGATAAACAAACATTACTATTACCATAACTACAACAAGAATACTAATATAGATGCATACATCAACTCTCCAGTTGGTGCATCAAGTCAAAAGATCCGGTGCCCATTTTCACTGGCAATCCAAGTCAGATTCTAGACGATGGTGTTTCCAAGTTGTCCAGCAGCCCATGTTTTGCTGCCTCAACAATGAATTTAGAGGCCGTCTCAAAAGACATCTTGCTGAATGGTGATATTGAATCTGCTATAGCACCAAGCCTGCTCATAGGTCGATACCTTCCGGTATGGGTCCTAAAATCAGCAGTAAGTGTTAGGTGCCGGGTAGCCACAGCTATGCCGTAAGATGTGAAAACGTGACTTATCTCCCTAATTATGGTTTCTCTGGCTGCTTCCACTCCATACCCATTAAGCATTGCATGAATTCCATTGGAATATAAATATCTAACATCAAGTTGATCTTCCATCTCCCGAAACGCACCTAAATCGACTCTAGCAGTGTGCAGAGCTGGTATTTTTTCCTTGTCAGATTGAGTCTTCCTTTTCTTTGGATCTTCACCATGGTAAAACACCTGATTCTCACTGCAGTCCGTCACTCGACATCAATCAATCTTTCCAAAGCTCTGGACATAAACCTTCTTTGCGGCGTTTTCAGCAATCTGCACAATGTTATGACAACAAAGACCAAATGTTGCATTGATCAACAAAACATACGACTTCTCAGAAAATAAAAGTATAATAAAAAGCAGGAAACTACCACCAAAGGTTAAAAAGCAAAAGCTTCAATGTTATTCAATTATTGCAGCGTATAATAAGAAAATGTCCGTCCTGTCAACTCTATTTTCAATTTATTTCATGAAGAAAGGGAACACTAGTCTTAAAAAGAATGCATACGAATGGCACAATGCTATGATGAATTACTAGAGAACGAAGGGGAAGTACCTGAGCCAATAAAACGTGAGGTTCGTTTACCATGTCATTATCTGATGTTTTTCTCCCTTGACATAGGCATAGATATATTCTTTAGGTTTGGTGTACTATGAGAACTCTCACACATGTCATCTGATCTAATCATATTGTTTTCAGTAACTACCTTCTCATCCTTGGACATATCAATTTCACTTTCCAATTGTTCCCCTCCTGAGTCATCTTCATAGTCCATCTCATATGTAGTCTGCCGTTTCTGTTTTTGTACATCTAGACCAAGATCCTCACCTCTTTCCTCATTGTCAGTATCATCACCACCATCATGCTCAGTCTCACAAGTTCTGCCTTCGCATTGTCATCTATATCATTTGAAGCAGTCGGTTGAGAATCTGGCATAAAATCTTTTATGCCACTAATTCTGAAGAGCAAAAGTATATGTTTCTGTATGTTATCCTCCTACTCCCTCAAAATCAGAATCTTCTACTGATATATCACTCTTCTTGAAATACCGACCAGGCTTGACAAGCCTAATCTTGAGTTTATAGATACTGCAAATATCACCATTGCGAACTGAAAATAGCGAGATACACACTTCCATATTCTCTAGCGTATCTGCTACTGTGATTTTCTTCATCTTATTAGCAAGGCACAGGGCATCCTCCCTGGACATGAAAAATACAATAAATTAGTTATTAGCGGTAAAAGCAAACATTAAGCGAATGTTTAAAGTATCAAATCATCTAAATGATCTTATGCATCTTAATCCAAATAGATTCCTAAGTAATCCAGGAATCTTTAAAAATATGATCAAGGAGGCTAAGTAGACAAGCAATTTATAAATTTTAATCAAGCGAGACTCAACAGACTAGTGGCTAGCTACTTTGTCATGACTGGAGTCCTGAAGCAGTCATTAAGATCTCTTGCAAACGCAGGGGGTTCGTAGGATACTGCGAACTGTGCTTTGCACTAGGCTGCGAACATCAATTCTTCTTGACTTACTTCAGTAGTCTGTGCCTGAATGTTCTGTTATTGTGCGTGTCCTTTATTCTTGCACACCTTTCTACATGGTCAAACTACTTGTATTATATTATATATAAAACATTAATAATTTACATTTATATATTATATATAAAAATAATAATATTTAGGTAAATTACACTTTCTTTTCCGCGACAATACGTGCATTTAGCAAGTTCAAGTAGAGGGTCTTAGGCACCATACTAAATGAGTTGCCTGATTCCATGGTCGTTTGAAGTGAGATGACTTTTCTGGGTTCTTCGAGTGAAGAGGGAGTCGCTATCGTCTTTCTAAAAGACATAGATTTTTGTGTATTGCTTTGCAGATACAAACTTGACTTCACTCACTTAGGAGACGGAAAAAGAAAAAGGCGCAAAGCTCATTCATACCCGGCATAGTATATAATTATAGTTTCTTGATCCTCAAGATGACTCACAACATGTAACGCCTTACATCTTCAGCGGTTTTAGGACCTCGAGCAGGATTTGTTGATCGATTTCCCTATCAGATGGCTCAAAAGTCACTTTAAAATAAAATTTATCCTATTTTTATCACTTTAAATTTTGTTTTTCAATTTAGTTAATTTAATTAAGATAATTATTTAAATTAGTTATTGTCATTAAACATTCCGTTAATCCACAGATGGACTGCTGACATGACATATTAGCTAACTGAACGACGACATGTGTTATTTTTTAAGTTTTGGTTAAAGATTAGGACCTCTATCCAATTAATCCAAAACACTTTTTTTTTCTCTCTTTCTCTGCGCCTACCGCTTACTTACGATTAAAGAAGAAGAAGAAGCAGAGAACGAAACTTTCAAGCTAGAGTTTGTTACCAAATTGATTGATCGTTTCAATCAAGGATTTGCAATAAATTATTTCATCAATGAAAAACCATAAACTATATAACACTATCTATTTTTCTTTTCCCAGTACGAGCTAAATTTATGCAAGAAATGAATAGAGCATTTGAATATATATAGAGAGAGACTTAAGCCATAAACTATGGAAGGAAATTGATGAATCAGGAAAAACACAATATTGGTTTATAATTAAAAAAGGGGGGGGGAATTGGGGGATAATTTACCTTCAATTCTTAAATACAAAGTGTCGTTGAGTTTTGCAGTGTTCTTTTGGTTGAAAGTATTTGGAAGAATTCAGAAAATTCCAGCACAAGCTTAAGAGAGTAAGAGAAAGTTTGTTGCTTCAAAGCTTCATCTTCTTATAAAATGCCAATAATATACAGCACAAGAAGTCTCCTACTGTTCTTTTTTTTTTTTTTTTGGATGCTGCAACTGCTTCACTTTCACCGCTCGTTCATAAGAAATTTAACATGGAATTGGTTACTAAAGAGACACCTCCTCAGAGTAAAAAGATGATACAATTGGCCGCAGAGCAACCTACCCAGAAGAGATAATTATCCATACCCAGGGAAAGTTTTTTTTTTTCTTTCTTTTTCTCTGTTCTTTCTCTCTGTAATTAATTCATTTCTGAGGTACAACGAGAGGAGAAAGAAAAAAAAAAGTTTTTAGATTAATTACATAAAGGTCCCTAGGTTTAGTCAAAAATAAAAACATTTCATGTGTCATCATTTAATTTCTGTTAAGTGGACTAACGAGACTAGTTCGAAAATTATATTAATTAAAGTGATTAAATTAAAAAAAATTAAAGTGATTAAAATAAGAGAAATCCTATTTTAGAGTGATCGTGAGTGCAATTTACCCTAATATTTAACCAATAAAAGTATATTCGAACTCAGAAGATAAGGCGGAAACATCGGCAAAACAGCCAAGAAAGAGCCATGGAAGGGAAGCTATCCTCCGTTGCTAAGAATTTTACTCCTTCTCCAATACAAGAGCTCTCACAGCTTGCTCAGAGATGCAACGCCATTAACCTTGCTGAGGGCTTCCCTGATTTCCCTGCTCCTCCTTGTATCAAAGAAGCTGCTGTTTCAGCCATTAATAACGATTTCAACCAGTATAGGTTTTAGTTGCTTCTTTTTCTTTTTTCATCCTCAGGTTTTCATTTTTCAAAAGAAAAAAAAAAAGGGTACTAACTTTTAACGACTTTTGGTAATTTGAAGGCGTGTGCAAGGAATTTGCGATCAATTGGCTCTTAAAATGAAAAAAACGCATGGTTTAAACGTTAACCCTTTGACTGATATAGCTATATGCTGTGGACAATCTGAAGCATTTGCTGCCGCAATTTTCTCTAGTAGGTTTTCTTTGCAATTAATGATTTTTTTTCTTCTTTTTTATGTTTATTGTCTATAATTGTAAATTATGGGTTTATATGGATAGTTATAAACCAAGGAGATGAAGTGTTGTTGTTTGATCCTTGTTATGAAACTTATGAAGGATGTATAACCCTGGCTGGAGGAATTCCTGTAAGCATTTTATTTTCACCTAATGAGAGCTGAAATTTTAAGAACATTAGCTGTTTATTATGTGTAAAAGCCATTTGCAGGTATATGTGGCGCTTGAACCGCCTCAATGGACCTTGGACCCTGAAAAATTGATAAGGTCTTTCACTAGTAGAACAAAGGCTATAGTATTAAACAGGTCAGATCTTTGTTTATTCGTTTTACCGTTAAAATTCACTCTTGAAACCTTTATTAGAGGTCAATTTTTCAGGCTTTTAAAGACAAAATATGATGCTATGAAGTTGTTGTCAGACTTGCATTTATGTTTTTATGCCGGTGATCTTAATCTTAACATATGATCCTATAGATGTCCAAAATTGCTTTCTGCTGAGGTTTTTGAGGTTAGAATCCAGGTGAAGAAGTATTGAACATAAATGGCTGAAGTATGAGTAGGTTTTTAGGCTTAATTGCATGATATGTATACAAACTATGGGCCAAATTCTAAATTGATCATAAACTTCAAATGTTTCAAATACCAATTAAGTCCTTGCGTCAATCTAACCGTGACACGATTCCATTTTTTAACACATTAAAGTTCAATGTTCAAATTGACGAAAGGACCTAATTGGAACAATAATTAAGTTTGAGGTTTTAATTGAAACGTTTTGAAGTTTAGAATTTGCCCCATAGTTTGGATTGTCTAGTTCAATTATCAGTTCTTACTGAATTTTTTTGTTGCCTTCTCTAAGAGGAAATGAACACATGAGAGGGTAGGCATGACTTGATTTGCATATGATTTGGAAATTTATTTACTAGTAACTTGAAACAAATGCTGCTTAATATGTTCTAAAAGTTTTCTGATATGAAGGGCACAGTCCACACAACCCAACTGGCAAAGTTTTCTCCAGAGACGAGCTTGAAATTATTGCCGAAGGTTGTCGCCGATGGGATTGCGTGGCTATAACGGATGAAGTACGTATACACTTGTTTATACTTGTGAAGCATTAATGAAATCAATGGTAACGAGTTTATATTTACATTTTCGTCCTTGATTGCTTTTCTGCAGGTATATGAATACATAACATATGACAACCAAAAGCATGAAACCATTGCCAAACTACCAGGAATGCAGGAGCGGACAATTATAACATCATCCTTGTCTAAAACTTTTAGTGTTACAGGTCCAAACACAAAAGCTAGCCTTAGTATTTAATTCAACTCTTAAAGTGCTAAGTGCATGTTTATATTGCCTACTTTTTAGTTGTTATTTTGGATTTCGAGTTTTCACAGTTATGTTTATTCAGGATGGAGAATTGGATGGGCTATTGCCCCAGCTTCTGCTGCTTCTGCAATCCAAAACATTCATGTCCGAATTACTGATTCAGCTCCAGCACCTTTCCAAGAAGCTGCCTTAACTGCTTTGAGAAGCCCCATTGAATACTTCGAAACGTTGAGAGGAGTAGGTTCAGGCAAAATGGTTCTTTTTTCCAACAAAATTATGGACTCCTTATTTGTTGAATGCAATTTAAACGTTGCTCTGATTCATTGTTCACTATGTTGATTAGCAGGAATACGAGTTAAAAAGAGATTTCTGTATGAAGTTGCTCGGTTCAGTCGGTTTTCAGATTCAGTTTAAACCCCAGGGTTCCTTATTTCTGTTTGCAGAGCTTCCAAAGGATTGCTTGCTCTCTGATGTAAGTATATCTAAATGCATTAGCTTGGATTTTATATCGATTTTAAAAGGTTCTGAGTGATTTAAGTATTAGTGTCCTATTTGAAGAGCTTAATATAACATTTTACATGAACTTGATATTATTTCTTAATTTAGTACTTAAGCTTTTGTTTTTTTTTTTTTTTTGTTCAATTTGGTACCTCCACTTAACACTTTTTTCCTAATTTGGTACCTAAGCTTTTTTTTTCTAATTTGATATTTAAGCTTTTTTTTTATTCAATTTGGTACATGAACTTGACACTTTCTTTTAAATTGATACCTAAACTCTTTTTTTTTTATCCAATTTGATATCTAAACTTGACAATTTTGTTTTCTCCATGTGCCAAATTATAAACACATGTATCTATTGAATCTAAAATCTTAAAAATAAAAGAGAAAGAAATAGTACCTTAAATACTATTAACATTGTCGGTTTTTCTTAATACATCAAATCCAAACTATTCTTACACACATGTTTTCAATTGATCCATGTGTTTCAAATATATCCATGCTAGATCCAAACTGGCTTTTAACGCCCAACTTAAGAACTAGATTGACATACTTATATATTTCTTAAACTACTTATAACCCTAAACTCTAAAATAAATGATATTACGTGCATGCTAATCCACATAATAGCAACAACACTAATTGAGGTAAGACTTTGATCAATAGAACTAACCATTTAACTTATATTGAGAAAACATGGTGCTAAATTCCATTATTTGTAGGTGGAATATGTGGAGGAATTGATAAAACAAGCAGGCGTAGTGGTTGTGCCAGGACGTGGATTTTTCCATGGAGATGAAAGTTGCAAATATCAAAAGAGATATATTAGGGTTGCATTCTGCAAAAGTGGAGCCACACTCAATGCTGCAGCACAGAAGTTTGGTGAGCTTATTAATGCTAAAGCTTGTCCTAAGATACTTTACTAGAGAAAATGACCACTGCACTTGGAATTACGCCCTTTTTCATTTTTTCTTTGAAAAAGGAATATCTGCCTTTCATGTTGGGATAATAAGATTTTTTTTATTTTTTAAATATTTTGTTTTAGCTCCCTTATGTTTAAAATTTACTTCAATTTGATCCTTTATTCGTAGTTTTTTTTTTTTTTTTTTAATTTTGATTTAGTCTTCGTTTTAAATTTAATTTATTTGTATTTAATTTATTTTTTAAATGATTTTTAATTATTTAATGCCCTTGTGTGTATATAATATGGTATAATTTAGTTAATTTTATTAGTTTTGATTTTGATAAAATTTAAATGATTTTCTTACCCTGCAAAAGCTAAGTTAATACACCTGGTAACAATATTTAAATACACAACTCCTAAAATTTATTTAATTTAAATATATGAAGTCAAACCTAAACCTAACCCAACACCCCTTTTGTATTATCAAATAATACGACAATGGTGTTAAAAATGAAAAAGAAAAAGTAGTGGCTTCATCATCAGTATAATAAAATAATCTGACCCAAGAATATAAATTAATAGGTCCAAATATCATTTAAGAATTTAATAATTAACCAAATTAAAATCAAAATGAAATTAAATAAGTTTTGTATGACGCGTTTTTATTTTCTCCTAGAAACATGTCTCATGTGATGCGCTTTTATTGATGTTGTAATAAAAATATACTCTATAAGATATATTTTTCTTTCTCTTTAAAAACAGTGTATATCAATAAATTTTTAAAAAAAAATAACTTAATTTCTCAATTAATTTTGTTTATTCACATAAATCAGCCATAATAAAATAATCTAACCCCAGAAAAAAAAAATCAATAATTGAATGGGTCCAAATATACACGTTTTTTTAAATATAAATATTTAATATAAGGAAACAAAATTATTCAAACTTAATTAAATGTGATGCAAGGTAGGGTAAATTGCTTTAAAAAATGATAAAGATGGACGGCTGGTGGGCCATACTATTTTCCCTCCATCATTTTAATCTGCTTATATACCATTACTGTAAAAAAAATTATTCAAGTTTTTAATTAGTTTTCTTAAAAAATATATTATTACTTAGATATATAAATTTCTATTTGAAATAAATCAAATAATTAATCATATAAGATTATATCACACTCATAATACGGGTGAAATAAATTACGTAAAAAAATATATTGATTAAAAGTTTACATAAAAAATAAATAAATTTTTTATTAAAATGTTAAAATTAAGTATCTAAAAGTACGGACATCTTATGTTCAAATTAATTTTATTATGTGTTAAATTTTATTAATTTCATATAAAACCATCTTAGGAAGATAAAAATATACTTATGATGATATAACTTACTTATAAAAATAATAAAATTTTTAATAATTTTTTAATTGAGTTAGTGTCTCATTAACTCTTCATGATATTAATATAATTAAAAGTTTAAATAATAATATAAATATAGAATAGGTGGATTTGCATACACACCATTACTTAAAATTATATTATAACAGATTTATCATAAAAATAATAAAAATATCATTCAATATAATTCTAATTACATTTTTTTGAATATGTATTATTTATTATTATATATACGTGTCGATTGATTTTTAATTTGACTGGGATTAAAATTATTGTCAAGAGAAGACTCCCTTAAAATTACATAGAAATATCTAACTCTAATTCCTTTTATCAGGAACAATATCACCAAACACAACAAAACAAGAAAAAGACAGGCTTACATGCTCAAATTGATTTTTTCCCAACATTAGACAATGAAAGAAGCTACTTTTTGAATCAGTTTCATAGAAGTTTCAGACTCATGAGCCAAAATATGAAACGCATGATCTTCTCCTTCGACCTCCACTAACTCCATTAATTCACCTTTCCACCCACTTTTCTTCACTGCATGATAATATGAAACCCCTCTGTCTCTCACAAAATCCTTTTCTGCAACACTAATAAGCAGCCTTGAACATCCTAGTCCAGCCAAGCTCGGACCCCCTTCAACAACTGGGTTCAACATTGGGTTATCAATGCCACCAGGTGCTTCAGGGTACACCAAGTGCCAAATCATGCATGTTGCTAGCTTCTCCCGTTCTTCATTGTTCTTAATCTCCGACCCAATTGGCTTTGAACCCCAAAAATAAGGATGTGTTAAAAAAGCTCCTTTGATTTTAACACCATTTAAACCCTCTGAACCAGCTCTCAATAGTATATTGTGAGCAAGGTTGGCCCCTGCGCTGTCACCACCGACATAAAGTCGATCAAAATCAACATAAGTTGATAACCAAGGTTCATCTTTTAAACCACCATCAATAGAATGGGAAGCGACCCATTGAAGGCCAGTCCAACAATCTTCATAACCAATAGGGAGAAGGTGTTCAGGGGCTAGCCTATACTCGATCGAAATAACAACAGCGTTGGCTTGTTTAGCCAACCGGTTCATGTACTTGGTCTCAACAAAAGAGAAAGCTGATTCAAAGCAAAAGCCTCCGCCATGAAAATAGACTAACAGAGGAACTTTGGGGGATTGTTCGACGTGTTTAGGTAAGTAAATTCTAGCTGAAATCGGTGGGCTTTTTGAAACAACGATGTTTTTAGATGAGACCCCAGTTTCAGGGTCTTCATTAGAAGGTGGGACGATAGGTGAATCGACTAATCGGTCAACTGAGCCATCTTTGTAAACTCGGATATAAGGGAGAACCTCGGTGGCTAGTTCTTTGACATTGGAACCCATATTAAAACTGGTGAAAATTTGAAGTGTTTGTAGGAAAGGAAGTAGTGAAATGAAAAGAGAAAACAGCAATTCTTTCTGCTAAAGGTTTTGCTCGGTGGATTTGGGTGTAAAACCCCACCCTATGACACGATTTATAAAGACAAGATGACTCCATTCTTGGAAATCACATTGCAATCGGTCAATGGGATTATGGACCCTAAATTGTTATAATAAATCTATTTTTATTTATAATTTTATAATTAACTATTAATATTAAATTAAAGCATCAAACACTTGCAAGGGAAATATATAAAGTCAAATTCTAAAAACGATAGAATAATAATAATTTTAAGATAAGGTACAATTTTAGTCATTAAATAATAGGTAAATTCGTATTTTAGTCACTTAATTAATAAAATTACAATTTGATCATTGAATTATTTAAAAAATTTTATTTAAGTCACTGTGTAACAGCCTAATTTCAGTGGTGTTGAAATAGTAATTCGGGATCATTAAATCCGACAAATGAGTAGGAAATATTATTAATTTAGTGAGTATAAGTTAAATGTGAAGTTAAGAAAAATTTTGAAATAGTGAATAGTATACAAAAATATATATATTAAAATAATTAGAATCGAAAACGAGGTATCGAGACCTCGAGAATTTTAAATCGAGCCTTAAATATTTATGGAGTGTTAATAAGTTAGTATTAAAGTTTCGTCAAGAAATTTTAAAGTACTGATAGCTAATTGAACAAAAAGAACTAAATTATATCAAATGCAAAATTGTGGGAAATGATTAAATAGCTTAAATGATAAAAGAAAGAGGGTTTAAAAGGCAAATAGACCCAAGGTCTATTTGGGCTATTGTTGAAACAGTAATTCGGGATCATTAAATCCGACAAATGAGTAGGAAATATTATTAATTTAGTGAGTATAAGTTAAATGTGAAGTTAGGAAAATTTTTGAAATAGTGAATAGTATACAAAAATATATATATTAAAATAATTAGAATCGAAAACGAGGTATCGAGACCTCGAGAATTTTAAATCGAGCCATAAATATTTATGGAGTGTTAATAAGTTAGTATTAAAGTTTTGTCAAGAAATTTTAAAGTACTGATAGCTAATTGAACAAAAAGAACTAAATTATTCAAATGCAAAATTGTGGGAAATGATAAAATAGCTTAAATGATAAAAGAAAGAGGGTTTAAAAGGCAAATAGACCCAAGGTCTATTTGGGCTAGACCGCAAGAGCATGAAATCAGCAAGAAAATAAGGAGAATAAGGGCAAAATTAGAAATTGTAAAATTTACTTAATAAAGCTAGGACTAAAGTGGAATTATCTAGATTTCTCTTTATTTTTCTGCATTCTCATCAGCAAAAACACCATGGAAGAGTTCCCTTAAGCTGGTTTTTCATATTTTTACTGCAAGTAAGTTCAATTCTTGATTATTTCTTGAAATTTTTGTGTTTTTGTGACTTTTACAACTAGGTCCACTTGTTGAATTCATTAGTTTTTGATTCTATGAAAGAAATTGAAAGTTTCTATGAATATGTGCTGGAAGTATATGATGATTTGGCATGGAATTAGAGCTTTAAATTGTTTATATGCTGATTTTATTGAAAGAATTAAATAGAAAGTGAATGTTTGGGACCTAAATTGTAAAAGAGTTTGAAGTTAGAATTTTATGTGGAAATTCTGAATTTCAATAGTTATAAAATAACTTATAATGTCTAGAAAAAGTATTAATTGAGAAAATTAGCTTAATTGAGGGGTTAATTGAGCAAAGACTGAATTGTATGAACTGTGAAATTTGGGGAAAAATGAAAATAAACATTTTGCACTAAAACAGTTTTGGACAGCAGCAATAGTCTAACTTTGAAAAATCACCAAAAATTGTAGAAATCGAATTAGAGGATGAATAAAATATAAAATTAAAGCTTATTGAGTCTAGTTTCTTATAGAAGAAACGGTGTGAGCAATGGAATTGTAAATCATGAGATATAATAAGTTTTGAGAGACAATGTCAGAATGATTTCGGGTTCCCCTGTTCTGACTTTGGAAAATCATCAAAAATTGGATAAAAATAATTAAGAGATTAAATTTATATGTTTAAAATCCCTAATGAGCCTATTTTCAATAGAAATAAGCGGGAACATCATCCGAATCTCGTACGATAAGATAATTAATTCTTAGTGAAGAAGGGTTGGAATTGTCAGACAGCAGAACAGAGGTAACTTTAAATAATAAATTGTATTTATTGGCTAAACCAAAAATTCTGAAAACTTTATGGTAATTTTGTTTAGAGCATTAGTTGAATGTATTACAACATGAAATAAATGAAAACGACGATCAAATTTCTTTATAAAGATCCGGATAACTCGAATACGAGACTTGAACGTGGAAAAGAAAAGATATCGGATTAATGAAATTATAAACATGTACAAGCAACGAGGTAAGTTAGTGTAACTTGAATTGTATTTTTAAATGCATGAAATATCGATATAATGAATTACCTGATTTATGTTTATGAAGAAATGGCAAGAGAATGATATTTATCATGACATGTAAATAGGTGATTATTTTTGATACGTTGATATAAGGAAATTAATTAAATTGAGACGAGTAATAAATTTAAATAAAACATATCGAGAAAAATAAGTACGTTAAGAGACAATATGTTTGATTTTAATTGGTTCCAAATATGAATGTTAGATAAAATGAAATATCTGATAAATAAATCGGTAACTTCAGTAATGCTCCGTAACTCTATTCCGGTGACGGATTCGGGTTAGGGGCGTTACACACTGAATTATTCAAAAAATTTTATTTCAGTCACATTATCATTTTGGTTTTTTATTCTCTTAAAATGACAATGTGTTTGTTTGTAGAATAAAAAAAATAAACAAAAATTATTTTTATATATAATTTTAAAAAAAATTTAAAATTTTCACTTAAAACGTTTTATATTAACTTCAAATTATAGGCTTCTTTATAAACTAGAGGTGTGCATGGGCAGGGCTACCCGGCTCGGCCCGAATGCCCGCCCAAAAAAATAGAAGGGTTCAGGTAAAAATATAGGCCCAAAATATGGGTTTGGATAAAAAATAAGGCCTGTTTAGAAAACGGGTCGGGCCTTGGGTAAAACTTTTTTGACCCGGCCCGAATTTTATACTAAATATATATTTTTTTATTTTTAATTTTAATATAATCACTTTTTATTATATTTTTAATTTTTGTATTGTTTTAAGAATTGTTTTAGTATCATTTTTTATTTGTTTTTTGTTTTAATATTTATTTTTATGTTTTTAAATGTATTTGCTTTATTATATTTTAAAACTTTTTATTTAATGAAATAAGCTAAAAAAAATTTAATATGGGCCAAGCCGGGCCGGGCTCGGGCTTAACAATTTTATTTCGAGCTGGACTTGGACAAATTTTTAGGTTCATATTTCAAGTCGGCCCGGGCCCAAGCCTAAAAATGGGCCTAAAATTTTTGTTTAGACCCAGCCCGAACCCGGACTAACCCATGCACACCTCTACTATAAACGGAATCTCACCGTACTTCTTTATACGCATTTTTTTCCTACTTATGAAGATCTTTGTTATGAAAAAAGAAAGTAATGATTTATTGCCAAGAATCACCAATAATAACGCACACTAACAAGATAGGTCGATTTTTTATTTTTATTTTATGAATGAGTATTAGTTATATATAATTTAAGTATTTTTATTTTCTTCAGTTGAATTAATAATTCAATTGTTAATATTATTAAATTTTATATATTACATTAAAATAAAAAAATCACTCATTTAATAATCGTGTACTAAAAAATTGACTTATAATAAACTTAAATTTAATAAAAATTTGACAATGTTGATTATTTGACTTATATTTTTAAATTTAAAATGTAAAAAATTCTCACAATAAATAATTAAAATTCATAATGATTTTATCGATCTTATTTTGAATACTTCAATTAAATAAAATTATTTTCTTATATTTTATTCACAGATTTATAATTGACCTAATAATATAATCTGAAAATAAAATAAATATAAAAAGTGTCAATAAAGCCTTCGCACAATAAAAACAGGATTGCGTATCCAAATTTGAAACTCACCACAATTAAAATGTAGTATCCGATTTCCAAACTCTACCATGAACTGTATGTGACGTATGAGTTTTGGTTCATAGTCTAAGACGGTTTACATTGACATTGTACAAGCCTGGTAGGTCTCATTCAACGAAACTTGTTCAATCATTCTCAGATCTCAGCTTAAAATCATGCATGCATTCGAATTTCTGGCATAAAAAGAAACGTGAAACTGCTCAAACCTGACAAAAGCATTTTCAATGAGGGCCGACTCCGAAAGTACTTGCGATACATTTATATCTAACAACCAACACAATACATGATATTCTCCAAACATCTAAGAACAATGAATCAAAGAAGAAACTAATGCTTTTTGCTCTACATGCAAATGATTATGAACCACGCTACAAATAACCAATTAGAACCTTCAATCGGCTCCACAACATCGAAGAGATCGGATCTGACTACTTTCTGTACAACAAACCTAGCTAGAGATCAGGAGTTAAAAAGACCCAGCCTTCTATAGTCGCAGTTTATGTGGGTTAGGTTTAGTAAGTGCTTTAGCAAAGTAATTGCGAATCTCGGGAACTATTCGCTGGATTAGATGCAAGTGCCTGCAATTTATTCAGCACGCATTGAAATTTTGAGCAGTTGCATAAGCGTTTTACTCCTACAGCAAATATTCATGAAGCAAAAAAAAAAAATATGCCACAAACAAGGGCCTTCTGAAATTTCCATCAACTGACGAAATAAGGAGTAGACAAAACAACAAAAATGCAATGCTCAATACTATATGATCTTTTGACATACAATTCAATTACTAATGAAGGGAAGGGACATGGCAAGTTGATTTAAGTACATACCCGGGTCTTGCACTCAATTTATCAAAATGCTCCAAGATAAATAAAATGCAAGTGTGCCTCAAGGATATTGCATGAAAAGCTTCAGACAGCTCATACATGCTTGAAACATTTTCAAGCGATATATCCTTCAATGTAAACATAAATAATCAAATTCCAATTCGCAATTTAAAGGCCAAAAAGGGATTTGAAATATCTATACACAACCTTTTCAGCTCACCTGTGCAATGGTATATTCGCAAAGTCGCTTAAGTCCCTCCAAAAGATATTGATCCGCTGCTCTGAGCAGATCTTGTGCAATATCCAAAGTAACATCTACTGATCCAGTATATATAAATCTGTACAAAGAATAAAATCGAGTAAATAAAATCGATGTAAATCCAATGTATATACATCTGGACCAAAGAAAGAATTGTCCTACCTCATCATCAACTCAAAAACCTCCCATTTGATGTTAGGAATTTCAATATCCCTTGCATCTTTTTCCTGCAACACGAGGAATTTAAAAAAGAACATCATTTAGCTTGACAACATAATTTCTGTCCTGTATTAAGTGCTAAAAGTTTAAAGCTAATGTGATAATAAGAGTACGAGCAATCTCATATTTCTTAAAAAAGAAAAATAGAAGGCCACCAATTACAAGTGAAAAAGCCCAAGTTCAAAAAAAAAAAAAAAAAAGAAGATGATCTTGGAGGACACCCAGAATCATCAGAAATAAAGGACTGTATCTCATATCAGGTGCAAGATAAAGCAATACTACATGGAGTCTCCTAGTTGTTAAAGGTACTAGAATAAAAGTTCTCACCCCAAAGCCACAGATGAAGGTAGCCTTCAACCCTCTTGAGAAGAGGAGAAACAAGCAACTTGAACATTAAAAGGATGCAAAAGGGAACTCACCCGGTAACCGCCATCAAACATAGCACGAAATGCATCTGAAGAAGCAAGCAGACAGATTCTGTGAGCATAGAACCGTCTACCTGCAAGATAAAATAAATTATCTTAGTTACAACAAATGGCCATTTTTGACATGTCACCGACTATTTCCCCGTAGCAAGCATCAGAACCATAGGTAAGCAGATCGTATAACCTTCAACTAGGAAGGTAACATCAGACAATGTAGCGTTGTTCACATATTGCTCCCCCAAATAGACCTGCATGAGAATTGCATGTTATAACAGGAAATTGCATAGAACTTTCATAAGTAGGAACTATTCTCCTCATACCAATTACAAGAATGTTGTTGATCTACCCTTACAATTTGAAACACTTATACAACGGCATTTGGAAAAAGCAAGAATAAGAATTTCAATAGGTAAGCTCTTAAACTCCATGTTCTCCTAATTTCAATTTCAGTTCGTAACTCAAGGTCTTCAAATTAAAACGGACAATCCAATAAGATGCACCACAAAGAACCACTTCATCATTGTCATATTTGGTAAGGATGCCACATCCACATAGAAAGTTCATAAGGTTAGTCCAATGCCACCCATGAACCTTAGGTTATGATATTAAATCCAATCCATCATAGATCTAGCCTTGCAATAATTATGGAACAGGATATGGCCATACAAAACACCATTTTCTTCGAATGACGTAACTTCAGGCAATGGAAATGCATGACATAGACTAAATAACTTTACAAACTAACCTGTGGCGTTGGAGAAGGGGGAGCTGCATCCATAGGAGAAAGCGTCATAGCTTTGTTGGACAACTTGTACAGAGCTACAGCACCATCAAGTTGCTGCTTAGTGCTAGTAGAACCAAGAAGCCCAAGAAGCAGTTCAAGTCCTGCAAGGAAACACAACACAATCAGCCTCTCAGAGCAACAAAACATTTGTGCTCCATTAATGGAGTGTGCTACTTATAATTACACATAATAAAGAATATGAGTAACTGAGGAAAGGGAAAAGAATATGACCATTATTATCAATGAATATGGTTCTCTGGTCATCAGGAGAACAAAGATAAGCTAGAGCCAAAGCCACTCGTCTTTGGACTGGCTTCTCCGCTACGCGCATAAGATACAGCAAATGGTTCAAAACCTACAAAAGATAAACCAAAATCTGAGTTTATAAACACAAATTTAACAAGGCCTAAAACAGAAAGGGCATTGAAAAGCAAGACATTTCTTTAGTCCAAATAAATAAAGGAAAAGGGTAGTTAAAGCAACGAAAATGCCTACTCGCCCATGAATCTTCTCTTCTAGTCTTTTCAATGTCTTGGCTACACAGTCTTTTGTTGCCTGAAAAGTACCATCACCAATAATATTAAATCGGTTAAGGAAAAATAAAAACACAGCAAAGAGTTAGAGAAGCTTTGTTTTCTTATGGATATTATGCAGCAGCAATTAAGAAACTAATAGCATGGAAACTAAGAGAGCAAAAGGTAACATCTAAAAGGATTGACATACTTGAACAATAAACTCTCCATCTTGCAGCCGTTGGACACCCCCCACCCTAATAAAATCGGATACATTATCCTATGGGAGAGAAGAATATTAATTAACACAGTGTACCACAACCCCAAAAATTAAGTCCAAGCAGTTTTTTAAGGTTGATAACTATCACACACTACCATACCTCATTATCTGCAAGACCATAAAGAGCAAATGCAGCATTGTGTTGCAAAGATCCATTCTTTGAATCTAGGAGCTTCAACAAAGGGACCAAACCACCACTATGCGCAATACCAGCTTGATTGTGTGTATCCTGCAATCAAAACTATATTTTAGTGACAGAGATATCTACTAGTTCCAGCTTATGAAGAAAGGAAATTTAGTAAAGTTTCTCAGAAGCAACAGTAAACAGAAACCTCACAAACAAGGAAAACCAAAGAGAAACACAAATAAAATGAGCCCCTTATGTGCAATGCAGAGGAGCAAGGTTTTCTTAAGATATCATGCAGAAAAAATTTATATGCAAACATGAATGCTGAAACTTGTGAGAGGCAGGATACTTAAAAGAGTGGAAAACAAGGGATGCATATTGGCTACATTCCCACAAAGCCATGATAATTACACTATGTACAACAATTGCAAAACCAAGAGAACAAGCAGTTAGATTTACAGATTATACAACAAATTTTGTGTTAGAAACTGGCAGGAACTCATAAACTAATTTTATTTAAAATGCAAATATTTTGAGTAGAGATAAGAAATCACATTATTATCTCAGAAAGCATCAACAAGATTAGCAGACAAAAGCCATTAAGCATCTTTTACAGCACTAATAATAGCTTGAATTTTTACAGCAGAGAAAATAACAATAATAACCTGTGCCAACCTCCCCAAAGCAAAGGTCGACATCTCTTTCAGCTGTACATCAGGAGAGTGAAGCATTTCAATCAAGGGTCGGACAGCACCCCTTTGTACAATATGAACCTGCAAAATCCAAAGAACCATAGGTCAAAAAAGGAGAAATGATGAAAAATTAAGGTGAAGGGAATGAAATTATATGTACAGCACAAAGACCAGTGCTTGTCCTAATCATCACAAGGACAGAGGCACTCACACATAAAGCTAAATTCATTCAAATATTAGGACAGTAAATCCAGAGCCAATAATCGTTTATTCATCATGCATCATCCCCTAATTGACAAATAGAGCCAGGAAGAGGCATCTTAACAGTAGCTAAGTATGAAGAGAAAGTACAGTCTTCACCTTGCAATCAGAATCAGTTGCAGCAAATTGTCCAAGCAATAAAGCTGCCTCCCTTTGGCTCTCCGAGCAGCACGAGCTGCTTTCCAATAAAAGGTTAGTTAATAAAAAATAAGAAACCAGGATAAATTGCAGATCAAAAGAGCAGCCCCAAAGTATCAAATAACCAGGTTAAAAGTAAAACAAGTGAAAGAAAGAAGAAACCAAATTAAACATACTTAAGCAAACCAATGACAGGTTGCAGAGCCCCTACAGCAAGAACTTCTTTTTTTATGTTTGGCGACGAATGCACCAGGTTGCCAATCACACCAACCTACAAGCCATTTGAGAAACTTTTTGATGCAACAGCTGGTATAATGATGCCAAACCCAATAGAATTTTCCTAAAGGTCATCTTATGCTAAAATATGTTGCTCCTACTCTTGAATTTTCTTAAAGTAGCCATGTCTGACACATACGCAGACATGGGTGTGAGGATAAAATCCTTCAAGGAATCTCCAAATACATTGAAATCTTGAAAAAAAAGTTAGCATACTAGTAATGGACATATACCCATGTCCGCCACCTCTCTCCTTAGTCCAAGTAACATAAACAATAAGAATCCTACCGCTTCATAATGTATAGCAGCATCCTCTGATCTTAGCATTAAGATGAGAGTAGGTAAAGCATTGCATTCAACAATCTGCAAAACCATAGTATTCACTCATTAACCAGCATTGAAGACGATTTTATCCAATCCAACTTCCAAAGGCAGATCTGTTACCTGATTCTTGTTTTCATCATTTTTGAATGCTAGGGTTCGTAATGCGCCAGCAGCTGCTCTTTGCACCTTAGTATCAGTAAATTCAAGCAACTCGACAAGAGGTGGAATCCCACCTTCCATTCTGTCAAACCAATCAAAGATAATTATTAGAACAAACAAGGAGCTACGAAAAATAACTTAGTTAAAACTGCACAATTTAGCAAACCTGACACGCGTTTTAATGCTGCTATTCTCATGAGCAAGGTTAGTGAGAGCATCAGCTGCTCTTCTAATGACACTGATCACAGCACGAGAAATAGAACTATCCTTGTGTCGCCGCAACAAATTCACAAGATGCGACAAAGCCCCAGAATCGACTATAAGTTGCTGATGTTCGGGCTGTTATCAACAAAGGCAATGAACAACTTAGAAGATTCATTGATCAAACATGGTGAACATATTACCATTAATAGCAGGAACATAAATCATGCAAGCCAAGAAATATACCGGACTCTATACATAGACAAGAATTAGTTGTTCAGCAATGAAACCAACAACCTAATTCTCTGTAGAATTTTCTTCTCAGTGATAATATGAATAGAAACCATTATATGACAGATCATTCATTCCCCCCCCCCCCCTTTTCCTATAACAGCCTATATATTAGCCCAACTCAAACTTTCTCAAAGTTTAACTTGTGCTATCATCTAACACAGTTTCAATAGAGAATAAATTTTATAAAGAACCTCAGATATTTTCTAATGCTACTGAAAGGAAAATTAAAAAAAAAAAAAAAAAACCATGCATATCTCGAAGCAAGTAAACTTCCAATAAATAATTCAAAACATAAATTAAAGTAACTACTAAACAGAAGTATATAAAATAATGGTAACAAGTATTTTTTATATATATAAGAGATATATTCAGTAAAATCACCTTTACGGCAAGCAGCCCCAATGCAAAAGCACTTCCTTTTTCAACCTCGTGCTCGAAAGGCTTTGGGCTTCGGTCGCCGTCCTCGCATGGCGGCGCTTGCAGATGTTTCACTAGAGCCGGAACAGCACCACCTTCAACGATCACATTAACAACCTCCTCTGCCGACAAAAAAAGAAGAAGAAAGAAACACAAAGATAAGATCATTAGCGTTAATCCTGAAATTCAAAAACAGTAAAAATCCAACCCAAATAAAAAGCCAAGAGATAGAAAAAAGAACGAGATCGGAATTCGGAACTTGAAGATTTAAAAAATTTACCGTTCTTGGCAAGCTCAGCGAGCACGTGAGTGGCACGCTTGGCAGCAGAGCGATCAGATTCGCGCCAAGTGAAGGCGGATTCGAGTACGGTAACCTGAGCGGTAACTTCGGCCAAGAGGGCACGCCGGGCATCGCCGGTAGGGAGAGAGATTTCACGGTTCTCTTGAATTTCTTCCTCCAGTTTCCGTTTTTGCCCCTTCCGTTCAGGGAGGCCCTGGTCCTCCGAACGCTGAAGCTCCATCAAGAAGGATTAAAGAATGGACTTGCGAGAGAAAGAGAGAGAGAAAGAAGGTGTTATCGGAAATGAGAAGCGCGATTTGACACACACACAGAGACTAGATCAGGGGTATTTTGGATATTTAGTAAAACAGGAAGCTTTTTCATTCTTTTTCTTCCCTTTTCTTTTCTTTTTCTTTTCCCTATTCCTTTTTTTCTCTAAAATGAAAATGAAAGATTAATGGCCGATTTAAACCGGCCGGACCAGGGCCTCTGTTTTTCTGTTAACCTTTTATGGCATAATTAGAGATGTGCATGGGCTGGGCCGGGTTCAGGCCGGGCCTATAAAAAAATGTAGCCCATTTTCAATGCCCGGCCCGAAGTATGGGCCTAGAATTTTGTCCAAGCCCGGCTCGAGAAAAAATAATAGGCCCGAGCCCGGCCCGGCCCGACCATATTAATTTTTTTTACTTTTTTTATTAAATAAAAAAACTTTAAAATATAATAAACCAAATGCATTTAAAATATAAAAACAAATATTAAAAAAAATAGGACTAAAATAATTCTTAAAATAATATATAAATTAAAAATATAATAAAAAATAATTATATTAAAATTAAAAATTTGAAATAAATTAGAACTAAATTAAGAACTAAATTATATTAATAACAAAAATTTTACAATATCAAAATAACATTAAAAACAATAAAAAAACTAAAGTTACTTAAAATTTAAAATAAAAAAATTTAAAAATAATTTAATATTAAAATCGGGCCGGGCCAAACAAATCTTGCCCGATGCCCAGCCCGTTTTCTAAACGGGCCTCTTTTTTTACCCAAGCCCATTTTTCGGGCCTATATTTTTACCCAAACCCTTCCATTTTTCTAAGTGGGCCTTGGGTAGTATTGCCGCCTACCCATGCACACCACCTCTAGGTATAATGCCTAATTTAATTTTTAATGTGTTTATTTTTGCCAATTTAATTTTTATTATTCTTTTTATTAAATTTCACCTCAACCTTTTAAACAATGGCAGTTTACATGTATTTTGTACTATTTATTTTTAAAATTGTATGACTTTTTAAATTATTTTAAATTCTAATTATTTTAAGGTTTTAAATATTTTATAATTTTTAAATTCTTAGTTAACGTAACATATAAGACAATTAATATTATGCCAGTAGAATGAAGTATACTTGGACTATAATATCGTTAAACATTTAAGCTAAATTTGACATTATGTCAACTTTAACTTTAACTTTATTTTCATGAAACAAAGAAAAATAAATATATCTTATTTTTTGGGTCTAAATCTTATTTGCTTAAGTACTACAAAAGCCATTGAAAAATAATTCAAAAATCAATTGAGCCCCTTATTAAATTATGTAATCAATTGAGATATTAATTGAAACTTAATAATCAATTAAGCTCTTTGAATATGTTTTTTATGGAAGTCTTCGACAAATTGTTAAGTATTAACATAACAAGTGACATGGAGGACTTAATTACTTTTTTTTTTAATTATTTTATGAGGCCTTAACATTAGCACTTTTCATGTCAAGTGTCATGTTAATCACCACATCATCAATTTAAGCTCGAAAAATCATTTAAGCCCTCCACACCAGTATTTTCTCCATGTCAATTGTCACCAAATTTTCACATCAGATCCCACACCTTAAAAAATTCATTTAAGCAATCTCAAAATAAGTAAAAAAAAAAAAAATTAAACCCTTTACATCAATATTTTCTAAATCAATCACTACTTCATCAATTTTTTCTTATTTGATGCCATGTCAACCTCCACGTCATTGACACTTAATGATCCGTCAAGGGCTTCAACAAAAAACCATATTCGAGGGACTTAATTGATTGTTAACTTTCGATTAAGAGCTCTATTAATTACACATTTCAACAAGGGACTCAATTGATTTTTAAGTTAATTTTCAGGGACTTTTTTAATATTCTAGGCAATCTCATTATCATAAAAAATTAATCAATAGTGTTGACTAATGGTAAGTCACACTTTATTCTCAAAGGAGAACACAAATCAGATAATGCCCAATCTATTATGTTTTTTTAAAATATCAAACTATTAAATAAATATTTGATTTAAAAAAAATTAAAACCATCAAATACTATTTTTGAATTTAGAAAATGTTTGTATAAATCGAATAATGCACGATCTATTCTGTTATTTTTCCAACCGGACATTTTCCGGTTTGAAGCCAATCAACCACACGGTTGTCTTTGATTTCTAATAATTGTATTATGTGTAAAGTATTTATTTAATCTTATTTGATGAATTTTAATATTAATATTTTACTAATTTTAAAATTTTAATATTTACCATAATATTTTTGTTAAATTCATTGAGTTATCTTTTTTTTTTAAATTGATACAATAGATATTTATAAATATTCATCTACGTGTAATATTGTGTCAACTTGTTATTTTCATAAATTACTCACAGAAAATGTAGTTAATAGATTTAATCATTGTTACTTGTTTCAAAAATTGAAAATTTGAAATTTGAAAAGTAAATAGACTAAATGATCCATTAGAAAACATGTATTGAATCTACAACTTTATATATAGTACAACACTAATAACAAAATTTAACAAAATAAACTTAATTGTTATCGTTTGAGCTAGAACCGAAGATTTTTAAAAATTAAAAAATAATATAATTAAAATTAAAGTATTACGGAGTGTAGGGACTAATAGCTAGATTTGACCATACTCTAATGCTTTTTTTTTTTTTTGTTGCTTACTGCCTGAGTAACGTCTAATATAGTGCTGACTTAATTTGTGTGACGATGAAGGCGCGAAAAAGAGACGAGATAAGAAAATGAGTGAAGATGTTTGGTCTGTAGGTGGAAACCATGGGCACCTCAACAACGTCGGGCTCCACTTCGACGCACGCTAATTAATTGATATTACTTTACTTCGGTATGACAAACTTTTTGGGCCCGGACTGATATTTGAAGTTATATTTTGTTGACCACTACTAAAAATATTTGGTTGAAATATGAGTTAATTAAAAATGTGTTATTTGGTAATTTAAATAATTAGAAAATATTAATATATATTAAAAATAAAAAAATAAATATATAAATTCTTAAAATTTGAATAAAAATTAAAATAATTTATTAAATAAAAATATAATTAAGATTTTTTTAAAACTATTGTTTGAATTTTATCGCCAACTTTTCTATAATTTTATAAAGCGATCATCTTTCACTATCTTTCTTTAAATGTTTCACACAACTTGAAACCAATGATTTAAAAGTTTTCATTCAAGTTATGAAATTATTTGAAATTTTTTATTTAAGTCATTAAATTATTTGAAAGTTTTTATTTAAGTCACCGAGCTTTTTTTTTTTTAAAGATCGATTGGTGAACTCTAAGTAACGATTCAACGATCGGTATGGTAGATAAGTACTCATCAATGAACGGAGAAACATACCTTAGGTCCAAGTCAATCTAACAGTAAATATTGAAGATCAGAGATGGAAGTTTTTTAGATTTGGGTTCATAAATTTGTTATGTTTAAAACTATTTCATGAAAGAAAAGAGAAAAAATGATATTTTGATTGGTGCAGTGGTGCGAAAAGAAAATGTTATACAACAACAATTTTAACAGTTCAGTAGTTTAAATGAAAATTTTCAAATAGTTCAATAATTCTTTTATTACTTTTTGAAGTTAAGTAACCAAAATATAAATGTACTCATTTTTTAAAGGAGAAATGTAAATTTACTAAAAAATTAAGGGTTAGTATTTGGTATATTGACGATGTAAATTTTTTTCATTTCACAAATACCTTTAAAAAATTGTCACATGTCTGTTTTTTTTAGAGGTGTCCATGAGCTGAGCTAGGCCCAACCAAAATTTTAGGCCCATTTGTCAGGCACAGTCTTGGCCTAAAAAATGAGTTTAAATTTTTGCTCAAGTCCGACCAAAATAAAAATGTTAAAACTTGTGTCCTGCTCGCTGATATTAAATTTTTTATATTAAATTTAAAATAAATATAATACATAAAAAATACTAAAAACATTAAAACAAATATTTTACAACAAATTGAAAATAAAATTAAAAAATATGTATATTTAAATAACACTAAAATAGGTGTAACTTAATAAACAAATACCTCTAAAATAGTAACAAAATTAACAATAAAATAAGAGTTATACAATATCTAAACAATAACAACAAAATAATAGCAACATAATAGTGAAAAAAAAAAAAAGAAAAAAATACCAAGAAAACAGTAAAAAAAAACATTAGCTTTTTTTTTGCATATTCGGATCAAGTAAGGCTCGGGCCAAAAAACCTTACCCAAGGCCCTACCTATTTTCTAAATGAGCCTTATCTTTTTGTCTAAACTCATTTTTTGAGCTTATGGTTTTATCTAAACCCTTTTAATTTCGAACAGGTCTTTGGGCCAAATAACACGACCCATGGATAGGTCTACTATTTTTTTAAATATTTATTTTTTAATATTATACTATACCTTTAAAGGAATATTATCACCCTTAATCTTGTAAACTCCACTAACAGTGTTACTAAATATTTTCTTATAATTTAAAAACAAATATTTTACGTAAGGATATAATATAATATTTAAAAAATAAATATTACAAAAAACGTGGTAATTTTTTAAAGCTAACCTAGAATATAATCCGAGTTTTAGTTGATAAAGTTTTAACTGGCACGTAACCACCGGAAACCAAACAGCCAATGAAATGAAAAGCCGATCATGACCAGGGTTAGTGGTTTTTCTTCCCGCGTTAAAAATGTTTTTTTTAACCTTTAAATATTTATAGTCATTGAATACGATCAAATACAAAATCAAAACAGCGTCGAATCCATGAAACCCAAATCTTCACTTGGAAGAGGTCATTTATCTTACCATTCCACTGAATTTTGATTTCATCTTCTCTAACTCCAACTATGCCTTATTCCGTTTTCTTGCACGACTCACCCTTGACCTACACTTGACTCGTTCAACAGCCGGTCTGAGTCTGTTTAAGACTCACTCTTCACTCGGATAACCCATAACTAATCAAACCTTAACTACCGATTCCTTTAATTTTCCCCTCCCTCTTTTCATGTCCGCCATGTCTACTCCTTCCTTTCTACTCTCACTTTCCTTCCTTTTCCTCTCCTTTCTCTCCATTTCTCTCTCCCAACAACCACCCAAAGGTATTCATATCCTCTCCCCCTGCCTTTTCAATTATTTCCATTTCTAACGATTTTTTATTTGAATTGTCTTTGTAGGATATTTGATTGATTGTGGCGCCACTTCCAAAACCGTCAACGACGACCGAGAATGGCTTCCCGACGAGGATTTCATCTCCACCGGTTCATCAAAGAACCTAACGGTTCCCCGTCTCTTTCCCACTTTCTCCACCGTCCGATCGTTTCCTCTTCAAAACAATCTTCGCCGTAAGTTCTGCTACACGGCGCGCGTTTACAAAGGTGCGAGATACCTAATCAGGACGGCTTACTACTACGGGGGAGTCAACGGCGTGAATTTTACTTCGCCTCCCGTTTTCGATCAGATAGTGGACGGCACGTTTTGGAGAGTGGTAAATACGACGGAAGACTATCGGACGGGCTCGACGTCGTTCTACGAAGCTGTGTTTGAAGCTAAAGGGACTACCATGAGCGTTTGTATTGCTTCGAATACGTATACGGAGTCCGACCCGTTTATTTCAAGTTTGGAGATGCTTCTTTTGGGGGATTCGCTTTATAATACTACAAATTTTGATTCTTATGCTTTGAGTTTAGTTGCGAGGCACAGTTTTGGACATAATCGATCCCTTATTAGGTAATTCCAAGTTTTTAGCTTCTTTGTTTTGCCATTTATTGGATATTTTAAAAAGAAAATGCTAATTAAGCCAAAAAAAAAAAAAAAAACGAACTTGTTGCATGCTCCTTTTATTTCGTCGTTTTTGCACACTATATAGCAAAAGGATATGCTAGGAAAAATTAAATAAATATCTGTCAATATAGTTGTTGTCACTTTGAAAACTTGTTAAGTCTGAAGTTGGAGTTCCATTTTCTTAGCACGCTTTCTTTGATATTGCTGAATATAAATGTTTTGTGCTCTGACCAGTTACCCTGATGATCTCTTTGATCGATATTGGGAGCCATATGCAGAAAATGTTTCTGTTATAGCAAGCAATAACACTCCAACTGTTTCTGGGTTCTGGAATATACCCCCTTCAAAAATATTTGAAAGCGCACTTTCAACAGATCAGTTGGAACCCCTGGAGTTGAGATGGCCGCCTTTGTCACTTCCGAACTCAACTTACTACATTGCTTTGTATTTTGCGGATAATCGTGATTCAATGCTTTCACGCTCAAGAGTGCTTCACATACACATAAATGAAGTAAGGTATATTAGCAATTTGGAAGTGACTTCAGCAGGAGCTGCGGTCTTCGCAACCAGATGGCCACTTGAAGGTCAAACAAAGATTACTTTGAGTTCCGCTGCCAATTCGAATGCTAGTCCTTTAATCAATGCCGGGGAGATTTTTGATATTCTTCTCCTAGGAGGAAGAACTCATACAAGGGATGGTATGGTTGCTAATGATTTCAACTTCTGTTGTGTGAAATCAAATTGAAATTTTTTTCCTTGGTAAATGCTCGAACTGATTTAGTGGTGATTGTTACTGGTTATACCGCACCCTTTATGTCAAGAATGAACTTTTGGGTTAACAAGTGGCTACTACTGTTTGGATTCTTCATTTCTCTTTCTGTTTGTTTGAAAAGGATCCTAATTTCTTGTTGCAGTTATAGCTTTAAAAGCAATGAAAAGCAGTTTGCGGAACCCTCCACTTGATTGGAATGGTGATCCTTGCCTGCCCCTTAATTACACATGGACTGGAATTACATGTTCTGAGGGTGAACGAATTCGTGTGGTTACTTTGTGAGTAGTTAAGATGCTTTTTATTTTTGTTGTCTATGCATCATCTACTCTTGCTCAGACAACTTGCTTTTTGTTTGTTTTCAGGAACTTGACTAGTATGGGTCTTTCAGGATCATTGTCTTCAAGCATTTCTAATTTAACTGCACTGACTGGCATGTATGGTATTAAAACTATATTTCAAGTGATGAAATTCAGAGGTAATAACATTCTAATTGAATTTCCCTTTCCCTCAACAGTTGGCTCGGTAATAACAGTTTATCAGGAACAATACCTAATCTCAGTTCTTTAAGGCTACTAGAAGTGTTGTAAGTTATTTTTATCATGTTTTTTCTCTTTTACTTAATTGGCTACCTAAATAGTTGGTACAAGGGTTCATTTAGAATTGTCTGATAGCTTTATATGAAAACTACATTAATATGCTACCTTTTTTTGTTAAAGGCATTTGGAAGATAATCAGTTCAATGGAGATATTCCCTCATCACTTGGAGAAGTGAGAAGCTTGCGTGAACTGTAAATCATTCTTACACAATACAGTTTGTTTTAATGAATTTGTTTCTGATAAAGTTTTAAATAATAACAACCACTTTAGTGTGACTAATGCATTATAATCTTTAATCAGGTTAGATACTAAACTGATTCAACTCTATTTATATTTAGGATAAATCAGTATTAAAACAATTAAATTCCTCTTGAGGATATTGGCTAATTTGTTAGATTCAAGTTGCATGAAAAATTTGGATCAAAGATATTTTGTTATTTTATGTTTGACACTAGATCTGTCAATCAGATTCGTACTATATTGCCCCGAGTAATTCTTTTAGATTGCATCATAAAATGGTGGGAGATGAATGTGCTAGACTTAAAACGTTGTGTCTTGTCATCCTTTCTTGATTCTGACCCTTGAGCTTATTATTGTTGGACCCCTGTACCTGGTCTATTGCACCATGGTTTCTTTCCTATATTAATGGAGAATGACATGACCTGAAAAATATCCTTGTTAATGGAGGCATAAATTGCATAATGTTACCCTTGGATTGACCCTTATTTTGAAATGACAAACCATTCAGCTAAATAGCTTGATTGAGTATATTGAAAAGTTTATAAGTGTTATTTTAAGGTATACGATTTGTGCTATTTGCTTTGAAGAACACCTGAAAATATTTTAATATACTGAACTTGATTCATTTCTCAAAACACAAAGTTCTCAAAGAACTAATCTTTTTTCAAATGTTTTCTAAGTTAAAAGTCAATATTTTTCAAAGATAAAATTGTTTAGAATTTTATATTTGAGGAAAAGGATTGAATCCGTGGTGGAAATGATAATCCTTTTTCACATAGAATGGTTCCTTTGGTTGTCAAGCCCAACGAGATCGAATCGATGGATTCTCAGATCTTTTAAATTTTAAAATTGGCTTGACAAGCATAAGGGATCAATTTAACAGAATATTTCTTTTTGCTTGAGATGCAAAAAGATTGATTTTCTGTTAAGAAGGATCGATCTTTATTCAAATAGAATCTCCTTTTGGCTGGAAAGCAAAAAAACTTGATACCTTAAAGGAAGGGATTGTTCCTTCATCCCTTGACAGCAATCCAAGGGTTGAATTTGGAGCAAAACCAACAGTTGAGTCTTCAACATAAACAGGGCCTTCCCAACCCTGTTCACTTGAAGAGATTTCAATTGCAGGAGTCATAGATTCAATTCTTCAACCAGTCTTAAAGCTTTAAATTCTTCATCTCTTTTACTTTACCGTAATTTATTATATTATCTCTTTGTACCAAATATTTACAAAAACCAACCTCTGTGAGGTAAAAAATCTATGCATATCATCTTGAGTTTGTAAATATAAGGGGACTGAAACTCTTGAGTGCACTTTTAAGATTTGGGTAAAACCAAGTATTTGAGTTGAATTTCTGAAGGTTATATCTTAACCTTGAAAAGGAAGTTGTAATATTGAAAAACTAGTGGACTGAACTTCTTGGTGACAAAGCCAAGGTGGAGATCATAGGTGTCTTTGGAAAAGGACTAAATGTTGGTAAATCTTGAGTTTGATCTTTAATTTCATTTACAATTGCCTATCCCTTTAGTTTTATGGAGAAACTCATTTGGTTTAAAATAGCTTGAAACTTCTAATTAACCAATTCACCCTTCTTAGTTTACCTAACTCCTTTTAGATAAAACATGAATTCTGTAGGACTGGCAATTGATGTGTCCTATTTTTTGGCAGGAAGTGCTATTGTTTCATATGGTTTGTGGTCCTTCACTTCCTTGCTTAACATAGGTAGTTAAGAGTTTTGTTCTTAGTTGTGGCAAACCGTAAAACTTATTTGATGTTTGCTGATTTGAGTTCAATTTGCAACATAACCATGCAAAATAAAAAGCTGAAACATGTCTCTGTTCTCCAGTAGCTTTCTAATTACATCCACCTACCATTGTAATAACATATGGAATCTTTACTATAGGTATACAATTTTGTAGATATCATGACAAATGCCATCTATGTCTACACACACATATTGTTTCCTACAAGCATTCCTTTCCATCTAGGTTGTTTTAATTGTTCTTTTTTTTTTGTCTTCTAGATTCTTACAAAACAATAATCTGACTGGGCGAATACCGGATAGTCTTGTAGGAAAACCAGGACTGGACTTGAGGTAAGTATAAATTTACACCAGTCATGTCATTCTTAGCTTATAAACTTCAAGCTTTAACTCTTCTGAACTATAAAACTGCAAGATTAATCTACACTTTAATTTGTTTCAGGACTTCTGGAAATCAGTTTTTATCCCCATCACCTTCTTAAGTAGATTGTACATGCGTTCAGAGGTAACATCACACGATTGCAATGATCAAAATACTCGATTTCACTGAATCCTGTATCAAAAAGGTATCATCTTGGTCTGAAATTTTGGTGGAAGTTCCACCATTTTTGTCTGTTTGATTGCAAAGTTGTCTCCTATTCTGCATGTTGGAGCATCCTCAGTTTTAATTATACTAGAAATAGTTGTCCATGTTCAGCTAGTCTGTTCTTTATTTACTCAAATACGAAATCATATCTGTAAATCATAGCCATATACTTCATTGTATTCTTTACAATATAAATTTTAATTGATTCATGAATTTGTATCATATGTGCATTATTTTTCTTTTGTAGTATTATTTGAACCTATAATATTACAAGAAAAAGATCAAATTGAATATCTATCCATTGTTATCTCTAAAAATTACTGCCTCGAAGTTCAACACCATTTACCGGTAAGAAGAGTACAGCTGCCTGCCTGTGTAGTTGTTTTACAATGTTGGATGTTATTTACCTGTCAGAAGCATCGATAGCGAAGGTTCATTTGCTTTTATAATTTCGTACTTGGGAACCCCCATTGGAAACAGCATCACAACAAATTTAAATTTAAATAAATAAATAAAGAAAGAAATTGAAATTGTGAAAGGATTAATTTACATGGGTGCTATATGCCTCACTAAAATACACCAAATTTTTTATTTCTGAAGAATCAGAGCCATTTCACTTTTCCCACATCTTTCTTCTTTCCCAAAAAATAATTCATTGCTGTTAAAGACCCATTCATCAGCCTTTTTTTTGGCTCATCTTACAGACTGGGTCCCTATAAGTTCACATACCTCTGCATCTTTGCATGTGCATGTGTTTGGATTCTCTGCTCCATTCATAATAATACATTACACCATGATGAACTTGAATTCAAAAATAAAATAAAAATTTTAAAAAAAAAAGAGACTAAACTAGAGAGTTTTTTTTTTTTTTTTTTTGATAGTCAACATTTACATTGTAATACATCTGAATCTTCCATCCAACAGATTTCAAGATTTTATCTAAAAAAACATAAATAAATAAAAAACCAACAAAAATTGAAAAATTAAAAACAAATGTAACATGTTGAAAGAACCTAAAAATTTCAGATACCACTCGATTGGATTCGGTTGTTTTGTTTCCTTCACCTTTCTAATATTCTTCCTTTCTTGAGTGGAAACAGAGGAGGCAATGCACTGCTTTTGACTTGTGTGCAAATAGGCACATTAATCATTGGCCTGATCCTAATACTTGCTGATCTTGTTCTTTCCAACCCTTTCTTTATCCTCTTCACATGCTTATTATCTCTATTCCCTGATCCTTGTTTCCCTTCTTCGGCTACATCGGCCAATGAGCTCGACGACGACGATGACGAAGACGACGACGGTGACAACGATGACGTCGCCCGTTGTTTCTTCAACCTCAGCAACTCTTTCCACAACACCGTACATTTCGGTGGTCTCGGTGACGGGTCATCATCAACAAACCAACTGACCCTACTACTCTCCTCCTTGTTTTCAACCACTTCACGCTCATCGTCATCATCATCGCCCTCGCCATCACCGCCGCTTTCTTTTCTTAGGTTGATTTGTTTGAGCTTCTCGGAATGATGCATTTGCCAAAAAGGGAGCAATTTCCCTTCAAAGAAAAGCTCATCGGCTGTCAACATGGCATGGCTGCTCACATTGCTTGAAAGGAATTCAAAATCTGCAACAGCAACCCTTGCTGCTGCCGTTTTGTCTTTGTCCTTGTCTGCGTCATCGGTTTGAGAATGTGGATTGATGGATATGAAGTTGGTTTCATCAAGAAAATCAGCTGAGAATGAAATCCTGGGGCTTGAATTTGTCTCCGTGCTATTTCTTGAGCTTGCTTGAACAGCTTCCATGGCCATTCTTTAGGTTTCAGGGTCCAATAGGAGGAGAAAATGTTTATATACAGTACTTTAAAAAAAAAAAAAGTTGGGCTGTGTGTCTTGAGTAGAGATGCATGGGATTTGTGATTTATAAAGGGAGATAGGGGAAGCAGATGGTTTTTTAAGTGTTTCTTTGCTGTTAACTTCTTATTAATTAATTAGGGTTAATTGCCACACATATCCCCAAACTATATGCTAAATTTTAAATTAGCCCCTAAACTACAAAACTTTTTGAATATTTATAAATGAACAAAATTAATTTCATCTCGGCTTTTAAATAGTAAAGGTTAGCTTTTATTCAATTTGGATTATTAAATTTTTTTTAAGAGTATAAAATTAAATTAATTCATTTAATAGCATAAAGATTATTTTGATCCAGCCCCTATAATAAAAGGATTTCATGGGTATTTCCACTTTATAACTAGAGTTTCATTCCAATCAAATCGTTTTATCAATCTAATCATCAAATGTTAAACACGTATCGAGAAAACGATATAATTGAAACCATATGACTTAATTGAAATGTTTTGAAGTTTAAAGATTAAATTAAAATTTTGAGAAATTTAACACAATTAAATATAGAATACGGAGATATTTAAAGCGATGTAGGGAGGTCGAAACAAGTGAGCTGCTAATGTGGTGTTTAATTATATTGAAAACATCACATGGGACGGACACTCTTATATTTTGGTAAAGGACAAAAAGGTTTTTCCTTTTGAGTTTTGCTTTCATTTTGCATGCAATTTATAAGCCATCATTTCTCTTCTTTTTATTATTATATAATTTATAAAATTTTAAATTAATAACAATAAAATCTTAATATAATAAAAAATAATTTAATTTTTTAAAATTTCTAAATACATAAACTATTGAAATAATAAAATTATATTTTTACTATTATAAAAATATCTAATTTAATTCCGAACCCTAAAAGAATTTTCTAACAAAATATAATCAACAAATTTGGTAACATTAATAAAAAAGAATTAGTAATTAAATTAGATTACGAAGTTTTCTCGCTTCTCGTGTAAACTCCGAAACAAGTGATGAATAAATATTTAAGTATCTGTTAAGTCAGATAGAATTAAATTTTTGCAGATTTTTTAAATTAGTAAATTATTATGATAATACAGTTAAAATGTTGATTTCTATGTATTTGAGAAAAATATGATTATTGGAGTTTTATATTAATTAACATTTCCTTCTTTTTAAATGCTTTTGATAGCGGAAATTTTATAAGGTATTAATAGCATTGATGAAGTTGAGATTTATTGAGAAACCAAATTAATCAATGTATTGCTTGTTTTTATAAAGTGTTAATTTTATCTTTAAACACACTCAATATGGTTTTCCTGGAAAGGGTCGGCAGGTAACTTTTTTTTTTTTTTTTCTTTTTCTTTTATGAATATGAACTGTAAAAAAATGGATAATTAATATTATAATCCGACTCGAAATCTAATCCAAAAATTATTTTTGTATACATTTCTGAAGACCCACTTTAAAAGGGATGACTCTCTATATGGGACCTTGAATCTACTTCTTTACCAGAACATTTTTTTTCCTCTTTCACTTCCGCAGAACACTTTTTTCCTCCTTCACTTCCATTGATATTGTATACCAACAATTTAAGCATATTTTATGTCAAGAGATTTTTTATTCACCACAAAAAAAAAAAAACTGAAATTTTAGATTTTGGATTTTAACATGTTAATTACAAACTAGTATGGTTTGGTTTTCGGTCCACATTTTATGTTGACATGATTACTTGTTTGTTTCAAATTATAAAATAAATTTTGAAGGTTAAAATATGTACTTCACTACTCTTATTATTAGAAATATAGTTCTTTACTTTTTTTTTATTTAAAAATTCAGATCCAAATTAAATTTTCTAGTGTAATATTTTGAAATTTTAAAAAATTTGATGTAATAATAAAAATAACATTGAAAATACTAATTAGAATTGTTTCTTAAAAACACTTATTTGCAACCATCGTGATAAAATAATGTTGGGTAAACTACACTGGCGGTTGCCCAACTATTGGGTTACTAGACGTTAAATGGTTGACGGAAAAATGACATTATAAATTTTAAAATTGGCATAATAGTAACTTTAACCTTAATAATTTATACATTGTGTCAATTTAGTATTGATTCTGAAAATTTTAACAATAGATGTTTGCACATCCTGTAATTTAGTCCTTTTTGTAGTTTTGCTTTTTTTGTGACTGTTTCACCTAAAAAGCTTAAAAGACAAATTTATCAACTAAATTTGATAAAAATATAAAAAATAGAGACACCCAAAAACTCAATATCATAATTTCCATGTTTTCTCATTCTTTTCTCTTGATACTTCAATTCTTCGTCATTAGATGAGAAACTAATGGCTGAGATGACTTAGTCTTCGTTGGTTCACTCTTTACCAGTTTTATAATATTCACACTAGAGGACTAAATTAGGTAATATGTGAGCATTGAGGACTAAAATTGCTATCATGTCAATTTTAAAAGTTGTCATGTTATCTTTTCGTTAGCCTTTAACAACTAGTGGTCAAAATAAGAAAAAAAAAAGTCAAATATTTGGGTGACCATTTTGTAACTTTTCATAGTTGAGTGACAAAAAAGAAACTTACTAATAATGTTCTTAAAAAAAATTGGCATTAACATTTTAATTGAAATAGTTAACTATATTAACTATTTAGACTAACTAATGACATTATAAAAGTAAAGAGACCAATTATGTCAACAATTAAAGTATATAGATTAAATATTAAGTTTTAACATAATCTAAAGGGCAAAATTGAAATTAAGCCATTGTCTTATAATGCCAAAAAAGTGATACAAACCTACAAAATGATTTAAATTAAATATAACCACATAATGATTTAATCGGAAAAGTTAACGATATTAATTCGTGGCCAACAACCTCTTAGCCTAATGGCAAGAGCATTTGTGTTGTGGCATGAGAGCTTGGGTTCAATTCCTAGCAATCTCACCTCTATCCCAATTATAAAATAATAAAAAAAACATTTGGACCAATTAATAATATTATAAAAACATTAAGACCAAATTATGATAAAAATTAAAATATAAAAATATTTCAAATTTAAATATATTAGAATGACTAAAATTTAAAGGTCATATTTCTAAAATGCATAGGTAAATAGATTAAAAAGAAAAACCCATTATTTAGCTTCAATATTATCATATTAAATATGGCAAGAAAAAGAAAACAATAACTAATCACAATGGGTCAAAATCTATATAATGCTAAATATTAATATATAAAATTTTATATACATATAAAATACTTTAAAATGTAATTATGATAAAAATAAAAATAAAAAAAAATATATATATATATATACAATTACTTAACTTTTTCTTTATTAACTTCACACCCAAAGACAAAGTAAATTACTATCATTCAAACACCACGACTCAAATTTGTAATGTGGGTTTTGGGATGAACATGTATAACTAATAAGCCAAAAGTTTGGATTTAATTACTTAGCTTAATTGATTTATATAGCCTTATTTTTAATTGACATTTAATAGATTTAAAATTTGAAGCCTACCATCCATAATTCAACTTTCTTCTCACAACAATTTTTTATAACTCTAATAGAAAATCGACTCTTTCGAAGAAATTATTGAAGTTTCATCTATTTGGAGTCAATAAATCCTTTACCAATATCAATTTGTTGAAGAATCTCACAGTCCTAAATAGACGACACTTTGAAAATTTGTCTGAAAAGAGTTAATTTCCTTTCAACTCAGTTCTTGATAAACAGATTTTTACAATACTTTTTAGCAACAAACATGAAAAATTTTAAAATAGATTATTATTTGCTTATCTTTTAAACAAAAGTGAGAGTGAAGAGTTTTGATTAATTTATTTGGATAAATGAAGGGAATTTTTTAAAAGGAAAAAAAAAAAAAAAAAAAGCTTAGTTTCCTTTGACTCATCTTAAGAGCTTACATATTATAACAACTAAAGAGAGGCTTAAGCATGTGATCACATGAAAGTAAATATTAGCCATGTGAAATCTGAATCAAATATATATATATATATGATTCATTCACTGACCAAAATACCCCTTGAAATACCTCGACTCACATGGGTATATCTAGTTAATTTTTCATCAATGAAAGGTATTTTCGTCATTGAGAATAATTCACCATTGGTATATATGATCATGTCCAGCTGCTGGAAAAGCTTGTTCCAAGATTTGCACATCTCTTAATTAAATCCAGACAGCTAATAATTACCATCATAATGCTTAATCTTTTAATTGATTATTAATCACATTCTGTGCTCTTTTTTCTATGATAGAATGAGACGGAGACAATAACGTTTAAAGCTTTACCACACCTTGAAACAAACAACCTATACTTAACATGTGATTTACAATCTAAGTTAAGATTTAATTATTTGATTCTTGTTCTGCCTGTTCTTGGTCCTTCATCTTTTGTGCTTGATTAATTCAATCCCTTTTTTTATGTTTTCATTTTTACTCTCCTCCATACAATTAAACTCAATAAGTTTATATTAATGCTGAATTATGGGATATCTTCGATAGTTTGATCCTTCTTCAACGGCACAGTTAGAATAAAATAGTGATTCATTTTGGCAATTTACAGGTGATTAACGCTATTCAAAATAGTTCATTGACAGTTTCAAATCCTGTTTTGATTAAACGGATCCATAAGATTTTGGTACATAAAGATCATTGGATTCTAAGACATGCCTCTAGAGAAAATAACCATATTGCTTACTACCAGATCCAATTGTAGGCAATGTTTGTATTTTATGTCAAATTTTGCTTCCTACTAGATAATGATTACTTTTGAAGTTGATATGATTGCATTAATATATTGACGAGAAACTTTGATGAAAAATACTGATGGTATTAGCAATCAAACTTATATTTTTAAATTGAAAAAATAAAAGGATTTAATTTTTAGCTTTTTAATTATACAGACTATATCTTAGACTTCAATCAAGTATAGGGACTGAAGGCAAAATTTGACCAAGTCTCTCTCTTCTCTTTTCTTTCATTTTCTCTTTTAATATGATGGAATTAGGAAATTTTTGATAGTTGGGTAATTTGTTTATGCTTTTGATTTGTGTAAATATTTAAACCTATCTCTAAAATTTGTGAAACATCTCAAGAATGAACTATTCAATTAATATATTACGTGATATGTTTCATCTAAAAATTGAATAATCTTAATATAAATTTTGATATGTTAATAATTCATATAATTATTTTGGTTAAAATCATTGGTATCATATAAGAACTAAGTTACGTAAAATCTCTAAACGAATAGAAGTTCTCTCAACATTGTTTTTTTCCATTTATATAATTCGGATTCGACACTTTACTTAAAAGAATGGTTATTTATATATATATATTTCGTAATAAAGAATAAAGATGAGGATTGAGTCTAAAAAATTAATCTGGGTTAAATATTTGAACACAACTTTCTTTTACTGATTCAATGGATTAATTCATATAATATTTTAATTGAATAGTGTTTATAAGTATGACAGGTTAATAATTGGTGTTAGGGACAAAGAGGAAAAGGTCAAAAGACAAGAGTTTAGTAGCTATCTTCAAAGGCCCATTTGATAAGAGAGTTAGGGTTAGGCTAGCTTACGGGTGGTAACAGGGATAGGGACCCCATCATAAAACTTTTTTTTTGGTGACTTTTTGGGGAAATTCAATTGATCCGGAAAACAATCCAAGGCCTAAAGCATGAATGCCAATGTGACTAAAAAAGAAAAACTCTGCAAAGAATGGGGGACCACTAATTATTGTAATTTTCTTTTATAAAATTTAATGATTAAACCATAGTAGCCCAGTTTCATCGCAAAGCTTAGCTGTTACAGTATCAACATATGCCAAAACCAATGCCAATGCCATTATTAAATTATACAAGTCTCATTGTGTTGATTGATAGAGGCAGACAGAAAGCAAATTGGACCACCCCACACAATGAGTTTTGACTCCAATCAACTTGTTTAACTAACTTTGACCAAATATCATTAATTTCTTTTTTTTTTAAATTAAATTCTTAAAATATTCGTCATCGTATTATTTAGGTTCTTTATTAGGTTGATTGTATCAAATACCAACTCAAATTTGATATGTAAAACAAGTGAATATATATACTTATTATATAAATAATTTGAATTTGATGTATGTTACAACACAAAAAAAATAAGAGTGACTTGTAATGGCGGTCCACATTGTAAGAGTGCAAAGAGTTGATAGGACGAGGGCGATTCACATTATGTATGGTGTATAAAGCTTCTATATTAGGGAGTTTATGGGGATGAGGTTTCCTATAGAGTCAAGTTACTTGTTGTTTCTTCATCTCAATGGGGATATTTACAAGGGGATAAGGGTTGGGCATGAGTCTCAACCATCGAGTTGCCCTTCTCATTAGATGTAGTAGTAGGGTGGTATGTGTCAAATTAGGGTATTATTGGAGTCAACTTGTTAGACCAAACAAAATGTTTATCATATAGAGTCAGGTTACTTGTTGTTTCTTCATCTCAATGGGGATATTTACAAGGGGATAAGGGTTGGACATGAGTCTCAATCATCGAGTTGCCCTTCTCATTAGATGTAGTAGTAGGGTGGTATGTGTCAAATTAGGGTATTATTGGAGTCAACTTGTTAGACCAAACAAAATGTTTATCATATATGATGGATAGATAGATGCTTAGAGAAGCTTTTCTCAATTTATCTTTTACTAATTATATGAGTTCCGTGGGGATGGTGTCCGGGCAATGTTAAGAAGTTGTGACGAGGCTATCGTGGCTAGGTTTTACTGGTGATCAATTGTTATAGTAAAGGGACTTAAGGTATAGATATAACAAATTGTCCCCCTAAATGAAAGCTACGTTAATCATCAACAAATTGATCATAAATTTTAAAATGTTTTAAAAGAGTTTTTAAAGTAGTAACATTGTATCAGTTAAGTCCTTTCATTTGTCTAATCTTCAATTTGGTATTAAGTGGCAATTTGAATCTGAGAATGAGCATATTTAAAACATGTAGATCAAATTTTGAACATATTCGCATGTACTAAAAGTATTAACAGTTTCAATATGATGAATTAGAAAATCAGTGAAATTAAAATTTAAGAGGGTTCATTTTTATTTTATTAACACATTGAAATCCAAGTTTCCAATATAATAAATACACAATGTTTAAAATTATGATCCATGTTATGTTTGAGCTGGGTTCAACGCTCAAGCTAATAGCTAATAGTATAGGGACTTTGGTGCAATTAACCTTATAAAAACAAACAGGTGAGCAGAGGCAAAAGGTTTTCCATCACTAGTTAAATTTGATGGTGTTGATGTGAATCATAACTTTGTGGGATTCGGTTGACAAGTTTGCAAGTGAAGCTAAAATTGTTGCTGTTGAGGAAATAGTATTTGACCCACTACTGAAAAGGATAAGAAGAAAGCTAAGGGTATGGGGCACTACGCAAAGCAGGCCGATCAAGTGGCTGAGTAGCTAAAGCCAACTTCAACCGGTACACCCCAATTCCATCATAGCTTCTTCAATACTCAAACTATACTATATAATTATTGCATTAATAGCGTAAATGAGATATTGGTACTTGTAAGTTATTTGAGTTTGACTCAAAAAAATTTCAAAGCTATCAATCAAGCTAAATTTGAGCTTAACACTATTTGAATCGAATGACTCACAAACCTTATCGAGCTTTTCATATGTTTCTATTATTAAATTATATTATTATCCTTGATATATATTATTTACCCTAACATTGATTACTAAGTCAAGCTCAAGTATAAAAATTTGTAAATAAGCTTAATTGAGCAAGCGAACTTAATTATTAATCCCTAAACTCTTGTATTAGAAATTAGATTGCGTTTTGCTCTTTTTACTAAAAAATTGACAAATTACTTAATATACGTCAGATTAAAGAATAAATTGATCCTTGCTATTAATAATTTTACCCATTTTTACAAGTTAAAAACTTGTCCCGATTTGCTCTTCAAAAACTAATCTTTTAGAGGTTCGTGACTATCCCTCTTAACAATATCATCTTCGGGGTTCAAACTTGAGTTTTTTACTTAAGAATTGAATATCTCATTCAAAGATGACAATGGATAAAGCAATATATGATTTGATTTTTTCGGCTTTGAACGGTTTTGAACAATGTTAAAATATGAAATATTTGTTACTTTTACATATAATAAGTTCAGAGAATCAATAGTTTATGTAAAATAATTACTGCAATACCATCACAAGCCTCAGACAAAATTATTTGCTTTCATACAAATTTAGTGCATGTCTTGACCTAATTTTGTCTCTCCCTTTTTAGAAAAGAAAAGAATTCGAAAGCTATAGCTACCTAAATTCTACGCATTTGAATTGTGGTAAGGCATAGGGGAGTTGCACTTTTTGTAGGCAATTTTATAGAAACCATAAATATTTCTCACCATAATCATACACCCCTTTTTCCAAAAAAAATTTGGCAACAAAACATGACAATACCCAATTTGATTTTTTATTACTTCAAAGAACTTGAATTTTACACATTTTTATTTTTTTTTTAAATTAAAACTTTATCGATTAAAATAATTTCTAAAAGTACAGAATTTAAAATTGATAATTAAATCAAACTGAACTGATCTAAAATATTTAAAACTAAAACAATAAATTCTAACAATTTGATAATATTTAAAATGAGTTGAGAAAAAAAAAACCATTTGGTTTAAGTAAGATAATATTTTATATTTTCACATGAAATTTTAAAATAATGTTATCTAGGTCGATTAAGTTTTATCTCTATTGGTATGGACATTGTTATTAATGCAAGAGAACATGGGTTTAAGTGCGCTGAAACGCATTATCCCTCTATGTATGAGTTAGAGAATGAATATGGATATAAGCTTGGAATTAAAAAGTATTTAATGGGCTTTTTTGGTCCATGTGAATTTTCATTAATGGGCTTTTGCTTGTTATTTAGTATTGTTATTACTTTTTTGGTATACGATCATTAAACAACAAGTCACAGCTTAAGCCCAAGTTGTTTAGCTTTAGAATTAATGCGGGTAAGCTGAGCTTTATTTATATATATATATATAATATTATCTTTTCTAAAAAAATTATAATTATTGAATCTTGAGTTGCAATATTTTAGAAAATAGGTAGAATGTATCTATTTTTTTTTCAAAATTAATTCCGCCACTATATTAAAATAGGGAAAATTAAGTGAAATATACATAATCCTAAAAATCACTAAGTCACCTAACACTACCACTTGTCATTCAATCATTGCATACCGTGGACGGTGCCTCGGTTTTGCATTTCCTAAAACTTGATATTAGGCCCCTAAACCCTCTACGGGTGATAAAAACAATCGTTTCCTAAACAAAACTAAAGAAAAGCAAAATGCAAACTCTAAAACTTAACTTTCCCTTGCCTTCCCTTTCTGTTATTGTGTCGCTGAATGTCTCTGGTAAACAAACCCACCGTCCTTGTCTTAATTTCTTCCCCCAGATCCATCATTTTAATGAGTTCCTTGGAGCTCCGTTAACCATGCTCTTCTCTGGGCTCAGCCCACCACAACTAAGCACTTCTCCCTTGATCCCTTGGTACTATGGGTTCAACCTCCAATGGGAATGTATCTATTTTAAATGAATAAATTTTACTTACTTTCCAAAACCATTACATATTAGAATTAATATAATAAAATAAACTAAATCCGTAAATTAGGCCCAATCTTCTACAATTAGTCAAAGGGTTAAACGTTTTAAAAAGATAATATAAGAGCCTCTGCCTTATAAAAGTGCTTAAATGAAGATAAAATCTTTTAAAATGATTAAATAAGAGCAAAGTAAGTGCTTCTCAAATATTGTATATCAAGTTTCAAATTATGTTTTATTATTTTCTTTGTTTTTCAAGCAATATCTGGTTCAGTTGTTATGTGTTTATTCACACTTAATTTTTATTATAAATTGGGCTAAAGTGTATAAAAAGTTTTTATTTGAATGCTTTTATAAAAACTAGAATCTTATATCATCATTTTGAAATGTTTAACTCTTATGTGAACAAACTTTAAAAAATTTGACACTAATTTGAGCATTTACTCGAATAGACTTTATATTAATTTCAAGAACAAAAAGCATTTTAGTCTTAACATATATTTTCTAAATTTAAAAAGTTAATTATATGACTTTTTTTTTATATTCATTTTGTTCATGTTAAAATATGTTCGTCGTTATTGTATTATTCGTGCATTTAAAATTTAGTCTTTATTTTTATTTTAAATAATTTAGTTCAATTATTTTTTAATTTTAAAAATTTATGTCCAATTTTGAACAAAAAATTTCTTCTATTTAATTCATTCATTTAATATATTGAAATAAATTCATTTAATTTATTGAAATAAAAAATACTCCCTGAAAAATAAAAAATTAAATTATAAATATATATATATATATATATATATATAAACTTAGGTAAATTTTAACTTTTTTTTAATATTTATTTCCTCATGAAAACACTTAAGGTGGTAATAAGTATGTAATTAAGGGAAATTAAATAGTCTAATTAGAAAATTAAAGAAACTTAAAGAAATGCCATGTAGAATATTTTATGATTAATTTCTTTGTACAACCGTGCACTATCATTTTCTCCCAAAAGTATTGGTAGCAACCATTTCCAAATATCATATATTTTTTTTTTCACTAAATTGATAAAAAAATTTATAAAAGGTAAAGTCAAATATATATTAAAATCGATTGAGTCTTAGTTCGACTGGTATGGGTATTATTGTCAATATAAGAAGATGTGGGTTCGAGTACGTTGAAACACATTATCTTTTTATTTATGAATTAAAGAGGAACCATGAATAATTTTAGATATTGTGTAAAAAAACCAGATATAATCTGAACATGTTAAATATATATTATATAAAGCATTTTCAATCATTATAATAAATCCCAATTACTGAAAAAGGCCATTAAAAAAGGATGGTGGAGGTAAGTGGTTGTGATTTTCTGAGTCAGATAAGTTGAACAAAAACACATTTCTTGATATTAAAGCTTCAATTTATCCAATTTTATCGTATAGAAGATTCTCTACTTTTGCAAATGGGATTTATGATTATCATATCCCCCCAATTACGATAGCTTCGAAGCCTTCCAGAAAATAAATTATAAAAAGAAAAACAAATTTTTCATACTTTTTTTTAATTTATTTTTATGGTTCAACATGCTTTATAGGGGGGAAAACCTACATTGATAAGTCGAAAGATGGGTCATTTAAGAAAATATTCAAAATTAGGCCTAAAAGTAATACTTTTTAAATCGAATTAATAGTAATTCTTCGGTTCAGTCGGTCTAATTAGTTCGATTAAAAAATTATTAAAATTTTAAATTTCTTTAAAATCCTGATTTAATCGGTTCGTATTGATTTCTAGTTTAATCTGTTCAAAATAACTTTTTGAAATGATCTATCAATAAATTTCTTGATTAGTTGATTCGACTGGTTAATTTAGTCTGATTCAAACAATATTACTTAAATGAGACATAAAACTCTAAAAAAGAAAATCAAATTTGTAAAAGAATATCAAATTTACTCCAAGCTTTAAGCTTTAAATAAAATCTAGAATTTTAACTCTAAACATGAATTTTGATGTTTAAGTTAATATTTTAGTAAGGTGTTAATGAGGTTTAAGTTAATATTTTAGTAAGGTGTTAATGAGGTTAAAGTTGATATTGGAGAATAAATGTATCATTTGAGATCTCATATATACTTCAAATAAGCAAGTGTGGCGTCAGAAAAATGTTGGGAGGAATCGAGATTAAGTTATAAATTTTGATAAGAGTTAAAATGTAATTTCATTATTTTAATAGTTAATATTTTTATAATTTTTAAATGATTAAATTAAAATCTTATCATTTTAAGGGTCAAAGTAAATTTTACCATTATTAATTTATAATTTTATACATTTTAAAGTGAACGTCGCCGCCCCTAGAAGTGATGTCAATCTTTGATATTTATAGTTGATTCTTAAGATATCTGTTCACTACTCAAATCTATCAGCTAACCAATGCTTGACTGATGTCACGACTCTTGTTCGTTAGGGACATTATTAGGGGGCAATGAACGTCAAAGGTTTTTTAAAAATTTTCATTTTTTCCTTAAAATTTGTTAGAAAAATTTATTTGACCCTCAAACTTTTAATTTGATTTGATTTTTTATAATTGAGGATGAAAAATTAAATTATTTGGGATCGAACCCCAAACTCTTACACTTACAATATAATACATTTAGCACTAAACCCAGAGATTTTCGGCTATATACTATCTTAAAACGTTGAATCTATAGTAATGCATTCATAATCTTAGATTATTATATGAATCTAAACACGAATGAAGGCAATGGCCGCCGTTGACGAAACAAAAAGGGGCATTTTGATTTTTATTTTTCAATAAAGGCCCTTTTGATTTTGAGTCAGGAGTTGGTGTGGTACCTATCCTTTAGAAAATGGGCGATTTTCCAATACCCACCAAATTAAGATTACTACATATTACCAACAATTACGAGGCTAACCAAACGCATACAATGTATAATTAATGCATGCATGCTTTTTAGCACTGGGATTCACTTCCCCCAATCCCAATCCAATATTTTTAACCTTTACTTTCTCGTGAATTACTTATCTTTTGGCGTCAAAAGGAAATTATCCTCCTACTTCTTATCTCTAAAACAATAAATATAATTTTTGACAGTGAATCATAATATTAATATTTTTCATTAATTGTATATATTTTATTAGTATAATAATAAATTCAGCTCTCAATATTTATATATTTTGTGTAATATTACAGGATAAATTTACTAAATCAGGACTAAATTAACAGAATATGTAAATATTACAGTCAAATTAATAGAACACGTAAAATTTAAAAGCTAAATTTATTATTATACCAATAAAAATATGTACTACAAAATATTAATATTGTGATTAATTATAGTTAATTATTTTATTTTTTGTGAAGCAGATTTACTAAATATTAAAATAAACTGAATTGTGAACAGTTGTAGTAACAGTTAGACAGTCAACAATATAACCAAGCAAAATTCCTTAAGACACAACTATCCTTGTTTTAGAAACAACCCTTGAAAGAAAATGGTCAAATTTGGTGCCTGGCCCTCTCTATCCCTTCTTTGATTTTTAATATTATTTTTCAAAGTAAATTTGAAGAAGCAATTTCTAGTCAATCCAGGGTGTTAAAAATGGAAATGACCACAAAGTTCCTCTTTTTTTTTTTAATTTTTTTTTTCAAATTAAACGTTTAATTAACCAAATATTAATATAATTTAATTTAACCCCGAAAAATTATCTAAAAACTTCTGTCACTTTCACATTTCCATCCATTCTAAATAAAATTTGTGAACAAATATTTGGGGTGATGGATCACGTGTCGATTAATAAATTAAGGACAAAAAATATTTCAAATAAATTCGTAGCTAATTAATCTATTTGCAATTTGCAATTCTTTTTACTGGAAATATTTTTTTTAGGTTTGTAGAGTATTAATGCTTAAAAAATTGTTTACTTTTTAATAATTAAAGCTTCTCACGTGTTGCACGTTTAAAAAAGCATTACAAGCTTTATAGACTTTACTTATATTTATCCCTTTTTATTTTTCTTTCAACTTTATCTGATTATTTAATTTAAAAAAAGTATTATGGTAAAAAATCTTGTTATCTTTTTCTTTTTTAATTAAATTAGAAATTATTTTTATTTTCAAATTTATTTCTTAACAAAAATATTAATGGAATTAAAATTTATGTTTTTTTTTATAATTCGAGTTAACAAAAAAAAAATTAAATGATTTTAGAAGTCAGAGCTAAAAATTTTGTGCAGAAATAATTTAAATTGAATGATTAGTGTTTTAAATAATCTAAAAATATAATTATTAAATTTTGTCAAACTTAAAAAGAATTAAATTTTATTTAGTAGTTGAGCACGTTTTCATCCATAATTGAAACTATCACATTGTCAACTATTACAATAGCATAAGAATTATTATTATTATTATTCGAATCTCATTATAAATTTTGATTCTGCTATTTATAGCTTATTCTAATCTATAAATAAGAGGATAATACTCATACCAATCGAGTTAAAACTCAATCGACTAGTATAAGAATTATTATAAATATAAAATGTTAGCTAATTATAAAAGTATCTTTAAGATGCACATAAACTACTATAAGTCGGTGTCCTTATAACTTTATTTTAGTAATTGAGATGTAGATATTAATTTCATAATCATAAATAATTTTATGGTAAAAATTGAAGAGGACTCCTTATCAAGTAAGGAAACTGGAAAGAGTTAATTGTGATTATATTTATTTATTTATTTATTTATTTATGTGCAAGATATGCTTTTGAGTGGTTTAATAGATAATATCTTTATATTTTCTATATAATATCATGTGATTTGATTGATGCGTAATTTTAGAGATTTATTTTCATCATGCTATTTTAATTTATAAGAACTATATACAATCTACAATACCCTGTAAAAGTTATGGGAGTAATGCCACTATTTTTGGTTGTTTTTTTTTTTTTTTTACACAAGTACCACTATCTTTAGGACAATCAATATACTTTAGTATTTTGGGGGTTTCTCCTAGTATATGATGATTTAGAGGAAAAGAAAGAAATGGTGTTTTGAGTCAAAGTTTATTTTGGTTGTTTCTTAATCAGCATTCCTGAATCATGATCATATATAAGACTGAAATTTTTGGAGTGTAAGATCTGTTCCAACTTTTGTGGTTCATGCGAAACATTTACTTTTCTTTGCTAGGCTGCATTTCAACCACATTTGAGGTTTCCTTCCTCAATTTTTGCTTCAATGATTGTGAAGTTGCACGATATAGAAAGTGTAGTGAAGTTCTTTTTTTTTTATTAAAAATCGAGAATTTAATTCTTCTGTTTTTATCTGTTAGAATTTGATCATCATATTTTATGATATTTAAAAAATTACTTCAAATAGTTGAGATAAAAATCAACAGATCAACAAATTATATGTAATAAATTAACAAAAAAATTATATGTTCAAAATTAAATTTAAAAGTAACAATTTCTTAATTTCTTTTTTGCTAAACATTTATATAGAGTTGAAAAATTAGGTAACTAACAGTACCTTCCACAAAAATTATGTGAATGTCTAAATCAATCCAATTAAAATTATGAGAAAATCGAAGATTGCAATCCAAAATTTTATTACCATATATGATGTCAGCTACATCACGATTCAACTTTTGTGAAGCCTTGTTTTTATTTTCTTCTTTTTCTTGCGGCGTTAAAGATTGGACACTTGAAGAATTATTAATTTGTTTCCCAGGCCAAAACAAAAATATTAACATTCCGTATTAATTATTAATTTCGTATTTTAATTTTTTTGTCTCAAATCGGTATTTAAGCTTGACTTCAATGCTTAATTCAGTACCCTCATTTTTTTTGACCCAATTAAGTACTTTTGTGTTTTTACTACATCATATATGTCAAATATTCATTAAATCACATGATGTCGTTTGGTTTAACTATCAAATTAAACATTGAAACCAAACTCAGGTACAAATTGAGACAAAAAAACAAGTATCAAATTAAACATTAAAGTCAAATTTAAATACCAAATGATATATTAACCCAAAATAGAAAACCAAAACAATTTTCCTCCCACCACACAAAAAGATGGGAGTCCTGGTTTGCTTGCTCGTAGTTTTAACTCGTAATTTTTTGCAAATTGCAACAAAGAATGGACCACCACACAGCAAGGCCTTTCTTCTTCATATGCTGTTTTCCACTTTTTGTTTTCAGACTTTTCAGGCAGGCCCTTGGTTTTTTTGTTTGTGTTCCAATTTTCCACTCCATCGTTCGCGGTCTACCAATTTTGATTTAAAAACAAAAAAATCAACGCTGATAGTGATCAGATGTTATTAACATATTAGTGGAATAATTGATTTTGTATTTTTCTTAAAATACAAAAGAGAAAAAAAAAACCATAAAGTATGAAATTGATATTTTGTTGATACTACAATGCTATTCTTGTCAAATTACTTTAAACCCCTTTTTTTTAAATGTAGAATTTTTATTTTTTTTTTATAATTGACTATTTGGGGAGTTCTGAAAATTAATCTCTACCTTAACTATAAAAATCATATTTATTAGTATTGTAATTTTGGTATAGCTTTGTTCCTTGTGGTTGCAAAATTTGCAACTAATTGTACACCTTGGACCAAATTAAAAAAGTGTTAGGTAAATGAAGAATAACAAGAACCCTAAAACATTCTTCTTCATCCCAACTTTTTGCATCTTTTCCATTCAAATATCTTTTTCAGTATTTTTTTTTTCTTTTACGGATTTTGTAAGTAAAATCCCGGATTTAAGAACAAATCATAAATAATATATCACGAATATGATTAAATTTAAATTTAAAATAATCTGGAAAAAATGAAACTAAAACTTCATTTTTGCTTATTCCATATTGGACTTTCTTTGAGATTTTAGTTATACATAAAAATTGATAATATACTGCATTGCATATTAATAATAAATATACATAATATTAATATTAATAATATACATTGATAATAAACATAAATAGTTCATATAAAAATAACAAAATACGAATATATCATAATAGTAATTTTTTTTTTATTAAAAATGAGACTTTTAAATAATTTTTTCATTGAATTGATTTGTGACACCAACACAATTAAAGACATAAATAATATAAAGAAAAAAGAAAAAGAAAAGCTTAATATTAACAGTCACTCTATTGATATTTTAGTACAAGAGTTATTCCTTTTAATTATTATTTTTCAATAATATTTTTGCTAAAAATTTAGAATTACAAATTCTCTTCGTTTCTTTTAGTATTATTTTCAACAAATATATATTGTTTCTTTTTTTTAAATATGAAATGTTTTTTTTAAAATAATTTTAACTTAAATATTACTCTTATAAAATTATGAATAGTTATTTGATATTTTCCAAATTTTGTTTGAAACTTATTTTATAAAATAATTTTATTTAAAACTATTTTCCAATTAATTTTATTTCATAGGATTACTAAAATTTAATTTTATAAAAATATAAAAATATAATATTTTGAAAAAAAGGTAAATTAAGACTATATTTGTAAAATAAAGTTTAAAAATATTTTATGAAATCATAATAAAAAAATTGAATTATTAGGTTTTTTTTTTCTTTGATTAAAGTCAAAAGTGACATTTCACACAATAATACCTTAGTTTTATTTGTTGAGTTTTTTTGTCAACAAACGATAAAATATTTAAATGCTAATGTTATTACAACTATATTAATATTGATGTACCAAATAAGTTTGTCTATTATATTATATTATATTTGTAAAGTCCCATGATTTAATATAATTGTTTGAGATTATACATATAGAATTATAGATAATAATTTTAATTAGTGGATTTTGGTTCAATGAATGTGTCATTCATGTTTATTTTACAATTTATAAGAAGATTTAATATATTATTTAGTATTCGAGGTTGATACTTGTTGAATAATTTTCTGTTATGTCTTATTAGAGGGGACTATCGAATATTTATATACAAAGCAATTGTTCATAAAATTGACGCTCTTAGCATACTCTATGTATGATAGACATGTGTACTGCTCTGGGCTACTTGCTGCACACTCATTGGGCACCTGCAAGCAGAGACTTGCGAACTCCTCTTGACCTGTGCAAGCTGGGTTCGCGAGCTTTCCTTGTGAACACCCTTTGCGAGCTTCATACTGTAAGGCTTGCATGTATCCGTCTGGTGGGCCCTATTTGGGTCGTGGGTAGGCAACCCAGACCTTATCTGGTTTTCGAGTCGCTAATCATAAATGCCTAACAATCCTTTTTTTTTTTTCCTAATGTGACACCTGTGTTATTTTTTGGTCCAATTTGGTATCCGTTTTTGAAAGAAATTATATATCTTGGTACCCAAAGGTAACAATGTTAACTTTTAGTGTTTAATTCGTGTTTTAGGGTAAATTTGTTGAAAGTTAATTTTATCATGCTTGAATTTTTCATGATTTTATTAATAGAATAAGTTTAGTATTAACTGTAAATTTATTTAATTTATCAAATATAATCTGATGGATATAAATTAATTTGGGTTTTAGGCTTGATTTGATAAAAGTTAATTGCTAATATCATTAGCTAATTATGAATTTTCATTAAATCAACTTTAAAACCCGAATCAAATACTAAAAAGTTAACATCGCTACCTTTGAATACCAAAATATATAACTTTTATCAAATACAAATATCAAATTAAACAAAAAAAAACACATATACCACGTTAGAAAAATAGTGTCAAAATCAAGTGGCTGAGTATAAATTAAACCTTCCTATGGGGAATTATTTCCAAAATTCAAGCTGTTTCCTTTAGTTAAATACATTATCCAGTTTATATGTATTTTCACGTCCTTTTTTTTTTTTTTTGGGATAAAATATTAATCCATGAATTAATGATAGTTTCCTTTGAAACTAAACAGAGTAATTATGTGGTCTTAATGGCGAAATGCGTTTTCCCAATTCAGTGGATAAAACGTAAACATGGGCCATTAAACTCCTTATTTTCCTCCACTTCCCTTTGCTTTTAACCCCTTAGCTGAGTCAACAACTTTGTCTTTGATTTGATCTTATCATTTCCCTGTCCAATTTTCTCATGCATGATTTAAACAAGTTGACCCAATACACCAAATTCTTCTTCATTTTCACACTTAGAAAATCAAATTTAATATTATCAATAACAACAAATAACTCAATTTTGCTTTATAAATCCTTCAGTCATCACTCTTTTTCTAAGTTCTACAATGTGATGGCAAATAAATTATAATTTCCCACTCTATAAAGGGTTCCTATACTATGTGTTTTTGTTGAATTTAGCCCCTCTATTATTATTTGATTATAGAAATGTGCAGTTTTCAATCACGACGCTAATTTTTCTCCATTAATTTTGGAAAGTTGCACATAACATTGTCTAATTGTACAAAAAAATACCAAAATGGAAATAAAGATATATATATTTTGAAAAAAAGAGAGAAACTAGAAAGGAACAAATTAATAGAAGATGGATTAAATTCACCAAAAAAAGTATAATATAGGGACCTTTTATAACATTTGACCAAATTAAAACCATTAACGTTAGCCAAAATGCCGTCGTTTGACTAACGAGCCGTCAAATGAAAATTAGAAAACCAGCAAATAGTTTGTTTTAAAAAAACTTAGAAAAGTCCGTAGACACGTGGAAAGATCCTGATGGTGGTGACCCACTACGTCATCCAATTTGCAGGTGAGTCTAACTATTACTCTCTACTTCTATATAAACTCCCCCCTTAGCTTCTTCCTTTCATTGCATATTCTTCTCATTTCAAAAAAAAAAAAAAAAACTCTCTTCTTCACTTTTAGAAAAAAAAAAAAAAAAAAAAGTAGAGATATATAGCTTTGTGTTTTAGTTGATATTCAGATAGAAATCATGCCGGCAGGTGGATTCTCATCGGTTACACCGGCGGGGGTGGAATTCGAAGCAAAGATCACTCCTATAGTCATCATTACTTGTATAATGGCAGCCACCGGAGGCCTCATGTTCGGTTACGACGTCGGCGTTTCTGGTAATTCATTTTTCCGTGCTTGCATGGAAATTTACACGATTCATTTAGTAATAATAATGAATAGGGATTCCAAGTTTCAACCTCTTTCCTTTTGTAAATAAAATATCTTTTTTTGGCTTATTTTAATGTTTCTCTTCGTTACTCTTTTTTTTTTTAAATGGTTATATAATTTAACACGTTTAAATAAATAAATATTTTTTGGGAGGGTTTTATTAACTTTTTTTTTTTAAATCCTGGAAAAGAAAATAGTTTTTTTCTCTCCCGCCAAACACCGACTCTGGATCAATTTTTCAACTGAAAAGGGCAGCTTGGAAAGTTCATAATTTCTCTGCCATCATATATCGTTCACGAAAGAGTCGGTTAACAGTTGTTAGTGGAGCCCGGTTGTTGTTCGTTCGGCTCCAATATGTTCATTTTTTATTAAATTACCTTTTTGTCTATCTATGTCTTTTTTTCTTCTTTATTTATTTATAGTTTTTAAGCTCTACAAAGTAAAATAACTGATAATTACCTTATCACAAGGTTTTAAATATTTAAATCCTGATTATTAGTTAATTTCTTGAAGTAATAAACCAAATAATTAAATATTAAAACAAGTCACTGTCTTAAAAAAATGAATTGATTAATTTTTTTTATGTAGGTGGCGTTACGTCCATGCCCGACTTCTTGAAAAAATTCTTTCCGGTTGTTTACCGGAAAACCAGAAACCCTGGAATCGATGGAAATTATTGCAAATATGACAATCAAGGCCTTCAATTGTTCACTTCATCGCTTTATTTGGCTGGTTTAACTGCCACTTTCTTCGCATCCTACACCACTAGGAGGCTCGGTCGCCGCCTCACCATGTTGATCGCCGGTTTCTTTTTCATTGCCGGTGTTGTTCTCAACGCCGCTGCCCAAGACCTAGCCATGCTTATTATTGGCAGGATATTGCTCGGTTGTGGTGTCGGTTTCGCTAATCAGGTACTTTCAATAAGCATCGCACAAATTTATATTTAATACAAATTTATTTAGTATCAGTGTGTATCATATAATCCAACATAAGTTTTAATATTTTTTTACAAAGTACTTCACGTTTTTATTCGTACTATATGAGTCTCTAACTTTTAACTTCTATTCAAACGAATCCCTGATATTTAACTTATACATAAATACCCATTTTAATTATGCCCGTAGTTCACATACCTTTTAAACTTTTGAAATTTTAGTCTCTCTACTTTTAATTCTAGAAATTTAGTCCATCTACTTGTCAATTAACAGTGAAATTTAATTGTTTGAATTAAATAAGGGGACTAAATTTCGAAAGTCTCAGAGTACAGGGACTCAAAACATAAATATACTAAATAATCCCTTAAGTACAAATGAAAGCATAATTTTGTGCACATAAATATATATATGCATTATAAGAACTTAATTACAGAAAGTAGTAAATTTTGTAGCTTGGAGGTTGTCCCCAGCTGAGATAAGCCTTGAAGACATCATTAGATTACATTAATTTCCCTTTTCAAAGCAGTTGTAATCAGTCGTGTAGTTCCCTTTCTAAGCTACTATTTTCAGTTGTGGATGATAATAACACCATTTGAATTTTTATCCTTGTTGATCAACTTAGTTTATTTATCTGGTTTAATAGTCAAAATCCTTTACGTTTTCCAAGAATCCATACATCCCCAGCAATCACTCTTCAACACCTGCCCACTCTAGTCAAGAATGGACCGTCATATGTCACCCAATATTGTTCTATAAAGTTTAGTGCTAAATTCCAACTTTTGTTTGATTGATGTAATTAATTTAACTAAGTAGGTTTGAAAAAATGTAACATTATTTGTCACAATCCAAAGTGTTTTGTTTACTTTTAACTTTTTAACATTTAATATTAATATATTCTGAGGTTTGAAAATAACACATGTGATTGTGAGTTGTGTGGACTCTTTTGCTCTCTATTGGTTTAATTTAAGAAAGCATCATATGAAAAAGATCTTTATCTTTGGATTTATCCATTAAAAAATAATAATATTTAAATAAAGTCTTCAAAAGCAAGTTTATTCACATTTTTTGTTCTTGTTCTTAGAATCTTTTTTTATCCCTTTTTAAATAAAAAAAAAAAAACCCTTTTGAAAAGTCTTTTATGAATTACGTGATGCTTGTTTGAACTTTTTGGGTTTTTCTAGTCATCATCTTCACTTGTCATATGGTGTACAATTTTGATTTGTTTATTTTTTTGAGTTTTTTGTATTTACTTGGGACTTCAAAAATTCAACTAGAACAATCTTGTAGCTGATGGGAACAGTAGAGGTGCATAAGGTTCCCAATTATATCCTTTTAATTAACTTTTAATTTGTGTCAGTGTAAAATAAAAATATCATTTTAATATATCTAGGTTAGGTTATAATTTTTAACCCTACCTACCTATGATATTTAAATACATCTTCATATATTAAATTTGAAAAAGATTTTTATAATCCGATATAATCAATGATTAATTTTTTATTATGTTGATTTAATTAAATTACTCATGTGCTTATTTTTATTAAATACAGGCTGTGCCACTGTTTCTCTCAGAGATTGCACCTACAAGAATACGTGGAGGGTGTAACATATTATTCCAACTTAATGTCACTATTGGAATTCTTTTTGCCAATCTTGTCAACTACGGGACTGCTAAGTATGCCTCGTCTTTCTTCTCTTTTACTCTTTTAATTTTATGTATTTAATATTTCATCATTGGGGAATTTTTTTTTTTTTTTTTTTTGCCATTGGAGCAAAGATGTTGGATCAATTGCCTTGAAACTGTGATATATGAATGAAATAATTGACACCATTTTTGAAGGAGACACCATTGCTCTTAATCATTAACCAATTCCCACGTTTTAGAAAATATTAATAATAATGTGTTCATTTTTTCCTTTTTCTGCTGATCACAATCATTCATTGCTTTGCTTTGGAACGACAGAATTACAGGGGGATGGGGTTGGAGACTATCATTAGGATTAGCAGGCATTCCAGCACTTCTCCTAACTGTGGGGGCTCTCTTGGTGGTCGATAGTCCTAACAGTCTCATCGAGCGAGGTCGTCTGGATGAAGGAAAGGCCGTGCTCCGAAAGATTCGGGGCACCGATAAGATTGAGCCTGAATTCCTGGAACTTGTCGAGGCAAGTCGTATAGCTAAAGAAGTGAAACATCCTTTCAGGAATCTCCTTAAACGTAGGAACCGACCCCAACTTGTCATCGCAGTTGCCTTGCAGGTTAGTGCTTAATTTTGGATTCGTGTTGCTTATTTTTATTGTCGGGTCGTAAAACTCTTACTGGTATGTCTGTATTTTTATGGTGTTGGTTACTTGGAACAGATTTTCCAACAATGTACAGGTATCAATGCTATCATGTTTTATGCGCCGGTCTTGTTTGACACATTGGGATTTGGCAATGATGCTGCACTTTACTCTGCTGTTATAACCGGCGCTGTCAATGTGTTATCTACCGTCGTATCCATTTACTCGGTCGACAAAGTAGGCCGTCGTGTGTTGTTACTCGAAGCCGGTGTCCAAATGTTTATTTCTCAAGTAATCATAGCAATTATACTAGCATTCAAGGTTAAAGATCACTCTGACGATCTCCACAAAGGTTTTGCAATCCTAGTAGTTGTTATGATATGCACTTTTGTGTCAGCCTTTGCATGGTCTTGGGGACCTCTTGGGTGGCTCATCCCTAGTGAAACATTCCCCCTCGAGACCCGATCGGCCGGGCAGAGTGTAACGGTCTGTGTCAACCTGCTCTTCACCTTTGTCATAGCTCAGGCTTTCCTCTCAATGCTCTGTCATTTCAAGTACGGAATCTTCTTGTTCTTCTCCGGTTGGGTCGTGATTATGTCCATCTTTACATTGTTCCTTATCCCTGAAACGAAAAACATCCCGATTGAAGAGATGACGGAGAGAGTGTGGAAGCAACACTGGTTTTGGAAGAGATTCATGGATGATGATGAGGTAGCAGATGTTACCAATGGTGACATTGCAAAGAAAAATGGGCATGCTAATGGTTTTGATCCAACTTCCCAGTTGTAAACATCTCGTTACTATAGATAATAGATATACATATTTATTTCATATATGAACCATCGAAATGCTTGAGTAATTATTGTCATTTTGGATCTTTGATGTATAATGGTTGCTATAAGGAAAAAAAAATCAATCTTTCTGAAAAAATTACGATTTCAGTTCTTTTTATCGATAATGTTCATAATGATTAAGAGATTTGTGTTCATATATTTATTATACATTTTAATTGAAGGTTGATTTTGAAGCAAAGGGAGAACATCTATAATATCAAATTGTTAAAGGGTCTTTACACTTTCAAAGACTTAAAACATTCCTAATGTATGCCATATATAAATCTACAGTATAAGATAAAGTAGAATCCATTTCTTTTTTTACGAAAAGGGACAAGACAGAAAGAGAAATGAAATTGTATACTTGAATTTGGGAACACTATGTTATCATAGCACCTACCACTAACGAATATAAAGATTAGTGCCAATGAGGGACATCATTACAATCTAACACTCTTTGTCTGAATGTGAACAACATTGATTAGTTTAATTTTTGTATCTGCAAATCTATATATATATATATATATATATATTTCTACAACTCACCCAACAGCAATAGCAACAACACCCTCTCCCAACATTCTTTCCTTTCAAGCGTTTCAAGCATTGTGTCCTCTAGAGGTTAAAACAATTGAGGGAGGAGGGAACATCAATGATGATATGCCAACAAAAGAAAGGGTCTAATTTCGGTTTTAATCCCTTTATTGTGTTGAAATCAGAGATTTAATTCCTCTAGTTTAATTTGACATAAATTTGATCCCTTTTTTTCTTTTTTAATGTATAATAATATTTGATGTTGTGTTAAAGTGATGATGTGAATTTTCATGAATCTGTTAACATTATTAATCTCTGAATCTAATAACAGAGATGACATGATGAGTCTTGTCAATTTGGCATAAAAGAGGTGACTATTATCATAAATACCTGAAAGTCGGGACCTTTCTATAAAAATAACATAAAATTTAAGATGCCTCTACGACCAAACTCAAGTTGGTCCAAAAGATATATATATATATATACACACACCATGAGAGAAAGCATCCATTCCCATCCTCACAAATCCAGCCAAAAACAAAACACTTATTGATCCCTCTTATCCTTTCTCAGGGTTGAATTGCCAGTTTAACCATGGGTTTTTCAAAGAGAGGTGCGGCTGAGATTGTTTTGGCGGTGACGGCTGTTGTTGCCTTGTTGCAGTTCTCCCATGCAGCTGTTTACAAGGTTGGAGACAGTGCTGGTTGGACCTCCATTGGCAACCTTGACTACAAACAATGGTCTGCTACTAAAACCTTCCAAGTTGGTGACATTATTCGTAAGTTTCCCTTTCAAGTTCTTAGTCTCTCCTTGATGTTATAGATGATCTTTCAATATTTTGCTCATCTTTGACTTATTCCATTTACTGGGTTTATTACTTACACTAGCTTTGTTCTTTTAAAAGCAACTCTCACCTATTTTATTTTGTGTTTATTAAGGCTGGTTCAAATGTTTGGGATGTTTGGTACGGGAAGGCATTGCATGGTAAAAATACAATATGGATGCTTCTTAATTAAAAGTTAAATTACTCAAAAAATGGATAAAATAGTACATCTATGATCAAAGAGTAAATTAGTTTTTCTGTAAAAATTACATCCATTTTTATTGTTAAAAACTGACCCCCATACGTCAGCATGATATACACGTGGCAATGTGTCACTTTCTGATTATTCCATCATCAACAATAGTTTTTAACAGTACAAATGGATGAAAATTTTACAAAAAAAAAGGACCAATTTGTTCTTTGATTTAATGTATAAGGATTAATTTTTCTATTTTTTAAGTAGAAGGGACAAAATGTAATTTGACTCCTAGTACAGAGGCCTCTATGATATTTTTATCGGTATTGCAACAAAAGAGAGAATTCAAGTTTTAGATATATTGTTAGTAGGGTAGTCACGAGTCTTGAAAGGGGCCTCATAAACTAAAACAGATATGGATATTTTAATTATATCAAAAAAAGGTTAATATAACTTTTAATCCCTAAACTTGGTAATTAGGTCCACATTGGTATTTGAATTGGCAATTAGGTCTATTTAGGTCATTGAATTTAGATTCCATCAAAATTTGATAACGTAGCATAATCTCAGAATGCCACATCATCAAACTTTTATTTTTACCAAATTTAAAGGCCAATTTGGACCTAGTTGCAAAGTTCCAAGTATCAAAGTGAAAAAAAAAAAAGAGAGTATAGGTACCAAAATGAACCTAATTGTCAAGTTTAGGTACTAAAAGTTATATTAACCCATTTTAAAAATATACACTGTTAAATTTTTTTTTTTTTTTTTATAATTCTGGTGCAATTCTGTATAAATGAATTTGGCAACAATTTATCCATTTTTCAATCTGTTCTTCTTGATATATATGTTGATTGAATGATATAGCAATATGTTAATGCCCATGCATATAGGTTTTGAGTACAATGCTCAGTTTCACAACGTGATGCGAGTAACCCATCCTATGTACAAAGCCTGTAATGCCTCAGCCCCTTTGGCTACCTACACTACTGGCAATGACACCATCAACATTACCACTAAAGGTCACCACTATTTCATCTGTGGTGCTCCTGGACATTGTCAAGCTGGTCAGAAAGTCGACATCAACGTGCTTCGCACATCCGAAGCAGCTCCGACTACGGCTCCCGAGGGATCAACAGCCGCTTCAATTCCATCTGCCGGTAGTCCTGCGCCTTCGCCAAGCAGCGGTATCTCCTTGAGAGCTTCCAAGGGGAGTCTAATCACTAAGCTTTGTTTAGCAATGGTTGGTTTTGCAGTTTTTGTATCAGGTTTTTATTGAACAAAATTTTAGATTGATTTTTGTTATATGTGGAATGGTTGATATACTTCTATAATGTCATTGGTTACACTATAGAGAGAGACATGTATTTCTCATGGAATAATATTTGTTATGTTGCTGAGTAGCTCCTTTATTAAGGCATTTAGCTTTTATCATTTTTTTTCTCAATGATTCCTATTAATCATGAATATGAAGATGAATATGAATATGAATGATACTAGTTGAAGGAGAATTCGTGTGTTGGTCTGATGGTCAGGGTGTTCATCGCTCCAGGTGTGGTCTGGGTTTGAGTTGTGCTAATTACGTTGCTGTTAGAGCTTTACCCTTTTCTTATAATATTCACCAAAAACAATTACTTCTTGAAGGATATATATTTATTTCCGGCTCTAGCAGTAATGGATATGAGATTTATTTTTTGTAATGAGAAATTAATTTATCTGTAATAATCAAGTGATTATTTCATCATTTTTTAAGGGATTAAACATAATTTTCTTCATTTTAGGGGGGTCAAAATACATTTTTTTAAACTCACGTGTATAAATTGCAAATTATATACAAATGACTTAATAGAAAATTGTGCCACATTAATAACGGGGTTAGTGAAATGTGAAAATTAACCTAAATTTAAAGTCTGATGTATACAAATGTACCAAATTAAAATTTGTGTATAACATTATAAATTATATCAAAGTTAATATATAATTTTAATATTTATCCCAAATATTTTTAACCCTTCTACGTAATATATTTATAATTTAACTTATCTCACTAAAATAAAAACCACAACACCTATGTTAATTTAATCATTTAAGTTTTCATTTTAAAAGCTTTTACTGCCCATCTTAATTATCATTTATGAATTTAGCTTTCATAAATTATTAATCAATTCAAGGTAAAAGCATCATAACAATTTTTATACTGTTCTTCAAATTGCATTCCGGTCCCTTTACTAAATAATGAACAACTAATTCTCAAATGTTAGATTAAGTTGCAAAATGGTTTTTCTATTAAAATTACGTCATTAAATGCTGATTTTAAAGTTTTATATAATAATTTTAATCTTCATCATTTTTATATTCATTCAATTTAACCCATATTCTTTTATTTAGAACAAATTAACTCTTGTCCTTTCAATGCTAACATGGCATTATTCTATTATATATCACGTAAATAAATAATATAAAAAATTCAAAAATTGTAAAACATCATATAATAAAAATTTCGACCTCCAGTAGATTTCTTTCAACTCACGATCTTTATAATAATATGATGCATAAAGTTTGTGCAATTTATATTTTTCTTATGATTAACTCCATTTAAACAATTAAATTTGATAGGGAATTAGTGTATAATATAGGGCCATGTTAGTCGGCTATTGAGCTTGCGTACCGGCCTTGAAATTTAGGAAATTCTAGCATTTGTCCAAGTAATAATTAAATATGGAAGTCAGTTCATCATTGTCTATCAGATATTATTCTAAATATATGTTTGTTAGCGTAGTTTACAAAATATGTGTGATATCAGTTTGATTGGGTATAATCTTTTTTTAGATTTTTTAAATCCTTCATTATAATTTAGTTCAATTCTCAATTTTTTTCATATTAATTTTTTAGACTTATTTTAATAAAATAAACTTTATTTTATGACTTTTGAATATTACTTCACAAAATTTTAAGGTCATTTTTATAAATATTTTTTAAAAATTATTAATTTTTTAAAAACTTTTAAATTATTTTCACTGTTTTAAATATAAAATTTTTATTCTTATATCATAAAAATTTAAAATTAATTATATATTAAATAAAAAAACAGAATTCAATTCGATTTCGAGTAATTGTGGTTTTTGAACTTGCATTTTATAAATTGTCCAAATAATTCGCTTCGGGACAATTTTTTTACTCAGTACTGTTGCAAGACCTTTTTCGAGGTAGTTAATCCACTATTCTCAATGAGTACAAGTTCTGATATAAGTTTCCTAACGCACTAGGTAACAACCTCACTTATATACTTAATCTAGATTACTCTTCGTCTAAAACTTTCCTCCTTAAAAGCTTAGATATAAATCGATTGACCCAATTTAGTTTATTTACTATATTTACACTCGATTTATACATTTAATCAAACAAACCACACATACTTAAGAGTTAATATGATTTGTTAACTTGCAATCATCTACGATCACTTAATTCCATTAAAATAGTCACAAAAACGAGTCTTATTCATATAATCATAGGGTTTTTCTCGGTATCAATTTCCTTGAAAATTTATTCTCTTATTTGAGGAAATTTAGATTAATTTTGATTTCAATAAAGAGCTGATAACAGTTTTCATGATTCATCAAAATAAGGTACAAATGTATTTGAAAAAAAATATGGTAAGCCTTAACACTCTGCCAGCTTATCATGCTTGGTACTCTGCTGCCAAAATTGAATTGAAGGACATATAGACTAACATGTAATCTAGAGGACAAAAACTTTTAATAACATGTTTGTTGAGTGATTTTTTGTGTGTCTTTGCAGATAGATTAATTTTGTGTATCTATATGATATGATCATTGTTCATAAATGTGACATGTTATGTAAGTCTCCATGTATGATGACACATACCTTACCTTAAGGTTAACACATGTATACTCGAAGTAGATTCGCACCATTTGTAGGCAAACCCATATTACATATTACGCGTCCTTTTATTAAGTTCACCTATATTATAGATGTGTGAGTACTATGCATGTGCAAATCCATACAAAGTGTGGATCAAGACCTGACGAACTAGTGGGTCAATAGATCGATAATAAGTAATATCATAACAAGTTTGAACTTTAAACTTGTGAAATGAAAGCACATCAAATGAACTATATTAGAAAATGTTAATTCTTTTTAAATAGAAATTTGGATGGATTTGGGTTTGCATAGATAGTGGTTTTCTTATACGAATCAAGTTTGAACATAAAATTCTATTGCATGCATTTTTTAGTTGAATTCGCCCCAAAGAGCAAATACAACAATTTCAAAAACATTTTAATTTATATTGAGAATTTTAACTCTTTAAAATTTTTAAAAAATTAAAATTCTTTTCTAATTTATTTGGTTTTTATAAAAAATTTTTGAAAAATTAGGAAAAATATAATCTCTTTTTATTTTTATATTTTTATAATATTTAAAAATATATTTTTATTTTATAATTTTTTAAAATTTTCAATTATTTATTAACATAACATATAAAATAAAACCGTGCTACATCAACAATAAAAGGTTGATAATAAATTTGCTCCAAAAATAATATAAAAAAAAAAAACTTCAATCATACTTTTACCTAAATCATATATATACAAATGATTAGGCTTGAAAAATAATGGACTACATCTTAATCAAAACTCTGAAGTTCAAACAGATCCCCATATTTCACGTCTAGGGCACGTGACACCTCTCTGCTTACAAGCACACAACACATGACTGTTCCCCTCCCACACTATGCTCACATTGCCACAGAAAAACGAAATCAATGTTAATTACTGTTTTAACATCAATGTGCATTTACTGTATTACTTTTATCTCAATCCAATTAATAATAAAATTTTGCTAATTTAATTTTTAAATATATATTTTTAAAAACCCAAAGAATTTTATGTGGGTTTTAATGAGGTTTGTGGCAGTCATTTTTAATAAAAATATTGATTTTAATCTTTTATTTAATTCTTTGTTTCTTTCCACCTTTGAAATTTTATTATTTGTCAAATCACTCCAAAATAATGCATGTCGACTTTGTTAATGTAGCACCCATGTGTACGTCACAATTTTTATATATATTTTTAAATTTTTTATATTTAAAAATTTTAATTAATTGCTAACGTGATATCTGTATCAATCTACATATATATCACATTAACAAAATTAAAAGAAATTAACTTTTCTATAAACATATTTTGAGTTATGAATTAAGAGTTAAAAAACAAAAAAAAAAATGAGGTAAGAAAACTATTTTTTTTTTTTTTTACAATACAATATGCTTTCCCACCACTTAAACAAAGTACTTATAAAAGAACAAAATAAGTGAAGTTAAAATATAATAATTAATCACAATAAATCAAATAAAGAAACAAATGATTTTTATGTAACATTAAAAAGAGTTTTAAATTGTCCTTGATACCTAAACCCTGAAATTATTGACATGACCATGTGATCCTTGATTTAAAGATCCCATCACCCTATCCATCTCACACCACTCCCACCCTAACCAAACCAACCCTTTCCTCTCCTCAAATATCTCACCCATATTAAATTTTAGGTTATAAATTCTTATATTCTTTACAAATTTAAAATTTAGTCCTTATACTTTTAATTTTAAAAATTTAGATCCAACAGTTATATGGCTACAAGTATTTTTTTTAGATCAAAATGTCATATCAATAAATTTAACAAAAAAAATTAATAGTGTTAACAATTAGACTTAAATTTTAAAATTTAAAAAGTAAAATGACTAAATTCTAAATTTATTAAAACTACAAGAACTTATGACATATTTTAATCTAAACAAAAAATTATAATTTAAAATATAATATAAATGGATAAATATATATATATATATTATATAAAGCTTACTTCTACACCCTTAAATTGGAACAAAAGATGTGTTCAAAGTGCTCGAACCTATAATTTTTTTAGTTGTCACAATAGTAATAGTACCAATTATGTCTATAAATAATATACTAGATTTTATATAAATAATAAAATTATAAGATAATTTAAAACAATTATACTTATAATGAATATAATATAAATTAACAAAATTATTTAACACTTAATATCTGATTCTTTTAGTTAATGAGATAAATCACAAAACCACAGCTGAATTTTAATCTAATGTTTAAAGCAATATATAAAATTTAACGCGATAGAATTACATACATTTTAATTTAATAAAAAAATAATTTATTAATTTCATAATAATAAATATAAATTTTTGTGTAATTAAAAAATAAATGTAAAAATGAAGCCATGTGGATTATGATAATAATAGTTAAAAGGTTAATGATTAAAGTTAGATAAAAGAAATTAGAACTAAATTGACAAGTGATATAAAAATTAGGGGTTAAATTTATTATTATACCTTTTATCTACTAAAACAAGGCGCGTAAAAACTAATGTCGGAGCAAGTCGCGTGAAGTCAAACACAACGCAAAGAAGGAAAATGATGCATCTCTTTCTTTTCTTTCTTCCAATCTCCTCAACTCATCATTCATAATATAAGTAAAAACCCATCTCAGTTCTATCATCTCTCTTTCATTTAAGATATCCCTTGACCTTAACCCAATATTACTAATGATTGATTGATATATATACATATACATATACATATATATATATATATGTAGCTAAGCTAGGCTAAGATAAGCTTTTGAAAGATCTTGGTTATGGGGAAGAAAAGAGAGAAAATAGGTTCAAGATCTCAAACATTACCCTCATCTCCTTCCCACTCTTTCTCTTCATCTTCCTCTTCCGACTTTGAGTTCACCATCTCCCTTTCCCCACGCGCCGCCACCTCTTCCTCCCTATGTCCAGCCGACGACCTCTTCTACAAAGGCCAGCTCTTACCTCTCCACCTTTCTCCTCGTCTCTCCATGGTCCGTACCCTCCTCTTAGCTTCCTCCAGCACTTCCTCCTCTTCCGCCGCCACTGCCTCTCGTGACTCCACCGCCAGCAGTTCCAATGACTCCCATTCTTCTTTCTCCAGTGACCTCGTTTTGCTCTCCGCCGATTGCGGTTCCTCCAGGCCTAGCTCCGTCTCCGATGACGACGGTCTCAAAAGGGTACTTCACAATACAGGGAACCAACAACAACAAATCAAGAAGAACAAGTATTTCTCCTTGTCTAGATTCTCTTCGGTGTTCAACAAGGAAAACAACAAGAAGCTTGACCAGGTAAACATGGCGGCAACTCCTTCGTCGGTTAAAAAAATAAGCACGACGGCGAAACGAGTAATAAGCAAATATTTGAAGAAAGTGAAGCCATTATACGAGAAACTATCACATAAGCAAGATGAAAAAATGGGAGGAGTTGAATCGGTTTCAACTTTGTCAACAACAACATCATTTCCAGCTTCGTTCTCGATCAAACCAGAGAGATCTGTCAAAGAAAACAACAATGGCGGTGGATTTTCTCACTCTTTCTCGGGAAACTTGAGGTACCCAAGAAGGAGAAGCTGCATTTCGAGCTGCCCATCATCCATGAGGTCATCGCCGAGCCACTCTGGGGTGCTTTCTCGAAATGGGTTTCCGAGCATCAATACGGGTCGGGTCGGTAGCGTTGGCGGCATGATGCACTACCCGGATCGGTCGTCAATGGAAGAACTGCAGAGTGCTATTCAAGGTGCCATTGCTCATTGCAAAAATTCATTGGTTCAAAACAAAACTACTGTAATAAGTAACGAAATTTAACTGAAAAAAGAATCTCTTTCCATAAACTTTCCCATATTTACTGCTTCTCGTAAGGTAAAAATAAAGTGACATCAGTACTTTTCTTTTTCCATTTTCATTAGTATTTTCTTTTTTCATCATCTCCACCATCTAAAATGCTATAAATTAAGCGAATTATATCTTAGGTTTAGTTTAATAGTAAGGTTATGTCCAAGAATTTTGATATTTTTAGATTTAATAAATTACCAAGGTTGATAAAAGTTGAGATTTTAAGATTTTGATCATCTAGGTTTAATTTTCATCTTATATAAATGAGTGGGTCGTCTCAATATTTATTTTGGTTTGTATTTCGTTATGGGTATTGTCTAGAATTATTCTAGACAGGCTCTAATGTTATTCAGAATATTAGTTAGATTGTATTTTGTAATGCTTTATTCTAACTCTAATTGATTCCAATATGTAGTAGTTGTAAACTTTTGGATTCTCTTTGGTTCAAGTTATATTCCAGATATTAATTTGATTCTCTTTGTAATGCTTGTTGACTATAATTGATTCGAATTACTTGTACTTATAAACTTTTGAATCTTATTTGTTCCGGATATATTTTGAATAATAATGTGATTCGCTTTATTAATTATAATACTTGATGTCAACTTATATTAATTCAAATGTATATTATTTATAATTGTATTTATATTTGAAAACTTAAAATTTTTATTTAATAAATTATATATAAATAAATTAATTATTCAATTCAATCCTCGTAAAATTTTTAAGTTAAAAAAAATAAAAATAAATGTTGACAGTTTCGTTGAATGAGGGGGCATGTGATAAGAAGTTTTAAGGCACACCCATATGAAATAGAGTGGCAATGAAGTATGTGAATTTTAAAAATTAAATAAGTCAAATTAATGTACTAATTTATAAGTTGAAATGCTTGACTTCAACAGCTTGCCCCCTAGTAAGTACCAACTGTATCATTAATGAACCACATTTTGAGGCATTTCATGTTATGAGTTGTATCATTTATTAATTTGGTCGGTGAAAAGATTTTTTTCCCAATCTCTAATCCTATTATTTATTTTTAGATTTTTCCAATGACTACTTTATGGTTTTTTTTAATTACTTAATTGTTAGATGCCAAGATATTTAAAAAAATAATGCCCCAACTCATAAATAGAAGGGTAATGTGCTTGGACATATCCGAACCTATGTTTTTCTATATTGACAATAATACTCATATCAATCGAACTAAAACTCAATTAGTTGATATTAAGAATCTTTAAATGTTGATAAGTAATTAAAAATGCATTTGGAAGTAAGTAAGGGCAGCCTTGGCTCACCCGAAACAGTAAAATCATCAGAATTTTAAAAATTACAATTTAATATAATGGTAGATTTGTATTTTAACTCTAAAAATTTATGATTTATTTTTGGTCCCTTAAAACAATTTTTTAACTTTATGAGACCTTGAATCACTATACAAGTGGCGTATGTAGGACCTTCAACACGTGGGATCTGCGAGGTATGTTATTGAAGTAAAAAATCCCACATTGGTGTGAATGAAGGTCCAAATCCTTGCTAAATATCTTTTTAAAGTTAAGCGTAGGCAATTTCAGTCCTTATGATTCTAACCCTAAAAGAATATGCTATTTTAAAAAAGAAAAACATATAGTTTTTGGAGTGTTGTTGCATTGCCTCATGGATATTATTATTCCAAGTATTTGATGATATTTCATTTTCAAAATAAGTCCATTAAACTACAAATTTCAAAGTAAATAAAATCCACATATATAATGAAACAAGGTAGAGTTGTTTTTTTGACGTTCAATGCATGGTTCGTTTCTATTGTCGTGTCCCAATAACTAGAACAAACAAAGTGCAAAGTACCAAATCATGACCCTCTGATCCACAGATCTTCTTTGATTATAAATAACTCTGTTTTCAAAAATATAAAAAAATGGGGGTCCACCAATGTTTTGAGTGGGACCAGATATAGGGTATCTTTACCACCTGATAAAAAAGGCAGCAATTAAGAACTTGTGGTCAGAATTTGCAGTACACGTTTAGTACTCTTTGGTAGCAAGAATGGCCCAAAGGGTCCCATTTCCATTGTGGTATTGCTGGATTTGGATTTGGATTAGTAGGGTTTTGCTGTTTGGTCCCACAACATCTAAAGATTTCTGATGTTGGAGCTAGATTTGCGTTATCATCTCTCCATGTTTTTTAATCTTCGATTGTTGCTTTTAGGTGAGTTTGCTTGGGAAATTTATACTAAATGTTGATATGTTTAGAGACTGTTATTGCGACAATAATTTGTGTAGTGATTCACCGAATCAGGAGTTTATTTTTTGATGATCAAAAAATTGTGTTCGTGAGAGATTTGATTTATTGTATCGATATCACCCCTAATACTTATCGACTAAGAGATTTGATTTCGTCTATCATAGACTGATAGGTTTACTAACTTTTTGAGGCTTTATCTTGTATAAGATTGAAGTCCTCTATTGCTTTCCTACATTCATGTCTTTGTATGACCTCGTTGGCCTTTGTTTATGTAGGATGCAAGTTTCTTTTATTGTGATATTTCTTTCTAAAATTATTATAAAAGCTATGAAAATATGTTTAAAACTCTAAAAAAGCAATTGAAAATGTTATAATGGTGTTGTTAGTTCTTCAACTATAGTTTCGTTAGAATATTGAATTGCGCCATTGCTTCTAATGATGCTTTCTGTTTGCATGTTTAGTTTGATCGGAAGAGATCTTACGATAAGATTGAAATTTATGTTGGGATGGTAGAGCACAGATTCCATACTGAATATTCGATCAAAGTATAGAACACAAATTGGAATTTATGTTGGAATTTGTCATAGCCTTTCAATATTCAGTACTTATGTATATTTCGGATAAGCTAAAGGATATCGCACGATGTTTGCCTTTATTTATTTATGTAAATCTTTCAACTCCTTCTAAAAAATAAAACTAATTGTCTTGACCAAGAATTGCTCAATGCTAGTCAAAAGCAAGTAAGTTATGTCTTGTCATATCATTTTGGGTGAAGGATTCTTTCTAAACAATTCCATCATTTTTGTACTCATTACGTGTTTCTCGAAACATCCTATTTTAAGTATCCATTAATGCAGATCGGTTCTGTGATAAATCAAAGTATGGCATTTAACATGCAAAGAGAGTTAGTGTCACGAATCTAAAGATCATTTGCACTATTGATACATGAGAGTATATCTATATACACTACAGTGAAGTACCAAATGGAATTCTCATAGCAAGTTATATTTAGTGTACATGTTCTTATAACAAGTACTCACGTATTATGTTCAATTATCCTACTTCACCTTGAGATCAATTGCTTGCATTTAATGCATAGAAACTTAATATGCGTCGACCTTTGAACATCATCAATGCTCTTTCTTGACAATATGATGACCAAGAACAATTTAGGAATCATAATTTTAACACATAATCTTGTAATTGTTATTCGTTACAATTCTCTTGCAATGCCTTGCGTATTACATGAGTTTTATCTTTACATGTGCTAAATGACATATAGCTAACATTTCACTTATGAATAAAAATATATATCATTAGTATTATAAAAAAAAGGCAAAATTGCAAAAAAAGCCCTCAACCTTTGGGGGCATTTGGATATATGCCCCTAACTTTTTTATTTTTTGAAATCGGCCCTTAACATAACGGATTTTTCAGACATCAACCCAATTCAAACGGTAACCGTCAGCTGACCGTTAGTCAACAGCCAGTCAAAAAAATTGGTCTATGTGGCATTCCAGTTGACTGGCAACGTGGCAGACATTAAAATAAAAATGCTGACGTGGTAAAAAAAATTAAACAAATTTAATAAACATAAAATAAAAAAACCCTAAATCCCTAAATTCAATAAACCCCCAAATCCATAACCTCTGAAATCTTTATTGAATCCTCAAATCCCCAAATCGTGAATTCCTAACTTTTTTTTCTCATTCTCAAGCTGCTTAAGGATTAAAGCAATTTGAATTTGTTTCTGTTGTTTTATCTATTTGGGATTTTGGGTTTTTTTCTTTGTTATTCCTTTCCCCCCTTTGTTCATAGCTGTAAGTTGTCTCATGCTCTTCTTTTTTCTTTTAAATTTCTTTTCCTTCTTTTAGTAAGAGTTTGATTTTCTTATTGGGTTTTTTTTTCTTTTCTTTTTCACCCCATTTGTTTTTTCTGATATTTTTATATAGATGTGGATAGTTTATTTTTATAAATTTCTCTTATTGGATTTGATGAAATATTAAATTTTTGAATACTGGAAGAAACGCTAATTAGATCCAATCTTAAAGGTTTAAAAAGCTCATATCTTATCTCAACAGCTACAGTTATCAACAGAATGATCTATTTTAATTGTTCACTATCGTCTTCTTCTTCTTTTATTATTATTTTTATTATTCTTCCTTACATTCGTTTAATACTATGATTTTCACTTAGATATTATGTTATATGATGTCAAAATAATGAATATGTTTGGCCATTGCAGGGTTCTTGAATAGGTTGTTGTAGAAGAAAAAGGAAAGTGTGGAGATTTTCATTGAAGAAAGAAAAGTATGCGGTGGTGGTTTTTGTAGGGATAGTTTTGTAGTGACATTTTAGATTTTGATTGACCTGGATTGTGGATTTTGGTGCGTGCGTGCGTGAGATTCTTGTAGATGAAATGAGCGAACCATATGTTTTGAAGAAGAAAAATGGTGTTTGGCAAGAGAGAAAATGAGAGAAAAATTTTGTAAAATAGATGACGTAATCTATGATGTCATGCGCTTATGTGGCATGCCACATGGGCTGTTATGTTGACTTGCAGTTTTATTAACGGTCAACTCACATTGACCATTAAAACTGAATTGATTTATAAAAAAATCGTAACGTTGAAGGTGTCAATCAAAAAATAAGAAGGTTAAGGGCATATATCCAAATGCCCCCAAAGGTTGAGGGCTTTTTTTGAATTATGCCTAAAAAAACTATAATAAGTTACAAGCAAATCTCAATTGACATGTAGGGTTTATACCAAAAAAATTTTATATGAAATTAATATGGATATGGACGTATTGATACATGACAATATAAGTTGGTACAAATCGATTTAGACATCAAAAGAATATTTTTCACATAAAATATAAAATATTAACATTGATATAAACTTATAAAAATTATTTAAATGTATTAAAAATTCATAAAAACTTATAAAAATTTATAAATTAATAAAACATATTTAAAATTATAAAAATTTAAATATATATAAAAAATGAAAAATCTAATAAATTATATAAAAATTAGAAATTAAAAAAAGTCATTTAAACCCTCTAAAATCATAATTAACACATGACATCAGAGCAACCATTAGATAATAGGAATAGTCGTTAGATTGTTAATGTCATCATCATGTTAAATAAAATGTTCTCAATCTTTCATAAATAAAACGATACTTGTGGGATTCTCTCATTTTTATTGATAAAATATTATTTTATTTTTAAAATTTTCATCTCCAATTTTTTAAGTACAATATAATAGTTTGGACCTTGAAAAGTTAAGAATTATTTGTTAAGTACCATATGATATAAAGTATTTTCAGTACAGTTAGATTCTATATAAAACCAAAATTTAATTATCCAACGCCTGCAAATATTAGAATATGTTAGCATGAAATATTCTGATGACTATTCCCATTATCCAATGGTTGGTCTAATGTCATAGGTTCATTTTGATTTTATGGGTTTAATTTCCAAAATGAGGAACAAATAAATGATCTTTTTATATATTTATTAATATTTTTTATAATTTATTAGAACTTGTGTTGAATTTTTTTTATTTCAAATATTTTTATTTTTTTATAATCAATGAGAACTTTTTATAATTTTTATAATCTTTGCAAGCTTTTAAATCTTTTTTTATAAGTTTTATAAATTTATATAATATTATTTTTTATAATTTTAATAATTTGTTAAGGAAATATAAGATTAAATCAGAAATTGTCACGTGTACAATTCAATGAATTCGTCAGTTAATTTTAACGATCAACATAATCAAAAATAAAATGACTTAATTAATATTTTTTTATTAATGACAGTGAATCAATTATATACGAATTTAATTTCTTTTCGTTTTATAATTTTTTTTTAAATTTATGCAATAATCTCAAACGCATCAATTCTTCATATACTTCTTTTTATTAATTTTTATTTAGTTAATTAATCAAATAAATGTGACAATATTCTAATCCCTCCTTATAGAGTTGAAAAAAAATCCTACAATATAATTAGTGTTGAAAAAATTTTATCTAGAGTTTATGTAAAAACAGCAGTGGCGATGAGAATAGATATCATACTGATATTGTAACTTGTGACAAAAAAAAAGTTAAACGCATCGCACTGGAGATGAACATCCATCCAAAAAGGTCCTTAAAAGCCATAAAAGGAACATGTAATACTTGAAAATAAGATATAGCATGAAAGAAGTACAAATATATAAATGTGTCAAAATTTATATATAATAATTATTAGTACCTAAAAGTTGGTAAAATTTTAAATACATGAAAAAAAGAAAAACCACAAACGAATATGTAATTTTTTAAAATTGAATCAATGTTACAATTTGTGCAAAATACAAAATAAACTTAGACATAATATAACACGGACACATAAATGATTCTCTAAATTGAATGGTTACGATAGTATATACAAAACACAATAAAAATAAATTAAACATGACGAGCGTTAAAAATAAGTAGAAATTTTATATAAACGAAATTATTATCATGTAAATATATATTATTTTGAAGTCACGAAAATAATAACTTCCAAAATAAAAATGTTTGAACAAGTAGAATCAAATCATTACAGTACAAACAGATTAAGAACTGGAAAAAAAATCGCACAAAATCATCTAATTCGAACTAAAACCCACACATGACATATTACATAATAAGACTTTAAAACCAATACATATAATTACATATAATAGGTTTCCAACTTGAATACTCGAGACTCAAATAAACCAAAATCTCATTAACTTGATAGTGATATATTAAAATCCTAACATAAATCCGGCCCGGCCCAGTGGTCAGATTTTGAAGCAAGGGTGTGTCCAAAATGCTTTTCTTGGTGAGGAAGGGGGTTCATTGATTTGAGAATTTGTATTGAATTATTTGGTGTACTGTTTAACGGGTCCACCGAGCTTCCTTTTTTTTTTTTTTTTCTTAATTTAATTTTCAGAGATTTCCCCCTTCTTTCTTTCAAGTCCTTGGTGTTTGATGTTTTGTTTGAGTGGGGTCACAAGTGTTTATTATTTTATTATATTTTTTTTGTCACTTTTTAAAATCTTGGTGCTTTCTATGAATATAATAATTCTTCTCAATGCCCTTTAGACCTAATCCTAATCCTAATTTCAATTTTAAATTTTGTTTCATTGATTAATAGAATTTAATTAAGGTTAGGGTTTTTGTCAAAATGACTAATAAAAGAATTGACGTTAACGTTTTGTGGTTTTCAGGGGTGGAAAATTCTTATGTCAATATCATGGAATTTCTTCTTCTTTTTTCCAGAATATTTCTGCAAAATTTGGGTTCTGAGTCTCAATCCAATATTTTATTAATCTGAAGCCCAAAACCAATAATGATGCAAATATCTAATTCAAAGCCCAAAAGTAATTTTAATTTGTTAAATAAAAATTTCGGTAGAAATATCTCTCTGGTCCTTTTCAATTTCGATATTCAGCATATTGATCTCTATTTAAAAAAATCACAACTTTAATGTTTTTCGTTAATTGTACATGTTTTTTATTGTCACAATAACAAATTTAGCTCGTAACATTTACACATAATATATAAACATTAATGGCAAAAATTATGCACAACTGACGAAAAATATTAATGTAGTGTTTATTGTCCACTTTCGAATTTGATATTAATTGATATCGAAATAGAAAATTTTCAAATTTAATAATACAATATTACAAAACATTATAATTACGTGCACATATCAATTACCATATTTATATTCCTTTAGGAAAATAATATAATGACACTTTGATAAATTATACATTTAAACTAAAAATAAGACATCATATAATATAAGAGGGTTGCATTTTATGCTCACATGGAAATGTCTCATACATCAATGTTGAGGTGGGCAGCTTTGAATGACACATAGGGAAAGTATAAAATTATATTTTATTTATTTTGTACATTATTAAATTCTAAATTTAAAAAATATTAATATAATATTGTCACATCTTTGCTACTGTAACCACTTTTTTCTTATTAGTAATTTCACAGCCTATGCTGTAATTTTTATTATAGATTAAAATTATAATATATATATATGGATGGAAATATCATCTGAATTTGTAAATTTTAAAAATCTAAAAAGAAAAACAAAATTCCATGTCACAATTGATATCCTTAGATGGATTAATCTTAATTAAAGAATGAGGATTAAAGATGGATCAAAGTTAAACAACTTTTCATTTCCATAAAGATATAAGAATTAGATTAGTAATTAAATCCATCGCATTATCCATTTTCGAAATAATTATAAAAAAACTAATAAATATAAAAAAATAATAAGAGAAACATTAAGGTTCATTTTTTTAAAGAGTTAATCACATCCTACAACCCTGAACTATATTTTTTAATTTGAATTGGTTTCCAAACTTCAAAATATTCAATAAGGACGTCCTATTATCAAAATTATTAAATTAGCCACTAAATGAGACGTCACATTTTATATAGCATAGCTTAAAATGAATATTGTGAAAATATTGGTTTTGAAGTTTCCAAAACTTTTACAATAATTTTATCGTTCAATCTCTATATTTATTTTTAGTTTTATTTTTTAAAGGTTATACAGTCAGGGGCGTAGGTAGGGGACTAGTAGGGGCACCGATCTCTCTAAAATAGAAAAAATTTTCATTTAGGCCTTTTAATTTTTTTAATTTTAAATTAGTAAAGGTAAAATTATACTTTGACCCCTTAAAAATGATAAAAAATTAATTTAAACCTTTACAAATTATAAAGATATAGGCTATTAAAATAGTGAAATTACATTTTTACTGTCGTAAAAATTACAATTTAATTTCGGTCCTCCTAATTTTTTTTTTTGCTTCACCGGTAATGTTTTACTTTTTGTTTAAATTTTTCATTTTAAAATATATCGTATAATATTTGACATATCATTTAACGATCAAATCAATAGATTAATAATAGAATGTTTTAATTGACACAACATTAATAGTTTGGGATGTAATTAGAACATTTTCAAAATTGGGGACCGAATTACAATGAAAACATAGTTTGGTGATTTCCAATGAAATTAACTCATTTATAATTTATAACGCTAAAATCAAATATTTAAATTAACTTAAATATGGTTTAAACAATATTTTATCCAATTTAATCGATTTTTTATTTATAATTAAAAATAAATAAACTAAATAATTAATTTTTGATTCAACTAACCGATCAAATCCACCTCTGATAATTATAATTACAATTAATTAAAATCGATAACGATTACAAATACATTACCAAACTAATAATCAGATCACATCATATCTAAACGAAAAATAAATCTAAATAAAACCAAACCATAATCTCATATATCTTTAGGGCTTATTATATATGTACATGTTACATTATAAAATCTACTTTTGCAGGCACTTTAGTTTAGTTGATGACTAGATTCATTACACTCAAAATATCATCGCCATGCACTGTGACCTAACATCACACGTGTGAATCCCATCCACGTGGCAAGTTCACACGTATGTGTTATTTATCAAACTCCTTTGAAGGGGAAAAAAAAAAAAAAACATAATTGAGTCACCTAGCATAAGTTTGGATCTTATGTGAATTTAATTATGTTTCTATTATTTTAGTAAAGCCCTATTTTAGGTAACAAAAACATGAGCTACTTGTCGTGTGCCACCACTAGCACAAAATATTAAATTATTTAATTAATTTTTTATTAAAAAATGATTTATTCATTTGTAAGGATTAGGTCAAACAATCCAAATTCCAATAAAGGACATATAAAAAAAAAATGTTTTTCTAATATTTTTAATAAAACCATTACTATAATGAATTAATAACGAGTATTTAGTTATACAAATGCTCCAAGTGAAAAGAAATATTATTATTATAAATTAAAATTAAAATTAAAATAAAAAAATGTGTAAAAGTGACTGTATGATACTACATGCTTTGTCCCACATTGTGGACTTTTCCTCATCATACAATTTTTTGTTTCTTTATTTTAAAGATTGTCACCGTCAATTTTTTTGAAATATTTAAAATAAATAATTTTAAAAAAAATTGATTTTTAATAGATAGTATAAAGATTTTATAATAAAGTTCATGATGACGAAGAATGATTTATTTTTTTAAAATTATTTTTAAATATAAAAAATTAAAATATTTATTCTTCAGTCCAATCATTAAAAAATTGGGGGGGGGGGGTTAAATAATGGATCGCATAAAAATAATAAAGAAATGGACCGCATATTACTGATTGTTACGAGATAATATTAAATAATATCCTACGTGGCATTTTAAAATGGCAATACAATCTAAATTAAGCAGTTTTTGTCTTTTATTTAATATTTTACCATTTTTTAATTCTATAATGATTCATGGTTGTTTGGTGTTTGCAAATAATGATATTAAAAGATTAAAATGAAATTAAAAAATAAAACTTAGCTTTTGTTGTGATATCCTATTCATTAAATTAATATATGATGATGAGTCCAGCAAGAAAACTAAAGATAGGCCACAACGTGGTCATCCCTTTTACCCACTCATTATTTATTTATTTTATAAAATTTTAGCTTTCATGGACTCTATGTTTAAATTTAAAAAAAAATACATTTTATAATATTGTGATTTAACTTCAATTTTACGTATGATATTTTTTGAATTAAAAATTTTGTTATATTAATTTTATGTTACATACATGTATATTAGGTTTAATATAAAGTGAAAAAAATTTATTACTTCGTTAATTGAGTTTTAATTTGATTGACATCAATTAAGGACATTGAAGTACATTATCCTATTTTTTTTTATTTAATAGTTAAGGAGGGGTTATGGATAGAGTAATAAAATATATTTTTATTAAATGAACATATTTAATTTATTTTAATTATAATTTGATTTCTAAATAAATGTTTTAAAACTGAAATGATATTAATCAAACTCTTTATGTGTGAAGTATAAATAAGAAGAAAAAAAACTGAATTGGTATTAATCAAACATTTTTGAAAATTATAGCGGTTTTCGGAGGAAAAATAGATATGGATGGTTTTATTTTAATAATTAAATTAGTGGAAAATTTTAATGATATAGCTTTAAGGATAAAGAATTATTCATCATTTAGGTATTATATAAAAAATATTATAAATATTAGGTTGTTAATTTTTTTATTATAAATACTACAAATTTTATTACACTTGTATACATGGAGAAATCACATATTTAAAAAATAGATATGTTTAAAAATAATATATAATAATTAATGAAATATATTATTTGAATTTTGAAACTAATTAATCACAATAACACATGAAATATTTACAATATTAATCACCAACTCTATCGAGAGTTTAAATACTACTAAGTATGGATGTACGACTAATGGAGGTAATAAAGTGCACATATTAAAATAAAAATGAATAAAAAAAATTCAAAATAAAATTTTAGTTAAGTGGTAATTTAAAAGTTTTGTTGATGCAATCGGCATTGGTTTAAATCTCACCATGTGAATATTTTTATTGGTTTTTAAAGTGAAAATACTACGATACCCTCAAATAATATTACTTATTTATAATTACAGAAGGACATTTCTGGATTTTCTTACCGATTTAGTCCCCGATTGACTTATGACATCAACTTGGTCAGGAGTTTAAATAATAGTACATATATTGGGTTGTTTAGTTAGTTTAATGTAGTGTGCAATTTGATACATGAACTTTGATTTTGTGCAATTTTATATATGAAATTTTTATTTGACCTAATTCTCACAAATCATTAACATAATTATTGTCATAGCATCATTTTATGTTTATATTTTGCATATACAAATAATTATATTTATCCAATATAAAAATACTTTGATGTATCTATTTCTTTAAAGATGTATACTTGAATTAAAATTAAAGTTGTGTATATATATTTGAATCACAATTAAATTTTCATATGTATAATTGTACCGAAATTAAAATTTATATATCAAATTACAGAATGAATCAAAATTCATGAATAATTTTAAAATTTGTCCCAATACATTATGAATCATATAAGAAAATAATGGTTAAGGCCAGAAAAAAAAAAACACTATAAATATATTAATTTATTTTTATGTATCTAGAATTCTAGATCTAAAGCCCACCATTTGCAATTATGTGTGTGTATTTTACTCTCACCTCGTGTGAGTTTTAGTTTGCATTGTTGTAATTCATAGTATATTTATGTTGTTTTTTTAGTTTTCTTTTCGTAACTGTTATATAATTTATATATATATATGGGTTTGTGACTATTTCTCTTAATAATGTTATTTTCATTATTTGAACTTGCGTTTTTTTATTTAGAATGCAATGTGTCGTATTATTACACCAAAATCTTGTTAATAGTCTATTTATGTCGTAATTGTTTGATTTTTACACATTGCTTCATTTCTTAATTCATACGTGATGTACTAGCTATAAAAATTAGTATCACTAACAAATTTTTATATTCTCTCATAATTTTTGGTGTTTTCTCGGACTTTTGGTACTTCCTCAAATATTTTGGTAAATTCTCATAAATTTTGGTATTTCCTCAAGTTTTACGATATTCTTTCATAATTTTTGGCACTTCCTCTTCTTTCATAATTTTTGGCAATTCCTCCTTTTTTTGCTATTCCATCATAATTTTTGGTACTTTCTCGTATGTTTTGGTACATCCTCAAAATTTTTTTTTAATACTTCCTCAAGTTTTACAGTATTCTTTCATAATTTTTAGGATTCCCTCATGATTTTCTATACATCGACGTTTTGGTACTTTCTCATAATTTTTGCTACTTCATCGTATTTTTTGCTACATTATCATAATTCTCGGTATTCTATCATAATTTTTGGTATAGTTTCAAAAAGAATGCTTTGTACAAGATGTAATTTTGGAGTAAATAAGAAAAAATATTTTTAAACATTCAGTAATTTCAATAAAATTTTGTAACATAAAAAATGTATTTATTAAATTATAATTTTCTAATACTAAAAAATTGGTATTACTAAAGTTATATATCATGATAATTTTAAAAGAATATGAAAAATTAAATAAATGAAAAAAAACCCGAGACAAGCTAAAAATTGGTAATCCTAACAATTTTTGGTATTCCCTAATGTATTTGATATCCTCTCATAATTTTTTGATACATTCTTATTGTCCTTTATAATTTTTGATATTTCCTTTTTTTTTTTTTTTTTTGTAATTCCTCATGATTTTTGGTGGTTTCTCAAATTCATTTTTATATTTCATCGTAATTTTTGGTGGCTCCTTCTGTTTTTTCTTGGGGTACTTTCTTATATTTATTTTGTAATATATCTCATAAATTTTTTTATTCCCTTAAAATATTTAGTACTTCTTCATAATTTTTAGTATACTTTCAAATTTTTTTGTATGGTTTCAAAATAATGATTTGGTACAAAATATAATTTTAGAGTGAAAAATATTAAAAATATTTAATGGAGTTACGGGAGGTAAAAAAATAAATGAAACAAATTTAATAAGACAAACCAATATTGGAATCCCTTATTTATTTTTTTGATATTCTCTCATAAGTTTTTAGTACTTTCAAATAGTTTTTTTTTGTGTAATTGTCATATATTTTTTGGTATTCATTCATAATTTTTGGAGTAATAAAAACATGAAGGACTGCAAAAAAATAAAATAAAATGAAGTGAGTACAAAACATTATAAGGAACTACCAAATACTATTTCGTTTTGTAAAATTTGCTTTATTTATTTATTTCTAAAATTTAAATATTATTAATAAATATAACAAACAAAATTTATTAGTATGCAAAAAATATTTCTTTTATATAAAAAAATTAACATTCAAGTTAAAAATTTATTTTAAAAGTATACCAAAAATTATGATGAAATACTAAAAATTAGTAGGGAATATTTTTAGAATGAATATCCAAAACCCATTTACAAATTGAAGAGAGCCCGTGGCAAGCTCAGTATAATGAGGTTTACGTAGAATTTGAGTAAAAATAAGGTTGACAAAATTCATAATAATTAATAATAACCATAAGTAGAAGTATATTTTCAATAAATATTATTTTAAAAATAAATGATGAGATAAGAAAAGTTTTGAGTGGTAAATTTTTTTCCAAAAACTCGTGATTCTTATTCAATAGTCCATAAAATTTTAATACTAGTGTGATATTTTTTAAACGTGTTGTTGGTCAAATATTTTAAAAAATCCCTGTACCATGAGTTTTTGATGAATTTAGTCAATCATTTTCTTAAAATATGGTTTGTTAAATAATAGGACCTGATTTATTTTAATATTTTTTTATGGATAGGTAAAGTTAATTGGAGAACTAAAAACATATATTTCGAAAACCAGAGATAAAAATGATCAATTATAATAAAAATGGTTAAATCCATAAAAAAACCCATTATCCAAGGACTTTGAATTAAATTTATCCTTTTTGTTATTTATCGTTACTAAATCGGTAGTGAGTGACAAGAAACTCGGGGAGCTCGAGAAAGGGAAAAAAACCGACACGTGGCAGTATAATGAGAGAAAAAGGTGACGACCGTGTAGTGACCACTAATCCAACAGTTCAGATCTTGCCATCTCGGTTTAAGTCAATAATAACCGTCGGATCGAGAGAGGATGAACAGTTAGGATTCGAGCATGATTGCAGTCAGGGATCGTGGCCGTCCATTAGGGTTAGTAGTGGGTTTCGTTGAGTAATAAAATATAGCGAAAAGATGATGATGAGATTAGAACATTAAAAAAAAAGTGGAAAGAGAGAGAGAGAGAGAGAGAGAGAAAATAAGAGAAAGCTAAGATCTTTGATAACTATAGTGAATCGGTTTTCTCACCGGAGATAATCGCCGGAGCTTCTTTCCGGTGAATTATGGTATATTGTGCCGTCTGACTGACGAGTGTCATGCAATCAGTCTTGTTTCTTTAATAATTAGTGGTTTATTTAATTTATTATCAGCAAGACGAGTTAATTTTACAGAGATGGATAGAACCAGAGAAGCGAGGAGAGTCAGTATGGCGTCCGCCGCCGCGACCAATGGCCTTTCACGGCGGCGTCATAGGACTAGCTCTCTCAGAGACTCTCCAGGTTATTTTGAAATCAGATCTGGCTTTTCATTTATTCTTCTTTTCTAACGATGTCGTTTCAGTGATTTCCTGATTTTTTTTTTTTTGGATTGCAGAGGAAGACGGACCGGTGGAGGCGCATGAAACGGCGCGTTTAAGGGATCGAAAGAAGGAAAGAGATAGGGAACGAGAAAGATATAGAGAAAGGGAAAGAGATCGGTTGAGTAGAACCAGTAAGAGAAGAAGAGGCGATAGATTGATGAGTAATAGAGGAGATGGAGGTGATGGTACTTCTGAAGAAAGCGTAAACGATGATGAAGATGATGACGACGAAGACAGCGGCGGAACCGGCGGTGTTGGTTCTGTTCGGACTGTTTCGCCGAACATCATCGCCGGGTCTTTGTCGATGTCTAATCATCATCACCATAACCATCATCACCACCAGCTGCAGCAACATCAGCAGCATCAACATCGGAAGAGTTTTCCACCGCCGGTGAAAGTTATTAGAACAACACCATCGGCGGGGATGACTGCCAGTATGACAACGAGTACGTCTACATGGAAACCCGCCGATGAGATGATTGGTGTATCGGTGCCTAGAAAAGCTCGGTCAGGTAGAGGTGGAAGAGATTAACGAAATTCTGTTTTTTTTTTTCTCCTTTTTTGTTCTGTATTTTTGTTCTTTTCAATTACTGATTTCTTGTATTTTTTCCCCTTTTTAATTTTCTCTTTTGTAGCTACTAAAAGGTCTCATGAATGGGCATCAAGCGGCGGCGGCGGCGTTGGTGTTTTAGGCGGTGAACAAATTCACCGTCCAGCTTCAACTTCGCCGGTAAGGACAGGTGTAACCGGCGCGTTGACGTCACTATCTCCTGCTCCGGCCTCTCCATCTTCTTCCAGTGCTTCTATGAGGAAGAAGATGGTCAGTTTTCTCATTAAAATCTTCCTCTTAATTCTTTTATTTTCTGGGGTTTCGCTTATGTTCAATTCAGTGACAAAGGTTTGGTTTCTGATGTAGAAGCCTAATGCTAACGGAACAAAGCAAAGGCCACCGAAGTCGTCGTCGAAATCTTCGTCTTCAGCTCAGGAGGAGATTGAGATCGAGATTGCTGAGGTTTTATATGGTATGATGAGACAGCCACAAGTCCCATCTAAGCAAGAAATAATCGGGAACGATTCGGCCAAATTTGATTCAAGAGAAGTTAATAAACCCAGTAATGACTCTAAATCAGTCGTCTCTTCGCCGATCTCCAACTCCCCATCAACTCTTCCTCAATCATCCTCTATTTTGCCTTCAAATTCTAGCTCCTCTGCTACTCCTCTGTCTGCAATTGGTTCGTAACCTTCAGCTTTAGAAGGAAACGCAAGCCTTTTTTGCCTTTTTGAGCAATTGACTAACCGATATTGATTTGGGTGTATATTTATTTTGCAGCTCCAAAGAGGAAAAGACCAAGACCGGTGAAGTATGAGGATGAGAATACGACTACAACGACACCACCACCTCCTATTTTCCCTCCTAGACATGGTTCCATTTCATCTACTACAACTAAGGTTGAAATTGATCAACCAGCTAAAGTTGAAGCAACTTCTCCCAATTTGGAGAAAAATTCAGGACCCGTGGCTGAAAATGATAGCGGTGCTTGCTATTTGACGAGTTCTTCAAAAGCTGGACCAGTTTCATCAGAGTTGGTTCAAGCGGAACCAGTGAAAGAAGAGAAGAATAATTTGGCACTGGATTCTAAGCCTTCGACTGAAGAATCTGAGAGTAGAGATATCGGTATCGGTAATAAAGAAGAGTCTCAATCGCCAAAGAAGGAATCTTTATCATCTCCTGCTGATAATCCTTCTCCCGCTGGTCTGCCATTGGATGACGAGCGTGAGAAATCGACAGTGACAAAAGCGTGAGCATTATCCCCTTTTACCCATTTCTTCTTTTTTTTCTTTTTGAAGGTTCGGAAAATTTCTTATTTGGAAATTTCGTGTTTCAGGAATTCAACAGTTTGTGAGAATGAGAGTCAGCGGGAAGAGAAGTTCCAGATAGATCTGATGGTGTGGATCCTGTTTTTATTAAAAGATCCAAGCTTTTTCTCCCCCTTCAATTATTGACTATGCATTTCTTTTTTTTTTTTTTTTTTTTTGGTGTTTAGGCACCTCCTCCATCTAGATCATCTCCAGAAAGGGAAGGTGAGACTGATGTTGGGGCTTCAGATCCTAAACCAGTGGCCGCAGATGTGGAATTGGTGAGTCACCTAGCTTTCACCTATCTTTTCCTATGGTGTTGCATAAAAAATTGATGGTTTTTCGCTTGTTTGCATGTGCAGGAGATGAAGTCTTTGGTGAATGAAGATGACAAAAGAATGAAAATTGGGAAGGGAGATGTGAATGTGGAAGTTGAGGATAACAATAAGAAGGCCCAACCTAGTGCTGAAGAAGCTGATTCGCAGAAGCCTGTTGTAAATAAAGAAAGGAATCTTGATCTCCAGCTTGATTTGGAGAAATCTGACAGAGATAGTGGTTCAGGTAGTGTTAGTGGGAACAAGCTCAACCACCATGTTCAAAAGCTACATCATCAACATCCTAGTGCAGAGAAAACTGGTAAAATTGACTTTATTTTTTTTAAAGAAAAAAATTTCCCTTCTTTTTCTCTCTGGGAAAATTTCCCTCTCCTCCTTTTGTTGCTGATCTAGAGGTTTTTTTTTTCTGGCCTTTTCAGCACATTCTGGTTCTTTACCTTTGCCGATGTCAATTGCTAGCTGGCCTGGTGGACTTCCTCCAATGGGGTATAGCTGGGTTGATTTGATATTGGTTTTCTACTATTCTGGCATTTATAGATCCAAATAAGTGGTTTAGATGTTATAATGGAGAGGATGGGGCATGAATTTTTTTTCTTTTTTTTCCTTAGCAGATACATGGCTCCTCTACAAGGTGTTGTATCCATGGAGGGGAGCGCTGTGTCTTCAGCTGCTATCCAGGCATGTCGCTGTGTTTTTTTATGTTCGTAGCTCTTGATTTCTTATTTTTATTTATTTTACTAATATATCTTGAAATTTTGGACTTTTTCAGCCTCCACATTTGCTTTTTTCTCAACCGAGGCCAAAGAGATGTGCAACCCATTGCTACATTGCACGGAATATTCACAAGCACCAGCAAATGATGAAGATGAATGCTTTCTGGCCGGCAGCACCTGGTTCAGCTTCACTCTATGGCCCAAAGGCTTGTAATCTAAATGTTGTACCACCTTCAGAATTGCATGGGAACATTCCTGGGCGAGGTGTGAATTCTGTACAAGAGAAGGGGCAGGGTCTTGCAATTTTTCCTGGTCATGTGTGCAAAGATAAAAGTTCTCAGGCTGCGACCAACATGGTGGATGCCGCACAGAGAAAGCAAATAATGCTCCAGCAAGCTCTACCCCCAGGAGCACCCAATAATATCATGGTAGGCTTTTGGCCTGAAAAAAATGGCCTCTTTTTTCTTGTCTAATTTTTATGCAGTTTCGTAATAATTGCACAATTATATCTCAACTGTCCTTTTGAAAATTTTCTTGTTGGTTATTCAATTTCAGCAAGGCCCTGCTTTTATTTTCCCATTGAACCAGCAGGCTGCTGCTGCTGCTGCAGCATCTGTCCGACCTGGGTATGTGAAATCTCCTGCTGCTGCTTGTAGCACAGCTGCATCAAGTACATCTAACTCTGCCTTACTAAGTGCCACCCCAGCTGGTGCAACTGCAGCCCCGGCATTTAGCTTCAACTACCCAAATATCACAGGCAATGAAACCCAATACTTGGCAATTCTGCAGAATAATGCCTATCCATTTCCAATTCCTGCACATGTTGGGGCGCCACCTGCTTATCGTGGGAATCATGCTCAACCTATGCCTTTTATTCATGGATCTTTCTATTCTTCCTCTCAAATGCTTCACCCTTCACAGCTTCAACAACAGCAGCAGCAACAGCCACCCACACAGTTACAACAAAGCCAACAAGGTCATCAGAACACTAGCATGTCCAGTGGTTCATCCTCCTCCCAGAAGAATTTGCAGAACCAGCAGCAGAGGTCACATGGAGGTGATGTGAGTAGTGGCAGTGGAAACTCACAAGTGTTTCATGCCTCTAAAAAGGATTCACCTCATCCCTTACAACTACGGCAACAGCAGCAACAGCCGAGTCAGAATGATTCTCATCAAGCTAGGCAACTTGATGGTGAATCAGATGGCAAAGATGGCCCATCAACTGCTACTGATAGCAGAGTATCTCGTTCAAATATGAATATCTATGGTCAGAATTTTGCTATGCCTGTACAGCCTTCAAACTTTGCTTTGATGACCGCTGCTTCAATGAATTCTGGTGGTAATTATGGGGAAAAGAAGCAACAGACACAGCAGCAGTCACAACAGCTAGGCTCAAAGTCTGGAGTCGAGCCTCTTGCATCTCAAGCTTTTGCAATGTCATTTTCATCTGCTAATGGTACTACTGCTCCTGGCCTTGGTATTTCTTCCCTAGCACCGAATCATGCAATTCTTCAGAGCCATCCAGGAAGTACAAGGCAAGGCTATCAGCATATTATGGCTGCTCAACAGAAGAAGGATAATTATCATGCTTATGAAGAAGTGAAGCGTGGAACTCATGATGCATCCAGTGTGCAAGAAGAAAAGAAGGCAGGAAAAAGTTCAGGCACCGCTGGGCAGTCCATTGCCTTCTCCAGGCCAGATATGCCTGATTCAAGTGATTCCACTCTTGCAGGCAAAAATGTCATTGATAGTTCTATCTGTACGCTTGGCTCTGCTCCTGCTCGAACTTCAGGGCCTGTTATGCCAGCTTCAATCGGTAGTGTTAATGTTGCTAATGCTCAGCAGCAACTTCAGCGGAATCAACAGCAGCAGCTCCAATTCGGGACTGCTTCTGCTCCTCGAAGTAAGACACCAGCAACAAGTAATGGAAGTGCTTACCCTGATCACTTTCACTCTTCATCTATAGCTGCCAAGTTTTCGAATGTACTGTCTGCATTTCCTCAAAATCTAATACAAAGCAGCAGCAGTCCTGCTCAGTCTCCTCAATGGAAGAATTCTGTGAGGACAACTAGCTCTCAAGTTCCTTCTCAATCTCTACCATCAACTTCGTCCCTCAAGAATATTTCCCAGCAACAAGGTCGGCCACAGCAAAGCCCCACACAGATTTCTTTTGCAGCTAATCCTAAATCACCACAAGGTCAACAGCCTCTTAGTGGCACTCCTTCCCCTTCTCCAATGATGGTTGGCTCTCCCACAACTTCGCTCTCCAGGAGTGCTGGTGGTAGCCCAAGGACAACAGGTTCCTCTTCCACCAGCAACAAAGGTGGCCAAGCATCTGGTTTATCATCTCAACAAGCTAAGAACTCACCGACTGTGCCTAGTCAGAAGTCATCTCCTGTTGGTGGGAGTAATGTGCCATCTGTTCTGGGAAACCCTCACATAAGTTCATCTTCAAATATGGGAGCCAAGCCTCAAGTGGCACTACAGCATCAGCAACATCAAAAGCATGCACTTCATCAAGGGCAGCTGTTCTTCCCAAATGCTTACATGCAGGCTCAAGCTCAACACTCACCAAGTTCGACAACACCTGCAACAACAGCAAGTGCATACTATGTCCAAAGACAACAGCAGACTCTACCTCTGGGTTCATCAACAACTTCATCAACTTCGATGTTATCGTTGTGTTCTCCGGTTACTCTTGCCAACAGCGGCACCACCGATCCTGCAAAAGCTGTAGCAGCTGCAGTGGCAAGCAACATGAAAGGTGGGTTGGCATCCCAGGGACTTATCAATCCTGCACAATTTGCTACTCCACAATCCACTGGAAAGTCACATCAGCTGGTACCAGGCTTCCCATGTGTTCATGCCGTCCCTTCGGCCGTTCAGGTAAAACCAGCAGAACAGAAACAACCTGCTGGTGAGTAAAATTCTCCCTTTTTTTGCTTCAATATTGCTTCCCCCGTATAGTGAACAAGAAGAAGAAGGTACGGAATGAAAATGGAATCAATGATATCGGGGACCGAATCATGAAAGATAAACTGGTTTCTTGCCCAGAAAGGACAGCAGCAGCCAAAACAGGAGGATATGAATGAAGCTATATATATATAATGTGGCTCTCAACCCACAATTTTGCAAAGTGATGGGGGAAAGTTTTTCTTTGTGGAATGTGCTTTCTCATGTGTATCTACCAAACATGTAGACTTTTGTTTATAATCTTTGACATGGTTGATCCCTGATATGCTTATGTAATTAAATTTGATTGGTTTGATGGGGCAGATGATGGAGGATTAAAAAAAAAAAGAAAAGAAAAGAAAGGTTGCCAAAATATTTTGTAGGGCAAAGAAAAAAAAGATGGTAGGGGATGAGGAAAAGCAGACAACTTTTCCATCTTTTGGGGCTGTATTGTAGGGGTTCTTTTTTCTTTCTTTCTTTTATTATTTGAAATTTCCAGAAAAGAAATCAGTAAACAAATCTTTGGAACATAATGATGCGAAACTGAATGGTGTATATGTGTGACACATATTAAAGATCACATATATTTGTCTCCTTTTTGATTATTATGTAAAAACATGCCACTTAGGCCTTAGCCTTGATTCCATTGCTTTTGGTTTGTTCTTTTACTGTCCTCTAAATTGATAAAATTGAAAGCAAAGAGAGATGATGATTTGGTGAAAAGGAGATATGGATAGGATGATATTTGTTGTGGGAGGATGGGATGAGGTGGCTAAACTTAAGCCTGCCACTTACCACCATCAAAAGCAAATCGACTTTGTATTATTTTTGAAGTGTGGGGCCCATTCCCATTTCTCTTTTTTCTTTGACAAACAAAAGTAGATTGTTTTGAGTTTGCCTTGAGATGCCCACCTCTTTACTTAATTATTTTAATACATATTTCAACATTCTGTCCACTACTTCCACGTCACCTTAATGCACACTTAACTATAATCATCATTTAATTATTACAAAATTGACGTGGTTTTTTTGTGGTTTCCAAAATTGCCCTCCGCCTCTTTATGGCGGGCCCTTGAAAGCTGAAGAAAAGTGGCTACTACCTTACCTGTAAGGATGACTTTTCATGATGCTCTTCTTCACACGTGTTCACATTCCTTTCCTTTTTCTCCTTTACTTGTCAACCCATTTTTAACCAAGTTATAATTCTATGTAAATAAATAAATCTAATTTTACCATTTCAACTGTTTTTAATTTACATTTAACTTCCGCATGAGGTCTTCTTGTCTCCTTTTTTCCTCCTTATCAAAGCCTTCAATTTTTAATTTCCCATTTTTATTATCTTTATTAAATGATATTGTGTTTCAATAAAAAAATATTTCTTTTTAAAAGCTGTAATTAAAATTTAATCATTAAATATATGCTTATAATTAATCATTACATACTGCTGGACTTAAACATAACATCTTATAAGTATCACAAATATAGATTGTTTTAATTTCTTCTTTTTTCTTTTCTTTCAATACCATCGTTTGCAAAGTTTTCCAAAAACCCAAGGAAGATGCTTTATATACATTTATGCTGCCACAAAATACAAATTTTACTTAAAAAAATTATCATGCCTATTTTTTAAATATTTATTTTCAATATCTTATTATATTTTATTAAAACACTTGTCAATTTTTACTTTTAATATATAAATGTAATAAAATAAATTATATAACATGTGATCAAGGTATTCCATGATGTGGGAATGGGGCCACTTCCCAAAAAGAACAAGTAAATCAAATGGCTTCTTAAATATAACATTACCTTAAGCCATCATTTCACTATATTTATGTGGACAGTTGCAACTAGGTGAAAGTATTGACAGGTCACTTTATTATAGGAATTTTATTAAATTAATTCTTTTATTTAAATTAATATTAATATAATTATGTTTTAAAATTTTACTTTATTTTTTTTAATTTTAATATAAAACATAATATGATTTAAATATATAAATAATTGATATGTTAAAAAAGTTAATATTTGATACACTGATAGCGTATTTTTTTATTTGACAAATAGTTTTAAAAAATTGTCATGTCTCTTTCTTATTTAAAAATTTTACTATACTCCTATAGAACAACACTTGTCAATCCTTTGACCCAACTTATAAAGTCTAAAAACTCTACTAGCGGTGTACTAAATATTTTTCTATATATATTAACATGGTTGACAATTGACGTTTATTTCAAGAAGTGGTTAAAACTTAGATGATTTGATTCAAATAATGTAAATGATAAAACAAATCATATTAAAATGTTTAAAAATATATAAAAACATCATATATATATATATATATCAAATTATAATTAACATATTAAAATGGTTTAATCCCTCTATTTTTTTATAATCTTTGAATTTTTAAAATTTAATCCCTCTATTTTTATTTTTAGGATAGACCATTTATTTGTCTTAACATCATTAATGGATTTTTCTTAAATTTTCATTAATTTTTTTATTTTAATTGATAATAAGTATTCAAATTTAACAGAAATTAATTACCAATGTTACTAATTTGATTTGATTTTTTAAATCAGACAAGTATAAGAGTTAATTTTTTAAAATCAAAAGTAGAGATACTAAATTTAAAAAAAAAATAAAAAAGTACAAATAGCGGAGACATAAATAAACCTATTAAAATTAAAATAAATATTATTAATATGCAGGATGAACTCAAAACTAGAGGAAGAAAATATTTGTTGTTTTTGGAAAAAGGGTCCTAACAAAAGGAATCATTAAATGGAAAAGAGTGATTGGGAGAAAGAAGTAAAAGAGTGCCCCCCAAATTATTATTTTTAATCAAAGCCTCTTTCACATTCGTGACACGTGTCTGTTATAGATTAGCTAAAACATCCGGTTTTATTTTAATTTATTTTTGGTCAATTATAAATCAGCATTTGAAATTAAAGCAAGTTTTTTTTGTCGGCTTCTTTTTACTAAAATATTACGAAAATATTAATATTTTATTAAAATAAGAGTAAAATATTTAGTATACTTTTAGACTCCATAAATATAATTAGAAGATTGGCAAGTGTCTTATAAGAATGTAATAAAATATTTAAAGCAAGAGGACACATAATAATAGTTGTTTGTGGAATAAAAAAAAATTACAACAAGTGTATCAAATATTAACCGTAGTTTTAAAAAACTAACATATGTCTTTTCTAAAAAATAAATATATTAATAATTTACTGTATCCTTATAGAATATTTGTCAACCTTGCGGAGTTTAAAGACTCCACGGATAATGTAACAAATCTTTTCTCAAAAATAATATGTTTTGAATAGTACTTTGAATTTTTATATTTTAATATCTAAATGGTCATTATTGGTTGCGAAATTAGATCTCGAAGTGACAAAGATTCTTTATCTCATCAGATTGATATCTAACCTGCTAAGATCCCAAATTGCCAGACTCAATATTCTCATACCACCACCTGTAGAGATAATTTAATGTTAAATTTATTAAAAAAACTGTTCATTTCATATTATTTTGGTAAATAATTTTAAATGTATATTATTTAAGTAAAAAATTTAAAATTTTATAATATTTAAGTAGTTTTGCACTATATGGATGATGACTAGATAAAATGTTGATTTAGGGGTGGCACAAATCTTTGAAACCGATAGTTTTGAATTATTTTATTAAAAAAATTGGGTTTCAAAATGAGGTGGATTGCTTTTTCAATTAGAATTTTCAGAGTCGACTCTTTATGTAAAAATTGTGTTGCTTGCCTCCATATATTTAAGAAAGCATCTTCCTTTTTACTGCTATAACTATTTTTTTTTAATGTATTTTTAGTTTTTAATTTTATAATGATTTATAAAATGTTTTTTTTTTATTTTTCTTTTAGCTCTACAGAAAATTTTGTAATATTTATTTGATTTAATTTTGTAAATTTCAATTTATTATAAAATAAATATTCAAAATTTTGAGACAGATTGGGAAAGTTTATTTCATAGTCAAAGGACAAAATAAAAGTTCTTAATAGAACTAAAATCAAAGTGCGAGAATATATGGCAAATTATATATATAGTTATTCGATTATAAAAAAGTTATTATTTTAGATATTTAAAATTAAAAAAATTATAATTTAAATATTCACATTACATAGTTTATTATTTTTGACCGTTTTCATTAAAAATTTTAATAAAAATATGACATAACATTTTTTTTGACACGAGAATTGATCATTGATCATGGGATACAATTAACCTTTGCATACCACTTAAGCGGATTAAAATATAATCTACACAATAATAATTATTAACCAAAATAAACCATTTGTTATTTTCTGGGTTTGGGTTCCGAGCCATCCCAGCCGTCGCTGACCTAGCCCCGTCCTAAGTTGTCTCCTCCCAATCGACTCAACCGCTGCTTCCCCGCTCTGCTCAGTTATCCAATTCCTGTATTCTCAAGTGACTTGTTGTTTTCAAGATACAACTCTGTCAAAGCTTCTAGATTACCTAAACTAAAAGGAATTGCTCCTTCAAGCTTGTTGTTTTCAAGTGAAACCTTTGGAGGGAGACCAGATCTCCCATATTGGGTGGTATCTCCCCACCTTGTTGGTTGTTTTGCAGCCTTAAAAATCCAAGTATAGGCTTTTGACCAAAATTTGATGGAACAAGGTATCTCTCCCTCTAGATGATTAGCATCCAAATACATGACTAAAATGAATGTTAGATTGTTTATTGAAGCTGGAATTTCCCCACACAAAAGATTCTTTCAAAGATCAAGCTCTTTCAAGGGCTACAATTCTCCAATATGACCAATGAGGGAATTGGCATGAAGGTAAATGCATGAGGTTTGTCAAGTTAATATGACCATTGAGGGAATTGGCACGAAGGTAAATGCATGAGGTTTGTCAAGTTCAAGAATGAAGCAGGAATACTACCAGTGAATCTATTTGAATGAAAAAGTAAAGCATTGACATTTTAAGACAACCAAGAGTAGGAGGAAGAAACCCAGATAATCTATTCTCATGCAACTGAAGTTCTTCAAGTTTTAAAAGCTCGCCAATGCTTTCCGGCACTGACCCTCTCCAGGCCCGGCCCTGAGGTTGTTTGAGAGTACAGCTGCTGAGGGACTAAGACTAGAAGGGCCCAAAAAAATTATTTTTTCAGCTTTTAATGTCGGATTTTTTTTTTCACCATAAATGTTTCATCTCCTAGGGCCCCCAAATTTTTTTAATTTTTATTGTATTATATTTTATAACTTTTTTAAAAGGGAACCAATCTATTGTTTCGTCTAAGGCCCAAAAATATCAAGAACGGACTTGACTCTGTCATCTTGTTTCCATAAAGATAAAGTTTTTTGAGGTTCTTGAGACGACCAATGGATAAGCAGAGTGGGGAAGCAGCAGCTGGGTTAACTGGGAGGAAACGTGTTAAAAAAAAGTCTTGTTAAAGTTTTGTTAGAATTTTTAATAGTTAAATGACTATCTGTGTAGATAACTCAACAAGACATATAAATAACTAAATATTAAAAAAAAATTATAATTTCATGTCTTTTTTGAATTTGTCGGGAAACATTTGCTTCAATGTTTGTAGTTAATTTAATATATTATATTTTTTAAAATTGTTTTATATAATAAAATGATTTTTAAAAAAATTAATACGAGCTAGGTTAGTTTAGGCTTAGGTTTAGCATGTATAATCTGAGTCGAGCTTGGGAAAAAAGTTAAGCTCTTTTTTTGGGCCGAGTCAAACTTGGTCCTAAATTTTTGTTGGGACCCGGTCTGAACCCGACCCATATTAAGTAATTTTAAAACTTAATTATAATTATAGTTAATAATTATAGTTTTACCAATTAAAAGTTTTAATCTTTACCTATATTAAGTAATTTTAAAGTTCTCAATTAATATAGTGCAAAAAGAGCAAGTCAATAAATGAAAATAATAGGCAAATAAGGTAAATTTTGTCATAAATGGAAACAAACAAGAAATGGATGATTTGTAACAGCCTAATTTTCAATGGTGTCGGAAATAGTGATTTGAGATTACTAAATCTGATAAGTAAGATTGAACAAGGTAGTAATTTAATATTTATGAGTCAAGTAAGAATTTGGAAGAATTTTTGAATTGGTGAGTTTGGATTAAAAGAATTTATTAGGTCAAGCGGGTCAAAACCGAGGTATCGAGACCTCAAATTTGAAAACTGAGCTATAAATATTTTTATAAATATTTATGGAGTTTAATTTAGTTAGCATTAGAGTTTGGTTGGGAAATTTTAACGTTTGAGTAGTCAATTAAATAAAAAGGACTAAATTGTAATAAAAATAAAATTTGCTAGAAGGATTAAATAGCTCAAGTGTTAAAAGAAAGAGGATTTAAAGAGAAATTAAGCCTAAAAGTGAATAGGCTGGACGGCAAAGGCAAGAAATAAGCAGAAAAATAAGGGAAATAAGGGCAAAATTGGAAATTTTACAATTTTAACATATAAAATAAGGACAAAATTGAAAGATCTAGACATCTCTTCATATTTTCTCAGCCAAAACGCCATAGAAGGTCTGGAGAAAGCTGGTTTTTCATATTTTTACATCAAGTGAGTTTAATTCTTGCTTTTTCTTGATAATTTTTATGTTTTTATGACTTTTACAATTAGGTCCACTTATAGAATTCATTAGTTTTTGATTGTATGGGTGAAATTGGAAGTTACTATGGATGGGTAAGGGAATTTTGTGATGAATTATTATGAAATTTAATTTCTAATTTCATATTAAGGTGGTTTTATTTAGTGATTTTGATAGAAAATGGTATTTATGACCTAATTGTGAAAAATTTGTGAATTGAAGGTTGGTGTTGAAATTAAGAATATTAAAGGTTTTGAAATAGTTTATAATGATAAAATAAAGTGTTAATTGAGAAAACTTAGTTCAATTGATGGGTGAATTGAGCAGGGACTAAATTGTAAAAATTAAAAATTTTGGGGTAAAAGTACAATTTCAAAAGTTGAACAGCATAAATTGTGAAGTGAAATAGAAATCAAATAAATGCTAATGAGTGGAAATATTTTATATTATAGATCAAGAATCCAAAGAAGAACGAGGAAAAGAAAAAGTTGCGGAATAGTCCCTAAATTTCAATATCTTCTACAAATTATCCGGGTAAGTTCATATGGTTGAATTTAAATGTTTATTTGTGAATGATTGAATGATATAATATGTTATTATATATATGAATTTGTTATAGGATTGTGAAAATTTTGTTAATGAAAGAATAAATGTGGAAATGCAAATTAGGAAAAACGCAGAATTGAGTACATTCGTATCATGACATGTGATGAATTGGCGGATAAGACCATGGTTTTTCCATGGAAAAGTGTGAAATGTAGGTTTGGAATCATCCATACTGAGTTGTGAAATGTAGGTATGGTATTATCAAATCCATACTGAGTAAGAAATGTAGGTATGGCATTTCCCATACCGAGTTATAAAATGTAGGTATGGTATTTTAATGAGGAAAACCATACTGAGTTATGAATCGTGGCACTGAACAATGACATACTCAATTTCGTAAGCCGTTTCCTAATTTGATAATAAGAAATACAAGAGAAGTTAACCAAATGAAAGAGATTGAGTGGTTGTTACTGTTGAGCTCAACTATGTGAAGTATTATAACAGTGGTTGTGAATGGCAATAAACTTTAAAAAATGTTTTGGTATAATTTGGAAACATTATGTTTGGTAATCATTACTTTTAAACCTATGAACTTACTAAGCTTCAATAAGCTTACTTGTGTGTGTTTGATATTTTTATGTAGATTGAATTAAAGTGAAGTTGGTAGATCGGATCAACACAACAAGGCACACTATCCAGATCAATTCCGGTAACTTTTGTTTTATATTTAAAGATTTATATGGCATGTATAGAGTTTAAATGAATTGAAGTAAATATGTTATAAACTAGTTAACAATATTTTGTACTAAAATAGTTTTTAGTTAGTAGCAGTAGTTTGACTTTGAAAATTCACCATAAATTATGAAAATCTAATTATGGGTTTAATAAAATATGAAATTAAATCTTATTGAGTCTAGTTTCTTATAAAAGAAATCATGTAAGAAATGGAATTTTAAATCATGAGATACAATAACTTTTGTGAGATAAGGTCAGAGTGATTTCGAGCTCCCCTGTTCTGATTTGTAAAAATCATTAAAAATTGTAAAAAAATATTTAGGAGTCATACTATATGTGTATTGATTCCTTATTGAGTCTATTTTTAGTAGAAACAAATTTCATGGTTATTTGAATTCTGTACAGAGAGAAATTTGGTTCGTAGTGCACAGGGGTCCAAGTAGCCGAGCCCTGAAACAGGGGAGACTTTAATTAATAAACTGTACTAATTAGCTCAACCAAAAATACTAGAAAAAAATTAGTAAGTAGATATATGAGTCTAGATTTGGGGAAAATTTACGGATTTTGATTTTGAGTTTTGTAACTCGAGATATGATTTTTTTAGCGATTGTGATGCAGTTGAACAGCTTGTCTGGAAAGTATGTATAAATTGTCTGAATTTGTTTAAGTGCTCAAATAAATTTAGTAATGCCTCGTGCTCGACTCCGGCGACGGTATCGGGTAAGGTGGCATTACATGATTATTGAGAATTAAACACCATTCAATGTAATATATTACATTTAAGGGAATTAAACATTTAATTATCAAATAAATATTGATATTTATTAATCAATAATTTCAATAATTGTAAAACTCCTATATAAACGTCAAAGAAGAAATGGTTTACTTGCACCCCTCAAGAGTAAAATAAAACCCTAAAAAATTGTTAAAGAATTTAGTGATGATGGTGATGGAGCATAGGTTTTGGTTATCCATAATGTTTATGGTTGCATTAAGTTTAGCACATTTGGCTGATGCAACCCTTCGATTTGGGATGTTTCCTAAAGGCGTGCTTATTCCTTCATTTGGATCTAGTACACACTCAACTCTTTCACTAATGACACCGATATCTTCATTACTTTCAAAGAGTTCAAATTTCAGGATTCTACCTACAAGTGTGTCTATTCTTCCGTCGGGACCTAGTGGAAGTACATCAGATCCGCCACCTCTACCGTTAATATCGACATTTTCATCACTTTTGAAGAGTTCAAATTTCAAGATTCTACCTACAGGTGTGCCTATTCCTCTGTCGAGACCTAGTGGAAGTACATCAGATCCACCTCCTCCACCGTCAATATCGACATCTTCATCACTTTTGAAGAGTTCATATTTCAGGATTCTACCTACAAGTGTGCCTATTCCTCCGCCGGGACTAGAGGTGTGCATGGGCCGGGCGGCCCGGCCCGGCCCGAAGGCCCGCCCGAAAAATGGGAGGGTTTGGGTAAAAATATAGGCCCGAAAAATGGGCTTGGGCAAAAAAAGAGGCCCGTTTAGAAAACGGGCCGGGCCTCGGGCAAGATTTCTTTGGCCCGGGCCCGGCCCGGCCCGGCTCGATTTTAATATTAAATTATTTTTAAAATTTTTTTATTTTAAATTTTAAGTAACTTTAGTTTTTTTTACTTTAGGTTTTTTTTATTGTTTTTAATGTTATTTTGATATTGTAAAATTTTTGTTATTAATATAATTTAGTTCTAATTTATTTCAATTTTTTAATCTTAATATAATTATTTTTTATTATATTTTTAATTTATATATTATTTTAAGAATTATTTTAGTCTTATTTTTTTAATATTTTTTTTTATGTTTTAAATGCATTTGATTTATTATATTTTAAAGTTTTTTATTTAATAAAAAAAAGTAAAAAATTTTTTTAATATGGCCGGGCCGGGCTCGGGCCTATCATTTTTTCTCGGGCCGGGCTTGGACAAAATTCTAGGCCCATATTTCAGGCCGGGCCCGGGGCCTTGAAAACGGGCCAAAAATTTTTTATGGGCCCGGCCCGAACTCGGCCCGGCCCGGCCCATGCACACCTCTAGCCGGGACCTAGTGGAAGTACATCAGATCCACCTCCTCCACCGTTAATATCGACATCACTTTTAAAGAGTTCAAATTTCAAGATCACCCTTCAAGAGTAAAATTGTACAAAAAGAAATCCAAAGAAATAATATTTACCTATATTAAGTAATTCAATTAATATTGTACAAAAAGAGCAATATAATAAAAAAAAAAAAAGGCAAGATAGGGTAAATTTTGTCATAAGTAGAAAGAAACAAGAAATGGATGATTATTGAGAATTAAACACCATTGAATGTAATATATATTACATGTAATTTGAGGAAATCAAACATCTAGTAATGAAACAAAATATTTATATTTATTACTCAATAAATTAATTAATTGTAAAACTCCTATACAAACCTCAAGAATAAAAGGTTTATTTCTCCCGTTCCAAAGTAAAATAAAACCCTAAAAAATTGTTAAAAGAATTGAGTGATGACGGCGATGCAGCATAGGTTTTGGTTATCCATCATCTTTATGGTTGGTCTAGGTTTAGGGCATTTGACCGATGCAACGCTTCGATTCAAGATGCTGCTGCACCTAGTACGTACCCACCTTTTCCACCAATGATATTGGCATCTTTGTCGCTTTCGAAAAGTTTAAAATTCGGGATGCTGCCTAAAGGTGTACCTATTCCACCGTCAGGACTTAGTAGGCGTACATCGGATTTACCTCCACCTCCACCACCATTGACATCGACATCTTTGTCAATTTCAAAAAGTTTGAATTTCGGGATACTGCCTAAAGGTCCTCCTTCACCGGGAAAAATGTAATGGACTTCAATCACTCATTTAATTATTAAATGTCGAGTATTTCTATCCGATGTAGAAGTTGCTTATGCAATAAAAGTAAAATGAAAATAATGTTTAAAAATCTTTATTTTATATATCATGCATATGTTGTTTTCTTTATAATAATGGAGATGGAGAGTTGATGTAAAATTGGACATTTAAACAAACAGAACAGGTTAATAAAATCTTGAAATACATAGTCGATCGAATCACAAATGATTTGTGTTTAAATTTTCACTTAATATGACTAATTCACTTCCTACTTTACCCAAAGGAAGGATATTGAAATACACACAAAAATAAATCATTCATGCGTTGATTCTGTTCAATCTTCCTTGCTTTTTTCCGCAAGGTAGAAATTTGGATGCTGATCAATGGCTTATTTTTACATGTTTGTACATAGAAATTAATTTCTAACTCTCATTTTAATAACTAAAAGCCAAAATAAAAACATATATATTATTTGTACTCGATTGTAGAACCATCTTGTTTATCAATAATGTTTTAATTTATTCATTTTTAATTTTATGTATTTTTAAATTCATCAATTTTAGTTTTTATATTTTTTCGAATTTTAAAATTTAATCAAGACCATTAGTCACTAAATTATGGGTAAATTTTTATTTTAGTCACTTAACTAAAAAAGTTACAATTTGGTCACTAGACTATTAAGTTTTTTTTTTTTTAAATTCTGCCAAAAAGCTTTAAGCGACAATTCGATAATCGCTACAATGGATTATTACCCATCGGTGAGTAGAACAAACTTTAGATCCAAGTTGATTTGGCGATTAGCATTGGAGATCAAAGAAAAAAATTGTTTGAATTTTAGTTTGCAGATTGTAACATCCAAAGTTGTTTCATGAAAAAAAAAGTTGAATTGTAAAAGAGAAAATGAAAGAAAACTTTTAATTAGTGTAGACAATATGAACAAAAAAAGTGATATAGCATTGATTTTAACAACCCGATTATTTAAATGAAAATTTTTGAATAGTTAAATGACCAAATTGTAACTTTTTTAATTAAAAACTTATCCTGATGACTAAAGGTGCAGTTTACCCATTTTATTCTATTAATCTTGTACTATGCATAAATTTATAAAGTTATAGATTTAATTTATCTTATCCAATTGGATCATACTTATGTCTCATACTTTTCGAATTTTAAATTTTCAATTTTAATACAAACAACAATCTAATAGATTTTTTTTAACATATGAAAATAAAAAAAATGACATTACATAGATAACAATATGTTGATTAGATTTTAGGAAAATCAAAATTTAATTTAACGAATACCATTTCATCGTGCCAAAAACTCTAAAGATTGGAAAAATACAAAAAACCAAATTAAAATATAATACCTTAATCCACAAGTTACTTAGCATAATTTAACCTTTAAAAAGCAGTATAAAGGCGCCCAATTGGAGCTACTCCTCCATTGTACGAAAGGTAATGATGAGCAAAGTTAGAGGAACAGATGATTTTTCTTGCATTGCCAAACAATTACCAGATTCCAACTTTCCCAACATCAAATATCAATATCAAACAGTGCTTTAACAATGGGAAGGAAATACAGTCCAAAAACAATGATTAAAACCCCAGGCCAAGCATTACATAGGATATAATAAATTTAAACCTCTACTTTCTGTTGTCTGTGTTCCTAATTTTTGTTCTGTCTATACAACTTTCTAATAGGAGACTAGCTTAGTGCAGGGGTTTCTTTTGAAGTAGTTCCAATGGGTAATAACTTATGGAAAGACAGGTTACCTTGTAGTTCACCAATACAACTGTTTTATTGAGATAAATGCGGTCAGACTCTTCTTAATCGGAATGAGTTGAAGCAGATACGTTATCGTCTACCTGCTCGTACATCTGTTTTTTATAATATCTCTGAGCAGTTGCATTGACAATCTTGACAAAGAAGTTCATTAGCATAAGCCACACAACAGTGTTCCAGATCGAAGCAAATGATAAATCCCACTTCCCCTACAGCATCATTTTTGCACAACGAATGTACAAATTTTGTTAGATTCGAGTTGGTTGTAACTCAGGCTAAGATAGATTGATTGTTTAAGAGAGTGGAGTACCTTGATATTTGAAGGCAGCGGTTGTGAGGTGGACAAGTACTTGTCTTTGGCTGCATGAAGTTTTGCTGTAAGTGTGGGCAAGAATGTATCGAATCCAGGTACGAAGCCGAGCACCCAAATCAACTCATTCTCTATCCAATCAAGGAGTTGATTGTTACAGATAGAGATAATAAAAACCATCTGCAGAAAAGGAATGAAATAGCTACTTATTAGATACTTGGACGGATTGGGATCATGCTTTGTTAAGACAGTAGACAGAATTTTGTCTTTGTCGCATGGTGTGGTAAATTCAGACATTTTTGGCAAACGACAGTACAAAGAACCAAAAACTGAGCATAATAAGAGCTTAAAAGACGGACTTGAAAGAAATTGTTCAGTTAAAGGACGGAAAATACTGAATCAACTAGGGCTCTGCTAGCATTAAAACACAGAGAAGAGGTCACAAACCTGTATGTAAGTTTTAATAAATGCCTTCCCAATCAATGTTGAGAAAAAGAACTCCCAGAATGGAATGCCAAATTGTCCACACATGATGCCAGCAAGGTCAAATAACGGATTGGGGACCTGAAACACGATTCAGTTTGTCAGCAGGTCTACGTACCAACATCAATCGACAGTGGAATAAACTTTTACTTTGGAATAAAAAACATTAAGATTTTCAGGCAAAGTGTGTCTTAGCCCTTAGCTGCCGTGCAGACAAAAGAACAGGGAAAACATAGTCATGGAGCAACAAAAGTGCACCGAAGAGAAAGGTGCTCACCGAGGCTAGAATTAAAATGGTAAAGAAGTTCAAATGTTGGGAGTGGGACAACAGCCAGCGTTTGATCTTTTCCAGCTGAGCAGCTATGACTCCAGTATCCTCACTTGAGGAACCATCCAATTCTTCCATGGCATCAAATTCGCGACCTGACTCGCTAGCTGCAAAAAGCAAAAGATCAACGTAAGGTACATATTTCACAGTATATAACAATTTTCAGACACAGAACAGCTAAGGTTTTGAACTTCATACAAAAAATTAATTACCAACCAAACCAGCAGCAAAAGTTGGAAAAGGCAACTAAACTGCAAACTTGAGCCAATTTGATCAAGAAACAACAGTACAACATTTTAAATTTCTACAGTTTGAGGTTTAACAAATTCATAAGATTATGCAGATACAAATGGTAGAAATCCTCTAAAGAAGTTAAATTCAACAGTTTTAATCCCCTATTCCAGAGACCCGAAAGTAAAATACGAAATTAAAGCTTGAAAATTAGTAAAATTATGCAACCAATGGAAGATAATAAAAATTCCTAAAGCATTATAGCAGGTACCAATGCCGATGCAAATCAGAGTGGGGCCTCTTAAAGAAATGCCCTCACCAATTCTTCTGGTACATATTGTAATAAAAATAAATCAAGTATAAAAGCTGGTGCACATACCAGCCCTTGAGATGAAGTAAGGAGGAAGCTCTCCTAGTGCAGTCCCGATACCCCATAAGATAGCCTCCAGCTGCACCTGCTGCAGTATGCTGCTAAGAGGAACCCTTGAACCATGTGTTGATGAAAACAATGGGGGCCCAAACTCTTCACAGGATTTATCCAGCCATGAAGGGCCTCTCTTCAACTGTATTGTATCATATGGAGCACTCTTCAGGTCTACTCGTCCACATTGCATTGCTTTAATGGTAAACAAGGCAATATGCGGACCCAAATAAAGGACAAAAGTATGCAGACCAGATCCTGGAATAAGAAATTGGAAGTAGACAAGTGACAAGTCATATCAAGGCAAGTTGCTTCAGGTATCCCAAAGAACAGCAAAACAACAAAAAAATATAAATGCACATATGATTCAATCAGATTCCAGAAATTTTCAGCCCCATGAAAGTCTGCATAGCAGAACCTAGAAAACTGATTTCCAACCTTTCATACCGGTAAAGCATTTCAACCACATAGGTACACCATACCCAACAATCTTGAGAACACTACTGCTAATTTCGGTCTGCTAGCTTTTGGACTACATTTGATGAAACTAGATCAAGATGACCTAAGCCACTTTAGAATCTAAATAGCAGTGATAATTACATAGACATCCTTTTAAAAGGTTATACCTATGTTTCGATTCCACAAATACTAATTGACATCTGCTTGGTCAGCCAGTTTTTAGCCTATAAATCATACACTGGTATAATGGCATAAGAAAATTGCAAAATAATTCTACTCATGCAATATTCATCAAGCATACTCCTCCAGACCATCATAAAAGATCAGGAAATATGTGTTCTTACCAAGCCCAATTGAAGATGCAACACCAAGTGCGATCCACCATAGTCCAAACCGAATATACTGAGAAAGTTCATCAACATGCTGATGAAAAATGTAATGAAGAAATCAACAGTTAATTATTATTTCCACTGATCGGGTCACAATCTAGAGCAGATAGTATGCAACATTTACTAATTCTAGAAAAGTAAGACCCTTCTGAACTACATAAAAAATTGCAGATGTATGCTTTGCTTCAACAGAAAAATAAGATAAAGACAAATGAAATATTACCTTTTCATGAGGACCCTGTATTGTTACAAGCAAAATTCCAAGAGCTGCTATTAGAGTGCTTGAAAGCGCAAGCCAACCACCCTTTGCCAAAAGATATAATGCTAATCGCTTATAATATTGAAAGATAGCCAGAAGAAATAGCCTTAATGTTTTGAAGGGCTGTGTTGTTAATGTCAAGTTTTCTAATTCTTGTTGATGTCTCTCACGAAGATCTGCAACATTTAACAAGCCTATCAGTTATGGGTTACCATAAATCCTCAACTCAACTTTTTTCTCTTTAAATGAACAATAAATAGAGCTAATATTATTCATCATGATTACATAAAGAAGCTTCCATATTCACCTATAATTCATTTATAGAGATAAAATGGTAATTATATGACAAATGCAGCAAACATTCTAGCACTAGCCACTAGGTATAGAAGTTCTTAAGCATTCTGAGAAAAGAAGCTCATATAAGCAACTAAGCCAATTAAAAGAAACACCATTCCACTTGCCAATGTTGTGAAATATAAGCTATTCAACTCTATACAACATTGACAACATAGTCTGTACATAACCCTATGCTGACTTGATTAATAAAGCCATTCCCCCTTTTTTCTCTGTAAAATCTAAATTTTCAACAATAATAACCAACCAATTGATACGTATTCACTCACACATACTAAATTGACAGTGTGCCTGCCGAACTAGAAAAAGAAGAGAGAATTGAGCTATGACTGCTTTCAGCAAGTGGGAATGACAATTTTGAACCAGTCTTAAAGTGGGAGGTCAAGATATCTCGTAAAAAAGTGGAAAGGGTAAGATGCAGCATAAATAAGACAAGACGATTTCTCTTGAGTCTCGACCTGGATTATGACACATTGATAGATAATCAACTTTAAAAGAAAATGCATACAACTCTACACTTATTTCCATCGTATTTTGGACACAGCAGAACTAATGCTAGGCACCACAATCGCCAAGCAATATATCATCAACCCACAACTTTCTTCTATTTTCATTTTCCCCTACTTCTTTTTCCTGGAAAAACCCAAGTCCATATAAAGTAAAAACTCCCAAAAAGCACACAATTTGCACCACCAGAACCAATATCACACTTCACCAACAGCTGCTATAAGATAAACCAATACTTCCACACTAAACATAGTTTGAAGAAAGAGTGAATCTACCACTGATTGACACACTCTAATAGTAAAAAAAAAACCAAGTAAACAAGCTGCAAAGTTTTCTTTTTCTTTTATAAATTTAAGCAGCCTTACCGGAATGTAGAAAAGCACCTTTGTATAACTTTCACATCCAAAAATATTCAGAATCCATTTTTATTTTTAAACCTTTTTCTACATTCAGCTAAGTTTAATAATAAGCAACCCATTTTTGGAGGAGCTCGGTTAACTTAACTATTGATTTTAAAACTAAATCATAATTAGCCTAATTAAACAAAACTTAAAAAAAATTATATACGAGAAGATATCTAGAAAGAACGCAACTTGAATCAAGTTCCAAAAATGAGGGGAAAACCCCCAATGACAATAAAGGAAAATTAAAGAGTAGCAAAATACCAAACTTTCAATAGGGAAACAATTACAAAAAAAGAAAACTAGCCTTCGGTCGACGATCCCATTTGTTGAGAAGTAGTTGCTCCTTTGCCTGAATCCATCACCAAACTCGCATACCACAATGAATTTTCCCCTTTTTTCTTCAATTTCCTAAAATAAATACGGAATTTCCGTCCTTTTTTTCTCAGATAAATGGCTTCTAATTCTGGGGGAAAAGAATCAGACGGCTATAATCGAATTACTTGTAAAGGAATCAGCGTTTTTTACTTCTCAATCATGAATAAATAATAGTAATAATAATAACAAGAAAAATTAAGTTTTTAGAAATAAAACAGTAGATCTAGAGAAGAAGAACAAGAAGAAATTAAAAGTAATTTTTTTGCGTGAAGATCTCTTCTCGCCTTCCTCCCTCTCTTCCGTACCCACTGTGTCTGATTTTCTTGTAAGTTAACTTCACCGTAATTATTAACTTTTAAATTAATTTCTAAAATGTAAAATACTTCAATTTAGTCCTCAGTGTATAATAATATTATATTAATCAAAATAATTAACTTCAACGTTAAATATTCGCTTAAATCCGGTATAAAATATATTTAAATAATTATATTTATTTTTTAACATGATTATTTATATAGTGTAGATTTAAAATATAATTCAAATTGATATTTAATATTTAATACTTAATTTGAGGATTAAATTGATAAAAAGATTAATATAATACTAATATTTATCAAAAGTTTGATAGAATATATGGAACTACCTATTAGATAATATTTTTATTTTATTACATTATATTATCTTTAAAATTTTAACCTTCAAATTTTAAATTTTTTTAAATTAAAATAACTTGACATGTTTTAAAAGATAAGAAAAAAAAAAGTTAGTAATTTAAAATTTTCGTTTATCAGATAACCTAATATTTTCCATACTTAATATTAATTTAATTATAATATACGATTTATAATTATTTTCTTTTATTATTTTTATTGGGTACAATGTTCATCAACTCTTTAACACCGTCCGATGAAAATTTGGTCTAAAAATAATTTTTTTTAAAAAGAATAGTTAAAATATTGCAAATTAAGAGACACAATGTGGTTTCCTTAAAAAACAAATTTAAAAAAAGAGAAAAAGAGACAATGTGGTTGTCAGCATGAAATCTGTGCCTTTTGATCCAAATACCTAAAAGATTAAATAATTTATTGTTTTTTTATAGAATAAATACTATATTGTTTTGGAATTTAAAACAATGTAGCAGTCAGCATGAATTACGTGTTTTTTATTGTTATCCAGAACCAATATGTACGCAAAATAATAATAACAATAATAAGTGAAATAAATGTTTTTTTATTGAATTAAAAACTGATAGTAAAATATAATTGAGAGAAAATTTGATTAATATCTTTCAAATAAAATTTCGAAATTGAATTTTGTGGACAGAAAAAAATAATGTTTGTAAATTTTTGTTTTTTATTTAGAGATTTAATTTAAGTTGAATGTAAAATTAATATGATTAATGAAATAAAATGTTTTGAAAAATTAAATTGCCCCATGTTTTGGGGCAAAGGAAACTTGGAATAATGTGTTGTGGTTGGCATTTGTAAGGTAACAATTAATGGTAGTTAATATCCTCATGTCTAGATATAAATATAGTGACATGCAATTAATATTCAATATTCTATAATTTCTTGTTTTTTATATAAAATGAGAAGGTTTTTGGCTTATTTTGGTATCCAACGTGTTTTTTTTTTATTTATATTTGGGTTTATTGTTTGTGGTTGTTTATGTAGATAATATTATTTTTAAAGTTTAAATATGTATTTTTAAAAATATATATATATAATGTGTCGTACTATTACACCAAATATTTGTTAATTTTGAATATCATATTCGAATTTTATCATTTAGAAGTGTAATTTTTGGATTTTTAGTCACATCATGTGCTTATGTCATTGATGGATTTTGTTTGTTTTCATTGTTTCGTTAGATTCTTTTCGATTTTTTTATTCATTGTGCTTTGTCAATTTGATTTTACATTATAATTGATTGGGCATATATTTCTATTTGTATTATACTTTCAAGGGTATTATATTTAGCCATAATGATTTATTTAAATCCTTCAACTTTACTAAAAAAATTATTTTAGTCTTTCATTTAATTTTTTATCTTTTTTAACCCTTAAATTTGTGTTGTTTGTTAAATCACCCAAAATAGATAGAAAAATTAAAGTTTGTTAATTTCACTAATGTCGCATACACATGAATGTCATGTCAGCAAATAAGTAAATTTTAAAAAATTTAATTAATTAATTGTTAACGTGGCATACATGTGATAGTCCAAATGTATGCCCCTGTTTAACTTTTTCATCCATTTTAAGTGATTTGACAAACAATTCAAGTTCAAATGTTAAAAGAGATAATAAAAAAAAATGACTAATTTTTTTTTATAAAATTGAAGTGTCAAAAAGATTATTATTCTCTATATTTATAATAATAAGATTTTAAAAAGAAATTATTAAAACGATTAAAGACAAAATAATATTTAATTCTTGTGGTATATTTTTAAATTAGTCTTTTAAATAAATTATCATTGATAACACATATTTTAAATAAATAAAATCATGATACGATTAAAAAAGAAAAGTCAAAATTTGATGTTTTAATTTGAATAGAATGAATAATATTAATATTTTTTTATTAAACCAAATCCAAATTAGGCAAATGCTTTATTTGTCGAACTTTAATGGTTCCCTTCCCTTGAACGATAATCAAAACCACCAAACCAATCATACGTGACTTTTGCTACTTTCTTCATCATTATTGTTTTTCTTTTAATTTAATAATCCTATTTTTATATTAATTTAATAATCCTGTTGAATATTACTTTTATACTTTATAAGCAATAATTATATAAACCAATTAATTGTTAACTAATCTAATCAGATTTTGGTGCACGTCACATGGTAGCCCATGTTATAAAGGCGATTAGACAAGGCATCCACACCTTGTTGCTTTGCTTTGTTTTTCAATTATTTAGAAAGTGATGTTTGATTGACAATGAGACAATATAATATATGATATAATATTTTAATATTATATTTTATAATTTCCTAATGTGGGGTTGAGAAAGTGGCCATGATGAAACACAACAAAACCATTTTTTTCTGAATTTTTTAATTTTTATATATAAATATTTATGATGGAAAATTTATTAAGCAAGGAATAATAAAGAATGTTTCTTTTTGCCTTTTTGTTTTAAATTTTTTTAATGTTTAGATTTGAGTATTGTCGTATTAATTATATGTATTTTTATCGATTGAGTCTTAATTCGATTGATACAAACGTTATTATCAATGTAGGATGATGTGAATTTGAATGCGTTAAAATGCTTTATATTCTTATTTAAAGGTTGGAGGGAATACGAATAGTTTTAACTATTTTATAAAAAATAACATATGATAAATTTAAAAAAAAAAAAAAAACTTAAAAAGTCATTTCCTTTTGAGAGAGAAGCTTTTAAAGCATATTTTCTTTCTCAGGTCGCAAAATCCCTTCACGTACGAAGCCTACAAGTTTGTGTCATTGTATTAAGGTATAAATTTTACCAATTTTTTATATATAATTAAGGTATATGTTAGGTTTAATATATTATTTGGTATTTAAGTTTGACAATTTTTTTAATATGGTACTTATTGTTTTTGTATCTAATTCAGTACTTGTATTTGACAAAAAATTTTATTTTTTGGTACCCAAATGTAACAATAGTTAATTGTTAATATTATTAAGTTTGGTTTTTTTATGATTTTTGTTAATAAAATAAATTTAGTGTTAATTGTAAATTTGTTTATGTTTAATTTGTTAAATATAATCCAATAGATGTGATTTAATTCGGGTTTGAAGATTAATTTAATGGAAGTTAATTGCTAATATTCTTAGGTAATTATGAATTTTCATTAAATCAACTCTAAAACTTGAATTAAACACTAAAAGTTTAATATTATTAACTTTTTATTAAATATAAGTATCACATTGAATTAAAAATAACACAAGTATCACATTAGAAAAAAGTGTCAAACTCATATAACAAATTATATATTAAACCTATTTTTTATATTTATTTTACGGTCTATGAATATCCTTTTGAGATTTATGACTATTTCTCTTAGTAGTATTGTTTTTAAAATTTAAATTGAATCCTTCCTTAAAAATAATGCCATATATTACCATCATACTCGGTGATATGTACTCATTTGATGGTTAGTATCCAGTTTATGTGTAAAAAAAGAGGAAATATCTAAGTTTGGGTGTACAATGGAAGTGATTTTAGTGATTAGTAGATGAAGCATTTTGACAAACAGGTAGTGGGGAGTGATGAACTTTCCAAGAAAGCAGTAAATGTGGTGAATGGGGGACCAAATGGGCAAGTAGTATTTTGGTGCAATCCAACTTTTGTCCCATAGCAATGATGGTTTTTTGGGGGGCACGAAGAGAAAAGTCATTGGTTTCTCTTGCTCTGATTTTTTTCTTTTTTGTGGTTGAAATAGCTTGTTGATTTTTGGTTGGTTTGAAAAATGGGGGACCCAAATCATTAGAAAAGTGCATTGAGATTGGGCTTAGATTTGATTATTCCTGTATTTATAGGGTGATGATTGAATAATTAATTTATTTAAATTAATTCTTATATGAATTTTAATACTATGAAAAAGACTTAAGTCGCCATTTACTTCGTATATATATGTAATGCATTATGCATTTTTATTGGACCTGAGTATTTTCTATGATAAAAGTTCTCCCGTTAAATTTCTTTGACCTACAGTTTTTATTGTTATTATTTAATTAACGTGATCGTTAATAATAATTGAATTAATTATTATAATATTGAGATGACAGTTCACATTATGTCAATAATTATTGTTGACATGGACTGCCATATTAGCACATAAAATTAACGCAACAATCGTTAATGACCACGTTAACATAGTAATGATCAGCAATAAAAATTGTTGGCCAAAAAATGTTTAATTGATAAATTTTAAATATGTGATGACTTAATCGGTAGTGAAACCAAGGAGACATACACTTAGACCCCTTGCTTAAATAGAAATTTTTCTATTTAGCCTATTCTAAAATATAAATCATTTAAATCTCAAAAAAAAATTGTAATTTAAGTATTTTGACAAAAATTTTAACTTTAATTCTTTAAAAATTTTATAACTTTATATCTACTCAAATAAAATTTCTAGCTTCCTTATTTATCCATAAGCCTTTTTCATGCAACTCGCTGTTAGTGTGATTAAAATTATCTGCAATCGATCCTTGCTTGCTTGATGACAAATTATGATGATGTGATCCTAAGGTTGAGCCTCCATTGTATTAGTGCCTGTCGATTCGGTTCTTCCTTTAGATGGCATGCAAGGTTTGTTATTGTCTCATGCCCACGCATGGGGACATGTCAGTTTCACAATTCCATTCCATGTTATAGATTGGATGCCATCACCTATGTTTTTAAGGTTACCCCAATTATTCTCCCACACTCTTGTTTTGCATGTATTATGATATATTTGGATGGACGGTGAAATTAATTATTGTAGTGATGAGATCAAAATTAGTAATTGGATATTAGTTTGGATTCAATTTTTTCTTTGCCAACAATTCTCTATTTATTTTTCCTCACTCATTTATTCAATTTGTCTTTTCGTTTCTTTTTTCAGTTTACAGATTTATTTTGTGAGCATATCTGTTATCTTTACAAAGTTGTGATGGATAAATAATGGTGTTTGTCGTTGCTGAAACTCTACTAGCCACCACCAATTTCTCTTGAAAAATAGGTAGCTCTTTGTTAGTTGCTTAATTTATTTATGTTTTGAGAGTATTTTAAAATAATAAATGATTTTATAAATCAGTTTGGACTCATGTTGTCTTTTAAGTTTTGTATGTTTTTTTTATATTGTTTAATAATTTTTCACTTTTATAAATTTTGTCTGCAATTGTAATATATTTTTTAGTATTGCTTTTGCAAATGATTTTGGAGATGATTTTATCACCGTCCTTTCTAATTTGGTGGGTGCTCAGTTCTTTTGCCGATTTTTACTATTTAAGGTTGATTTTCTTATCATATTAAGTGCTTGCAATCACTCCAAATATGTTGTACTTAAGTGGTGACAAAGTCAATTATTAACGTGCCATAATATTTTATTAATGTTAAGGCTCAAGCCTTTGTTGTGTCTATAGAGTTTGTCCTTCACCACTTACGACGTGTGTTTGTTGTTTTTTCTCCCAAATTGTATGGTCCTATTCATGAAATGAATTAATAAATTTCTCTTTCAAAAAAATTAATCAATTTTAATGTTAAATGATCATTAAAACTATGAGAATAACTTACATTAGAATGATCCTAAAAACTATGGTTTTTAGGCATCAACAAATTTTGCTACATCATCAAAATTTAAAGATATGAAATTGTTATTATACACTCGTCCATAGATAAATTATTTTATAGACCCTTCCCATCACATTATCCATGGTCACTTTCCAATTATTTAATAACATTTCAACAAAAAATTTTTCGAAGTCATTGACACAAAATTTTGTAATTTTTTTACCTTAAATCTTAAATCTAGAATCCTAAATCCAAAATCTAGAATCTCAAACCCTAAACTAAACCCCTAGTATCATAACCCAGAACCCTTAAACCTTGAACCCTGAACTCGTAACATGTAATCAAGAACCTTTGAACCTTGAATTTGAACCCTAAATCTTGAACTTTAAATCTTGAATCTAAACGCTGAACCTTGAGGTTCGAGGTTCAGGATAAAATAATTACCAAAATTATGTGTCAATAATATGAAAAAATTACACAAAAATTATTAATTTTTTTAAATTGGCTGCACAAAAATAAAAAAAATTAACTTGTGGAAAAACAAATTAAAATTTGTAAAAGAAAAAAAGATGTTTGCTTATAATTTAAAAAATTAATTATTTTAAGTAATTTAATTAAAGTTAAATTAAGTTGGAGAATATATTAGATATAGATGACTATATAATAATAATTTGTTATCTTTAAAATTTAATGACGTGACATTATTTTATTAGTGCCTAAAAATTATATTTTTTTAGGATAATAGTGATATAATTTATTCTCTAAAACTATTCATATTATATTTATATAAAAAATAAATTATTTAAAATTATGTAATTAAATTTATATTGATTAACAACATATATTAAAATATTTTTGTTTTAAATAATAACTAAAATTGTATTTAATATTAAATACCAATATAGTAAAAAATATTATTATTTGAAAATAATGAAAGAGAAAAAAATTTGCCTTCTTTTTGGAGGTCCAATCTGCACATTGGTCCTCCTTGGCTCCTTCCCACACCAGTGGAAATGCTTTGTCCGGTGAGACATCACTAATAATTCTTGAAATGTCCATTTATGTATTCCTTGTGTCTTGGGGACTTTTGTTTTTTTTATTAACAAAACAGTAATTTGATATTTGAGCTTACAAATAAAGAAAATAAATTATAATTAATAAATGGTCAGGTATATTACATTCCTCGTTTTTCATATTTTATTTCATTTACCCTACATAATTTTATTATAAAATAAAAAAAATACTTAAAACTTTAAAATATATTTCTAATTCTAATATATTTTTAATATTTTATTTTATTTAGAAATGTTATTTTATTTTTTTACAATATTTTTTTACTTCATAAAATTCTAATAATCTAATTTTTAAAAACAATTATTTATCCATGCAATTACGAGTTCTAGTATTTTGAATGTGAAATTCCAAAATTTTAAAAATCTTCAATAATTTAAAATCTATGTCATTTAAATTACTTTATTTTTGTTTACCTCAAATGGGGCAAAAGTTAGGAAAATACGAAGAACGCCTTTAAGCTGTAAAATACCATTTTAATATTATTAATCTTTTACATAAATTATTTTATTAGTATAATATGATTGAAAAATATTGTTGTTATCAATTATTTCATATCACACTCGATTTGATCGTTAATTTCAAACACGTGACATCACATTATGTTATTGAAACAAGTTACATCAATTATACACATATTTCACGTAATTAAATCACATAAATTACATTTGATTCCTAATCTAGTCATTCAAGGTTTAAGAGAAATATAATATGAGCTTAGAGTTTGAACTCAAACTTATTTATCAAGTTCCAAGGTTATATCTTGAGACAAACGATAAATTATTTTTGAAAATTTGAGCTTCGAAGTTAACATGTCTTGGGACACTACATGTTGTGCCTCGAGATTGACTTATCCTGTTTTCTTTTTTTTTGTTTGAATATCTAAATATAAAAGGTTATTGCCTTAAGACAGCAAAATTTATTTTAATTCCGATGTACTTCTGCCTTGAAGCAAATATCACTTGTCTTGAGACTTAAAGAGGGGTTGTCTCGAGACTTCTTTTTCATTTTTTTCATAATTTAACCAAACAAAAACATTGAAAATTAATTTTAATATATATCATTTTATTTTTCTTAATAATGAAAAAAACAAATTCTAAAAACCAAAAAGATAAGGAAATGTTTAAAAGCTAAAGCCCAGCATTAAAATGGGCTTAGCTTTACAATTTCATTACCTAAAATCTTTAGGTTGTAGGGAGGTCCATAATCATAATACATATCCATATAAATCAAATAATTAATATTTTTAGTAAATTATATTTTTTTAAGTAGAAAATTAAAAATCCATTGAAAGTCTCAATTCGAATCGAAACCCTAAATCCCAATCCCATTTCAAGCCCCAGACATCATAAATCTCAAACTTCAAAACCTTCATTTCTAGATTGGTTATCGAAACCCCAAAAGAGAAAACAGTTTCCTTCTGCCTTGGGACTGAAAGAGAGCATTTCTAATAATGTCTGGCGAAGAGGAAGAAAACGCAGCTGAGCTCAAAATTGGAGAAGGTAAGCCCCCTTTCCGTTGTTCTTCAAAATTATTAAAACCCACATGCTAATTTCTTTTTTATTTTTGATTGTTATGGATAGAGTTTTTGAAGGCGAAGTGTTTGATGAATTGTGAAGTGGCTCTAATTCTTGAGCATAAGTATGAGCAGCTTCAGCAAATGTCTGACGATCCCATGAATCAAGTTTCCCAGTGAGTCCCATAACCAACCTCAATTGTCAATTGGATCTTTTTACTTTTCTCTCGTTTGAATATTTTTGTGTAATTGGCTAACTGGGTTTTCTGTTTAGTTAAGCCGACATTATTTTTAAAAACAATTAGCGCCTTTTTAAACATAAGTTTCTTTCGTTTTTTGGTCTTTGGGACAATATTTTGTTTCATGTAAATAGAGTTGTGGTATCTGTCTTATTGTTTGTATTAACTTTCTTGCCTGAGGGGTTTGTTTGGTGCAAATGATAGGATTAATTAGGGTGTAGCTTCTTTTCTGGTTGCTATATTTTTCAATCAGGAAGTTAGTTGGACTTGATATACTGTATAGATGATTTTAGAAACCTATGGGGGAGAGCGAAGGATATATCCTTGGGTTTTGCTGAATAAAGAGATGGCACTTTATATAAACAGAGTTGTCAAGGGCACAAGGCTCAAAAGAAGCCCTAGCCTAAGGGAATTAAAAAGCAATATGTATATGTATGACTTTTTCTATAAGTCTGTCTCTACATATTGATATGTAAAGCTTAAGATATGTAACAAACGCTTAAGTGCAGTCTATGTTATCTACAAAACGTCCAATTTCTTTTATTGGTCAATATGCATGATTTCCTTGTGATTCAAGTCTCTTGTTGAATACTCAAATATGGAGAGAATCATAGATTTTGATACTTTCCTTTCTTACTTGTAAAGGTATATCTAATGAAAAAAGTAAAAGAAATTAGGGAGAACTTCAATTAAGCAGGCCTTTTCATGCTTATCACCTTATAGTAAAGTGTGCCTAGGTGAACTAGACGTGTGCCTAATCAAATTGGCCACACCCGAAAGGGTCCAAGGCACTTTTGTTGTCTAGTGCTAGAGCCAGCATTGGTTATGCATGAGTCAAAATAAGATAGAAAAAAGGCAATTTACTTATTAATTTTACCATATTATATCATTAATTCTGCTCACCAAATAGACCCTGACTGTAAAATAAGGACCCTCTGATGGGATGTGTATAGAAAATTGCATGCCTTTATTGCTGTATTTCCTTTCACATTTGATGCGATGAATGATTGTCTTTTGTCTTTGTTTCACAGGGTATTCGAGAAGTCACTGCAGTATGTAAAACGCTTCAGCCGTTATAAAAATCCAGATGCTGTTAGACAAGTTCGAGAGTATCCTCTAAATTTCCAAAAATGTTAAATAGACTTTATTTAAGCATATCATATTTACTGCTCTTGATAAGCTTTTTGGGTGCTCCTTTCTCCTATAAATTGTTGTCCTTTTGGAACTGTCTCTTATTGTGTTGTGGTTTGTTGGATCAGTTTATGGTGGAAGTTCAAAGAGGTTTAAGCTAACTTCAGCTGATGTTAGTTTAAAAAAATCTCAACTTATTTTCAGTACTTTTCTATGATCTGATTAAAGCAGATTGCGCTATTTTCTCTTCAACTAATACTTCCTCCTTATGACAATAATACTTGCGCATATTCTATTGCTTTTCTTAGGATATTTAACTTGGCTTTCTATTGTGAACCTTAACTGATGATCAGAATTTTGAGTAGATATCAGTTAGCTGAATTTGAGGTGAGAATCTATACTTTTTAAAGCATTAAACTTAGAATTATGATGTTAATGACCATTTAGAAAAACCTTCATATTGTGCTTTATTTATGCAGCTTTGTGTTCTGGGCAACCTGTGTCCTGAAACTGTGGAGGAAGCAATCGCTATGGTGCCTTCCATCAAGGTAAAAAATGCTAAGCACACTTGTGTAGTTCTACAACTTTTATGCTCATTTTTCTTTTCATTGTTCGGATAGTAATTGATTTGTTCATCCTTCTTCACTTGCATTGGTGCCGTATAAGTTTTAGAAAAAAAAAAAAAAAACATTTGGCCTTTCTGTTTGTCTACCCCTATAAGTTATACCACAAAAAATGATACAAATTGGATGTTGTTTAGATTCTATTGCTGCATCCTTTTCACATGTATTGTCTAGCATGTCTGTAGAGGATTTTGAGGTTTTAATGGCCTCTCTCTCTGTCTCTCTCTATATATATACATATAAATTGTTATACTTGTTTTAACCTGTAGCAACGAATTGTCCTTGATATGCAGACTAAAGGACGGGCTCACGACGACGATGCCATCGAGAGAATGCTAAATGACCTGTCTCTTATCAAGAAATTTGAGTAGTGGCCGCTAAATTACTGGCTGTCTATGACACTGAAGACATTAATAAAATGTTGAATGCCTTTTCTCTTATAAAATATACATTTTTATCTATTTTACCCATGTGACCCAAAAATCTTAGTGTGTCGAATGGTCTATGTTCTGTAAATTTCTCATTAAGGTGCTGCAAATCCGCATGTCTGAAAACGGCTTTTGCTATTTATTCCGGTGATTTTTTGGTTTTTAAGTTGTATACTCATATTTTATGAGTGATTTTGCTGAGGAGTACCAATTACCATGATCTAGATTTTGTTTCCATCAAATATAATCATTACATTTAACATTATATTATTGTAAAATGTATATTAATTAGTGAGGTGAATCTGAGTTGAAACATCGAATCATGAACATGGGAAAAGTCAACTGTTTTAACATCATTTTTGATCCAGGTTTTTAGTTTAACATTCTTGAAATAGACATTTATGATAACAGTGTTCTTCATTTTTTTTCTTCAGTTAACAGATATTCAATCTTTTAATGTCTTGTTTAATATTGCTTTTGAAATTTCAAGCCAAATCAAAAAATTAAAATATCCATCTTTTACAAAAGTAATTAGTTGATATTTCATATATCATAAATTATATATATTAACTAATTAAAATTTATATTTCATTTATTATAATATTAACAATAAATTACCATAGTTATTTTTATATGTTTTTATTAAAATCTAAGTTGAATATTTAGTAATGCAAAAATCATACTAAGATGACATCATAATATTTCAACAAATAATAATACTAATAATAGACATGAGAATTATGTAATAATAATGTATTATGTTCTAGGCATAAGAGTTCGGTGAATAATCTCATTTCCGTCTCTCAATTATCAATAATAACAATAATAACAAAACTAAAAAAATGTTACTCCGAAATTGAAAAAATTATTTTATCAATTACAATTTTTTATTAATTTGTAAGAGTTTTATTTGGATGTGATTTTGTCATCTAAAATATGGTTTATAAATTTAAATTAAAATTTATTAACAAATTGTATTAATTGCTTAAAAGGTATTTAAAATTTGTATTTCATTTATCATAATATTAACGAATTTGAATATCATACTGCATCTATGAACTTGTTGAAAATGTTGTTGGAACAAGCTTTCATAACAAGAGAAAACCAACAAATATCTACGTAATTTAGTGTAAATCTACGTTTAAGCCATATATAGACACGAATTTAAAACTAAAAACACAATATAAACCAAACCCATTACTCAACTGTTACAACTTGGGAATCGCACTTTTTGTGTGAATCTAGTCCCTCAAACAACTTCCTCAACCGAGAGTTGTAAACACTCACCAAGCTTATAAATAATCCATAGCGTTTTGGCACTTTAAGTTACTCAACATGAATTATATTGTGCTCACTTGGCTCAATAATCACACTAAAAGAGTGAAGCTTTCTGTATATAAAGGCTGTGTGTAGCTTAACTTAGTCCATGACTTAAGCTTCCTTAAAACGGGAATAAGCTTCTTTAAATTTGGCCTCCACATTATGTTAGAAATTTAATATTTAATTTATATATTTTAATTTTTTAAATAATTTAACCCATCTACGTTTTTAATTTCATTAGTTAGTCTAAATAGCTAATATTGTTAACTATTTCAATCAGAATACTGGCATCAATTTGTGTCAAGAACACTCTTTCAATAGAAAAAAAATCATAATAAGTATTTTTAACGATATTTTTATTATTATACAACAATCAAGTGAAATATTTTAACCTTTTTTTCTAATTGCACACCAAAGAATTTAATAGAATAATTTTAACAATGGTAACAACTACACTTGAATTTTTAAATTCAAAAAGTAAATGATTATATTCCTGAAAATAAAATTAGAGAACTAATTTCAAATGTACAAAGTATATAGAAATTTAGAGCATATTTTAACATTTGATATAGATAAATAATCAACCTAACGCAAAATGTGAGCAGATAATCATACTAATATATATTTAATGGTAGGACTCTTACACCCAAGGAATAAAATTTTATATTTGAAAATAAATTGTATATTAAATAATATATTTTTAAAAATTTAGATTTGAGGAATGTAATTTTATACATTATGAGGACATCCAATTATTATTTTTGCAATATTAAATTTTGATTTGTATAATTTTAAAACTAAGAATTTTAGTCTTATAGATATTATTCATGCAATTTTAAGTTTTAGTTCATCCTATCATTATTATTCATATAATATTAAATTTTATTTTATATAAATGCTCTAATATGAATTTATGCGTATAATCGTATTATATTTATATTGTATTTGTGCTCCTAAAAGTTCGTTCTTTCAAGAAAAGAACTTCTTGTAATAATTATGTCATGGAGAAGATAAGCACGTGCATCATTGAGAAACAGTCCTCTTTCTCAATATTTCTATACCTCAAAATCAACTATTTTTTATTAACCAAAGGAAAAGTAAATATTTTTTTATTAATATCTGAAATTTAAAATTTAATTAATATATTTTGTTTTTTTAATGTCAATATATTTTAATTTTTCTTTTTGTTTTATCTAATTTTGTCGTAAAAGTTGTTGATGTAGCAATTATTTAAAAAGGCAAAATAAATATTTTAGCTCTTTAACTTTTATAGTTTTTTGTTAATTTGGTTTTACTCTTTAAATATTTAATATTGTAGGTTTAAACTCGAATTATGCAACAAATAAGAACGATAAACGAGAAAATTAGACACAAATATTTATGTGAAAAACCCCTCCAAAAAAGATAAAAACCACGGGCAAATGAGGCTTCGACTTTCCACTAAATGAGTAAACAATCGAGAATACAATATGAAGTAAATAAACTTAAATGTATTACAATCTCAAACCCCGAAAACAAAGTCCTAACTCTCATAAAGTTCTCTCAAAAAGGGGTACAAAATTCTCTCCATAGTTATCACGAAAAACACTCACCAAAACTTATCCGCGATCACATCTTGTCACCCCTGAAAGAAAAGTCATGTAGTACATCTTTAATTACCTATTAATTGGCCTATTAAAACATGGATTCAATGCCCCTTTAAATAGGCTAAGATTAGAGGTCTAATCATACTAAAATATCCTTGGAGTAATCAGAGTTTAACTGCGAAAAAATTGCAAAGTTTAACTGGAAGAAAAAACCCAATTTATGTGGGGAACACGTCGTCACGACATTGGAAAGCTTCTCGTCATAATGTCACTGGCTGACTTTGGTAAGTGTCTACAAACTATTTGATAAATGAGAGGCACATCACACAAATGTTTCTGAACATTTTTTTATATTTTTAAAGAGTATGAACCAAACTAATAAAAAATTGTAAACATTGAAAGCTAAATCTAAACATCTTAGCAAGCTGAAAAAAATGGAAATGAAAGTGATTTTTTTCATTATAGTATTTTTTATATATCTCTTAATCTAAATTTCCTTTAGTTTATCTCTTAATTACTCCTAATTAATTATATCCAAATGAAGTGTGAGTTTAGATGGACAGTGCGGTGCAATGCGATGTATTTAGCTTACTTTTTATTTCACGTTATAATATCTAATCTCACTGTCACTATTACTTTTACACTAAATGCGGCTAAAAACGCAAATCTATTTAAACTCACTTGAAAATACATTATGTGATAAAATTTAATGGAAAAAAAACCCCACAAACGTTGATGTTAACTCAACGCATGAGTGGCTAGAATACAAAAGATAAAAAAATAAAAACAACGTGAAAAGCAATTATTATTTTTTATTTTAACCATGATTGCGACCCAAACATGTTTTTTTCTTCCTCCAAAGCTTTACATGGTACAAAACAAATCCTACGAAATATGTCATTTGATGTTGGTGGTGGTCCAATCTGATGTACTATTGTTTTGAGGTGGGGTTAAATTATTCGTGTTTAATTTTTTATTTGATATTAATGTCGATTTAAATCCTTATTTTTTATATAGAAAAATTCATCTTCAACCATGTATTGAGGTTTTTTTTTATTATTAAATTCAATATAATTTTAATTTAAAATGTAAAAATAAAAATAAAACAATGAATTTTAAATTCACAAATATAAGTCTAGGTCAAATTAGAGATTTGATTTTTTGTATTAAAACAATGAAGAGAATCTCTATAGATCACAAAGATTTGATTAGTACTATCAAATAATGACACCAAAGCATTTTGTTTATTTGAGGGGCTTAATTGCATAGTTGTATTCTATAAGTATGTAAGATTTTATTCATAATTATAATAAATTCATTTTAAAATTATTGATTTTATATCAATAATGTCTTTACGTTATTAAAATCGTTAATTTAATTGTTAAATGAGACGTTAGATCTTATCTGACATAATTAAAAATGAAAATTTTAAATAAAAATGAATATTGCAAAAATATTGGTTTTGAGGTTTTCGAAGTTTTTACAAAATCTATTATTTTCTCGCTCTTTTTATTTTATTTTACTTTTACTTTTTTATTTTAAAAGGACATAGTGACTTTTTTTGGCCCCCCAACTATATAAAAAAGAAAGTCATTTTAACCATTGCAGTTGCATTTTTTGTCAAATCATCCCAAAATAGATGGAAAAGTTAACGTTTGTTAACTATACTGGTGTGGCATAATTAAGTCCTAATTACATCTCTAAACTATCAAAATTGTATCAATTAAGTCCTCCATTATTAAAACTGTTTGATTTAACCGTGAAAGAAAACACATCAAATCTTGTGTGGCGTAATTTAAAACGAATATTGTAAAAATGGATGTTGTAAAAAATATTGGTTTTGAAGTTTTCATAACTTTTACGAAAGTTTTATCGTTTACTCTTTCTTTTTTATTGATAGAACATTGATAATTTAATGATGTAATTAAAATTTTTAAAATTTAAAGATCAATTTAAAATAGATATCATAGTTTTAAGATGTTTGATACTATTACTCTTTAGGGTGGAGGGAAAATTTTTTTTTTAAGATTTATTTTAGACTTTGGCGGTGAAAGTAAAAATGAGAGAATAAAGGCTACTGATATCTTGACACTTCTATTGGATTTAAGAGCGCATGGCAAATGAAGTAATTTTTAAGCAAACATGATCAGATATGTTATTCCACATTTCTCATTCCTAATTAACTATTGAAAAAAATTATTTATCGCGATATTTTTTTTGTTTTTAAAGTTTTAACTCAATAAGCTCTTACAAACTTCTCTTTACCAAACATTACACTTAAACAATTTGACTACTGAATCTTCCATCTATATCCAAAGCAACTAAAAAAACTGAAAAACCTATTTACCAAACACCGTATTATTTTCTACCGGAAAAAAGTACAAAATTAATGGGTGGTGGTAGTAAATGAGAAATATAATTAACTGTTAAAGTTATCGTTTTCTTCGGCTCTGTCATGTTACACGTTTTTGGGTGTTACGACAAATTATATTGGCCCCATTTAAAGTAAGCACTTTTTTTAAAATTTTTCTTTTGTCTGTGGGTATTAAATTATCAATTTTTCTCACATTTTGGGAAAGTTAATCGATTATCTTATCTTTATTAGAAATCCTAGATAAGATCTTGACACGTGATTCAGACCAAAAATATTATTTCATGTTCTTCAGTTTTCATATTATGCGAAATGTACTTTTTTTTAAAACTAGCAACAAAAGGTTTATCCACATGCATCACAGAGTTAATTCCAGAACAAACAAAAACCCATTCAATAATATACTCAATGAAAGTACTATGAAGGCAATTTTATTGAGTCATTATTATATTTTGTCTTTTTTTTAATTTAAAAAAATAGTAAATTAATTCATATAGAATACATCAAAAAATAAATTAATATATATTTTTAATTTTATTCATTTATATTATTTAAAATTAATATAATTGACAGAATAATTAAATAAAAAATAAATAATCGAAGCAAGAATGTACCAAAATTGGAGCTCGAGCCGAAATTTGAAAAAAAAATTTATTTTAAAATATCAAAATGAAATTTTACGACTGTTGAAAAAAGATAAATTTATTTTTTAAAGAAATCAAAATCAACAAATCCTCAAACACATTATCATTCCTCGCGAAAGTTTTATCTTTTAAATTCTACCAAAAACTTTGAAAACCTGACCTACCAAGGATCCGTGTCGATGATCTCTATTTATGATGATGAGAGTGAGAAACACAGCAACCATCATCTAAATGTTTTGTTGATTCCCATTTTACCACCTTTCTTTAATTATTTAGGTATTTTATAGAGAAGTTAGGAGGACAGTCTCACTCTATATAGAATTTTCAATGTATTTATCTAACGGATTCAATAACTAATAACTAATCTTTCGTATTATACAAATCTATTAAGAGGTAGATACTAACTATGAATTTTAAAATTGCTTTATATAGATTTTAAAATAAAATTCATTTTACATAATTTATATTTATTTTATATGTAGTGGCGAAGGTAAAAAAAATTTTGAGAGGTTAAAATTAAATTATATATTTTTACAATAGTAAAAATACAATTTCATCATTTTAATAACCCGTATTTTTATTTTTTAAAAGAGTTAAATCGAATTTTTATCATTTTGAGGAGCCAAAATATAATTTTACCATTATTAATTTAAAATTTTATAAATTATAAAAGGCCTAAATTAAAATTTTACCAATTTAAGGGTGTCATGGCCCCACCATGTCCGCCACTAGAGATGCTCATGGGCCAGGTCTGGGTCGGGTATAAGCATGATATTAATATATTTTATACTTGTCCAAGTCTGGCTCGATCTAAAATCTAAGCCTAAAATTTTGTTTTAACCCGCCCATTTTAGGCCCGCCCATATTATTTTTTATTTTTTAAAAATATTTATTTTATTTTAATATTTAATAAATTTATAAATTTTTTATTTATTAAAATTTTTATATAGTTATCTTAATATTATTTTAATATTTACATTAGAGTATTATTATAAAATTAGTATAGGTTTATTTTTTTAATGTGTTCTAAATTACTTAATATATAAATATAATATAATATAAAGTATTATAAACTTAAAACGAGTCAGATCGGGTCAGACTCGGATCTTGAATGTTCAAACTTGCGCTAAACTTATATTTTAAACGAATCTAATTTTTTTACTTAAACCCTCTCAAATTTCAAAGAGACTTTTTGGCGTGAATGTATAACTCAATCCATAAATAATTGTATCCACCACTATATGACTGTATTAGCAAATTATAAATATATATAAGCATTTATTTGACGCTAAAACTTTTCAACCATTAATTTTTTTTAAAGCATTAAATATTAAAAAAAAGGTAATATATTTACATATTTTAAAAATTTATTTACAACAATGAGTTAGTTTAACCATCACTTCATTGAAGTATTAAAATAAATAAATAATGTTAATTTGCTTTATTTTTTGTGGAAAAGTCAAATTGATTTTTATGCTAATGACACCGTCATTCTCAATTGGCATGAAGTTGTATCATGTCCAGACAAGGACAGAAAATTTGATCCCAATATTTTTGAGGATGAGTCACTTCAATCCCGTCAATTTCTTTTTCTTAGATTTTTTGAACTGTTGTGGGTTTGGATTTATGGAGTTATTTTAATAAAACGAGATTTCGTTTTGGAGTTTTTTGTGTGAATTTATTTTAGAGGTCTCTCTATTATAATGACTTGAACAAATTAGTCCCTCTAATGTTAAATGGATTAATTTAGCCATCGTATTATTAAAAAATTTAATTGAGGACAAATTGTAATAAAGTTAACATTTAATGTTTTAAAAAAAGTTTTTATGGTTCTATAAATAAAATATTTTATTTGGAATTGAATTACGATTGAAGCAAATAAGAATTAGTTCGATTCATTTAATAATAAATGGACTAATTTGATTCAATCCCACTGATACATAGACCTCCTAAATACTTTAATCTTTTTTTACATTATTTAGTAAAATTTCAAAACTTTTTTCATAAATACATTTAAAAAATTAAAATCTTCAAGCAAAATAAAATCATCAACAACTTTTATATAGTGTTTTTTTTTTAAATTAAATTTAATATTTTAAATCTAAAATATTTGTTTCACGTTATAAAGATTAAATTTTACTGTAAAATAAATAAATATATATAACTCATGTAACAGGCCCAATTTGCCCGGCCCGTTATAAAACCAAAATCCAAAACAAAAAACAATTAAAAGTCCAATACTAACAGTCCAGTTACAATCGGGCCTAAACAACCCAAAACAAAATAAAAAACCCTAGAGGCCCGATAGGCCCACTACCTAAACTAGTTTCAGCCAAGCTGAAACCCTAACACCCCTATGCGCCGCTCCTAGTCTCTGCCACCACCAACTCTGCCGCCACCGCCATTGACCTCTTTTAAACCTGCAAAACAGAAATAAAAAAAGGAGAAAATCAAAGAAGCAAAAAAGAGCAAAACAGTAACGAATAGTATACTAAGGTTGTATTTGGCTATAAAAGGGGCCTAAAACAAACGATGTATTTTTTTGGTTACAAAAAAAAAGAAGAAAATAATAGCAAGAATCAAATACTTTCATAAAAAAGGTTGTCCCTTTATCCCCTTAACTGATTTTCTTATCTTACCAGTTGATTCAACGCACGCGCACAACACATATACACATATTTGAAAGTGAAAGGATATCGTTACCTTTTGGAGAGACCGGAGAGGTCGGAACTGAATGGTTCCCATGGCTCTATCCGGTCCCTCTAGGCCCCCTTTGCTTGTTTGGAACGCAGATATGGATAGAGTGGGACGAGAGGTTCGATTCTGGCCTTTTTTGTATCATCGGCCGCCGTACACGGCGGATACCGGTGACCGATGGGCATCGCTCTGGCGACCGGAAATCGCCTAAGCCGGACCCCTCTCAATCCTCTCTTTCTTTTCTTTTCTTTGCACTGAAGAAATGAAAATTTTCTTTAAAAATTTTGTTTTTATAATACCCTGGTACGGCGTCGTTTTGGGGTAAACATTTAATGACCAAAACGGCGCCGTTTAACTACATAACCCGAACTCCAACCCGAAAACCGCCTAGGATCCGGGCGTTTTGGGACTGAGGGTCTATTTGCACCCTCAGTCCCTCCGCTTTTGAGGCTGTTCTCGATGTTGTCCCATTCTCTTTTATTTCTTTTCTAATTTCGCCCAAGAATTACATTACCGTTTCATCTAAGTCCCTAATTGAACGGTGCGTTTTAGAGGGAGGGGTTTTATTTCCCATTTGATCCTCCTCGTTTATTCGCGCATTCGTCCTGGGCCCTATTTTAAACCCAACAGCTTATTTTATTTATGAATTAGCCTCCTCATTTTAATTTGATTTCAAATAAGTTTTGTTTAAATTCTTTTTTTGAGTTTTCTCTATTATTCATGTTTATTAATATTGATTGTGTTACTTGTATGATTTTGTTTATTTATTTGTTGTAGTCTGATTAAATATAAATATATTGTTCTATGTTTTATGCATTATTATATACATGTATATATATACATATACCTTAAAAATGAAATTAACCTTATTCATATATTATTAGTATTATATTGTTCAGGCTTATAACCTTTATAAATTTTAAGTATATATGCTTGCTGATCAAAAAGAAATCATACGTTTGATATCTTGTTTAAATTATTATTTATGTACACGTATCGCTAAACCCATGTATTATACCTATATTATTGTATATATGAATATGTTTCTAAGTCCATTATAACTTATGGTAAATCTACTCTAATCTTGCATATATATTCTTTTATTCTAAATTAATTTATATATAGATATATATATATACGATTTGTAAATCAATATGTTCTTAGAATTATTATATTTGTATTACCTTTGCATATTTTTTATACATAAGTTGTCAATTTCAAACTAATATTCTTCGACTTTTCGTATGACATTCGATTTAAATATTCTTTCTATAATACATATTTTAATGGTCACATGCATGCTTCTATTTTGTTTCAGTAAAAAGTTGCTAGTTTGATAATTCGTATAATATATTCATCCTTTTAAATTTGTCTTATACATTATCTCATGTTTTACTTCCTTTTCGGCTCATAAATATCACTTTATAACTTTTAACTCTTTAAAATTAATCATTCCATCTTATTTCAACACGAATTAATGTATTTTAAGTTGGTCTTACAATTATTCGTTTAAAAATCCCTTAAAACAAAGGTGATGTTCGATGTTTAGCAATTCGGGGATTCGTGCCCTACTGTGCTGGGTTGCAATTTCCCGTTTGCTCAAAATAATCGAATGTCTCTTTAGAATTTCATTCATGTTTTCTAAAAAAACTTTTCAAAATAAAGGAAATGTTCGATGTTTAGCAAATTCGGGAATAGTACCCTATCGTGTTGGGTTGCGATCTCCCACTTGTTCCAAATAATCGAATATTCTTTTACAATTTCACTCGTATTTTCTAAAGCAAGGAAACGTTCAAATATTTGGAAATTCGAGGAATCGTGCCCTACTGTGCTGGGTTTCGATTTTTCGTTGGACTAAATAGTTGAGCATCTTTTCGTAATTTACGAATTATAAACTTTTGAAAGTCCAAATCTGTTATGTTTTCGAGAGTATAAAGGATCGTGTCCTACCGTGCTAGATGCGATACTGTATTCCTCTGAAACAAGAAGATTTTGACGACCAACTCGGGTTACTCGAATGTAATAAAAAAGAACCACATTTCAAAAACAAGTTTAAATTTTAGACACAAGGAAGGTTATTTAATCGATTTGGTACCAATTTTGGGCGTAATAAGGGTGCTGATCCTTCCTCATACGTAACTGACTCCCGAATCTGTTTTCTCGAAATTTCGTAGACCAAATTCATTTTTTAGTAAACCAAAATATTTTATTAAAACAACCGAATTTCTAGGTGATCTAATCACAGCTAAACAAAAAAAGATTGGTGGCGACTCTATTTTCGCTTTCCAAAAGTCGATCCACCATTTTTAAATCAAAAGAAAAAATGGTTTCGACAACTCAGTTCACTTCAAGTAACCATAGTTTTTAACTTGTATTTTATACACTGTCCAAACACCACAACTCAAATTAGTTATCGATTTTTCTTAAAAATTAATTTTTTATACAAATATTATTCTTTGAGTGTGAATTAATTTTTTTAACTTTTTGGTTGTCAATACATTCCAGCTTGAAGTTCCCACTACCTTTTCACACACTTTTGCACCATGTTTGAAAAGAAAGGCTAAGTTACATCATAGGTCCTTGTATTTTTTAAAAATTTAGAATTTAATCTTTATTTATTTTTATTTTTAAGAATTAATGTTTATACTTTTTAGATTTTAAAATTTAAGTACAATTGTTAACAATATTAAATTTTTTTTGTTAAGCTTATTAGCATGACATTTTGAAATAAATGATATTCACTTCATACCAATGTAATTAAAAAAAATGGTGTTATAATAAACCCAAATCTTAACAAAATAGATTTAATAGTGTTAATAATTAGAGCTAAATTTTAAACTTTAAAAAATAAAAGGACTAAAACCTTATAAATAAAAGTACAGAAATTAAAATTTAAAATTCCAAAAAATACAAAAATTAAAAGAAATTAGTTTTTGACGGTAGATCACATGGATCTTAATAATTATTTGATGGATATGATTATTGGTGTGTGTTGACTTTTGAAGCATCGTTTTAATTTTATTTATATTTTTAAATATTATTCATATACCTTTATAACTTAATTTTAATTTCTTAATAAAATAATTATAAATTAATATACATGTATTATACCTTTAGTTACACATATAGAAATATGTTTACATACAAATATAAAAAAAAATTAAAATGATTAATTAGAATAAATGATTTAATTTAATAATTATATTATATTGTAAATGTAATTTTAAAACATAGAATTTATTAAGGAATAAATTAAAAATTGATTAAAAAATTATAATATCGTATTAATCTAAATAGATCGTAATATCAAATTTTTAATCAAAACGGAACCCATTATAATATTATTTTTGAACCATTTGTGCAGGTTTAAACCATTATAATATTATTATTTTTTTAAAAATAAATAAAAATAAAAAGATCTTTATATAATATTTTTAAGTGGTTGTCACCAGTAATCCATTCTTTGGAAAATAACAAGGAATGGATGTTGCAATATTATCTTAAAATTTTTTTTAATGTTATATAAAATGTAATTTATAAAATTATTAATGAATGATGGTAACATGACCACTGACGTTTAGCATTATTTATTTTAGCCATTAAAAAAATACATGATGTAATACAACAACTTATTAGTAAAATCCAAATTAAAATATTTCTTCTATTCAGGGTTGTTGAGTTGAGTGATGAATAATTTAATATTAAAATTGTGTGTGTGGATCTCATGAATAAAAATAATAATTAATATTAGGAATGTTTACCTAATTTAATAACTTTATTTATTTAACTTTAGATTTAAAATTCAATATAATTCTCCAACCTAAAAAGATGTTTAAAGAATAAAACCCAAGAATTTACATTAACAATTCATTATTTTTACCTACTTTTTAAGAAATATACTACAACGTATTGTTAGGTAAAAGTATAATGAATCCCTTTATATTAGGAGTTGAATTATATTTTTCATTTAAAAAAATCAGTCATTATATGTTAAATTAAAGAACAAGCTCGTCATTCCGTTAAAAATTTTATTCATTTCTATTGGTAAGAATTGAGCCTTGTATGTTACTTGAGATACATGTGGCATGTCAAGTATAAATGAATGAAATTATTAATAAAAAGGATAAATTTACTCTTTGATTTAACATATAGGACTAGTTTACACATTTTTTGAGTAAAAAAGGCAAAATATAAATTAATTCTTAGTACTGGGACTTCTAGAGTACTTTTACCCATATTGTTAGTTAGAAGCATGATAATCATATAGAAAAACAACTCATAAAGCAAAGACCCTTTAGCCTCCAAAGTTTGCATTTCATTATATGCAATTATAATGTTTGGATTTTCAGTCTCATCATCTATATATCTATATATGATATATAGATTTTGTTCGGTTATGTTCATATCTTCGCCTATTGTATTTTGTACTAATTTGATTATAAACCTTAAATCTTAAATCCTAAATTATAATTATTCATATATATATTTATATTTAAACTTTTCATCTAGATGTACTCTATTTGAAACTATAAAACTAAAAACAAATAGCCCAAGTTGCAAATATAAAATATGGTAATTTACTTTGTACTCTATTTGCAATTTGTATTTATATACTATACATATATCTACAATTATACCAAGTTGTACGAAGACCAATGAGTCAATGACCACCATGGACCCCTAGTATTTGGAATCGGGTCCTTTAATTAGGTACTAATAAAGAGATAAAGACGTCAAATGCTTTCAATAAAAAAAGCAAAAAAACTAATAAAGACATTGAAAAAGGCACTGTGATTGGTTGTCATTCCCATATATTTAAGTCCTTGATGCATTCATCAACCCCAACTCTACAACAAAAACCAGTTTCCGAAAACCTCAAATAGATCATTGGTTTTTTTTTTTTTTTTTTTCTTCTTTGGGTAGCTTTTGCAGCTTTTTTTATGGGGTTTTGTGGGAAGTTTTGTGGGAAACCAAAAACGAAAGATAAAGGAATAATGGAAGAGGATGACGAGAAGATGAAGATCAAAGGAACAGTTGTTTTAATGAAGAAAAATATAATGGACATGAATGATCTCACTGCTTCGTTTCTTGATCGAGTTTATGAGCTTTTTGGCAGAGGTGTTTCTTTGCAGCTTATCAGTGCTGTTTATACCGATCCTGGTTAGTTTCTTTGTTTTATTTTTCTGAGTTTTTGAGCGTAATATAACTTAACATTCCTGCTATTATGTCACCTTTGCTTTGAAGTAATGTTCTTCGGTGTTTGTTTTAATACTTGTATCAGCCAATGAGATGCGAGGGAAGCTTGGGAAACCAGCAAATTTAGAGAAATGGATCACAAAGATTACTCCATTAACAGCAGGGGAAATCACGTTTTCTGTCACATTTGAATGGGATGAATCCATAGGTGTCCCTGGAGCTTTCATAATAAAGAACCGACACCATAGCCAGTTCTACCTCAAGACAGTCACCTTAGAAGATGTTCCTGGTCATGGCAGGGTTCATTTCGTTTGCAATTCCTGGGTTTATCCGACACATCGATACAAGTATGATCGAGTCTTCTTCTCTAACAAGGTAACTTTGTTGTCCATTTGCAAGCATTTTGTTTGGTTTTGTTAATATTTGGGGTGATATATATATAACTTTGACGTATCTGGTTTTAGACCTACCTTCCATGCCAAATGCCTGTACCCTTGCGTAAGTATAGGGAAGAAGAGCTGGTGAATCTCAGAGGAGATGGAAAAGGATGTCTCAAAGAATGGGACAGAGTTTATGACTATGATTTCTACAATGACTTGGCGATGCCGGAAAGGGGTCATGATTTTCATCGTCCAGTTCTTGGAGGATCGTTGGATTGTCCTTATCCCAGAAGAGGGAGAACCGGTCGGAAACCACACAAGAAAGATTCGAGGACGGAGAGCAGACTGTTTCTTCTAAGCTTAAAGATTTATGTACCACGCGACGAACAGTTTAGCCTCGTGAAGTTCTCAGATTTCGTTGCCTACGCTTTGAAATCTTTGTTTCAGGTACTTATCCCAGAGGTTGCAGCATTATGTGACAAAACCATAAATGAATTTGATTCCTTTCAAGATGTACTTGATCTTTATGAAGGTGGTATCAAACTACCAAATGATGCCACTCTTAAGAAGATAAGGGATTGTGTCCCTTGGGAGATGATCAGGGAACTTGTTCGTAACGACGGTGAGAGATTGATGAAGTTCCCGATGCCTGCTGTTATCAAAGGTATATATATTCGAGTGATAGGTTAAGTATATTTGAGTTTTCTCTTACGACTTACAGATGACCCCATCATATGGTTAGAGGATAGGTCTGCTTGGAGGACAGACGAAGAGTTTGCACGAGAAACACTCGCAGGCGTCAACCCAGTAATCATCAGTAGGCTGCATGTAAAATACAACATTTTTTGTATTTCAATATCTTTTATCTCAAAAAAGCATTTATGGTCTACTCTAAATAAATCATATAACATGTATGTAGGAATTCCCCCCTGCAAGCAAGCTTGATCCTGAAGTATATGGAAACCAGAAAAGTACCATTACAAAGGAACATATTGAGAGAAACATGGATGGATTCACTGTGGAAGATGTGCTATTTCACACTTTCATCTGTTTTTTGCTAGTTTGTAATGTTTCTTTCTAGATTACTAATTGCTCTTTTTTGATTCAGGCTCTAAAACACAACAAATTGTTTATATTGAACCATCATGATGCCTTGATGCCTTACTTGGCAAAGATAAATTCCACTACCACAAAGACTTATGCCACAAGAACTCTGTTCTTCCTACAAGAGGATGACACGCTGAAGCCATTGGCAATCGAGTTGAGCTTGCCGCATCCGCAAGGCGACAGCCACGGTGCTGTAAGCAAAGTTTTCACCCCGGCGGAGGATGGTGTTGGAAGGTCGATCTGGCAGTTGGCTAAAGCTTATGCTGCTGTGAATGATTCTGGCTACCATCAGCTCGTTTCTCATTGGTATGATGCTGAAATGCCGATGCTTGATGCTTTATGTATTTGAAATTTAGCAACTTCTTGTCATGTTTGCAGGTTAAACACCCATGCTGTAATCGAGCCATTTATAATCGCTGCTAATAGACAGCTGAGTGTGGTTCACCCTATATATAAGCTTCTTCATCCCCATTTCCGTGATACAATGAACATAAATGCTTTGGCTCGTCAGACACTCATCAATGCCGGTGGTGTACTTGAATTAACAGTCTTTCCAGGAAAATATGCACTTGAAATGTCATCTGCTATTTACAGGAACTGGGTTTTCACTGAACAGGCTCTCCCTGTTGATCTAGTTAAGAGGTAAATCTAAAGCCAAGCTATATACTGATATCTTTCATTAATAATTTAAAGCAAACACCTTTAAACATCCTTTATTTTCAGGGGAATGGCAGTGCCGGATTCGAGCTGTCCCTATGGACTCAAATTGATGATAAATGATTACCCATACGCCGTTGATGGGTTAGAAATCTGGGCCGCCATTGAAACCTGGGTAACCGAGTACTGTTCTTTCTACTACCCATCAGATGAAACAGTTAAAAACGACACTGAAATCCAATCATGGTGGTCGGAGGTAAAAAACGAAGGCCACGGCGATTTAAGAAAAGAACCATGGTGGCCGGAGATGAACACATTAGCCGATCTCACCCAAGCATGTACCATCATTATATGGATAGCTTCCGCTTTCCACGCAGCTGTCAATTTCGGACAATACCCATACGCCGGATACCTCCCAAACAGACCAACAGTCAGCCGTCGGTTCATGCCGGAACCAGGCACCAAAGAATACGACGAGCTCGAAAACGACCCAGATTTGGCTTTCTTGAAAACAATCACCGCACAGTTCCAAACTTTACTGGGTGTATCACTTATAGAAGTCTTATCAAGGCATTCAACCGATGAAATATACTTGGGGCAAAGAGATACGGCGGAATGGACCACCGATGATGAACCCTTAGCCGCATTTGAAAGATTCGGGAAGAAACTGTTGGAAATTGAGAGTAGGATTATGGAAAGAAACAATGATAGTAAATTGAAGAACAGAGTTGGACCGGTGAAGGTGCCGTATACATTATTGTATCCTAATACATCGGATTATAGCAGAGAAGGTGGGCTTACAGGGAAGGGAATCCCCAATAGTATCTCGATATAAAGTTCTTTGCCATTGGCAGGTTTTCCATGGCAGGAAAGTATCGATTTATGGGAATATAATAGGTTTTCCTTTTTTTTTTTTTTTTTTTGGGTGTGTAAACTTCAACTAAAAGGTAAGTTAGAGATGTCAAAGAATAAATTAGATTCATTGCTTGTGCAGAATTAGATAAATAAATAAAGGCAGTTTCTGGATATGATCGGAGAATATAGGGAAGAGTGGTCCAAGAGGAGAGGATGACTTAGGGATGCCAACTTTATTTGGGTTTAATCCGATAATTCTAGCATTATTTTTCGATTTTAAATTCGAATTATTAAATTATTTATTTGATATTTCATTATGTTATCTTCCAAAGTAAATAATAGGATACCCATTGTTCAATCTGAATCAATTATCCATAAAAATAAAACCAACTTAAATGATGGATGTGTGCAAGTTAGAGAAACACTTGTATAAAATTGTGATTTCACGTTATTTAGTTAAAAAAATTGATTTGTTTCACGTTATCTAGTTAAAAAATTGATTTGTCATTCTCTTATTAGAAAAGAAACAGTTTCATACAATTTTCTCTCATGCAAATTAATATGAGTATAGTGAAAAAGGTCCAGCCAATAATTCATTAATGAGATATCAATAGAGTGACCATTTTGAACAATTTTCTTAAAGGATATAACTAAATTAATAAAAAAATTAGAGTTAGCAAAATAGGAATGATTTTATTGTAAGGTGATTAACGGGATAATTTATCCAATTAATATCAACATCAATTTCAAATTTACTGCAAATGATAAATAAAATATACAATCAAAATCTAAATCCATAAAATAACAAAATGAATATATGCAAATATGTACTGAATGGGTAAAAGTACTATATAGGCTTTTGTATTAGATTGTATTTTACTCACTCTATTTTTTTTTTAAAAAGGTAAATTATTTCTTATATGTTAGATTATTAAACAAATTGGTCATTTTTATTAAAAAAAATAATTCGTTTGTACTATTAAAAATTAGCGTAACTATTGAAATAACCAGATAATGACACATGGTTTGTTACGTGTACCCTATGTTGACATATAAAAACTAATTTTTAGTAGTAGAAATTGGAAGTTGGAATGGAATTGTAAAAGATGAAATTCAATCTCTTTTATATATTTTTATTTTATAATTATTTTTTATAATCAAAATATTTTTCATACTAGTTTAATGTTTTCAAAGTTTATAATTATCTCTCTCAAAAATTTTATTTACATAATTTAAATTTAAATTATCTTCTTAAAAATACAATATATTTTATGTTTATATTTATAGTGATACATGCATTATCTTAAAAGAATTATTTATCTAGCCAAAATAAATAATAATATTTTTTTGTTTATTTTAGTATTAATATTTTATATTATACTTTTAAAATTTTTTATGGTAAGCCAACACCTGATCCACACAGAACTAATCCAATATATACCCAATATTTAGAGTAAATGTAGTAAATGTAATTTCTTTTTTCAATCTTCAAGTAAACATTTTTTTACAGCGATTAAAGTATTTTTTCTTTGTTATTAATGTTACACGGCAACATCGTATTAAAGCAGCAAAGGATTGGATTCGAAAAAATTTGCCGGCCGAAGCTGAAACTCGCTATGAACGGTCGGCATCACCGGAAAATCTTCTTGATATGGAATGTGATGGACGCCTAAGGTGTACCATAAAACTATATCTTTGTTTTCTATCTTTCTATTCCTGCAAACAACATATCCGTATTATATATTTGTAACTGTACACAAATTTAAAATAATTCAACCCATTATTATTTGTTTCCATAAAATTTTGGTAGTAGGAAACAGCATATTTAATGTTCAGGGTTCAAGATTTGGAGCTTGAGTTTGAAGTATTAAATTTTAGATTAAGAGTTTAAAGTTTAAAATTTAAGATTTAAGGTTTTAAGTTCAACAATTTAAATAAAAAATTATTAAAATTATATATTAATAATATAAAAAAATTACTAAAATATATTTAAATAATTAAAAAAATATAAATAAAACGGTGAAAAAAATTCATAAAATAATTTCTTCAACCCCTATCCCTTATAAGAAAAAAATTAAGTAAAGCTATTACCTCTGGCTCCATACGGCTAAGCCATCATCTCCACGGCTTCTATCAGCATAAAACCCACCAGCCCATCTCTCTGACTTATTATATGCAGTCACCCAAACTTGGTATTTGGTGTAAGCGGTCCTAATTTCAGGATAATCATCGTCGGCTAACAGAGAAGTTATCGGCTGCCCCGGTATTAGTCGGTAAGCCACTTGATTTCCGACCTTTGTTTTCTTATTTGGGTTCGCAATCAACAACTCAGCTGGCTCTAAGCCAAGCCGTAACCGAGCATCCGCTTCCGTTTTAGCGGTTTCCATAACGACCCTCCAATAGCTTTTTCTTGGAGAGGCGTTAACGTCCGTTACTCTCGTTGTTTTTGGTTTGGCTCTGACGAAGGAGTTGCTGTTACCGTCAACGTCAATATCAAGGTAATATGTGAGGTAATGGTCGTGGTTAACGGCGACGGTGTTGTCGGCTACTAACGTTCCGTAAACGTCCGCCGTTATTTGCTTCTTATTTGTGTAAGGACTGCCTTTCAGCAATAAAATCCCCGTCAAATCCACCTGAGAGACAGCTAACGGTTGGCATGAAATATTTTAATTATGTTTAAAATTAAACTGAAAAAAATATAATTAATCTATTCAAACTGAATTTATATTAGTCGAAAAAAATTATGTAAATATATTTGTAAATAATTTATATTAAAAATTAATAAAACTTTCATTAATATTGAAGTTTCAAAGATATTGGAGTTATTTACCCCTTCTAACTTTGGAAAAATCAATTTAATCTTCCTATTATTATTTTTTCATCTTTTTTAAGTTTTAAATTTATATTTTTTATTGAATCATCTTAAAATTAAATGGTAAAGTTGACATTTTTTTTTAATCTTCTTGACATTGCACATACACTAATTGCCACATGGATGACACACTAACTTTTTAATTAAAATTTTAAATTTTAAAAAACTCAAAAAAATAAAAAAACTATTTTTAAAAATTTAAAATCATTAAAATTGTTTAAAATTTATTTTTAATATATTTTTAATTTTAAAAAATTAATTAAATGATGACAAATCATCTACATGGCAATTCACGTGTATGTCACATCAGCAAAGCTAACACGCGTTAACTATTCTATCCATTTTTAGATAATTTGACAAAAAATACAAGTTTAAGAACTAAAAGAGACAAAAAGTTAAATGGATGACTAAAATAATTTTTTTTTATAAAGTTGGAAGGCCAAAAAGTAATATTGAAGTTTCAAAGATATTGGAGGAGTGAGAGAGAGGTAGGTACTTTGGCCCTTTAAAATGAAAAATTGCTACTTTAGTTCTTCAAAATTTATAAAAGTTTAAATTACTATATGGTAAAACTATAAATTACCGTTAAAATGTTAAAATTTTAATTTAGTCATTCTAAAGATCATAAAGATATAAGTCAATATAATGATGAAATTATAATTTAGCGCTCATAAAAATATATAACTCAATCTCGACCCCTTCTAAAAAAATTTCTAGCTTAACCCTTTGGTTATTGGTATATTAGGTTTAAATTCCATTATTTTTTAGTTATTTTGAGTTTATATTGTTTTTATATAACTTGTATAAAAATGTAAAAAAAGAAGAAGATATTTGTTACTTTTAAAAAATGGGTTAAATCTTTTGCTGATTGTATTGATGTCGGATTAACTAATAACACTAACTCAATCAAGAACTCAAACTTAACAATTTTGATTCAAACAAGAATCCATACTTGACTCAACTCATTTTGACCATAGAAAGGCAACAATCCAAACTTGAACCGACTTGAATGTGAACAATACAAATCTAAAATGACCCAAACCAATAACTCAAAACGATTTGAACCCTAGTATAAAACCTAGATGATAAAACTTAAATGATTTAAAATCGAAAAATTCAATTAATAAACACGAAAGGACCCGAAATTAAAATAATCCTAACCCTAACAATACTAACCTAAAATTAATCCAAATCTAAAATAATATAAAAAATTCAAAACCCTAAGTAACGCAATTTAAAACCAACCTAACCCGTTGACATTGATTCTAAAATATACAAAGTCAACCCATAAGCTTTAAAAGAGGTTTAAAATGTGAAGGTTTAAGAATCATACCCCAATTTTAATGGTGCCACATTGCTTGAACTCCCAGTCAAGTACGTAGTCGTAATTTCCCACGGTAGCTATCATTCTGACAACCAATGTTTTTTCTGGTTGCCCACTCCTTATCTACAAAATTCATTTCAAACAAAAAACCCAAGCTCAATAAATATTAGGTCAAATTGTAAATGAATTTTTTTTAAAAACAATTTAATGAATATTTTTTTAAAATTTTTAACAGTTAAAAAGTGGCATAGAATACCTTACCACAGTTCCAGGGTTATTGATTTCAGCATGTCTCCACGCAATATCACCTGCATCCCTTTGAAATATGCAAATAACCTTTTCCATTCTCATAGCCTGTCCGTCTGCCCCTGCCACGTACCCGTCCATATACTCGGCATTCGCCGGACAATCGATCAATGGCTGCAGAGTGCTTGCGGATCGTCCAAACCCGAACTCTCCGATATCCATGAAAGTCCTGAAATACCATTCGCTTTCGGGGTCCATATACGGCACGAAGGTTTCGGACACATGACCCCTGTATAGAACCTGACGATACTTCTTCATTCTCGCATCGAAAATCGAAGCTGTCGATATCACGGTCCCGGCTCGAGCATTGAATCCCACATGGAATTTCCAGTTACCCCATTTCACGTTGTTTCCTTCAATTTCGAACCCTTTTCCCGTCGCGTTATTACATGTGACCGGATCAATCTTTTTGTTCGATCGGAAATCAGTTCCCTCGGCTTTAGGTACAGGAACTCTGAATCGATCGATGTAGTTCGTGATACGCATTGAATCAACATCGATGAATAAACTAATCCCTTCGATCGGCCTTGCGTAGACATTAACCGAGCCTCCTCGATAGTAACATGTGATCCGAAGAGTTCGTTTTGTCACCTTTTCGCCGTACCAACCAACGGTGAGTGGCACACAAGAAACTTCGGACATGTTTAAACCCCTATTCACAATTGATTTCATGAATTTTGGGTATTGAAAAGGCAGTCTACTAGCCTTAACAAACTCATTAAAAGTAAACGGAGGGTAACCATGACCGGTATAAACACGGTTCGATTCGATCGATCCACTGCCTAAATCAACAACGAGTTCCCGTGTCTTCCCTCCAGCTCGAACCACCACCTTAGCTCGTCGAAGCTGAGCGTTTTTGTTTGTTTTCTTCGAACATAACCAGCTAAGAACATGGATTTTCTCCGGTTCTTCGAGATCGACGAAGTGATACGTAAGATTAGGAAGCGAACCGATACTCGATTTATCAACTATGAGCTTTATCTGGTTTAATTCAGTTGGGGTAAGGGGATCTAAAGGATGATGATGAAAAAGGCTCAGACTTGAACAAAATTGTAATAAAAAAGCTAAAAAAAACAAAGGAATAAAAGTCATGGATTCTGATTTATCTCCAAACAGAAACATTTGACTAAGCTGTCATGTTTTTAAGACAAAACTAAACTGTCTTGACCTATATATAAGGGAATATTTATGCATATAATAAAAAGTACCCAAAGGACAAGACTAGGTCCAACTGCTAAATTAATGGAGGGTTTGCTCACCACAAAAGCATAATCTATAATCATTGCCAATTGCCAACTGCTCAATCTTCCCATTATAAAATTCCTATCCTTTGAATATTCAATGCAGACTCTTATACTTTCAACTCTTCTTTTATTGTTTGTTACTCTTTACAAGTCTTCTTTCGGTCGCAAAACGTGAGTAAATGTAGTAATTATATCAGGGGTTAAATTGTATTTTATTTAATTTACTTAAAAATGGGTAAGTTAGTCTCTTTGTATTAGATCAAATAGTAAATCAATTATTCTGTTAAAAATTTCGTCCATACTGTTAAAAACTGATCTCTCTCCATCAACGTGAGATACATGTGGCACGCCATATGTCATTATCTGATTATTGCATTAGTCACGCCGGTTTCTAATACTACAAATGGATGAAATTTTTAATAGAAATAATTAGTTTGCTTTTTTATTTAACATACAAAAACTATTTTGTACATTTTTTTAGTAGAGAGGCAAAAATGTAATTTGATTCCTATTATAAGAGGTTTCACGGTATTTTTACCACATAATATGACATTCAGTTTGAGAGAATTAATTTTTTAAAATGTTGGAGGGTTTAATTAATTTTTTTAATAAATTAAAGGATTTAATTAAAATTTCGATAAGTTTTAAGAACATTACTAAGAATTGTCAAAATTTTTAAATAGTCTAACGATAAATTTTTTAAATTTTCGAGGTCTCCATTGCATTCTGCCTTATCTTTTTTACTTTTCATTTTTTGGTAAATCATATAATTCTATAGAATCTCAACTTATTTAAAACTGAATTATATCAGTCTTTAAATAAATAAATAAAACATTATTAGATTAATATCTTCTATCCATAAAACCCGAATTCAAAACTTTATTTAAAAGATATTAAATTGCTTTTCCTTCACCTAGACTGGATATCAACGTTATAAATTAATAATTTTAACGTGGATCACGTCATTTGCATGATGAGATTATTGTGTAATAAAAATCTTCCTTTCTAAGCGGGACATTGCACATTGCCCCAAACTTGCAAAGGGTTACTTTGCTTGCACTAAGAGCAAGAATAACATGATTTACTTTGCTTAATACATATCAACATGTTGTCTTTTCTTATAATATATATTATCTGCAGAATGAAACATGTGCTGTGGTCTGTATAAGTTACTGAGCTGGATATATTTGCTGCAAAAACAAATTATTGTATTAATTAAAAATTTACAATTGACTTGTCCATTGAATTTTAATTTTATTAACATGAATATTATTGTTAATGAAGGAGGACTTGAGTTCGAGTGCGTTAGAATGCATTATCCTCCTATTTATGAGTTAGGGAGAGGCTATAAACAATTCTAGACATTACATCAAAAAGATCTGATATGAGAAAGTGGAATGAAGAAAATTTGATATTTAAGAAATAGGAAAAGAAAAAGTCAATATATTTAATATATCTTTAAGTAAAGACATTTATGCTTTTATATTTTTTTAAGTGTAAATTAAATTATTAATAAAATTACGTTTTGGACACCCAATTTTAAAAAAGTTATAAAATGATCACTAATTTTTTTAAATTTAAATCACTAGAAAAATATATTTTTTAGATTGGCTGCTGTATAATTAATTTATACTGCTTGATAAACACTTCTTTTACTCCCAAAAATATTGTTTCCTTCCTTTCCTTTTAGATTTCTCCTTTCCTTTCTTTCAAGTTTCACCATTTTTTCCCTCTTTCTCTCTCCCTTTTCCTTTGTACAAAATTGGTGTTAAATTAACTCACCATGTGATGCAATTATGCAAACAAACAATTGGGGTGTAGTTAGGGGTTAGCAAGGGCCCCGGCTTCCCTTAAAATGATTTTTTTTTCATCTATACTATTTAAAAATTTTAAGATTTTAAATTAGTAAAAGTAAAATTACACTTTGTCTCCCTTAAAAATGATAAAACAATAATTTAATCTTTTAAAATTTATAAACATATAAACTATTTAAATAATAAAATTATATCTTTACTATTGTAAAAATTTAATTTAATTTTAACTTCTCTAAAAAAATTTTCTGACTTCACATGTAAATTTTTTGGAGCATCATTTTTGTATAGACTAGCAAAGGTACGTGGCTCGGCCTGGTAATTTGGGCCCAATCCTTCCTAAATCCAATATCGTTGAATACCCTGATTTAGCATGGTTTTTAAGGGTTAAGTCCCTGTACTTTATGAAAGCTTTGGATTTAATCTCTTTATCTTAATTTGGTCATTTTTAGTCTTTGTATTTTTTAAAATTTAAAATTTCAGTCATCACCAATTGATAACCGTTAAATTCATTAAGTTGAGTTTTATTATTTCCGAAATTTGATGTGGTAAGCATATTATTTTCACATATTATTCACTAAAAATCCGATAAATGGATTAACAAATGTTATTTATGTCAAGATTGAAATTTTAAAATTCGAAAAAGTATAGAGACTTAAAATGATGCAATTAGATAATATTAACTAAATCTAGAATTATATGCATAGTATAGGACTAGTGATTGAATTTAACCAAACATATAAGGTTTGAGTTAGGACTAAAATTTCAAATTTAAAAAAAGTACAAAGATTAAAATTGACCAATTAAATGACTAAAATCAATCAAAATTAAAATACATGAACTAAATCTACAACTTTTAAAAAATATAGGGACTAATTTGAGCACACAATTTTCTTTTGTTTTATAGTAATGATGGGAAACGAATTGAACTATTTTCAGCTCAAAAATCAGTTATAACATTATTGGATGAATAGAATTATTAACGGTATTCGTTGTTAAACTATTATCACGAATTATAAACGTAAGTTGAATTCCAAATAATAAGATTATCTGAGCGAAAAATGAGCAAACAAAGTTAAATATTTTCAATGTTTTATGTATTTGAAAGATGATTTTCTTATATTTATATTTAATTTTTTTTTAAATAAGACTTCAAATAATGTAATTCGTCACGTAGATAAGGAGGCAAGCCTTGATCTTAAAAGTGGTAAATATGTTTTTTAATCTCTTTGAAATTTATGAAATTATATGTTAGTATAATGATAAAATTACATATTATTAATTCTTCAAAATTTATGATTATGTGACGAAGTAACTGGACCTAATCATTGGTCGAGCCAAGTTTAAGTTGGACCAATGCCAAATATTAGGTTCATTTTTCAGCCTAATCTAAAAAAAATGGGCTTAAAATTTTGTTCAAGCTTGACCTGATCCACCGGTATGAATTTTTTATATTATTTTTAATAAAAAATAATTTTTTTAAAAAATAATATATCAAATAAATTAAAAATATTAAAATAAATATTTATAATTTTAAAAAAAGATATACTTAAATTGAGATAATATCTAAACGTGATTTAAGTCTAAAAATAACAAATTGAGCAGCATGGTAGAAGTTCAAGTTTTGATATAAGGAATGCATTTAAAATTGGGTGATAATTCTAACAATGAGTGGGGAAGGAATAATGAAATAAATAGGTTGCCCCCTCATTTCTGCTGTTACCTAACTCTGTTTCAATCAATATTTAAAACCATTGTACATGGTCAATCTTTATAAGGTTAGGTTTCAATAAAGAGCAGAGCAGTGTATTTGAATTATTATTCATTTAATAAAAAATATTTATTTTTTAAAATATTATTGTTAGTGTAGGAAATATTTTCTGATATTATAATATTTTATATTTTAAACCGCTGAGTTGGAATTTGAGAAGCTTTATATCGCATAGATTTTAATCAAAGAAAACTATAAAAAAGAAAAGAAAAGAAAAAGTGAGTAGTCTAGGAAACTCTAGAACGTAAAGCCATTGTGTAGTTTCCAAGTGCTTAAAACTCTCAACACTTCTCGCCTCTTCTATTCTCTTCATTTCTATTTCTTTGCCACATTCTCCACCTCTCTACAATTCAACATTCTCTTAAAAACAAATCCTAATCCTAATCCTGCTTCCTGTTTTTTTTTTTTGGCAGTTGCTTTTATCAGGTTTGCATTTTTCTATTCTCTTCTCTCTGCCTATTGATTCCATAAACCTTCCTCTGTTTTTTGGCCTTTTTTCTTTTCAATGCAGCATGGAATTATTGGATTTTGGATTGTTGTTGTTCTTGTTTTCTTTGAATGTCGAAGAAGTAAAGCATTTAGTTTCTTTACTTGGGTCGGTTTTGGTTTTTGATTTTTCATGCTAAAGTTGACGGCTTGATGCTACTTTGGTCCTGGGTTTGTATTGAAAATTCGAGAACTTGGTGTCAAAGTGATATTTTAATGGATGATTAACCTTTTTTTTTTGTAGGAAATTTCATTCTTGGGGTTTTATGATTTTAATGGCTTTGAATGGAAATATTGAAGTTAAGCTTAAGCTATATGAGTTACGAAAGAAACAACCACTGATTTTCTTTAGTCATTTTAAGGTGAACAATTTGACTGTGAGTTTTATGTTGATGGTGGGGTTTTGAGGTTTTAGCTTAGAAATATCTCGGGCTTGCTAAAATTTGACTGTTAATGTGAAATGATAGTACATTTCAAGTGTTTGTAAAAAGACCTAAATGAATGAATGTTTGTATAATTCTATAGTTTATATACCATGCTGTGTTGGAGACTAAAATGGTTGTCTAATTGTTGCTTGTGGGTTCTTAAAATGGGATGTTCACTAGACATGGATATTTTTCTATGGAAGTTTATTGTTATGCTTTTAAACTGGGTAACACATTCATAATAGTGTACGTTTTTAAGAATCTTTTTTAGGAACTCTGTGTTTCATCTGTTTGTCAACTTCATATTGTTTGCTATGGTTGTTTTTCTACCAGTTGTTTGTGGTTGCTAGAAGGTTTAATTTATTGATCATGAATAGTATGCTGATAAATGACATTGATGTTTAATTGTTTTGCCAGTTTGAAGAGATGGCTGAACCAGCGTACACCGTGGCATCTGACAGCGAAACAACAGGGGAGGAGAAATCTTCATCTGCTTTTCCAGAAATTGCAATTGGAATTGATATTGGAACTTCACAGTGCAGCGTCGCGGTCTGGAATGGCTCACAAGTGGAGCTTCTGAAGAATACTAGGAACCAGAAGTTAATGCGTTCTTATGTCACTTTCAAAGATGATATTCCTTCAGGTGGAGTGAGCTATCAACTTTCTCATGAGCATGAAATGTTATCTGGAGCTGTTATCTTCAACATGAAGCGACTGATTGGAAGGGTTGATACCGACCCAGTTGTTCACTCAAGCAAAAGCCTTCCTTTTCTGGTTCAGACATTGGACATCGGTGTTCGTCCGTTTATTGCAGCCTTGGTGAACAATGTTTGGAGATCCACTACGCCTGAAGAAGTTCTTGCTATATTTCTGGTTGAGTTAAGAGTCATGGCCGAATCTCAATTGAAGCGGCCTATAAGAAATGTCGTTTTGTCCATTCCAGTTTCATTTAGTCGGTTTCAGTTGACTCGAATTGAACGAGCTTGTGCTATGGCTGGTCTTCATGTTCTTAGATTGATGCCTGAACCAACAGCTGTGGCATTACTATATGCACAGCAGCAGCAGCAGATGATACATGACAATATGGGCAGTGGAAGTGAAAAGATCGCTCTCATCTTTAATATGGGCGCTGGGTATTGTGATGCTGCTGTAACAGCTACAGCTGGGGGAGTTTCTCAGATAAAAGCCTTAGCTGGAATAGCAACTGGAGGAGAAGACTTCCTTCAGAACATGATGCGCCATCTCTTGCCGAATTTTGATAACCTCTTCTCAAGCCGTGGAATTAATGAGATCAAGTCGATGGGGTTACTTCGAGTTGCAACTCAAGATGCCATACACAAGCTCTCTTTTGAAGAAAGTGTGCAAATTGATGTAGATTTGGGTAATGGGTTGAGAATATGTAAGCAGGTGAGCCGGGAAGAATTCGAAGAGGTAAACCAGAAGATATTTGAGAAGTGTGAGAGTCTCATAATCCAGTGCTTACATGATGCAAAGGTAGAGGCAGATGATCTGACCGATGTAATAGTTGTGGGTGGCTGTTCTCATATTCCAAAAATAAAAAATCTCGTGAAGAGTGTATGTAAAAGAGAACTTTACAAAGGTATGAACCCACTTGAAGCAGCAGTCTGCGGGACAGCTCTGGAGGGAGCAGTAGCTTCAGGCATCAGTGATCCTTTTGGCAACTTGGACCTCTTAACCATTCAAGCCACACCTCTTGGAATAGGGATACGTGCTAATGGGAATTCATTTGTGCCCATTATACCTAGAAACACTACAATGCCTGCTCGCAAAGAACTGGTCTTCACAACCGTCAATGATAACCAGACTGAGGTATTGATAATTGTCCATGAGGGTGAAACAGAGAAGGCTGACGAGAATCATCTGCTTGGCTATTTCAAGATTAGTGGAATTCCACCGGCACCTAAAGGAGTTCCAGAGATAAATGTCTGCATGGATATTAATGCATCAAACGTGCTGAGAGTTTTGGCTGGAGTCATAATGCCAGGTTCTCAACAACCTGTAGTTCCTGTAATGGAAGTTAGGATGCCGACTGTTGATGACGGGCACGGTTGGTGTGCAGAAGCACTGCATAGAGCATATGGGTCTACTCTAGACTTGATGACAGTCCAGAAGAAATAAAACTCGATGCTCCCTTCATCACATTTTACTTGAATGTTGTATGTTTTTTTCTTCCATTAGAGAATCAGTCTTCAGCAACAGTTCGTTGTAATGTGTTTTTTTCTTACTTGCATATATATATATATATGTATATGTATATTGTTGCATGCATGTGAGCTTGGTGTAATGAAATAAAGCATGTAGCAGCAACTACATTGGTGCTGTCTATGTATCCTAAAATGTATTTCAAAAGTGCTTTTGACCCCAAAAGCACTTTTGAGAAGCAATGCTAAACTAAGTTTAAATCAACTGCTTATATTTTAAAAGTTTGACGGTGTCGAGAATGATTTCAGAAATGCAGCTTGAAGAGATAAAAGTAAATAGAAAAACAGATCACAACTCTAAATCAGACTGAAATTCAACAATAAAATGAAGTGGCTGAACCTTCTTTTTCCTTTTTGCAGTTCAATTTTTGAAAAGCTTCTCTTAAGTGGACATAGAACAGGCAAATGTGCATTGTATATACATGAGATGAAATATCGTCTAAATAGAACCTCTCTGTAAGCAGTATCCATTCTGAATTTCATTCTATTTTGGTTGAATGATGATACTTAGTTGCAAGGGTTGTTCTCATCTAAGTGTTCAACTCTCTCATATGGATTGCAGATTGTTAGGTTTCATGGTTCCTAATTATGGTTTTGACCATACAACAGAAACTTTTCAACTTCTAAATGAAATTTAGTTTCTCAAATTTTATTCCTTTGACGTTTGACCCCTTTAAGCTACTAGACAAGGGTTCTTTGAGTCAGACCAGACTATATTGTTCTTCTTTCATGTCTAACCTATATCCATTTATTATTATTATGGACATTGTCCTCTGTTGATTAGACAATTTGGGAGAGGGAAATTACATAGACATAGTTTGAACCCTGATCACTGGGGTGTCAAGAAAGGGCCTTAATCACTGCTCCTTTATGTTATAGACCCATCACAAAGGGTGTTTAGTTCCAATGAGATATAATATGCAGCAACGCATGGAATCACATCATTGCCTAGTGGATATATGATTATATATCTGATATATAATCATATATGATACATATCCAACTTCAAGTAGATAACCTTGAAATGCTCAACGAGACCGTTAAGACTTAGGAAGGGAGTTTTGAGCAAATTTAAGTCCTTTTTTTATACCAACTCAAGAGAGGAATATCCAAGCTTTATTTATAGTATAGAAGTTGAGCAATGGAAACTCTAAAACTAAAGCAAAGCTCTATTCCATTGTATTATTGGCAAGTGCTCAAACTCTCTACTCTTCTTGCCTTTTCTACTCGCTTTATTCTATTTGTTTGCCACCTTCTTCATCTCTCTCAATTCAACATTCTCTAAAAGACTCCTAATCTTGCTTACTGTTTTTTTGCAGTTTCTTTTATCAGGTTTGCATTTCTCTTTACCCTTCTTTTCTCCCTATTGGTTCAATAAAACCTCTGTTTTTCTTTCTTCTTTTCAGTGCAGCATGGAATTATCAGATTCTGGTTTCCTGTTCTTCTTTCTTCTTTTCTTTGAATGTCCAAGAAATAAAGCATTTAGTCTCTTTAACTGTGGGTTAGTTTTGGTTTTTATTTTCATGCTAAAGTTGACAGCGTGATGCTTCTTTTGTACTTAGGTTATATGGGTTAGTATTGAAATTTCAAGAACTTGGTTGTCAAAAAGAATTCAGTTTTATGATCTTTTGATGGATTATTAACCTTTTTTAGGGATCATTCTTGGGGTGTTATGATTTTTATTGGCTTTAATGGATGTGTTGGAAGTTAAAGCTTAAGCTTTATGGTTATGAAAGAAAGAAACAGCCATTGATTTTCTTTATTCATTTTAAGGTGTTGATGGTGGAGGTTTTGAGGTTTTAGCTTTGAAGATTCTCGGGCTTTCTGAATTTTGAGTATTAATGTGGAATCATAATACATTTCATGTGTTGTAAAAAGATTTATATGAACGATTGTTTGTATAACTCTCTAGTTTACATTACTGTTGGAGACTAAAATGGTTGTCTAATGGTTGCTTGTGGATTCTTAAAATGAGATGTTTACTAGATATGTATATCGTAGATTACTTTCTCATACTTTTATTTGCTGGTATTTACATTGATAATAGTTTACATTTTAAGAATCTTTTCGAGGTAATCTGTGTTTCATCTGTTTGTGAACTTGGGTTTTCATACTTGGTAAAAGGAAAGTTTAGTTTTGATAAAAAAAATGAAAGTATATGTTCTATGGTGGTGGCATTGTATACTATATGTGAACAAGGATTTATAGTTTCTCTAAATTTCTTGTTATTTACAGAAATCTTTTGGGATCAAGAGAAAATGCTTGTTAATCTGATTCTGACTTCATATTTTTTGCTATGGTTGGTTTTCTACGAGTTGTATGCGGTTGCTAAGTCATCTAATTCATTCATCATGAGTGTTCTGATGGATGTTGTTGCTGTTTAGTCATTTCGCTAGTTTGAAGGAATGGCTGAACCGGCATACACCGTGGAACCAGACTGTGAAACAACAGAGGAGAAATCTTCATCTGCTTTTCCAGAAATTGCAATTGGAATTGATATCAGAACTTCAGAATGCAGTGTCGCTGTTTGGAATGACTCACAAGTGGAGCTTCTGAAGAATACTAGGAACGAGTCGTTAATTTGTTCTGATGTCCCTTTGAACGAAGATATTCCTTCAGTTGGAGTGAGCTATTATCTTTCTCATGAGCATGAAAGGTTATCTGGAGCTTCTATCTTGAACATGAAGCGACTAATTGGAAGGGTTAATACTGACCGACTTGTTCAAGCAGGCAAAAACTTTCCTTTTTTGCTTCAGACATTGGACATGGGTGGTCGTCCGTTCATTGCTGCCTTGGTGAACAATGTTTGGAAATCCACTACACCTGAAGAAGTTCTTGCATTATACCTGGTTGAATTAAGAATCATGGCTGAATCTAAATTAAAGCGGCCTGTAAAAAATGTCGTTTTGTGTATTCCAGTTTCATTTAGTTGGTTTCAGTTGACTCGAATTGAACGAGCTTGTACTACATCTGGTCTCCACGTTCTTAGATTGATACCTGAACCAGCTGCTGTGGCATTACTATATGCACAGTAGCAGCATATGATACATGACAATATGGACAGGGGAAGTAAAAAGGTCGCTCTCATCTTTAATATGGGTGCAGGGTATTGTGATGTTGCTGTAACAGCTACAGCTGGGGAGTTTCTCAGATAAAAGCCTTAGCTGGAAGTGCGACCGGAGCAGAAGGCTTCCTTCAGAACATGATGTGCCATCTCTTGCCGAATTTTGATAGCCTCTTCTCAAGCCATGAAATTAATGAGATCAGCTCAATGTGGTTACTTCGAGTTGCAACTCAATATGTCATCCACAAGCTCTCTTTTGAAGAAAGTGTGCAAATTGATGTAGATTTGGGTAATGGGTTGAGAATATGTAAGCAGGTGAGCCGGGAGGAATTCGAAGAGGTAAACCAGAAGATATTTGAGAAGTGTGAGAGTCTCATAATCCAGTGCTTACATGATGCAAAGGTACAGGTAGATGATCTGACCGACGTAATAGTCGTGGGTGGCTGTTCTTATATTCCAAAAATAAAAAATCTTGTCAAGAGTGTACGTAAAAGAGAACTTTACAGGAATGAACCCACTCGAAGCAGCAGTCTGCAGGACAGCTCTGCAAGGAGCAGTAGCTTCAGGCATCAGTGATCCTTTGGGTGACTTGGACCCATTAACCATTCAAACCACACCTATCGGGATACAAACTAACAGGAATTCATTTGTGTCCATTATACCTAGAAACACCACAATACCTGTTCATAAAGAACTGGTTGTTACGACAGGAAATGATAACCAGAAAGAGGTATTGATAGTCATCTATGAGGGTGACGCAGAGAAGACGGAAGGGAATCATCTACTTGGCTATTTCAAGATTGCCGGAATTCCTCCAGCACCTAAAGGAGTTCCGCAGATAAAAGTCAGCAGGGATATTAATGCATCAAATGTGCTGAGTGTTTTTGCCGGATTAATAATGCCAGGTTCTCAACAACCTGTAGTTCCCATAATGGAAGTAAGGATGCCGACTGTTGATGACTGTTACTGTTGTTGTGCGGAAGCACTGCATAGAGAATATTTGTCCACTCTAAACTTCATTTGATTTGAATGTTGTATGTTTTTTTGGTCCACTAGAGAATCAGTCTTTAGCAACAGTTTGTGTAATGTGTTTTTTTCTTACTTGCATATATATATGTAGTTGCATGCATGTGAGCTTTGTATAATGAAATAAAGCATGTAGCAGCAACTACTTTGGTGCTATCAATGTATCGTAAAATGTTTATGATGTCGAAATAGATTGACAGGAATGTTTGAGCCAACACTAAATCAACTTTTTTATGTTTCTAAAAGTTTTGATGAAGTTGTCAATAGAATGATTTCAGAAATGCAGCTTGAAGAGACGAAAGTAAACAGAATATGTTTCCAAAAATCAGAAAGTAAACAAATCACAATTCTAAATCAAACTGAAATTCAACAAAGTGAAGTGGCTGAATCATTTTTCTTTCTTTTTTGCAGTTCAATTTTTGAAAAGCTTCTCTGAAGTGGACATAGAACATGCAATATACATTACATGAGATGCAATCTAGTCTAAGTAGAACCTCTCTGCAAGTAGTACCCAGTCTGAATTTCATTCTCTTTTGGTTGAATGATGATATTTAGTTGCAAGGGTTGCTGTCATCTAAGTGTTCTATTCTCTCATATGGATTGTAGATAGTTAAGTTTCCTTGTTCCTAATTATGGTTTTGACCAGACAACAGGAACTTTTCTACATCTATATGAAATTTTCTCAAATTTTCTTCCTTTGAAGTTTGAACCCTTTAAGCTACAAAACAAGGATTCTTTGAGTCAGACCAGACCATATTGTTCTACTTTCATGTCTAACTTATATCTATTTATTATTACTATTATTATTATAATGGACATTGTCCTCTGTTGATTAGGCCATTTGGGAGAGGGGAATTACATCGACATAATTGAACCTTGATTATTGGGGTGTCAACAGAAGGCCTTAACCATTGTTCCCTAGTGTTGTTGACCCATCACAAAAGGTGTTTAGTTCCAATGAGATACAAAATGCAGAAACACATGGGACCGCAACGGTGCCTACATAGATATATGATACATATCCGGCTTCAAGCAAACATAACTTTGAAATGCTTAACGAGACCTGTAAGACTGAAGGAGGGAGTTTTGAGAAAATTTAAGTCCGTTTTATACCAACTCAAGAGAGGAAGATCCAAGCTTTATATATAGTATAGAAGTTGAGCAAAGGAAACTCTATAACGTCAAGCAAAGCGCCATTCCATTGTATTATTTGCAAGTGCTCAAATTCTCAACTCTTCTCGCCTCCACTACTCTCTTCATTCTATTTCTTTGCCACCTTCTTCATCTCTCTGCAATTCAACATTCTCTAAAAGACTCCCAATCTTGCTTACTGTTTTTTTGCAGTTTCTTTTACCAGGTTTGCATTTGTCTTTACTCTTCTCTTATCTTATTGATTCCATAGAACTTGCTCTGCTTTTCCTTCTTCTTCTTTTCAATGCAGCCTGGATTTATCAGATTCCGGTTTCTTGTTTTCTTTTAATGTACAAGAAATAAAGCATTTTGTTTCTTTTACTGTGGATTGGTTTTGGTTTTTAATTTCTTTTCATGCTAAAGTTGAAAGCTTGATGCTTCTTTGGTACTCAGGTTATATGAGGTAGTCTTGAAAATTCAAGAACATGGTTGTCAAACAGAATTCAGTTTTCTGATCTTTCGATGGGTTATTAACCTTGGTTTTAGGGAGTTCCATTCTTGGGGTTTTATGGTTCTGTTGGCTTTGAATGGAAGTGTCGGAAGTTAAAGCTTAAGCTTCATGAGTTATGAAAGAAAGAAAGAAAGAAACAGTCATCGCTTTTCTATATTTATTTTAAGGTGTTCAATTGTTTTGCCAGTTTGAAGGAATGGCTGAACCGGAATACATTGTGGAATCTGAGTGTGAAACAACAGAGGAGGAGAAATCTTCGTCTGCTTCTTCGGAAGTTGTGATTGGAATTGATATCGGAACTTCACAATGCAGCGTCGCTGTCTGGAATGGCTCAGAAGTGGAGCTTCTGAAGAATACTAGGAACCAGCCGTTAATTCGTTTTGATGTCCTTGTCGACAATGATATTCCTTTAGGTGAAGTGAACTATCATCTTTCTCCTTACGATGTTTTTTCTTTAGGTGAAGTGAACTATCATCTTTCTCATAAGCATGAAAGATTATCTGGAGCTTCTATCTTGAACATGAAGCGACTAATAGGAAGGGTTGATACCGACCGAGTTGTTCACGCAAGCAAAAACTTTCCTTTTTTGGTTCAGACATTGGACATGGGTGTTCGTCCGTTCATCGCTGCCTTGGTGAACAATGTTTGGAAATCCACTACACCTGAAGAAGTTCTTGCATTATATCTAGCTGAATTAAGAATCATGGCTGAATCTAAATTGAAGCGGCCTATAAAAGACGTCGTTTTGTGCATTCCAGTTTCATTTAGTCGGTTTCAGTTGACTCAAATAGAACGAGCTTGTACTATAGCTGGTCTCCACGTTCTTAGATTGATGCCTGAACCTGTTGCTGTGGCATTACTATATGCACAGCAGCAGCAGCATATGTTACGTGACAATACGGGCAGGGTAAGTAAAAGGATCGCTCTCGTCTTTAATATGGGTGCAGGGTATTGTGATGTTGCTGTAGCAGATATAGACGGGGGAGTTACTGAGATAAAAGCCTTATCTGGAAGTGAAATCGGAGGAGAGGACTTTCTTCAGAACATGATGCGCCATCTCTTGCCGAGTTTTGATAAGCTCGATATCAAGTCAATGGGGTTACTTCGAGTTGCAATTCAAGAAGCCATTCACGAGCTCTCTTTCCAAGAAAGTGTACAAATTGATGTAGATTTGGGTAATGGGTCGAGATTATGCAAGGAGGTGAAACGGGAGGAATTCGAAGAGGTAAACAAGTATATATTTTGCGAGTCTGAGATTCTCACAGTCCAGTGCATGCACGATGCGGATGTTGACGTAGAGGACCTGACCGACGTAATAGTTGTCGGTGGCTGTTCTTGTATTCCGAAAATAAGAAATTTTGTCGAGAATTTATGCGAACGAGAAATTTACAAAGGAATGAACCCGCTCACAGCAGCAGTCTACGGGACAGCTCTGGAAGGAGCGTTAACTTCAGGTATCGATGATCCTTTGGGCGACGTGGACCTGTTAACCTCTCAAGTCACAACTCTCGGAATCGGGATACGAGCCAACCGGTCTGAATTTGTGCCCGTTATACCTCGAAACACTACAATGCCTGTTCATAAAGAAATGATCTTCACAACCGTCAAAGATAACCAGACCGAGGCATTGATAGTCGTCTACGAGGGTGAACCAGAGATGGAAGACGAGAATCATCTGCTCGGCTATTTCAAGATAACCGGAATTCCTCCGGCATCTAAAGGAGTTCCAGAGATAATTGTGGGCATGGATACTAATGCATCAAATGAGCTGAGTGTTTCGGCTAGAGTCATAATTCCAGGTTCTCGACAACCTGCAGTTCCCGTAATGGAATTAAAGATGCCGACCGTTGATGACGGGCACAGTTGTTGCGCCGAAGTACTGACCAGAGCATATGGGCCTACTCTGGACTCAATGATAGTCCGAATGAAAAATCATTCGATTTAAATGTTGCATGTATGTGTAATGAAATCAAGCATGTAGCTCGTTCGTGTGAACGTAACTTCTCTTCTTCACTACTCTTGTCAAGATCTACAAAAACTTGTTGGAAATTATGACACATTCCCTATTACCATAGATTAGAGCGAATTTAATATAATTACATTTTTTTAACAATTTAGTTAACATATTTATTATTTAACTCATAAATAATAATATAATACGTTTTCGTACACTTTCACTCATGTCATCCTGTATTTATAATAATATCAATATCAATCGAGCTAATACTCGACGATAAATATAATTACATATTTTAAATAATGATTTAATTGAAGAAAAAGTTTGAAAAGCAAAAGGTTCAACTTCTTTATAAAGGGAAATCGAAGTGACATTTACAATGAGTAAAATGCCGAGAAGAACCAATTAAATCGTTGGGTCTTTTAACCTCTTATAATGATAGGTGGAGTTCAATTACTGGGTCAGCAAGCTATGCCACAGTGAGACTCTTTAAAGTCACCCAATAGGACAGGTGTCCTATGGGGAGGGAGACTCTTGTAAATTACTTTTTTCTTTATTATTCTTTAAGGGTAAATTCCACATATAGTCATCTGACTATCAAATATTTGCATTTTAGGTATTTAAAATAAAATGTTTGTAATTTAAGCACCCATGTTACTTAGTTTGATCATTTTGATCACTCCCGTAAGTTGATATAGCAGTTAAAAAATTGGTATGATAAAAAATTTAGTTCTCAATTTCTACATATTGTATCAACTTAGTCATGATTTTTTTTAAAAAATATTCAAAATTTACAAATAGTCTCAATTTGATCATAATTATAAAATATTCAAAGAATATATATAAATAAATATTTTTAAAAATATAATAAAAATTTTAAAGATATATATAAAAATTTAAAATATTGTTGACGAGAAATAATAATATATAAAATTAAAAAAATATAAAAATACATATTTTTTAGAAAAAATATAATAATAAATTTAATATTAATATTAAACAAACATAATTATAATTACATATTTTTTATTTTCTTAAAATTAGAACCAAATTGAGAACATTTGTAAATTTTGAGAGTTAATTTTTTAAATTTATGATTAAATCGATATAATATATAAAAATTTGAGGGCTAAACTTATTATTATACTAATTTTTTTAACTATCACGTCAACTTGCCTTTTGTGGTTTTGATGGGATGAACAAAATGACTGAATTATGTAACGTAAGTGCTTAAATTGTAAAGTTTTTATTTGGAGTGCCTAAAATGATTGTTTTTATATATTTAAGAGACTATCTATATAATTTACACTTTCTTTAATCATTATTAACCGATAGTTACATTGAGATATAATTACACTGTTAGATATTTATATTTTTTATCCATAAAATTGGAAGTGGAAATAAGAAATTCCAAATTTTTAGGCTTATTTTACTTAAAATACAAGAGTTGGACCCAGAAAAAGGCAAAAAGAAGCAACCCCACAATTGGAGTATTCTTCCCTATCCAAAACCTTGTTTTTTAAAGCAATAGATGAGAGTGCATGTAGTGTAGGAAACTAGAAAAAAAATGGGTTAGTATACTATTTGGTACTCTAGTTTAACTTCAATATTTAATTTGGTACTTGAGTTTGGTTTCAATATTCAATTAGATATCTAAAAGAATTGGCATAATATGGACCAATAAATATTTGACATGTTTGCTCTAATAGGTTAGAATATGCTGCTAGACCTTGTACTTCTATAGAATTTGAAATTCAATCCTTATACTTTAAAAGTTAAAAATTCAATTCTCTTACTTTTTCAATTTAAAAATCCTAGCTTAATCATTATTGTCATTGGTAATTTTCGCTAAAATTTGTCAATTTAGCCTATTTAATATCCGTCAATCATATACCATGTTACAAAGAGCAACCTAATCAACATACTAAATTAACAAATTTTGACGAAAAATACTTATGATTTTAATGATTGTATTGAGATTTTTAAATAAAAAAGTAAAAGAATTTATTTTTTAACTTTTTAAGTACAATAACTAAATCTCAAATTTTGTCAAAGTACAAGGACTAACAACATATTTTAACCACTCTACTAAAAAAAACATATGTACTTAATTGGGACAAAAATAAAAATTTAGGTACCAAATTAAATATTAAAGGCAAACTCAATACTTAAATATGAAAAAAAACCCTCAAGTTTCAAATTGAACATCAAAACTAATCTTAAGCACTAAATCGGAACGAAAAAATCTCAAGTGCCATAGTAGACATTGAAACCGAACTCAGATATCAAATAGTATAATAACACAAAAAAAAAAAATTGTGGCTTGAAGCATAAGTGAAGTTAGTGAGACAAAAAATGTGGCCAAAAGAAAAGTTAAGCAGAGCTCTGAAAAACCATAGCTGATTGGTAGGGTGGCTTCTTATTCCACAAGTGAAAATAAAATAAAATAAAAATGGGGGGGGGGGGGGTTTGACAATGACACTGCACCAACATCAAAATCAATCCATGATTGGCAAACAAGTTAATGTAAAATTTTTATCAATAAAAGGAAAAAGAAAAGCCAAAATGTTGAACCATTAGACTTTTCTTTATCCTACTTATGTAACCAAAACCCTACAGTTTTTGTTCTCAGTGACCCTTTGGGGTGCTTTTTCTTATCATAGCCACTCCTCCTTCTTCAGATGGGGTGGCTTCAAACCCTGTTTTCTCCATTGAAGAAACTCTGGTTTCGTCTCCACTCAGCTCAGAGAAAAAGTATGTTCATTAATTTCCCTTCTATCTCTCTACATTTTTCATGGTTTTTTTTTTCTTTTAAATTAATGCAGTGTTTCTCAGCAATGGGATTCTTAGATATAGATTAAATTCAATCAAATTTTTTTAATTGATTTTTTTATAGGGAGAGGGATATACATTTTGTATGAAGATGTGAAATCTTGCCCTTGTGAAGATGTGCATGTTTTATGGTCAATACTGGTGGAATCAAATGCACCTGCTAAAACATTGAACTGATCAAGAACCCTTTTTCTGGGTATGATTTTTTCTAAAGAAGCAGATCTATTGTACATAAATATATATATATCATATATCCGTTTTCGGGTGAGTGTATTATACGAGTATGTATCCTATATGAGAAAGTTTAAGTTCTTTTTTATATACTTATATTCGAATATATGTTGAATGTAAATATTAAAAATTAAAAAAAAATAAGAAATTTGAATGACTCAGTATAATTATTTATGATTATTAATGAGAATTTTCTTTTGGGTGTTGCATTGTCAATTTTCAGCAGTTAATTTCTTGTTTTCAATATCTATATTGAAGTTGACTAAAGCTTTTGAATGGATGTAATAACCTACTTAATATATTTTCATATCTTCATTTACACTAAAACAATGGGAGAAAATGGGACTGCTTTCACACAATTTTGTGTGTAGATTGGTCCACTCCAATCTTTTATGTAACAAAGATATTATACTTAAATCATACTTTATACTTTTTCAAGTAACACTTTGGTACATTACAATTTTGGGGCAGAGAATACCATTTGTAGTACTTCAACCTTGACATTTTTTTGGATGTTTTACTTGAAAACTTCAATCACTTGCTAATTGGATGTACAAGTTTTGTTTTAAAGTTTAACATATAAATAAGGAAATATAACTGTATTTATTTAGAATAATGGTTAAATTTTTTATCAAGCATAAGTTTTATTCTCCTTTCCTCTCTTAATATTGTAATAATTGAAAAATATGCGTATGGAGACGTTACAATTAAGTATGGTGAGATTAAAAACTTTGTGAAATATATATTCAAATTTCAATCGTAATTATAGTGATAAGGTATGAATGAAAAATTATTATTAAAAACATTAAATTTTGGTATAATAAAAATTATAGAAAGATTAAATATAAGGGAAATACAAATTGAAAGCATTGTGAATTTGATACAAGTTTTCAATTAGGAGTTTAGTGATGATTCACTTGATATAGAGTGTGGACGAGCGTAAAATCGCAAGTAATTGAGTTGAAGAAAGAGAGGTTATGAAAAACTCCACGGGAGCTCGGTTGGTGGAGGAAGAAGAACCACTTTTCTATGTCCTTGAGAGTGTATATAAAGAGGGTACTTAATGGAACCCATGTAATAATACCTTATTAGTAATGTAATGTGACCAAAGCTATTATCTACCTTTCAGTCCACCCTTAATCAAAGCTATACATAAGACTGTAACACTATATGAATCAATAGAGAAACCTTCGAATAAGGAGTTAATGACTTAATAGGACAAATTCAAAGGGACAGGCTGGGGTCAACAACCTCTTAATCCAGTGGCAAAAATATTATATTGTAGGCATGAGATCTTTAGTTCGACCTCAAGCAATCCTAATCTTTTTTCCCAATTATAAAATATAAAATTGGATAAGAAGTGTTTTATCAAAATATTATTAAAGTCCATTCTCAAATATTACTAACTCGAGTTAGTACAATGTGGAGATACCTTACAAATCAACCAATAAGAAAATAACTTAATTTAAATCTTGAGCATAAAGGATAGATATATATTAATGTCCTTAATGGATCATCTCCTTCTTCTCATCTCATATTCCTTGCAATCTTATTTCTTTATTTATAAATTTTGAGAGATCAAAAAGTAATTTCTATCATTAAATTAATTTATAGTTTTATCATTTAAAAAAAAAATTAAAAACAAATTTGTCATTTAAAGTGAACAAAGCTCACTATCAGCCCCTTAGATTTACCCTGGACTAAAGCTAAACATTAGGTTGCAACATCAAATGAATCAACATAGAAACCTCATAAGATTACCATGTTCGAACAATGAGTTCATGACCAAACAGGGTGAATTTAAGGGGTAGATACTGAGCTTTGCTCACTTTAAATGTAATGATGAATTTATTGGTCAAATATTATAGAGGTTCATGTACTAAGATTCAAATTGCATTTTGTCCCTTTACTCAAAAAATGAGTTAATTTGTTATTAGATATTAGATCAAATAGCTAATTGGACATTTCAGTTTAAAATTTCATCAATTTATACAGTTAAAAATTGGTGTGGCTGACGGAATAACTGAACAATGACACGTGGTTGCCACGTGTGCCTCATACTGATGTATAAGGACCAATTTTTAATAGTAGAATTGGATGAAAAATTTAACAGAATGATCAATTTACTTTTTGATCTAATGTACATGGACTAATTTGCTTATTTTTTGAGTAGAGATGACAAAATACAAGAGCTTCCATGGTACATTTACGTAAAATTATCTTTTAGCCCCTAACTTTTTTCCCACTTTCGCTCCCGTAATCAAGCAATAAGATCCAAACTTAAGCTCATGCCTTGGCCTAAGTCCAGTCATCAATAGATTAACAGTATTAGGTATAATTCTAAAAGAAGTTAATTTACAGAAGAAGATTGACCCAAAAATTCTACCAAAGTTAAAAAAGGCAGAATTACACTGTACAAAGGCAACTACCTCTTACATAGAAGCCAATACTCCAATACTTAAATCACTCGATATATATATCCATAGCCTACAAAAATACTAGTGGGAAATGCTTATAGAATCTATATTTCTACATTTCAAACAAAATTTACCCAAATATTGAAAGGTATAGCAAATACGAATATGAAACAACTGCTACCAACATCATTATTTTACAATCAGTAGCAGACCATTCATCGAAACAATTAGACTGTTTCGACGACGGTGATGATGACTCCGGCACCGAGCTTATCGAACTTGGAACAACAAAGAAGGAAGACCTGGTACCTTTTCGATGGCGACGACACCGCTTCGAAGCTAACATGATATTGATCAAAGCCATGGTTGATGGTCTGTCTGCTACTTTTTGAGAGCCAAACGACTTAGGGGATAATATAATGTATTATTTTGGTACAAAATGGGAATGGATTGATTGTTACTTTTCTATCACAATTTATAAAGATAGGTGTGGAGGTTTGTCAAATGAAGTAGCTTTCTATGCATTTTCTAGGAAAGTTCCCATGCACTTTGATGGGGCAAGTTCTTTGAATAATGATATGTCAGTTTTTTTTATTCATAATAAATTTAGTTCTTAATATTTGTATTTTTTTATCAATTTTGATTCTATTATTTTAATTAAATTTAGTTATTAACTTTTCATGAAAAAGCCAAATCGCTTATTTTTAATGAAAATAATTATTAAAACCTTAATTTTTAACAACTGTGGCATAATAACTTGTGTAGTAATTCATATGTAGTTTATTTTGACATGATATTATTTGTCTTATATTTCACGATAACAAATAATTTAAAATTTTTCAAAAATTCATTAAGTTCATCAAAATTAAAAAAGAAGAAGCATACTTTTGAATTGTCATGTAGTTACCACTTTTAAAATTTTAAAGTTTTAGTTAGTATTTCTCTTAAAATAAATAGCAATTTGAATATTCTTGAAAATTTGATGGTTATATTCACTCTTTTTAAAAGGTCTGGGTAAAATTTAACTAAAAAAAGATTAAATGTTAAGTTGACAAAAGAGATAAACATTAAGGACTAAACTTATCATTGTGTCTTTTTTTAGCATGAATGAAAGAAGCCGTAAGTAATTAATTGTTACATGTGGGAAAGAAAACTTTAGGTTGAAATGATAAAGTTGAATGTTTAATCTAGGTGCCTTTTATTATTTATATTTGTAAAAGAATGAATTTATTTTAGTAATTTTGTAATTGAGTTGACATCCGTTTACGGAATCTACTTAAAAAAATGCATTAAACAATATGTTTAAGATTATGGTTCAGATTTAAAATATTAAATTTTCAATTAGATCATTCCATCAATTTAACGATCAACTTAAACATTGAATGTTAGCTTAAAATTAAAACGAGGCATCTTTAAAACACACAAATCAAACTTTAAATATATTATTACCACCAACTTAACTTGTGATGTTAAAAAATAATTTTAAAAATTTTAATGATTTTTTTTATAAGATGTGAAATCTAAATTTTTAGGGTAGTATAAAATTTGATAAAAGAATTTGAAATGGACTGGTTATTTCAAAACACCACGTCACATGCTACTGTTTTATTCAAAACGCCGCTGCACTTTCCTGGAAATTTCCATGTTGGAAGGAAATTGATGAAATTGATGATGAAGAAAACACGTAGCCACAAACAATTGGTTGTGGACTTATGATTATTTATCTCTAATTTCTTAAAATAATATTATATTTAAATTAACAATAAATAAATGAAGGAAAAGTAGATTATATACGATCCAAAACTTAGTGCCATCATAAGATGATTCATGTTTTACATTTTCTTTAATCATAAAAAAAGTGATTGCCCCATTGCCATTAAAAAATTATTAATGGCAAAATAGTACAAGGTCAATGTATCTTTTATTAGTGGTTTATGTGTTAAGTAAAAAAAGTCTTTAAAGAATACAAAATTAATTAATAAATTTTTTTATTAAATTCTTACTCAATTAAGTACTTATTTTTAAATAAAATGATAAATTAAGTCCTTCTATTAAAGATTTTCGTCATTGATCACACTGACCGTTAAAATAAATCGGTAGACTAATTAGATAGTGACACATGATATTCTGATTTAATCTAATATTTTTCTCAAAAAATATTAAAAATAAAAAAGAATTAAATTTATACAAACTTATTAAGATTATAAAAACTTATAAATATTACAGAATGTAAAAAAATCTAATAAATTATAAAATTTTATGAAATTAATAAAACTTATTTAAAATATTTCAAATTTAAAAAACATATTAGAATTTGAAAATTTTAAAAAAAATATTAAAACTGATATAAACTTATAAAATTATTTAAAAAATCATAAAATTTTGAACATGACCAGTTATCTCGAAATTGGTAAGGGTATTTTTTTAATATTTTTATCAAACAAAAATTCAATTATTCAACTATTAGCATATGTTAAAATGAAATATTCTAACCAATATTTTTTGAATCGAACTGGTGATCGAACTGATCAAGTTATCGATTTATTAGTTCAACTAATCCGTCCAATTCAATTAATAAAGCATTAAAAAATATTGAAATATTAAAAAAAAGGGTCCAACTATCTAGTTCCCAAGTCAACAAATCTATTAGTTTTCTATGGACAAATACCCTTTTTTTTTTTGTCTAATTGGTCCAACTGCCTTATCCGGTTTAGTTCAATTTTTTATTTTATTTATTTATTTATAATTTTTATAAGTTTATATCAATTAATTTTTTTATAATTTTATGATTTCATAGAATTTTAATACGTTTTTATAAAAATTTAAACATGTTTTACTAATTTTACAACTTTTTTTATAATCGATTAGATTTTTATATTTTTATAATATTTTATAACTATTTTTAAGTTTATATCAATTTTTATTTTTTAATATTTAATAAATTTCTGATTTTTTTAATTTTTATGGGAAAAAAATTATATTAAAGCACGTGTCACCATTTGATTGACTTATCAATTCTTTTTAGCGATCAATATGGTCAATGACAAAAAATGTTAATAGAGAAGCTTAGATGATTATTTTAACGAACAACATGAGCTTAATTGAGTACGAATTTATTATAACAACTTAATTTAATTCTTTTACATTTTCTTAAAAGTACAATAGATGGGTGAAATTATAAACCACACGATAGCAAGAAGAGGCTGAGGTGTTTATATTTAAATTTGGTAATTTTTAGTCTTATATTTTCAAAAAAATTAATTTTAATTTTGACCTATTCGTTAAGTTTTATTATATATGTATTTTATGCCAGTTTATTATTTTTACATATTATTCTAAAACATAATTAATTAATAGATTTAATGACTGTCATTTGTGTTGATATTAAAATTTCGACTTTTGAAAAGTATAAAAAGTAAAAATGATCTGATCAAAGAAAATAAACTAAATCTACAAGTTTACAAACAGTACCAGAGGACCACTAATAAAATTTAACTAAACATATTTAATTGCTACGATTGGTTTAAGATTGAAATTTCAAATTTTAAAAAATACAAAGACTAAAATTAACTAAATTAAAGTACAAACCCTAAATCCGCAACTTACACAAAATAGATGGATTAATAGCAATATTTAGCTTTTTCATTTTATGTCTTTATTCCATTTGATAAATAAAATGAATTTAGATCTTTAAAGGCTTAAATATTAATTTGGCTTTCAAATTATATCGTTTTTCTTGTTTAGATACTCATAGTATGTTTTCCTTTTCAAATGAAATATCTAATTGTAAATTCCGTTTTCTTTTGTACAATTTTTAAATAAAATGAAACAAAATCGATAACTTAAATATAACTTTTGACAAAAAAAAACTTGAAGTCTTTGAGTAGAAAATTTAGTATAGTTTGAAAGTTGATTTTATTGTTAAGCCAGAATAAAATGGGTTAATATGTAAATTTACCACTATATTTTAGATAAAAATTAAAAATTGTCATTATATTTTACTTTTATTAATACTTAAAATTGTACTTTTGAATTCAACTTCAACTCTATATTGAATTTTACCACCTCACTTTTCTTTGTTTGAATTTTAAAACTAAAGGATGGTTTATTATTATTATTATTAAATTTTACTGTTTAATTCAATTTTAAATTAACTTGAAGTTAAATTTAACAAAAACAATTAAAATATTTTATTTAAATAAATAAAATAATTAATTAACATGACATTGAATAGTAATAAAAAATTATTATTTATAAAATTTATTTTTTTAAAATTGACATTGAATAGAAATAATTAATTAACACGACATTGATCAATTTTAGTCACTGTACTTTTTGAGTTAGTTAATTTTAACCCCTATACTTTTTAAAATTTAAAATTTTAGTCACGACCCAAACAGAAATAGTTAAATTCAATGATTAGTCTTGTACTATGTGTACAATTGTAGATTTAGTCCATATTCTCCAATTGGATCATTCTCAGTTCTTATACTTTTTAAATTTTAAAATTTCAATTTTGATGCAAATGATAGTCGCCAATTTATTAACTGGATTTAAGTGAGTAATATGTGAAAATAACAAGCTGAGAATGCATTATACATATGATAATATATTTGTCCAATCATATTTCGGAAATAGCAGAATCTAACTTAACAAATTTAATGGTTGTTGTTTGATGAGCACTGAAATTTTTAAAAATTAAAAAGTATAGAGACTAAAAATCACCAAATTAAAGTGCAACGGCTAAATCCACAATTTTTGTAAAGTACAGCGGCTAATATCAGAATTTAACCTAAAATTATCGTACAAGAACAGTCCAAAGTCAGGGATACAATTATCCTATCAACCAAACACAACCGAAAAAATACATCCCCTTTATCTACCCAAAACCCTAGTCAATATTCTTCTTCATTTCAGCTTCAGCGCCGGCGCCTTCCACTACCCCCCCCCCCAAGCGGAACGGCGCTCAAAGAGTATCAGCACCTTCAAAGAAACCACAACTAAGGTAAGCCCTTAGTGCTCTTCTCCTTTTAATAAACTATTATATGCGTATATAACTACGTATAGTAATGTCTGGCTCTGTTTACTTTTTTGTGCATGCAGAGCAATGGCGGACAAGGCTGTTACCATAAGAACTCGGAAGTTCATGACCAACAGGCTCCTTTCAAGGAAACAATTTGTGGGTTATTTTTTATTTTTTTATTTCATTATGACAAGTTCTAGCTTTCATTCGTTTTTTTTTTCTCTTTCTTAGATTGCTTTATATTGTTTATTTACTGAGAAATGTAGGAAGAGATTTGACTAAATGGGGTTTCGGTAAAAACTTGAAAGCTATCTTTCTTTTTTTTTTTTTTTGCCACAGATCATAGATGTTCTTCATCCTGGAAGACCAAATGTTTCAAAGGTATTTTAATAAGTTATTTCTGTTTTTAAGGTTCGAAGTTTATTTGTGTTTAACTAGCTTAAGTATGAACTGGAACGTAGGCTGAGTTGAAGGAGAAATTGGCTAGGATGTATGAAGTAAAAGACCCAAATTCCATTTTTGTGTTCAAGTTCCGTACTCACTTTGGAGGAGGGAAGTCAACTGGTTTTGGGCTTATTTATGACTCAGTTGAGAATGCAAAGAAGTATGAGCCTAAGTACCGCTTGATCAGGGTAAAATCACTGCCTTTTTTTCAAAGTTTAAGCATTATCTGTTAGATTAGTGACCATTTATTATTCATTTGAAGTTTTTTATACTTACCGTGGCATTTGATTCGTCTAGTTGAACAATTACTTGGTATTATTTAGGTCTTCAAAAGTTCATGTATCGCATTTAATTGGAAACACTGCATTTGTTTTAGAACTTTTACGATTTGGTACCCTTAGTTTTAGATTATTCTTTCCAATTCAAAAGATTCAGATTCTTAATAGTTTGATGGATGTCATGAACTTACTCCATAAGTGTGATTCATTCTTTCATATATATCTTAGAATATGAGTAATGTATGTTGGGAAGCAATAATTTGCTTATCATGAATAAATTTGCAAGAGATAAGGTGCCAAGAATTCATGATAGATGGCATGGCATCATCATGCTATTGGATTTTGGTTATTTCGGCTTATTGCTTGAGATTAGTTGTTATCTCATGGATTGATAGTTATACTTTCAGTCAAGTTCGTAGTGTAGAAATAAGATAAGAGAAGTCATAAAACAAGCTGAATTTCCTATATCGTTGGGGCCTTTACCTTTGTATAAAGAATGCTCCTTTGTTTCAGACGGGGATGCAATGCATGCAACCTTTCTCTCTTTACCTCCTTTCCCTTCTTGCTTACACAAGTTGAGTGCATGTGCTAATGCACATACACAGTCTGTGCATTGATTCTGAAGTTCTTTTCTTCCAATGATAGAACGGACTTGATACCAAGGTTGAAAAGTCTAGAAAGCAGATGAAGGAAAGGAAAAACAGGGCTAAGAAAGTCAGAGGTGTTAAGAAGGTAATTGGGGTGTTTGTTTTTTCAACTGTTCTTTCTTGAATTTATTTTGTCCATTATTTGTGACTTTGCCCACATTGCAGACCAAGGCTGGAGAGGCTGCCAAGAAGAAGTGAGATCCCCATAGATATGAACCAAGTTTCACGCAGCAATACAATCAAGTCCCTACTTATTTACCTCCATTTATATTGTTTGCCATTGAACTTCAAATGTGTAATGCTGAGTTCATTCTTCTTTTGAATATCCATTTGGATTTTTGTATTATGGACCTAGTTTACCTGTTCCTATGGAGATTTTAACTTGAAATGAATTTTTGGGGTTGGAAATCGAAATCTGAATCAGTACCATGTTATGTTACCTAATGCTTTGAAATTTGCTTTTACCAATTATTGGTCCTTTCTTTTTCTTTGAAAGAAATATTAAAAATTAAGGTGATGATAGAATTATGTGCATGGTTTTTTTCTTTTTTTCTTTTTTTTATCTTTTGCAAAAGAATTGTTTTTAATTGATAACCAAATGTAATTAAGTAATATTTTTAAAAATTGTATTGGACACTTTAGTTAATTTTTCTTGAAAATGTTTCATTAATGTTGGTGTTATAGTGCATTAACACAATCTCAATTCTTACACAAATAATTGTTCCAACATAAAGATTTAGTATAAATTTAAATATTAAATTAAAAAAATTAAAAAAATTAATAAAAATATTTTTTCAAAATAAGTAAAAATTATTTTTTCTTCCGATGAAAATAAATCATATGAATGATTAAAAATTAAAAAGTAAAATTAATTTATCCCTTAAAATGGGGCTTTCTATTTGGTTTTTATCCTCATAAGATAATTTTAGAGGTATAATGTTGTTAATTTGACTCTTATTCTTTTATTTTTTTTGAGTTAAATTTGACATTCAACTTTAAAAAAAAGTTAAATTTAACCATAAACTTTTAAACACAACAACTTATAGGACACTCCACTTGTGCTCCATGCTAATTTTTTTAATGAATTTTTTATTTTTATTTTTAGTTTTGATTTTTATAAAATTTGAATTATTTTTTTATGTGACATATAATACAAATGATATTATGTTAGTATGCACATGAACTGTTATGCACATTGTCATGCCAACAACATTAAAAATTAATGCTTTAGTCGTAATTTCTATTAAAAAAATCGATTTAACTATTTTTTGAAAGGTTAATGGCCAAATTTAACTCAAAAAGAATAATTGTCAAATTAATAAAAAATACAAATATTGAAACCTAAAATAATAAAGAGTTGGTGAGTTTGAATGTAGAATTACATGTAAAAGAATAATAAATGTTATAATAGTGTATCAGGCAGCTTATAAACTACGAAGGAGGGAACAATCCCAAGTTTTGCTGTAGCAGCCAACCACCCATCACCCTTGGCGGTGTCATAAGGAGTAAAGCTTCTAGTCTCCATATTATATACACCCACATTTTTGGTACTCTTCAACGCATACGAACTATTTAGAGCCATTGATGCATATAAAAAGGCCTCATAATCATCTATTATGTATATACAATTTGGTTGACATCCACAAAAATCGGATGCCACCACAGATAATGAGCTGTTGTCACCCACAAACAAAGCACAGTCTTCTATGCTTTTCATCTCCCTCCATTCCCATTCTTCTGAATCTAACTTCAAATTCCAAACTCCGACTCCTTTTGTGTAATTATATCCCCCATGCCAATGCCACCTCTTTATTATTTCAACCAGCAATAATTCCCCTGTAGGTGACTCCACAAGATATTTTGTTTCGAAATTTTCTAGCTCTACCCTATGATTTATGGGCAAATATTTGAAAAACGATCTATCAACCTCATTAAAATAAATAATTTCACCCTTATGATCAACTGCGCAAAAGTGATCTTGGTAGTATATAAGATCATGAAGTACACCCCAATTATGGTTAACATAAGTCCATTTTTTGTCTTTGCTTGGTTTAATATATGCTACGTGATGATCAACACCAAATATGGCCATGGCCATGTAATCGTCAGGGCTTGATGTCGGATTACCAGAAAGTACAACCTTGCGAATGTGATCAAGATTACTACATGGTGGATCCAATGGTGGAAGAGTAATGTAAGAATTTGGATCACAACCAATTTGTTTCCCGGGGACCAAACACAATGGGTTGAGTAAACGAACAACTAAATCGTCATCCATGGTGACCAACCATCCGTTGGAAGAGCCGACAAATCGGTCAACAGATGGTACTTGAAATGGCAAGGGAAGAAGCTTGTTGTCTTTGATGCTATATAGGTTCCAAACATCTTGGGCATTGAGTGGGACAATGAGCATGGGGTGCTTTAGGGACAACAAGTAGTTGATGTTCTCCGTCGCAACATCGTGCCACGCCGTGCATGTTGCGCCGAATCGGAAATAGTCTGACACCGAAGCCAACCTTTGTAATATTAAATCAACAAGCTCATTTGGTAGTTCTGCCCAATCTATAAGTAACAAAACCAAACATTATTCAAGTTACAAAGTCGGTTCTTTAAAATAATTAATAATTTAAGAATAAAATAACTCACCTGAATTCATGCTTATTTACTTTAATGAAAACTACGATAATATATACTTTCCACTGTAGAGAGAATTCGATTTTGTGAGATAGCAGCTCAAGTTCTTAATTATGTGGCAATGCATATGCATATATATAAGTTGGAAAGAAGCGTAATTAGATCCAAACTTCAAATCTCTGTTCAATTAGGATTTGTTGAAACTCAATTCGAATTTATAAACAACAGTAATTAGACCCAAACTCCATTACATTATTAAATTAAGATTCACTCAAACCTAATTTGAATTTATAAAATATTATTTGAAATCCAACAAAAATCCTTATAGAAATCTGATTTAATTAAAACAAAACCAATTAGGACTGATCTTACATATATAATAAAATTAAATATAATAATATAATATAATATAATTGTTTAAATTTAATTTTTAAAAATAATATAGACAAGTTTAAAACAGGTTTGAATTAGAATTTGTGTAAAATTTTAGAATTGAGCTAATATTTAGTTAAATAATTATAATTATTTATTTTAATAAGGGTTGATATTATCCTAAACTATAACCAACAGGTCTATGTAATCTTGAAAAGAAAATCAACCTCACAAATCAAGTGTCGGTAATAATAAAATTAACAATTAATTTAATATTTTTGAGTTACAATCACAGTGGTAATTATAATAATTATAAATTATTGAAAATTTAAATATAATATTTATAATAAAAACTCGAAAAAATTAATGTTTTAAACATAGAGAAACTGCAGTAATCATTTCTTGTTTAACTTAAATCCACAGCAAGATCTCCCACCTGCTATTTCCGCGAGCTTATCCTCACGTTTGGAAGTCACACCCCTCGCTAATCATTCTATTCATGATAGATGGCATGGCATCAACATGCTATTGTATTTTGGTTATTTTGGCGTATTGCTTAAGACTAGCTATTATCTCAGGGTTGATAGTTGTACTTTCAGTCGAGTTCGTAGTGTAGAAATAAGTTAAGAGAAGCCATTAAAACAAGCTGAATTTCTTATATCATGGGGATCTTTACCTTTGTCTAAAGAATGTTTCGTAGCGTCAGACAGGAATGCAATGCATGCAACCTTTCTCTCTTTACCTCCTTTCCCTTCTTGCTTACACAAGTTGAGTGCATGTGCTAATGCACATACGCAGTTTGTGCATTGATTCTGAAGTTCTTTTCTCCCAATGATAGAACGGACTTGATACCAAGGTTGAAAAGTCTAGAAAGCAGATGAAGGAAAGGAAAAACAGGACTAAGAAAGTCAGAGGTGTTAAGAAGGTAATTGGGGTGCTTGTTTTTTCGACTGTTCTTTCTTGAATTTATTTTGTTTATTATTTATGACTTTGCCCACATTGCAGACCAAGGCTGGAGAGGCTGCCAAGAAGAAGTGAGATCCCCATAGATATGAACCAAGTTTCATGCAGCAATATAATCAAGCCCTACTTATTTACCTCCATTTATATTATTTGCCATTGAACTTCAAATGTGTAATGCTGAGTTCATTCTTCTTTTGAATATCCATTTGGATTTTTATATTATGGACCTACTTTACCTGTTCCTATGAAGATTTTAACTTGAAATGAATTTTTTGGGCTTGGAAATTGATATCTGAGTCAGTACCATGTTATGTCACCTAAGAAATTTGCATTTACCATTTATTGGTCCTTTCTTTTTCTTTGAAAGAAATATTAAAAATTAAGGTGATGTTAGAATTATGTGTTTGGTTTTTTTTTTTTTTTTATCTTTTGTAAAAGAATTGTTTTTAATTGATAACTAAATGTAATTAAGTAATTTTTTTTTAAAAATGTATTGGACACTTTATTAAAGATATTTTTTCTTGAAAATGTTCATTAATGTTGGTGTTATAGTGCATTAACACAATCTCAATTCTTACATAAATAATTGTTCTAACATAAAAGATTTAGTATAAATTTAAATTTGAAATTTAAAAAAATAAAAAAAATTTCTTTTTCAAAATAAGTAAAAAATATTTTTTCTTTGGATGAAAATAAATCGTATGAATAATTAAAATTAAAGAGTAAAATTAATTTATCCCTTACAATGGGCTTTTTATTTGGTTTTTTATGTTCGGAGGATAATTTTGAAATATTAATTTGGGCATAATGTTAAATTTAACCTTTAATGTTTACGTTTTTTTTTTTCAATTTGACTTTTACTCAAGTTAAATTTGGCATTCAACTTAAAAAAAAAGAAGTTAAATCTAACCATCAAATTTTTTAAAAAGAAAAAATAATATTTTTAATGAGAATATTAACTAAAATGTTAAAGTTTTAAACACAATAGCTTACATGACAATCCACTTGTACTCCATGTTAATTTTTTATGAATTTTTTATTTTTATTTTTGATTAATTTTGATTTTGATTTTTATAAATTTTGAATTATTTTTTGATGTGACATATAAGACAAATGATATTATATTAGTATGATACGCACGTTGTCATGCCAACAACACTAAAAATTAACGCTTTAGTCGTTATTTTCGTTATAAATGTCATGCCAACAACACTAAAAATTAACGCTTTAGTCGTTATTTTCGTTAGAAAAAACAATTTAACTATTTTTTGAAAGATTAAGGGCTAAATTTAGCTTAAGAAAGAATGTAATGGCCTAAATTCAAGGTTATCGGAACAGTGGTTTCGTAACCACAAATCCGATCTAAAGAGAAATTTATTTCAATATTTTTGCATGAATATTTATATGATAGAAAAATCGTATGAAAATATTGATAGAAAAATTTTATCGATTTAGTGGTTAGTTAGAAAAAGAAATTATTGAAGAAATTAGGTAAAAATAAGTTATCGAGACATCTATCTTGTAAAACCGAGTCAAAAATAATTTTATAAATATTTATGAAATGTTAGTAATGTGGTATTAAAATTTCGTTAGGAAATTTTAATGTTTGGATAGTTAATTAAATGAAAAGAACTAAATTGTAAAAGGTGTAAAAGTGGGTGGGATGATTAAATAGCTTAAGTGTCTAATGAAAGAGGAGTTAAAAGGAAAATAGACCCAAAATTTATTTGGGCTGGACGACAAGGGCATGAAAACAGCAGAAAAATTGATGAATTAAGGGCAAAATTGGAATATTACAAAATTAACTAAATAAAGCTAGGACTAAATAGGAAATATCTAGATTTCTCTTCATTTCTTTTCAATTCCAGCAGCTAAAAACGCCATAGGAGGGTTCTCTAAGCTGGTATTCCATAATTTTTTCACCAAGTGAGTTAACCCTTGCCTTTTTCTTGTAATTTTTGTGTTTCTAAGACTTTTACAACTAGGTCCTACTATTAAATTCATTAGTTTTTGATTTCATGGATGAAATTGAAAGTCACTATGTTTGAGTTATGTAATTTTATGATGAAATAGAATGAAATTAAAGCTTTAAATTGTTTATGAGATGATTTTATTAGGTAATTTCAATGGAAATTGATTTTGAGGACTTAATTGTGAAAATTTTTGGAATTAAAGTATATTTCTGAAATTCTGATTCTTAAAAGTTGTAAACTAGTTTAAGGTGATATAATAAAGTGTTAATTGGGAAAAATAAGCTCAATTGAGAGGCTAATTGAGTAGGGACGAAATTATCATTTATTAAAAGTTTAGGGGAAAAATAGTAATAAACAGCTTGCACTAAAACAGTTTGGACAGCAGCAGTAGACTAACTTTGAAAAATCACCATAAATTGTACAAATCGAATTAGAAGATGAAAAAATATGGAATTAAAGCTTATTGAGTCTAGTTTCTCATAGAAGAAATAGTGCAAGCAATGGATTTTTAAATTTTGAGATATAATAAATTTTGTGAGACAAGGTCAGAATGAATTCGGGTTCCCCTGTTCTGACTTTGAAAAATCATAAAAAAATGAATAAAAATAATTATGGGTTTAAATTTACATGTATAGAATCCTGAATGAGTCTAGTTTTAATACAAGAAAACTAGAACATCATTTGAATTCTGTACTAGGAGATAATTAATTTTTAGTGAAGAGTCAGAACTGTTAGACAGCAGAACAGGGGTGACTTTAAAGAATAAACTGTACTTATTGGCTAAACCAAAAAATTATGAAAATTTTATGGTAAGAATATATATGAGTCTAGTTTCAGGGAAAATTAACAGATCTTAATTTGGAGTTCTGTAGCTCAAGTTATAAATAATTTAGTGACTATGACTCAAGTAGACAGCTTTGAATGAACTATAAATAATAGTTGAATTATAGAGAATGTTGCATATGAACATGAAATGTATTAAATTGATAATTAAATTTATTTATTTAGATCCGGAAGATTCAAATACGAAGCTAGATCGAGGAAAGAAAAAAGTTCGGGATTAGTAGATTTTTATTGTTTACAAACAAGTATCAAGGTAAGTTCATGTAACTTGAATTATATTCTTAAATACTTGAAATGTATGTTATTGATGTGAATATGATTTGAATGTTCATTGTATGAAAATTGATGAAAAATTGACATATTTGATAAAAAGGGGAAGAAATCCCGGTTGAATGAAAGGAAATTTCGATGGATCTCTGAAAAGGAATTGACGGTAAAAAGGATCTAGCCCGGACGGGTGATCCTATTCTGATATAGCCCTCCCGAAGAATATGTGGAAAATAGATTTAGCCCGGACGGGTAATCCGAATTAGGGTCTGAATTTAGCCTGGACTGGTAATTCAGATCCAAGCTCATTAGAGTAATTGTCATTGCAGGGGATTTAGCCTGGACTGGTAATCCTGACAATACTCTATGAGTTTATACTGCAGGGGATTTAGCCTGGACTGGTAATCCCGCTGCAAGGTTGAGGTTCGCGGGAGTGTGCTCTCTGAAATGAAAATGTGCACACATGAAATGAATGGACGGACCCGAAAATATACACTAAAAGTGTACCTCTGAAAAATCCATCGAAATTCCGAGTAATTCAACGGGATAAATATGGAAAAATAACAAGGGAATGGAAATCATAGTAATGATGAGCTCATCAATCATGATATATATTATTGATACATAGAAATTATTGTACTAACTTGAATGTTGAGTTTGTGCATGTTAGGGTAATAATGCATTGAATGGATATATGTAATGTTTATTGTATTGTACTGAAAATATTTGTAATGGCCTAAATTCAAGGTTATTGGAACAATGGTTTCGTAACTACAAATCCGATCTAAAGAGAAATTTATTTCAATATTTTTGCATGAATATTTATATGATAGAAAAATCGTATGAAAATATTGATAGAAAAATTTTATCGATTTAGTGGTTAGTTAGAAAAAGAAATTATTGAAGAAATTAGGTAAAAATAAGTTATCGAGACATCTATCTTGTAAAACCGAGTCAAAAATAATTTTATAAATATTTATGAAATGTTAGTAATGTGGTAGTAAAATTTCGTTAGGAAATTTTAATGTTTGGGTAGTCAATTAAATGAAAAGGACTAAATTGTAATAGGTGTAAAAGTTGCTAGAGTGATTAAATAGCTTAAGAGTCTAATGAGAAAGGATTTAAAAGGAATTAGACCCAAAAGTTATTTGGGCTGGACGGTAAGGGTATGAAATCAGCAGAAAAATTGATAAATTAAGGGTAAATTTGGAATATTGCAAAATTAACTAAATAAAACTAGGACTAAATAGGAAATATCTAGATTTCTCTTCATTTCTCTTCAATTCCAGCAGCTAAAAACGCCATAGGAGGGTTCTATAAGCTGGTATTTCATAATTTTTGCACCAAGTGAGTTAATCCTTGCCTTTTTCTTTTAATTTTTGTGTTTCTAAGACTTTTACAACTAGGTCCTACTATTAAATTCATTAGTTTTTGATTTCATAAATGAAATTGAAAATCACCATGGTTGAGTGTTGTAAGTTTATGATGAAATAGAATGAAATTAAATCTTTAATTTGTTTATGAGATGATTTTATTAGGCAATTTCAATAGAAATTGATTTTTAGGACCTAATTGTGAAAATGTTTGGAATTAAAGTCTATTGCTGAAATTCTGATTCCTAAAGGTTGTAAACTAGTTTAAGGTGATAGAATAAAATGTTAATTGAGAAAAATCAGCTCAATTGAGAGGCTAATTGAGTAGGGACGAAATTATCATTTATTAAAAGCTTAGGGGAAAAATGGTAATAAACAGCTTGCACTAAAACAGTTTGGACAGCGGCAGTAGACTAACTTTGAAAAATCACTAAAAATTGTAGGAATCGAATTAGAAGATGAAAAAAATATGTAATTAAAGCTTATTGAGTCTAGTTTCTCATAGAAGAAATATTGTAAGCAATGGATTTGTAAATTTTGAGATATAATGAATTTTATGAGACAAGGTCAGAATGAATTCGGGTTCCCCTGTTCTGACTTTTAAAAATCATAAAAAAATGAATAAAAATAATTAGGGGTTTAAATTTATATTTCTAGAATCCTGAGTGAGTCTAGTTTTAATAGAAAAAAACTAGAATATCATTTGAATTCTGTACAAGGAGATAATTAATTTTTAGTGAAGAAGAGTCAGAACTGTCAGACAGCAAAACAGGGGTGATTTTAAAGAATAAACTGTACTGATTGGCTAGACCAAAAATTCTGAAAATTTTATGATAAGAAGATATATGAGTCTAGTTTCAGGGAAAATTAACGGATCTTAATTTGGAGTTCCGTAGCTCAAGTTATAAATAATTTAGTGACTATGACTCAAGTAGACAGCTTTGAATGAACTATAAATAATAGTTGATTTATAGAGAATGTTGCATATGAACATGAAATGTATTAAATTGATAATTAAATTTATTTATTTAGATCCGGAAGATTCAAATACGAAGCTAGATCGAGGAAAGGAAAAAGTTCGGGATTAGTAGATTTTTATTGTTTACAAACAAGTATCAAGGTAAGTTCATGTAACTTGAATTATATTCTTAAATACTTGAAATGTATGTTATTGATGTGAATATGATTTGAATGTTCATTATATGAAAATTGATGAAACATTGATATATTTGATATAAAGGGAAGAAATCCCGGTTGAATAAAAGGAAAATTCGATGGATCTCTGAAAAGGAATTGACGGTAAAAGGATCTAGCCCTGACGGGTGATCCTATCCCGATATAGCCCTCCCAAGAATATGTGGAAAATGGATTTAGCTAGGACGGGTAATCCGAATTAGGGTCCGAATTTAGCCTCGGACTGGTAATTGTGATCCAAGCTCATTAGAGTAATTGTCGTTGCGTGATTTAGCTCGACTGGTAATCCCGACAATACTCTATGAGTTTATATTGCGTGATTTAGCTCGACTGTAATCCCGCCGCAAGGTTGAGGTTCACGGGAGTGTGCTCTCTGAAATGAAAATGTGCGCACATGAAATGAATTGACGGACCCGGATTTGTACACTAAAAGTGTACCTCTGAAAAATCTATCGAAATTCCGAGTAATTCAACGGGATAAATATGGAAAAATAACAAGGGAATAGAAATCATATTATTGATGAGCTCATCAATCATGATATATATTATTGATATATAGAAATTATTGTACTAACTTGAATGTTGAGTTTGTGCATGTTAGGGTAATAATGCATTGAATGGATATATGTAATGTTTATTGTATTGTACTGAAAATATTAGGTAAGTGTAATTCTTGTTACATGAGCTTACTAAGCACAAAGTGCTTACCCTGTTTCCTTTTCTCCTGTTTTGTAGTGTTAAGAGCTCGGAGGTCAGATTTGGTCGGAGACACATCACACTATCAACCTCGGGATTTCGGTATATAAAGGAACTTTATTTTGGGAACCAATGGCATGTATAAGCTAACAAAGTAAATGTTAACGTGAAATGAATGTAAAGTTAGCCATTAGTATGGTTAACAAACCTGGTTATAGATATATGATGACGTTATCTTATATAAATGCACGAATCTAGCATGAAAATATGTTAAATTGATTTGATTGATGTGGATTGGTCTCGATTTAATATTACAGGGAAGTTTAGATATTTATAAAAGGGCTATATTGAATAAAAAAAAAATTTAATTCGTAAACTCCGGTAATGCCTCGCACCCTATTCCGGCAATGAATACGGGTAGGGTATTACAATATTAGGTAAGTGTAATTCTTGTTACATGAGCTTACTAAGCACAAAGTGCTTACCCTGTTTCCTTTTCCCCTGTTTTGTAGTGTTAAGAGCTCGGAGGTCGGATTTGGTCGGAGACACATCACATTATCAATCTCAGGATTTCGGTATATAAAGAAACTTTAGTTTGGAAATCAATGGCATGTATAAGCTAACAAAGTAAATGTTAACGTGAAATGAATATAAAGTTAGCCATTAGTATGGTTAACAAACCTGATTTTAGATATGTGATGACGTTATCTTATAAATATGCATGAATTTATCTTGAAAATATGTTGAATTGATTTGGTTGATGTGGATTGGTTTCGATTTAATATTACAGGGAAGGTTAGATATATGTATAAAGGATTATATTGAATTTTTCAAAAAAAAAAATATTTGTAAACTCCGGTAATGCCTCGTACCCTATTCCGGCAATGAGTACGGGTAGGGGGTATTACAAAGAATAATTATCAAATTAATAAAAAAAAATATAACTATTGGAACCTAAAATAATAAAGAGTTGGTGAGTTTGAATGTAGCATTACATGTAAAAGAATAATAGATACTATAATAGTGTATCAGGCAGGCTTATAAACTACGAAGGAAGGAACAATCCCAAGTTTTGCTGTATCAGGCAACAACACATTATCCTTGGTGGTGTCATAAGGAGTAAAGCTTCTAGTCTCCATATTATATACACCCACATTTTTGGTACTCTTCAACGCATACGAACCATTTGGGGCCATTGATGCATATAAAAAGGCCTCGTAGTCATCTATTAAGTATATGCAATTTGGTTGACATCCACAAAAATTAGATGTCACCACAGATAATGAGCTGTTGTCACCCACAAACAAAGCACAGTTTTTTATGCTTTTCATCTTCCTCCATTCCCATCCTTTTGAATCTAACTTCAGATTCCAAACTCTGACTCCTTTTATGTAATTATATCCCCATGCCAATGCCACCTCTTTATTATTTCAACCAGCAATAGTTCCCTTGTAGATGACTCCACAAGATATTTTGTTTCGAAATTTTCTAGCTCTACCCTATGATTTATAGGCAAATATTTAAAAAATGACCCATCAACCTCATTAAAATAAATAACTTCACCCTTATGATCAACTGCACAAAAGTGATCTCGGTAGTATATAAGATCATGAAGCACACCCCAATTATGGTTAACATAAGTCCATTTTTTGTCTTTGCTTGGTTTAATATATGCTACGTGATGATCGGCACCAAATATGGCCATGACCATATAATTGTCGGGGCTTGATGTCGGATTAGCAGAAAATACAACCTTGCGAATGTGATCAAAATTAGTGTATGATGGATCCAATGGTGGAAGAGTAACGTAAGTATTTGGATCACAACCAATTTGTTTCCCGGGGACCAAACACAGTGGGTTGAGTAAACGAACAACTAAATCGTCATCCATGGTGACCAACCATCCGTTGGAAGAGCCGACAAATCGGTCGACAGATGGTACTTAAAATGGCAAGGGAAGAAGCTTGTTGTCTTTGATGCTATATAGGTTCCAAACATCTTGGGCATTGAGAGGGACAATGAGCATGGGATGCTTTAGGGACAACAAGTAGATGATGTTCTCTGTCGCAACATCATGCCACGCCGTGCATGTTGCACCGAATCGGAAATAGTCCGACACTGAAGCCAACCTTTGTAATTTCAAATCAACAAGCTCATTAGGTAGTCTTGCCCAATCTGTAAGTAACAAAACCAAACATTATTCAAGTTACAAAGTCGCTTCTTTAAAATAATTAATAGTTTAAGAATACAATAACTCACCTGAATTCATGCTTATCTACTTTAATAAAAACTACCATAGTATATGCTTTCCGCCGTAGAAAGAATTCAGTTTTGTGAGATAGCAGCTCAAGTTCTTAATTATGTGTTAATATATATATATATATATATATATATAAAAAGTTGGAAAGAAAGATCCAAACTTCAAATCTTTGATCAATCAAGATTCATTGAAACCCAATTCAAATTTATAAACAAGAGTAATTAGACCCAAATTCCATTACATTATTGAATTAGGATTCACTGAAACCTAATTTAAATTTATAAAATATTATCTGAAATCCAACGAAAATCCTTACACAAATCTGATTTCATTAGAACAAAATCGATTAGGACTGATATTACATATATAATAAAATTAGATATAATAATATAATATTATATAATTGTTTAAATTTAATTTTTTAATAAAAGTCTAAAATATTAAAATAAAAATAATATATATTTTAAAAATAATATAGACAAATTTAAAACATGTTTGAATTAGTCATTTATAATTATAAAATAATTTATGTAAATATTTATTTAAATGATTATAATTATTTATTTTAATAAGGGCTGATATTATCCTAAACTATAACCAACAGGTCTATGTAATCTTGAAAAAAAAATCAACCTCACAAATCAAGTGTCGGTAATAAGAAAATTAACAATTAATTTAATATTTTTGAGTTACAATCTCAATGGTAATTATAATATATATAAATTGTTGAAAATTTAAATATAATCTTTATAATAAAACTCGAAAAAATTAAAGTTTTAAACATAGAGAAAGTGCAGTAATCATTTTTTGTTTTAACTTAAATCCACAGCAAGATTTCCCACCCGCTATTTCCACGCGCTTATCCTCACGTTCGGAAGTCGCACCCCTCGCTAATCATTCTATTTAATTTTCAAGAATTAAAAAAGTAAAAAAGCCGGTTAGAAAAAAAAGCGAGTCAAACGGTAAAAACAACCACCAAGGAACCAGGGCTAATGAGAGATTGCCACGTAAACAAGCTACAGTGAAAATCGTGGGCCAGGCCTGACGTGCAAGATCCAAACGGTGTCGTTTCATTCTGCTCCCCGGCTTTGTAACAGCAAGATTTGGAGGGAAAAACGATAACGACAGATTAATTAATCAATCAACCAAAAGGAAATGCGTAAGAAATAAATAAATAAATACTAATATTAATTAATTAATTAATTTCACAAATCAAAATTGCTTTGCTTTGTTTTTTTTTTTTTTTTTTTTTTCAATTTTATATATACAACGCCGAAATTTCTATTTCTCTCCTCTCTCTTCCTCTTCGTTTCTCTCTCTTTTTCTCCTGTCGCTTTTTTGCCGGAAAATTGCATCAGCGATCGCCGGTGAATTACCGTCATTAAAGAAAGCTTTTTTATCTACAGCAAGGTATCATTTTCGTTCCAAGCTATTATCTCGTTTAAAAAATCTGAAATTTGTTTTTTTTTTTTAAATTCATTTTGGTTTTCTGTTTCTTTGTTCTGGGAATTCTTTATAGATCTGGCGGATGGGAGGGATTTAGTTTTGTTATGTTGTTTTTACGGATATTGTTTTGAATTTGTGATGAATTTGTGGGAAAGGATAGGAATTTAGGGTTCTGTTTTTATTTTGATGGAAGAACGGATGAGATCTGGTGAGCATTCTGGGATTATGGTAAAGAATAGGAGCCAATCAGGATGTTTGATTGTAAGGAAGAAAGGTGATGGTTTGGGTGGGGGCGGTTCTGTGGGGACCCGAAAGGTTTATGAATCTAAAAAAGAGAAGAAGAGGCCTAGGATGATTATGAGTGATTCAGGTTCTAGTGATGAACTAGTGATGCCACCTCGAAGGAGGGCTGGGTCGAAATCTCCTCAATTTTGGAATGGTTTAGCTGTTTATGAAGAAAGTGAAATTGGTAGGAAGAGGAATAGAGAGGAGAAAATAAGGCTTAGTGAGGATGGTTTTATTGGGACGAATGGGGAGGATTTGAGTGAGAGTGAGAGTAAGAGGAATAGATTAGATGTGTTTGACTTTGATGAGTATGACAGACTTGAAGAGGAGATGATTATGAGGAGGAACCGATTTAATTATGGTGTAGAAGAGATTGGAGATAGGAGATTGTTTGGTCCAATGCCTGCAGTTGCTCGGAGGAGTATTGAGAGAGAATGTGAGAGTGGTCCGAGCAATAATGCCTTTCTTGAGAAGAAGAAAAAGAAGAAGAAGAAAAATGATTTGTACTTTGATAAGAGTGATGGGATGAGCTGGGGTGATCATGATGATATTAGGAACAAGTTTAGGAAGGATAGGGATGGTGGTCGGCTGCATTACCCCTTGTTGAGGGAGAGGTATATGGCTGATTCAGATGAAGCTATCAGGGTTCAAGGAAAAAATGGTGTTTTGAAGGTAATTGTGAACAAGAAAAAGAAGGTGGGTGAACCTCTGAAGAATTTTGATCGCGTGGAAGCTGAGGAAGCCCGCAGTGGTTCAAGGATTGATGATACAGTTAGGATGAACTTGCATGTTCATCCGCCCTTGTACTCTGATACGAAAGTTCTTGAGGAACCTGTTTCACTTGCTAGGAAAGAGAAAAAGAAAATGAATTTACTAAAGACACCGGCAACTGGGAAGAATAAGGTTTCTGAATGGGATTCAGATGATAGCAATACATCTCTGCAGCTAGGATCAAAGAATATGGAAGCTTCTAACTTAAAAAAGAGGGTAAGTAGCAAAGAGGAAAAAACACAAATAGAGTTGCTTCTGCCTACCAGAAACAAAGAAGGAAAAATTAGGCGAGGATGTGGCACAGAGAAACAGAAATTACGTGAACGAATAAGGGGGATGCTCCAGGAAGCAGGCTGGACAATAGATTATAGACCAAGGAGAAACAGGGACTACTTGGATGCGGTGTACATCAATCCTGCTGGAACTGCCTACTGGTCCATCATCAAGGCATATGATGCACTTCTAAAGCAGCTAGATGAGGAAGACGAGGGCAAACCTGGTGGAGATGGTTCTGCATTTACCCCATTATCAGATGAAGTACTCAACCAATTAACCAGGAAAACACGAAAGAAGATGGAAAGGGAAATGAAAAAGAAGCAAAGATATGACAGTGAGAGTGAGAATGCACAAGAAGCTGTTGCTCGAAAATCTTCAAGTACCAGGCATGAAGATGAGAGTATGGATAGCGCGATTCATGAAGAGAAACTAAGTTCCTTCTTTAAACCTGGTAAGTCATCCAAAAATGGTGCCTTAAGTGCAAACACAAAAGGTCAAAGTTCTCTTCATGTGCCTCATAGCTATGAAAACCCATCCTCTACATCCAATTCTCATCTTATTCGTGGAAGAAAAAGCAGAAAACTTGGCAGATGCACATTGTTGGTACGTGGTTCCAATGCAGGTCTGAGTTCAGAGGGGGATGACTTTGTTCCATATTCTGGGAAAAGAACACTGCTTTCCTCACTAATTGATTCTGGAGAGGTGGAGTTGAGCCAAAAGGTGCAGTATATGAACCGTAGGAGAACAAAAGTTTTGCTAGAGGGATGGATTGCTAGGGATGGTATCCATTGTGGTTGTTGTAGTAAAATCCTCACACTTTCAAAATTTGAGATTCATGCTGGAAGCAAATTGCGCCAGCCATTTCAGAATATATACTTGGACTCTGGTGTTTCTCTCCTTCAGTGCCAAGTAGATGCCTGGAACAGACAAGAGGAGTCTGAGCAGATTGGTTTCCATTCTGTTGACGTTGATGGTGATGACCCCAATGATGATACTTGTGGCATTTGTGGAGATGGTGGGGATCTAATCTGTTGCGACAGTTGCCCCTCAACATTTCATCAGAGCTGCTTAAATATAGAGGTATTTCTGCATTGTTTGTGCATCTGCTATACAATGTTTTAATTTACAAATGGCGGTTGTTCCTTTGTTTTTACTTTTTCCTACAAGTTTTACTTGTAAACTTCTAGGTCAATGCGTGCTTTGGAGTTGAAGAGATTTTTGTGAGTGTTGAATATAGGGGATACATGAGGCCAGGGGCAACAGAACTCCAGTTCAAGGATCTTGGGCACTTAAGTTTAAGTGGACAATTTATTCATTTTCTCCATCCCTCCCCCCTCCCTGGCCCATGTCCAACCCTCTTCTTGCTCCCTTTTGAGAAACAGCGGCTATGTTACTTGAATAGAGTCAGTAACTCAAGTTAGATCTAGTATCCTGGTGTTAATACAGTTTCTTCCTTTAAACATAATTGTTACATTCATTTTTAAGGTTTTAGTTACTGAGCCTATGGTTAGGGTCCTAAATATTTTTAGTGTCAAACAAAATTTAAGGATATTCTTAAACTTCCTTTGATTGACATTGGACATGTAATTTTAGGCGGACACATGAAGGCTTGTCTTTTTTCCCCTTTTTTTTTTTTTTTTAACTTTAGAAGCGCACCTTTTCTTGAATTTTTTTTTTCTGGCTGACTGTTATTAAGACGTTCCTGAGTTGATATCAGCAATGTTTTGGTTCTTATGCTAGAAATGCTTGTCAGTGGCTTAATGCTGTTCCCAGAAATGATTGTATTGTTAAAACATAGATGTAATGTTGTATACATAACTTGTTTTTATCCTATTATTTAAAAAGCGTTGCCTTTTAGTTGTTTTCCAAAAAATGAAGTGAAAAATGACTTCTCCTGCTCATATTATTTGCTGCTTTTTTTTTGAATCAGTTCTCCTAGTAGAAAGCTTGCTCTTTTGGACCTCTTGTGCTTGTTGACTGATACTGTTTAGTAGTTGTCACAAACTTAGCTTCTTCATGTTAACTTATACTGCTTCGCAATTGAATACAAATTTAGCTTGACTTGCTTTTTATACACATACACTTGTGCAGTTTTTACCAGCGGGTGATTGGCACTGTCCAAATTGCACATGCAAATTTTGTGGTAATGGCAGTGACATTGCTCAAGAGGATGATTTAATTGATTATGCAATTCTCTCTTGCAGCCTGTGCGAGAAAAAATGTACCGTTTTCTTGTTTTTGTTTTTCTCAACTCTTGAAGTTTCAAGTTTCTGCATGGCTTACTCGATTTCTTTTCAGTAATGTTTTGATCATTTGCACTATTGCAGACCACAAATCATGCATGGAATTGAGAGAGGAGCATCATATTGATTCCACCAGTTTAGTTCTTCCTTTTTGTGGGCAGACATGCAGAGAGGTAATATGCTTTTCTTCTGTTGGCATTGTGATGCTGAATATTTTGTTTACAAGTTAAACCAAAAATTAGGGGAAATCTATTGGAGAAGTGAACATGCCCTTTAGAAACCATCTTTAAAAGATGTTAAACCTGTTTTATATCTTGCATTATATTGTAGAGAAGGCAGAATGTTCGTCAGAAAGTATTTTGGTTTTATTCATGACATGATGATATTGACACATTATTGATATGCTTGTGGCTAACCAAAAATTTTATTATGAACTCTATTGAGGATGAAATGTTCTTTGCATGTTATGTTCACTTTTTCGGTAATATTTTTTAACAGAAACGGTTCGTCTAGGGTTGTAATGTGTTTTCTGGTATTGTATATTATGGCATTTGGCATTTGACGTTGGATTTTGTTTTTCTATTTTGCCCCTTAATCTTTTCATGCCTCTGAATCCCTCCTCTGTATTTGGGTATCATTAGTTGTTCTTACAAATGTACAATGTTGGTAAGACAATGATATTCCTGTGTCACTGTAGGTAACTGTAGAGCTGTTGTCATGAAGTGTAGCAATAAATTTTCTATATTTTGTATGCGGTGCTTCGTTTTTGTTATAGTATTTTTAAAACAGAAAGGTTGTGTTTCAGGTGTGTAATATATGTTAAATCTGGTAGATTTATCTTATGTTATATCATTTGATTAGGAATTTGCTTTTTAGGTTTTTTCCCTTACTGATTTGATGCATTCTGAAGGCCTAGTTTCTATCTCCTCTTCTTCTATAGGGTTTGTTCTAGTTTGTGTTGTCTATTTTTTTTTCTATTATATTATGAAGGGATGTTAGATATGTGAAGGCACATGTTCAGAAATGTGTTTGCTGTTCCTACAGCTGTTCGAGCATTTACAGAAGTATCTAGGGGTCAAACATGAGCTAGAAGCAGGATTTTCATGGTCTCTTCTTCAAAGAACAAATGCAGATTCCGATACAATTGCCAGGGGACTTCCACAGAGGGTGGAATGCAATTCTAAACTAGCTGTTGCACTGAATGTGATGGATGAATGCTTTTTGCCCATTGTTGACAGGAGGAGTGGGATCAACTTAATCAATAATGTTGTTTATAACTGTGGGTAAGCATCTGATACTGATTTTAAAGTGTTATTTGTTTCATTAGTTTTTTCCTTAATATTGGCATGTTGCTAGTAGCTGATTGCACTTGAATTATTTGTCTTTTAGATTAATTTTTATTCTTAAGTATGAACATTGTATTATGTGTTTGCATGCACATTTATGATCCATTTATTGCATTTCTCGTCAGATTATGGATGTACTTCCAGCAAACTGTCTGATAGTTATACTGTGACGGTATCCTATGTTTTTCTGTATTATAACAATTTTCTGAAAGGATCCTAGGGATAAATCTCATACTTAACTGGTCTTTGAACTGTAGTTTACAGTTTAAAATTACATCGAGCTCTTGTTTCTGTTATGATTTCAGTTAATATTTCTATCCAGTATCACTTTCTGCTTGGATAACATATCGAGTATTCTTCTGTACTCTGTTTGTTTGTGCTTTTTGTCTTGCACATCAAATTTCTAACCATTTGCAAATGCTACTTTTTATCTTTAAAGGTCCAACTTCAACCGACTGAACTATAGCGGCTTCTACACTGCTATTCTAGAGAGAGGTGATGAAATAATTTCTGCAGCATCAATCAGGTACACGATTTTTTGGCATACTATGCTACTCTTTTCTCTCCTTGCAGCTATTTATCTTTGGTTGGGTGGATAAACACGGTGAGGACCAGAATCGCCTAACATGACATAAGACCCTGACTCCTGGAGTAGATATTATAGGTTCAGTGGGTTTTGATGCAAACATCTTGGTTATATATCCTTCATATAAATGCTTACCAATTTGATGTCTTATTGGCCTGTTTAGGTTCCATGGAACTAAGCTAGCAGAGATGCCATTCATTGGCACTCGCCATATATATAGGCGCCAGGGAATGTGTCGTCGTCTTTTCTCTGCTATTAAGTTGGTAAGCTGTGAGGAGTACTTCATATAACATATTATATTTCTGTATTATTTATTTCTTATTATCCTTTAGCTTAAATGTGTTGTCATCTTTTTGTGTTTGAAGGCTCTTTGCTCTCTCAGGGTTGAGAAACTAGTCATTCCTGCAATTGCTGAACTTACACATACATGGACTTCAGTTTTTGGTTTCACTCCTATAGAGGAATCACTCAAGCAAGATATGAGATCCATGAATATGCTGGTTTTCCCTGGTATAGATATGCTGCAGAAGCTACTTCTGGAGCAAGGAAACACGAAAACAAACTTGACTGCTGTTACAGGTTTTTAGTTAATGCAACCGTTGCCATTGTTTTAAGTTATGTTTATTCATTGCTCTTTAACTTGTCAAATTTTGCATGTAGGTAAGAAGCAAACTGAATCAGGATCTACGGAATGTATCACACCTGAGGTGGCTAACAAATTTAAACCCGGTTCCTTGTTTGGGCATGATACTGAATCTGCAGCTGCAGATTCAGATTCCCAGTGTCCGAATGTTTCTATCAATGATACTTGTGGGACTAGTGGTTCCTTGGATGCATCAGTTGAACCTAATGAATCTGCGATGAATAGTATACCTGATGTTAACCCTAGCTCAATCCACGATGCCAACGAGACAGAAATTAAGGCAGGATTGGATTCTCCAGCAGAAAATAATACTCAGTCTTGTATGGAGGGTATGGATGATACAAGCGTACGTGTTATTGAAACTCAAGTCACAACCTCTGATAACGGAACTGATTCACTGTCAGGGGACAAGGCAGCTGAGTCTGCTTCGGAGAACAAAAACCATGCGACCTCCTCTACAGACGATAGTGCAGTAGACATGGGAAATCAAGCAGTATTAGACTCTCCAATCCCAAAAATTACTCCATCTTGTGAAGAGGTTGATACGGATGCCGCTGCGCTAGCTTCTACTTCTGATGTCAAAACTGAGCTCATGGTTGAAGAGACTATTTGTACCAATTCTGAATCAGGGGAATAATCTCCTGTCGATATCTCTTCTTGTTTTATGATGAAAGTCGTGACGCTCAAGAGAGAGACGGAAAAGAAGATAGAATTAGATCCTTCTCCTGATGAAGATGACATTCAATCTTCAAAATGAAGTGAGAACAGTAATGTTCATCCGGTCGATAACGTAGCTGTTTCTGATGAACTCGAAGTCCGAGTTTGAGTTGAGAAAACCACCACGCTTGCTGATGATTCCGAGCAGAGTCTGCTTCCCCTGAGAAAATCATTAATCTCTGGTGCAAGTACACCCCAAGTTCTGATCTATCAGGTATGGAAAATAAATCAGCATTGGGTCTCTGGCAATCAAGATTCTACTTTCTGAGGAGCGTGATGTGTGTAATTTTTTTTATAATGGGGGCAGCTCAGGCCCCCACTGAAAATCATTTTTAACTTTTTGGGTCTATTATGTAATTACCACAAATTTTAGAAAATAATTTTAACTTTTTTTTCTCCCACAAATTTTAAATTGGAGTGGTGTTTAAATTCCATAACTGGTAATCATGTCTTTTTGAAAATTCTGTAGGGGGTATTTTCTTTCACGGGAGGTAATGGGACTTTGATTTGTTGGAATGTCTTCTTTATAAATTAATTTAGTGGCACAATCCAGTAATTTCATTTACTTTGTTGAGTACACTTTTAGATAAAATATAGAATTTTTTCAACTCATTTAATTAAGCTTGTTTATCTAGTAAATAAGTTTAATTTACTTCAAATTTAGTTAATTATTATTGGCAAATAATTTTATATTAAAATTAATTAAGTTCCAATAAACTTATGAAATACTTAAGTCAACTATTAAATTACTCTCTTAATAGCTCGATAAATACTTAACCAACTTTATCTGAATTGTTTGATTTCATGCCATTGTAGAATTAGGTTATTTTTATTTATTACTCCATTTAACTATTAGAATAATTTATCTTCAATTTGATTAAATATAAAATCAAATAACCCTTCCAACTATGTTTGATAAATAATATTAATATTAAAATGTGTATCTTTTTAAAAATTTAAATTTTAGTTTATATATATATTTTTTTTTAGAATTTAATCTCTCTATTTAGTAATTTTAAAATTCAAATTTAATATTCATCATAACATTTTCTTAATTACATAACTATTAAATGAGCATTTTTTTAAATGTCACAAAAAAAATAAAAAAATTTAACAATGTCATACAATTGAAAATGATTTTTAAAATCTAGACAGTAAATGATTAAATTTATATATATATATATATATAAGAATTAAATTCTAAAAATTTAAAATATTTTAACCTAAAAACAAATATTAAGTTTTAGTTTGAAAAATCATAATTAACGACGCCGTATCTGTTTTCGCCCTGCCATCCATCTCTGTTTGTATTTTCTTCCCACTCCCCCTCTCTCTCAGAGCATCCACAAATGGAGCTTTCCATTTCTTCTCGCCTACTCAACACCTCCTCCGCCGCCGCCGCAACTGCGCTACTAAAATCCAAGCCCAGAGTTCATCATAGACATACCTCAATCCCTCTTCTTCCTCTCAAACACCCATTCTCCCCTCTCACTTTTAAACAAATGAGTAACAATTCCCAGTCAACGCTTTCTTGTTCCTCTCTTCCCCAAAACAACACCCCTCCTGCCCCATCTTCCCCTTCAACCACATCAGGTAAATCGAACCCAAATCCCAAATACCATAAAGATCATTGCTTTTAATTTATCTCATCTTTTTTTTTTTTAAATCTCTTGGGGAGTGGATTAGGTCGGATTGGAGAAGTGAAAAGGGTAACGAAAGAGACGAATGTGTGGGTTAAGATAAACTTGGATGGCACCGGAGTTGCTAATTCTAGTACAAGTATTCCCTTTCTCGATCATATGTTGGATGTATGCTTCTTTGTTTTTTCCTATTTTCCCTTTTTTGGATTGAATTTTTTTTTCATGAGCTTCTAATTGATTTACTTTCGTGGTTTTTCTAATCTTAGCAATTAGCCTCTCATGGTCTGTTCGATGTGCACGTCAAGGCTACTGGCGATATTCATATTGATGATCATCACACCAATGAAGATGTTTCCCTTGCTCTTGGGACGGTGTGGTTTTTTCCCCCCTGCATTTTACATGAATTTTATTACTGAAATCATCCAGGAAGAATGGACACCTTAATTTCTTGCAAGTTTTATGAATATCATATTCGTTTATGTCAGCAGTTCAAGATTTTGATTTGCATTGCTTAGTGAGTTATCTGTCTCCTTTCAGGCATTGCTTCAGTCACTTGGTGATCGTAAAGGGATTAACCGGTTCGGTGATTTTTCAGCTCCTCTTGATGAAGCATTGATACATGTTTCACTGGTATGAAATTGCATTGCATGGTTATTTCTTAAGCATGATCTTATGTTACTATTTGAAACTCGAAACCGTTGATTTCTGTTTTGATTCCAATATATTTCCTGATATTAGATGTATAGGTTCAGTGCTTAATCCTAAGGCTTAATCCTTGAACTTTATAATGTGGCATAATAATATGATGGTTCTATGAAATATTATTGAATTTATGCGAATGTAATTCTTCAGAAAACCACGTTTCATAGTGAATGTTTGAATTCATAACGATGCTAATTTCTATATTGTTTTTGTCCTAGGATTTATCTGGCCGACCGTATTTAAGTTATGATTTAAACATTCCCACAGCAAGAGTTGGAACATATGACACTCAGGTAATACCTCATTCTTCATATTCTTCTGGTACAACAATATCTGTTTTGTCGACTACAGAGGAAACTTGTCAATGGGGTTTCATCGTTTTATATTCCTTTCTTAAGCGGGTAGCTTCTGTATTATTGCTTGTTTTTGATATATATTAATGCTGAATTTCACCGACACATTCTTAAAATCTAATATTCACAGTTAGTGGAGCATTTTTTCCAGTCATTGGTCAATACTTCTGGCATGACACTACACATAAGGCAGGTAGTAATACACTCATCCTTAAAGGAACTCTTGTTCCTACTAAATTCATGCTTGTACAAGTTCTTTTTCAGAGCATTAATTGCCCTTTTATAGTACTGCTAAGAAATTTTGCAAGTAATTGAGCTTAAGCACATATGTTAGCTTATCAATCAGCCATATCGTTCTTTTCATATTTACAGCTTGCTGGAAAAAATTCGCATCATATAATCGAGGCAACCTTTAAGGCTTTCGCTAGGGCTCTTAGGCAGGCAACAGAGTACGATCCACGTCGCCTTGGGACTATACCGAGGTTCGGTTCCCTGCTATTCTGATCAACTAAATGCAGATCCTTATACTTATCATACCCTTTCTAAAGTAGATTTCCGGTTTTTTAATAGTTAAGATAGCTATTATGTTGCATTAGTTTTTTGTTGTACTAATCATATAGATTATAGGGGCATATTTGATTGATTTCAAAAGTAAATTTCTTGATTAAATGAGTTCATTGGTTTCAAGGACGAATCCAAAGGGGCAGGCAGGGCTTCGTCCCCCTTGGATAAGATGGTGAAATTGTGTTTCTGGACCCTCTTGAAAATTAGCAATTTGATTTTTATCCTGACCCCAACGAAAAATTTCTGGCTTTGCCCCCGCTTGGTTTTCTTTAATTTATTCATAATTTCATAATCACATCCCATTTCATGTTACAAATGTGCTTCCATTATTCTAAAGTAGTGAGCCATTTGCCTTATGCAGCTCAAAAGGAGTTCTATCAAGATCTTGATATTTTCCTTGGATGTTTATTTTAGTTTGAAGCTTTGGGTACTTCAGAAATTAAGATGTGAGGCTCAAAAGTGTTGCTTTGGTTTTTTGGTTTCCCTCTTAATATTCCATGAACATGAATTTGTATTAGAAATTACAAAGTGTTGTAATTGGAATTCCCCCTATTTTGTATGTCATGAATCATGATGATGAACTATGCTTTATTTCAGAGTAATTTGCATTGAACCAATGTTATGCTGGGCAGTTTTTTTATATAAACATAATGGTTTTTTAAAGAAAATTACAAAAATACTAGGAAATCGTTATTATTTAGGAAGAGATTTATCACGCAACTTACATATTCATGTTGCGGTTAAAAAATAAATATTTTTATTAAAAATTCACATGGTTACAATGGCAAAATTATTTGTCTATCATGCTTAGTGTTTAAGGTTCTAAGTCTTAGTATAATTAAAATTTTTTATTAATTTATTGTATAAAAATATTTGTATATGTGAGGATAATTTAGTAATTTTATGACTGAGTTAATGTTGGGTTAATTCGTAATGCTAATTACATAAAATATTTAATATAAGTAAGCATAATTTAATAATTTCATCCTCGGTTGATTCACAATAAAAGATAGATTGATAAATTAAGAACCGCATAACCAGGGTTTTATATATATTTTTCTCTGGAGGGGGGAGGAAGAGTGGGCATTGGGCAAAGATCAGTCGCGCCACTGGAATAGAGGTTTCAAATAAACCACCTCTGACCTCATTAATGGTTCACTTGTTTGGTCGAATGGGGTACAATAACCTATAAATAGAGGCTGGGTTTGAGCCTGGCCACGGCCTGAAATTTTCTATAAGTTCTTTCTCAAGCCCATTGTGATCGGGTTTAGACGGGCTTTAAAAGCCCATTTCTATTCCAAAAAATAAGAATATTTTATGATTAAAATATATTATTTTAAAATAGTAATTTGTTGTAGTCCAAATGGAAATTGCCTTTTCCAAGGCCTGGTCCACCGGGCCAGCAGGTAGCCCAGGCCTTGTACACATCTAGCTGTAAAGGTATCATCGATGATATATGAGATAACGAGTTCAAGGTAGCATGTTTTAATATTATTATAGTTCTTTTCACATGGTTCACTTGAAATTGGGTGGGCATCTGTCTCTTACTGATAAAATGTTAATCTTTTTCATGCTTAGATCATTCACTCATTGTAGACATTCCATGGTCTGTTTCTTGTGCTCAGATTCTTGCATGCTTAGATCATTCGTTGTAAAATTATAAAACCACTAGCAGCATACGGAAACCTCCTGCTCTTCAATCCAGGCATTATGAATAAATTTATCTCATTTTCATCTTTCTTAGAACTGTGCTTTTCACCTGTCGAAATTCAAGTTCTAGATTGAAATATGTAGGTGGTTGGCTGGATGTGTGCATGCCATTGTGTTACTATTTGGTGCCAACCAGTGAATCCCAAATAAGTGAGCCCGTACATGTTTTGGCTTGCACCATGTGAGTGTTTTAACATCTTGTCAGCAGCCATTGTCTGTGCAAAAACCTTTTGAGGGGTCTTATGTTGGGAGTAGAAAACACAGTTACTAGAGTTGTCTACTGCTGAATCTAGAAGATGCTTTCTATGGCTAATATCAACCCTGGTAGAGAAGGTCATCTGGGTATTATAGTGGTCAAATCTGCCGGTGATCAGTCGGGCCTGAAGGATGCTATCAGGTTTGCTGAATGTTTTGAGAAGGAACCCCATGGTCAGAAAAGTTGGTCCCAATACAGCCCTTGACACTAGGCAAGGAAGGATATATGATTAGTCTCATGAAGGTGAATGAGAGGACTGGAGAGAAAAAAAAGGACCTTTTATGGAATCTTGGAACAGTTGCTGATCCAGATAAGGTTGATTTTGATATGAGGAAGAGGGGTGTGATTGAAAATCAGAGAGTAGTAAATTCTGGCCAACATCGCAAAGTACAACTATTTAATCCTGTGAATAACTGGTCCATAGATTTCTATCAAAAGAAAACTGGTCCGTAGATATTCCCATTTCATGGTGCTGTAAGAAAATGAGTTTCTGGGTCGTGTTGTTTTAATGGATGACATTATTAGGTGTTAGACTTGAGTTGCCAAAAACATATAGCTTGTTTTATCAAGGTTAAGGTTTTAGATCTTGGACTGTGAAGTAGCAGCTGAGTCTGTGGAGATTTTGCAATTTTGCATATATTATGGTGGGATTGTGACCAAAATCCTTTATGACATCTAATCAATTGATGACAGTGGCATGGTTAGCTTTACTACCACATGGCCTTTATACTCTTCTTTTCCTTTTCCTTTTCCTTTTTTCAATTATCATGGTAGACATGATAATTTGCCATGTATTTATGTTGGGACTATGATATTTTTAAAAGTTATTTTTTGTGTATTGTGTTAAAAGAGTGAACAATAATGCAAATCAAGAGTTTAAGTTTGTCTTAACTATTGTGTTCTTCCATGAAAGAAGAATGAAGAGCAGGTATGGCTTTGGTTATTGGGTGTTGATGCTTAGGATTTTTTTGGATGGCCAAATGGCTAATGGTTTAGGCTGGCGATATGATCTGGCTTTGTTTGCATTGTACATAAAATCTGTACTTTTGATTATTGTATTCCTATGCCAACTTCCATTCTTTCATTATTTATGAAGTAAATAATGATACTATTTATGCTTATTCATGTGAATTAGTAGTCCTTTCACCATCATCCAGTCATTGAAATCAACAATGTTTCATAAATAATGATATTATTTATGTTTATTCATGTGAATTAGTAGTCGTTTCACCATCATCCAGTCATTGAAATCAACAATGGGTGGTGGTGGTGAATGGATATGGATTTGAGAATCAGCAATGCCAATGAAAGGGGCAGGGCGGCCTTGAAAATGGGATCCTAGCACTAGTTAAGGGCATGTTGTCAAAAAGCCTAGTAACACAAATACCAGCTAGAGTGGATTGAGTAAAAATCTCATATTGGTAGTTAGATTGTATTTTACCCTCTTTACTAAAAATAAGGGCAAATTAATATTTATACATTAGATCAAATAGTAAATTAGTCATGTCTAATAAAAATTTTATTCATTTTTGTTGTTAAAAACAGACGTGATTGATGAAATAATTATATACACGACACGTGTGCTTTATACCGATGTACAGGACTAGTTTTCCACTAGTCGAAATAGATAGAATTTTTAACAGAATGATCAGTTTGCTCTTAAATCTGATGTATAGGGACTAATTGACTCAATTCTTAAGTAGAGTGAGTAAGATACAATCCAACTTTTAGAACAGAGGACTCCATAATAATTTCATTCTAATTAAAATATAAAAGCTCAAGTATGCTTGTAAATTATTTGAGTCATGTATTAAGGTATTAGAATTTGATCATTAACTTAGGGTGAGTTTGGATGGTCGATGTGTTTACCTGTATTTTTTTTAAAAACAACGATGATGGTGAGATTAGATATTGTAGTGATACTGTAGCTTGAGATAAAAAGTAAGCTAAAGATACCGCACCACCCATTCAAACTCACACTTAGAAGGGTTAACATATACGAAAGTACCTAAATTTGGCAACTTTTACCTACTTGTTACATCAACTTAATATTTATTTATATACTTATTAAAATATGTTGACATGATATTGACGATCAATAACAATGTGACACATGAAAACTGTACATTTTGACATATGACAATTTTATTAATAAATTTTAAATATTTTTTATTATCACATCATCATATTAATGTTAGTGAAGTACTTAAAAGAATATAAAAGAAATTACAATTTTCAAATTTAAATATCAACTAAGTTAAAAAAAAAAGTTTAGGACTTAGAAGCATATAAATTGGGTGAAGAATGAAGAGAGTAAGAGGTAGTGGAATTGTACAGTGACTAGCAAGAAGAAGATGAATGGTAGTACCATGATAAGTTATGAAAATGGAGGGATTTCCAAACCTATTTAATCAAGCAAGCAATCTAAAAAAAAAAAAAACAAATTCAAAAAAAATTTGAACCAACCATGTCTTATCATCGTCACATCTTCAAATATCATTGTCATTCTCGCATGTAAACCCCAACTGGGGGCGGTTCGCATGGAACATTACATTTAACCCTTTTATATTTATTTCTTTTCTACAAATTAGGAATTATCATATTTATGTTTTGAAATGAAAATTATAATTATTAAAGTCACAACTTTTTTTTTATGGAAAAAGTCACAACATTTTTTTTTTGAAAATTAAAAAAAGTCACAACATTTGATTTGGTGTTGAGGGGTCGAAATTTTTATTTTATTTTAGAGAGAGCCGGGTCTTTCACAACTTTTTAGTTACACCCTTAGTGTTAAGGTCGACAAGGTATTTCAATTCTCTTAATAAAAGTATAATAAAAATCTCTATATATTTTATCTTCTCTATTTAGAAAATAAATTAATTAATTTTTGTGTATAATAAATTAAATAGTAAATTTATCTTTTTTTTTAAATTTTATTTATTTATATTATTAAAAATTGAAATAAGTAATAAAATAATAAATAATGACATGTGACACTCTTTAAAACATGGATAAACTAATTTATTATTTTTTGAATATAAAAACTAAATATAATTTAACCTCGGGTATTCATGGGGATTGTAGTACTCAAGTAGAGTAATTAGGCTTTATTCGAAGGATATTTCTAAGCTCTCTGCGGAGTTGATGATAAAGTTTAGTGATACTTAAATACAACAAAATCTAATTTGTGTGATGTTTTGTATAAATAATTATCATATATAATTTTTTTAAAATATTTAACATATTCATATATATATTTGAAGCTTTTTTTGAAAAGAAAAATTATGGTAACCCTCCATATTTAAATTCCACCCAATGGGGAACATCATGATAGCCACCCTCATCCTCACGTGTCCAACGTTACACCTTTCAAACCAAGGGTTCCACACGCATAATGGACCCCATCTTCTCTGTCTCTGTTCAATGAACAAACCCATTCTCTTTTTCTCTATAAACATATTAAGGCTTTTCTTTAAAAAAAATTTATTTGTTAAAATAAGTTTTTTTAATTATTTTTTAGAATATATTTTTTCATTTACAGGTGTCGAGTTTAATATAATGTTAAATCACCGTAAGAGTGTTTATTGCATGTCAGGAGTGAAGGACTGTAAAGTATAATCAACTCGGCTCTCTCGGAAGAAGTTAAAGATTATGAAGTTTAATTATAGATTTTATTTTTCTATATGCTTAAATCAACTCATTTAATATAAAAAAATATCAACTTTTTTCTCTTATAAATACCCTACACATTTCTCTTTTCTTCTCTATGAAAGTACTCTCAGAACTCTTCAAAAAAAAATTGTTAATTTCTACTTTTTTAGAGACAAAAATGGTTGCTTTTGTGGTAAACTTTTTAATTCAATCTTTTTAATTTTGTATTTATGAAAACATTTTTGAGATTTTTTAAATTAAATATTGATTTTTGTGATATTTTGGATAGCAAAAAAATTATTTGTTTTTGCTCACCATAATATAAAATTTTTGGAGGTTGATAGACAGTAAACCACTTGAAGAGAGTTAGTTTTGATGTGGCATCTATGATGACATAGTTTATTATGATATTAGAGTTGCTTTTCGTTTTGTTGGAAAAATGGAAGGAAAAAACTGCATACATTCCATTTTTTATACTAGGAAGTGACTATAACGCTGAAAAATGTCGTTTAATAACTAACCTTCTAATCAACAAGTAAAATTGTAGTTGCAGCTAGTAACATCAACTTGAAGCATGAGTGTGGGTGTGAGTAGTTGTTGGGTGTTATGTCATCTAAAAAAAACAGACGAGAATCGGGTGAAATGCACATGATTGGAGAGACGTCTCAAATCAGCCATCCACCTACAAATTCATATGCGAAAGCTTGGATACTTTGAATGCTAAGAGGAATATTGTTGCTAGACAAATCTTGCAACAAAGTCCATACCATGTATCTACCTTTACTAGATTATTTTGAGACAATAGATAAATTCCACTGGGTTTAGCGACTCTAATGTATCTATATAAGGTGCTTTGCAAGATGACTCAAGAACCAATCAATGAAATAAACGGTTAGCCCACGTCCCTTTCTAACTATGAGAGTTCCCTTTTGATAGAATGTAAATAAATAATTGTATGTAACATCTTAAGATGTATTCAATTATCAATATTTATAAACCCCTATTGCATTACATATTTGGATATATTTAAGAACCACTCAAATCATGTGTTATAGAAGAGACTTTACTTGAATGTAAGGAGAAATCGATCAACAAGCCAATAAAGAGATATTTTGATGTTGTATTCACATCAAATGCAACTCATTATTCTTGTTAATGACTAGAATTGCATTTGTATATGTTTGCAATTCCTATGGATGTCATACCTAGATAGAATGATGTTTGCTATCATATTTGGGATAACTTTTGAGCAATATGAGTTATTCACGGTGCAGTGTCCATCATTTGTTTCCACATTGTGGAGTGCTAGCACCTTGATTGGGTAAAACAATAGTTTGGGCTCGTGCAAGATATTTTAAGCGACCTATAACACATCGATTTTGTATGATATAATTGAGGGGTAGAAAAACATCAGTCGATGAAGTATGTTTTTTACGTTCGGAAAAAATGATACCTAGTGGCTTAGCCAAATAGGTCATGGGTTATAGTTTTTGGATGATTAAATGGCTGCTAAGATCATCAAAAGTCATCGAGCAGACAAATGTTAAGGATCACGGAAATGGGTTAAGGCTTTTCACACACCTAAGCTCTAAAGTTTATAACTATTGTGACATGGATAAACCGTGACATACATTGTCGTATTTATGTTAGTAGCTTGGATTAATCACCGAGGTTCATCGTTTTTGTGGAAATAGGGAAATGAGTTGTGCTAAATCTTTTAGGGAAATGTAATATTAATTTTCCTATACTTAAATAATTTTTTTTCAATTAGATGTCTTATAAAAATTTAACTTTGTATTCACTTTTCTCCTTACTATTTATCCAATGTTTTATCGACATAAACACTAAAATTGAAAACCAAATTAATGAAAATGAACCATAAAAAAATAATTAACATGGATTCCTAATTTAATAAAAAGTATTGGCAAATGTTAATGTTATGCCACCACCTCAACTTCCTCAACTCGGACACGTGGCAACTTCGGAAGCAACCAAAGAGATACTCACGGATGACCCTCCGCCTTATACCGTCCAGATGATTACTCTATGATCAGCCACCCACGAGAAGGTCATCTGTCATTAGCTATCTAGTCGCGTCCTTCCCTTGAGGGAGGCTATCTAAGGATCACTGAAGTCTAGCTACCTATACTACATCTGCAAGATAATGTTAGAGTCGTGCACAATAAGAAATCTTATCTCGAGATTGTTGGTAACATGATGCAACTGGACAGGAGACTTCCTACCTACAAGTATCCTATGGCACAAAATAGGAAGGGATCTCCTTTTTCCATATCAATAACCCTGGATTACAACAGAACAAAGCTTCTTCTTCTTCTGCCTTTTTCTTACTCCCTCCCATTGAGAATTTTGACTCTCTGCCTATCATAGGTAAACTGACCTCCTTGCTTTCGCTACCATCTCCTTCGTATCTTACCCTTACTGATACCTAGTATCAATAGTTATAATAAATAAAAATGAATTAATAAAAATACAAAAAAAAAGTGGAAATTTTTTATGTAACATCCCCAATACCCCCTAACTCATGAACCGTGTTAAATCAAGAGTAAATATATTAGAAATTGATAATGTTATAAGATAGAAGTTATCTTTGTTAGTTGAGGGTGAAGATAGATACAGAGGGTAAATGGAAAGGCTCGCATATTGTGAAAAATAAATCTAAGGTATCGACTAAATTGTAAGAGAGAGAAAAGTATTGGGACAAAAATGAGAAAATTAAGAGTTGAAATGATTAGATTGAATTGAATGAGAGGATGGGAAACTAAAGGTGAATTTTTTTACCAAAATAGGGTGTGACCCATGAATGGTATTGTAGAGAAAGTTTAGGAACAAAATGGTCAATCTATAATTTAGATAATTGTTACATGTTAATGATTAATGACTAAATTGGTGTAAAATGGTAACGGGTGAAAATATTTTAATATTTATTGTTTTTTATTATTAAATTAATATATTTTTTAATATTTATTGTCTTTTTTATTATTTAAGATGATTATATTCATTCATCTCTCCTTCATTCCTTCATTCTCACGCTATTCTCTTTTCTCCACCTTCACAAACTTTTTTTTTTATTACAATTAGGTCATTTTCTCGTATCTCTTTAAGTGTATATAACGTACTTAGGTTAATGTTTATGTAAGTAAATAGGAACTAATTGATTCTCACACTTGTGTTTGATGTGCTTTGGTAAGTAAATATAAGGTATTATTTGGCATATGAGTTATGGCTTGTGTTTGGAATGATTATGAATGATTTTAGTATGGTTTGGATGTATTTGAAAATAGAACTTTTAGGTCATCTGTCTCAAGTCTCGAGACATACAAACTTTGAAGCTAAAAATCCTCAATAATTGAGTCATGTCTCGAGATATAAGCCCCTAACATTAATTAAAAAGATGAATTAAAAAACTTGAAAACAATATATTTATTAATTAAAAACATTAATTAAGAATTAAAACAACACGAAATAAAAAATACAAATATAAGTAGGAGATGAATCGAATCTAAGACTCAAGGACAAAACCACTAATATTTAATTATCTAATCAAAAGAACTGATATGTTAAAAGAAAACGTGTTTTGTAGAAAGCGTTTTCGACATATCAGCTGAAAATGCTTCCTGCAAGTAGTGTTTTTTGTTTCTCCCTCCAAAATCGACCTATTTACCTTATTTAGGAAAAAACGACTTACTTTGCTAAATATGTTTTAAAACTGACTTTTTTTTAATTTACTCATATGTCACACTTTAAAATTAAAATTATTATATTTATTTAAAAGATTTATTTATTAGTGTAATTATTATGATTATTATGAGTTATAAATTATGGTTGGTGATGCAACAACTTTTAATGAATTATTATAATTTATAAATTTATTTTATAAACACATATTTATTAATTGATATATAAATTGTAATGAAAATAAAATTATTATAATTTAACATAGTTTTATAAAAATTGAGACTAAAAATATTGAAAGAACTAAACTTATTAAAAAAATTATAACAAAGACAATTGAGTGAAATGTGTTTTTAACTAATTTCACATGTCGTCAACTAAACACAAAAATTTTACATTTCGTTCAAATGAACCAAATAAGGTAAGGTAACATTCCTAATAATGTACTAAATTGAACCCAACTCTCCTATTCTTTGCTATATATTTTCAAGTGATATTTCAAATATATTTATTTGTTTATTATTATAAGTTGAAAATTTTAATATTTACTTTATTATATTACATTTTTGTATATTAAATTTTGCTTGAAATACTACCTTTATGAAGATTATCATTTCTTTTATCGTTTTAGTCAAAATTACTTTCAAGCCATAACAAATAACATGTTTTAATATTAAAAACATATTTGTTTAAGAAAAAACAAATTCTATAATAATAAAATAATTAAATAAAATATACTTATATTTCATAAATTAAATATATCAACCAATTAAATAATCTTATATTATTAGAAATAATATTATATTTTGTTAATCTTTAAGACCTCCTATGAGCAAAGCTATTTGTCAAATTTGGCAGGATTCATCTTTTCAAGCTGAGTTTGAGATAAGTGTTCCAATTTTTTTAATAGGGTCAATTTAACCTGTTTAAATTGTTATTTAATAATAAAATACGTTATTTTATTTAATAATAATTATGTGTTAAATTAAAGTTTATGTATAGGTTCTGATATTTAGTGCTGTTTATAATTTGTATTTATTTCTCCTTTTGTGTAAATGTTTTTTTTTTCCTTTTTTCTGACGCATCCCATGTGGGTACGTGGACTGCAGTCCCCACTAGACCACGACCTTTTACTTTCCCTCAGCTTTTTTTCCACTTCCTTCTTTTGCTTTTTCCGGTTTTCGAGAAAAGCATTCCACTCACTTATGTTTTTTTTAAACACTAACAACCAAACACCCCCCTTATCCTTATCCTACGCACCCCTTCACTCTATCCGCACATTTTAGTCTCACCCCTTTATCCTACGCACCATCGTGTATGGTAGGCTTATTATTGCCCATTGCTTGTCATCATTTTTTTCTCTACTCGTCGTCACACGTGTCTTTCTATGAATTACCCACGTCATCGTCTCTTAAGCCTTTTTTACTTCCTGTTTTTCTCCGTTGTTAGGGTTTCTAGTTTCTTTCTTTGAAAGAAATATTTCTTTCTTTTTTTTCTTTTCGGTTTTCGGCTACTGAGTCACCAAACGAGTTAAGGAAAAGAGAGACGAGTTTCACCAAACCATGGGGTCGATCCCCGATCCTGGCGAGTTGACCGAGTTAACCCAGCCGAGTTTCGATGAGTTCCAGCGTCAAACGTCTTTGATGACGAGCTGTACTCTCCTCTGGAAAGAACTGTCGGATCACATAAATTCACTTGAGCAGAACCTGATGAAGCAGTCGGAGACCTTGAAACGCAAAATCGAGGCACTGGACTCGGAGACCAAGGCTTCACTCGACTCACTCAAGAAGCGGGAACTCAGTATCGAGGACAGTGTCAAGATCGCACTCAGCAGAGTCGAGTTCAACACCAAAGCTGCCATGAGGACCCTTGGAGACGACGTTGAAGACAATCCGGACGGTGAGGTCGACGACGGAGACGGACTTTTGCAACACCTGAAATCAACGTGCTTGAAAATGGAAGCTAAAGAGTTCTGGAGCTTCGTGATCGGAAAAAAGAAAGAAATAGATTTGTTAAGAGAGAAAATCCCTGCAGCTTTGTCGGAATGCATCGATCCGGCGAGGTTTGTTATGGAGGCCATATCGGAGGTATTTCCGGTGGACAAAAGAGGAAATGAGGGAGCAAGTGATTTAGCTTGGGCTTGTGTTTTGATTCTGGAAAGCTTAATCCCGGTGGTGGTTGATCCGGTGATAGGAAAATCAAGGATCCTTGTTACGCCTAGTATGAAAGAGCAGGCCAAAGAAATCGCGGAGACATGGAAAAAGAGCCTTGAAGAGAGAGGAGGTATTGAGAATGTGAAAACCCCTGATGTTCATACTTTTTTGCAGCATTTGGTTACGTTTGGGATTGTCAAGAAAGAGGATCTGGAGCTTTATAGGAAACTTGTCGTTGCTTCTGCTTGGAGAAAACAAATGCCCAAACTCGCCGTTTCGCTTGGCCTCGGCGATCAGATGCCTGGTATGATTTTCTTGTTTTCTACCTGGGATTAAATTACGTTTCTTTATTTATGTTTTCATTAATTCCTGGTGTTGCTTATAAGAGGGGCTTGTTGTATTAAAGGACTTACACTTTTTAAACCTCAAGCACTGAAATGTTTAAGTTTCACTGTGCTGTTGTGATGGCGGCGGCAGAACTTTCTGAATTAACATGGGTGTTGTGAATATAAGATTTTTAGGACATTTAATGAGCTATGTTGCTTTTAGAGTGAGTTTCATATGCCGGTTTTTGTATCCTTTGGTAGATAGTTTTTTCTTATATTTGTAGGGTTTGATATGTATGAACATATGTGATCCAGCTAAGGTGAAGAGTCTAGAGCAATAGTTGACTAGCATAGTTAAGTGCGTTATAATCTAGGATGTTAATAAGCTTTTGCTTGTTCTTTTAACATGTAGCTGAAGCATGTCCCTTTTTATTTGTTAGATTACATGCTTTGAAGCTGGTTCGTGCTTGTCTAATTTGCTCCTTGGTAATTTGATTGATATGAGATGAGTGAAGCTAAGCTAAATGGTCATGGGATTGGATATGTATAGTTTTTTTAAAGTGAGTGGTTCTGCTAGATTGTTACAGAGAAAAAAAATTTGAGTCACTGGTGTTGGTTTTAATCTCTGTATCATTATTTGATCAACATGTGCAGGGCTCCATTTAAAAAGACTGTTTTTAGTGCATTTTTTACATACGAATTTGCAGCGATTCATAGGTTGAGTTCATAATGTCTTTAATTAATGTATACAGACATGATTGAAGAATTGATCAGCAAGGGACAGCAGCTTGATGCAGTTCATTTTACTTATGAAGTTGGCCTTGTGGACAAGTTCCCCCCTGTGCCCCTGCTGAAATCTTTCTTGAGGGATGCAAAGAAGGCTGCATCTTCTATTTTAGATGATCCCAATAATACTGGCCGGGCTGCGGTATGCTCATATTTACTCATACTGATAGTTTGTCTCGTACCGATGATTTGTTTTACCCTTTATTATTTTTATGATTTTTTATTATACACTTTTTACTTAATTGAATGCTTGATGCAAGGTTTGCCTCCTGGGGTTTGCTGTAAGCTGTAAGCCGATTGCTGAGTTCTTTTGTTTTCGTTCCAGTCATATATTTGCTTGTCTGCTGAAATAAATTAAAATCTGATGTTTTTATAAAATAAAGCATGCCTAATATGGTTAATGGTATTGTCATTTCATATTTCTCGTTGGCAGAGGGGATTAGGGATGTGAAATAATCACTGGATTAGATCTAAGGAAAGAGGCATCTTTAAGTTGTCTGCGATTCTATTCATCTTCTATTTGTGCTAAAATCCCATGTAAATGACTATCAATTATTGACAAATAGGCTGATGAGATTATTGGTCGCCTATAGCTTTTTCTTAAATTTTTTTTTCATTTGATTTTCTTGGCCAATAATTTTTTCTTCATTTCTAATGGTTATATTTCAATTAATTAGGTTATCTTTCTTCTTGATTTTTGCAGCAACTTGCTGCACGCAAAGAGCAATCAGCACTTCGGGCTGTCATCAAGTGCATTGAAGAGTACAAACTTGAGGCTGAGTTTCCGCCTGAAAACCTCAAGAAACGCCTTGAGCAGCTAGAGAAGACCAAGACTGAGAAGAGAAAACCAGTTGTAGTCCCTGCTAACAAGCGAACACGTGTAAATAATGGTGGTCCGATGCCTCCTGCTAAAGCTGGCCGTTTGACGAATGCATATGTCTCATCTTTCCCGGCACCTCCTCCGTTTGTAAGGTCTCCCTCCCACACCCAGTACCCTGCTCCAGTCCCAGGATACCCATCCCCACCTCCCATGTATGGAAGCAGGAGCCCACCCACCAACCCCTATGCTTACTCACCAGAAGCAGCCCCTCCTCCCCTTGCTGGTTCGTACCCTGGAGCTCCCATGAATTATCCCGCATATGGGGGCTACGGTAATGGTTTGGCACCAGCATATCAGCAGGCTTACTACCGATAGACAACGATGACACTACTCTGGCGATGGTAACCACCGATACGCTGACTACCGACCCATCTAAGTTTTTATTTCTAAATGGTTTGTTTGTAATCACTAACCGTTTAATGGTAGCGATATCTGTGTGTTTAATTAATAACTGCCGTGCTTCTTGCTTTTGCCGAAAGTAAGAAGCTGTATCTCTAATGTTGATCAGAACTCTAGTACTAGGTGATTGTGAAGTAGTAATCATGATGGTAAGCATAACAATGTCTAAACTCGAGACTACCCCCATGTAGGATTTAGTTGTAGAAAAATGTTGTACTGTTTATCTGATCTGAGCCTTTTACTTTTACATCCCGTTGTGCTTTTTAATTGCTTCTCAAAGCGGAACCAAATGCCATTTATTGATGTCTTAATCATTGCTAGACAGTCTTTGATTCCATTGAACATGCATATTCGTTTATATGGAAGCTGAGACTGTTGTGGGGACTTTAAAGGTACCCCGTTTCTCTCTTTAATCATGTGTTTGTGTCCTTTGGATGACTTTTAAGCAAAGCAAAGCCTGAATGCCGACTGTCTCACATTCAATGCTTTACTTACAAGTACTCTTTTTTTCTTCACTTCAGCTTTCTCCTTTTTTTTCCCAGCTGTTTGCATCCCATAGATCCATCAAACAGTAAAGTAGGCTTTACTCATCAAATACTTTTTATCTTCATACTTGTAAAGCATCTCTTACTTGGGGTACCAACTATTCGTTGATTTGCGACTTAAAGCTTTCTCGGTGCTGAAGTTTTGTTCCTTTCCATCGACTCAACTCCAAATCCAACGGCTTTTCATTGCTTAGAAACCATTGCATTCCCATATCCTAGTTTCCTTTCTGGGTAGTGTTTGCTCCAGCAACACATCAGCAAATTAATCCACTAGGATCCATCTTTCTCCTGAACGTATTGAACCTGGCAAGTTTCATAGGGTTTAGCTCATTGCTTGGAATCAAGAAACCTGATAACATTGACAGTCAAATTCCACGCTGTTAGCGATGGTCTCAATTATTGAACAGGATGGTCTTCTCACGATGGTCTTAACGCTAACAATTCGCGGTAGAGAATATAATTTATTAGGGTTAATATGCAAATTTATCAGGAAAGTATACTTCATTTTGGTTGATCTTTGTCATTATCTTAATGAACTAGAGATAGATTTACCTCTGTACTTTTAACTCCATATTGAAATTTGTGGTTTTACTTTTATTTGATTGAATTTTGCCATTTTTATTAATTTTTCTATTCAATTTTAATTTAAAATAGTTTGAAGAGAAAATTTAATGTTTTTTTCATAATTTACTTTAATATTTAAAAATAATAATTAATATAATATTAAAATTAAATAAAAATGATTATTTTATATAACAAACTTTTTTTTTCTTTTAGGATATATGTATTTTATTTTTCAAGTTTCTATTTCAGTAAATAGAAATTCTTATTTAGTTTACTAAATTTTAATATTTATAAGCTAAATTATTGTTAACTATTAAAATAAAATATTTGAAGAATTTTTCTTATTTTTCAAATTATCAAAATCAATAATGGGCAGTAAATTTTAATTAAAAAAAATTAAAGTTGGTGAATTTTAATAAACTTTAAAATTTGGTGATAAAATTTAATTACATAAGAATTGAATAGCAAACTCGCTCATAGTTTCAAAATATAATGAAAAATATTAATGAAAACAGAGTATAATAACAAATTTCAAAACTCACCTATAATATACACTTTAATCTAATCTATTATAAATTTATTGAATAAAACAAATAATTCATTAGCGTTAGAATTTATTTATTTATTTATTTATACTTGTATATTTTTTATGTAAACAAAATTATGTTTTAGTTTCAAAGAACGTTTTACTAAATAGTACGAAGGGGAGAAAACATACCCTTTCAAGTTATATTTCATATAAATAACTTATTTACACCAGACGATCTCACCTTTTTAGAAACTTTGGTGGTAAAATAACTATGAAGCCTCTTACTAGAAAAACGGGTAATTTAATTCTTTTTATTAGAATAAAAGTAAATTTGATCTTTTTTTTTTAATTTATTTTTATCATCTGGAATAATTAAGCAGTTACACATGAAGTGTCATATATACTTCATACATAAACCAATTAGATATCGAATTTTAAACAAAAGATCGAATTTTAAAACAACTAATTTGGTTTTTTATTTTTTAATAAAGAAAACAAAACGCAATAGAATCTCCGCTTTGGTTCCATTGAATTTGTAATGAAGGAGTGGCTGTTTTCTTATTTGTTTTCTGGAATGTCAAGAGAGTGTGTGTGATAAATTAGCTTTCAGCCTTCAGATGTTTGCTTAGTTGATGAAACAAGTGCATCTTCCACAAGCTTTCTGTGTTTCAGTTTTCCAAGCAGCTGGTAATGGTCGCTTTGTTACTTATATTTAGTCAATAATACTCGCATTCTCAGCTGCACCTAAACTCTAGTTGCTGAAATATCATGAAATAAAGATGAGAACGTAGTGCACATTTTATATTCTTAGAAGAATACATAAATAAAGGATCAATTCAACACCAATCTCTTCCTCCTCAATCTGGGAAAATAACCTATGAAGATATCAAATAAGTTTTAACTCCAATTCATTCAAGATAAAAACACAGCATCCAACATACAGACACACACAAAAACAGTTTCAGTGTCAATCATTAGCTGTTTTTAACTGCAAAGAAAGCAGTTCTTCTTCAGGGATAGTCTTGATATGGCAATCTGAATTTGGATAAGCTACACAAAGTAATGCAAACCCACGGTCTATAACATCATCACTAAGCATACCTTCACTTTGATCAACGGTTCCACTTAAGAGCTTAGCAGGGCAAGTCATGCAAACCCCAAGCTGACAATCATATGGCACGGTTATGCCCAAGTCCAATGCCTTTGATAGTATGGTCTCATCGTCTTCCACCTCTAGCTCGGTAGACTTGCCTTCATGCTCCAATACAACTTTGTAAGACCTTGCTATCAAAGTCGACAATCTTTTGAAAGACCCATGGTGGGTTTTGGGGTTGAACTTCGATTGGGAGGTTGAAATTGTGGTGGGGTGTTTTGGTTTGTTGACAATTAAGGTAGGAGTACATGGAGATGGAGTGAAATGAAGGGTAGCCATTGTTTTTTTCCTTTTGCTGCTAAGGACAGCGAGAAGCTTGTTTTCAGGGTTAGGGGAGTGTGTGGTGATGGAAAAAGGATAAGGTTTTCCCCTATTTTTTAATTATAAAGTATACTTGGGTAAACTGAACCAGCAGTCCCTAAATTTTGTTTAAATTTTCATTTCAGTCATTCAACTTTTAAAGGTTATATGATAAACGCTAACATTATCGAATTGTTATATTTTAGTCACTCAATTTTTATTAACCCCTTAAAAATGATGATGTGACATGTTAACTCAAGAGATTAATAACTAAATTGGTACATGTAGCTAAAATATTAGCTTTGTACTTCTATAGATATATTTTTTAACGATGTAATTTTTTAAAAAAAAATATGATTCTTTTAAAACTTTTTTAGAATTATTGTTAAGTAAATATATAAAAGTACAAAACTAATATTTTACTTGCACTTTTGGGGTCAAATTAGTTATTAATCCTTGAGTTAACATGTTACGTCATCATTTTGTTAAAGAATAACGAGAGTCAATAAACGAATGATCAAAATATAACAATTTAACAATGTTAGTAACTATTACGTAACTTTTAAAATTAAATTACCGAAACATAATTTTTAAACAAAATTTAGAGATAATTTACCCAATTTAACTTACCTTAAAAACTACTACTTATCTTCTAAATTTTTCCATAAAATAAGAAGACCAAATAAGCATGGATCAGGTCACAGATTCATCAATCAATCTAAAAAATTGGTTTAATCAGATCAAAGCTATTCTTCAGATGGTACCTGCAAATCGAATCAAATTAAACACTACAATTTCAAGATTATTTTAGATCTTTTGGAATTAAAAAAATCAATTAAGGACCGAAATTGATCCAATTTCCAAAATTATTGCAATTTAAAACTTCACACTGTTGAATTTGAGCCTCAAAACAGGTTAGATTCAGAAAAGGCCCCACCTTTCTTTCTATTGTGAGAAAAAAACTAATTAAAGATAACATATATATTTCTGATTAATTATATAATATTAATTATAATATATTCATATTCATAGCTCTACAGTCTACACCATCCGTTACAGTCCATCTGCTCTTTAGACCAAGTCAATTATTCAACCTATTCTATTCTATTTTATATTTAATTTTTCTCTTGTTTTTTTTTTTATTTTATTTCGAAGGGAGATTTTTTTATTATTAAGGTTGATTGATTTTTTGTGTGTTTTTATAGGTGTTTTTTTTTTTTTCTTCATTTCAGTTACCTGGAAAATGGCGAACGAGAGTGTTGGGATTGCCAAAGATGTCAGTGAAGTAAAATTTCTCTTCCCTTCTTTTATTTTGATCTTCCTGTTTAATTGTTGCAATGATTTATTTACTGTTTATCCTCTGTTTTTTTGGGGTTTGTTTAATTTTTGTTTTATTTTAGTTGATTGGCAAAACTCCATTGGTATATCTTAACAAAGTGGTGGATGGCTGTGTTGCTCGCATTGCTGCTAAGCTTGAAATCATGGAACCCTGTTCTAGTGTCAAAGACAGGTTACCCCCATTTTCCTTTAAATCCACTTTTTGTGGTTCATTGCTGTTTATGATTAGTGTGTTTATCATGCTAGAAGCTTCATTTCCTTATTTAAATTTCTGGGTTTTGTTTATTTATTGGAAAAAAACTTATCTATATATATATATTTGTGATGGTGTAGGATTGGTTACAGCATGATCTTAGATGCTGAGAAAAAGGGTCTTATTACCCCTGGAAAGGTTAGTAGCTTTTGTTGTTAACTACTAATAAATCTCCAATATGGTTTCTTGTTTATGTTATGTTGAGTGTCAGATACGCATATGTTTAATTTCGAATCATGTTTGAATGTGTCTGATAAGGTACTTTAAGGGAAATGAAGTGTATTAGTGATAGTATTTGGCCTTAATTGCTATGGGATTGTTGATTATGATTTAAATGTTACGAACATTGTTTTTCCAAAACGGTTGTTTGAAGAGTGTCCTCATCGAACCTACAAGCGGAAACACCGGGATAGGGTTAGCGTTTATGGCTGCCGCAAAGCAATACAGGCTTATCATTACGATGCCTGCTTCGATGAGTCTTGAAAGAAGGATCATTCTCCGAGCATTTGGTGCTGAGTTGGTTCTCACCGATCCTGCCAAGGGCATGAAAGGTGCTGTACAAAAAGCAGAGGAGATATCAGCCAAGACAACTAATGCATACATGCTGCAGCAGTTTGAAAACCCTGCAAACCCGAAGGTGATCTTGAAACTATGTTTTGATGGATCAAATTGTTGGTTGAAGAAGTCTGTTAACATACACTGTTGTTGGTATAGATCCACTACGAGACTACTGGACCTGAGATATGGAAAGGCACGGGAGGTAAAATCGATGCACTTGTTTCAGGCATAGGTACCGGTGGTACCATAACAGGTGCAGGCAAATATCTTAAGGAGCAGAATCCCAACATAAAGGTAACCTGGTAAATACTATATGCAGTATTCATGCAGGTAAATGAATGATAATCTGATTATAACATCAACTTCCTCATCAGTTTCGTTCTTTTATATGGTTTAGCTTTATGGAGTTGATTGAAAGTCCTGTTCTCTCGGGTGAAAAGCCTGGTATGTTACGAATCACCCAATCATTGCTCATAATTCAGTTGCAGTTTGCATTTTTCTGCAAAATGGAAGATTGAAATTGTGTACTTTTATGATTATAGGCCTCAAGCCTGCTATCATTGGCCTTCTCTATGATATTACTATAGGCAAGAAAACAAGTTTATTGTTTAGCTGACTGTTTGGTTTGTTTCATGCTTATATATCAAGGTCCACATAAGATCCAAGGAATAGGTGCTGCTTTTGTCCCTGGTGTTTTGAATGTCAGCATCGTCAATGAAGTTGTTCAAGGGTTCGGAACGATAATCATGCTTCGAGATTGATCCCTCTTTGGGATGTGGCTCATTCTTATTGTCGTTTTGAATTTGCAGGTATCAAGTGATGAAGCTATTGAAACTGCAAAGCTTCTGGCATTAAAGGAAGGTTTACTCGTAAGTTCTTCCATCCTTCGAAAATTTATAACCGTGGGATCGATCTTATGCATATCTTTTCTCCGTCCGGTTGGCTTACAGGTCGGAATATCATCAGGTGCCGCCACCGCAGCTGCGATTAAAATTGCAAAAAGACCCGAGAATGCGGGAAAACTCATCGTTGTAAGTTTAATTTTGGGTCTAATTCAACCTGGCAAACCAATGTCTACCCTCTATTAACATCTATAAATTTCTCTGATTCTGTTCTATAATATCAATGCAGGCAATATTTCCAAGCTTTGGGGAAAGATATTTATCATCAGTGCTGTTTGAATCAGTAAGAAAGGAAGCAGAAAACATGAAATTTGAGCCATGAGCTTTTAATTTTCAACAAAGAATCAGAACAAGTTTCCATGACTGATTATTATCAAAAATTTTAATTGGGATTTTAGCTTTTCATTGTAGCTATGTAATGAAGTAAATTAGACCCAATTGCAAATAAAATAGCAGAAATAAGAAATTACATTATAAAAGGGTTCAATTGCAATAAAATATGTATCAGACTCAGCTGAAAAAATCTTGGACGCCTTTACCGGCGAAAACCCGATCGGAAAGCTCGGCCAAAACGGCATTAACAGTGAGTAAAACGACACTAGAGCCAGCAATAACACCGAGAACAACGCTGGTGGTCCCCAAAACTTTACCAAATGCAGGCCACTCGATTTCCCTTATCTCCTCCGCCACTCCGCCGGCGAGACTGTTATCACTATTATTCGCTTCTCTCTCCTTCATCGCCTTCTTTATTTCTGCTCCAATGGCACTCAGCTCGCTTTCCTCACTCAATTCCGGTTCCGTATCCACTTCCTTGGCGGTCAACGTGTCTTCCGTGCTCTCCTTGCTTTCTTCGATGGCCTTGGCGGTGAAAGACCGATGTTTGTTTGAATTGCCGGTGATTTTGAGAAGAGGCTTGGTTTTGGAAGGGAATGAGAAGAAACGGTGACCGGAAGGTACTGGTTTCCGTGGCGAGTAGGTTGGAGGAGCGGCTGTTTTCGTCGACGATGCGACGGGGAATAGCAGCGACGCGGCCATTTTTCGCCGGGGTTTAATGATTGAAAGTATGCTGAATTTTTTTTTTTTGGATAAACTAATTAAATATGGGAAATTCGGTTCATGGGCGGTCTAAAGGATTGGGTTTATGCACCTGTTCTTTTTTTTTTTTTTTTTTTTTTGAGCGCGTGGTCGCCCAAATACTTGTGGAAGAAAATAAAAAAGAAAAAACCCTTAAGAAAACACAGACTGATAAGAGTCTCAGTCTCGTGTGAACTTGCTCCCTCGATACTGCCGTGGCGCCTTCTCTTGGCTATGGCTATTTTGAGGCCCTACGCTTTTCACTCTATATCTTAAAGGAACAGAGAGTTTGAGAGATTACAAGATTTCAGAGCTTTTGCTAAGGTTTGCTCTCAGTTTTTTCTATCTATGAGAATGAAAGAAGCCACAAAATCTTCAAATTTTGTGTCTTCTGGTATCTTTTCATATTCTGTAGTGTGGTGGGTCTTTATACTTCTTGGGCTTATTGGATCTGCCTTTTCTATTAAGTTGGCCTTACAAGCCATATCGAGCCACCATTGGTCCCAACCTTCGGAGGGCCTTTCGTCAAATTGGCTAAGCCCATTAATTATTGCCGAAATGTCGGTTATCTTATCTTCTCTGGTTATGGGTTGCCCTGCTACAGCTACAGCTCCAGCATATGAAGTCGTTTCTTTTTTATTTCTAGCTTCTCTTTGAGATTCTTCGAGGCGTTTTATCAGCTCGTTGTTTCGTTCTCGTTCAGCCTGGAGTTGTTTTTGTAGATGAAGATTCTGTCGCTTGAGTTGTAGGATTTGAGCTGTTTCTGCAGATGTCTTAGATTCCAGTACGAGGATTATTATATATTTCAATTTTTTTGAAACATTGTATTTTTTGTCTAGATATGTTTGAGCATCGCCTCAACCTAAATACAAGTGTAAAACAGTTGATGCTCAAACACATATGAGCCAAAACTAAAATGATTCAAGAAAAATTGAAGTTTAATAATTTTCATATTGAAATCAAGACATCTGTCGAGAATTATTTAAAAATTTTAAATCCTTAAAAAGTATGTATCAAAATGTAACTCGTGGAAATGACATGTCTAACCGTTTTTTATCTAAAAATTTAATATTTCAAATAACAATTTTTTTGTAAATAATAAATTATTACTAAATCATTTTTAAAATAATAAAACATAAAATTATAAAATTGGATCTTTAAAAATCAAATTAATCTATTATAAAAGATAACACTTAAGATTTTAATTTTTAAAATTTTAAATTTTTTTGCATTTCCATTACTCTTTTCTAAAAATATTATTTTTTCCTACTAATAATATTTGTTATAATAGTAAACAATAAATATTTTTTTATTATAGACAACAATAGTTATGCTATAATTTTGTTCAATGTAATTTGGTTGAAATAATAATTAATTTTTTTAATATATTCAATATACAATATAGTTTTACTTTATGTAATTAGTGCAAAGTAACATTATTCAAAATAATGATTAATTAACATAATTAGCTCTAATATTATTTAAGTAATAATTAAGATATTTAGAATTTTATTCCAGTAATAATTCTATTTTACATCAATAAAATTAGCACAATTTTTGTTTGCATAAAAAATATTTAACTAATAATTGTAAATTATAATTATCACAACTTTATCCCTATATTTTATGATTGGAGTTTTATTCAAGTAATAACTCTATTCTAAATTTGGCATAAGTTTTTAACTAATAATTGTAATTTAATTATCATAGGTTCTATTAAATTATAATTGTCAAATATATAATTATCACAACTTGATTTATTTCAACCTTTTAAACTAATAATAATTCTAAATTAAATATTATAATTATTTTTAAATATAAATTTTATAATACGATAAAAAATAAAGGATATTATCGCCAGCTTTTAACTTTCTCCAAACTTGTATTTTTATATATATAGATTATAAATTATAAATATTTATATATTTATATATTTTGATAATATATTTATATGTTTTTATACATTAATAATTCATATTACATAAATGTTTTCATGTAATTATTTATTAAAAATTGTATCATTTTAAAGTATAAATTAAAAATTTATTATGCATGAATTTGAAATTCTAAAATGAAATTTCCCATTTTGGGGCTCTGCCTACCCCCAACTTTAGCCTAGGAATAGATATAGCAAAACCTAAGAGTAAAAAAGTTAAACCTAGGACCTGTTTTTTTAAAGGAAAGAACTTGTGTGTTTTTACCATATTTGAATACGCGTCAATCTCATGTGAGTTTTCTTTTAAAGTACCATAATCTCTGTCGTTTATTTTAAAAAGTGAATTAGTTGATATAATATGACCTACACGAGGCATGTCTTTAGTTATACTTATATCGTTAATAATTTAGTTTTAAATATTATAAATAAATAAATTTTTTAATAGAAATAATTAGTACGATCTTTAAATTAATATATAGGATTAAATTATCTATTTTTTAAATAAAAAATAAAATTTTAATATAAGAGTTTTTATTATACTTTTACCGAGTTATTTTTATTTATTAATAATATATAAAATAATGATTTTACATTTGTGTATTTGCCTCCAAATCCTCTCTTTGTCAACCTAAGGAAGGTACAAGTAAAAACCCACATTATGATAAGGAGCCTGCCTATTGACAAGTTTGTAGGCATCCTAATTTTAGTAGTAAAAGATAATTATATAGACTTTTGTGGACATTTATAATCATATGAAATAGTTTGTTGATAGAAGAACCTATCTCCTTCTAATCATGCATATCTTTTAGATTTCTTTTCTTTCTTTGTCTTCAATATTATATATTTTCTCTTTCTTTGTTTTATCACATTATATGATTGCATAAACATATATATAATCAATGGAAGCATGAGTTTTTCTATGTTAAAAGTATTATGTTGATTTTATAAATTATAACTTTTTTCGGGGTTTATAATTATTTTATTTTATTTTTTTTAAAGAATAATATGTTTTATCAATTCACTCAACAGTTATTGATGACATCATTATTTTTTTTTCAAATACGTTCTCATCGTATTTATACAAAGACTAGTTCTATGCATGCAGGTTAAAAATTAAAAAAAAAAAAAGTCACTTAATTGATAATTAAAAGAAAAATTATAGATGTGTGTAACTCCAAAGAAATACCCTTAATGAAGTAACCCCAAAGGTTTTTAGTTCTTATATATAAAGAGATGAATTTAGTTTATATATTTTAATTTGGTCAAATTTAGTGAATGTAATTTTTTTTTCAATGATAAATTTTAGTCTTAATATTTTTCAAGATTTGAAATTCAATTATGATCTAAATAGTAACAACTAATTTTATTTGCTTAATTGTTGCTATTATACTTGGATTTTTTTTAGCCTATGTATTTTTTAAAATTTGAAATTTCAATATTGACACCAATGAAAATAGTTAAATCCATTAACCCTTTTTAGTAAATTGTGAATATAGTAAACTGACGTGACATTACGCATGCGATTTGTTACACCAAATCTTGAAAATAGCACAATTTAATAAACTTAACAACTACTATTTGATCAAAAGTCAATATTGCAATTTTAAATTTTGAAAAATGCAAGGATTAAAAACAATTGAATTAAAATACAAAGATTAAATCCACAATTTATTCATAGTACAGGGAGTTAGGGACTAATAGTAGAATTTAACCAAATTTTTTTTTTTTTTTGCAATTACGTCTCCATTTATTCAAATAACATTTTTTACAAATATGTAAATTTACCCGTATAAACTTTTGATGCATTATTTATTTCTAATTTTATAAAATTATTATTTTTTGTTTTATAAAATATGTAATTATTTTCTTTTCGATGTAAAATTAATTTATAACACCAACACAATAAAATAATTTAATAATACAATATAAAACATTATATTTAATTCTTAAATAATATAAAAGATAAAAACAATCAAAACAAATACACATCATTCATTTAGCAATACTTGTGAAAGACTATTGTTACAATAATAATTCACTCTCCTTTCTTTAATTTTCGAATTTAGCCCTCGTAGTTTTATTTCTAGTCTTTCAATTTTTTTCAAATTTCAAAATTTAAATCTAATAATTAATACTATCAAATTACTTTTATTAAATTTGTTTAGCTGAAATTTCAAAATTGAAAATGAATAAAAACAAAGACATATCATTTCATATATATATATATATATGAGAAATGATGGTGTGAAATTGTGATTGTACGTCATCCATACCCCATACTAATAGAATGACAAATCATATTTTTTCTCATAATTTTCAATTTTTTCCTCTAAAAAAATAAAAATCAGGAGAAAAAAAATTGATTTATCCAATTAGAAAAAGTTAGAGCTGAGTAGAATTATAATTTTATACGATCCTTTTAAAAAAAAGTGTATATTTTAATTTTTAAGAGATTTGATTGATTTCCAATGAGAAAGCAAAGGTTGTATGGTCAATGAGCAGTGAATCATATCACTTGGGAAGGTCTAGGACGATAGATATATTGCCAAATCCAAACTCCATTATATATATATAATATATGATATGAAATGTCGATATCATGCATTAGGGTGAAGACAATAGCAAATGGATTTAAAATTTTGGCGTGCAATGGAAATGTGCAGTGTTCAATGTCATATGCAATTACAAGAAGCCAATGGCCTATTCAAATACAATTCCATGAAAAACGAAATGTCACTCCAAATCCAACAAAACCATGAAAATGAAAATTACTCAATTCCCGAGGAACTAAATTCCAAAAATCACCATTGATATGGCAACTTAGTTAACTCTCCATATGCATACAAATTTGACAGAATCCTCTGCTCTGCTCTGCACTGCACATTTTTCTTTCTTTTCTTCTTTTCTTTTCCTTTTTTTATGTTTTCATAGAAATTAAAAACTTCGACCCCGCCAATGCTCCCACCTTGCTAATTAGTTATTCATGTTATATAAATTTGTTATATTTTTATATATTTAATTTAATTTTGAAAAAAATAATGTATTATTCTTTTGTGTTTTATAATTTATGGAGATAATATTTCAAAATTCATAATTACTCATTTCAACAATGTTAAAGATTTTATCATTGTTATAGATTATACTATCATCAAACTTATATGTAATAGGTTCTTCTTTCGGGACTTTTAATGTTTGATAATCACATTAAAAAAAGGTGCAAATTTAAACCTAAAAAATATAATCTGAAATTTAATAAAAAATCTCTATAATACTTTTTCCCATAATTCTGTTCATCATTAGTGATTTTAAACCTAAAAAACTTTGGGTACATTACGTGGAAGTGGGGGACGAAGAAATCAGTTTAGAGAGCTGATCTCTTCCTACCTGCCTCTAGTGTTTCAGTTCTCTCTGTCATTTTACTCCCTCTCACACTCAAATTTATTTATTAATCCAATCTCAACTCACTTAAAAAATTTACTTTACATTTAAAACAAATTATATTAGCCAATTAACTCTTAACTCGATTAGGATCAACATTATTGTTAGTATAGGAAGATGTGGGTTCAATTGTACTGAAGCGCATTATTTTCCTATTCAAGAGTTGAGGAGGGGTTATGAATAGTTCTAGGCATTGTATCAAATAATAACCTTCAATGAGATTAATGTTAAAAAAATTATATTATTTGAAGGCACTTTAGTCTTTTTTTTTTTTAACAAAAATCAATAAAAATGAGAATTTGAATTCACGTCAATTAGATTAATAAAACATTAATTTACCACTCAATCAAAATTTCATTTTAATATACGAAATTTATTATATCCATTAGTTGTATCTATCTATCTATATTAATAATGTTGTTAATTCAATTGGAGTCACAATTCAACTCAATATCAATTCACGATTGATGACAGCACTATGACAACTAATTGAAGTGCATTTAGTATCGCTAATATGTTATATTTATGTGTTTAAATTTCGTTTTACTCACAATTTAATTTAATTTTTATTTTAAAAGCATACATATTTTATGTGTTATTATGATTAATTAATTTCATACCATATGTTTTATTATTTATTATATATTATTTTTAAACACATATCTGTAGATACGACAAAATTTTTAATATATGTTAACTACCTTCATTGAGTAGAGGTAGTATCATTTAAAACGAAAAAAAGAAAAAGAGTATTTATTATTAGGGTTTTCAGATAGATTAATTTCAAATCAAATCTAATTTGAAAATACCCTAATTAAAAAAAATAATTTGATTCTATTCAATGAATTATAAAAGTTGAAGCAACTCTCAAGACCAAAAAAAATTGTCATTAATCTAGTGGTAAAATCAAGTGGGAAATTTTTAAGAAATTAAAGTGTAATTTTATAATTGTATATTTTTAAAGGATTTATATTGAAATTTCACCAATTTTTGGGGAGTCAAGACTTGTTTGCCCTTCTAACACCATCTTTTAATGTTTTTAAAATCGGATCAATAATTAAATCGATTTGATCAATTTAATAAAAAAATCATAAAATTAAAAATTCAGTTCAATCAGTTCATATTAATAGGTTCAATACTCTTCTCTAAGTTAATATCTTAATCGACTCTCGATCTAATCTTTCGATCCAATCCGATTCAAACAACTTTGCAGTACCTAATTGAAACAATGTGCAGACAAAGTAAGCCAAAAACAATATTAAAATTGTTTTATTGAAGCCTATACCTTAAAAGCCAAAAACAAGATTATGATTCTCCACACCTTTGCTTCATTAATTGGGATTTACTCACCATTATTATACCTAAATATAACCCTAAACCCTACATTTGGCCTCATATTATTAATCTAATCTTGGTTAATCCATGTTCCTCACTTAAAACAAGTTGTTGTTGTGTTTCCAAATGAAGATGGTTGTCTATTTGTCTTAATATAAAACAAAATTGCACAATGTTGACATTGGGTTTTGGTGATCACTTTTTTTTCATTCCACCAAATGTCTATATGTGACTTAAAAAAAAAAAATTGGGGTCTTAAATTATTTTATTAGGGGAAACACTTGAGGACAAATGGTCTGGTTTTAACCTTACCTAAACCAACTAACTTTAGGGATTTTGTTAATTAATTAAAAAGGTGAAAAAATTATATTATTAATTCATTCTTTTATTTCTCTTTACTTGAAGTTGTTAGCATATCTCTTTGGATCCTATTAGTTTGTCTCCCTTTTGAGTCTTCTAAGCACTCTCAATTTTCTCAATATTCTTCATCTTTCTTTCTCCATGCAATTTTTAGGGCTATTTTCAATTAATATTATTAAAAATATTGTATAATCCCTTTAGCGGCTACCTTGTCTACAATTTGCATTGGATATGTATAATTTAAACCAACTTGTTTTAAAAGATAAAAAAGAAATTTAAAGACTAATTTATAATATATATACATATATATATATATATATATATATATATATATATAAACCACAAGTAACGAGAATACTATTTATTTTTATCATGTTATTAAATTTATATTTAAAAATAATTATAATATTTAATTTAAAATTATTAGTTTAAAAATTCGAAGTAAATTATATAATTATATATATTTTTTGCTAATTTTTAAATAAAATTATTACTTAAATAGAACTATAAACATAAAATTTTTACAGGGAAAAAGTTTTGGTAGTTATAATTAGTTAAATGATTTTGGCTAAAAAAATGTTGTGATGATTTTATTGATGTAAAATAGAGTTATTATTTGAATAGAATTCTAATCATATTAATTATCAATTAATTAATTAATATTAATGTTAATGATATTAATTAGTTATTATTTTGAATAATATTACTTTAATTACATAAAGTAAATATATATTATATGTTGAATGATTTAAAATTTTTTATTACGAATTGATAAATTAAAATATTTGAATTATATTAATAATTTATATAAAATATGTTTTTTACATTAATTGTTGTAATTAAAAATAAAATATTTGAACAATTAATTAAATATTAAATGTGTAAATGTGGGATTAGAAGCTAGTATGGAAAAAGTGGTAGATGGTTGATATATAAGATGCTGGTAAAAGTATTATGGAGGTACTTATACTAGGAGTTAGATTTCATTTTGTCCCCTCTACTAAAAAATGGATAAATTAGTCCTCACACGTTAAAAATTCTATTAATTTCTATTGTTAAAAACTAATCTATGTACGTCATTATGAGGTAAATGTGGCATGCCACGTGTAATTATCTAATTATTCCGTCAGTTTTTAATAGTAGAAATTGATGAAATTTTAACAAAAAGACCAATTTACTATATGACCTAATGTACAAAAACTATTCTACTCATTTTTTAAGTAAAAAAGGTAAAATGCAATACGAATAAAACTGACTCCGTATTACTTTTACATTTTAGAAGTGATTGTACCAATCTATTATAGTTAAATTATAGCACCGTTAAAACCACCTTTTATTGTTCAATTTATGATTTTTATCATTATAGTATACTCAATTTCGAAAAAATATATTGTGTGAAATAGTTATGACACGTCAACATATATATAAGTAATGAAATAATTTGAATGAAAGTGATAAATAATTACATGGCATAAAATTACGAGGTTCAAGTTTTTTTTAATGAAAATTAATTAAAAATAATTATTTTAATAACCATAAATTTAATGACATGTAAGAGAATTTTAGTTTCGATTTTTTTTAAAAAATTCATATCAGTTAGAGGAAGGAATTTTTTATCCATAAATTCAATAATAGGATGATGGAAATGACAATTCTGGCACCTACTTCTTCTACTATGTGATTGCAATTAACATGGCTAACCCTTTGAACAGGAATATCATTTTCATTTATAAATTTTGTTTTTGATTTACTGGCAATATTATTTCTGCATCCCAAAGATTGTCATTGAATAATACAAACATGCTTAGAATTGGGACTTTCAATTATTACAATGGCATCAACTACATGGACCCGACATGTAGCAGCTAACTTGTCCGAAATACTAACACAATAAAAACAGCCAACCTCGTGATTTTGTATGCAAAATTTTCTCATCAATGGACCACACAAAAACAACGATTATAAACCAACTCTGTCTCACCATTTTCACAACAATTAACAAGGAAAAAAATGGTTAAAATGTGTAGTTTTCAAATTTTAAGAATTTAATTTTTCGATTTCAAAATTCAAGTGTAACCATTAATACTATTATTACTTTTAGTTAAACTTGTTGTTCTGACATTTTTAAAATAAAAAATACACATTTAGTAACAATATAATAAAAAAATTGACTTCATAATTAACTTGAATTTTACAAAAAATAACAATGATAATAGTTCAATCTTAATTTTAAAATCTGAAAAATAAAAAGACTAAATTTCATGAAATTAAAGTATATAGACTGAATTCTTGAAAATATAGGGACTGAATTCTTAATTTTCAAGAAATACACAGACTTGTGATGGCGCATTTTAACCAAAAAAAAGTTACACCATTTAAGTGCAAAACATTTATATATATATATATATGTGTGTAACATAGCCAAATGACAGTGGCTCGAGACATCCACATCCCATGCAACAAAAGTCCAAAAAAGAACAAAAACAACCGCCAATATCTTTCATTTTTTTTCTTCTAAATTATTAACTATTTTTACTAGGAATTAATGAAAAGGATAAAAAAAAGAAAAAGAGAATCACCGGCGGTGGTTTTCGGGTGTATCGGATTACGGCGACGATGAGAGCAGACAAACAATGATATCAGCAAAAGCACTAACGATGAACTTGTGGGTGTTTTTGGGGTTTAAAGTAAGGTAACAAATGAGTAGTTCATGCAGGAAGTCCCAGTCTTTGTTCACATCAGTTAAGTTCCTCGCTTCGATCATTTCTTGCATTGAAAACCTGAAATCTTTGTATGGGTCCGGCGAGTATTTCTTGACAGCAACGCCACCGTTCATCGGCGGTGGTTGAGGAGGTGTTTCGGTCGTCGTCTCGGTGTTAGGTTCAGCTTCGGGCCTTGTATCGGGTGACTCGATGATGGAGTTAGAACGACCTGGAGAAGAGAAGAAGAAACGGTGGGAAGCGTATACGGTGGCGAAATCAGGTGTGGCGTCGGCGTCGGAGTCGGAATCGGTGGTGCGAATGGAAGGTGTTAAAAGGGAAGTGGAGGCTGATGATGTTGAGAGGTCGTAAAGGGAGTTAAAGTTCTTGGGAAACGATGAAGGATCTTGTTTTATTGATGATGATGGGAGTAAGATTGAAGATTCGTCCATCGATTTAAGATTTGTGAAGCAGAGATGAAACATTTTCAAGAACATATTCGACATTTTTCTTTTTGTTGTTGTGAGAAAAAGGGAGAGTGGGAGAGATTTTGAAGATGATTGAAAAAGGGTTCTGAAAGTGGTGGCGATGTGGGGGTTTTATCGGCTGAAAAAAAACACAAGCCTGAGCTGCTTAAGAAAAACAGATTAGAAAAGTAGTGTATGGTCTGAATCATTTGTATCCGTATGGGCTATTAAACTCGATTTCATTGGTGTTAGTTCAATTTTTCAGATTAAAACTTAAAAATTTACTATATTTGTATTACTATTTATTATTTTGGGCTTTTTTGCGGGATGAATATAATTTTTTTAAACAATTATAGTAACCGAATTATAAATTTTTAAAAAATTAAAAAATATTTTTATCATATATTAATCTATAATTTTATCATTTTAAAAAAATAAATATATGTTTTTTGTTTTGAGGGTCAAAATATAAAAAAAAATACAATTTTTCATTTTTTTAGGCTAGCACCTACATGCTCCCGTTTGCATTTTCTCCAACTATTTGCCTCTTGAGAATGCGCATCTTGCCACAACACGCACACATATTAATAATTAAATTTATTTTTATTATATGTTAGAAACTAAAAAATATATTTAAATCAACGAAAATAAATTTATTTTTAAAAATTACCGACTTAGTTCAATTAGTATTGATATTATTGTTAATATAAAAAAAATAAGTTTGAGTGTATTGAAATATGTTTATCTTCTAATTTAATCATTCATAAAGAATTATAAATAATTCTAAATATTATATTAAAACTAAAACATTATATAATATCCATAATTTTTTTTGTCAACATCGATTACCTTAGAATGGGGCTAAAGCCTAAAGGGCAACAAAGATTTTCTTTTTTTACCTTTTTATGTTTGGAGTAAATAGTTTTTTAATTTTCTTTTTATTTTGATCTTTAATTTTTTTGTTTACATTTATTTCGAAATTTGATAATTTATTTCAATTTGGTCATAAATTTAAATTTCATTATATTATGATGATATGGTGCAATTTTAAAAGTTAAATTGAAAAAAATGTAAAATTCAAAAATTAATGTGAAACAAAAGATAAGGACAAAATAGAAAAAAATTATCGAACTCAGTCTCTTATTTTGCATGCCAAATGTTATAAATTGACAAAAAGGGCCTACCTCCCTCCATTATTATTTTTTCGATCATTTATATTTTAATACATGCTTTTGTAATATCTGATATTTGTAAAAAAAAAATGTACAATTAATTAATATTTTTTATCATGCATTAAGTTAAAAAAATATTCTTAAATGAGTAGTTAAATAATTATTAAACCCAAAAAGAAAAAGGAAATCACTTCCACTTCCACATGATTTTTCTGCACTCAATTAGATCCTTTTTATGTACTTTTTGTGAGGGATTCAGCTTTATTGGACACCCAAAGATTGAAGCCTATGCATAATACTAATAAAATACATGGGCCTGGAAATGATTTCCTTTTGTACCTTGGGGTTTCACTTTCCTACCCATTTTACAAGCTAACTGCAAGTCAATGCACAATGTTGGCTTCTAGATTATGGGTAGACCAAGCATGAATAAATGAATTTTGTGTATATTCGTTTATTTATTTTTAAGTTTAGTTTGTATTTTGTATATTATTTTAAAATTGTATACATGTAAGGTTATTTAAAATTGTATTTGTTTAGTCGATTGAGTCTTAGCTCAATTGATATTGACATTATTTCTAGTGCAAAAGAACATGGGTTTGAGTATGCTAAAGCACATTATTCTCCTATTTAAGAGTTGAAAAGGGGTTATGAGTAGTTCTAAGTATTGTATCAAAAAGAGTTGATATGATAGTAACTTATTAAGATTAATGTTAAAAAAATGTATTAACAATTGTATCATAAATAAACAAAGGGTAAGCTACATTAGTAGTCACTCAACTGCGTTTCAAATTAAAACAACATACAAAACAAAACTTACAAATTCAAATATATACTATATTTAAAAAAATTAGATGAAAAATGGTTAATTTAGTGTTACTGTTTCGGTTAAAAAATGTTTTTGAACAAAAAAAAACTTTTAAAATTTGTTGTAAAAACTGTAGTTTCAAAATTCTAGCTACCATGCTAAAAGGATCCTCTAGTTTCTAGTTCCTAATATAATAGTATATGAACTATATAATTTTTTAAAATATTTTTAAGTAAGTAATATAAATTTATTGTAAAAATTTAATTGGAATATATAAACTATTAAATATATAATGTTAAATATTTGAAATAAAATTTAAAAAATAAAAAATTATAAACTTAATAGAAATATTAAATAAATATATATATTTAGTGTTTGCAATTTAAAGTAAATTAAGTACAGTACAAAGTTTTACACATAAAAGCCAAAAACAATTTATGTATACTTGGTTGAGTATTAAATGAAATAGGGGGAGAGAGTGAAAAAATAAAAGAAGAAATACGATAAATTTTCATTTTGGTATATATAAAAATAAAAAGAGATATATATTAATTCAAAATCATATAAAAATAAAAAGAGATATATATTAATTCAAAATCATACCTTTTAAAAAAAATAAAACATTTTTTTCATTGAATCAAACAATTTCTTTTAATTTTTCCATTTTTCCTCTTTTTTTTTTTCATTTTTTCCCTACCAAATGTTACACCCCCTAGCCCCAAGCCATCACCGGAATAGGGCTACGAGGTATTACCGAACTTATACACTAACATTTATACAAAACTGAGTCGTAAACTTTACATTCCAAATCAATATTCATCAAACTTCATCATAAAGTCCCTAATATGGGCCTACGGGGCCTAATACATGCTTTAGAAGTAATTCGGGATTAAACCGGCAACTTTGGAAATTTTTTCTTGAAGATAGAGGCACACGCCCGTGTGGTATGGGACATGCCCGTGTGGCCTGGGACATGGCCGTGGGGCCAGGCCATGGGCAGATTCTGCCAAATTCACACGGCCAAGGGCACACGTCCATGTGACTTGGCCGTGTGAACACATGGTTTTTGACCATTTTTGGGCTATTTTCACTTGCTAAACACATCTATTTCATGTCCAAACATTTACTAATAGTTCTTAAATCAAATATCATTCATTATGCCCTTCAAACTTAGCAAATACTCATTCATTCACTTAAATACCTCTTAAGAATTATGTACCACAATTCATATCAAAATTATACAACATTATCATACTAGTCAAACTCATGTAAGTTTAACTTCCAAAATATGCATATTTCATACCATGCTTCAACAACTTTTATGTTTATACACTACTATAAACAAAATAATATCTTATCAACCTAGGTACATGCCATTTTACCAAAAGAAACGTATTCACCACTTTGAGCCTGGAATTGGCTTGGATGCTGAGTCCTTAACTTTCTTTTGTACCTAACCTGCGCACGGAAACAACCGTACGCTGAGTATGCACTCAGTGGTATTTCTACAAACTAAATACTTAAAAGTATAAGGAAAATAACATTTACTTAAGTCATATAACAATAATAGTAAACTTATAAATCGTTAAAATAACAATATTCATCATTCATACTTGCGTTCGAGTTTTAAACTTGTAACTTCATGATCTTTATAATTCAGTCACTCAATTTTATTTCATAACTTATGAATCTTACCATTTAATTCGATCTACATTCATTGTCCATTAGTACCCTTCACTTCAACAGTCCACAGTCAATATAACATTCAGTAACAGTCAATATTCAATAAATCATAACTTAATAACAATCATTCTTTAATAATTTTGGTTATCCCTATTAACATAACTCGGACCTGACGGATACACGGACCCAAATCCAACCCACACACCAGGGATATAATACAGTGTTTCATCGGCTGAAGCCGGAATACACCGTAAGGGTAACAGTCTCAGTCATGGTACACATAGTACCTTATCGAAACAAATCTGAAACAGTCATAGTAATAGTTAAGTACAGAGTACCTCTTCGGAACGAATCCGGAACAGTCACAGTCTGGCGACACATAAAGTGTCTCATCGACACAAAGTCGGAATATCCCTAACTCCACTGATCCTATGGCGTGCCAACTATATCCGACTAGCCCGACATTGTTAATAGGGATTTCAGTCAACTTTCAAATTTCAATTCTTTTCCATAATAATTCATATGTAATTCAATTCCAATACAATAGTAGTAACAATTCCCATCATATTATTCATATACATTCTAACTATAAAAATAACAATTACGTTGTATTAAAACACTAAGCATAGTTTATAGAAATACAAACCGAATTTCTCGAGTTTACTCGATATCCTCGTTCACTTTCTCCTTTCCCTTTTTCGATGATGTTTTCGGTGCTACGTTGGCTACATAAAATTTAACATTTAAAATTATCAATATATGTTATTTAACAACACATTCTTTAATTTCCATGTAACTTTTACTAAAATTCCAATTTAGTCCTCTCACCATAACTATTCTTTTTCTTCAAAATAAATCCTATATTTTTGTTCAATTATCATTTTAAACTATTCCAACTCTTAAATTTCAGCATAAAACACTAATTATAACATCTTCTCAATTCAATCTCTATTATTGCAAAACCTATATTTTCTTTCACAAATTAATCCTTCTCCCACTTCTAATTTGAATTTCCATCAAATTAACACTTAATTCTTCCATTTATTCAACTTAATCAACATCTAAAAATTCAATAACTTTCTAAATTTCAACATAACTAAAGTAGTATTCTTTCCTAGGATTCCATAGTCACCACAATAACAAGAAAAGGGATCAAATTGACTTACCAATCAAGCTTGGAACTCCAAAACCCTAAATTTTTTTTTTCTTTCCCTTTTTTTTTCTTTCTTTCCCCGCTATTCGTGCCTTTCTTTTTCTTTTTCTTTATGTTTTTCTTTATTTTCTTTATTATAACTATTATATTATATTTTAAATTATAATTATTATTTTTTAAATATTAAGTAAATACATATATATTCATACATTTGTACTAATTAAAATAATACACATGTATTTATACTTATCACACACTTGTCACATAAGACTTATTTGCTACTTTCATCCCTTGACTTTTCTATAGTTTATAATTAAACCTTCACACTTTATTCAATCTAGTCCTTTCACTAAATTAGCCTTAATTCAAGCTAATTCACTTAACCAAAGTCTAATTAACTACACTACTAGCTTTGTCAATATTTTTAATAAATATTTACGAATTTATTTTACGAAAATTATAACCCGAAACTCAATTTCTGATGACCTTAAAATTTAGGTCGTTACACCAAATATGCCAATGAAAAATTCATTATTTCATTTTTTTTTATTTACTACTTTGTTGATTTTTTTTCTTTTAATTTTCTCACTCTACTAATTAAAAGTATTAACTATTTTTTATTTAGGTTGAAAATTTAATTTGAAAAGCCAAGTTGAAGAAAGAATTGATTAAAAGATGAAAATTTATTTGGTAAGTAGCGGTAAAAAGTTTTAATCCTATAAGTGAAATTGAAATTTTGACATGTGTCTTTAAATTATATTTAAAATTTTTAAAAATAAATAAATAAAATATATAGTAATATTCCAACCTCACTAATAATTATCAGATTGCTAATACAATAAATAAAATAACGTAAATATAAAAATATTTAAATATATATATTTTTCAATTTAAAAGTCGAAAGTTATACATAAAAATAAAATCGTATAAAAAATCATATCAATTTATTATCTACACATAAATTTTAGTAAATTAACATCAGATTTAATTAAGTTATAATTTTTTTAATTTCATTAAATTGATAAATTAGAGCATTAAGATGTAGACCATTTAGGTTTAAATCACATTTTTTTTGTCATAATTAGTGTGAAATAGTTTGTTGAGTTCAGCATCAGAGTTTTTCAATTAAGCGGTTGTGATGCTTTATTATCATCTTAAACAAAATTGATACATTAATTTATTGAAAGTAAATTTGAAAATTAAAGGGTCCTAATAATTTGAAAAATATTAAATAATAAATTATTTTAAATGTTACAAATTATTTTACATTTTCTTTCCATTAAAAATGGTAAATATACATTTTGATATTTAAATTTAACTTTAAAATTCAAATTAATACTTAAGGTTTTTTTTAATTAGGTATTTGAACATAGTTTTAAGATTTAATTTTATATAAAGTTTATTCAAGTCCAATTAAGTACTTAAACTTAATTTCTTTATTCAAATCGATACTTAAACTTCAATAAATATTTTATTTAAAACGATTTAAACTATGAAATAATGTTCGAATACCATGTGTAATTATCTAATTAAAAAATAAAAATAAAAACTTTATTTATTTTTAACCAGAATCCTTAATTTTTATCTAATCTAAACACGCTGTAAGTCATTTCCATTAAAAAGAACTCATCTTCAAAATATGACCTTCAGACATAGAATTATGGAAGTACATTTTTAAAGGGTAGAAAAGTAATTCCTTCTTCCTTATCTCTTCTAGGTTCTTCTTCTCTGTAACAGATAGGAGACTTAGCCCTGGCTGCTGTTGTTGTAGTTGTGGGTTTTACATTTTGCCCTTATTAACTATTGTAACGAAATCCAAATTTTCATTTTTAAGACATATATCATCTCTCGGAAGACTCAAAGTCATTGATCTGGTATTTTTCTAACACATTTGTCAGCTTGTTAGATCTAAGTACTGAAATCTCTCTCCTTTGTTGTCTTCAAACAGTTCTGTACCATTCTACTGTTTAAAGATTTACTTTTGACTTGTGGGTTAGAGTTCAAAAGATCAAAATTTTAATCTTTGGGGTGTTATTTTTTTTTCTTCAGGTTAAAAGTGGGATTATTTTTGGGTTCTAATGATGTCAATTCCTTCACCTTCTCATATGGGTACTCCCCCTCATTCTGAGAACCCTCATATGGATACTACTCCCCCTCTTGATAACCCCCATGACATGGATAGTTCACACATAGATATTCAACAAGATCTCAACTCTCATATGGATACTTCCCCTCATACTGAAAACCCTAATGATATGGGCAGTCCACATATAGATATTCATCAAGATCTGTTTCCAGAGTAAGTTTTTTTTTTTTTTTTTTTTTGTTTGCTCAATTTCTTACTTATCTGCTGTTGGATGAGTTTAATTCATGTTTTTATATAGAAATTTAGGTTTGTTTCTTAAATATTTCATGTTGAAAATAGTTTGAATTTAATGAATTGAAGGTTAGTTTACCATAAAATTGAAGAATTTTCTTTGCTTTGAGAAAGCATGGAAATCCTTATAGTTTAGTATGGTTTACTAGATCTCAATGATGCATGGTCTTTTTTGGGGGGCATTTTGTGATCTAACGCTATTTAAAAAAAGTAAAAACCACCTGTAATTGGAAAATATTTACAGTAAGTAGCTACTGGGGAATCTTATATCTTTGAACCCTGTGATAAACCGTCATTCTCGTTCCAAAATCGCCTCGTTGTTCTGGTGTATTCATCAGTTGGTGAGCATAGCAGTGTAATGGCACATTAGTAGCTTCAACATATCTCCATATTAAGTTTAAAGGTGTATGGTTACGTTTTCTTGAATGCTGTTTTATCCCAATTGCAGTTACTATGGTGGAACAGCTTCTGCTCCGGCTCCGGCTTCTGCCCTGGATTCTGCTCCGTCTGAGCCAAAACATGAATTTGAGGGAAATGAAAACCATAATGGAAATAATGATAGTGCTGCTGTAATTAAAGATAATAATTCCCCTCCACCAGTTCCACCTGGTAGTAGTGGGGAAGGATTACCTTATGCTCCTATACATTGGCCAAATGCTGGTGATATTTGGACCTGGAAAGTGGGGAGGAGAGTCAACAGTGCTGGCTTCTATGGTGATAGATTTCTCCATCTTCCAGAAAGTCTTCGAAAGACAAATAGTCCCAAAGTCTTTGCGAGCAAGCCAGCACTTGAACGTTTTATCCGGTTGAATTTCCCGGATGCAGATGTTAATGCATTCTTTGCTTCATTTGTTTGGAAGATCCCTGCCATTGTGGAATCTCCTACTAAAGGTTTGCTAAAAAAAACATATAGGTTTTACGTTTGTGGTGCCCTTTATCATCATGTGAGGAGATTCGATATCTAACTTTTTTTCACAGGATGAAAGTTGCAATGCATATTGATTATATGAGATTTAGTGTCAAATTAGAGATTCTCTTTAGGTTAGCTTAGCCCAGGTTGACGTGGTTTAACCATTAAGATTTGTTCAAGGTGAATTGGTGTGGAGTCAAATCTTTAAATTTCATGTTGGTAGGTTAAGAGTTTTGAAATGCATTAGTAATGGAAGAAACAAAGAGCAATTATGGGGGATGCTTTTGTGGACCAAACCTATGTTAGGAAAGGCCATTAATTTCAATTCTCTAATGAAGGCTTAGGTTCTTTTTATTGTGATTCTATTTCAGTTGATTTTGTTCTTAGGTTCATTGATTGCGAGTTTTTTCAATGAATTTCCTTCCTTTCTAGAGTAGGTTTTCTATTTATCTAACAAGTCTGGTCTGGATGTACCGAATAATAAAACCTAAGCAAAATTTCTTTAAAACCCTAAATTGATCTAGGTCTCCCTCTAATGAGTCCTAAGGTTTAGTGTCTTTTTTGATGAATTTGAACTGTCAAACCACAATAGATCATTACAAAAATTGAGATAAGGGCTCGTGTTTTTAACATATTTCCTCTTTACCCTGTCTAGGTACCTTATACAAGCTAGCATCGGTCTAGGCTTTCTGCTTAAAATTCTACAAAAATTCTTTGGAGTTTCTTTACTTTTTCAATAAGCTTCTTTAGATTGTCATGTTTGTATCATATAGCGAAGTTTATATAAAAAAATTTAACACATAAACAAGAGTTTTCTTTCGAAGAAAACGGCCCCATGACTTGACCTCACCTGATCGTAATGGCCTTTTGCGCTGAGCCTTAGCGCCTAGGTGTTTGCCTTGACATCACTGTTAAATATATGCATGTTGGAAACATTTATATCCAACACTCTTGCCAAAATTTACTCATCCTCATCAAATATGTTTGTCAAAGGTCGTTGATTGCAGGTCATAAAGACCTATAAACTAAGAATTAATCTGTTTCTTATTGCTACTGCTGATGACCTTATAGGCTTCTTTTTTCTCGTATTATGTCTGCTTTGATGAACTGTATGTTATGATGAACATTCATGGTAATGACCGTTGCCTTGGAAGTTGCAAATGAGGAGGTACTGCCATAATGGCATAATAGCTCTAGAACAGTCATACCTGAATTAAGATCGGTATTTAGCTATGTGTCGGTTAGGTTGTGAATGTATGTGCCTGTGGACATCCTTTGAGAACGAACCAGTAGACATTCCAAGTGTCGAGTTTGAGATGAAGTGTCATTATCCAAATTGATCCATTTTTGTTGTCTAGGGATAGGGAATTGTTGACATTGTAGTCCATGTTATACTCATGCAAAATTCTTTGTTCTTCTTTTCTGGCCTATTTATCACTCCTCCTGGAAGTTCGAAGTTGCAGGATGTTCATTTTCTCTTCATTGCTTAGCTAAAATGCTTTTACCTTTTATGTGATGAATGCCACCTCTCATCCTTTCAGTGGCAGCAGCGCCTGCAGCACCAGCAGAAGGAACAGAAGATGATAAACAAGAAAGTGACACAAAAGGTCTCCGTAGAACCCAAAGGAAGAGGGCTCCCCCTCCTCCCCCATTCAGTACTCCGAGTTCCATCGAAGGTAAAAAAATCCGGTGTTTGTGTATATTGCTTTGTTCTTTGGTTACTTATGGTTTCTTCTGTGCCTATTAATCAAATCTCTCTTCCTGGAAGCTCAAGGTGACGCAATGTTCATTTTCTCTTAATTGCTTAGCTGAAATACCTTTTTTCTTTAATGTGATGAATGCCAACTCTCATCCTCTCAGCGCCAGCAGCGCCAGAAGAAGGAACGGAAGATGTTAAACAAGAAAGTAACTCAAAAACTCCCCGTAGAACCCAAAGGAAGAGGGCTCCCCCGGCTCCCCCAGTGAGTACTCCAAATTCCAGTGATGGTAAAAAAATGCAGAAGAATAGTAAAGGATCAGCCAAAACAAAGCGACCAACTCGCCAGCGCGGTAAAGAGTCTGCCCCACCCCCAGCTGAAACTGAAGATACGAATAGCGGTCTTGATTTGTCTTTCTTAGACAATGAAACGGGAAGAGGTTAGAATTGGGAATGCTTACAATTTTCCTGAAAACAGTTTCTTGTTTCTTCCTTTAATTCACCTTTTGAAATGGTTGCAGCGGAATTCGACAACTACCTCAGTTCTTTGGATGAAATCCTTGCTCAGCCTTTCTCCGAAGAACCATTTTCCCATCCAGCAGAGATGCAAAACTCGTTTGCAGGAGACAGTGAAATGGCTGAAGCTCGAAGGAAACTATCTTCCCTTCTCGATATGGATTTCCCTTCATTGATTTGCTTCAAAGACCTCGAAGAACTTGCGAGTCTAGCATCCAAACTCCGAAAAGACCCCACTCTTACCGCCGAACAACTCGTGAAGCTGAAGTTAATAGAAGAGATCCCATCATTTTGCGAGGTGTTCCTCGAAAACAGGGAAGTAATGGAACAGGCAGATAAGTTCTTTAGAGGCCTTGACGACAACAGGGCCAAGGTCTCTTCCCTGAAACAAGAATACAGCGAGTTAAAACAACAGGTAACAAACCTAGAGTCCGAGGTAGATTCCAACACAATGACCGTGCAAGATATCGACAACCAGATAGCACAACTCAAAGCACATCGAGCCGAGCTCACGAAACTGATAGACAAAAAGAAAAAAGACAAGGATGAATTGACATATAACCAAAAGTTGGTGGCAAACTCGATACCGAAAGTGGTGCATGAGGTTCAGCTTGCAAATGCTAAAAAACCAGAATGGGAGCTAAAGAAGGAAAATGCATTAAAGCGTGAAGGTGAAATACTAGCTAAATTTGCTCCTTTAAAGGGGTTTTCCCTTTGAAAGAAATTATGTGTTATCATATCATTGTCTGTTGGTAATATCTTGAACACCATAGGTATGGGACTAGTTTTAAATTTATTTAGTGATAATAAAAAAAAAACAGTGGTAGCTTTGCTGAGACTGCAATTTGGTAGTGTATTGCTTTTGAGGATTGTTGTAACTTAGTAACTTTGGCTAGTGCCCCCTTTGTACTTTTGAACCGTCAAAACTCGTAATTACTGTTTCTAGTTTTTACTTTTTGTAATAATGTTAATGACAAATTATTTGGTCCAATAAATTTTGATATTTTAATCTCAACGGCTAAGTAAAGAAAACTCAAAATTGATTTAATTTGTGATGTTGGGATGATTTTGGATTACTGCAGTTGAATCCAATCGTATCTTAATTGATTTTAATTTTTATTATAAATAAAATTATTTTTAAAATGATTTTTCAACAAGTATTGGACAAAGAGTGATTAATTTTTTTAATAAATATTTATGAAAAAATTGTAAATTTTATCGAAGTTATAAAAATAAGGTTTAAATATTCATTTAATTTCTAAATTTGTCATTTTTCCGACAACATAGACACCTTTATGACATTATAATTTATTGTTTTTAAAAAAAATTAAATATTTTTAAAAATCATAAAAAATTATGAATAAAAAATATTAAAAGTTTTTAAAGTTACAAAAATTAAATTAAATTGGGTTTAATTTTTAAATTTTTAGTTCACGGTTTGACCCATACAAGCCTCGGCAACCTCCTCCATCTTGGCCAACACCATGGAAGAAACTTCTTCAGCAGCGAACTGTTTCTCTTCACCTTGTAAGCAAGGACCTTGAAAGGCTAATGCTTCTTATCGCTTTGGAGAACTGACGATGTTATTATAAATTTAAAATACTAAATTTCAAATATGATAATAATGGAAGGATGAAAATTGAAATTTATAAGAAGCCTCAAGCCCTTTTTATATACAATAGTCCTAGTAGTATACGCTAGAATATATGATTCACGGCAAATAAAACTTTCTTTCATTCTCTTCGAACATATTATTCTACTTTAAAAGATAAAAGCTTTCAAGTTGAATAGTAATACCTCTAATTTGTTCTATTATTGTTTAAATTTTGTCTTTATAAAATTATTTTCTGAGCTTATGTTGAATTTTATAACAATATAGATAAGAATAAAAATATTATGATTGTATATTCATATCATTTTCAAAGTCAATATCATATTTAAAACAATACATATATCAGGTTTTTTTTTTATTCAAAAGACTTTTCTATTATCTCCAAATTATGAATTTCGTTTTAAATTAGTTCCCAACTTTAAAATATTTTAATTGCTCTCCAAACTATCAATATTATATTAATCAGGTCCTTTCATTATTAAAATCGTTAATTTGACCTCAGAAGATACATAAAATCTTATGTAACATAATTTAAAACAATAATTTTAAGGAAACGTAAAATGTTGCCACATATCTCAAAGAAAAATGTAAAACCGAAAATGAAATAGTGAACAATTATTTCTCTAAAACTTCAAAAACCTTATCCATTTTTATCACATAAGATCCAACAAATCATTTAACACTTAAGTTATACTTAGTGATGTAACATCGATGGTTTAAAGATCTAGTCTTATTTAACGGTTAAATTAACAATTTTATAACAGAAAAACCTTACTAATATATCACCATAGTTCAAACTTTGAAGATGTTTAGTACAGTTAACTCTATTAAAAAAAAAAATCTTAAAAGAATTTCTTAACCTGGTAAATAAAAAACCAGATAGAAGTGTAAAAATCTTTGACAAATTATATTGGTACAAGGAATTAGCATAACGGAGGCGGGAACGGAGCCTAGCCTGGATTCACCCAATAGTATTATTGATGCTTCTAAATATACAGTATTTGTGATTATAAAGGAATCTTACCTTTGGCCACAAAAGCAGCAACCCTACCAATAAAAAATCATAGCAAATAAAAGTGTTTCAATCTCAAGGAAAAGCATTTGCAATTTAAAAGCTATAGTATGGGTCTTACGCGCAACTATATTGGATCTTTGCAAATTATATCTCCATTCATATATTTTGATATATTTCAGGTTAAGCTAAGACTAAAAATGAAGTAACGGTTAAAGTTCTTATCTAGAAATAACGGTTAAAGTTCTTATCTGACATCTAGATAACATAAGTTCAAACCTCATAATCTCCTAGAGATAAGTGACCTTTGCCCCCTCAAAAATGGTAAGTATGCTTTTTAGTCCCTTAGAAGTTTATAAAATTATAAGGTAATGTAATAGTAAAATTGCACTTTGATCTCCAAAATTTTATGATTCATCTTTGACTCCCTGCAAATTTTTTTAGCTTGATCCATCTTCCCGCAAGGTAAGTCTATTACCCTGGTCATGGTCTTGGTCTTCCCCTACCCACCTCCAGGGCTTAGGGACCTAAACGTTGGGTGACTCAAGAGTAACCCAAAAAGCATGACCACTACCCCACAAAGATATTCCTGAATGGTCACTACAAAGATAAAAGTTTACGTCTCTTTGGGAAGATGGAATGCTTGATAAATATCGCACTAAGTTAAGGAGAATGCGGGCTCAGCAACAACTGACAATCTAAGATGTGAAACATTGATGTTGAAATTGAGTTTTTGCCATGGTGTGAATCAAAATGAACCAAGATAGTGACAAGCAAAAAGGAGTTGAAAGTTGTCCGAATTGTCCTTTCGGATCAATACATTCATAACAAAAAAAAAAAAAAGAAAAAAAGAAAGAGCAACACGGATGTGTGTTTGACATCATGAATCTACAATGGAGCTTCTTTAAGCTTTACTTTAGAGAAAGAAAGATAATCACCAAAAAGATTCATCATAATATGAAAAAAGAATGAATGAAATGTATGAATAAAAAGACCCCCAAAAAGATAAATGTAGTTTTATCATTACTTGCCAAAAAACACACAAGGCAAAATACGAAACCCTCAAGTCCAAGTTTTGGTGGCTTTAAACCAAACCGACCAAGTGGACCAAAAGCATAGATTCTTAACCACAAAGTAAGAAGGGAACCAATTCTCAACATCAAAACCCCCAAAATTACTTATTGCTTTTACCATGTTTCTGGTTGAGTTTCAACCAAGGATACAAGAAAAATGCAACCACTTCATATACAACAAATCCCTATGACGAAGCCGGGGAAGTAATCATTTAGCTAATCGCTACCTTATAATGCAAACATGTCATATCCTAACTCAGAATGTGATTTCATCTTTGCTCTAAAACTAAATTATTTAGTTCTTGGCTACTGCATATGAAAACAGGAAACATACCAAAGAAAACCGATCAATGATGCCACTCCGCTACCACATGGTTCGCACCTAAGGGAGGCCTTTCCAAGCTTCCCCATTTGCCTAATTTCAACCAGTTCATATAGATTCTCACCTCTATGGAAGTAAATAAAAAACAACATAGGATCAAAACACATCCACAATCATGCTTATAATCATTTTTTCACATAGACAATAACTTATGCAAAGCATATACTTTCCCATGAAACAAAAAACATCATAAGCAACCTTGATATAAACAAAACATTGATAATAAAAAATATATATTTTACTGCAAATTGTAAAGGTAGCTAAATCCTCCAATGGAAAACATCAAAATCATGCCAAAGGAATCATCTAAATAACCCCAAATGTCCATCATTCAGAGAAGAACAATTCTTGATTTGATTAAGTAATAAAAGGAAGTAACCATACAAAAAAAAAGAAAGGGGGCCAAGCTCCACCAGTGACCTTCAAGAACTAAAATGAAAATAACATGCAATTAAGGAAACAGAGCTAAAGGTTCCATATTTATTACTTACTGTACAAGAACAAGCCTATTATTGTTATTATTGTTGTTATTACCATTTCCCATGCCTCCTCTCAACTCGTCACCACCACCACCGTCCTCCAAATTCTCCACTTCACCTCCCTTGGGCACCGTCACAATTAGCTCCCCATCCTCGTAAACAGCACTCGCCAGCTCCGGCCGTGTAGTCTCTGGCAGCCTGAACCGCCACATATCAAGCTCCAAATCATCCAGCAAACCAAAATCCACCAAACTGTTCGACCTAATCACAATCTTAGTAACCCCAGGATGGATTTCAACTGTATGAGCCCTCACGACATCGCCGATCCTCCCATCCGTCTCCGCCACGAACTTGAAACAGTCAGGGCTTTCCTCCACCGCCACGTCTGCATCCGACCTAAAAGGCAGCTCGAGGACTCGGCTGAAGATGTGGGGTAACCTCCGGAGCTTCTTGTTGGACCCGCCGGTCAACAAGGTCTCAGCTTGAGACCTTGTGGTCCTTGGGTTCATCTCGTATTGGATGGTGATGTTCCTTTTCTTCGGCAACGGATGGATCCTCATGGTGCTCTTTGAGGGTATTAAATATTTGGGTTCCTTCTGTTTTTTTTTACAAAGATTTGAAGAACTGAAATCAAAGGAGAAGAAGGCGAGGAACAAGATTATTAATAGCAACAACAACAAAGATGCCTTCTTGAAGAAAAGTGAAGAGATTTGGAAAGGAATCAAAACCCTGATCAAGTTTGTGAGTGGAAAAGGTAGAATCATAAAAAGCAATGGTGTCAATTCTTCAAATTTTTATTTTTTTTCTCTCGCTTTTTTGGGAAGATCTTGATAAAAACCCATAAAAAGGGTTACATAAAAACTAAAATGGAAGAAAAGGATTCTAAAAAAAATAAAAATTGTTCTTGGAGATTGAGTGCTGAAAGGGGCAATTAGATTTTGTGATTTGGTTTTTTTTTTTTCCAAGAATATGAAACAAAATTGTATGAAAAACACAGAAATCTGGCTTTTTTATTTAAGTGCAGGAAAACTAAGAGCCAATGGCTAAATTATAGCCGGAAATAGCATATAAAGAGAGTAGGTTTTGGTTAATGGTCCCTTAAGTTTAAGATAATTACCTATCAAGCCCACCACCTTTTATTTATTTTCTTTTTACAGGAAAAAGGTAAAGAACTACTATTTAGTTATTTATTTTTTGATAATTACTATTTAGTGATTATTGTCTACAAAGTACATAGTTAAAATCTAACTATATTTAACACATGGGTAAATATATTATATTATTTATTATTCCTATTAGAAGACCCAAAATCTACACAGCAAAATGAAATGCAAAAAAAAAAAAAAAAGTAAAAATGAAAAATTAAGTAGATAACTATTTTTAGATTGTAAAATTTAATGCTCTTTAATTCCCATTTCATCTATATTTATACAATTATTTTAGATTTTCACAAAGGTATTATTATCTATTAACTAAGTAATAACTCAAATGTGGATTTACTAAAATCTTTTTATTTCTATTGGGAAAGTTCACTAAATTATAAACAAGTTACGTTTATATTTTAGTCATTCAATTTCAATAAGTTATAAAATAATTATTAAATTATTTGAAAGTTTTAATTTAAGTCATTAAACTGTTAAGTTTTTTTAATATATATATATATATAAAATGTCTAGCTAGCTAGTTCTAATTGACGATTTGATTATCAGTACAGTGGATCAATACCCATCGACGAGTAGAAAAATATATTTTAGATCCAAGTTAATTTGACAGCCAATGTTGAAGATCAAAGAAGAGAACTTTTTAGATTTTAGTTCGCAGATTCGTGACATTCAAAGTTATTTCATAAAAAAATAAATTGTAGAAAACAATGGAAATATGAGCTTTTGATTGGTGCATGTAGTATAAACAAAGAAGATCATACAACAATGATTTAACAACCTGATGACTTAAATAAAATTTTTTGAATAGTTAAGTAACATTTTTGTAACTTTTAAAAGTTAAATGGCCAAAATGTAAACTTACTAATAATATAGTGACATTAAATGTAATTTAAGCTGTTTTTATAAAGCAATAAATAGTGATTTGAATTTTTTTATATGTTCATATAAAATTTAGAAAAAAAAAACATATACAAAATGGTTCGCTCTCTCAACTTTATCACTAACTATATTTAATTTTTATTTCAGTTTTTTTTCTAAACTTTTATATAATTTCTTATAAATTTGTTAAATAATTATTTTTTTACCCATATAGTATTAACCTTTGGGATTTTCTCCATTAATTATTTTATTTTTTTATTTATATTATAAAAATAATTCTTTTTTATAAAATATTTATAGAGTGAGTATAAAAAGATTAATTATAATTGTAATTTATTCTATAAATAAATTTAATATCATGAATCAAGTGACAAGTCTAATTAATTAAAGTATATAAAAAAATCAAACAAAATTTTTATATTAGATTTCGTTATACTCACTTAGATAAGTGAAAGAAACACTTGATATTAAATTTACATTTATGAAAATTTAAATAATAATTGAGTTTTAGGTAAAATAGTAAACATTTATTATGCATTGAATCTCTTTTCTTTTTTGAAAATAAGGCAATAAATTAATAAATCAAACTCGAGTCACAACATTTAAAAAGAGAACAAAATTAACATAAGCTAACATGCTTACACCATACACTCAATTTTATTATCCTTCCTAATTCGAGCGTTATTTATAGAAATATCACACAATAAATTGGAATTTTGACAAGGAAATAGAATTCCTAAGTAGTGTGATTTGCATGACCTTAGTTAAGGAGTGAGAAGTTTTATTAGTACTCGTAGGACTCTAAACCTTACATATTGCATTTTTAATTGTTTCATCTAAACATTCAAGTAAAAATAATAAAAATAATATATATTATTATATATATTAATATTTAATTTTTTATTAAAAAAATTTAATAAATTTTTTAATTGAGTTGATGTTAAATTAATTTATATATTACATCCGCTTGAAAAAGAAAATCACCTTTTTATTTCCCATAAATAATATTGAAGATAAGTTTGAAAATCAAACATTCTGTACTTGATATAAGGTTTGCATACAAGGACGGGGGACGAAGTTGCCATGTTCCTTCCTAGAAGAAGGATGAGATATGGCTTCGTTATAAACCAGAAATAAATAAATAAAATAATAAAACAAACCCCTTTTATCTATCTATATTTGTTTAACTTATTTTTGGCATTCTGAGTTTGTAGGTTTGTGTATTTACGTTTGTTTTATATACCTTTTTCTTATAATATATGTAAAATAATATAATATGTGTTTGAAGAAAATTATATGAGAAAATATTATATACAATGTAGTAAAATTTTTAAAATCAACATATGGAGTAAGAGATTTGACAAATGTCTTATAAATATATAGTAAAATATGAAAAGAAAGAAAGAAAGAAACACGTGTTAATTTTCTAAAATTGCTTACGGAATTAAAAAAAAAGTGTACTACCAATATACAAAATAATAACCCTTATTATATTATATATTTTATTGTTTATAAGATTTATCACAGGTTGAGTAAATTTATTTGACAAGAAGGTTTTTGATACTTAGAAATAAGAATTTTAATTTGTTAATCTTTTTATTAAATTCTCTTATCTTTAAAATATTTTTTTCCGATGGCAACAAAAATGAAAGGAAAATATATGTTACTTTAATTTTAAATACCAAATTTTAATTATTTATATAATAACTTTATATTTCATATATAAAATTTTATAAATAATACATTTATATAATTCATATAATACATTTGGTATACTACTAGTGAAGTTTTTAGATTCTACAAAGAAAGTTAAGGAGTTTGAGGTTGATAAGTATTCTATAAAAATATAATAAAATATTAAAAAAAAGACACGTGACAATTTTTAAAGTTATTTGTGAAATAAAGAAAGACACTGTTGATATCATATGCTAACCTACATACATATTATAACTATATTAATTATAATTTATTTTCGTCAATTTATTGAATATTAAGGAAAAAAAATTGAAGCGCATCGGCATTAGCACAGAATATGCCAATCTTTTGTATTGGACAAATATTTTAATAATGATATATTTTTTATTATAATATTTAAATTATCAAAGTAATTGGTTACTTTAATTACATAAAATTAAAATTATATCATTTAATAAATTATAAAATTATATGTAACTCATGTAATATTATAAACTGGCCAAGGTATTATGTATATATTTTTTAATATATTCAAGTCTAAAATATCAACTTTAAATTTTGTTCAAGTCCACCAATAATTGTAATTTGCTAACATCTATTTCGAATCTTCCATGTTATTTTTTATTTTTAACATATAATAATTTTATTTTATATAATTAGTAATTATATATCTTTTAATTACCACCCTTATAATATAGCATATTTAATTTTCATTTGATATAAATTACATTATATATAAAATAATAAAATAACAAAATATAAACTTGAAACGTGCCAGGTTGGGCTTAATCTTAAAATATTAGAGTTCGAGTCTGATCCATATTTTAAATGTGTTTGTTTAAGTCAATTTTAGGCCTAACATTTTTATCCAAACTAATCTAAATTTTGGGTGGGCTTTTGATTTTAAGTATATATCTCAGTCATTAAACAAGTCTAGTTTAAAGTTAATATAGGACCTATTTACCATTCAATAGGAAATAAATTCAATTGTTATTTTATTTTATTTTATTTAAGTTTATATTATCTTTTATTAAACAATCTAATTATATCCAATAATTACTTTTAAATAATTTACCAAACAAATTTTATAACTTAAATTCAACACTTAATTTCTTTAGTACTTATTTATCAAATATAACCTTAGTTTGGAACTAGTCAATTTAGGTTTTAATTTTTTTTAGATCATTTTAAGTTTGAATCATTTTGAGTTTTGATCATTTAAGTTGTTTTAAGTTTAGTGCCTTCAAATTTGCCAAATAAGTTTTTTGAGTTGGGCGATTTCTAGTTTTGTCATTCGGATTTGATAGTTGAGTTTTGATCTTTTCGACTTACTTTTTTAGGTGGTTTTGTTTTGAATTAATTTAGTTTGAAGTCAACATAAAAAATAATTCAAGGTCATTTTGAAGTCGGGTAATTTCAATTTTATGTTATTTTAAGTTCGGATTTGTTTTTTCAAATTTTGGATAGATAAAATATAAATTATTAAGTTTTTATGGTTAAATTAAAATTAACTAGAACTTAATGGGATTAAGTTTTCGAATTCATAGCAAACAAATATTTTCTCCCCTGATGATTTTTAGTGCTCATAAAACTAAAATAATTTATTAATAAAAACTATTTTTATTTCTTTTAAGATGGAGATAGAAGGGGAGAAGCCGGATTTTTTTTTTTTTTTGCATAATGTAAATATATATACGAGAAACTTATTATTTAAAATAAGTTCTTTTAGAGTAGCTGAATATTTATGGGTTGTTAAGCTCCTTTGTGGATTAGAATAGTTACTGAAAAATATATTGTTCAATTGTTTTCTAATGATAAAATAATATTACAATGATCTCGATATCTATAGGTGTCAAGGTCCATTTGAATACTTTTTAAGATTCTTCTAAAAATTTTGTATTTTGTTGTTATGGACGGATTTAACTTGATGTTGTAGGACCTCAATACTTATGGGTGTTAAGATCAAGCCTTTTTGTTATACATTGAACTCGATGCCTATGTATTTTAAGTTGCCTAAACTTTCCAATCACTTTCAAAATTTAAATTTTGTCATGTAACTTATTTTCCCATAGTTCATAAATTAGTATTATGAAAATTATCATTCATAAGCTAGTTTAACAAATATTATGTCATTGTTGTGTTTACTAATTGTTGATAGTAAATTTGTAATTTTTTTTAGCCAATGTTATGTTATTATTTACCGATTGTTAAATATGTTATAAATATGTTATAAGGAAGTTGTGTTATTGTTTTTGCTTGCTATTATAGTAAGTTCGTGCTAATTGGACTCTCTATGTTACATTGTATGTTAGCATTGTTTGTAATGTTAGAGATTTAATATTTTGACACCATCAATTGAGAAGATGTATGCTCTAACATACTACTTGAACTCTTCATCAATTACTTTGCAACTCAATGAACTTCACTTGACCCCATCGATTGGATAATTTTTTATTAATCTAGTTATTACATCTTCAATATTTATTCGAACTAACGTCTTTCTATATTAACAACAATACTAATGCCAATCGTGTTAAGTCTCAATCAATAAATTTTTTATAATATTCAAATAAAAAAAAACCCTCAAAATAAAAAAAAATTAAAAACAGGTTTGATGTTGTGAGAATATGAGTATAATTAAGAGATTAATCACATTTACAGCATGATTGGAAACTGCTTTCAAAACTTTAACCGACTTTGGGAGCACCCCAACATTCATGCAATCATTTCTAGCCATATTACGCGGTTTTGGTTCAAACCTGTACTGTATAATCCTTTCCGATTAAAGGATTGAAAATTTTCATTTTAATCAATTCTTAATGATGAAAAAAAAATGTAATTCAAACAATTAGGTTGAATATCCATCAAAATGTCTCAAAATAAAAAAGAAAATTATTTAAAGAGATTTTCATGTTAATTTTTTATATGAATTAAAGGTAGAGAAAGTACATACAAATTACAAACGTTAAAAATTAAACCTAAATTTTAAAATCTAAAAAATAAAAAGATTAAATTCTAAAATAATAAAAATATAAGAATTAAATTTCAAATTTATAAATCTTTGATTTTTCATCTTCTTACTAATCTATTCAAAAACAGCTTTATTTATTACAAGTTTTAAACTATTTTATGTTTATATGATCTCCTTATTTTAATTAAACAGATAGAAAAATTAAAATTTTTGAAAATTTAGTTAAATTATCTAAAATGTTTGAAAATTTTAATTAAAAAATTTAAAATTTAGTACCACTGCCGTCCCATAATCTTGTATGTTGGTAATTATATTACCAAATTTCTTTTTTCTGGATGAATTACCCAACCAATATGATCTATAGAGAATTTGAATTTTAAAAATTATTAATTATATAATATTTTTATAAATAGGGTGAATTACACCAATTGTTTCTAAATTTTATTTAAAATTACATTTCTATCACTCAACTTTTAAAAGTTATATAATAGTTACTAACGTTATCAAATTATTATATTTTTGTCACTCAATTGTTAATTTCTGTTAAAAAACTAACGTTGCACCTTAAGTCAAAGGTTTAATAACTAATTTGGTTTCTGAGCTATAATTAAAAAATCATTTTGATATTTTTAAAATTTCATAATAATAACTGTAAAAAAATTAAGAAAAAACTTAAAAATAAAAATTATTAAAAAATCTACAAAATAATAACAATCATAATTTAAGAAATATAAAAAACACTTAAATATGTATAAATCTAAAAGTTTCGTAAAATTAAAACTAAATTTTTTTTTTATATAATTGATGGCAAGAAATATTCTGTGGTTGAAACAGTGACTATAACTTCAAGCATTGTTTTATTGTCAAACTTACCTCTTTTTTTTTTTAAGAATAAAAGTACTAAGCTATTTATTTTGAAGTTATTTGGATGAATTAGAGCCCAAAACACGAAGATCAATTGAATTGAAGAAATGAAGATTGATTTTTTGTGAATTAAACCTGGTTACTTGCAGAACAAGTAAAGTCACTCTCTATAATTAAAGATTTTGGATTGCACAAAGACTCTTATGGAAGTATTATTTTTTGCTGATTTTTAGCCTTATTTTATAGAAAATTGATTAGATTATAACTATTATGTAAGCAAAACTTAAGTTTTGACTAGCTAGGTTAAAGGGTTGATTATTAATTAAAAGTACCTGAGAGACAGAGAGAGAGAAGACTTTGAGAGAGCAGAAATTTATTCAAGCTAGGAACATATACGTGTTATCCATGAATTCCTTAAAATTTTTAAGCAAACTATTATATAAAAATACTTAAAATTTCCAAACTAAATTCCAATTGTTTTCCACCGTTGATGAATACCTTTAATCATATCAACTTCATGTTGTGTTATCTAGGAATTCCTTTACAAATTTTATTTTGTTTTGTTTTTTTCTCAAAGCCTAAAAGTCTTAGCAAAATAAATTTCAATGCAATATTTAGATTCCACTATTAGACCAATTGTTGCTTCTCGAGTTTTCAAGAAACAAAATCTAGGCCTGCGACACTGTTTTCATTCTCGAGAATCGTAAAAACTTCTACCATCAACAATCTATTTGCAGGATTTTCCTGTTAATTATGGAAAAAAAATGAAAAGAGAAAAAAATAAAAAAGAAGAGGGCAAGAGAAAAGAGCAAAATGTTCTACTATATTGTCTAGGTTCTTTGGTAAGTTTAAATTTTTGAAATTTGAGATTTTTTTCTTTTAATTTATAATGCAAAGTACTCTTTTTTTCTTTTTTCTTTTCTAAACCTATTATTTCTTGTCTGTAACTCCCATTATTAGATTTATTGATTTTTTTGAGTAACTTTCATTTTTGGATTTTTAATTTTTTTAAATTTATAACACAACAAAGCAAGTGAAAAAACGAGTAGAACTAAAGTGAATGGATATTTAATATTTTTTGGTGAAAGTTCAAAAAATGTGATTTTTTATGAGATTGGATGTGAAAAAGTTGGCTGCAAAACCTTGGTTTTTCCTAGCTACAATTAATTTTTATATGATCTTTCTATTTATTGTTACATTATTTTATTTTTATTTTACAATTTTTGTTAATTTTTTTAAAAAAAGATCAAAACAATTTTTTAACCATAACTCAGTACCGTATTAACTATTAACTCTTTGACTTAAAGTGCAATGTTATTAATGGAAGTTAACATTCGAGTGACAAAAATGTAACAATTTTATAATGCTACTGACTATTATATAGCTTTTGAAAATTAAGTAACAGAAATATAATTTTAAATAAATTTAGGGATAATTGATGTAGTTTACCCTTATAAATATCGTGTTAATTGGGGTTAATAAGTTATAAATTTTATTAATATTTTCATATCATTATTACTTTTCTTTTTATTGTGTTCTCAAAAATCATGCTATCATCTGAACGTGAATGTTTGTTCTCTTTGAATATGCTTTTAATTATGCATTTATATAAAAAATATAATACAATATAATGTAATGTAATATAATATAATCTCGATAGCTAAAAAATATATAATGTTTTTGACTAAATTTATTCATTAATAAAAATAATAAATTTTTTAAATTACAAAAACAAAATATATTGTACTCAATTTAATTTTTAATATGTGATTTAGTTGTTAATTTACTCAATCCATTTTGTTTAGTCATCGAAAAACAAATCGGTTACGATCCAAATACTTACATTACTTTTCTTCCGTTAGACCTTTCATGCAGTGTTTTTAATCACATTCACAAGGTTATGCTTTATGCTAATCCGACATCAAGCCCTGATGATTACACAGTCATGGCTATATTCGGTGTCAATCATCACATAACATATATTAGACCAAGTAGAGACAAAGAATGGACTTACGTTCACCATAATTAGGGTGTACTTCATAATTTTATATACTACCGAGATCGCTTTTGTGCAATTAATCACAAAGGTGAAGTTATTTATTTTAATGTGGTTGATGGATCGTTTTTTAAATATTAGCCTATAAATCATAATGTAGAGCTAGAAAATTTCAAAATGAAATATCTTGTGGAGGTCGCCTACAGGGGAACTATTGCTGGTTGAAATAATAAAAAGGTGGCATTGGTATGAGAATGTGGGATATAATAACACAATCAGCCGAAGTTTGGAATGTGAAGTTAGTATCGGAGGGATGGGCATGGAGGGAGATGAAAAGCATAGGGTAACAACAAATAAATAATACAGAAATATAATACGTTATATGAAGTACTCCTCACAGCTTACCGACTCAATAGCAGAGAAAAGACGACGACACATTCCTTGGCGCCTATATATATTGCGAGTGCCAATGAATGGCATCTCTACCAGCTTAGTTCAGTGGAACTTAAACAAGCCAATAGGACATCAAATCGGTAAGCATTTATATGAAGGATATAACCAAGATGTGTAAAAAATAGACTGTCGATAATGGCTAAGAATCGAAAATAGAAGAAGAAGAACACACATAATTTTACGTGGAAACCCTTTCGGGAAAAAAATTACGGGCAGCGAAGAAGATAATTCATTATGTCGAATTTGAATAATACAAGACGAGAGACGGCTATGTCTATTTATAGGTTTGTAAACCTATATTAAAATAAAAGTAATATAATAAAGTTAAAACATCTTATTTTAATCAACATTAAATAGAAGAAGTATACTTCAAATAAAAGAAATAAACTTCCATATGGATGCCACTTGTAAATCCCTCTATCTTCCCACTTATATTTTATTTTCACAACAATTTGACTCTAACAATTCTAACAAGAACTTTGCATCAAAACCCACTAAACCTATAATATGTACTCCAAGAGTCAGGGTCTTATGTCATGCTAGGTGGTTCTGGTACTCGTGTTTATCCACCTAACCAAAGATAAATAGCTGCAAGGAGAGAAAATAGTAGCATAGTATTCCAAAAAATCGTGTACTTGATTGATGCTGCAGAAATTATTTCACCACCTCTCTCCAGAATAGCAGTGTAGAAGCCGCGATAGTTCAATCGGTTGAAGTGGACCTTTAAACATAAAAAGTAACATTTGCAAATGGTTAGAAAATTGAAGTGCAAGACAAAAAATACAAAGGCCGCAGTTATAAACAACATTATTGATTAAGTTGATCCCACTCTTCCTATGGAATTCCCCTGGCAATTGCATCAGAATCTGCATTTGTTCTTTGAAGAAGAGACTATGAAAATCCTGCTTCTAGCTCATGTTTGACCCCTAGATACTTCTGTAAATGCTCAAACAACTATAGGAACAACAAACACATTTCTGAACATGTGCCTTCACATATCTGACATCCCTTCATAATATAATAGGAAAAAAAAAAGACAAACACAAACTAGAACAAACCCTGTAGAAGAAGAGGAGATAGAAACTAAGCCTTGAGGAAGCATCAAATCAGTAAGGGAAAAAACCTAAAAAATAAATTCCTAATCAAATGATATAACATAAGGTAAATCTACCAGATTAACATATATTACAAACTGGAAACACAACCTTTCTATTTAAATAATACTAGAATAAAAACGAAGCACTGTATACAAAATATAGAAAATTTATTGCTACACTTCATGACAACAGCTCTACAGTTACCTATAGCGACACATGAATATCGTTGTCTTACCAATATTGTACATTTGTAAGAAACAACTAATGATACCCAAATACAGAGGAGGGATTTAAAGGCATGAAAAGATTAAGGGGCAAAATAGAAAACAAAATCCAACGTCAAATGCCATAATATACAATACCAAAAAAGACATATTACAACCCTAGACAAACCGTTTCTGTTAAAAAATATTACCGAAAAGGTGAACATAACATGCAAAGAAAATTTTATAGATTTGAATTGGGTTTCAATGAATCCTAATTCAACAGCGGTTTGGAGTCTAAGTCTAATCAAATTGGGTTTCAATGAATTCTAATTCAACAAGGTATTAGAGTCTGAGTCCTCTTTCCAACTTATATATATTTATATGTATTAAGCCATAATTATCAACTTGAGCTGCTATCCTACAAAACCAAATTTCTCTACAATAGGAAGCATATATTATCGTAGTTTTCATTAAAGTAGATAAGCATAAATTCAGGTGTAACACCCTTAACCCGTATCTGCCGCTGAAACAGGGTTTTAGAGCATTATTAAAATTTGCAGATCACTTAAAATTTTTTAATTAAATACTTTCCGATTCAATGCATCATATAAATAAATATATTACCATTCGATCAATAGCTTGACACTTGTCTAAGCATCAAACAACAACATTGTTAGTATACTTGTACATATTTCATATAATTTCAACATTGAAATACCTATTTTCTCGACATATCACACTTGAGTTTAATAATAGTCTCAACTTACATAATTTCCTTGTATCAATATATCAAAGATAATCATATATGTACATGTCACGAAACATATTATTCTCTTACCGTTTCTTCATAAGCACATATCATTCATTTCGTTATATCAATATTTCACGCACCATCATTTTCATATATCTTATGTATATTTATTTCGGTAATAGTTCATATTAAACTTAACATAAATTAAATTCCATGTACTTATACTTATTTCATTTATCTATCTTTTTAATGATTTCATACAACTATTTTGTACATATATTTTCATATGACCAGTTCTTGTAAACATTTCACACAACCATTTCATACAACCATTCGTCATCTGATACATATTACCTGAATATTAATTGTTCAACATATGTCATAGCATCTCCCATCCACGGTCTTATTTATCTTTGACATGATGCCATAGTGTCTTTCAACTATGGTCTTACTCATTTCCTGTCATGTTGCCATGGTTTCTTTCAACCATGGTCTTGTTCATTTCATGTCACATTGCCATGGTATCTTTCAGCCATGGTCTTGTTCATTTCATGTCACGTTGCCATGGTGTCTTTCAACCATGGTCTTATTCATTTCATGTCACGTTGCCATGGTATCTTTAAACCATGGTCTTGTTCATTTCATGTCACGTTGCCATGATATCTTTCAACCATGGTCTTATTCATTTCACGTCACGCTGCCATGGTATCTTTCAACCATGGTCTTATTCATTTCCCGTCATGTTGCCATGGTATCTTTCAACCATGGTCTTACATATTTCATATCATGTTGCCATGGTATCTTTCAACTATGGTCTTACACATTTCATTTCAGAAAGCACACTCCCGCGAACCTCATCCTTACAATAGGATTACCAGTCTAGGATAAATCCCTTGTAATAGAAACTCATAGAGTATTGTCGGGATTACCAGTCCAGTCTAAATCCCCTGCAACCACAATTACTCTAATGAGCTTGGATCTAAATTACTAGTCTAGGCTAAATTCACACCCTAATTCGGATTACCCGTTCGAGCTAAATCCATTTTACACATATTCTTCGGGAGGGCTATATCAGGATAGGATCACCCGTCCGGGCTAGATCCTTTTTACCGTCAATTCCTTTTCAGAGATCCATCGAATTTTCCTTCCATTCAATAGGGATTTCTTCCCATTTTTATCAAATATATCAATGTTTCATCAATTTTCATACAATGAACATTCAAATCATATTCACATAAATAACATACATTTCAAGCATTTAAGAATATAATTCAAGTTACACGAACTTACCTGGCGAAATTGCAAAAATATCAAGATTTAGGGGCATTTTTGTAAAATTTTCATTTTCCACGATTTTCACCCAATTTTGATCCAAATTAATAATTTCATTCAATTTATTAATTTAATCAAGAAAACAATCCATTTCCTTTACTTTGGTCTTTTTGACATTTTTACAAAATTTTCCCATAAAGTTTTACTTTTATTCAATTTAGTCCCTGAGCCTAAAATATGCAAATTAGCCATGCTAGCTGAATATTCATACATTTTTTCCTCCTCCTCCTCTCCATTCCACATCCTTAATTTATATAACATGCTACAAGTAACATTATCAATAATTTCACTATTTACTTATATGTATATTCAAAACTGTCCAATTGCATCATAGTCACTAAATTATTTATATCTTGAGCTGCAGAACTTGAAATTAAGATCCAATAATTTTCCATGAAACTAGACTTACGTATCTTCTTACCAGAAAATTTTTAGAACTTTTGGTTTAGCCAACAAGTACAGTTTATTTTTTAAAGTCACCCTGATTCTGTTGTCTGACAGTTCCAACCCTTCTTTACTAAAAACTAATTATCTCATTGTACAGGATTCGGATGATGTTCTCGTTTATTTATATTGAAAATAGACTCATTCATGATTTTAAATATATAAATTTAAGAGCCTAATCATTTTTATCCAATTTTTGATGATTTTCCAAAGTCAGAACAGGGGAACCCGAAATCATTCTGACCTTATCTTACAAAATTTATTATATCTCATGATTCACAATTCTATTGCTTACACGGTCTCTTCTATAAGAAACTAGACTAAATAATATTTAATTTAATATTTTATTAATTCTCTAATTTGATTTCTAAAATTTTTGGTGATTTTTAAAAGTTAGACTACTGCTGCTGCCCAAAATTATTTTAGTGCAAAATGTTAATTATTAAGTTTATAACACCCTTATTTCCTTTCTCTGGAATATTTTCCACCACTTTCTCTTATTTCTCTTCACTAATATATCAAGAACATAGAACCATACATAAGAAAACTCTATTTTAGCTTCATTTCTATGCTTTTTCAATAATACCAAACTTAAAAATACATGGAAATCTTGATGTTCTTACCTTGTCTTATTGTTTCCAATCTTTAACTTGATTTTCTCTCTCCTCCAGCTTTTATTTCTTGAATCTAACTTGATATTCTAGCTTCCTATAGTCTTCTTGTCATCTTTCTCTCTTGAAGGCTATGGAAATTCTTTTGATTTCTAAGTGAAAATGGTAGATTTTTTATGAAAGGACCAAATTGTAAAGAAAAGAAAGTTTCTTTCTTTCTTTTCTCTTCATACGTTGGGTGTATGGGAAAAAGATGATGATTCTTCATCTTTCTTTCCTTATATATACTAAAATGATAATAAAATAATAAAATATAATTTAAAAATAAAATTAAAATATTAATAAACTAATAATTATTTATTTATTTAATCTAAAATATCTCTAACATCATCATTCCTTTCTAGATTTCTCTCTCCTACCAATTGACTATTTTTCCCTTTGTGATCTTTTAAAATTCCATTCTTGAATTATCACTTAATTTGGTAAAATTATAATTTAGTCCCTCATAATTCTTTACCTATTCAATTTGGTCCTAATTCATCAATTTTTCTTGGTTTCTAGATCATTCCACCCTTAAAATATTTGCACTATTAGTCCTTTAATTCTTTCATATTTACACTTTAATCCCTTAAATTTTGAGTATTTACTCTTATGCCACAAAAATTTTCTCACTTTTACAATTTAGTCCTTTCTTGAATCAGTATGTCATAATATACTTCCCAGTGACATAACTCAAATTTTCTCTTCTTGTCACTTTATTTATTTATTTTACTATATTAAGGATAATATCTTATTGTAAAAATTTTTAGGGTGTTACATCAGGTGAGTTGCAGTAATCTTAAACCATTAGTTATTTTAAATAAGCGACTTTGTAACTTGAATAATGTTTAGTTTTGTTACATACAGATTGGGCAGGGTTACCTAGTAAGCTTGTTGATTTGATATTACAAAGGTTGGCTTCGGTGTCAGACTATTTTCGATTTGGTGCAACATACACGGCGTGGCACGACGTTGTAACGAAGAACATGAACTACTTGTTGTCCCAAAAGCACCCTATGCTCATTGTCCCTCTCAATGCCCATGTTGCACGGGAGCGTGTAAAAGAGTAAAATTATTGTACTGAAAAAATCACACAAAGTTCAATTCCTAGGAAAGAGAGGTGGATCACGACGATCACGTAAGTACCAAGTCTTTCCTAGCCAGAATATCCCTCTATCGTAATTCAATAGCACAATAAATCACTACAATCACACTTACAAAAATACGCAAAAATAAACAATAAAGAACACCAGAATTTTAACGAGGTTCAGCAAATTTTGCCTACGTCCTCGGCACTACCAAATATATTTCACTCCAAAATACAAGTGAAAATTTACAAATAGGGAGAAAGAACAATGCTTTAAGTAGAGAATAACAAATATGGGATGGAAAAAAATTAGAAATGGTTAGGCTTATTTATAGTTGAGGTTTAGGGATCAACTTGCAAAAATCCTTATACAATTAGGGACCAAAATTGCAATTATCCCATGCCAAATTTCAAACCAAATTTCGGTGCCATAAATACTCTTATTTTCGGTTCCAACTTTCTGACATCCATATCTTTGACTTTTCAAAGTATGGATATTTGTCAATAATCTCCACCTTGAAAATTTGATTAGGATAATCTTATCTTCGCACAATTCTTTTTGCCTTTGACAACAATACTTGATAGTGCCTTCTTCAAATGTTAAACTTACAGGATATTGATTAAGTTCAAACAATGTTCGAACTTGGTTGCTGTTACCACCTTGGTCATCATATCTGCGAAATTATCTGCAATCTTGATCTTCTAAAGACAAATTTTCCCCTCATCAATAATTTCTTTCGCAAAATGGAATTGTACGGCGATATGCTTTGTACGTGCATGATAGACTTGATTCTTTGCTAAATGAATAGCACTTTGACTATCACAATACACGTTAGTATGCTCCTGAACCAATCCCAAAGTTTTAACCATACCTTGTAACCAAATAGCTTCTTTTACTGCCTCTGTTACAGCCATGTATTCGGCTTCTGTGGTTGACAACGCAACTGTAGACTGTAGTGTAGACTTCCAACTTATTGGTCTTCCAGCAAATGTAAACACATAACCGGTGGTTGATCTTCGTTGGTCCAAATCACCGGCATAGTCAGAATCAACTTACCCAATAACACCTTTACCAAGTGTATTATCCTGCTTGAACAGTAATCCAACATCCACGGTCTTTTAAATATACCGTAGAATCCATTTCACAGCTTGCCAATGTCCTTTTCTAGGATTATGCATATACCTGCTCACTATACTAACTGCTTGTGAAATTTCGGGTCTTGTACACACCATTACATACATTAAGCTACCCACTGCATTAGAATACGGAACTTGCAACATGTATTCTCGTTCCATATTCGTCGAAGGAGATAGTTGTGCAGAAAGTTTGAAATGAGAAGCCAATGGAATACTTACAAGTTTTGTCTGCTCATTCATGCCAAACTGTTGTATTACCTTCCTCAAATACTGCTTCTGAGACAAGCTAACTCTACTATGAGCTCTATCTCTCCATATTTCCATGCCAAGAATCTTCTTAGCTTCACCTAGATCTTTCATCTCAAACTCGAGATTGAGTTGAGTCTTCAATCTTTCAATCTCAACTTTGCTCTTAGATGCTATCAACATATCATCAACATATAAGAGTAAGTATATGAAAGTTCCTTCTTGTAGCTTCTAAAAATACACACAATGATCAAATTTACTTCTTGTGTACCTTTGCCCTGTCATGAACTAATCAAATTGCTAGTACCACTGCCTTAGAGATTGTTTCAATCCATAAAGTGACTTTGTCAGTTTGCAAACCCAATTTACCAGCAACCTTGAATCCATCTGGTTGAGTCATATAGATTTCTTCTTCCAAATCACCGTGTAAAAACACGGTCTTTACATCAAGTTGAACTAGTTTAAGATCATATTGCTCAACCAAGGCTAGCAAAATCTGAATAGACAAATGCTTCACAACTGGAGAAAACACTTCATTGTAGTCTATTCCTTCTTTCTGAATGTAACCCTTTACTACCAATCTAGCCTTGTATCGAATTTTATTTTTACCAAGAAATCCTTCCTTCTTTGCATATACCCGTTTGCATCCAATTGTCTTATTTCCCTTGGGCAGTGTCACCAAATCCCAAGTCCTATTTTATGAAGAAACTGCATTTCTTCATTCATGGCTTGCTTCCACTTTACACCATCAGGATTACTTATTGCTTCTGTGTAAGTAGAAGGAACATCATCATCTGCAATTGGAAGTGCATAGGCCACTATATCATCAAAGCGAGCAGGTTTACGAATCTCTCTTCTTGGCCTCCTATATGCAATTGAATCTTGTTGCTGTAGAGATTCTTGGGTCGGAACTTCTTTATCATTTGTCCCTACAATATTAGCTGGATCATCATTAACTTTTTCAAACTCCACCTGTTGCAAAGTGCTACTGGTTTTGTCATCCTTTTGTGAATCCTTGTACTTTAACATGGTTGATTCATCAAAAGTAACATCTTTACTAAAAACAATATTCCTTGTATCAGGACACCAAAGACGGTATCCTTTTACTCCATCAGTTATACCCAAGAATAATGCTTTCTTTGCTCTTGGGTCTAACTTAGATTCTTTTACATGATAATAGGCAGTGGAACCAAAAACATGTAAAGAATCATAATCAGTAGCAGATTTACCAGTCCATATCTCTATAGGAGTTTTTTCATTTATTGCAGCTGATGGCAAACGGTTAATTAGATGGCACGCATATGTAACTGCCTCAGCCCAAAATTTCTTGCCCAATTCAGCATTGGACAACATACATCGAACTTTCTCCAGTATAGTCCGATTCATGCGTTCTGCCACCCCATTCTGCTGTGGTGTATCCCAAACAGTGAAGTGTCACACAATGCCCTTATCTTGACATACTTGTAGAAATGGATCATTTTTGTACTCAGTACCATTATCTGATCAAAGTCGTTTGACCTTTCGACCAGTCTGAGTCTCCACCATCTTCTTCCATTTTAGAAATGCATCCAAAACTTCATTTTTTCTTTTCATTAGATACACCCATACTTTTCTTGAATAATCATCAACAAAAGTAACAAAATAGTGCATACCTCCCAAAGAAGCCACTTTGGTAGGTCTCCATATATCACTATGAACGTAGTCTAGAATTTCTTTCGTATTGTGAATTGTTAGACCAAATTTTACCCTCGTCTGCTTGCCCGGAACACAATGTTTACATAATTCCAATTTGCAAGAATTTGCACCTTTCAACAAGTCTTGCTTCGCTAAAGTCTGCAAAGCTTTTTCAACAGCATGTCCCAATCACATATGCCATAATCTGGTAGCCTTTGAATCAGCATCTTTCGCAGAAATTATTGATGTTGATCCAATAACTGTGCTTCCATTTAAAAATTACAAGTTATTTCTTCTTTTGCCTTTCATCACTGTCAATTCCTCGGCTATTACCTTTAGTAATCCATCTCTCAAAGTGATTGTGAGCCCTTTAGATTCTAGGGCCCCTAATGAGATGAGATTTTTCTTCAAGCTAGGTACGTAGTGAACATCTGTCAAGACTTAGATTGAGCTGTCGTGATTCTTCAATTGGATTGTACCCACTCCCATTGTCTTATAAGCACTATCATTACATATAAGAACAACTCCACCTTCTAGTTCTTTAAGACTAGAAAACCAATCCTTATCAGGACACATATGGTAAGTACATCCCGAATCCAAAATCCACTCATCCGTATGACATGCCATTGCCATGCCAACCAAGCTAAAGTCTGACTCCTCATCATGCTCCGCTACACATGCATTAGAAATAGCCTTGCCCTTTTGTAACTTAGAACAATTCTTTTTCCAATGCCCTTTCTCACTACAAAAGGCACATTCATCTTTGGCGGGTCTCCCTTTGGACTTTCCCCTTCTATCAGGTTTGATGTTGCGTGAACGACCTCTTACTATTAAGACTTCTGCAATTGTATCTCTGTGATCTATTTTATCTTTCTTTCGAGTCTCAGATCTACGCAATGCACTACAGACTGCATCAAATGTGATCGTGTCCTTCCCATGAAGCAATGTAGTGGTAAGATGATCATATTCATCAGGAAGAGAATTCAACCTTCATCTTCAAATTTCTCATCCAAATTTAGCAAGTCTACTAAAATTTATTGAATGAGTTCACATGGTCATTCATCGACATACCGGGAGCATACGTGAATCAAAAAAGTTTTTTTTTTCATATAAGGCCTATTTTTAAGACTTTTCGTTAGAAACTTTTCTTCCAGTGTATCCCATAACTTCTTCGCTGATATCTCCCTCATGACAGAGTACTTCTACTCTTTGGCCAAACATAGGCGAATTGTACCACACGCCTGTCTATTAATTTTGGCCTACTCCTTGTCATCCATATTGTCAGGTTTTTCTTCAAGGGCTATATCCAGCTCTTGCTGATATAAGACGTCTAGGATCTCACATTGCCACATACCAAAATTATTAGTACCATCAAATTTCTCTACTTCAAATTTTGCATTGGTCACAGTAGTCATTGCTGATGACTATGCCTCTGCCATTTTTCTCCTCAATCCCAACTACTGTAGACATGAATAGTACTGAAACGGACGTATTCCCCAAGTACGAATCCAGCTCTGATACCAATTGTTGCGCGGAAGCATGTAAAAGAGTAAAATTATTGTACTGAAAAAATCACACTAAGTTCAATTCCCAAGAAAAAGAGGTGGATCACGACGATCACTTAAGTACCAAGTCTTTCTTAGCCAGAATATCCTTCTATCGTAATTTAATAGCACAATATCACTACAATCACACTTACAAAAATATGCAAAAATAAACAATAAGGAACACCGGAATTTTAACGAGGTTCAACAAATTTTGCCTACGTCCTCGGGCACTGCCAAATATATTTCACTCCAAAATACAAGTGAAAATTTACAAATAGGGAGAGAGAACAATGCTTTAAGTAGAGAATAACAAATATATGATGAAGAAAATGAGAAATGGTTAGGCCTATTTATAGTTAAGGTTCAGGGATCAACTTGCAAAAATCTCTATACAATTAGGGACCAAAATTGCAATTATCCCATGCCAAATTTCAAACCAAATTTTAGTGCCATAAATACTCTTATTTTCGGTTCCAACTTTCTGACATCCATAACTTTGACTTTTCAAAGTATGGATATTTGCCAATAGCGCAAGACGTTTGGAACCTATATAGCATCAAAGACAACAAACTTTTTCCCTTGCCATTCCAAGTACCATACGTTGATCGATTTGTCGGCTCTTCCAACGGATGGTTGGTCACCGTGGACGACAATTTAGTTGTTCGTTTACTCAACCCATTGTTTTTGGTCCCCGGGAAACAAATCGGTTGCGATCCGAATACTTACATTACTCTTCCTCTGTTGGACCCTCCATGCAGTGTTTTTAATCACATTCGCAAGGTTGTACTTTCTGCTAATCCGACATCAAGCCCCGACGATTACATTGTCATGGCAGTATTTGGTGCCGATCATCACGTAGTGTATATTAGACCAAACAGAGACAAAGAATGGACTTACGTTCATCATAATTTGGGCGTACTTCATGATCTTATATACTACCGAGATTGCTTTTGTGCAATTGATTACAAAGTGAAGTTATTTATTTTAACGTGGCTGATAGATCTTTTTTCAAGTATGTGCCTATAAATCGTAATGTAAATCTAGAAAATTTCGAAACGAAAATTCTTGTGAAGTGGCCTGCAGGAGAGCTATTGCTAATTGAAAGAATAAAGAGGTGGGATTGGCATGGGAAATTGGGATGCAATTATACAAAAGGAGCCAAAGTTTGGAATTTGAAATTAGACACGGATGGATGGGAATAGAGGGAGATGAAAAGCATAGGAGATTGTGCTTTGTTCGTGGGTGATAACATCTCTTTATCTGTTATGGCATCCGATTTTTGTGGATGTCAACCAAATTGCATATACTTCATAGATGACTACGAGAACTTTTTATATCCATCAATGATTCTAGAGAATTCATATGCGTTAATATGGAGACTCGAAGCTTTACTCCTTATGACACCGCCAAGGATGATGTGTGGTTAGTTGATACAACAAAACTTAGGATTGTTTCCTCCTTTGTAGTTTATGAGCCTGCTTGATACACTGTTATAGCATCTATTATTCTTTTACATGTAATGCTGCATTTCAAACTCATCAACTCTTCCATATTTGGTATTAAAATTATCTTCAATTTCTATTAGCATTGCCCATAATTATATATTGGTGATGTCATATTCTGTATTTATTTTTAAAAATTCTTAAAGATGTATGTGTGGATATATACATTGTTAATACATCTAATCTATGGATTATTAGATGAAGTGCAGAGCTGGAAAATTGTTGAGGATGAAGAGAAAATTTCGATTAGTTTTGAAGACAAAATATTCTAAATTATATTAGTATTTATAACTTTGTTTGCATCATTGTGTAAACTAAAACAATTGTTGAATATAGATACAATGAATATATGTTGATAAGAATGGTATTGGAGGAGCTTATTGACAATGCTGATTTATATGTAAGCCAAATGTGGGTGCCTAGAAAGTGCAAGCGAGGTATTTGAGAAAATGACAAGAAGAAAGGTAATATGGTATTGGAGAAGTCATTTTTCACTTCATCATTTGGAAAACAATTAAAAGCCAACGTTTTTTACATACTAGGATAAAAACAAGTTATGTATACAGCATTACAACTATGTTTTAACAGCACAATCATTTCTGGGAACAGCATTAAGCCACTGACAAGCATTTCTGGGAACAGCATAAGAACCAAAATATTGCTGATATCAACTCAGGAACGTCTTAATAACAGTCAGCCAGAAAAAAAGACATTCAAGAAAAGGTGCGCTTCTAAAGTTAAAAAAAAAAAGGAAAAAAGACAAGCCTTCATGTGTCCGCCTAAATTACATGTCCAATGCCAATCAAAGGAAGATATCCTTAAATTTTGTTTGACACTAAAAATATTTACGACCCCTAACCATAAGCTCAGTAACTAAAACCTTAAAAATGAACGCAACTATTATGTTTAAAGGAAGAAATTGTATTAACACCAGAATACTAGATCTAACTTGAGTAGTTGACTCTATTTAAGTAACACAGCCCCTGTTTCTCAAGAGGGTTGGACATGGGCCAGGGAGGGGGTAGGGATGGAGAAAATGAATAAATTGTCCACCTAAACTTAAGTGCCCAAGATCCTTGAACTGGAGTTTTGCTTCCCCTGGTCTCATGTATCCCCTATATTCAACACTCACAAATATCTCTTCAACTCCAAAGCACGCATTGACCCAGAAGTTTACAAGTAAAACTTGTAGGAAAAAATTAAAACAAAGGACCAACCGTCATTTGTAAATTAAAACATTGTAGAGCAGATGCACAAACAATGCAGAAATACCTCTATATTTAAGCAGCTCTGATGAAATGTTGAGGGGCAACTGTCACAACAGATTAGATCTCCACCTTCTCCACAATGCCACAAGTATCATCATTGGGGTCATCACCATCAACGTCAACAGAATGGAAACCAACCTGCTTAGCTTCCTCTTGTCTTTTCCAGGCATCTACTTGGCACTGAAGGAGAGAAACACCAGAGTCCAAGTATATATTCTGGAATGACTAGCGCAATTTGCTTCCAGCATGAATCTCAAATTTAGAAGCTTCCATATTCTTTGATCCTAGCTGCAGAGATGTATTGCTATCATCTGAATCCCATTCAGAAACCTTATTCTTCCCGGTTGTTGGTGTCTTTAGCAAATTTATTTTCGTTTTCTCTTTCCTAGCAAGTGGAACAGGTTCCTCAAGAACTTTCGTCTCAAGAGTACAAGGACGGACGAACATGCAAGTTCAGGCCATTATAGATATCTTTTGATGTAATGTAATATAAAATAATCTTGATAGCTAAAAATATATTCCATTAATAAAAATAATAAACTTTTTGTATTACAAAACTAAAATATATTGTACTTCATTTAATTTTTAATATGATATCTATATATCAAATAAGTCAAAAGCATTATAGATATATTTAGCTATCAAGATTATATTATATTGCATTAATTATATTATAACGCATTATATTGTATTATATTATATTTAACTTTTTTCGTCTTCTCCAAGTCGTGGTTTGGAACTTTTGCATTATATTGGTTTTGTTTTAATGAAAGTAGATTTGCGTAAGGGTTTTAGCTGGATTTCAAATAATATTTTATAGATTTGATTTGGGTTTCAATGAATCTTATTTCAACAGAGTATTGGAGTTTTAAGTCTAATTACTCTCCTTTATAAATTCAAATACTAATCCAACAGGGTATTGGAGTCTGGGTCTAATTACTCTCCTCTTTCCAACTTATATATATGTATATGTATTAAGCCATAATTATCAACTTGAGCTGCTATCTCACAAAACCAAATTTCTCTACGACAGGAAGCATATATTATCGTAGTTTTCATTAAAGCAGATGAGCATGAATTCAGGTGAGTTGCAGTATTCTTAAACTATTAGTTATTTTAAATAAACAACTTTCTAACTTGAATAATGTTTAGTTTTGTTACTTACAGATTGGGCAGGGTTACCTAGTGAGCTTGTTGATTTGGTATTACAAAGGTTGGCTTCGGTGCCAGACTATTTTCGATTCGGTGCGACATGCACAGCGTGGCACGACTTTGTAACGGAGAACAAGAACTACTTGTTGTCCCAAAAGCACCCCATGCTCATTGTCCCTCTCAATGCCCAAGACGTTTGGACCCTATATAGCATCAAAGACAACAAGCTTCTTCCCTTGCCATTCCAAGTACCATACGTCGACCGATTTGTCGGCTCTTCCAACGGATGGTTGGTCACCGTGGACGACGATTTAGTTGTTCGTTTACTCAACCCGTTGTGTTTGGTCCTCAGGAAACAAATTGATCACGATCCGAATACTTACATTACTCTTCCTCGGTTGGACCCTCCATGTTCTGTTATTAATCACATTCGCAAGGTTGTACTTTCTGCTAATCCGACATCAAGCCTCGACGATTACATGGTCATGGCTATATTCAGTGTCGATCATCACATAGCGTATATTAGACCAAACAAAGACAAAGAATGGACTTACGTTCATCATAATTGGGGTGTGCTTCATGATCTTATATACTACCGGGATCGCTATTATGCAATTGATTACAAGGGTGAAATTATTTATTTTAACGTGGCTGATAGATCGTTTTTCAAGTATCTGCCTATAAATCGTAATGTAGATCTAGAAAATTTCGAAATGAAATATCTTGTGGAGTCACCTGCCGGGGAACTATTGCTGGTCGAAAGAATAAAAATGTGGCATTGGCATGGGGATGTGGGATATAATAACACAAAAGGAGTCAAAGTTTGGAATCTAAAGTTAGATTCAGAGGAATGGGAATGGAGAGAGATGAAAAACATAGGAGATTGTGCTTTGTTCGTGGGTGATAACAATTCTTTATCTGTGGTGGCATCCGATTTTTGTGGATGTCAATCAAATTGCATATACTTCATAGATGAGTTCGAGAACTTTTTATTTCCATCGATGGTTCTAGAGAATTCATATACGTTAAAGAATACCAAAGACGTGGGTGTATATAATATGGAGACTAGAAGCTTTACTCCTTATGACATCGCCAAGGATGATGTGTGGTTGGCTGATACAATAAAACTTAGGATCGTTCCCTCCTCTGTAGTTTATAAGCCTGTTTGATACACTCTTATAGGCATCTATTATTCTTTTACATGTAATGCTGCATTTCAAACTCATCAACTATATATATATATAAATTTCATGTTTGGTTACTAAAATTTCTTCAAGTGCTATTAGCATTGCCCACAATTATATATTGGTGATGTCATATTCTGTATTCATTTTTAAAAATTCTTAAAGATGTATGTGTGGATATATACATTGTTAATACATCTAATCTATGGATTATTAGATGAAGTGCAGAGCTGGAAAATTGTTGAGGATGAAGAGAAAATTTCGATTAGTTTTGACGACAAAATATTCTAAATTATATTAGTATTTATAACTTTGTTTGCATCATTGTGTAAACTAGAACAATTGTTGAATATAGATGCAATGAATATATGTTTATAAGGATGGTATTGGGGGAGCTTATTGATAATGCTGATTTTTATGCATGCAAATGTCGGTGCCTAGAAAGTGCAAGCGAGGTATTTGAGAAAATGACAAGAAGAAAGGTAATATGTTGATTAGTATCATCAAAGTGATTGGTATACACTGGGGATATGCCAATAATGTTGTTGAGTAACATCATGCAGGGGCTGGTTGAGGATGGCTCAAAAACACGTACTGCTTTAGAGTCTAATACTGCTTGATTTCCCATGTCTACTGCACTATCGTCTGTAGAGGAGGTTGCATGGTTTTTGATCCACAAGGTCGTGGGTTTGAGAAATAAAATAAACTCACGAGATGTAGATATAACAAAACTGAAAACAGATTCCATAGTTGTAGCTTAGCATCTTCTTTCTAACTCAAGGTATTATCACCACACCCCTGCTAGTTGTTGTTATATCATAGTATGGTTCACAAGGCCTTGTACGCCTTAAAAAAAAACCTCTAATGAAGGTTCTTGAAAGCTTATAAATTCAGAAAAATGCAGGTCTTACCTTGCTAGTTCTCAAGTGTTAATGTCATGTTCAATGCCCGCCATGATATATGTACATTAATTTACATGTTAAGCTCCTTTTAGATGGGTTGAGATTAATTCCGGTGCAGTTAATGATATTATATTTGGATGTAGAGTAAGGAAGAGATGCTCATCGATGAAGGAAATGGATTGAACCACCTGTTTTAATTGCTTTCCGGGAATCTCTTACTGCAGTTGCTTTCTATTAATTTATGGTCTAAAAAACAATGATCTGTTTCTTCTTTCACTGTACCCCTGGAATCTGATTCCAAGTGCCACTGGTTGACGCTTAAAAGGTTAGACATACAACCTCAAAAAACAAAGTATAAGGTTAACCTATCTATAACTAATTTAGTGATGAATCACATACAACATCATTAACTTAGTCCCCAAACAGGTTTTGAAAATGCCTGCAAATGATCCCAACTTTTCTGACATTGAAGATTATTTTTCTGTGACATGTTTTCAAAGAAACATGTGAGGGTGTTTTGTTTTGATGTTACAAATTGTGATTAGTAGTGTTATAGCATCTGTTTGCATTGATAGCCTAATGACAGGAGACTTGTGCTTTTCACTTTGACTCTGACAAGGTTTGAGAGGTGGTAAACCAAAAGCAAATCAAAGGAGGCTTCTGGTTGTTGCCTGCTTGTATACAAAATTTGTCTTAATCCTTGGAACATAAAAGGGGCCTTTTAAATACTAATGTTGAACACATATCCAACATCATCTTACCAACATTTAAGGCTTTAAATATGACTAAAAAACTCTTTATATATAAAATATAATTATCCAGTAATAGAGTTTTATAAGTTAATAAGCGATATTTTAAAACTAGTATATGTTTTGAATCATATTTTAAAAAAAGCGGACATTTAGAATTGTTTAAACCTTGCTTATAGAGTTGAAAAAGTGTTCATGATAAGGCCGGAGGGTTAAGTTTTGGCCAAACTTATATATGATGTTAATACACTTCATATTTGTTGAAAGCTAGATTCAACTTAAAATATTGACCTAAATTTTTGCCAAACTCGTTTTATGTCTGTCTATATTATTTTTAATTTAAGATTTAAAATCTTTTTATTAAAATTTCGAGTTTAGACAAATTAACATATTTTTTTAATGTTTTTATAGTATTGTATTATATATTTATTTTTATGTGATATAAATTACATAATATATAGAAATAAAATAAAAATATGTTACAAAAATATAAAATTAACTGAACCGAGTTTGAATATTGAATGTTCAAATTTGAATTCAGTCCATATTTTAAATTAATCTAATTTTTTACCCAAACTTATTATTTTAAGCTTTATACCTTTTTCTAAACTTTTCATATTTCGAATCACCATTCAAACTTGATAAATAATTTAACCCATAAAAAAAATATAATGTTAATGTACTTCATAACAATCCATAAAAGAAATTGATATATCCATGTTTAGAGCGTAGTTAAAGCAAAGGTTTTGCATCTTATTGCCAAGGAAAAGATTACTTATCAAATTCACTTTTTACTGCTTATAGTGGAAAATAACCATAATTTAGCTCAAATCATTCAACCATATGGGAACAGTGTTGGTTCAGTCTTCTCTAATTTAGTGGAAAGTTGACTTTTGATGTATTATCTATATTTATATCAAAGTCTTTAATTGACTTGTGTGACGAGCTAATTAGATGCTAACTCAATTGAGGTATTACTAAAATATTTTTTTATGTACAAAATAAGAAATATTAATATGGAGGATATTTTTATCTTTTCATATTTTTAATTAAATAATATTATAATGGAATTTAAATTTAGGTACATACATATCAAACTTTTAATTTTGTCATTTCAATCAAAGCATCATCTAATTTTTATATGATTTTTAATAAGTATATTTGTTACATAATTTTTTTCACCTACATCATAGGTGTGCCATAATGTAGTAATATTGAAAAGGCTTAATGCATTATTTAGGGTTTCAACTTGACAAGTGTTCCTATTTCATTATATTCAATCCAGATCTCAGTTCCATTTTTATATTGTCATTGACATGACATAAGAGATGTCAGTTCTAGTCTATCTTTTTTTATTTCTTTTATACTAGGGAATCTAATATCCTTATACATGACGATAATCAATTTGGTCGTTATGGTCAGACTCTATTATGGATTTCTGACCACACTATCCATAGGTCCCTCTTATATCTTCCTTCTACGAGCTCAGGTTATGGAACAATGAGAAGAAGGAACCAAGAAGAGAGTATCAGCAACAACTGGGTTTATTGCAGGCCAGCTCATGATGTTCATATCAATCTACTATGTACCTTTGCATTTAGCATTGGGTAAACCTCATACAAGAGCTGTCCTAGCTCTACTGTATCTTTTGTTTCATTTCTTTTGGAACAATCACAAAGACTTTTTTTATCATAGATGTCCTACCAGAAATTCAATGCGTAATCTTAGCATTCAATGTGTATTCCTGAATAATCTCATTATTCAATTATTCAACCATTTCATTTTACCAAGTTCAATGTTAGCCAAATTAGTCAACATCTATATGTTTCGATGCAACAACAATATGTTATTTGTAACAAGTAGTTTTGTTGGTTGGTTAATTGGTCATATTTTATTGATGAAATGGGTTGGGTTGGGTTGGTATTAGTCTGGATTAGAGGTGATCATGGCGGGCAGGTCAGGCCTGACAAAATTTTAGGCTCATGTACTAGGCAGGGCCCGGCCTGGCCGTATATTAAATTTTTTTTTATTTCATTAAATAAAAAAATTAAAAATATAATAAATCAAATATATTTAAAAACATAAAAACAAATATTAAAACAAATAAAAATAATACTAAAACAATTCTTAAAACAATACACAAATTAACAATATAATAAAAAATAGTTACATTAAAAATTTTAAATAATTAAAAATAAAATAAAAATATATATTAATATATAATTCGGGCCAGGCCCGGGCCAAAAAACTCTTACCCGAGGCCCGGCTTGTTTTCTAACCGGGCCTCTTTTTTTTGCCCAAGCTCATTTTTCGGGCCTATATTTTTACCCAAACCCTCCCATTTTTCGGGCGGGCCTTCGGGCCGGGCCGACCAGCCCATGATTAGCTCTAGTCTGGATACAACAAAATAATTTAATTAGGTCTAATGTACTTATTCGATCTAATAAGTATCTTGTATCAAAATTTCAAAATTTTATGGCTCGAGTCTTTAGTATTCTGTTATTTATTACGTGTGTTTACTATTTAGGCAGAATACCGTCACCCATTCTAACTAAGAAACTAAAAGGAATTTCCGAAACGGAAGAAGTGGAGGAAAGTGAGAAAGAAAGAAACATAGAAATAGAAACTATTTCCGAAGGGGGAGGGGCTAACCAGAAACAGGGGATCGAAGAAAATACTTCTTCTTCCCTTTTTTCGGAGGAAGAGGTGGATCTGAGCAAAATCGAAGAAAACAGAAAAGCTACGAGTGACTAGAAAGAAAAAAAGAAGAAGGGCGAACTCCACTTTCGTTTTAAAGAGACATGCTATAAAAATAGACTGGTTTATGAAACTTCTTATCTGGATGGGAATCAAGAAAGTTCGAAGTTAGAAATATTTTAAAAAAAAGAAAGATAAATATTTATTATGGATTGAAAAACCTCTTGTGACACTTTTTTTTATGATTCTAAACGTTGAGGCTTGAATTTTTTTTTGTCAGTTAGTTCCTGAATTTGCCAATTATTTTCACATTGTGACTTAAACTTTTTTGGGTTTAAGTTAGTCCTTGATATTTTTTTGAAGAAAAGTTGGACTTAAAAAAATTTAGGTCACAATGTAAGAATAGTTGTCAAATTCCAAGGTTTAGACAAAAAAGAAGAAGTTTAGACCCAATATGAGAACAACTGTCTAGTTCAAGTCTCAATGTGAGAATAATTGTCAAATTTAAAAACTAAATTAGAAAAAACAAAAAAACAAATTCACATGTTAACGTAGTAACCATCGTCAAATTCAAGCCCAAAAATTAATTAACCCTATTGAAAAGTATAGATTTGTAATTGATTTTAACATCTTTGAGAATTAACTAGGTCTATTGTTAGTTTAATGAGACAGAGATTATTCTATTTGTGGTGTGTGAATTGATGTGATTTATCAAATAAAAAACAAAAACTGTTGTGTGAAAATTATGTTCCAAATCAAGAACCAATAGCTTTCCTCTTCATTGTTACCCAATAATATATCATCCAAGACAAACCAATAGCTCTCTCATTTCCCTCATCAATTCAATCATCTGACCTTTAAATAACTTATCTTCTCTAAAAGAAAAATCATTGACAAAACATTTTTTTTAAAAAAAAAACATGTCATGGAAAAGAAACAGGGAAAAAGGCAGTACCAAAGTTAGAATCATTTCATGTTAAATGGTTTTTTGTGTTCTTTCATAAACAGGAAAAAGAAAAAAAAGGATGGGAAAAATGCATACCATATATCAACATAAGCTAAGAGAAAAAAAAAAAAAAAAGAGTTCAAGAAGAAGAAGAAGAAGAAGAAGCCTTCATTGTAATTACATCTCCTGCACAAAAACAGAGTTGAAAAAAAAAAGTAGTAGCCCCCAAAAGAGAAGGACTTATAGCTATAAAATATTATTCATCTAAAGTAAAAGTAAAACCCTTTCCTCTTTGATTTTTAGACAAATTAGTACAATTTTGTGGTAGCTGATCTTGTGAACTTCTTAGAAGAAGATGAAGATGAAGATGAAGATGAAGATGGTGAATTACGAGTATTTGAAAAATCCCCAGACCTTCTCAGCATCTGTCTCATACCATCAGCTACACGAACTGCTGGATTGGATTTGAATTTGCCACAAAATGACATATGAGCTTCAACAGCTTCTTCAACCCCAAATTGTTGTTTCTTGTTTCTACTCACTTCATCTCTAACAGCTTCTGAACATAACCCACATAACCATTTCCCTTCAAATTTGGACTTAACTTCATTGATATAATCTTGGGTACAATCTTCTTTCAATCCACAACACTCACATCTAACTGATTCAATTTCCATAGCCATTTCACCCCTTTGCTTGAATGTTGAGGAAAGATGGGAGTCAACTTCCATTGCAATTTTTTTTATAGTTGGATTTGATTGTAATGATAGAATAGGAAGTGGGATTTTCTTTTTTCTTTTTTGGTACAAGGAGTGCGTGTAAGAATATATATGTGTTTTATGTTTTGTATGAGAGATTATATAGCTTTTATGGTTGGTCTGAAAGAAAGGGAGTTGGAGTTATAGAGTAGGGGAAAGCTTCCATTATTTACTCCATGTTCTAAGAGAGACAAGGCCAAGTGGAAATTGTGACAATATTGTCGGAGAGGGGGGGCCTTTGGATAATAGCCCTTTCTAGCATTTAAAAACCCCACCAAGGTGGTTTTTTTTCTTTTTGTTTTTTAATAATGATTGATAATGTATCGGATCAATTTGAGTTTAAATCATTTCATTTCGAATCGGTTTTAAGTTTAAGTCAATTGCACATTCAAGTTGTTTTAATTTCAATAAAATACCATGGAAACTTTTTTATTAGGAGTTAGATTCATTCATTTTTATTGTTAAAACTAATCATTGTACGTTAGCACGAGATATACGTGGCATGTCTCGCCAATTTTTAATAGTAGAAATGAATGAAATTTTTAACAAAATGAACCAGTTTATTTCTTGATGACTAATTTACTCATTTTTATGAGTAAAGAAGAAAATACAATTCGACTACTAATATAATGACTAATTAAGTTTGAGTTTGAATTAATTAACTGTCTCATGAACCTTTGGTTGAGGATTCAAGCCAGGATTTTGTTTGGTTATCTTCCACTCTGTTTTTTTTTCTTCCCTTTTTTATATAACTTTTTTATCCTATCTTTGTTGCTAAGGAGTTCATAAAAAAAAGTGATAAATTAACCTTTTAATAACATATTGAAAGACCCATAAATGATTCAAACAAAATAGTAGAAAAAAAAAAGTGTGGGGGAATTGAAAATAGTTAAATTTTTGTTGGATTTACAAAGATAGTTAATTTTATTTTAATCTTTATCAAGAACCAGTTAGATCCTGTTTGATTAGTGGAAATAACATATGTTTAGAGTTGATTATAACCTAACCTGAAAAAACGACAACATCACCATGATTTTTGCTTTTTATGCATTTTTCTTCCAATAATGCTAACCAAACTTTTCAGCTTGATTACAACATTTGCACATTACCTTTTCTTTTCATTCTATATTTTTTTTTTCATTTTCAAAGGAATTAATTTTTTATTTTATTTTTAGAGGGACGAAGTATAATTTTAACATATTTTAATTTATCTACCCCTAGATTAATCCTTGCATATATTTGAACATAAAAATTTAAAAAATTAAGCATATTTATGTTGATCTAGATATTCATTTGACCTTTATATCTAAATTTGAATAACACAGAGTCTAATTTGATCTCCATTTATTCTGCCTAAATGGGCTGGTTCCAAAAATTTTAAATCCAAACCCAACTCGTTTTATTATTCATATATTAATCAAATATTTTAAAATATATTTTTATTAATATTTATATATTTGTAATTAAATTTAAAATTAAAAATAATTTTTATTATTTGAATTAAATTTAAACTAAACGAATGTATTAGAAGTTAAAAATTCTTGTTTAAACCCGAACTCGGAAGAGGTTTGACTTGTGCCCAAAGACATCATCTCTTCCATTTTCTCAGTATAATTATTCCTCTTCCCATTTTCTTTGCAACTACAAATTGCATGAGTGATGAAAGCTTCTCCTTCAAGATCAAAGATTCTAATGTTTGGATTTAAATATAAAATGTCATGATGATGATGATGATGATAATGATGATATGGGACACTTACTTTTTCCAATTCTCAAACATAAAGTTTTAATATGTTGAACCCAAAAAATTTAAACATAAAGTTTTAATAATTTCAAATTTCAACATTCACTTTTTCTTAATTTACTTTTTTGGATAAAAAATTAGTATTTTTTGCTTTTTGGTTGATAAACATTTTTCAAAACATTGAAATAAAATTGCATTTAAATTTCACTACCTACAACTTTTATAAAATTAAAATTTAGTATAATCTCATTCGATTACAACATTTTTTTGAGTGATTTATCAAAACATGAAGTAAAATGAAAATTTGAATTTCAATATCTACAATTAATTAATTTTTTTTACTTTTGTAATTTATTTTTTATGAACAAATTAAGGGGAAGAAAAGAAATTCCTATCTATTATTAGGCTTGACATTTATAATTTTCGTGGTTGGTTTGGGCAGCTTTCACCTAAAATTGAAGTTTTCTAATCATGTTGACTTAATTTGGCAAAAGGCAACGTCCAATTGGGACATGTGGCTAACAACAATTAGTCAAAATTTACTTGATAAATTATAAAATTACACGTAAATTTTCATCAAATGTATAATTTAAACTGTGAATTTTAATTTAGTATAATTATATACATAAAAATTTGATTTTAATTTTTGAAAAATAAATATTTTCATATGAAAAAAATATATTTACTCGTCTATACAATAAATGTATTAAAATGATATTATTTATTTATAAAATTAAATTAAAACATTATAATTTTATGCATACAATTATATCAAATGAAAATTCAACTATATTAAAAAAAATCGAATCAATTAAGAAAAAACTAACGGTCTATTCAATTTGATAGACATCATTAACCGAAGGTTACCTAAGCTATAGAAATCTAGTTGAATGAAAAAATAATAATAATAATAAACTAAAAAAAAACCCGTAAAAATACAGTTTAAAACTCAATTCTTTTGTAAATTTTAAAAAAAAAAAACTCAAATGCACATTTTTATTAAATTTAAAATTTTATTTAATATTAATTTATTTTAAAAGAAATTCAATTGACCAGTCCAAAAGTATATCACTTACTTAACTTTCAATTTTTAAAAAAATATTATTATATTGATGACTAGAAAGAAGTGGAAGTCCACTTTTTTTGGGGATTGTTTTCAAAGTCTTTGTGCCCTAAACAAGGTGCTACTAAGTTTTTTCATAATACAGCAATTATTAATCTTCTAAAAGAAAAACTTGGTCACAGTGGGAAGTATTTTCTACTTACGATTTTCAGTATGAAATGAATAAATTAAAAAGTATTTTGCTATCATAATTATATGTAGTTGCAACCAATCAAGTTGACTATAACATCCAAAAAATACAACAAAAAGTATTGTAATAATTCTTTCTTACCAAACAAACTACCCAAAGGGGCTTTGATATTTAATTAAGAAAATGTCCCAATTTTGGTATGGAAGCAATGACATGACCATATTACTATATAGTTAAGTTGGTTCAATTATTATTTACATTTTATTATTTATTTTTTTAGATTTAGGTCAAGTTGACCTTTGAATTATATTATTTTCCTTATTTTGGTACTCGAGTTTTTTTTTTTTTGTTCTATTTTTGTTTCTGAACTATTATTTCCATCCTATTCTATCTTAAAAATTATCGACATTAAGCAAAACTATGTTACGTATTACATTCTTATTAGTAATTTTTTGAGTAAATTGAGATAAAATTTGTAATTTTGTTACCAAAGTGGGACAATAAAAAGTTTTGATATCAAAAATGAGAAAACAAGTATAATTCAAAAGTTAAATCGTGACTTAAGACTAGGAATAAATGCAAGGGTAGACAAAAATCTTAGCTCCTATAAAACATTAAAAATCTTTTAAAATCCTTTAAAAATTATAAAATTATAAAATAATTTATTAATAAAACCTTTTACCATTCAATTTTCATTCTTAATTTTTTTCCTACATTGACACTTAAAAGAAAACTATAATTTGAAAATAAATAAAGGATTAGATGATAATTACACTTTTAAATACTGTGAAAATGATTAATCCTTGATTACCCACCACTTGGTTGGATTTGTAAGATCTTGCTTGATGATTTCCACTAAAGAAAATGGCCCATGCATATTGAAAGCTTGATTTCAATTCACATCCACTATAAAATGCTATTCAATTGATCATCATTTCTTGATTTTCATCCATCACAAACCATTCATGGTCAAATTCTACATATAGTCCCTATACTTTTCGTTTTACCTAATCTTATCCATTTTAACATTATTTAGTCAAATCTTCAAAATGCTCCTCGAATGACGTGAAATTTTCATAATATGCGCATAAAAACATGGTCTAATTTGTACGTACACATGGATAAAAATAACTTTCCACTTAATATAATATTATAGTTTTTTGTTTTGGATAATTTTTAAAAGGGGCGAAATTGTAAAAGGTTAAGCACTTTTTGGTGAAGGCCAAGGGGATTCACGTGTTTTGGGAAAAAAAAATTTATCCTTAATTCCAATTAGCAATGATGGTTTTGTTTAGCCAGTTTTTAAGCAATTACAGGATTTGGAATTCAGCTCAAGATTCCTCTATACACATGTGGTGGTTACAATCATCCATTTTGTTTGGCCTTATGTGGTGGATTTTTCTGATATAAATTTATATATTGTTAAATTATAATATATTTAGTATGTGTGAAAAAAATTATGTAAAAAAGTACATTTATAAAAATATTATTTTAAAATTAAATGACTTTTTGATTGAAATAGTTAAGTTAAACCTTTAAAAATCATGTCTCTTAAGTTATTTTACTGTAATATTTTTTTATAAAAATATAAAAACAAAAATATTATCGTATTAATATTTGTTATTTTGTAAAAATAATAGATTTTTATTCATTTTTAATTGAATTTGTGTTTAATTAGCTCATAACACCAAGTCAATCAAAAGTTTTATATATAGTGCGTATATGATTGTTACGGAAATATATGTTTGAATTATGGAAGAGGAAGGAAGTTCACACGGTGATGTTTAGGGCTTTTGTATATATTTTGATGAAGTTTTAACATGGGAGATGTCTTACTGTAAATGATTGAATCATTTTGTCTCTTTCATTCTTGGTGAGTCTCCCTTATAATACAAGTGTCAAGCTAACGAGAAGTTATCAATCAAGTCATCGAAGGCCCTTAATACGTGCATTTGAAAATGATTGAAGGATATATTATCGTGCCAAAGGGTTCTTACATTGATCATATTGCAATTGACAATGACACACATGCTATGCATGTAGGATCTTGTAGCAAATGATCCTGTCGCGAAAAAATAATTATTGATGAAAACCTTGACGATCCCATCATATTTTGTGAGAGATCTCTTTAAACGAGACTTTAATGATCTTTTAAATTAAGTCTTATTAATTTTAGAACTTCTTTAGTATTAGGCCCATCATATTTAATTTTTACCCTATTATATATTTAGATTAAACCTCAAAATTAACTAAACTATGTCCAAATTACAACATATTTTAACCCATATTAAATATAAACTCTTGTTTGACTTCTTTGTGCGATGCTTGAAGTTATCTATATAGATATATGATTAGACAAATAGGGCATCCAACCATGGACCAGTTTTCTTAAGAATGGTGATGCAATGAGACCCCATTTTGTTAACAACACATTGTCCAGCTGACCCCATGTGAACTCCCAAACACCAGTCAAATATTGTCATCAATGTAGAAATGAAAACCACAGTATGCTTTTAAGCCAGGAATCTAGCTCTATAGATATCATAACATGATGCTACACTTATTATTATTTTTATATAATTTTATTTATCAATATTTGTTTTCTTTACATTTAATATTATCCATTGTGTATGCAATTATGCAATATTTTCAGAACTAGATCAATTAGGTCAAGAATTAATAAATATATTAATTTAAAATAAGGTAAAAATTGATTAATTTATGAATCGATATAAATTAATTAAATCAAATATTATAATTTTTTAATAAACTTTAATTTACTATAAATCCTTTTATAATTTATTTAATTTAAATGAAAAATAAATAACGAATCAATCACTAATCTAATTTTAAAAACATCATAAAATATATATATATATATATATATATATATATGTATGTATGCAACTATAATTTAAATTCGGGTCTATATTATTTATTAGTCTCCGGACAAGACATGGCCAAGCACGTGGAGTTGCTAAGGCAGTGTAAACTATATAGGCTGCCCTAACATGTCCAGCAAATTCCAATGGCCACCATGCTATTCCCAATAAATGAACCGTGGGACCATTACTAATAGGACGAAAATAAATCGAGAAAAAATCAGTATATTTGTATAGATTAAAATATTTCGATATGAATATTATTATCAATGTAGAAAGATGTGGATTTGAGTGTGTTGAAGCGCATTATCTTTCTATTTATGAGTTAGGAGAAACTATGGATAGTTTTAAACATTATGTCAGAAAAAATAAATATGATCAGAACTTATAATGAAATGATTAGAAAACGAAAAATTAAATGAAAGATTAAAATAATTTTTTTTATAAAATTAGAAAACCAAAAAATCATGATACTTATTTAAAATTATATAAATATAAAATAACTTAAACACGATTAAAATATAACAAAATATACATATAGAAATTACTAGACCTATTAACTATATATATATATATGTCCAAACAAATGTTATGAAGCTTTAATTATTTTGCCATTTTTAGGCATAACCCAACTATACATTAATAAAGTTGGCATGGCATTTATAATTTTGAGGAACACATACAATTTCGTGTTCTAATTGAAAGCTTATTACATTTCAAGTTCTCAAATATTGTATAATTAAATGAGGAACGATAATGAAATATCATGAACCAAGAAATTGTATCTTCTTTATTAATCGTGTTAGACTTTATCACCATGTATTTGTTTCGTATTTGTGAAAAATAATTCGTTTTATAATGTTATTAATTATGGTTTAATGTGTAATTGTATACATAGATTTTGATGGAATTTAATTTAATTTAATTTTTGTAAATTATTAACATAATTATTGATATAACATTACATATTGTATAGGCAAATAATTATATTTATCTAATATAAAAATAAATTGATGTATTTATTTATTTAAATTTATATGATTAAATCAAAATTAAAGTTTTAAGTACACATTTGAACCACAATTAAAGTTTTACTTATATAATTACACCAAATTAAAGTTATTTATATTTTGAGATTTTATTTTCTTTTTTTCTTTCAAAATGTTACGTCTTTACATAAATTCTTTTTTATATGTTTTAACTAAAGACAACTTTTTTTTAAAGATATGTTGTCTTAAATAGAAATCTGGAACTATGAATAATAAGAATATAAAGACATAATACATAGTACAAACTACAAATATTGGTAAATAAGGCACTACAAATCGATACACAAATGATATTGTTTCGCGATAGGGGAAAAAGGTAAACTAATAGTATCTGCAACATCGGAGGATGTCAGAAACAAACTAAAGATGCATTACATTGATTAAACTGTAAAATATTGCATCCTAACATTACCATCATCAAACTAATCTAATGATGAACACATATCAACCGAGAAACTATTACTAAGAGCCTCAAATGATCCACCATATTAATGATGTATAAAGAGCGAAACTCTCTAATTTGATATTAGAAGTTCCATGCATTTAGTGATGAGGTTGGAATTTGTTTAAAAACAATTTAATAATTATTTATAAAAAATGAAAATTGAATGCTCAGCACATGCATTTTCTCTTGCAGTTGATTCCAAGGTTTTGTTTTATCTCCAACTTCTACTAATTATTTATATTAGCTCTAATTGCCCAACTAATTAACATGCAGTTGTTACCCTTGTATTTCTTTAACCAATATTTTGCTGCCTGATTAATCAAAATCTTTCAACAAATAAGTTGATGTGCTTATTGCTTGATCATGACTTAAAATTATTAATCATCATTTTGACTCTCCCATGCTTCATTATCATTGTTATCATAATTGTTAATAATCATAGTTTCCACATTCATAGTACCTACCACTTTTAAGTTATTTTTTACACCATTTTTACTACTACTTATAAAGGTAAGCAATTTATTAATTGGTTGGGTTTAAAAAAATTTTAAAAATTGACTTAATCGATTTTATTTTTTTTAAAATTGACATTGATTAGCTTTATGAATAAAATTGAATAAATCAAATCGATTTTTATCAATTTCAGTTGGTAAATCGATTTAACCGACATTACCATGTTTTTTCGGTATTGAGTTTAATTTTTAGTTAGGTTTGGGTTTAAATAATATATTTGGACGTATTGAATTTATTTAGCGTTTGAGCTTGAGTAATATATTTGAATATTGGTTGAATTTAAATGTTTTAAATATTAAAATAATAGATATTTTAAAGTTGATTAATTCGGTTAACTCGATTTTAGTTTGTCAAAATCAAAATGATTAAACTGTTTTACCTGAACCGAATAAACTGACCCGATAATGACCGGTTCAAAATCTTAAATAATAATTATTGTTAAAAATAATTATATTTTGAAAAAAATCTTAAAAATATAAAAAGCAGGTTGTCGAAATGAGGCTATTTTACTAAATTAACCCAAAAAACCTTGATATTTACAAAAAGGACCCAGGTTCAAAAACAATCACCAAAATGACCTGAAATGAACAGTAAAATGAGGTTTTGGCTTGTCAATGGCCGGCACCAACTCGTATTTTGCACCCATGATTGCCTAATGATTGTGATAGGCTTTAAAAAATTAATTTTTTTAGTTTTGGCCTGTCAATGACCGGCACCAGAGTATTTTTTTTTTAAATCATATCATACTGGTATATAAAAATACGAGTTTAAAAAAAAAAATTTAGAGCTGGCCTGTCAATGGCCGACACCAAGTACAAAAAAAAAATCAAAATTTTCTAGTGTTGCTTAAAATACAAAACACTAGAAATATTAGTGAATCTGCTAATACATACTTCATTCGGATAAAGTATGCATTATTAAAATTAAATTAAAATATTAAATAAGAGATAGAGTATGGGAGGCACCAAGTACCAAAATTTTTTTTCTAGTGTTTTAATTTAATTTTATTTCTTATTTAATATTTTAATTTAATTTTAATAATACATACTTTATCCGGATAAAGTATGTATTAGCAGATTCACTAATATTTCTAGTGTTTTGTATTTTAAGCAACACCAAAAAAGTTTGATTTTTTTTTTTTGTACTTGATGCCGGCCATTGACAGGCCAGCGCCAAAATTTTTTTTTAAACTCGTATTTTTGTATACTAGTATGATACAATTTTTAAAAAAATACCCTGGTGCCGGCCATTGCCAGGCCAAAACTAAAAAAATCAATTTTTTAAAGCCTGACACAATCATCAGGCAATCATGGGAGCAAAATACGAGTTGGTGCCGGCCATTGACAGGCCAAAACTAAAAAAATCAATTTTTTAAAGCCTGACACAATCATCAGGCAATCATGGGTGCAAAATACGAGTTGGTGCCGGCCATTAACAGGTCAAAACCCTATTTTACTGTTCATTTCAGGTCATTTTGGTCATTATTTTTTAACCTGGGTCATTTTTATAAATATCAAATTTTTTTAGATTAATTTAGTAAAATAGCCTCGAAATGATAAATAATTATTTTACGGTTTATACACGTGTGACCAAAATTACAAGTGATTTTCTTTTTGGAAGTGGGTAGTTATTTAAGATTTTTTAAAGAGTTGTTAAAAAAAAAATTTAATGGGTTAAAGTATTTGGGAGGTCCCTATATTATAGGGATTGAATTAAATTAGTCCATTTATTTTAAATGGATCAATTTAGTCTTTATACTATTAAAAAGAATAAAATAAATCCAATTTGTAACTGATTTAACATTTATCACATAAAAAATGTCTTGAAAATCATTTTTCAATTTCAAATAAAATATTTTATTTACAGAATCATAAAAACTTTAAAAACATTAACTCTATTAAACAATAAATGCCAACTCTATTCTAATTGACCTTATTAGATCATTTTTAATAATAGAGTTACTAAATTGATCCTTTTAATAATAGGAGGACCAATTTGACCAGATCCCTATAATAGAGGTACCTCCCAAATACATTCACCTTTTTTAAAGTGACTAAATGAAAATATAAAACGACGCGATTCCAATAGTCTCCAAGCTTGTTTCCCGAATAGAGTTTGTTTAACGCTAAGACTTCCCTGATGAACATAGATACTAGTAGTTTTTGAGGTGTAGTTTTCGAACATCAAGGTCGTGACCCCACCAGAAGCATCCAACAATACCATAAAATTTCTAATAGAAAATGTTGGAATATAGACTGCCTAACTCAATATTGCAATACGAGTTGTGACAGAAATAGCTTCAAACACAGTTTCCGTCAAATTCAGTGTTTTAATATGAGTTTCAATCAATGTAACGCTTTTATAAATTGATGATTTTGACTTGTATTCTTGTATTAAGTAGTTTTGTAATTCAAAATACGTAGGATTTTATTGTAAAAGGGGAAGTAGATAAACTTGTATAAAGTTCAATAAGACTATTTTGGAGGAGAAATTATTTTATGGACCATTCATATCATATTGATTATGGTCTCTTTTCAATTATTTAATAACATTTCAGTAATTTTTTTCATGTCATTGACATATAACTTTAATAATTTTTTTTTTATCTTGAGACCTAAACCTTGACCCATTGAATTCAAATCCTAAACCTCAAATCATAAACACTAAACTTAAACTCTAAACCTTAAAAACCCCAAACTCGAATCTCAACCCTGGATCCTAAAACTTGAGTTCAAGGTTCAAAGTTCAGGGTTCGAGGTAAAAAAATTACCAAAATTATGTGTCAATGACATAAAAAATTTACTAAAACATTATTAAATAATTAGAAACAGATCATAAATAATATGGTGAGAACTGTCCATAAAATAATTTCCGATTTAAAAAAATCTAAAAGATTTTTCAGCTTAAAATAAGAGGCTACCTAATCAGCTAAGAAAAGGATATTAAACGTGGGTTATTAGCTACTTATTCGAAGGACTATTTAGATTTAAAATACAAGTAGATAATATGATTATGTTTTCGGTTTAAGTGTTCATTTATACTGCCTATAAAAGGCTACCGACACACAGTATGTTGGGTTACAGTTGATTCACTTGTACGTGAGTATATTTAAGGGGAGGGGACTTTAATTATTGATTGTATTAAGAAAATGTTTGGTGATTTAATTCTTTAAAGCTTCATGGAGGTAAGATTGGATCTTTTATTGCTTTATTGCTTTTCTGTTCTACTTTATAACACAATTCAATCGAAACAATTGTTGCCACTTCTAAAAACAAAAAGGAAAAAGTAAGTCAGAAGCAAACCAGTGTCAGTGTGCTTTTTCAAGAATCTATAATGCCTTGAAGCAGGAGTACATAAACAAATGCAGATCAAAAGGGTTAAATTTATGAGAAATGAGATGACATTTACATTGGAGGCCGTATTCATGTAAACTTTTTATGCAGCCAAAGAATTATCAAACATGAATATTTATATTATACTATTTTTATGTTTACATTATGTAAAACAAATTAAATTCCAAGATACAGTTAGACAACTCCCGTGAATTAATCATTTGTTAATAACTTTATTATTTTTATATTTATTTATTTATTATCTCTTTTTTTCTCGAATTTACACATAATATCTTCCTTGAATAAATTAGGTAAGAAATTAGAGTGTTAAAAAGTGAGAACTTAGGCAAACCAAACTTTCATAAGTCGTTAGTCATTTCAATCGAGGAAAGTTTGGGACTCGTAGTCGTAACCGTTCCATGATATTTATAGTTCTCTTCCCCACTTTCTTCTAATTCTGTGTAAACCTGATAATTTTGGATAACAGATAAAAAGCAAAATTAAAACACAATAAAGACACGAACACAACATGCATATACGATTGTATCCGTAGAAATTATAATAACCGAAAATACAATATGTATACATGGATTGTTCGGATTCATGACTGATGTGTTTTTACAGTGTGATCTCTAGTTAATGAAAAGAACGGCTTCAACATCGTGGAAAAGGATAGAAACAGCTAAATTTTCAATTAGCATTTCATCTCAGTATCTACATTTTTACCTTAGAAGCAGTGTCGAAATCATCTCGAGGAAGGAGGTGAAGTAGTGGCAAAGGCAACAGTGACGAAAGGTTACAGAGGATTATCAAGGCGGCTAAGTTATCGAATTTATCCTTTGTTACACCGAATATTTGAGTCAAGCCAGCGCCTATCAGACCACCAAGGACATTGCCTCCGTTTGATATGGACATCAGGGTTGCAAAAAGTGTTGCTTCCATTCCTTCTGGACATAGTTTTGCAGCAAGTACAAGAACAGGCATGAAAGAAGCCTGTGAATATTGGTGCAGACAACATCAGCGACCGAATTTAAATGATTATAGTTAATCCAAAGCGGAATCCAATATGTTTGTATTTAAATTTTAACATCTACAACCTTTCCGAATCCTCAAGCTAATTGAGCAGTGGGAAATACCATGACATCATAATTATCTATGATAGACTATGTTAATCCGACTCTTCATTTTTCTTTAAGTACTCGTGTCAACATATGTGTATGAGAAAATGACCTTCTAAAATCTTCCAACACAGAAAAACTTGAAAGAATCTGATCATACCTGTGTAAAGCACATACCCATATCTAACACTCACACCCGGGTGCAAGTAAAATAGATAACAGACATTCCAAGCCTAAAGTAGAATGATGAGAAGGACCTCCAAAGAAATATAAAAGGAACTCTTAAATATTGTAGTTCATTAAAGTCTTCAAATAATTGTAGACACATTTGAAGTTCCTTCTATGTTGTATTGTAGGCCTTATGTAAAATGGGAAATTTTAAAAGGACAGTTCTATGACGCAGTAACTCAAAACAGCCCAATCAATTTTGCCTAGAATTCTCGAATATGAAGACAAAGGTTGCCATATGTAGATATCGTTCCAAACTCTAATTACAAATTAAAGTAAATGCTTAAGAAGAAAGAGCATCACTAACCTGACTAAGGACTGTTAGAATCAAGGAATCCCCAATTGCAAACCACTCATCACTTATTCCAAACTGTCGGTTCAATCCCGTGACAAGAAAGACCTAAGAATTCGCAAAATTAAATATGCATATATAATGCTATAAGCACAATGCAAATGATCTTAAATAACTTTGGTCAAATTCTATACAAAGTTCCTTTATTATATGTTTTTGGCAGATTTGGTCCCTCTACTATAATTTGATAATTTCTAATCTATCTACTTCTTGAAGTGTAAATTTTCAGTCCAAGCTAACTTTTTTTGTTAATTCGTCAAATTGTTTGACATAACTTTTTTTTTGAACATGTGATAGCGTGACTTGTACTGTTATACACCTTAGCATTATAATTATTTTGCACATTTAAAATGGACAAAAAAGTAGAAAAAGGTATATGCCACATAACCACATGCTTGAAAAAAATAAGCCACTTGACGGAATTAATGGAAAAAAAAGTTGACCCTAGGACTGAAAATACACATTTCAAAAAGTAGAAGCCTAGAAATTATCAAATTATGATAGAGGGGCTAAGTCTGCCAAAAACATATAGTATAAGACCTTCTATATAATTTGACCAGTAACTTTAAGCAAAAGTAAATCAAAACACAAACCTGAGTCATTCCAAGAACTGTACCAGTAACTGTTGTGGCAAGAAAAATCTTCCGCAAAGGAACATTTTTTAAAAATCCATTATACAGTCCAACTCCAGCCAGCGATGCAACTGAAGTAACAAGTTTAACACGTCCTAGAAATTCTGGGGTGAAACCAAGTTTATTTGTGCTGAAAGCAAAAGAATTTTTTGTTGGGGACACAAAAATGACATAAAAATGAAGCAATGACAAAAAACTTCAAACAAAGTAACATAACATACGTAAAGAAAAACATGGCAGAGTCCGACTGTGGTGTTGCCTGCCACAAGAAAATAAAAACCGTGGGAAGAAATACGTTGGGCTGTCTGACAGCATTCCACAACTGAATAATGTTTTCTTTTGAGCTTTTAAGAAAGCTAGAATTTCCCAAAGGAACATTTGGCCCCCTTGCTTGGCCAATCACACGCTGTTCTTTTACAAGAACAGCAACAGCAGATGTTATCAGTGGTAACAATGCAGTGACACCAAAAACAAACCTGAGACATTAAATTGGTAATAGAATGATTAGCCAAAATCCTATTATCGTTGTAAATATATCATATACAGTCATCCATAAATCACCCTAACTACCTTACACCATAAGCATCCACCAGAGAGCCACTAAAATAGGAACTCACAATTCCACCAAAAGCTGAAGATCCCCAGCATAGAGACTGAAGAGAACCCGACACGCTTTGTGACTCCCCACGAGCCCTCTCCACAACCATGGAATCTACAACCTACACCGTGTATTAATTTCTAGCATAGATTCGGAAACATTACTAGAATATGAATAGCATAAATTGCTTTTTCAGACAAACATTTAAAATGCTTCTGGTTGTAGTATAGGCATGAACACACTCATGGAGTCATGTGCGAGTTGCCAATAGAAAATAAGGCTCACCCTAACAATCAGTCACAACAAATTCAAAATCTACTGAAGTCTCTTCTTTTTGGTTTAATGAATGCGTTAGAACAAGACTTTGAAGAATTTTTACGCTTTACACTTGAGCCCAAGCATGCACAAAGTCTCAGGCTCTCAGTTCCTTTACAACTTGTAAATGGATTAACTTACTATTTTATTCTCAAAAACAACCTTTGCTTGACATCAATTCATGATTAAATTAACAAATATAGGCAGTCGCCCATGCAACATTCTCTTAAAAAGATTGGATGTATAGACAGTTTGAATTAGAAATGTAGCCATGTTAGATTACATATTAGACATTATCATTGGAAAAAACAAGCATAACCTGAAAAATGTACCTATGAGAAATCATAGAACCCTAAACCGCTCTCGATAGAAATAGTAAACTTTAAGTGAACAACTTAAAAATTCTTCAAGACAGAAGAAACTTACAACGTCCGAGAAGGCAACAGAAAAAGATCCAAGAAGTATGCAGCATGCAGCACCATACTTGCTGTCAACAAAGGTGGCCATCAAACTCCATGAAAGAGCACCAAGAAGTCCTGATAGAACCAAGTATGACCTTCTCCGATAACCAAACAGTGGGATTGAATCACTGCCAAAACAAAGTATTGCTCAAAGCAAATCTAGACACAATAAATACTTCAAAATTCGCAGAGATGATTAGAAATAGAAATAGGTAATCAACAGAGTCCCACCTAATAAAACCATAAAGTGGCTTAACAAGCCATGGTAGTGCAGAAAAACCGGTTACCACAGCTGTCTAGTCAAACACATAAATCCTGTCAGTCCTTTTAGAAGATCATTATATACACGTGCAATAAAATACAATGCAACCTCATTAAAATGCTTGTCTTAAGCCGCTTTTAGATATGTGACTCGCTGGGGGAAAAAGGTATGAACTTACTTGATAAAACAATCGCATTAGAATCAGTGTTGAATTTTAAGTTATTTTTCATTTTTAATTATTCTGATTTTACATCTATCATTTGGGTTTATTTTTAACAATTTTTAGCAAGCAAAATGCGATATACAAACTGCAAGTAGCCAAAAAAAAAAGAACAACCAAAACAACATACATCTTGAAAAGCTGCTATAAAGCAAACATCTATAAGTTTTATATAAAGCAAAAGTAAAGAGAACGAAAAAAATTTCATACTTGATTAAAATGAAGAGATCAATTGCTATAATTGATTAGAGTAAACAACTGACCTAAAATGTAATACTGATTCAACCACAACTATGTCACATAAATAAGAAACTGGCGAACTTTATCATCCAAGTACGCGAAATAAAGCCTAACTTAAGATAAATGCTGAATTATCAAATTATCAATAAAAATAGCTTGAATGTTATGGGGGAAAATAGGAAACATACTTCAGCAGGATCAAGATGCAAATCATCTTTCAAGTAAAAGCTAACAGCAAGCCTTGCAAGGCCTAAAACGCCTTGAACGAAGTACACCATAGCAACTGCCACATTATCTGGCGACAGATCGACGCCGAAACATTTCAATCTGCTGTTCTTTTTCCTCGAACTCCCGCCAGAACTCGTCGAAGTACTCGTCTCTCGCTCCATCTCGATTGCTAACGAGTCTCCATTTCCAGCACCTTCAAAGAAAACGTAAATTAAATTCAAATTCTTCAATTTTTGTTCCTTTTTTTTAAGAAATGAAAAAACTTACTATTTCTAGCACCTATAAATGGCTCGTCTTCTCTGGAGGAAAGCGGGAGGACGCCGGACATATTGTTTCTTTTCCGGATTTACGACGGTTTAAGAGGCAGTGAAAGGCGGCAACGAGAGCTGTCGGTTTACGGTGGCGGATTTGATGGCAGTGATAGAGAGGAGGAGAAAAAGAGAGGGCAAAATGGGGTTTTGCGACGGCAATATTGAGATTGAGGAGAGAGAATGCTGAGCCATTAGATTGGAGTTCGCCAAACTTTTTTAATTTAAGCATGAACGTTTAGTGGAATTGTCGTGTCTAAAGTTACAAAAGTGTCCTTAGAATGGATTTCAACTTCACATTTCCTCTAAAAATGGGATTTACTCCTCCTAAGCTATTTTTCAGATTTAAAAATATACTTTTAAATGTTAATAATTTTAAATTTCTTTTATTAAATTCGATAATGTTGTCATATTTTATTTTAAAATATTACATTAATAGAATAAATAAAAAATTGATATTATTAATAATTAAATCTAAAAAATAAAAAAATCAAATTTTTTAAATGTATTTTGGAAGTGTTTATATTAAAAATTAGATTGTATTTTATTTATTTTACTTAAAAAATAGATAAATTAATCCCTATTTTAATCTATATTTGAGATATATTGAGTTAATTTGTATTTGGTCCAAGTAAATTGTCGAAATACCATGAAAATTGTGAAGAAAGCATATTCAGAGGTAAGGGTGAAAACTATGAAGAAAGCATGAAACAGGCGAAACAGGCTAATGAGCCATGAATATACTCCAGTAATCAATTTATTTTAATAGCTGGTGTCGAAACCTTTTTTTTGAAAACGGGAAATCGACTTTTGAAAACGAAAAGTTGGGAGTCGCCACCAATCGTTTTTAATAGGGTGTGATTGGGTCACCTCAAAACACAGTCGTTTTTATATAAATAAATAAATTTTTCAAAATGACGATTTTGGTCTGCAAAAATAGAAAACCGGTTCGGGAGTCAGTTATGTATGAGGAAGGATTAACACCCTCGACACGCCCAAAATTGGTACTTGATTGATTATTTAGTGTCTTAATGTCAAAAATTAAAGATTTGGACAGAGTTCAAAACGCGATCCTCCTTTTATTGGCTTTTAAAACATTTAGGTAAGTCAAATGTGTATTAAAGACCATTTCACCTCAAAGTAAAACATTACATCTAGTACGTTAGGACACAACATTTTTGACCCTTAATTATGAGTTTGCCTTTAAAACGTGCGTTTTAGCCTTAAGAGGATATTCGAATATTCAAAACAAACAAAGAAAGCAAAACCCAATACGTTAGGGCACGATTCTTCGAATTCTTTAAATACCGAACATTGCCTTTATTTTGAAAATTTTTTAGAGTGAACTGGTAAGAGGATATTCGAATATTCAAGACAAACAAAGAAAGCGAAACCCAGTACGTTAGGGCACGATTCTTTGAATTCTTTAAATACCGAACATTGCCTTTATTTTGAAAAATTTTGAGAGAAGTTTAATGGATAAATGAATTAAGGACATAGATTTTTTTTAAAAATGGTGATAATAGACAACATGAAAATAATAATATGAGAATAATGCTAACCATATATAAATAATAAATAATAATAATAATAGTAATTAATAGAAATAATTAATAAAACAATAGTAATAATAAATACAATAATGTAATAAACATTATGCTAATAGTATTAACAATAATATTAAAAACATGATGATAATAACAAAAAATATGTTGACGATAACATTAAATATGGGGGATAATAGTAAAAAAAAAATGGAATAACAATGTTAAATTAGTAATAGTGAGAAATAGTAAATATAATAATTTGATATAAAAATGGTAACCTGTAATACCCCTACCCGTATTCATTGCCGGAATAGGGTGCGAGGCATTATCGGAGTTTACGAATTAAATTTTTTTTTTCTTTTTATTCAATATAGCCCTTTTATAAATATCTAAACTTCCCTGTAATATTAAATCGAGACCAATCCACATCAATCAAATCAATTTAACATATTTTCATGATAGATTCATGCATTTATATAAGATAACGTCATCACATATCTATAACCAGGTTTGTTAACCATACTAATGGCTAACTTTACATTCATTTCACGTTAACATTTACTTTGTTAGCTTATACATGCCATTGGTTCCCAAAATAAAGTTCCTTTATATACCGAAATCCCGAGGTTGATAGTGTGATGTGTCTCCGACCAAATCCGACCTCCGAGCTCTTAACACTACAAAACAGGAGAAAAGGAAACAGGGTAAGCACTTTGTACTTAGGAAGCTCATGTAACAAGAATTACACTTACCTAATATTTTCAAAGACAATACAATAAACATTACATATATCCATTCAATGCATTATTACCCTAACATGCACAAACTCAACATTCAAGTTAGTACAATAATTTCTATATATCAATAATATATATCATGATTAGAGGTGTGCATTGGTCAAGGCGGCGGCGGCCACGCCCGAAGGCTGCCTCAAAAATGGGAGGGTTTGGGTAAAAATATAGGCCCAAAAATGGGCTTGGGCAAAAAAAGAGGCCCGTTTAGAAAACGGGCGGGCCTCGAGCAAGATTTTTTGGCGGCCTACCCGGCCCGATTTTTTAATATTAAATTATTTTTAAATTTTTTATTTTAAATTTTAAGTAACTTTAGTTTTTTTACTTTAGGTTTTTTTATTGTTTTTAATGTTATTTTGATATTGTAAAATTTTTTGTTATTAATATAATTTAGTTCTAATTTATTTCAATTTTTTAATTTTAATATAATTATTTTTATTATATTTTTAATTTATATATTATTTTAAGAATTATTTTAGTCCCATTTTTTTAATATTTTTTTATGTTTTAAATGCATTTGATTTATTATATTTTAAAGTTTTTTTATTTAATAAAAAAGTAAAAAAATTTAATATGGCCTTCTGGGCTCGGCCTATCATTTTTTCTCGGCCGGGCTTGGACAAAATTCTAGGCCCATATTTCGGGCGGGGCGGGCCCGCCTTGAAAACGGCGAAAATTTTTATGGGCCCGCCCGCCCGCCATGCACACCTCTAATCATGATTGATGAGCTCATCAATACTATGATTTCCATTCCCTTGTTGTTTTTCCATATTTATCCCGTTGAATTACTCGGAATTTCAATGGATTTTTCAGAGGTACACTTTTAGTGTACAAATCCGGGTCCGTCAATTCATATTCATGTGCGCACATTTCCATTTCAGAGACACACTCCATGCGAACCTCAACCTTGCAAATGGGATTACCATCCAGCTAAATCAACTCTGCAATATAAACTCATAGAGTATTGTCGGGATTACGGTCCAGCTAAATCTCCTGCAACGACAATTACTCTATCGAGCTTGGGTCCAATTACCAGTCCGAGCTAAATTCGGACCTTAATTGGATTACCCGTCCAAGCTAAATCCATTTTCCACATATTCTTCTGGAGGGCTATATCAGATAGGATCACCCGTCCGGCTAGATCCTTTTTACCGTCAATTCCTTTTCGAGAGATCCATCGAATTTTCCTTTCATTCAACCGAGATTTCTTCCCCTTTATATAAAATATATCAATGTTTCATCAATTTTCATACAATGAACATTCAAATCATATTCACATCAATAACATACATTTCAAGTATTTAAGAATATAATTCAAGTTACATGAACTTACCTTGATACTTGTTTGTAAACAAAGAAAAATCTACTAATCCCGAACTTTTTCCTTTCCTCGATCTAGCTTCGTATTTGAATCTTCTGGATCTAAATAAATAAATTTAATTATCAATTTAATACATTTCATGTTCATATGCAACATTCTCTATAATTCAACTATTATTTATAGTTCATTCAAAGCTGTCTACTTGAGTCATAGTCACTAAATTATTTATAAATTGAGCTACGGAACTCCAAATTAAGATCCGTTAATTTTCCCTGAAACTAGACTCATATATCTTCTTACATAAAATTTTCAGAATTTTTGCTCCAGCCAATCAGTACAGTTTATTCTTTAAAATCACCCCTGTTTTGCTGTCTGACAGTTCTGACTCTTCTTCACTAAAAATTAATTATCTCCTTGTACAGAATTCAAATGATATTCTAGTTTTTTTCTATTAAAACTAGACTCACTCAGGATTCTATACATATAAATTTAAACCCGTAATTATTTTTCTTAATTTTTTTATGATTTTTCAAAAATCAGAACAGGGGAACCCGAATTCATTCTGACCTTGTCTCACAAAATTCATTATATTTCAAAATTTACAAATCCATTGCTTACAATATTTCTTCTATGAGAAACTAGACTCAATAAGCTTTAATTCCATATTTTGTTCATCTTCTAATTTGATTCTTACAATTTTTAGTGATTTTTCAAAGTTAGTCTACTGCTGCTGTCCAAACTGTTTTAGTGCAAGCTGTTTATTACCATTTTTCCCCTAAGCTTTTAATAAATGATAATTTCGTCCCTACTCAATTAGCCTCTCAATTGAGCTGATTTTTCTTAATTAACATTTTATTCTATCACCTTAAACTAGTTTACAACCTTTAGGAATCAGAATTTCAGCAATAGACTTTAATTCCAAACATTTTCACAATTAGGTCCTAAAAATCAATTTCTATTGAAATTGCCTAATAAAATCATCTCATAAACAAATTAAAGCTTTAATTTCATCCTATTTCATCATAAAATTACAGCACTCAACCATGGTGATTTTCAATTTCATTTATGAAATCAAAAACTAATGAATTTAATAGTAGGACCTAGTTGTAAAAGTCTTAGAAACACAAAAATTACAAGAAAAAGGCAAGGATTAACTCACTTGGTGCAAAAATTATGAAATACCAGCTTAGAGAACCCTCCTATGGCGTTTTTAGCTGCTGGAATTGAAGAGAAATCTAGATATTTCCTATTTAGTCCTAGTTTTATTTAGTTAATTTTGCAATATTCCAATTTTACCCTTAATTTATCAATTTTTCTGCTGATTTCATACCCTTGCCGTCCAGCCCGAATAACTTTTGGGTCTAGTTGCCTTTTAAATCCTTTCTCATTAGACTCTTAAGCTATTTAATCACTCTAGCAACTTTTACACCTATTACAATTTAGTCCTTTTCATTTAATTGACTACCCAAACATTAAAATTTCCTAACGAAATTTTAATACCACATTAATAACATTTCATAAATATTTATAAAATTATTTTTGACTCGGTTTTTACGAGATAGAGGTCTCGATAACTTATTTTTACCTAATTTCTTCAATAAATTTTTTTTTTAACTAGCCACTAAATCGATAAAATTTTTCTATCAATATTTTCATACGACTTTCCTATCATATAAATTTTCATGCAAAAATATTAAAATAAATTTCTCTTTAAATCGGATTTGTGGTTACGAAACCACTATTCCGATAACTTTGAATTTAGGCCATTACAACTCTCCCTCCCTTTAAGGATTTTCGTCCTCGAAAATCTTACCAGTAAAGAGGTTTGGGTATTGTTTCCTCATTGTCTCCTCCGGTTCCCATGTCGCTTCCTCAATCCCGTGCTTTTGCCACAATACTTTCACCAAATTTATCTTTTTATTTCTTAGCTCTTTTGTCTCCCGTGCAATATCTTGACCGATTCTTCACACTGTAAGTCATATCTCGGTTGAATCTCCACTACATCGGAGAAATAACATGTGAAGGATCTGATCGATATCGTCGTAACATAGATACATGAAAAACATTATGGATTCTATCAAGTTCCGTGGGTAATGCCAATCGATAAGCGACCAGGTCCAATTCTTTCTATGATTTCATAGGGCCCGATAAATCTTGGACTCAATTTACCCTTTTCGACCAATCGGAGAACTTTCTTCCAAGGAGACACTTTCAGAATACCTTGTCACCAACTTGAAATTCAATCTCTTTTCGTTTAAGGTCGGCATATGATTTTTGACGATCTAAGTCGCTTTTAGACTATCCCGAATAACCTTTACTTTTTCTTCCATTTCCGGATCAAATCAACCCCATGTATCTTCCTTTCACCGAGCTCATGTCCAATATAACGGTGTTCTACATTTTCTCCCATACAAAGCTTCATACGAGAGCCATTTTAATACTCGGATGATAATCATTATTGTAAGCAAATTCAATCAAAGGTAGATATCTCTCCCAATTACCTTCAAATTCTAGTATACAACATCGAGCATATCTTCCAATACTTGAATTACACGCCAGATTGACCATCTGTCGAGGATGAAATGCGATCTTTGAAATACAACCGAGTACCCACGGCTTCTTGCAATTTGTCCCGAAACGAGACGTAAATCGGGGATCTCTATCGATATAATAGAGACAGAGCACTCCATGTAACTCCGACAATCTCGGATATATACTGATTCAAATAGTTTATCTAAAGAACAATCTATACGTCACAGGAATAAATCATACGACTTTGTCAATCGATCAACAATCACCCAAATAGCATCTTTTTCCTCGAGACAAAGGTAGCCCGATACAAAATCCATAGTGATTCTTTCCTATTTCCATTCCGGTATAGTAATTGGTTGAAGTAACCTGAAGGTACACGATGCTCACTTTAACTTGCGACATATTAAACACCTTGATACAAACTCGTAGATATCACGTTTCATTCCCGACCACCACGGTACATCTTTTTCAAATCATTATACATTTTATTACTCCCTGATGTACAGACATAGTACATTGCGTGAGCCTCGCGTAGAATCTTCAGTATGATGAGCTCTCAATTCGAGGTACACATACCCTACCTTTGAATAATAAACAACCATCGTAACCAACCCAAAATTCGTGGATCATTACTTGACTCACACTGTGCCCTTTTAACTTGTAACTTCTCATCATTCTTCCGAGCTTCACATATTTGTTTGTAAAAATGTCGGTTTGCTTAGCTCTCAATTTAGCTAGGATTAAACCATCATCACCAATGATAACCGGGTATTCATAGCTCATAAAGCAAACAGAGATTTCACTTCAAAGCATCACTACAACATTAGCCTTACCCGGATGGTAATCAATAATCAAATCATAATCCTTTATCGCTTCAAGCCACCTGTGGCTGCCTCAAATTCAAATCTTTCTGTGTCATCAAATATTTCAAGCTTTTATGATCGTGATAAATATGACATTTCTCACCGCATAAGTAATGCCGCCATATCTTGGTAAGAAATACAATAGCGAATAATTCAAGATCATGTACTGGGTAATTTCTTTTATGTGGTTTAAGTTGTCTTGAACCATAGGCTATTACTTTACCTTCTTGCATCAAGACACAACCTAAACCATTTAATGAGGCATCACTTTGTAAATAACAAATTCCTTACCCTTGCTCAGCCGCACTAATACAGTGCTTTCGTTAATAGGTCTTTCAATCGGTTGAAACTTTGTTGACATTCATCACCACTCGAACTTTACATCTTTCTCTCAGCAATAATCGAGTCATTGAAGAAGCTATCATAGAGAATCCTGTACAAATCTCCGATAATAACCACTAAACCCAAGAAACTTCTAACTTCGTATACATTCTTCTGTGGACTCCAATTGACAATAGCCGAGATTTTACTCGGATCTACTCCCGATGCCTTGGCGCAGATACAATATGTCCTAGAAAACCCACTTCTCGGCCAAAATTCACATTTACCGAATTTAGCGTATAATTGCTTCTCTCGCGAATTTGTAACACAGTTCTCAAATGTTCTGCATGTTCTTCTTCATCCCGAGAATAAACCAAAATATCATCAATGAATACTACTACAAATCTATCTAAGTACAGTCTGAATATCCGGTTCATCAAATCCATGAATACTGCAGGTGCATTAGTTAGCCCAAACGGCATAACTAGAAACTCATAATGCCCGTACCTAGTTCTAAAAGTTGTTTTTGGCACATCTGACTCCTTTACTCGTAGCTGATAATAACCCGATCGAAGATCAATTTTTGAAAATACGGTAGCACCTTTCAGCTGATCAAATAAATCATCGATCCGGTAACGGTACTTATTCTTTATAGTTACTTTATTAAGTCAGTTTCGGTGAGTCGATACACAATCTCAAAGACCCGTCTTTCTTTTTCACAAACAGAACCGGAGCACCCCAAGGTGAATGACTCGGTCGGATAAAACCCCTATCAACAAATTCTTGTAACTGTGTCTTTAACTCCTTTAATTCTGTAGGAGCCATATGATACGGAGCTATGGAGATCGGAGTAGTTCCCGGAATCAAATCTATAGAAAATTCCACTTCTCTTTCTGGTGGCAATCCTGGTAATTCCTCTGGAAACACATCGGAAAATTCACATACCACTGGAACTGCCTGTATTTTTGACTCAGATACTTTGGTGTCAAGTACATAAGCCAAGTAAGCATCATACCCTTTTTTAACATACCTCTGTGCTGCCATTACTGAAATCACATCAGATAACCCCTCTGTCTGATCAGATTTAACCCGAAGCAACTCACCACTCTTAAATCGGCATTCACCAAAATGAGCTTTATTACAGTACTGGCATCTCGGTTTAGGAGTTCCAACACTGCCAACACTGGTCACTGATGGAGTAGAAGGCCTTGGATTAATGCGTTGAGAACCTCGCTCTTTGCCCGAATACCCAATGGCTGAAGTAGAACGATCCTGATATTTCTTCAATTTCTTTGAAGCAGAAATCTGGGATTTTCCCGTCGGTCTTTTACTAAAAATTCGAGCTTCCCTCTCAGCCTGTTTCTTTTCTTTGCTCAATTCTTCTGCTTTATAAGCTCTCTCTGCCAATGTAGCAAACTCTCGAATTTCAAGAATTCCGATCAAGAATTTAATGTCTTCATTCAACCCTTCTTCAATCGCTTGCACATTTCAACTTTTCCGATCGTACCCATTCTCGAGCATATTTACTCAATCGAACAAATTCTCTTTCATATTCGATCTCGATCTATTGCCTTGTTTCACTCAAGAAATTCTTTTTCTTTTACGTCAAGGAACCTCCGGTTGATATATTTTTTCTCGAACTCAGTGCAAAGAATTCCCATGTAATTTCTTCTTTCTGGAACAACTGAAGCTTTAGTATTCCACCAATGGTAAGTCGTGTCTTTTAAGCGATGAGACTAGCACATTTCTGACATTCTTTTGGTGTACAAAATAATTCCTCCGAACCCGAGTAGTGTTTTCTAACGAGAATTCACCGTTCGAATCATCATCAATCTTTGCTCAAAATTCTTCTACCCATATTTTCATGATTTTATCTACAGGAGCTTTCCTTTTTTCCGATTGATTCAAAGACTGCACTGTGGGATCTCGGAACCGTGGGAGGAGCGGGAAGGGGAGCTTGAGCTTGTTGCACTACTGAGGTTAGTTCTTAAATATTGACTAAACCATTCATTCATCATTTGAAAGAAGGCTCGCTTTGCCTCCTCCCCTTGGCCCTCAGATACGGGCCTTGTACTACTAGTTACTTCGACTTCCCTTTGTGCCTATTCTGGAACCGGAGCATGACTCCCGGCTTCCTCAGATTGAGCTCGGTCGGTAGACATTTACTATAAAAAAAACACATTTATATGGTCAGGAGATATCACACTATCAATAATAATTTAAATGGCATGTATAGCTAATTCCCGTGTTTGCTACATCGATCCTAGAACCGACTAAACCGTAGCTCTGATACCAATAAATGTAATACCCCTACCCGTATTCATTGCCGAAATAGGGTGCGAGGCATTATCGGAGTTTACGAATTAAATTTTTTTTCTTTTTATTCAATATAGCCCTTTTATAAATATCTAAACTTCCCTGTAATATTAAATCGAGACCAATCCACATCAATCAAATCAATTTAACATATTTTCATGATAGATTCATGCATTTATATAAGATAACGTCATCACATATCTATAACCAGGTTTTTTAACCATACTAATGGCTAACTTTACATTCATTTCACGTTAACATTTACTTTGTTAGCTTATACATGCCATTGGTTCCCAAAATAAAGTTCCTTTATATACCGAAATCCCGAGGTTGATAGTGTGATGTGTCTCCGACCAAATCCGACCTCCGAGCTCTTAACACTACAAAACAGGAGAAAAGGAAACAGGGTAAGCACTTTGTACTTAGGAAGCTCATGTAACAAGAATTACACTTACCTAATATTTTCAGTACAATACAATAAACATTACATATATCCATTCAATACATTATTACCCTAACATGCACAAACTCAACATTCAAGTTAGTACAATAATTTCTATTTATCAATAATATTTATCATGATTGATGAGCTCATCAATACTATGATTTCCATTCCCTTGTTGTTTATCCATATTTATCCCGTTGAATTACTCGGAATTTCGATGGATTTTTCAGAGGTACACTTTTAGTGTACAAATCCGGGTCCGTCAATTCATATTCATGTGCGCACATTTCCATTTCAGAGAGCACACTCCCGCGAACCTCAACCTTGCAACGGGATTACCACTCCAGGCTAAATCCTGCAGCGACAATTACTCTAATGAGCTTGGGTCCGAATTACTACCAAAGCTAAATTGCACTTAATTCGGATTACCCGTCCGGGCTAAATCCATTTTCCATATATTCTTCTTGGAGGGCTATATCGGATAGGATCACCCGTCCGGCTAGATCCTTTTACCGTCAATTCCTTTTCGAGAGATCCATCGAATTTTCCTTTCATTCAACCGAGATTTCTTCCCTTTATATAAAATATATCAATGTTTCATCAATTTTCATACAATGAACATTCAAATCATATTCACATCAATAACATACATTTCAAGTATTTAAGAATATAATTCAAGTTACATGAACTTACCTTGATACTTGTTTGTAAACAAAGAAAAATCTACTAATCCCGAACTTTTCCTTTCCTCGATCTAGCTTCGTATTTGAATCTTCTGGATCTAAATAAATAAATTTAATTATCAATTTAATACATTTCATGTTCATATGCAACATTCTCTATAATTCAACTATTATTTATAGTTCATTCAAAGCTGTCTACTTGAGTCATAGTCACTAAATTATTTATAACTTGAGCTACGGAACTCCAAATTAAGATCCGTTAATTTTCCCTGAAACTAGACTCATATATCTTCTTACATAAAATTTTCAGAATTTTTGGTCCAGCCAATCAGTACAGTTTATTCTTTAAAATCACCCCTGTTTTGCTGTCTGACAGTTCTGACTCTTCTTCACTAAAAATTAATTATCTCCTTGTACAGAATTCAAATGATATTCTAGATTTTTTCTATTAAAACTAGACTCACTCAGGATTCTATACATATAAATTTAAACCCATAATTATTTTTCTTAATTTTTTTTATGATTTTTCAAAAATCAGAACAGGGGAACCCGAATTCATTCTGACCTTGTCTCACAAAATTCATTATATCTCAAAATTTACAAATCCATTGCTTACAATATTTCTTCTATAAGAAACTAGACTCAATAAGATTTAATTCCATATTTTGTTCATCTTCTAATTCGATTCCTACAATTTTTAGTGATTTTTCAAAGTTAGTCTACTGCTGCTGTCCAAACTGTTTTAGTGCAAGCTGTTTATTACCATTTTTCCCCTAAGCTTTTAATAAATGATAATTTCGTCCCTACTCAATTAGCCTCTCAATTGAGCTGATTTTTCTCAATTAACATTTTATTCTATCACCTTAAACTAGTTTACAACCTTTAGGAATCAGACTTTCAGCAATAGAATTTAATTCCAAACATTTTCACAATTAGGTCCTAAAAATCAATTTCTATTGAAATTTCCTAATAAAATCATCTCATAAACAAATTAAAGCTTTAATTTCATTCTATTTCATCATAAAATTACAGCACTCAACCATGGTGATTTTCAATTTCATTTATGAAATCAAAAACTAATGAATTTAATAGTAGGACCTAGTTGTAAAAGTCTTAGAAACACAAAAATTACAAGAAAAAGGCAAGGATTAACTCACTTGGTGCAAAAATTATGAAATACCAGCTTAGAGAACCCTCCTATGGCATTTTTAGCTGCTGGAATTGAAGAGAAATCTAGATATTTCCTATTTAGTCCTAGTTTTATTTAGTTAATTTTGCAATATTCCAATTTTACCCTTAATTTATCAATTTTTCTGCTGATTTCATACCCTTGCCGTCCACCCAAATAACTTTTGGGTCTAATTGCCTTTTAAATCCTTTCTCATTAGACTCTTAAGCTATTTAATCACTCTAGCAACTTTTACACCTATTACAATTTAGTCCTTTTCATTTAATTGACTACCCAAACATTAAAATTTCCTAACGAAATTTTAATACCAAATTAATAACATTTCATAAATATTTATAAAATTATTTTCGACTCGGTTTTTACGAGATAGAGGTCTCGATAACTTATTTTTACCTAATTTCTTCAATAAATTTTTTTAACTAGCCACTAAATCGATAAAATTTTTCTATCAATATTTTCATACGACTTTCCTATCATATAAATTTTCATGCAAAAATATTAAAATAAATTTATCTTTAAATCGGATTTGTGGTTACGAAACTACTATTCCGATAACTTTGAATTTAGGCCATTACATAACCGATAATAAACAATGGTATAAAAAAATAATATAATAAGTCTATGTATAATAGAAATTTATATTTAAAATAATTAACTTCACTTAAAAATATATATATATTTACATAATAAATATATAATAATAAATAATATAATAATATGAAACTACATAACTCAAATTAATTAAATTAATAGAAAATAATAAAAAAACAAATATAAAAATAATGAGAATAAAGCTCAAATTAATTAATTTAATAGTAAAATAACAAAAATAAAAAAAGGAGTTAAATTGAATTAAAAATGAAAACTTTGGGGCCAAATCAAAAAGGTAATAAAATCAGAGGTAAACTCCCTCTCTTTTCCCTTCTTTCGTTTGTGTAAAGAAAAAATGTGAACGCCAAAGTAAACAAAATTGAATAATATAAAAAGTTACCTTAAAAATCTGATTTGTATTCTATTTGATTTCGTATGTGTATTCTCTAAATAATTCCCCCTTACAATAGTTTTTCCATGGCTTTTATAGCCAAAATTTACAACTTATAACAAGTAGGGTGATGGAGTTAGTGGGGATGATGGAGGTAGTAGATGGTTTAGTAGGGTGTGGAGGTGATGGAGGTAGCGGATGGTTTAGTAGGGTGATGGAGTTAGTGGTCAATTTAGTGGGTTGTTTAATTTGGGCTGGTTTGATTGGGCCCGGGCAGAAATTGGGCTTTAACAGCTGGGATGATATATAAAGTAAAATAAACTATATTCTATTTAGGGCTGAATAGTTACGTTTGACTGTGTTGAATGGATGGCGGCCTGAGATTATGTAAGGCCCGTGTGGGACAAAACACTGAGATTGTCTTTGTCAGGAGCTCAACAATATCCCACACTGAAAAGGAAATATAAAATCCGAGTGGTATTTAAACCAGAACTAAGCACTTAAACTACACGGCTTTTCTTGAATCTGTATCCTGCATTGAGACTGTGTTGCCTTGTTGCCTCACCTTCACCGCAGATGATCGTTCTTAGCTTGTCTCGTCTAGCTGGGCTGGTTACGCAGTTGTCCGACGGACTTTTCCCTTTTTCCTTTTTTTGCATGCTTATTACAAAATCATATCATGCCCCCGTCTCCATCGTTCCTAAATCTTCGATTCGCATATGGCAAATGGCCAATACATCGGCCAGTCAAAGGGTTTGTGGTACATTCTCTGTCTCTGTTCAGCACTATTTTCATCAAATTGGGTCATCTTAATTGGACCCAAAGATCCTGTCTCTCCCCTTTTCATGCTTGTTTCAGCATTAACCTTTACTTTCTGAGTTACAAGATTGGTTGGTTTTGAGAAAGTGAAACAAGTTCAAAGAGATTTGTATACATAAAGGAAGATTAGAGCAACAGGTTTTTATTAGTGAGCTTGAGAGTGCTTAAGATCGTATTAATTTGCGTACAGGTTTCAGATAATGCACCAACCATTAAACCTAATACTTTTTTTACAAAGATAAAGCTTAAAGAAAAAAGGACATTACTATATAACTCACACCCTATACATTATTTCATACCACTACTAACACAAGATTAGAAAATTATTTCATCATCTGATAAAAAAGTTTCAACTAGCTACCTTAAAATAATGTTAAGAAGATGTTAAAAATCATATCGGCAATCTTTTTACCCCTTGGATTAACCCACCTGAAAGTGGGGTGGTGAGGTGGGGCCTGTAATTTCAATTATTTGATCCTTTAAAAATGGTTGAAGTCTTAACATCAGGCTTCTATATAAAAATAATATATTAGAGCTACTCTCCATTAAAGCAACCAAGCTGACATAAGGAAAGAAGAGAATCTACTTCAGTTGAAATAATTGGTTCTTAGTGCCTAATCGACAGATGATTAATATATACATAAAATAAAGCAAATATAGTATATAATATATATATATATATATAAAATATTATATGCTTTTTTTTAGAGTCACAAATCAGAATGATGATCATTGGCATTTACAATTAACACCACCACCAAAGACTATTTGACAAAAGAAAAACACAAAAGATCACTTGCAAAGAAAGAAAGAAAGATCAATTCTACAAATACCATAGAGCCTGTTGAAGAAGATACAAAAGAGTAAACCCAAAGTTTCATCTTTTAAACAGCTAAAAGCAATTAAAAACTCTCATGATGATTGACAAACAGAAGTTATTTGTGCTGGTTTTACTTGATCCTTGACTGGCTTTTATGCAAGACTGATGATGAGAACTTGAAACAAATGTTAGGAATAAGTCCCAAAGATGTCGTCAGATTCTAGTTTGTTGGTGCTTTCTTCTAGCATCATCTCTTGGTACCTACATTCTTTGCTGCAAAATGCTTTCTCACTTCTGAGAAGCAATTTCATACATGGAACCAAAATTTAATCAAATATAGATTCAAAAAGAAGCAAGCAGTTCCATTGAAGGACAGCTTTGAGACTAACCTGTACATGTAAATGTCTTTTCCTGGAGAAAGATTCTTCTTACAAGCATAACAGTAGCTAAGGAAATTTTCTGATTGGTAACTTGACCCGTTTCTCTTCGGAGAGGAGAAACCAACAACCCCACAACAGCTTTCAACAATGCAATCATCAAAGATATGGGTGGTTCTTGGATTACTTCCATGAGATATCACACAGGTGTAATCTTCTGAGAGTTCCATTTCAGAAGCTGGGAGATTCCCAATGAAGATCCTTGGTGAATTCAAGGTTTCCCTTACTGAAGAAGGGGACAGAACAGAAGAAAATGAACTCAACTGAGATGTTCTTGTCTTGGTACTAAACTCAGGTGGTGTTCTTGGAGATTCTGCTGGTGAAAAAACATGAGGCAAAGATGGGATTTGGATCCTAAGTTGTGAACCAAAAAGGACAGGTTTTGGTAAGTTGGGATCAAAGTAATCATCTTTGAAAGAATCAACAATGGCAAGACCAATCCCTTTGGAATCAAGCTTGTGTTTGGCTTCAGGTTCTGGGGTTTTAGGAGTACTTGATTCAGACCAAAAAGGGTTTTTCAAAGCTGAACAGGGCTTGCTATCAAGTATAGATTTTGGACTCATAATAGACTCAGTATTATCAGAAAATGCTTTTAAAGTAAAACCAGTAAGCAATTTAGGGAATGAAGTGGGCTTCTTTTGCACCTTATCTGTGGGAGATTGAAGAGTAGAATCACAATCTGCCATTATTAAAACCTTATACCTTCACTTGCTGCTTCTTGGGATTGATATTATTGTTGAACTGTAAACAATAGAAGAACAAATATTAATAATAATAATAATAACAACATTAGATGAAGAAGAAATTTTTTTTTAACAGAGCTGGAAAGATTGAAACTTTTACCCCCAGAAACTGCTGCTGTTTTAAGCTTCAAAAATAAGAAACCAAAGCAACCATCTTTACAAAAAGACCCAGAAAAACAAAAGCCAAAGGCAAAATGAAAACCACTTTGTCCCTATGTTACAACTCTGTGGACTCCATTTTTAAGCAACAAAACCAGGGAAAGGGGGAAAAAAAAAAGAAAAAGAACTTTCACATAAAACCCCCAAAATGGCAAAGAAAACCCATTTAAAAGAAAACCCAACAAGAAAACAAAAAGACTAGTGAATTATGAAATGTGGGGTGGTGATCAGTTTTTTTTTTTTTGCCCTCTCTTTTTTTCTAGTGGGTTCTCTTCTTTCTATGTATTCTTTTTTATTTTTGAAACCCCACTAAAAATTCAGCTTCCCCATCATCAGTGCTGAAAAATTAGCATGCAAATGTAGGAAAAGGACAGAAAAAAAAAAAAAAAAAGGAGAGAACAGAAAGTATGAGAGAGAGAACAAAAGAAAAAACAAAAAGGAGCGAGCTTTTTTCTATGTTAATCAAAATCTAATTAAATTTTTAGATGAGAAATGAATGATGCAAACTACTTCGTGTTCTTCTGCTTCTGCTTCTTCTTCTTCCTCTGCCTGCTTTGATCATCTGCAAGTGCTGATGGTGTGTATAGTGGGAGTGAAGTGGAAATTTGAATTGCTAGTCTCATCGTTGGCGTACAGAGGGGTTTGCTTCATTTATATGGAAATCGCCACCAATGCTTTCAAAGAAGATGACTGACGTGACTGCTCAACCATATACATTTAGCTTAACCATAGTCACTAAATTATACAGTCGTTAATAAGTTTAAATTTTAGTTATTTAACTTTAAAAAATTATAGAATGTATATTAAAATTGTTGTTGTACTGATTTTTTTTGTTTATATTGTCTATACTAATAGTATGTTTGATTTTCTTTTCTCTTCTAAAGTTTAATTTTTTTTAATAAATAACTTTAAAAATTACAAATCTATAAATAAAAGTCAAAGCAATTTTCTTTTCAATTTCTTATATTGGCTGTCAAATCGATTTAAATTTATGGTATTTTTTTTATTTCTTAGTAAGTATTGATCCGCTGTACAGATCATCCAATTATCATTTGGAGTTTGCTAATAACTTAATTTTTTTATCAACTTTATTTGAAATAATGATTAAAGTTTTTGTTTAATTGTAAAAAAAATTGTTTAATACTTAAACACTTTAAATCCTACCATATAAGGATAAAAAATGTATTTTAAATTTTTATTCAATAATGTATTTTAATTATTTACTTTTTAATTGTATATCAAATCCCATGCATATAATTACGAAGAGTGAATCTCGATCTCAATTGTTCTCTTTTGATAACTGATCAAAAGAATCGCTTTAAATAATAAAAATTGTTCTATTTAAATTTTGAGATTAAGGAGCGCCTTATCTATATCAAGATCGCAATCAAATATGTGGAAAATTTTCGCGAGTTATCTAAACTATATATAGTCTAGAGTCCAGCAATAATTGAAAAAAATTAAGAAAATATTATGCTGATAAAAAATGAGTGACAAAAAAAGACAGAAAAATTATCATTACGTTAATCATTATGTTATAAGAAAGAAATCCACTTATTTAGTTCTTTAGTTCTTAAGGCGCACAAAAGAAAGGATAAAAGGCGAGGGGCCGGTTGAGAAAAGAAAAGTGGAGAAAATTTACAAAATATGATCTATCTGTATCTAATGTATCAATTCCAAATATTAAAAATAAAAAGCGAAAGTCTTTATTTCTAAATACTTTGATATATGAGATGAATCCAGTATTTCGATTTCTTGTTTATTTTGTTACTGAATAAGTTGAGCGGTTTTCCATTTACAGACGCATAAAATTTTTTTATGTACTTGTCTTTGTTTGCAACAATTCATGTAAGAATAAATCAAGGAAAAACTTATGAATCTATCAACTACAGAAAAAGACCTTATGATAGTCAATATAGGGCCTCACCGCTCATCAATGTTTGGTGTTCTTTGTCTCATCGTTACTCTAGATGGTGAAGATGTTGTTGACTGTGAACCAATATTAAATTATTTACACAGAGAAATAAAAAAATTACGAAAACCTAAATAATTATACAACATTTATCTTATGTAACGCGTTGAGATTATTTAGCCGCTATGTTCAAGGAAGCAATAACCGTAAATACATCAAATAGAATATTCAAGTCATTCAACATTAGAGCTTTCGTTTTTGTCAAATCGGTATTTATTTATTTATTTATTTTTGAACAAATGTTTACGTATATTTCTTGAATCTACAGTAACTCAAAAGCTCATGTAATACGTTCAGTATGAGTTGTTCGCTCTGTCAAAGGTGGGGCCCTTCGTGTAATATAACGTATAAATATGTGGGACCCCCATTTAAACCTGCATCATCACAATCATGTCGTGGGCCCCGATCGGGCCTCAAGGTGGGCCCCGCGTAACTCCCATTTCAATTCCTGACCCACTTATGGCTGATTATTATGATTATACACTTTAATTTAATTTCCTAAAATACCCTTGTGAAAATTGTTGATGGAATTTTAATAGCAGGGACACAGTTGAGAAGAATCTTGTAGGGACCCTTTGAAAAATTACTTCGAACCACGAACACACTCCTTTAATAAAATCACTAAGCAAAATATGCATGATTCAATATTAGGTAAACAAAATTTGTATGGTTGTATTTTTTCTGACAACATAATTGGATCCTATTTTTTAGAGAAAAAATTTATTAAATCGAGTATCCTCAAATCATGGTTTATATCATAAATTAGCCCTTAGACTTTAAAGCATTCAAAGTATATCCTTAAAGTATTAATATAATTTCAATTAGGTCATTTTATCACACTAATATTAGCTTAGGAATTAGAGATCAACTCAGATCTAATATGGTGAAAATCAAAATTTAAACATGCATATGCCCACTATGAAAGTTGTATATTTCCTTTTTAGGTAAACTACACTTAATACCATTAAACTATTAGTACGATTATGTTTTTTTCATTCAACTTTAAAAAGCTGTAAATTGGTCATTAAACTATTCGAAAGTTTTCATTTAAGTCACTGGCATGTTAAAATCGCTGTTATATGGCATTCTTTGCTCATACTGCTTGCACTAATCAAAAGCTCCCATTCCCCTTCTCTTCTATAATTCAGTTTTTTTTTATAAAACAACTTTGAACGTTATGAATATACGAACTATAATCCAAACAACTTTTTTCTTCAATCTTCGACACTGACCATCAATTTAACTGGATCTAAGGTATGTTCTTTTACTCGTTGATGGATATCCACCTTATTGATAGTCAAATCGTTGCTTAGAGCTTACTAGCGAAACTTTAAAAAAAAACTTAACAACCCGGTGACTTAAATGAAAACTTTTAAATAATTTGGTGACAATTTTGTAACTTTTTGAAGTTAAGTGACCAAAACGTAAACTTATAGTTTAGTGAAATTGGGTATATAGTTTACCCTTCTTTTTTCTTATATACGTTAGATCCAAATTATTCATTTGATAAGTATAAATATGTTTAAATTAATTTAATCAATATTTTAAATATACTAACTAGGATAGAGCTAGAAATTTGTTTTAAAATAGCTAGAAATGAATTATAAGTTTTAGAGAGTCCAAAGTGTAATTTATACTAACTTGTAATTTAACAAAATTTAAAGTTACTAAATGAGAGATTTATCATTAGGGGGACAGGCCCCTACTTGTCCCCTCGTCTACGGCTCTAATACTAACAAAATGACCTAATTTAATGATATTAATATTTTAAGAAGTTAATAAGAATAATTAAAGTTTGAAGCCTAATTAAGAATTTGAACTATAGAGGGTGTTTGTTGCAATTAACCCTATTTTAAAAAAAATCTTCTACACTGTTGGTTGGAAATAAAGCATCAAACTGAGCCTTTTGTAATGAAAACATGTATATATTCAAAAAGAGAGAGATAAAAAAAAACATGTATATATACACACACAAACATGTATATATACACACACACACACATATCTATATTATGTAAGAAACTGGTAACCTAACCTAAACAAAGAATTGCACATATGACAACAATAATCATTAACTACAAATATCCAATGGAAGCAGCCAACGTAGAAAAAATTTTGCAATGGGCGGTGGAGGGGTTACAGTTGGAGATTTCAACTAACAAAAAGTAAACTACAAAAAGCCTCAAACATGTCTATTAAGTCCACACCTCCATTCATCTGCCTCTCCCACCTTCTCTGCAACTTCCATGGCTGAAACCAAGAGGATCTTCACTTTCCTGCTAAGGTTCATAGCCTTTTGCACCACACTTTCAGCTGTTATTATAATGGTTTCTAGCCGTCAAAGAGCTACTGTTTTGGTGTTCTCGTTTGAAGCTAAATACTCGGATACACCAGCTTTTAAGTGAGTAATTTCAAGCTTCCAACTTCATTTTCTTTCTGGTGGAGGGTGCCCACAAAGGACTTAATCACAAAGGGCAATCATCCCCATTCTTTTGATGTTAATGTGTGACTGAAAACTTGTTGTATTTGTAGGTACTTTGTTATTGTAAATGCAATAGTAAGCGTCTATGGGTTCTTGGTGTTATTTCTTCCATCCAAAAGTCTCCTTTGGCGATTAGTTGTTGCACTAGATGCGGTAAATTTTTTCCTTCAAATTTTAGGGTTATTTGCATTATCAATATTCTATCAACCAAATAATTTGATCAATTTAGGTGTTAAATGCCTGTATAAATTTAACTGGGAATATATTTAAAATATACATGTAGTTATCGTATGGATAATTTGAATATAATGCATTAAAGAATAAATGATGTCACTAAAACTTAAGAGGGTAATTTTTATTTTTAATACGTTATATCAAACTTGTCCATACGATGAATACACACAAATTTTTAGTTTGATCAATATGTTTTAAATGTGCTTCGTGTCATATTTAACTCCCAAATTTATGGCTAGGTTAACAAAACAATCTAATCGATACAATATTGATATGTACTTAACCATGGGCCCTTGACTAAATGGTATAATATCACTTTTTAATGCCTTTTAAGTATAAACATTTCAATTTAATCCTTTTTTAGCTTTAATTAAACATGAAACTTTGGCCCCTCCAAAAATCTATTTATTCAATTTAAACCATTTTAACACCAAACTTTTCAGCTTTTATTTTTATAGAGTGATGGTTTTTTCCCCTTCTTTTACAAGGTTTTCACCATTTTGCTTACATCAAGCATATCAGCAGCCTTAGCGATTGCTTATGTGGGGGAGAAAGGGAACCCAATTGCAGGTTGGCTACCAATATGTGACCAAGTCACCAAGTATTGCAACCAAGTTAAAGGAGCATTAATTGTTGGGTTCGTCAGTGTAGTTCTCTATATGTTGCTCTTCCTTTACTCTCTTCACACTGTTCTAAACCCTCTTCTTCTTGAAAAGTCTTAATTACATAGCCATAGAGGTCTAAAGTATGGAGCTTTTGTTTCATTTTTTCTAAGTATTATTTTCATTTCAATAATCCTTTTGGGGCATAATTATGCAATGCCGTTCTTGGGTTTTTAATCTTTTGTCTACTTGGAATTTTCCAATTTTCCTTTGTTTATACATCAGATATCAATAAAGGCTCTTTTGTGAGGTTTAAGATTTGCACTTTTTTTTTAGTTAAAAAAAAAAAACCTCAAATTCTTTTGGTTTGGGTTTTGCTCATTCAAATGAGATATAAATGAAGCTATCAATTAATCACAAGATATAAATATTTTATTTTGTTAATAAATATAAACATAATTTTTTTTTATTTTATAATTTGATTTTTATATATTTTCTTAATTGCTGAAAAGTATTTTTTTTTCATAACCAAAAACAACTTTTTAGATCAATAGTCAAAAATGTTTTTTTAAGTAGGTTACAAGTATAATTACGTATACAATTATAAGTACAATAATAATACAAATTACAAATAATATATGTTTGATAAAAATAGAGTTAAATTTAACTAAAAATAAAACAAAATAAATTAGATATCGAAATATATCTAAATCTAAATCGAAATAAATTTTAAACAAAAACACACCTAAAATAAAATTAAAATAAAAAATAGCTAAAAGTGTCAACTATTACTACCCCCAATATAATTAAAACATCTGAAAGGACATCTGAGTCCACTAATGGTACTAACCCACAAAGTGATTAAATTTCATGTGCATATTAAACTTCAAAAAGCTGTGTCACCCACTCACCACCACTGCCTCTTTCTTGGTTTCATATTTGGACTGAAAAGCACCTTTCCTTTGCATTTTCCATTTTTGCATGTAAAGTAACAATAAATTGGGTTTCAATCAAGAAACTTTGCTCTCAATTAAATTATATGACAATTCAACTAAATTCCCATTGCACCATTTATGTTTCCTTTTTCATCTGCCAGAATCACATATATAAGCTCGTAACTTTGGATAATGATATCTATACAAATAATTAATTAATTTTTTTCGATTGATTCGGTTAAAAATAATTATTTTAATTTAATCGATTTAATCAATTCCCTCTATTAATCGTAACCAACCTAACCGGTACAACAATAATGGGCTATCTTGCTAGACTCGCTAGGCTTCAACTACTCACCTAGGTTTGAGAAATTTGTTTGGTCTATAAATGCACTAAAATTTTGTTGTTAAGTGAAGTCTACTCTTTAGTCTTATCAAAGCTTTAATTACCAAAATAATGGGTAGAGCCTAGAGGGCATCCTCACAACTCAACGTAGGTCCCATTGGATTGGAGCTTGATTCATTAATAGACTCAAGAGGATTTCCATCACCCGTTTTTGCTTCAAAAATCCTTTTGGGAGCACATCAACATCTCAATACAACTTTTAAATTATTTATAACTTTCACAATGAAAGTTAAAATTTTTTAAGAGTTAAAAATTGAATTATAAATTTTTATACAATAAAATTTTAATTTAATTTATATTTTTATTATTTTAAAGGAATTAAATAAAAATATTTTTATTTTGCGAGATAAAGTATAAGTCTATCATATATTAACTTTTATTTTTTTATTTAATAAGAATTAAAAAGAAAAATTTTCACTGAGAAATTTTCTCCTTTCTATATTCACCTTTGATAATCTATTTAATCTATAAAACGACGTTTGAACTTTTATCTTTAATATAATTGAATTAACAAGGAAATAATATTACATTTATGTTTGAATTGATATATATATAGTCTAATAATGGAAATATTTTTGGACCCCATTTTCAACCTTAACCTTATTGCATGGTCATGAAGTTATCAAGATCAAGGTTACATCATGGAAGAAAATATTGAAGTAATTCCCCACTTGCTCCAACTCGATATAGGGTTAGGTTATTTATTATTTTCTATGACATGATGTCGACATTATTGTCTTACCATTTCACTTTTATTTCTTTTTTATCTATTTAATTTTTTTTAGAACTTAACATCATGCATAGTTTATTTGATTTTCTTTCCTATACTTTTTTATTCTTTGAGCAAATTACACTCAATGTTATTAAATTATTAATAAATTTATGTTTTAATTATTTAACTTTAAAAAATTACAAAAATAGCTATTGAACTATTTAAAATTTTTTATTTCAATCACTGAACTATTCAGACATTTTTATTTAAGTCATTGATCTGTTAAGTTTTTTTGTCAAAACAATCTGACTAGTAAGCTCCAAGAGGCGATACAATGATTGGCTCGATAGATCAGTACCTAATGACGAGTAGAAGAACATACCTAAGATTCAAGTTGATCTGACAACTAATGTCAAAAATCGAAGAAAAAAGATGTTTAGATTTTGGTTCACAGATTCGTGACATTTAAAGTTGTTTCATAAAAAAAAAAGCGAAATTGTAAAACAGAAGTGGAAGTGAATTTTTTTTTTTTTAGTGTAAGTGGTGCGAACAAAGAAGATCATACAATAGTAATTTTAACAGTCCAATGATTTAATACTCTGCTGTCATGCCTTGACCTTAATTTTGATCTTAAAAATTTTAATCTACTTGAACTTAAACTCGAAAATTAATTGTATACCCTATCCCGATCCGACCTGGCCTGAGTTGAAACTCTTTTTTTGAAATTGTGATTAATTATTTAAAAAGAATTGGCACCACTTCCCATTGATTTTGGTGTTAATTTTTTTTTTCAACATTGAAATTGTTGTGTTTATGGTTTACTTTTGGAGCTATTGTTATTTTCAATAAAGATCATGCTAAACACGATTTGGGAAAATAAATTAAAAAAAAATTAGTGAGAAATGAGAGTATAGGTGTAAAATGAAGTTGATAGTGATAAATTTTAAAGATTTTTAACCTATTTAATATTAAATATGTAGAAAAGTAAATTTATAAATATCTTAAGGCAGGGCGGATAGTTTCACGTTAAACTCGACTTAATAATTTTATAAAATTAATCTGTTTCGTCCCGAAACTCAATTTAAAGAAAATGACCTTAAGATTAATTCGGAACTCGTGGATTTTAAGTTTTTTAGCCATCTCTAGAGGAGAGTAGGGATGTTGAAACATAGATAAACTTTATTGACAAAAGAAAAGAAGCCATATAACTCTCTTCAGTAATAAACATCACAAAGTATGCACAACCAATGGGAAACTATGTAACAAAATCAATAATATCATAAAATGTTTTTCAAATAGGATAGAAGATTCAATGTGATATGGCCACAATGAGGAAGAACAGTAATGAGAGTGTCAATTTGGTCATGGTGCTTCCATTCGATGATGATGATGGTGATCCATCTTCCTCTGAGGATGGTACAGTTTTAGATCCACCTTCTGCACCAATTTTCAATATTTATCAATCAACATACTTATAAAGGATTGGGGTAACTATTTTCATGCCTCTCTGTAGCTATGTGCAAGATATGAATGTTGGACGCGAGTACTTCGACGGAAAAGAGGAATTAAAGTAACATAGGCCTAAAGGAAAGGTTGATCAAGGCAATAACAATGATATACCTGTAGGGATTGCACTCCCAGATTCTGGTGATCCAACTGGAGAGTCTGCAGGCGCTGGAGAAGCACCTTATAATAATAAGCAAGCAAGCATGGTGTTAGCAGAATATATAGCAGATTGAGTAAATTACAATTATCTCTTAAGTACTTAAACAACTGTTTTTTTATTTTGGTTTCATATATGCAAGAATGAGATTGAAAAGGAACAAGTAGATAGGTTAATTGCATCCATACCATTACAGGCACTGATGGGTGGAGTCTGAACATTGCATACTCCAGGTAAGGCCAAAGCTTGAGTCCGGTTGACGTTGATCCCCAGCGACGAACCACCACCATTAAGGACCTCACACAAGCATTGGGGTGACGAACGCACGACACTGGCAAGCTGTGTGCAGCATTGTTGAGACGGGGTCGACGAGTTTCCCGTAATGAAATTGAGGCAAGGTGACATGCTGATCAATACAGTAGTGCAACCTGATTGAGCTTTAGCTCCCGCAGAAAACATGACCATTAGGACCATGATAAAACATGTTGCAATCTTCATGTTTGCCATTACTTTAATTTCTCTTGGTTAGATAATTTCAAAGAAAGCAATAGCAACTCTGAAATGGGGCTCGTATTGGTGCAAAGAGACTTTTATAAGGAGACCTATGCAAATGATGGCAGTTGTTGGTGACCAACTTTTGCTACTGTTTTAACTGGATCAATAGTCAACTGCGGGCTTTATATCTTTCCAAGTGTTCAATAATGGAGGCTTAAGGCTTTATAAAATTATATGTGGGTGACCAACCTATAAATCAGTTTATGGCTATGTGATGCCGGATTTATTTACAGGCTTTAAAGCAAAACGAGTTTTTGTTCCACCTTTTAATAAAATTTAGCTTTTTATATATCTTCACAAGCTACTCAGTTCGAACACATTTTTTATTAAGTAAACAAATTTAGTTGCTTAAGTTATAACAATTCGATTTTTATCTTGAATCAATCCTAGTTACAATTTAGGACATACATACTTGATTTTAGGGGAAAAAGAAGTTTTAAGTTTTAGTTAACCTAAGATCGAACTTAAGCCACCATTATTGAACACTTGCAATATATATATATATATATATATATATATATATATAAAAACAGTAGCAAAAGTTGGTCACGAACAACTACCATCATTTGCAAGGTCTCCTTATAAAAGTCTCTTTGCACCAATGCAAACCCCATTGCAAAGTCCTTAAAGAATTCCCAGAAATTTTATCTAACCAAGAGAAACTAAAGTAATGGCAAACATGAAGATGGCGACATGTTTTGTCATGGTCCTAATGGTCATGTTTTATGCGGGAGCTAAAGCTCAATCAGGTTGCACTACTGTATTGATCAGCATGTCACCTTGCCTCAATTTCATTACGGGAAACTCGTCGACCCCTTCTCAACAATGCTGCACACAGCTTGCCAGTGTCGTGCGTTCGTCACCCCGATGCTTGTGTGAGGTCCTTAATGGTGGTGGTTCGTCGCTGGGGATCAACGTCAACCGGACTCAAGCTTTGGCCTTACCTGGCGCATGCAATGTTCAGACTCCACCCATCAGTGCCTGTAATGGTATGGATACAATTAACCTATATATGTGTTTCTTTTCAATCTCATTCTCGCATAAATGAACCAAAAACGAAAAATAGTAATAGTTTCGGAGTTCTTCAAGTAATTAAGAGATAATTGTAATTAATTTACTGAAACCTGCTATTCTGCTGACACCATGTTTGGTTTCTTGGTATTATTAGGTGCTTCTCCAGCGCCTGCAGACTCTCCAGTTGGATCACCAGAATCTGGGAGTACAATGCCTACAGGTGCATGATTGTTGTTGCTTTGATCAACATTTGTTTTCAGCCTATATTACTTTGACACTTCATTTTATTGAAGTACTTGTGTCCGATACTCATATCCCATAGATACGGAGAGATGACTTTCAAAAATCCTTTAAATGCATGAAAAGCTTTGAAAAAATGGAGCATAGCTATACTAGAGACATTCTTGTATAATACTCACAACCAAGTCCAAGTAGCATAGCATGAAAATACTTACCCCTATCCTTTATAAGTTTGTTCATTGATAAATGCTGGAAATGGGTGCAGAAGGTGGATCAAAAACTGTACCATCCACAGAGGAAGGAGGATCACCACCACCACCATCATCAAATGGAAGCATGACCACCGCCAAATTGACACTTTCATGGCTGTTCTTTCTCATGGTGGCCATATCACATTGAATCTTCTATCCTATTTGAAAAACATTTTATGATATTATTATGATTTTGTAACTTATTTTCCCATTGGTTGTGAATACATTGTGATGTTTATAATTTGGTACCCATCCATATGGGTTACATATGATTTTGTATTGCTGAAGAGAGTTATGGCTTCTCTTCCTTTCTCAATAAAGTTTATTTATTATGATTTCCACATTGAATATCTAAATTTTATCAATTTTAATTTAAGCTATTCATAAGATTATGAGATCAGTTGACCCTATAAAAAAATACAAATTTTACTTTTATATATTTTTTAATTTTTATAATTCATCCCACAAAAAAATTAACTTTATAAATATTTTTGAAAATAACTCACCAATTTTTTTGAAAAATGATTTTTTTATAAAATAAATTATTTTATTTAAAAATAAATGAATATGCTTTTACTCACTAAACCTAACCCTTTAATTTTCTTTGAACACTTACAATTTCTTTTAAATTTCTATTATTCTCTCACGCTCTTTTTAGAATTTTTATAAGTTCTCTCACGCTCTTTTTAGAATTTTTATAAGATAAATGATCAATATTTCAATACTTTAAAATATGTTTTCTAATTTGGTAACTATATTTTTTCTTTTTCAAGCTTTATTAATTAATCGATACAACATTAGGACTCTTGCTTTTCTTTTTGATAGATTAAGATTTTTTATTATGAAAGATTAATTTTTGTTTATTGAATGATTTTGAGATATTAATTTTATATTATATTACTAACATCTTGATTGGATTATACTTTTTAAAGATTGATAAATGCAAATCTTTCTAGAAATTAGGACTGATTTGCATGTATAAAATCTTCAAAATTTCTTGAATATTGATTAGAAATTTAGTATTTTTTTTTTAGAAATTGTTATTAGTAGTGTGATTATTTTGAATCATGTGTTTGAAAATTGATATTACAGTCTCGTGACATCAAAAACACTTAATTGATTTTTATTTTTGTAAAAGATAATTATTGGTTGTATATTGGCTTTATGAAAACCTTTATGTGTTTAAGGTTTAGATTTATTTCTTCTAAATTTTTAATAGGAATGAAAAATCATTTTAGCACAAATAATCAATATAACTTTATAGAAATCTATATACCTATATATAAAAGGAAGGTTCAAAGGACCTTTCTTCTGACACGTGGCACACACCCTGCTGTTCCTTTTCTCTTCTACAGTTCCCTTTTTTTGTATGAAATAATTTTAAATGTCACGAAACTACGAATCAGAATTCATACATCTTTTTTCTTTGATCTTCGACATTGATCGTCAGATCGACTTGAATCTAAGGTTTGTTCTTCTACGCATTGATGGGTATTAATCCATTTTATTGATTGTCAAATTGCCACTTGGAACTTGCTAGCTTGATTTAAAAAAAAAAAACTTAATAGCCCTATAAATTAAACAAAAACTTTGAAATAGTTCAGTGACTTAAATGAAAATTTTTGAATAATTTAATGACTATTTTATAACTTTTTAAAATTTAATGACCAAAACATAAACTTTTTACAAATATGAGCAAATCTTGACTTTTTTTTTATATTAAGATATAATGTCAAATAATTTTAAAAATATCCTCTCTTTTTTATCAATATTTGTATTAGAAATATTTTCAGAATTATTTATAGAGCTTTTACCTTAAATGTTATAAATATTTTTGTACATATTTTAAAATTTTAAAATATAATTTAGTGTTTTTTAATGGATAATAACATGAAATAAAAATGTTTGTTTTTATTATTCATTTTTTTTAAGAATAGGTCGTAAACATTTTAAAAGTTAGAATTTGAAATAGATTTTAATTAAAAATATATGTTTATCAAATATATGGAAATAAAATAATTTTTGCTATTTTTATTTAGCTTGTAAAATAAATTTTACTTTGAAAAAAATTGAAAAAAAAAGCATAGTATAACAGAGCTAAATATTGAAATACATATTTTTTTTAAAAAAAATTCTTCAAATACTTTAAAAAATAAACGTATGTAACGAAATTTATGATGCTTTCCTTTTTTTTAAACATAAAGCCAAAAAGTATTTTTTTTTTTTTTTTTTTTTAAACATGTACCCCGTTTCATTAAAAAAGAGCTTTTCTTTTAATGGAAGGGCTCTATATCCAGTGACAAAAAATTGGGTCTGAAAAAAAAAACCAAGTATTTTTTGAAGGGTTAAGACAACCTTTTTGACGGCGAGTGTTTTACCCGTTGACGTGGTTAGCATTGAAGGCTAAATTAAAGTGTAATTTTATTTTTTATTAAATTAAAATTTTATAAAAGTTAAAAGATCAAAGTGAAATTTGCCAGGGGAGACTGGGTCCTCGCGAGGTAGAGAGTTCACATTGCAAACAGAGGTGGAGTGCCGGTGCTTTTTAATTTTATTTTTGAAAAATTTGTGTTTGATATTTTTATTTAACGTAAATACGAGTCTCAAATGTTTTTCATGTATATGAGAAAATTTTAAAAAATCTAATTATACTAAACATATTTATATTTGATTGATTAGACCCGAAAGGAATAAAATGTTTATGTATTAGATCAAGTAAAAGTTTGATTTAAAAAAAATTATCCCTAAACTAGACGTACCCAAATAATCCTCTTTACCCAAATCATCTAAGCTCTGCCCAGAACAAACAGTCCAGCTATGAAAACTTATAGGTTTGATCTTTTCTGAAGCCATTAATTAGACCATGATACAAAAGATGGAAGGGATTGATTTATGAATAATTATTTTACTGTTTATAAAATTTTTTAGATTCTATAAGTAAATTGAGTATGTATTAAGTGTAATATTTATTTATAAAATTAATTCCTTTTACTATATGTAAAACATTTTTTATAACCTAAACCCACTTGTAATGATTAAAGAACCTCGAAAAAATATTTCCTCGTGTGTATAGGAAAGTAATTGTAAAGGATAAAATTGGCTTATTGGTGAACTAAAACATAAAATATTAGGTAAGCTTTAAAATTACTTAAAATAAATTATTAATGGGAATCGTTTTTGGGACGTATGTGTTGATTGTGCGTTGCCATTTCTATCATTCATATTTGTCTTTCCATTCCAATTTAATGGAATGCTCAAATGTAGTTAATAATAATAATAATAAGCCTCAATGCACATCGTGCAGTACCACTTAGTAGTTTTTGTATGCATCTATTGGAGGGGGTGTTGAGATAAAAATGAGTTTTAGTTATATGGATTTTCAATGAAGTTCGGTCAAGATGCAATATTCAGGATTGAAGTAAGAATTGTTTTTGTGTGAGATAAGGGTCTTCGACACTTAGAGTTAGAATGTGATAATGCTCTATTGGTGAAGACGATTTTGGTTGGTGGATTTATCAATAGTAGTTTGGTGGAATTGTGCCTAATGCATCACCTGGTTAACCGGAGCTGGAAGGTACATATTCACCATGTTCCAAGAACCCAGAATTAAGTTGCGAACCATTTGGCCAAGTGTTCTGCTTCAAGGTTCACAAGATTATATTTATTTACAGAATCACCTCTTTCAATGCGATGTCTAATACTGAGTGATTATAATGTTTTTATAATATTTTAATTTGATTGTCATAATATAAACGCTTAATACTATTTTTATCTACCAAAAATTAAATTAATAATTAACTAACTATAAAACCACCACACATTCTATATAGGTAGGACTTGAGTATGAGTCCTCAAGCATTGCCACCAAACCAAACACCTCATTCGCTAGTTTTTATTATTATTTAATTTGATATCATAAATCAAAATGTATACATTAATGTTATAAAAGTTTATTTAAATTTATTTTGAAAATGGGTTAAAGTTTTTGTTGCATACTTAAATGATATAAGTTGAAATCTAATCATCCATTGCAATAAAAACATAGAAAGATAAAGAGGAATTGCAATAAAATATGCATTTTAATGGTGACTGATTGATTTATGATTTGATAAAGTAATCCCAAGGGCAGGTTTAAGTCAAAACAGGGCCCATTAAACTAACTAAACTAAACCAATCTCCTTTTGTATTCAAGACATTTGGTTAAGGTAGTTGAACTTCATAAACCAACTTCAAAACCCCACCACCTATTTCACTAATTACCTAATCCAAACAAATATTTCTTCCCTATAAATCCACACTTTCCTTTCCCTTCCAAATCATCTAATTCCCAACACTCAAAACTCATTATCCAGTTATTTTGTCCCTTCAAAAAAACACAACAATGGAGTTTTCCAAGTCATGTTCTTGTCACCATGTTCCAGTTACGGTCGTCTTAGCTTTGATGTCATTGATGATGTTGTTGTTGCCTGTTAATGGACAGACCATCAACAATCCATGCACTCCGGCTATGCTTACCACTTTCACGCCTTGCTTCAATTTCCTCACCAATAGCAGTGCCAACGCCACGTCGCCCAGCCCCGCTTGTTGTAACGCTCTTAAAAACCTCACGAGCAGTAGCATGGGTTGCACGTGCCTCATCGTCACAGGAAGTGTACCTTTCCGGCTTCCGATTAACCGAACCCTTGCCGTCTCCCTTCCTCGAGCTTGTAACATGCCTAGTGTTCCCCTCCAATGCAACGGTACATATTCACTGATGTCTTATGATTTTATCACCTGAACAAAATTACGAATCATAAATTTGAAGAAAAACTTGAAAATCAAACCTGTTCAAGTAGGATTTGAGTTTGATTATTAGTTAAACATATTCGATTTAATTCAGTTTTCAATTTACAAATTTAAAACTGCATTTATCCGAACTGAACCACTTTTTTTTTGCAGCGCCCCGTGGTGCACCTATTCCTGCTCCAGGTATAGATATATTCATAAATCCTTTGAAAATATAAACCATCAATACAAACTGAATTATATTTGCTTATTAGTTTATTTATTCGTTTGACAGGTCCAGTCTCTCTAGCACCCAAACTCTCCCCTGGAGCTTCACCATCTTTAAGCCCCCAAAGTCCCATTGTGCCAGAACCGACACCATCTGCCGAGGTGCCTGATTCCGGCACCACACCGGCTCTAACTCCACCATCGTCCACAGCAGGTTCGGGAGCCCCGACGGCCGCAACGGGGAGCCGCCCTGTTCTCACCCCATCAGCTGCCAACCCCGCTTACAGTTTCTCACCATTCCTTTTGGTGTTCACATTGGGATTTGTGATTTTCAAGTACTAATTATATAATATGAATTGATTGATTTGTTTGGCGAGCGGTATTCTTTTAGTGGCTTAAACTGAAAACCATTGTTTTGCCTTTTAAGAGCTAATATTGGGTGATTTTACATTTTATATATTAGTGTAATTTTTATTTATTGAGTAATAAAATTAGTTCTTTTTTTTTTTTTAATTTCTGCAATGATTATTTTTTATTGGTTAATTTGATGTGAAAAATGGGAAAAGATCATATATTATTGGTACATTACTTATCTTCTATTATTAGCAAATTAAGTTGTTTATTAATTCCATTTGAGTAATTCTCAAGGAATTCAATAAGAAATCCCAGATGTTTTTTTTATGATAGTATCTAAAAATATTGTAGGGTTAAATTTGTTAATTTTTTTAGAATTAGGATCAAATTGATAAAATCTGTAAATATTGTAAGGTTAAATTTATTAATTTTTTTTTAGAATTAAGACCAAATTGATAAAATTTATAATTATTGTAGAACTAAATTTGTTATTATGTAAATAAAATAGATCACATTAGCATTCGGATAATAATTTAACAAAGGAGATCAAAATATTAAATGTCAATAATGTTAATGACTAAATCTAAAATTTTTGGAGATGGGTGACCAAAACATAAATATGCTAATAGTTGGGTGATTATGAGTGTTGTTTACCCTAATATTAACAGCAATAAGAGGATCGGATTATGATAAATTAAAGTATAGAGACTAAATATCCAAATTCAGTATACAATAAGGATGTAACCGCAATTTAACCTAATTAACTAAAATGATTTATTAGGCCCCTCACTAACGGCAATTCCCGCCATATTCATTTCCAATTTACTTAAATACCCTCTCCCTAACAGATTTTAAACTACCATAATCAACCGTCTCTCACTCCCTCTCACCGCCATGGCCGCGAACATCTTCATATTGCTCCTCCTTGGTGTGGCGGCACAGCCACTTCCACCAGCACCTCAGCAACCAGGTTGCGTGGAGGAGCTGGTGGCGTTTTCGCCTTGCCTGCCCTTTGTATCAGACCCACCAAACAACGCCACCGACTCAGTTGCTCCACAGTGCTGCGACGTCTTCAATTCTGCTTTCGAATCCGGCGACGGTTACTGTTTCTGTTACATCCTCCGGCAGCCGCGGATCTTTGGGTTTCCGTTGAACAGAGAAAGGGTTGCTTCACTGTCTTCCTTTTGCATGGCCAAGAACGGCGTTGCTTCTCTAGACTCGCTCTGCTCTTCAGGTTTTTCATCTTTTCTTAAACCCAATTGTTTAATTCACTGATTTCCGGATTAAGAATTTCATCACGTTCAAGGCCATTTTAATCTTTTGATTAAAAGAAAAAATAGTTATTTAACGCTTTGATTGATGTAATTTTGCAATTCTTAATTATTATTATGCATTAGGTGCACCAACGCTGCCGCCATTGCCAAGCACCACAGATTCAGGGATATTGAAACCATTCAATTCTCGTAAGTAAAGTCCAAATATCTTTTCTTTTTTCTTTTTTCTCCTTTTGGAACCGAATCGGCTGTCAAACCTTAGTAGTTTTCGATCAGACTAATTCAATGATCAGACTGCTTTTAATTAAATAAATCATTTAAAAATTTATAAAATTTTTGAAAAGTAAAATATATTAAAAAGTACAAAACTTGGTTCAACCGGTTTGCAGGTCAGTCAGTTCTTTCCCTTACTCTAGACTACTGTACCAGCTGGTTTCCGTCCAACCGGCCAACCTTGCATTTTGCTCTTCCATGGCTGTAATAAAAGATTACCTAAAAGGAAATGTTCATTTGCAGCGTTCTTGCTTGTAGATTGACCAAATATAAGCCTAAATTATTTGTTTTGAAGATTGACCGGATTTTAAAACTGGTAAAAGGCCGATACCAAAAGCATATCAAGGCAATGGCATTATCAGTGATTTGTTATTGGTGGTAGAATCCTTATGAAAACTATTCTACAGGTTTAGATAATGATTCAACAAGCTCACCCCCAGAATCTCCGGTCAAGTCGCTATCACCGCCAAGTTCCTCGGTAGAAGAAGCTGTTTTTTCTTCTGCAACAAACCAGATTTACAAGCATATCATTTGGTTCCTACTTGGAATGGTGATTTTTCTGCTTAATCTACATTCATTCTTGATCTGACAGTAGCTAAGATTTTCCCAATTTCATTCGATATTATACTTACTGAAACGATAAACACTTTGTAATCAGCAAAATGATATGATGGAAAGAGTTTAATTAGCAGAAAAACATCATAAAAAACAGACGGTAACAGTGTATGAAGATCTCTCCTCTTTTCGTTTGCTTTTACCACTCTGCCGTTCTATCACTTGAAGTGAACTAGTAAGTTCATCACATTTGCTACTGTGAAAACAAAAGCATAAAAAAGCAAAAGAACCATTGTAGGATGCGTGTATTTCATTTCCACCCATCGGACCACTCGGCTTCATCCGTAAAAGGAACGAGATTTCCAATTTCCTTGGTATCTTCACCCCACATTTCAGCAATGCTGGTTTCATCATCAACCCGACAATCCTCCGGAGTTGAAGCGTTATCTTCATACTCTTGCCTTTCAGGCAGAGCACAACCCTGGTAAGAGTTATGATCAGCACAACGCCATATAAGCTTGCTCCAGTAAGTGTCCTGCCATTCATTTATTATCAATGATTAAAAGCCTTTAGTTGTAGACATTAAATTATAACCACAAGTGAAGATTGGTACCTTGTCAATTATGTGAGGATTTCCAACAATAACAAGTAAAGCTATGGCGCGAGTAACCGCCACATTAAACCTTCTAGGATTGCTCAAAAACCCGAGACAGTGGATTCTGTCGAACTCATTGTGTTTGATTGTTGATCGGACAGTAGATATAATGATAACTTTTCGTTCTTGGCCTTGAAATTGTTCAACGGTGCCAACCTTGACATCTGGTATGTCGAGATTCTCGAAGGCCTTCTTTAGTTTAAGGACTTGCTGCCTATAGGGGGTTATAACCCCTATATCTTTCTCGTTCAGAATCCCACTTGCTGTCAAACTACTAACAATTTCTACAACCTTGCTGGCTTCAATCCGATTAAACCATGACGGATTACTTCCTTCCCTCTCATCACAACCTTGTATACCAAAGAAAAAAACAGGGTAGTCCTTATTAGGAAGAAACTTTACTGAGTTCAATAATGAACCTATGTCATCTTTGCAAGGGATCAATTCATCATTGTAGAAGAGAAGTGAAGGGAGATAGAGGATCTCCGGGTGACATCGATAGTTTCTAACCAGTTTTGTCACATAGTTTTCATTGCCATTAGAATAAAACTCGTGTTCAAACAATCTTTCCAAGTATGACTTCCCCAGTCCAAAATTCTCAGCTTCTTTAGAGTATATAACTGGCCCTAACTGCTTTGGATCCCCAGCAAGAACAACAACAGTCTCTCTTCGGCAAAGGTTCGCTACAGGGATCATGCTTTCTGGCTCTGAAGCTTGACCTGACTCGTCCAAGAAAATATGAGAGAAATGGCCTTTACCAACACTTTCTGCGTACAGAAGGGAGGAACTCATGTAAGTTGAGATGATGATTCTGTAGCAGGCGAGAACACTAAGTGGAGGACATTTGAAAACAAGCTCATCAAAGAAGCAAAACCGGAGAAAATCCGGGTTGACGTCGTAATATGGTCGTGTAGCTGCATTTAGTCTGAATATTTCATTCTCTTTAATCTCAACAGACTCCTCATTAAGGAGTCTCTCTAGAATGAAATCAGCTGCACTATTTGAAGGTGCACACACAAGAATTCGAGAAGATTTTTGGGTTGAGTAGAGCTGGAGGATTGCCTCCACTATTGTCATGGTCTTCCCTGTGCCTGGTGGCCCGAAAATCACATAAGGAGGTCCTCCTTTGCAGCCAAGGATCATCTCAATTGAACACATCTGCTCCTCGTTAAGTGTACAACATATGGGCACTAGTGGAGTGGTTTCAATCACCCTACTTTTGGGTGACCCAGATGGAAAAAGGAGACTTACATTTAGGCTTTTTGCTGCATCAATGGCCTGGTATTGCCTCCGCATATTGATTCGGTTATACGTGAACTGCACATTATAAAGATTCTCATCTATGTGGTTCGAGTGAAATTCTGATGCAAACTTCAAGTACACTTCATCAGCTTCTACCCGATGGATACAACCCTGAAAATCACCACATTCACTTGTCAGAAAGACAGAAATGCTCCAAAAGAAATAGAGGCCATGGGACCGGAAAGATTAAAATGAACACAAGGGAAAGAGTATACAACAGATAGACACCGAGATAAATTCACACTTAAGCCAAAGAGGAAGTACTTCAATGATAAAAGGATAAAGCATATAGTATTTTGTGTGTAAACCAGACCTCATAAACTCTATCTGATCCACTAGCATCTTCACATGCAAGTTTAGCAAAAATATGATCTCCATGGACAAGGGAAGGCCTTTTTTCAGCTAGCCCAGGGACCTGAAGTGATAAATACTTCCCTTTCTTCCTCATGTTGATATTCTCCATGTTATAGGCCCTCATGTCCTCCTGAAGCCAAAAAAAGGGAATTTCTCAGTTTTGTAACACGAATATCAACCATCTAAGCTACGGAAGGTTAGAATTACCTCCAGTTGTAACTCTTCCAAGATTAAGAGATGTTTGAAGTAAGATACATAATTATCCCTTGTAAGACCTGCTTTAATAGCATCAGGAGTCTGCTTATTTTCAACCAGTTCTCTAATATCCTTCGGAATGTCATATGGGAGAAGCCTGTTTCGAACACCTTGACCCATTGCCCTTACCGGGCGTGGCCCTGTAACAAATTCATCCACTGGAAATTGCTTCTTTCTTTGAGCTCTGGAATATGGCTTCTTAGAAGCCAAAGATTGTGAGATCTTATCTTCAACCAAGAGAAAGACCATTCTTTCCAATCTTTCACCCTCCACATCAAAATGCACTATGGTAGTATGCAAGCCAATTTCCTTTGCTTTGCAAGACAACCAAATGGTTAAAGTCTCTCCAGGCTGTATCATTCGGTCCTCTAAATCAAAAAGCTCGACAAACCCTTGGCTCGTATCGACTTCAGAATTTGCCAATGGGGGTTTCATCAAAGAAAGAACGAAAGAATCCTTAGGCGTCGATGCGTAAATTTTAGTCCACAACTCAACCGGTTCACTAGTGATGTTTTCGATACTGATCAAATCAAATGCAGTTGCTCCCACGAATACAGATTGAGGATTCCCTTTCGAAAATGGGAATGGTGCAGAAATTATGAGAGGACCCCCCTCATGATTGTAATCACAAACAGATTTGTTGTTTGCATAATCGATGAAATTGATTTCGCGTTTGTCCCCGATGACAGAATATTCATCATCGGATTTGTCACCAACTGTTCCCATCACTAACTAGAAAGGGAAGAACTGCTTTGCAACAAAATCCACAAATATGTAATCATTAAAAGCCCCTCATACAAGCAGGAATACACTTATAAGATACAGTACACCACCATATATATGTACCGATAAAATAACACTTAAACACGATTATGACACAACAAAATACACGAAAATAACACGAATGCATAAATAAAGCAGGATGATAATCAAGTTTAAGCATTTTCAAATGTCATTAAAAAAAAAAAAAAAAGAAAAGAAACCCAGCATTCCAATTTTTGCAATGCAACATAATACAATCATGGATAGATAGATAGTACAAAACGTGAATCATAGGTAATAACGATCATTTAAAATTCATGATCAAAAGCAAAAACAAGGTCACAAAGCAGAAACTAACAAAACCCAGAAACAAGATAGTGACAATGTAGAAAAAATTAGAAAAACACATTATTCAAATTCACTGTGCCAAAATTATAAACATTTAGAGTACGTTAGCATGAACTACTCTATGGGTAAAAAAAAAAAAAAAGAAGGAAAAAGAACTCACCTCAGTGAATCATAAACCAAAGCTAGAAGCTACCATATGAATGAGAGGGTAAAAAAAAGGGGTTTTTTTTTTTTTTTAATGCAGAGAAATCAAATGAACCTTGAATTCAGTTTTTTAAAGTTTTTTAATTAAAATCAAATGAACGAGACTATTTGTAAGGAAAATAAAAATATGACCCATCACAATCAGCAGATTTTGCCCTACAAGCTGCCAATAAAAAAAAAAAACATAGGTTCATATATTTCATTTTCTTGGCAAAAACAGGGAATTCATAAACAGACGAGGAAGTTAGTTTCACTTATCTATCACTTAAAATAAATTTTAAAAAATGTAAATTTTAATTAAAACTGGTATAAACAATTTATATATTAAAGGTTTAATTTTGCTTTCAATCCCTGTAGTCTTTAGTTTTTTTTTTTAATTTAACCCATGCACTTTTAAGTTTAAGAATTTAATCCCTTTATTTACTGAAATTTACTGAATTTAAATTAACTTCAACAAAAATAAATTAAAGTCGTTATTAATTTTATTTTATTTTTTAAATCAAATAGGATACTAAAAAGAGAATGATTAAATTTTAAAAATACGGATAATGGGGAAATTGAGAGTACAGTTAGAATTAGGGGTAAGCATTTGATCGAATCGAGTAAAAAAATTTTGAGTTAATCAAGTTCAAGAGTCCTAATTTATCATCCTAACTCAATTTGAAATTCTAATTTTATGTTAGAGCACATAAATTTGAAACCATATATATTTGAAATAATTTTCAAAACAAAATAATAATAATAATAATAATAATAATAATAATAATAAGATACTTGAGTATGATAAATTTAAATCATTAATTAGGTCTCCAAAATTATTATTTTAGAATATTTTTAAATTTTTAAATTTTTTATAAAATTTTTAGACTTTTTTAAAAATTTTATATTTTTTTAAAAATATAAAATTTGTAATTTTTATAAATATTTTACATTATTTTGTAATTTTTGGTGAGAGAAAAACTAATCTGCTTATTTTCAAAGGGGCTAAAAGGTATTTACACTAATCTATTATTCGAATTGTGAAATTCAACTTAACTTGAACTCAAAACTTGATTAAGTTATTCGTGTTGATACGAATCAATCGAATAACTCGATTCAATTAACTTAAAATTTAAAATTCTTTTCGATTTTTTAAAATTGAATCGATTCTCCTAACCCCTAATTCAAACTATTAAAAAGGAACTCATAAATATAGTTTGAAAAAATTTACAGAGAAAATTTCTTCTCACATATTTTTATTTATTCTTACTAATAAATCCTATTGGCTTATATGACTCTTTTAGCCAATTGGCTTTCTCAGAGATAGAGACAGTTAATTTCCATTTTGATGAATGTATTAATTAATAATTAGAACTGACGTGGCTAAACCCTATTGGTTATATCAATTTGCTCGTAAAGGGGTCCAAAAAATTTTATATTTTTTAGTAATGAAATTAAAATAAAATAAAATAAAATAAGGTTTTATTTTAGAGAGTTTTAAATTTTCTTTGATTTTTAATTGTATCTATTTTTTTTTTCTAGGGAAAATTTATCGGAGTTTCTCTCCTAGTTTTTTTTTAATAAATAAATTTTCTTTTGAATTTTTTTATAATACGTTGAGAAGCTATTTTAAATTTTGTTTTATCCTAATTTGTTTCATGAAAATGAAATCTTTTGTAAAAACCGAATTCATCCAATCCGCTCCCATTCCTATTCCTCTTCCTGTTCCTATTCTGATCGTAACATAACTAGTTAGACAAATAACATGCCAAACCTTCTCTACCATGCAATTATCCTTTGTCTACCAAGTCCAGGGGGCGTAGCTAGGGTCTGCCCCTAAATAAAAAAAATTTATTTAGATAATTTAAATTTTTTAAAATTTTAAATTAATAAAAATAAATTTTTATTTTAACCCTTTAAAAAGAATAAAAAAATTAATTTAATTCTTTAAAAATTATAAAGATATATGTTATTAAAATGATAAAATTATATTTTTATTATTGTAAAAATTACAATTTAATTTTGACCCTCTCTTAAATAATTTTCTGGCTTCGCTCCTGACCAAGAGCCTTCATAAGATTCCAATTATCAAAAATTAAATTTCAGCCCCTCAAAAACTCAATACTTTATTATTGGATTCAGATATGAAATATGCATATATCATTCTACTAGCTAAGATATATCAAAGCAAGTTAAAAGAAATAAATCTTAGAAAATGCATACCAGATTGAGGGAGCTATATAACCTTTCAGGGAGATCCTTGGCAGAGATTATCTTTTTTTCCTTTTGACAAATTTGGAAGAGATGATTTCAAATATACAAAAAAAGGTGTTTTTTTTTTTCTTTTCTTTTTAACACTTGGGTAATTATCTTAGAAGCTTAATAGATGCAGGTGATATTTTCGAGCGCGTGAAAATAATCAATTTTTATAGAAAGAGAGAAACTTAATTTGGTATGTCCAATAAGTAACCAAAAGTAATATAAATGAATAAGTTTAGAATATCGGAATATTTTTATAATTAAAATATAATTTTAAATGATTTTAGATATGGGTTTTTGAAGCCTCCTCGTTTTAAAAAATTAATAAAATTATTTGTATATGTAATATATAACTGTTAAAATTGTATTATATTGATAATGATATTATTAATGATTTGTAAAAGAATTTGAATCTAATTATTTTAAACTTTAAATTTTTTTTATGTGAATCTATAATTTTAAAATAACAATTGAATAATCTATTTTATCTAATTTAATAAATAAAAAATGTGTGACAATCCTTTTTTTTTTTATCAATAAATTAACAAAACTCAAATATAAAAAAATGCTACTAAGAGATTAGAAACATAATTCAAAGATCTTTTGTTCTCCATAAAAAATTTCCATCTCAAAATACATTGGTTAAGATGTGGCAGCCACAGATTTCTGTACTCTTTTGAAAGTTTAAATGTTAACTTCTTTATTTTTATTTTGAACAACTCTTATTTTTCTAAAAAATATTTTTTCTATTTTTCAAATTTCAAATATAAAGTCTAACCATTAATATTAATATTTTTTTTAAATTCAAAGTAATTACATCTTCTTCTTTTTTAAATTATATGGCTATCAAGTTAATTTTTTTTTTTCATAATATCACACTAATAAATTTAACAAAAAAAAAGTTAAACAATATTTAACAGTTAAATTTGAATTGTGAAATCTGAAAAGTAAAAAAACTAAATTCCTGAAAAAATACAAAGCTTAAATTTCAATTTTTTGAGAAGTATAGAGACTAATGGCATATTTTAATCAAATACAATATCCCTACATCCCCAGATTTCGAACATCATCAAAGCAACAATTTAGTTTTTAATATAAAAGGTTTGGCTGCTCAAGTCAAACATACTGTTTCCTATTGTTAAAAAGCAAATTAAAACATTCATTATGAAAGAGCAAATCAAGGATAAAAATCTTTCAAGCTGAAGCAACTGCAGCATCCTTGACGGATTCACGCCAGGCATACTCCCTCGCTCCATCTTTGTCGACGATCTTGATAACAAAGTTTGGAGGTGCCACAACAAGTCGTGACCTTATCTCCATTATGCATTTATCTACCAAGTCGATGGCTTCTTCCACAGTCATGCCGCTGTGGTAGTGCCTGTCCATCATAGAGAGACAAAAATAGGATCCGTACCCGAATGCTCCCTTCTCAACTTTGTGAAGTGTAGCGATGTAGTCGATGTAGTAAAGTGAGGGGCCTGTCTCTTTGTCATAGCCAGCAAGAAGAATGTTCACGAAGTACGGGTTCTAGAAAAAACCAAATGCCATTGTTAATAATAATGATAGTAAGACGAACAGGCGGGTGAGCAGAGACCGTAATTCAGCATTCTCATGTCAGACAGGACAAGAAATAAATAATAAAAATAAACTCACTGCTAGAAGGAAAATATGCATAGGCAACCTAATAAGGAACTTCTTCAAAACTAGATTTGCGAGATCCAAGAACCGCAAAGACCAATAAGTGCATTGAGCATCAAGCATGGCAGCAACAAAGATCAACAGAGATATGAAAAGAAACTACATGTGCCAAGAGTCATCATTGGAACTCCAAAAAAAAAAAAACAACACAGAGTATTGTAATTGTACTTTCAAAATTCCTTGGCCTTATTCTAATCTGATCTTCCTATCCAAAACAACAGCAATTAATCCATAAAGCTTGACAAGAAGTTCTATCAGAAACTACACCTTAAATTGAAATAAAGTGTCATATGGTGATGGTCTCCTGCCATAAAAGCATCAACTCCTCTTTGAATCCTATAACAAGCTTTACATATTTCATTATAAATTTCAAGCTCAAAAAATTTTAGTTCGAGCAAAGCACAGCTGATTGTCTTGTGGAAATCTGATGGAATATTTTCCTAGATTTGTTTAATACAAGATGTAACCCATCTTTTCTTGGCTGAAAAGAATACCTTTTCAGGAATCTCATTCAGAAACATATGAAATGGTAAACCACTAGCTAGAAGACCCACAAACCAGACACAAAATCTCAGTGAAGGTGCCACTAGTATTGCCAAGGGATGGACCTAGGCATTCCATCTTAGCGTCAAAAGATAAAAGAGCCTCAGATCTCTTCAGGCCAGGTGCATTTGATCAGGCACATGCTTGATGTGCGTAAGCATACTTTTAAAGTTCCCTTTAATTTACCTTTTTTTAAAACATTTTCACTGGATATACATTTATTAGTAAGAAAAGGGAATTAATCAAGGGCTAAGATCCACTCCATTACTTTTTCATCCATTAATATCCAATACAATGATCATCACCATTCAAATGGTAGGACCCATCTATTAAATGTGAAAAATCAACTTGTGAATGGTGCATTGGATATTAATAGATGAAAAAGTAATTGAATGGAGCCAAACCCATAAATCAAAACCTCTACTTCCCAGTATAGGAGAACTCGACAACAAATATGGGACCGAAAGGGAATCAAGATATTGGCCAATAAAAATAAAAGAAAGCTCTGCATGTTTTATAGATAAATTGAATCAATCTTCAGAGTTTATTATCATAATTACATACCTCAAGCTTTATATATACACAGAGACATAAAATTGCGCCTTTACTCAGTCAAGTGCTTTTTTTGTGCTTTGTGTCTTGGGCAATATAAGGGTTCTAACACTAGAGTGCCCCATGTGCTCTTGACAACACTGGGTAGAGATAGAAGGCCAAACAAAACCTTGAAGCCAAGTTGAATAAGACAGTCTCTTAGGGAGGTAGCATCCAAACTTTGCACCAAAAAACAAATCCACAGGTTAACACTAAATGTTTAAGTAAGCAAAGGAAATGATAGCCCAGCAACTTCAAAACTTCCTGTGGATTAGCTAAGCACTCAATAACTCAGCTGGCCCCAAAAGTAGTTACCATCACCCAGGAATCCCAAAAAAAAAAAAGAAAAAAAGGTTTAACATAACATATGCTTATCTTAGGTACTAGTTCAATGTCCTATGCTGTAAATCAAGCAAAGAAGTGATTGCAATCGATTCTGGTAAAAGAGGGACCAAAGCACATATCAGGCTACACCAATCCTTACACATTTCAGGGCATGGTAAAGCTATATCAGACCACTTTGCTTCCAATTCTAACTCATCTAACCCTTCCAGCATTGTTCTATACAAATAGTTTCCAAACCGGAAGCTTCTTCAATTATGGAATATCACCATAATGAGAAATCAAGCAGAGGTAAAACACAAATTACAGCTAATATTTCAATCCCAACGCACAATACATCATTTGAAACTAGTGCAAACCCTAACAAATATTGTATTCCACATAGATTCATTACTCTTCGCCGGTAAAATTTCCACAGGCAAGTAAATTGCAATTAAAGAGCATAACCCTTAATTGAAACTATATATATAACTAGTATCGATACCTTCCTTAATGCAGTGGCAAGCTCACCGCGAGTGAAATTCGCAGCGGCGGCAGTTGTCAAAGGAATACCATTGCGAAACTGATACAAAGCCACGTTTTTCTGTATATACTCCGTGAATTGCACTCTAGGGAAAAGGAAAAAAGGTCATATAGGAGGAAAAGAAAACAGGGAAGTATATACGAGATTTATAGGGAGAGAAAGAAAAAGGGGGAAACCTGTCACCGGATTCACCGCTGGCGGCGATGAGTTTGTGAGAATCGAGGACCATGATCTTGTCTTCGTTGGATTTGTGGACGAGGATGCTGTGAACCGCCGATGTGTCCGCCGCCACTACGGCAAAGCCATTGCCTACGAAGCCGAACACGCACTCCATTTTCACTTCTTTTTTTTTTTTTTTTGAGGTTTGATTTTGAGGCTTTTTTTTTAAAGCTAATATAAGTTAGAACTGCCTTGAAGAAAAAGTTGTTCTGAGAGTGGGAAAATGGGGAATTGTGGGAAATGATCGAGGGCTATTTGGTCATAGAAAGAACACTTGGTTTATTGTAGCACGCGGTGCTAATAGCAAGGTCGGATTAAGACTCGATTTTAAAAAGATCCCAAGCCTACCTCGACTAAGCGAATTCAAAAAGTTTATTTTCTTTTTTTAAAAACAATAAAATATAAAAATATTTTATATTAATATTTATATATTTTTATAATTAAATTTAAATGAAGATATTTAAAAATCATTCTAGTAACAATAATATATTACTATAGTTTTCAACAAGTAGCATCTTATATTTCATCAATAATACATAAACTTAGGAAACTTATATCTTCTCGGTTAAATGTTAATTAAATTTAAATGATGTTGTCAACTTCAAGTATCAGACATTTGTTCCAGCCTAGTTTTTAAACCTTCATAGACACAATCCCATAGCTCCAAGCTCCAATGCTATGCTGCGTGAGAAGCCCATGATCCAAGTTCCATTTCTGTCTCGAGGCAAGCCTCCAATTACAGCCATCCATATTCAATTTGGTCCAGCAAATCTTTCTTCTCACCACCCTCCAAAGTGTACTTGCCTAGTTTCAGCATTAAAATCACCTGAACTGACAATAATGGAGTTCCTTTGTTCCCAGATTTTCCATACAATAATGTGCATTGTTAAACAATAATAGCCCATGCAATCTTTAAATACAACCAACTTTTAACCAATTTAATCTGAATTTTATCACTCTAAATATAATCTATCTGATTATTTATTTATGTACTTCACTCACTCATATTTTATTTTAATAAAAGAGAAAACACAAGATTATGTTAAAGGAAAAGTAAAGATTTTCCTCTTATTTTATTCCTCAAAACCAAAGGACTCCTAAACACACAACAAAACAAGGCTCTTCCTCTTTACATAGGCCACCCTTATTTTATTCCACCATTACATGCCTTACTAACAAAACTACTACTTAGAACAAGCGTGCAAAGTCCAGGAACGACGATAAGGGGTTATTACTTCCCCTCCTCTCATCAAATCCACGCCGACTCTGTCCAGACACGAAGTAAGATTCTTGCGGGTTGTTGTTGAATACCTTATCCACCAACCTTGACTCCACCCCAAACGCCAGCTCCTTGGCCTGGCTATCCCATTGTCTCACATTGTTGGTTTTCCCAGCCACGAAGATCCTTTTGTTGTCTTGGCCGTTGTAGAGTCCGAACCCGATCACTCCTAGGTTCTCGCTTTGGGAGGCAACGAATGTGACTGGATGGCCTGCTGGGACTACAAATATGTCACCAGTTGATAACTGGGCTCTCACTCTCTTGTATTGTCCACTTCTCCTTTCATCTTCTTGTTCTTCTTGTTCTTCTTCCTCTCGGGAGGACCAGTGTGAGCTCTGCCTAGAAAGGTGAGGGCAGACCATTTCGACGTGGCCGGTTCCGTCGGTGACGAGGACCACTAATGTAGCCTTTGAATTGTAGTGCGGTACGAAGATCGATCCCTGTAAAAAAAAAGGGATGATTTTGATTAGTGTGAAGAGATGAATTGCAAGGAATTAAGGAGGGAAAGAAAGGGTTGTTTGGTTCTTAAGTACTTTTTTTATTTCGAAGGCAACAACGGAGGAATCCACTTCTCGGAGTTGCTGCTGGAAATTACGAGGGCAAGCCTCATAGAAGCGGCCGTTTTGGTTGGAGTAGCGAGGGGTTTGGCTCAATAAGTGGAAGGTGTATCCCTCGCCACCTTTCGAACTTGGTGAAATAGCTCCTCGCCTCAATGCCCTTAGTTGTTCTTGGCTGGCTTTACGGAACATTCCCTGTCCCTGCTGCCTTTGATGGCTTTGTCTCCCACCAAACAGCTCGTCTAGCTGCTCACTTCGTGTCTAATACAACAAAACATGAATGAATCAATGAATAATTGAATTTTATTTAAAAAAACAAAAAAAAATTAATTAGTTCAAAGAATAATACATTGAAGACAGCCTCAAGAATTTCACGGCTGAAGATTCGTAAATATGACTGAGGATTTTCCTGTCCAGCAGGGAAGAATTTCTGCAGCAAAATACAGATAAAAGGGGTTAATAACTTCATATATATTACTAATAAGTTTCTGAATGTTTTAAAGGTAAAATACCTGGAATTGTCCAGGGTTATTGACAGGGCGGTGGAGCACTGCTATGGTTAGCTTTTCCCTGTTGTCTTGGTTGGCCAAGTACACAGTGCTTCCTGCTGGAATTCTTACGACAAGTCCAGGAACTACATTGTATGACTCTTTGTTCTCATGTGTCACGAACGTAATTGTTCCTTTTCCTGAGAAAGTAAATAGATTACCATGTTTTAGTTAATGGTGATATATTATATATGTTGATAAAAGGGAAGAGCAAAAATAGAGTATTCACCGCTATTGACAACGTAAATTTTCTCCGAGTCACAATGGTGTGGGAGAACGAAAGTGTTGGGGTTTGCTTCTAAAATGGCAATGCGGAACTCGTTGATGCCCCTAAGTAAATGATGTTTGTCAGCAAACCTCTGGAGGACTCTGAAATTGCCATGTTCTTCCCTGTATTGTTCTTGGAACGATCTGCTATGGAAGTAGTAAGGGTTGTTCCTTTGTTGTTGTTCTCCTTCGTCACTTTCCTCGTCCTCTTCTTTTCTCCACTTGTTTTCTCTCTCTCCCTTCCATGGATCCTCTTGGTACTGTTCCCTGCATTCCTTCACACATTGTTGCTTCCGTTCGGGCCTTTGCTCTTGCCTTTGGCAACGCTGTTGACACTCCTTGAATCGCCTGTCAGGCTGCTGCTGCTGTTGTTTCTCGTATTGTTCCTGGCAGCTTTGTTCGCACTGAGGACGCAGCCTTCTTTCTTCCTGTTGGCAGTGCTGTCGGCAATCCTGATATCTCCTCTGAGGATCTTCTCCGTCACTCTGCTGCTCCTCCTTAAACTGCCTTTCACACCTGTCTTCACACTTGTCTTGCTCCGTTTGTCCACGTGTCTCCGACTGGCAACGCTGTTGACACTCCTTGAATCGCTTGTCAGGCTGCTGCTGCTGTTGTCTCTCGTATTGTTCCTGGCAGCTTTGTTCGCAATGTGGACGCAGCCTTCTTTCTTCCTGTTGGCAGTGTTGTCGGCAATCCTGGTATCTCCTCTGAGGATCTTCTCCGTCACGCTGCTGCTCCTCCTTAAACTGCCTTTCACACCTGTCTTCACACTCGTCTTGCTCCGTTTGTCCACGTGTCTCCGACTGGCATCGCCTCCGGCAGTCCTCGTACCTCTGTCGAGGATCATCCTCGCTTCTTCTACCGGGGAAGTCTTTGGCAAAGCAAAGCAAGCCAAAGGAAAGGAAAAGAGAAAAGAGCAAAACTACGAAAACTGACTTGTTCCTCACCATGATTACCATAAGCTCTGTATTTTTTTAGTGTACGATGGTAATGGCAAAGACTGGTAATGTATTTATAGAAGGTGGAACTGTGGAAGGTGATATATTTGCATGCAAATCTCCATCAACGTGTTGAAGACATTGACATGCAAGGTGACGAGTGTGCAAATTAAAGAAGACAAAATATTTTGAGTCTTTTTTTATCGAGATGCCACATCCCTTCACGTGGTACGGTCAGGGTTCGGACAAGCTTTGTTGCAGAGGGGAATCATGGTTGTATATCTGTAACTGGAAGTGGTGAAGTGATAATGCTTTGACAGTAGAGTGGTGGACCGAGTTGTCGTTTGTGTCAACTCAGGTGAGTTTAAAGAGTGTAAAAAGTGGTATGTGGCTGTTTTATGAGGTGAATTAGAGATGAGTTGATGTCCCGATTCACTGACTTATAAGGTTGAGTTGGTTTTGATCTACACTTGGTCAGAATGGAGGACAGCTCAAGTGTACACATGTTGCTGTGCATGCTGATGACTGATGAGTTGCTTGAGATATGAACGAATTAAGATATGTACATAAAAGACTATTTGAATTCGATATAATCTATAAATTCATGCTACTGAAATTAAAAACTAAGATAACATGTCACATGTTGAAAAATAAAAATGAATTTTAAAATAAAGGCATGCTTATACCTGGTTTTTTTTCTTTTGAGAGAATTATTTATTTATTGATGATGTGTTATAGTTATCTTCACTAACAAGTAATATGTGATTAGAAGATGTGGCAGTGAATATTTATAAAAATATAACTCTTAATTTAAAGAAAATAAATATAATTATTTAAAAAATTAATTCAGTATAAAAGCTTCTCAATAAACCAAACATGTGATTGAAACTTTTTAAAAAAAATATTGAAACTTTAAATTTATTCATTAAATCTGTTAAAAAATATAGTTTGAAAAAAAAAATCAAAAATTGATGGCCAAAAAAGATTTAAAAATATAATTAGAGCCATTTGAATAAAACATACAAATATTAAGAGCGAAATTTATCATTAAAACTTTTAAAAAAGAAGTCATAATGGTTTCTTTTAATATTACGAGTTCAATGTCACTTTAACTATCCGATGGAGGTAATCAACCGCGCAATACATAACCATAATGCCTACAACGGGGCCTTACAGACGAAGGGCACCTTACAGACTACCTCGCGAACAGAATCAACCGTTCACACAACAAATATCTCGGTTCACAACACATCTCCTCAAAGACAGAAATTATCCCACATACCACCTAACATTCTCCTTCAAATACAATCACCAAGATTCACGGTACGGCGCAGCAGCATCACTTACAACTGACAGCCCTTATCCACTAACTTTTGCTACCTCCTTACAACACTTCAACCAAACTCACTGCAAATTACTATTTATCAGACAATTACTATGTCATCTCCAACGGCTCCGGATTTCAACATGTTTGTATACCCCCCAGACAGGAAGTGGCGCAGGTACCTTCTTGGCCAAGTTTATGTCCATTGGAAGTTACAACCAAGACTCGCAGATATCAAACACCTGCAAAACGGGATCTGATTATACGTACAAGAGGAACGATACCCACTCCATGCAACAGTCAACAGGTTGGCATATCGTTCAGCACTTTCCAGATTCTCCAAGTCGTGGTCAACGTAGCCTGGAACTTGTTTCTTTGACTTGAAGTTTACCAAAAAAAAAAAAATACCACTTTAACTATATATTAAAAGAATTTGATTCAATCCTATCAAAATTGATTTGTTTAATTTTTTTTATAAATGAGAATGAGAATAAAATTGTTTGGGATCGAATCTAATCTTTTATATTTATAATATAATGTTTTTGTTATTAAGTCAAGAGATTACCGGTAAAATGACTTATTTAATTAAATGTCATTCTCTTTAGCAATGCAAGTTCATTTTCATTAATTCTCTTGATATTATACGAACATGAAAGTTAATGAAAATTAAACTTGTTTAATTAAATCAATTATATATATATAAGAAAAGAAAGAAAGGCAAAAGTGATGAATAAAAAAAGTTCAATGGAGCATTGGGGATAATAAGAGAAAAATATATCTTAAAGCAAGGTTAATTTTGTAATAATAAACACTAGTTAACCCATTGGGGCATTTACCTTGGTTGCATTTGATGAAACTCACCTCACTGGTGAAATTCGAAGGGAGCTAAATCCTCCGGTTGCAATTTTTTTGTCCAAAAAGTTGTGCGACAGACTAGCAGATTGGAGGGATTATTGTTGTACCCAAAATATGTGGGTTTAGACCTAGAGTCATAACCACCGGCTCAAGTCCAAATAGCAATAAAAGGCTCAAGCAATAAGCAGGCTAGCCAATTACTAAATGACCCATAAAGGGTTACTTGCTCATTTAATGAAAACGAACCTGACCTTACCCCTGTAGACCTTGAGAGTTGGTATAAGCATCCTCCTCATGTCTTCATGCAAGAAGCTTTTCATAAGCTCCATTCGACTTAAACTCAAGCTGTTGAACAAGATAGAACAGGGATCTAACAACCCTAAAATAGAATGTAGCTAATTCACCAATCAAATATAATGGTTAGATCTAAACATGGGAGCGGGTAGCTCCACAAAAATATTACAAAATCTATAAATGCTCACTATCAAATATTATAAAATTTTCCCCTTTCTCAAGGTTGAAAATTTTGGTATTAGTATAATTTTTAGAGACATTAACAACATCAAATCAAATGAAATAATACTAATTACTTAAGTACTTTAACATTTTATTCCTTAACATAGAAAGACAAAAAAGGCACTCAAAAGTTCATACAAGTTATTGCACTACAAAACAAGGGTCTCCTCCTTTACATAGGTCACCATTTTTATTTCATTACATGCCTGCTTAAAACTAGAAAATTTCACATTAGTCCGTAAACACGAGACTATGTGGTTATTATTGCCTACTCTTTATTCAGATGCACGCTGCCTCTGTCGAGACACGAAGTAAGACTCTTGTGGGTTGTTGTTGAATATCTCATCCACCAACCTCGATGACACCCCAAAGGCCAACTCCTTGGCTTGGCTATCCCATTGTCTCACGTGGTTGATTTTCCCAGCCACGAAGATCCTCTGGTTATGGTCTGGGTTAATGTTCTGGTTGTAAAGACCGAACCCAGTCATCCTCAGGTTCTGGTTTTGGGATGCAACGAATGTAACTGGGAAGTTTGCTGGGACTACAAATATGTCTCCACGCGACAACTGGGACCTTATTTTCCTGTATTGTCCACTTCTCCTTTCCTCTTCTTGTTCTTGTTCTTCTTCTTCTTCTTCTTCTTCATATGAGCTTTGCCTAGGAAGATGAGGAGAAACCATTTCAACGTATCCATTTCCTTCGGTAACAAGGATCACGAATGTAGCCTTTGAATTGTAGTGCGGCACAAAGATTGATCCCTACAAAAAAAGGATTTGATTTTGGTTAGTATAATGATGGAAATTAGAGGGAAAACAAAGGGTGGTTTGGTTTTAAGTACTTGGTTTAATTGCAAGGCTGAAACGGTGACATTGATGTCCCTGAGTTGCCGGAATTCACGTGGGTAAGCCTCGTAGAAGCGGCCGTTTTGGTTGGAGTAGCGAGGGGTTTGGGACAATAAGTTGAAGGCGAATCTCTCGCCACTTTTCTCCCTTGGAGAAGTGGCTTCTTGGCTCAATGCCCTTATTTGTTCTTGGCTGGCTTTACGGAACATTCCCTGTCCCTGCTGCCTTCGGTGGCTTTGCCTCCCACCAAACAGCTCGTCTAGCAGCTCACTTCGTGTCTGATACAACACAACATGAATGAATCAATGAATAATCAAGTTTTATTACAAAAAAGTTGATTAGTTAGTTCAAAGAGCAATACATTGAAGGCAGGCTCAAGAATTTCACGACTGAAGGCTCGGAGATATGACTGAGGGCGTTGGCTTCCAGCTGGGAAGAATTCCTGCAGCAAAAATATAAGTAAATATCTATATAACCAAAGCCAAACAAGTTTGTAAATGTTTTAAAAATGTAGGAACCTCGAATTGTCCAGGGTTATTAACAGGGCGGTGAAGCACTGCTATGATTAGCTTGTCCTTGTTGTCTTGGTTAGCCAAGTACACAGTGCTTCCTGCTGGAACTCTGACTACAACTCCCGGTACTACATTGTAGGACTCTTTGTTTTCATGTGTCAAGAACGTAAGCGTTCCTCTTCCTGTGAAAGTAAACAGTTTACCATGTTTTAGTTAATGGTGTTATATTATATATGCTGATAAAGGGAAGAGGAAATGGAAGAATGTTCACCGTTGGTGACAAGGTAAATTTTCTCAGCGTCACAATGGTGCGGGAGAACGAAAGTGTTGGGGTTTGCTTCTAAGATAGATAAGCGGAATTCATTGATGCCCCTAAAAATAGGATGCCTTGAAGCAAACCTTTGGAGGACCCTGAAATTGCCATGTTCTTCCCTGAATCGAGATTGGAATGATCTGCGATGGAAGTGGAAAGGGTTATGGCTTTGTTCTTGCTCTCCTTCTTCAGTTTCCTCCTCTTCTGCTTCTTCTTCTCTCTCTCTCCTCCATGGATTCTCCTGGTACCTTTCCCTGCATTCCCTCACACATTGTTGCTTCCTTTCCGGCCTTTGTTCTTGCTGGTGGCAATGTTGCTGACACTCCTGGAATTGCCTCTGGGATTGTTGTTGTTCTTGCTCGAATCGTTTCAAGCACCTTTGTTGGCATTGTGGTTGTTGCCTTTCTTCTTGTTGTCGGCATTCTTGCTGACACTCCTCGTATCTCCTCTGGGGATGTTCAGGGCGGTGGCGCTGCTGTTGATCTTTCTCCCCATACTGACTTTTACAACTTTCTTCACACTGCTGTTGCTCCTTTTGTCCACGTGTATCCCATTCGCATCGCCTCTGGCAGTCCTCGTACCTCTTTGAAGGATCATCGTCGCCTCTTCTGCCGGGAAAGTCTTTGGCGGAACAAAGCAAGCCAAAGGAAAGGAAAAGAGAAAAGAGCAAAACTACGCAAGCTGACTTATTCCTCACCATGATTACGATAAGCTCTGTATTTTGTTACTGTGTGATGGTAATAGCAAAGAGTGGTAATGTATTTATAGAAGGTGGAGCTGTGGAAGGTGATATTTTTGCATGCAAATCTTCATCAACGTGTTGAAGACATTGACATGCAAGATGACGAGTGTGCAAATTAAAGAAGATGAAATATTGTCTTCTTTTTTCTTTTCTTTTTTATAGTAGGGAGTAGATATCGAGATGCCACATCCCTTCACGTGGTACTAGCAAGGTTCGGACAAACTTTGTTGCAGGGGGGTTCATGGTTGTATCTGTAACTGGAAGGGGCGAAATGATGATGCTTTAACAGCAGAAAGATGATGGACCGTGTTGTCTTGTATGTGAACTCAGTTGAATTCAAAGTGTGGTGAAACTGGGAAGGGTTTTAAAGTGAGATAGAGATGTCCCGATTCACTGAGTTAAGGTTTGAGTTGACAGAGGACAACTCAAGTGTACACATGTTGCCGTGCATGGTGATGATCTATGAGTTGCAGGAGATATGAACAAATTCAGATATGTATATTTTTGGTATCCTGTACGTTCGATGCTCATACAAATGAGTCCTTTCAAAGTTTGAGGTATTTTTATTCTTTTTCAATAATATTATCTAAGTATCCTTATATAAATTTATATAATAAAAATGGAAAATAAAATGTTTCACTAAAAACACTTAAAAGATGATAGTATATAAGTTATAAAGTCCAATCTAACATAAGGTGCCACATATTAAGAAATATGGTAATTTATTTTTTCATAAATTTTGAATTAATTATACTTATTTATTAATAATTTTATATAATCCTAACAATATTATACTATTTTAGTTTATTAAAAACAAACAAGTAGGCGAGGGGCTAGCTAGGGCCATGACTCTTTAATTTTATGACTTTTTTTTTAAATCTTAAAATTTAGGGTTAATAAAAACAAAGGTATATTTATTTAGTATTTAAAATATTTTTTGAACTTAATTAATACTTAAATTTGTAAATCAATTTGATATTTTCTTTGGATACTAATTAATATCATTAAAATCTGATAACATAGTACTAACGACCTACAACATAGCAACATGTGACAACATCATATTTTGATATGTGATAAAAATAATAAAAATTATAGAATTTTTTATACATCTCATTTTATACATATTTCTTTAGTATTTTTATATATTTTAAATTTTTTATAACATATTAGATTTTTTATATTATTATTATTATTATTATTATTATTATTATTTTGACATTTAAAATATATAAAATTTAAAAAATAAAAATTTATATAAAAAAAAAAACAAACATCTAGTACATATTTCTTCATCGATGCTTCTGGTGCAATATAATATGGGCTACCAACAATGTCCTTAAATACATCAGCTATTCCGAAGGCACATAGTTAAAAAATAAAAATAAAAATCAACCCGACCACGAAAATTTTAATGAACGGAGATTATTATATTTGCACCTGGCTTGTAAAAAGAGTGACAGACCCAAATTCGTAGCCTTGAAAGGTGAATTTTCCTCTTTGTAATAGAATGGCAGGTATGGATGATTTGGACCATGTTCTAACCAAAGAAGCGGCCGCACGTTGTTATCATTTTTAAAAATGATTTTTTTTTAAAATTAATTTTTGAAAATGTTAAAATTAGAATTAAATTGATAAATTTTGTAAATGTTGAGGGTTAAATTTATTAATTTTTTTAGAATTCAAATTAAAATAACTAATTTTGTAAACATTTAGAGTTAAATTTATTAAAATTTTTATATTTAAGATTAAATTAATAGAATGTATAACTATCAGATGATTAAATTTATTATTAGACTAATAAAAAAACCCACGACAGCTTCCCGTCACTCATCTTAGGGCAACTAACGGTAGAGTGATTAAAATATCAATTTTGAAAAGTTTAATGACTAAATTAAAAAAACTAATAGCTAGGTAACTAAAATAGAATAAAAGGTATCGTTGGGTGACCATTGTTTTAGTTTACCCAAATAATAATATATTTTATACCAACATCATCGTTAGTGTCCACTCGATGCAAACTAAAATCGGGTAATTTGGACTTGTGAAACAAATGGGCCGATCCAATTTGGACTCTCAAGGCTTTATTAAAAATCACTTAAACCCATTACATTTGAGGCCCAATGTACCCTAAATTCAATATAATTCACCAATAATCTATTGGCATGTAGAAATATCATGGAGGCCCATGTACTAAGTGTTAAATTATATTTTGTCCTCTTTACTAAAAAATAGACAAATTAGTCCCTATACATTAGATCAAGGAGCAAATTGGTCCTTTCTGGTAAAAATTTCATTTATTTCTACTATTAACAATTGACATGATTGACAGAATAACTAAACAGTAATATGTGTCATGCCACATGTATTTTATGCCAATGAATAGGGAACAATTTTTAACAATAAAAATGGATGAATTTTTTAATAGAATGACAAATTTACTCTTTAATGTAATATACAGGGATTAGTTTGCTCATTTTTTTAGTAGAGGGGGTAAAATAAAATCCAACTCCTAGTATAAGAGCCGTAAGAAAACAATTTACATAATTATGTTACTACTTTAAATGATTTTAATGCAAAAGTTGTCATGCCATTGTCGAGAGGTATTATGGGCTGAGTCAAAGCAGGTATAGTATTAGCACAGTTTATTTTTATTTAAATTCGGCTCAATTCAAAATATAAGTAACAATTTTTTCTCATTTCTACCCATCTCGGTAAATAACTAACTCAAAAGCTTGTTTTAAGCTCATTATATTATATTTTCAATTTTTTATAAAAAAATATTATTTTTAATTCAATATTTAACAATTTAGCATTTTTATTAAAATTTTAAACATAGATAACTTGCATGTTGTTTATTTTTTACATTATAATATTATATATTATTGTATATTTATTTTTTTCAAATTCAAGTTTAATATTACGTCATTTTTCTTAGTTATATGGCTATCAAGTAAATTTTTTTAATTCAAAATGTTACACCTACAAATTTAACAAAAAAAAAAAAAAAACCTTTAAACAAGGTTAACAATTGAATCTTAATTTTGAAATCTGTAAAATTAAGAGACTAAATTCCTAAAAATATAGGTATAAGAAATAAATTCTAAATTTACAAAAATACAAAAACTTAACATATTTTAACCATTTTATATTAATGTAATTGGTTGGTCCTCAGTCCTCGCCTCTATGCTATACAAGTCTTTAAATAAGTTAATCAATTAACTTCAGTTCAGTAATTACAAAAAAGAAAAAGAAAAAAAACAATTGAGAAATAACTATAGAATTTTATATAAAAAAAAGTGAACACCTTTTTGTACGTTAATAATAATAATAATGATAATTCTGTTAAAATATAATTTTCAAACTTTTTTTGCACTTAATGCAACCTATTTTTATGTAATATAATTCATATTTGATTCCTTTTTACATGTATAATATATACTATAGATATAGATATAGATGATTCTTTCTTTTAATAATTTTTTTTCTCTTCACGTAAGAACCCTACAACCCAATTTCAGTAAGAAAAAAAAAAAAAAGGATAAAACCCTAGCAAATCCTAACACTTCAATGGCCTCAAGACGTTCAAAGGTTATTTGTTCATCGAGCCAAGGCGAAATAAGTCTGTTTAATCAGATAATGCCAATAGACTCTCCAACTCCAATATCGAATCGGCTGACACCGGCCCATTCAGCTGTAAGAAGAGCACCGAACACGGTTCCGATGCAGCAGCCAAGAACGGTGGTTCCGAAAAAACAGCAGCTGCCAAAGAAGACAATATTTATGTTGGGGTCACCCGAAAGAAGAAGAGAGATAAAAAAGGACGAAGGGTTCGGGATCTTTTTGCAGAATTGTTCCTTGTGCAAGAAGAAACTCAAACCGGCCGGATAAAGACATTTATATATATGGGTACGTTAGACACGATTTTTTACCATGAGTATTGGATATTCGGGTTTATTAGTTTATATTTACAGTATAAAGTGAAACATTGTTTGATGATTGCAGTTACCTAGGCGCATTCTGCTCCGTTGATTGCCGAGATGATCGAATAGCTTTGGACGGTATCGACAATGAAGTTGTTCCCTAATTACCAATAAACATGAGACCCTCAATGAGATTTTGAACCACAAATTTGGCATTTTCCAGATATGTATCGGATACAAATATTCAGTTTTTTTAAAAGCTATCATCGTATCGAAATTCGAATTCGTGCCGAATAGATTTGAAATAAAAAAAAAAAGGGTGTCCTTAGAGAGGATTAAGCAACAAGCATTGTCTGCTATAGCTGAATATTACAGAGGGAATGTAAGAGCTATTCATTGGTATGGTCTCCATTGCAAGAGACAAAGGAACATGCTTTTGCCAGCCAAAGCCCACTAACAAAAAAGGGTTACTTTCAGATTATATAACCAAAAGAATCTAACCATATAACTTGGTCTGACCCCATTGGAGATAATTATATATTAAACTTCCTTTTAAAACCTTAGATTAATATATATAGAAAAAGAATAATAGGTTCAGAAGGAAAAAAAGAAGCCTTAGAATCATGAGTTTGCCAATGTAATTTGTCAGGTATATGAACTGTCATGTTCTTTTTTTTTGTTTCTTTCATTATATCAGTTGCAGGTTCTGATACTTTTACACGAAAAGTTCATCACAGTATAATTAGAAGACATGTTGGTTTTAGGTATTTGATTCTTTTATACAAGAAAACAGTTGGTACTGTTTGATTGTTTCAGTTCAACATTCTGAAGAATCTGAACAAAGAATTATTAGAATATTGCAGGTTGTAACACCTTTTTTTAAGGACAAGAAAATAACAATGAGGACTCCGTTTTAGGGCTTTTTTATTGTGGTATTTACTGTTGTTGATACAAGTAATTAACAAGGAGTGAAAGATGGTGAGAAAGAGTATAGGACATGGAGAAGGAGAAGGAGAAGGTTGTCGTGTAGGGTTTTCAGAGAAAACGGAGCCCCCCTTTTCGTCTATTGTGCATTTAGGCTTATATAGGAGGTCACCTTTTAACCTTTATGATTAGTGTCACATAATCGATAATGTGATGTCCGATAAAGTTGTGTCACATAATCGATAATGTAATGTCCGGTAAAGTTGTGCATGTTAATTAGATGATAATGCGGTGTCAATTTTCATCATAAAGTGTATTGAGTAATTTTGCTCTTATATATTCATTTTTGGGGGTTTTACAAGGTTATTATGGCTTCATGGGATGCATGGCGAGCTGTCTTTTGGACAGGATAATCAAGAGTTCATCCACGGAGTGTCTTACATAAAAGGTCACTACGGACAATTCCTTATGAACAGTTGCACACAAATAACAAAAAATTGTCTAAAGATAACCCATGTATTGTCACGTATCATGTTGAAATGAATATATAAATGAGACACACTATCCTAAAATCAGTCCCATTGTTAGCTTGACCAAAAAGTAATAGAATTAATTCCATTTTAATGAACAAACAGTGGCCAGAATCTGGTGAATATGCTTGGAATTAAAAAATAGCCGACCAGAAGGCAACTCCTTCAGTTTTAAAGTGACTATTCACTGATAAGTTTTCTCCCTTTGATAGCTTTCAAGTGAACATATACACCTTTCTTTTTCTGCAATTCTTTTTCTTGGTCCCTTCTTTGACCGTATTTGGAATGGAATGCACATGCATTTTGCACACACCATTTGCCCCCCTACCCCCTTTTTTCATCTTAAATACTCATTATACTCGGATTTCGGGATTAACCCGAATACGAACATAAGTCCAACATCGATATGTTAAACTTTTGAAATCATTGCTTATTTGTGAGATTTAAGACCTGCAACAATGGTGTACTAAAAATGACCTATAATATAAAAGTGATTGGAATATTCCCCACTTTTTCTTTTTGGTAGAAAAGCCCCCACTCTTGTTTTTTACTTTCTCTACATTCCAGACAGGTAAGAACAAACTAATAATATGGTCAATCAACATATATATATATATATATATATACACTCATGGCTTCCATATAAACCTGCCAAGCCTGCAAATCTGTCTGCTGCTTTTTTCTGGTTTCATACACCACAGCAATATGCAAAAAAGTAAAAGTAAAAAAAGAATGATAGTGCTATTAGATTATCAATGAAACCAACTTTTCTCAGTAAAATCATTAGCAAAAGCAGCATGGAGAAGAAACAAAGCATATTCTGATTCTATTTTTTTCACTTTTGTTTTTTCTCTTTACATTTAATTCTTCTATCACTTTGGTAAAAATCCATAAAACCCTTTACTTCTCTTTGCATTTAAAACAAAAAGTTAACAAACATATAATGATTATATATTTGACCATACTTTCATCTTTTCTTTAGTTCATCAAAAGAATATTTCCCCTAAAACTAAACAAATCATGAATAAAACAATCTTCAAGTACCCTCTCTCAACTTCTTTTCCTGCAAAACCGAAAAAAGGGTTACATCATTATCGTATAAGGAAGCTAATTTTTGGCTTTCTAAGTATGAAGAAGTAATCAGCAGTACCTGTGGAGAACTATCGGAGCTTGTTTCGAGATGGATTAGAAGTGGACTTTTTTGTTAATCGGTTGCATTGAGATTGGAATGTTGTAAGCTGACATCATGTTATGATTGAGTTGGAATTCGAGTTAGTTAAGTTTACACCTGATCAACAAACATGAAAACAAGATCAGTCGAAGAAATTAAGAAAAAGTAAACCAAAAAGGGAAAGAAGAAAGAAGAGAGAACCAACCTTTTTTTGGTTAGTGAGCAAAGGAATGTCTCTATCACCCTCAAGAATGGATCTCCTCAAAGTGAATTTTACCTGCACATGGGACCAACGTTATCAAACACTTCAAAGCTGGTTTTTCGTGTAGATTCTCGTTATCTATTGTCAAGTGGCCATGATTCAGTTTCTAGGAAGATATGTTGAAGGCAATCTTTTCCATGTTTAAAAGCTATGGGAGTAAAGGATTAAAGTCCAAGGACCACAATCACAAAGGAGTCTTGAGTATGGATACTTGTTTCAGACAAATTTGATGCACGAGATGGAAAAAGGAAAAGAAAAATGCTCGATAAGGATTTACCTGATTGATTCAGAAAAACAATTATTGCTGATAGGTAGAAGCACATTGAAATTCTTGCCAAATGATATTTAAGCTCCTGGTTTAAACAATAGGAATCACTTAAGTAATGGTTAAAAAAAACAAATATTTGCCAATATAAATAGGCATTCACGTGTACACGCGTGTGTGTGTGTGTATAGAGAGAGAGCATACATTGAATGCAGGTCGTAACCTCCTTTAGAAAAAATTTAGCTCGGTGTATCCATGCGCATATGGCAAAAGCTCCTCTACCTCAATCCTCCTCGAACTAGAATAACTCATGCTCTTCTTAAGTTGACCACGGCTTGACTCAACCTCAGCCCAAAATATACCATAAACCGGTCTGTGATCTGAGAACTTAGATTCCCCACGGACATAAGATAATTGATGAATACCTTCTCCATACCACAGTATCCGGTCACACCTTCATACAAAAAAAGTTCAAGTCAGTACACTTCTTCAGAGCTATAGTTTTAACTACTTTATCGTGCCATACGGCGGAGGCAGTTTCTTACCAAGCTGGAGTTCGACATTTCTCCTTTGGGTGCATAGCATCCCCTGTATACCTATCTGAATTAGTTGAATACTTGTATGTTGGTGGGAAGTAAATCTTTCCTTCATGCCATCCCTTAAAAACGCGCCCTCTTTTTTGCTCTATCCTTAGCTGCCAAATTATCATCAATGAAAGGTTTTCTTATTAAAATTTGACAGTAGAATTTGTTGTACGTTATTCAGGGCCTGTGAAGATATGGAGAAGTAAAAGCATACCTGGTCATTTTCTAACAATGCTCTCCAGTTCTGCATTTCAACAAGTGCCTTGGCAGACCGGTAAGAGAGAGCAATACGATAATTCAAATCCCCAAGCCAAATTATTCGACTGGATTAATATATAATTAGTCAGTATATGCAAAAAAAAAAAAAAAACGCCATATGAGAACATAAACATTGGTATTTTTAGCATATGAACCAAGTCCTTACTCATGCTCGAGGATTGTTTCAGGGGACTTCTCATTAGCTTCACTATGAACCCGTGGAAACCTCGTCTTCTTAAGAATCTCCATAACATCCGAGTTTCTCCTTAGCTCATCACCCTCCTTTTGTCCCGAAGTTAAATGAGTGCAAATGAAGCAAAAGCTTGTTTGATGTACCAACATACTGACAGATATAGAACCCTGGCAAACCAAGACATATAGGTTAAACAGAAGTGCTTCTTATTCTCGAGCATAAGATAAGTAAATTGGATATGGTCAAGTAATACCTTATTTCCAAGATAACCCATCAATCCTCTGCCAACACAAGATACTTTCATGTTTTTAACATGATCTCTCAACTCGCTTCTCACCCAAATTGTGATAAATATACCAACCATTTGCTTACTAGCCACTAAGCAGTACCTTGAATGTCCAGGCATCCTATATCCCGGTTCATTGGATGCAGATCCACCGTAGGACATTGGCGAGTGCAATACAGTACTTGGTGATTCTGTGATTCCATTATCATCATCTGATGAACCCCATCTGGAGTAATCACTAGGTCTAGAGTAATCGCTAGGCCGGGAGTAATCACTGGGCCTATTACCCCATCTATAACTAGAATCATAGTCACTTGGCCTATGACCAAATATTACCCTATCACAAACACTGAACCGCCTGTCAAGTCGTGGTTGTGGAATCGAGGGATCGTTGTCCATTCTCCAACTGCTGGTTGTCTGGAACGATCTGCGGTGAAAGAAAGACGGATTCTTCTGCCTAGATGACCCTTCAAAATCAGCATCCATCTCCACAATAGGCTGAGGAACAGGAGATGGTGTATAGCAACCCCCACCTCCACTTGTTCCAGGAAGATTGTTAAGAGTCTTCCTAATGAGAGACAACCATTTTTTGGCTGGACCATTGTCTTCTGCGCCCAAAATATTCCCAGCATTCAAAGGAACTATCTCTTGAAACCTGTAAGAAATCAAAGAGGAAACAAATTATTCTATGAACAATTCAAAGTTTGGTAAATAAGACATGAAGATCAAAACCGTCAAAACATACCCAAGGACATATATATCTGCAGGAGATGATGCATGGAGCAAATCTTCTAGATTCAAATTACTCGGTGGCGATCTTCCGGCCACATTCCATGTAGATGCAAAAATGCTGCTCCAAAGGACAATAGAAGAACAGTTGGTACTCATGCATCACAAAAAAAACATATAATTTTTTTTAGGAAAAACATACCTATAATTTTCGACATCTATGATTCGAGGGTGATCAAGATTCATTCTCCCTCTCCGGCTCCGACTTTGCTCCGTATTCCTACTAAATTTTTCTGCAAATCATAGCAGCATTTAGACAATTAGTAGAAAAACAACAAAATAGTCCCCAAAAAAATTAGTGAGATAAGATTAGGAACCTGTTTTACTCTTTTTGATTGTGCATGGCTCCCTTTCTGAGAAGCTAGTCCTGTATTCCACTTCACCTCCTGAAGATTGAAAAACAAAAAATTAAAGTTATATATACATGTTATGAACCAGAACAGGAACTGTACCAACCAAAAAGAATAAAAATTGAAGTTACAATGGAATCATTTTCAGGATGCCTTGTCTGTTTTGATGGGAAATTGCATGAAAAAGATTACTTAAAAATAGAATCCAGGAAAAGATAAAGCCTTGAAATAACCAAGTAATCCATTCTAAATAAGTTAGCTTGGTCTGAACAGATAAGAGGAAGAATATTCCCTTTCTTTTTTTGACATGAAAGCTTGAGATCCTAACTATTTTTTTTATGAATGCCAAGCAATCACTGTGAAAATTAACGCTCCTCAAAGTACTCACCTCCTCCACAAACATGATCATCTGCTTGAAAATCCTCAGTTTTGCTCTTGATATTGAACCATTTTCTGACCATCTTTTTGGACCATGAGAGCTACACAAAATGAAGGAAATATTAGTCAGTTAAAAACCTTCAATTTTTTTATTCTTTCACAAATTTGAGAATTGAAAACCAGAAAGAGAGAAAGAGGAAGAAAGAAAAGAAAAGAAAAACCTTGCTTTTCTTGGCTTTCCCATCTCTCATTGTTGGACTTTTGCTTCATACACCTCCAAATTTACTCTTTTTTACTATTCCCGAAACTCTCAACTTGCTAACAATCACCAAGAAAAAAAAAGACTGTTGCTACTTACTACAACCCCATATAGGCAGCAAAGTCCACCGATCCTTGCCCGATTTCAGGCCTTTTTTAACTTAGATTAAAAACAAGCTGAATTATTTGATCCCAGATAATCTTCAACTAAGAAAACAAATGTCCCAAGTCCCCTAACTTCACTTTCCTCAAAATCAAAGGCTAAAGCTAAAGCAAAGAGAGCTAAACAAGAAATGGGTTCGCCTTAGTTTCTTGTTCCCAGTAAGTGAAAGCAAAGAAACAAGCTCAAAAAAACCCAGAAAACATGAAGCTGCAACGACTAATATAAAAGAAAAAGAGAGAGATAGAGACAACACTTTAATGCTTGGAAACAATATGAAGAGAAGGGAGATTCTTGAAACTATAACAAGACAATGTGGGCAAACATAAAGAGAAAGCAAGGGGAAGAAAGTCTAGAGAGAGAAAGCTCGTAAGACAAACACAAGCAAAGGCAAAGGCAAAGCAGCCCCTTCTCTCTCTCTCTCTCTCTCTCTTCCTTCTCTTTACTTTGCTAGAAAAATAAAGAGAGCAGCAGCACACCTCGTTATCAGTAAAAAAGCAAAGTAATGAAATTTTGAATGGAATAAAGTGCAAAATAAATATAGAGAGAAACTCTGTCACACTATCTCTTGTTTATGTTTGCTTTTTTTTTTTTTATGGATTTTTCTTTTAAGAGATTTAAAAATTTATAGAGAGGCTTTTAGTTCCATCTAATGTTACAGGCTATTTCAACATGAATGAAGCAAAGAGGTAATGTCGTTTTGTACTATGCACTGTTAAAACGACAAGGGTTTATGGTCAGCAAAGTGTTTGAAGGGGGGCTTCAAATTTAAGCTGTCTTTGAATCACTTTGGGTTAATATACTATTTCCTATGTGAGTTTAGGTATATTATTCGATTTGGTATCCAGGTCAAATAATATTACTTGATTTAATGAATATTTGATACGCGTATTCTAATAAAAAATTAAGAAATACTTAATTGGACTTAATTTTGGAAAAAAGAATGAAGTATCAAATTGAAACAATTTTAATTACTATTTTAAATGTTGAAGCCAATTCTTAAAGAGAATGAGATAGGACTGTTATGGAGCGAGGCTTTTTTAAATTACAAAAACTATGTGTAAGTCTCGTCAAATAGCGAGTTGAGATTAAAAAACATTCACATGAGAGATTACGATTGTATTTGAATGATAGAAATAAAACGGAGACAAGCATATAGGTATTGTATGTTGATTAATTGATAGAGATATGCATACACGATTTCGGTTTTGTAGGAATATAGCTTATGAGGACAGGAAGCAAGTATCACTTTTTGCTCCCAGGGAAGCCCTTATTCACGCTAAGAAAAGCGGTTGGGTAGTGAGAATGATCGGGAAAAACAGGAAGCTTCTAAACCAAACGATAGACACTAAGACAGGAGGAGTAAACTGGAGATATAGGCCATTGGTGGAGGACATCAAGAGGCTGGGAAACGTATGCTATGAGGAAGAAGGATTGGAAATGACAACGCAGATCAATGAGGAAAATTCAAGATGCTCAACATTTGCCTCTAATTTCCATACTAATGTTGTTTTAAATAATAACTTTATTATGAATAATAGCCTATGAAACATGTCTTGATATCAAAAAACTTAAACTCTCAAAGTCATTTATTGGTCTTTCATCCAAGTAAAAAAAGCAATTAAAGAAGGGTCATCTGTCTTTGTATCTGTAGAAAACTAGAAATTTTGAGGTTTTTCAAGATTCCCTGGAAAATATTTTTTCTGGGTTAATTCCATTAAAATCTTCATATTGTTATATCGATTTTAAATTAGTCTTTGAACTTCAAATCACTCTAATTAAATCCTTAAAGAATCAGTATATATCAGCCAGAATCTTCAGTCAGTTTAATCTCAATTTAGACATTAAACACAAATACATGGATGAAATTGTAAATTTATTTATAATTTAGTTCACGTCTTAAATATATCTCTCCTAAAAATTGAATGGACTAATTATCAGAATAGTCCGATATGGTACTGATTGATATGATAAAGGCTAAATTAAAATCCGGGCCATAGAATATTTGGTTGTTAACCAATCTAACTATTTTCATTAAATACAGGGTTTAATGGCCTTGTAATCAAAGGCAAATGCCCCAGTCTTTAAGGTGTCACTGTTATTTATTCTTCATCACTCACTCACCTACTACTTTTTTTTTTTTTTTTTTGATCGAAACACCTACTACTTAAATAGAAGCTACTTTCAATAGGACCACATTTTTGGATTTATCTAATCTGGGTTTTTTTTTCTATTAAATTTCAGCCACTTATGAGAGCCAAATGAGGAGCCTCTAGGGAAAAAAGCAAGCATAATTCTAAATTTCTTTAATGGTAGAATGGAGGAGATTTCTAAAGTCTCCGCCGTCTAGGGCGGCTCCTCGGGCCATAAACAATCCTTGATTATATAAACTCCAATTTTCTCTATATATTTTTATATCAAAAAATGCAGTCAAACATGTGCTTCATTTAAGATTTTAAAGCTATGTATATACATATAATTTGCTATTTTGACTAGTCTTGGCAAAGACTGCATTTTAGAATATGGTTCACGGGCTTTTTTCTTTATTGAGCCGACTGCTGAAGAACATTCCATATGTTGGGATTAGGGTTATAAATTGTGAATTCTTTTATTTTTATTTGTTTATTGAATTTAATTTTTTATTACATTATTATTAAAAAAATAGATTATAAATATAGAGGTGGAATATTTTTCTTATTTTCTGATGGTATCTACCGGAATGAGCTCAGTAACTAATCTTTCGAATTTGTAGACCCATTAAGGAGTTAGATGTTAACTACAATATTTAAAACTATTTTATACTCAAAGCGAATATCGAACTCTCAATTATTAGTTTAAGTAGGAAAAATCATTATTACCTCACTTAACTCCCGTGATATGTAGACATAGAATATTAAACCAATAATGTAATAGGTTTATTAATGTAGTCAAGTTTGCAATTATGAAAAACCAAACCTTATGAAATGTTTTTGACTAAATTCAAACATGGTGATGAAAATACCAAACAAACTATTTTTTTCGTCACCCAAAATGCATTAAAATTTTTAGCTCAAATAGCAATGAATCAACATAGAACGATAGGAAATGCTTGCACCCAATTTTTTTTCAAAGCATGAAATGATGAGTGGACTTCCATCTGTTCCAACATCGTTTCATTTAATCGGTGGCATAAAATAAAATTATTTGACTCCATGAAATGGGACGTGGTTTCAGATTTAATGATTAGATATTTTAAAAATAATTATAATTCGATATTAATATTTTTAATTCCACAAATAAAAATAAAAAGTTGTCAAGTATTTTTTTTAAAAAAATTTAATAATTTAATAATTTTTTGTTCGTTTTATGATTTATGTTTGATTTATACAGTTAAAAAAACTTTGAAATTTTAATATTATATTAAATTTCTGAAATGTTCTGTCGTATTTTAATGTGGGTCTCGTTGGGAATCATTTGAAGCAATAAGGAGAAAAAGCAAAAATTGAATAATACAAAGCAACATGTAAAAAGTGATTGCTTGTATTAAAGACCAAATGAAAAAGAAGAAGAAAGGGGCCATATTTGTGGTATTTGGATATCTAAAGATCAAAGGGAATGACCCTACTTTGGGAAATCCCTGTTTTTTGCATTCACAACTTGTACTTCATTATACATAATTTCTTTATATTGTTTTTGAACAATTTTTTTATAGGTTTTAATTTTTTTGACACAATACTTAGAATTATCTATAGTCCTTCCCCAACCTTTAAGTATGAGGATTATACGCTTCAGTGCACTCAAACCCACGTCTTCCTATACTAGCAACAATGTCTATACCAATCGATTTAAGACTTAACCGACAACGTTTTTAAATAAATTAGTTAAAGGTATAATACGTGTTTAATAGATTATAGTAAAATAAATTAAATAGATAAATGTTACATAATTAGTAGGGGTTTTGGTTTTCCTAAAAATGAAAAAATTGTTTATACAATTTCTTTAATTTCTAAAAAATCACAAATTAGTACTTTTCACTTTTCAAAATTTTTTATTCGTTTTTAAACCCTAGAAGAATTTATTGGCTTTACCTCTTCCATAATATATATAGAGAGAGAGATGGTATCTAAGGAACAAGCTTCTTTTGGATTCAAGTAAAACATGATGAAAGAAGAAATTGGATGCAGCATTTTTCTTTCTTGCCTTAATGTCTGGGATTTGTTTAGTTATTGACATTTTTTTTTTTACTTACTTTGATTTGTTTGTACATAAATGAATTTTTTTACTTAAAATGTAAAATTTATTCTAGTAATTTCATATGCATATATGCTTAATTTCCATCCCTAGAACTTGCCCTTGATGAATTTGTTTTATGGTGGAGTATTAGTCTAAATTCAATTCATTTGATATCTAAAAATATTTAAATAAATTTTTGAACAAATTTCTTTTTGACTTATGGCATATTTGCTCAAATTAGTTTATTTTATTAGTAGTAATAATATAAAGTTTTAATAGTGACAAATTTTTAGAAAAAGAAAAGAAAAGAAAAAACAGAATCAATCCTTCATAAAAATTTATTGGTTTCTCAAAAAATAATATTTTTTTGGTAAGGAATAAACATATTATATAATAATCAATGTCACCTCACAATAAAAGAGAATCTGTAATCCATAAAATCATGAATTGCAGATAACACCTAAACCATATAAAATCATTTGGACAACAAAAATCTGTTTTTCAATAAAAAGATTCTCAAAATTTCAATTATAAAAATATCAAATTTAACATACAAAATCGAATCTAAAACTTCAAAAAAATAATTTTATAAACATATATCCAAAGTATGACTTTCATGTAAATAAGGTATTTGAGAAGGAAAAATGAAGAACATAAAGGGTTAAAAAACAATAAAGAATGGGGAAGAAGATTTTGTATGCTTTATGCTTTTTGTATTTTGGTGGGTGAATCTTAAGTTAAAGCCTTAAAGGCTAAAATTATTATGATTTACGAGGCAGTCAAAAGAGGGTTAGTAGTCGTTTTCTCTTTGAGTTTTTTTTTTTTTTTTTAATTTAAATTTATTATTGGTGCTTTTTTTATTTCTTGCCTTGAAAAGACTCCATTCCCATTGTTATTTTTTATTTTAAACTTTCTCTTTACCAATGTTTCTATATATTTTTTGTTCTTTAAGGTATGGGTTTACGGCTCATAATATGTCACTTTCTTTAGCATGTGTCATGGCTATATGCATGATTATAAATATGATATAAAAATATCAAAAAATAGTTGAGTGTAATAATAAGGGAAGATTCAAATTTGAACTCTGAATATGATATTGTTGAGAAAAATAACTATGAACCCAAATATGAATTGTAAAGTGAACATGAAAAATATAAAAAATATAAATATATAAATCAATAAATTGATGATTAAAGTGTAATGACTCTATCTTGTTAAGATTGAGAATGTAAATTTGAATTTTAATAAATGAATTTAATTTTTTTTTAATTTTAAAAAATTTGAATCGTCTCAAATTTAATATCTTAAAAAAAATCGAATAAAAATTAAATTGTTGTAACAAAACACTAGAAAATTAAAATTCGAATATTAAAATAATCAAAAGTATATACGTAATTAAAATAGAAATTGAATTGAATTGAAATCAAAAGTATATAATATAATACATTAAAAGTATATATTCTATTAAATGTAAGTTATAAATGAATTAAAATTATGATTTTTTAACTTACATTTCATAAACGGTTCAATCACCTCAATTCATGTCGATTTAGCTTTTAACTAATAGAATAAGTATTAATATATGTAGTTAATAATAAATGCCTCTTGAATTTAATTTTCATTCAAGTAAAATAATTTTCTTTATTTATCCACTCTCTTTATTATTTTAAATTTTATTTATTTTCATAATGGGAGGAGAATTATATATTTATATAATTAAAATTTTAATATTCTAAATTTTTTTTTTTATGAATTTGGATAGATTATGCATCCATTAGACCAGAGCTAGCTCTGGAATCTTTAAATGAACTGATTAAAGTGATGAATATTTTGATATGGATTGACTTTAATATATAATGAGAGTATATGTATATATTGATGACACAACTAAAAAAAATGGGTCAGGAGAAACACACACCACTTGCTCTTCAAATTTCAAACCTTCCAAATTGGCTATCAAAATCATTGAGTTTTCAGTCTTTTTCAACATCATGTCCCTCTCTAGTCTCTACCCAACTCTTTACTTCCCATTTATTTTTTCTTTTAATCAGATTTCCATGGATTCTTCTGTCTTACATATTTTGACTATAAACTATAATTCCTTTTATATTATTATAAGCAAAATATAATAAGATTTATATATATATATATATATATATATATATATATATATATTTCCTTGACTTTTTTTTCTTCCTATAGAATATTCTTTAACCTTAATCCTACGTGAAGTTAATCATTTATTCCATGACTTTTTCATTTCGTCGGGGATTGGACAAATATTAGACTATCCCAAAGGAGATTACTAGTTTTTTCTTCTTCTTTTTTAATTATTTACTAGTTATTTTCATATTATATCCAAGGCATAAGATAGTACGGACGGGCGAATACCTAAAAATCTATATTTTATGAATTATTAATAGATTAATATTTTAATAAATATAAAATATTTTTATCACAATTACGATAAAATAAATTTGTACAGATATAACAAGGATAAAATTTACTTGCAATAATGATGATTTTTTAAATTGCATGGTTAAATTAGTTGGGAAACTAGAGTTCACTTGGTGTTCTATTCACTATTAATATGTAAGTGTTTTTTTAATTCATTAAACAGGGATAAAAGTTTGAGGCTTGTCCTTGTAGTTAAAGAAGACATGTATCAATTTATAAATTTGGTGGTTGTTCTTAAAAAATAAATAAATTCAGACAATAAATGATAAAAAAATTCAATTTAATAATTATTTTAAGAAATTCATTTTACGTTTTATATTATTTTTATTTCTTACACAAATCCTACTTTTATTTATTAGTATTATATTTTTCCAACTATTAATTCGAAAGAAAACTCGTTTAAACATGTTAGATTTTCCATTTTCCTTATTATGACAACACCACCAATTAATTCTTAAATTAAAGAAAAAGTAATCAATTAATTCTTTCTTTGATTATAAGCTTAGTATATTATCCACTTTTCAGTCAACATTTTAGTTCTAGCACTAGCATGTTTTATTTTAAATAATTATATAAAATATGCATGCAAATTTATTATTTAGTATATTGATGTTAAGGTAAGTTCAACTTTTTTGAGTGAAGTTTTTATATTATTGATTGCAAGTCAATAAATCTCTTAACATATTCAGTACCGTTTTTATGAGATTTTGTTTTTGGACTCAAAGTGATAGGTTCAATAGACTGAAAACATTTCGTCAAGTCGGACTGTATAGGACATATAAGAAAATGTTAACATCTGCTTCCACTTTGAATAGATGATACTTCAAACGCTATTAAACTTTTTATAAACTTCACAAATCATATGTCATATTTATTTTCTAAATATATGAATTAAAATCCGTCATATGTCACAGTTATTGGACCTTCATCACCAATGTACCGAAATACATATCACCTAAACAATGGCCTAGAAGGCCCATAACTTAATCTGTGAAAACCCTAAATTAGTCTAAATAATTTAGTCCACAAGTTACAGTCAAAGATACTATAAGCCCACAATACTCTTTGAGGCTAACTTATATAACACTTGTACATATTCTTAAACAGATCCATAACCGATGTGGGGTTTCAATACATTGGGCTTAATCCATCTGAAAGTTCATTTTTCCCTCAATGCCGAACACAACCAGCGAGGCCTCTGGCTCTGGAGTCGGCGAAAACCGCGAACTCAGGAGGAGAGAAACAAAGCCTCTTAGCAAAAGAAACCAGCGATCCTTCTCATCTACCGCATATTTCCTTGGTCTTCATATCTGTCTTATGATGTCTATTTTCTTCGTCTTCTCATTTCCTTTTGCAATTACAAACAACAATTCTTAATATTCAAAAATAAAAAAAAAATGGCGTCTTTACTTCTTCGTCAACAAAGAGTTTCAGCTTTGGGTGTTTCCCGGATTCTTCAAGGTTTGACTTTCAACCTTAATTATTTGAAAAGAGAAAAGGGAAAAATTTTCCCACTTTTTGTTATAGATTCATTGTGAACATGTGAAATTTGATTAGATAGATGGAATTCTTGATTGCCCATTTCTTAGTTTTTGTGCTTTACTTGTACTGTTCAAGTGTTTTTGGCATTTGGGTATTTGTAGCAAATAGAGGAAAAGCTTATTGCAGGAGCTTTTATAATATGGATATTGGTGTATGCTACTCATTGCGTTTAGCAAAATAAAAATAAAAAGTTCTGGTTCAGTTTTGATTTACATTTTCTAAGTTAAATGTTTCAGCTGTTAATGGTGATTCCTTTCGACTACAACCGGAATCGAATTGCAGGACATTTGCTAGCTTTGGTGTAATAATAAGGAATTACAGCAGTGGAAAGGGTACTGCAAAGTTCGATTTTACTGATCTCACGTAAGAACTATGTGACTTACAGCTATTAATAGTGATTTGTTTGGCTTGGATAGGCATAGGCAGCCCTTTTTTTGGTTTCGAATTATGTTGGTTAAAAATCTACAATTTGAGGTTTGTTCCAATTGTACCATTTCATTCTAGTTATAGGAATACAAAATCTTGAAAGACAATAGACTCTACAAATATAAATGTCTAGATTTTTAAATTTGATTAATTATCTGTATTTTAGTTTCGAATACTAATTTTCTGGATTATGTAACTAAAAGCATACCTGTTTCCGTTCTCCGAATTTGAAACTTATTGGCTATAAGTTTTTCTTACTACAAGGTAATAGTCCTTGTTCAAAATTTCCATTAATTGGGAGATTATAAAAAAAGAAAGGAAGATGTTTTCTGCTCACTGAATTTTGTTATGTAATTTCTGTATATCATTGGCATTTTTGTGAAATTATTTTTTGTTTATCTCAGCCGTCCTCATACATGGTATCCTAATGCTCGAAAAAAGCAACGCAAGGTTTTCTTGCATGTAGGTCCGACAAATAGTGGTAAAACATACCATGCTCTGAAGCGACTTGAATCAAGTTCTTCTGGTATATTTACAATGCTACTTTTACCAGGACTGGCTTCCTTTTTTTTTTTTTTGGTAGTCAGTGAATGATTGAACGGGATTGAAACTGGTAAAATAAACTGAAAAACTATTTTCCATTGGTTCATTCCCTATTCAGGTGTATATTGTGGTCCTTTAAGATTGCTGGCATGGGAAGTAGCAGAACGGTTGAACAAAGCGAGAGTTCCCTGTGATCTAATTACAGGACAAGAGAAGGATGAAGTGGATGGTGCAAAGCATAAAGCTGTAACTGTTGAGATGGCCGATGTAACATCTGATTACGAATGTGCCGTTATTGATGAAATACAGGTAAGTCCATATCTAAATGAAAGATTCACATACGATATTTACCAAGTTCACAAGGAACATTGCTGTTAATTATTCTCTCAGTGTGCGTGCAGATTCGTTAAACATAAATTGAATAGAATGACTTGCATGATTCTTCTGCAACTTAACAGAAACTGTTTTAAGCATTTTCCCTTAATGGCAAGTCACTTAGTTTCCAGTTAAATTTCTCTTTCTATGCAGATGTTGGGCTGTAAGACTAGGGGTTTTTCATTTACACGTGCCCTGTTGGGAATTGCTGCAGATGAACTTCATCTTTGTGGAGATGCAGCTGCTGTTCCTCTTATTCAAGAATTATTGAAAGTGACTGGTGATGATGTGCAGGTAAGCAATAGTATGGAATTGCTGTTCTTCTATATAATGCACTGTTGGATAAGTAGAAATATTGTTTTTTTACCGGTATTTGGTGTCTAGCGTCGCTGACTAGTCAGAAAAAAAACTTTCTTGTTGCGGCCATGCTCGTGACCCACTTTTGATATATCTGTTCTATATTGTCGGTATTTTGCATCACATGGTTTTCTAATATCCCAGGTCCGATCTTATGAGAGACTTCTACCATTAGTTCCCTTGGAAGTTCCACTTGGTTCTTTTTCGAACATAAGAACAGGTGATTGCATTGTTAGTTTTTCGCGCAAGGGGATATACAAATTGAAGGTCAGTAGTGCTTGCTTTATTTTCTCTTGGCTAACTACTGATTTGTTTCAGTACGTTAAAGCATTAGTTTTTCTTCTTACTATTTTGTGTCAGTGGTGTCTTTCATAGAAAAGAAATTGAATATGCTTTCTGATTTCGCCATCTTTCATAGAAAAAAATTGAAACTGGGGGAAAGCATCTTTGCTCTGTGGTTTATGGTTCATTGCCACCAGAGACTCGGACAAGACAGGTATTGTCTCTTTCTGGCTTTAATTGATCACCAAGCATGTGTGTGTGACTGATGGTAATTATATTCTCATTGTTGCTCGTTTATTTATTTATATTTGTTTATTATTAATACGGCCTTTAGGATTGCAGGCAACGATGTTTAATGATGCAAGCAGTGAGTTTGATGTTCTTGTGGCCAGTGATGCAATTGGGATGGGTCTTAATCTGAACATTTCTAGGATAATTTTTTCAACAATGAAAAAGTTTGATGGTCTGGAAAGGCGGGATCTTACAGTACCAGAGGTCAAGCAAATTGCAGGTTCCCATTTCATTTTTAGCTGTACTTTGAAATTTTATTTCTATATGGACAATGAACTTTTTTGGTCAATTTTCCATCTTAAGACATTTACTAAGGGTGGTAGAAAAATAAAACAAGAATCTGCTTGCTCGAGTTGTCAACTGCCAATTTTCATATTCCATTGGGGCAGACCCTGTAAAGTTGATAAATTTTCATTAGACGGCTTTATATTCTTGTAGGGAGAGCTGGTAGGTACGGTTCAAAGTATCCCATGGGTGAAGTAACCTGTTTAGATGCAGAAGATCTACCTTTGCTTCATTCATCGTTGAAATCCGCCTCTCCTACTTTACAGGTGATTGTTTTATCACTAACTTCTCCTAAAAATACCGCCTTGATCTGACTTGTTCCGTTTTCAATGGACCTGAATAAGCAGCTTTTATATTTATTTGCATATTGGTTCATCATTTTTTGTATCTTGACTCTTGTCATTTTTACGACACAGCAAGCTGGAATATTTCCATCCTTTGATTTCATTTATATGTATTCACGTTTACAACAGAAAAGAGGTCTCTATCAGATATTGGTAGGTTATCTTATGATATTATTTTGTCTATCTCCTTCCTCTCGTTTTTCCATTTTTAGTGACAGCTAAAATGAACCCATTGAGGGTTAAAAATAATTCGAACCCCACTGCCCTGTATTTGATTGTTGCAGGAAGATTTTCTCGAGAATGCAAAACTATCCGAGAACTATTTCTTCGCTAACTGTGAAGAAATGTTGGTAAGTTTATTCAGTCATGTTCCCTTTTACAAATCAAAATTTCTTGTCAGATAACAATATCTCCGGTTATGGATATTTAGCTTTTACGACATGAATCAATGAGTGATAAAAGGCTGTTTATTGTCATCAGAAAGTTGCTGCTGTTATCGATGAACTGCCTCTTAGTTTGCAAGATAAGTACCTTTTCTGCATCAGGTAACATCTTTCAATCTTGCTCCCTCCAACAACCCGAACTTTGTTATTTGAGTTTGTCTGCTAGTTTTACCAATGCAGTTTCGAGTTTGCTTATTATTATTATTATTATTATTTATGAACTTGCTTGGAATCAACTGGCTAACACAGGTAAATCTTTGTGCAGTCCAGTTGACATGAATGATGAAATTTCATCTCAGGGTCTAACACAGGTAAATATTTGTATACAGTCTTGATTATCTTGAATATGGAAACTAACGGCTTTGTATTCAATCATTGTGGATCAGTTTGCCGAAAATTATGCAAAGAAAGGCCTCGTTCGTCTTAAAGAAATATTCTCACCTGGTTCACTTCAGGTGCCTAAAACGCATTCTGCTCTCAAGGAGCTTGAATCCATTCACAAGGTATGAGTTTGTTTTTCTCATGCGTTGTGTGTAAGCTTCGGTTGAGTTTTTGATTTGGATGAATCGTTTCTTAATTTATTGTTGTTTGCTCCATCTGAAGGTGTTGGAACTCTATGTTTGGTTGAGTTTTCGTTTGGACGAATCGTTTCCAGACCACGAGTTGGCTTCATCACAAAAGGCCATCTGCAGTATGTGAGTACCCTTTGCCATACTTAATCACTTGCTTTGCTTTCCATTGTTAACCTTGCTAGTAATGTTTTGGATTTGTAGGTTAATTGAGGAATTCCTTGAAAGGCTTGGTTTCCAAAACCCAACATCAAGAAAGTTAAATTCATTAATGGCAAAAAAGAGAAGACAATACATCTGATTAAATGTAAACTACTATTACCATGTATTTATCCATTAACCCCATCACCCCGTACGTTCCCACCCCATATACCTTTCTGTTTGTCAAACGGATTTGTCAAATTCGGACTCGAGATCTCAAAGTTCGAATCTCCAAGTTTATCCGATGGATATTTCCTGTTTATTTTTTTTAGTTAAATTACACTTGTAGTCGTCTAATTATAAGCAATTTTTTTATTGATAAAAGTTATTAAATGGTTATCTAACTAAATATTTAATTTTATAATTTTATTTTTCTTTGTGACTGTTCACCTAAAAAGCTAGTAAACATATTTATCAACAAAATTTAATTGAAAATATATACAAAATGAGAACGCAAAATTAACTTTTACACATTGAATAAATATTGAGATTATTTATTTATTTTTTTGAAAAAATTAAAACTAAAATAAAATAATTTATAAATAATGAAAGTTAAAATTGCATGATAACAACTTTAAAAATTATCACATTTAATTAGGTGATAATTAATAAAAATAAAATCATATGATAACTTTGAAATAATTAACAAAAAGAATTGCTAATAATTGAATTAGTAGGAATAGCTTTTTTAACTCAATTCATTTCATTAACAAAATGTAAAATGGAGTTTCATGGTAATGAAATATTAACACAATCAAAGTATGATAGTTACATAACAATATCAAAACCTTTTAATTTTAGAATTCATCAAGTGCTTCATGCAACCACTCTTACGAGACGGTATTTTATTAGGTCGGAATTTGGGCTTCGGAGTTCAAATCCAAACTGTCTGTAACCTCTTTTGTAAAAAAGAACTTCGGTTTTAGGTTACTGTTCGAGAATCATGGACTGCGAGAAGAGAATCATGGACCACGAGGCGAGACTAAACATAAGCAAGTTGGCGTTTGGTCGTCCGGTATCATCCCTCCTCCCTTGCTTGTATTAACAGCTTCTAGCATTCTCACAACCTCCTCCATTGCAGGACGTTTCTCCGGATTCGCATCCCAACATTTTTTCATGATGTTCGCTAAAGAATTCGGGCAGCATCTCGGGATATCTGGTCGTAGATTCTGCCGATACACCATGTAAAATAGGTTTAATATCATTTAACGATATACATGTAAGCACATATAGAATAGCAAACAAGCAAAATGACTCCACATTATTAACAATGGTGAGAGCAACCGGATACCAAGATTAGGATACATGGATCTTTTATGCTTTACTGATGAAATAGAATAACAAGCAAACTAACCTGTCGAACAACAGCAGATGACACATCGGCAAAGCTAAGGTCCGGATAAGGCATATCGCAGCAATAAATTTCCCACAAGCAAATGCCAAAGCTGTAGACATCACATGTTCTGTTGTAGGGTTTACCTTCAAGAACCTACACCATTACAGTTTACAGTTTAGCTTTCTTGTTTTAACATGGAAAACAGGACCAATTGTCCAGAAAAAAATTACGTTCCCTCAAATCCTCATGCAAGGCCGTTTGCATATCACAGCGAGAGGGAGGATTAATTCTTCATAAGCCAAGTTTGCAAATAAATGATTAAAGCTTTGAACTACTCATACTTTATCAATACATTTAAGAAGGCATACCTCAGGGGCCATATAGCCGAGAGTACCGGTTTCACCTGTCATGTCTCGTGGATTCTGAGCTTCAACGCGTGCAACACCAAAATCTGCAATTTTAAGGTTTCTATGACCATCTAGCAACATGTTTTCTGTTTTGACATCACGATGTACAATCTTTCTCGAGTGCAGGTAGCTGAGACTGCAATTTGGAATAAACATAATCGTCAGCACAAAAAAAAAAAAAAAAAAAAAAGAAAAAAGAAGATCATTTACAGTCTCTCAAAACCAATGATAAGATGCAACCCTTACCCTCTGGCAAGGTCCAGAGCAAGTTGGACCACAATCTTAAATGCGAGTTTCTTTCGCCTATTTCTTATCAAGTATTGTTTCAGTGTGCCACCAGGGAGATACTCGACAACAACACAGCATGCTCTAGAGGGAAGGGGATTGTGATTGTCAGCCGAAGGATTTTTCGAAGGAATCTTAAGGTTTGAAGTTCCCATTGAGGCCCCTATAAACTGTAACTCAAAATTAAGGAGAAAAAACATAGGTTACAACAGAATTTTTTCAAAAAAGACGAGGAACTTTAACATTTTAACCTTTACCAAGTTGAGAATAGCTTAATTATGCAAAGAGATTGCATAAATTTTCAGTTAGAAGGCCAAGATTACATTAAGCTTTTCGGTGTTATGAGGATTTTCAATAAATAAACATTTCAAGGCAGAAAAAAAAGTTTGGACCTTTGTAACATTAGGATGATCAAGCTTGTGCCAAACAGCAACCTCTTGCCGAAATGATGCTCGTAGAGCAGCAGTTTCAGCAGTTGTGGCGATACCATCCTCGCCCCAGTCCAGCAGCTTAACTACAATATCAATATATATGACAGCACACCGAGAGCTTGTAATCAATAAGATGTCAGGAGGCTATTAGTTCTACAAATAGTCAATATTATAAGAGAGCTGACTAAGACAATTTCCCCATATCCTCCTATAGAAACCCGAAAGCATAACTCCTTACAACACCAATCCTCGAGGTAACACTAGTCATGTCCTCTACTATATTGTTTTTAAATTCAGCAAAGGCTAAAAGCCCAGTGAGTGAGAAACTATCAGCTCCTATAAAGTCAGTACTCTAAACCAAAACATGCTAGTATTACTAATCATGACAGCAAAGAGAACTCCACTAAAGATATAAACAGCTAAATTAAATGAAACAATATTTATATATAACCATCTTTATTTCGATTGGCAGTTTAGCACACAGATATCTTATATAGAGGAACCGGCTTGCGCTCTACACAAAGGATAGAGATGGTCAGACCAAACAGGGACCCTCTATCACCATGCCTTAGGCCCTAATTCAGTTCTACATAATGCATGTTGCTTCAACATGCAGAATAAACTACACAGGGTCTTACTAACCGATATTTTAACTCGAAAAACTATCAATACAAAGTTCAATCACAATTAACACACACACACACACACACACACATATAGATTAAGAAATAACAAAACATAATTTTTAAAGCTGCATCAAGCAAACAAGTTACAAAGCTTAAGAACTAATATAGATAATACAAGTATATATATTTATATAGAATCTGAAAATTTACCTGCCACATCTTGATTATCATAAGTGGCACGATAAACAGTCCCATAGGTGCCATGAGCTATAACATTCCTTAAATCCAACTTAGCCAAATCAATCTCCCATTCCTCAGCTGGCCTTTGTTTCTCAATGTTCCTAGACCAAACTCGGCTCAGGTGCTTCTCCAGCTGCATGTCTAAGCTTTTTAAATCAATTTGATCAGCTCTAAAGATCATGTCTTTGCCACTAATGCTTCCATTGCCCTTCATCTTTGAATTTCCACCTCCTTCTAGTCCATCTTGTCTCTTTGGTGCCTTGATACCATTATCTTCCTCACCAGTTTTCAAATCCATAGTTAAAAGAATATAACAAAATCACCAAAGAAAAAAACACAATTAAAGACCCTTAAACTGCAAAACTGATAATAACAATGGAATTTAAACTAAAATTAAAAAATAAGTTGCAAGATTCCCCAATTCAGGACAAGAGGATAAATATCAATCAAATATACATATGATCAGATAAAAAAAACCCAGTTTCACCAACCCCAAATCCTATTAGAATCCTGTATTCAAAATTGAACTTATACCCATGATTTGCATTTTTTTTAAAAAATAAGGAAACTGGATTTTTGTTTAGACCCGAATTTAGAGAAACCTGGTGGCTTTAACAAAAAAACAAAATCTTTAATGTCACCAACTAATTAAATAATTCTAAACAGAAAAGAACAAAAACCCCAAAAAAAAGAAAAACAGAAGAGAAAGTAAACCTAAGAAAACGACCCAATCCCCACCATTACCCGAAATGAATGAACCAGAATTTAAATTATAAAAAAATTAAACGAAAATTTTAACTAAAACCCAAGAAAGAGAAACAGGCATGCAAAGTAGAGTAAGCAAAATAGAATAACAAAATAGCTTTTTTTATTAATTAAAAAAAACCATTTAAAAGAAGTTTTCGAAAGAGAAAATCAGGACAAAAAGGTTGACTTAAAATTAAATTCTATAAGAACTTGAAGAAAAAGGGAACAAAAAAAAAAAAAAAAAAAAAAGGTCGGTGGTGGTGTCGTTAATTGAATTGTTTTGATTATCAAAACAACAAAAAAAAAATTTAAAGGTAATTGAAAAGATAAAGGAACTGAGAGAAATAGTTAAAAATTATATCTTTTTTTGCGGCTGAAAAAAGTAATGGGTTTTTTTAAGGTAGAGATTAACGGAAAGGATAAATAAAACTAATAGAAGGAAAACAAAATTGAAGAATTTAATTGGATTTGGATAAGAATTACAAGGCAAATCGCATTATTATAAAAATATTATTATCCTTTATAGTCTTGTTACATGACACCTTAAGTGTATCACATGTTAAAAAAAATGTTTTTTTTATATTAAATTATTTACTTTTTATTTTTTATTTTTTTCTCTCTTTTCCTTCTCTTCTTCTTATCACCTATTTTGATTTTTAGGGGAAAATCCTGTATTTTAAGGCATATGACAGTTATTTTTGTCTGATTTTGTAATTTATATATATACACATGTACTTTTACAGGGTTGTGATTTTGGGCATTTTAAAGGTAAATGTTTACTTTTTTACCTTTTAGTATGCTTATTACTTCCTTATGGTGAGTGCTGCAATTTGAGCATCTTCATGGGCAGAATAATAAAAAAGATAAGAGAAGTTCTTGGGGTTTGATTGTTTAAAACAAAAAAAGTTTGAATTTTTTGATGTAGAAATCTCATGCTGGATGGTGGACTAGTGAAAAACAAACAACAAAGATGAGAATCAAGTACTTATAAGCAGCTTTGAATCAAGACATTCAATATTTTGACACTGAATTAAAACATCTAATGTTGTTTTTGCTATCAACACTGATATTGTTATGGTCAAAGATGGTAATAGTGATAAGGTATTCATGAAGTTTTTATCTTTTTTGGGCTCTATGAGGTAAATTTGAACACTTTTTTTAGCCTTATTTTTTTTGTTGCAGTTAGGCAATTTCATTCATTACATGACAACATTTGTATCTGGTTGTATGATGGGTTTCATAGCAATATGACATTTAGCTTTGGCGACACTTGTTGTGGTTCCTCTTATTGCTATAATTGGAGAAATACATACCATAATATTAGCTAACCTCTTTGCAAAAACCCAACAAGCTTAATCATAAGGAGGAAACATTGTCGAATGGGTAAAAAAAACATTTTCTTCATTGTTTCAAAATTCGGATAATTTTCTAAATGTAAGTTAAATTATAGAAAATGATTCAAATTCGGGTTGTTTTAGCTTTTGTCAATGAATAAAAAGCCTACTCATCAATATTGAAAGTAGCACAAAAGATTAGTTGTTTTGGCTAGGGCTTGCTGAGAAAGGGAAATCAAGTGAAAATGAAGAAGAGAAGGAAAATAAAGGAAAAAATAAAATAAAAAAAAATAAGAAAACAGATAATGTAATATTAAAAAAAGAAAATAATTTTTTTAAACATGTGGCACATTTAACGCATATTAGACGTCGTTACCTAAGCAACAACAGAAAGCAGTGGAGTGGCACCTTTGTAATAACGTGATAACGTTACTGGCATTTTTGTAAGTTTAAAAAGCTCAATGGCAAAAATTATTTTAGATAAAAACTTTTTTTAAATGAAACTTGAAAGAAAGGTGCGGGGGTTGTTTCGGTTTTTTTCCTTCTAAATTACATCTAAGTCACTAAATTACTGGTAAGTCTATATTTTAGTCACACAACTTTAAAAAGTTACAAAATGGTCACTAAACTATTCGAATATTTTCATTCAAGTCATTGGAATGTTAAGTTTTTTTTTTTTAAAGTCTGCCTGTCGAGCTCCAAGCAACAATTCAACTACCGATACTGAGGATCAATACCTATCAACGAGTAGAAAAATATACCTTAAGTCCAAGTCGATTTGACAATTAATTTCGAAAATCAAAGAAGATAGCTATTTAGATTTTGTTAAGTAGATTCATGACCTTTAAGGTTGTTTCATGAAAAAAAATTGAATTGTAGAAGAGAAGGGGAATGAGAGGTTTCGATTGGTGCATGCGGGTGAACTTGCATAACAGTGATTTTAAGAGCCCGACGACTTAAATGTAAACTTTTAAATAATTTAGTGACCATTTTATAACTTTTTGAAGTTGGGTGACCAAAACGTAAAAGTACTAATAGTTTAGTGACATTGACTGTAGTTTCCCTTTAATAAAAAAAGACATTCGAAAAACACTAAAATAAAATGATATTTTATAGTCTAAATTTGCTTTGGTACCTTTATGCTTCACACATTTAAAAATTAGTCCTTTTACTTTTAACTTTAGTCTAACAAGTCTTTTGATTTAAAAATTGAAACGTAATTAATAACATTGTCAAATGACTTTTAGATTATGTGACATTTTTAAAATAAAAAATTTGCTCACATGGTCAAAATTACATGCTTAAAAGTCAAATAAGTAAATAAAAATGTTAAATCTAAAATTGTAAAGTTTTTTATGCTAAAATTGGGGTTATAAAGTTCTTTAGTGTTGTTTCAAATAAGTCGAGTGAAAGTCAATACTTTTGTATTCTTCAATGGCTTCCACACTGATTTAAATTGGTCATTGGTCATGTCAATTTTTTATTTTTAAATATCATACAATCTAAGTAAATGAAAATCATCAAATGATGTTATTAAAAGTACTTTATTATTAAATCAATAAAATAAAGTATTAAATTCTTAAAATTAGAAGTATAAAAAATAAATTTCAATTCTGCAAAATAGTATAGGGACTGAAAGCAAATTTATACCTTTGAGAAAAAGCGAGAACAAAAGGACTCTGTTTTTATTTCCTGGTTCATAAAATACTCTGTTATATTGCACATGTTCTGTTTCCTTATTGTTTTCTGTCCTTTAATATTAGTGAACCATGTTGTTTCTCATGTTTGTTTGTTTGTTTGTTTTTTTCTGTTAATGATCGAATTCAACCATAATTAATCGAATTTTTAAAATTTTTAATCGTTAATACTAAACCAAATTACTTCAGTTAATTCGATGAATTTTTGAACTAAGTGAAATCTGTAATATATTGGTATATATATATCATTATTTATTTCAATTAATTAACTGCTTTTGAACTTAATTAATTGATAATTGACACAAAACCCCTAGCTAACCCCTAATCGGATGTATTTCGGTGACCGATCGATTAATCAATGTAATTTAGTTTGATCAATTAATTCGTTTTAATTGAATTATGCACGCTCCTGATCAGGGACAAAGTTAGGATTTTTTTGGGAGGCGAAATTTAATTTTATATTTATGAGAGCTAAAATGTAATTTAACCATTTTAATAGTTTATATTTTCATAATTTTTTAAATAATTAAATAAAGAAATTATCATTTTGTGTACCATGTACTAATTTAAAATTTTATAAATTTTAAAGAGTAAAAACTAACAATTTTTATTTTACGAATCAAGATCTTGCCAACCCCTTAACGTCGCCCCTTCCTCCAATTCTTATTACGTGCTTTATTAGATTATTAATTATTTATACTTATTACATTCTAAATGAGACATGTGTTATTCTTTAAACTTTACCAGTAGGATTTAAAAATTTTATTAATCATATATCAAAATTTTTTATTTATAATAAAATACATATTAATAATTCAAGTATAACATTAAACAATTAAAACATACAAGTATCATATTTAATATTTTATAAAAATATAAATACCAAATCTCACATTATCTCAAACTTAAAATCATAATGAAATAATGGCATATATGAAGTGAAAGAATCCAACGGCATTTATACAAATTTATGACACTTACTAAATACTGGAACATAATGTTTGTCATTTATGGAATAAAAAATCTTCCTTGTTCCTTCACGGTTCTACCGAGGACAACCTTACTTTACACGATTTTATTCTCTCCTTTTTCTTTTTTCTTTTTTTAACTTTATTACAAAAAAATAAAATGTTACGGTTGAATAAATTAGATGTAGTCACAAAATTTAATATTGACTAATTTAATTTAATCTCAAAATCAAGAAGTTGAAGTGTATAAGAAGAGTTCTCCTTAATTATCATCATATCATAGTATAAAATAATATATAAATACATGTATATCAAAATCATAAGAGTTACGTAAGTTGGCATACATTATTCTTAATTGGAAATGTTGAGTATCCAATGGTGAATGGTAGACAAATGCATCATAATCATATATTATATCAATAAAGACTTATTCCTTTGCAAGCTGTTTTTGCATCATCAACATAAAAATTACAATTAAAATAAATTTTAATTTTAATTCAAAATGGTTTTAAACTCGGGTCATTTTGATTTTATAAATCGATTTTTTTTAAACAATTTCGTTATAGATTCTAATCACGTATGCTCTTTTTGACACAATGTCTAAAATTACTCATAGTCTCTTCTCAACACATAAATAGGAAGATAATGCACTTCAAGTTTTAATACACTTGAACCCACATCCTTATACATTAACAACAATATTTATATCAATCGTTACCCGAACTAAACCATTACATAAATTACATATTGATTTTTATAAAAAAAATTATAATTTGATTTTCACCATAACCTTTTTTTTCTTTTTTAACTTTTTTTGCTCTTTGCAAATTTGATAGAATTTCTAGCTTGCAAGTTTCAATCATGTAGTTTCCATGTTGAGGATATGCGCCAACTACTTAATCGTGATGATAACATTATAGAACCATATTAGTTTAAAATTTTTACTTTTTACGGATGGGATAATATTAAAATTTATAAAAAATTTAAATTACTATAGGATAAAATTGTATTTTAACTTTTAAAAAAAATAAAAATTTGATTAATCATTTAAAAAATTAAAATAATATAAACTATTAAAATGATAAATTTACATTTCAGCTCTCGTAAAAATACATTATTTTTCACCTCTAAGTATGTATATAAAATTTTGAGTCGATTTAATATTTTTATCATACCGGTTTAAAATATTGTATGAATTAATATTTATTGAATGATTAAAATTTTTTGTATAAAATAAATATTTAAACTTTTTTAATTTATGCAAAATTAACATGTAGTATCTATATTAATGAAATATATAGTAACACTAAGATGAAATAATGTGGTGGAGTGTGGCCCAGCTGAACATTGGGCCCTTCTTGCTTGAAATTGGGCCAATAGCATTGATTGAGTTAGCTAACTTAAATTTTTAGAAGGATCTAAGGAATTATTAAATCCCAAATAATTTTGTACATGCATGAAAAAATAGGTCACACTAGCTAATCTTTATTGAAGAACGTGTCAATCAATATACAGATTTTAAAGGGTAAGTTTCTAGGTTTTTCTTAAAAAATTCTTTATGTTTTATTTTTATAAATATTTTTATTGTATTTTGATCAGCAAATTTGTTGTTCTAATTTTATTCGATTAGAATTTTCAATTAAAATTTATTATTTATAGTATATTTAATTTAAAAAAATATTTAAAAACATAAAATATAAATAAATGATATGTGTATCACCTCATTAGTTCTGTTTTTGGAATTTCCAGGAACCCCAGTGATGATTAGCATTTGATGGACTGGGTTGGTGCTTGGTGGGTCTAAGGGGACCATAAAACAAGATTCATTGGTGGTTTTATCATTTTATGGGCATTTTACTTTGGGCCACTTTATTTACTTTAGGCATTTGTAGGCTTTTTATGAAGATTTCTTCTTTCTTTTCAATCATATTCAGTATACGATGAAACATTAATACTTAATATTGTTGATGCTTGTTTTGGAGTTGGTGGTCGAGGGTGGTTCACATTCTGTTTGGTGCTGAGAGTGACAATTGATGTTATGATTTTAAGAGAAAGAAAAAATAGTTATGAAGAAAAGAAACTAATATCTGATATTTTCAACTGTCTTTATACTAGGGAAAATATATATCATTAGTTTTCTAAGGAACGATGACCCACTTAACAGGGGAGATGATCCTATACAATAGGATTGGGCATGATTAGATTGAGTTAATTTGTTTGGTAGTAAATTTCGACTTGAGTAATAAGAGTGACGGGCACATTTAATATGACTTGATTGGTTATTGAGTGTGAATATCAAACGTAATGGGCATAACGGTTCCATTTAATGCAATTCAAATAGTTGTTGGATTGAGTTCTGTATTTCATACAAGCACTTTTTGACGAGGTCATCTTTGAAAATGATTATGTACAACAAATATTATATAAATTTTGATATGGTTTATATGATTTGTATACATAAACTTAAAAAGAATTTTAAGATATTAGATTAAATTGGATCTTAGATCATTTAATACTTAAATAAATTTGGGTCATATCTTAATCAAATTATTTGAAGTTTGAATTATATAAAAATATTTTTTTTCAAAATCATTTTATTTTTGGAATTAAATTGTAGTAAAAGACAATGATGAGTAGAAAAACAAAATCATTTCCAATGACTTGGGGGAAATAAAATATGTAGGCATTTTGTCTAAGTAGTGGGATGCATAGTGGCTTCAACAAAGAGATTAAACCCTTAAAAAGCAGAATTTGATATCTGAAAATGGTTTCCCAACTTACAAATTTCACTCCTTTCCATGTCAGGAAAGTAATGAATTTGCTGAAGCAAAGCATCATGGGCCATGTCCACCACCTATGAACAACCCATTGTCATTTTCTCTCTTTCATCGTCCCACCCTATGTGGGAATTCTCTTTCCTTCAAAAGACGGTTCGAATTTTAATTTGATTATATAATTTTTAATCAGCTGTTAAATGTTAGTTTGGATCATGTGAATTTTTTTTTAAATATGTTTATTAAATTATAAATATGTGTATAATTATTAAATTGATTATTTTGATTCAACATGTTAAAAAGTAAGACTCTGTGAATAAATTACTTTGTTTTAACTCTTATTACTGATTATACCCTTAAACTATTAAATCGGAAAAAAATACACGCTTAAACACTCTCAAATCTATATTTTATTAGATATTGCAATATTAATCAATCTAATTTTAAATGTGATTTAAGACTCAAATTAATGATAAAATTGACAGAATGACTTAATTGATAAAATATTAATATTTCAAAAATTCAATTAGAATATTTTGAAATTTATTAACCCTAATTAAAATTTACATTGTTATTGTCTAAAAATAACTGAAAAGGAAAAAAAAAAAAATAATAATTGTGTGCTTTTGATGGGCTTTTCAGAATCCTCAAGTGGGGGTGAAACTACTAACAATAGATACAAGCCTAGCTGGCTTTTTCACTACAAGACGATAACACAATCTGGAATTATTATCTTTATGTCGGCGTGGGTGCCCCCATTCCCATTTTCATCCTCTCTTTTCCCCTTTCTCCACCTTTGTCTTCTTTCTTCGGATTTTGTTGGAAAAGTTGTAATTATGCTCAAGAAAATATAAAAGATTAATTTTTTAAAAATATTAAGTCTCAATGTAGAATTATTATTAAATTTAAGGATCTATTTAGAAAAAAAAAATTCAAAACCTTGATAATAATTATTAAGTTTAAAGACTAATTTAAACAAAAAAAAAATTCAAACTGAAAACATTTGCCAGGTTCTTACCTTAATAAACTAAAAGCTTAGATTGGTGTGAACCCTAAAGTCTTCCCCATTCCATCTACTCTCATCCATCATCTACTTTTTTGCACACCTAATAATATTTAGAGTGAGACAAAATGCTTTTTTTTTTCTTAATTTTCTTTTGCCGACGAGACCCCATAGATTTGACAAATCGTGGATGTGTGTTCTTTTCTAATACGAAACATATATGAAATAGGTGGATGTGAGAGGGGACTAAGGTAAGAAAAAGATTAAAGTGTCGGTGGTTTAAGGTCTTCCGGTGCCTTCAAAGCATGGCAGCTTGCCTTTGGTAGTGAGTAAGCATCAATAGTGCTTGAAAATGGATGAGAAATATGACACTGTAACTCCCAACTATTCTTTAAGTAAACTTTTATTTGTTTTTCTCTGTTTCGAGTCGCGTATTTTTAACAAGTTGAATATTATTTTCAATGTTGAAAATTTCAATATAATTAATTAATTATAATTAACTAAAATAATCTATCCGTTATTCAAACACGAGACTTAAATGATCTATCCATTATTCGAAAACGAGATTTCAAAATTTTCAGTAACCTTATTGCATCATTAACCAATAAATTTGATACGTCGAAGTAGTCCTATCATCTATTTTGGGGGGTTTTACTTAAATAAATTTTTTTAAAAAAATTAAATACTGAAATAGGTTGTTAGTTGGATCATATGCGAAAATGGTATTTTTTTGAACCTATCTGACAGACACAACCGCTTTTTTTTATATTAAAATATTTTTTTACTTTAAATAAATAAAATATATTATTTTAATTTTTTAAAAAATATTTAAATATATATACATGTCAAAATAGTTAGTAATTTATTATAAATTGTTGTGTTTTGTGAGTTTTTAGTAATGTAAATTCTAAAAAAAAATTATAGTTATTTTGTTAGTAGTTTATGATTAAATTATAAATTGTTAGTGTTTTATGTTTTGTTATAGTTATTTATTTTGTTAGTAATTTATGAGATTAGGTTACAAATTGTTAGTGTTTTGTATAGGGTTTTGTGATTTTTTAGTAATGTATTTTAAAAAAAATAATTTTATAGTTATTTTATTAGTAATTTATGATTAGGTTATATAAATTGTTAGTGTTTACTTTAGTGTTTTGTGATTTTTTCAATGCAATTTTTATATAATGTAATTTTATTTAATTTTTATTTATTTGACAATTTTTATAGATTTATTAAAATGTTGATTAATTTTGTTGTTATATAATTTTACAGGTTGTTTGAAAGAAACTAATCAGATATGTTTCTATTTCTATTTTTATTTTTTTAATTCGTATGTTTATATATTTAGATAGTTTATATTTATTTTAATTATATTATTATTGTAAACTAACATAAAATTTTTATTGTAGGTAAATTATGGGAAATCATGAGATATTTACCGTATTTTATTGTTTATAAAATTATGAGATATTTTAACCAGTTGCGCCTGTCATATAGGCTCAACCAATCGCGCCTATCAAATAGGCTCGACTAGTCGTGCCTACCAGATAGGTGCCACCTACCCCATACCATTTTCGTATCTCTATACAGGTTGTATACTGATCCAAGGAAAAAATATAAAATAATATTTTTTAAATTTCTTTTTAATATAAAAAAAAAGGTGTTGCGCCTCTCAGATAGACGCGACCCAAAAAAATATAATTTTCGTATATAATCCAACTCACAACCTATTTCAATATTTAAATTTTTTTTAATTTTTTTAGGTAAAAAGAAACCCTATTTTTGGTTATGAGCCAATGGCAATGCTTTCATTGACATGTAACATTAGATACGTGTATATATATATAAATGTAGCTTGGATTAGATCAGTTTTGATTAACAATATTTAGTTTAAAAAAAACCATTAATGAATTATCAAAATTCCAATTGTTAGACTTATATGGCATTATATTGTTGTTTTGTGTATACATACCTTTCTTTTACGTAATATAAATTATTAAATATGTCAAAATTCTTATGAATATGATATACGTATTATAATTTATTTAGAATGATGATTAGAGTGTTTGATCGACTTTTAAATGACAAGAATTTAAATTTTGTCATCTCATTATTTTCACTCATATTGTATGGACAAGAAAATTTATGATGTATTAAATGTTCATATTGCCATATTTTATTGTTCTTGTCATGGATGTTAGAACCACGCTAGTTGGTTGAATCGGTATTATAAAACTAGAGGAGTGAACTTGTGCAAAGTTGATTGAATTGGTTAAGAATCGTTTGAGCCTAATTTAAGCTAGTTTAAATATTTAATTTGTTTGTTATAATTTATAAAATAAATGTTCATGTTTTTTAAAAATATTTTTTGGTATTTAAAAAGGTAATGGTTCTAATTTTCTTTAATGTTTAATTTGAGCTTTAGATTTATTTGATAAAAGTTAATTGCTACTATTATTAATTTTGATTTTTTCATGATTTTGTTAGTAGAATAAATTTAGTATTAATTGTGATTTTTTTTTTTTTTACATTTTGTGTTTAATTTATCAAATATAATATGATAGAAGTGATTTAGTTTAGGTTTTAGAGTTGATCTGATTAAAGTTAATTGCTAATATTATAAGCTAATATGAATTTTCATCAAATCAACTCTAAATCCGAATTAAACACTAAAACTTGACACCATTGCCCTTGAATACCAAAATGTATAATTTTTACCAAATACAGATACTATGTTAGATAAAAAAATAGCATAGATACCACATTAAAGAAAAAAAAAAGTGTCATATTCAAATATCAAATTATTTATTAAACTCTTTATTTTATAACAATTAAACTAAAAACTTAATTTATTAAATCTATTAAATCAAAAATCGATAAATTAACCAATTCAATCACTGATTTTATCCTTTTATCATATTGATTTTCATATGGTGCCCAAAGTGAGATCCATAATCATCACTTGATTCACATGTAGTTTCATAGTCAAAGGTCCAGCTTTTAGTCACCAGTCATGTGGGGAACATATTATTAATTCTACGGTATTGATTTTTAGACTTTGTACTGTTCCAAAAATTTAATTGCATACCTAAAAGAAATTGAAAAAGAACATATTGGTTATTACTTATTACCTAATTTCCTAATTTTGGTTTTCAATTATACACAAAACCCAAATTATTGTACCAAAAAATTCAAATGTTTAAACCAAAAATCATGATTAAGGTCCTTAAATTCACTTTCCCTTATGCAATCATGTTTAATTAGCCATTGTTGGTGAGCATCTTCCCTCATCTAATACTTTATTTTTATTTCCTTTTATGAAAAATTGATTATGATATATTACCTTTACTTTTTGTACATTACACTTTCAATAGTTGTTACTTTGCCTTCCTACCTTTAAATTAAATAATAATAATAAAAGAGTAAATGAAGCATGTGAATAATACAAAGTTTGTCAACCATAGTGTTTTAATATTTTCAACTAATAGGCCAAAGTTTGGCCAAAATTAATGGACGAACTACCACTTTGTTAGGAGTAGTTTTATCTCTAGCTTAAATGTGTCCATAAATGACTTAATTATTACCATAAGATTTGCACCAATGAAGTTTAGGTAGTGTTGATAAATGGGTTATCTCTAAATTTATTCTAATTTAAGTTTTATAATGTATGTATTTTATCAAAATTTATTTTAATTTAGATTTAAATATATTTCGATTATCAGTTTAATTGTACATTGTAATGATTATTTTAGTTGTAGTTATTTGGACATATATTAATTATAATTGTGATTGTATTTGTATTTGTATTTGTAGCGTTTTTAAATATATATAATTGTAATTTTGTGTAGAGGTGTTAATGGATTGGTTGGCCAAACTGTCTTAAGCGAGCTTGGTTTATATTTTTCAACCTTAAGTTGATTCATTATATTGTTTAGACATAATAAAAAACATATAAAAAATGGTATTAATATTCATGTATTTTTATAATTAAACTTAAATAATAAAATGGGTTTTTTTTGGTATACTTGGGTTAACCGAGCTCGAGTTTGTAAAATTTTAAGAATTAACCTTGACTTAACTTGATCTATTAGCATATCTAATTTTGTGAGTAGATAATGTGAATAAAAAGATTGACAATCTTCTTAATCTAATAATTAAAAAATTCACAATTAAGAATAGTTTACTCTAATTTGAAGGGGAAGGATAAAATTTACCCTTATTCTATAAGAGATACTTTAAACTTTTATTTTATAAATTTAGTTATAAAAACAATGAAGCAATTTTTATTTATTTACTTCAAAGAAAAAGTTGAATATCTAAAATGGAGAATGGATTTCTTATAATATGACAGAAGTTTCTACATTTCTATAGGCCCACCATTGAAAAGTAGCAAGCTACCTTACTAAAGGAAACCAACATAATCCAAAATCCAAAACGCAATTAATGCCTCGTTTCTTTTAAGAAAACGACAATTATTTCATTATATATTGTTAATCATAATATAACTACTCATATTATTTTCGTTCCGTACCATTCTGTATTTGATTTACTTGCAATCCATATTATTGGAATGAAAATTTAGTGATGAGCATTTAATTGAATTAATCAGTATAATTAAATTTAACTAAATTGATTTTGATAGATCTAGGTTAAAATAATTTATTTAAATATATTTATTCCATCAATGGTAAATCTGTGTAAGTAACCATTGAATCCACTAAATTAACTAATTTAATATAAATACATTTTATAAACAAGACACTGAAAATTAAAATATATAATATTTTTTAAAGGAAAATTTATTAATTTATTTCATAAATGAGATAGGATAATTTGGAGCAAATGAATAACAAATGCTCGTTGTAAGCGTGAAAGATAAATCCCACCAACACAACAAATGTTTCAGTCTCAAAATCAATAAAATATTATAACATACTGACGATTGACTTTGTCATAACTTAAGCATGGTATATCTGGAATGGTAGCAAACACTTAATTTATAAGAAAATCAACCCGGACGGTCCAAGTCGGTGGGCAAAATGCGGCCAAAGAACCGAGTATTCATCAAACTAGAGAGGACGGCGACAAAACCATCACTAAAATCACTTGCAAAAGCAACACTACATGCATAAGCAAAGCTAAAAAATGTGCTATAAGAGAAGACAAAATTTCAAATACTAAAGACTTATTAGACGATGAAAAACAAACAAAAATATATATAAAACTTAAAACAACACGGATCCAAACTGACTTGTGAACTGGGGCGTAGCAAGGGGACTGGCAAGGGCACCGACCCACCTAAAATGAAAAATTTTTCATTTAGGCCATTTAAAATTTAAAATTTAAAATTATTAGAGGTAAAATTATTCATTGACTCCGCTAAAAATGATAAATTTTGTTTTAATCCTTTAAAATTTATAAAGATACAGGCTAGTAAAATAGTGAAATTGCACTTTACTATCTTAAAAATTATAATTTAATTTTGGCCCCTATAGAACTTTTTTGGCGTTACTACTGCTCGTGAAATCAATTATTATTTTGAAATACTCTCAAAATAGAAACAAATTAAAAAATTAACGAAAAGTCACCTACTTTTCAAGAGAAACTGTTGGTGACTGGTGGAGTTTCAATGACAACAAACACTAACTCCACTGACCACCATCACCTATCCATCACAACTTGTGAAGACAACAAAGAGACTCACAAAATAGATATGCAAAATGAAAAGAGAGAATGACATGGAGTGAATGAAAAGAAGAAATAATGAGAGAGTTAGTGGGAAGAAGAAAAAGACGGGCCATACATAATCTGGAGGTTAACACCACTGCTGAACAAAACAAAAGAGAAGAAACAAACAACTTACAGAAAAAAAGAGAAAAAATTTCAAATATATAATAATTTTATATAAAATGAATTATAAAATAAAATATATTAAACCATGAATTTTCAAATAATCCATTATTTAAACCAATTAAATATTATTATCATGGAAAATCAATTAGTTGAACGTTTCAAAAATGAAATAATAGTTTGCATGAATTATATATATAAAAAATGGATAGTTCTAAAATGATGAAAAGGTCAGAAGTAATAAAATTTTTATTATTTTGTTATTTAATTTATCAAAAATATTGAGTAATTTTTATAATCTTTGGTTGTCTTTATTTAACCAATATAATTGAAGTGTTTTCTATTGAAATGCTAAGAAGCACAAAGTCAACTTGCTTAGCTAATAAAGTTGTAATAGCAATAATGAATCCTTGAACCCAAATATATTTATAAAAAAATAGTATCCAAAAATGCATATCCTTGGAATCGAATTTTAGAAATTTGATCTCTTTTTTGTCTGCAAGATATGACCTAAAGATAACGAACCTTTTGTTTTGTAAATTATATTGCTTATTTATTTATAGTACAATTACGAAAGAATATCAGGAAAATTTATAATAATAAAAACATGGCCTAAACTAAACTAATCTAAACAAAACATCCTAATTTTGATGTAGAAATACGTATCCACCACTCAAAGTGCTTAATTCTTCTAATTAATTAGTTAAGTAATTAACTTAAAAAGGCATATGACTTCCGTAAGCAAGCTAGGTTTATTGTTGAGGGTGTGATTTGTGTGAAAGCTTACCAACTGTTTCAAAAAATAGTTGTGTGATTGGATGTGCATTTAAGCTTAATCACAATTATTTGTTTTTTGAATAAAAAAAAGCAGAACGAAATAATTATTATGAAAAAAGAACAAAAAATGAAACGAATTCAGATTTACTTTGATTGATTTCTATTTTTACCATAAGAAAAAAATATTTATACGTGAAGGATGAAATCGTGAACTAAGTCATGTCTTAATGATTAAGGAAAAATATGAGTAGTTAAAAGAAAAAACTGTGAATATTATGAATAGTAATTTTCAGATTTATTTTGATTATACCTTATTAAATGTGAATATTAATAGTTATTTATACACATGTACGAATAATTTAATTTAAGGTAGTGTGTAGCCTTCTTTTATTTATAAAATATATATAGTTTTTGGTTATTAATCGTTGTGCTTTGTCTTTGGTTATAAATTTTTTTGAATATTAATCTTATTATATATTCTTATCACATCTGCTCATTTTGATATAAATATATAGAACTATTCGCCCCTCCTCAACTCTGATTATTCGCTTCAGCGCACTCGAACTCACGTCCTCTTACATTAGTAATAATGTCGATACCAATCGTGTTAAGACTCAATCTTATTATGAGAGGTGACAATTATTACAAAATAAATTTTGTTCAGATTTATTTTAATTTAAATTAGAATATCTATTAATTTTCTTTTCTTCAACATGTTTTCTTAAAAAATATCAGTGAAATCATATAACTATTTTAAAATTTAATATTAGGTAAATTTAGAATCAAATCTTAACATTTATTATTTTTATTCACAAACCACAAATTAAAAAAAAAACTATATATATTCAACTTATATTATTTGAAAATAATATTTTGTTAGAATAAATATTATAGAATTTGTAGAATTCAGAGTTCTTCAGCAAAGCGCAAGACACAACAAAAACATCATTGATGGGGAAATCCAAAACCCAAGAAAACATTAATGATTGTGATCTTAAGCAAAGGTATAGTCATGGTTAATATTTACTCAAGGTGTTTATACTCTTAGTATATCCACAATTTAGCTCTCTACTTTTATTTTTATAATTAATCCATTTATTTTATAGATTTTGAAATTAAACTTTAATTCTCAACAATTTTTTATTAAATTCGTTGGTATTATAGTTTGAAATAAAAAATACTTGTCCGATAATTATATAATTAAAAAACAATTTTATTATGAACTTAAATTTAATAAAAGAAAACTATATTAATAATTATATTTACATTTTTAAATATGAAAAAAAATATTAAGGCTTCATTTGCTTTCTGAAAATAATTTCTATATTTTATTTTAAGGAAATAATGTTTATTTTCTATTTACTTAAAATGACAAAACACATTTGATAAATAGAAATAAAAATTTATTTTTGATAAGGACAATATCAAAATATGTTTGGTACATATTTTTAATTAAAACAATGAAAATAAAATATTATTATTTTTTAACTTTCAGCTATTTTTATTTTTAAAAAATTATTTTTAAGAATTGTAACAAAATATGTTTTCTGTTAAATTCCAAAAAAACAAGAATGAAAATGGCCGTTGTTTCTTAAAATTAAACGGAGCCTAAATTTTAATTTTTCTTTTTCCAAATTTATAAATATACAGCAATTAGGGGCATATTTTAACCCATCTAATTTTTATTTCCAATTAGGAAAAAACTTGGAAAGGACATACAAAGGCATCCAATTTGACCAAATACCATAAACTCTCCCAATTATTAAGCGACGTATTTCAAAACTTTAATTTGAACAATCCAATGTCTTATTCAGTCTTTCCCTTAAAATGCAAATTACTTACTTATTTACAGTGTGGCAAAAAAATCCAATCTTTATTCATAAATAACTTTCTTTGTTTACTTTGCTCTTTTCTTTTTACTTTCTCTTTCTCTCTCATTGTGTCTCTCTGTCAAATCTAAGAATATAATGCTAAGAAACTCATTTGGAGAGAGAAAGAACCAAAAAAACAAAAATCACAGAAGAGTTTGTAAGAGATAACTGAGCAATGGGGTAACTTTGAACAAGATGCGGCTGAAGATTTACTATCACAGCTGCTGATCATCAAAATCCCATTTCCCGTTTTTTTTTTTGTGTTTTTGGTATGTTTTTTGATCCAAACTTTTGTTAAAAACTTGTTCTTTTGCTGTTTTCTTAATTTACCCATTTGCGTAAAGTTCATCTTTTTGTTTATTCTTTCTTGCAGTTTGCTTAAATTTTATGTTTTTTTGTTGAAAAAGATATCTTATTTTTCCAGATTTTGTTCCTTTTTGCAAGTATTTGATGTTGGTTTTTGCGAAGAATACTTAAATTATTTCCCAGTTTTGTTCGTATGGTTCATTTCTTCTTCCTTTTTTGAGACCACTCTTACATAAAAGTTCATGATCCTTTCCCAAATAGAACCAAAAAAACAAAACAAAACAAAACAGGGTCATGTGCTTCTTTGAATTGTAGATTTGTATGATGAAATTCCTTCTGTAATTGGACCACTGGGTCCAAACAACTTTTATGGCTTTTTTTTTTTATTTATTGAATCACTTTCACTGCAAAGTACAAATGCTGTATGCTGTATGCTGTATGCTATATGCTTACTTTTGGGAATCTTTGTTTTGAATTCATGGTATTTCTATTTGTTTAATTGATTCTTTACAAATTGAAGATCTGATATAATCCTTTTTTTTTCCCTTTTCAGTGGAGTGCTTGTTAGCTTTGAAACTTGGAATAGAATCTCACCGTTGCACATCATTGATCTTTGACTGAATAGGTAACTTAGGTTACATACATTATCGGGGATTTTGATAATTCGATTGTGTGAATTTTGTTGCTCTAAATGCATTCAAAGTGGTTTGACTTGATTATCTCTGGTTGTGTATAGGTGCAAGTGATTCAGAATAAAGATCTATTAGAGTAGTGGAACAGAATTAGATTGTTATTCTGGCCTGGACCCATTACTTGAGTTTTTGTAAAGACCAGGCTTTTGCAAAGCCGAAACTCATCGCATTATTGCTTGTTGGTGGAATTATGGCAACTTCATTACATTCCGAGTCTAGACGCTTGTATTCTTGGTGGTGGGATAGTCATATCCCCAAGAATTCTAAATGGCTTCAAGAAAATCTTACAGGTATGAGTTTTCTTTCTAAATACTTTGCCACGATGGTCTATGATGATATGTATATAAATATGTATATAGTTGATAATCCACTTAGATCTCTATATGCTACACCGTTGCAATGATTTTCTGTTTCAACAGATATGGATTCTAAAGTTAAAGCGATGATCAAACTGATAGAAGAAGATGCGGATTCTTTTGCAAGACGAGCGGAAATGTATTATAAAAAACGGCCGGAGCTCATGAAATTAGTTGAGGAGTTCTATAGAGCTTACCGTGCTTTAGCAGAGAGGTATGATCATGCAACCGTTGAGCTTCGCCATGCCCATAAAACCATGTCGGAAGCCTTTCCCAACCAGGTTCCTTTCGTATTGGCTGATGAATCATCCTTGGGCTCTTCAGGCCCCGAGGTTGAGCCTGACATACCAGAAACCCCACATCCTTTTCGTGCATTCTTTGATTTGGATGACTTGCAAAAGGGCTCTGGGATAAACAAAAGGGGTTTAAAGCAGTTGAATCAGATGTTTGAATCGGGAATAGTGTCTCCAAATGCCAACATTACTGTGAAGAAGGGGAATGGTGGTGAAGCCGAGGAAAATGAGCAGAGTGGGTTATCTCAGTTATCGATTGAGAATGAAAATTTGAAGAATCAAGTTCTTTCCGAATCTGAGCGTGCAGGTAAAGCTGAAACTGAAGCAGAGTTCTTGAAGAAAACTCTTGCTGAGATTCAAGCCGAAAAGGAAGATGTCCTTCTTCATTACCAACAGAGTTTAAAGAAGTCATCTAACCTCGAGAGAGAACTTAATGAAGCACAAATGTATGCTGGGAATCTTGACGAACAAGCCAGAAAAGCTGAAATCGAGATCAAAGTTTTGAAAGAAGCATTAAGTAAACTTGAAGCCGAACGAGACGCTGGTCTTCATCAATACAATCAGTGCTTGGAAAGAATATCCAGCTTGGAGAATACCATTTCCCAATCCCTAGAGGAAGCAAAAGGGCTTAACGAGAGGGCTTTCAAAGCAGATATTGAAGTTCGGAATCTTAAGATAGAGCTTTCTAGGTTAGAAGCTGAAAAGGAAGCTGGTCTTGTTCGATACAAGCAGTGTCTTGATATGATATCATCATTAGAAAATAAAATCTCACTTGCTGAAGAAAACGCGAAAATGCTCAACATGCAAATCGAAATAGCTGAAAGTGAAGTTAAAGCGCTAAAAGATGCCATTGCTAAGCTGAAAGAAGAGAAAGATACTATGGCTCGGCTGTATGAGCAGTGCTTGGTAACGATTGCCGAGTTGGAGAGTGAAATTTCTCGTGCCCAGGAGGATGCAAAACGATTAAACAATGAGATTGTAGTCAGCGGTGAAAAATTGAGAAGCGTGGAAGAACAACGTGCTCTGCTGGAGAAATCGAATCAATCTCTACTAGTAGAGGCCGATAATCTGGTGCAGAAAATAGCGATTAAGGATCGTGAACTTTCGGAGAAGCAAAGCGAGTTGGAGAAACTTCAGACATCATTGCAAGACGAGCATTTACGATTTGTGCAAGTCGAGGCTACACTGCAAACTTTACAAATGTTGAATTCGCAATCTCAAGAGGAGCAGCGAGTTTTGACATCAGAGCTCTTGAATAAGCTTCAAAAGTTAAACGAGTTGGAAGCAAGCAACCAAAAATTGGAGGTAGAAATTGATCAAGTGCAGCGTGAAAACCGGAGCCTCAATGAATTAAACAATTCTGCCACTGTTTCAATGAAGAATTTAGAAGATGAAATTCTCGGCTTGAAGGAACTGAAAGAAAAACTTGAAAGTGAGGTTGCAGTACAAATGGAACGAAGTAATATCCTCCAGCAAGAAGTTGACAAATTGAAGGATGAAATCGAGGTCTTGAGTAGCGCATACCAGGCATTAATTCAACAGCTGCTGTCTGCAGGTTTAAATCCTGAATGTCTTGAACTGTCAGTGAAGGAATTACGAGAGGAGAACTCGAAACTGAAGGAAGAATTCAGCAAGCAAAGAGGGGAGACCGAAGTTCTTTACAAGAAACTGAGAAGCATGGATGATCTTTTGGAGAAGAATGCTGTTTTGAGAAGTTCAGTGTCGGAATTGAATGGGAAATTGGAAGGGTCGAGGGAGCTTGTTGGGGAATTACGGAAGTCCAGTGAGTTTCTTTGGGGAGAAAAATCTTCACTTGCCGCTGAGAAATCTGTTCTTCTTTCTCAGTTGCAGAAGATGACTGAGAATATGCAGACGCTCTTTGAGAAAAACAGATCATTGGAAAGTTCCCTTTCTGGTGCTAATATCGAGCTTGAAGGCTTGAGATCAAAGTCAAAGACCTTAGAAGAATTCTGCCAGTATCTCAAAAACGAGAAATCCATTCTTGCAGGTGAAAGAGACAGCCTGATCTTGAAGCTCGAGGATGTTGAAAAGAGGCTATGCATCCTTGAACTCCGATTCGATAAACTGGAGGAAAAATATTCTGACCTGGAGAAGGAGAAAGATTTGACACTCTCTCAGGTAGAGGAACTACGGGATTCCCTCGGTGCGGAACAACAAGAGCGTGCCTGTTATGTGCAGTCAAGTGAGTCACGGTTAGTGGATCTCGAAAACCATGTCCATTTACTACAAGAAGAAAGTAGGTTCCGGAGAAAAGAGTTCGAAGAAGAAATTGATAAAGCTGTCAAGGCTCAGGTTGAGATCTTCATTTTCCAAAAGATCATAAAAGATCTCGAGGAAAAAAACTTGTCTTTGTTGATTGAATGTCAGAAACATGTCGAGGCGTCCAAATTGTCGGATAAACTAATTAGGGAGTTGGAGAGTGAAAATCTTGAGCAGCAGATAGAAGGTGAATTCCTATTGGATGAAATCGAGAAACTAAGATCCGGGATTTATTTAATTTTCCGAGCTCTTGAGTTTGGTCCTGTTAACAAACATCGGGATGTAGTTGAATCAGATCAAGTTCCTCTTTCATGCATTCTGGATAATGTTGAAGACATAAAGAGTTCACTATCGAGAAACCAGGAAGAGAAGCAACGACTGGTAGTTGAGAACTCGGTGCTGTTAACTTTAATCGGACAACTTAAATTCGAGGGCGGTGAACTTGAGTCTGAGAACCGAGCCCTTGAGTATAAGTTCGAGATTGTGGAAAAGCAGAATGCGATGCTGCAGAAAGACAAGCGGGAGCTTCAAGAGATGAACCAGCAGTTGATGTTGGAAGTGCGTGATGGAAAGATGGAGAAAGAAATATTAAATACGGAATTGGAGAGTGAACGTGGAAAGTTGAAGAGCATGCACGGAGCTTGCTTGTTATTAGAGGAGGAAAATTCCAAGCAGCTCGAAGAAAACAGACTTTTGCTCGAGAAATTCTCGGACCTCAAAGAGGATATGCGTGTTCTTGAAGATGAGAACAGTGTTGCCCTACAAGAAGTGGTAGCCCTTAGTAGTCTCTCCCTCATTTTAGAGACCTTTGGTGCCGAAAAAGCCGTTGAAATCAAGAAATTGGAGAAGAAATTGAACAAGAAAGAAGCTGAAATCTCGGAATTGAGTGAAACCGTTCAGAAGTTACACAATGAACTAAATGGTGTCAAAGATTTGAACGACCAATTAAATTATCAAGTCGTTATCAGTAATGATTTGCTAAAACAGAAGACCATCGAGCTTTCAGAAGCAGATGAAAAGCTTCAGGCCGCACATAACTTGAATGCAGAACTGTACCAGACTCTCGAGGAACTGAAGAGGGAATATGAGGAATCTAAACAGATTAGAGAAAACTTAGAGAGGCAGATTGTTGAACTATCGGAAGATAACAAAGAACAGAAAATGGAAATTGAACACCTTCGTGAAGCAAATGACAATTTGGGTTCCAAAGTTGTTACATTACACAAGGAAATCGAAGAAAAAAAGATGTATGGACAAAACCTGAGTCTAGAGCTACAAGAAAAAAGCAATGAGTTTGAGCTGTGGGAAGCTGAGGCTGCATCATTTTACTTTGATTTCCAAGCTTCTGCCATTTGTGAAGTTCTACTCGAAAATAAGGTACACGAGCTTACTGAAGTTTGTGAGGCACTCGAAGAAGAAAGTGCTGTAAAGAGTGCACAAATAGGACAGATGAAGGAAAGGGTTGAGTTCTTGGAAAGTGAAATTGGAGGGTTGAAGGTCTCGATGTCTGCCTATGTTCCGGTCATAGCTTCACTGAAAGAGAGTATAATATCCCTCGAGCAAATTGCCCTTCTTCAGCCAAAGCTTTGTGTTCCAAATGGTGACGAAGATAAGGTAAATTTAATTTCTACATTTAGGGAATATTTACTGTTGAAACTATTTAGATATGCTTGCATTATACTACATTTAAAGTTCTATTTATTTGTTTTCACCAGGATGTAGAAATGGTTGATGAACTTTATGTGATGAGCTCGGAGAAACTCGAAGAAGGACAAAGTGCGTTTTTGACAGCTGGGATTTCGGACTTGCAGGAGATGTGCACTAAGGTTAAAGCAGTCGAAAAGGCTGTGGTGCAAGAGATGAATAGGCTTGTGAAGCGGAAAAGTAACAAGAACAGCCACGAGATTGATGCTTCATCTAAAGCCATTAAGCCCTCTAATTCAGAAATGAAGAAAGGTATGCAAGTTGGTGATGAGGTTGCTCAAAAACTCAAGTCGAAGAAGATGAAACCTGAAATTTCTGAATTGAGAAATGGGATATTGTTGAAAGATATTCCTCTAGATCATGCCTCTGATTCTTCATTATACAGAAGGAGCAAGAGTAAGAAAGGGACCAGCACAGCTGATGATCAAATGCTTGAACTATGGGAGTCTGCTGAGCATGAATGTGGTGTTGATTCAAAAATCAATGACATGCAAGTACGGGCGTTTGTACCGGGGGAGATCATTGCTTGTCATCAGTCCAGTGATCTAGAACCGGAAAACGAGAGTTCTTTGGGAGCATTGGTGGAGAAAGAGTTGAGCGTTGATAAGTTAGAGATATCTACCAGCATTAGAGAGCCAAAGAAACGAGCTAAAAACCGGAAGGTCTTAGACAGGCTTGCTTCTGATGCTCATAAATTGATGGCTCTTCAAACCTCTGTCAAACAACTGAAAAAGAGAATGGAAATCAAGAAGAGGAAGAAGGCGTTCGATTTAGAATACGGACAAGTCAAAGAACAATTACAAGAGGTGGAGGATGCAATCAAGGAGTTGTGCAACGTTAATGGTGAATTGACCAAGGATGTCGAAGGGAGTTCTTCATCTTTAGACGGAACAAACTCAATGGAATTGGAAGGACCTGGAAAGGGCAATTTGAAAAAGGTACGTGAGCAGGCACAAAAAGGGTCTGAAAAGATCGGAAGGTTGCAGTTCGAGGTGCAGAGCATTGAGTACGTTATGCTGAAACTAGAAGATGAAAGGAAGAACAAAGGGAAAACCCGAACCGGTGTCCTCTTAAGGGACTTTATCTACAATGGTGGAAGACGGAGTGTAAGACGAAAGAAGGGTTGTTTTTGTGGGTGTGCAAGACCTTCTTCTAGTATAGACTGAGGCTAAGCGTATACAGACAGACAAAAAAAAGGCCCTGTTGCTGCTTGATAAGATTCGAAGCATGCCTAATTTTCAAGGAATTTATATGCATAGAACCTGTTGTTAGAGCAAATTGTCACTTCTAGAATTAGGCCTCTATGTAATCAGTTAATAAGCTGTATACAGCACTCTATCTAGTAATTTTGAGTAAACAATGTCAAACTAGTAGAACTTATTAAATATCTAGTTGCATTTTAACCTGTATTTATTAATAACTACAACTCAGGGTATTTTCAAGTTTGAGTTGGGTTTTTTTTAACACAGCAAGATTAAAAGCTAATTTTTTTTATTTGAAAAGCATACGAAGTATAAACATCTTAAAATGTAACCCTATATGACATTCATGAATTTGTCATTCATATTATGAATATTTAAGGTAAAGTTCACTTTTTTTTACCAAAGGGTAACATATTGTCTACTCAAATATTAAGTTGCAAAATCATATCCTTTCAAAATCAAAACCATGGAGAAATTCTCTACTAAAGTTTTTCAACAAAATTAAACTGATCAGCAAAAACACCTAGAAGCATAAAAAAACAAGACATTCATGGACTATTGTTCTTCGCTCAAGCTCCAACAACCTCTGCAGGAGCCTCAGCCAATGTCTCATCAGCAGGCCTCTCTAGTTTCACACCAACATCCTCTGAGTAGTCACCATGAACCTAAATGAATAAAGAAAACAACAAAATTAAGAAATTAACTAGGCAAGCTCCATGGGATAATAATTTTATAGAAAAGTAAGAAATAGATGCCAGAAACTTACCTCCATCAACTTCCCGAGATCAAACTTGGGAGCCTTCAAGATTTTGACCTTACGAATAAACACATTCTGCAAAGGATAGATGCTAGATGTTGCCTTCTCGATTTCTTTTCCAATCATCTCGGGGATGAACTTTTGAACCAGTTCCTTCAAATCACAAGATGTTGCCTGGGCAGTCATTATTTCCCTCATCTTTCGGCGTATCTGAAAAACAGTAATTTCACTTGGTCATCATGGGACTGACAAATTCACAGAAAGCACACAAACACTGCAAACAGTCACAAGTACCAGGGTAGTTTACCTGTCTAATCTGGCTGGACTGAGCGTAACAAGTCCTTTTAACCTGGTTCGGGCGTCTCTTAGTGAATCCAATGCAGAACATTCTCAAAGTGTAATTGTCAGTTGTCTTCACATCAACATGAGCTTCAATCAGGGTTTGCCATTTACGCACCAAAGACCTCAGTTTGTCAGTTGTAAAATTCATTCCCTGGAAATTTGAAAAAGGAAAACGAATCAAAATTTTTAAACTTCTAATGCTAAAAAAGCTGGGATAATATAGTAAATAAAGGAAGTTTATATTAATCATACCCAGAAGTTGGTCAAAACATTTTTTCCTTGAACATCTTCAGCTCTCAAACGAATCTTTCTGTAAGCATGATCCTCATCACCACCTTGAAGATCGGCCAGGGAAACCTCAAACACACGGTGTTTGAGTCCTTCAGAAGCAATCTGTCAATCAAATAACCAAGTTCAAACCACATACATATAACTCAAACAGTAACTATAAGTTAAATATACAGAGCCGATCTAAGTTCATTGTGCAGTTTCTATGCGGAAACTTATATATCAAGAACACACATCCACAGCATATCATAAGTAGAAGAAAGTCATAAAGGTGATTAATCGCCTAAATAACTGAAGCTGACCAAGAATGCCAATGTAAGACCAAAACAAGTAAACAAATAATAAGTTACAAGTTTCTCAAATAAGTCCCCTTCAATTGTTGCATCCTTCTCAAAGAAGTAACCATGAAGTGCAGAGTCCAAATGAGTTTATAGTTTGATAACAGATACAAAATTTCCTCACTCAATTAAGAACCTTATGCTTTCAGTCGCCAATTTTCTAAATACAAGATATTGGTATTTCAAAAGAAATGGTAAATCAGCACTTCAAATAACAAAAATAACACCATGGTCATACAAAAACAACCAGCAATACAAGCCAGGGATTTAAATTGCTGTCACAGCGGCGTTTTCAGTTGCCGCCTATACCGGTATCGGACCGCTATTTAAATCCCTGATACAAGCAAGGCTCAGCTCAAAACTACATTTCCCATTTTACAGAGCAAACCAGAAAATACCATGAAAAGACAATAGCATTAAACTTCCATATTAACTTCCAATAAACGCTAAGAAAAGGTCCAAGCTTTGGCAATGGAATGTACAAAGAATCTAAACGAAACCCAATTTCCTCGAAGGTTGAAAAAATGCAATACAATGCAAATATTTTCGATAAATAAATAAATAATTTTCTAAAAGAAAACAAACCTTGGTACCCTGAGTACGGGTGACGAGAGTTTTTCCCACATTTCTGGTAGTGAAAACTGAAGGAGCCTTGATATCGTACCAATCCTTCTTAGCAAAAGGATCCGCTCTAAACAAAAAAAAAAAAAAAATCAAACATTTAAAGAACAGATCTGTTAGTAAAATACCCAAAGCGCGATTAAAGCTAAAAATTAGATCGATAAAAAACAGTACTCACGCCTTCTTCTTTCCTCCCTTCTTTCCCTTGGAAATCCTCTTGTTCTTCCTATATTACAAAAAGAAAGACCCAGAAACAGATCAGGTTTAATAAAAAGAAAGAAAGCCCATTTGAAGAACAAGAAAGATGAAGGAAAAGGAATTGAGTACCCGACGGCCATGCTTCACAAACTTTGCTTTGCTACAAAGAACGGAGCAATCGGCACCTAATTAGTTTTTTAAGTGTAGGAGTGGGGAGGGAATAAAAAACCCTAATTTTAGTTGCTTATATATGGATGCTTGGCTCTCTCAAGCTGTACTTATTTCCAACTGCTTGAGAATCCCGTTTTCGTTATCCGGCCCGACCCAATTAGAATTCTATTAATATAAAGGTTAAATACTGTTGTTAGTCCCTGTACTCTTTGTAAATTCAAAATTTGGTCGTGCACTTTTATTTCGAAGAATTTAATACCTCATATTATTAACACCATCATATTTCATTTTTAATTTTGTTTGTAAAACATTTTTAAAATAAAAAAAATACTCTCTTGGTAATCATTTAATTAAGAAATGGCAATAAACCTAAATCTAACAGTATTATCAATTGGAATTCCAATTTTAAATCTCAAAAACAGAAAGAACAAAATTCCTTGAAATAAAAGTAGAGGGACTAAATTACAAAAGTACAAATAGTACAAGAATTTGGACCATATTTTTACCTAATTTAAACAGTAAAATAGGTAAAGCCAAGTTTGTATCAAATTTAATATTTTTAATTTTTTAACATTTTAACATTTTTCTGATTTTTTTATATTTTTATTATTTTTAATATTTTTACGGGGAAAATATTAAATTTAACCCAAAGTTGTCACGTATCACCATCTAGTTGATCTGTCAACTTATTTTAATGGTCAATGTAGTTAATGACGAAAACCATTAACGGAAAGACTTAATTAAGTGTAAATTTAATACCGTGCCTTAATTGAATTTTTTTTATATTTTCTTAAAGGGCTTTTTTTTATATAAACCTTTTAAAAATTAAGTTAAAATTAACAGGATGTATTAATTTAAATTATAATTTGATTTTTAAGTTATTTTATAATTGAGTAAGTAAGCATAAATGTTTTTTATTTGAAAAAGTAGTTCATAATAATAATAATAATAATAATAATAATAATAATAATAATAATATGTTTTTACAACTTATTTATCATTCAATATAATTTTTGGTTATATTCAAGTATGCAACTATTTTGTTTTGAAATTTATTTTAAACATACGACATTATTATATATCTGAATATGTTTTAATATCTAATATATAATTTGTATAATTAAATTAAACTTTACAAATTATTTTATATTACTTAATTAAAAAGTATTATATCAAAATATTATAATAATAAGTTATAATAAATTATTTTTTGATATTTTTATTGAAATATTATAATATCAACAATTTTAAATATCATTTAAATATACATATTTCTATATGTTTTAAAAATAAGCTTATTTATCTTCATTTTAAATATTATTTCATCGACTGTATATAAAAACAAAATTATAGAATTATTACATTATTTAATTCTAAAAGTACAAAAGCTATGAACATAAAGTAGAGTACAATGTTTACGCACATTGCACTGAAAAGCAAAAAATGAGAGTAAAGTTCCAGCTTTTGAGCAAACCATGAAGCTTGTGCTTATTCTAATTAAGAACATACTGACTTATATTTTAATATAAATAAATGTATATAAATACAATCTTTCAAATACATAAAATAAAAAACATAATTGTAACAGGTCAATTTAGCACGGGCCAGATTTACAAACAAATAAAAAATAAATCATTACAAGCCCAGAACAAAAATCACAAATAACCCAAAATAAATTAAAATCTAATAGCCCAAACGGCCCACTATCTTTAGCTAGCAGGAAACCCTAGCTCCCCTTAAGCTATCAGCGTCGTTTGGAAAAAAAACAGTAATTGAAAACAAAATCCAAAAGGTGATCTTTTTTAAATTTTCATTATTTATCTTTTATTTTCAAATATATATATAAAAATGAAACCTATTTACCTATATCGCCGTCTTCTCCCTCCGTTTGGAAGACCGGCGGATCCTCGGGGTTCGCCGAATGGTCACGACATAAGAAGACAGAACCGAAGGGTTACTTTGATTTTTTTTGAATCTTGGTGGACTTTTCGGGCATTTTGGTCTTACATCGAGGTAGAGGGTAGTAAAACGATCAAACAAACCCTCTTTTTATTTTTTCGGCCACCGAAGACGACGAAGCTTTCACCGGCAATCGGCGGCCAACACGGAGGCTCGTCGAACCATTGGTCGGTCTTAAGGTCTACTGTAGAGAAAAAAGAAAATGGGGTTTTGGATTTTTATTTATTTAAGGGCTTAAATGATTTTTTTCAAAAAAAAAACTTAAATAGCCATAGCAAAACGACGCTGTTTCAGAGAAATTCAGAATGCCCTAAAACGACATCATTTAGGGCCAAACCCGAAATCCAACCCGATCCTTTAATAGGATCCACGTGTTTTTGAATAATGGCCCATTTCTACTTTCGGTGCTTCCACTTTTTAATGACATTTCAATACAATCCTATTTCTTTTTTCTCTTTTTTAATTTTTACCATGTAATTTCATTTTTCTTTCATTTTGGTCTTTATGGAACGGTGTGTTTAAGGAGTTTCGAATAATTTCATATTTAGTCCCTATTCTTTTACGTGCGTTTTATTTTAACCCTTTATTATGTTTTATTATTTTTTTATTTCATTCCCCTAATTTCATTCTGATTTCGATTTAATCCTTAGTCCAATTAATCTCAACCTTTCCATAATTTTTTATTTTATTTATTTATTTACTATTATTTTTTTATCCTTTTACACTAAAAAATAGATTATTCATACCTTTTCATTTGTGCATTTTCATTATTATAGTTATTATTTTATTTTTAAATTTTTTATTATTCTCGTTATTTTCGTGTCATGTTTATTTATCATTCTTTAATCATGCATTTATCATTTTATTTTATTTTATTTTACCTTGTTTATTTTATCATTATTATAATCAAATTATTATTATTGTTATTATAGTACTCCTTTATTTACTTATTTCATTGTCACTATATCATACATTAGGTTTAAGCATTTATTCATTTGTATACTATGCCGAAATAAATCAAATGCACGTCGTTTTAAGTGTTACGTCCGTTTCTTTGCACGATGCATAAAAAAGAAAAAATTTAAACTGAGACAAATGTTCATTATTTTTGGAATTAGAAGAGTCGTGTTCCTAGCTTACGGAATACGGTTTTTTCTAAAACCGAAATAGTCGAATATCCATTTCAAAAATATAAGAACGAGATTCAAGTAATGATCAAATGGCGTTAATTCTTGATTTCGAGAGTTTAAGGCATTTTGTCCCAACTTACGGGACATGATCCTTCTTTCTCGATTAACTTTAAATAAACCTTTTTCACGAAAATTAATTCAATAATACCTCAATACAAAAAGGATTGTGTTTTAAACTCCCTTCAAAATTTTAATTCTCGACACTAAGATATCAAGTAATCAACTAGGTACTAATTTTAGGCGTCACGAGAGTGCTAATCCTTCCTCATGCGTAACCGAATCCCGAACCCATTTTCTGAATTTTGTAGACCAAAAAACGTTGTTTTAATAAATCAAACCTCTCATTAAAACGATCAAATTACGAGGTGACCCGATCACACCTCCTAAAAGTGATTGGTGGCGACTCCGATATTCATTTTTTAAAATAAATGTCGATTTAAAAAAAAAGGTTTTGATAGTTTGGCGACACAATTGGGGACCAAATAAGAGAGTCAAGTTACGAGTTGATTACTTTTGGTCTTTTTATCGAAAATTGATGATTTGGTTTAAATTTACGATCCTTTCTTTGCATTTCATCCTTCATGTTTTGATATCTCGGGTTGTATAACGATCTAGTATATCTGTTTTTATTGGTTCGAAAGTTTCTTTTTGTGTGTTTTCCGCACATTGCATTGTATAATCGTTCGATTTTACCTTTCTTAAGTGGGAGTGAGAAGCTATTCCTTCATAAGTTCTTCACCTCCGTATAGGATAGTGGATCGCTTTCAGGATACATCCGTACCTATGTCTTCGAGAGATCTTCATCTCCATACAGCCATAGGAAAATTTATTCTCTTGAGTGAAAATTTTTTGAGTTAAGTCGAATTGAGTTAACGAAACATATTATTTATACTCAATATTGCGTTTACATGGACCGATTATTTAACTAGTAGACGAAGTACAAGATTATTTAACTACATAAACAATATAATTGTTTTACCTTTTAACTTAATGAGTAAATATTTATAAAAAAAAAACATAATTTTGCCTTTTAACTTTAGAAAAGGTAAACATTTATCAAAACGATGTAGTTTTTTCTTTTCTTATTCGGATTTTCGGATAACTCGAATAGTGTAATTCATATTCGAGTTAAACCAAAAAACTAAATTTTTTATTCGAGTTGATCCGAATAACTTATTTAACTCAAATAATTCAAACTATTTAATTCAAAATTTGAATTTTTAATTGAGTTTTTCAAATCGAATCGAATTTTGCTCACCCATACATATAAACCTATAATGGATGAAGATCGAGGAATCAATTGGTTTAGGTACCTTTACTTTATAATCGAACTGTATATAATAAGTCTTAAGATCCTACCCTAGGTAGAACCATAACGAACCTCTAGTTGTCACCCAATTAGGTGTTCTATTTCTCATTTCTTGCTTTGAATTCTAGATTTGTATGAAAGGTATTAACTTATTTAATTTTGTTTTGATTGTTATTGCATTGTATTTTCATCATAGAAATGGGTGTTAATTCACGTGGAAAATAGATTTCTTGATAAATTGAAAGACAATGCAGCCGTCCAGATATGGTCCGAGAAGACACAACAAGAGAAGGGTGATAGCCTGACTGAGGGATATGTGTCAAAAGTGTGGGATTTCACTTGCATCAGTGTGACTCAGAATAATCTCCTAGAGTTGAAAGAGTTATGGGACCAATGGAATGACGAAACCAAGCAGCTATTCTACTGTAGCTATGGTGATCTGCCTGATTTACTCTATGTCAAGGAGGATAAGCACTTGTTTCGAGCTCTGTCTCAATATTGGAATCCCGCCTACAACTGCTTTACTTTTGGGAAGGTAAATTTGGTGCCTATTATGGAAGAGTACACAACTTTGCTTCGTTGCCCGAGGATTCAAGCTGACAAAACTCATTCTAAAGCTGCCAACGTCCCAACTTTCTTAAAGAAGCTAATGAGGACCATAGGGATAAGTGAGCAATGGGTCGCTGTCCGGATCAAGTAAAAAGGAGATAGTAAATGCATCTCTTAAAAAAGTTTCCGGGATTTGATTTTGACACACCCGGATATAAAGAAAAGAGTCGATATCTTTGCTTTAATCATTTACGAGTTGGTTATTTTCCCCAAAGCACTATAGCATATAAATGATGCCCTTTAGATTTATTTGACCGACATGACAAAAGAGTCACACTAGTCCCAACAATTTTAGTCGAAACTTTCAGATCTTTAAGTGCATGCAAGAGAGTGGGTGAAGGAAGGTTTATCGGGTGTGCGCAAATCTTGCTAGCTTGGTTTCACAGCCACTTTTGGAAGGTAAAAAAAATCTCTTATCGAGTATTCTCCGAGAACTACTCTCCGTTGAAAGAATTCGTGATTATGCCATAACGAAACGACATTTCGAAGGAGACATGGATGACATCCTAAATCTCCAAGTCGAAGACGTTGAATGGAAGGCCCCTTAGATGATCCCTGATGAGATTTTGTATCGATGTGGAGACTTCGACTGAGTTCCTCTGCTCAGGACATGGGAAGCTGTTGGATATGCAAATAGAAGAGTGGAGTAAAAGAGTTAATGCAAAATGTCCCTATGTTAAGTCAAGAAACACTTTGCAAATAAAATAATATCTACAATTGATCCCGTCTGAGCTAGAGATCATAAAGCAAGACTTTGAAAAGAGAAGTTCGAAACTGGAGAAAAAGATAAAACGGTTGGAAGAGGAAAAGATGCGTCTAGAATTAGACATCGACGTCCAGAAATTTGATGCCGAGAAAATGAGAAAAGGAAAAAAATAAGGCTAAGGAATTTATATGCTTAGAATATGTTTTTAGAGCAAATTGTCACTTCTAGAATTAGGCCTTGACGTAATCAGTTAATAAGCGGTATATAGCACTCTATCTAGTAATTTTGAGTAAACAATGTCAAACTAGTAGAATTCCGTTTTAACCTGTATTTATTTATAACTACAATTCAGGGTATTTCAAGTTTGAGTTGGGTTTTTTTCAACACAGCAAGATTACAAGCTAATTTTTTTGATTTGAAAAGAATATGAAGTATAAACATCTTAAAATGTAGCCCTATATGACATTCATGTATTTGTCATTCAAATTATGAATATTTTAAGGTAAAGATAATATTTATTTTTTACCAAAGGGTAACATATTGTCTACTCAAATATTAAGTTGCAAAATCATATCCTTTTAAAATCAAAACCATGGAGAAATTCTCTACAAAAGTTTTTCAACAAAATTAAAATGATCAGCAAAAACTCCTAGAAGCATAAAAAAAACAACACATTCTTGGACTATTGTTCTTCGTTCAAGCTCCAACAACCTCTGCAGGAGTCTCAGCCATTGTCTCATCAGCAGGCCTCTCTAGTTTCACACCAACATCCTCTGAGTAGTCACCATGAACCTAAATGAATAAAGAAAACAACAAAATTAAGAAATTAACTAGGCAAGCTCCATGGGATAATAATTTTATAGAAAAGTAAGAAATAGATGCCAGAAACTTACCTCCATCAACTTCCCGAGATCAAACTTGGGAGCCTTCAAGATTTTGACCTTACGAATAAACACATTCTGCAAAGGATAGATGCTAGATGTTGCCTTCTCGATTTCTTTTCCAATCATCTCAGGGATGAACTTTTGAACCAGTTCCTTCAAATCACAAGATATTGCCTGGGCAGTCATTATTTCCCTCATCTTTCGGCGTATCTGAAAAACAGTAACTTCACTTGGTCATCATGGGATTGACAAATTCACAGAAAGCACACAAACACTGCAAACAGTCACAAGTACCAGGGTAGTTTACCTGTCTAATCTGGCTGGACTGAGCGTAACAAGTCCTTTTAACCTGGTTCGGGCGTCTCTTAGTGAATCCAATGCAGAACATTCTCAAAGTGTAATTGTCAGTGGTCTTCACATCAACATGAGCTTCAATCAGGGTTTGCCATTTACGCACCAAAGACCTCAGTTTGTCAGTTGTAAAATTCATTCCCTGGAAATTTGAAAAAGGAAAACGAATCAAAATTTTTAAACTTCTAATGCTAAAAAAGCTGGGATAATATAGTAAATAAAGGAAGTTTATATTAATCATACCCAGAAGTTGGTCAAAACATTTTTTCCTTGAACATCTTCAGCTCTCAAACGAATCTTTCTGTAAGCATGATCCTCATCACCACCTTGAAGATCGGCCAGGGAAACCTCAAACACACGGTGTTTGAGTCCTTCAGAAGCAATCTGTCAATCAAATAACCAAGTTCAAACCACATACATATAACTCAAACAGTAACTATACGTTAAATATACAGAGCCAATCTAAGTTCATTGTGCTGTTTCTATGCGGAAACTTATATATCAAGAACACACATCCACAGCATATCATAAGTAGAAGAAAGTCATAAAGGTGATTAATCGCCTAAATAACTGAAGCTGACCAAGAATGCCAATGTAAGACCAAAACAAGTAAACAAATAATAAGTTACAAGTTTCTCAAATAAGTCCACTTCAATTGTTGCATCCTTCTCAAAGAAGTAACCATGAAGTGCAGAGTCAAAATGAATTTATAGTTTGATAACAGATACAAAATTTCCTCACTCAATTGAGAACCTTATGCGTTCAGTAGCCAATTTTCTTAATACAAGATATTGGTATTTCAAAAGAAATGGTAAATCGGCACTTCAAATAACAAAAATAACATCATGGTCATACAAAAACAACCAGCAATACAAGCAAGACTCAGCTCAAAACTGCAGTTCCCATTTTACAGAGCAAACCAGAAAATACCATGAAAAGGCAATAGCATTAAACTTCAATATTAACTTCCAATAAACGCTAAGAAAAGGTCCAAGCTTTGGCAATGGAATGTACAAAGAATCTAAACGAAACCCAATTTCCTCGAAGGTTGAAAGAATACAATACAATGTAAATATTTTCGAAAAATACATAAATAATTTGCTAAAAGAAAACAAACCTTGGTACCCTGAGTACGGGTGACGAGAGTTTTCCCCACATTTCTGGTAGTGAAAACTGAAGGAGCCTTGATATCGTACCAATCCTTCTTAGCGAAAGGATCCGCTCTAAACAAAAAAAAAAAAAAAAAAAAACACATTTAACGAACAGATCTGTTGGTAAAATACCCAAAGCGCGATTAAAGCTAAAAATTAGATCGATAAAAAACAGTACTCACGCCTTCTTCTTTCCTCCCTTCTTTCCCTTGGAAATCCTCTTGTTCTTCCTACATTACAGAAGGAAAGACCCAGAAACAGATCAGTTTTAATAAAAAGAAAGAAAGCCCATTTGAAGAATGAGAAAGATGAAGGAAAAGGAAATGAGTACCCGACGGCCATGCTTCACAAACTTTGCTTTGCTACAAAGAACGGAGCAGTCGGCACCTACGTAGTTTTTAAGTGTAGGAGTGGGGAGGGAATAAAAAACCCTAATTTTAGTTGCTTATATATGGATGCTTGGCTCTCTCAAGCTGTACTTATTTTCAACTGTTTGAGAATCCCGTTTTCGTTATCCGGCCCGGCCCAATTAGAATTCTATCAATATAAAGGTTAAATACTGTTGTTAGTCCCTGTACTCATTGTAAATTCAAAATTTGGTCGTGCACTTTTATTTCGAAGAATTTAATACCTCATATTATCAACACCATCATATTTCTTTTTTAATCATTTTAAAAGTACAAAAGAGATGAACATAATTAATTTTAAAAGAACAAAAGAGATGAACATAAAGTAGAGTAAAATGTTTAGACACATTGCATTGAAAAGCAAAAAATAAGAGTAAAGTTCCAGCTTTTGAGCAAACCATGAAGCTTGTGCTTATTCTATTTAAGAACATACTGACTTATATTTTAATATAAATAAATGTATATAAATACAATCTTTCAAATACATAAAATAAAAAACCTAATCATCAGAAAATAAATCAAACAGAGAATTTCTATTGACACAATGTTACTACATCACTAGTCCCTGCAATTTTCGCAGGTCATTGTTCACAGTAAAACTTCTACGTTGGTCATAGAAGTCAACTTTTTTTTGGCTCCTGATTACTTTCCCTCAGTTGAATCGAGCGAATTCATTTTCGAGATTCCGTTTGGTGTTATTTCATACTCTTACATCGTACCCGAAATGGGATCTGCAGTAGTTGGTGTTTGTCAATACCGTACTGGTGGAACCGCACTCACTGTCTATAAGTGAAACCGATGATCTATCGAGTTTGATGGACCAAGGGTACTGATACTGATACTGGTACTGGGAGTTCTTTTCGGCAGCTCCGACATGTGAAGACGACCGCTTCATTTTCATTGCCTTTGGGACATGATTCCGGCCTTCCGTCGACGATCTCCGCCGGCCGCTAGGTTGTCTCTCGATCGAATCCGGTCTCGACTTGGGGGCACTTTGTGACCTAGCTTTGGCTCTTGATGATTCGGTGTTGGCCATGTAATTGGGGCAGAACGAGTACTCAAATGTCTCGGATTCTGCATAATGGGGACTGCTTTGTGTTACGGTGAAAATATGGTCTTCGAAATGACCACTGCAAGCACCGGGGCTTATTTGATCAGCCAAATATGATGATGTTACCGGTGATGCCTGATGATTTGAGAATCTATGCTCCATTGAATAGCTGTTTCCACTCTGCAAACTTGCCTTTGAATCACCATGATCTATCTCCACAATCTTAATGTTTTCCTCCACTCCACTATCAATCTCCTACATTCTCAAATACCACATTGCAAGTTAGACAGGTCGGGTTAGTTTTGAGTTGCGTAAATTTCAGTGAAATTACCGTGTTTATAAAATATTTAGATCAATTATTAAGGGGTTAATTTTTTATGTGGATCATTTCGTCAAGTTTAGTAGATTAATATTGTTAACTATTTTAATTATATTAAATTATATCGAATTTGGATTTAGATGAATCAAAATTTTGAGATTGGATCAGAATTTACAGTTATAATAATATATTATGCAGAAAAAACGTGGATCATTGAAATGAATCGAAACTTACATGATATCCATGCCGGAGCCGCTGATCTGGTGTGGTGGACCTTCTATGGGGCGATTGTCTTCGGCTAGCAGGCCTGGAATCTTCAACCATCCGAATCCTCTGAGCTCGAGCTCGGGCTTGTGCGGTAACCAAAGCCTGCATGCATTTAAGAGTAACACTAGCTTGTCTTCTCACCAAGTGACCTCTTACCAGTGCCTGTAACTTCACTATCCCTTTCAACGCTTTCAAAGCTTTCCTTGCCTGTTCATCAATGGCACCCACTTACGATCTCATCATAAATGTCTCAAATAAATACATAATTCAGCCATCAAATCTAACAAATTATAACATACCAGGTACGATCGAAACACAGCTTGAATCATCTTAGCAGCCGCCTCTTCACCTGCATCAACTTTCTCATCATCAGCACTACCACTTACCCGGATCACATCCGTCACAACCGGCGGAGCCGGTGGTGGTGGTGGTGAAGGGGTAACCACTTGTTCTACAGAATTCAACTCCCTAACAGGCGTTGCTGAAGCCGAAGATCTCCGGAAACTCCATCGTCGTTTCTCTTTAGGAGTTGTCGGTGGCAGTGGGATCGAAACGGTCGTCGTTGGATTCTCAGGGACAACTGAAGAATTCTGATTGTTACTTATGTTTCTACTTTTGTCTTTCTTACCAGTCAACAAGCTTTTCAACCATTTCGCTGTCTTCCCCATCGCTGTTTAAACCATTCTAGTATTCACAAAACTGAAGATTTTATAGATCTCCTAGGGTATATTATATATCTAATGAGCATTAGGTAAGGACCCTAAATGATAGCTAATTAAACATCTTCATCTACCTGTAATAAGATATCAATGGTGGCATCCTCGATGTTTCTTTAAGTAAAATTTCGGGTTGGAGTTCATTAGATCGGGTTATTACAAAACAATGTTTTGGTTGATTTGGAAGGGAACATAGCAGAAACCCATGTGAAAATGGGACCAGGGAAGATGGAGAATCCGTATAAAATACTACTGATTTTTGAGGTGTATTAATTTGGGGAGTGGCATTACGAAGATGGAAATGCCCTGTCGGGGGTGATAGTGGGATCCACTTAGAGATTAGTAGAATTATAGCTTTGGGATTGGTCGTTGGGATCTATGACCAAGCACATGCTCGTTCTTTCAAAGCTGAGTGTGTGCAGTATTGTCTTGTCTTTTGCACCAAGTTTTATTCAGTCAATAGACATGGTCCCCCATTGAAGGCTGCGATTTAGGTTGTAAAAATGGAAATTTTTGTTAATTTAGTAACTGATTATAAATTTAAAAAGGTGATTATGAATTTAAATCATATAATTAACAGAATTTTATTCAACAATTTAATCATTAATGGATTTCAAATCATCTCACTTGCAATAAATTATGGTTTTTAAGGGGAGAGTATTTATAGGACCGAGTAAGATAATTTTCTTTCGATAATGAGTATGAAATAGTCATGGTACCTTCAATCTATTTTAAGGGTAAAGTTAGAATTTTTTTTAAAATTAAATTGTATGTTTTTACGATAATAAAAATATATTTTTATCATTTTAATAAGTGATATCTTTATACTTTTTAAATAATTAAATTATTTTTTTATTATTTTTAGGATCAAATGTAATTTTACCATTATTAGTTTAAAATTTTATAAATTATAAAAGAGTTTAAACTGAAAAAATTATTTTAGGGGGTTGGGGCCTACCAACCCCCTAACTTCGCCATTGATTCGTTCCTGAAACTATTATTTTACTTTTATATATATAATTATAAAAAAAAAAAGTAAAAATGGAAGAATGTGTTATATGAAATCTCATATTTTTTATGATTAGCTTTTTCAAAGAAATGTGTTTAAAATTAAATTAAAACAACACGAGATGAGATGAGGATGGATACATTTAACTTTACGGAGAATAAGACAAATAATAGGATACATTAATAATGAATTTAACAATATCTATCTCGCTTATTTCCTTGTCGGATCTATTAAATTTATCTAGGTTAGGGTAACTATAAAATAATCGATCTAATTAAGGGGGAAATGTAATTGCTTTGGTTTAGCAAAATTAACTAATTTACTTATACATAAATGGATTGGTTTTAGATTTTTGTTTCTGATATTAATAAAATGTTGAAAATTTAGTAATTTTGTTTAATTTGATAACGTGGTTTGGTAAACGACATAATTTCACCGCCTTTAAACACACACCAATAAAATTTCCAATCCCATGCAACACAACAAGCCCAGTAATTCGAAAATCTACCCTTGTCCTCTACTCATCAAATGCTTTATTAGTGTATAACTGTATTATAATTGTATTTAATAATTAAAATATCATATATTTATATTAGATTTAACACATGAATAAATAATTATTTTGACTTATCATGTATTATTGACAGTAAAGCACTCACGTAATCTTATTATATGTAGTAATGCATATTTTTTTGGTACTTAATAATGCAAGGTTTGGCTGTCAATCACATGGTAGGTTTATATGATCCCTCATGAACCTTTTTTTTATCTTAATTCCGAGTTAATGGTATCTAATCTTACAAAGGGTTAAAAGCAAAACTTAAATCTTATTGGCGATCGTTTTATGACTTTGAGAATACATATCCTCAGATTATATTTTAATAAGTAGGTTGAAATAACGAAGATGTTTGGTAAACAGAATTTTGGGTTTTTTAGTTGATTTGGGAATAAATAGAAGTTTGGGTAGTCAAATCTTTTAATTTTAGTGTTTGGTGAATGGAGATTTGTAAGAATTTGTTGAGCTAAAACCTCAAGAATAAAAAATGCAAGGACGGGCGTCGTTTTTCACAGCTGATTGAGATTGAGATAAAAATTACTCTCTTTGCCATATGCTCTCAAACCTAATAGGGGTGCCAAAAAATCAGTAGAGGACAACATTGTGTTTCTTATATATTTATTTTTACTTGTTTCGATATGTATCTATTTCTTGAATATTTATGTACTCCTAATTTATTTTCAATTTATTTGTGTAAAATGATTTCTTATGTAACTTTATATTAATTGAAATATGTTACTTGACAAATTTATCACTAATTTACATACTAAGAACATGGCATAATTATCACAAGAACATAGTTTACAATTATATTGATACACTATTAATATTTATCAATTTCCACAATGTTAATATTTGCAAATAAACAACTTAAGAAATTTGTTTATTTAAATTTTCAAAAATATTCACTAATTAATTTCATTAATGGATGTTTTAATTTATTGGTAATAGTATTTTATTTTAATAATTTCATCCAACAAAGATAAAATATAATAAATAAATAAATATTTAACAATAAAACGTACCATGCCCTTATTTGTCCTTTTACATATATCAACTTTTAGTTAAGTTTTACCAAACACTTTTAAATAAACAATTAATAGAATTAATTAGTCAAATCAATTAATAGAATAAGTTAATTAAATCAGCTACTACAATTAATTATCAGCTAATTGTCAAATATAACCAATAATAATTATCACATTTTATAAAAAGTTTAAATTTTTTTATTATTTTACTATATTTTAAAGCGACATGTATCGAAATACTTTCCATGCAGAAAAGATATAAAAAGATAAAATGCATTTTAAAAAGTAAAACAAAAAAAAATTATATTCATTTTTCAATCTCGTGGGGAAGGTGAGGGTGAAATAATTTGTTGAAATTAACAAAAAGGTCAAATCCTCACGAGAAGATCTAAAACATGGTAGCCAGCAAATGTATGTGATTGCTTATTATTCTCTCTCACACTAATAAAACCAATTACTTTCATATACACGTGATTATGGTCAGGTCACAGGATTTGGACCAACTTTATGCATCGTGTCAATATATATATATATATATAATTACTAGGTTTTTTTTCAAATTAAAATATAAATTAATTTAAATTTAATATTAAAGAATTTTTAAAAAAAATGATAACACATCGAAAACATTGAGACTGAAAATATAAAAAAATATAAAATATTTAAAATATTATTCTTTAAAATAATATTATACAAAAGTTGTGAACATTTATATGAATTTTTAGAATTTTTAAAATTAAAAAAAAATTATATATGCTATCTTACATTTAAATTAAACAGTACATATTTTATGATAATTTTAAATTTAATGAAATAATTAAAAATAAAATTTAAATTTAAATTAATTTATAATGATATTTTAAAAATAATAACAAATTTAAATATTAAGATAAATAATATTTATCCTAATGATACTTAAATAATATTTATGTTTATGTTTTTTTAAATTTATGATAATATAATTTATCTTTATGATTTACATAAAAATTTACTTAAAATAAAATTTATTTAACCCTTTCAATGGGAGAGTGTACTGGTAGTATGGTGGAAGAGTGTCTCTGGGGAGAGAGGAGGAAGCACCGAGTGGAGGCTGAGATTGGTGTGGTGTCATATGGTCAAGATTAAGAGCTGATTTCTTTGTAACCAGTGTAAGTGGTTGAGTCTGTGTTTAGTTTGTTTAATTATTTATATTTGTGAAGTTTATTAAAAAATGATTTATATAATTGATAAATATTTTAAATTTGAGATTTATTTAATTTCATTATTTGTTATTTGTAAATATTTTTTATATACATATATCAAGTGGTTTTAAAAAATAGCTATAATTACAAAACGATACACTAAAATAAATCATTATCAATACATACTTGTATCAATAGAAAAGTGATATGTATCCACCTATGTAACGGCCTAATTTTTAGTGGTGCCGGAAATAGTGATTTGAGATCATTAAATCCGACAAGTAAGATTGAACAATGTAGTAATTTAATATTTATGAGTCAAGTAAGAATTTAGAAGAATTTTTGAATTGGTGAATTAAAAGAATTTATAAGGTCAAACGGGTCAAAAACGAGTTATCGAGGCTTCAAATTTGAAAATCGAGCTATAAATATTTATGGAGTGTCATTTAGTTAGTATTAAAGTTTGGTTGAGAAATTTTAACGTTTGGGTAGTCAATTAAATAAAAAGGACTAAATTGTAATAAAAAATTTTGCCAGAAGGATTAAATAGCTCAAGTGTTAAAAGAAAGATGATTTAAAGAGCAATTAAGCCTAAAAGTGAATAAGCTGGACGGCAAGGGCAAGAAATCATCAGAAAAATAAGGGAAATAAGGGCAAAATTAGAAATTTTACAATATTAACATATAAAATAAGGACAAAATTGAAAAATCTAGAGATCTCTTCATATTTTCTCAGCCAAAACGCCATAGAAGGTCTGGAGAAAGCTGTTTTTTCATATTTTTACATCATATCAAGAATCTAAAGAAGAACGAGGAAAAGAAAAAGTTGCGGAATAGTTCTTAAATTTCAATATCTTCTACAAATTAGTCGGGTAAGTTCATATGGTTGAATTTAAATGTTTATTTGTGAATGATTGAATGATATAATGTGTTATTATATATATGAATTTGTTGTGGGACTGTGAAAATTTTGCTAATGAAAGAATAAATGTGGAAATGCAAATTAGGAAAAACGCAGAATTGAGTACGTTCGTATCATGACATGTGATGAATTGACGGATAAGACCATGGTTGTTCCATGGCAAAGTATGAAATGTAGGTATGGTATCATCCATACTGAGTTGTGAAATGTAGGTATGGTATTATCAAATCCATACTGAGTTAAGAAACGTAGGTATGGCATTTCCCATACCGAGTTGTAAAATGTAGGTATGGTATTTCAATGAGGAAAACCATACTGAGTTATAAATTGTGGCACCGAACAATGACGTACTCAATTTCGTAAGTCGTTTCCTAATTTGATAATAAGTAATACAAGAGAAGTGAACCAAATAAAAGAGATTAAGTAGTTGTTAATGTTGAGCTCAACTATGTGAAGTATTATAATAGTGGTTGTGAATGGCAAGAAACTTTAGTAAATGTTTTGGTATTGTTTGAAAATATTATATTTGGTAAGCATTACTTTTAAACCTATGAACTTACTAAGCTTCAATAAGCTTACTTGTGTGTGTTTGATTTTTTTTTTATGTAGACTGAATTAAAGTGAAGTTGGTAGATCGGATCAACACAACAAGGCACACTATCCAGATCAATTCCGGTAGCTTTTGTTTTATGTTTAAAGATTTATATGGCATGTATAGAGTTTAAATGAATTGAAATAAAGATGTTATAAACTTATTAACAATATTTTGTACTAAAACAGTTTTTGGTTAGCAGCAGTAGTTTGACTTTGAAAATTCACCATAAATTATGAAAATCTAATCAGAGGTTGAATAAAATATGAAATTAAATCTTATTGAGTCTAGTTACTTATAAAATAAATTATGTAAGAAATGGAATTGTAAATCATGAGATACAATAACTTTTGTGAGATAAGGTCAGAGTGATTTCAAGCTCCCCTGTTCTGATTTGTAAAAATCATTAAAAATTGTAAAAAAATAGTTAGGAGTCATAATATATATGTATCAATTCCTTTTTGAGTCTATTTTTAAGAGAAATAAACATCATAGTTATTTGAATTCTGTACAGGGAGAATTTTGGTTCGTAGTGCACAGGGGTTAGAGTAGCCAAACTCTGAAATAGGGGAGACTTTAACTAATAAACTGTACTAATTGGCCCAACCAAAAATTCTAGAAAAAAATTAGTAAGTATATATATGAGTCTAGATTCGGTAAAAATTTACGGATTTAAATTTCGAGTTTTGTAACTCGAGATATGATTTTTTTAGCGACTGTGATGCAGTTTAACAGCTTATCTGGAAAATATTATATAAATTGTCTGAATTTGTTTAAGTGCTCAAATAAGTTTAGTAATGCCTCGTGCTCGACTCCAGTGACTGTCTCGGGTAAGGGGGCATTACATTTATTGGTATCGGAGTTTCGTTTTAGTCGATTCTCGAAACGAATGTGATGTGTAAAGTATTTAGAAATACATGCCATATAAATCTGTGATAGTGTGATGTGAATGATCCGATCTAACTACTAATTTTTGTTATAGATTGTAAAGATGTCTGATAGACCCGATGGTGCTAGTCAAGAAGAGGAAGTTAATAGTAGAATACAGACTACTGAGCAGGGAACAAGTGGTAATGTTCCGATTTCTTTTATGAGAGAGGAATAACTTAAAAATATGATTTACGGGTTAATGAATCAGTGGTATCGTGAAACAATACAAGGAAGAAGTCAGGCACAACAACCTCCTCCTCCTCCTACTGTACCACCAGTTACAACCCCGGTTGCTCCTCCTTTAATAGATGAATCTAGCAAAAGAGCACCGATTGAAAAACTCAGAAAGTTCGGAGCTGAAGAATTTCGAAGAAGATCAGACGATGATCCAGTTAAAGCAGAGTATTGGTTAAAGAGTTTGGAGAGAGTTTTTAAACAGATGATGTGTTCTCCGGAGGACTATCTAAGGTGTGCAGTTTCACTATTGAAAGAAGAAGCGTATAATTGGTGGGAAACTATTGAGGCAATGGTACCTACAGATAAACTTACCTGGGAATTCTTCCAAAACGAATTTAAAAAGAAGTATGTGGGAAAGAGATATTTAGATAAGAAGAAGAGGGAATTTCTTGATCTTCGACAAGAGAATAAAACAGTGGTCGAATATGAAAGAGAATTTGTGTATCTCAGTAGATATGCTCGGGATGTTGTACCGACAGAGGAAGAAATGTGCATTAGATTTGAAGAAGGGCTTAATGATGAAATTAGAATTATAATTGGAGGCACAGAGATTCGAGAATTTATGGTTCCATCTGATCGAGCTCAAAAGATGGAAGAAGTGTATAACAGAAAGATGCAAAGAGAAAGAAGAGGTAAAGAGGTATACAAAAGAAGTTTCTCTAGACCAACTTCAACTTTTCCAGTTAAAAAGTTCAGAGATGACTCTAGTCGACCTGTTACAATTCCGGAACGATCGAATAAAAGTAAAATAACTCAACAAGAAGTCGGAGTAACTAAGAAACCAGCAACTAGTGTGAGTAGTGTGCAAAATGTTCCAAGACCTAAATGCAAAAATTGTGGTAGATTTCATATTGGTGAATGTTGGGGAAGAACCGGAGCTTGCTATAAATGTGGTGGAACTGATAATTTTATTCAGAACTGTCCTAAATTGTTAAAAGAAGATAGAGAAGAAGGGCAGAAGCAAGCAAATACTCCTCAGAAAAGTAAACGTTCGGGGTCAAAGCAGTGCTATTCGAACTGTTCGTTCAGGAACGAGAGATACTGCAGCCCAATCAGAAACAAGAGTACCGCGCGTGCGCATATATGCTATCCGGCAAGGAAAGAAGCTTCTGCTCCGGATGTGATAGTTGGTAATTTCTATCTTTTTGATGATTCTGTGTATGCTTTAATTGATCCTGGATCTACGCATTCATATATTTGCACTGCATTAGTGTCAGAAAAGAAAATGACTGTTGAGTCCACTGACCTTGATTTACAAGTCACTAATCCACTAGGGCAGAGTGTGTTAGTTAATTTAATATGTCGGAATTGTCCACTGAAAATACAAGGCTGTGAATTCTCTGCTGATTTAATGTTGTTACCTTTCCGAGAATTTGATGTTATTCTTGGAATAGATTGGTTGATTAAACACGATGCCATAGTGAATTGTAGAGAAAAATGGATTGATTTAAAATGTTAGACAGGGGAAATAGTTTCAGCTGAGTTTGGGGATAAAATGAATGATGTCAGAATTATTTCAGCCTTTGCAGCTCGAAAATTGATTCGGAAGGGTAATGAAGCATTTTTAGCTTATATTCTTAATACTCGGGGTTCTGAATTAAAGATGGAACAATTGCCAGTTGTTAATGAGTTTACTGATGTGTTTCCTAAGGAATTACCTGGTTTACCCCCAGATCGTGAGGTTGAATTCGTAATTGATGTAATTCCGGGTACAAATCCGATATCAATAATACCATATAGAGTGGCACCGGCTGAGTTAAAAGAGTTGAAAACACAATTGCAAGAGTTATTGGATAAAGGGTTCATCAGACCGAGTACATCACCTTGGGGCGCACCTGTCTTATTTGTGAAAAATAAAGATGGCTAGTTGCGATTGTGTATTGATTACAGATAGTTAAACAAGGTAACAATTAAAAATAAATATCCATTACCTCGTATCGATGATTTGTTTGATCAACTAAAAGGTGCTGCAGTGTTCTCAAAGATAGTCCTTAGATCTGGGTATTATCAGTTGAAGGTTAAAGAGTGTGATGTGCCAAAGACTACTTTTCGAACTCGGTATGGTCACTACGAATTTTTGGTAATGCCTTTTGGTTTAACAAATGCCCCTGCTGCATTTATGGATTTAATGAATCAAATTTTTCAGTCTTATTTGGATAGATTTGTGGTGGTATTTATTGATGACATATTAGTCTATTCAAAGACAGAATCCGAACATACACAGCACTTGAAAATTGTACTACAGACTTTGAGAGAAAAGCAGTTATATGCAAAATTTAGTAGATGTGAGTGTTGGCTTTATGAAGTTGGATTTCTGGGTCATATTGTATCAGCTGAAGGAATTCGTGTGGATCCAAGTAAAGTTTCAGCAGTGGTGAATTGGAAAACACCAAGAATATAAGCGAAGTCACGAGTTTTTCTCAGGATTAGCAGGATACTATCGCCGTTTTATAAAGAATCTTTCCATAATTGCTTCACCAATGACTCGTTTATTACAGAAGAATGTTGAGTTTGTGTGGTCTGATGAATGTCAGGAGAGCTTTGATCAGTTAAAGAAAATGTTAACAGAAGCTCCAGTCTTGACTCAACCAGAATCAGGTATACCATATGTTGTGTACAGTGATGCATCTTTAAATGGTTTGAGTTGTGTGTTAATGCAGTCAGGAAAGGTGGTGGCTTATGCTTCACGGCAGTTAAAACCACATAAAAAGAATTACCCTACACATGATCTTGAGTTAGCTGCAATTGTTTTTGCTTTAAAAATTTGGAGATACTATTTATATGGTGAGAAGTGTTATATTTATACGGATCACAAAAGTTTGAAATACTTAATGACTCAGAAGGAACTGAACTTAAGACAGAGACGGTGGTTAGAGTTGCTAAAAGACTATGATTTGGTTATTGACTATCATCCAGGGAAAACTAATGTAGTTGCTGATGCACTTAGTCAAAAGTCATCCTTGTTTGCACTTTGGGCAATGAATGCTCATTTGCCTCTTAATAAAGAAGGTGTTGTATTAGTCGAATTGAAAGTAAAACCAATGTTCCTTCAACAAATTCAGAAGCTGCAGAATGAAGATCCAAAATTGGTGCTGAAACGACAAATGGTTCGGGATAATTTAGATTCAGAGTTCAGTTTTGAGGATGAAGGTATGTTGCGTTATCATAATAGGATTTGTGTTTCAAATAATTTTGATTTAAAGAATGATATTCTTTCTGAAGCACATAATAGTATGTATTCTATTCATCTGGGTAGTACAAAAATGTATGGTGATCTGAAAAAGACATATTGGTGGCTTGGTATGAAAAGATAAATTTCAGAATTTATTGCAAAATGTTTGATTTGCCAGCAAGTTAAAGCAGAGCATCAAGTGCCAATGGGTTTATTACAACCCATTATGATTCCTGAATGGAAGTGGGAGCATGTTACAATGGATTTTATGTCAGGATTGCCTATGACTTCAAGAAAGAAAGATTCGATATGGGTGATTGTTGATAGATTGACAAAGTCAGCACACTTTATTCCAATCAGAACAGATTTTTCAGTTAAAAACTTAGCAGAATTGTATGTGTCTGTAATGGCCTAAATTCAAGGTTATCGGAACAGTAGTTTCGTAACCACAAATCCGATCTAAAGAGAAATTTATTTCAATATTTTTGCATGAATATTTATATGATAGAAAAATCGTATGAAAATATTGATAGAAAAATTTTATCGATTTAGTAGTTAGTTAGAAAAAAGAAATTATTAAAGAAATTAGGTAAAAATAAGTTATCCAGACATCTATCTCGTAAAACTGAGTCAAAAATAATTTTATAAATATTTATAAAATGTTAGTAATGTGATATTAAATTTTCGTTAGGAAATTTTAATGTTTGGATAGTTAATTAAATGAAAAGGACTAAATTGTAAAAGGTTGAAAAGTGAGTAGGATGATTAAATAGCTTAAGTGTCTAATGAGAAAGGATTTAAAAGGAAATTAGACCCAAAATTTATTTGGGCTGGACTGCAAGGGCATGAAAACAGCAGAAAAATTGATGAATTAAGAGCAAAATTGGAATATTACAAAATTAACTAAATAAAGCTAGGACTAAATAGGAAATATCTAGATTTCTCTTCATTTCTCTTCAATTCCAGAAGCTAAAAACGCCATAGGAGGGTTCTCTAAGCTTGTATTCCATAATTTTTGCACCAAGTGAGTTAACCCTTGCCTTTTTCTTGTAATTTTTGTGTTTCTAAGACTTTTACAACTAGGTCCTACTATGAAATTCATTAGTTTTTGATTTTATGGATGAAGTTGAAAGTCACTATGGTTGAGTTATGTAAGTTTATGATTAAATATAATGAAATTAAAGCTTTAAATTGTTTATGAGATGATTTTATTAGGTAATTTCAATGGAAATTGATTTTTAGGATCTAATTGTTAAAATGTTTGGAATTAAAGTATATTTATGAAATTCTGATTCCTAAAGGTTGTAAACTAGTTTAAGGTGATATAATAAAGTGTTAATTGGGAAAAATAAGCTCAATTGAGAGGATAATTGAGTAGGGACGAAATTATCATTTATTAAAAGTTTAGGGAAAAATAGTAATAAACAGCTTGCACTAAAACAGTTTGGACAGCAGCAGTAGACTAACTTTGAAAAACCACCATAAATTGTATAAATTGAATTAGAAGATGAAAAAAATATGGAATTAAATCTTATTGAGCCTAGTTTCTCATACAAGAAATAGTGCAAGCAATGGATTTGTAAATTTTGAGATATAATGAATTTTGTGAGACAAGGTCAGAATGAATTTGGGTTCCCTTGTTCTGACTTTGAAAAATCATAAAAAAATGAAGAAAAATAATTAGGGGTTTAAATTTATATGTATAGAATCCCAAATGAGTCTAGTTTCAATAGAAAAAAACTAGAACATCATTTGAATTCTGTACAAGGAGATAATTAATTTTTAGTGAAGAAGAGTCAGAACTGTCAGATAGCAGAACAGGGGTGACTTTAAAGAGTAAACTGTACTTATTGGCTAAACCAAAAATTCTGAAAATTTTATGGTAAGAAGATATAAGAGTCAAGTTTCAGGAAAAATTAACGGATCTTAATTTGGAGTTCCGTAGCTCAAGTTATAAATAAGTTAGTGACTATGACTCAAGTAGACAGCTTTGAATGAACTATAAATAATAGTTGAATTATAAAGAATGTTGCATATGAACATGAAATGTATTAAATTGATAATTAAATTTATTTATTTAGATCCAGAAGATTCAAATATGAAGCTAGATAGAGGAAAGGAAAAAGTTCGGGATTAGTAGATTTTTATTGTTTACAAACAAGTAACAAGGTAAGTTCGTGTAACTTGAATTATATTCTTAAATGCTTGAAATGTATGTTTTTTATATGAATATGATTTGAATGTTCATTATATGAAAATTGATGAAACATTGACATATTTGATAAAAGGGGAAGAAATCCCAGTTGAATGAAAGGAAAATTCGATAGATCTCTGAAAAGGAATTGACGGTAAAAATGATCTAGCTCGGACGGGTGATCCTATCCTGATATAGCCCTCTCGAAGAATATGTGGAAAATGGATTTAGCCCGGACGGGTAATCTGAATTAGGGTCTGAATTTAGCCTGGACTGGTAATTCAGATCCAAGCTCATTAGAGTAATTATCGTTGTAGGGGATTTAGCCTGGACTGGTAATCCCGACAATACTCTATGAGTTTATATTGAAGGGGATTTAGCCTGGACTGGTAATCCCACTGCAAGGTTGAGGTTCGCGGGAGTGTGCTCTCTGAAATGGAAATGTGCGCACATGAATATGAATTGACGGACCCGAAAATGTACACTAAAATTGTACCTCTGAAAATCCATCGAAAATTTCAAGAAATTCAACGGGATAAATATGGAAAAATAACAAGGGAATGGAAATCATAGTATTGATGAGCTCATCAATCATGATATATATATTATTGATACATGGAAATTATTGTACTAACTTGAATGTTAAGTTTGTGCATGTTAGGGTAATAATGCATTGAATGGATATATGTAATGTTTATTGTATTGTACTGAAAATATTAGGTAAGTATAATTCTTGTTACATGAGCTTACTAAGCACAAAGTGCTTACCCTGTTTCCTTTTCCCCTGTTTTGTAGTGTTAAGAGCTCGGAGGTCAGATTTGGTCGGAGACACATCACAGTATCAATATCAGGATTTCGGTATATAAAGAAACTTTATTTTGGGAATCAATGGCATGTATAAACTAACAAAGTAAATGTTAACGTGAAATGAATGTAAAGTTAGCTATTAGTATGGTTAACAAACCTGATTTTAGATATGTGATGATGTTATCTTATAAATATGCATGAATTTATCTTGAAAATATGTTGAATTGATTTGGTTGATGTGGATTGGTTTCGATTTAATATTACAGGGAAGGTTAGATATCTGTATAAGGGATTATATTGAATTTTTCAAAAAAAAATATATTCGTAAACTCCGGTAATGCCTTGTACCCTATTCCGACAATGAGTACGGGTAGGGGTATTACAGTGTCAGAGATTGTGAGACTACATGGAGTTCCAGCATCTATCATTTCAGACCGGGATCCGAGGTTTACTTCAAGATTTTGGAATAAATTGCAAGAAGCTTTAGGTACCAGATTGAATTTTAGTACAGCATTTCATCCTCAAACAGATGGACAGTCAGAGCGAGTGATTCAAATTTTAGAAGATATGTTAAGATCTTGTATACTCGAGTTTGGTGACAGTTGGGAAAGGTATTTACCGTTGGCTGAGTTTGCTTACTAAAATAGCTATCAGTCTAGTATAAAAATGGCACCATTTGAGGCTCTTTATGGTAGAAAATGCAAGACTCCATTGTGTTGGTCTGAATTGAGTGAATCAAAAGTAGTTGGGGTTGATTTGATCCGAGAAACCGATGAGAAAGTCCAGATTATTCGAGATAGTCTAAAAGCTGCTTCAGATCGTCAGAAGTCATATGCGGATTTAAAACGAAGAGACATAGAATATGCAGTGGGTGATCGAGTATTTTTAAAAGTTTCACCGTGGAAAAATGTGTTACGGTTTGGTAAAAAGGGAAAATTAAGTCCGAGATTCATAGGGCCATATGAAATTGTGGAAAGGTTTGGTCCTCTAGCTTATCGGTTGGCTTTACCTCCGGAACTTGAGAAGATTCACAATGTGTTTCATGTGTCTATGCTAAGGCGGTATAGGTCAGATCCTTCACACGTAATTCCTTATACTGAAATTGAGCTTCAACCAGATATGACTTATTCGGAAGAACCAAAAGATTTTTGGCTCGTGAAGTTAAAGAATTGCGGAACAAAAGAGTACCATTGGTTAAAGTATTATGGCATCGACATGGTATGGAGGAGGCAACCTGGGAAACAGAGGAGTCAATGAGATCACAGTATCCAAATCTATTCTCAGGTAACAAATTTCGAGGACGAAATTTTTAAAGGGGAGGAGAGTTGTAAAGGCCTAATTTTCAGTGGTGTCGGAAATAGTGATTCGAGATCACTAAATCCGACAAGTAAGATTGAATAAGGTAGTAATTTAATATTTATGAGTCAAGTACGAATTTAGAAGAATTTTTGAATTGATGAATTAAAAGAATTTATAAGGTCAAACGGGTCAAAAACGAGTTATCGAGGCTTCAAATTTAAAAACCAAACTATAAATATTTTTATAAATATTTATGGAGTGTCATTTAGTTAGTATTAAACTTTGGTTGAGAAATTTTAACGTTTGGGTAGTCAATTAAATAAAAAGGACTAAATTGTAATAAAAAAAATTTGCTAGAAGGATTAAATAGCTCAGGTGTTAAAAGAAAGAGGATTTAAAGAGCAATTAAACCTAAAAGTGAATAGGCTGGACGGCAAGGGCAAGAAATCAGCAGAAAAATAAGGGAAATAAGGGCAAAATTAGAAATTTTACAATTTTAACATATAAAATAAGGACAAAATTGAAAAATCTAGAGATCTCTTCATATTTTCTCAGCCAAAACGCCATAGAAGGTCTGGAAAAAGCTGTTTTTTCATATTTTTACATCATATCAAGAATCCAAAGAAGAACGAGGAAAAGAAAAAGTTGCGGAATAGTCCTTAAATTTCAATATCTTCTACAAATTAGTCGGGTAAGTTCATATGGTTGAATTTAAATGTTTATTTGTGAATGATTGAATGATATAATGTGTTATTATATATATGAATTTGTTGTGGGATTGTGAAAATTTTGTTAATGAAAGAATAAATGTGGAAATGCAAATTAGGAAAAACGCAGAAATTGAGTACGTTAAGTATCATGACATGTGATGAATTGATTTTGATAAGACCATGGTTGTTCCATGGCAAAGTGTGAAACGTAGGTATGGTATCATCCATACTGAGTTGTGAAATGTAGGTATGGTATTATTAAATCCATACTGAGTTAAGAAACGTAGGTATGGCATTTCTCATACCGAGTTGTAAAATGTAGGTATGGTATTTCAATGAGAAAAACCATACTGAGTTATAAATTGTGACACCGAACAACGACGTACTCAATTTCGTAAGTCGTTTCCTAATTTGATAATAAGTAATACAAGAGAAGTGAACCAAATGAAAGAGATTGAGTAGTTGTTAATATTGAGCTCAACTATGTGAAGTATTATAACAGTGGTTGTGAATGGCAAGAAACTTTAGTAAATGTTTTGGTATTGTTTGAAAATATTATGTTTGGTAAGCATTACTTTTAAACCTATGAACTTACTAAGCTTTAATAAGCTTACTTGTGTGTGTTTTGTAGCGACGCAAAAAATTTGTGGATTCGGGTCGCTAAATTGTGGCGATTTATTAGAAAACTGGAAATTGAAATTTGGTTTTAAAAATAAACCGGGAGTCGCCACCGATCTTTTTTCTAGGTGTGATCGGAGACCTATTAGATTTTTCTTTAAAAATAAAAGGCTAGGTTTAGGTTCACGTTAAAATCCAGAGAAAAACTAGGGTTCGGGAGTCGGTTACGCGGGAGGAAGGTATTAGCACCCTCGCGACGCCCAAAATTGGTATCTCATAAACTCGTGTTGTATTGATTTTCAAGAATACGAGTTCAATGTAAAATTTAGTCGTGATCCGATTAAAGAGATGAGAAATTTTAGTTTATTCCGGTTCTTTGAGAAGGGTATATCACTTTAACACGAGTCAATTGACATTCACCCAACATAGCGATGAACTCGATGACTTAATGTTAAATCGATACATTGCCTTGATTATTGAAATTACTTAGCAAAACAATAATAAGGTTTTGAAATAATGTGAAGCAAATTGGAATAAAAATGAATAACTGACATAGCCAGAAATATATTGAAGCAAATAATAATCGTGACAATAATCTCAAAAACAATAATCATACATGCTATATTAAACATAATGATAGTATTAAACTGAAACATTATAAATATATATATATATGTATATATGAACATATATTAGCAGTGATAATAATAGTAAAAATAAAAGATGGGTATATATATAATTTAAAAAAGTAAGTGAAAATAATAAGTATAATAATGAATGTAATAATATACGAAAATAGAAAGTATATATACATACGTATAATAAAATATGCGTACTTATGTATAATAAAATATAACGTATACATAGTATGGTATTAAAACATGGATATGAAAAATATAATACTAAAATATACATATAATATATAAGGGTATATAAGAATATATATATACATAATGCTAAAACATTTAAGTAGTGTATACACATATAAAGAAAACTAGTAATAATATTATCTAGGTATATGCAAATATATTAAGTATGTATATGTGATATAAATGTAAATATATAACAAAATATAAACTAATAATAATAACAATGATGATAATATTGGAGTACAAAAGAAACAAGCATATTATTAATGAAATATTAAGATAAAGTGAGTAAAAATATTAAATATGAAAATATATATATATATATCTATTTATACATACATAATAAAAATATTTACTACTACTAATAATAATAATAATAATACTAATAATGCTAATAATATAAAAATAACATGGATATTTGATAAAGATATAAAAATAAACGAAAAAGGATTAAAATTAAATTGAAAAACAAAGTTAAGGGGGCCAATTTAAAAAGAAAACAAAAGAAAGGATCTATTTGAACACGCGAGAAAATAGTGGGGACCGAAAGTGCAATATTCCCTATTGTCCGAAACGCAGCGTAGGGCAAGGGACTAAATTGAAATCCGTTGAAAATTATAGGGCCAAATTGCAAAATTGTTAGAATTTAATTGCGAAAGCCCAGAAAAGCTGAAGGGTCATTCGCGCAATTAGACCCTTCTGCAAAAACACGCGGATCCTCCTCCCAGGCGGTCGGTTTCTTGAGTCGGCCCCCAAAACGCACGCCGCTTTTTGGGCGCTTGGGGCCTAATGAAACAGCGCTAGCTTTGTATGTATTATAAATGCAAAAATTTTAATAATGACTCATTTTTCCTTGCTTTTAAAAACTCACTCTCTTTCATTTCTCTCTTTTCTCTGCAGTCTCCACATCCTGCAGGGCTCCGGCCAGCGCCACATCACCGCGCCACCATTCATCGTCGGCCATCATCGCCACCACTGACCACACACGGTGGCGAACTCCGAAAGGTAAATTTTTTTTTTGTATTTTCTGTTTTATTATTTTTTATATATTTATAATATACATGTGCATATAAATATACAGAAAAATAAAATAATAAAATAAAAGAACACAAAATCACCTTGAGTATTTGTTTTCGACTTTTTGATTTCTGACCTTGGGTTATTTGATTTGATGATATTCTTGTATTTTTATGTTGATAGAATTGCTATTTTGCTCAAAAATCTAATGTTTTTCATACTTCTTTTTTCACTGCCGAGAGAGAGCTCTCTCTTTTTACATTTGGCTTTTTATAGCCTATTTTTACATGCTGTTTTTCTATTTTTTAAGTTTCTGTCTTCTCTCTTTTGCTGTCTTGCAGGTGATGGGTGATGCTGGTGAAGCAGGTAGCCGGCAGTCAGGGGTATGGGGCTGTCAGAGGGTTGGTGGTGCAAGTGGGTGATTAGGGGCTAGGGTTTCGATGGGGCTAGCTTAGGTTTTAGGATATTGGGCTGTTGGGCTTGGTTTATGCATTAGTTGGGTATTTGGGTTTTTTGTTTTAGGTTATTGGGCTCCGGGATAAATGGGTTAGGGTGTAATTGGGTTAAGGGTTAGGTTATTTTCTTGTTTCTGATTTGGGTTTGGTGTTGGGTAATGGGGGTGGCCCAAAATTGGCCTGTACATGTTTGATATTTTTTTTTATGTAGATTGAATTAAAGGGAAGTTGGTAGATCGGATCAACACAACAAGGCACACTATCCAGATCAATTCCGATAGCTTTTGTTTTATGTTTAAAGATTTATATGGCATGTATAGAGTTTAAATGAATTGAAATAAAGTTGTTATAAACTTATTAGCAATATTTTGTACTAAAACAGTTTTTGGTTAGTAGCAGTAGTTTGACTTTGAAAATTCACCATAAATTATGAAAATCTAATTAGAGGTTGAATAAAAGATGAAATTAAAGCTTATTGAGTCTAGTTTCTTATAAAAGAAATTATGTAAGAAATGGAATTGTAAATCATGAGATACAATAACTTTTGTGAGATAAGGTTAGAGTGATTTCAAGCTCCCCTGTTCTGATTTGTAAAAATCATTAAAAATTGTACAAAAATAGTTAGGAGTCATACTATATATGTATCAATTCCTTGTTGAGTCTATTTTTAAGAGAAACAAACTCATAGTTATTTGAATTCTGTACAGGGAGAAATTTAGTTCGCAGTGCACAGGGGTCAGAGTAGCCAAACTCTGAAACAGAGGAGACTTTAACCAATAAACTATACTAATTGGCCCAACCAAAAATTCTAGAAAAAAATTAGTCAGTAGATATATGAGTCTAGATTCGGGGAAAATTTACGTATTTGGATTTCGAGTTTTGTAACTCGAGATATGATTTTTTTAGCAACTGTGATGCAGTTGGACAGCTTATCTGGAAAATATTATATAAATTGTCTGAATTTGTTTAAGTGCTCAAATAAGTTTAGTAATGCCTCGTTCTCGACTCCGGCGACGGTATCGGGTAAAGGGGCGTTAAAACCTATACGATACTAATTACCTTAATCGTTAAAATCCAAATACAAGAAATAATTTTATTTTGTTTTTTCTCGAACTTATTGTTTTTAAATCCCTAAATCTACATCTATCCATGAAAAAGTTTATACAACTTTACACTATTTTAGCTTAGACTTTTCACTTCTTAAATTTAATACGAATAACAATATTATCAATAATTACAACCATAGATGTCAATATGGTATTGTTGTTGGCCATATTCCATATTGTTCTAAAGTAATGCTTCATCCCTATCAAAATTTCGATGTGTTTTGAACAGGGATTTAATTGAGTGGAGTTGAATACTAATAAGTTTGAGTTTAATTTGAAATTCGAAGTATGAGATTCAGTTTGAGTTCGATTGAATATTTATTTTTAAGTACTCGAGCTCAAGTTCGATTAAGCTTGTATATCAACTTATGTATTTAAGCCTAAAGTTGAGTTCAATTAAACTTGTATGTATTCAAGTTCAATCTCAAATTCGACTTGATAATTAAACTTAAGGTTAATAATATTATATTAAGGGTATTGAGTAACATGATTTAAAAATGAAAAGCTCAATAAGATCAATGAACTATTTAAGTCAAGTATTACTAAGTTTAAATCTAACTAAATTGGTACGCAGTCTGTTTGAGCTTAAACTTAGCTTGATAATTACTATTATACCCCCACCACAACACGACATGTGGCAAGCTGTTGGACAATTCACAAAAGTCCGCATACAACCCTCCATTAGGAATGGTCTGTAAGCAACTCTTCACAAAATTTGTTTGAGTTAATCTAGAGACAGTTCGCTACAAACCCATCACTGAGACCATCAAAGCATAACTGCCTTTTACTACCCAAGGGATGAGAATGTCAAAGTAGGACCGCACATTATATTCCATGGAGACAACTGATCTGCAATGGCCTTGCCACTTGATTAACCTTCACAACCATATAGAGCATTATACTGTTAGCTATGTGGCATTATAGGACAAGAGGTAACCCCATATATAATCCTAGGTGCATGAGGAACTAGGGATCGGCCCCTTTCCTTAGCAATTCTACACAACAACACTAGAGCATTTTTCTTCTCTTCACAACATTGGCTCTCCACTTGTCACATGTGACTGACACTATCTTCATTGTCCTTCTCTCTTAACTTCAATTTTTTGTTTGTCTTAGGTGAATTGGTACTCCCCTCTATCATCCTCCCTTTATTCCTTAAATCGATTCTTCACTTGTCACAAATAGCTCATATCAACAATAATTAAGTATTGATACGTGATTTACATCCTTAATTTTAACTGTATTAATCCATCTCGACTAAAACGGAATGCGTACCTGCCCATATATCAAAACATATAAAAATCAACACATAAGACTTTTTTTTTTTTTTTGGTGAAACACGTACGACTTTAAAAAAACAAAAAAACAATACCAGTAATTAAACTCAGCCTTAACTTCCAACTTTCAACGACTTTATAAGCCGAAGTCCACTCCACGTTAATGCTCCCACCAGTCAAAATCACCGTCCATTTATTGACAAGGCCCCCCTTCTCCGCCTTGTTTTTTCAAACTCTTCGACTCTTCCAGGTTCCTCCAACTCAATAAAAACACAACACTTATTCAAAAAACCACCCTTAGTCCTCCAACATTCCACTCATGGCTTCTCTCAATTTCCTTCTCTTCATTGCAATCTTCCTTGTTCTTCATCTTAGCATTGCTAAATCCGACTTTTTATCACCCCTTTTCCCACCTATCTCTGGTTCGTCACTTACTTCCCTTTTTTCAAATTTTAATCCTTTTTTTCTTTTTCTGATTGATTTCTGAGATCCTTGGGTCTTTTCATAACTTGGGTTTTTCTTAATTAAGATTTTTTAGTGAGATTTAATCATGTATTTGGGTTTTTTTTGTTCTTCCCTTTTTGTTGCAGATGATGTATGCAAAGAAGTGCATTGTGGAAAAGGAAAATGCAAGCCTTCATCAAATGGAACACTCCCTTATACTTGTGAATGCGATATTGGTTGGAAACAAACAGCTGCTGATCATGACGATCATCCCAAGTTTCTCCCTTGCATTTTTCCCAATTGTGAATAACCCCTCTGCTTGCTTTTCTCTTTACTTTTTTAAGCCTAATCGTCACCTTTAATTGTTACCTGTTTTAGTTCCTGCAAGTTATTTATGTATTGGTTATGCTTTCTATGTATATAATATCAAATCATGAATCCTCTCTGGCTTTGGCATTAATTTGATGATGTTATGCAAGCTAAATCTTGATAATTTATGGAAATTACAAAGTGGTCTTTGGGGTAGTATTGGGAACTCTATTAGACTAAATTGAACCATTAATTAATCCCGCCTACATCATGTGAAGCTCGTTGTGTTGTTGTTTTTAAGCCTTTTTGGTAGCAGTAGTTTTTGTTTTAGAAGCCAATGAGAGCGCCCATGTTCTAGTAGCCGTGTTGAAAATTATGCTTGGGATAGTTCAATTTAGAGCTCTTAATGATTGATCTTGATTCCAACTATTGATAGTTGGATTGTTGGTACGGGGTTGTGATCGATTAATTTGCGGATTTCAGGTACGCTTGATACTTCTTGTGCGGCTGCTCCTTCTCCTGTGCAAGAAAAGGAAGCCAAAGCAAATCGATCTATTTTTGATAGTAAGCTTTGTACTATTTTAAGCTTTGGATTTGGTCATTTTATGTTCTTTTCTTCTTAATGTTGATGCTCTTGTTCATGGTTTAACAGTCTGCCGTTGGACTAATTGCGGTGGTGGATCGTGCAACAAGACATCACCGTTTATGTATGATTGCAAATGTTCAGAGGGTTATTTTAATCTTCTTAATGTCTCTGTCTTCCCGTGCTACAGAGAATGTAAGAACACATAGGCTCCCAGTTTTAGTGTAGCATCGATAATGGTGGTTAAGTGGTATATGCTAAATGAGTTTGAACTTTGTGAACTTTAAGGTGCGATTGGACTGGATTGTGCAAACCTTGGGATCACCACGTCGAATAAATCGACTTCCAGAACACCATCATCGTCCCAAAACAATGCGAATAGAGGTAAACCGACACATAAATCTATGTCCTTCTTTGGTTTGACTAAAGAAAAAACAGCATGTTCTGACATTGTCAACCGAAAAAAAAACCCGATATTACTCCGGCTTTCATTTTTCTAAAGTACTCGTATCATGAAAGAAAATAACATCTTTCTATTTCTTCTTTCAGCTGGGTCGAAGCTGCTAGAGAATTGTCAATGGGTGATAATGTTGGTATTGTTGCTGGTTATGGTAGTTTGATTTGTATCTATATAAAGCCGATGCTCGGAGTTTCGTGTTCCATGGATAGCGCAATTCGAGCATGAAGACGACGCAATATTTGTATGTAAATTTTCATATCATATCAATAAACTAGCCATTTTAGGAAGAAGGAATTTTTTATAGTTAGTAATTTTGCCTTTATGTTATAGGAAATTTGTAGATGGATTTCCACATAGGGTTGTATTATTTCTTATTCTGGCATTTATGACATTTTTCATTGTTTTTCTTTCTTTTCTTTTTTTTGTAATTTATAGCTAAGGATCCAAGGATTTTTCTTTTTTGAATATCATTTTTAAGGTTGACTGTATAAATCAATTAAGTTACACTTGGGATTTCTTGATTTAAAAGGTAAAATCTTGTTGTATATAGGGTAATCGACCTATTCATGGGTTAGATGGTTCCACAAATTGGGTTTTGGATAAGATACTTTTGACTTTGGATAAGTCAGGTCTGAACTGAATTCAAACTAAATAATTAGAAAATATTATTATAATATATATTACGGTGTAAAAATGGACCGTCGGACGAGATGGGTTTAATTTTGGTCTAAACATTAATAAGAGATTTGAACAGGGCCGTGTCTCAATTCGGCCCATTGGCTAGTCTATTGTATTATGGCCGTGTCTCTCAATCAGACTATATTTGTGCCCATTTGTATTTTTTAAGGAATTTTGATATTTAATATAGTCTTTTTATTTTTTAATTTAAAATTTAGATGTTTATCCCAATTAAATATCTATATTTTTTATTAGAGCACATATATTAAATATTTAATTTAAGTATTGAATTGAAAATTAAACTTAAATTTAAGTACTTAATTGAAAAAAAAATTAAATTCAACAAAATTTAGATATGTTAACTTTCTTTTCTTAATATTAAATTATTTTAAAGAAACTTTTGGGATGATTGATTGGAGAAGTAATGAATTAGGACAGCAGACTGAAAACACATCCCAATCTGTCACAAAACCCTAATTACTAGTATCCCTGCACCTTGTCATTCATCTTCAACTCTTCAATCCCATCAAATCAACTATCAATTCACAAATTAAAACATTTAATTTTTTATTATAAGTATACCAATATAGTTAATATAAGATAATTTATTTGATTAATTTTATGTGTTGGCATTAATTATGGGTATATTTGTTTTTTAATTAAAAATAATTTTTATTAATAAATTAATATTTTAATCACTTTAACTTTAAAAAATTATAAAATAAATTTTAAATTATATAAAAATTTTAATTTAAACTACTAAACTATTTAAAACTCGAAAAATTTTATTTAAATAGTTGGTCTATTTTTTTCTAAAAGTTTGATTAACGATGTCTCATTGACAATTCAACGATCAAATCTACCAGTGAGTAATAATCTTAAATTCAAGTCAATTTGACGATCATTGTTAAATATTGAAAAAATTAAATTTTGATTAACAAATTCATAACGTTTAAAACTATTTTATTAAAAGAAACAAATTGTAAAAGAGATGAAGAATGAGAATTTTCTGTTGATATAAATAATGTGAATAAAAAAAATAACAATTTTAACAATCTAATTATTTAAATAAACACTTTTAAATATTTTAATGGTGATTTTTTATTTTTTTTAAATTAATTTATAAAACGTAAGTTTGTTTTTCTTTTTCAAAATTTTCATACCATTGTTTACTTTCACGAAATTCCGAGAGAAGGAGAGTTGACAGTGCTGGCTATATTTATGAGTAAAGAGAAATTGAATTCATTGAATTTAGTCTTTGGAAATTGGAGCCGCCAATCACCCTTGTCCATCTCTCCACTCTCACATCTAATGTCACAATTTGTCTCTCTTTTAATTAATTATGTACAATAAATATTTTTTGGACAGTAATTAGGTGTAATTTTTTTTTTACGGTAGGTGAAATATGATATAATAATCGGACATAAAAATAATATGATAGTAGTAGACTAATAGTTATAGTAAATACCCTATATTTGGTCACTTAATTTGTGTTCATGTAAATAAATATCTTAAATTTATAAAGTTAGTAGGTCAAAGAAACAGGGTGTCAAAAGAGAACATAAAAGAAAGGAAAAATAGTTAGAATTTATAGTAATTTTTATATATTTTAAAAAGTTTTATACTAATTTATTAATAATACGATTGATTATAAAATTCAAATAATTTCATATAAAATAAATGCTTTTCTTTTTGAAGTAAAGAAATGCTTTTTTATTTAAAAAAGAAAAAGAAAAACATACTTGCAGGCCTTTTGGTCAGAATATGAAATCAAAAGAGGGGATGATGACGCCAGCCAACCTCGCCCACACCCAATTTTCCCGCTAGGAATTAGCTTTTACGTAAGATGATTCTGATGAGATTAAAAGTAAGTCTTATTTCCAAAATTAACCCTTAAATTGTACTATTTTTACATTTAGGTATATTTACGTTTATCCAATTTTACTTAAAAAGTACAAGACATTCAATAAAAGCATGTTGTATGTCATGTTTTTATTGGTTGATATATTGTTTTAAGGTAAAATAAAATAAAATAAAAATGTTATTGATAGTTTAAGTACTATTTCAAAAAATTAAATATTTATGTGAAAATATGGTATTATTTAAGAGCAATTTTATATTTAATAATATAAAATAATATTTAGTCTTTAAAATTGTATTTTTTTCCAATTTTGTCCTTAATTTTTTATTCACATTATTCTTGAAATTTGGTAATTTTTCTTAATTTTATCTTTAAACATCAATTCATTTAATGACGTGTCACTTTAATATTATACTACGTTAGTATCTAATTTTTTAACTTTATAATTTTTAAACTTTAAGTGATTATGTGGTAAAATTTCAAAATGCCAAGTAATCACACACTCTACCAAATTAATAATAATTGTCAGACTAATATAACCAAAAAAATTTACCGAATTCAGGGACTTAACGTTGCTTTAACCCTATTTATGTTCTTCTCATCCCCCCCTAGTTACTACCTTTTCTACTTAATCATCCAGCGCTCGACACACAAAGGCAAATCCGTATTTCCAATTTTATCCTCCCCTCGTTACACAAAATTACAACTATTAACATCTCCCAATTAAAAGTACGGCCATTTCCTCACTACTGTCACATTGCATAAAACTCAACTCAGTTCCTTTTGTCCCGAAAAAGCTTTCCTTCCCTAAAGAGAGAACAACAAAGAAAATGGAGAAACCCGTCGTCGAACAGTGGATGCCGAAGCCAATGACGGTACCGTTCCGGCCCCGGGAGATAGTACGTGAACCAATGGAGTTTTTATCACGTTCCTGGAGTGTTTCAGCTCTAGAAGTTTCAAGAGCTTTATCATCTTCATCGTCAACCCAACCCGTCAGTTCTCAACAAACGTGTTTAAAAGGCTCTTCGAGTGGTAACGGCGTTATAAAAGAAGACATTTCCGGCGAGATTGAAGACATTGGCTTAGTTTCAAGCAACCCTTTTACTTTTGCTTCTTCTGAAACTTCTCAAATGGTCATGGAAAGAATCATGTCACAGTCTGTAAGTGTTGTAGAACAATTGGGTTTTCTTTCAAGGTTGTTTGTTACTTCTTTTAACGTTAATTTTTGTCTTTATTAGCAACAAGAAGTATCTCCAAGAACTTCAGGGAGGCCATCTCATAGCAGTGGACCATTAACTGGTGCTCAAAGCTGTGGTTCATTAACTGATAGTCCACCCATTTCACCTTCAGAGATTGATGATGTTAAGGTTCGTACATTTAAATTTGATTTTTGGTGGTGTTTTAATGGTGGCACTTAATGATGATGAAAATACTAAGCTTTTTTATTAGTTTAATGGCACCTTTACCCTTTTTTTACAGCAATTTTGCCGCGCCGGTAACTCTGTCAACACGCAGTTTCGTACAACCTCGGCTGTTCCGGCGACGGTGGCTGTACCTCCGACGACTTCCGTGGCGGTTGGTGGTGGAAAGACGGTGGGACGATGGCTGAAGGATAGGAAAGAGAAGAAAAAGGAAGAAACACGGGCTCATAACGCTCATCTACACGCTGCTATTTCAGTTGCCGGGGTTGCGGCAGCTGTGGCAGCTATCGTGGCGGGGACGGCAGCTTCGTCGGGTGCCAGGAAAGACGAACAGATGGCGAAGACGGAACGGGCGGTGGCATCAGCCGCCACCCTCGTTGCTGCACAGTGCGTCGAGGCGGCTGAAGCCATAGGAGCCGAACGTGAACATTTAGCCTCTGTAATCAGCTCCGCCGTCAATGTACGGACCGCCGAAGACATAATGACCTTAAACGCCGGTGCAGCAACAGGTATATATAAAAGATAACCATTAATCCAACGTCTTAAACATAATGAAATTTGTTTAATTTTAATGGGGGTTTCATTATTTAGCATTGAGAGGAGCAGCCATATTGAAAGCAAGGGCATTAAAGGAGGTATGGAACATAGCAGCTGTTATCCCTATGGAAAAAAGTGGTGGCAATGGCAGCAACGGCAGCTCTAACGGCGGCTTTAGCGGTGAACTCCCCCCTGAAGAGAATTTCTTAGGGATTTGCAACAGAGAATTGCTTGCTAAAGGTTGTGAACTTCTCAAACGCACTAGAAAAGGTATATAATTTCATCTATATTCCATGCAAAGCCCGTAGACAAAAACTCTTCCGGTATTGTTTAATTCGAGTGTTTTCAAAATTTGGGTGTGTTTTTTTTCTAATCCATTTTAGCTTCAAATTTTGTTGAAAATTTCACTTAAAAACCATTGAAATCATTGTTTTTCAGGTGATCTTCATTGGAAGATAGTCTCTGTTTATATAAACAGAATGAACCAGGTAAGGTGGCATTGCTCATAATTAGGAAAATATATCATATTTACTCAATTATTGGGGAATCAATGGACGTTCAGATAATGTTAAAGTCCTAAACAAAAGCAAAGAATCTAAAAAAAAGAAAAGAAAGCTGATGACATAAACTGTGATCTGTTTGCTTTGTTTCTCCTTTATATACATTCTTTTTGGACATGGAAATTTGTGTCTTTGTATATAGGTTATGTTGAAGATGAAGAGTAGACATGTTGCTGGGACCATTACAAAAAAGAAAAAGAGTAAGTGATTATTATTCTTTTTTTGTCTTCTCTGTAATAAAACTGTGTAAAAAGAAAGTGTAGAAATGAATTTGTGGGTCTTTGTTCCATTTGGGGATTTGAGAAAAGTATCAAAAGGGATTGGGTCATTGTTAACTTTAAATGTTCTTTTTGGAAATTTTGCTGTAGATGTTGTGATAGAAGTGATTAAAGATATGCCGGCATGGCCCGGTCGTCACTTGCTTGAAGGTGGAGAGAACCGGAGGTACTTTGGGTTGAAAACGGCAATGCGTGGGGTGGTTGAGTTCGAGTGCAAGAACCAAAGAGAGCATGATGTTTGGACTCTGGGTGTGTTAAGGCTACTCTCCGTAGCTGCTGAGAAGAACAATAGATATAGAATTTGATCTTAGGGGGTTGAGTGGGTGGATCATTTTGTGAACTAATTTTGAACTGGAAAGTGTAAAATGTTTTTGTGAATATTTATTTCATCCATATTGTGACCTATGTTTGATTGTTCTTTTTCACTGTGTGTTGGACCAAGGGATGGTCAAAAAGAGGCCAATTAGATGAAGGAATAAGTATGGGATATGATAAAAAGGATTTAAAGAGACCCAACCTTGGCTTTATCCTTTATCATTTAATGTGAGGGGTCTAGTTTTTAAATTTGCTTTTCGGCTCTTGGATTTAGGTCTTGTTTATGCCTTATGGTGGGTCTACATTTCATGTGTTATATGGAGGGGAGGATCTTTCACTTTCATCACTTGAAACTCAAGCTGGGAAAAGGATTGCCCATATTCTGACTTGACTTGACTCCCAAGGTTCATTATTCGTATTACCTCATGTTTTTCTCTTTTGTAAATTTAATAATTTAATTTAAATCGTTTTAAAATGTGATTTTTTAATTTTTAATCTTTAAAATTTTAAAATGATACGAGTTATTTTTTGACTCAGTGTTAAACTCATACATTAATAAAAATGATATATTTTGGTGATTTAAGGTAACATTCTTAATCTCTTTTTTTTAATTTAGGTTTTTAAAACTGAATTGATGAAAAATAATAATCAACTTTGAAATCTACATTAAATCATATTCATTAGACTGTATTTTGCCAAATTAAATAAATTCACAATTAACATTAAATTTATTCTTTTAACAAATTTGTGAAAAATTTAAATATGATAATATTAATAATTTTTACCAAATCAATCATAAAACTGAAATTAAATATTAAAATGTTAACATTATTACTCTTAGATATCAAAATATGTAACTTTTATCAAATACAAGTACTAAATGATATCTTAAGTCTTTATTCATTTTGTTGATTTGAACTAAAAGTGTTCATAAGCTAGACCAAGTTGGGTCCGGGTCGGGCCTAAACTTGATATTAACATACTTTATGTTTGCTTAAACTTGGCTCAACTCAAAATATGGGCCTAAAACCTTGCTCAAGTCTACCTATATTTGTAAATGGTTAACCCGAGCTCATTTTAAACCTGTCTATATTATTTTTTAAAATTTTTAAATATATATTTTTTATTTTATTTTATTTTAATATTTAATAATTGTATATATAGCCATTTTACTTTTTTTAATGTTTATATTATAGTAGATTTATATACTACACTGTATAAAAACGAATTATATATTACTATATTTAATTTGTGTTATAAATTACATGATATAAAATATTATAACCCTAAAAATTGGGTTGTACAAATTTATTTTCTAGCTTAATATTTTTACCTAAACCTTTCTAAATTTCAAATGGATTTTCAAGCTTAAATGAATAACTTGACCAATGAACAGGTTTAAAGTTAACGCGGTAAAAATCTTGATTTTAGCCCATGACTGTGGGGTAAAATAAAATTAAGTTATTTTATCTATACGCTAGTCCGATAGTTAAAAGCCCAATTGCTGTAAAAGTAAAACTACAATCAAGCCCAATGTCAGTATTGCAAAGACCATTTCCGCCGTCGGATAGGTGGCGCCTTCACCACCACCCCCGCTCATCAAGTTATCATGCTAACCACTACTAGAAACATTTTGTTTTTTTCACCAATTGTTCCAAAAACTCTCATACCCCATGTAGCTCAATTCTAATTTTTCGTTTTTAAAATATTCATATATAAATCAAAGAAACATACTTAAATACCGAAAATTTAATATTTTAAATATATATAAAAGTAAAAATTGACCATATCTACGTTCAACTTGTAAAACGTGATTAGCTTTTGCAAACTGAACGTATATATACTTCAGATATAAATCTAACGATCATATATTGCTTTACTCAAAATTAACTCAGTAAAATTATTGCTTTGAGGATATAATTAAAATGTTTGAAATCAAATTTCACATTTAAATTATCGTATGATAATTGAAGTTGTGTTCAAAACTCAAAAATCAACTCCAACGGTGTAAATTCAAAAATAAATTAAAAAAAATAAATGCAAAATAACTGTTAAGTCAAAAGATCCAAATCCGAAATATATTCATTTAACTTTCATCGGCTCAACCTAGGTTGGGCTTTAATTTTGACCATTTTTATTATTGGACTGATCCGAAACCAGGATTGTGTACTAAAATTTGTGATGGTCCATAGGTTTTTATTAATATTTCATTTTCATCCATTATCTTTAAAACTTTACATTAAGCATTATCCATGAGGTTTATAAATATTTCATTTTTGTATTTGAAAAGGTTTGAATAAAAATATTAAGCTCGAACAATAATTTCAGATAAAAACATTATGTCCATTTAAAATACGAGGCATGCCCAAATATTCAAAGCCCAAACTTGGTCCAATCTTTTTTAAAGTTTATATTCAGGGAATATGTTATATTATAAATATGTAATCTTTATTATGTAAAAAATAAATATGTTATACTATAATGTAAATTCTAAAAAAAATTATGTTTTAGTGAAAGGAATATATATAAGGGTAGTAAAATATATATATTACTAAAAAGTAAATAAAATAACACATATATATTTTTAAAAATATGACTAACCTAAAAAAATTGAGCGAATTAAGCTTATATTTACAAATATGGATGAAAACGAAACATTATTAAAAATTATAGATTATACATCTCATTAACTAAAAAAATTGATATTCTTAATAAGATTTATTAAAATATAAATCTACTAAAATTAAAAAAATATATGGAAAGTATTTAATTTTATATTAATATCTTATTTATTAAAATTAGATTACAACTCACATGTGATGTGCATGAAAAAATTACCTAAAAATTTATATATAAGCTTTATTTAAAATTATAAAATTAAAATTTTAAATATTATTATATGGACATTTTTTATTAATTTTATATAAAAATAAAACCATCCAAACACCATAATAATTCCAAAAATAAAAATGGTCTAAACCTAAAATTAAATTCTTAAAAGCAAAAGATATTTACTAACAATGATGAGATGGTCACAACTCACGAGTGATATTCATTCCTGAATTTTTATTAAATTTTTTCGATAAATTAGTAAATATAAGTATTGAATGTAATTATTTTGTTTGATAAATATAAATATTAATTTTAAAAGATTATTTATTTTTTTTATTTTATTAATATAATATTTTATATTATTTTCTATAGTTTTAGATAAAAGATATATATGGTCAAGGGCGAAATTAGAAATATTTTTGGTGGGTTGAAATTAAAGTTGTATACTTTTACAATACTAAAAAATTTCAAGTTTTTATCATTGTTGGGGTTAAAGTGTAATTTTATCATTACTATTTTAGAATTAATAAATTATTAAGGGGCCTAAAAGAAAAAAATTCCATTTTAGGGTAGCAATGTAACAAAAAGATAATATATTAATGACTTGAATTTAACAACGAATTTTAATGATGTTAACAATTCTTAAAAGGTACATCAATATTTTACTCAAAATAAAGTATTTAGACTAATTAATGACATTGCAAAAGTTTATGTATGAAATTATGTAAAAAAATGGAAGCAAAGAGAGTAAATTTTAATTATGGACATAGTATAGAGACCAAAACTAAAATTTGACCATTGATATATAATCTAAGAAAAGATAGAAGGTTGGACTCAACTCGAGGTATCAGATTCATGAATTGAGCCCCTATATTTTTTAGTTTTAAAAATTTAAACCAAATTCTTAACACCATTAAAATTCTTCTATTAAATTCGTCGGTGTGACATGTTGAATCGAAAAAAAAACTTACTTTATTCATGTAATGGAAAATGATATTACAATAAACTTCAATTTAACAAATAATTTTAAGAGTGCTAACAATTCTTAAAAATTACGTCATTATTTAAATCAAAATAAAAATATTTAAACTAACTAATGATATTATAAAGTTGAGATACTAAATTATGCAAAATATAAAACATAAAGATTAAATCTTAAGTTGAAACATAAAGTAAGTACCAAAAGTGAAAATTAGCCATTAATATAGAAATTAAAAACTGCAAATGGCAGTGAAAAAAAAAAGGCAATTGAGTTGACAGGTGTCACAATAAGAAATAGGAATGGACATTACTTTTATATAGTAAGTATAGATATTTTTTAAATGTAAAAAAATAAAAAAAAATATATATATATATATATATATATTCATTACAAAGTTGGGAAAAAGAGAAGATGATAAAAGTTTGAATTGGTAATTAAAAATGAAAACAAAATTATCATTTCAGTCTAAAAAGAATAAATAAATAAATATTAGGTGTAATAATAAAATATATTACATTCTTAATAAAAAGTAAATATTTATACCTAGAATAAGTCATTATTGAAAAGACATCTTTATATCTCGAACATAAACCATAAAATTAAAATGAAATATAAAAAATTTAACAATATTATTTTGGTTAAAATAAATAAAATAATTTGATTAAAATATTTTTATACAAAAAATATTATTAAAACACAATAATGTTGTCAAATCAAACATCACATCACATCCAAATTTGATGTAAGGTCTGAGAGATTGCCAAAGGAGATATGGCCAAACTGACTTAACAGTAAACGCACTCTCCTTTGGGATTTCAATTATTATAAATAAAAAGCACAATTTTTAATATTTTTAAAATATTTTTATATTACTAAATTGGTTAAAATAATAATTAATATAATTTTATGACAACAATAAAAAAGTATTAATTCATTAAATATAATTAGATAGATAAATAATAAAAATTCTTACATAAATGATAAATAAAATTTACATATATTTTTAATTATTAAATGATGGATTTAAAAGTAATCTAATGGTATATACATTTATATAAAATAATTATTATTATAATTATTTTAAAAAGTTCTTTACAAAAAATATAAAATACTTTTTAATTATATTTTATTAATACTTAATTAAACATTAGATTCAATTTAATTTATATTTGTAATTTTAATTTTTTATCACTTAATTAGTGTTAGAATTATATACGAATGAATTAAAGCAAAAATTATTTAACACAATAAATAAATGCATTAGCAAGACAATTTCATTCATGCAAAATTTATTTAAAAAATCATAAGAAAAAACAGCTTTTAGTATTATTTAATAGATTTTATTTTTATGTTTGATTTTTATTATTTTGTTTTATTTAATTTTAGGCACTGGAATATTTTTGAGTATTTATTTAATTTATTTCACTTTTATTTTATAACTTAATTATGGTTTTTTTATCCATAACTGTTTAAATTTTACCACCGCAGAAGTCAAAAAGAATTTAAGAGGCAAAATTAAGTTATATAATTTTATGAGAACTAAAATAAAATTTTATCATTTTATTGACTTATATTTTTATAATTTTTAAGAAATTAAATTAAAATTTTATTATTTTTAAAGCAAAAATAAGGAAAAATTGAGTTTCCTATTTTAAGGGACCAAGTCGATTGCCAGCACCTGTTGATTTTTACCATCTCTTTAATTTTACTTATGATTTATACTGTTATGTATTGTATAATTAAAATCTATAATTTTTTTAGTACCTATAGTTTTATTTTAATACAATATAGTGATTAGTTTTTTTTATCAAAAGCTTTAAGGAATGAAATGATAGTTAAATTTTTTATCATATAAAGTTTACATATGTTTAAGATATTTTGTTTTTATCTCAAATGCATAAAACAATTAAGTATATTTAGTAAATATTGTTGGATAAATTTTATTGTTAAATTAAGGCTTAATTTATAAATTCACATCTAAATAATACATTCTTTCTTCTCTTGGTACTTAAATTATTTTTTTCCCAAGTTGGTATTTCTTTTAGTCAAACTACTGCTCAAACCGTTAAGTCTATTTTAAAAAAAGTTTTAATCCATAAATTAGTACTTAAACTATGTCATTGTCTCATGTTGGTACCCATGCATTTTTTTTAGCCATAAAGGGTAGGTAAACTACATTTTTCCCCTACTTGATACCTTAGTTAGTTCAATCATTAGTAAAACCGTTAATTCTATTTAAAAAAAAAGATAATCAATTAAAAATATCCAATAAATATTTTTATTTTTATATATTTAAAAATTATAAAAATTTTATAAAAATAAAAATAAAATATTTTAAAATAGAGAAAATTGATTCAAATTGTTTAGCTAATTTTTTTAAGTTCAGTTTAATTAATATGTATCAGTTCGCAGGTCAAATGATTCAACTCCTATCTCGAAACAGGTACCCCAATCGATTCTTAGTCCAACCGAACAACCTAGTCTGGCTTTGAAAACACCAGTTTTGATCGATGAAAGAACTTCTTCTATCCCATCAGGTCGAGCAAGTAGATGATAAAGTAAATTTTGAGTATTGTTGGTATTACCAAACATTATAAAATAAAAAAAATGAGAGAGTGTGTGTGAAATTATGTAAAAAATAAAATGAAAAAAAAATTGAAATACCTAATTTTAAATTAATTAAACAACAGTTTTAAAGTTAAAAGTGTCTCAAATTCTTGTGTCCAGCTGTGTCACCTAATTTTAAGAAAAATGCTTTCATTTAAATAATAAAGTAAACTGTATGTCCTCCCACCGTAATATTTGCACTACCTTAGCTCTACTTTTAGCCTATGAGTAAATTTAACTATAATTTGGTATGTGAATTTCAATTTAGTGTTATGATGAATGTTGCATCACTGTATACATACTTATTACATAAACAATTAATTTTATTTATTTATTTTTACCGATCAATTCAAAATTGAATTTTTATTTATACAAATAAAATAAAATAAAATAAAAACTTTATATATATAATTATATTAAATCAAAAGTTATATATTTTACCATACATCAAATCAAAATTTGTGTATAATTGATTATATTATATTAACCTAATTAAACGGCACTGTTTTCAAAATAAACTCAATATTTTATCTACCATGTCAATTAATTATTTTAAATAATTTGAAAAACGAATAATATGTATATATACAACACGAACACAAGTGGATACTATCATGTCAGTGGAGTAAATGCGATTTATTTTTTGAGGGTACTACGATTTAGATTAGTTTTTAAAGATTTTTTTTACTACAATTTATAAGGTAATAAAATTTTTTTTATGAATAGAATATACTAAGTATAGTAGAAATATAAATACATATTTATAAAAGAAATTCATGCAAAATTCATACATGACATAGGTAAACGATGATAAGACTGGAAGCTTAAATGCTCAAAAACCTAAAACCTTATGGCTTTTGTGAAATGGAAATAATAATAACAATAAAACAATCAAAGGGATACAAATAATAATAATAATAATAATAATAAACCTTATGACTATGCACCGAGGTAATGATATCTTTGCCCTATAAACTTTGAATAATGGATTTTGATTGGTAATTTTTGAAATAAGTGATAAATGTTTGAAATTATTTTAGATGTGATCATGAATATTTGCACATTGATATTATAATGATATATGTTACAATGGAGATTATAATGTTAATGTCCTATTAAATGATGTTAGACGTAGACCGAGTATAGTTGGCATGCCAAAAGGTTACTGATATGGTGATTTGCCAGCCATCAGTGATAGGCAATCCAAGATGGTTGAATAAATAGTACGAATAATACTAAAATCATTATTGTCAAACAACGTAGGATGGTAGAATAATCACATGCTAAAAGTCATCGTTGCCAGGTAACTCAGGATGACAAAGTAAGATAGTCCTAATTTCATAGGGACGTGGACTTATTCGATATAGTGTTCCAAGTATCTATTCTAATGTCTATCATCAGATAATAGGGATCAAATTGAATAAACAATAAAATAGATATTGAAATGTGAAGTTCATTAGAAAGTTGGAAAAATGATATATCAAGTTAAAGTAGTAAATATTAATGTAATTGATATTTATATATATATATATATATATATATATATATATATATATATATTTGAATTGTGTATATATATTTACTTTAGTTTATTCTCAATGAAATGTATTTAAATTATATTAGTGCCACTAAGTATTCAATATTCAACGTACGATTTTGTTTATTTTCGTGCGCAGGTCTCGAATAAGGTTTTTCGTAGGTTGGTAGTGTCAAAGCATCCATTCTCAACAACTCAACTCATGAATCATTTTGCTACCTTTTTTGTATGTATATATGTGTTTAAGTTGGAATAACATGTGCCTAGGTTGTTTTGGTTATGTTGTTTAAATGATCATTTTAGTATATTAATATTTGGGCTATGAAGTTTCATAAGTTGAACTTCAGTCTTTAATTAGTAGATAACTAGGTTTATATAAGTTCGATTATGAGAAATAGATGGTTAAATGTTAATGCGTTGATGGTTATGATTTGATGATGTTTGATTGTGTTTATACATGTTAGATTGATGGTGTTACTTTGATGTAACGTTTAGGTACACTTAAGGTGCCATTTGGTTTAGTTTGGACCCTTGAAATATGCATTTAAGGCAATTTTTACCATTGTGTCAAGAGAAAGTATGATCATGTATCAAGACTACAAGAACAAAATTTACCTTATATTTTGATCTTCATGCTCAGTGTCTTGAGACTTGGCATGTTAGTCTCGAGACAAATAAACTTCAAAGTTACATTAGTTTTACCCTGCTCTAGGTTTTGAGACAAGGATCCCTTATTTCGAGACATCAAAACACCGAAACTAAATAAGAAAGTAGGGGAGGTTGATCTTGAGACCCAGTCTCAAGACATAAGGGACCTTGCCTTGATAGATGACATCTAGTGTCTCGAGACATATTGACATCAAAGCAAAATTACCTAAAACAAAATAAGGCCTGTCTTGAGACAATAAGTCTTCTACCTCAAGATACAACATTGAAATTTGATAGTTGAGTTTGGATTCAATTTTAGCTCTAATTTTAACTCTGCTTAACCTCGAAACATGATGATTTGAATCCTAAATACTATGAATGCATATGTGTGCGAGTACGATTGATAATTTAATTAAATTGTTTTGAACAATAATTTTGATCTAAATTTTATGATTATATAAGTGAGATAGCTCGAGTTACTTCAGTAACATAATGTAACATTACGCATTCGGATTCGACAATCGAATCATGTGTTGAGAGTTACATTAAATACTTCACTTGGAATAATGTAGTATATGAGTCATAATTCACAATTAGGTGAATGCACTAATTTTTAGATATGAAAGTACTTAAAATTGAAATTTTGGGTTTTATTTATTTTATATATTGTAACAATAAAATCTGTAGGTAATAAACAAATAAGATTATATATGGAAATTTTAAAATTTAATTCTTTCACATAATTTTAACATTTAACTACAACCATAACTATTATAATATTAAAATTAAAATAATTAATGCATACATATAACTACAATCATAACCAATAATTATAATGCACAAACGAAAGGATTATTAACCTAAATCTACCTATTTAACTCGGTAGGTAAGAGCTTTGTCCCTTTAGTTAAATGGGCAAACCCTATTTTTAGGTCTTCCTAAATTTATACTATGTATAATGTATTTAATTAGGTTGGTGTTACAAGTTAAGCGGATACTGAATTATCTTAAGGGTATTTTTATCTTTTTACATTTTATATAAACACAAACTATCACGATTTTCAGAATTTCAAATTTATCATTTCAACCAACCTCACATTTATTTTAATGTAATTTTTTTATATAAAATATCATACGATTTTTTTCATCTACACGGTGGGTGGGTGTGCCATAATTTAGTATTAACAATTGAATTTGTACTTTATAGTCTATTGAAAAAATAGAAAATGTTTATGTTTGGTCCATCTTAAAAATTATATTTAATTAAAATTTTTTCTTTAATAATTTCACCTCACCCATGTTGAATATAGATAAAATGAGATCATGGAGAATGAAAAAGAAAAAGAGTTAAATAGGGAAAAGAATGTAGAGAAAAAAAGATGGAAGGGGGAAAAGAAGAAAGAAACAAGATGTCCCATTGATACTCTTTATCTATGTAGCTTCCGAGTCCCTACTCCAAATAGAAAATAATGGAACCCTCTACCTCCATCACTTGCTTTTTGATTCCTTTTTTGTACACATTTTAAATTATGGTTCTCATAATAACACCGTTGTAGAGGTATCGGTACTGGTCATATAGGTTAGTTGCATATTAAAATTTTAAGTCTTGTTTTTATATTTGATATAATGGAAGTGTATAAAAAATAAATGGTATAAAACACAATTATAATTTATCATTATAATACATAAATAAATAGACTGATAATTAAAATATATTTAAATCTATATTATATATACATCCTTTTTAAAGATATTTATGGATTGAGCAGATCGGGATGTTGGCCCTCCAACATTTTGAGTGATTTTATTTTTTGGAAAATTTTATTTAAAATTTTAAAATTTTTCATTTTATCTTTTAAAATTTTTAATTAAGCTCACTTAAAATATTTGAAAGTTCTCATTAACCTCACAAAAATTTTAATTAAACTTTTTTTTTTTTAAATTCTCATTAAACTCTTAAAATTTTTGAAAATTTTACTAAACTTCCCAAAATTTAATTTCAAAATCAGCCATTTGAATTGAATCAAATCAAACACATAACACATACATTTTTTTTTCTTTTAAAAATTTGAACATAGAAAACCTAACATACATATATTATAATATTATACATATTTAATCTTTATATAAATTACATAATGTTTAAAATAAAACAAAAATAATATATTATAAAATTAAAAAATAAGGAAATTTGGTCTCAAGCATTAAATGATGGAAATTGGAGTCTAAATCCTATCTATTCTTAAATAAGTATGCCAAAACTCATATTTCAAGTTTAATATTTTAATTAAATAGTTGAATTGAAGACAGAAATTTTAGGTGTTACTTGTATAAGAGCCAAAACTTTTAAAATGATAAAATAAAGACCAAACATTTTCAAAAGATCTCAAATAAGGATATTTCACGCACTTTACCCCAATTTGTAATAAAAATTTAAGTGAATATCTACGTATTTAGAATAAAACACGCGATAGCTGAGTATAATGTCAACCATGGTATATATTCATTGTATGATAAAAACATTTTAAATATAATAAAAGCATGAAAAAAATATATAGCAAATATGAATACATAAATCCACTACTACTTGTAATATCAATTAAAAATTTAGACACAAATATTTTATCTCCTACAAACTTGTTTCAATGCAATTAAGATAAAAGGAGGACTAAAAAGAGAAAGAGAGATGATTAGAGATCCCCCTTGGTAATCTCACATTATAAAATAACTTACATTTCCAAAGCTTTTACTGTCTTTCACAGGAAGATGCAAATTCATTATATAAACATAGATAGAAAGCAACCAACACTGTAAAAAACTTACTAAAATAGCTATACTAACATTATTATACATTCATAATTTTTATTTATTTATTTTTTTTTTTTTTGGTTTGAGCAAAAGTCTTGGATTTCAGTGTACTATTTTTGCTTTTGATTTTTTAGGGCATGAAAATCTTGTTGCCACACTTGCAACGCCAAGCTTCAGGGTAGTACTCGAGTGGCTTCATAACTAAACCTGGTTGAATCGGGACGTGAACCGGTTGACAAGGCGAGCAGCTCCCACAGTTGGATCTACAAGAAGGTGGTGAAGAACCCGGCCCACTGAGTTGTTTTTGGGATAAGAACCGGTTCAACACCACTGACCCAGTTCTCTTCTTGCTCCCTTCTCTCACCTGGAACTCACTTTCTGCACAAACAACCACGAAACTGCACTGAGTTCAGACCGAGTTAATGGCTTATATCGTACATGAGTAGTTTAAAAAGTTCAAAAAAAATGAAAGGAAGGGGGTTTTGAAGATAGTTACCGAGTTGAGAAAGAGTGGAAGCAAATAAGAGAAAGGTGAAGGCAACTAGGATGTGGTGGCGGAGGCGGAGGCGGAGGCGGGAAACGCCCATGCCGAGGAGGAGCTGGCGGAGGGAGAAAAGGTTATCAAGGTCACCTCCGAGAGTGCTATTATTGAAGGTTCTTTTTTTGGTTTTGCGTGAGGGAGTGTGTCCCAAGTCAAAGACAGAAAATACACAGAAAAAAAAAACTTCAGAAGAGGGCATATATATTGTCTGAAAAATTTTTAGACAAAAATAAAAATTATCTATATATATATATATATAACTTAAAAACTTATATAAAAAGTTCAAGTTTACAATTTTTTTTTTATATTTTACAATTCTTTAAAAAAAATATGACTTGTTACATTAATGATGAAATTTAATTTTATAAGAACAATTAAAAAAATATTATGTAATCAATTTATTATTATTTTTAAAATATCAATCAAGTGCATATATTATAAATAAATATTTATACTCATTATAAAAACTGAATTGATATCACGGAGTATTGATTAGTTAAAAAGATAAAAATATTAGTATTTTATAAATATTTAATATTCTTATTCATCAAAGTATATAAATAATTTATAATTTTATTCATAATGTTTGGAAAGTATTTATAATTAAGAATTAAATTTAATAAAATTAAAAACCCAAATCTGAAACCTTAAAGGGATTAATATTTTTTTTTATGGTTTTTCATTAGTATGGGATGAAACACTGTATGAAAACACACCATCACAATCATTCAGGGCAGTGTAGACCCAGGCAGCAGCCCCACTTATTTAGCCTGGTAATAAAACAAATATATTTCTTATATACTTTATTATATGTTACTTTAGTAAATTCACCCAAACAAAAACTTTTAAAAATTAACTTATCACATTTTTAAAAACCCACATTCACATCAATGAAAAATAAACAAACCACACATTATTGTTTATATCACTTATCATTATTAAAAAAATATAAAATTTGTAAAAAAATTAATTAATTATTAATATAAATTTTATATATAATATACTGAATAAATTTGTCATATTTTGACTTTTAATAATTAATTCTTTTCAACTTTAGACTTTTATTTTTTTTAAAATTATTACAGATAAAAATTTTAAAAATATATTATGAAAACTTTTAATTAATTTTTAAATACATTTGTAGAGATTTAATTCAATTAAAATATTGAAGTTAAGTTTTAAATGTTTTTGACCTAGAAATATCTATTATTTTTCATCCATACTTGCGACAAGTTCTAGTATTAATTAATCTTTCCATTCTTAATATTCTTCCTTTTCTAATATTTTTAATGTTTTTTTTAAATTGGATCGATAGTCGAATTGGTCATATTATTAATTTATTTATTCAATTAATTTAATCGGTTTAATCGATTTGATTTTTCTAAAAATTAAAATATAAAAATTAAAAAATCTGATTTAACTACCCGATTCAATCTATTTTTATCCCATCTGTATCGATTCCCGAGCCAATCAATTTAAAGACTCTTTTGAACTGATATTCTGACCGATTTCTGGTCTAACTAATCGATCCGATCCGATTCAAATAATATCGAATATTCCCTTACAAAAGGATATTATAATGCATGTGTTCCAATTATACATGTGTATTTTAAATATCATATTTTATATTTATATAAATTTTGATATATTAGTAATTTATATTTTATAATGGTTTAAATATACAATTGACTTTTGAATTTGGTATATCTTATCCCAATTTAGTATTTATGATTTAGTTACCTTAATATTTTTTTAACGCCAGTAAATCTAAAATACATGTCACTTTGATAGCGTAACACGTGCAATAATTTGTGATGCAGTCGTCTAAAATTTAAAGGTTGTAAAAAAAGGTTGAAATATCTAAAAAATGGTAAAAAAACATAAATATATATAAAAATATTTTTTAAAAAAGCATCAAATAATAATTCAATTATTAGCCATATAACCTTATAAAATCAATCTAAATTTATTGCATATATAAAAAAGAAAAGTTAAAGCAATCCTAAGGTTGCACTGTCCAAATTTAAAATGCTTTCAAGTACGTACGTAGAAGTATATATGTCTATAAATAGGGGAACATCGAGTTGGGTGACGATTTAAATTTTTTGCCTAAGCTGATATTTTTCTTATGTTTATTATTGACAGTATATTTTATAATTAAATTTGAATAAAATATTTTTAATCACATTATCCCTTGGTTTGGAGAACATTTTTGCCCTTACTCACATTTCAAGAGTATTCATATTCAAGACTTCAATTCTTTGCGACACCCAAAATTCTTTTGAAGAATTCTCAGCTTGAAGCATACCTTTGTTTGGGAAGTTGAGGTGTAGCAAATGGGGTAGTGGACTTGCCCCTTTACTTAAAGGGTCTATTGTAGGTATGAATTATTCAATTTAAGTAAATTTTATTTTTAACCCTAATATCATATTCTTGACTTCGCCCTGTCGAGAAGTACTAGACCTTCTAGAGTTTCATCCATAATAGAAAAGGGTTAAGGAGAGCCCTCCAAGCTTGTTTAGCAAGTAGTGTCTTATTAAAGGTTTGAAAATATCGAAAACCCAATCCGTTCCTTCTCTTAGATTCAAGTAATTTTAGCCACCTCACCCAATTATTTCCACACAAAAAATTACTCAAAATGAAATTTATGACGTAAGTTGGAATGGCTGTAACAACTGCTTTCTTATTTCTTCATTGGTATTGGGCGAGAATTAAACCGAAGATTTAGAGAAATTTACCTTTTTCGTCGACGTAGCATGTTGGAACCTGTCAAGGATAATTTCTAAGCTATTATCATCCGCATAGGAAAATGGAGACAGTTTATCTGCAAACAAAAGTTGATTTATAGATGGACATTTTTTATCAATCTAAAGGCTCATTTAGTAACCGCACTCTTCAAGAGGCAAGATACAACATTTGCCACTAGATAAGGCAATAGTGGATCTCCTTGCTGAATTACCTACTAAGTTATTCATAGACAAAGAATCGTCTAAGCAAACAAGTGTTGAAACACAAGTCTTGGGGAACCGTACAGAAAGATGAGGCAATAGTGGATCTCCTTAGTTGAATTACATAAGTTATTCACTATATAATTAAGTGATAATAATTGTAGCACTTATGATTAAAAATTATTAATAAAATAATTATAATTATTGTTATTTTATATTAATAATCTTTTATCATATTTATTTGAAGTAAAAAATTGCATGCCCGATTATATTACTTTTGTTATCAAAGTTTTTATTTTTTATATTTTAAATATAAATAAGAGATTTGTATATAGAATACAGGTTCCACATTCCCCTTATCCCGGCTTCATAGTTTAAAACGTTAAAGCTGTCCGTAGGAATGTTCTTTAGGAAGAAAAAGCAAGTGTAACGCATTGTTGAGGGTCCTCATATTCTAATACTAGGTTTCGCTTAGCATGATTCATATCCCTTTTACTGTTTATTTTTTAGGTTTATAGCTTCCATTCAAAACTGCCACGAAAAACATGCATTCGAGTTACGTGAAATAGGGTGGTTTCATCTCATTTCTCGCACCTATATAAATTGCTGATTCACTTGTTTAATAAGACTACAGTAATCTAGAGATGGCTCGCTTGCTTGTGGTGTGGCTTTTCTTAAGTTCTCTATGTTTTTCTTCTTGGGTCCAATCGGCAAGCGCTCAACCATTGCAGGTGGGGTCTCCTTCTCCATCACCTTCTACTGGTGGTAGTACTGACGGCGGTAGTGGTGGTGGAGGAGGAGGTGGTGGTGGTAGAAGTTCATCAGGTGGGACTGGATATGGATCAGGAAGTGGCACTGGTGGAACCAGCGGTGGAGGAGGAGGTGGTGGCGGCGGAGGGACTAGCAGCGGGAGTGGCAGCAGTGGAAGTGGATTTGGGTTTGGGTTTGGAAGTGGCGGCAGAGGTGGTGGCTCTTACTAGAATGCATTTGGCTCTTACATGTTATCACTTGTCTGTGCACAACTATGCTCGGTTTTATGAATCAGTAAAATAAAGTATTATATATGGTGAAAACTTTAATAAACATATAAATTTATTTGAAGTGTTTTAAATCTAAAGCATTAAAATCTATTTTACTATCATGTTTTAAAATTTAACGTTTTAGTAAGTATTTTCATTAAGAAAATAACCCAATTCTCTATGAAAGGTTGATGATTAAAATTGTCACTTATAAAAAAAATTGATGGCCAAATTGACAAAAAATACAAACAATAAGGACTAAATTTATTATTATACATTTTAAAAATAAATAAAAAAACCTTTTTTTGGTATTTCCCTATCTATTTTACCTCAATCCGTTGATGTCTTTCCCGATGATATCTGTCTCTATTATTTCCCTAAAAACACAATTAGTTAAAAGATTTTACTAAAATAATAACATTTATCAATAATACTAAACAAGTATTGATTTTACTAAAATAATAACATTTATCAATAAACTAATCAAAAAATCGAATCTGAAGCTAATATTAGTTGAAATTTTAAATATTATTAAATTCTTATTCCATATAATTTATATATTTTTTCTGTCAATATACATAATTTATATTATTTAAGAACACTAATAATGGAATCTTTTAAGCAAATATAAAATGCACCAGAAAGTTAAAAAAGTGTCTGTTCACGTGCAATTTGACGTGACATATATTCATCATATTTGGGGATATGAATAGCTTCTCCAATATTTCCTAAAACTGTATACTTATTTAGTACTACACACTGTAAAACAGTAAAAGTTAAAAATCATTTTGAAATTTTTGATGGAGACCATTTGGCGTATTTTGTTTTTGAATCGTAGAAAGTTAGTTGCTTCAAACTACTCTTTTTTTCTTTTTAATTTTTAAAAAATAATGTTCCAAAAATTAATAATATGAATTTCATGAACTTTCATTGTCCGCTACACTAACTCAGTTAAATTCTTAATAACAAGAGTTAATTGTATTAAACGTCTTAAATTATGATTAGAGGTAAAGTTAAATTTTTTTTTTTAGGGGTGAAATTAAATTATAATTTTTACGATAGTAAAATATAATTTTATCATTTTAATAACTTATAATTTTATAAATTTTAAATGACTAAATCAAATTTTTATCATTTTTAGGGGGAGTCAAAGTGCAATTTTATCTTTTCTAATTTAAAATTTTAAAAAAATTTAGAGAGTCTAAATGTAAATTTTTCCATTTTAGGGGAGACCGGGGCCCCTACTAGTCCCCCTAGCTACACCTTTGATTATGATATTCATTCTAAATTGGTTTTAAACTTCAAAATATTCTAATTACATCTCTAAACTATCGGTGTTATATCAATCAGGTCATTTCATTATTAAAATTGTTATTTTAATCATCAAATAACACGTTAAATCTTATATAGCTAAATTTAAAATTAAATTTTAAAATAAATAGATTGTTGCTACATAATTTCAAAAATCTCTAAACAAATTTTTAAAAAAATTATATTAAAATGAGATTTGAAGAATAATTTAAAATAAAAATAATAATTTAAAGATGTTTAATGTAATTAGTTGTAATAATAGGTTATAAAAAATTATAAATGTCCAAGGGCAAGAACCAAAGGGCCTAGCCATGAACCCATTAGAAGTGGGTTAGGAACAGTGTCCCTATTAAAGGGCTACATTACTTCCAAGTTGCAACATTCCACTTTCATTGGGTGTAGAAACTAGAAAGGGACACTTCAGAGATTTTGTTATTTCTCTTTTAATTATGAAAACATTTTCTATAAAAAGAAAAAAAGAGTAAAAATCTGCATAAACCTGTTTGGTCCTTATTGGTGACGTGTTATAATTTTGTGTATTTATATTAATTTTATGTTATGATTTACTTTATATGAATTAAATTACGCTTTTTTTATACACAATTTACTATTTCAACTATATTTATTTTGTTGGTATTTTGAATTTTGTTTTTCTTCACTTCAATACTTAATACGAATAAACCACAATTTTATCTCAATTTATTGCAAAAAAGTACTAAACTGGATGATGTTTTACGTTCTTGTTAGTTTTTGTTTGATGTGATCTGTAAAATTAAAAGACGTTAGTTTATATTTCAATCGTTTTTAGATACTTAAATCAATTTATGAGTTAAAAGAATTTTTAGATAAAATTTGTAGAAGTGAGATGGTCGAATGAACATATAAAAATGACAAGCTATTTATTTAGGTCATTCGCCTATCAGCTTTATATGGTGAACTAACATGTTAGTCATTTGTTTGGCGTCAATCTTTGATCTCTTTGCCGTTTGTTATCCAGAGTAACGACGGGTAAACAAAGGCCTAACTTGAACTCTGATACTAAGAAAGCTATCACGTGTAAGGTAAAAATGAGGTGAGCATAAAATGACTTAAAAGAGATATATTATCATTTTTCATATACACATTCTATCATCTCATTTCCTTCTCTTTTTTTTCTTTTTTTCTAAACATTCGTTTAACCCAGAAACTAAGTATTGGAGTGGCAACTTGGACATCATTTAATTCTTCATTTGATTTTGCAAAAAGTATCAAGCTCCTTGGAATATCTCTATTTGTTTAACCCAAAAGATGACTTAAGTATTGGAGTTGCAACTTGGGCGCCATTTAATTCGTCATCTGATTTTACAAATAGTATCAAGCTCCTTGGAACATATCTATCAGCCCAAATTCATTCCGATTCAAAGAATATCTTAACAATTTGCATTGATTTTTTTTAGGTAAATCGAGACAAAAAATGTCAACATAAACAAAAAATTGAAGTATCAAAATAAAAAAAATTGATATAATTAATTCTAAATAATGAATTATGTAAAAAAATCAATTTGTTTCGCTGAAATAAATAAAACTATTCGATTAAGGAAAAAAATTCATAATGTATATAACACATGAGAGAATTTCATATTTAGTCTTATTTTTCCACATGAGCATTAGGGTGGTAATTGTTTGGTTCCTATCGGTTTTAGAAAAAAAAAATGCAATTACCCAGTTAACCTATAGTATTTTAGTTTTTAAAAATTCAAATCAAAATTAAATACAGTGTGTTGGCATAATGGTTACGGTGTTTATCATCCCAGGTATGGTTTAAGTTTGAGTCATGCTAGTTACATTGTTGCTAAGGTTTTTCCTTGTAACTCACCAAAAAAAACATCAAAATTAAAATTCAATTGAATCTGAATAAGCATCAAACCGGACAAATTTCCATTCATTCGAATTGGTTCAATATTTTCACTAATTTATAATATATATTTTTATAATATAAAAGTATAAAAAGTTATAAATAACTGTAAATTAAATAAAATTTTAAATTTGATTTGAATAATAACAATTTTTATATAGGTTCTGATCATATTTACTCTTTTTGATGCAATTCAAAACCATAAATAAGAGGATAATGCAATTCAATGCATTCAAACTCGCATCCTCTTGTATTGACAATCATATCCATATCAATCGAACTAAAACTTAATCTACAACAAATCAAATAAATTTAAATAATAATCAAAACCCAAGTTAATAATACTACCATTCCAATCGATGTAGTCTTTCTTATTTTCCATTTCTTAATAATACCCTACATTTAACATCAAAAGTTAAACCCACTAATTCGATTAAAAAATTAGGCCCAAAATCTTTTACTAGTTTGTAAAATATAATTATTTACTAAATTTACTTTTTTTAATTTTATTAGTTTTTCTAAAATTCAGTATTCTTATTTTAAAAAGATTTTTTAACACGCGTGGCTGTGATAATTTTACTAATTATAATTCATCTCTAAATTTCATTTCATAATTTAAAAGGAAATAATTTTTTTCGGGCCATAAAAAATAATTGAAGCAAAAATTGATTTTATATATTAAATTAAATACCACAAAAATAACAAGAGAAAACCAGAGGCGACACGTGGGAATCAACAATGTTAAAATCTAACATGACGGGGTAACTCAACGTTGTCGATAAATACGAAACGGAGGAACTCACTAAACTTAACAAACAGTTGAATCCTTATCCCAGTCACTGAGTCTCAACACCGAGTCATCATCACTCATGGCTATCGAGGTGAGTTTCTTCAACTTCCCAGTTTCAATCATATAACTTCAATGGTAATGGGAATTTTTTTTTCTCAATAACCGATAAAAACAGGCTTGGTTTATGGATGAAAGCAAAGAAGACCAAAGGCTTCCTCATCGACGCAACCCCAACGAACCTGCTTCGTTGGAGCACTTGGCAGGTGAGTTCTAAACGTTTCTGCTGTTAGATTTTCTGGGTTTTTTGTTTTTGGCTTTGGGTTTTAATAAAAATGATTGATTCTTTCGAATAATGGTAGAGCTGGGAGTGTTGTATTGGCATTTGAACCCCAAGGATTACGAGAACGATGAAGAGTTGAAGAAGATTAGAGAAGCCAGAGGTTATAATTACATGGTAATATAACTTTTTTTTATAATATTTTTTGTCTCAATTAGTGTTAATGTCTTGCTTAATTTGCTTTGCCTATTAGCTTTGTCCTTTATGCTCTTAGAATGAATTTTATTGTGTGTGATGGGAATTAGAAGAAGCCTGTTCCTGTTGTATTACTTTTGGGGGAAAAAGGGGATTCCAATTTGGTTTTTATGTACAAGGAAACTGCTGATGCAAACCAAACTATTGAGCTTTTTTGCTTTGCAAACTCAATAGTATAGTAGTCTTGTCTTTCTTGTTTTCGAATCTTGATAGGACTCTTTATTTAGAGTGACGACATCCCCTAGATGTGGATGTTGGTTTCTAGTAACATAGATTCATGCATGCATACATACATACATACATACATACATACATACATACATACATACATACATACACCAAAAAAGAAAATAAATGTTATTTGTGCTATAAGCAAACGAGCAGATAGTTAATCTGTTATTATGTGTATTACTAAGATGAGGTATTGTGAAATTATGATTCGAGATGATTTCTTTTTTAGTTCTGAAAATGAGATCTATTGTGTGATTAACTGTAGTCCGTTAGGTAATGCAGAACGTAAGTTATAAGTTACGAGCTAATTTCAAGGTATATACTATATAGTTAGTTTGCATTTCATTCGCCTTTGTACCCAAATGGTGGGATTCTCTTGCATACGTAGCTTTTACTTTTAGGTTGTGTTAACTGGGCTAATGTTGTAAATACGAAGAGGAAGTTGATAGATGGAACAAGGTGTTGTACTCAATTCCAAATCAAAAGCAAATTGCAACATTGATAAAAGGTTGGGTCACAACTTACAATGGGACATTCCTGTTTCTTAATAGAGCATTTGTAAGGGCTATTGAGTTGTTAAGTTGCTTTGCCTAGTTATGTCATTCCTACTCTTCATTTTTCACAAATCCGAGGCACATTTGGATATGAGTTTGGGGGATACGGCACTCCAAAGATACTCTGAATACATGAAAAGACTTGGTAAAATCCATGTTTGACACTCACATTTGAGTTCGAATATTGTAGTTGCCTTGTTATTCTAATTTGAAGAGGAAGTTCTTAGGACCTTCATTTGTCTAAATCATTATATTGTACATATAGGATTTGCTTGATTTATGCCCTGAGAAAGTTGCCAACTATGAGGAGAAACTGAGGAACTTTTACACCGAGCACATCCATGCCGACGAAGAGATACGCTACTGCCTGGAAGGCAGCGGGTATTTTGATGTTAGGGACAAGGGTGACCGATGGATTCGGATTTGGATCAAAGGAGGTGATCTTATTATATTGCCTGCTGGAATCTACCATCGGTTCACTCTTGACACCAGCAACTATGTCAAGGTAAGAAAATGTGTAAAATCAAGGGAACTTAATTTATAAGCAAGTTACGGATACCTCAGAGCTGCAGTTGAACGAATTTGCGTGTTTACATTGTGCAGTTGATGAGGTTGTTTTTGGGAGAACCGGTTTGGACAGCGTATAATCGGCCCCAGGAGGATCACCCTGCAAGGAAAGAGTACATTAAAAGCTTGACTGAGAAAGTTGGGATGCCATTAGCTGCTCATTAGAGCTATTTGTTACATGAAGTTCCCCTCTATATATATGCGTGCATGTATGTATGTACATATATTAGTTTCATAAGTTTCTCAAAGGCTGAACTTGATAAAACGTTATGCATCTGTATATCAAAACATTGAATTGCATCTATTAATATATAAATATCATGTTATTTAGGATGAATGTGTTTTATTTACTAGCTCTTGTTTAATATCATCTATTCAGGGGAAATAGATACTCATCGAATTAAAGGGGGAAAAATAAGGTTAGAATTAGATGGGTATTTGTTTTTTATGAAAAATATTTTATATAATTATATTCAACTATTGTTTGTTGGGTTATTTTTTTTATTTCGTGTCTTTTTTTATTAAATATTTATTTATTTTAATATTTTATTATATTTTTATAGGACACTTGTTAACTTCTGAACTTGTTTGTAGAGTTTAAAAATTTCACTAGCAGTTTACTAAATACTTTTTTATATATATTGATAAAACTCTTAAGTAAATATGATTAGATGAAATTATTTATTTAAATTTAATCTAATTTTATTGTGGAAATTAATAAAATAAACCAAAATGGTTTAAATTGAAATAGTTTATTCTAATTAACTTAAGCATAAAGGGACCAAATCAGCAAAATCTGAAACTAAGATAAATTGTGTTCAAAATGGTATTAAATTTTACCAAATTCGTTTAACTCAGATACGTTTTAGACCTTTTCATATTTTTACCCATTAAACAACTATACTTTGGTTTGGTAGATTAAATGAGTATCAATCTCACATATTTGAGTGTTTAGTAAGAGATTTAGATTAAATATCTGTAACTAATAAAATTAAAAGAAAAATATTTAAAAAATTAATTTGATTTAAATTATTTAATAAGTAATATATATATATATATATATATATATATATATATATATCAGTGGCTTGTTTAACTATAAAATAAGTATAAAGGCTTGTGTAATAGTTTTGATAGCTTTTTTGATATATTAGTCCAGATTAATTTTATGCTTTATTTAATTTAATATGGTTTTTATTAAGATTGTAAACGTAGAATTTTGTGTATATATATATATATATATATCATAAATTCAATTTTTGAATACTATAAATTATATCATATATAAAAATAAAATGTAACAATATTAAAAATAAGTTACACTTGATTGAGCTCGAGCTTTCAATATTGTATGTCAAGTTTAGTCCATATTTTAAACCAACTTAATTTTTTTTTATATTCATTTTTCGTGTCTAATATTTTTATTCAAATACTCTTAAATATCGAATTAAAATTCTAATTTAAACAAATAACTCGAAAATCAATAATGAAACACTTAATTAAATAACAAACTGAAATCCACCTGAATAAATCTTAAATTTTCTCAAAATTTGACATTGGCATTAAATAAAGTAGCCGTAGATTGGAATCCGAAATAATCAGAAAAGGTGAAGGTAATGACCAAAATGCAGTGGTGGTGATGTGAGATATGGGTTCTGGAGAGTTCCCCATTAAGGAGGGTAGGGGAATCTTGTGGAACCAATAATGGAGGGACAGACAGATACAACACACCTTGTCTTTATATAATTAAAATCATGTTTTTAATTCTTGAATTTGATTGCCATAATTTAATCTCATAACCTAACCTAAAAATACAAAATAATTATCAACTTGGCTTTGAAATTCTCTGTAGGGTTTTTGGTGTGTCGGGTATATTCGGTGAAGTTCTACAATAAACCAAAAACTATTTCTTTAAAATATTACAATTAGGCCCCTCTTTCATCAAATCAAACTTTAATTCAATCTTTTTAATGATTTTGTGGAGTGTTCATTCCTCAGTCAAAAGCATGGTTTTTAGAATTATATTATCCCAACTCTGATTCATTTTTATCTCAATTCATATAGATTGAAAAGTCAATTGAGTCTCCCTTTTATTTCGAATTGATGTATCGACAAATTCAATTTCAATAACTAAATTTTAAATTTTTAATGACAATTTTCACATAAAAATCACTTATCAATCAATATAATTTGATACACAAATGATATCACCCACCTAGGGGCAAAACCAGAACAATTTTTGAGAGGGGCCGAATGAAATTTTAATTTTTTATAATCTATATCGTTATAATTTTTAAAAGATTAAATCAAATTTTTATAATTTTAGGGGGCCAATGTAATTTTACCTTTACTAATTTAAATTTTTAAAAAAATTTAGAGAGCCTAAATGATAATTTTTCATTTTAAGGGATTGGGCCCATGCCAGCCCCTTAGAATCGCCTCTACACCCACCAATATATGTTAATAACAAGGTTTTCAAATTAAAAAAAAAAAAGAATATACAATATTTAGTAGATATTTATTTATATCTGTACTATTAATGTAATTTCTTATTGAATTGGTATTACGGGCTAAATGGGTACCAATTTGATTAGGAAATGGCTAATATATCTTTTTATTAAATGACTATTATTATTATTTTGAGGGTCTTTTTATCTTTTCATACTTTTATATAGTTTTAAAATAAAAGAAAAAAATTAACATATCTAATGAATGAACCCGTGTTTAATAGATTTATAAACAAATTTTTTACTACTATACTAATAATAATTCTTAACTAAATTTTAAAAAAATAACTTTTAACATAAAATATTTTCTTTTACTAAATTTAAGTATCTATACTATTTTTTTATTCTAGTTTCGAACATATAATATATGTATAATTTTCAAATCTTATATTTCATTATTTATTATATATTATTTTTAAATACACTTATATTTTAAATACGTGGTTTCCACACGCATACATATGCAATAAGATTTTAAATATTATAAAAATTGTGACAGTTTGATATAACTCGACTCATTGACACAAATTCAACAGTAAAATGACAAAAAAAGGTTGAAATTTGATTACAAGAAACTAATCAGTTAGGGATAAATATGTCTTTTAATGTGAAGAGAAAACTACCCACTATCTATTTAAGCCATGCTAATAAATAACTAGCATTAAAATTAATCATTCACATTAAATTATATATATTTTTAAAATTTTAAACTTTTTAAGCATAATTATTTATAAAAAATACTATTATTGTTTATTGAGAGACGTACAATTACAATACAACATAATTATAAGTTTGATCAATTACACACAAAGAATCGGAAATAACTAGATAAAATCTACATATGGCACGCGTATAATATAAGACAGAGACTCACACAGCGCAAGTACACATAGTGAGACTCAAATCTGAATCACAAAAAATTATATATTTATTTTATATATTTCAAAATGTAACTTTAACCAAGGTAATAAATATCTTATCAGTGGATATATCATTTTCTACTTGTATCGATACATTTTGATATTGACATGTTTCAAAATTTGATGTATTGCTATGAATTTATTAGTCACGCAATTTTTAAGATATTTTTAATTTGATCACCCAAGAAAATCATACAGTTTTATCACTATTATTAGATAAATTTATCATTTTAGTCATAGAAGGATGACGTAGAATCACAGTTTCATACAATCCCTTCTCTATACCTTGATATGACTCCTAGCTTTTAACTTATGTTATAGAAAAAAATATATTAAATATTTGAATTAATTTGAAAGTGACACTTGTTTTTTTTTTTAAATATTTTTCATGTTTGTTTTATGGTTCGGGGTTTGTGGCTGCCCCATCCAACAACATCATCTCTAAAGTTCGAACTTGAATCCTCCTTCTCTTAAAGCATAATGTGCCTCACCATTGCATATTTGCATTTTCGCCCCTCTTAATAATTAATATTTTATTTTATTTTATTTTATCACTAAATGTTCAACTTTGACTAATCCAAAATTTTATAATATTAATTCGATTCACCGAGATGAAATTCCTAGTTTACCCTTTTGTATGTTTATATGAATCTAAACAACACTAATAGTCTAAACTCTATAGTAAAGTAAATGGATGAAAGTATAATTATTAGAGTAGTAATTATACACTCTTGTAATTAGAATAAATTTTAATTATCTAACAAAATGTAATTATATTGTAACTCTCTTTGTAATATTTTGTAGTATAAATTATAATTATATAACTACGTAAATTTAATTCTAAAAAAATAATATTAATTATTATAAAAATGATGAATAATAATTGAAAAAAAAATTGTCTAATTGAGTAACAAAAATTAAAATCAAATCATCATATATAATATGTTAGTTCAAGAAAGCATTCGACAATACAATTACTAATTACATTAATAAAAAAAATTTAATATACTATGCAATTTTATCTGATTACTTTAGTATTCCGTATTTATTTAAATCACATGTGAATAATCACACTCAAATTTAATTTCTAAACCCACCATTAATATCTCATATTTACATTATATTTGTTTAATTTACTATTAATTAAAAGTATTTATAGTCTTTACTTAAATCTAACTTTTTAAAAAGCAGCATCTTTTTGACTTAATGATCACTTTTTGGCCACTTATTAGAGCATAAAATCCAAAACCAATGATATTATGACAGGTTTAAACACCTTTGGAGTTCACCAAATCGAGAAAAAACAAAGTTCGTACAATTAAATTCTATATCATACATCATGATTCGGACTTTAAGTGCTAAGCAAATATATATAAGAAGAATCAAAATATAAATTAATTGAAAAGTATTAATATTGTGTCAATTAGATCCTTATATTACCTTAAGATTACATTGGGTGTTAAATGTAAACTCAGATTTAATTAAGAGAGTATTCAAACAAATGATCAAATTTTAAATATATGTATACTTACTACATAGAGAACTTAAATTTGATGTGTTAAAAAATATACGGCGTTGTTAGAAATTAGGAAAGTTACTTTTTTTCTTTTTAACATGTTAGATTCAAACCATCATTACAATATGGGTACTTAAAATTTTATTTGTGTTTTAAATATACCCTATGCCATATATGAGTTAACATTTAGCACCCAAATTAATTGGTAGCTAACGGAAATACCTAATTGATACGGTATTTATATTTTAAAGATTCAATTAAATGTTTTTAAAGTTTGTGTACTAATGTAAAATATGTAGTATAATTTAAAGACATCCTATATGATTAATCCTCAGTAGAAGTGTCATAAATAATTAAAAATAATTTTACATTGATACATTTAAATAAAAATATTTATTAATTCTTAAACAATGAAACAAACCATTTGAGTCGGTTTAGGCGAATTACCATGATAGGGGTTGAATCTAATAAACATCTTTGATTGTACATGTGTCAGGTAAATATATCATCTATTTACTATTTTTTTTGCAAAAATTTTAGTTATTAATTTGTATAAAATATATAATATTTTTTGTTAAATAATATATACATATGTTTAGTAATTATAATTTAAACAAATATAACCTAGAAAAAGGGAATGGGGATTGGCCATTCCAAAATTTAAGCATAAAGCCAATGAGCCCTTGCCTCAACAACAAGGATGAAGTTTTAAGAATGTTGAGAATTTAGATTCCAGTTTTATTGTGTGTAAATGTATGAATTATTTACTAGATTTATTTTAGGTGGTTAGTTAGGTACATTTAATTAGTAAGAGTTAGGTTAGTTAATCAAACTTAAAAAATAAATTAAAAAATTCAATGAACAACAAATATAAAAAATTATAAAGTCTCGTAATCAAGATTAAATTTGTTTAAGTCGATCGAGTTTTAGCTCAGTTGGTATCAGCATTGTTGTCAGTATAATAGACGTGTATTCGAGTACGCTGAAATACATTATCCTCTTATTTAAAGATTGGGAAGATGTTGTGGATAGTTCTAAATATTATATCAAAAAACAAAAATTAGGAATTGTTATATACACTCACTTACCTGAAATGAAGTGAAAAAAGAAGAAGAAGAAGATTTATTTAATGTTGGAGCTGCTTACTCAATTCAATAAGTTGAGATTTGTATAAAGCAATTTTTTATTCTAACCGATTAACTTGAAATTAAAATTTTAATAATATAATTAATATTTTATTTTGATTTAATTATGAAATTAATAAATATTAATATAAAATTATGCATTCATATTTCATTATTTTTGAGGCAACAAATGAATTATTCAGATCAAACTAGATCTAGCCGGAATGTAACAATCTTAGATTTCACTTTGATTAGTGCATAAAATAATAATTAAATGCTTAGATATTTTCCAATAAAAAAAAGGACTATTTGCTAGATATTTTTGGAAACCCTAAAGCCTTTCCCCTAAGTCTCCCACAGAGATTGGTCAAAAAGAAAGGGGGAGCCCTTTCGTTTAGAATACAAATAAAAGTTCGCTGATTTCAAAAAAAAAATTATTTCAAAGATTTAAATTAAAATTTTAACTTCTTTTTTTTATAAATTATAAGAAATTTATGAAATGTTATATAATATTTAAGTGTGTAAAATAAATGTATTATACTAGTGTATACCAATATTCTAACTTGTAATTACAGAAAATATTACAACACAAAGTAAATGAAGGTTTTTTTGGGCCTCACTGTAGCAAATGAAGTTGAACAACTTTCAAAATCGAAGTTAATCTATAATTTTGGTCTCTTTACTATGAAAAATATTGAAATTTAATCTTGCTATTTTAATTTAATATAATTTTATTTTATTATTTTCTAATATTATTAGTTTACAAAATAATTAACCCTATTAAATTATCTTATTAAAATAAAAATGTGATTTTTCCTTGGAAACATTGTACTTAATTTACTACTTAATCCTTGCGGTTTAAGTGAAAAATTGGTGTGAATTTTTATTAGAAACACACTGTTTAAATTACGATTTAGTCAATATACATAATTTGGTCTCTTTATTTTTATAATGCCGTTAGTTAATTCAAACAATTAACACTATTAACTATTTCGAGTTAAAACGCCAAATTAATACTCTTTTCGGTGTTAAATTATTAAAACTAAGCATGATATTTTTTAAATAAAGAGATCAAATCATACCGAATTAAAATATAATAATTAAATTTCAAATTTAAACATGACAAAGAAAAACACAAATTGACCCTAAATGAAATCTATTTGGTTAAAAAACCATTTGTCCCGAGGAGAAAGGATTGTATGAAACTGTTATTCCACGTTATCCTTATCCCCTTCCAATAGGAGCATGATAAATCTGATTTTTTTCTCTTGATTTTTAGTTTTTTTCTCATGTAAAATTCAAATCCAACTAGAAATACTAAAAATTAGGAAGAAAAATCTGATTTGTCATACTCCTACTAAAAAGAAATAAAGAGAAAGTGAAATTATAATTTTGTACAATCTATTCTCTTGTCTCAAGACAGGGATAATAATATTACAAATAAAAAACAACAGGAATAAATAAAGCCAAAATGGCTTTCTAAAGGGAGAAAGTTGTGGTGGGGCATATAGCAAAAATATCTCGTTGTCATTGCCATTGCCAAATTTTATTTCTTGCTTTTTCACAACATCACTCAGCGTCCTAACCAACCGAAAGTAAAAGAAATGAGCGAAACAAAGAAATATATATTATAAAAACAATTTTTTATTATATCAAAGTTCCTATGGATTTAACCTAATGAGACCCATGTTCACAGCTCTCTTGTTTCTCAACTCTTCCATATGTCTTTTTTTCACCAGTACTGAGCTGTTTTTGGTCCATCCATGGCCTGAATCTGCAAATCAAAGCCCTATTTTTTTCCCTTTCTTTTGGGGTTTCTAAGCAAAGATGAATCCATATGAAAGAATTAAACAAGAGTTTCAAGGAACAAGCTCATCATCCTATCATGGTGATATACCGTCCATGACTACCCCTCAACCAATAGAAGGACTCCATGAAGGAGGTCCTCCTCCATTTCTCACAAAAACATATGATATCATTGATGATTCAGGCACCAATCACATCATTTCATGGAGTGGAGGTAACAACAGCTTCATTGTATTGGATCCCCAAGCATTCTCAATGATCCTTTTACCTAGGTACTTCAAGCACAACAATTTCTCAAGCTTTGTAAGGCAACTCAATACCTATGTAAGTAACTCTTTTTGATGAAACTTTGCTTTTGTAATTTAGTTCCATACATAGAATAAGATCTTTCTTTTTCTTTTTATAGGGGTTTAGAAAAGTAGATCCAGATAGATGGGAGTTTGCTAATGAAAAATTCCTTAGAGGACAAAGGCATTTACTTAAAACCATTAGAAGAAGAAAAACACAACAAATTCAAGCTTCATATGGTGGTTTAGATCCTTGCGTTGAAGTTGGGAGGTTTGGGGTTGATGTAGATATCGATAGGTTAAAGCGTGATAAACAGGTTTTAATGGCGGAACTGGTGAAACTAAGGCAACAACAACATAATACCAAGACATATTTACAAGTAATGGAAGAAAGGTTGAAGAAGACTGAGATGAAACAACAACAAATGATGAGTTTCTTAGCTAAAGCAATGAAGAATCCCAACTTTGTTCAACAATTAATACAACAAAAAGATAAAAGGAAAGAACTTGAAGAAGCTATAACTAATAAAAGAAGGAGACGAATAGATAATCATAATCAAACGTTTGTTAAAGCTGAACCAGTTGAGAGCTTTGGTGGTGCATTTGAAGTTGTAGAGTTGGATGGAATGGCAATGGACTTGGAGGAAAAGCATGATGAAGAACATGGAAGCTGCTATGATAAAGGTAAAAGAATTGATGATGAAGGGTTTTGGAATGATTTATTGAATGGTGATGTGGACGAAGAGATATCAGCTTTGCAAGTTAATGCGGTTGAAGATGAAGAAGGTATAGATGTTTTGGTTGAACAGCTTGGGTTCTTGGGCTCTAGTCCAAAGTAGAGCTTTTGCATTTGCAGAAAAGGGCGGTTTCTAACAGGTTCCCTTTCTGGCTTCAATGGCGGCCTTTGGGAGGGGCAAAACCAGGTAAAGCTTTTCTTTTCTTTTTTTCTTTTTTTTTTGAGGTTTTCGGTTTGTTGAAATCTTAGAATTTAAAGCTTGTAGATTTACATATTAATTGAAAGAACATATTAGTACAATTCATTGGTGGAACTTGGGAGAAGAAGACCCTAGTTGATTCCTATAACTATCTTTCATCCTAATTTCTTATTTCTACTTTGCTCTAGAATATGCAATTTAATACCTTTATTTTAATTTTACATAATTTAATACTCAAAACCTGTTGGTACGCCTAATTTTCTTTTAAATAAATCTAGTCATCTCGTTGAAATATTAATTTATTATTGGTTGAATATAATTTCTAACAATGTCGTCTCCAAACATCAAAACTTATTGACATGCCTAATTTTCTTTCAAATAACTTCAAGCATCTGATTGAAATGTAAATTTATTATTGATTGAATATAATTAACCATATATAACCTTATGTGTGTGCCAATAACAATAGTTTTTCTTATCATCATCACTTTAATGGAAACAATTAAATTAAAACAGAGAAACTAAAATAAATTAAATTAAAGTATGAGAAATTAAACCCCAAATTTCAGACTAAAATTAGGTTTTCTACTTCCACATACTTGGTTAAATTCTTTTGGATTTTTAATGGCATCAATTTGTTTAAATTGGATAAGTTGCTATCTGATAAATATTAGTTTAGGTAATAACTACTAATATTAAAGCCTTTGAAGAGAAGTGGTTCTTGAATTATGTTCTAAGAGAGTCCAATTAGGTAGCAGATGCTTTAGGGAAAATGGCTTTAACGAGGAGCAAAACATTGCACATGCCCTTTAAAGATTAAAGGGATTATGAAGGAAGACTGTACTCTCGATAATATGTCTAGGAAGTAATCTTTGTGTTTCTTTGTTTCAATTACCAAAAAAAGAAAAAAGACTTAATTTGATAATTTTGGATGCAATGAAAATTTTTCCTAATTTGATAGTTTTAAAGAATGTCTTTATAATAAAATAAAATTATTTTGAATAACTTCGAGGTCTTGCAATCAAATTTGTTATGAATTGTATTTATAATTGAATTCGGATAGAAAGCAAGTGCTTGATTAATTTGAAAAAAAAAATAATTACAATAATATACTTGTATTTAATTTGAATATTTTTATAAAAAAAAAATGTAATGTACTAATCTTAATAAATGTATACCTTCGTTGGCAATTCTTTTAAGTCTGTATTTATTTTAGACAGGCATTAATCAAAATTTTCTTGTATTTAATAATTATTCATATATATTATGTTGATTATTGCTCTCTAAATAAGCATGAAATAATAAATTTACTTTCCTAAAATACTAATTTTCACTTACAAAGTGACTACAATAAATACTAGTAATAATTAGGGGTAAGTCAAAAAAAATTTTGGAGGTTAGAATTATGTTACATATTTTTATGGGAGTGATATATTGATAAATATAGTAATCTTTAATTGTCTCATAATATTTTTTTATATGATTGTTCGTTTTATAATTCATAATTTTTTTTTATATTTGTGATTGATATTTTCAACAATATTATATCTAAACTTCGAATTTGAGTTTTGTAATACGTTTTATTACATCATCCAAATTTTATTGGTTATGGTTGAATAATAGAAATGATAGTGAGAGATGAAAGATGTTAGTAAATTTAGGGAGTAATGATAATGGGCATGGGAGCTGCCATGGACGCATCGTGTGAGACTGTGAGTTGAAGCAGGCAGGCAAAGCGAGGGACCAGCAACTGAGCCATGCATGTGCAGTTAGATCTTTAAAAAAGGAAACCAAAGGGTTTGGGTAATTATATATAAAAGGGGAAAATGGCCCAGGGACAAAGCTTAGATGATGAAGTGCAGGAAGCTTAAACAAGAAACTTGAAAATATAGGCATGGTTGCCACCGCCTACAAGATTTGAGTTGGCTCACGTTTTAACACTTTTTTTCTCTCTTGCCTGTTTAATATATAGGATTCCACGTGCTTCTTGTCACTCTCTCTATCCCTTCCATTCATTGGATCTTACATTTACTTCAACACTAATATTTAATCAAAATGAATTCCTGACCATCTCTAAACTGCACATCCAACAGATATATATATTTTTATGAAGAAATTGGGTAACGAAGGAGATGTGTGTCCATTGAAATAAATAAATAAATATCAATAATGCTCCTTAATTATGTTTTATCTTTTCTCATTTACTAACTATTATTAAGTTAACAATATTATTAAGTTGTACTAACTATTTGAGTATAAAAATCAATTTTTTCATAAATTAAAATACAACAATTAAATTCTTAAATTTCATAAAATAGAGGAAATTCAAATTTAGACGATTATGCTTTCTAATAGTGTGAAGTTGGGTGGAAAACCTGCCACTTCAATTTTTCCTTAACATTCCCAAAGATTTAACTTTTTTAAAACTTTCCTATTGACTTCTTAAGATAGTTTTGGTCTAAAATCATAAAATCAATCTTATACAACTTTTTTTTTTCAAGCTATTTATTGGAGCCAGCCCAATAATTAATTCTCCATATTCTATAGGTCTATTAAGAAGTAGATGTTGACGATAAGTTTTAATCCATACCTAAATTTACTAAAATAAATCACTTTCTTTATTGTTTTTACTTGGGAAAATCAATTAGTAAGTTAAGATAAATTCAACTCTTAACATTTATATCTTTTATTAATTTAGTCATCATTCCTTTTTTATTAGCTAAATTTGGTCTTAATTTTTTAAAAATAGTCAAATTTAACCATCAACATTTCATAAAAAGTTGAATAATTATTTTTTTAACATAAATATTAAATTTTTAAACAGCGCAGTCTACATGACAATTCACTCACATGTATTTCATACTTTTTTTCTTTGATTATTATGAACTTTTTATATATTTTTCCTTGAATTTTTATTTTTTTAATATTTTTCCATATTTAGTTAGAATTTCTATTAAAAAAGATAATTTAATTCTCTTATAAAGGTTAATGTTCAAATTTTAACTAAAGAAAAAAAAACCAATTTAACAAAAATTATAAACATAAAAAATTAAATTTACCATTATACCATAAAAAGTTACATTAACTTTGGGTGTGTGTATTCTTTATTCAATTAGGAGGATTCTAAAAATTTCACTCTTTATTCACCATTACTAAGAACTTCAAGTTTTACAATATTTATTAAAATATTTGGTATATTGATAGTGCATATTTTAATTGTATAAACATGATTAAAAATTTGTCACACTTTTAGGGGTGTAATTAAATCTAGTCAAATTCAAATAAATAGTAAGCTCGAGCTTCGACTTGATTTAAAAATCAAAGCTTGTACTTAATTTGAACTCAATCAAATATCAAATTCTAAGATCAAGCTCAGTCAAAGATATAATTAATCTACTCAATGTTAAACTTGATTAAGCTTATTCATTTTTAAACTTGAATTAATTCATACTTAAAACTCATTTAAACTCGTGAACTATTTAAATTGAATATTTATGATACTTGTATCCAGCTTGATGGATACTTAAAGCTGCTGGAATTATTATCAAAATTTGTCCTGATTTTTTAAACGTTATAGAAGATGCTAAACAAAACCAAATGGCTTTCCTTATTGAAAAGGTAAAGAGTAGCCATCAAACAAGCATATGAAAGCACATCCGAAGACTTGAAGGGCCAATAGGGTTTTCATTGAAAGGCACTCGCTCTCCCAATAGTGTGATGAAAACAACATGGCCAGACTCAAAAGGATTATATATATTTTATATTTCACATACCCACCACCGACACAAGCCCAACGCTGTGGTTTCAATCTTTTGAACTTATCCTTTCTTTTTCTTTTTCCTTTGTAATTATCCACAAAGCTTTGTCCTTCTCTAATTCCCTAAATCATTGATTAAACAACTTAAACATTTGTTTTATCTAAAAACCCATCCCATTGGAGTGTTCACTTTCAACAATAATACAATAATAATGGGGTTTTTCTTCTTAATTTTGCAAGTAAAATAAAAAAAAAACTATCTATTTTGATCGATTAATAATAATTTTTAAGATATTGGCTCATGTGAAAATATTATAAAAATGAATGAGATAATTTTTTTCTAAATATATTTTTATTATGTTAAAGGATTAATTTATTATTTCATACCTAAGTTTAGTTTTAATGTTTAATTTGTTATTTAAATTTTTATTTTGTTTTAATTTGATATTTGAGTTTAGTTTTATTGTTCCTTTCGGTACTTTTTTTCCCAATTTATTATCTGAGTTTGGTTTTAACGTTCAATTTAGTACTTGAGTTTTTTTTTATCCCAATTAAATTCTTAGGTTTTTTTTACTAAAATATATGTGTCAAACATTCATTGGGTCACAGAATGTCGTTTGGTTCAGGTATCAAATTAAATTTTAAAACGAAACTCAAATATCAAATTAAAAAGAAAAAACTCGTATATTAAATAATATATTAATCTTATATTAAAATCAATCCATAGATCACTCAAAAAAACTCACCCTGATGTAATTTGAATTGAAGAGCTCAAACTGTTTTTTGTACAAACCATTGTGGAGGGGATGACCAGCAAGGACGAAGCTAAAATTTTGTATTGACAGCATAAACTAAAATTAAAGAAATCGGAGGTGAAACTAAAAAAATTATACTAAAATGACCTAAATTGAATAAATAATTCTTTAGAAGGGTCAAAAATATAAATTTCTCATCTAATCAAAATAATTAAAATTAAAGTCCAACTTCGGAAAGGCCCCTATCTCCCAAATTTTGTCCCTGATAACAGCAACAAAGCTTGAACTTTAATGTTAGCAATGGATTTAACCACTTCTTTCTTATATTATCGATGATAGTTTATGAGATTTGAATTATATTAAAAATTTTCTGTAAAATATTTTTAATTTTAGAATTTTATATTTATATATAAACACATGTATATTACATTATCAATAAACTGAAAAATGAAATAAATTACAACAATATTTGCTTAAAAAAATAAATAAATTAATATTAATACTTACTAATATTAAAACATAAAACGATGTGCTCTAACACTACTGAATACTTTTGGTCTCAAATTCAAAATACATTGGATTTTTCTATGGGCAAAAAAGAAAAAAAAAAGTTTTGGACCTTTCCACACGTTAGAATACTGCATTTAATTTATAAAAATATATATTGATTCTTTTTAAAGGAATAGTCAGAGGAGACTCATAAATCTTAAAAGTCAACAAAACGAGTGGCATACCCTAATTGATGGCACGCCCAACTCTAACATCATCAAATTTATTAATTAACAATTAATACAAAATTTAAAGTGTTTTTCCTTAATATATAATTAAAAAATAAAAACGACTTTTGTTAAATTCAGAGCCTCGGAAATTTTGTTAATTTAAAAATATGAAACGCTTGTGGAGACGAGGATTGTTATTGGACCGTGATTTATTTATTTCATAATAATTATGAAAATGACTTATATTTTCAAATTAATAATTGTGATATAAAATAATATATATATCATTAATTTCCAGGTGAGCTCTTGCCGACGAAGGAAAAACAGTTTGCAAAAGAAGTCTGTAGTTAATAAAGAAACTTCACCTTAAAAGATATCCAAAGACTAAATTGCCCCCCTCTATAATATTAAAATTAATATTTATATTTTAAAATCTAAAAAACTTGTTATGTCCCATTAAAAATTAAGTTTTAATTCTTAAATTGTAATATACATATATATATATATAGTATATTAAAATTCCCTCTCAAATAAAAATAATTTTTAACAAGATAAAATGTTATCTAATGATTGAATTTAAGATTAATGTTAATTGAAAATATCTTTTATTACTTTATCAATAATTTAATCAATTTTTTGTAGTGTGGAGTTGACAAATTTGTTCAATTTTGAAAACTTGTAATTTATGTTAGGATTTGAAACTTATTTAATAAGGAAAATATGAACTAGTGATTTGAAATATATATAATTCATTTTAATTAAATTTAAATTATTGATTTATCAATTAATTCTATTAACTGTTTATTTAAGTATTTAGTAAATTTTAGCTGATAACTGAAAGTTGATATGTGTAGAATGACAAATAAGGGCATGATATATTTTATTGTTAAGTATTTATTTGTTTATAATACATTAGTCTTTATTGGTGAAATTATTCAAATAAAACATTGTTACCAATGAATTAAAACATCCATCATGGAAATTAATTAGTTTTTTTTAATTTTAAATAAATAAATTTATTGAGTTCCTTATTTGCAAATATTAACTTTGTGAAAATTGATAAATGTTAATAGTGTATCAATATAATCGTAGACTATATTCTTAGTGATAATTATGTCATGTTATTAGCATGTAAATTAGTGATAATTATGTTACACTCTGAATAAATTTGTCAAGTAGCATATTTCAATTAATATAAAATTGTATAAGAAATCATTTTACACAAGTAAATTGAAAATAAATTAAGAGTATATAAATATTCAATGATAAATGACATCAAATAAAAATTTCTCGCGGCAATATTGATTTTGTAGATTTACAATGGAGTTTTTTTTTCTTTTAGACTTACTTCGGACTTTGGAGGTTGTGAAAGTGAAAATGAGATAATGGAGGCTCTTGATATATTGACACCCCTATTTTTGAGAGCATGTGGTAAAAGGAGTAAAATTTGAGCAAGTATGATCGGATATATCGTTTCACATATATCATTCCCAATTAGTTACTAAAAAAAGTTGCCCATCCAAAGGTTTTTTGTTTTTGAGATTTTAGCTCAACAATCTTTTGTAAATCTCCATTCACCAAACATTACAACCAAAGGTTTGACAACCTAATCCTCAATTTGTGTCAAAGTCAACTAAAAAAAGGCCCAAAATTCTGTTTACCAAACATCTCCAATAAAAAAATTAAAAATTAAAACCATTAAAATTATTAAAAAATATAAAAGTATATATATTTTCATTATTTTTTTAATAATAATTAAATGCTTACATATCATTTATGTATTAATCCATGTGTATGTCATATCAGTAAAATTAACAAATATTAACTTTTCCATTTATTTTGAGGTAATTTGATAAAAATTTACAAATTTAAAAATTAAAAGAAAAAGAAAACTTAGATGAATGGTTAAAATAAAATTTTATTATAGGAGAATAAAAAAAGTCATTACACCATAAATGTCAATTGGAAAGTTCAACATAAGTACTATGCAGGTGTATCAATACAATCATAAATAAAACAAATTTAAGCAATTATAATAAAATTTAATTTAGTACAAAGCACAATCTAATTAAAAATTCAAATATATTTGTACAAAATCAATGTATAATAAAATTGAATCTAAAATAAATCTGAAAAAATATTACATAATATTTATGTACAAAGAAATTTAATTTGAAGTGTGTTTGATAAACTGAAAAATTAAGTGTTGAAATATTGAATACTAAATTTGATAGGTGTTGATTTCATATTAGAAAATTGTTTGGTAAATTAGTAAAAATAAGTACAAAATATGATTATGTTGTTTGGTAAAAGTAAATATTGATATTTAAAAAAATATTTATTTCTTAATTTAAATCTTATAAATATAATATTTTATATTATTTTGGATAAAATAAATATATTAATTTGAATATCTCTTATTTTTAAAAAATGACAATTTATTCAATTTTTAATAAAATAAAATAACTTAATATTTTCTACATTAAGTGATAAATAGCTATCTATCTACTTATTTTATTCAACATGTTTTTTTGAATTTTCTTATTAAATAAAAAAAATTAAAATAATTATAAAACACATTTAAAATATTAAAATATAAAATTTTTATTTCATTAAAAATAAAAAAATTCAATAATTTATCAAACACACCCTTAATACCTTAACATTTGTCAAGATGTAATTGGCAGTCAACACAAGTATTAAATATTCATATATGGAATTAAAAATTTCAATAAAAAAATATAAAAATCAAACTCAATAAATTAATCCTAATATAGTAAAATTCTCTAACTATTATTAAACTACAAAGCTGAAACTCAAACAAAAGAAGGAGGGCAATTCCGTAAAATCAAATAATAATGATCACATCATCGTCTTAAAAAAAAAACTAATTTCTTAATAAAAACAAAACAAAAAAACAAAATTAAAAGAACCCTCGATTTATCCCTCTATTTCTCTCTCTACCTCTTCAAAACCTTCCTCTCTAAGCTCCCTCTTCCCTTTTATTTTATTATTATTATTTTTTTCAATTGAAAATTTTCATTTCCATTTTGAAATTTCAGAACCAGATCTCTCTTTATCTTTGCAATGCCAATTGGTGCCGAGTCTGAGATCCCTTAACTCGCGTCCTCTTCCTCCTTCTGAAATCAAATCCGGTTTTGTTTCCTTCTCGACTCACTGAGTTAAACCGCCAATCTTTGGCTTTGTTTTTTTTTTATACGACGGTAACCGAAGAATGGGAGCGGTGCCTTCGACGCCGCGCCATACAAGCACCACCGCCGAAACGGCGGAGTATCTAATCGGCACCTTCGTCGGCGAGAAATCTTTTCCTTTGGCTTCCGATTTCTGGCAGAAGCTTCTGGAGCTTCCTCTTACACTTCGCTGGTCCTCTTACCGTGTTCAACAAGCTTGCGAGCTCTTCGGTGAGTGCTTTCTCTCCAAATTAATCTCATAAAACATTTTGATAATTGTTTTCTTTGGAATAATTAGTTGTGTAATTTAGTGCTCAATTTTTTATAATTCACAAAATGCAGCTGTTTTTTCGCAGTATTTGTTAATAGAATTTATTGTTGTCTTGAAAATGATAGCAATCTTATTGTAGGAATACAATGCTTAGCTAATGATTAGGTTCCGATTGCTTCTACAGTTTTACTACCTCTGTTATTTGATTGGCTTGCTTTTCTGGACCGAATTGGAGTGCTGTTGTAGTGATATTATATGTAAAATTTTTGGATACGCGATGATTTGAGCTTCTGCTTTGTGATCTAAAACTAAATGATCTGAAAATATCTCAACGGGTGGAAGATATTTGTTTGTTATTGATACTTTACTTTTACCAAGTTGAGGGCAGCTATTATGAAAACTATACAGAACTTCCAAACTTACCAAAAACGGAGCTAAGTGAATTTTATTAATCAATCTCTAAATTCAATGCTTAAGTTGCGAGAGGCATTTTCTGAATTAATAACTCTTTGCAACTTTATTTTAAATTCTTCCACTATTAGTTGACCTTCGTTTGTCTTGTTACAAATATTCACAATCATGCTGACTTTATTTCTTTGTGCTGGATCCTTCATGTACAGCACAAAACAACCACCACACCAGGCACCTTGCGAAGATTTTGATTCACCTTTCATGGTGTTTACAAGAGGCAGTTCGAACTTCTGGTGCTCCATCTGTGGTTTATTTGAAGGCCATTAATGCGGTGTACTTTTCATCTGTTTTTTTGAAGTATATTATTGAGAATTCACAGAGTGACAATATTGAGGAGTTATGTTTGTCTCTTCTTGAAAATGAACCGGTGCCTAAAGATTTCATGACTGGTAAATCCATAACTATTTGGCTCTTATCATTATTTTCTCTCAAGTTTTGAAATTAAAGTTTGTAAATGAGTATCTTGCAAGTTGTTATTTTACTGATAAATTGCATCTGACCTGATTTTTATTTCTATTGTGCAGATCAAAGGGTTGAAAATCTTTTAATGCATAATGTGCTTACCTTCCTTGGTTCAATAGATGTAAGGTACACCATGGCTTAATAGTGCATTTGTTACATTGGCATTTCTACTTAATTTTCCCCTAATATTACATTATTTTCCTCGCAAGTCCTACGACATCCCTTCTACACCAGGAGTTGCTTAACTTCATGCTTGTTGCAATGTCTACTCAACTTCTTTCTGGACCAACCCCAGGGCCGAAAGATGTAAACCCTTTTCTTGATGCTGCAATGTCTCAGGTTATAAGTTAAAACCTTAGCTTGATTTTTTGCTCCAACAATATCCAATTTGCTTACTCATTCTTTGCTTCACAGGAAAGTTTGCTGGTCAGTTCAGTGGTTCATAGATTGCTTCTCAATTATATAATGCGACCTCGTCTTCCTTCTAGTACTGCTGCTTCTTATTCTATTTTTTCCGAGGAAAATCAACCTGGTGTTTTACAAAGAGTTGGTTCTGCTGCTGGTATGGTCTTCTCCTTGACGCTCTTATTAATACTGAGTCCTAATCTGTGCTCATTGCTGTAGGAACTTCTCCTGGAATATGTTTATAATAACGTGTATGCTATGCTTGCAGCAAACTTTGTATTGTTGCCATTCAATTATTTGGTTAATTCAAATAGTGAAGGCTCTAGAAATCAACTGGCAGATTGCAGTCTCCACGTGCTACTTGTTCTTATTCATTACCATAAATGTGTTGTAAGTGATGAGTCTATAACAGATAGAAGTGATGACAGTGCCTCTACAGATCCTGTTTCTAAAGTAAATACATACTTTACTGTCAACCCTTACAGCAAGGCCTTAGAAAATGCAAGGGACATCGAATGTGAGATCTCTTTACGATTTCCTTTTGGGTTACTAGCATTTTTTCTATATAGTTTTCTCTTCCTATTTTTCCATGCATGTTATTATGATGGCATATTAGATGGTATTGGTGAATGTATAAGAATTCTGCTTGCAGTTGATCGTGCCGATATTGAGGGGAATGCACAAAATGGACCAGTTGTGAGATTACCTTTTGCATCCCTATTTGATACCCTTGGCATGTAAGTGTCTTTCTATTCTATTATTAATATATGAATGAGTAAAATTACCTCTATGAGATTATTAAAGATTGCTTTTTGTGGATTATGATGTATTCATAGTGGGCAAATCTGGGTAATAAGGTTTGTATGACTGCTTTATTACTGTTAGTTTTTGCTAACATTTTGCCAAAAATGGGTTCTATTCCTTGGTAATGGCCGTTGGCTTTCTTTTCCCCATTTTTCTTTTGTTTCTTAATTGATTTTGTTTAAAACTGTTCTATAAAGAAAATTTGACTTAAGTTTAGACTTCTATTTTGTGGAGCATCTGTCCTTTGCATAGCTGTGAACTTTGATTGGCACAAATGCTTTGCCACTTGTTACTATATTCGGAATCAATATTCCATCTCTCATGGCTTCTCTCTCATTCTTGTTTAGTAATTCGTAATGGATCCCATCTGCAGGTGCTTGGCTGATGAGACTGCTGTCCTTTTACTTTACTCATTGGTGCAAGGGAACTCTGACTTTTTGGAGTATGTACTAGTGCGAACAGATTTGGATACGTTGGTAAGAAGCTCTAACTTCCATTTTCTGCATTTCATATATAATCCTCAGGAATTCCATTTGCAAAATTACTTTATGATTTTTTGAAGCAAGATATGAATTGTAGATGGTGTCTTGTTAACGTATTTAAAAGTTTTCTTGGCCTCCTGCCTATCCCCTTTTCACCAGAAAGAGAGAGCTTGAACATTTCTATATGAGATGTTCAAGTCATACACATTGCATCTTGTTTTGCTTGATCTTGTCTATTATTTTGTTTTTAATCTTTCATTGTAATTCTTCAGTATGTTTACACTTTACATTGCACGAACACCTCTGCCTGTTTATATCGTACATCGCATATGGTTTTAATCTGTGTTTGGACGATGTATATCAACAGTTGATGCCCATCTTGGAAACACTATACAGTGCTTCGAGGAGGACATCAAATCAAATATACATGTTGCTGATTATACTCCTCATACTTAGTCAAGACTCTTCATTCAATGCTAGCATTCACAAGATGGTAAGCATCTCTTTCGTTTGTCAGCTTTTGACTTTGATGAATGAGTATTGCCTTGATGTCTTATTCATATGGACAGATACTGCCTGGTGTTCCATGGTATAAAGAGCATCTCCTTCATCAGACATCACTTGGTTCCCTGATGGTCATAATTTTGATAAGGACTGTCCAGTATAATTTGTCAAAGTTGCGGGTATGGCTCTGAATGTCTTAGATTCTTACCACATCATGTTATGCTTATTGAAGTAGTAGGCTCCAGGAGAATATTGTTAAATGGCTGAAATTCTCTCTTCATATGTTAGTTTTTAGCTTTAGGACAGTAATATATGATTGTATGGGTTCTACACCTGTTAATATCATATTATTTGGGAGTTGATTCTTTTTTCTTTAATGAATGAACAGGATGTCTATCTTCATACTACTTGTCTAGCAACTTTGGCAAATATGGCACCTCATGTCCATCGTTTGAGTGCATATGCTTCCCAGAGACTTGTCAGTCTCTTCTATATGCTTTCACGCAAGTAAGTCATCTATGTTTAGACCACTTTTTACTTCACCATAATATTCCTTTTGTAATTGTTATCTCTGTTACCGACCCTTCAATCTACTTGAAACTGAAAGTACCATTTCCCAACACCTATGTTTGATGCATATCAGGACATGGTTATAGAATCCTCCAAGGACCCTCCAAATGTATGGAAGAACTTAGAAAAATTGAACATTACCCATGTTGGATTCAAACCGGAGTCTTAGTAACAAAGATTCATGTATATTTTGCTATCTTGGCACTCTTTTCCTAACTTTTATTGTAAATTTGTTGGAGTTCAGGTACAACAAATTGGTAGAGCTAAGGGACGATAAACTGCAAACGAAAGCCATCTCAACAGGGGATGGCCTTGTAGAAGATATGGTATCTGTCGTGGTTTTGGCATGTGATGTAGCCCTTTGTAAAAACTTTGCTCTGTGTATCCTAAAATAATATCTCTTCCCCTTGTTGCAGTCAGCAGAATTGCAAATTTATACCGACTTTTTGAGAATTGTCCTTGAAATATTAAATGCAATTTTGACATATGCACTCCCACGGAATCCTGAGGTACATCTTTTATTGAAGTTATTCAAGATAATCTTCGTCTGCATTCCATCCCATCAACACTTATGGACATGTGCGTTTGTGCAGGTTGTCTATGCCATTATGCACAGACAGGAAGTTTTTCAGCCATTCAAGAGCCATCCTCGCTTTGCTGAGCTGCTTGAGAATATTTATAATGTATGCTTTATGAGTTTATGTGATGAAATGCATTATTTAATCTTCCATTTCTTTGTCCTATTTTCTTCTTTATTTCTCCATGCTTTTCGATTGTTTTGATCTCTTTGGCTTTTATAGGTATTAGATTTTTTTAACAGTCGTATGGATGCCCAAAGAATGGATGGTGAATGGTCTGTAGAAAAAGTCCTCCTGTTCATAATTAATAATTGTCGATCTTGGCGCGGTGAAGGGATGAAGGTAAAATTAACGACTGTATATAATCATTGTGTTATTTAGTATGGTTGCTTCCATTTCAATGCATTTTGGTTCTATTTGAACAGATGTTCACTCAGTTGCACTTCTCGTATGAACAAGAGAGTCATCCTGAGGAGTTCTTTATACCATACGTTTGGCAACTCGTCCTATCCCGCTGGTAATAGTCTGAACCTTAGAAAAATTATAACCAGAAACGTGGAGGGGGAAAAACTTCTGGTCTTCACACTATTAGTTATTGCCATGTTTAATAATTTGTATTATTGAAACGACTGTATGGGACTCAACTTTAAACAGTGTTTTAGGTTTGTACCGTAATAATTTTTGCTGATCTCTAATCCATATTCTGCCCCTTTTTCTTTTCAGTGGATTCAGTTTTAACGCAGATGCTATAACTTTGTTCCCCGTCGATATGAATGCCAATGTAAGTTTATGATTCGCTTTAAGCTTTGGTTAGTTAATTATGCGATGCCTTTCTCTTCATATGATTCTTTCAACTTGCATTGAACGTTTAAACCTTTCGTTCTACTGTTTTGCAGAAAGAAATTTACTATGATGAAATGAATACGAACCAAAACGGGGAGTTGAATGAACAAAGAGTTCAGTTTGATCCGTAAAAAGAAACGAAAAAGAAAAGGCATTTTATACCATTAGCTTGTGCTTATGCATGTACGTTTGTGGTGTATTTTGTAAATACATAAAAAAAATGATAAAAATAGCAGAAAATGTATTCTTCTTAATTCTTTTCTGTTTATATATGTTTGAAACACTGTAGAGGGGCCTTTTTTGAGGTAGATAAGTATTTAAAATCCTTTGTATGAAATAAAAGAGAGGATTTGATGATTCCTTTCCTTTTTCACTAATATTATTTCAGCCTCCATTTTTTTTCAAGGAGATGAAACTCATGCTCCTTCGCTATTATGAAGTTGATGGATTGGAGAAGTTCAATGATACAATACTTAAGGTATTAATATCTCATAAAGTTCATAATATTTATATTTCCGAGATATTCTAGGGAAATGTTTATTAAAAAATTGAAAAAATATTTCCCCACCAGGCTTTGTTATTGGATTTTTACTTTATTAATAATTTCTTTTCCAAATATGTGAGTATAAATTTTTAAGATTAATTGTAAGCATCTATTGATAAAAATAATTAATCATTAGACATTTTAACTATTTATATCTTCTTTTACAGATTTCTGACGAAATTTTTTTTCTAGTATAATAAGAAAACCTTGCTGATGATTCTTTGGTATAATGATAATTTTTTTTATTTTTTAAATACAAATCTGTATAAATTTAATAAATTTTTATTGTGGTGAGTTATCTTCTGTTATTTGGATGTCAGTTTTAATTTAATTCACTCTGCAAAATTACATGACTTTAGCTTGATAAATTCGTTCACATATTCAACAACGTACAGAAAGCGAAACCAACCAGAACCTACACTAGGGTTCCGCCCTTTACATATTCGGTGAAAGCCAAGGCAACAAGTCCCAACATGGCGAACCTCCCATTCCACAGCTCAGCATCCGAGCTCATGAACTGACCGGACCTTGATTCCACCGTCTCACCTCTAAACAACGGTATCAAAGATGCAAGCGATAACACAATACTAGTCCCAACGAACAACGGGATCCCACCGTTGGATATTTGGGTCAACACATCTTGACCGTTGGATAACTCCATTGCCAGCGCTGCCACAAACCCAACCATCGCCAACCTGCCGTTGATCCTCTCCGGTGCAGGCCCACTGAAGGCAAACACATCGGAGAATTTCGTGCTCACTTTGGGTGATACCGGTGGAGGGCTCGGCTTAGGTTCCGGCGTTGTTGCTTTTGGCCTTGGCTCCTTTTGATCACCCTCCTGCAAGTGCAAAAAAACGAATCACTTAAAACTAAAAACCTGTTTAAAATCAAACCCTGGATGTCAAATATCAAAACAGGAACTTATGAACTTACCTCTGCCAAACAGCTAACTTGAAGATTGAGTTTCCTTTGAAAACGAGGCATGGGTTTCACGTTATAAAACTGAACCATTTGTCTCTTACTAGCAAGGCCAGTCATGGGACTTGCTAAAAGTAGGGATTGCATTTGCATGGCAGTTGATGATGCGGCCATTTTCTTCAATTTAAGGATAGATATGTGGAAGTGGAAACTAAGGAAGAACCCTAGAGATTATTTTGTTTTTCAAAATCTAAAGTAAAGGCTTAATGAAGCAGAAGTAGTAATGAGTAATGCAATTGAATGCTGATGGTGAGTAAAGAGGTGCAAGTGTTTTGCTATAAATAGCGTAGGATAGGGGAAGGGGGTTGTGGATATTTAAGGGTCCACGTCGCTCTGTATCTAATACTCGAAAGTGAGTGAGTCACGTGGGATTGTTTGTCCACACATGATGAGATTGGTGACGTGGGCTCTTTTATTACCGGAAAGTTGTCGTTGGTTCCCTAGACAGCCGGACCTTTTGGTCTGACGTGGCCTCTTCTCGATACTAGGAAGAACTTTCTAGACTCTTAGCGTGGGACGTGGTCTCTCTGTATGCGTTGGTTTTTTGCCGAATTGCATTCAAGGTCATTAAACTATTAATAAGTTTATATTTTAATTATTTAACATTAAAAATTATAAAATGGTTATCAAACTATTCAAAAGTTTTTATTCAAGTCATTGGACATTAAAATCGTTGTTATATGACCTTCTTTATTTGTACCATTTGTAGCAATCGAGAGCACTGTTTTCATAATCGGACCGGATCGACTGGTTGGATCAAGAATCTACCGAGATAACGATCTGAAATAAGAAGTCAGACTGGTTGACCCGTGAATTAATTAAATTAGTTAAATCGACTAGTCGATTTGTGGAACTGACCAATTGAATTGCTTGTACTAATTTTCTTTGTTTTAAAATATTTTTTAAATAATTTATTCATTCAAACCAAATAAATCAGTCAAACTGAGAATCGATAGTTTGACTGGTTCAAACATCGGTCTGGTTTTAAAAACTTTGATTAAAAATCTCTCTTTTCTCTTTTCTTATACAATTTAGTTTTTTTTTATAAAAAAACTTTTGAAGGTTACGAATTTGCAAACTAAAATCCAAATAGCTCATTTCTCCAATCTTCAGGACAGATCATTAAATGGATTTGAGGTATTTTTTTTACTCACTAATGGATATTGATCTACTGTACCAATTGTTGAATCATAGCGTGGAGTTCACTAGTTAGACTTTTTTTAAAAAACTTAGTTGCCTAGTGACTTAAAATAAAAACTTTCGAATAATTCAATAATCATTTGTAACTTTTTAAAATTGAGTGACCAAAATGTAAATTTATTAATACTTTAGCGACCTTGAGTATAATTTACCTTTTTTTAAGTGATTACTTTATAGTTATTTGAATATTATGATTATATTACATTTATATTTGCAAATAATTAAAAAAAACATTTTCAATACATAATTAAAAAATAAATACTTGGGCATAACATTTTGTTGGGCCTTGATATTGAGAGTATTATGAATGTTATGGTTATTGCGGACTAATCGGATAAAAGATGTTTTAGCAAAAATAGTTCTATCAAGTGATAAAGTATTGCATATGTTCAAAGAACCCTCGATGGAGATTAAGGAGTTTTTGAAAGAAGCTTCTTCTTCGAGTAACTCATTTATGAATATTTCGATGTAATCCTTTTTTATATTTATAAAAAAAAAATCATAAAAATACTAATTGAATTAATTAAACATAGCTTGCTAATTGAGAATTATTTTATAATATTACCTGTATTTACGCAATATATAAGAGGTAATATTTAATGCAATCACAATATATAGTTTTATAAATTTTTAGGGAATTAAATATTAAGTTAGGTGAATTTAATTTTAAAATTTTTAGTAATTTGTCATCATTGGATTGGCAAAATGATACATAAATTTATACACCAATACATAAATATAAATTTTATTAAATATTTAGAAAATAGTGAAAGTTCTTCGCAGATTGCTCTATTATAATATCCTTATTAAATTAATCTTTTATACTATTAAATGAATCAATTTAATTTTTATACTATAAAAAAATTAAATAAAATCATATTTTAACAAAGTTAATATTTATTATGAACAAAACCAATATTTTTAAAGCTACTATATTTTTGCAAATAAAATCTTTTATTTGAAGTTGAACTATAAATAAAATCTTAGTGAAACACCATTAAACGGGTATAAAGATTAATTTGATTCTTTGAAAGGCTATTAAATAGTATAAGGATTAATTTAATTTTTTAAAACAGTTTAGAGACTAAATCTATTCATTTAAAAGTTTAAACACTAATTTGATCAAATAGCTATAACAGAGGGACCTATTTTACCTTTAGAAAAGGGCACCACCCTTGAGATATTCATGGAATGCCATAAAAACAAGGCCCAACATTGCAAATCTCCCATTCCATAGCTCAGCATCAGAGGTGTAAATCCCAACTGAACTGCACTCAATTCTCATCCCTTTCAACAATGGGATCCACGATGCCACTGCTATCACCATACTGCTTCTTACCATCCATCGAATCCCACCCTCTGATGTGATCTGAGTAAGTAGATCCTGGCCCTTGCTTAACTCCACCGCCGTGGCTGCCACGAACCCAATCATCGCCAACCGCCCATTGATCCTCTCTGCCACTGCTCCACTAAATAACGCATCAGACAATTTCAAGCTCTCGAAATGCCCCTCATCTTCATCATCCTGAAAAGTACAAAACCTGGGTTTAAGAAACGTCCAGCGTTATAGCTAGGGAACTAAGCAAAAAAAGTACCATAAACTTACCTCCGCCAAGCAGCAGATGCAAACATTGGGTCTCTTCGGCACATATTTTACACCAAAAAACTGAAAACCCCTACTTCTGTTAGTGAGTCCAGGTCTCACAGGACTTTCCACAAACAGTTGGACAGCTACTAGTGATGAAACCATTTTTCTTGCTTTCAAAAACCTCTATTATTTTTTTTTTTCCTGAAACTGAAACTGATTGATCATCAACATAGCATATAAAGCCAAGAACTTTGATGCAATTACAAAACCCAATAAAATTCAATGCAATTTACTACAATTAGCTCATTGCATTGACGTAAGACGGTAAAGTTAGGTATGTAATTTTGAAATGTAGAGATAAAAAATGGTGGTGGTAAATTTGAGTCCTCGTCATTTTCATATCTAACTTTCAAAAGTGATTGGTAAATCATGTATTGGGCAGAAGTTTCATATTTATAGTTTGTGTTTAGCTCGACATGAATGATTTTCACGTTCATAAAATATTATTTTTTTAAATATAAAAAATTAAATTTATTATATTGTAATGTAGGTGTTAAAAACTATGTTAAGTTGTTTAAGTTTAAAATCTTAATAAAAAAGATTCGAGCAACATTCAACTTAAACAACTATATATGGTATAAATATTATGTATAAGATATTCCAGCCTGAGCAATGTAATTATGGTAAATGTTTGTTAAATTTCATTCCGCTTTACTTTCAAAATTACTAGTTAAAAGAAAGGTTAAACTCTGCTATCAGTCTTTTGCAAAAGTTGCAGATTAATTTGATCAATTTAAGTCGTTGTACTTTTCAAATTGGTAAATTTTAATCCCTATACTTTTTAAATTTAAAATTTTAGTCCTAACCCAAACAATAACAGTTAAATTCAATTACTAGTACAATTGTATATTTGGTCCATATTCTACAATTAGATCATTCTAAGACCTTATACTTTTAAATTTTAAATTTTCAATCTTTACTTAAATGATAGTTGTTAATCCATTAACTATATTTTTAGTGAGTAATGTGTGGAAATAACACATTATAATATGTTTGGCACATCAGGTTTCAGCAATGGTAGAACTTAATGAATTTAACAGTTATTTTTTGGTGATGACTAAAACTTAAAAATTACAAGTATTAAAAATAATCAAACTGAAGTACAATGTAATCAACAACGTTCGTAAAGTACAGTGACTAATAGCATAATTTAACCCAAAATGAAGAAGTGCAGTGTGGAGTAATATAAAGCATTTATAATCTGGAAAAGTATAACAAGTTTTGGTACAACTGTAAAATATATTGCAAACTCAATTTCAAATCATGGAAATAATATTATTGGATGGAAAAATCATGAATCCCGAAAAGATTAGTCTTCTTAGATCATCACAGGCTTTTCGATTCTAGCAATTTAGCTTTACATTTACAATCACTTTTTGGGGGTATTTGCAAGCTTATAGGAATATTCAGCAAAAACATCATATTCTCTTTCACCATTCACTTCTTCAATTGGCACTGCATCACATATTTCTTTCAAATCATCTTTCGTCAGCTTCAATGTCAAGGACCCAATGTTGCTTTCAAGGTTTTTAATCTTTGTTGTAGCTGTAAATTTCAATTCCAAAAAAAAAAAAAAAAAATCATATACCCGGACTGGTGCATATTCGGATACAGAGATGGGGATATAACCCTCGAAAAACACTTCAACTGGATAGAGAAATTCTAAAATATTGAACATACTAGTATAAGATGCAAACCCGAGTTCAACGAGACTGATGAAAAAATTTACCAGGGATTGGAATTATGTCTTCCCCTTGATGGAACACCCATGCTAGAGCTAGCTGAGCAGGGGTGCATTTATGCTTCTTTGCCAAGTTTTCTAAACGAGCATAAACGAGCTTGTTCTTCTCTAAATTATCCCCTGAGAATCTCGGATGTATTTTCTGTGACAAGCAAACATCGAATATGAATCAAAAAGGGAGATTTTCATACCAGAGATGTATATAAGATGCATAGGTTTTGATCATAAAAATGGGAATTAAATCATTTAAAAAAAACTAATGGATTTGATGTACCAAAATACTTTCACTAGGCAAGCTCTCCACACTTGCTTTCCCACCAAAGAAACCTCGTCCGAGCGGACTATACGCTACAATCCCGATACCAAGCTCTCTGAGGAAGATACAAAAACAGTTGGAAAGACTCGGAAGTGAGTGTCAGACGTAGGTATTATCCTACACGAATATGCTTGATTTTAAGGAAAACAGAAAGTATGGGTACCGACTAACAAACCTGCAGACCGGAATTATATCATCTTCGATCTCACGAGACCAGAGGGAATACTCCATTTCCAAGGCTGATATAGGATGAACAGCATGAGCTCTTCTAAGGGTATCAACACTAGGTTCAGATAGACCAATATATTTTATCTTTCCCTCTTCTACAAGCTTCTTCAATTCCCCCATCTGTTTTTGCCAATGTTTGATGCATTAAAAAATGTTATCAATTTTAATAATATCTATCGAGAAAATAGGTGTTTTTTGAGATGATATATATGCTTACAGTTTCCTCTATGGGGACTGAAGTATCGACACGATGCTGGTAGTAAAGATCGATATAGTCCACACCGAGTCGGTTCAGGCTAGCGTCACAGCATTTTCGAACATATTCACGGGTTCCTTTCACCTCAAAGTTAAATCCTTCTAATCTACGGATCCCGAACTTTGTTGCTAATTGCACTTTATCCCGCGGAAGCTGCTTCAAAGCCTGCGAAACAGGACATATATGCATGTATCGACATGTGTTCGTGAATCAAGACGAGCTCTTATCTAACTAAATATTGATACATACAATGGCCGAAACCACAAAATAGCGACCATATTGCAACCGTACATACCTTCCCGACCATGATCTCGTTATCGTAAAGTTCGCCGTAAAGGTCAGATGTGTCAAAGAATGTGATGCCCTTAGAAAAAGCTTCCTTTAAAACAAAACACCCTTCTTCATGGGAGAGAGGAGCATTGTACATACCAGAGAGTGCTCCACAACCAAACCCCAATTTAGAGACCTGAAAATACACACACATATATAGAGAGATGAATCTATATTACTCGAACTCTTGATTTTTCTGAAGTATTCGTATTCGACCACCACATGTTCAAATAAACATATACCAACACACATATCCTTTTGACACTCACTCGAGCCTAAATAACATTGAAGTGAATATATACAAAATAGTAAATTAATCCATAACTTGAATCAATTAAAAAATCGAGACTTGAAAAATTTCTTGTTGGCCAGAAAGTCAAATCCATTTCTTACCCTTGTTTCCAGATGCTAAAAAGCATTCAAAGAAGTTCAAATCCTAAATTGGTTACATATAATAAATTTTAAGCAATATTATCTAACAAATTTGGGGTTTGAATCCCAATATTGCAGCATCCATTGCAAGAACAAGAAAACAATCAAAATTTCAAATAATATCTTATCATATCAAAAATCCCTATTTTTAATATAATATGAAGAAGACCCATTTTGGCTTACCTCCAATCCTTGAGTACCCAGCTTCACCCTTGGAATTTGAACTTGGGTTTCCTTCTCCATTTATTTTTTTCTGAAGCTGAGTTTTGTTGAAAATGGAGTTTCACAATCCTAGCCACTTACAAAATGAAAATATCGTATATTATATAACAAAATATTGATATATATTCCCTTACCAACCTTCTTTTACTTTTGCATCCACCAACCATTGTGGGACCAATTCCAAACGTTGACTCACCGCTGCATTTGTGAGTTGAACAATGATGCATCAACTCATTATTTTGGTGAACATTTTTACCCCATGAAAATGCTTCCTGCAATTGGAGAAGAAGAGCAGCAAATTTCTTGTGCTTATTGCTATATATATATATATATATATATTCATATTGGAGCACAAAATCTTTTGAAGTGCCCAAAAGCAAACAAGAAATCAACAAAAGTTATCATCAAGCAGCTAATCAATCAAAATGGAGAAACAAGTAGTAGAGTTTTGGTAATCATATATAAAAAGGTAGAGAATCAAATCAATTCATATCATAAAAAAGGATAATAACAGGAAGAATTCCTAATTTATCTTTATCTCCAATGCGATTCATGTAGTTTTAAAAGTGTTCAATAGACTACTAAAAGTTCCATTCCATTTTATTCTTCTTTTATCGATCACTAACCTCTTGTTTGAAGCATTGTGTTACTTTAAGATTCAGGTTAAGATTCGTATTTATAATACTTGAATTTATTAGTTTAAAATTTTGAAATAAAATAGAAAATAAAGAGTTGTAAGTTGTGATAATTATAATTGTAATACTTTAATAGAGCTTTAAGCATGAAATATAGAAAAAAGTTGTCATAATTATAATCTACAATTATTAGTTTAAAAATTATTAACATAAATTAAAAGTTGTGCACACACAATAAAATTATTACTTGAATAAGATTATGAATATCTTGTTTTGAATAATGTTATTTTGTATTAATTACAAAATTATATTTTATGTTGAATATGTTAAAAATATTTTAATTATATTTAAAATTTTAAATTAAAAATATTATTTTATACTAATTATTATAATTAAAAATATAATATTTATAAAATTAATTAAATATTAAATACATCAAATCACATATTGGAAGCTAGTAACTAAAAAGTTAAACAATAATAAAAGATAAATCACCAATTATAACCCTACAACCCTAATTTGTAAAATACTAGTAAATATGAAATTACATAAATAATCTAAACAAGCACATAAGAAATTAGAAATTTATAATCAAATTCAACAGCATCAATATTTTGTAGGACTTTTAAAAAAAATATATATTCAAATAATATAATTTATTTTAATTATAAAAAAATTAAAATATCTTTAAATAATATATCTTATTTTAATTAAAAATAATAATTTTATAATTTTTTTATCCGACTTAATACCCAACCAACTAGTGAGGCAAATTTAGTGAAAGACTTAAATAATAAAAAATAGATAATCAAGGTATCAAACCCATAAATATATGAACCGGCGTCGTATAAAGTAACGAGAAACGGTGTCGTTAACACTATAAATGCAATGATAAACTGAGGCAGTCGTGGGATGCTCGAATTCTATATCATACGCCACAGTTTTTGACTTCTTTGCACAACTGTTAGAAATCAAATCAAAAGGGAGAAAAAAGAAATCCCCAAATCTGAACCCTAAAAGATGGCGAAGATATGGGGAAAGATGTGGGCTTTGATGGGTTTGCTTCTTTTTAATTCGGTGTGTAATGTTTCCTCCCTTTCGGTGAATGTAAACAACATCGAATGTGTGTACGAATATGTGCTTTACGAAGGAGACACGATTTCCGGCAACTTTGTCGTCGTTGACCATGATATTTTCTGGGGTTCCGACCACCCTGGCATTGATTTCACTGTAAGTTTATTATCCGATCTCTAAACTTGATGGGTTGTCTTTTTTGGGTGAAATTTGTGTTAAATTTATATCTGCGTATTGAATTTTGTTTGTAAAGGTCGGGTTTTTATGCCTATGTTCCAATTGTTTTGATTCCTGGGTATTGGTTTCCTTTGACTGAAGGTTGATTTTTAATGATATTTTCTCTCTTTTATTTCACTTTTCTTTTAATGTTTGATTCAATTGACTTAAGATTTAATTTTTAATGATATTTGATATCCTGCTTTTGGTGGAATTATGGGGACTTTTGGGTGATTCTGAATTGGGAAATTTTGATCTATGGCCTAAGGTTTGGTTTTAGGGGTGAAAAGGGTGTTTATTCTTTAGATCCATGCATTTGAATTGAATTCATATGATCTATGGAATATGTTGTCTCTGTTTAATTTTAGGCTTATGTTGATAGATAGATCGAACACAATACCAAAAAAAAAGAGTAAAACATATCAAAACGAATTATTATACCTGTTGAGGGGGTCGACTTCTTTGAAGTGTCCCAATAATGGTTGGGTATTGCCCACAGCAGGGGTAAATGCTCATGTTTCCTTTGGGGTGGGGTGAGGCACTCCCTCTCCGGGAACCCATCCCAGCACGAGGACAATACCCTACCATTGTTGGGGGCTGGCAGACCACACTTTGAAGACTTCTCCAGGACTCAGCCCCTCAACAATACCTGAAATACCATAATATGATAATGTTACTGAAAATTACATGAATACACAAATTGCCATGTCTATTGGCAGTATTATTTTAAGGAATCTTCTATCTGTCTAATCTCTTGCTTAATGCAGGTGACTTCTCCTGCGGGTAATACAGTTCATGAATTGAAGGGGACATCTGGGGACAAGTTTGAATTCAAAGCCCCAAGAAGCGGAATGTACAAATTTTGTTTTCACAATCCCCACTCTGCACCAGAGACCGTCTCTTTCCATATCCACATTGGCCATATTCCTACTGAGCATGATCTTGCCAAAGACGGTTTGTTTTATTTTTCTCAGCATACTTTTAAGTCTATATCCGATTTCTTTGTAGGGACTGTATATTGCTGTTATTATCGGCATTCAACTTTGTCTCTAACATTTAAGTTACTTTTTTCGACCCTGTTTGTAGGCGTACATCATATATTGTTGTCAATATTATTTTTTCCTTAATATTCAGTAATTTTCCTTTATTCTCTTCATTTCAGAACATTTGGACCCAATTAATGTTAAAATTGCCGAACTTAGAGAAGCCTTGGAATCCGTTACAGCAGAACAAAAGTACTTGAAAGCACGTGATACTCGGCATCGTCATAGTAAGTAGCTTCAGTTTCCTGCTTTTGCTTTGAGTTCATGAGTAGTGTTTAATTGATTTTAGTTGGTAGCTAGATGTTATCTAGGCAGAATAGTGGGAACTTACTTTTCCTAGGCTTAGAGGAACTTATGTGCCCAACATGGATATACCCAAAAGTTTTCTACGTTTTTCCATTTATTTGGAGTATACCTTATATTGAAATATGTGTAGGTCAAATTATGATTTTGAACCCTTTGTGAGATTTAGTCCCTATACTTTAATTTGGTATAATTTGCTTTCTTTACTTTTATAGTGGAACAATCAAATTATGCCAAATTAAAATATAGAGACAATCTCAAATTTGAGCATAAAGAGGGATCAAAGTGACAACCATAATTTGGCCCATAGCTAATAAATAACATGTGTTATGTATTATTATGGAAACACTTTCTAATAGCTCTATACTATTTGGGTGGCAGCAAATGAGAGCACAAGGAAGCGAGTTATAGGATACACAGTTGGAGAGTACATTTTGCTAACTCTAGTTAGTGCACTTCAAGTTATCTATATCCGCCAACTCTTCAGCAAATCAGTTGCGTACAACCGAGTTTGAACCACTTGATGTCTGATTATTACTTTTATTTGTATTTTGTAGACGAGTTCACAGAAAAATTATGCAATCAAACAGTTCGATGTTTTATGTTTTTATTTTAAATACAGTGTAGCTTCTTGACATTAATGTTTTAGACTGACTTCTATCAAATTGACATTCTTTTTTACTTTCCATTGGAAACCTGGGTCTCATCTGCATCAATTCGATGCTTACCCCTTTTTATATTTCTAATATTCACACAAAGTAGAGAACAACGTTAGTTACACATTTTCATAATTTCTGTAGGTTAAAATAAACTGAGCATATAGGTAATGTTGCGGTTCACAATTTTCATTATTTTTATAGGCTAAAATTTGCACGCAACTCTCATAATATTCACTTTGTTTTTTTTCCTTTTGTAAAAGGGAAAGGATTTAGCATATAGGTAGGGAAATATAAAAGGGAAGGCAAATCCCTACTTTGCAGCTTAAATTCTAAGGGTGAGGAATATAAACAGTCAATTAAAAAGTATATTACTTTGGCCTATATTTTTCTGCCAATCTTGGTCTCACCTCGGAGTCAGTCCTTCGCATCTGCAATGCCCCCTGGTGTTATCTGAAAGACATGCTTCCGTCAAGGATAACCAAACAACAAAGTTGCAGTACTTAGATAAGATTTGCTACATGCTGATGCCGGGATTTAATTTGATTCATACAGTCATGTTTGAAAGGTAATATCCAATAGATTAAATGATTTGGTCTTAGTTCCAATCGAATTAGTTCATGCAGTCTTTGATTAAGAGCTAGTAACTTGAAGTCTGATCATCATGGTCAAACGACATGGAGCTAAGTGATTTGACGGTACTCAGAAAAATTTTTCACTGAAATTGAGGTAAAAGGATATTGCTTCAGATTCGGGCAAATTTGGGGCATCAAACACCTTGCAGACTCGCTGTTCACCTTTGCCTTTCCTGAACATCAACCTTATTGTGGCCGCATGAGCAAGCACATGACCCCCTGCTGGTTTCTTTGGATCTGATATAAACACTCCACCGCCAGGATCGGCAATAACTGCAACAAACAAACAAACAAACAAACCGTCCATTAATATAGTTTAACGATTGACCTTCAATTTGGCTCCGGTTTGTTAAATTTAATCACCAACTGTTTCTCCGCTTGTAGTTTTGCCCAAGGAAATATCAAAAAGCTAAAGAGCTTGGAGTTGCAACCTTGGTTGGTCATGTAGACTGCAACGTTGAATTCTTCAGCTATTTTTGTCAATCGGGAAAGCATCTGAGCCAATTTTTGCTGAAAAATGGCAAAACGTTCATGTGAGCAAAATTTTACATTTGATCAAAGTATTAAAGAGTTCGAAGTCGGTTCCAATTTCAATCTAGAAACCAAGAAAGTAAACTTATTTGCGATTTGACTTGGACTCTAAAATAGTTAAAAACCCAGTGTGACTACCAAGTACATAGGATCTTAGAGAGAAAAAAGAAGAAGCAAAGTTTTACGTTTTAAGTTTTAATTATAGGCTTTTTCAAGAAAAACCTGGCGCTCGGCTAGTTCTCCTCTTCCAGTGAAATCTACTCGAAATAGAGCAATGACAGAATCCACAATCTGAAATATTATGAGCGTAAACAAACATCATCAAACAGATCCCATAATATCAGCATTACAGAATGATGCTAAAACAATAGTACAATACTCACCAGAAGTCTGAATTGTTCTCCAGACATTTTTGCTGCCAAACCCAGAAGTAGGTTGTACTGATGCTCATATGTGTATGCACGAGCATAAACAATCTTTCACATTCACAGAAAATGAGAACTATATTTAAAACCTGGTTCAAAACTCAATTGATGATAATGTGGTTGTTGATCCTTACATTGTCAAGAACTGCTGCGGGGTCCATCCCAAATCTTTCTGCTATTGGTATAATTCGATCAGGCCGGCTTCAAGTGTATTTAGTTAAAGTAAACAAATCGACCCTAATTGGAACTAGTTCGAAGATAATACTCCTTAGTTAGCGTCTCAAACAAGAGAAACTTGAATCCGTAACTTGAAAATTTAAAGTAAAAGAAAAAAAAAAAAAGATACAAAGTTCCCTCGGTATCAATGTAAGCAACTTTCCCATTCCCTCCTCTCATGTTTGTAGGAAGCTACAAATCAATATAAAAATCTAATTTAAAAAAGTCCAATGTATATGATATTGCGAGATGAGTGTCTCAGTAAATATGTTTGAATATTAATGTTGAATACAAATATTTTAAGAAAAATATGGTGTAGACGTAGATGACAAATATTGTCAGCTCCTTTAACTAAATCAATACCATTTCTTGGTGCATAATGTTCTTGCAACATAAACTATACTGTAAACCAGCACTAATTAGCAGTATTCAATTACGGCATCCTGAAGAAATATACTATAAGTATAGGAGTTCCCATTGCAACAGTCAATTTGAACAAATCAAATCTCCTCCAAAATCAATCCAAATAACATTAGGAGTTTTGAGTCAATTAAACAAAGTCAGCGCTATTCTCTATTTTTCTCTTCCATCCCTAATTTCTAAAAAAGATCTTGCATTAATCATGGACTGCAAAGGTGAGAAAGCAACCTGTGTAGAAACGCAGAGTGTATGTGCCAGCTGTGTTTTTCCAGACCTGAATCAACATTGTAGATTAGTAGACAATTTAATCAAAGCCTCAGGGTACTAGAAATGGGCAAGCTGCAAATATTTCAACTGGCAAATCATAGTACCATTTAATATCCATATATAGGAAACTGGAGAACTATAAGCTGTTGTTCTTAGTTCTTACCTAAATTCTCCAAAAGCTTCCGTGATAGCCGATGTTTCTATGCCACCTTTTAAAGTTTAGGCATAATTAAAATGATTTCTATGAGTGCAGTATATTTAACAGCAATGGAGCATCCCCCCAGAGCAGAAGTATTTACCTCCTAAGAGTTCATCTAGGGCTTGGCTTCCAGTTGTAATGCGAATAACAGATTTTCTCTACAAAGCCACAAATGTATAATACCAGATAGCATTCAGTTTTATCTTAAACGGAAATTAAATAAAGCGTTAAATTTGAACTTACTCTTAGCAAAGCATCGCTTCCAGTGATATATCCAAAGTTCTGAAGAAACAAGACGTGAAAAACAAAAATTGAAACAGAAAACCGATAAAAGAAAAAAAAGGATTAAATCCATGAGATGATTTCAACTAACCACTATCTTCTCAGCTGCTTCACAGATCTTGTCAACCTTAGCTTCAGATAAACCTTTGATTCCGGTCAAGTTCTGCATTGTACACGAAGATGATAATAAATTTTTTAAAGAAAATTCCCACCATATGCAATTAGTTTGAATCGAATTCGATTTTACCTTCTTAGTGTGCATCATCAACCCGTTACAGGTGTAGATCCCTGCATCTTGAAGCTTCTTCACGTCTCCGGCATTGATACCTGCAGATATCACTGCAGGAAAAAGAAATGTTGCAGTTCAAATTAAATATGCTGAAAATTAATAAATAAATGTTTAAATGATCCTTGTTTAAATAATGAAATCTATGACACGACAAAGAGAAATGCTCAAATTAATTTATATCATATATGTAACTTCAACAACGATTTTGCCAGCGACATCAATGAAAGCTTATATACTAAGACCAAGTTGAGACAGAGAATAACGGAAAGCAGATCTGAATCTGAACCGCAAGGCAAGAAAATAAAACTTCGAGAGTACTCTAGCAAATAAAGCTAATTCACTTAAAATATGTTAACAACTAAAACATCTCACAAATAAAAACTACGTGCTCATTCAAATCCCAAACATACGATCAAAATGAAGATTAAGAAAGCCAGCAAGCTGATACGAGAACATGAAATCGTAAATAGCAGAAATGATTCAGAAATCTTCAAAACGAATTCAGACTGAATATATGAATAATCAGAAGAAAAAGACTAGCGCGCAAAAGCTTAAAATCACAAATCTTAAAACAGAAACAATAAAGTATCAAAATAGTTTACATTTGTCGATGGATTCAAACAAATCCTCTTCATCGTCAATATCTTCTCGCTCCACCAGCTGTAACTGGCTCGCTTCTTCAGTTCTGATTTTCATGCAAATTCTCGTTTACAATTCAATTTTCAAACAAGAAAAGAGAAACGAAGAACAAGAATATCCAAAGGAAATCATGAACTCACTTTAGAGTAGCGATCATCTCCGTTGCAGTAAAAATTATCTGTTTGTTTTCGGAGAAAGAGAGGGAGAATTGGCAGTGAATTAAAGGAACTAAGAAAGATTTGAGATATTTATAAGCGCGGGAACCGGTAGCAAGAAGTTTGTGGAATTTCGCTTGAAACGACGCTTGAAATCCTCGTTTTGGACGTTGCTAGTTACCCGACGCTTCCCGCTTTGTTTCAAAGTTCGTATCCGGTTATGACTTATACGGTGAATACATTAACCCACAATTACGTTACCATGTCAGCACACTAAGTGGGGTCCTATTTGGCGGCAAATTCTGAATTGGTATTTTTTTCCCATTGTAATTGAATTTTAAGAAGGGTTATATACCATTTGGTACGTATATTTGGTTTCAATGTTCAATTTGGTACTTGAATTTTTTGTCCCAATTTGGTACTTAAGTCTGGCTTCAATATTCAATTTGGTAACCAAACTAAACAACATCATGTGGTCCAATAAATATTTGACTTGGGGGATGTCCTCAACGCCGAGGAACATGTACTAGGGTATATGTGTGACTTGTTCAGATCATGGGCTGAGAAAAAAGAAACAACTTTTTTCAGTATCAACGATCCATGCCAGTGAATAGAATGAGGTTTGTTCATTTACTATCTAAAAAAGATAAATTTAACATATCCTTCTATTGTGTATGAAATTTATGGTTTCTATTTGCGCCAAATCCAATCTTGGAATACAAGATTGTGCTCTAGTAAAAAAAATATAGGTACTTAATTGAGACAAAAGAAAAACTCAAGTGCTAAATTCAACTTTCAAGCCAAATATAGGTACCAAATAGTATGTTATTTAGGAAATATATATTTTTAATTGGGTTAATTCAGCAAATGTCTCCAAACTATGACTCATATTTTAAATTGATCCTCAAATTTCAAATCTTTATTTTTGAATCTATAAGGTATTAATATTGTTGTTAGGTTCTTTCATTAGCCTTGCCATTAGCTTAGGCCTTTAATGCCAAATCAAATATGACATTGAACATATTTAAAACACGTGATAAAATTTTAAACATGGGTACACTATTACATGGATAACTTGAATTGGCCTAGTTTAAAAAATAAATAGTCCTCCTAAAATTTAATGATATTGCCTATTTTGTAACATGTTAGAACAAGTTATTCATACCGAAGGTTTCAATTTATTTAAAATTTAATCACATGTTTTTATGTATATTTCACCCTATATCCAAGTTAGAATTCAATGCTCAAAATGATAACTATGCTAACAAAAGGATTTGATAGATAAGATATTAATACTTTGAATACTCAATTAAAACATTTTAAAGTTAAGGAGTTAATTTTAAACTAACTCGTATGGAAATGGGTTAAAATACACTCCCAAATCCCTATATTTTTTGTACTTTTAGAATTTAATCTCTTTTACTTTTATTTCAAGGAATTTAGTATATCTACTTTTCGGACTTAGAAAATGCAATACACCATTAAAATTCTTATGTTAAATTTAAGTTCATTACAACGTCATTTTTATTATTACAAAGTTATCAAGTGAGTATTTTCTTATTTCAAAATATCATGCCAACATATTAATAATAAAATTTTAATGGTGTTAACAATTTAGACTTGAATTTTGAAATTTAAAGAATAAAGAAGCTAATTTAAAAAAAATTAAATTCTAAATATACCAAAAAATATAGGGAGACTTAAAAGTATATTTTAACTTAAAGAAATATAGACATTTAGAGCATATTTTGTGCCTTCCGTCTCAGCCCCCGTGGAAGGTGTTGCAATTTTTTAACACTTCCACCTTTGTCTACCGAAAGAAAAAAGGTTGTACATCTTTTTTGCTTTCCAACCATCTTAAGAACACAGCAGATGTAAAGAGAAAGGCAGAGGGAAGAAGTGGCAAAACATGCCTTCCTCTCTCTTACAATTAAATCAATGGTTACGATTAGAAATAATAATTATAAGCATTAAACTAAATAATTAATTCATAAATTTAAATTTAAACTTAAAATTTTAAAATTTTCAAAGTCTTAACCTTATCAGTGAATTAAAATTTCATTAGCATTGTCTTTCTCTCTTAAACTTAGTTTACCATTAAACTTGAAAAGTACTTTTTAATTTAAACCATGATTTCGAACAAAAAAATTAGTAAATTGTTATAAATGTTATTAAGTGGATGTTCATTATAATCAATCTTTTACCTTTTGTAGCGACGTAAAAATTTTAGTTTCGGGTCGCTAATTGTGGCGATTTATTAAAAACTTGAAAACTGAAGTTTGATTTTGAAACAAACAGGGAGTCGCCACCGATCTTTTTTCTAGGTGTGACCGGACACCTATTAGATTTCTTTTTTTTTTTTAAACGAGAAAAAGGCCGAGTTAAGGTCTACGTTAAAAGCCAGAGAAAAATTAGGGTTCGGGAGTCGGTTACGCGCGAGAAAGGTATTAGCACCCTCGCGACGCCCAAAAATTGGTATCTCATAAACACGTGTTATCTTAATTTTCAAAAATACGAGTTCAATGTAAAATTTAGTCGTGATCCGATTAAAAAGACGAGAAATTTTAGTTTATTTCGATTTTTGAGAAGGGTATATCGCTTTAACACGAGTCAATTGACGTTCACCCAACATAGCGATGAACTCGATGACTTAATGTTAAATCGATACATTGCCTTGATTATTGAAATTAATTAGCAAAACAAGAATATGATTTTCAAAGTAATGTAAAACAAATTGATATGAAATAGAAATAAATAAAAGTGCCAGGTATATGCTAAAATAAATAATAACTATGATAATAATATTAAAAACAATAATTATACATGCGATATTAAACATAAATAATGATAATATTAAACATGAGATAAAAATAACGAGTATGTACATAATATTATTAAAAGCGTATACCTAAAATACATATAATAAAAGAGTCACAAATATACTATATCTAGTATTTAAAAAATATATATATAAAATAAGAAAAAGACTAACTAATATAGTAAAACGTATATACATATATGTTATTAAAAATGTATACAAAAGAAAACATGTGTGCAGATGTATGTACGTGAGACCACATAAAAATATACAACTAAGATACTAAAGTATATATATATATATATATATATGCATGATATGTAAAAATCCCACATTGAGAAAGTATATATACATATAAAATACACATATAATAATACTCAAATATTTACATAATACATACACTTTGGAAATAAAACCATTACAATATTACATAAGCATGTATTTATATATACATTAGAGATACATACACATACATACATAAAACACATATTAAGATTAACAATAGTAATTAAGATAAAAATATGTACATAAAATATTATGAAAGATAGATAGCTAATAACATTGAAACATACACGTAATAATATAATATTAAAAAGTACATATATACATACATGCTTTAATATGAAGAATACGGGGTATATATATTATAGTATTAGAACATTTACATAGTATATTAATATGAATACTATTAATGTTTTAAAAAACTTAGTAATTATATTATGTAAATATGTTATAAAAACATAATAATGTATATATAATAATAACTATAATAATAATTTATTAGTAATAAATATAAGAAGAATAAAAATAACAGTAAGAAAAAAAAAGACAGTATGAAAATATGCTTAAATCTGAAAAAAGGACTAAATTTAAAATGAAAACAAAGTTTTGGGGCAATTTTAAAAATAAAAACAAAGGGAAGGATTCATTAGAACACGGACAATATTAAAGGGGACTAAAAGCGCAATATTCCCCGTTGTTAAAACGCTGCGCAGGTAAGGGGGCTAAATTGAAAACTGTGAAAGATTACATGGCCAAATTAAAAACTCATTAAAACTTAATTGCAAAACATTTAAAAAGCGAAGGGGTTAAACGCCAAATAACCCCTCCATTACAAAAACACGCGGATCCTGGCTGGAGCGGGTCGGGTCGGTCCGACCCAGCGTGAAACGACGCCGTTTTATTCATTAAAGGGGGGGGGACCAAAACGGTGCGTTTTGGTCCCCTATATAAGTTAAAAAAATTTGAAAAATTCATTTGGGGATGGGGGAAAAGAAAAAAAAAAAGGGAGAGAAGAAGAGAGAAAAGGAAAAGGGGAGAGAGAGAAGGCCCGGAGCGATTTCTAGCCAGGGGAGGGGGACGGTCCGGTCGCCGGAGCCTCGCCGGGGCCGGCGCCGGCCACCGTGCACGGTGGCCGGAAAGGTAAAAAATTTAGTTTTTTATTTTATTTTTTTATATTATATTTTTTTGTATATTCAATGTTTATTTAATATGTTGTGTAAATAAATTTAAAACAGTGACTAAAATGAAATAGAATCGCCTCGGATCCTTACCACTTTCGATTCCCTGATCTTTGATGTTTGCTATTCTGTGTTGATATCTGTTTCGGATTGATTTTTTACTCTCTCTATTTCTTTTTGAAAAATCTGTATGTATTTTTTTTAAAAAAACCAACCTTTACATCTGTTGTTCTTCGGGCTTTTTATAGCCTGTTTACATTCATTATAAAATTGTTCCTGTCTCTTCCTTGCAGGTGCAAGTTGATGGAGGTGACCCTGGAGCGGCGCTGATCAGAAGGCGGTGTCAGGAGCAGGTGGGGGTAGGTCAAGGGGCGGTTGAGGGTGAAGACCCTAGGTGCGGCGCACCTAGGGTTTGGTTGCTGATTGGGTTGGGATGGGTCAGGGACTGGTGGGATTTGGGCTTCTACTGGGTTAGGCTTAATGGGCTGTTTTTGGGTATTGGGTAGTGGGCTAAGGGCTGGCTAAGGTATGAGTTTGGGTAGTGGATAAAAGGGTAATTGGGTGTTGTAATGGGCTTTCGGGTTTGGGGAGTATTGGGTTTAATTTTAGGTAATTGGACTTTGGATTTTAAGGGATTTAATATTTTGTAAATGGGATTTTAATTATTTGGATAATGGTATAGTTGTAAAGCTGGGCCCAGGCAATTTGGGCTTCTACACCTTTTCTTCCTTAACTCTTCACTTATCATATTCTTGTAACCCCTTTCCTATTTATGTATTAGAAAATGAGGAGTCCAATCTCTCTCTCTATATATAGGAGTATATTACTTGTAACGATGATGGAAAAATATGAGAAACTCATTAGAAATCTCCCTTTATTTTCGCTTATTATTCTTGTGTTATTTGCATGATTATCATTTTATAACATAAACAATTAGTTTTTAACCCAAACATTAATTTTAGACTGAGATTTGAACTTAAGCAAAAAAACCAATTTTGGCTTTTGAAAAAGTACTTTTTAATGAAATTATATTTTTATCTCTAATTAAATTTTCTACTTTACAACATTTTGTCTAAAATAAATAAACCTTGTCTTCTCAAAAGTACTTTTTGATAACAATGATAAAAATCAAAATTTTCAAAAACATTTTTCCATGATATTTTTCAAATTCAATAGTAAACTAGCACTTATGCTTACCAAAAGACAATAGAAAAGAAGGTAAAAATACCATGGAAGCCCTGAATTAGTAGTTAAATTGTATTTTGCCCCCTATATTAAAAAATGGGTAAATTAGTAATCAAATAACAAATTGGTCATTTCTGTTAAAAAATTAATCTATCTATATTGTTAAAAAATAGTGTGGTTGACGGAATAATTAGACAGTGACATATAGTATGTCATATGTACCTTATATTGATGTATAGAGACAGTTTATAACAATAGATATAGAAACAAAATGACAAATTTACTCTTTGATCTAAATTCTAAACATATAAAAATTAATTTACTCATTTATAAGTAAAAATGTGAATATGAAATTCAATTCTAAGTAAAAATACCTTCATAATTTTGGTTGGAAAGAAAAACCCAAACCTATCTCTTGTTATACTTTTTCTTTATTTTGTCCCTAGATGAGTATATATCTAAATAAATAGTGGCTTGTCATTATTATTTTACGGTTTTGGTTCACTAATGTGTTTTCATGATATTTATCATAATTGTCGCAATATATCTGTGACAGCAGTTTAAATCACTGCCTACTGGACCCGGCAATCTGGAAATGCATTGAGTCATGAGATAAAAGAAAGATACCACCACCACCCCTTCCCCTTCTCCTTTCCAAAGATGTAGACTGAGTAATAAGGCTTGCAGTTGCTTTCTCATACCCTTCTCTCACTTTCATTGCGCTCTTATGTTTTTGTCTTTTATCTTTTATAAACGTATTACCGTGGATATGTTTGATGTGTTTGTGTGATTTTGCAAGAAATACTTTTAACTTGTATAATAATATATTTAGTCCTCAATATTTATATATTTTATTAATTTATCTTAATTTTAAATAATTTAATAAATTTAACCATTTTCATGTATTAATCTGATCCTCAAATTTTTTAATTGAAATTTTTAATTTTTAAAACAAAGACATTTCAAAAACCTTCTCTCGATTATCAATTAGTAATGTACTTATATTTAGCAAATTTGTAGTGGTTTTGCCAATTTATTCATGGAATGGATTTTTTTCTGCGCATTTTTCTTTCTTTAAATATACTTATAAAATTTTCATTCTTCCGTTTTAAACACACTCATGAAAGATTAAAAAATATGTAAAAATTAGTTTATTATCTAAATTAATAATAATTTTTAAAAAAAATTAGACGCATTTTAAGAATAATTTAAATTATATTATTGATATTACATAACAAATCAAAAGATAAGTACGTTTAAAATATTTTTTATTAATATATAAAATTGATTTTAAATTAGAGGAACTTTAAGAGTAATTTAAATTATATTGTTAATTTATAGGTGAGAGAATTTTTTTTTTACTACAAATTTATAAATGTGGATTGCTTCTGTTTTCAAAGTTGAAAGCTTTAATTAAGAAGTTTGAGGATACAATTGATAGAATTTGTAAACTTGAAAGGTTAAATTTATTGAATTATTTAGAATTAGGAACAAATTGATAGAATATGTAAGCATTGAGGACTAAATATATTATTACACCAATTAGAGAAAATACTTTTTTTTATCGAGGGTGACCAAAACAGGAACGAATTTAAATGTTAATACCTAAATTAAAAAAATTTAAAGTTGGGTGATCTAAACAGGAATGCGGGCATAGTTGGGTGACCGCTTGCATAGTTTGGCCTAAAATTAACAAAAAAGATCAATTTGCTCTTTGGTCAAACATATAAAACTGATTTACCGTGAGACTTCATTCTTAGTTTCTCGTAAAGTTCTAAACCCTCAACTAATTATAATATCTCAAAAAAGACATTACAAAATTATAATTTTGAAACCACAGGAGTTAGGTGAAATGACAAGTGTCTCTCTTACCTTAAGCAATGGTCAAGGGTTCAATCATCACCCTGAGTATGGAGCAACTTCAAAACTTGTGGCTAACATTTATCCTATTAATTGGTCTATAGCATGTGGAGGGTTAATTATTGGGCTCACTCTAGTTGATACCTAGATAAATAAATAAATAAGTTACAACTTTGAAAAATCTAAAACATCTTCGATACCAACTGAATTAATATTGAATCGAAAAAATTAAATATTTTATATGTTTTCCGTAAGTAATAACTGTCCTTAGGGACCACTTTACTCTCTCCAACCCCACTTAATATACTTAATTAAGTAGATCCAAGGCTATACACCAGTCAGACCAGCAAAGGGCAAAACCCCAAAATTTTCTCTCTTTGTGAAATGAAATCTCTCAATTGCACGCGTATTTTAACACATCTTCTGGCATCATTCGACTCTTTCGGCATTATAATTTGCCTTATTTGTTAATATACTCTTCCCCTCTCCTCGTGACTTTGCTGAGCAGGGAATAGATGCTTAACAATTCTAAATAACCAAGCTTTTTTAATAGAATTTTAATTGATAGGAATAAATATCCCTTGTTACTAACCAATTCGCCTAGGAATCTTATTCATTTTAAAACCATAAATAAAATAAAAGGCTATCAATGTGTGACAGCTACAGTTGGCCTAAAAGTTTTACCTATTAAAGGAAAAGGTTGTTGATAGGCCTGTGTTTTAAATGTAACTATAAAAAGATAAATAATAGAGCTGTAGTTTTTTAGATTTATCTCTCATGATCAAATAAATATAAAATATTTTGTATTTTGAGTTGAATCCTCAAAATGGATAATTATTAACTTGAAAAGAAATAATTTTCATTAAGTATAAATAAAACTATTAAATTGTTCCAGCTAAGCAAATTCTTCAAACAGCTTTTAAATTATTTTTCTCAGGTAAGGAAAAACATGTTTACTGTCATCCAGGCTATTATAACAGTGCTGTTAAAGTAATTTAACCAACATTTGAAGTAAATGACAAAGTGGTCTCAAAAGGAGGAGGTAAATTTTTAACAACACAAATGGGACTATTTAAATATTTTTAAACAAAAATTCAATTCTTTTTGTAAAATTAAAAACTTTCACTGTTAATATACCAAATAACTATCTAAAAAACATCAGAGCCAATGTGACAAAAAGTCACATTAAATTTGAAGTCGAGTTGAGTTAAATTCTTAAATTAAGAAGAAAAATCTCCTAACACTATTTTTTTATCTAATCTTAAAATTCGTGAATTATATTATAATATTTGGAATTACATGTTAGAAAATGAAAAGTCGAGAATGAAGGGTGGACTATAAGGTGAAAAAAACCTAACCAAAAATAAAATTAAAAGCACGCCTAGTTGCAGCAGTTGGACCACCACATATAAGGCATTTTCAATTTCATTCTAGTAACAATTGGTAGCAGCTACTAAGAGTTGGCTGCTGCTGATTAAAGATTTTGTGGCCCAGTGGTCCCCAAAATCATCCACTTTAGGCAATTAATATCCAAATTCAAAAAGATATTGCATGCGATGTGTGTTCCATAATTTCTAGTCCCAAGTGAAGACGAAATAAAGTTGTGGGACAATGTTTCCTCCCCTCAACACAAGTATATTAAGTAAAGGTTATACTAAGCAATAATTTCATTAAAAAGTGAAAATTTATCAGTCGTTACCCCCCAACTATGCATATGGCTTGGAACTTGATGGCATTTGGACTAGGAATGGGAATTATTACATTAACTTTTTTTTTCGGTTAAATTAATTAATTCGACAATAATGGTAAAAAGTCAATGATCTGAATCGGTTTAACTCTATTAATTTGAACATTAAATGACTTAAATAAGTAATTCAAAATGAACTTAATTTATAATGATCCAAAAAAAAGTCATAAAAACTCAAATGATTTGAACCAAAAATTATATCAACTTTTCTTAAGAGATGTGCCATAATGTTAATGCTCTTACAAACTTATATAAAATATATTGTTGCAAGGAAATATTAAAATATAAAATATTTACAATTTAGGAGTAAAATCGTGATTTTTATAGATTTTTTCTTTTTTTTTTAATTTCTTAGATTTAAAATATTATTTTTCCTTTTTCTTTGGGAAAAAATTGTAAATTTTTAAAGAACTTTTAACGATTTATTTTTTTTTTCTATTTTTTATGCTAATGAATTTTAGATTATTTTATAGTTTTATAATACTATATAACTTTTTCTTCAAAAATGTTAATATTTTAGAATTCAATCAACTGTGAATTTATTAGTGTGTGATTTTCACAAATACATTTTTTTTCTTTGTAATCTATTAGTATGGAGATTAAATTATTATTATTTATTTTGAAAGAGGGTAAATAATTTCTCCTTCTCATATTTATTTGGAATCATATAATTATCTTTGTTGGTAAAAAATTTAAGTCGATCCAACAGTCGATGTCAGAGATTGAAATTTATTTTATTTTATTTTTCAAGGTATCTAATCGAAGCCAGGTGAGTAACTAATCATTTGCATTCTGAAGGCCCATTAAGGGGTAAATGCTAACCACGAGTTTTAAAGCTACTACATACTTAGGGTGAGGAACAAACCCTCAACCAGTGATTAAGGTAAGAGAGACATTTACCATTTCACTTAACTCTATCGATCCTATAGAATGGTTCACAAACTTAATAACACAATTTCATATTATAATAAAATCGTGACCTTAATGCAAATAATTATAAAGAGCTATCTTGAAAAGATTATTTTTTCGAAACCATTACATACAATTTAATTTATGAAAAAATAATGAAAAATTTATTTATCCTACTTTCAGGCTAAATTTTCTTTTACACATGATTTTTTTTACTAATTATAATGATACTTTTTATAAATTTATATTTAATGTGGTATAACGTATAAACTCATACAATTCAATGTGCTTATGCGATGCCACTAATTAATAAATTTATTTAGTTGTTTATAAGAAATTCTAACAAAATATTAACGTATTATTTGTTATTAATAAATGGGTAAACTACACTCATGTCATTAAAATATTAGTAAGTTTACGTTTTGGTCATTTAACTTCAAAAAGTTACAAAATGGTCTCGTAACTATTCGGAAGTTTTTATTTAAGTTATTTGGTTGTTAAGTTTTTTTTTCAAAGTCCGCCTAGTGAACTCCAAGCAATGATTTAGCAATCAGTACGACGAATCAACACCTATCAGTGAATAAAAGAACATATCTTAGATCCAAGTCGATCCAACAGTCAGTGTCAGAGATTGGAAAAGAAAGTCGTTTGGATTTTGATTCTCAGATTCGTGATGTTCAAAGTTATTTTATAAGAAAAATTGAACTCTGGAAGAGAAGGAGAATGAGAGCTTTCGATTGGTGTAGGCGGTACTAACAGAAAATGTCATACAACAACAATTTTAATAGCCTAGTGACTTATGAAAACTTTTGAATAATTTGATCACCATTTTGTAACTTTTTAAAATTGAGTGACTAAAATATAAATTTTTAGTGGCCTTAGGTGCAATTTACCCAATATAAATTTATAAACTACTTATAATAACTCTTATTTCATAATTTACTAATGATAGTTGAAACTTTAGTTGTTGAAAAAGATTTGTGTTGATAATAGTCACATAGGTGCGTTAAGAGTGGTTGGGGGAGAATATTACCCATCAACCCTACTAACCCTAGTCCTACATTATGATAATTATAGGGCTTCTTAACTGTAAAGTCTTAATTGGGCCACTTTAATTTTACATAATTTAAGTCTTAAGATCTTAGTTATGATTTATCCGGCGCAAATTTAGAAATTATTTTAAGGATGGTAATTGAATAATAAAATTTTAATATATCAAAACATAATTTTTTTATGTATTAATTTATCATTTCATCAATTTTAAAGGGCTGAACATATTTTTTTTCTTTTTTTTTTTTAGTCAAAGTGTAATTTTATCATAAATTATTTTTTAATTTAATATTTTTTAGAGGACTTAAATAACAATTTTTTATTTGAGGGGTCCAAAGGCCCTTCCTCCCTTTGAAATCACCCTAGAATTTAGTTTGAGTGGAGAGAACATATAGTGAAAATGATAAAGGATAAAATAACATCTAGTTATTGAATTTGATAACTTTTCTCAATTTTTAATCCATATGATGATGTAGCGCTTTAATATTATATCATGTCATCTCTTAAAAAATTATAATTTAAAAAAAAAATAGGTGATAACAAGTGTGACATCATCACAATAACTAAAAATTGAGAAATTTTGTCTAAATAACAACCAAATTAATAAAAATTACCAATTTCAAGGGATAAATGTTATATTATCCTTAATAATATTTTTTTTATTTATAAGGGAAAGGATATTCCAATATAGGAATCTAACACACACAAAATCTCTAAAAGGTTAGGCAAATCTCACTGGGGTTTATAGAACACCAAACATTTTGTTAATTAATCATAAACATTATAACCCATAGTGCTTATATTAAAATATCTCATTTCTTTTACTTAATAATACCTTATTATGTATGCTGAGAAAAATATAGTCAGATATTGGTTCCATCATCACTCACCCTATAGAGCTAGTGCACATAAATAAAAGCCTATGAATTATCTAAACCATTAACTATTTTTCTCTTCTTAGCTTCTTAAGCTTCATTTTCATAGGTAGGAAAGTGTCTTTTTCGTCGTAGAGCTTCTTAAATTAACAAATTAATCTTTCGATTCAAATGAAATTTCACTCGAATCAATTTAATTATAATAAGTTATTGAAATAAATTGTTTAACTTTTTTATATCAAAAATATTCAAACCCAAATGATGTACACAAATATTTTAAAATACCCAAATTTAGGGGTGAATTTATAAAAAATTTAGAGACTGAAATCTAATTATAAAATTTTGAGATGTCAAAACATAATTTTATCATTTATTAATTTATAATTTCATCATTTTTAAGGGATTAAAAGAATTTTTTCATATTTTAGAGGCTAAAATATAATTTTATCATATATTATTTATAATTTTAATATTTATGAGAGAATTGAACAGACAATTTTTCTTTTGTGAGAGGCCAACTCCTCTTAAATTTGCCCCAGCCCAAACTTGAATTAAGTATAATTTAATAAAAACAATATACTTATAGCATAAATTATCAATTAGGTGTATTTCTGTAACTTGTAAATATTATATGGAACAATGGCATTGAATATTTTAAAAATCAGATTAGTAATGGAATTAATAAAATTATTAATTTTTAACAATTAATTAATTAAAATAATAAAATATTATCAAAATTAATTATAAATTTAATTCAACCTCCGTTCATAAACCGATTCAACCTTTTATTCGAGAATTGGTATACCCAACCGGTCAAGTTCCAAATGAAATTGTAATAAAATATGCAATTACCAATATATATATATATATATAAAAATCTATCCTATGCATTACCATATTCGTTATATCATATCTATAAAACTATGCAAATGATTATACATGTATATAATTATATTATTATGATAATTTTTAATCTGTAATTATTTCAATAGTATATTAATAAGGTTAAAATTTTAAATTGGGGTCAAACATTTTCAAATGGTTAAATAAAGGTCAAATCTTTTTAAATAAGTGTTTTTTTTACATATTTCATTCAAGTTTGTGGCAAAAATTAAGTGAATGCTAACGTGTGTAGAGTAGAACACATGGAAGCTAAGTCATATATTACTTAAAAAGAAAAGAAAATTAATTTAAAACCTGATATACAACATTTAAGAAGCCATTATTTGAATCCATTTAAAATTATTGGGCCCTTATTTGACAATTTTAAAAGTTTTAACCCTTATTTGAGCAACTTCAAAAAGATTTAAACTTTATTTGATATTTTAAAATTTTAACGTAGGTATTTAACCTATTAATAATCCATTCCATTATGAAAATTAATTTACAAATTTAGAGGTATAATAACACTTATGTGAGCACTTAACCTATTAATGAATTAAGGGTATAATAACACTTCTTTGACTAAAAGTATATATAAAATATAAACTTAAGTCTCGGATCCAAAATTTACAAAGTTATATTAAAATAAAAAAGAAATTATTGTATAAAACAATTAGGCACAGCGTATCGTTTTCATTCAAATTATGCCTCTTAATTACATTTTAAATTAAAACATCAAATATTTGTCAATAATCTTTTAGTCTAATAATAAGAGCATTATGTTGTAAGCACGAGAGTTTAGGTTCGACTCCAAGCAATTACATTCTCTTCCCTAACTATAAAAAGTAAAAAATCAACTATTTATTTATTACGTATTGCGTGAGATAATTAAAAGATAAGAAAGTAATTCAATAAAAAACAATTTATAAATAGAAGGATAATGTATTTTAGCGCACTTAAACTCACATCATCCTGCATTGACAATAATATTCATACCAATTGAGTTACTCAACCGACAAATCTAAGTCTAAATTAAATTTTTACAAGCATGATGGTCTAAATAAAAATTGTTTAAAAAATTAAAATGAAAATGAAATTTGCAGCTGGCACCAATAAGATAAAGAGTTTTGGCTACTATCTAACAAATAGAAAGTTTTGCAATAAAATAAAGCTATCATCTGCCAATAAAAGGAAGATGCTTATACAGAAATTTTATTAAATGCAATTTCATGTAAGTACAAAGTAAAATTAATGAAACACAACTACACAAATTTCCACACATATATAATTAGAGGAATCTTTAACATTTTGCTCTACCCTAGTTTTTTTTCTTGTCATCTATAAATAAACATATTATTGAATAACTACGTTAGATTTCAATTGAATTACGAACTAAGATAGAGTTTGGATAGGCGGTTCGGTGTGGTGTGCTGCGATGCATTGTGGTGTGTTTAGTTTATTTTTTATCTCATGTTAAAATATTATTATAGTATCTAATCACACTGCCACTATTATTTTTACACTAACTATAGATAAATGCACCGTCCATCTAAACTAAATCTATATCGGATCAGATGTTGCTTTAACAAAGCAAACCTTGCAAAGCGAAATGTAAGAGGAGCAATAAGGGGTCAAGAAATTTGAAAAATTATGACTAAGCTTTTTAAAATTTTTGAAAAGTCTATTTAAACCCTAAAAAGATTTGAAATTTTTAATTAAACTCTCTAAAATTTTTAAAAATTTAATTAAACTCTATTTTTGAAATTTCTCATTAAATTTTTAAAAAATTAAAAATTTTAATTAGATCCCTAAAATTAATGTCACGTTTCATCGGTGATGAAAGTTACACAAATTTTTTGGGTGATAGTAAAAAGAGATGCTCTTTCCTCTTTCCATAGCTTACATTGTTTAATTTTCGAATAAAACCATGCAAAATTTATTATTATCTTATCTGGTCCCCATTTATACTACTAGTAACGGTTACTATCTCTTTTTTGGCTGATCCTTCCTTCTCACAGCTACAAAGAGAAAAAAAAAAAAAAAAAAGGTTAAAATTAGGTCCCCCACTGTGACTGCCACTGCCTCAACCCTAAAAAAAATCTTATTTAATGCTCTTTCTTATAACAAATGTATATACAAAACACACACACACTCACTATTAAACCCTCTCTCTGCCACCACTGCATGGCGTGACAATATTCAATTTGCTTCACTTCTGTGGGGGGACCAGTACTCTTCCTTTCTTACATCTTTTGTTTTGTTTTTATTATTGTTATTTCTTTAATAAATATTTTTTGAGTTTACGTTACCATATTCGAAATTGGATTGGATTGGATCTCGTTTTAAGAGTTTAATTCTTTTTAAAATTATTTTCTCTATTCATAAAACTTGAATACGAAAAACTTAATAAACATTGAGCATACCTATCAATAACTCTTAATTTTGTAACCTTGTTTCGGGATTTTTTTCTTAATATAGTTTTATTAACTTAAAAGAATATAATTAAAATTATCTTTTAGATTATGTGAAATCATGTTGTGTGAGAAGAAATAAAGTATAAAAAATATCTAACATCAGCATCAAGGATTAAATTTAAAAAGAATTTTAAGTTCATATTTCAATTTAATCACTTATCTAAATTTATTTTAAGATGATACCATAAGCTATTTAATTTTTTTTTTTAAATTATAAAACCTAAAGGAGATAGACATCCTTATACTAATTTTTATTTTTAAATTTTTATTTTTAGGGGTTTTTTTTTGTCAATATTAGATTAACACTTGAAATCAATCTATTGTGTTTTAATTATTTTCTTGTATTTTATTCAAAATTGTTGGATTATCAAAATAAAATTAAAGTCTTATTTTATCCCTCACAACCCTCTCCTCATCCTTCTATATAAACCCCCTCTTTATCCTCTTTTCTCAACATGGAGGCTAGCAGTTCTATTGCTATCACTAAGATTATATATATATATATATATATATATATATATATATATATTATAGGCTCTTAGTTTGAGTATAGTCATGGTTTCATGGTGTTTTTTTTTTTTTTTTTGTTGTTGTTGTTGAAGCTTGAAGGAGAGTTTACGTTATTCTCTTATGGTGCTCCATCATCAGATGAAGCTGCCAGCATGATCTTAATTTCCCTCTGTTTTATCGAGGAAAAATCAGATCATGTGGCAGTTTCACCTGTTGCTGCTTGCACCCCCAAAAAAAACAAACCCTAATTTCTCTAAGATGAAACCCTAATTCCCACTCCTTTCTCTCTCTCTCTTTTTTTTTTTTTTTTTGGTTCACCGCCATTACTGTTTTCTCTCAATCTCTAGAAAAGGTTCGTCGTATCTGAAATCTAAACCTCTCAAGCTTATTTGGATTTATCTAATTTTGCGTTAGCCTTTTTTTTGTTTTTTGTTTTTTTTGCAGCGGTTTCTTGAAACTTTTGCACTGGAAATGATGCAGTTTTCGATGATTTCAAGATCCTACTTTGGTGATTGAGCCTTCTTAGGTATCATCTGTCAACATTCCATACGGTTTCCACTGTTTGATTGCTTTTAACATATGACTGTATCTCAATTTTTGTTATTACCCCAATTTTGTTATAAGATTTGTTTGGTTTTATATTTGTTCTTGGGATTCTCAGCTTTTTTTCCTCTCTTATACTAATAATTTTGGAATTTGACTCTACTGTATTCATGTAACTTTAGCTAGGGCCTGTTTCTGAAAGTGGGGATTTCTTTCAAATCCCTGGCAGATTTGTAAAATCAGAGAGAAATTAAGAGACCATAATTCACAATTGCGATAAACACGACATTAATATCATTAGTTTGTGGTTTTGGTTGTTCTTGTCTTTGTTATTCATAATTGCGATAAACATGATGCAACCGGAAACGTGTGGATGTGAACCTGCATTTCTTCTTATGAATCAGAGATATAGTAATCTTACTATAGGCATAGGTTATATGAAGAATTTCAACTTAAAACTTGTTAATAGACCTAATATTTTGTTGCCTATCTTTCTCTTTAAGCATGAGCTTATTCCTTTTTGCTTCTTGATCTGAGTGCAACTTCAAAGTCCCAAAGAACATATAAGCAATTTAATTGAAAATACATAGTGAAAACATCATCTTGGGAGCCAAAATATGAAACATGTCTCTCAAATGGAAGAATAATTTTGAAGTTCTTAGTTACTTTATGGGAAGAGTATGAGCTCTTTCACTCTTTTTTCTCTCTATCTATCTGATGTGTTGCTTTCTTTTCCATCTGTTTTCCATGTTGGAATTTGGTCTTATTCTTCTTAATGTTGACAAGATTCCATGCAGCTCTCGTATTTCCATAAGTATAAAAAAATACCCAGAAATGGTATTAGTTTTTGAACTCTTTCCCCCATAGTTTTTTTTTTTTTCTTTTCTTATGTCAGCTATCATTCATGCATGAAGAAAAACTAAGTGAGTGGTTCATTGATACTTGTTTACGTTCCATTTAAAGATTGTTCTTGGGAAATTAGCCCCCCCCCCCCCCCAATAAAAGCTATGTTCTTTAAAGAAATGTATCAAACTTCATTCTCTGATAGAGAAATATCGATAAAAGAAGTAGGCGAGCTAGCTGCCTGTTTTTATCTAGGGTGGCCCCAAAGCTGTTTTTAGTCCCTAGCTAGGTAAGCTTTCCTACACCTGGATGAATTATTTCCCCCCTAACGGTAACCCAGGGGTTTGTGTTTCATGTCGTGTTATTGGTTTTTCTTTTTTATGTTATAATCGTGTTTAGATGTTTACTGTTAATTATCAGTATCCCGAGGGTTTTTTATATAATTTTGCTTAGGGTCTGTTTGGGTCTCAGGAGGAAAAGCAAAGGATGATTTCCCGTTGGGTGCTTAACTCAGTGCATTGAACAAAAGTGAAAAGCCTTTTGATTTGTTCGATTGTTTTTTTGTTCAAAAGTTTATTTGATTTTTTGTGCATTATTACTTGTATATATATACGTATATGTATATGTTTTTTTTTCTGTGTGTCATCCCTGATATGTCAGATAAATATTAAGGGCATCTGAGATCTCTCTCTCTCCTCTGCTGTGTTTTTTTTCCCGTTTTAGGGTACATAGGTGACCTCAGACCTGAGATATATAATGAGATTACAGTAGCTTATGGGATGATGATCAAAGTGGAGAGTGGGGTGATAATTTACACGTATATTCGAATTTTAAAAAAATTATTATTGGGAAAGATAACATCAACCCTCAAATAATAATTTTTTTAATTCATAAAACGTATATTAAAGATATCTTTGTCATACCAAAAACAATAATATTAGCATTACCTCCTTGTTAGGAAATGAAGATCAAGCAAATCAAAACCTAAGTTGGGTGTATTCATCATTTATGTATATAAGAGGAAGAAAAAGTGATAAAAGAAAAGCTTTTCTTATAAACAAAAACCTATTTTGAATCATATGAACCCTAATGAATACTTTGAGCTTGGTTGTAGCTTTGTTAGTTCAGAGTTTCATGATTCTTGAACTTAATTGAGTAAAATTTACTTTCGGCTGCTGAGTAGAGTGATTTGAACTTGTAGAACGTAAATCTATACGATATATATGTACATGAAAAGAAGAAATGTGTTATACCTTATTCTCTGGTATTGAGAAGTGAACTCAACGAGCTCCTCGGCCACATCCATCGGAAACATTCTTCTGCCCCTCAACATGAGGGCTCCATTCATTAATTGTCATTTTTTAATACAACTATTATCTCCTATTCAAGCCTCACCCTACTTAGTCTTGTAATGACAATACTATTTAGGACTAATTTAGTATTATTTTTAATAAGCACTTTGAAGGTAAAAACATTCTTAAACAAATTTTTTAAAGAGAAAAAGTTATTCTTCTAAGCTAAAAATTGGCTCAAAAATAATTTTCTTTTTAGAAGCTAAAAATTTTAATTTATTCCAAAACTGTTTCTTTCCCAAAAAATATTTTTGAGAAACATTCCTAAACTAAGGCTTAAATCACTTACCTTTAACTCACTTGTAAGAGCTTAACATGTCGCATCTTAAAGACTCAGTGAAAAAGAGTAAAACTTCGTTTATGGAGTATAAAAAGTTTCCTATGATAACTTTTTTTTGGCTAAGCTCTCTTATGATAATTATTACGGATGTATGACAAACATTCTATTTTTTATGTATTTTTTACACACAATAGTCGCATCACTTTTCAATTTTATTAACAGAATAAAAAAACTTCAGTAACGGCCTTTCCTAATTTCTTATATGATTAATATTCTAATAATTAATTTAATTATTATATTTCATATGCTTATTAAATTTAGGAGAAGTTAATATCTAAATCATACATATATTTGGTATGCCCTAAAAGCTCAGAGATACGATTCTATCAAAACATATATAGTTTTTCACACCCAAATCCAAATTTAGTATATCCTAATACATGCTTTCACATTATAATTTTTTTTAGGAGATTGAAATTCAGGAATAAAAAACGCAATTGTAAATCTCAAAATCAAAATTAAATTTATTGAATGCAAAATTTTAATAAAAAATTCCAGTTTCAGTTGAAAACTAATAAGAATGGTTGTTTGAATCGAATTGGTCAAATAGAAATTTGATTAGAGTATCGATCCAGAGAAAATGATTAAACCGGTTGATTTGATAATTGATATAGATTAGTTGACTCGGATTTTTTTTAATTTTTTATGAATCTTAAATGATATATTTAATCAAGCCGAATGGATTGATCTGATCAGTTGAGTTGACAAATCGATAGCTTGACTGATTTGATCATTGATCCAGTTCTAAAAGCCTTGCCAATAAATCCTACTATTCTATCTTTCACATTTAGTCATATTTTCATTGAATATAATCTAGTTCTTGATGGAAAAATGGCTAAATTTAAAACCCAATAAAACCAGGTCGATTATTGATTTTAGGAATATATCATTTGGTATTTGAGTTTAACTTTATTGTATAATTTAGTACTTGAGTTTAGCTTCAATAATCAATTTGGCACCTAGACCAAACGAAATCATATAACCCAATGAAATTTTGATATGTGTACTCTAGTAAAAAAAGTTAGGTACTTAATTGGTATAGAAACAAGTTTAGATACTAAATTAAATATCAAAGCTAAATTTAGGCACTTAATTGAGATAAAAGAAAACTCAAGTATCAATTTAAAAAAAAAAAAAACCTTAAGTAGTAGAGTGCACATTGAAGCCAAATTAAGGTACTAAATTAAGACAAAAAAAGGTTCAGATATCAAATTAAACATTACAACCAAACTCAGAAGCTAAGTAACATATTACCCATTGATTTTTGTTTTTTGGGCTTTTTAACCCAATGCCTAACATGAACAGGGCTTTTTAAGAACAAGCCCAATCTTACTCCTTTATCAATTTTGATCTGAATTCCAAAAACCAATCTAACTTATTCAAATTTAGATCGGAGTTGAATTCGGTTTGGTCGAGTTTTTTTTTTTTTTTTGAATTGTATATAATAAATTGGTTTGGTTTTCAGTTTTTTCATTTTAATTTTAGGTTTTGAATTTTATTTTGATAAAATAAATTTTATTTTATGTTTTTCTTAAATTATTTGATAAAATTTTAAAGTTTTTCTAATAAATATTTCTAAAAAATTTAATTTTCATTTATATAAAAAGTCAATAACCCTTACATAGTACTTTTTGACAAATATATTTTATATATAATTTTTCAATATTTTAAATATAAAATATCTAATTTTACATCATAAATTTAAACTAATTATAAATTAAATAAAAGTAAAATTAGCCTACAACCTTTTGACTTATTAACAAGAATATTCGTATTGTGGCATAAAAGCTTCGTTACACTCTATCCCCAATTATTAAAAAAATAAAAATAAAAATAGGTTTAGTTAACCGTGGGTTTTTAGCTTGTGAACCAAAATCATCTAAATATCATCATTTTAGATCCATTTTCAATTTCTTGATTTTTTTACCCAACCCTAAATTATATTCAAAAGCTAAATTAAACTTCAATTGACTCAAACTTTAAACAGCTTGAGCAAATAACTCAAAATTATTTGAATCTAGAAGGACTAGAATCAGAATTTTTCAAGTTTCAACACTACATAAATATGGAGAGATCTGTCAATGAGATCTTGGTGAGTATTTAGTTTTAAGTCCCACCATTTATAATTATGTATGAGTTCTATCCAATTCATTTTGGATAAATCCGATTCTTTTTAGTCTTTCGTAGCCATTTTATAACCTATATTCGAAGGTTAAGAAGTGCCCATTGTACTTAGCTGTAAAATAAGCTATGCTTATGAACTAGAATAAAAGGATTAAAAAATTTTCAACACCTTTTAACATTCTATCGAATTCAAAGATCTTCGTCATATATTGAAACGGAGGGTAGGAGATTATAGCAAGTTTCTCAGCCAAAATTTCCTACGTTAAGATTTGATTCTAAATAAGCATTGCTTTACATATACCTACTTTAAACATTTTTATCCATCAAAGATCATTTTGGTCACTGTCCCACCGACCATTTTTACAATAAAGGCTGCGCTGACGACCTTAATTTGAAGACCTTGCATGCAACCATGCAAGTATCATTAGCAACTGTACAAACAACATTGTGAACCGAAAGGTCGTTCATGGTTGCTGCATCTCCGCCTCGCTTTTGCTACGGTTCTAGCAGTAGAACATCACTCTCTTCACATTCTCTTTCAAGGCCGGCAACGGCCGCACCCCGGATTCTCCTGCTGCCTTTGTACCACCACCTTTTGCTTGACCCGAACCAGCGCCTGTTGAGCTATTATTGTCTTGCATCTCTGGTTCTAGGTAGAACCGTGCTCGGAATGCAGCTAAATGTGCATAATAGGCAGGAGGAACTGCAAAGGAAACCGCGAATGAAATTATATCAAAGCCTGAAAACTAGTTGAATTCCAGGGATTCAAATGAACATTTGAGAGAAGTCCTAATAGCCTTCATATGAAAAACTCACCAACAGAGACCGAGCGCGTGCACCTTGCATACGTGTAACAAAGGTTGTTTGTTAGAGACTGTATTCCATCTGCAGTAAAATTGTTTTCGTCCCAAAGAACATGGTAGTGTGCAGGTCGACTTGTTCCCTACCCGAAAGTTAAAGAAAAATATTAAAATTATTCTAAAGTGAAATGATAAACGTTTATTCTATGAAAGACGCTAAAGAACAAAGGAAATTAATGTTGTACCTGAATACCGGCATGGCTGCAAAGATAGAAGTCAAATTCCGATGGATGACAGATTTTCGAATCAACGACAGTGCCTGAAAAGAACAATATGCGCCATTGTTAGAATATACACCAAGTGTCAGCATATCCCAATAATCAAATTATCCAAGAGGCTCCAAGTTTTACCAGGCAAAATGTTTCCACTCTTGTCCGTGCTGCTTCGGTCCCTGTGATTATTAGCAAACAAACGAGTGTGGTGTCTTTTTTGCACTACAATGAAAGTCACCAGTGGTTGATAGTTCGGTTCAAGAGAAGCACAGGCCTGCAGTAAATTCCGTATCAAAATTGTAAATGTTCCGAATCCGTTTATGCTGCACAGATCAGGGAAGAAAATATATGGATGCTCACCTTCCGGATTGCATCTAACTCGTACAGTAAAACTTGATAAAACTGTCCTTCGCTCACACCATCCCTACTCAAATAATTCACAAGTTAGTATAAGAACAAGGCCTACAACATATAGCATATGCATTAGTGGACTGAGTGTTGAATTTAGGTATATATCCAACACAGAAATGCTTAATCTTTCTAGAAGTTTCCCCTTGTTTTTGAAGGATCATACTTCCATACTCATGTCTCGATATCTATTGGTCATGGATATATAAAAGAAAATAAACTTTAGAGCAACAAAGAGTGCATGCATATAGATGCGTCATTCTTATGCTAACAGGTCGAGTTTGCCTTGATAAGACACAGGAAAATGTCGAAATATTTACCAACAAATCCTTGATCACAAACCTGTAAAATATTATCCTCAGCGGCTTTTGCCCCGTTGCCTTCCTAAAAGATATCAGAAGATCCCTGCACAAGAAATTGATATTAGAACAAAAATCATGCAACCCCAAGGGTGAAAGTACCTACGGAACGGAACTGAAATCAGTATACCTGATCATGCCACCACTGACAGTGCCACGTACAGGATCATGCCAAGTTTTGTACAAGTCCTGTATGAGTTCTTGTCTATGAGCTTGAGCACAAACTAATCCAGCGTATTTCGTCACTTCCGGCCAATCTTGTGAAGCTACTACCTACGGAACAGGCATATTTATGTGTAATTATTAGCACAAGGACGAAAACAAGTTCAAGGAAAAGAAGCTAGGAAAAAGAATCATACTGCTGCTATTGAGGGGCTCGAGTCTTCTCCATTTTCCGGGTGAGTCACATCTGCTCCAAATATTATGGTCGGTATATCGCTAACTAGCGGTATTCGGCAGCTGATAGCATCCAAAAGAACAGTGTTTCTGCCACCCATCTGCAACAATGAGGGAACAATGTTTCAAATATATTCTGTGAAAAAAGTTCAGAAGCACGCATAGCGACCATAATTGGTATAAAGTTCAAATCAAATGATTATGTGGAACTTAGTTTCGTGTATATAAACCAGGAGAAATTATTTAACCTTAACATTGATCTTAAGGGCCACATTAGCCAAGTATTGTTTACTGATCTTAAAGACATGCTTTGTCAGACAGCATTGTGATATTAATCCTAGATCAGTTTCACAAATTCGCTTGAGATCACCTGAAAAAGTAGAACGATGTCACAGTTTAGTACAGCAGTACCATTTTGAGATCATTCTTTAAGTAGCCGCCCTAAGCACGTATAAGAACAGTGGAATGATGCCCGCATGCACGCACACACACACATATATATTAGAATTAGAACCAAAAACGATATGACATACCATAAAGCGAGCCATTGTTGTCAGGCAATATAGCTAATAGAAGCTCTAGTTCTTTTCCCTTAGTTTTCATGGATGCATGATAAACATGCTTCAAAGCTTTTTCCACTTGCTCGGGCCTGGCACTGTAGATCGGTATAACAGGCTCGGGATTGAACTCCTATAAAAACAGCAATGGCTTATAAACTTGTACTCCATTATGAAAACATAAAAGATATAAGGAAAAAAGAAACTACCATGCCAGAAACTTGGCACATTTGAGCAAGTTCATTGCAAAACCCTCGAGCAACACTCTCTTGCACGCTTCGTGAGAAGTTAATACATGCCCATCGGCTCACAGTCATTCCGTTAATCATTTTCTAGATAACGTAGAAGCAAGAAGCCGAAACATTATCAACCCAAGCTAGAAAAAGAAAAGACCTTATATAGTAGAGCAATTAAAATCCTTGTAGACAAGAATATTACCTTGTTCATCATGTTCCATTGCCCCACTTGAGGCAAACAATCCTTTTCTTTTCCAGTTTCATGATATTTCAGCTGTAAAGAGCCAGTGAAACAATCAATAATGATTAAGACTTTTCTTTTTCTTTTGGATTATGCATAAGTTTTAGGTATATTACCCAAGGGGCAGGAAGGATACGAGCCTCAACCGAAGCGAGTTTTTCACTAATTTTGATTCCAAACTCCTTTGCATAAGGATCTTGATCGTAAGCATTATGTTGAACCGTCTGCTTGTGTTCAATATGCAGCAAAGACAACTTGTCAAGCAAATGAAGATCGGGGATAGTTGACATGCGTACAAGATTACTATATAAAATGTACCTGCAAAATGTCATTTTCTCGATCCCTCGGTCTTTGGCATGTGACTTTCAAGAGAGCAGTAATTTGCCTCTCATTCAATCTTTTCGTATATCTCTGTCCCTCCACGATTTTGCATGCCTAGTGAATCAACGAGTCCAGATTTCTCATCGGAGTTAGTAAAGAAAAAGGATAATTACTGAGGGAACTTATAATAAAACTTTCGGTGATATCTTCTAACCTCCATAGGTAAATAATTTGCCTTCTTCTGGTTTCCAACTTGAAGGCAAGGTAGATGCGTATGCTGAATTGTGAAGCTATACATCTCTTGGAAGTATTCAACAACAGACTTCATTGTAGAGTTATCGTCAACAGGAAACCTGAGAAAAGCACCGTATGTAATTGAGAGTATAAGCACTCTCATTCGGGCTCTAGCAAAATGCCTTAATATCCATAATCAGGAAAGTTCTCTAGTTCAAGCTTACACTAGTTCTCTAGTAGGCTGAGAAGTCAATCCTGAAACACGGTATTTTCTTCGTACATTCCCTCTATGTGTCACCTCTACTTTGACTCCTCTGAGCGCCTTCTTAATCTGTTGGTTATTTCAAAGTTAGTAATTATGATCAAACCAAATGCCGAGAACAAAACCGTACTGCAGCAGAAGTAAAATGAAAACCATACCTTCACACGATCAGAATCCGACAATGGCCTAGACAGTACATCCTTGCCTAGAAGCTGAGCAACAAACTCTATTACAGGGAGAGGCTCGATGAATGCAGCTGAAGCCATATCTGTTAGAAAAGGGTAAAATAGAAGTAAACAAAAGATAAGAACCATCAAGGCTGAAAAATATTGTAAATTTGATCTTAATTCATATACCGATGTTCAGAGACAACCCCATCTGAGTAGGCCTAATACTTTGGTAAAAACCACACCATGACTCCAAACCGTCGCCAAGCCTTTGTGGTGCTCTAATATCAGGCGAAAAGAATGATCTCCCAATAGGACAGTACCTTCACAACATTAGGCAAAATGAGATGTATGGAATAATATTGATAAACAGAATCATTTTTCTATGAACATGTACCTCTTTGACGATAACTCTCGTAATACAATGTCTAGTATTTGGAGCGCTTCTTGTGGAGCATCAACTCGCTTACCGGCTAAAAACTGGCCTAAATGATGCATGTTTGCTCGTGCAACAAACTTTATTACCACTTTATATTCTCTTTCTCTTCTGTAAAATCATATATAGGTCTTTAGAGATCAATTCAAAAGGAAGTAATGTATATCTAATATACTATTTATGTATGAGATTACTCACTTGGGGCCATTGATGCCATCTTCCTCGTCTACAAGCTTAACGAGGAACTCCTTCCACGCAAACGGAAGCTCACCGGCCGTGTACAAACTCTTTCTGCCGTCATAAGCCGGCAATCTCGTACCCAAATCGGATTCTTTGTACAGTCTCACAAGTTCTGCAATAATAGCTCGGTTAACCGTTCTGGATGCTACTTCGGGAGTTATTGTAACCTGCAAAAAACAAATGGCAACATACAGGTTTTGCCAAAAGGCAAACAACAATAAGAACAAAATTTAATATAACACCATAAATGCCGTTAAAAGTAATAGCATTGCATCTTCAATGTTAACAGCAAATATGAAAAAGACATAGCAAGTATACACATGATGAATGTCAGAGTAAGGGCCCACTTTCAAATATTACCATGAAAATCCAAATCAAATACAATAAATAAAAAAGCTTACATCATACTGGTTCAAGTCCTTGTCTGGTAACTGAGCAAAGAAATGGTTAGCCTTCACAATACATTTTGTCCCAACTTGACCATAACCAGGTCTAGGTGCAAAATTCAAAGACTTGCTTGAAGTGGGGAACCCCATTTCCATTCCACAAGAAGCTTGGTTCACTGGTTTATGTGCTACAGTGCAAGGCCTTGAACTTGGTCTCATACAAACATCTAGTTGATCAGATTTTTTACCACCCCTTCCTCTTCTTCTTCCTCTATTCTTTGATGGAGGTGATGTGGCTTGGTTATGGGGTTGTTTTGTGTTGTTGTGAGGTTCATGAGCTTGTGGTGGACCTTTGCCATTTTGTGCTGTTTTGGGTGGTCTTTGAACTGTGTTCATAGTGTTTTGCAAGTGGCTTTTTATCACCAGGTGTTGCTCTGAGCTCTCTTTCATTTGCCTTATAGGCATACTTGGTTTACCTTTGCTGATATACAAGGATATAGTGAAAAAAAAATCAATTTCATATATATTAACACATAAAGACACCAAACCCCAAATCAAGCTTGTCTGTCACTACTAAAAACTGAAACTTTATAAGAAAAAAAATCAGTCTTGAAATGAATATAAGCTCAAGCAGATGAATATAACAACAGCATTAAAGAAAGCTGATTTTTTTTTATGTAAAGAGGAGATTTTGAAACCATGGAACTTTTGGGTATATAGAAAGAATAAAAACAGTCTAGAAGAAAACAAAAAAACACAAGAGCATGAATACAAAGAGAAGGAATAAACATTGAAAAGGGCAATGTAATCACACACATGGATATCAAAAAAATAAATAAATAAAACCAAAAAAAAAAATATGAACTCATTAAATGCCATAATCCAAATAACTCACCAGTCACCAACTTGAAAACAAAAATAAAAAAGCAGTGAACTTTGAAGCAAAGATAACAAGAGGAAGACGATAGAAAAGATGGTTTAAAAATAGAGAGACATAAAAGAGCAGGGCCCAAAAAAGGAGATTCAAAAAGATGGGATTTTTGAAGAGGATTCAAAGAAGAAAAAAGAGAGAGAGGGAGATGATGATGGTGGTGTAGGTGATGGTGGTGATGAATCTTTTATACACGCATGCAAAAGAGCTTTTTGCTGTTTTCTTTATCACGTGTTAAAGCCTTTTGTTGTTGTAAGCCTTCTTCTTCTCTCACTCACTCATTCTTTGCTGCCATTTTTAATGAAAATGGCTTTGGGGTTTTTTAATTAGCACTTAGCTTAAGCTTTTAAGCTTTTTTTTTTTCTCTTTCTCTGTGTGTTATTGCTTTGAACTGATGGGAGCAGCAGCCTCGGGGACGTACACCATGGCTCATTGATGTTTAAAGAAACAATAAAAATAAAAGTAAAAAAAACGACAGTCTTTAAAAAGCACATACATTGAATATATATATATATATAAACATAAGTGAAAGAGGAAAGTGGGAGAGTGTGATGGTGGAGATGGAGAATAAAAAAAAATTAACAAAAAAACTAAATTAATTAAAAAACTTAAACATAGTAACTAAATAATCCAAAAGAGATATTTGACCAAAATAATAATAATAATCCAAAAGAGATAATGAACCGAGAGGATGGATACACAGAAGAAGAATAATTCGAACTTTGCATACCCTCTCTCCTCTCTCTCTAGTACTTATGTAATGCTTCGCTTCATGTATTGTCTCTCTCCTAAATTATTATTGAAAAGGTAAAATTATATTTAAAATTATTAAATTATTAATAAATTTATATTTTAATCATTTAATTTTAAAAAATTATAAAACAATTATTGAATTATTTGAAAGTTTTCATTTAAATTATTGAATTATTTAAAAGTTGTTATTTAAGTCATTGAGTTGTTAAGTCTTTTTTTTAGTCCAACAATAAGTGTTGATTTGATAATTAATGTCGAAGATTAAAGAAGAAAGTTATTAGGATTTTGATTCGTTAATTATGACATTTAATGAATTGTAGAAGAGAAAAGACAATAAGAGTTTTTTATTGATGTAGGCAATGCAAATGAAGAATGTCATACAATAGCGATTTTAACAGTCCAGTGATTTAAATGAAAACTTTCAAATAATTTAGTAGCTATTTTGTAATTTTTTTTGAAACTGAATAATCTAAATGTAAATTTACAAATAGTTTAGTGACATTGAATGCAGTTTACCCTTATTGTTATTGTCATCCTAAGTAAATATTTTAAGCTAAAATATACCATAGGTCTATGTACTCTTTACAAATTTATAATTTAGTTATTTTACTTTTATTTTCAGGAACTTAGTCACTTTACTTTCTATATTTTGAAATTCAAATCCAATGATTAATATTACTGTTTCTTTTATTAAATTGATTGGTGTGACGTTTTGAAATAATATATATTTTCAATTGATAACAATGTAACTAAATAAATGATGTGATAATGAACTTGCATGTCAACAAATTAATATTAACAGTATTAAGAATTTAACCTAAATTTTAAAAGCCAAAAATTAAGAGATTAAATTCCCAAAAATAAAAAATGCAAGAATTAAATTCTAAACTTACAGACACTTACAGCACATTTTAATTAATATTTTATGCATTTATCTATACACTGTTTTAAGTCTGTACATATATTCCATCTTATCAAATTTGAGAATTACTTTTTTATTTTTTATATTTATTATGAAAATCAAAGAGTTAATTAAATTGGGTAATATTATTAAATAAGGTATTTGTATTAACTTTTTATTATTTACTTCAAGTTATTATTGTGTTTGAATTTTAATATTTTGTTAATAGAATAAATTTAATATTAATTGTGAATTTATTTAATTTAATGTTTAATTTGTTAAATAAAATAGTGATTTTTTCTGGTTTTAGAATTTGATTTTATAAAATTTAATTATTAATATTATTATATAATTATGAATTTTCATCAAATGAATCATAATGATAAAACTCGAATTAAACACTAAAAATTTAACGCTATTGTTTTTGTTTATCAAAAAATATTTTTTTCCTATATAAATCAAATAATTTATGAATTTTTTAAAGAATTATATATTGAGATTTTGTTAAAAATGGATAAACTTTTATTATTAAATGGAAGGGATAAATATCAAATTTGCATATAAATTTTAGTTCAATATTTAATACGATACATAATTTAATTTTTGTTCTCTTGTACATATGAAATTTTTATTTTGGTTGAATTATATATATCTTTGATTTTGGATTTGTTGTAAAAAATTTAATATGTTAATATACTTTCGTATTAGATAAATATAATTATTTCTACATATGATATGTAAAATAGTATTGTCAATTACAACGCTAATGAATTATGAAAATAAAAAATAATATTGTATATTAAATAAAAAATAATATTAATTTTGAAATTCACTCTTCATATTAATATTAATAAAGTGAACCCGGTACAATGTCATTGGTATATACATTTATATGATTAGAGATTGCAAAATAATCCAAAATCCGATTCTAACTTCATGACATGACCTTATAAAGTTGTGTTCTCTAATGCCATGCTTTGTTGTAGGATAAGGTGGGATACGTTTTCAATTAAAAAAATTTAAATTTTGGGTAAATTAATCTATGGTCACTCTAAAATGGGATTTGTCTTATTTTGGTCACTCTAAATAAGACAATTATGTAAATTAGTCATTGTCGTTAAAATTTATATTTTCTTAATGAATTACTGACATGGCTCATTGAGTGCCTAACACTTGACTTTTTTTTGTTGACTTTTGACTGAAATTTAGGGACCTTATAATTAGTCAAAAACTTTTTCCCCCAAAACGTTATAAAGAGGTCCTTAAACTTTAGCCAAAAGTCAACAAAAGAATGTCACATGTTAATCGTTCATAGGGCTAGTGTGCCACATTAGCAATCTGTTAAAAAAATAAAAATTTTAATAACAGTGACTAATTCGCACAATTATCTTATTTAGAGAGATTGAATTAAAAAAATTTGAAGTGATTAGAATAAGACAAACCCTATTTTGAGTAACCATGGGTGTAGTTTATCCTTAAATTATGTTTGACTTTGTTGACACAAGTATTGCTCCTCTAAGAGAAGTCTTTGAAATGTCTTCCTCTAAGCAACTAACCCATGCCATCAGCAATCGAAGGTGCATATAAGGCCAAGATTGGTGGTTCCAATTATGACGCGCCCAAGCACATCCATAATTTATTCACACACCCAATCTAACACATGTCTGAGTTTTGTAGGTATTGATCTTCACTAACCGAGACACTCCTATCCATGAACCGTACATGGCTCTTTGCATATGTCATGAGAACAAAACCCTGACATGGAGACAATACATTTGATTGTTAAAGAACAATATCAACTACCTGATGAACGACACTTCAATATTTCTCCCAAAAGAGTATACCATCTCAATTAAAATTAAAACCCACTCCCATTATCTTAAAAAAAAAAAAAATTCAAACACGTCTTTTTAATTTTATAATTATTTTTACATCTTTTAATTATAAAATTAAATTTATAAAATATTATAACATTTATTTTATATATTTAATTAAATAATTTTAAAAATTACAAAAATATAATAGATTATATTTAAGGAGTGTTTCTCAAAATATTTTCTTTTTTATAATAAAAAATAAAATTAATTTCAAAACGAAATAAAATAAATTATATAAAAATCAAACTGAGACGGTAGTAGGCATCCCTAATAAGGTTTGTGCGCAATTGAATAGGAGTTTGGTATAAGTATATAATGCTCGTAAATTATTTGAGTTTGTTTAAAAAAAAATTTGAATTAAATTTAATGATTATTAGGTTAAAATTTAGTGTAAATTTGAATTTAAGTATCATAATACTGATTTCAACAGCTCGAAAATAATCAAGCTTCCCATTGTAGTATATTCTAAAATTACAATTTTCACCTTTATTATATAAAAAAAATATAACTAAATTGGAGCTTGTTAGTATTCGATTTCGTCTCATCTCCATTATACTGTTAGTTGGCATGATATGATTTGGGGGGCCCAAGATCAACGGTGGTGATGGGGGTCATTTCATGAGATTAGGTGGGGTATGGTTGTACAATATACCTTATGATGGATCCTTAAGACTCAGAGTCTGAAACAGAGAGAGAGTTAAAAAGAGGACAAAACACCATTCAATTTCAGAGTGTGGTGGAGTGATGCAGTGATTGTGTATGATGACACTATGAACTTCAGATGAGAGATATTTGGGTCCCACTCACCCCTCATTTAAAAGTCAATTTTTATGTGTTATTTTTATGTTTTTTCAGTTTTAATACAAAGGTAAAGGTAAAGGCTAAGGCAAAGGCAAATCCCACACTCATTATATTTTGGATGCTTTCAAATATTTCATTGTTTTTGTTTACCCATTTTTTAAAGCTTTTCCTTTTAATCCTTTGAAATGATTTTGTGTTTTTAAGACTCATGCTTTGGTGTTAAATTGTCTTTTTTATTTTATTTCAAAATTATACTTATATACTTAATCAAAAAAAAAATCGAAATTTCATATATTTTATATTTCATTTTAATGACAAAATGAAGGAGCTAAGCATAGACTCAAGACCCAAATTATAAATATAAGAAGTTTGACACATAAAAAGAAGAAAAAAAATCCAATGCAAAGTGTGAAACTGTGAAGGGACTTTAAAAAAAAAGGTGGACCACTTTCATCTTGGATTCTATTCATGATAGCCATGAATTAAAAACAGCAAAAAGAAAATCAAGTAATTATTCGTTTAATTGTCATTTATTATTATTGCAAACTATTGAATGTTGTGAATTTGAGTAGAATAGAATTATATATATGTAATTTCTTTTTAATTCATTGCACTCACTTCTTGAGACCACAAAATAAAGAAGATTAAAAAATTAATTTGGGTTTTAGTTTAATTAGTTGATACAGATGTTATCAAGATAAAAAATATATATTTTGAGGTATGGGCTTGTTTTGTTGTGACATAGAATTATTTTTGTTTCAAGGAAATAAATTTTGTAAAGGGAGAATGGATAGATGGGCAAATTTTGTTTTATTTTGGGATTGGAATTTTTTTGTTTTAATTAATAAAAAAATTAAATACTGTAGCAAGTAAAAGGGTATGTAGAGCATGGAGGAGAGGATCCTAAGCTTGTAGACAAAAAATAGGTATAAATAGAGGAAGTGGGTGAGTTTCCCAAGTTATATATTTCTTTAGTGTGTTCTTTTAAGTCCTAAAACATAAGCAAAGAGAGATGGGAGAGTGCTTATGGTGGGGGGCCCAACCTCCGTATTATATAAAAGAAACAACAAATTTGGGTGTTCATAGAGAGGATTTAATCGGTTTGGATTTGAAATTAAATGTTAAGATTCAAAATTTATTTGTATGGATTAGTTTTAAAAAATTTCAGAGGTCGAAGCGTGGTAAAAATATATGGAGACCTTTATACTAAAAGTTAGATTGCATTTTACTTCATCTACTAAAAAAATAAATAAATTAGTTTTTATATGTTAAATTAAAAAATTAAATAGTAAATTAATTTTTAATCTAATGTACAATAACTAATTTACTTATTTTTTGAGTTTAGGGATAAAATATAATTTCACATCTAATATGCGATCATCCATAATACGTTTATCATTAAAATACAATTTTATCATTATACTTATAATTTTTTACAAATTAAACAATAGTTGAACCAAAGTTTAATTCAACTCAAAATATACATTATTATATTTAGATAAATGTGATTAATACCAACCATAAAACACGACATGTATACATAAATTATCATATATTGATTTTACCGAAGTGAATAAATAACAATGAAGAGTAACATGGTCAACCTACAAATGTTTTGGTGTTTCCTTATACATTCTTATAAATAAAGATGCATGCAAGCATTTGATTATCCTTAACATTTATTTATTTAGGTTTGATCATTGAAAGATTATTTAAATAAATTGTAAAAATAAAAATAAATGTTTTGGGGTTTGGGTAATGCATGCGTGCAACTCCTTCCATGATGGGGTTATTGAAAATTAAAAAAAAAAATCTAGAGTTTTGAGTCATTCATTCTTTTTGGTTGGATATGTGTCACCCATTGATTATATTAGTATTATTTCTTTTTGCAATTATGGTATTAAATTATTAGAATTGAAATGGGTTTGAAATCTTAGGAACCACTATAATATAACATATAAATTTTTATTTGATGTATAAAAAATTAAATTATTTTTTTATATATAATAATGTGTTAAAGATTGTGTATGAAATTATATACTTTCAATGTGAGGAATATATGAATTATTATTTCAATAAAAATTAGGAATATTTTTAAAATTATATAACAATTTTAATTTAATATGTAAGGTCTATATTTTTTATTGGCATGAAATAAATTAGGAATACTAGTTATTGTGAAATAACAATTATTTCAATTATATAACAATTAAAATTAATAAATTACCTTAAAAAATAAAAAAGGTAACAAGTAAAAGAGTAATTTACTCAAAAGTGTAAATAAATGTTTTAAATAGAGAATGTCATGTTTATTTCCCTCTTTATAATATCATATTGCTGTAGTATATATATTTCGTATTTATAAAAATAAATTAATTCAATTAATTTCATATTTGGTAAATACATATAATAATTATTTAATTTATAAGCGGGATAATTTTTTAACTCTACAAGTAAAATTAACAAATTATTATATGTCACGATTATTTATTTATTTTTGTTTTTTAAAAATATTAATTAGGCACACTTATCAAACCACCACTTAATAGCAAATAATAATCCATTAATAAATTTAAAAAGTTGATTTGCTAATTGCTGGATTATCCATTTAAATCAATTTATTTTATAATACAATACTGATCTCTCAATAATTTTTCTAATAATGATATAAAATAAAAAGTAGGACCCATAAAGATCATAAAGTGATGGGCTAATTAGTGGGGGCCCATCAATATTATGCAGTCCTTTCAAAACCCACCCACAGCTTTTGTCCGTACACTGAAATGGGCTCTTTGGCAGTTGGGATTTTATTACTTTTTGACCATCTTTTTTTCATTTATGAGATTTTTTAAAGTTTAAAGCATATTTAAAAAAAAAATTAGAGTTATAAATAATTTAGCATGGTATATAAAATTTACATGATTAATAATTATAATTAATTTTATTTTTCAATAGAAAAATCAAAAATTGAATCATAAGGAAGAGTACAAAATTGTTAATAATATTCATCCTAAATTTAATTTAAATTGAACTTTTTTTAGAAAAAAGGTGAAAGGGTTTCACTTTGATTTATTGGAGATGACAAAAGGTGATTGTTGTTGGGACCAATAAAAAACAAAAAAATGAAAAAAAAGAGAGTTTTTGATGTGTTAAAGGCCAAACATCACCCTTTTGCTTTTCTTTCTCCTTTTACTTTGACTGACATTGCATTATCCCTTCCTTTTATTTATTTTTTCTAGGGTTTAAATTTAAGGTAAATTACATTTAGAGTCATTAAATTATTAATAAATTTATATTTTGGTTACTCAACTTCAAAAAATTATAAAATGGTCGCTGAATTATTTGAAAGTTTTCATTCAAGTCATTGAGCTTTTCGAAAATTTTTACTTAAGCCACTAGTTTGTTAATATTTTCTTTTTCTTTTTAAAAAAGCTCAGTTAGTGAGCTCCAAGTGACGACTTGATTATTAGTACGGTGGATTAGTACTCCACTAATAAGTAGAATAACATACCTTAGATCCAATCAGTGTCGGAGATTAGAGAAGAAAGTTGCTTAGATTTTGATTCGTAGATTCATGACGTCCAAAATTATTTTATGAAAAAAACTGAACACTATAAGAGAAGAAGAACAAGAGTTTTTGATTAGTGCAAGTAGTGCGAGCAAAAAATGACATACAACTATGACTTTAACAGTCCAGTGACTTAAATGAAATTTTTTGAATAGTTCAATAATCGTATTGTAACTTTTTAAAATTAAAGGATCAAAATATAAACTTACTGATAATTAAGTGACATTGAGTAATTTACCTTTAGATTTATTGTAGGCTTTATTAATAATTTCACTCTTTGTGCATGCTTAATTTAGGGATCAAATTACTAATAAATCCTTTATTATATTTCCCTATCATAGTTAAAGTACTTCTTTATTTAATTTAACTTACTGTCCCTAAGCTCTTAGTGCCCTTTTAGGTCTAAACCTTATATACTAAACTATTATATGATTTTTTTATTAATTTCATAAATATCAAATTAATTTAAATACATAAATTTTAAATATGATGCCTTCCAATGGCCATCCTTTTTCTTTCATTATAATTTATCTTATTTTTTTCGTTTTTTCGTTTGAAATCTGAGTACATAATTATCTTTAAATTTTGAGTAAATTATATAGGTGGTCATTTAATTATTTAAAAAAAATTCATTTTAGGCACTTAAAATAAAGAATTTATAATTTAAGCATCCATGTTATATAGTTCGATCATTTCGGTTACTTCTGTTAAAATTACAAAGCTAGTTGACGTGACAATTAAAAAATCGATATAATAACAAATTTAATCCTCAATTTTTACATATTATATCATTTAATCATAATTTTTAAAAATTAACCCTCAAATTTTACAAATTTGATCTTAATTCAAAAAGATTCAAAGAAATGCATAAAAATACATATATATTTGCAAAATATGTAATAGTAAATTTAAATTTTATATTAACATTAGATAAAAAAAGAAAAACTCACCAGACAAAAAAAAATTACAACCAAAAGAAGAGTTTATACACACTGAAGCATAAAGATGTTGGATTTTTTTTCTCTTTTCTTGTTGGCTAATCTTTTGGACTTGGATCCTATTTCTTTTATATGGGAAATGAAAGATCATTATTGATTTCTATAGACAATAATGAAGCTTTTAGGAGGGAGGATTATTGGCTGCTCATTTATGGTTGGTTCGTGCAGTTTATGTTTGTATATCTTTATAATGTCAAGTTTTACGGTCAACAATGAAGAGTCTATTGCCTGTAGGGGGTTGGAGGAGGGGGGACAGGGACGTTGATGGTGGGAGGTTTCTGTGGGGGAGGGGGAGAGGGAGAGTGGTGAGGGTGGGGAGAGGAGTTTTTATTTATTTAATATTAAATTTATTACTATATTTTTAAAAATATTTATTTTTTTAATTTTTTAGAATTAAGATTAAATTGAGAACATTTGTAAAATTTGAGGGTTAATTTTTTAAAATTGTGACTAAATAGATATAATATGTAAAAGTTGAGGGGTAAATTTATTATTATATCGATTTTTTAACTGTCACATCGGCTTGCCCTTTATAATTTTAACTAGAATAACCAAAATGACCCAACAATATAATGTAAGTGCGTAAATTATAAACTTTTTATTTTGGATACTTAAAATTAAAATTTTTAATAATTAGATAACTACCTATGGAATTTACCATTAAATTTGATCTCTCTGTTATAATTTTCAAAATTAATAATTAATGTTGCTATCACCCATACTTTTAATCTTATAAAAATTAGTATTAATCCCACTTATAAACAAGTTGGGTCCATCAATTTCAATTCCCCCCTCTCTTACCAAAACAAACTTAAAAATTCAATATTGGATATATTAATACAAAGTTCTAACTGTGAGATACCAATAAATATGAAATCTACTTTTAATTCCGTGTCTATTAATGTTATTACTATTACAACAATTAAAAAAATTATGAATTTAAGTGTATTTAAATACATTTTCTTTTTTAATTTAAGGGCAAAAAAAAGTTATAGAAATTTTGTATAAAAAAACTATAATCATCATTAAACATTGATTTTTTTTCACATGATTTAATCTAAATGTGAAATGATAGTATTTTGATCTATCAATATGATATATATGTAATGGGCAATCCACCAAAGGGCATTGCCCTTTTGCCTAGATCACAACTCATATTGCTATAAAGAATAGTTTGTAGTTCTGTGTTCAGCATCCATCAAATTAATTGAATAAAAAATTAGTTACGTGTTAATCTAAGATGAGGAGTTAAACCGTTTTACACGGATCGATTAAACCGATTAATCAAATTAATTTGAATTGAATTAAAAATCAATTAAATTAATAGATGAACACAGTCTAACAAATATAAAATTTAAATCTCAATATGCATAAATTCTTTAAATAATTTTTATCCCGAATATAACAAAGAAGGGACACGAGTTCATCATTGAATATAACATGAAAAAATTGTGTCACATGAACTTAATTCTAGTTTTGCTTTTTAGTAGACTATTTTTTATTTAAAACCCAGAAATAAATTAAAAAAAAAAGCCCCAAAAAATGTATAAATGAATGACTATATTAGTTTCCATAATGGATTCCATGTTTGGCAGTCAAATAAGGTGGAACCACCAAAAATAAGGAGGGAAAAAAAGAATAAAGTGAGCTCAATTTTATCATGAAATCATCATTACAAATGAATATTTGTTGGTGAAATTTTCTTCTTCTATCCCTTTTTTCAAATCAAACTTCAAATTATTTGGTTGATACAATCATATTATGTATGACCATATATCATCTCATTATGATTCTTACTTTTGTTTTTTGATTAATTGCTGCCAACAAGAAAGTGAATATAATAGGTCCCCTATTCTATCTACTATCATATAATGTAGGGTTGATATTATTTTTTTTAATTCAAAATTGAAGCATCTATATTCAATTTTGTTATTGGTGAAGTGGTAAAAAAATTGTTATTATATATTATTAAAATTTGAATAAAATTTTGAACATAAATACATAAAAAATGATTTTTTTTAGTTATTTGAATATTCTTTGGTTCTTATATAATATTTTGGTTGAAAAGACAACAGATTTTAGATTTAATCAATCCAGATTAATTTTTTTTATGATTTTTATGACACATAATAGAACTCGAATATAAATCTCAATTTTTTAGGGATTAATATAAAAACTATACATGAACATTGATTTTGTGCAATTCTATACATGATATTTTTATCTAATTCAATTTTCATAAATCATTAACAATATTATTGAATTAACATCATTTATGTTGATATATTTCATACACAAACAATTATATTAATCTAACATGAAAATAAATGTATGTATTGATTTCTTTCAACGTGTTTAATTAAATCAAGATTAAAAATTTACGTATACATATGAACCACAATTTAAATTATATATAATTACACCATATGAAAATTTATGTATCAAATTGCACAATAAACTAACATCACGATTATTTTTAAAAAACATTGTATGGGAGGTAAAATATTCATCTCAAATTCAAACCCACCATCAATCTTGAAAGCCCGAGCCGAATGCCAACTTCAAACATTCAAGGTTAGTCCATAACTCTGCTTTCAAAATGGAATATGAGCCCATAACAGTGAATTCGGCTTACATGCTTGAAACCCAAGCTCAGGACCAAAATCCCCATATTATACATGCATTTAGTGGTCAAATCTCTCCATTGGAACCATCCATCTAGAAGAAAAAGTTCGATAGCTAATGAATTCATCAAATCCAATCTTCAATCACATAACCTTAAATTACTTATCAAAATGCCAGACCCTAAGCTGTCTGAAGCAAGTCCATGCCCAAATGGTAACCACAGGCCTCACTCACCACACTTACCCTCTCAGCAAGCTCCTCTATTTATCCTCCACTTTAGCCTTACCCCATGCCCTCACAATCTTTAACCAAATCCCAAACCCAACAATTTTCCTTTACAACACTCTCATTTCCTCGGTAATATCATCAACCAACCGAAAATGTGAAACCCACCTTGCTTTTTCCTTGTATGAAAGAGTTCTTTGGGATAAAACAATTAGACCCAATTCCCACACTTACCCTTCTCTTTTCAAGGCTTGTGGTTCTCATCTCCATGGTCTAGCTCTACATGCCCATGTGTTAAAATTCCTTGGACTTGCATATGATGATTTTGTCCAAACCTCATTGCTTAATTTCTATGCCAAGTATGGCAATTTGGGTGTGGCTAGATATTTGTTTGATCAAATTAGGAACCCAGATTTAGCTACTTGGAATTCAATGTTATCCGCTTATGGTAGTGGTGTTACTAGTAAGGAGGAGGACACTAGTGTATCAATGGAGGCTTTATGCTTATTCACTGAGATGCAGAAAAATCCTTTAGTTAAGCCAAATGAAGTTACGTTGGTAGCTTTAGTTAGTGCTTGTGCAAATTTAGGTGCTCTTTGTCAAGGTATATGGGCGCATGTTTATGTGTTGAAGTACAATATTAAGTTAAATTATTATGTGGGTACTGCTTTGATAGATATGTACTCAAAATGTGGTTGTTTGGACTTGGCATATCAGGTGTTTGATGAATTGCCTGAAAGAGATATATTATGTTATAATGCAATGATTGGTGGATTTGGTATTCATGGTTATGGCCACAAGGCACTTCAACTTTTTGAGAAAATGAAGCTTCAAAGGTTAGTGCCTGATGATGTGACATTTGTTGTTACAATGTGTGCTTGCTCACATGTTGGGTTAGTAGATGAGGGTTGCAAGGTTTTTGAGTCAATAAATGAAGATTTTGGTAAGGAGCCAAAACTTGAACATTATGGGTGCTTGATAGACCTTTTAGGTAGAGCTGGGAGGGTTCAAGAAGCTGAAGAAAAGCTCAAGGGAATGCCAATGAAACCCAATGCCATTTTATGGAGGTCTTTACTTGGGGCAGCAAGGGTTCATGGTAATTTACAAGTTGGGGAAATTGCATTGAAGCATTTACTAGAACTTGAGCCAGAAACTAGTGGGAACTATGTGCTTTTATCAAATATGTATGCAAGCATTAATAGATGGGAAGATGTTAAAAGAGTGAGGAAATTAATGAAGGATCATGGGATTAATAAAATGCCAGGTAGTAGCTTAGTTGAAGTTAATGGTGCCATGCATCAATTCCTGATCGGAGACAAAACACACCCGTGGTCGAAACGAATTTATTCGAAGCTCGAAGAAGTTGGCAAAAGGTTACAGCAATATGGTCATAAGCCTAGAACTAAAGAAGTGTTGTTTGACATAGATGAGGAGGAAAAAGAAGATGCACTTACTTATCATAGTGAAAGGTTAGCAATTGCATTTGCTTTGGTTGCTTCTGATTCGACTGCTCCTATTCGTATCATTAAAAATCTTCGTGTTTGTAGCGATTGCCATGAAAGTACTAAGCTTATTTCGATGATATATGGAAGAGATATTATTGTAAGAGATCGAATTCGGTTTCATCATTTCAAAAATGGAACTTGTTCTTGCAGGGACTATTGGTGAGATAGTGTTTGAATGCAAAAAAAAGTTTGGTTATAAAGAGGTTAGTCATCTTTGATTTTAAATTTCCATTTTATATGATTTTTTAGATAGATTATTGATTACACTATATATACAACTTGGCCTGTTTTGAGTAAAATTATGTGCATTGGACTCAACATATCAGGTTTTTAAGGTCATCCTAAACAAATAGGCCTTTTGAGTGTTGTTACTTAGGGCGGATTCAAAGGGGAGAGGTTCCTTGGCCTTCTTAATAAGAAGGAAATATTGCATTTTAACCCATATAAAAAAAATTAGTAAATTCTTTTATCGGGGGCTATGACATTGTTTCTTATCAAGATCAAGGTGTAAATGAACTGAATTTGAATAAAAAAATATTCGAATTCAATTTGGCAATTATTGAGCTTAGCAATAACTAGCTTGAATAATTAGCTTGAATGATACGTGAGTCTTGTCGAGCTTTTCATTTTTAATATATGTTTTAAATATTTTTATACTATTAAATTATGTTATTGCCCTTAGTATATATTATTAGCCTTAAGTTTAATTATCAAATTGAGCTCAAATTCAAGCTTGAATACGCAATAACTTAATTAAGCTTGAGTTTGTACTTGAGTATGATAATTGATAAATAAGCTTAATTGAATCCAAGCTCGAATAGTTTAATTATATTTCAAATTGAGCTCGAACTTAAAAAAAAAACATATGTTTGATCGAATTCAAGCTTAAATTTACCAATTTTCGAACTCAACTCAACTTGGCTCAATTATTCTCCTAATAAAAATAATAATGTGTACTCAACTTAATGCTTTGTTTAATTAGTACAGTTTATACAATTATCCTTAATAGATGACATTCGATGAATCAAAATTTACCCTTTACAACTCTTTGTTTATCCAAAACTGTGATCTTATTTATATACAAAACATGTGTTAAAATAGTGCAAATATCAAATGCCATAAAGAACCAAGAAGAATGATGTATGGATTTATAAAAATATATAATGTTAATTAAGCTTAGTGGGTCGAGCATAAGCCATAAAGCATTAGTGCTTCCCAGTCGGTCAATGAGTTGATGACACGTGTTCGTGGCAAAATCCTGGACACATCATCAGATCATAATTCTATCTTATAATAATACTGTTAATATCTTTATAAAATTAATGAAATGCTTTTTTTTTTTCAAAAAAATAATGAAATATTAACCAAAAAAATAAAAAATAATAAAAATTAATGAAATGCATGATCGAGTAATAAAGCAATACATCATCGAACCAAAACAAATCAAGTGATTATTTTTAGTTAAAAAATTGAAAATCAATAAATTATAAGTAAATATAGTACAAATCATTACACTCTAAAAAAAATTATTTAGGTATAATTCTTTTTTAAGAAACAAGTTTATTCAAATATTGATTTAAAAAGAAAATAAAGAAAAAGATGGGTTAAAATATAAGATAAATTTTTGTACTTTTTTACAAATTTAAAATTTAGTTATTGTACTTTTATTTATAAGAATCTAGTCCTTCTACTTTTTAATTTTCAAAATCCAGGTCTATCTGTTAACATTGTTAAATTATGTTGTTAAACTTAGGTTCATTACAACATCATTTATTTAGTTACATTGCTGCCAAATAAATATTTATTTATTTTACCTCAAAAGGTTACACCAATTTATTTTACCACAAAAGTTAACAATGTTAATAAATTGACCCACATTTTGAAAACTAAAAAAATAATGAGATTAAATTCCTAAAAAAATATATAAAAATTAAATTCCAAATATATAAAAAGTATACCACCTGCTGCTTTCCTTTTTTATTTTTTTTTAATTTAAATTATTTAAACTTAGAATTGATGAGTATTAATTAATATTTTAACAAATAAATTATTAATTAATTATCAATTAAATTTGTGACATAATGGTAAAAGATTTTTATTGAAATAAAATTTTAATTGACATCTGATTTCCTTAAAAAATAAATTAACATTAACTTTTATTTTAGTAAAATACTAGATCTTATAAAATTCAATTTTGTTTTTTAATCTTATTTAATTCAATTTAATCTCAATTTTATCAAATTATACTTGAATTAATTAATTATTTCGTTTAATTTAATTTCATAATTTTTATTTATGAAACATATAATTTAATTACTTTATATATGACATATAACATTATGGAAAGGTGACATATTTTCCTCCTTGCCATGTCCAAAGCATTCACAATCAATCAATCACCTGACTTTACTGCCAACAGTATATTAAAAATATTTTAAATATATATATATGATAATTTTTTAAAATTTGTTTGTAATATAAAAAATATTATTAATTTGTTATTTCCAATAAAGCATATCATCATTTTAAAGAAAAGCTAAAAAAATGGCGAAAAAATAAAGGTTAAATGAAAACTTCGCTCCTAAATTGTAAGTGCTCTTTTTTTTTGGGTAGAAAGATAACGGCTTGTTTGTTTAGATATTTAAAGTGTTTTTTATTATTAAAATTATACTTAGATTATGATTTCATCACCTACGTTGTTTCAATTAGGTTAAAAAAATCTCTTAATCAATTGTTTTTTAAGAGTGTCAAAACTTTTTAACCCAAAAGAAATTAGCTATTTTTTTATTTTTAATTTACCTTTTACTAATTAAATTTGACCCTTAATGTTTTTAAAAGAGTCAAATTTAATCATCAAATTTTTAAAAAAATTACTATTTTCTTAACGATAATATTAGCTAAAATGTTAACTTTTAAATATGACACCTCAAATGGCAAACTATGTGTACTTTTGACTATTTTTTGAATTTTTATTTTTATAATCTAAATTATTTATTAACGTGACATTTAAGATAAATAATAATATGTCAATATAACATACATATGGGTTGCCTTGCGGGTTATCACACTTATCTTGTTAAAAAATTAGTGTTTTAGTCCAATATCTCAGTAAAAAAAATGATTCAACTCTTTTTTTGAAAGATAATGGACAACTTTAGCTCAAAATAAATAAGTGCCCACTAAAAAAAAATACCAAATTGACAAAATATGTAAACATTGAGAGCTAAATGTGTCATTATGCCTATTAAAATTTATATAAATATAAATAATTTAAATACAACAATGGCACAATAAACTGGAAAAATATTATACAAATGCATAAATTACTAGATCTATTCATAGGTTGAGCTTAAGCATGATCATGCTTACTTAGGCTTGGCTTGCTTGAAATATGATATTAAAATTTTGTCTAAATTCGCTAATATTTGTAAATGGTTAGTTAAGGCCCATTTTAGGTTAGCCTATATTATTTTTTATTTATTTAAATATAAAAATATTTGTTCATTTATTAAAAAATATATCTATTGGCAACTTAACATTTTTTTAATGTTTACATTATAAATTGTATATTATTGTAGATTTATTTATTTTTTGTTATAAATAACATAATATAATATGTTACAAACTTAGAAAACAAATCGGGTTTGGGCTCTTAAGCATTGAATGTTTGAGCCCAAACTCGATCTATATTTTAAATGGATCTAATTCTTTTTGTCCAAAACCAATTTTCAAATCTAATACATTTGGTTAAATCTTTCAAAACTTTAGATGGATAGCCCAAACCTTAAATAGATCTAATTCAAACTAATCTATGTGACCTTCTTTTTAAATCACATAAATGAAAATATATGGTGGTCATCAATCGAGTTGAGTCAAGTTTGGATGAAATTATGCATAATATCAATGTCGTATATAGTTGTTCAAGTTTGATTTGAAATGTGAGTCTCAAATTTTATCAAAATCATTCCACAATATATTATAGTATATTTAATTTTTATATGATATAAATCATATAATGTATAAAAGAAAAGAAAAGAAAAATGATATATTATAATATTAAAAATGAATTGAATTGGGCAAAGCTCGAGCTTTGAATATCAAAGCTCAAACTAAATTTATATTTTAAATAAATTAAATTTTTTTTCTCTTAATTCACTTTTTAAATTTAATATTTTTATGCAAAACCTTTAAAATTTCAAATAGACTTTTAGGTTTGTTGCAGGACTCTTAAACATGTGTAAGGACAATTAATATTTTTATTTGACAATTAATATTTTTATTTATATTCCTATGCTAAATGTAAAGACTAAAACAAGATAAGATTCTAATGGCACTAAAAACGACCCAAATGGATATCAAAATTTGACCTGAAAACATCAAAATAAATAATAAAGAATTTCTTATTTAATTAAAAAAACAACAACAAAATGTAATTAAGCAAAATGTCCAGGTTCATCCTCCCTAAACCCTAAACTTAATTAGCCCTTAACAAATCCAACATTGATTTCCACTTTTCTTCTTTGTCTTGTCTCTCTTTACTTTTTCTCGTCCAAATCAACAACACTGTGTCACTGTCTTTTTTTATTCCCAAACTACCCTTCTACGGTTCATTCCCCAATCCATATATATTCAACTCACCCAGCAGTCTCTCAAAAAACCGAACCACCACCAAGAAGAAGAAGAAGAAGCAGAACCAAACCGGGTTTTGTTTTGGTTCTCTCTTCCAATGGCTTCCACCATTTTCATCCAACCTTCGTTTACGTCAAAGTCTTTGAATAAATCCCTGAATGCCCATTTCGTCCCTCCCTTCAAACTCCCCGGTTCGGTCTCTTTCAAGCCCCGAACGGTTTCCCAGTTTTCGGTTCGAGCCGGGTTGATCGAGCCTGACGGCGGGAAGCTCGTGGACCTCCACGTGGCTGAGCCGGAGCGGGGGTTGAAGAAGCGAGAAGCGGCTCTGTTTCCCAGGGTGAAGCTGAGCAGGATCGACTTGCAATGGGTGCATGTTTTGAGTGAGGGCTGGGCAAGCCCCCTCACCGGGTTCATGAGAGAATCCGAGTTCCTCCAAACTCTTCATTTTAATTCGCTCCGACTCGGCGATGGTTCTTTCGTCAACATGTCGGTGCCGATTGTGTTGGCGATTGATGATTTTCAAAAGGAGAGGATCGCTGAGTCCAAAAGAGTCACGCTCGTTGACTCGGATGATAACCCCGTTGCGATCCTCAACAAGTAAGTCAATGAACTCCTAATATAGAAATAATGTAATGGTAACTGTGCTTTGTATTTTATTCTTCAACTTTTTCCTTTCTTTCTTCACATTTTGCTTTCCTGTTTAATTGGATATATATACACTTTTCAATACAATTTGACTTCCTACAGTAAAGATTTCTGAAATTGATTGTTTTAATGTTGTAGCTTAAAGTTCTTAAATTTTATACCTTTTTTGTAGCTTAAATTGTCATGATTTTTTTCAAATTTGATATACTGCTCGTTTGCTATGATTTCATGTTTTATATAGAAATTATAGATCACTTTGATGTGATTTTATATGAACCAGTATTCTAGATTTAGAAAGCTCCCCTGCTTTTTGATGATATTTAGCAAAATTGGGGATGGGGGAATAGTAGAGTGAAGAAGAGGCGGCTCAGCGCCGGCCTCCGGCCGTTTGTAACCCTCATATGATTCGATCCTCGACGAATGCCGCATTTTCCTTGGTCTATGATCGTACTGAAAGTTGTTCGATTAAAGTTTGTCTGAATGTAGGTCATCAGATTAATGTTTTTCGGTTGTTTCATTCTAGTACTCAAATGAGTCGATGGTGTATCATAGGTGTCTGGTTCGATTCGATAACTATGTGGTCTTATTGTTTGCTTCGTTAATGGATTGATTCAGCATTGAGATTTATAAGCACCCGAAGGAAGAAAGGATAGCGAGGACATGGGGAACTACTGCCCCTGGATTGCCATATGTTGAAGAAACTATAACAAAAGCTGGAAATTGGCTCATTGGAGGTGATTTGGAGGTTATAGAGCCGATCAAGTACCATGATGGTCTCGATCGTTTTCGGCTTTCACCTGTTGAGTTACGTCAAGAGTTTGAAAAACGCAATGCTGATGCCGTGTTTGCATTCCAGCTCAGAAATCCTGTTCACAATGGTCACGCTTTGCTAATGACCGATACTCGTCGTAGGCTTCTTGAGATGGGGTACAAGAACCCCATACTTTTGCTTCATCCATTGGGAGGCTACACGAAGGCAGATGATGTTCCACTTAGTTGGCGAATGAAACAACACGAGAAGGTATTCATTAAACCCTTGAAAATGGTTATATATTTGCTTTGCCAATTGACATGAAAATGCCATAATGTGTTCGACCAGGTGCTTGAGGACGGTGTTCTCGATCCTGAAACAACAGTGGTCTCTATATTCCCATCTCCTATGCACTATGCTGGCCCAACTGAAGTGCAGTGGCATGCTAAAGCTCGGATCAATGCAGGGGCTAATTTTTATATCGTTGGTAGAGACCCAGCTGGCATGGGCCATCCCGTTGAGAAGAGAGACCTGTATGATGCCGATCACGGGAAAATGGTCCTGAGCATGGCGCCTGGACTCGAGCGGCTGAACATCCTTCCGTTCAGGGTATATTGAGCATTCAATCCCATTACTATGATATCGCTTGTGGCATATTCTTATTGGGTTGTTTCATTTACAGGTTGCCGCCTACGATAAGACCCAAGGCAAAATGGCTTTCTTCGATCCCTCAAGAGCTCAAGACTTCCTCTTCATATCAGGCACCAAGGTATCTTCTTTTCTGAACCCATCACTAGAAATACGATTCAGGTTCCACTAGTAACCACTTGCTGCAATTCTATAGATGCGGGCTCTTGCGAAGAACAAAGAGAACCCTCCGGACGGATTCATGTGCCCTGGCGGTTGGAAAGTGTTGGTCAAATACTACGACAGCTTGACACCATCCGACAACGGAAGGATCCATGAAGCCGTTCCGGCTTAGACAAATGTACGATAAAGATACTCCATATGATTGGGAGGAGCATATTTAACACTGTTTGATTTCCAATGTGTGCGTGATGCAGAATCTCTTTAATAAAACCATGAGAGGCACTGGTACAAAGACAATGAAAAAAGCTTGCCTCTCCCTGTAATTAGGTTGCCCCCATAATGGTGTCTGCCATTGGTGCTCGCTTTGCTTGTGGGCAACATTGTACTATATATGTCTGTGTGGTTTGTTTTGTTCTTATGAAAAGCAATGGCTATGGGACATGTTTTCATGTTTTCTCATTTATACTTCGGTGGAAACGATAGGCTAAAATACATGAAAATCTATGGGTGAAAAGTGAATATGCATTGCCTTTTCAATCCAAAACGACCCTCATTTTATGTTGGATCGTGTTTAATTAAAATGTGTTTTTGCTTAATTTTTTTCAAACATTTATAAATTTTATTTATGAGAATCATGTCTATGGAATTTTTTAATAAATGCAAAATGTTTAATTATCTTTTAAAATTTGAAAAATATATGAATTAAATTTCAACTATTGAAGATTTTAACATAAATAAAAAAAATGCAAAATGTTTTCCAAAAGTAAAAAGCACAAGACACCTTTTTAAGAGGTTTTTTTAAAGCAGATGTGTCTTATGTCTACAAAAGGGTATGGCCCACAATGCATCCACGTGGACCAATAATATAATTTCGCTCCAAATCAAGATGTGGACAAGGAAACAGAATTTTCCTTTCCTCAGTTTCTCCGCCAGGTGGAAATGGTGATCACATATCATTTTTTTTTTTCCTGTCTTTGACCTACCGGCTTCCCATTGTTGTCACATTTGTGGTCTAGATTATCAATTTATCATTATCTTATCGTCAATAAGATTTTTTTTCATTGTTGAAATGTTTGACTCGCTTATTTTTACATTTACAGAAAGAAGGTAATCTATATTTCTTCCAATATCATCAGTCGGCTGCATGTGAAGCAGAGGCAGCCGAGATCAATGGGAACACTAGGAACATCTATTAAGCTCAAAAACAAATTTTGAAACTTCCCTCGGTTTAAAAAATGATTGTACTATTTTATTAACGAATAAAGAATCATCTCTGTAATCTGTAAAGGTTATGTAACTACAAAATAATTCAATAAGGTTATGTAACTACAAAATAATTCAATCTTAAATACAAGAAAAGAATATGAATATCAATGATTTGGAATTGTGACCTATGAAGATTCTATTTCCTCCATTTGAGATAACTGAAAATGGGTTTCTTTGGAACAGGTAAGCACTTGACAACCCAACCAAGTGGCCAAGAAACAGCTGCAACGGCTATGCATGCTCCCCATTGTCCCCAACTCAACCTCTCTGTATCTGCAAACCGTTTCAGAAACTCTACCATCACCACTTGAAGAAGAATGGTGACACAGATGATTCCTATGAACAGCTTGTTCTTGTGTATACCCTCGAATACGTTCTTCTTCTCCAACTTCCTTGCGTTGAATTCGTTAAAGACTTGGCAAAATACGAAAATATTGAAGATCAATGTGTCGTTTACCTTCTCTGTCACCCCCAAGATTGATTCACCGCTGAATTGTAAGGTAAGGAGTATGGCTATTTGGTATAGAGCTTGAGCTAGTAGGTTCCTCCACATGATGTTTGTGATAAGTGGCTCTGTTCGACCGACGGGTGGTTTCTCCATCAACTCCTTTGTAGGCCGCTCGGTGGCTAGAGCCAAAGCACCTAATGTGTCCATGATTAAGTTCACCCATAATAACTGGACTGCTGTTAGAGGGACTTCACCTGCTGATACTGCTGCTACGAAGTTGATACAAAGTGCTGCTACATTAACTGTGAGCTGGAATTGAATGAATTTCTGGATGTTGGTATAAACGCATCTTCCCCACCTCAAGACTGTGGCAACTGAAGCGAAATTATCGTCCAAGATGACGATATCCGAACTCTCTTTCGCAACTTCAGTGCCTTGAATTCCCATTGATAGACCAATATCTGCTTCCTTGAGTGCTGGTGCATCATTTGTGCCATCCCCAGTGACTGCAACTACATGCCCTTTCTGTTTCAAGCATTGCACCATGAGAAGTTTATCAAAGGGAGAGGATCTTGCCATGACTTGGATTTTCTCAACTTTCTCCATCCTTTCTTGTGGTGTATAGTTTCTGAATTCCTCACCTTCTACGACTGCACCACTTGACAAGTCCTGACCTGGCTTCAGAATCCCACATTCGGTAGCTATGGCTCTTGCAGTGAAAACATTGTCACCAGTGATCATTTTGATGTTTACTCCAGCATATTGGCAATCTTCCACTGCTTTCTTCACTCCAGGTCTGCATGGATCCTTTATACCCACCAATCCTAACAGGGTCAAGTTGTCTTCTTTAAGTTTTTTCTGCTCCTTTAAATTTTGGTACTCTTCTTCTGGAACTTGTTTGTGGGCAAAAGCAATGCACCTGAGGCTGCTGGCTGCCATGCCTTGAATAATTTGCTCGAATTTCGTCCTTTCGTCATCATCTAGATCTTTTTCAACTCCTGAAGCATCATAGTAGCTTGAACACAGTGCTAGAATCATCTCAGCAGCTCCTTTCCAGTGAACATGGACAGTGTCATCATCATTCCTTCCAATCAAAACACCACTTCTTTTTTTCTGAGAATTGAAGGCTTCAACTTGAAGTACTGCACAACATTTCTTCGTTTTCTCCATATCCATCTTCAGTTCCACCACAGCCCATGAAAGGATTGCTTTTTCTGTAGGACTACCTGAGAATTCATATTCTGTTCCTGGAGAAGCTCTATAAACACTGCCAGTAGTGTTTAAAGCAACACCTTGATGGATCAAATCAGCAACAAATGGAGAAATTGAGGAAGCTCCCTCTTCCATAGATTCCTGACCGAGCCAAAACTTCGTAACTTTCATTCGGTTGAGTGTGAGAGTTCCTGTTTTATCTGTACAAATTGTGGTGGCTGAGCCCATTGTTTCACAGGCAGAGAGCTTTCTCACCATTGCTTGATCTGCCATCATTCTCTTCATCGAATAAGCCAAAGTCAGTGTCACAGCCAATGGTAGTCCTTCTGGAATTGCAACGACAACAATGGTAACAGCGGCAGCTACAATTCCCACAACAGCATTTATGATATCATCACTCTTTGTCTTGCTTCCATTGAACTCCCGGTTTCCGTTCTCATCCGTTGTATGCCCTGTGAAGTAACGGACCAACAACACGACAAGAACCAAGAAAGCAACAGCTAAGCCAACTTTACCAATTGATGAGGTCAGCTTGTTTAAACGTGCTTGTAAAGGTGTTTCATCGTTGGTGTCACGGCTGATTTGGCACATCATTTGGCCCCATGTTGTGTTCATGCCAACCGAAGTAACAAGCATCCGAGCGTATCCATCAGCCACCTTCGTCCCTGACAATAAGAATGGATTTTGGTTGCCATTTACCTCAACATGATCACTTTCCCCAGTCATGCTCGATTCATCAATTTGTAGTGAATGGCCATCTATGAACAACCCATCGGCCGGAACCTGATCTCCGATCTTTAGGCACACAATGTCTCCAACAACGATATCAAATATAGAAATCTGTTGTCGCCGACCTCCTCTCACAACATCAACCTGAATATTATTGCTGACTTTCGATAACTTGTAGAATTGTCTGTTCTGCCTATAGTTACTTACAGCAGAAACAGCAATGACAAGAAACACAGCTACGAAAATGCTTCCACCATCATACCAACCGTCTTTGAGGCCATGTTCTTTGATTCCAAACCCAAGTGACAGAGCTGCACACCCTAAAAGAATCATTATAGTAAGGTCTTTAAATGCTTCAACCACAAAATGAAAAAATCCCTTGGTTGGCGGTTTCTTATACGTATTGGAACCGAACGCCTCACGTCGACGCTCAATGTCCTCGGCACTACCTGAGACACCGAACTGAGTGTCGGTCCCAAGACCAGAAGCCACACCATAAACCCCACCATGTTTCCGTAACTTCTCAATCTTTTTCTCCTTCACTAGCTCAATGAGAGTGGGTTGATCAATTCGGAAGGGATTGTTTTCTTGCATGACTGCGAGCGAAACATGAGACGGCGATCGATGAACGACTCTGGCTTCATCATTGGCGGTTGCAGTTTTGGTGATAAGAGAAGAAAACTTTCTAGAACAATAGATGGTAGCGAAAAGGGAGTGCCATTTCTTTCTGGATTTAGTAAAGGTGGCCGAAGGGACTTGGATTGTATATTCAAAACAAAGCAAATTCGATTGAAGAATGGTAGTCATTGAAAAAGGAAACAACAGTAATACAAGAACAAGATGATATAGATTGAAACAAAGGAAATGCTCAGTGGTATCTAATTTGATTTACAGATGATATGTTGTATGTGATGAAGAATATCAATAAGATTATATAGAATACAAGGAAATGAGCGCGTAACGATAGAATATTGTGATAAATAAATCAATGCCATTAAGGAAACACCTGCAGCTTCCCTGGAAGTACCATAGGCATCCTTTGCGTAATCCTCAATACCACGGTAAAAGTAGGTCGACTGCTATATTGACCAATTTTAATGCCTTTTATAAATTGCGTAATTCATACTTTGGGTTTTAATTATTTAAGCTGGAGAAGCAGTTTGTAAAACATAGTTGTCATATGGATCTTTATTATCGTGTAATTTTTTTGTCGGTAGGCTTTTTTTTTTTAAATAAAGGCTAAAGCTAAGATGCAAAGTCAGAATATGTTTTTTTTTTTCTTTTATCATCATCTCATTTTTAGGTTATTCGTGTATTTTATCGATGGAGTCTTAATTCAATTAATTTCGGTATTATTGTCAGTGCAAGAGAACGTAGATTCAAGTACGTTGAATCGCATTGTCTTACTATTTAAAAGTTGAGAAGGGACTATTGATAGTCTTAGGTATTGTATTAAAAATTATTCCCACGTTGACATGCTTGTAGAATTTTTGGGATTATAATGAAATCAAGGAAGGAAAATAGTTAGAAAATACTATCATTATTTACTTGATATATTAAAAGACTTGTCAAATGCAGACCCAAAAGTGGAAGAAAAACATGTTTTCCCTAACATTTTTTTTAAAAGCCAAATTGTTCATATTATTTAAACTATTTACTTTAAGCATATTATTTAGGAATGGGACAAATTATATAATGGTTTCATTTATCGTTTTTTAATTTTCTCATATATCTCAATTTATTTAATAATTTACTATATTTATCATAATTTTTAAAATACGATTATAAGTTAAAATAATAGTTATTTAATATAAATAAAATTAGTTATGAATAGCTCTTTAAATTTCAATACTCCAAAACATACAACTTTTAAGCCCCAAAAAGAACATAAAACTTTATAAATTTAATTAGTATTAATTATCACAAATGATTAAATAGCATTTTCATGATAATATTTATTTTATAGAAGTTTTATTGTAAATTGCATATTTGCATAAAGGAAAAAGAGATTGAGTGACAACTGAGTCATTGACGAGTCAAAAGCGTGGTTATTTACTAATACAAAGAACAATTATATTAGATAAGTTTGCTTATGCCTTCAATCTTTCTAATTTTCTGGTTTTTTTTTAATTTTAATTTTTAAAATTTATCTACTTTCAAAAATTTTATTATTTTTAATTTTTTAATATCTTAATTTTTAAAAGTTAAAAGTTCTAATTACTGAAGTTAAATTTATCACACCGTCGATTAAGTGTTGACTTACTCCTCGAGAATTGAATTGAATTGGATATCACTCGAGAAAGAAAAAAAAAATCATCCAAAAATTTAATTACTGAAATTAAATTATAATTTTTAATTTTTTTAAAATTTTAAGGTTTTAAATTATTTGATGACTTAGCTTATAAAACAAGATAATTTCATATGAGTAATATAAGAGTTGAGAATTATATTTTTGATATAAAATATCAAAATAATAATTTAACGGCACAATCTGAATAAAATTTTTTTCAGTGGAAAAACTAAAACATAATACAACGAACAGCCACCATATTAACTGACACACAATATTAACATATAATAATAAGGGACGTTACGCGTTGGAGGGCTTTGAGTTGTGAACGGAAGCAAAAAAGCAACTGCTGACTCTTTTTTCTTCAATAAAATAACCGAGGAAATGCAAGTCGGTTTTCTATTTTCGGGTAAATTATATTTAAATTCATTAAATTATTAGTAATTTTATGTTTTAGTTACTTAATTTTAATAATCTACAAAATAGATATTAAACTATGCGAATATTTTTATTCAAGTCACTAGATTGTTAATATTTTTTTTTTTAAATTCAACTAGTAAGCTTCAAGCGATGATTTGATGACTGATATGGTAGATCGACGAGTAGGTCCAAGTTGATCTGACGATTAGTGTTGAAGATTAAAGAAGAAAACTATTTGAATTTTAATTGTAGATTAATGATGTTTAAAGTTGTTTCATAGAAAAAATTAAATTGTGAAAGAAAAATGGAATGAAAGCTTTCGATTGATGTACTCAATGCGAACGGAAAAAAGTCATTTAATAGCCCGATGATTTAAATAAAAATTTTTAAATAATTTAATGATTATTTTGTAATTTTTTGAGTTGAATGACTAAAACGTAAAGTTATTAATAATTTAATAACCTTAATATAATTTACCCATAAAGATAAAGTAGGAAGTGCAAGTCGGCTTCGTATGTTTTTTTTCTTTTAAATTTTCCCACATTTTCAGCTCAGATCTGTTTGCAATCTTATCTGTTAGATAAACTTATTTTAATTTAAAATTGTAAGAGTTTTGGAAGCCAAATTCTGTCCCTATTGTTTATTGGTCTATAAATTATGCACCGTTGTTATCTAAAATCTAGTTCATCTCAATAAATACGAGACGAGTTAACAAAAAATTCTTTTACCTTAATTACAATGATCAAGGGTTCGATTCTTATTCTAGATATGAAGTAATTTTAAACTTGTGACCAATATCGATCCCCTTAATAAATTTTATAAAAAACGAAAAATTAATCATTAGAGTCAATCCATTAAATTTCTTAAAAAACCTCAAAATTCTTTTTAAAACAAAACTTCGTTAATTACAACCTCTAAAGGGTTCTTAGCTAAATTTTTTAAAAATGGATTATAAACATTTTATTATCAATAAGATATATTTAACTTTATTAAAATACTCATGTTAATTACACTTGGATTTAATAATTAAAAAAGTTATTTTTAAACAAATAATAAATAAAAAGTTAAAATTAATTTAACTCGTATTAAAATATTATAATGTACAAGTTTTACTTGTTAAATGTTAACACAGTTTTATCTATTAAATATCATCTTCAAAATTTAATTGTGGACTACTCAATATATAATTATAATTAAATATAATATGTGATGCACACAGAATTTATATGTAGTAATAAAAAATTAGGAACACGCTACGCGGTTTCTTAACTTGTTTGACTTTATTCTTTTTCTTTACCCAATATGTGATGTAAGAATTCAAACCATCTAATTACGTGTATAAATAATTATTTTTTATATACAACTACTTAAAATTATTTAAACACCTTCTTCAACTCTTTAATAAAAAAATAAATATATTTTAATGGACTCGAATCTATATCCAACACAATATTAATACCAATCGAGATTTATATGTATAAAATTAAATGCATAAATTAGATTCCATATATATTTATATTATTGTCTAAGGATTTTTGACATAATCCAAAAAAAAATTGTTTCTAATAGAGTTTTGATTCTTAATTTTGTTACACCGAAGGAGAAAATAGATATGTAGAGTGGAAGTACATCTAACTCAAGCGTTAGATTTTTTATTTTTTTTTTAGTTCTTAATATTAATCTCATACTTACTTACATCTAAGTATGATATTATCCTTAATTAAATTACCAATTTAATGAAATTATAAAAATATTTTTATGATGAAATTTTTATTTTTCATACTTTTATATCATCTTTAAACAAAATTATAAATTTAAGAATCAAACACGTGTTTAATAAATATAAATTCATTATTGAATAATTTTAAAAACATTTTCGTGTAATAAAATCTAGTATAAATTATAAATATAAGTCTAATCCAAATACTGAGTTTTTACTTATAATAGAAATATATATTAAATTAAATTCATACAACTATATTGATTTATAATAAATATTAAAAGGGGCCGGTAATTGTGAAAGTCATTCATCTAATTAACTTTTGGACGTCATTTGACATCAATGGATACAATGAGAAGAAGAAAAAAAGAAGAAGAAAAAGAGTACAACAAATAAGCTAAAAAGGACTTATTGGAGAATACAAACTTGAAAGAAAATAAAATTGAATACAAAATTAGTAATAATATTATACATATGTGTTGATGATGAAGAAAAGTATGTTCATCCAACGGTCGTCATCATTTTGACAAATTCATCATAGTTGACTTGACCATCACCGTCCAAATCGGCCTCTTTGATCATCTGCTCAACCTCTTCATCACTTAATTTCTCACCCAAGTTCATCATCACATTTCTCAGCTACATTTAATTGAAACGGCAAATTATTATTTCAGTCTTTATTTTTCTTTAAACTATATAATAACAAAATTATCCATAAAAAATAACGATAAAATTACGATTTTCGTCCTTATTAAATATTCAACCTAGAGATATAATCCCAATACTTCAATTTAGAATAATTTCGTGTTTAAATATTATTAATGTTATTTCTTCTTCTTTTTTTAAATTATTAATGTTATTTCTTTTAATAACAAATTAGTGGAAGTAACTATTTTAGTAACTATAATTTCACCTTTTAAATAATATATTAAGAAACAACTTTAATAATAGTAGTGAAAAAAATTAAATTATCCCAATTCAAAATGTAATGATGAAATCCCTAAATTGAACAAAGATTAAAAAAAATGGAAAATTAATATAAATATATCTCTCATTTTACTTTTATTAATGTTTGGTCATTACTTTTCCCTTTGATCCTCCACATGCTAGCTATCAATGTGTGTAAATATTTGAAAAAGTTCATGGATTGTTATTAGTTATAATAATAGCTAAGTTGTATTTTTCATACTTTTCTATATGAAAAAACCCAAAGCTAAAAAGTCAAAAAGTTTTTCAAGTTGAATGAATGCTTCAAAAAACTTTTGTTTGAATTTCCATTTTCTGGGTTTTAAAAACAACGCATTGATAATGGGAAATTAATGTTCATTATTAATTCATAATTTAAAAAATTACCTCAGAAGCTGAAATATAGCCATTTAGATCTTTGTCAAAAACCCGGAAAGCCTCTTTAAGCTCCTCTTCTGCATCAGTTTCCTGTATTTTTTTTTCACACAAATAAATTAAACCCATATTTTTTTATAAAAAAGAACCAAAATTAAACTCGAGTATTTAGTTTTTAATTTTTTTTGGGATTTATTTTATACCTGCATTTTCTTGGCCATTAAGTTCAGGAACTCAGAGAACTCAATAGTTCCATTACCATCAGCATCAACTTCATTAATCATATCTTGAAGCTCTTCTTCAGAGGGATTTTGATCAAGGGATTTTATCACTGTTGCCAATTCTTCCACTGTAATGCAACCTATATAAACACACCATTAAAGCTAAAAGGATTAAAGAACTTGATTCATATATATATATACTGCATTGAATTTTCAACATGAAAAAAAAAAAAAAAAAACTGACCATCTCCATCTTTGTCAAAGAAATTGAAGGCTTCTTTGAACTCAACAATCTGTTCTTGAGTTAGTATATCACCCATGGTTTTGTTTGTTTGGTTGCCTGGAAAATGGAAAGGGAAAAAAAACCTTGAAAAAAGGAACTTTGGGAAATTTAAGAGAGAGAATGAGAAAAATGAGGTGAAGCGTATGTTTGAGCATAGCTCAAAGTTTAGGCTTAGCTGGGTTTATGTAGGAGTTTCAATGCAAGGAAATTCAGTGAAATCTTCTTTTAGGTATAATAACAAGTTGGTCCTTGGACAATAGGTAAAATGTCAATTTGGTACCTTGGAATTTTTTATTTGGCTTGATGCTTGTACTTTTATTCCATCCATCGTGTTGGGATCTAAAAAAATAAAAATAAAAACAAAAAACTTCTTAAAAATCTGAAAATTTAGAATTTATTTTTCTGGAATTATAAAATATTTTTTTGAAATTATAATTATAAGAAAATTCTAAAAAAATTAAAAAAGATTCATAAATTTCTGAAAAATCTTTAAAAAACCCTAAATTTCCAAGAAAAATATTCTAAAAATTATAACTAATTTTGAGATTATCTCTTTTTAAGGTATACCATGCAAAAAAAAATCATAAAAAATAAAATGTTCATGAAATTCTAAAAACATTCTTAAAATTTCTAAAACAAAATCTAAAAAATTGTGAAAAGCACGATGTGAATTTTTTTAAAAAAAATTAAGAATATTTTGAACTTTGTTATAATTTTATGGTATTTTATAATTTCAAGAAAATAATTAATGTGAAAATTTTCATATATTTTTAATTTCAAAAGAAATATTTGTTTATGATGTTCATTTTTTAATTTTGATATATTTATGATTTTTTTTCTTCTAATAATTTGGCCTCGATGATGTGGTTTTAAGATGACATTCTATAGACACTAACAGCTTTTATTGTCTGCTTATTGCCACAACAACTAATTTTCTCTTTTAAAACATAAAATTGGGAGGTACCAAATTCATAGATAAAATGAAACTACATGTACCGAAATTGAAAAAAAAAATCAAAATACCAAACTGACATTTATTTTATAAAGGCGAAATTAGGTATTAAGCATTTCTTTTACTATAGTCATTTAAATTATTAAAAATTAAGTTAAAATATAAAGTTCTTTTTAAAAAAAAATTACAATGATAGGTCATTCTAAAATATGAAGATATTACAATTTTAATTAAAAGTAAAAAATTTTGAAGGTCAAATCAAACATTTACATAATTGTTACAAAATAGTATTATTTTTTGAAGTAATGGGAAATAAAAATTGTAAGACAGCTGTAAGAGTTCAATGTTTAGGAGACAAAACTAGTAAAGCATTCAAAGTAAAAACATTGGAGACTCAGACAAGCATGGGACCTATTCTATTGGGAGTAGTGTCCATAACATATAGTTTAAGGATTATATATATATATATATATATATATATTAATTTATCATTTTTATTTTTTATTTTTTATATTATATATGTCTATTTTATGGTTTATGTTCGAGGTTTGTGGTTGGTTTTTTTAATAATATTATCTTGAAGGTTTGAATTTACAATTTTCTATTGGGAGTGTAAGAGGACGTAAATTCAAGTGCGCTAAAGCGTATTGTTTAGGTTGGAGAAGAACTATGACCTATTGGTAGATCTATTTATTAGATAAAAAAATAGATATAATAAAATTTTTTAGAAAAATAAAAATGAAATGAAAAAAATAATAAATAAATCATCTTTAATCCACCTATAGCACCAATGTGTTATTATTTAATACTTTATTTTTAAGGTAATTATACCACTTTTTTCAAGTATCTAATTAATTTTTTTTCTCTTTTTTAAAACATAAATATATAATAACACTTCTTTTTGTATTTAATAATAAAAATTTCAAACCCATATATCTATATTTTAAATTTTAATATAATGTAATTTGTTTTGTAGTTAAATATTATATGGTTTAATAAAATATTATGAAGGGATTTTGTAATGGCATAATTTAATTGTAAGGAATAAGGACCTAGGTGAATAAATAAAGGAAAGAATGGGGAACTCTATAAATAAATGTGCATTGCTGTCGACGCGGTTTTAATTTTTAATTAATTTTTGTATTGGACGGCGGGGTAAACTTAAGTCATTTCGAGTACGGTCGTCACTTTGTACACTCTTTCAAATTTGTGGCAAAGCTTAGGCCATTCAAAACCTTCGGATATATTTAGGGATGGTGAAGACACTTGGCCCTATTCCACCCCATTTGATGGAAATATATATACATTTTTATAATAAGAAAAAGGTTTTGGGATCGATAGAGTTGATTAGTTTTAATTTTTCACTTAATCGAATAAGATCGAGATCGGGTTTAGAAGAAATGTGTGTTATGTGTCGATCTTTTTAGTTATTTTTAATTTTTTCTAGTTGATTCTATATTATATGTGGTCGGACATATCTTTACATTTGTATTGTACTTGTAATTTTTTTAATAAAATTATATTACATTTTAAAGGTAAAATTCAATTTATGATAAATAAAAATGTGAGAAAATAAGCGAAACACCTAAAGATCTAACTAACAGGCTTACCCCATACACTAAAACTCATGCGTTTCATCCTCATGAGTACTTGAAACAACATTGCTACTTAAGGAAGTTAAAAGGGATTTCGAAATCATGATTATCCTAGTCAACTTATGAGCCGCCTTATTATTTATTAGTTTCTTTTCTTATCTAATGAAAGGACAAATAAAAAAAAAAAAAACCAACTGAGATAAATATAATTCTGAACAACAATACTAAACTCAAACAAATCAACTCCTGGTTGAGCCAATGCATTAATAACACTTTGGCATTCAAACTCCACCGCAACATTATCAAACCTATTGGCGTGGAGCCATGATAATGCTTCTCAAGTAACACTAGTACGAGGGTCTCAAGAAGTGTTAACACGATCAACCAACAGTTTGGCAAAAGGACCATTAAAAATTTATTAGTATCATTAAATATAATTAAAAAATTGATATTTATTGTTTTATTTTGAAAAAAATTAAATTTATGGCAATATCGAGCCTACCTCTGATTTTTCAAGACAGATTAAATAATATTCAATTGTGGGTTGAGTTGAGATTCGGGCAGAAAAAAATTGCTTCACCTTTTTTATTATTATTTAAGCATCAAATTCGAGTTTTATTGGATGTGCTTTAAAACTTATTTTAATTTATAGCCAAATTTATTTGGATTTATGTTGAGATATATTTTCATTATCTATTTAATCGTGCAATATAATAATTAATTTTAATTACAATTTATATTATAATTATAGTTGTAAATGTGGTTATATTTAAGAAAAGAAATGAGATATGATCCAAAGATCTAACATACTAATAAATACGAATGGAAAGGCTAGCAAAGAATACACAAAGACACGTAGAAATAATTGAATAAGAGACAAGGAGACAAGATCATGGTCGGCAGTTTTAACTTTGATTCTTCAGACCTTGAAAACTCATGCTTTCTAAGGACTATATCTATCATTGAATTGACTTTGTGAACTTTTTTTTTAAAGTGATTATGCGTTACGCTAAATATTTTTATTTTGTTAAATTTATTATTTCTTTAAATAATTTTAGACATTCGATCTTTTATTAGAATTGTAAAATAAAATTTTCACGTAAAAATAATACTGAACATATTAAAAGATATGTTAATTTTAAGCAAATGACACCTTAAAAGTTCTTTCTCAAATAGTCGAAAACTACTTAACTAGAACACGTTTCAAATGGTACAATATAAGAGCTTGTTGTTACTGTAAATAATTTTGTTACCATATTTCAATTCATTGATGTGAAGTTGATTGTAGATCCAAATGAAGTTGAAGACATTGGAGGCAAGTAAAATGAAGGGACATTAATTGTGTGGTTGAATACTGGTCTTGGTCGGTCAGTGTTTCGTTACGCATTTGGGATTTATCCCTATTTATTTACCATTAAATTTAATAGTTATATCATTATAAGAGTATTTTTGTTTTTGTTTTTATTTTTATATTATAACAAGAAGAGAATTGATTTTATTCAAAAAGAATTTGGGGAATTTTTTATACAATTAAGTTATTATTTTATGAAAAAATCAATATAATAAATCCTTTCCTCTTGTTTCTATTATTTAATCAAACAAAAACATTTGAAAATATTTATTTTCCTATTATTTTAGTTAAAATCAACTTTTTTTTTATAATAGGACTCGAATACGAACACTTAAGTTTCAAAGCTCAACCTTGTCAATAATGTCAAAAGACTTTGTTAATTATTTTTGTTAATCCAAACATAATTCTATAAAATTAAACCCTACTTAACAAAAAAATATTCGTCAATTTTACTTATTTTCCTTTATTACTGTTTTTTTCATTACAATTTTTTTTTCCTTTCATTACGCAATTGAGAAAAAGAAAGAATTATTAAAATTTAATCAAAAATTAATAAAATTTAATCAACATTTAGTAATCTTGTAACTTTGACTATGATTAAATTAGCATTTTTTTTATTACCAAAAAAAAAAAGCATTTCTTTTAGGTATAATAACTTATATGACCTTCTAATTTTAAAAAAAAAGTCATTTTAAACCTCAATTTAACTTTTCGTATTTTTAGTCCTTAAACTTGTGTTTTTTGTTAGATCACGCCAGAGTGAATAGAAAAGTTTAATGTTTTTTAACTTGTTGATGTTACATACATGTGAATTACCATGTGAATGATACATCACGATTTAATTAATTTTTTAAAATTTAAAATTCCAAAAAAAATATAAAAACTATTTTTAAAATCTAAAAATCATTAAAAATATTAAAAAATATATAAAAGTTATATATTTTTAAAATTTTAAAAAATTAATTAAATATTTACATAACTATCCACATGCATGTCACGTTAGCAAAGTTAACAAACATTAATTTTTTTTATCTATTTTGAATTGATTTGACAAAAAATACAAGTTTAAAGATTAAAAGAGACAAAATTAAATTAACGACTACAATAACATTTTTGTAGTAAAGTTTAAAGACCGAAAAAGTGATTATGACTTTCTTTTATTACTATTAATCTCAAAATGATAAGTAAACCGTAATTAACCAGAAATGAATCTTGATCAACTTTGTGGATATACGATATCTTGCATCTTCTTTACCAAAATTAACAAATCACCCACAATTCAAGAAAAAGAAAACATAGCTTATAGACATTAATCTATCAGTACATGTGATACAAATAACAACACAAAAGAAAACCAAAAACCAAATATCATCCAACTAAAAGCATTGGGAAGAAAGAAAAAGGAAATAAAATCACTTCCATATGTAAGTAATAGAGGCTTCCAACAGTCAAATCATGAACTAGGAAAGAGTAAGAGTTGCGGATACCGAAATTCGAATCTCGAACTTGTTAGATGACACCCTTTTTAATAGCGACTACATGAACTACATGAAGCAATTGGATTAAACTCCGCGTCCAACTCAAGATGCTAATCTATATACAAACTTCAGCAAGCTTATTTTTCTTTTAAATAGTAGTTTCTGCATAAGGAACTATGACTACTTATTAACTAAATTTTACCTTGGTATGGAAAATTGTTTATTATTCGGCCATCTCTGATGGCTTCTTAACCTCTCGTAGCTGCACGGAATTGTCAAAGCAGTGATAAAAACCATAGTGTGGGAATCTCTCGTACCAGGTCTCTTGTTCCACGTGTGTGTCCCAATGCTCCCCACTGCTACTCTTTCCATATTTGTGAACCCATCCTGAGCCGTTGTGTTCCTCACCCCATGTGCGATTCCATTGATCTCCATGCTTTCCTTGCCACCATGTTTCTCCTTGCTTTACACCACGCCCGTTGGTGTCAAAATGTTCGTCCCACTTGTCACCCCATTTTGACCAACCATCACCTTCGCAGCGCTCCGCCCACTTGTCGGTGTATTTCACACTGCCACCATATCCATCGTATTGTTCACCCCACCTGACATAGTTGCAAAAACTTGTGATCAAATGTATTAAATCAAACTGGATGATTATTGAATATCTATCCTCCAGAGATTGATCTTAAACGAAGTGGCCATTTTCTTCATCAGTTCAGTACTTCAGCTGAGTCGAGTCATTAATGATTGAATCAAAACCATTGAGCTAGAACCGAGTTCAGTCAACTGACAAATAGGACCCAAATTCAATGTCATACAAAACCATTCTGACAAAATCCAAAATAAGCTTTGGATGAAATAAGACATGGATTTAAGCGTTTCAAGAGGTTGTTTAGAGCTTGCTAGAGTAAATTTCGCCAGGGATCAAACAAGGCAATGCTCTTGTAAGCAATTTATGACCGGTTCAAGATTGCAACCATAAACAAATTCTGGATAAAGAGAATAGAAACAGTGAAAATTATATCCAAACTAGATATGATGTTTAATACCTTTCATGCCAGACATGAGCATGACCAGCCTCGAGGGGCGTGTTTGGGTCAATGCTGCACCACTTGTCAGCCCATTTCTCAGATTTTCCGGATGCATCATAATGTTCCCACCATTTTTCTTGCCACTCCTCACCATTAGCATTCTTTCCCCACTTATCGGCAGTTTTTTCAAGATGTACAAGCCCACTATCCTGAACCAAAGAACACTTTCAGTAGATATTTTTTCTTTTAACAAGATTTAGAACAATATTCTGATAAAAACACAATATCTTAGCATACTTCAATATTTTTGGACTGCTTTAGAACACAGTTAAAATTTATTAACGGTGCAATAATTTAGAGAAAACAACAAAGGGCACAAAAAAACCGTGATCAATACACTTTGAGCTAGATATGAGATTGACACAAACAGTAGCAAAGAAGTAAAAGATGCTAAAATGAAGTCATAGATTTAAATCTCTTCACAAAGCAAGCAAATGTGTGAAATGTAAATTAGAATACATCTCCCTTTAGCTTTATTCCTTTCTCCTTTTCTTTTTCTCCTTGAGAGAAGAAGGATGTTTCGTCAATGCCACCTGGCTTGACTGCTGGTGGAAGCTTTTAATAATGTTGCTCTCAGAAAAGGAGAGAGACCAGGAAAAGCATAACTAGCATACAGACAATTTAATATCTCTTAACCTCATAACGACAGCTCTTTTTCCATTTTTTGTCAAGTTATGCTTGATATGTATCTAAAAGTACATCTATCATGCACTACAGCCAGACTATGGAAAATGATGAAATTCAGCTACAGTGATCTAGTTGTGACTAGACGGGTGAGCTAACCCTACAAGGGATTCATTCCACACATCTATTTTACTACAATCCGACAAATCTCTGCTCCCAACCAGTCATTATACAGGGTTCTCTACATATCCTTACGTGGAGCCAAGATGGACCATATACTCTAAGGATGATTGAACTTCATAATTATATCACAATTTAATTTAGATGATATGAACCCTACAAGTAAAATGCAATAAAAAGAAAGGGTCTTGAGAAATGTATCATCTTGCTTCAATTATGTTGTTTTTACTGACCTGCAACATCGATTCTCTCCACTTTTCACTCCAAACATTCCCGAAAACATCACGTCCTGATTTCTCAGAACCTAGTTCCTTGTAGTCGAACTCATCAGAAGCCTCCCAGTACTTTTCTTGCCATTCAACAGCTTGGTCAGCACTAACACCCCTGATCATTGTCCACCTGCAAATCACACCATCAGGCCTTTGCTCGATTCCCGTTTCAATCCACCATCTTGTTCCATCTTGATTGACTCCTTGAGATGATAATTCTTTGGCCTTATGAAGGGCATCAGCTGCTTCTGCAGCATGCGCAGAAAATTCAACTTCAAGGTCACGTTCCTCTTTTACAGAAATCTCTTCTACATCAACCTCAGATGCTTTTGTTTTATCAACTTCTAGAAGTGACTGAAACGGTGGAAGATTGCGGGTGGTCTCGTAAGCTTTACTCTCAAAAGGAATAGAGAGAAAGCCAACGGACCGCTCTTTCTCTAGAACTGGATTGCTAGAAATTGGATGCTCCGAAGTTTGTCTAGCAGCCTGCAACCCATCCACTTCATCTGAAATTTGATCATTACTTGAAGGAGGTGTCCAGGACCAAAAATCTGGACCAGGTGTCCCATTTCCTGAATTTTCAGGTCGAGTAACAAAAATGCTCCCACCCTGCTTTCCTGTTAAATTAAGACTCCGTTTACTGAAAGAAATAGTAATAACTTTATAATAAGCTTAACTCTGATGATCATTCCGACATTGGGTTCTCTGAAAATTATCAGCTGCTAAGTGCCAAAAGTAAAATTAGCCGAGACATTCTTGCCAATCTAGCATTGTTAATAGAGTAAACGTGCTTTTACTACTAATGATTGAAAATATGTGAGCTGCTGGTTACAAAAATGTCATTGTAGCTTCACATACTCAAGCAACTAAGCTATGCTTCCCTTTTCCTTTTCTTGTTAATCCAATAATAAATTTCCTTCATTTGAGTTCTCCAAAAGATTAAAAACAAAGCTTCTCGGATTCTTTAATTCGCTTCAAAGAAATGTTATCCATTTTCTTAAAAAATGATATCCTCAGATAATATTTTTTTTAAAAACCAAACTAAATCATTTGAGAAAAAACAGATGCCAACAAAAATAAATACAATTTAAAATTTTCAGATAAAAAAGGATTTCAGCTCTTACCATCTTCTTGAAGTCTAATTGAGTTGCGATTTTTGTTGTTGGAATCATCCTTTCCCGAAGAATCCTTGTTCCCGATAAGAGAGCGAGCCGCCGCAATCGCCGCCGCGGCACGATCAATTACTTGCATTCTCTGAATCTGATCCCTTTCTTCCTTCGGAGTTTCCAGAATCTTCTGGAACTCCTTGCTCTTCTTCTCTATAACCTCTTTCTTCTCGCCATTACCGCCGCCGCTATCATTGTCGGTCTTGGCCAAATTTTGAGTGAGCTTTTGAAACTCGGCTTCCTTCTTTTCCCTCTCCACCGCTTTCCTCCACATACCGAGGTACGAATTGTCGCCATCAACGGCTCTAACAACCGTCAAGCTTGTCCTGCTCCTCCTAAAAATCCTTTGGTAAACTGATTTTGGCGCGGCAATGAGCGCGCGTTTATGGTGGTCGGGAGGGAGAGGAGTGGAGGCGCGTAGAGTGGCGCGTGAGAGAGAAGCCATATTTGTGGTGTTTATTCTTGGGAGAGTGAAATGAAAGTGGATCGGAAATGAATTCGGAACTGCGTGAGTGAATATATAGAACGTTGGGACTTGGGACTCTCTTTTTGAAGTTAGCGCGTGATTTTGTGAGATTTTTACAGTTTTTTTATGTTTAAATTTGTCATCGATCCCTGTACTTTAACGAAATTTAATATTTAATCCTTATTTACCAAGTTAAGAGCTAAGAACTCTTGCTTTTTATTTAAAAATCTTAGCTCACTCATCACTATCATTAGTATTTTCTATAAAAAAAATTTAATTTTACATATTAATTAATTTGTATTGATATCACAACACATGATTGAGGAAAAAAAAGTTAAATATGTCAACAAAATTTGAAGAAAATACTAAAATGTTAATAAGGGCGAATCTTGGGAAAAATCTCCTTTTTAAACTTAAGTAATTCAATTTAATTTTTTTTGTTACATAAAAATTGCATTTATGGCCTTTCTAAAATAATTAATAATTCACTTTAAGCTATTTTGAACTCTTCTTTTTTTTAAGATTTGGCATTCCCCCAAATTTTTTATTTTATCTCAACTCTCCCTACAAAAATTTTTAGTTTCTCTCCCAAGGCTACAATATTTTAAAAAAATTTAAACTTTTAAAATATATGGACTAAATATCAATTTTGTAAAAATACAGGAACTAATGGCAGATTTTAACCTATATTATTTTTATTCAAATAATTTCGTGGCATCGAAGGAAAGTTCAGATGCGGTTTTGTTGGCTACGGTCGGTTCAGATTTAACGGATTGACCTTTTTCTGAAACCGTCAAATGGATATCACATAGTTCTGCCACGTTACACAGTTTCTATTGCAGCTTTCTTTTTAAATATTGTTAAGAATCGTAGGAAATAGGGTTAACATCCAATTATTTTGATTCATATTTAACAATAATAAGTTAATTAATATAATATTAAAATTAAATAAATAAAATTATTTTTTCTTTTATAATATATTGTAATTTTATTTTTTAAGTTTTTATTTTATTAAATAGAAATTCTAATTTATTTTACTAATTTTTAATATTTGTAAGTTAAATACTATTAAAATAACATATTTAAAAGAATTTTTTTTATCAAATTATGTTTTTAAGTCATCAAAATTAATATTAAACAGTAAAATTTTATTTAAAATATTTAAATTTGGTGATAAAATTTAATAAAATTCAAAATTTAGAAGTAAAGTTGAATTACATATGAGTTGAATGATAAATTCACTCATAGTTTCAAAGTATAAAAAAAAAAATTATAATAGTAAATTTCAATAATCACCTGTTATGGTAATTTTGCACTTTTAAGCCTAACAAGTATTTCGAGTATTTTCAACTCCTAAGTAAAATTATTAAACTTTAGTTTATTAATAATTCATATCATAAAATTTTAAATTTTTATATGAAAACTAAAATATATCCTTTGAGAAAATATATTAAATTTTGAAATATAATATTATACCAATTATAAAAAATTATAAGGATTGAATTCTAAATTTAAAAAAAATAGAAGAATTAAATTTAATACTAAACTTAAATTATTATGATTATTATAATAAATGTAACTAAGTAAAATAAAAGATGAAATTAATATATAACATCGGAAAAAAATTAAAATAGTGTATCATGAAAAAAATAACACAATATTTGGATTTTTTTTCTTAAAAAGGTGAATACATCTAATTTTCAAACATTATTATTTTTCTTCTGTTGTTTTTTTTTTTTTTAATATCCAAATAGATATTATCCAATCAAGTGATAATAAATTCAATCAAAATTATTATATTTTTTAGTATATTAAAGAGTTTATTGCACCAAAATCAACTTATTACAAAAGAAAGCAGACCACCTTTTTGGTGGCTCATTGGCCTAGCCGCCGTCACCACTTCCTGTCAGAGGTAGTTCCCCTTAACTTTTCTATATCTCCACAAGATGAGAGTATTTTTTGGGGGAAATATACATTTTAGTACCTAATTGAACTAAAAAAACTTTTAAGTACTAATTAAACCTTTAAAGTAAAGTTTAAGTACTAAAATGTATATTTATTTATTTTATTTTTAGTATAAGCCTCACTAGGCTCTTAAAATTTCGGATTCATGAATAATTATGTAATACCTTGTTGATATAAATTAACCATTAAATAAATAAGAATTGGTGGTTACATATCAAATTATTACAGAAATATAATATTTTACATTTAATTTTTGTTGTAAAAGTGGACCATGTCAATAGTAATGGTTAAACTGTTTGTAATCATCTTGCCCAGCAATGAATTCACTTCTGTTATTGGTGACTTAACGCTGGCTTCTTCAAATGCATCCTCACAATGATATATTTTGTCCACATTAGAGCTTAGCTCCACCCTCAGTTGTTTGTCATCGCCAACCGAGATAGCATCAAGGATTCTATGTTTACTTTCGAGAATAGACTTGTAATTATTGATACAAATGTTAAAACAATTAGTGACAGGTTTTGAGTTTGAGGAAGATAATAAGAGCTTAGAGGCCTTGTCTAAGGCTTCCTTAGTCTTAATATCAATTGCTTCAACCTCAATATCAAGAATAGACACGGGATTTATAGCAACCTTTTTACGTAAGAATGGAATAGTTGTTATTAAGCATTCAACTGGGTTGTCAGTCTTATCACAAATTCGTTGAAGCTTAGGATCGACAGCAGCAGGTAATTTTTGATCCCCTTGTTGAACATTATATGAAGATGAAGCTAAAACTATTGATGAAGTAGTAAAGAATAAGAAGGAAACGAGGATGGAAATTAAGTGCTTCATCTTAATTACCTCTTCGTTTAGAGGCCAAAGATTGGGAAATGAAAAGATGACCTAAGTGGTAACTATTATTGATCAATTTAAACTAGTTTGAGGCGTTAATTTTAGATAGAACTAAAATATTGGTTCGAGTTGTGCCACATAATCTAATTTTAGTATAACAAATTTTGGATATTATTATAATGGCTTACATTTAAATACATTGTTAAAAGAAATATTAGAAAAAAAAATTCAACTACAAATTACCAGTTTTTTTTTCTCACAATTTGTTAATTTAGGATATTGTTACACAACATAGAAAACTATTTCGTTGACAATTTTTTTTAGTATGAAGAATATAATTTTAACTTAGACTGGGTTGACTATTTGTTTATGTTAAATTGTAAAATAAAAATGTGAAGATTAAAATATACTCTAAATAAAATTTTTAGAATTTGACCGATGGTTGAACTAGTCTAGCTACGAGTTTGTATGGTTGGATTCAATAAATTAATAAAAAAATCATAAAAAAATATTTAAAAAAACAAATTCAATCGGTTTTTTTTAGTCTGGTTTAATCAATTTATATCGATTTATGGATCTCGATTTATCTCTCTCCATATCGATAGTCCGATCAATTCTCAGCCCGACTGGCCACTTTGATGCAAACAACCATGACATTAAGCCTCTACACTTGGTGCATTTAGAATTTAGTACTCCTATTTTTATTTTCAAAATTTTAATCTATTTTTTTAGATTTAAAAATATGCTTTCAAATTATGTATAACCATATAACATTTTAATTGAAAAGTTAACGATATTAACTATTTGAACTAATTTAACACTATAAAAATATTGAATTCATTAATAACATTATAAAAATATAGAGATCAAATTGTATGTAAAATTAAAATATAAAGATTAAATCTCAAATTTAAGCATATTAAAATTAAAACTAAAAATTAGCCATTTTTATAAAATGAAAAAAAGAAAAGAAACATAGTTGGTGTGTGCATGTCAGCGTGAGGATTGAGGAAGATCCTCTTAGATATAGGTATATAGATTTTGAGCATAACTAAAACTATACTATTGTTTTATATTAAAAAAAAAGAGTGTGGAATGGTTTGGACAGTACTTTTATATATAACTAGATTACATGCCCCTACTTTGTTGGGGATTTAAATAATTAATTAAAATATAAAATTTTAATTATATTGAATACTTTTCAATTAAAATACCTTTAAATATATCAATTACAATAGTATCTTATGTCTTTAATATTTTATGAAAAATAATTTTGGAATTAAATTAAGATAAATTAATAAAATATGGGGTAATATGAGATTAAACATATGATGTGATAGAATTAAAACATGACACATTATTTGATGTGCAAATCAATTACATAATGATATAATTAAAAAATAAAATTTTAAATGAAGTAATAAAATATAATTACTATATAAATTTGAGTGTAATATAAAGACTAAAATTAAAATTTGATCATTATTATATAAATTTAAAAAGTACAGGTATCGTTATTACAATTGAACCATTATTTATAATGTAAAAAAGCATGACACCTGTGTTAGAATGCCCTTATGGATATAGATTTAAAATTGGAATTATCATTATTTTAAAATTTAAAAAAAAAAACCTTTATTTTTGGGGTAAGTGTCAAAATGAGGAATGGTTTGAACACTACTTTTATATAGTATATAGATGTATAACTTTAGTTTATTAATCATTCATATCCTAAAATGTTAATAATATTTTATTTGATTGTTGCCATTGATCCATGGTATTTTATATGAAAATTAAAATATTTTGGGAAATTATATTAAAATTTTAAATATAATATTGATATCAATCATAAATATTTTAAATATAATTTTATGTGGGTATCTCCATAAGGTGGGAGTATTTTTCTGAATAAACCATATCCATATTTCTCTTATTTTGGTTATTCCAAACCTTTTTTTGGTTTAGTCATTTAATGAAATAATTGTACAAGTTAGTTATCGTCGTTAAAAGTTTTGTTCTCTTTTAACGGATTGTTGACATGGCACATTAGTTCGTTGGGTGATTGACATGTGGCATTTTTTTATTAACTTTTGACTAAAGTTTGTGAACCTCTCTATAAACTTTAGGGGGGAAAGACTTGGACTAATTATAAGGAGGTCCCTAAACTTTAGTTAAAAGTGAAAAAATGTCACATGTCAATCACTCAATGTGCTAATGTGCTAATGTGCCACATCAACAATCTCTTAAAAGAAAACGAAAATTTTAACCACAGCGACTAATTTACACAATTATCTAATTTAGAGTGACCAAATTGGAAAAAATTAGAGTGACAAAAATAGGACAAATCATATTTTAGAGTGACCATTGATATAATTTACCCTATTTTTTTAGGTAAATATATATTTTGGTACTTAATTAGACCAAAAAGCCCTTAAATACCAATTAGAACCTCGAAGCTAAGTTTAGGTACCAAAATATATATTTGTTTTTTTCAGTAAAGGCCTAATCAAACTTTTAAAATTACGAATTGAGTTAAATCAATATTTGTGGTTTGAACTTGGTAACTTTTTGGGGTCCAAATTTTTTTTATCCAAGTTAGGTCCTAAACTTGACAATTGTTCCCATATTGGGACCTAAACTTTTTTTTTTGGTCCATGTTAAGCTTTAAACTTGGCAATTATTCTCACATTGAGGTCTGAACTTGACAATTGTTCTTATATTAAGGTTTGAATTTGGGCTTTTAAGGCCTAACTTAGACCCAAAAAAAGTTTAGACCTTGGTGTGGGACAAATTCAAGGCAAAATTGGACCAAAAAAGGATTTAGACTCTAATATAAAAAGAATTACCAAGTCCTAAAATGTGATTTAACCCTTATAGATTCATAGATTCATGAAGACTTATGCAATGTCTTATTCATATAAATTGATTATTAAATAGATAGAAGTTGGTGGTTACAAATTAAATTATTACAAAAATACAACACTTTTTATACATTTAATTTTCAAACTTTAAATCCTCCTTTAAAAGTGGACCATGTCAATAGTAATCATTAAACTATTTGTAATCATCTTCCCGAGCAATGAATTCACTTCTGTTATTGGTGACTTAATGTTGGCTTCTTCAAATGCATCCTCACAATGATATATTTTGTCCACATTAGAGCTTAGCTCCACCCTCAGTTGCTTGTCATCGCCAAGCGAGATAGCATCAAGAATTCTATGTTTACTTTCGAGAATAGACTTGTAATTATTGATACAAATGTTAAATAAAAATGTGGCGGGTTTTGAATTTGAGGAATATAATAAAAGCTTTGAGGCCTTGTCCAAGGCTTCTTTAGTCTTAATATCAACTGCTTCGACCTCAATTTCAAGAATAGACACAGGATTTATAGCAGCCTTTTCACGTAAGAATGGAACAGTTGTTATTAAGCATTCAACTGGGTTGTCAGTCTGATCACAAATTCGTTGAAGCTTAGGTTTGATAACGATAGGTAATGTTTGATCCTCTTGTCGAACATCAAATAAAGATCGAGCTAAAACTATTGATGAAGTAGTAAACATAAAGAATAAGAAGAAAATGTGAATGGGGATCAAATGCTTCATCTTAATTATCTCTTCTTTTAGAGGCTAAAGATTGAGAAATGAAAAGATGAGTTAAGCAATAGTGATTAATGATCAATTTAAACTAGTTCGAGTCCTCAATTGTAGGCAAAATTAACATCTTAGTTTGAGTTATGCGATACAATCTAATTTTAGTATAACAATTTTTTGTTTTATTATAATGGCTTACATTTAAATACATTGTTAAAAGAAGGGTAAACTATTAAAATAGTTACTTTTGTTTACCTCATGTTACAATTTAGTCATTTATGTTTGAAATGTTACGTTTTAGTCACTTACGTTATCGCATTGTAACATTTTAGTCACTGAACCATTAATTGTCTTTAACGTGTAACAGTAAACTGACGTGGCACGTTAAATCATCATTTCAAATAAAAATTTCAGGTTAATTTATACAATCAGTCCTTATATTTTTTCGTTTTGAGCAGTTTTTTTTCTTTTATGTTCTTTTAACTTTCTTTTTTTTTTTTGTTTTCCATTCTCTTCTACTTCTCCCTTTGTTTTCCTCCCTTCTCTATTTCTTTTAATGTAGTTTTTCTATGCTTTTCACTCGTTAATTAAACTAGTCCCTATACTTTTATTTTTTGAATAATTTAATTTTTTAGAGTGAGGCGAGCTTATGGACTAGTTTTAACAAATGGAAAACATAGAAAAACGATATTAAAAGAAATGAAGAAGAGAGAAAAATAAAGGAAGAAGCAAAAGAGAATGGAAAATAAAGAAAAAAGAAAAGAAAAGTTAAAAAAAATTAAAAAAATTGCTTAAAATGAAAAAATATAGGGACCAATTGTATAATTTAACCTAAAATTTTCATTTGAAATGATAATTTAACGCGCCACATCACGACGCAGTGACTAAAATGTTATAACACGATAATATAAGTGACTAAAACGTAACATTTCAAACATAAGTGACTAAAATATAACCTGATACAAACAAAAGTGACTATTTTGATAATTCACCCTTAAAAGAACTATTTGGAAATCTTTATCAACTAATTAACAGGTTTTTTATTATGGTTTTGATATCACAATAGCATTAGTTCCCCCGCTAAAGCAGGACGTTAATAATTTTTCAATAAATTACTTAAATAAATTATAATTAAATTCAAATAAAAAATTATTAATTTAAATAATTAAAAAATAATTGTTTTTTATATAAAATATTTATCTACTTATTGTTTTTATGGTAATAATTTTTTTTTATATTATGATTTTTCAATTATGAAGATTAAATTTACTTACAATAATAATTTAAGATTGACTATATATTAAATCGATGTGTGAATTAAATTTGGGACAATCATTTTAATTTTAATTTTTAATTATTTTTTAAAAAAATTAAAAATTTTATGTGTGAATATCTCGGTTATATAATTTAAAGTATATGAAAAATTCAATTATAAAAAAATTTCAACCACACTTCTCATTATTAAAATTGAAAATAAAATTTATACATAAAATGTTACGTTTTTTTTAGTAACATTGGAAAAGAAAAAAACAATATCCAATATTTTAAAATTTTACATTTAAGTCGCATATATTTTCTTAATGCAATTATATGTTAAGCATAATATTTTTTAATTAAAATATGTAATTTCTTTTAAAAGTTATACTGTTAGAATTGCAATTATAAAAAATACATCAAAATAATTATGATAAGGATTAATTATATAAAACACGATTGAGTTAGTAACTAAAATATTCAAATCTAGACCAGAATAAATTCATACATATCTATACATAGTGAGACATAAACCAAAAGAGATACGAATTAAGAACCAACACATAATTTACACAGAATGAAACTCAAACTTAATATCTTAAAATTCTTTGATCTGATTGTAATTTTTTTTTAAAACAATTATCGATGATAATTATTTTTTTAATAATATTTTATGTAAACATGTTAGATATAGTAAGAATTAATTTAATTCATAAACTTTCCAAACTACTTCTGTTAAATAAGTTAAATTAAATCCAGTGATATTTTAAAAAATTCTCAATATTTTTATTTGTTTATTTAACTTTTCAACATATATTAACAAAATTAATTAAAAAAAATTTATTTAAATTTTTACATAATCGTGAAAATTTCCAAGTAATAATTATGTCTATAAAAAGTAAACATAACAAAATAGATAATCAAAACTAAGACCTCTCCTTGAAACTATATTAAAATATAATATTGGTATCATTCATAACAATGTAATGCTTAAATTTATAATTAAATGAATTTAGTGTTAAAATTGAAATATTATAATAAATATTAGATCATGGCACACGCCTAGGTGAAAAATAAATATGTAATAAATTTATAAAAAATAAAAAAAAATATAGTTTTAATTGAAATAGATAAATTGAATGGGTAAATATCATGGTGTTTTGGGTTCAAATCTTATCATATATGCATGTACTTTTTAGATTTTATATATAAAAAAAAAAAAGATAAAAATCTCCTAAAAGTAATATTTGTTCTCTTGTAAAAATAATAGGTTTTTGATGACTTCAAACCGAGTTAGGACTCGATTGAGCTTTAATAAACCTAAGATTCGATACTTGTGTTTGTAAATCCTTTTCTCCTTCTCTCATTGTAATGTAATTGTCTACTTGTATACAAAAATACAATTTAAATATAATAATTTCTTTGTTTTTATCTAAAAAAATTAAGACATCAAAGAATAAAGTCGGCATTACATGTTTTTGGATTTGCCTGTTAAAAAGAGATTTTTGGGAGATCTCGGTCATAAAAAATAAAAATAAATAAATAAATTATGATTCGATCAATCAAACACTCCTTAAAATGGTGTTGTGTCAACACCAATGCTTAAACTGTTTATAATCATCCTGCCAAGCAAAGAATCCATTTCTATTATTGGGGATTTAATATTGGGTTCTTCAAATTCATCCTCGCATGCATATATATTGTCCACATTAGAGATTAGGTCCTTGATCAACTTGTTGGTATCACCCATAGAGATAGCATCAATGATTTTCTGTTTGTTTTTTAGAATAGTTTTGTAGTCATCAATGCAACTTTTAAGGCCATTAGTAACAAATCTTGAGGTAGCACGATTTGATAATCGTTTTGAAGCCTTGTGCAAGGCTTCCTTAACCTTACCGTAGAATGCATCAACCTCCTCTTTAACAATAGATACAGGATCTACAACAGCCTTATCATCTAGGAATGAAATAGTTGTCGTTAAGCATTTGATCGGGTACTCAGTTCCTTCACAGAGTCGTTGAAGCCTAGGATCCACGTCGACAGGCAACATAGAAAATGGTTGGTCCTCTTCGGGTTTAGGAAAGCTAAAAAATTGAGCATGGAGCGAAGATGGAGCTAAAGATATTGATGAAGAAGTAGTAGATCTAGAGAAAGAGAAGAAAATAAGGAAGAGGATTAAATGCTTCATCTCTGTTATCTTTTCTCTTAGCTGAGACGATTGAGAAATGAAAAAAATTATGTCAAGGAACGTGGAATGGTGATACATTTAAACTAGCTTAAGGCATCGATTATGGACAAAAATAACATATTTATTTGAATTGTGCTACACAATCTAATTTTATCGTAACCATTTTTCGTTATTTAAATTTAATTTTTTGTTAAAGACGTATTTTTAAAAAATTTAACAACTACAAATTAATAAATTTTGAATTAGGATGCTGCTACATAATAAAAATTCTGATGATTGTTTTTCTTGTTACATTTCTGTTATAAAGAAAATAAATTTAAGGTAAATTTTATTTTAAATATAACTTTAATAAATTAAACTTCTCTTAATTAATTTAAATTTTTTATATTAACATTTAATATTATAAATATTAGTCTATTTAAAATTTTTACTATTGGGTTGGGCTTCCCTCTATTTGTATCCAATATTAAATAATATTAAGAGACCTGGATTGTTACTTTTTAATGTTCAGAATTAAGAGTTTTTTTAGATGAGCGTTTATCTTCATTATAGTCTATTTAACTTTTTTTTTCTCGAACTATAGAATTTAGTCTCCTATCACTGCTCTTTTTACACTAATCATTGACAAAATATATTCTTTATTTTGTATCAAAGCTCAAAGTTTATGTTATAAATTTATCAAACAAATTTACAGCAATCAAAAGCCACTGTACGAAATTCTAAAAAATCAGGTATAATATTCTTTTTTATTCATCTTTCATTTGTTTAAATATTTGATCTTGGTGTTTTCAATGTTTAGTCTATAGCTTTACATAGAAATAATTCTTAGATTCAAGCAGTTAACTATTTTAATTATTTTCACTTTTTTTTTCTATTTTTATTTTTTCGTGGTAGATTTATGGATATGCAAACAATTTCAATTGATTATGTACCTCTTACACTTTTCAAACCAATGAAACTTGGGATGGAGTTTTGAGCAAGAGGCATATCAATATGTGTACTACAATGATTATGCCGGAGAACTTGGGGTTGTAACATCAAAGAAATTCACATGTTTTAAAGAAGGTATTCGTGAGAAAAAGAAAAAACAATGGTGATAGCTCATCACAAAGAAGCTAGAACCAATTGCTTGGCTCATATTGTTATCAAGTGCTAATCGAATGAAAAATATCGAGTTACTGATTTTGAAGAGAAGCACAATCATTCTCTTGCTCCTAAATCGTGTGCTCATATGTTACCATCGCAACTTAAACTTGCAGTTGATATGATTGCTCGAGAATCAAGTGGTCGAGATAGTTTGGGGTTTACATAAACAGACCAAAAAATAATTTGCGAACTAAACGGAAACGATCTTTGATGCTTGGAGAAGCATGTAGCTTGTCAGATTATTTTGTGAGAATAAAAGTTGAAGACCCTTCATTCTTTTTCCTATATAGTTAGATGGTAATGATTTAGTTACTAATATATTTTAGGTTGATGCAAAAATGATAGTAGACTACAGTCTTTTTGGTGATGTTACAAAATATCAAACAAATAAAAAACACAGGTTTTTTTACTATCTTTGTTGGGACGAACAATTATGGATGGTGTTATTTTACTGTATGATGAAATAATTGATTCATTTGGATGATCATTTAATATATTTATCAGAACGATGTGTGAGAAAAAAGGTGATGCCCAGATTATATCATTGATTGTGTATGTACTACCACCTTAATTATTCATATAAGGGTTCAGATTTTTTTAATATTAATTTTAACGAACTTATCTACAAATATGAAACTGAAAGAGTGTTTGCAAAGGCGGAGGAAATTATACCTAAAAATTATGGGGTTTAAGAAAATAAATGGCTAAAAGGTATTATAACTTTAAATATAAAATTTTAATATTTATTAATAGTTCATGTTTGTAGGTATTTTTACATTGGAAGAAAAATGAAATGATGAATGACATAGGAAAGAAATACATCTTTAGCTGGATTGAGGACAACACGATTGAGTTTTGAAGATGCATACGATTCTTTGATAAACGTTTTCATGTTTTAAAAAGTTGATATGCCTCTATTGTGTGAAATCTTCAAAGTATACACCTAAATGAATTTTTTTTATTTATTGAAATTTTTAAAATCTTAAATTATTAAGTATAAATTTATACTTTACGATAAAAATGAAATTGAAACTTCTTGATGCTATTAATGTGAAGAAAAAATTCCATGGCTTTAAGAATATTGATAAGAGTGAACAAGAAAATGAAAAAAAAATCCAAAGTTGAAGGCTTGCAATAGATATTGAGCTTTATGTGAAACTGTTCTAAATTGACTGCCAAATGTATTAATGAACTTATTTCAAAGTTAAAGCTCGCTCAAAGTGAGACTTCAACACTAATATAACATCTGCCGAAAGAGAAAACCAGCATGCAAGTAATGATGACATCGTAAGCGTTAAGGGATTAAAGAAAAAACAAAGCACACACCGTGGTTTTGAAATTTTGTCTTGAAAAATCCGCTAAAATGGAAAGAGCACCGTGGTCCCATCTAAAACAAAACTGAAAAGTATAAACACTAGTACTTCATGTTCATGTTCATGGATTGATTAGCAATATCCATTCGAAAGATGTATGACAAGTGGAGGAGCTGATCTCTCAGCCATTACTTTACAAATGGCTCCCAAACAAGCTCTCTCGTTTCTTGTCTCTTGCTGCATTCGAGAAGGGTGATGATCATTATAAAACTTCTTGTTATTGATGAGAATGACACCGATAATGATGATTATTATAGTGATGACAATGTTACTAATCATTCTAATTATTTACGGTTGTAACTTTGCATTTCTTGTGTCCAGTTCAAACCAAAACCTAGGGCCTGGATGTACCGATTAACCACACCTCAGGACCTACAACTTATATATTTGACATTCAATGCCAATTCTTGTGATGTATCAATGACAGAACATACCGTGGAGTAGGGAGTAAACAGGCAGAAAAATATTTTGAACTTTCGAGATAAAGTTCTTTCTTTGTTATATATATTTTTAATAGAATTAATAGTGTTTATACATTTTAAACATAAATTTTGTAAACAGAAAATGAAGTGAAGGAGGAGTAAATTGAAAAGGAAACAAGAGAAACAGTAAAGTTCTATTAATTTACCAATATTCATTAATTGAATATGTCAAAAAAATTAGTGATGGGGCATAAACGGGCATAGGGACAGGGGAATTTTATTCTTAACTAAAATCCATATTAATTATTATTTTCCCAAAGATAAATGAAATCTAAATTAGTGCAATTATATAAAAAAAAATCATTATAATTCAAGTTTTAGATGCTACGTTATAAAATAAATTACTTGGATTTATATGATTCAAGAAGCGTTTTTAAGATGAATATCCATTTTCTTCTGTGATAATATGGACAGTGAAATCCATTTATTTCTGATGAAAAGTTCTACATCTTGCTAGAAAACGAAGGATGGACCTTTGGGTGACGGAATATCAGGACTTTTAGGTGGTGGAATATCAGGAGGGATGCTCGGTGTTGGAATTTCCGGCGGTATAGACGGTGGCGGCACATTACCCGGAGGTGTTGAAGGCGGCGGATCCACTTCAGGCGGTGGGAGAGGAACTACTTCTGGACCAACTGGAGGAGGCCCCAATGGAGGATTTGGAAAATCAGGACCAGGGTCGGGCCCGGGACGACCAAGTGGCGGAGGGTCACCGGTGGTGAATTCTAATGGGGCATCGGAAGGGTCAACTTTAGGAGTTTTTGGAATCTCCGGTGGCGATGGCGAAACTGAAAGAGGCCTATACTTTGGACTCGAAACAATCTCCCTTGGGACCCCAAAGGAACTTTCATCTAATAGGCGTAGCCGCCGCGATGACGGCGGCGATAGTTTTGTGGTTGTTGGCAAGATGGGTAATTTAACTGTGGTTGATTTGAAAGAAAACAAAGGAAGGATTTTCAAGAAACTGGGTGCAGTGAACATGATTGGTTTGAGAGAAAATTTTAGGGAGTTAAAAATATAGCTTTGTGAAACCGAACACAAATGAAATCGACATGTGTAAGTATTACGTGTAACAGTGTCTTAATACGTGCATTTCATGCACAGCTTGGGACGTGTAACGTCGAGAAGGCCTGTCATTACAATATCTAATGGAGCGTTGCTTCGAATCTTAAAAAAATTTCGACTTAGCGAGTTTTATTTATTATTTTAATTAGATTTATTTTTTTAAAATTAAAATTGTGTAAATTATTTAATTTAAATTAAAAAATTAAATATATTAAACTAGTACATAAATTTCAAAACATATATATTTAAAAACTTTTTAAAAGTAAAATAATAATAAATAAAATATTTTAATATGATAAACTTGAATAATTAATTAATTCATTTAAGTCTAAAATTAGTATTTCTAAAAATTTAAAATTTTAATTTTATATTATATATATTTATTTATTTAAAGTTTTTATAATTTTTTAAAATATGTAAACTTTGAAATTTTTATAAATATTTTGAATAATTGAAAATTATTTTAAATTTTTTTTGTAATTATTGTTGAGAGTGACTAATTTGCTCATTTTTAAAATTAATAGGGACCAAAAAGGTATTTATACCAATCTATTATTCAAATTATTTAAGTTATTCGAATTGTAAAATCTAATTCAACTCGAACTCGAAACTTGAATTACTTATTCGAGTTGATTATTCCAATAAATCGGTTTGATTAACTCCAAATATGATTTTTTTTTTAATTCTTCTAATCGAATTGAGTTTTACTCAACCCTAAAATCTATGTGTTGTTATAGTAACATAAAATAGTTGTAACAAGTGTCATGTAGTGATAAAAACTATTTTATTAAAAAAATATAAGTCCAAATCTTAAAAAAATTTATTAAGAAAAGTTATAAATTTAAATATTAACCATAAAATCGATATATAATATAAAAAATAAAGTAAGAAATCATATTAATTATTCTAGAATTTAAAATATTTATAAATAAATCTAGAGTTATAAATATCGAAGTGGTGAATTAGAGATGGGTCTATTGTAGGCTTTTTCTTTTATTGGTGGGCTCTTACTAAATTGGTTTAGACGGGTCCATTGCCTCAAGGTGTCGTAGGCTCAGTTTTCTGTGAGTTTCTTTATCCATTCTTCCTTCTGTTTCTCGTAATTATAAATATTTTTATAAATTATTTTACGAAAAATATGAAAAGGCATTATGTGGCGTTCTCTAATTAGTTGATTTTTTGAAAGTCAGTTAAAAATTATAACGGAACCAAAAAAATTAAATTGTGAATTAAACTTATATAAAAAAAATATGAGATTGAAAAAACTTTTAAATCAATTAAATCAATTTTATTATTTATTATATTAGTAAATTAACATTAGAAAAGTATTTTATTTTTTATTATATTTCAAATCATCATAAAAATATTTTATTAAAGGTGATCGCACTTTGTATCATATTAAATTATATTTTCATTAATATCTAAATATTTATTTTGAGTTATACTTTTATTGCTATTTAAATTTCAATAATATAAAATTAAAAATTTATTGCTATAAAATAGATGCATTAGAATTCATCATTTAAGTATTTCTATTTAATTAGAAGCTAAAATAATCACAACTTCATTATTTATTAATTTGAATTTGAATTTATTATTATTATATTTCAATTATAAAAATAATTAATATATTTCAATTATGTTAAACAATTTAAATAATATTAATTGTATCAAATAAAGAACATTATTAGTAAAAAAAAATAAACACAAGTGAAATTACAAAATAATTTAAGGTTCAATGAACCATAACTGGCTTTCATAATTGCTAATTTGACAATTTATTACAAAGCAATCATTTGATCAATTAACAAATTTGACTTGTATAGTTCATTATTCATGATCATAGATGAACACTATTGTTTTGTTTCAAAATCCCAACAGTAAAATCTATTCATAGGGCGAGGAAATTTTTTGTTTTCATTTCATCTCTAAATTAATATTTAATTGATAGGAATTTTTTATTTAAATTTAAATTTTTAACATTAATCTCATTATAAATTTTTATCATATCTATTTTTTATGATACAATGTTTATAACTATCTACAGCTAGAGGCGATCATCAATAAAATTTTTGGTTAGTTTTCTAAATCTGGACTCGACCTGGCCCAAAAAATGGGCTTGGAATTTTACCCAAACTTGGCCGGAATAAAACTGTTAAAACTCGAGTATGACCCTCCCGTATTAATTTTTTTATGTTATTATTTTGTTATAAAAATAAATTTTAAAATATAATATATCAAAACTTAAATAACACTAAAATATGTACAAATTAGCAAGCAAATACATCTAAAATAGTAGTAAATTTAACAACAAAACAAAAGTTATACAATATCTAAATACTAACAACAAAATAGTAACAATATAATAACGAAATGACAACAAAATAGTAACAAAACAACAACAAAAAGGAACAATTTTTTATTTTTATTTTTTGCAAATTCAAGCCAAGTCGGTGCCAAAAAAAGCTTACCTAAGTCCTAGTCTGTTTAGAAAATGAGTCTTTTTTTTTTTCAACTTTTTTTTTAATATTATATTTTTGCCCAAACCCTCTCACTTTTTTGACGAGCCTTTAGGTCCACCCGTAGCCCTTCCCCAACCATTAAATAGGAGGATAATACACTTTAGAGCACTCAAATACATGTCCTTTTACATTGATAATAATATTCACACCATCAAATTAATACTCAATCTGCTATCGAAATTTAATTTTAAATATATAAAACTGTTAATACAAAATTATGTTTAACATGCCAAGTAGAATAAACTTAAAATCGAGAATTTAATATTTGAAATTCATGATTAGAAAATAATCCCAGTACTTTTTTTTCGCATTTGAAAAGTGAAAGTTGGAAACATCGCATGGGAAAAAATAGGTCTCAAAGGATATCTTTTCTGTTCTTTTACTTTTTAGAAATAATAATTAAAAAATGTAAAACATGGAGTAAAGATTTCATGTCAAAGCATTAAAATGATTCGTATATTTTTAAGAATAAATTAAAAAATTAAAAATTAAATATGCGGTAGACTAATTTATTATTGGTGGATTAAATTAAATACTTCATGATTATATACAATTTTTTTTTTCAAAAAACGTAAAATTAGACTTATTAGATTTCGGCTCGGTAGGTTTAGCTCTACACCAACTGGATTTGGGTATTTTTAAAAATTTTTTGTGTCAGTTTAAAATTAAATAATTTTAAAAAAAATTAAATTTAATTATATCAAAATACAATTAGTAATGTGGAAATATAATTTTATATTTATTATTTTTAAATTGTAAAAAAATAGATAAATTAGTCTTTATATGTTAAATTAAAGAGCAATTTAGCTCTTCTATTAAAATTTCATCCCTTTCTATTGTTAAAAATTGGCCATGTACATCAACATGAGGTACACATGACGCACTACGTATAATTGTTTAGTTATTCCATCAGCTAAACTAATTTTTAACATTAGAAATGGATGTAACTTTTAATAAAAAAACTAATTTTCTATTTAATGTAACGTATAAGGGCTAATTTATTTATTTTAAGTAAAGAGAATAACTTCTAATATAGGGACCTCCCTGATGCTTTTATCTAAAATGGATCATTTGTACAATTTTTTTAATCCGACTATAATTCAATCTAATCCAATCAATAGAACCCTCTAATCGAAACATTTGATGTTTAATGAAATTATATTGCCACATTTGCCTTAAACAATAATTTTTGGTATTAAAAGGAAAGAAAAATTACCAGTGATTACGAAATATGGAGAATTTTATTTGCCTATAAGAGTTTTATACCCCTACCATTTTAGTGTTTACATAATTTACTCTTAAAAGTTAATTAATGAATAAAACCAGTACTTAAATGATAATAAGGACTAAGCATAAATTATTGCCATCATTACCTTATAAATAATGAATAGAGGTATTCACGGCTTAAAATTAAATTACATTGTGACTATTTAAAATAAACGGTCCAAATTTAAATAAAAGCAAGTTTGATAATTAGCCAAAAAGATAAAAATTAAAACAAACTATATTATTATTTTTGGCCCAAAAATCTATTTTATCATTTAAAATCTATTTATATAATTAAATTTAATTAGTAAATTGTTTCGGATAAATCTATACATCTCTGAATAATTTATTTTTGTCCAACACTAAATTTACATACGGATATATTTAATCAGATTTATTGTTTGGATAAACTACACTTAAGGTCACTAAATTATTAGTAAGTTTATATTTTGGTCACTCAACTTAAAAAAGTTACAAAATAATCACTAAACTATTCGAAAGTTTTCATTTAAGTCATTGACTGCTAAAAAAACACTACTGTGTGACATTCTCTGTTTGCACAGCCTCGAAAGCTCTCCTCCATTTTTCTTCTATAATTTTTTTTCACGAAACAACTTTAAATATTACGAATCTACAAATTAAAATCTAAACATATACGAATAAAAGGAATATTCCTTTTGTTGATGGATATCGATTCACTATACCAATCACCGACTTGTCACTTATAGCTCACTAGCCTACTTCTTTAAAAAAAAAAAAACTTAACAAACTAATGACTCAAATAAAACTTTTTAAATATTTAATAATAATTTTAAAACTTTTTAAAATTAAGTGATCAAAATATAAATTTACCCTTAATTTGAAGATACATCATGCATTCATGCTGGATTTTGAATAATCACATTATACCAAACCTCTCAATACCAACACCCTTAAAATGAAAAAGACAGAAAATGACACCACCTTTATTTTTTTTTCCTTTTCATTTTTAAACTCAAAAAAGTCCCTTTATTTTCTTCTTTGATTCTCTTTTATTTCTTCCAGAGGCCAACAGAAATAAAACAAGGGGAGAAAAAACCCAACTCTGTTTCACCACTTTCATCTTAAAATTCCCCCCACAGATCCAATTTGTCTTTGCCTAAAAGAAGGCTACTTTGTTTTTTGTTTCAAAGAGAAGAAGTAATTGGTTGTTGACTAAATTTCTTTCAAGCCTTTTTCATGGGGTCCATGAGGATTTCTCTGGGACATCCTTAATTGCCCCCTCTCTTCCCATGTTTTTTCCGACATAATAAGCTAAATAAAGCTTCAACCTTTTTTTGCCATTTTTTTGGGATTGTTTGGTTTTTTTTCCCCCTCTTTGGTTAGTTGTTTATAGGATTGTAAAGGAGATGCAGTCGGGTCGATCACAATCCATGGTGGGTCGGATTGATACCAGAGGGAAACATAGGATACAAGCTGAACTCAAAAGGCTAGACCAAGAAGCTAGATTCTTAGAGGTTAGTAAAAAAAACCAAAAAAAAAAAAGAGATCATCCTTGTTTCGGGGTTTTGGTTTTAGCTGCTGAAATGTTGGTTTTCTTGTCTGATATAGTTGTTTTTTATTGTATTGATTGATTATCTGATTGTGTCTTTGAATTTGATATGATAAATTCTTGATGTTGTATTGTTGAATGTTGTCTTTATGTTATTCATTTTTAAGACAGATTGAACTCAATTGCTGAATCTTGTCTCTAGTTAATGAAAAAAAATCCTTTTGTTAGTATATTAATTGACCTTAAACAGTGTACTAAGTATAGTCTTTAGATAAAACTTGAATTACATAGTAATATAGTATTGCTCTAGATCATTTTTAATACATAAGTGGTCCTCTTGGTTTTGGCAATGAAGTTAAAAGCCTTCTGCTATATACAATGAACTTTAAACTAATTTCTTTTAGTTTGATTCACTGGGACACTAGTGGACTGGTTTTCAATGTCAACTTATTTAGTTGCTTCTTCCTTTGCTCGAACCACTCAGTTTTAAGTCATAACTGTTCTCGACCCCTTCTGAAGAAGCCTTAATGTTTTGTATCATCTGTCTGGTGACCATATATTTCCTTTCGAGATACAAAAGTTTTAAGAACTTGCAGTTCATGTTAGGTTGCCGGGTTTTCAGTGTCTTGGAATTTATTTTCAAGTCCTTTTTTTGGTTAATGCATGATGGCTGTCAATTGCTATATCGGTATTCTGTACTTATAATCTACTTGGATAACTATGCATCAGTGAAAAAGAAGCTTACTCTGTTATCTATTATTAACTTGTAATATGAATGTCATTGCTTCATTTTTTATGTTGAATAAGTTACCATCACTCACCAAATGATGGGAAGGCCATTTCTGAAAGTTACTCGGACAAAATCCGAACAACTGAATTTGAGATTTTAGTAGTCGGTTAGTATCCATTTTCTAGATTTTGGCATTTTGTTTTACACCGGGTTTGAATTGTCAACCTTATGAACGTCACTTGAAAGGGACATTATATGTTTTTGCCGACAAGTAGGGAAAGAATGTAGATGGAATTCAAAGGGTGCTACTTATTATCATCAAAAGTTTGAATTGACAAAAGTTGTTTGATTGTTCCGAATCCATGAAAATTTATGGGGTAAAATACATAGAAAGTTATTCTCCATTATCCTCTTTTATATCCCTTACATGGAGGTTGCTTGTTTGCATATCTTTCCTACTGATGTCCATATGCCTCTATTGTTGGGACATTTTTGTAAAGTTTATTTCGTTAAACCCGAGATTTATTGGATTACGTTAATTGTTTCTTTTATAAGTTGAAAGGCACCTTAATTGGTTAATCAGGCTATAGTCTCGTACATATATAGGACAGTGGTTTGTAGCCGGAACAGGTTGATTTCGACTGCAATAAAAGAAGCCTTCTCTTTCAGTTTCAGTTGTCTAACATGAGAAATAATTAAAGATTCCAAATTAGCTTGAACGACTAAGTTCTCGTGTTCCTTATTTTATACGGAGAATCAGTTCTAGGAACTGCAATTATTTGCAGTCTTTGCATATTAACAGGTGTAAAAATATTGATGCAGTCAACATTGAGGCTCTTCCAGTTTGATCTTTCACAGCTTACCATACATGCTTAAAAGATTGAAACATAAAATGTCATTAGGTTGCTCCAACTCTTCGTTTTTCACATATGACCTCGTATCCAAAACTCACTCGATTCTTGCCAAATGGTTTCCCATAAATTGATGTGATGATCTGTGTACACACAGGAAGAGCTGGAGCACTTGGAAAAGATGGAGAAGGCATCAACTGCATGCAAAGAGTAAGCATTAATACTATAAAAATGAATTTGGCTTCTTAATTTAGATGAAAATTAAGGGCAAAAGCTGATTCTAATTTGTTTTTATTTATGCATGGTAATTGGCAGGATGCTGAGTAAAGTGGAAAGTACACCTGATCCACTCCTTCCAATGTGATTACATATATCCTTTTTCTTTTTTATTAGTTCCTTTTTAATTGCTTAAAATATTAAAGAAAAACTCAACTATTTCTGAAAATTGTGTATGTTTACTATTGTTGACAGCACAAATGGTCCTCTAAATCTCACGTGGGATAGATGGTTTGAAGGTCCCCAGGAATCTCAAGGCTGCAAATGTTGGATACTGTGACAATATTGCTTACTTGGATGATTTTTTTTCTTTTTGAGCTTAAATTTGGAGAGGCTTTATTTACATTGTTGTTGATGTTTGTGAGATATATGTATTTCATTGTGCAGAAAAAACGACAATTTTACAGCAATCTATAGCAACGTTTTCATCATTCTCATATTTTTAAATGAAAAAGATTTCATTGTGCATAAAAATGTCAATTTCTTGAGGGGCAAATTGAAATGTTTAAAAACAATCTAGAAAAAGTTCATACAGAAGATGGTACACAAAAGTTTGCTCTCTTTTTTTCGGTGATCAATCAGCAGAATCCATAATATATATATGGAGAATGAATGGGTCGTTCTTTCATTGATCAGATCCTTTTCAGCTTGGTGCTTTTCCGGTAACGTGCTGGGCGATCCACCCAAGACCATCGTACAGTCCATCTCCGGTAAGTGCAGAGCAGGCTTGGATGTGCCAATCGTGATTTTTTATGCTGTGAAGCGAAAGGGCATCGGTGATCTCAGCTGGGGTCATTGCATCCTTTAGGTCTTGTTTATTTGCAAAGACGAGTATAACAGAATGTTGTAGGTCCTCGTGTGCGAGCAACCTGAAGAGCTCCTCTTTCATAATGGTGATTCTGGCCCTATCCACACTGTCTATCACCACAATAACAGCATGAGTTCCACGATAGTATGTTGCCCACGATGTCCGTAGTCGGTCTTGCCCACCAAGGTCCCATACCTGAGGCAAATACAAACTTTTAGGTGCCCAGCAGATACCTAAAATCTAAATGAAACCATTATATTCACTATCCAGTTTGTTCTTAAGACAAATCTTAAATATAGAAAGGGCTGCTTCAAAATTGGATCTTCATAAAGGACAAGCTGAAGATCATAGCAAGAATAAAATCCTGACGCAAATAATTGAAGTCTATGCTTGCTAGCTAAACTACTGCATTCTGCAGTTTAAGTTACTCGAACTAAATGAGAAAGAAACAGTAACTCAACAAAGACAATTATATTAATGAAAATGATGGAAAGCAAAGAATGGAGTGAGAACAGAATCACCAAATCAGCATGGTAAACAAAGACAGCCCGTCCAATTCATCTTATTTATAGTGTCTCCATCTCTTTACTTCATGGCACATATACATACATGGATAAACAATTTCATGTCATTTCATTATCTGTATAGAGAAAAAAAATCTCTTAAAAGGCTGATTGAATTTTAACTCGGTTGACGTTGTTGTTGTAGCAACAACCTGGAGAACGTAGGTTTGAATGCGCTTAAATGCATAATATCCTCCACTTAAAGGATCAGAGGTTATGAGCAGTTTAGGCTTTGTATCAAAAGGGACAAAAAAAAAAAAAAAAGTCTCTTAAAATAACCTATGACATAAACAGGATAAATATTCACATCATATAAGGCAGTAGTATGTTTTACTGAAATCACATAATGCACTTTCCATCAGAACTAGTAAAATGAGCTTATAGGTTTCTAAGTAGGTAGTACCGAAGCTATTGACAGTTGACACACCCTACAGGAAATTAGAAAACAAATCTGTGATACATCATAGTTGTATAACCCGGGGTTTCAAATCATAATGGCATTGCATTTGCTATTTCAAGGCTGAGACACCCATCCACCACCACTAAAAAGCCTCAATAGCATTGTGAAAAAAATAATTCACATAAATTGTGGTTGATTGCAGTTGCAAATGCAGTTTAGCAGAAATTAACTGAGATAAAGGTTCACTATTTCCATTAAACTGATACCCTTTAAAAAGAAATTCTTGTCCTTTAACAAAGTAAAGAGAGATAGAGTATGAAATAAGATAGAGTAACAAGTAGTAGGATCGAAAACAAAATATCAAAACATGTTGGAGAGATGCAGAGCAAGAGACCACATAACACAAACCAGGCCAAAACTCAAAAACTCATGGTTCAAGAGGAAATCTACGAGTTTAGGTTGTCAAGAACTATCTTGTTGACTTTCTATTTCTAGTCTTTGGTTTGCTTGTTGAATACTTCAAGGCAGAAGGGGACTCGGGTCAAGGACTAGAGCAGGAGGAGGAGATGGGCAGGCGGTATAAGCAGACTGAGACAGGATAGGAGGAGAACGAAAAGAGATACACACAAGAAAAAGAAGAGTGAGGTGGGGGTAGGGCCTGTGTGGGCCTTGAGATTTTAGGGGGATTTGGATAGGAGGTTGTCATTGGTGAAGTTTAATATGAATTTAATGGTTTTTGTATTGGAGTTCCAAAAATGAATCATCAACAGGTGATCAGAGAAAGTGGCAGTGGACATCTCCCTAGGCATTTGGACTCAATTTGAATCTTGGAGTCATCACTATTGGGAGGGCTTTACCTGAATACCACTCTGGCCTGAACAAGATTTAGGGGGATTTGGATATGAGGGGTTGTCATTGATGAAGTTTATATTTGAATTTAATGCTTTTTGTATTGGTGAAGTTAAAAAGACAAATTACCAACAGGTGATCAAAAGAAGTGGCGTGGTACTTCTTCCCCCGAGCATTTAGATTAAGTTCAAATCTTAGAGTCATCACTATTGGAAGGGCTTTACTAAATACTACTTTGGTCCAAACAAAATTAAGCTTGAACCTTAAAACGGACGAGAGCACTTGCAGTTATGCAAAAAAAAAAAAAAAAGAGGTCCAAAAACGAATTTCTGAATACCTAGCATCAAAAGCTATGTACTAAATGACTTCCCTTCAAATGTGTGGATTCATTTCATAACGCTCATAAAACAAAATCACAATTATGAAGATATTCACCATGGTTCACGATCAGCAAAAAACCCATTTGATTGGCTACATAATCATGGCATGAAAACTAAACAAAAGATTTCCAAGTTTTAAACCTATTTTATTCAACCCCACAAACCTTTTCTCCAAGTCTAAAAGAATCTACTAAGAAGATTTCAAACCATTTAACAACGCACTAATACATTAACAGGCCTTTGAGTTTTGAACTTATAATCCACCAAATTTTTCCACGAAAATAAAAACATATTCAATAAAGTTAGTTAAAATGAAAACTCGGAAATTAAATAATTGAGAAACCGTAAATACATCTAAAAATTAAAAAAAGAAAGAAAGAATACCTCGAAACGGATGTTTTTATAAACAAGCTCTTCAACGTTGCTACCAACAGTAGGATGGGTAGTCACAACCTCACCAAGGTGAAGCTTGTAAAGCGTCGTCGTTTTGCCAGCATTATCTAACCCAACCACTACAATCTTATATTCCTTTGCGGGAAATAACATGAACCAGAACTTCGATATGAAAGCTCCCATCTTTTCTTATCCCTTAAGAAAAAAAATCAATCAATCAATTATCAACCCTTTTTTTATATAACCCGATCAATGAAACGGATCTAACAAAATAAAGAACAAAAAAAAATATTCATTATTTTAACTGGTTTTAAGAGAGGCGGCTGAGACGATGATGAACGGTGGCGATGGATAGTCTAGCGTCGATCCTGAAGGAGGAGAAATTGGAAACTTTTTGGGGAAAAACGAAAGGGAATTTCCGATCTGGTTTCGGAAGTTTTTGTAGAAAGAGTGGAAATTAATTTTTGAGGAAAAGAAGAAGAAATAGAAGGGAGAGATAGAGGGGCATTGATGCTTGGACTATTGGACACGGTAGCTGGTGACGTGTATGACTAGTGATGATTTGGTGGCCACTTTGCCATTTTTTTTTTCCTTCTCATTTGTACATTTTTTACTTGCATTACATTATGCACACAAAATTTGATTCAGGTTTCGGATTTTCATCTGCTATGTTTTGTATTAAATTAATTTTATATATAATTGTAGTTGATAGAATATATATTTGTATTTATAATTTATACTCTTATGTTATACGTGTAATTGTACGTCTTGTGTTAGTAACAGTTTAAAAATTTTGAATTATTATTCATACAATTTATTTTACTAATATACTTAAATTTTTAATTCATTTTTCGAAACATAAATTAATTTTATAACTTATAGATCTTACTTTAACACGTATAATCACCAATCAACATTCACATTCACGTATCAAAATGTTTTTTTTTCATATCATAAATATAACATAAACACTTAATTCATATATATTACTAAGGGTGGGTTTGGATGGGCGGTGCGTTTAGCTGCGGTTAGTGTAAAAACAGCGATGGCGGTGAGATTAGATACTGTAGCGTGAGACAAAAAGTAAGCTAAACGCACTGCACCGCAGTGAATTGCCCATCCAAACGAAGCCTAAATCATATATATCTCTATAATACTTTTACTTTCACATAGCACTTTTGTAGTCTTTAATAAATATAAAAAAAAGTTCAATAATTTTAATACATTGCAAATATCTAGGCCAAACATAAACTTACGATCTATAACGAAACTCTAATAATGGGAACTCCTCTCCTAACCCCTTCCGAACCCCCATATCACTAACTCAGTTCCCATCGGAACCCCCAGCCCCTCTCAATTGCAAAATCATTTCATTATCATGTATCATATTTCATTTGAATTCACTAAAGCATTTATTCACGTAACATATTTTATATATCAACATATGTCACTTTGAATCAGATAAACACATTTACTGCAATTTTATTTCACATGTACACTTTATTCACAAATCATAAAAATACAAACATAACAAATATTCACAAGACTTCGTATTTTAGATTTCAATTCACTATCATTAAGCACTTTACTTTCTTATAACACTTCACTTAAATATCTATTTTACCATGCTCAGTATTTTTTGAACAATTTACAATTTAAACCTCGAATTCATGAAAATTCAATATTTACTTTCATAACACTTTAATATCACTTTTTTACTTCGTTTAAACCTTCAATCACAATATTTATCTCACATATCAAAATTTACACTCTTTACAATTTAGTCCTTTCTATAGCGTTTTCACTATCTACATCTGTCCACTTATGAATCAATGACAAATAAATAACTTTCACTCTTTATAATTTAATCATTAGTTTCATAAAATTCACTAATCACTAAGTTATCACTTTATTATTTCTTACATTACTAATATGCCTTTAATTACTTATTCACTACTAAATTCAATATACATGTTCAACAATCTTAATCATTTCTTATTTAATTATTTCATATTAAAATTTAAATATTCAAATATTTAAATATTCAAATTAAAATAAACTAACTTAATTGAAATTAAGTACTTACTTATTTTTTCACTTGAACTCAATATTTTTCTTCACAGTCATCTTCAACCAATTGATTTCCACAGTAGAAAATGATCTCAATAACACTTTAAGATATTAAATTAGGGTACAGTTTTGGAATACAACAATAAAAATTCATACAAAATTTTTCTTTCTTTCTTTCTTTCTTTGCTTTCTTTCATTTTCCTTGCTTTTGCTTGCTGTCCTCTCATGCTAAAAATAATATAAAGAAAATTTCTTTCAATTTCGTCATTATAAATTTCTTTCAATTTCATCCTTATTTTCCTCCAACCAATCAAATTTCAACAAATTTCAATTAAAGATCAATAAATCTCATAAAGTACATGGATTTTAATCCCATAATGTCTCTAAATATCAATTAAAGATGAAAAAATAACATTTAAGTCCTCCTCCATAAAATAGAAAAATTACACTTTAATCCATGTACTTTTTTACTTTATTCAATTTAGCCCTTACCTCGATCTTCCAACTTCACACATCAATATATTTCCATGTCCCATTCATAAAAAAAAAATATTTTTTAAAATTTCATCCCCTTTTCCCAGATGGTAAATTTGCACTTTCAATCCTTCAACTTTTAAAAATTTAAAATTTAATCCTTAATAAATTTCAGTTATTCATACTTTCTTTCCAAATACTTAATTCACCTTTAAAATACTTGTGATTTCTTTGAAACCAAAACATTGGGGTATTACAATAATAGTTTTCTATCTTAACTCATTTTTATTTTTTTATCCTCGTGTTTGTTTCATGGTCTATGTTCGGGGTTCATAATTGTCTCTTTGAAAAATGTTATTTCCAAAGTTTGAATCAATGTAATCTCATTTGAAGTACAATGTCTCTTACCACTACACCTAACACTAATTAGTCACTTAATCTAAAATTAAAAAATATTTTAATTAAACAATAAAATTAAATCGTAAATAAATATTGAATAATTAAAAATGATCGAAAAATATATAGAATGGGATAAGACAAAGTGGAGTGAGGAAATTATGAATGTATCCAATACTTATGAAGCAATAATAATATTAAAATTTCAACATGTAAAATAAAGACATGCTAATTTGAGGCAGAATATGTAAAAAAGTGAAGCCATGATAGATTTTACAATATTTACCCATACCTTTTTTAACTGTATTTATGAAATTAAAAACTTTATAATAATCATCTTTATATTAATTAAATTTAACTTTAAATAATATTGTTTAAATTTAATCGAATTTACTTATTATACTTGTTAAATTGAGAACCGATCAAGATATTAATTTATAAAGTGACTTGATTAGATTAAAAACCTATACAAATAATTTTAAAAAATTAATTGAATTGAACCGATTGAATTAATTTTTAAAATTTTTAATTTAATCTATTTAACCGATTATGTTTAAAAAACATTGCTTTAAACATCTTTTTAAGTGGGCCAGAGGATCAAATCTGGTGATGCGGATCTTATCAATCCCCGTCGTCAAGGCCCAAACTAAAACACTTTTTCTGCACACCTGTACAGTTCACTTGTAGCCAAACTCAAGTGGTTCAATCTCATCGTAAGCCCGGCAATGAAATAGCCATAATTTATAAAGGTTAAACTGTGTTGTTAGTCCCTGTACTTATATAAAAATTGATATGTACCTCCAGTATTTTAAATGTTAAAAAGTCAATCTTCTTACTTTTTCCATTCAAATATCCTAGTCCAATCATTATCGTTAATGATAGTTTCTATAAAAATTTGTCAACTTATTATGTTTATTTTCCATCAGTCATATCCATATCATACGGTTTTAATTTTTGGATAGAAATTTTTAAATTAAAAAATAATACAACTTAATTTTAAAAATTTTAAGTACATAGAATAAATATTAAATTTTATCAAAATATAAGGTTTAACCATTTAAGAATGATAACAAATTTGATTGATTTTTAGAAAAATTGCAATAATCTTATAATATTCGGATTTTAAAAAAAGAGCAAACCAAAACTAAATTAAATATCTTATAATATTCGGATTTTAAAAAAAGAGCATTGTTTTCTAAAATAAAATTTAAAAATACTTTTTCCAAATACTTTTTTAAATTTATTTTTACTAATTTATATGTAATTAAAAATTTTGAATTGGATTTGAATAAGAAATAATTGCATAAAATATCTTCAAATTATGAACTTCATTTATTTTTCTAGTTTTGAGCTACATGAGACTTGACACATCATTTAACAATTAAATTAAAGAATTTAATAACAAAAAGATCTAATTGATATAACATTAATAGTTTGGGATAGAATACTTTGAAGTTTCAGAATTAATTTAAAATGAGCGTAAGAATTTGAAGATGTCTAGTGCAATTAAAATTTTTGGAATATCTAATTCAACCAATTAAAAATAGCCACGTAAGAACAAAAATTAAGTCCTAATATTTTGATTTGTACTATTTAGCCGTTTAACTAACCATTAGCCCTCAAAGCTCTGTTTGGCAGAAAGCAGATAAAAGCAAAGTTTGTCTCTTGTGAGTTGCTCGCTCACTTGGCGGCATTTCCCAAGCTCCAAACACGCCTCTTTTTGCTTCGGTTTATCCGCCTCCCTCCTCAAAATTCCCCTTAAAAAAACCCTCGAAAAAGAAAATAAAGGAAAACTCCTACTACTTCACTTGTTCCATACATTTCCGGCCACCGTAACCGTTTTTCTTTCCCCGTAACAATGTCGCGCTCCCTTCAATTTTTCACTCCCTCCCGTTCTCCTTATTTCACTCTCCATAAACTTCCGTCGACATCCTACACCCGGTTCCCGGTAATTAACTTCCCGAGCAAAAAGCACTATATCACTATCACGAAATCGTTATCTTCAGATCTCGATGCAGCGTCATCTCAAGTACTGGATTCCGGCAACGGACAGACCGGAGTTTCGGGGGTTTTATCAGCGGACAACGTGGTGGCGGTTCAGTCTCATGCGCCGTCTGAATCGGGAGCGGCGGCCGGGATCGAGGTTGACGCTGTGACGGAGGCGGAACTAAAGGAGAATGGATTCCGGAGCACGAGAAGGACGAAGTTAATATGCACGATTGGTCCCGCAACGTGCGGGTTCGAGCAGCTGGAAGCGTTGGCTGTTGGAGGTATGAACGTGGCTCGGATTAACATGTGCCATGGCACTCGCGAGTGGCATCAAATGGTGATCGAGCGGGTGAGGAGGCTTAACGAGGAGAAAGGATTCGCTGTCGCCATTATGATGGATACTGAAGGTAGCGAGATTCACATGGGAGATCTCGGTGGCGCTGCCTCCGTCAAAGCTGAGGTAAAGTGACAAAAAAAAAAAGTTTGATAAAAGTTCAAATCTGTTCATCTCGTTAATCATAAGTTATTTATTTTGAAATGTAGGATGGAGAAATCTGGACATTCAGCGTTAGAGCTTTCGGTACACCGCGACCAGAGCGAACAATTAATGTGAATTATGATGGTTTTGCCGAAGGTTTGAGCTTAATTTTTAGTAAAAACAAATATAATTATGTTGAGTAAACTGACTTATTGGTGATTTAAATAAAATTGTTTGATGTTGGTTTATAGATGTGAAAGTTGGAGATGAACTTTTGGTTGATGGTGGAATGGTGAGGTTTGAGGTGATTGAGAAGATTGGTCCTGATGTTAAGTGTAGGTGCACTGATCCGGGATTGTTGCTTCCTCGAGCCAATTTGACTTTTTGGAGGGATGGGAGTCTTGTTCGTGAGCGTAATGCAATGCTTCCTACCATTTCTTCCAAGGTTGTTTCTTGTTTCCCATTTTTGCTCTTTGAGTTTTGTTAATTGGTATTGAATGATTTAGCTAATTTGAATGCTAGTTTTAGCCTAGAGTTTCTATGATTTGTCTTTGGTCACATATGGTAACAATGGAATCAGACATTAGGAGCTACCAATATTAAGAACTTTAGAGTCTCTTTGAATTAACCATGTGCTTGGCTGAAAATTTATGTTTCCTTCTTACTGGTATTAATTATTTAACTTGTTAAACATTTTAGCATTTTCTTTTCCCATTCAACAAGGCATTGGTTTATGTAATGTTACAAAAAGAAGTCCAAGGTATGTAAAATTCAAAATTAATAGCTAGAAGTCCATTTGTGAAATGAGGTAGTGGAGTGACCCTGACTCATTCAATCCCAGCAATGGTGTTTTGGATCTGATTTTTGCCATTTATTCCGTAGGTTCTCGTGACTTTGAAACTTTTGTGGTTCAGTAGTGAAGCATGTCTTTATTGTTTGCCACCATGCATTTGTAACATTCACTTGATTACCTTCTTCTTCTGTTATGTTGCCTGCATGTCGTTATCTACAAATAAAAACTTTATTCCTAGTTGCATGATAATATGCTTTTTTCCACTTCAGGATTGGTTAGACATCGACTTTGGGATTGCAGAAGGTGTTGATTTTATTGCAATATCCTTTGTCAAATCTGCTGAAGTGATTAAACATCTCAAAAGCTATATTGCTGCTAGGTCACGTGGTAGGTAAGTGTCATCCATTCCCTTGCACCCTTGGAAGATTAGAATAGTTTTGTTCAATTCTGATATTTTGGAAGAAGCTTTAAGGTTCTACTTTTGACGTAGATGCTACTTGTGCACTTTCAAAGGATTCAAACTAGAATTTGAGACTGAAACTAAGTACTCTCTTAGTAACATTAGTGCTAATATACCAAAAAGGAGTACCATATATCAGTCTTTTTCCTTTCCTGAAAACGACATCTCAATGTTATGATGCAGTGACATAGCTGTGATTGCAAAGATTGAGAGTATTGACTCATTAAAGAACTTGGAAGAAATTATTCAAGCATCAGATGGAGCTATGGTTGCAAGAGGAGACTTGGGTGCTCAGATACCATTGGAACAGGTTCCATCAGCTCAGCAAAAGATTGTCCAGCTATGCAGGCAACTGAATAAGCCAGTGATTGTTGCTTCCCAGCTTCTTGAATCAATGATTGAATACCCTACACCCACCCGCGCTGAAGTTGCCGATGTTTCTGAAGCAGTACGGCAGCGAGCTGATGCTTTAATGCTGTCTGGTGAATCAGCAATGGGGCAGTACCCTGATAAGGCATTAGCTGTTCTGAGAAGTGTTAGTGTGAGAATAGAGAAATGGTGGAGGGAGGAAAAACGCCATGAGGCTATGGTACTGCCGGATGTAGGAACTTCATTTGCAGATAGCATCTCAGAAGAGATTTGTAATTCTGCAGCCAAGATGGGTAAGAATCTTTGGTTTTGGTTCTATAATCCATGTCTAATTATGTGCTTGCACAAGTATGGATGTTTGAATTTATATCTGCACACATATATCTATCCTGCATCAATGTGTCATCTCTCTTCATTGAGTTCACTGTGGTCCAAAGTCAAACGAACTTTCTACATCTCGAGACATTAAACTTTGTTCTCTTTCAGTATTTGAGACAAAAATTTATTTATCCCGGTAGGGAGTAGGTCTTGAAAAGAATTTTTGTAGGGTTATGTAATTTACCTCTTCGTTTTCTTTCTTCAAGTTAACTGTTTTGGGAGGGCATTTGGACGGTTGAGGCAAGATTCATAGTTCATCTTTCAAGCATGAGATTATTGCTTTTATCAAGTTTGTTAAATTTTAAGCAATTCAACACGGGAATTTGGTAGATAGCTTCATTTATGAACATGTCAGTTGATTTGTAAATACCTTTTCTAGCTTGTCAATATCTCGTGGATCCGATAAACTATGATAATAAATATCTACCTGCGTACATTTTTTCTCCTAGGAATTTTATAAATTTATAAAGTTGGTGATGTTCTTTTCTCTTCACCTCCCCTCTTATCCTCTGTTGTTGCCAGTTTTCATCCTGTCCTGTTCTCGATTTTATTTTATTTTCCCAAAAGATGCTTCGATAGTTTTGTTGTAGATGGAGTAAATGATATGACATCATCCATCAGCCAAAAGAGCTGATAGAACTCAGAGAAATTAAAGCTGATAAATATCCACCATTTCATTCTTAGTTTTCCATTGATTATGGTATTGACATGAAGTTGGTTGTGTGATCTGCAGCTAACAATTTAGAGGTAGATGCCCTTTTTGTTTACACAAAGACAGGTCACATGGCATCTCTCCTGTCACGTTGTCGACCAGATTGCCCCATCTTTGCTTTTACGACCACAACTTCTGTCAGGAGACGTCTGAACCTACAATGGGGTCTCATTCCGTTCCGTCTCGGCTTCTCCGACGATATGGAAAGCAACCTTAACAAAACCTTCTCGTTACTCAAGGCCAGGGGAATGATCAAATCTGGCGACCTCGTAATTGCCGTCTCAGACATGTTGCAGTCCATCCAAGTCATGAATGTTCCCTAGAAACAACACAGTATGATGCAAATTATGTCCGTTTTCGAATCCTGCTTGTAGACTCAGTTGTGTATTGAACTAGCTGTATCTTTCGCAATCTATTCGGCTTTGATTAATGTTAGGATGAAAATGACTGCCACCGGAAAACAGAGGAGCTCGGCTCAGCCAATCTTGCGGTCACAGTTTCACTCAACAAAGGTAAATCAGTTGAATTATTTTGTGACCCCCTAAATTATTTGAAATTTCAACTTCTAATTTGAGAGACATAAACGACCTTTTTTCTTTACTATGTATTGTGCTGTATGAGGTTCCTAGAAATGAAGAATAATATGTGTGGGGTGCTTTTTTTTTTTTTTTCTTTAGCTTATTGAATCAATGAAGACTTATTAAATGTGAACATTTGACATTAATTAACCCTAATTTAAATGCTTAAAAGACGACTATTGTTAAAACCTTTTAATTATTTTTAATTAATTAGTATAATTTATATTTCTTTTTTGTCGGTGTCCAGAGATAGGTGGTATTAAGGTCTCAAAAGAAGTTATTTTAGTTAATATAAAATTAAAAATATTTATCTTTTCTTCGAGCTTTTCACTTAAAAAAATTAGTATAGATTGAATTACAAGTGAAGTCACAATTTATAATTTATATTAATACGTTCCAATTGTCTGAAACCAGATTAAAAATTGGTTATTTTTCAATTTTCATGAAATAAAAAAACATTTTAAATACAAAAACATACTCTTTTTTTATTCATTAACAAATCAAACACATCTTTAATGCTTCATGCTCTGCATTATTTGAAATAACTTTTTATTATTCCCCACGTATGAGCAGAATAATTCATTAATTAATGATTAATGTTATCTTTTAGAACCAAATAAAAAAGTTATCCGTTAACATATACCAACAAAATATAATTTAATTAAGAGAAAGTTAATTTCACTATGCATCTCTAAATCATAACCTCCATTTTAAATTGATTCTAATAACATTATTAAATTATCGAAATCATATCAATGATATTTTGATAATTAAAATCATTAATTTAAATCTCAAAGCATACATGATATAGCTTAAAAGGATAGGATTAAAGAAAAATAAATATTGTAAAAAATTTGGTCATAAGATTTTCGAATCTTTTACAAAACATTTATCGCTCACTCTCTTTTTATTATTTTACTTTAATTTTAGTATTAACTTTTAAATGTTATGTGGTAATGTTTTATTATTTTTAACTTCATTTTAAATTATAACACATGAAATTTGATATTTTATTTAACATATACATTAATAATTTTAATAATAGAACTTTATTGACATAATATTGATAGTTTAGGATGTAATCAGAGCATTCTAAAATCTAGAGATCAAGTTAGAATAAAGATTGGTTTGGAGATGTATAGTGCAATTAACTTAATATATATATATATATATATATATATATAGTTTTACTGCCAAAGCAGTAGGTAGTTGGACCAGAGTCTTAATGCCGAAGATTGCGTTTCTTAAAACGGTGTGAACTAAAACGAAAAAAGCAATTTCTCAGAGGAAACTTGGAAGAACCACCGTATCCTTTTCCTTCAACTTTCTTATGAATTTCGAGAATATGATAATGCAGGCGAAACAGCATATTCCGCGGTTCCTATATTCTTGCTTAGTTACTATTAATACCCCAATGATTTAAGTTACACCAAGCAAGCAGTTAGTTGCTTTGTTTCATTGTTCATCATCATCATCATCATCATCATCTTCTTTTGCTTCTTCTTCTTGTATTCCTGCCGTTCCCTTTTTCATTAACTTACCAAAACAATGCGATTTTTAGCCACATTTTTTTCTGACAAAACAGGTACTCCCACAGGCAGCCCAATGAAAGTGATAAAATTTTGGGTTGGTCAACAGGAGGTAGCTTCTTCAATTTCTCCAGTTGTTGTTTATTTGATCCATGAAGGTGTTGCTTTAAACACTACCAACAGTCTTGGATTCTCAGATTGTCCTATAGAAAAGGCGATCCTTTCATGGGCTGAAACGGACCTGAAAATAGATGTGGAGAAGACAAAGAAGAGTTGTGTATTAATTCGTGGAGCTGAAGTCTTGGATTTTGAGCAGAAACGAAGTGGGGTTTTGATTGGGAGGAATAATGGTGATACTCTCCATGTTCATTGGAAAGGACCTGCTGAGATTATACTAGCAATGTGCTCGAGCTACTATGATGCTTCTGGATTTGTGAAAGATCTCAATGATGCCGAAAGGGCGGAATTCGAGCTGATTATTCAAGGCATGGCTGCTAGCAACCTAAGCTGCATTGCGTTTGCACATAAACAAGTTCAAGAAAAAGAATATGATGATTTAGAAGAGAAGAAACAGGTTGATGGAAAGAGCTTGACCTTGTTGGGAGTGGTGGGTATAAAGGATCCATGTAAGCCTGGTGTGAAAAAGCAGTGGAAGATTGCCAATATATTTGGGAGTAAACATCAAAATGATCATTGATGGCCATGTTTGAATATTGTTTTTATTTTAATTTTCTTTTATCATCTCATTTCGTTTAATATACTGTGTAATTTGCACACAAACAATTCATCCTCCTCCTTTTTTCAGTACTCTTGTATTCATAGCTTATGTGAACAAATCGCAAACAAGAATATTTAGTTTGTGCTCGATTTTCCGAATAATCCGATCATTTGTGTATTGAATTTGCTGCATCTTTCACCATCAATCGGCTATGATCACTGTTAAGGAAAAAAGTTTACTGCCACCGGAAAACAGAGGAGCTTCAACCAGTGTCACTGTCACAGTTTCACTCAACAAAAGTAAAAATCAGTTGTGACAAAAAATTATTTCAATTTCAACTTCCAATTTGAGAGACAAAAAACAACCATTTCACTAATCCTATGTTGCCTTTTGCTGTCTGCATTATTTTAGAATAATTTTTATTATTCCCCATATATTAGCATAATAATCCATTAATTATAGATTAAAGTAATAATTATATATAAAAATTAAATCCAAAACAGTTGTTTTAGTTGGAATCTTAACGCCGAAGTTTTGTCTTGTCCGCGTGCACTTTTCTAGCGCAATTTCCAAGAAACCGTGTACTTTTTCATCAAAATTTCCCTTCAATTTCTCAGAATATGATAATGAAGGAAAATATCATATACGCGTTTCAGCTTTTTGCTTAATTAGCATAAAACCCGGACTATGATCATCTTTACTAAATACAAATATATCAGCTTAAGTTGCTTTGGGTCACTCCAAACTCCGAAAGAGGTTCCCTTTGTTTCATTATCTACCATATTCGCTTCTTTTAATTTCTTTTGCTGTTTTTCAATGAGTACCACTCATAAATCAAGCTTGCTTTGTGTTATTTCTGTTGTGGGAATTGTGGCTGCTGCTGTTACCATTGTTGTAGTTGCAGTTCCAGAAGGATTGCCATTTGCTGTGACAATGATTTTGGCTTATTTGGGGAAGAGAATGATGGGAGATCCAGCAATGGTGAGAAAGCTCTTTGCTTGTGAAACAGTGAGCTCTGCCACTGCATTTTGTACTGACAAAACAGGTATTCTTCAAGTGACAAAATTTTGGGTTGGTCAAGAATCTATGGAGGACGGATGTGGTTCAATTCCTCCATTTGTTGTTGAATTGATCCATCAAGGTGTTGCTTTAAACACTACTGCCGGGTCTCCATTGACAGAATATGAAAAGGCAATCCATTCATGGGCTGTGGTGGAACTGAAGATGGATATGGAGAAGATGAAGAAGAGTTGTAGAGCACTTATTGGAGTTGAAGCCTTGGATTTTGAGCAAAAACGAAGTGGGGTTTTGATTGGGAGGAACAATGATGATACTGTCCATGTTCATTGGAAAGGAGATGCTGAGATGGTCCTAGCAATGTGCTCAACCTACTATGATGCTTGTGGAGTTGTGAAAGATATCGATGATGGCGAAAGGGCGAAATTCGAGCAAATTATTCAAGGTACGGCTGCTAGCAACCTAAGGTGTATTGCTTTTGCACATAAACAAGTTCCAGAAGAAGAGTATGATGACTTAAAAGAGATGAAAAGGGTTGATGGAAGGAGCTTGACCTTGTTAGGACTGGTGGGTATAAAGGATCCTTGCAGGACTGTTATCTGTTAACAATGAAAATTTGATAATTTAATTATAAGTTATATTTGGTAATCTGAGCCACACGGATTTGTTTGATTTGGTTTGTCAAAGCCATCTCCCTGGGATGTTGTTTTCTAGAAGAACATATGACACACTATTTTAGAATGATACATGACATATTTAGTCATTTATTGTTTACATCTTTTGACAATTAGCCTTTATTCTTCTTTTAAAGGGAAAATATATAATTTGTCCTTTGAGTTTGTACATTGGTACCTAGTTGGTCCTTAATTTTTTTTTTAACTTAGTTGGTCCCTAAATTTATATTTTGTTAATCAAGTTAGTCCTTTGCACTAGCACCGTTAATTTGTACTGACGTGACATTGCTAATCAATCTGATGGTGCCGTGTGGCAGCCTCTCAGAATGCCATGTGATAAACATAAATTAAAAATATTCAAAATATAAATTTTTTCACATGAAGAATGAATCTAAACATAAATGTATCCGGACAACCATTAATCCAGGTTCATTACAAATGTGTTTGTGTAGTAGTTTTTTAATTTTAAATTTTTTTATAAAATATCATTTTTAAATTTTTATTATTTTGAAAAATATATAAATTTATAAATTTATAAAAATTATTTAAATATATAAAAGCCTATAATATATAAAAAATTATAAAACCTTAGAAATTTATAAAATTAAAAATTACAAAAAATTATAAATATATTTTAAAAATATATTATAAAAAATATATTTTAATGGCTTACGTAAAAAATATTTTTTATAAGTTTATATGTTCTATAAATTTATATATTATAGGCTTTTATTTATTTAAATTTTTTTAATTTTATCAATTATAATTTATATATTTTTAAAAATAATAGCAACTTTAAAATTGATATTTTATAAAAAAAATATATATATAAAATTACTACAAGCACAATTATAATGAACCTGGACAAATTATTGTCCAGATTCATTCTTGACATGAAAAAATATATTTTTTAATTAATTTATATATTTTCATGTATTTTTAATTTTTTAAATTTATACTTGTCACGTGGAATTCTAAGAGGTTGCCATGTGGCACCACCATATTGGTTGGCATTGTCACGTAAACACAAACTAATAGTAGTAGTGCGGAGGACCAACCTGATTGATAGAATACAAATTTAGGACCAACTAGATTACAAAAAATTGATGATATGAAAATACATGTACTATAATAAAACAAATTTAGGACCAATTGGTTGGTTTAGCTATTCCCTAACAGTGTTAAAAGTAGGTACTATAATAAAACATATATTGATAGTTTATGTAACATATTAGACATTTTATGAAAGTATATGTACTATAATAAAACTCATATTGATAGTTCAAATACCAAATTAAATAATTTTAAAATATAAATATCACATTAAATATTTTATGCAAAATACCATATAAATTATGGAAGGCAACTTGTAAAAAGCATTGAGGTTTGGGTTAGTTTTCCCTTCAAATTACTTACAAAATTTCCCAATATTGATTATGAAGGCAAACTTTCCTTCTTTATTTTTCCGTAAAACGTTTTTACTTTAAAATGGAATTTATATTGTAATTGCCTACTTTAATGATAGTGTAATTAGGTTTTAATTTCATTTTTTTTTTGGTATGAATTTGATGATATTGTAATTATCTAATATTATTTTAGTTTTTTTATATTCAAAGTGCATAACGTTAATTTGGCAAAAAAGTACAATTATATTCATTGATACCAATTCAAAATTAATGTCTGAAATTCCTTTTAAACACAAAACAGTGTTCTTTATTTTTTTTAATATCACATTCAGTGTATAATGTTAATTTAGAACAAAAAAAAAAGCTTTAGGACAGTCTATTTATGGCTTAGATAAATTATAGTCATTTGTGCATTACAACATTAACATATAAGTGGACATTAATTCAACGTATACCATCATCTAAAATCCGACCCTAAAGAATCCAGATAATGAGTAGAATGATGTCTCTAGTCATTGAACAAAATACATAAAAACAAATCTCTTAACTCTTTTTTGAGTTAATTTCATTATTTGATACGCTGTAGTTGTGATAAGTGGAAGAAAATGATAAAAATTTATTTTAACATATAAAAATCAATAAAATTATTAAAAGATTTTAAAAACATAGAAAAAATTTTAAAATTATTAAAATAAGTTTTATTTAATATAGTAAAATATTTAAAGTTAATAAAAAACATTTAAAATTTATTAGAAACAGAAAAAAAATAAAATTTATAAAACAATATAGAAAACTTTGAAAAAATTATTATAAAATATAAAAATTATAAAAATAATAATAGAAATTATAAAGCACATTAAAAGTGGTGATGGTAGAATTTCTTAAACGATTTACAGGTACGGAGAGGTTGAATTGGGGACAATGGGGAGCATGCATCGGCATTGCAGCTGCTTCTTGTCCTCTTGGTTGGGCTGTCAAGTGCTTACCTCTTCCAAAGATATAGGCATATGAATAGCTTAAAAATACAAGTGATATATATAATGATAATAACACCTACCGATAGAAAATGTACGATGACAAAGATTCATTTGACGAGTAAGTTTTTGTTTGAATTAAATTTTAAAAGTAAAAATCATCTAATAAATAATCACAAATAAATAAATAAACTATAACAGTAAAAATAAATATTTAAACTAGCTTTAGTTCTAATGTTTTTTAATTGGTTTCATCTATTTTTTTTTTACCAATTCACTCATTTTCTAATTTAATGGTACTAGTTAAATTATTAGTTTACATATTTTCAATTCAATCAATTAATCTGATTTAATTTTTTTTATGAAAAAAAACAACATAAAGTGATTAAAAAAAAACGCACATCTTAGAAACTATGAAAACTCCTTTTATTAGCTAGTAAAAATCCTTGGACCAAAATTAGAGGTTATTCAAAAACGACTAGGCTTGAAGGATTAGATACCGCAAGTTTTGCCATATGATCAGTAATCGCATTTTGGGATCTAGAAACATAGCGAATGCGCACCTTTCATTTACGATTAAGGATACTATGAATCAAATGTAGCTCCACCATTCTGCTATTGATAAATCCACCAGACAATAATAATTCCACTAGAATTGCGTTATCACATTTTACTTCAATCTGATTTGATTTTGATAACCTTGATTACTTCAAATCAAATAATTCAAAGAATAGCTAACTTTAATAATTAACCCAAAGTATTAATTCATCAAATATTCATTTGTTGAGGTTTACTTTATTTTTTTTATTATACCTAATTTATTTTCCAGTGCGATGCGAGTTGATTGTATTTAGTAATAAAATTTATACTAAATAATTTCATATTAAAATTTATTTATTTTAATATAGTATGTATATAATATATAAAGAAATTAAAATATAATAATTGAAAATATAAAATATTAAAAAAAACTAATAAGTAATATTACTCAACTTGTGTGCATGCATTTTATATAAAATAATATTGTAAGACAATAATAAAAATGTTTAACTTAAAATGTTTTGGATTTGGGAAATTTTTGGTACCTTGAAGTATTAAATAAGATAAAAGATTTCTGCAAATTGAATAAAATTGTTGTTAAGTGTGTTAACATTTAAATGATGTTTTAATAGTTAAAATATATTTTAATAAATTGTATGATATTCATAATAACAACAATATTAGAATTATTAAAACTTTTTATATTTTTATATATTTATACAAAATATAAGAAATTTAATTTAATTTTAATTAACTCCATTAATCATCAGTTCTTTTTGAATCGACATAATAAATGTAGGGGCATATTGTATTTGTATTTGTAAAATTATTTCTGTTATTTTCAAAATAGATATTACAATTTTTTTTTAAAATAGATATTACTGTTTTAGTAATAAATAAGTAAATAAACCCTCGGCTTTTTTTTAACTATTTGTCATTTGTTTTCTTCAGTTTATATAAAAAACAGTTCAAAGGAATTTATTACATCTCATTTGTTATCTATCTTAGTGATTATTTCATGCACCCGCTTTTTTTAAATTTATTTAGATTTTTTTATATTTTTAAAAGGAATAAATTTTAAATTTATAGATTAATTTTAATTAAATAAATAATTTAATACATAAATTTTTATTTGATGTAATTATACACACGAAATCTTGATTTGGTTCAAATATATATATATATATATATATATATATGAAACTTTAATTTTATTCAATCATACACATTTAAGTAAATACATGAATTTATTTTTATATTAGATAAATATAATTATACATACGTGCAATATATAAACATAAAATGATATTATATCAATAATTGTGTCAATAATTTGTAAAAATTAAATCAAATAAAAATTTCATATATAAAGTTACAAAAAAATCAAAATTCATATATAAATTTCTATATTAAACCAAAATTCATATATAATTTTAAAATTTATCATTCTTAAAATCTTATTCAAACTCTTTTCTTTATTTAAAAAAAATCAAATTCTAAATCTTTTGAAAATAGTCTAATCAAAGGGTTAGAGGCTCTTTCATATAGTAAGCGTTTTCAACCCGTGAGCCTACCAGGCAATTCACCGAGGGCTTCCTTCGCCTCCCTTTTTATTTATTCTTCTTTTAAAAATAATGTTAAAATATGAGATAAATTAATATAAAACACAAAAGGTTGACTACTCAAAGGAGTAATAAGAGCAAGTAGAATTTCGCCCTATGTTTAATTAAATATATACATATAATTATAATATACCAATTATTATTGAATAATTTTTAAAAAGAATATGAGTTCAACCAAAAAACTGATTATATTTTTAAAAATTAGTAAAATAATTTTTAAAAAGAATATGAGTTCAACCAAAAAACTGATTATATTTTTAAAAATTAGTAAAATATGATTTAACAACTATTTTAAATATATCTATTTAATTTATCATGTTTTTGATATATTTTAAACAGTTTTTAAGCATGTATGTAAAATTAATAAAAATTAAATCAATATCAAAATTAAGTTAATTTAAAAAAATAAAAACACGTAACTATTTTTAAGGAAATTTAAATTTAATTATGATTTACAACATATTTACTTTTTATGTAAACTATTTTGAAAAATTATATTTTAAATACCTTTTCAATTTAATTTAATTAAAAAATTGTAAACAACTTGTTTATTTATGAGTTTTGTATATTAGTAATACCATTACTATTATAATGTCTCTCATGCAAATTTTTTACTACTTTAACTAGAAATTAAATTTCTGGGAATGGAATTGAAAGACGGAAGACATTCTCCAGGTTCTCGTATTGCCCAATAGCTTCTTAACATGACATATGTGACATCGTCGTTCTTCCCAGTCATTATCAAAAAAAAAAAAAAGAAAGTAATTAATTAAACTCATCATGATATACGTCATGATTGCCCCAATCACTTTTTGCCGACAGGAAACGTTGATTTACATCTGTAGATATAAATACCCCCCCCCCCCCCCGAAAATACTTCTACCAATACCATATTGTTGTTTCTTTATTGCTTTTCTTTCGTTTGCAATGACTACCCTTTTTGAACCAAGTTTAATTTGCTCTGAATATACGGTCCAAATGCCAGAAAATCCTCCCTACCAAATTGATCAAACAACTCTCATTGAGCTAGTGAAAGAGAAAAAACTTGACAGATTGCAGGAGTTTGGTGGCGTCAATGGTGTGGCTTCTAATTTTGGAACTGACACTCAAGTTGGCATTTCAGGTGGCGCCGACTATGTTGCACGCCTACGCAATACGTTCGGGTCCAACACCTACAACAAAACTCCAACGAAGGGCTTTTTCCATTTTGTGATTGAAGCACTTAAAGAACCCACTGTAATGATTCTTTTGGGGTTTTCAGCTCTTTCACTCGGGTTTAAAATCAAAGCAGATGGCCACAAAGACAGTTGGTATGATGTTGGAAGCAGTTTCGCGGCTGTATCTCTAGCCATTGTTGTTTCTGCTACGGGTAACTATATGCAAAACCGACAACTCGAGGAGTTGTCGAGAGCCAACAACAATATTCCGGTTGATATTGTACGAGGGGGTCAGCGCCAGCAAATTCCGATGTTCGATGTCGTTGTTGGAGACATTGTGCTTCTAAAGATGGGAGATCAGGTTCCTGCTGATGGGTTGTTCTTAGATGGCCATTCACTGCAAGTAGATGAATCAAGCGTGACTGGAGAAACTGAGCCTACTGAGGTAAATAGCAGCCAAAACCCGTTCCCATTGTCAGGGACCAAAGTGGCTGATGGGGACGCTCGGATGCGTGTTACTTCGGTTGGTATGAACACAACATGGGGCCAAATCATCCGTGACACCAATGAACAGACACCTTTACAAGCACGTGTGAACAAGCTGTACTCATCGATTGCTAAGGTTGGCTTAGCAGTTGCTTTCCCGGTTCTTCTTGTTTTGTTGGTTCGTTACTTCACAGGCCATACAAAAGATGAGAAGGGAAACCGAGAGTTCTATGGAAGCAAGAAAAAGCCTTTTGATGTTATAAATGCTATTGTGGGCATTGTAACTACTACTATTACCACCGTTGCAGAAGGATTGCCATTGGTTGTCACACTGACTTTGGCTTATTCCATGAAGAAAATGATGGCAGATCAAATAATGGTGAGAAAGCTTTCTGACTGTGAAACAATGGGCTCTATCACCACAATTTGTACCGATAAAACATGTACTCTCACACCCAACCAAATGAAAGTGACAAAATTTTGGGTCGATCAAGAATCCGTAGAAGAGGATATTGCTGCTTCAGTTTCACCCTTTGTTATTGATCTAATCCATCAAGGTGTTGCTTTCAACACGACGGGAAGTGTTGACAGAGCTTTTCCAGGAACAGCTTTTGAATTCTCAGGTAGTCCTACAGAAAAGGCAATCCTTTCATGGGCAGTCCTGGAACTGAAGATGCATATGGATAAAATGAAGAGTACTTGGGCAATACTTCAAGTAGAAGCCTTCAATTATCAGAAAAAAAGGAGTGGCGTTTTGATTGGGAGGAAAAATTATGACACTTTCCATGTTCATTCGAAAGGAGCTGCTGAGATGATCCTAGCATTGTGCTCAAGCTACTATGATGCTTCTGGAGAAGTGAGAGATCTCAATGATGGCAAAAGGGCGAAATTAGGGCTGATTATTCAAGCCATGGCAGCCAACAGGCTCAGGTGCATTGCTTTTGCCCATAAACAAGTTCCAAAAGAAGAGTATAATGATCTAAAAGAGAAGAAAAAGCTCGATGAAAACAGCTTGACCTTAATAGGACCGGTGGGTATACAGAATCCGTGCAAACTTGGCTTGAAGAAAGCAGTGGAAGATTGCCAATCTGCTGGACTAAACATTAAAATGATCAGTGATGACAATGTTTTCACAGCAATAGCCATAGCTAAAGAATGTGGGATTCTCAAGCTCGATCAAGACATGTCTGGTTGTATAGTGGTAGAAGGTGAGGAATTCAGAAATTATACAACACCGGAAAGGATGGAAAAAGTTGAGAAAATCCAAGTCATAGCAAGATCCACCCCATCCGATAAACTCCTCATGGTGCAATGCTTGAAACAGAAAGGGCATGTCGTTGCAGTCACTGGAGATGGCACAAATGATGCCCCAGCCCTCAAGGAAGCAGATATCGGTCTATCCATGGGAATTCGAGGAACTGAAGTTGCGAAAGAGAGTTCAGATATCATCATCTTAGACGATAATTTCGCTTCAGTCGCCATAGTCTTGTCGTGGGGAAGATGTGTTTATACCAACATCCAAAAATTCATTCAGTTCCTGCTCACTGTAAATGTTGCTGCACTTTCTATCAACTTCATAGCGGCAATGTCAGCAGGTGAAGTTCCTCTAACTACGGTTCAGCTATTGTGGGTAAACCTATATATGAGTACATTGGCTGCTTTGTCTCTTGTCACTGAGAGGCCTACAAAGGAGTTGATGGGGAAACCGCCCGTTTGTCGAACCGAGCCGCTCATCACAGACATCATGTGGAGGAACCTACTAGCTCAAGCTTTATACCAGATAACAGTGCTACTTACCTTACAATTCAATGGTGAATCAATCTTTGGGGTAACAGAGAAGGTTAATGACACATTGATCTTCAATACTTTCGTACTTTGCCAAGTCTTTAACACATTTAACGCAAGGAAGCTCGAAAAGAAGAACGTATTTGGGGATATACACGAGAATAAGATGTTTATAGGAATCATTGGGGTAACCATTGTTCTTCAAGTGGTGATGGCGGAATTTCTTAAACGATTTACAGATACGGAGAGGTTGAATTTGGGACAATGGGGAGCATGCATTGGCATTGCAGCTGCTTCTTGTCCTCTTGGTTGGGCTGTCAAGTGCTTACCTTTTCCAAAGAAACCCATTTTCACCTACTTCAATTTAATAACACAAAAATAGTGTATTTGCTTCAATTCATTCCATCAATATGCAAACAAAGTTAAAAATAAAAGCAAGTTATATAACCCAGAAATATACAATAACTGTAAAGAACTTATTTTTTTTCCTTCTCCTTCCATCATTCACTCCTTTGTGGCTGTGTGTGTAGCCTTCCTTGGCTTCTCTTCTCTTTTCTTATCTCCTTTGTGGGGGCATTTAAATTTTGTTTCCTGTTTTCCCTGTACTCTTTAGCTCTCCATGAGCTATTAGTTCTTGTCCTTTGACACTATCAATTTTCATGCATGCATGGTGGGATACATCCAATCACCTTCCTTTTCTTAATTAAGCCATTAAAGAAAAAACACGAATAATAGGCCTGCCCACTTAACTACCAATTTTTAAAAAGAAATGAGCCCAATGAGCCCAGTTCTGTTCATATGTCTTAGAAACAGACAAAATTAGAGATTTTTAAACTTGGATTTTTGATAGATAAAAGCTAAGTGTTATAATTTTATACCCATTGATTTTTAGGAGAAACCGTATTGGAATTGACCCAACTATGTTCAAAATTCTTTTTTTTTTTTCACAAAATTATAAAAAGTTTTAAATTAGTTATCCAACTTATTGAATTTGGTTTTTTCGTCATTTCATGTTAGAAGTATGATGTGACAATTTTAAAATTGGTTGATAAAGTCTTAAAAATTTATATGTTTTATCTTAGTTATGATTATAAAGAAGATAACCCTCAACATTTTTAAATAATTTCAATTTGGTGGTAATTCTAATAAAACTATAAAAATCTTTTTTAATAATTTTAAAAGTTGATTAAAATACATTAAAAAAACTAAAAATATATTACAAAAATTTTAAAAACTGCAAAATTTACAAAATCAAATAGAATTAGAGCTGAGGCGAAAAGGGGACCGGATGGTAATTTCATATTTATATTTATAAAGTCATAATTATTAATTTAGTAATTATAAAAAGTAAATATATTTTAATTTATGTTAGTATAGAATGCTTGTAAATTTATAAATGCTTGTAATTTTTTAAATGTAAATATGATGTTAATATTTTTAATTACCAATTTAAAAAATATAACTGTATTTTATATTTTATTATTTAATATAGAAATGAATTTTAATTAATTATTATATTATAAGAATATTTTAATTTAATGTCTATAATACTCGTTTCTATTTGTTATCATACCGTTACAGTTTTGTTCGAAAATAATAATATCACTATTATATTTGAATCTCATCGGTATAATATTTAATCTCACCCCCCATCAAAACGAGATAAGTGGATACATTTGTAAACATTCATGAAAAATTACAACTGCCCAAGATAGGACGATCATACATGTTGAGATGTGTTGCTTGTAGTTTAACTTTAAATAGTTATGCTTGAAAATCATAATCTAGAAGATAAAATGATCTACACACAAAACTTAACCTTTAATATAAAAATTGTAACTAGATCTGTTCATAGGTTGAGTTATCTGTTTAGACTCGAAGGTCCGTTCGAAATTTTTTATCCACTGCGATAATTGTATCTAGTAATAAAAATTATACTAAATAATTTCATATTGAAATTTTTTTGTTTTAATATAGTATGTATATAATATATACAGAAATTAAAATATAAAATATTAAGAAAAAACTAATAAGTAATATTATTCAACTTGTGTGCATGCATTTTATATAAAATAATTTATATTTAAAGTTCAAAATTAAGAATAATTAAAAATAGTAAGAAAATAATAAAAATGCTTAACTTAAAATGTCTGGATTAGCAAAACTTTTGGTACCATGAAGTATTAAATAAGATTAAAGATTTCTGCAAATTGAATAAAATTGTAGTAAAGTGTGTTAATATTTAAATGATGTTTTAATAGTTAAAATATATGTTAATATATTGTGTGATATTCATAATAACAAAATGTTAAAATTAATAGTTACTTTCTTTATTAAAACTTTTTATTTTTAGATATTTATACAAAATCTACGAAATTTAATTTAATTTTAATTAACTAGATTAATCATCAATTCTTTTTGAATCCACATAATAAATATATGGGCATATTGTATTTGTATTTGTAAAATTATTTCTATTATTTTAAAAATAGATATTACAATTTTTTTATAAATATAAAAACATAAATTTGTAAGTAACCAAATTAAAACAAAAAATTATGAAATTCTAACATTAGCATATAAACTTAATTTACACTTAAAAATAAATTAAACTAAATTATTATATATTGGTACCTAGTTGGTCTTTAAATATATAATTTGTCCTTTGAGTTTGTATATTGGTACTTAGTTGGTCTTTAAATATTTTCTTAAACTTTGGTAGTCCTTAAATTTATATATTGTTAATCAGGTTTGTCCTTTGTACTAGCACCGTTAATTTATGCTGAACATTGCTAATCAATCCGATAGTGCCACATGGCAACCTCTCAGAATGCCATGTGATAAATATTAATTAAAAATATTCAAAATATAAATTTTTTCACATTAAGAATGAATCTAAACATAAATGTATCTGGACAAACATTAATCTAGGTTCATTACAAATGTGTTTGTGTAGTAATTTTTTAATTTTATTTTATTTTTATGAAATATCATTTTTAAATTGTTATTATTTTGAAATATATATAATTTATAAATTTATAAATTTATAAAAATATTTAAATATATAAAAGCCTATAATATTAAAAAAATTATAAAACCTTAGAAATTTATAAAATTATAAATTAACTAAAAATTATAAATATACATTATAAACATATTATAAAAATTTAAAAATATTTTTTAATAGCTTACGTAAAAAATATTTTTAAAATTTATATTATAAAATATATATTATAAATATTTTTATAAGTTTATATGTTTTATAAATTTATATATTATAGGCTTTTATTTATTTAAATAATTTTTAAATTTTTTTCAATTATAGTTTATATATTTTTAAAAATAATAGCAACTTAAAAATTGATGTTTTATAAAAAAATAATATATATAATTACTACAAGCACAATTATAATGAACCTGGACAAACAGTTGTCCAGATTCATTCTTGACATGAAAAAAAATATTTTTTTAATTAATTTATATATTTTCATGTATTTTTAATTTTTTTAAATTTATATTTGTCACGTGGAATTCTAAGAGGTTGTCATGTCACACCACTAGATTGGTTGGCAATGTCACATCAACACAAACTAATAGTATTAGTGCGGAAGACCAACCTGATTGACGAAATACAAATGTAGGACCAACTAGGTTACAAAAAATTGATGATATGAAAATACATGTACTATAATAAAACAAATTTAGGACCAATTCGTTGGTTCAGCAATTCTCTAACAGTGTTAAAAGTAGGTACCACAATAAAACATATATTGATAATTAATGTACCGCATTAGACATTTTATGAAAATATATGTACTATAATAAAACTCATATTGATAATTCAAATACCACATTGAATAATCTCAAAATATAAATATCACATTAAATATTTTATAAAAAAAATACGATATAAATTCTGGAAGACAACTTGTAAAAAGCATTGAGGTTTGGGTTAGTTTTCCCTTCAAATTACTTACAAAATTTCCCAAAATTGATTATGAAGGCAAAATTTCCTTCTTTACTTTTCCGTAAAATGTTTTTACTTTAAAATGGAATTTATATTGAAATTGCCTACTTTAATGATAGTGTAATTAGGTTTTAATTTCATTTTTTTTGGTATGAATTTGATGATATTGTAATTATCTAATAACATTTTATTTTTTTTATTCAATTTGGAAAAAAAAAGTACAATTATAGTCATTAATACCAATTCAAATTTAATGTCTGATTGAATTCATACAAATTCCTTTTAAACACAAAACAATGTTCTTTATTTTTTTTAAAATATCAATTCAGTGTATAATGTTAGTTTAGAGCAAAAAAATGAGTTAGGACAATCTATTTACGGCTCATTTGTGCATTACAACATTAACATATAAGTGGACATTAATTCAACGTATACCATCATCTATTTGTGGCTTACACAAATTTTTTTAAAATCTGACTCTAAAGAATCCAGATAATGAGTATTGAAGAAAATACATAAAAACAAATCTCTTAAAGTTAACTCGTTTTTCTTTTTGAGTTAATTTCACTATTTGGTACGCTGTAGTTGTGATAAGTGGAAGAAAATAATAAATGTTTATTTTAATTTACAAAAATCAATAAAATTATTAAAAATTTTAAAAACATAGAAAAAAATTTAAAATTATTAAAAAATAAGTTTTAATATAGTAAAAGATTTAAAGTTAATAAAAACATTTAAAATTTATTAGAGACAGAAATAAAATAAAATTTATAAAACAATAATGAAAACTTTGTAAAAATTATTATAAAATATAAAAATTATAGAAATTAATAAAAAAATTATAAAAAATAATAATAGAATTTATAAAGCACATTAAAAAATAATAATAGATTTAAAGTTAATAGTTTGGAATGAGTAAGCGGAGTTCGCTTTTTGATACTTCTTTTATGATTCTCTGATGATGCTATTCTTTTATATATATATATACTAGATATAAAAGGAACGTGCTCTTTTTATTGATACTAGAGGTGTGCATGGCCGGGCGGCTTGGTTCAGCCGAAAAATAAGAAGGTTTGGGTAAAAATAGAGGCCCGAAAAATGGGCTTAGACAAAAAATGAGGCACGTTTAGAAAACGGGCCGGGCCCCGGGTAAGTTTTTTTAGCCCGGGTCCGGCCCGATTTTAATATTAAATTATTTTTAAAATTTTTTATTTTTAATTTTAAGTAATTTTAGTACTTTTACTTTACTCTTTTTGTTGTTTTTAATGTTATTTTAATATTGTAAAACTTTTGTTATTAATATAATTTAGTTTTTAATTTAGTTCTAATTTGTTTCAATTTTTCAATTTTAATATAATTACTTTTTATTATATTTTTAATTTATGTATTATTTTAAGAATTATTTTAGTCTCATTTTTTATTTATTTTTTATTTTAATATTTGTTTTTATAATTTTAAATGTATTTGATTTATTATATTTTAAAGTTTTTTATTTAATAAAAAAAAGCTAAGTGATATAATTTTGTACCCATTGATTTTTAGGAGAAACCGTATTGGAATTGACCCAACTATGTTCAAAATTCTTTTTTTTGAGCCCAATGAGCCCAATGAGTCCAACAAAGGGCTTTTTCCATTTTGTGATTGAAGCACTTAAAGAACTCACTGTAATGATTCTTTTGGGGTGTGCAGCTCTTTCACTCGGGTTTAAAATCAAAGCAGATGACCACAAAGACAGTTGGTATGATGTTGGAAGTTTCTAGCCATTGTTGTTTCTGCTATAGGTAACTATATGCAGAACCGACAATTCGAGGAGTTGTCGAGAGCCAACAACAATATTCTGGTTGATGTTGTACGAGGAGGTCAGCGCCAGCAAATTCCGATGTTCGATGTCGTTGTTGGAGACATTGTGCTCCTAAAGATGGGAGATCAGGTTCCTGCCGATGGGTTGTTCTTAGATGGCCATTCACCGCAAGTAGATGAATCAAGCATGACCGAGAAACCGAGCCATCGAGGTAAATAGCAACCAAAATCCGCTCCTATTGTCGTGACCAAAGTGGTTGATGGGACGCTCGGATGCTTGTTACTTCGGTTGGCATGAACACAACATGGGGCCAAATCATCCGTGACACCAATGAATAGACACCTTTACAAGCACGTTTGAACAAGCTGTCCTCATCAATTGCTAAGGTTGGCTTAGCAGTTGCTTTCCCGGTTCTTGTTGTTTTGTTGGTTCGTTACTTCACAGGCCATATAAAAGATGAGTAGGAAAAACCGGGAGTTCAATTGAAGCAAGAAAAAGCCTTCTGATATTATAAATGCTATTGTGGACATTGCCACTACGGCTATTACCACCGTTGCAGAAGGATTGCCACTGGTTGTCACACTGACTTTGGCTTATTCCATGAAGAAAATGATGGCAGAGCAAGAAATGGTGAGGAAGCTTTCTGCCTGTGAAACATTGGGCTCTACCACCACAATTTGTACCATCAAAACAGGTGCTCTCTCACTCAACCGAATGAAAGTAACGAAGTTTTGGCTCGGTTAGGAATCTATGGAAGAGGGAGCTTCCTCAATTTCTCCATTTGTTGTTGATTTGATCCATCAAGGTGTTGCCTTAAACACTAATGGCAGTTTTTATAGAGCTTCTCCAGGAACAGAATATGAATTCTCAGGTAGTCCTACAGAAAAAGTAATCCTTTCATGGGCTGTGGTGGAACTGAAGATGGATATGGAGAAAACGATGAAGAGTTGTGCAGTACTCCAAGTTAAAGCCTTCAATTCTCAGAAAGGAAGTGGTGTTTTGATTGAAAGGAATGATGATGACACTGTCCATGTTCACCGGAAAGGAACTGCTGAGATGATTCTAGCAATGTTTTCAAGCTACTACGATGCTTCAGGAGTTGTGAAAGATCTCGATGATTTTGAAAGGACGAAATTCGAGGAAATTATTGAAGGCATGGCAACCAAGAAACCTTTCAGTGCATTGCTTTTGCCCATAAACAAGCTCCGAAGAAGAGTACCAAAATTTAAAGGAGCAGAAAAAGCTTAAAGAAGACAGCTTGGCCCTGTTAGGATTAGTTGGTATAAAGGATCCATGCAGACCTGGAGTGAAGAAAGCAGTGGAAGATTGCCAATATGCTGGAGTAAACATCAAAATGATCATCGATGACAATGTTTTCACTGCAAGAGCCATAGCTACCGAATGTGGGATTCTCAAGCCAGGTCAAGACTTGTCTAGTGGTGCAGTGGTAGAAGGTGAGGAATCCAGAAACTATACACCACAAGAAAGTTTTCCATTTGAAATAATGTACTTTTTCATATAATTTTAGGGTTTATTTCTTTTTTTATTAATCATATGTTTAATTATTTGTTTTTGAATTTAATTTCTTTTATTCTATCTAGTTTTTCAAATAATTTTATATTACTCACGTGGGCTTGATGATTTGCAAAAAGAAATTTACGTGTCGAATTTTTATTAATTGGTTTAACAATTCACTAACAGTATTAAAAGCATGTATCATAAGAAAACACATATTAGTAATTCAAATATCGCATTAGACATTTCATGAAAATATATATATGACAATAAAAATATATATTAATAGTTTAAATATCACATTGAATATTTTCAAAATATAAATACCTAGTTAGATATTTTATAAAAATATAGATACCAAATATAAAATTATCCCAAAGTTATAAATACAAAAAGTTTAGAGCCAAAATAATTGTTTTAGTTGGAGTCTTAATGCGGAAGATGTCTTAGGTCAAAATCGTGTGGAGAACGCATAAACAGCCAAAACAAATTTCTAGATGGTATTCACAAAAAAAAAAAGAAAAGAAAAAAATTTCTAGAAGGCAACTTCTAAGAAACATTGAGGTTTGAGTAGTCTTTTCCTTCAAATTTCCCAGCACTGATTATGAAGGCAAAAGCATCACTACCCGGTTATTAAAATGATAATAAAAGTATAAATTATTAAAAATGATAAAATTATATTTTTATTGTTATAAAAATGTATAATTTAATCTTTATCTTATAAATTTTTTTTTGACTTCATCACTACTTCAATATATAAAAATATATGATTTGGGTCACTACAAATCCATAAGAGTTCTTTTGTTTTATCATCTATCATCTTGTTCTTCGCATTGTTTGTTATTGTTTTTTCGGTGAATAACTTATAATAGGATTATCTTAACAATCAAGGATTTTAGACACTAATAAAATTTTACCATATCATTAAATTTTAAAGATATAAAATTATTATTATATACCCATTCATATTCAACTTACTCTTCAATTCTAATTTTTTTAATAAAAAATAAGTAATTAAAATAAAAAAATCAAATAACATAGAAAACAATTTAAAATGTATCAATGCAATATAATTTTTACTTTTAAAAAATGTAAAATATGAAATAGAAAACAATTTAAAATGAAAAAAAAAAGAAAAAAATTCACTGTCTAGAAATTAATTTTTTTTAAAAAATTAATTGCAAAAAAATAAAAAATATTAACTTCTAAAAAAATAAAATAATTAAAAATTATAAAAATGTTTGTTTATAATTTAAAATAATTAATTATATTAAATAATTTAATTAAAGTTTGATGAAGAATATAGATATAAAAGAATGTATAATAATACTTTATTATCTTTAAAAATTAATTATGTGGCACTATTTTTATTGCTACCAATTATCAAAAAAAAAAAAATTCAATGACTATTCTTAAACCAAACTTGCTTTACATTAAATGTACAATCCAGTCCCTTCCACTGTTGCCAAATCCGTAAGAAATGGCACTCCATTTTCACTGCCATCTATTGTTCTGGAAAATCTCCAAGTACATTCCAAAATGATCAAACGACTCTCACTGAGCTAGTGAAACAGAAAAGCTCGAGATGTTACGTAAACATGGTAGGGTTGATGGTGTGGCTTCTGATCTTGAGATCGACACTCAGGTCGGTGTTTCCGGTAACATTGCACGTCGACATGAGGTGTTCGGTTCCAATACGTATGATAAACCGTCAACAAAGGGCTTTCTTCACTTTGTGATTGAAGTATGTGAGGAATTTATTATAATGGTTCTTTTAGGGTGTACTGCTCTTTCAATTGGATTTGGAATAAAAGAACATGGTCCCCAAGATGGTTGGGATGATAGTGGAAGCATTTTTGTAGCTGTGTTTCTTGTCATTATTGTTTCTGCTGTAAGTAACTATAGGCAGAACCGGCAATTCGACAAGTTATTGAAAGTCAGCAACGAAATTCAGGCTGATGTATCGTTGAGACATTGTGTGCTTGAAGATCGGAAATTTGGTTCTGGCAGATGGGTTGTTCTTAGATGGCCCTTCACTGCAAGTAGATGAATCAAGCATCACTGGGGAAAGTGATCATGTTCAGGCAAATGGCAGCAAAATCCTTTCTTGTTGTCAGGGACCAAGGTGGCTGATGGGTACGCTCGGATGCTTTTTACTAGGCATCAACACAGTATGAGCATCTATGATGCGTTCATCATGTAATAAATATATTTATAAATATTGATATAATTAGTAGATGAGATTTTGGTTGAATAATAACTATATTAATATTAAAAATAATAGAGATTTGGGTTCAAGTTTTATTATGTGCGTATATTTTTATATATTTTTTCTTTGTAAAAGATATAAATGGATAAAAATGTTGTTAAAATCATATAATTTACTTTGTAAAATAAAGATATTTTTGTTATCATCCAACTTAGTTGGTATTTATTGACTCATGACATCAACTTAATCAAGTGTTTAATATATAATATAAAGAAAAGTTAAATTAAATAACAAACAATATAAAATTAAAATATTATATTAATAATTTACTATAATTTTATTAATTATATGGCGGAAGGATCAGGGATGAAGTCAAAAAATTGTTTTAAGGGGGGTCAGGGATGAATCATAAATTATTGAAAGGCGAAGTATATTTTTATCATTATACTAACATGTAATTTTATAAAATTTAAAGGACTAAATGGAAAATTTAACAATTTTTTGGGAGGGCTAAAGCCACTTCCTACCCTTTGCCTTTTTCCCTAGAAAGGGCTCACTTACACCGATGTAAAAATAAAATAGTTTTACTTGCCTTCATAATTATTTTTACAATTAATATTTTAACAATCAAATCATTGAATTTATTAATATAATTCTAGTCATCATGCATTTGAAATTTTGAATTAATCCAATATCTTTATTATATCAATTAAAATATTATCTGTATTAATACATATTTAACGGTTGAAAGTTTTTTTTTTACATAAAACAAATAGTTAAAGAATTTTTCATTATTCCAAATATAACATGTAGTGAACTATATAAAACATGAAGTAGGACATTTGGATTGTTAAAATATCTGTTGTAGAAAAATTATGAAAGTGTGTAAAACCATGTTAATTTTACACCGATTTAAGTGGGTCTCTTTCCTAATTATATTTATTCTTTTTAATTTGAGTTAGTATGGTACACCTATGATTTGCGCTAGGTTAATTATTTATTTGCATCAAATTATAGAGTAAAAATTTGAATATTAAAATATATTCTAAGTTCCAATACACTTATGTACATTTGAAATTTAGTCCACTACTTTTATTTTCAAGAATTTATCTGCTATACTTTTCAGATTTAAAAATTCGCCTTCAAATTATATATAATCATATAACATTTAAATCAAGAAGTTAACGATATTAATTGTTTGGAGTAAGTAATAACATTACAAAAATATAAAGACGAAGTTATGTTAAAAATTAAAGTATAAGGATTAAATTTCAAATTTAAGATTTTTTTTCCTAAGACACTTGCTCAAACTCGCTATAATAAAATATTTTTTATTGGAGTATTGTTCTTAAGAAAAATTAACGTTAATTTTTTATTAAAATTAATTAACATTAATTATTTAGACTAATTAATTATATGAACTAAATTATATTTAGATTAATTAATAATATTATAAAAATATAAAAACTGAATTATATTATAAATTAAAATATAAATTTTAAATTTAGATCAAAATTAAAATTTAACAATTTTTTATAATTATAAAATAGCAAAATGCGACATGTCAATAAAAGGAGCACCTTCTTTTCCTCTATATATATATATATATATCATCACCAAAGAATCATAAAAGCTGTATGCGGACTCCGATTTCAAATTATTTTTGATGTTTGAGTTGATTAAATTATAATTATAATTTATAAATTTTATTATTTTTTATAGTTTATATTAAATTTTAATAATTTTTAGAAAGTTTTCTATATTGTTTTATATGTTTTATTATTTTTTTATAAATTTAAACATTTTTCTATTTCAAATAATTCTTAATTTTTTAATATTTTTGTGATTTTTTATGGGTTAAAATATTTTTTTATCATTTTCCCTAACTCAAAAAAAAAAAAAAAAAAAAGAAGAAGAAGAAGAAGAAGGGGTTGGTTCTTCTCATTTCTTAACCCTTAGATTGAGGTCGTATCCTGCAATCTCCACAAAGGGTGGTAAGCAGATTCTTCCAAGCCAACCACAATAGGTTGTGAAGCCCAAACCAACCACTATAACAGCTTAATTTCATCAGTAAGTATCAGCTACATTAGGCGGCCGTCTCAAAACGGCCTTATAATGGGAGAATGGAAGCTATCCGTGGGGGAAATAAGATGGGGTATATATATACTTATGTTGTAAAGTAAAGCAATACATAAACATTTCCATTGTTCCATTGTCTACCCTCTTGTTCTTGCTTTATTGCTTTTTTTTCTTCTCCGATGACTACCATTTTAGAACCAAACATAATTTCCTCTGAATATACAATCCAAGACCCTCCCACGCTTGGCACATCCGAAAAAGCCTGGCACTCCATATCTGCTTCCAAAAAGTTTTCAGCTCTTGTCACCAAGCTCCCAACACCCAAACAAGAAGCCAAAGCTGTTCATCGCTCACCATCTCATGTTTCTGTCAATTTTATGCGAGAAAATCCTCCCTACCAAATTGATCAAACAGCTCTTATTGAGCTAGTGAAAGAGAAAAAACTTGACATATTGCAGGAGTTTGGTGGCGTCCATGGTGTGGCTTCTAATTTTGGAACTGACTCTCAAGTTGGCATTTCAGGTGGCGCCGACCATGTTGCACGCCTACGCAATACATTCGGGTCCAACACCTACAAGAAACCTCCAACAAAGGGCTTTTTCCATTTTGTGATTGAAGCACTTAAAGAACTCACTGTAATGATTCTTTTGGGGTGTGTAGCTCTTTCACTCGGGTTTAAAATCAAAGCAGATGGCCACAAAGACAGTTGGTATGAGGTTGGAAGCAATTTCGCGACTGTATTTCTACCCATTGTTGTTTCTGCTATAAGTAACTATATGCAGAACCGACAATTCGAGGAGTTGTCAAGAGCCAACAACAATATTGTACTGGTTGATGTTGTACGAGGAGGTCAGCACCAGAAAATTCGGATGTTCGATGTCGTTGTTGGAGACATTGTGTGCCTAAAGATGGGAGATCAGGTTCTTGCTGATGGGTTGTTCTTAGATGGCCATTCACTGCAAGTAGATGAATCAAGCATGACTGGAGAAACTGAGCATGCTGAGGTAAATAGCAGCCAAAACCCGTTCCTATTGTCAGGGACCAAAGTGGCTCATGGGAACGCTCGGATGCTCGTTACTTCGGTTGGTATGAACACAACATGGGGCCAAATCATCCGTGACACCAATGAACAGACACCTTTACAAGCACGTTTGAACAAGCTGTCCTCATCGATTGCTAAGGTTGGCTTAGCAGTTGTTTTCCCGGTTCTTGTTGTTTTGTTGGTTCGATACTTCACAGGCCATACAAAAGATGAGAAGGGAAACCGGGAGTTCAATAGAAGCAAGACAAAGACTTCTGATATTATAAATGCTATTGTGGCCATTGCCACTACGGCTATTACCACCGTTGCAGAAGGACTGCCACTGGTTGTCAAACTGACTTTGGCTTATTCCATGAAGAAAATGGTGGCAGATCAAGCAATGGTGAGAAAGCTTTCTGCCTGTGAAACTATGGGCTCTACCACCACAATTTGTACCAACAAAACAGGTACTCTCACACTCAACCGAATGGAAGTTACGAAGTTTTGGCTCGGTCAGGAATCTATGGAAGAGGGAGCTTCCTCAATTTCTCCATTTGTTGTTGATTTGATCCATCAAGGTGTTGCCTTCAACACTACTGGCAGTTTTTATAAAACTTCTCCAGGAACAGAATATGAATTCTCAGGTAGTCCTACAGAAAAAGCAATCTTTTCATGGGCTGTGGTGGAACTGAAGATGGATGTGGAGAAAACGAAGAAGAGTTGTGCAGTACTTCAAGTTGAAGCCTTCATTTCTCAGAAAAGAAGAAGTGGTGTTTTGATTGAAAGGAATGATGATGACACTGTCCATGTTCACTGGAAAGGAGCTACTGAGATGATTCTAGCAATGTGTTCAAGCTACTACGATGCTTCAGGAGTTGTGAAAGATCTCGATGATGGTGAAAGGACGAAATTCGAGGAAATTATTGAAGGCATGGCAGCCAGCAGCCTCAGGTGCATTGCTTTTGCCCATAAACAAGTTCCAGAAGAAGAGTACCAAAATTTAAAGGAGCAGAAAAAGCTTAAAGAAGACAGCTTGACCCTGTTAGGATTGGTTGGTATAAAGGATCCATGCAGACCTGGAGTGAAGAAAGCAGTGGAAGATTGCCAATATGCTGGAGTAAACATCAAAATGATCACTGGTGACAATGTTTTCACTGCAAGAGCCATAGCTACCGAATATGGGATTCTCAAACCAGGTCAAGACTTGTCTAGTGGTGCAGTGGTAGAAGGTGAGGAATTCAGAAACTATAAACCACAGGAAAGGATGGAGAAAGTTGAGAAAATCTAAGTCATGGCAAGATCCTCTCCCTCTGATAGACTTCTCATGGTGCAATGCCTGAAACAGAAAGGGCATGTAGTTGCAGTCACTGGAGATGGCACAGATGATGCACCCGCACTTAAGGAAGCAGATATTGGTCTATCAATGGGAATTCAAGGCACTGAAGCTGCGAAAGAGAGTTCGGATATCGTCATCTTGGATGATAATTTTGCTTCGGTTGCGACAGTCTTAAGGTGGGGAAGATGTGTTTATACCAACATCTAAAAATTCATTCAGTTTCTGCTCACTGTAAATGTTGCTACACTTTGTTTCAACTTTATAGCTGCAGTGTCAACAGGTGAAGTCCCTCTAACTACGGTCCAGCTATTGTGGGTGAACCTATATGGATACATTGGGCGCTTTGGCTTTGGCCACTGAGCGGCCTACAAAGGAGTTGTTTGAGAACCGCCTATTGGTCGAACCGAGCCTCTCATCACAAACATCATGTGGAGGAACCTCCTAGCTCAAGCTCTATACCAGATAGTAGTGCTACTTACCTTACTATTCAATGGTGAATCAATCTTTGGGGTGACAAAGAAGGTTAATCACACATTGATCTTTAATACTTTCATGCTTTGCCAGGTCTTTAACAATTTTAACGCAAGAAAGCTCGAAAAGAAGAACGTATTTGATGATATACACAAGAATAAGATGTTTATAGGAATCATTGGGGTAACCATTGTTCTTCAAGTGATGATGGTGGAATTTCTTAAACGATTTACAGATACAGAGAGGTTGAATTGAGGACAGTGGGGAGCATGCATCGCCATTGCAGCTGCTTCTTGTCCTCTTGGTTGGGCTGTCAAGTGCTTACCTGTTCCAAAGAAACCCATTTTCAGCTATCTAAAATGGAATGTGACGGGTTTCGGATCAAAGTTCGTAACCAATTTTATATATAATTTCCCATAAAGGTAAACTAATTAGATGAGATTTATTTAACTCATTTAAATGGTTTCGGTTAGTAAAATACACGAAGAAACTCATTTGCTTGAAGCCATGATAGCTTAGTGAGATATACCAGTAAAATTAGAGTTACTTTAGTGAATATTGATAATTCTAAGGGATAAGATTATATAGAGTTCATTTTAACTGTCGATGTAATTTAAATTATACCGTTAGATATGAGAGAGCTCAACTATAAACAAAGGTTTTTCCCTCATTTGTAATAATTTCATTTAAAGTCATTGAATATATTTGAGCATTTGGTGTGCCTAGCTTTCTTGTGACTTTTTTGGTTAATTCATTTTTCTTTTTTATTTGACTTTGCTTGCTTTTAGTGCTTAAGAGAATTCCCACTTTTAAGAATTAGGCTAATTTAGACGAATTTAAAATAAAGAAATTGTATTAGGTCGTGCAGTTTGCAAACTAAAATTCCAGTCCTATGATAGTTGGTATTAGAGGTAAAGTTCAAAGGCATCGGTTGAGATGACGAAAGGAGTATACAATAAGATTGATCCTAGGTAGACCTGTAGTTGGGGAAAAAAAGCTAACAAATTGAGATCATTTGTAAATTTTGAAGTTAACTCAGCCATCAACTTTTACATATTATATCGATTTTATCATAATTTTAACAAGTTAACATCAAACTTTATAAATGATCTCAATTTAATCCTAATTCTAAAATATATAAAAATGTATAAATATTTTCAAAAATATAGTTAATTTATAATAAAACTAGTGTCTTCTATATGAAGGATCTCAAACTTTTAGCATCTCCAAACGCTTAATGCTGAATTTTACTTATTTTCTCACTTTTATATTTAAACATTTTTTGTTTAATGTTAAAAATAATATATAATATATAAATAATTCAAAAAAATTAAAAAGTTCAAAAATTATTTTTTAATAAAATTCTAAAATATATAAATGCACGTTTTAATAGCGCCATGTAAATAGTTAACACCGATCAACATCTAATTAACGGTGAGTCAAAATTAAATGTGTTTTTTAATTTAAATTTAATGTTTTTATCTTAAATATCCTTAATTTTTATGTTGCACATTGTGATTGGTTTGATGTGCCACATGGCACATTCTAATTAGAGCCACATGGCGGCCAAGTTTTTAATATCATTAAAAAAAAAAAGTTAAACCAAGTATCAGAGCGTTAGTTTAAGTACCAAAGTGGAAAAATATACATAATTCAACATAGTAATATTCATTATTATTGTTAAACCAAGTATCAAAGCGTTAGTAATATATATAATTCGTCACACAGTTAACCGGTCCTCAAATAGTCAAAAGTGTTTCCTTCAATGGGATTTTATCTCCCATGCTTTATCAAGAGTCAACTGCCGAGAGCATATGCCTAGTAAACCTGGTTCACAAAGTCAGAAGTGCCTCTGTCGGTGGCATTCACATTTGTTTAACTTATAAGCTTTTGATGGTGCATTGCTTGAAACAAAAAGGCATATTGTAGCAGTCACTGGGGATGGCACAAATGATGCACCACTACACCAGCACACAGGGAAGCAGATATATGTCTATTCATGGGAATTCAAGGCACTGAAGTGGCGAAAGAGAGTTCGAATATCGTCATCTTGGAGGATGATTTCGCTTCAGTTGCCACGGTCTTGAGGTGGGGGAAGATGTCTGTATACCAACATCCAAAAATACATTCATTTCCAGCTCACTTTAAATGTACCACTTTGTATAAACTTTATAGCAGCATAGTTCTGTTGGATTTGGGAGTGATATTCAGATACAAATCTCTCAATAATGTAGACTCTAAAATTTAAACTTGGGTACAAAAAAGAATTCTACTCATATTTTTTTAATTACGTATTGGTAATTGTAATTGCATATTGCTTGCACTTGTAATATACCTATAATTTTACTTCTAAAAACTTCTTAGGATTATGTTTTTCTCTTTAAAAATTTTTAGTGGTGATTATAAGATTTATCCTTTTTTAACATGTTAAAAGAACTTACCGTGAAGGTAAATGCACATTTTTATTAATGCTCAATTATATTTAACATTTATTTTACAGTAAATTATCACTGGTGACAATGTTTTCACAGCAATAGCCATAACAGCAGAATGTGAGATTCTCAAGCTTGAAAAAGACATGTCTAGTTGTGTAGTGGTAGAAGGTGAGGAATTCAGAAATTATACACCATAGGAAAGGATGGAGAAAGTTGAGAAAATCCAAGTCATGGCAAGATCCACCTCCTCCGATAAACTCCTCATGGGGCAAGGCTTGAAACAGAAAGGGCAAGTCGTTGCAGTCACTGGAGATGGCACAAATGATGTCCCAGTCCTCAAGGAAGTAGATATCGGTCTATCCATGGGAATTCAAGGAACTGAAGTTGCGAAATAGAGTTCAGATATCATCATCTTAGACGATAATTTCGCTTTAGTCGCCATGGTCTTGTGGTGGGGAAAATGTGTTTATACCAACATCCAAAAATTCATTCAGTTCCTGCTCACTGTAAATGTTGCTGCACTTTGTATCGACTTCATAGCAGCAATGTCAGAAGGTGAAGTCCCTCTAACTACGGTCCAGCTATTGTGGGGGAACCTATATATGAATACATTGGCTGCTTTGTCTCTCGTCACTGAGAGGCCTACAAAGGAGTTGATGGCGAAACCACCCATCAGTCGAACCGAGCCGCTCATCACAAACATCATGTGGAGGAAAGTAGTAGCTCAAGCTCTATACCAAATAGCACCTTACAATTCAATGGTGAATCAATCTTTAGGGTGACACATTGATCTTCAACACTTTCATACTTTGCCAAGTCTTAAACGAATAGAAGAAGCTATTTGTATGAATCATTGGAGGTAATCATTCTTCTTCAAATGGTGATGGTGGAATTTCTTAAACGATTTACAGATTCAGAGAGGTTGAATTGTGGACAATGGGGGAGTCTGCATCGCCATTTTTCTAAATTTTGATATATAATTTTTTATATTTATCCCTAATTAATTTACCCTAATTTTATACAATAAATAAAAATTGCATTGCCATTATTCTAAATGGAATTTCCTTGAATTCATTGTCATATTGAATGGACCTACAATTTGACGCTCATATTTGACGGTACACCAAGAAAAAGGGGCTGTGCAAGTGGACTTGAAAGCCCACTTCAAGTTGAAGCCTATTTATATAATTATGTTATTTTTTGTGTGCATTATATTATGTTCTAATTTTTGAGTTTTTGTTGTTATTGTGCATCTTGTTTTCAATTTTCGGAATTTTATATTTTAATAAATTACAATTAATTTCAAATTAAATTTTTTGATCGAAATATAAATAATTTGGATCCAATGTGAACCAACTTAGATTATCATTTAGATAGAATTATGCTCAAATAAAAGTTTAAAGGATTATTTGGATTAGAGGTGATCATGGGCCGGGCCGGGCCTAGCCCAGACAAAATTTTAGGCCCTTCTACTAGGCTCGGGCTTTGCCCGGCCCGAAATATGGGCCTAAAATTTTGCCCAAGCCCGGCCCGAAATAAAATTACTAAGCCCGAGCCCGGCCCATATTAATTTTTTTTCTTATTTCATTAAATAAAAAAAATTTAAAAATATAATAAATCAAATATATTTAAAAACATAAAAACAAATATTAAAACAAATAAAAATAATACTAAAACAATTCTTAAAACAATACACAAATTAACAATATAATAAAAATAGTTATATTAAAAATTTAAAATAATTAAAAATAAAATAAAAAATATATTAATATATAATTCGAGCAGGGCCGGTCCCGGGCCAAAAAAACTCTTACCCGAGGCCCAGCCCATTTTCTAAACGGGCCTCTTTTTTTGCCCAAGCCCCAAACCCATGATCAGCTCTAATTTGGATGTTAATTAAAGTTTTAATGGTTTATTAGAGTAGTAATTAAAATTTAAGAGTCTATTTGATTTTAGTAGAAATATAAGTCTCAGGTTAAAAAAGTGAAGAAGTTTAAGGGTCTAATAAAAACCTTAATTGAATTTAGGTGTGAAGTTAGAATTATACAACTAAAATTGAATTATAATATTTTTTAACGTATCATTATATTAATTTATAATTTTAAAAAGATGATATAATAATTTTATCATTTTTAAGGTTTATTGCTTTGTATTTAATATCATGAGTTAAATTATACCAAATCAATAGGTCAAAGTACTAAAATACCAAAATTATATATAATATAGAGGTAACTATGTACCTTAAATTTTGTATATAATATAAAAAAAATTAATCCATTCCTCTAAAACTAGAGTTGTTCATGGGTCAAATTTGGTAACAAAATTCTAAGCCTGATTGATAGGCTCAAGCCCGACTCGAAAAATGAGTCTAAATTTTTGCTCAATTTTGACCCAGATATGAATGCTAAAATCCAGACTCCACCTGCCCTTAACTTTTTTTTATTTCATTTTGTATATAAAAAAATTTTAAAAATATATAATACATCAAAAACAAAACATTATAAACAAATTGAAAACAATTTTTTTTAAAAAATCTTTATACTTAAATAATACTAAGATAGATGTAACTTAACAAGCAAATGCCTCTAAAATAGTAGCAAAATTAACAATAAAACAAGAGATATATAATATTCAAACAATAACAACAAAATAGTAGCAATATAATAGTGAAATGACAGCAAAACAGTGAGAAAACTGCAACAAATAGTAGGAAAACAATAGCAAAACAACTGGTTTCCTTTGCGAATTTGGGTCGGGCCCAAGCCAAAAAAAACTTACTTGAGGCTTGACCTATTTCTTAAACGGATCCTTTTTTTTGTCCAAACTCATTTTTCAGACTTATATTTTTATTCAAATTTTTTCACTTATCAAATGAACTTTCGACTCAACCCATAAACAAATCTACGTAAAACTATCCATTTATTATATAATTTCTCATTAATAACCAATTATTTTAACTATCATTATTTTTTGAAACATAAAATCAAATATACTAACTCAAAAACGAACTCTTATTTTTTATTATTTGGCTGATAGTTTGTTTCTTCTTACACTTTTTTAGTTCAAAGTTATTATAATCATGAGAAGTCTGGCAATTAAAATCAATTAAAGGTGCATATTAAATAATTATTAACATTTAAAAAATATAAAATGAATTTTTGTAAGCAATAAATAATATCATAGGATCATAATGTAGATGTCGCACTCAAACTAACCACAAATGGGGCCAAAATGTTTTAATGGAATTCTTCAACCATATTATATATATCTTAGCAAAATAATAATAATAATTTTTTATATAAAACACTATAATGAAATAGGTAATTATACAATTTCTTTTTCTTGAAAGTGGACCTAACCTTATAGAGGGTAAAAAAAAACAAATAAATAAAACAATATTAGTACAAAGTTTTGTTTGGCTTTGCCAAAAATAAAATAATAAAAAAAATACCCAAAAGAAGAATCCAAACCACAACAGTTCCAACTGCCATCATTTCATATAAATAGCTTTCTTAATCAAACACCTTTATGTCCTCATCAGTCATCATCTCCATTATTATATACATGGAGAAAAAAAAAATTCATGGTTTAAGACACCAATTTTGTTGTAATTGATACAAACAAACAAGGTATTATTATGGATATTATATTTTCATAATTAATGGAAGGTATATTATACAAGTCAAGTATTTTTCTTTTTGAAATATAATGTAAATTTCTATATTTTTACAAATTTAAAATTTAGTCTATCTATGTTTATTTTTAAAAATTTAGTTGTTTTATTTTTTAAAATTTTAAAATACAGCTCTAATTGTTAGCAGTCTTAAACTAGTTTGTATGAGATTTTAAAATAAGAAAAATACTCACTTAATAGTCATATAACTAAAAAAAATAACGCCGTAATGAAATCTAAGTTTTACAAAATAATCTCCTTGCAAGAAATAAAATTAATTTTGATGACAATAATGGGATTAATTAGATGCATTATTAAATTCCCAAGATATATATCACAATTAATAATAATTTTAAACTATGATATGCACCTACTAATTTAATATATGATTGTAAGAAGATTAAGAAAAGATTATATTTAAGCTGTTATCAATGTGACTAAAGCAATAGGCAATCACAAGGGAAAGCAAGAATTTTATTAATTTTTTATGAACAAAAAATATATATTTCTCTCTTTTCTGTGGATCCTATTGCTTGAGAAATCTTAAAAATAATATATTAATAATAGGATAGTGATACATACATTGACAAAATGATAATACCTTCACTATTAATGTCTTCTATCACTAACTTCAAACTTTAAAATACATAGTTGTTGTCATCAACAATGTTGGGTCTTTATGTTAAGGGATTAAGGACATATTTATCATTGTAATATATATATATATATATATATATATATATATATATTAAATTTTTTAAATTTAGTATTAAATTATTGAGAAGAAAGAATTTGCTATTAAATCTTTATTCTTGTCAATTCTTAGATATAAAATATTAAAATTCCCATAAAATTACAATTCATAATAATTCCATTTCTAAAATTAAAAAACTTTCGCGACTCATATATCAAATAATAATTCATAATGTATTTTATAAAAATCTCGATTATTTTAATTTTTTTTCTGAAAAGGGAAAGAAATTTAAAGTGTAATAACATGTTTTGTTATATGTATTTCAAAAAAAAAAAAAAATCAAGTGGGTGACATAATAAAATAAAAAAACCTTAAAAAAAGTACAATCTGCTTAGATTTTTTTTTGAAGTACAGCTTGGTTAGGTACAATTTTATTAAAAGTACGATATGAGTAGATAAATTTGATTAGGTATTTAGAAATCAAAGATACAGATTAGGCTAACAAATAAGGTGTTTGTGGGTGGAGAAGATAAGAGGTAATAGTGGCACTCCTACTTTATGACATTTGCCCCTATTTGGTTTTAATTGGTTGCATTCAACGTGACTTTATGATCCACTTCTGATAGTTTTAAATTTTATATTATTTATATTTTTTAATAATTTTTATATAATTTTTTTGGTAAATTACAATAATAAGGTAAAGATTAAATCGCAAACGCGATTAGCGCTACTCGAATTCAGGCCACACCTGAGACGATGAACATCATTGACCATCAAGCCATCATATGGGTTCTCTATATAATTTTATTTAATAATTTAATTGTGAGATTTGATAATAAATGTAAAATTTTGAATCGAAATTATTGATAATTTATATATTTTTAATTTGTTAGATATCTTATGAGTATGATTTATATGAATAAAATATAAAAAATATTATAAATTATATAAATTTATATTTGTAAAATATTAGGGTGGTACTGGTGACCAAAGTTTGGCCAATTTGTATGATGACATTAGCATATTCCAGAAGACCCATTTCTTCAAGAAAGAAAGCAAGAGAGTTATCTAATTATATATTCACAATATCATAATTTATTTATTGTAATTTTTTTAAAAGAATAATTGGTTAAAATATGAAATCTATTTTTTTATATTTGAAATTTAATTTTTTTAATAATATGGTTTCTATATTTTTAAGATTTAAAAATATAAGTTTAATTGTTAACATTATTAAAATTATTGTATTAAATTCGGTGGTATGACATTTTTCAATAAAAAATGCTCACTTGGTAACTATATAACAAAAAAGATGACATTATAATGGACCCGATTTTAGTAAAAAATTTAACAGTACAAAAAATTACACTTGCATTTTCAAATTAAAGAAAAAAGTAGAGGATTAAAATTTTGACAATAAAAATAGAGGGACTAAATTCTAAATGCATAGAAACCACAAGGACTTAGAGAACATTTTAACAATTATTTAAATTAGAGAACATTTTAACAATTATTTAAATTAAAAATGGTGGGTTAGAAATGTTTTGGGTTGGGTTAAGGCAGTTCGCTTGCAAAGATATGCTATTTCCTTTTTCTAAAAACAAATACTAATAGTGATTTTCTTAGGTTAAAGTATTTGGGAAGTCCCTGTATTATAGGGACTATATTAAATTAGTCTCTCTATTGTTAAATGGATCAATTTGGCTCCTATACTATTAAAAAGAAGCAAATAAGTCTAAATTGTAATAGAGTTAACATTTAATGTATAAAAGATGTCTTGAATTTGTTTTCATTTGCAGTTTAATTGCAAACAAAAGATTTTATTTATAAAATCATAAAAACTTTAAATATATTAACTCTGTTAAACAGAAAATGATATTTTTTCATATAGTAAATGTTAACTCTACCTTATTTGATTCTTTTTAATAGTACAAATACTAAATTGATCTATTTAATAATAGAGAGATTAATTTAATTAGGTCCCTATATTAGAGGGACCTTTTAAATACATTCACTAATTTTCTTAATAGGAAAACGAACAAAACTGATTATATATTTGAAATATATATATATATATATATATATATATATATATATATATATATATATATATATATATATATATATATATATATATAAAAGTGATTCTATTAAATTTATAAACATTATAAAAACTTCAAATTATCTACTAATTAAATATTCAACAAATTTAAATATTTGATTTGAGAAAGAACAAATTTAAAATTTTCAAAATTTTTTTTCCATTAATTTACTGTTTTAACTTTTTATGTATAAATATTGCAATGATAATGATATGAAACAGTGATATTATTCATTTTCAATAGTTTAATGTCATGTTAGCAATTTAATCTTCAATTATAGGATTTTCATTTGGATTTAATTTTTTTTTAGGTGAAAATGCTGAAATTCAGGATGAAATTACTAATGTGGCATTAAACTATTGGGAAAATGATACAAATAATGTGATGTCACTGTTTCATACAATTATTTCTCATTTTATCATATTTCTAGATATCTTATGATTTTTTTAAGAACAAATAACTTTAATTATTTATCTCAAAAAAAAAAAAAAAGAGCTCTACTATATACTTTTTTCAGTTTTATAAAAGTAGATTTTCATCAATAAAAATTACTAATTAGACTTTAGCTTGAATATAAGGTTGATACTTAGAGATTTGAAAATTTTAAAATCCTATCGTCGAGTCTTACTATGCGTAAATATTATGTATAAGTTTTCGATCCATATTTTATTATGATGTAAACATGGGTGAATTTAGGGGGATTGGCAGGGGCCTCAACCCCCTTAAAAGTAATAAAATTTTAATTTAATCTTTTAAATTTTACATTTTTATTATCGTAAAAATTATAATTTAATTTCAACCCCTAAATTATTTTTTTTTGGGTTTCGCCCCTGGATATAAGTCTTCTCGTATTTGAGTCCTATCTAAATTTATTGTAGTTTAGGTTGAAATATTAATTCATCATAATTATTCGAATGCATATTATTTATAGTTGCAATTGTAATTGTATACATATTAATTTGTATTTTTTTAAAAATTACAATTTAGCTCTCACCCACCAATTAACTATGAGTAATGAGTAAGAAATGTGACTAAATTTGATGAATGAGATAGATGAGTAGAAAATAGAGTAGTGGAGATATATAAAGCAAGTTTTATGGGGAAAATAAGATCTAAGGACATGAATAAAGATTTCAACTAAAATAAAACCTTTAATTATGAAGGTAGTCATCTCCTATGCAATTATCAATTATCAATTATCAATATCTATAATCAAAAGTTCAAAACACACAAAAAGGTTAATGCTTTTTCTTTCATTGTCCAAGAAAATTTATGTCTAAATTCATGAATTTTAAATTTTGGATTAAATTAAATTAAATGCATAATATTGTAAATCAAATAAATTGATTTAGAAATATTTTTAACTAAGTGGGTTAAAAATTTTATGAGTGTTAAATTCAACTTTTAGTATACCAAACAATTACTTATTTATAAATTATATTTAAAAAATCTACAAATATAAATTTCAAATTCATAAATATGTTTACATAATATTACAACTTATGAATTTGAGGCGCCCTGGCTACCTAGAGTCGAGTTTCATCCTTCGTGATCACTATGTCTAGATTTCTCTCAAATTTACTCTGGATTTAAGTCCATAACATGCTGATTTGATTTAGATATATTATGGATTTAAGTTTGATTGTGCTTTCAATTTATTTCATTATAGTTTTAATTGTCTAAATATGTAATATTTTTTTTATATATCCATAAGCATTTTCATACATTTTGCAGTTTAAGCTTAATCTTGTTCTGAAAGTGATATTGAGATAAAACTCTCTATAGATTCCAAATTTTGACATTAGCATTTTACATTAAATTAGCACTTAAACACAAAAATAAATAAATAAATAAAAATACAACAAACCAATTAATTGATTGAATCGAAAACTAACAAATTAACAATTTTTATTTTTGCTTGAGTTTCTCTTAACATCAATTCAAAGCATGGGAATCCCAAAAGTTAAAAAAATATATATTTTATAAAAAAGTGATAAATAATATTTTTAAAAAATCAATAATATAAATATTCATAATGGAAGTAAGTTTCACTAAAGTGAAATCAAATAAGTCTTGACACATCAAAGATCCAACATTGTGCCTAAAAAGAAACACAAAGCTATTGGATTAATGGCTTGTTTGTAATGTATGAAACATGGTTTAGGCTTTCCCATCATAATCTTTGTGCATAAATGAAGAAAAAGAAAAGATTGAATATTAGGTTTGGCCCCATTAGTGTTGTGTGAGGAAAGTGGAAAACTAGGGAGGGTATGGTGTGTTTTTTTCAAACTTTTTGATTATTGTTTGCTTCCCCTTGAATATAGGGATTTTGTTGGCAATAGCCCTACATCTTTCAAAAGTGAAAATGAAAATTCAAAAGGTTTCACACTAATTAACATTAGATGCCTTCCTTTATATGATCATTTTCCCTACTATGCCTTTTGTATTTTTCTTCTTCCATCATAATTTTACTTTATATATTTGTCCAAACTATTCATTTAAGATGAATTTGGGACATAGTATTTCTTTTAATTCGGGTTAAGCCGATCCAACTTAAATTAATTATAAAAATATTTAAATATTAATATAAAATTATTTTTAAAATAGTAAACTAAACTAGACTATTTGAATTACCCTAATTTTACCCCAACCTTGGCTTGGATGAACATGTGTAAAATAATTCAAAAAAGAAGAAGAAAAGGTCGAGACCCAATCCAAAAATCTCTATTTTTATAAATTTTAAAACTTTTTCCTTATAGCAGGGTAATGCGTTTCAACACACTCGAACCCGCGTCTTCTTACATTAATAATAATATTCATGACAATCGAGCTAAGATTCAATCGGCCGATAAATTATTTTTAAAATTCTCTAAAAACAGAGTTAATTTTTTAAAAAAATTCTCTGAACTTACTAAAAACTAAAATGATATATACATATTTCCAACGAAATCACTCTATTTTTCTTTCTGTTCCCATCGTTTTTGGGGGTATGTTGCTTGAATTTATTAACTTAATAACACTAAAATAGCAATTTGAGTATTTTCTAACATAATCATATTGGGTTTTAGTCACCCAAAAAGGAAAATGCCACTTAGTCCTTAATTTGGAAATTAGTAAAACTTATGGTGAATGATTTAGGCGGATTTGGAAATTCTAGAATTTGGGAATTAATTTTTCTAGTGCCTAATTAAAAATAAATATTTTAACTCCTCTAATATTATAATTGATAAAAGAATTTTAAAAGCACTTGTTGTGTAATTATGCTTAGTTTTATCTTTTGTACCCAATAATTCTCTTTCACACACAAATCAATAATTAAAAGGGTAAAAAGAGATAAGTCGTACACTAAATAATGTCATGTCTTAAATTTGGTGCCTTTTTATGAACACAACATTGAAGATAATGACCAGACAAGCGTACACATGAAGAGTTGTAAGAATCTTCATTCAAACTCTTTCTATCAAATTCTTAACCTTTTTTTCCTTTATCCATTTCTCCTTTATATTTGAATCAATGTTAATGCTCAAAATTTGGATTTAATCCATTGAATCAAATGGGTTTATTTTAATAAAATATAAAATATTTTAAAATAATTTTAATAGTAAATAATAAAGGTTTAATTGTTAATTTCTATCATCTTACTAGACTTTACAAAAATTGAAAATTAATCTAGATTTTGACAAATGACTACAATTATTATTATTTTTTAATTTTAAATTACAAATATCTTATAGTTTTTTTTTTTTTTATCTTTACATCTTTCTCTAAATTATATATATTTATATTATATTATCCATACCCTAAATGTGATACATATTAATTAATTTATATAAAAACAATCACTATTTGACTTGATCTTCATTTCCTTCTTATCTTAACATGAATTCAACTAAATTATTAGCAATTTGAGTCGCCTATCATTATCAAATTGTACCTTTCCTACCCCATTTTCATGTGACCTATCCCCAAGACTTTTTATTATTATTATTTTTTTATTTTTACAAATTGGACCACCCTTTTTCCCCAATCGTATAAAAATATATTTCTAATTATTATGTTATTCCTTAACTATGATTAAAGCATGGCAGTCCATAAAAGCTAAACACCCAGATAGAGAAAGGTATATATTCAAATTTGTATATATTATTAGAGAAACACTAACTATTGTAATATAAAATTTAAAACACCACAATCATACAAAACCTACACCAATAATCTTATTAATGCGACAACTTATTATTGGATTAACAATTATATATTTTTTAATTTTTATTCTTTTTCAATTTTTCTTACCAAACAAAACTTAAATTGTTTATATCATGATGCTAACTATAAACCTTAATTTCTATAAGTTTATTTATTTCTTTTGTCATAATTTCTACAATTTTATTTCATCTTTACCCAAACAATATTTTCTTTGTCTTCCATGGCATAACATTTGTACTTTTCCTTGCTTATTGTTATCTTTTTAAACAGTTCTATTTACTGCCATATTCAAGCAATAAAAAGACTTGTCTTCATAAATCTATTCAAACATTCTATTAATGAAAAGAAAATCAGGATTTTATTTCATAAAAAGAATTGTAAAAGGGTTGTAATGGAAGACAAAAGAAATGTTGAGCATTATAGTAAATCGGTAAGACATATTGTGTTAAGGGAGATAGATTAGTTTTCATGGACCATAAAATATATATAAATATTATTTAAATAGGCTCGTAGATAATTATACATTAATTAAATTAAATTAAAAAATTAATTTAAACTCAACAAACCAATCAAATCGAATATTAATGACCACCCCGTTCCCCTGCTGCGTCGATTCTAAAACCATTAGCTTCTATCTTTAATTAATTTCTATTAATTATTAAAATAAAACACTTAAAAAAGGGTACATGGATCCGGCCCCCACTAAAACTGATCATCAGCACATAAACCAAATAATCATGATCAGACGGTCCAAGATCAAGGTTATGATAGATACTCTGGAGATGGAGTACGTGTCGCAAAATGTTAGGCGCACACCTCTCAAAATAATATACTGCACTCACAATAAAAATTCATTCCCCTTCCTTTCTTGCCCTTCACGTTTTTTTCTTAAATTTCAAATTTACCCCCGCCTTATTTCCTTACAATTCCCAATACCACCGAAAATCGTGGGACAGTGGGGGGGAAAGGACAACATTATAATTTCACTTTCCTTTAGCGTGTGAAATTAATATTTAACCCACGTCATTAAGGATAAATGAGGCCACGTAGGATTCAAGGGGGGATTACTAAGTCCAAGTCAGCCTTCACAGAGGAAAAAAATTAAAAATGAAAATAAATTTTCGAGCTCTACTAGAAAAGGCCACGGGCAGATTATCTTTCCCTTCATTCTTCCCATCATCCAAAAAATAAAAAAGGAAAGAAAGAAAGAAAAAGCTCCCTATTCACCGTTGCCGGAGAATGTATATTCCGGCGAACAGATATTTTCTCTCTATACGCCATGTTCGCATCTCCGATCATCGTCGCCACGTCTTTCACGAAGAAACCTAACTCTTTTGGGGCTAAAGCAGCTTCTTATGTTTTGGCTAATTAATGTGCATGGTTTTTTTTTTTTTTTTTCCGTTTGATTTGTTTTTGGGATGTACATGCAGATGTAATCGGAGTCATTAACTGATTAGATTTTTTAGTTGAGTTTTTAAGATTTCAAGATTTTGATTAGAACTGAACACAGAGAAGTGAGGAGGGTTTTAGAGTTTTAGACCGAAAGAAGGGAAGACAAGCTCTGACCTTTTTTCCGATGAAGGTTCAGCCGATCGACACTGATTCACGGGCAGGGAAAGAAACTGCTCCGGCTCGAGCAGAACCGGTCAAGCCGGTGCTTAAATCTCTTATTAAAAGGCTCTTCGACCGGCAGTTTCCGAGCGTTCTGAGAGTATCAGCAGCGGAGAAGTCGAGTATTGGTGAAACTCATTTTAGCAACAAAGATGGGACGACTGAGTTCGAGCCGAGTTCGATATGTTTGGATAAAATGGTTCGAAATTTCATAGAAGATAGCCACAACGACAAGCAACCGCCACCGCAGCCGCCTCCAGCTAAGTACGGCCGTAACCGCTGTAATTGCTTTAATGGTAACAGCAACGATAGCTCCGATGACGAATTTGATGAGTTCAGTGAGTCTTCCAACGGATCACCGCCTGATACTTGCGAAACTCTCATGGTAAATCGTTCTTAAAAAAATTAAAGAAATGACAGTCCTATTTTGCCCTTTTTTTTTTCCAACAAAATTTAACAGAAAAATGTTGAAAATTTTTAATTTCAGAGTCTGGTACAATGCGCCACCGTGGTCGAGAGAAACCTCTTAGCTGACACGGCGATGATCGTTGAAAAGAATAAAAACTGTAAACGGAAAGATGATTTGAGGAAGATCGTGACCGACGGTTTACTTTCACTTGGCTATAACTCTTCAATTTGCAAATCAAAATGGGACAAATCTCCTTCTTTCCCTGCCGGTAACTATTTTTTTTCTAGATTATTCTAAAATTTGAAAATTTGATCTTAAACAAGTAATTAAAATTTTGATTTCTTGTTATTTTAGGTGATTATGAGTATATAGATGTGGTTATGGAAGGGGAGAGAATGTTGATCGACGTTGATTTCAGATCGGAGTTTGAGATGGCGCGATCAACCGGGACTTACAAAGCGATCGTCCAATCACTGCCGTTCATTTTCGTCGGAAAACCGGACCGTCTCGACCGGATTGTTACGATCGTATCGGAAGCGGCCAAACAGAGCTTGAAAAACAAAGGCATGCACCTACCTCCCTGGAGAAAAACCGAGTACATGAGAGCCAAATGGCTCTCTCAATTCACCAGAACCTCTTCCCAAACCGATGACGTTTCAGCCCAAACCGACGTCAAAGAAACAATCGATTCCGGTGGTTGTGGAGAGCTGGACTTAATTTTCGGCGAGGAAAAAACAGCCTTATCGGAGGAAAATTCCGGCGAAATAAAATTACCGGAGAATCCGGTCCCTACGTGGCAGCCGCCGGCGGTCAAACCGAAGAGTGTAGAAAGAGGAACTAAGATCGTCACCGGATTGGCTTCTCTGTTCAAAGAGAAGCCGTAAAAAAATTTTGTTACAATTTTCAGCGGATTATAAAAAATAAAAAAATCTGGATAATATAAAAAATCGTATAATCTTTTCTTTCTTTTTTTTTTTTTTTTGTTCGAAAGGGTTTATTTTCTTTCGTTTGTAAGAGGCAGTAAATCTATTACCGTGCACCGTTGTAATAAAAATAATTAAATAGAGATTAAAAAAACAAGTAAAATTTTCTCAGAAAATTACAAGGGTAGAATAAGCTTTGAGTCCCTATATTTTTCACTCAGAATTTGGTTTTTTAATTTTATACTCCAGAATTTAATTTTTGTTTTGTTTTTTAGATTACAAAATTAAGATTGAATTGTAACGTCATAACTATTTTTAAAAATTAGATGGTATGATTTTTAAAATAAAAAAAATTACTTAGTAGTCATTAAATAGAAAATAAAATAATGAATGAAAAAATTAGTAATAATAATTCAACTTATATTTTTTAATTTAAAAAGTAAATGAATTAATTTTTTTTAAATGTAGGTGACTAAATTTTAAATGTACAATAATATAGTCTTATGAATTTAGTCTCTATATCCTATTAATATACGTTAAATTAAATTATATGACATTTAAAAATAAGTTGCTCACGTAGTTAATATTACACACATGAAAAACCAAATAAACACATAAAAATATTAAATATGGTGTTGTAAGATTTTCGATTCTAAATTCGGGTTGTAAAATTCCTCAACATGGTTTATGAGGGGCAAAGTAAAAGGATTAAATTTGAAATACATAAAAAATATAGGGATGGAGAGCAGAAATAAACCTTAAAGAAAGTAAAAAAAAAATTCTCAAATGTAGTGAAAATCAGAAACACATTGTTGAGTCTTTTATGATTCGCCTTTATTTGATTATTTATGTGCAAATTTGGTAGGTGGTGTTGCTTGAGAGGGAACAATGGAGTATGCAACTTTATTATTATTATTTTCACTTTAATTTATTTTTTTTCTCATCTTTTTAGGAAATTGGATTTCAGTTTTTATTTTATTTTTAAATGCTTAACGAGGTGATTGTTTATGACGGCATATAAAAGCCAAAGGAGGCCTCGTGGAGTCTCATTCTTCGAGCATCAAACAAAGTTGATGGATATTGAGCAAATATTTTAAATATATAAACTTTTATTTATTACATTTTTAAAATTTTAATAAAGACTGCTTACAACTTGGTAATCAAAATGCTTTTTTCTAAGTTTCCTGATATTTTATTTATGATTTTTATCGAAAAGCATTTTTTAATTTTATTTCTTTATTCCACGCGTGCAGATTTCCATTGGTTGAATGTTGAAGGTTCCTATTTTGACTGTCTTGGTGGCTTGCAGATAGTTCAATCTTCAAACAATTTCAACAAAATGAAGAAGTCAAGATTGGGTTCATAAAATTGGTTTAATAATATGAAAAAAAAAAATATTATAATTTTCTTTTTCGATAAAAACAAGGCTTTTTTAGGGGGAAATTTCATAAGAATAGAACCCTTTGGGCTCGGTTTAAGGGAGAAATTAAAAAAAATTGAAATCTTTTATGAAAATTATAAATAATTTTTCCATTTAGGTGGCCCGGGCTCTTGCCAACCTTTAGTGTTGCTCATATATGGTATCAATATTAGTATAATTGTTCGATTCCATCTCTGTCTAAAATATAGATCTCAAAATTTATTCAACTCTATTAATAACCGAACTTATTTAAATATGCTTGTATTATTTTTCATTTTTCAAAATACATATCTTTTACTCCTATTATAAATTTATTCATTTATTAAATTTATAAACAAAATTGACTTAATATTTTTTAATATTTATATTATAATAATGTATATTTAATTTTTTATATGATACAAGTTACATAATATATAAACAAATGAAAAAAATAAATTTGAAAACTAATCAAGCTGGATCAAATTTTGAATATTGAAGCCCGAGCCTAATCCATATTTTAAACAGTCCTAAGTTTTTGTCAAAATTTATTTCTCAAGTCTAATATTAATCAAAATCTTTTCAAATTTTAGCCGAACATTCAAGTTTTGGAGATAACACAACCTTTGAATATGTATACTTGTAAACACATATATATTACATGTTTAGGTAACTATTGTAAGTAATCGTTATATTGAATTGAGTGTAACTGAAACACTTTAATAATACTCTCCAATTCGTATTAAGGTTAAAAATTATGCAGATAAAACTTTAACGAGTTCCAATTTTTTAAAGGTGTAATTACATTTCGCGAGATAAAACATATTTAAAAATTAAAATTCCGTATAATTACATCCACTGTGATTACTATTCTAATTATTTTTAAGTTAAAAAAAATCCCAAGTTTAAATTTACTACCTCTCATAGTAATAACAATAAAATTAAAAAATATATTTCTTTTGTTTAATCCCCAGCCTGCTGACATTTTTCAACTCTTCCATTTATCAATTTGTTTAAGGGAAAAAATATTTCTTTAATTATTTTTAATGTTTTAGTTACTTTTATAAGAAAAATAATGTATCTCACAATCATTGTCGTGGGCCATTAATCAATAATTTTTTATACCAAAGTTTGTTTTCAATGTAACGGTGACCCAAAAATTTTAATTTTATTAAGTAAACTTAGAATATTTCTAAATTAATGTTTTATTTTTATATATATATATATATATATATATATTAATGTATCATAACAAGTATATGTTATTTTATGAATTCAAATTATAGAGTTTGAAATATTTAAAAATTACATATTTTCAGATTATTATTGTTACTCTAATTTTTTTTTCTGCTAATTTTGATATGTTAATAATTTTTATTACATAAAATTTGAGATATTTTGTGTTAATGTTATTTTTATGGTATTTAATATTTATATATTTAATTTTCCTTTTATTGGTTTTTTAGGTTTGGTAATGGATTGGTGGGTCATCCTTTTTCTTCCTTTTTATTTTATTTTATATTTTTATTTTCTTTTTTGTCTTTATTACAAAGGAAAAATAATCAAAAGCAAATTGCCCAAGTTGGATAGTAATAATATAACGTCTCCATGAAAGCAACCCCTCACCAACTATTAGCTTTCTCTTCCCACAAAAATGGTCTGAATAAAAATAAAAATAAATGATTTTTTTTTATAAACATAAAATAAATTTATTTTTATTTTCTTTCATACATTATCACAAATATTAACATTTCTTTCAACCATTTACCTTCATACATTATCAATGAAATTTTAAAATTTTTATAAATAAAATTAATAAAATTAGAAAATGTTACGTTATATTAATTTTTTAATATTATATATTATACAAATATGTATATATATATATATATATATAGCTTTATTGAATCTATTCATTAAGTTTCTTTCCTTATTTATCCACTACGTCTATGGAGTCTTGTATATTGGTGACATGTGGTCCTGTTTTGGTCCCTTTCCCTCTTTAAACTTGTTTCATTTTTGCTTTGTTCTTTTCAATTGTTTATAAGGTAAAGGGATAAAGCCACATTCAATTCTTGAATTTGATAATTTTTTGGATAAATAACATTCAACTCCATTAAATTATTAGTAACTTCACATTTTGGTCACTTAACTTCAAAAATTTATAAAATAGTCATTGAACTATTCGAAAGTTTTTACTTCAGTCATTGGGCTGGTAAGTTTTTTTTTAAAGTCCGACTAGTGAGTTTCACGTGGTAATTTGACAACCGGTATAGTGGATTGGTACCCATTGATGAGTAGAAGAACATACCTTAAATCCAAGTTGATCTTACGATAAGTGTTGAAGATCGGAGAATAAAATTATTTAGATTTTGGTTTGTAGATTCATGACGTTCGAAACTATTTCATAAAAAAAAAAAAAAACTATAGAAGAGAAGGGAAAGAAGATCTTTCGATTGGTATAGGCGGTGCGAACAAAAAAATGCCATACAACAACGGTTTTAACAGTGCAATAACTTAAATGAAAATTTTCAAATAATTTAGTGACCATTTTATAACTTTTTTTCATCTTACTAATAATTTAGTGACCTTGGATATAGCTTACTTATTTTTTTTTTTCATTTTGATCTTTAAATTTATTTTGGTCCACATTACTTCTCAAACTTGATAACATTTCTCAATTTGGTCCATGAAACTGAATTCCATTAATGTATGATAATGTGACATTTTCATACTGTGCCACATAGTCGTTTAAAATCTTTTTAAAAATAATATTTTATTTACAACTTTTAAAATTTATTGAGTGATGACATGGCATAATTTCAAAATACCAAATCATCATACCTTAAACAAATCCAAGTTCAGGAGTTAAATTAAAATTTTTTTGCCCAAAATTGAGATTATGGAGGAACAAAAAAATTTAAAGATTAAATTGAGAAAAACTATTAAATTTAAAAGACTAAATATTATTTTAAAAAAATTAAATAGATGAATAATTATGAATCTAACTCTTTAATGAATCGTACATCAATTATTTGAAAGAAACAGTTTTTCTCTGTTTTAATTTGTCATTTTCCCCTTTTCTTTTAGTTTTACAATGTTACAAAATTTTATAGGTTAAAATGTGGTAACAGCTAAATTCAATTCAAGATTTGAAAAGTTTAGGGGGCTGATTTTTTTCCTTTTTGTACCTTTTTCCTCGTTAAAAAGAAATTTTGATTAACTCTCGACTGTACTTTAGCTGACAATGTGGTACCTAAAAAATATTTCTCCTCGATTAGGTACTTGTACTTTTTCGACCAATTTCTTAAAAATTTAAATGTTTACACTAATTAAACAACAATTAAAATATCTATTAATTAAGGTTTAATAATAAACTTAGTCACTAATATTTGTATATTTTGTCAAAATAATTTTAATTATATTTTCAGTTTTTTTTTTTGCCGTCAGCACTAATTTTTTTCAATTTATTTTTTCTAACAGATTTAATGAATAAATTCAATATTTCAATTTTTCTTTTCTAATTTCAAAATGTTTCAATCTTCTGTACGTTTGTTTATTAAGAAAATTTTCTACTGAGTTAATTTTTTTTAGATAATTACGTTTATTTCCTTTAAATTAAGAGGTTTTTTAAATTTAATATATTATTTATTTTATTATTGTCCTCACATAATTATTTTATTAGGTTATCTAAGTAATAAATTACATCTCACTAAAAATATTCCACATCCACGTTATCCACATTAATTTTTTTAACGACACTTTCATTAAATCTATTAGAAAAAAATAAATTAAAAAAAAATAAAGGTTAGATGGCGATACGAAATCCACCCATTGATTAAAAATGTTCACCCCATTCCAATTGAATAACAAGAATTGTGTATTAATACACGTGAATTATACCAAAAATAACAATCAACATATAAAAAAATATAATTGAGTTAATAGATAATATATGTAAAAAGAAATTATCAATGTATAATATTTTAAAAAAAACCAAATAATAGAATATTGCTCCACAAATCAATTAAAACATTGAAAATGGTAGATTACTTCAACATTAGAGAAATTAATTCTGTTTTTTCCAGTTGAAAAATAAGATTATCTACAAAACCCAAATAAGTTAAAGAAGGGTACTTAAATGCATAGGATTGTTGGTTGGCATTCGCCACCAATTCACACCAACAAAATACAACGATGCAACTATTCTTTAATTTACGAGAATAACTTATACTAATATATTTAAAAACTTTAATACAATATCCGATTAAGTATTTAACTCGATTGACATTAATATTATTACTAATATAGGAGGACGTAAATTCGAGTGTGCTGAAACATATTATCTTCTTATTTATAGATTAGAGAGTAACTGTGTCTTTCGTATATATATCCATTTGTATTAGTGTAATATTAACAATCAGCTTTCCATACTAATTATATTTTATGAAGAATAACTTGATTGTTTTATTATATATATATATCAACATTCTAAATTAATAAAAAATATTTTATGAGTGCAATTATTATTGTTAAATTGAGCAATTAATATGTTAAAATATTAATGATTAACTATAAGAATAAGACAAGTCAGAAGTGGGAAATCAGGTTCCTTTTGTAATATTGTAGTACTTGATAATAATTAACTAATAATGATAACATTTTCAAAGCAATAAACTATAATTAAATCCAGGCTGCATCTTGCAAATCAAGCAACCACCCACTTTCATCTTTCTTTTAGATGTAATCTGTATTTGATCAGATTATGTCAATAATATATATACATATTTATAATATATTGCAGGTGGGATATCAAAGTTGATAATTCCATGATAAAGCTGGCTTGGATTAACATTGAAGATTTTGTCATGCGTTTGTGAAGATCCTTTTAAACTTATGGGGTGATGTTAAAAAATATCTACATCATATATATAATAAGAGTAATTACATATTATTATTTATTATCATGATAAGTTAGCCTAAATTAAAATTAAAAGTGATATAATTTGGTTAAAGTTTTATTGGGTTTTAATTATTAAATAAAGTATGGGTCAAATATGTGTAGATGTTCTAGTAATTGAGTTCTAATCAAATTCTAATTAATGATGGGCTAATTAGGAATTAGAACTAATATGACAATATTATAAACATTAAGGTTATAGTCCTCAAATTACATACAAGATATCTTTTATAATGTCCCATCTTTAGTAAAGAGAGAGCAAATATTTGGAAGATCAAATCCTCAAGATCCAGAAAAACTTCAAGGAATTCATGAATTTAGGTACGCTTCCATATCTAATTATATTCTTGATAATTTGACATGATAGATCATGATTTATTAAGTTTTATTTTATATTTATTTTACAATTCTAACAGCTGCTTCTTATAGATAATATCGTCTCCCACAATCAGATAATATTAATTTGGTTGATGTAGATTGTGATATAAGTATGTTATGAGAGAATTAATGATGTTACATTAAGAGATAATAAGCCCTTGTTGAAGGAGGGAGGATGTCATGATCCTAAATAGAAGCCAACGATCCTATATCAATTATGTATTAGAGTTGGTCTTGTAAGTTGGTATATATAAATTTTTTTATATTATTATGATTCGAACTTAATCTATGATCTTAGAAAATGTGAACACCCAATCAATAAGTCACAGTTTAAAGTTTCAAGTTGGTAATTACAATGACATTTCGTATTTTCATTTATAGTTTTACCATTCAACCCTTAAAATTGTGTTTTTCTTTACTTCTATTCAACCACTTGAAAGATTGTGGGGTCAATTGACCCCTAAAAAAGGAAAAAAAATAGTTATATATATTTTTTAATTTAATATAATTGTCCCCACAAAAAATTTAAAAATAATTCCCACAAAAAAATTGATCCAACCAAAATTTATAAAAAAAATTTATTTTATATAAAAATAAATGAATCTCTCTTCACCCACTAAAATCTCCAAAATTTGAAATCCTTTTATTTTCTCTCAACATTATCACTTCCCTCTCAAATTCCTCTTGTTCTCTAGAATTTATTTAAGAAAGGTGATCGATCTTTTAATACTTTCAAATTTTTGAAGTTCAAAAGGCCTTGTCCTGTAACGACCCAAAATCCGTGGGCACCAGAAAAGTGTGTTATCGGGCCTCTGTCTTAGTGAAATAAGTTCGAAAATAATTATTAAAAATATTTATGAGTCTAGTAGTGTGTTTAATTAGGTTTTAATTAAGTAAATTTAGCTTAATTTAGAGTAATTAGTAAAAAGGATTAAATTGAATAAGGGTAAAAGTTTAATTATAGATTAAAGAAAAACTAGAAGGACTTAAGAGGAAATTAAACCATTTCCTATAGCTGAGGCGGTTTAACGTGGAAAATATCAAAGATTTTATTGAAAATAAAATATATATATATATTTATTTAATAATTAAGTATATTATATTATATTATATTATATTATATTATATATAAAAGAAACAAATAAGTTAAAAGAAAAGGAAATAAAAACGAAAACAGAGAAGAAACAAGGGAGAAAGAAGAAAGAAAAGGGGAAATAGGGTTTATGAAGCTTGGAGTTAATTGGTAAGCTCAATCAAGTCTTTTTCTCATAATATTGATATTTTAGAAGTCTTAAAACAAGTTTTTGATGAAATTAAGTTGTTAGTTTGGAAGTTCTTAGGTTTTTAAACAAAGTTCATGTTGAATAAAATGATGAAATAGGGGTTTAATTGAATGAAATTCAAGTTTGAATAGGAATAAGGTGTGAATTGGTGTTATAAATTTGGTTATTAACATTTTACATCAAAACAGTTTTGGGAAGTAGCAATGGTCTGATTTTGAAAATTCACTAAAAATTGTAGGAATTGAATTAGAGGATGAATAAGATATGAAATTAAAGCTTATTGGGTCTAGTTTCTTATAATGGAAACAATGTAAGCAATGAATTTATGAATCAAGAGATATTTGAAATTTTGTAAGACTGGTTCAGGGTGATTTCGAGACACTCTGTTTTAACTTTGGAAAATCATTAAAAATTGTAAAAAAATTATTATGGAGTGTAATTTATATATGTGAACTCCTTAATGAATCTAGTTTCAAAATAAATAAACAAGAACCTTATTCGAGTTCTGTATAATGTGATAATTTATTTTTAGTAGAGAGAGGTCAGAACTGTCAAATGAAATAACAGGGGAGTATTTAGTGAATAAACTGTACTAAATGGCTAGACCAAAAATTCTGGAAATTTTATGGTTAGAAGATATATGAGTCTAGTTTTAATGAAAATTTACGGATATTAATTTGGAGTTTCGTAGCTCAAGATATAAATAATTTAGTAACAATGACTCAAGTAGACAGCTTAATGGTGAAATTATATATATACATTAAAAATGGTTAAATTTGCATGTTTAGGCTCATGAATTAAATTGAATCATGTTGTATTGATGATTATAAATTATTATTTTCGTAGCCAACAAAGAACCTGAAGCATCAGCATCGAAAGGAAAGGAGAAAGTCATCGATGACTAAAACGGGAGAATTACGGTGTGTATTACTATAATTCGAATTTTAATTATTATTGATTGCTGAAATTTTAATTGTTATGTATGGTAAATAAGACTTGAGGTAAGTATGTGAAATTGAAAATTTGAAAAAGTAAAATAATACCCTATTAACTCGTCGGACTAGATTCGATACAAAAATGGCATGCCATTGGATTTGTGATGTGATGAAGAGATTGTAGTTCGGCCGAGAAGATGTTTCATTATTATATACTTGGTTTATCCGAATAGGCATTTAATGCCTTATTGGTGTGTTAGGAAGATATATTACGATTGTGTTATGGAGGATTTACAATATTCCGGTGTGTTTGGGTTGGACATTCGGTGTGTTTGGGTGGAATCCAGCGTATCTGTCATAGTCCGAGTTTTGTTAATAGGGTAAATAATTGAAATGAAATTTTGAAAATGAGATTATTTGTTTTAGCATTATTAAAAAGTATGAGAAAAAATGTATGAATTAAATTATGAATTGAGTTGGTATGTAAAAAAAATGAATTATGAATTTAATATTTATGAAGTAATATAATTATATATATAATTAGTTTACATAAATTTTAAAAATTTATGGTTGATGTTTGAAATTTATTAATGTTAAATAGTCTTGATTTATAGTAATACCACTGAGTATATCCATACTCAACGTACGGTTGTTTCCGTGCGCAGGTTAGTAGAAGTCACGTGTCCCAGCTCAGCATCCAGAACAATCCCGACTCCAACACAAATTTGGTGGTGTATATTTTTCTTTTGGGTAAAGGTGGCATGTACATAGGTGCTGTTAGTCACTTGAATATATATATTACTTGGGTAGTGGAGGTTAAATTATCAGATTTAGATGGTTAAATGAAATGGTAAGGAAAGTATATGATATTTTGATACATGAACATTAAGTCGTTAAATGAATGAAGTTTTTAATCAATTTTGAATGATGTTATGATAGTTATTAAGTTAAAATTATGTTAATGATATAAATATTAGTTATATGAATGTGAATATTGGTGTTGGTTGTTTTGGTTTGAATTTGCAGGAGGTTTAAGTAAAAATAAGCGAAAATCTTTGCCAAAATTTTTATAAAAAAAAAAATTTGGAATACTCGAACAAGTCCCGTTCTACTTTTAATACGTGTTTGAATTTCGAGAGTCCAAGATAGGGACTTAATTATTATATTATACTATGAAAGTTATATTAATTGTAAATTATTCATAAGTTGTCTGATATGTCCGGTAATGCCTCATAACCTCGTTCCGGCGACGGTTTGGGGTTAGGGGGTGTTACATGTCCAATTCTTAAATTTGTTTTGGACGAGGATCAAAACAAGAGAGAACTCTTATTCAACCAGGCAATATTCATTGGGGATCACACTATGGTACGCTTTTAAGCATAATTATCATGTTCACTTTGATAGTTAATCTACTTGAAATTATAATAAATGACGGGATTACCATCTAATCAAAAGGCAAAAGCTAATACATTGTTAGGTTTGATGCATTCATTTGAATTTATTTTTTCCTTGCATTTAAAGAGACATGTGTTAGGGATCACAAATAAATTGTCAGAAGCACTTCAAAGAAAATATGAAGATATTGTTAAAGTCATCTTATTGGTAAGGATTTTAAAAGGACGATTACAAAAGCTCTGAGGAGATGGATGGACTTCATTATATTCAAAAGTATCATCCTTTTGTCAAAAGCACGATATTGATGTTCCTAATATGGATGATGACTTTGTTGACAAAGGAAGGTCACGGAGGAAAGCTCACAGGGTAACTAATATGCATTATTGTCGTGTGGAGATATTTTATACCATTATAGATACACAACTTCAAGAGCTTAACATTCGTTTCAATGAAGTAAATACGAAACTATTATTATGTGTATCTTACTTATGTCCAAATGAGGGTTTTGCACCTGTTGACAAATAGAAGTTGATTTGTGTTGATCAAATTTATTCATCCGATTTTTCTCCGGTTAAAATTCTTGCACTTGATAATCAATTGGAGATATACATTATTGACATGTGATCAAATGGAGAGTTATCAAATTTGAAAGGAATTCAAGATCTTGCTAAGAAGATGGTTGATACAAAAAATAACATTGCTTATCCATTGGTATATTGCCTAGTTAAGTTAGCATTGATTTTGCTAGTTATTACACAAGTGTGGAAAGAGTCTTTTCTACGATGAAAATTGTGAAAAAATCGTTTGAGGAATTGAATTAGAGATCAATGGATGAATGGTTGTTTAATTACATATACTGAGAAATATGTTTTTAACAACATTGACAAAGAGAAGATAATTCAACTATTTCAACAAATGGGAAAACATAGTAGAAAATTGTAAAAGAGGTACGTGTTATTTGAATTTATTTAATGTACCTTTCGTTTAGCTATTGTTTTAATAGTTTTGTAACAATTTTACATTTAATCATATATCGATTTATTAAGAATTAATATTATTCATTAATCGTTATGACTTTAATTTCAAAAAATTTTACCCCACAATTCAAAATTTTTAACTCCACCCTTTCTTTTTATTTTTTATTTAAAGAAGTTATAATTTGAAAATTTAAATTCAAAAACTTATTAAATTTCGTTATAGGTTTTTAGGGAAAACCGTTTAGGCCATGTATTATATATTGCACATGAGCCTAACATTTAATTTTTGTATTCGTCTTATCCAAATTTTGATAGACACCAAAATACGTACAGGAGATATCATAATTAAATTACAAATTCTCTCTCAATTATACTAATTTATAATTTTGTAATTTTTCAATAAATTTACAAGTAATTGAATATAGGTATATTTATTTAATTTTTTATATTCATACTATTATTGAAATTCATAATTGAGTTGGTGTCACCCGCAATTGTGTCACCAACTCGGAATATCCTTCTTCAATTAAAATAAATTATATTATTTAAGAATACTTTAATATTTTTTATTTAAAAAAAACAAATAAGAATATGCATATATTAGGATTTTAAACCGAACCAATTGCATTTGTTAAGCCTTTAATTTACAACTCAATTAAAGTTTTATCTTGATATTTTTAAATATTTTAATTTTGTTATGTACACTTTATTACTTTCATCAATTATATATATACTATTATTTAGGCTTCTGATTAAGTTGGTGTCATCCTCAACCGGGTTACTAACTCGGTTAGAAAAATTAAAGAAATGACTTTTTGTAATTAAAATAAGTTATATTATTGAGATTTGAACCCGAACTAATTACATCAGTAAAATATTTGATTTACCACTCAACTAAAATTTTATTTTAATATTTTTATACATTTTAATTTTATTATACACACTTTATTATTTTTATCAATTGTATATATTTTTACATATGATAATCTCGTATCCGCATTCGTCTTGATTACTAATATAACAAAAACCCAAGTAACATTAAATGGTTGTATTTGGTGTATGTGTTCCCACTACATTGTGATCCATAAAATCTGGCAAACAAACTGGAAGAATGCTTTTATAGGCCCAAGTGTCATTGGGCTTAAGTTGATTTTTTTAAGAGAGAAACTAACATTTAGTGTTTAATTTTAGTAATTTTTTTTTTATCTTCGTTCCTGAATTTTTTTTGGTATACATTAGTCTCATAACTTAGGAGTTTTTTATAATTTGATTGTTAAACATTGATTCCGTTAAATAACGGTGATACCACATTATAAGATTATATCACTTTAGATTTTATATAAAATTTTAAAATTTTCAAATGATATTATAATATACTATTAAAATGTCACATCATTATATTATAATAAAATTCAGTTTTAAAGATTAAATTAAAAGAACAAATTCTGTCATAAGGATAATTTAGTAAAATGTACCTTTTTGTATATTTAGATTCTATCAACCAAATACCAAAATATTACATTTCGACTGATTGAACCAAATAGGATAATATAATATACCCGACATCTCATCTCCTAAATTTATATTCTCATAACCTTATTACCTAAAATAATCTTATATTGTTTTTAACCAAACACCCTTATCCTTTGATAAACCATATTATTTGATTCTCCTATTATATTTTGGTCCACATTTTGCATTTCGAAATCAACCACTAAGTAAAATATTTCTAATTTTTTTTATACAATATCTAAAATTACTTATAGCTCATCCTCAACTTTTAAATAAGAGGATAATGTGCTTCAGCACACTTGTAATCACGTGGGTATGACCTCCCATAATGGCAACAATATTAAATCGAGTTAAGACTCAATCTACCATTTCTAATTTTCTTTTTAACTATATTAAAAATATAAAAGATATATTTCTTCATATTTAAGTAATTATGATATTAATTGCATCTATATTACATTCATAATATTCAACAATTTATACACACGGCAAAAATCAACAATCAAAGTTCATATTACCCATCACTGGACTAACCTTTTAAGTTTCCTAGGACTAAATTCAGATAAATTAAATAAAAGACTAATGTATCAATTTTATAAAATAAGAGAGAAATTTCATAATTATACCTTTGTTTTTCTATATAAGTTGAAGCCACTGCAAAAACCATCCAAAACAAAAATGGAGGTAGACATGTCCATCTTGGAAACACTACAACCCTCTCGATTCCTCTCCTTCGCCATCCCAAACCCTGATCCCACCTTCCCCTCACTTGCCTCCCCACTCATTCGAATCGCTGTCCTCGACTCACCGATTCAGCCCTTCTCTTCTCTCATCCCCAGTGTCGCCGCCATGATCGTCCCCAAGCACCGCGAGTCCGACTGGATCTTTTCGACGGAGTCCGGTCATCTCCAACTCCTCCTCTCCTCCCCTAACATCCAACGCCTCATATTAATCGGACAAGAACAACAACCAATCATCAACGGCTCTAGTTCATCTTCCATTTACCGCCGTTGGATCGATCCCGATTCCCTAAACAACCTGGAGATTTCGCTAAAGCCACTGGTAATTGCATTATCTCCTAAAAGTTACTTCCGTAATGAAAACTTGGAAGTACCCTTCTTGTGTTATGAGGATAATATTGTTTGTAGCTTAGTTTTAGAGAAATGTATTGGGAATTTTGTTGGTGAAATGCTTGTTGAAGATGTTGAGATAGAGGGTAGTGATCAAAGTAGGGAATTTAGGAGGAGATTAAGGTTTAAACGGATGCCTAATTTGGTTCAAACAGAGATTCGAATTGTGCCCAACAGAGTTTCTTGTTTGGATTCAGTTGATATAGGAAGCAATAGTATAGAGTTTAGCCCTGATTTGGGGGTTTTGGTGCATGTTTATTTGGTGCCAATGGTGGCTAGTCTTGCTTTGCTCGGGTCGTGCATTGAAAAGCATGTTGAGTCTGGGTTAAGACCTAAAGCTTTATGTCTTGGTGTTGGAGGTGGAGCTCTAGTTGGGTTTTTGAAAACACAACTGGACTTTGAGGTTGTTGGTGTTGAGGTTGATGAAGAGGTGATAAGGGTTGCTCGCAAGTACTTTGGATTGGAGGATGGAGATTTAGTTCGGGTTCATATCAGAGATGGTATGGAATTTATGGACCAACTTGCACATGGAGATGTTGGTAACATCGTTCCTCAATTTGATGTTATTATGGTTGATTTGGATTCTGATGATCCAAGAAATGGTGTTAGTGCTCCCCCAATAGAATTTTTTAGGAGGGATGTTCTTTTGGCTGCTAGATCGGTTCTTCGTGAATCCGGGATTTTTGTTATTAATGTGATCCCTCAAAGTAGATCGTTTTACGAGAAGTTGATACATGAATTTCGGGAGGTTTTCCCTGAGTTATATGAAATCAATGTTGGAAATGTAGAGAATTTCGTTCTCATCGCTGCTAAGGCTTTGTCTTGTTCGTCTTCAAGTAGTGATTCTGAAAATAAATTCCTTACGAAACTGAGACTGGCGATTTCAGGAGCATATATGGATTCCATTAATAGAATTGGAGATGCAAGCAATTAATATGCTCATTCAAATTCAGCAATATCAACTTTTAAGATTGTGTTCAAGATTAGGAATTAGCATTGCTATATTAGAATTAGGATTTAAGCATGTCTTGGCAGTTATGGTTTGCCATTTTAAAATTCTTTTGAGGTGGACAAAAATTAAGACCCGAATGCAATCTGCCATGTCAGATCACCTTTTCAGTTCCTTCCTTTGGCTTTGGAGTAAGCCAGTTCATACCACAAAGAACTGCTCGGCATATTCCTGAACCTGTACAATGTCATCCTCGATGGCTCCAGGCACCAATCCATGGCTCAAGCTTCTTCTTGAGCTCATTTAACGTGGCTCTCCTTCCTGCTTGGACGCAAAAATGCCCAAAAGTTAATTTGAAATCTGAGATGTATATGGCGTAGTCTTCATTTTGAAGACTTTCCTCTCAACTAAAGTGATGGAAAACAGTTGTTCATACATGGGAAGAGCAGGGTGGTGAAGTTGGTTTTGAGGGCTCCTCCGGCAACGGTTATGAGGCCTTTCTAGAGGGAAACAACGATCTTTTTGGTGTCATTCTCGCATTGGAAGCTGCAGTTGTAGCATTTGTCGTTTTATGGGTAATTACAGTGTGGATGACTTGGTATTTCAAGTGGCAGCGATCAGACAACCGGTTCGAGTTGGTAATCAAGTGGCAGCAATGAGACAACCGGTTTGAGAGGAGCATTGCAGCGTCATCCATATGGAACAGGCAGTTTGAGACCAGCATGGATCGGTGGTTCCCAACAGTTGAGAGTAATGTTCCCATCCTCAACACTATGGCATAAGTGTTGGGGTTGCACCTATAAAAATTGGACCATAGCATTACAGTCACTAGTCCTTCAACAACATATCAAACGGTTCGAAATTGAGGTTGGGATAATTTCGGGTTCACGATATAATAATTATGAGGACAGCTGGAATTTAGGAGTGACACCTTTTCATTTTTAGTTGACTATAACCTGTCTTTCCTTTGACTCAGTTGGCCTATTAAATTCAAGAGCAGACATACTTGATTGACTGTTAGCACATTTTCATACTTCAATGTGGCTGGCCTACTTGGCCAATTGCCAGTCCCATGTGCTATGTAGGAGAGAAATAAATGCACAAATTTTTCTTATCCTATGATGCCATTGTTTAGTGTTTGGATACTGGTGTCCTCTATTGTTGTTTGGGTATCCTAAATTAAAGACCATTTAAACTTACCAGAAGTAGCATTTATGATATACTACGGGCAGTATAAGAAAGCTATTTAAAAGCGTTTTTTTTTTTAGAAAATGTATTTTTAAGAAAAATATTTCTAAACAAGCTGTTTTTTTAAGAGAAAAAATATTTCTCCCAAATTAAAAATTTGCCAAGTCGGAAATTTTAGCTTCATTCTTAAATTATGCCTATATTCTAGAAGTGTTATAAGATTAGATTATTTGATGTATTTTATTTAAATAATGATAGTTATTTCGCATATTCGTGGTGAAATTTTTTAATCTCATAAATGGAGTTAAAATTTTTATCAAGTATTTTTTGTTTAGTTTTTATTTGTTTAAATATAACTTTAAAATAATCAATTTTTTTTTCAAGTCGCTTGTAAAGTTAAAAAAACTCTACTATCATTATATTGGATAATAATGCTTTAAATATATTTTCAATTAAAAATATAGTTTATTTTCTTGATATTATAATACTATTAGGGTTAATTTCACCGGATAACATTAAACTATGAGCTAGATTATAAATTGGTAACCGAACCCCAAAATATTTATAAATTGGTAATCGAACTGTCAAATATTGCTGTTGAATCCTCAAAATATCATTATCGTATTAATTAAATTCAATTGTTAGCTTAGGCTGTACTTCATAGATCATTGAAATTTTAATTTTTAACATTTAATTTTTATATGTATTTGACAACTATAATAAATTTAGGCTTAACTTAAAATTTTTAACAAAAAAAAATTGAATAGAATAGTAGCTTGATAGCTAGTTATAGCTTAATATAATATCAAAAATATAAAGTTGGTTTTAATTTTAGAAAAAATATATATTCAAAATAAATTATATCTTTACTTTCTTTTAAATAAATGAAATATTCAAATTTTTTATATTTATTTTTATCCGAAACTATTTAAAATAATATATTAAGTTATAATATATATAAGCACGAGTTTGTGCATCATACTACTAAATTCACATCTAAAAATAATTATAATACTTAATTTATAATTATTAGTTAAAAAGTTGAATTGAAAATATAGGAAAAATTGTATAATTATAATTTACAATTATTAGTTAAAAAAATTGAGCTAATTTTATTGATGTAAAATAAAGTTATTAGTTGAATAGAATTTTAAGCATTTTAATTATCACTTAATTAATATTAGAGTTATTTATGTTAATTAGTTATAATTTTGAATAATGTTACTTTGCATTGATTATATAAAGTAAAACCATATTATATGTTGAATATTATATGTTGAATATGTTAAAAATGCTTTAATTAGTATTTAAAATTTTTCTGTTCTAATATTTGAATTAATAAGTTAATATATTTAAATTATATTCAATAATTCAAATAAAAAAATTATTTTATGCTAATTACTACAATTAAAAGTACAATATTTAAAAAAAAACTAATTAAATATTATATGTAAAACCAGACATGACATTAGAAGCTAGTAAAATTAAAAATATGAAACAAGTAAATTTTAAAATTCAAGATTTTTTTTTTTTACCTTAAAAACGAATTCAAGTTATTATTATTATTAAACAACATAATTATATTTTGTACTTAAATTTTTACTAATCTAATAAACAATTTATCAAATAACAGATTAATTGATAATTTAGGTAATAAATTACATGAAATATATTCATTAAAAGAATATTTTATTTTATATTTTAACCCAAATATTTCAACATTTTATTAGGTGAATTGACTCAAACAAAAGATGTTGGGCAGAGATAGTAGGAAAAATAATTCCAACAACAATTGGTTAAGAGAAAGAATTAATCAAAGAAATAAGCAAATTTGTTTTCTACAACATCAATATTTCATCAATAAATTTTTTTATAACACTAAAAATAAAATGAAAATGAAAATGAAAATGAAAAAAAGAAAAGAAAAGAAATATTATATATATATTATCTTCAACTTGGAATAAATTAATCTTCAAATCAACACACAATTAAACATGTAAAAAAAATAAAAAATAAATCATAGTTCTAATAATTACTAATTAAGTCCTCTCTTTCTCTCTACTCTCTTCCTTTGAATGATGAAAATTATATGGTTTTTTGGGAAGAAGAAGAAGAAGAAACAGTGGCCACCTTAGGCACATAAACAGGATATTCATCAATTTCACCAATCCATGGACTCTTCTCCTTTGCTGGATTAATGGTCTTCAATGCTTTCCATACAGCACTGTTGCATTTAAACCCTGACCCGAATGCAATCTGCCATGTCCGATCACCTTTTCGGATCCTTCCTTTGGCTTCCGAGTAAGCTAGTTCGTACCATAAAGAACTGCTCGACGTGTTACCGAACCTGTAAAGTGTCATCCTCGATGGTTCCATGTGCCAATCTGAGAGCTCAAGGTTCTTTTCTAGCTCATCTAACACGGCTCTCCCACCTGCATGGATGCAAAAATGCTCGAAAGCTAGTTTGAAATCCGGGATGTATGGCCTGATCTTCATTTTGAAGACTTTTCGGGCTACTAAAGTGATGAAAAAGAGGAGTTGTTCGGACATGGGGAGGACTAATGGACCGAGGGTGGTGATGTTGGTTTTGAGGGCTTCGCCGGCGACCGCCATGAGGTCTTTGGAGAGGGAAACGCCGATCCGTTTGGTGTCGTCCTCACGTTGGAAGACGCAGTTGTAGCATTTGTCGTCGGCTCCTTTGTGGGTTCGTACCGTGTGGATGAGTTGGTACTTGGAGCGGCGGCGATCGGATGACCGGTTTGATAGAAGGATCGCGGCACCGCCCATACGGAACAAGCAGTTAGAGACTAGCATGGATCGGTCGTTGCCGAAGTACCAGTTGAGAGTAATGTTCTCCATGCTCACCACCAAGGCATAAGAGTTAGGATGTACCTGCGGTTCAGATAATTTCGAATTCAGCTTTTCATTTTTAATTGACTATAATAACACCTATCTTTCTTCTAAGTCAGTCGGCCTAAATCAAAACAGGAGCAGTCATCCTTTAATATGGTTCACCTACTTGGCCAATTGCCAGGACCAAGCACATGTGCTATGTAAGAGAGAAATAAATGCACCAAATTTTCTTAACCTGTGATACATTTCCCTTGTACTTGGACCCCAAAAGTGCATGACCAAGTCATATTAAGGTAAAAGCATCCTCATCCAACTCGACTTTTAAATGCTCTAATTATCGAATATTACAGATAATAGCAAACTAAACCCTAAAAATGAGATTCAACATACCTGTAGCATTTGTTTAGCAAGGTCAATAGAAATCAGCCCAGCACTGCAACCCATTCCACCAAGATTATAGCTCAAAATATTGCCTCTAAGCTTATATCTATTAACAATCATGGCGGAAAGCGACGGTGTAGGGTTAAACAAGCTACAATTCACCACAAGGATACCGATATCCTTAGCCTTAACACCAGTCTTCTCCAACAGCTCATCAATGGCACCAAACATCACTGCCTCCGCTTCTTTCCTTGCCTCCGCCATACAAGGGTTCGGCGGTACACGCAACACCGCCTCAGGCAAATACGTCTTTTGCCCTAAACCAGACCTCTCCAGTATCTTCTTTTGAAAAGCCAAGTTCTCTTCAGTGAAACTTCCGGTAAGACCCGATCTCTCCATGAAAATCTCCCTGGTACAAGTCCGTTCAGGCTCCGGCTTATAACAAGCGAAATCCACCAAATAAACTTTCCGGGGACGGCTCATGAAGTAAAGTGTGGCTAAAAAAACCAAAAGGCCTGAACATAAAGTAACAGAGACAAGATTGAACTTGAGTTGGTCCCATAGTTGAACCAAATCAAGGACTGTGAGCGTTGAGAGATGAGCTGAAGTAATGGCTAACAACGGCACCAGCATTAAATACATGGCGTTGGAGATTAAATAATGGTAGCCGAGCTTCACGTATTTTAGCCTCACTGAAAGAAGAAAATTGGGGAGATTGTTGTTTGATCTTGTTTCGTTTGATGAAGCTGTGCTTTGAACATGAACTGGTTCTGGATTCATGCTTTTCTTACTCGCTTCTGTCATCTTTTTTTGGTATAAAACAAAGTTAATATGAATATTCAAGCAAAACCCAGATTGAAAAGTTGCCCGGAATCAAGAAAAAATGAAAAATTTCTTGCGTTTTTGGTTTCGAATTCGCTGAGAAAATGAAGGAAAATGTATGAATGAGTTAATGAGTTGCTTGCCGTTTGGGGGAAGAGGTTTAGTGGAGAATTTAAAGAGGTAAGGGGGGAAAGAGAGATGGGAGGATACAACTACCCCAACGAACTTTTAATTGTTAACACGCCTTGGCATTGAATTCGCCAACCCGGAAAATTATTTATTTTATTTTCTCTATTTTTGTTTTTTTATGTTATGGAAAGATTTTATAGTGATTTACTTATCGCCCTTCTCGTAATTAGGAAATTTCAGATTTGCCACTCTTGTATATTGTGTATGCGATTTGAGTGCATGGATCCAAGGGTTTACAACTTGGTCAAATTGCTCTAATGAATACTGATTTAGTATCTATCTGTACTACTATATATATTCGAGCTCACGTCTTCTTATATTGGAAATAACATTCATACCAATTGAACTAAGACTCAATCGGTAATAAAATCATAATTAAGTCTTGCTCCATTCAAATTTAATAATGCACCCTAAAATTAAATGAATATTCTGACCATCGATTGGATAAATTTAACTTAAAGTTTAACTCAATTCGTGTGAAGCCAAAATGCTACAATATCAAGTTTTTTAAAAAAATAATTTAATTATTTATGTTAGAATTTTGGATTATGTTCTAGAAATCAACAAATGTGATGTTATCAATTAATGTTTAATAAATTGGGACCAAAATTAAGGACACTTTACCCCCAAGCAAAACATTTTTAGGTATCAATAATCCGCCACAGTTTAAGAGTATAAAAAATTTTTTAGGTATTAATCCCTCACTTTAGTCTTAAGATTTTATACCCCGATTTGAATATATAAGAGCCCCGACTATTAAAATGCCAATGAACTTATCCTTACCAACAATATGCATTTTCAAGATTGCCTTCTTTTCAACATCAAAGAACGGTTCCTTAATACTAGTCAAATCTCATCGCTTTTCAATCAGCAACCATATTAGGTACTAAATCATGATCACTATTAGACCTGTCAATCTATACCCCTCAATCCCCAAAACCCATATATCCCCTCATAATTCCACTTTCTCACCATTAAAAACTTGCCACAACAATGCTTCCAATAGCCTGCTCCCTGTCCAAGAAAGAAAATCTAACATCCAGTTTTGATAATAGAGCCAAATTGAAAAGCTCCAAGTCTCTAAATCCTATACCACCATCTGTATTTTGGTGTTGGTAAGCAACTCTAAGCCTTTCAGTGTATACACATTTCATCCTTTTGCTGATCTCACTAGAAATTAGCAATGCCTGCACACATCACTTTCTTTTTTAGGAAATTTGAAACAAGCCATTGTATAGATAGGTACCACTGAATTTAAGGTCTAGGTTTAATAGCCCTAAACCATCTAATTACTAAGGAGTTTGAAGATCTCAACTATTTAATGTTGGCCAAATAAATTAATAAAATTAAGAAACAATGCTATAATTAATAAGATGCATCATTAAAATTTGTCTGAATGGCTAAAAAAAATCACTTTAATATATTTTATTTTTTTAAAATTGATGAAAATCATTTTAATATATTTTATTTTTTAAAAAAAATTGATGAAATTTTTAACATTTAATCTTTTAGTTTTACATTATCCACTACTTTCTTTAAGTCAAATACACAATTTTTATTAATTATTTAATATATTTGATATTAAAATTATATATTTTTAATATTTAAAATCTCATTTGCTTAATGTGCTATTAAATCAATTGAATCAAAATTCAAAATATAATAAGCTTTAATTTTATCAGCTTGAAGTTTTTATAATATGATAAATTTTTAAAAAAATTGACGAAAATATCATATCACAAAAATAATTCGAAAAAATTGAGACAATGAGAAAAATAATCTAATCTCAAGTCAATAGACTTACCCACAACACCCGGTCTGAACTTTCCTCGTTATCACCATAACAATCCCAAAATAAAAATATTCGCAAGAGAAGGACAAAAAACAAACTCAAAATAATCCGCTCGATATAAGATTGCCCTTGTTAGAGAATGAGCAACTTCATTAGTGTTTTTACCAGTCCTACAGAGGGCAAAGAATTAAAATTTGAAATCTATAATTGATAAGAATAAAGATTTGGCCATCAATTTAAAGTGAATGTTTTTCTAGGATACAACAATTTCAATAATAAACAATTAAAATTATTTTTTGAAGAGCAACTAAATCAATTCAACTTAACTAGGGGCTGGTAGGGTCCCGGTCCCCCTAAAATAGAAAATTTTTCATTTAGACTTTTTAAATTTTTTAAAATTTTAAATTAATAAAGATAAAATTATACTTTGGCCCCCTAAAAATGAATTTTTTTAATTTAGTCCTTTAAAAATTACAAAGATATAAGCTATACAAATAGTGAAATTTTATTTTTATTATCGTAAAAATTAAAATTTAATTTTGGCCTCCTCTAAAAATTTGATAAAAAAACCCAGATAAGTGAAACTTGAACTCGAAAACTCAAAACTTCTTGTAACCTAAACCTTACGAATGAAGCTTGAAAATGTTTAAACCAAAAATTTGTAAACAAGAAAACTTTGGGTACATTTCCTACAAGTTTAAGTTTAACCCAAATGAAGAATACATATTTTTAATTCCCTAGTTTCCTTCTTGTTCTAAAACAGAAATGTCTATTAAGTCTCAAATTAAACAACTACAAACCATAATTTTAGCAATGATTTCGGGTTCTATTTACATGTTCCAAAATTTTTTTATTGTTGTGATAAAGATTGGATACAATCTAACTCAACATAAAACTTCGAATATGAGACAGAAAATGTATTTGAGTGAATATTTAAATTTATGATTATTTATATCTCGAGACAAAAAATTTTTTTAGTCCTTATAATTTTTCAAAATTTAATCCTCATATTTTACAAAAATTAAAAAATTAATCTACTACACAAACTTAAATTGTTAGAGTATTAATTGAACCCCGTGAGCCAAAGAATTAACAAAAAAAGGTTTAATAATGTTACCTAAGTAAAGTAACTTGTCAAATTTCATATAGGATGAAATTGTAATTTAAACAAGACCATTTTTCCTATACCCATGGAAGGGTATTTGAGGCATTTTTGGAATGTAATAAGAATTTATTTTCCCCCTAAACAATAAATAAAACATGTGCCAGATAACAGCTAGCTAACGTCTAACATATGAAAGTGAAACAGTTGCGTCCCTTTGACTTTGAAACTAAAGTCTCGCTTTTTCATCACTTCTTCTTTCTTTCCCAAAGTCTCAATATATTGATTTTCTTTTTGATCCAATTTATTATTTATTGTTGAAATTGCGTGTCCAACTTGGAGGCTTATTTTTTTATCTTTTCGGTTGTATTTTTGGTTATCCAACAAGCTTTACTTAAAATAATATCCCATATTTAATGCTCAATCTTCTAACCAAATACCCACTAACATTAATCATAAGCCCACAAACCAAATTCAAGATATGGCACATAATTATTTGTTACTTTTTAAAACAATGGTTCTTTTTATGTCTTTTTCATGCTATCAAGCTCAGTTTTAAGTTTAATTTGGCATTTAAAGTTCAACGTACAACTCAAGCTTCATCAAACATTAATTTTTGAATTTAAGTTTGGTTCAAGATATAATTGAGCTGTTTGAGTTTGATTAAGCTCGTTTATCAATTTTCATATTCGAGCTCAATTATGTTCGTACAGATTTAAGCTTAAGATTAATAATATTAAGCTTAAATTTAAAAAAATTTCGAGTCGAACTTGATTAGGTTTTGAGCACCAGTGCCTTATTTACACCCCTAATACATCATATTTAATATAAATTATATAAATGGAAGAAATTACTCATTTTATTTTAAAATTATATATATTTAAAAACTAAGTTCTTGCTCATATTTTTCATCCACCCTAATGAAAAAAAAAGATGATATAAACATTTTTATAATTGGTGTTGGTGATGAAGGTGGCGTAGGGGGCTAAAGATTTATGGGTCACTTAATTTGAGGAAAAATGGTTTCGCAAGAAATAACCCTAACACGAAATCATCTAATAATAAAGGTTTGTCCCAATGCCATGCCATGCATGCACTTTTCTTCATTGGGTTAATGTCATTTTGTATTCAATCTTCTCACTCAATACTTAATGTTTAATGCTTTGTGGGGAAAAAATTGAATTTTAATAACATTAAATTATGTAAAATATGAATCAAGGAGACCCATTTCCTTTTTCAAAAAAATTCACATTCTTTCTAACTATTTTTTATATAAATTATAGTTTTTCAATTTAGATTTAAAAAGTCTTTTTAGAAAAAAAATTCGAATTTTAGTTCATTTGATCCATGCACTCATATTATATTTAGTATGTTTGGTATCGATTAATTTTTTAAAAAAAATTTACTTTGATAACCATTTGTAAAATAAGTTATAGATATTCTTTTAATCACTAATTTTTAAAGTTGTAAGTGAATAATTTATATATGTTAATATATAAGTAAAAAATTTTGGTTATGATGTGACTAATGAAAAATTATAGTATCATATAAACAAAAATTCTTTTTTAGGGTTAAATAAAATCCCTTTTTTTATATAAAAAAATAAAATCCCTTTTTAAAAGGTTAAGTTTTGTTATTAGGATTATATATTTTTTATAGTTTATGTAATTTTTAAAATTTGAAATTTTAATATGGATAAAATTAATTTTAGAAGGATAAAAATTATAATTGACTAGACTAAAATATTAGAACTAAATTTGTAGCTTAATTATAATATGACTAAAATTTGAACTAAAATAGTAATTAATGGAACTTATATTTGAACTAAATATTAGAACTAAAATAGTAAAATTTGATCTTCTTTAAGGTTTAAGTACTAAAAAGTCCTTAATTAAAAGTTAGTAATTAATGGAACTTATAAAATATGGTTTTCTATCAAAACCCCTTATTGTTAAGTGCTGGCAAGGCAAGTGGCATAACGGTTGACGTGGAATGCTACACCAACATTTTTTCAGGTCAACTGTCACGTCGATCACCACATCATCATTTTTTTTCACGTTATTTGTCCGGTCACCACTTAACAATTCATTAAGGGTTTTGATAAAATATCATATTTCAAAAGGTTCAATTGATTGCTAACTTAAGATTAAAAAATCAATTTATTATGATGATAGACTCAATTAATTTTTTAATTATTTTGCTTTAGCGTTCTTAAACAAAGAAACTAAAATCTGAGAATTCCTTTTACTATTAATGGAGGCAAGCGATTTGAGTAGAAACGAGATGCCGCATTTACGGTTTTACCATTAAAGTGGTAACTTAATTTTCACAAACTGAAATGCCTTCATTTATCTCGTGCCTAATTTGGAAACAGAGGGGGGGAAAAACGATTTCTTCTTTATTTAACATTACCTGCTAAAGAGGTTTTCCGGTAAAAGTTGGGATTTTGAGTTCGCATGTGCTTGGGTTCAAGTTTCGCTACATAAAATCGAATAACATACAATTTTCTATGCTAAACTCAGTAGTTAAGTACTATTTATGTTGCACAATTTGTCTTAACTCAGTAGTTAAGCTATCACGAGTTACCCGAACCATTAAGATACTCCTATTCGTCTTGCCAAATAATAGTATTCACAAATAAGTGTAGACCAAATGAAATTTGCATCACAAATACGTACACCAGGAACATTAACTAATGTCGACATACCCTGGGATATGTCGGTCTAATGTCGAATTCTTAGTTTCAGCGATCATAGTTCTTCATCAAAACAGTCCTGGAATAATAGATGTTGAAGATTTTGAATATCGTTCGAGAAGCGATAAAACTTTCGCAACTTTCCTTCCCGGACGGCCGTCATCGTGAACATTCCGGCCAGTCAGACCAACAAGAAGATATCTAGCTTTTGTTCCGTAGTTGTCCACCATTTCCCTCGAAATGAAAACCTTCTCCAGGAGACCGAGTGCCTCTTCCTTCAGAGAATCCGTTCCCCACGTCAAAATATCTAACACGGGATTTATTGCTCCAGCCTCATGCAAGACGATGGCACCTCTCTGCGTACAACCGTCCTGAACCAATGTTGAAAGCGTCTGAATTGCTTCATAAGCAGTCGCCTCGACTTCATCGTGTAAGAGTTTTACTATGTAAGGCAATGCTTTTGCTTCCAACAGACAAAACGAGGTGTTTACATTGCAAATACCACCATGTGCAGGGCATACAGGAACACGAGATGTTTGAAAACACCAGCAACCAGTTTTTTTGGACGCCACAGTGAGCTTAGGACTGCTCATTGACAGGTTACCAATAAGAGCCGCTGCTCTTGCCTTCGCTGTTACTGATTCAACTTTGAGGAAATTTACAAACAAAGGGTAAGCTCCGTGTTCAATTACAATCTGCTGTGACTTGACATTTGCGGGATCTGTAAACCTAAAGAGAGCACTTAAAGCATGCTCTTTAGCTTCCATCGTCCCGGATTTCAAAAGATTTATAATTGCCGGAAGTCCATCCAACTCGATCAATTTTTTCGTTAGTGATGTTTCAGACTTTGGGAGGTTGGCTAATAAACCGGCAGCGGCCATCTTGACATCACTGTTATAGTCATTTTCGAGAAACCCCACTAGACCCTCCAACCGTTTCGGCATAAGAAGATATTCTACAACTCCTTGTGATTCGTGTTGAGAAAATAAGAAGAGAAGGTTTACTGCAATTTCTCTTATTTCCGAGTCTGGATCATCGAGAAGAGGAAGGACTAAGGATACACCATTGGCAGTTAAAACAGCAGTTTTAACCAGCTGAGCTTCAGACCTGCACATTCCTAACAGTGCACGTAAAGCAGGCCTCCGGAAATTATTTGATGATTTGGAATTTTGTTGCAAAGCCAACAATTCACGGATGATTGGCTCCAATTCAAGTTGAACCCCTTTTTCATCAACAAAAAATTTAACCCCGTTGCTTTCAGAAGAAAGTTTCTCAACAATCTCAGAGCATCTGACTATAAGAATTGTACACACATGGGGAGAGAACATTAGTTTCAGAACAAGAGGAACTCCACCACCAGTAGCAATAAGCTCTTTATTAGCATGACAACCGGATAGTTTAACCAAAACGGATAATGACAACTCCTTTAATTCAATATTGCCGGATGCCACCATCGAAAGCAACGGAGGTATGATCCCTTCTTCACCAAGAACTTTTAAATTCGAATCAACCAATTCCATAGTAACCAATGCTTTCATCATTGAGATCCGTGAAGACTCCGGCCCTGAAATGTAAACAGAGGGTATCAATGTACACTATGCCAAGTAGGATCATTTAACAAAAAGACAAGATGTTTAAAAAAGGACACATAGAAGGATTTCCCAACCTTGAACGATGTGATCAATGAGTGGTTTATACCACCCTGACTTGGCAGCTCGAGAAATGTTCTCCTCGTCAACATCGAAAAGCTTATTCAATATTTTTTCGGCATAGTCTGCCGACTCTCTGACCGGACCCTTTAGAAGGGTAACAAGAAAAAGAATTGCGCTGCTTTGCTGAGAGAGTTGACAGCAAAAAGACACGTTCCATTTAGATCTATCTTGCAATAACTCATATAGCAGTTCAACTGCAGCCATTGAGATACTTCGATCACGGCCTAAACACGGAACAATGTAATCAAACCCCTGATGCTCAATCACTTTTTCCTATAATTTTTTGTTTAAAACAACATAGTCAGTAATGAAAGAATTCTCCTCGTCTTTTACAAAGCCATCCAATGACTGAACAAGAAAACCAAAAATTTAATTTACTTAAAAGCAAGGCAATGAGTTCTAATCAGAATGATTAGCCATAGATAACCCGGTATAGAGTGAATCAAATCCAATTTAGGGTCATCGAATCAAGGGTGTTAATGAATGTATATGTATGTATTTTGTGAATGCATGTATATGTATGTATTTCGTGAATGCATACACGTGTACATAAGTACATATACTAAACAGTATATATTGTCAGGCTCCTCAAAGCCTGCAATACACAATGAATGAATATTTTTTTCACAAGCGGAAACCAGGATTCCATTATACCACGTCTTGGTATTACACCTATAAGTATGCTTACGGCTTACCTTATTTCTTGCATGCCCTTCCACCATATCTTTCAAGGTGATTAAAATCTTCTTCCTGACTTCTCTGTTGTGAGAGCTTCCGAGGATAGAAATTATTCTATCGGTGAGCCCTCCGATGGAAATCCAGTCCTTGTTTATAGAATTTTCTCTGATAAGCTCCTGCATTTGGTTCAAGGCTTCCTCGACTTTTAAATCAACACCTGATGACAACTTTGCCTGACAAGCTCGGACTTTAAGGCAATAGTTCAGTTCTCTCCATTCCTCTATTGATTGTCGGAGTGGAAGGTTAGATCTCAAAGAAGTATCTTCGAGATCATCACCGGTATCTGGATCAGTTTTCTTCCCACAGTCAAACCAAGCTTCAATAGCAGCTCTCTCGCACGTGGTACCAGTACAAAGGCTTACGGGATCAACCATTACTTCCCCACTTATACGACATTTGAAAGATTTAAGTGGAGGGATGTACTCTTCCTGTGTATCGTACCGTTCTATGACCTGAGCCCTTTGAAAATACTGCTTCTTCATTTCTTCGTAATCTCTTGCTGCATCCGCTTGAGAAAGTAGCTCGATAACTTGTTCCAAGAAGAGAACTTCGGCTCTTTCTTTCCTATTGCCAGCTTCTTCTATTTCCCTTCTAAAGCTCGCTAGCTCCTTGCTAATTTCAGAAGGCTCAACGGGTACCCCAACTGCCCTTGCTATTTCTTCCAACATATCATTTGCGAAACACTGGTCACGTTTTTGATCCCTTAGACCCTGGTTTAACTTGTCAACGATTTGGAGTTGAGAATGCGAAGTCTCGAACTCTACTTTTTGCATCTCACTCTGTAGCCTATTGACCTGATCAGATATACCCGAAAGAACTTCCGTATTGGCAATAGAGAATGCGGCCAAAGACCTTCCAATATCTCTTGTGACTTCTTGCACCTCGTGAACAATGTGCCGGCACTTCACAAGTAAGTAGAAACGGCCTCTATTTTTGTATTTCTCGACCAAATTATTCGCCTTCTTGACATCTGCCTCCAGAGCCTCTAGAGCTAGCCTTGCTGCTGGAGAATCATTCAACTGCCGAAGCTGCAATTCCTTCAACACAGGCTCTATGTCAAAGAGATGCTTTGACAGGACTTTGAAACTTTCCTTCTCAATTACAACATCCTTCGCAGCCTGAGCTGTTTTCATTACCTGGTTTGTTACCAAAGCCAAGATAGTCCCAATCGGTATAAGTTCCATTGCCATTGCAATGGGTCGTTCTTTCCCGCTAATTCGTTAAGACCAATCGCTAATCCGAAATAGAAATCAATTATCGGATTTCAAAAGGCATCCAACATCTCTCCCTTTGAGCAACCTCCCGATACTCTATATCAGGCTGTCAGCAATATACAACCAGCAAAAGGAACTCAGAACAAGCCCTTGTCCTTTATACACCATTAAAACAACAAAATGCAGAATTTACTGAAGAAAGGAAATATAAATTTATCACTAACTTTAACCAATAATTGATGAACTCGAAGTTTAGCTTAGTTGGTTCATGTAATAATCTTTTAAAAATAGTACCCCCCTGGTCTAAATTCAAATCCCAGCAAGTCAATCCTTCCCTATTCCCAGATTATGGACTAATTTGTAACATGAAAAAGACAAAAAGCCATTAATTCAAAAGGGCTTCAATAAACAAATAAGAATCCAATTTACAAACACTAGAATCACACAGTCAAAGGACTCTAATTATAAAAACAGGCAATGAATTTCCATATTTTGATCGGTACCCATGAAAGGAAAGATCATTCAACAAAAGCTTAAATTGCAATAAAATAAAAACAAAAACAAAAACCAAAGCCAACAAAGAAGAAAAGTTCCTTACCTTTGAAAAACAAAGGGCTCTATGGAAATCACCATAGAAGTGAAAGAGCAAAGAAGAAGCTTTAATTGTGACCAGAATTATTATTATCAGCTAGGAATCAATTAGAAATGAGAAGTGAAACCAAAATACCCATTTCCATGTTGTACGGAGAGAAGAAGACTTTGATATTAATCAAGTCAAGCTCTTCACTTTTTCTTATTAATTAACTGTAGACTGTGTAGTTCCCATTTCAATTTCATGGTTTATTTAGTAATATTTAATAACAAGGCTTGGGAATGGTGGAAAAATATGGGATTTTTCCAGGAAATTTCAACTCGACAAGGAAGAGTCAAGTGCTAAAAAATCAAACTGAACTTTTTAATTGCATGTGTGGATTTTTTGCCGACCTTTTCCTGCTCCTAATTCATAAACTTCTTAATCCGGAACTAAAATTAAACTTTAAATTCTAAAATTCTAGTTAATATATTTTAATAAATGTGCCGATAGAGTTAGTTCTTTGATATGTTATTTATAGATCTCTACTAACTTCAGTCATAAACTTGGTAGGAAAGATTGTAACATGTCTATTTCCTTCATGATTTTATCTAATATAATTGCTTAATATTGTCTTTTTCTATAAAAAAATATTATTATTATAAAAATATTTTTGTGTTTTATATATTTTATTTAAAATTTATTAAAAATATTTAAACTCAAAATAAATTTAAAAAAAAAATACATACCAAGATTTAAATTTAATACACTAAAATTTTATCATTTCAACTAAACTTTAATATTTTTAACATTTTTTTATATAAATTTCCTTGTAATCTAATATTAATTAAGCACTTTTTTACCTTAATTAAGCATCTTTTAAAAATATTTTAAATTTCATTTTGTTTATGAATGATTAAAAATCAATCTTCAATAACATCTTTAATATAATTTAAACTCATATATGAATAATCCAATTTATAAAATTAACATTCTCTTATTTTCTCTTATTATTATTTAAATGGTTAATGGTTAACAATGTAATCGTAAAACGGAACGGGCCTTCTATGTATTGCATAATAGTTGAAAATTATTGCCCCAAAGCGTTGGGCTGCAAAGGTTATAGATGCCCGCTACGATCACAAATTACTTATGCGGGCTTCAAAATCTTTTAACTTCCCATAATTCAGCCTAAAAAACTAAATTTATGTAATTCTAAACATTTAGTTTGAATAAATATATAAATATTATTGTACTTTTTTTTAAATTAATTTCATGTAAATTGCGGTCATGCCAATACATTCAGGGTTCCGATTAGTACAAAATTTTAAAATTTTTTATCTGAATTATTTTTAATTATATTTAAAAATATAATATAATCATTTAATTAAGTTATTAAATATAATTAATAATTTTATATGAATATATATTTACATTCTTCATGTTTACTTTACGAAATATATTCAGTTCATAATTACTTTTCCCAATAATATTTATGCTCAAATTATATAAATACATTTACATGTATATAAATTTATTATATGAAAATATTTTAAAAAATATTGAACGGCTTGATAGATAAGTATATTAAGGCTAATTTGCAACTCAATAGACATGATTACGGATATTAGGCTTGGCAAACCCAATCCAATTTTAATCGAGCACGTACAAATTTTTTAGTAATTATAGCTGATCCAATTTGATTTATTATTGATATAATAAATTTTTTATAATATTAATATAAAAAATTTATTTCAATCTAGTTACAATCCTAACCATAAATTGGCATCAGTAAATTCCAAATAATAAAACCATAAATAAATAAATAAAACTATATGCAAACAGCAAAGCAACGGTTTCAATAGATTTATTTCAATAAATAAAATTATGAGGTATAGTGTGGTAATGACTAGGGGTTCGATTCTTATTTATGAGAATAGAGTGGAACATATTTTATAGCCAACCGTTTTTTTCCCTAAAGAGCACCTACGACAAAATGATTTAGCCATTGTTACTATCGATGGACGATAAACACTTGATTCCAACAAACAAAAAAAAGAAAAAAAAAGAAAAATTCAAGATGGAAATAGCATCTACTACTTGTTTGCATCAATACTTACAAAAATTTATTTCTATAACTACAATGTTATTTAAGGTTATAAGGTAAGAAAATATTATTAATTAAATGATTACATTACCTAATAAAATTTTTAAATACAGACAAAGCATACAAACTAAATTATAATGATGTTCATATCTAATACACTCTCTATAGAAGTCCAACAAGGCTAATTAGACATCTAATTATGTCTCCGCATTGGTCCAAATGGACCATGCCATCAGTTCATGACGATTTAGAGTGACATACAATATGTTTTAACTATTATTATTATTATCATGAATTAATTTAAAATCACCTACTTTTTTTTATACCATGAATTTGTTTTCTTTAAGATATTTTCACGGTTGAGACATAGCTGTTGACGAGAAACTTGATTAATTAATACCATCTAACATCACCTATCGCCGTTATTCATATTTTATCAATAGGTCAAACTGATTGTGGTACCAATTTTACCATTATTAGGACGTGTATCGGTTCCGCTACGGCTCAAATAAGATATTTATAAAACTTTATATTTGTATAGTCTAAATAGGAAAATGGGCCCGGCTGGATCGGTCCAAGATTGAAATGAACATGTTTATAACCTAATAGGAAGTTATCAAATAGCAGGTTTATAAATTCTTATTATATTTAAAATTTATCTTTTGTATACGTGGTAAAAGTATTATGAAGTTCTCGTATTAGGAGTCAGATTGTATTTTGTCTCTTTTATTAAAAAACGAGTAAATTGATTCATGTATGTTAGACTAAAGAACAAACGGATCATTTTTGTTAAAAATCTCATCCATTCCTATTGTTAAAAATTAACGTAGTTATGGAATACTCAAACATTTACACGTGGTGTGCCACGTGTACCTCATGCGGACGTTTAGGGATCCATTTTTAATAGTAAAAATGGATAAAATTTTTAATAGAAATACCAATTTAGTCTTTGATCTAATGTACAATGGTTAATTTATCTATTTTTAGTAGAAAGAGCAACATACAATTTAACTCTTACTACAATGACTTCATGATACTTTTACCATCCATACGAGTATATAGGCAAAGCGACATTATTCATACTAAGGGTGAATTAAAATTTTATTTAGGGGCTAGAATTAGATCGTAAATTCTCAGGGGTCAAAACATAATTTTAACATTTTATTAGCTATAGTTTTATAAATTTTAAAGATGGAAAGATTTTCTAGATCAAAATAGTCGGGGCCTCTACCTTTAATATGATCATTATTTTTAAGGATATTCAAATGGTCGGTTTAGTTATTAATTGACTTGAACTAACATTAACCGAATTATCCGAATTGTATAATCCTTTAATTATCAACCGAATCGAATTTTTTTCAAAAAAAATTAACCGAATCAAAATATTCTGGTTAGTTCAATCGATTAACCAAATTAACTAAAATTTATATGTTTTTGTTTTTTTGGTTAAAAAAATATAAAATATATAAAAAAATACATTAAAATTAACCGAAATTTTATGTATTGATTTGAAACACTACATAAGTCTTGAAATTAACACAAAATATTAATTGTCAAGTTTGGCTAATTCAGTTAATTACTCAATTTCAAACCGAATTAATTGATAACTAAAATTTCAAAAAACCATCAACTAACTTCTAACCGGACTAAATTTAACTATTGACTGATTAACCGAATTAAACTAATTCAATTTTAATCCAACTCTGAACACTCTAATTTATTTTATATATCTCCAATTAAATCAGGAGTGAAATGACGGAAAAGTTTCCACCAATTTGGAGTGAGATTTTTAAATAACTCCGCCCTTTTTCGCCATATAAAAGAATAATCATACAGGGTAAATAGGTGAGTGCATATAGCCACTTGCCTAGTTTTTAATTGTTAATCTCTTTTTTATTACTGTCATCGAGTTTAAGGAAAGCAACATCTTGGTGTATTAAAAATACCTAAAATTTAACTATTGTTTTCACTAAATTCTTGTTTCTTTCTCTCTAATATCAAAAAGTAAAAAAAAAAGAAACCATAAACATTAATTATATATAAAAGAACAAAAGTCGTAACAGTTAAAAAACAAGGAGATATAACTTCACAACATTTAAAAAATACATGTAGATGCTGGGTGTAATGGTAAGATATATTGTATTTTTAAAGAGAAATACGAATTTAAATTTTAAAGATTACATTGTTGTGAGGGACAATTATAAACCCTAGATATAAATACTAAAATGAATATAAAAAATACAAAAATATTTTATTTTATTATATAAAGAATATTACGTGATATATTAAACTATTGTAGAAAAACTTATTTCAAAATCAACCCAATGAGTAATAAAATTTATCAAATCAATCCAATCAAAGACAAACCCTCTTTTATCTTCTTAAAAGACCTAAAAAAGGGTAAAGAAATCATGACGTGCTTTTAACATTATAATGGCAAGTGTTTTTTTTATATATCCAATATCACTAAATTATTATTAAATTTTAAAAAATTACAAAACGGTTACTTAATTATTTAAAAGTCTCAGATGTTGGGATGTTAAAATCATTGTTGTATGGTCTTCTTTGCTTGCATTGTCTATACTAATCGAAAACTTTCTTTTCATTTACCTTCTATGGTTCAACTTTTTTCATAAAAACTCTTTGAATGTCATGAATTTACAAATTAAAATCGAAACAACTTTTTTTTCGACTTTCGATACTAACCATCAAATTGAATTGCACTTAAGATATGTTCTTTTACTCGTCTATGGGTATTGACCCACCGTACAGATTGTCGAATCGTCACTTAGAGCTTGTTAACTAGACTTAAAAAAGGAAAAAAAAAACTTAACAACCTAATTAATTAAATAATAACTTTTTAATAGTTTAGTGACTTCAATGAAATTTTTTGAATAGCTCAATAACCATTTTTTAATTTTTATAAGTTAAATGACTAAAACATAAATTTACTAATAATTCAGTGATATTAAGTGTAGTTTTTTTTTTTTAAATAACTTTTTTAAAAGTATCAGAGCTAAAAATTTTATGCCGAAATTTTAAATTAAAATATTAATATTACGACTTATTCAAGAAGTTAAAAGAACTTAAATTAAATTATTAGTTGATGCTTAAAATAAAAATATTAAGTAAAATATTTAAAATAAAACACAAATATTTTATTATTGCACTAATAATAATTTAATTGATTATATTGCCAAGTGCTTGATTAAAGAAACGTATTATAAAAATGGAAGACAACTAATTTCCCTATATAATGAATTGTTTAAAAAGTAAAGTGGTCAAGCACTCATCAAGAGATTTATACGAAAGGTTGGCCGCTGTTAAAGCAAAATACCAAAAACTAAAATGGTAAGTAGTAAAGTCTAAGAGTTAGATTATTTGCTTATATTACAAGTTTCATAGAGTTTTAAATAGAAATATTGAGTTTCTAAAATAAATTTATGTTAAAAAAAGTAGTACCAATTGTGTCTTATCTCAATTGGTATGTGTACCAAGTGTAGGAGGATATAGGTTCGAGTGTGGTGAAGCGTATTATCCTCTTATTTATAGGTTGGAAGGGATTATAGATAATTCTAAGTATTGTTTAAAAAAACAGATATAATCAAAATCTGTAATAAGATTTTTAAAAAAAATTAAAATTCAGAACTAAGTCTAGCCTTAAATATGATCATATTTATTAGGGCCGACTTTTTTTCTTCTTACTATTAGTGGTATAAATTTTTAAAAATATCATCTTCTAAGATGATTTTTTTTAAAAAAGGTTTAAGAAGATTTTTTTGTTAAAGAGATATCGATGATCATGTACAAATCATGGATTTTTTTAATCAAATTTATTATTATATTAAGCTTCACTATATGAGTTATGTTAGAATATATTTTGATTATTAGTTGTTTTGTCTAAGATTTATAATACTTGATATTGGTCGTAATCATATAAATATATTGATTATAGTTACAATTTCGATTTTGTATTGTAATGATTGGTTTTAATTGTAGTTATGATTAATTCGATTGATATTGATACTATCAAATGGCCGGACTAATTTAGCTGTTAACAATACAAATTTGAATTATATATATAGGCAATCTATTTCTATCTATTACCCATTAACAACAATAAACCACAAGAAAAAGCAAAGAAAGGAGAAACTCAAGCCTTATTTGGTCATTTTTTTTAGTTCAATGGCTCAGTTGGATGCAAAAAATTCAGAAGATCTTAATTGATTTTTTTTTTAAATTCGAGAACTTATGATGATATTAAACCTTAAATAAATTATTATTAAAAAAACCATCAATTAAAATTTTCTAGAATGCCATTCAAATTGAACCATGAAAAAAATGGCCGGTTGTTTATTTAGAGTAAACAATAAACTTAACATATATCTATCACAATACATGTATAATTACGCATGATAAGAGTTGAATCTAAATGTATAAAAACTTAAAATTTCAACCTTAACCAATAATATCAATGCCTTATCCGTGATATTGTTATAATAATAATAATTTATAGATAATGACAATAGGTCACAAAAGAGAAAAAAAAATTCATTGCAAAAAATTAGTAGTCACGATAAAATGGTGGGTTATGACTTTTGTGGCTAAATATATAGTTTTTATTGTAGCGTAAAATAATTGTGATGACAAATCTGCAATTTTTAGTATTTAATTATCTGGAAATTAATGGGCCGTTTTATGATCAATACATTGAATAAATTCTATTTGGTTCATCTCTATCATAACCTCGAAAATTATTGTGCATTTTTTTCATTTTATATCGACCAGCCATCATAATTGAATATCTACATTATTAATGATTTTTTTATTTAGTGTCACTAAAAACTCAATTCAAATATTTAAAAATTTTAATCAATTTATATTAAAACAATTATTTTGAGAATAATGTTTTACAAAGTAAAACAAAGAAGAAAATAAAATTAATTATGTGGTTCGAATTAATAATCTTACATCTGTCGAGACTTATTCCGTAAATTTATTTATTAAATAATTTAATCTCAACCTACTCAACTCACTTAATAATAACAGTAGACTCAGGTTCACGTTGTATAATTGTTTACCCATGCATGCAGTCTCCTCTATCATTTACTCTCATTCTCCTCAAGCACCCATACTTATATAGAGAGTTAAACATTCCTATAAACAAATGAAATAATAAAGAAAAATATCTCAATAAAATGTCCCAAAATGAACAAATCTAGAAAGTCAAAAACCAAAATAAAATTTACATATTTAAGTCCCAGCATGTATGGGCTGTTGGCTCAAATTTTATTTTGGTTTAAGTCTCACCATATGTGATTACTATCTAGATTTATTTTGATGTAGATTCAGACAGGAACAAATCTGGAAACATTTTTAGTTAGGGAGAAAATTGAATTATAAATTTTTAAAATATTAAAATATAATTTTATCATTTTTGGAAACGAGGAAATAAATTGTTTTCATTTTTAAAGACTAAAATATAATTTTAGTATAATAGAAATGGTAGGTAATGACAAAACAATACCTCACGTAAATTGAAAAGAATGCCAGATTTTACTAGTGAAAATAAAATGGTGGATCACGACTTTTGTTATTAAATGTAAATATAAATATATGTATATCTATATATATATATATATATATATATATATATATATATATTTCTTGTCGTTAAACTAATTTGCATTGCATGTTAAATGTGCAATATTTTTGGATTTTATTTGAAAATTAGTTGGCTATATAATTCAACAAATTTCCAGTTAGTTGTATTCTTATCATAACCTTGAAATTTTTTTGTGTTTTTTTCGTTGTATGTTGACTAGCCAATACAATTGAATATCTATATTATTTCTTTTCAAATAATAGAGGGATAAGTTAAATTTTAATTCTAAGCTTTTAAGAGTTTAATATATAAATTTATCATCTATTAATTTATGATTTTATCATTTTTATGAAATTAAATAGATTTTTTTATTTTTAAAAGAAAATTTTATCATATATTAATTTTAATTTTTTAATTTTACGGAGACGCTGCTGCCCCTAATATTTGCCCATGAGATAAGTGATATGTTTTTATCAAAAAGATTAATACTTCTATATTTATTTTTTAAAAATAGTTTTTATTTTTTTAAAAAATACATGTTTGATAATTAGAAATAAAAAAATAATTTTAATAACGAAACATGTTCAATTATTATTTTCTCTAACAAAAATAAAATAAAATAAAATAATTACATTTATATAGATTAAGGGATTAGACTTAATATTAAAAAAATCGCTGTTATTTTTTTTTTAATTTATGCGGGTTTGAATCAGGTAAATTTATTAAAATCTCTTATTTTCATCATTTTCAATTTTACAAAGCATTGTTAGTATAATTTTTTTTATTTTTTTAAATTTTTAAATATTTTCATCTTTCAAAAATTATTTTTAAAATTTTCAATTAAACACGTTTTCTTCGATATTTTCTAAATAACTTTTATTTCTTGAAACTAATTAAATAAGGGAAAACCAAGGGGGTTGGCAGGGCCTCGACCCCCTGAAATGGAAATTTTTTTATTTAGACCATTTAAAATTTTAAATTAATAAAAGTAAAATTATATTTTAACCTTCTAAAAATGATAAAATTTTAATTCAATCCCTTAAAAATTATAATTTTATTATCATAAAAAATAAAATTTAATTTTGACCCCCTAAAACAAATTTCTATCATCACGCTTGCAATTAAACCTTCAACTACAGAAATGAAGATAATCCTTTTAATTTTGGTAAACTTAAATCCTCCTTCCAAATTCCGACATGTGTGTAATTCTATCATAATTTCTTTTATCTATTTTAATATATTTTGTAGTATAAGTTTTTTATTATGTAATTATATTATTTTCAGCTTATCAAATTAGAAACCACCGTTGAAATTTTGGTATAAAAAATATTAAAAATTATTTATTTGAAGCTGTCACTTTATATTCATAGAGTTAGGAGGTTGAAAATAATATTATATTGCTGTGAGCTGGGGATGCTGGCGTAAGCCAACATGCGTGCTACATATTTTTACTGCCTGCCACCGATTTTTCTGTTTACCTAACGTATTATTTCACTAAAAAAATTCAACATTAACACTAATATTAAATATTGATGGTGTCTATATTTTATTAGTATAAGTATTATTATCAATATAAAAAATATGAGTTTCAATACGTTGAAATACACTATCTCTTTATTTATAGGTTAAAAAAGACTAAATATAATAAAAAATTATAATAAAATTAATTTTTCATTAATTTAAATTTAAAAAATATACATCAATCAAAATCAAACAACTTTTGTTTTACTTTTGTTTTTTAAATTATATATGATTTCTTGAACGGTTGATAATTTGTGAAATGAGGCGCGGTGGGTCAGCAGCAATGCTTCATATATGGCACTTTTCAAAGCCGTCCAAATAAGTCCAAATGCATTGTTACACGGTACACCAGCCTACTTTTAGCACATATCTTATGTTTGTTTGACTAAAGTCTTGGCTCAATGGCAGCCGAAACTCTTCGAAGCTGTTGCATACTTTTATGTATCTATCGAGTTACCAAATAGTCCATTTTTAGTAATTAACTCAAATTCTAATGTTTGTGCCGTAAAAGTATTATAATAATCCCTATAACATAGATTGCATTTTAAAAGGATAAAAGAGTCATAGCATAGCAGTCCCTGCAGAATTTTGTCGCTTTTTCGATTGTTTAGATGAGGAAGATTCGGGGGGTTTTTTACCAAATAAGTATAAAAAAAATTAAAAATTCTAAAATAATATAACTAAAAATCTAATTACCAAAATGGTATAGTCAGGGTGGTCACGCCACTCTGACAGGCGGCACCACCCTGACACGACGGCCCAACAGTAAAAAAAAAAAATCTGAAAACGAAAAAAAAAAGTTGAAAATAGAAGGAAAAAAAAAAGGATATGTGGGTGCCAGAGGCGGCACCAGTGTTGCCTCTGGCAGAGGCGACACCAGTTGTGTGGGTCCCACAGGCGACACTTATTAGAATAACTTATAAAAAAATAGCAAACAATTTTTTCGACAACATATTTTTTTTGCTATAATACATTAAAAAATTAAATATATCCACCTTAAATACAAATAAAATATTATTATTTTAAAATGATAATAAGTATAACATTTTCGTATATTATTTTTTAAAATATATTATTTACGTATTTTGTTTTTTATATTATTTTAGCAAAAAATGTTTCAAATGTATTACTTAAGTATTTTTTATATTATTTTAATAACTCTGACTTTGGTACCTTGTTTGTATTTTTTAATTTTCAGATTTTATTTTTTAAAATATATTATTTTCATATTTTATTTCTTTATATTATTTTAGTACATTATGTTTCAAATGTATTATTTAAGTATTTTTTGTATTTTTTAATAAATAACCCTGATTTTATCATTTATTTGTATTTCTTACTTTCGTATATTATTTTTTAAAATATATTATTTACGTATTTTATTTTTTTATATTATTTTAGCAAAAAATATTTCAAATGTATTACTTAAGTGTTTTTTATATTAATTTAATAAATAACCCTAATTTTGGTACTTTCTTCGTATTTTTTTCGTATCTTATTTTTTTATGAGTTATTCTAATAAGTGCCGCCTGTGGGACTCACACAACTGGTGTCGCCTCTGGCACTCACATGTCCCCTTTTTTTTTTTTTCATTTTCAGCTTTTTTTTTTCGTTTTTAGTTTTGGCAACAGATTTTGTGCATCATCAATGTTGAAGAGCCTTTTGGGGACCTTCGATATTGTTGTTGTTAACTAGAGCTCATTATGGCACAATAATATCCAATCATTACCATGCACTTGTCTTTCTTTTATTTATTTTATTTATAAAAATCTATTTACTCAGATAAAAAATAATTAAATAAATATATTACAATTGTACAAATACATGTATTACACTTGTATTATTTAATCACCATACTTTTGTCTTTATTTTAATTTATTTCATAATATAATATCAATAATAATTATTAATAATAATAAGATTAATATTTACTTAAATAATAAGTAAATACATACATGTATTACAATTGTATGTATAATATTTATTACACATGTATTTTATGTATAGCTTATACTTGGCACTCATTTTAGCTTATTTACTTATTTAATCCCCTCAATTTTCTTTATTCTATAATTAAACTTTCACACTTCATTCAATTTAATCATTTTATCCATTTATCCTTAATTAAGCTAAATTCACTTAATTAAACTCTAATTAACCACTCAATTAACTTCGTAAATATTTTAAATAAATATTTTCGAATCCATTTTTCAAAAATAGAGACCCGAAAATACACTTTTTCGATAACTGTAAAATTAGGGTCGTTACATATCATCTCTTATTTTCTTTCCTGTCACTTTTCTTCCCTATCAAACACACTCAAAATTTATTTTTCTTTCCATCCCTCCACTTTTTCACCCAACCAAGCATACCCCAAAAGCGACAGCAAAGTTTGTAGTTATAGCTTTAGTAAATGCAATTGTTAGTGCTTTTTAGTTGTTTCTTTTAATTTTGTTTTCAAAAAGTTTCAATTTTGGGAAGTTTAGGAGGAGGTTATGCCAATGTAACATCTATCGATTTAGTTTTGGCAACCGATTTTGCGTATCATCAATGTTGAGGAGCCTTTTGGGGACCTTCGACATTGTTGTTGTTAACTAGAGCTCATTATGGCATAATAGTGGCATGGCTAGGATGCTATTAATAGCGGTTGATCATAATGGTGCATTTCCAATTACTTTTTGGCACCTCTAGTTTAGCACTCCTTGTTATATATCTCTCTCCTCCATCAAGGTTTTTATGATAGGAACAACATGCAACTATTAGAACAACGAGAATAGGTGGTTTTGAATGACGTTTTCATTTTGGTTTTCTTTGATTTGGTTCCTTTTACTCAGGGCGAAGCCAGAACAAATTTTTAGGGGGACCAAATGAAATTTTAATTTTTTATAGTCTATATATTTATAATTTTTAAATGATTAAATAGAATTTTTATAATTTTAGGGGGGCCAAAGTACAATTTTACATTTACTAATTTAAAATTTTAAGAAAAATTCAAGGGCCTAAACATAACTTTTCCAATTTAGGGAGGGCCAGGGCCACTGCCAGCCCCCAGTATTCACCTCTGCTTTGACTATTTGTACTTAATTGTTGCCGTTTAATGGATTGTATTGTCAATAAAGTTATACTTTATACCATGTTGATTTTAATTATAATTGTTCGAGAATATATTATTTTGTGATTGTATTGTAGAGCAATTATATTAAGTTTTAGTTTTGCTTGATTTGATGTAATTAATTGAATCCCTTGCTAATTAATTTTTCTATACATAATAATGAATATATTTAGATAACTTTATACATCTAATTTTGCAAGGTTTATTCTTTATTATTAAGTCCTTAATTTTAAATTGATTGCTCAAACCATAATAATTATTTGGCGAAGCTACTTAGAAAACCATTCAACTAATTATTTTCTTTAAGCCCTATACTTTATTATATACAAATAAACTCAACCCGTATCCCAAATCAACTCTTCATTTATAGCAAGAGTTTATTTAGATATAATAATAGCATAATAATTTTATGTGAATAAAGTTTAAGGATTTTTAGCTTTATTATTTTTAGGTTTAAATTTTATTTGTGAATATTTTATATTATATATTATAAAGAAAGTTTAATTTTGACACAATCTTATAAATATAGAAGCTATTTATTAAATCATATTTTAAATTTTTTGTATAAATCACTTGTTCTAATTCGAGATTCATTTTAAAGTTATAAATAGAATTAACATTACAAATAATGTATTTGGATAATTATCATCAGAATAAATTATTATAAAACACATTATGGGACTTATCTATATATAATTTATAAAGAGTATTAAAACTAAAACCTGATATATTAAATTTTCTGGATCCTTAATTTTATGGTTAAATTAAATTCTGATTGCTAAAATACCACAATTTTAAAAATTAGATCGATGATAAAATTGGTCAAATTATTAATTTTCGGTTTCAATTGTTGATTAATTTTTTTTTTTGGTCTTGGTTCAACTGATTAACTCAAAAACAGATTCAATCAATTGTCTAAATCGATGAACACAACTGATTTTCAATCTAACTGGTTTAATCGAATTAGATCCAACAATCATGCAAAATACATTTAATATTGAATAAAAAAGCAATCTCAATTAAGTAAATGGCAAGTTTTATGTCTCCCAAAAAATTCGAGGAAGATTCATCATACGAAAATGACAGTCGATATTTTGGTTTGAAAGTTGCAAATTAATGCAAACTGGGGCGAGCTGTTGGCAACGGCGTGCATACCGTGAGGCGGTGATTCTAAGAAAGTAACACATAAACGCTTTGTAGAACAGCCTATTTGAAAAGGTGGCTCATCCTTATCAACACGTCTCTAGGATTTTTTTGACTACCATTTTATCCACAACTTGCAAAGGAAAAAAGAAATTTTTTGAACCTTCAACGAAGATCTTATCATGTTAGAAAAAAGAAATATTAGTGACGGCGAATTAACTATACACAATTTTAATCACATGGTTTATAAACATATATCACTATCCCTTACGTCTAAGTAGGTGTTTTTGACTCAAATTAATTTCGAGCGCTATTTTCAAAATTTTATCAAACTGATTAGTCAGATTGATCGGATTAGTAATCGATTGAGGGTATTAATTCGAAATAAGGAGTTGAACTGATTAATTTATGAATTGGTATAGATCAGTTGAACTAAACTAAAAAATCAGTTAAACTGAATTTTCATAATTTTAATAATTTATTCAATTGAACCATGAATCGATGGTCTAGCTGGTTTAACTACCAGTTTAGTTATAAAAATATTAATTTTGAATCAAATTTATGTATAATATTAATATTATATATAAATACTTTAGATTTCTCAAAATAGGAGTGTTAAATTTTACAAAAAGAAGAATTATTCTTATTGATAATGCGTAACACAAGTTCATTTAAAACTACCCGTGTTACTTTTATTTATTATTTAGAATATATAATATGAAAACGAATTGAATTGGGTTTAACTTGTGCTTTGAATATTAAAATTTGAATCGAACTCATATTTTAAACTAACTTAATTTTTATGATTAAAATTTATTATTTAAAGTATAAAATTTTTATTTAAACTGTTGAAGTTTTAAGTTGAGGCAACTAACCCCACTCTTAAACAAATCTAATAAAATTAGTGCTTAAATTTTAGGTGCGAATATCCTTGATTATATCACTACTTTGATGGGAATTAAAGTCTCTTCTGGAGACATTAAAAATAATGTATTAAAAAAGATGAGAAGTTAGGGTTAATGACTTAATAGTGATTGGGCAGATTTCATTTTCTAAATGGTAGATGGGTGATATTTTATATAATTTAGATATTATCTTTCGATGGTGGTGAACGTCGGTACATGGAAATTTTGACATTTAATTAAGGTAGATTTTAAGTGTTAGTGGAAGTACTTTTCATTACCAATCTTTTAATCACATATCAATTTGGCCTTCTTTTAGAGCTTTTTTCTTCTTTGATCTTGACTACGCCACTTTGAGAGAAGCAAATTTAATTGAATTAAGTAAAGAAAAAATAATCAAATTTTTTTACTTTTTTTCTCTCAATTTTCATTTTTCCCCTTTGGTTACATGTAAGCTCGTGAGCACCCATTTTAATTATAGGAGTAAATTATAATAAATTAAAATATAAAAATTAAATTTTAATGTAAAAATTATAGAATTTTTAGTGATCGTAGTCTAGATTTTTTGATAAATTAATTGTTTTATTTTATTTCAAAAATTAACAAAAAAAATTGAAGAAACTATTAATTAAATTTTTTTCGCAATTCATCTGTTTTATTTTTTTGGCAAGAACAATTCATTTATTATTATTAGAGGAAGGCACATCATCTAAACATGTATTATTTCAAAATTTAAAATTTTTTAACAAAATAAAAAAAAATATGTACCTAAATAATAGACTAAAACATAAACAAATATTTCCTTAAATAGTGAATTAATAATAAAGTCAACGGAATTTGGTGATTAATCAACACTACAGTTGGTTATTAATTAAGGCAAAAACATTGGTTATTATTAACGCAAAAACGAGTAGCAGAAAACCCTTTTATGAATTTGCTTCTTTTGTTAAGTGAATAAATAAAATAAATATAACAATTTTAATTTTAATAAAGTCATTAGATTTATATTTACTACACCCATATTATATATGATTGGTTTAACAAATGATAACATCTTGTAATCACAATAAAATTAGTAAAATTAAGGGAAAAAAAGGTGAGAAAATAAGAAATTAAATCCGACTGTAATTAATTCATTAAATTTATAATTAAAAAAAAGTGTTGTTTTTCGATTCAAATTTGATTTGAAGGAATTCTATTTTTATTTGATTTATAACTAATTCTAAACCTTTCATAATTTCCTTTATAATATAAAAAAGTGGTGAAATTTTATATTTAAAAAATATAAATTTGATTTAAATTTAAAATTTAAAAAATAAAATAAGAAATTTAATGAGAATGTATCCAAACCAAATCAAAGTAAATAAGATAATAATATTTTGTTAAAAACTAACCTGAAATAAATAATAAAAAAGAACAAATAAGGGTAATTAAGGAAAAGCGAAATAAAAGAAATCCCACATCAAGGCGGACAGTGAGGAGCCGACCTTCTCTAATTCGTCCACGGCTATATATAAGCCAACTCACTACACCTGTAAACCTTGTGGAACTCTCCCTTTTGGCTTCAACCTCACTTTTCTACGCCACAAGTAACCATGCCATCAGGGGCTCCGCCGCCCCTACCACCGCCACCATATACGCCTTCGCAACAACCTCCACCACCAGTACTATCACCACCACCGATAAGAATCACCCGAACCAAAACACCCACCGGCGGCATACTTTTAGGCAAGTATCAATTGGGTCGTATGTTGGGACAAGGAAGCTTTGCCAAAGTTCACGAAGCGACTTCAATCGACGACGGCAACACCGTCGTGGCGATCAAGGTTATAGACAAGACCAAAACCGTGGATGCCGCCATGGAACCGAGGATAATCAGTGAAGTTTCCGCCATGCGCCGGCTTCAACATCACCCAAACATTCTTAAAATCCACGAAGTTATGGCTACAAAAACGAAGATCTACCTCGTCATGGAACTGGCTACCGGCGGTGAACTTTTCGGTAAATTGTTAAGCCGTGGCCGGTTAAGCGAAGGAACTGCGCGTAGGTACTTTACCCAACTCGTCTCCGCCCTTCATTTCTGCCACCAAAACGGCGTCGCCCACCGTGATATGAAGCCACAGAATGTTTTGTTGGATAAAAATGGGAACGTCAAGGTTTCCGACTTTGGTCTCTCGGCTCTACCGGAGCAACTACACGACGGGCTTTTACATACGGCTTGTGGTACACCGGCTTATACGGCTCCTGAGGTTGCTCGGAGTAAACCGTACGAGGGTTCTAAAGCCGATGCTTGGTCTTGTGGGGTGATATTATTTGTTTTGTTGGCCGGTTATTTACCCTTTGATGATCATAATTTGATAGGTATGTATAAAAAGATTGCTCGTAGGGAAATCAAGTTTCCAAAATGGATATCAAAGCAATCAAGAGCTATAATATGGCAGCTTTTGGATCCTAACCCAGATACTAGAATGACCTTGGATAAGGTAATGGAAACTTCATGGATTAAGAAAGCATTAGCTACGTATCGATCATCACACAAGGAAAACGAGAGTTTATTACATGGGAGGAAATTAAAACATGAGATGATTTGTAATGGAGTTAATGCTTTTGATATAATATCTTTGTCTTCAGGGTTGGACTTGTCTGGTCTTTTTGAAGGAGGTAATGATGGCATTAGGAAGGAGAAGAGGTATACTACTTCAATGGAGGTTGATGGGGTTATGGAGAGGGTTATGGAGGCTGGGGAGAGAATGGGGTATAGGGTGGAGAAAGGGAAAAGAGGGGTTCTGGGATTGGGGAAAGGGAAGGTGGTGTTGACGGTGGAGGTGGTCGAGATTGCTGAATTGTTTGTTTTGGTGGAGGTTAAGGTGGTGGAAGGTACGGTGGAGTTTGATGAAGGGCAATGGTTGAATTTAGAAACTGGCTTTGGAGACCTATTTGTTTCTTGGGATGATCATATCGTGGGTGATTGATTTTTGTTTTTGTAATTTACGTGAAGTTTCTCTGTTTTCTTTCCTTTTAATTTTTTGGTCAATGATTTAGGAATGGTGGGGTTTATTTCAGTATTTAATCAATGTAAATGATCAATTTTATAGTGATATTTAGTAGTTTCTTTTATAAATCCTCCAGAATATTGGAATCAATTCTTGAAGAAAGAAAAAGTTGAAAATATATAGAGTTTGATGTGAAATGAGATATTTTTGGTTACAAATACTGTTTACAAACAGGTGAATCTCAGGTTGAGATCTTATATCTCATGAACATATCTGCAATTAATGGTAACAACCTGTGAAAATAGATTATATAAGTCGCCAAAATCTGACATTCATATGGATGAAAATATGGGGTTTTTTTCAACAAAATATAAATCAATCAACACACAAGCTGACATTTCATGGAATCTTGCATTCATATGAAAAAAAACACAACTTGATTTACATAATAATGCAGCCTAATTAGTTCAAGTTATATAACATAACTTGCCACGGACTACCAGCTATACATTTGTGAGGCCTTTGATTGAAGTTGTCTATAAGACCATCTCTAGGCTATACACTGATCGAGATAATCTAAGCATAGTCATCATCATCTTCATCTTCATCCATTCCAACCACTGAGGAGAGGGTGGCCATCCATGCTTGCAAACCACTCTGAGCATCCCTCTTCCTTGAAACTTGCAGCCTGTCAACAGCACTCTTTGGAACTCCGCATTTCACGAGAATGGATCCTAGTGATTTGAATGTACTATCGTCAGGTTGAATACAAGCATTCACCATTTCTTTAAAAAGTCTAACTGCTTCCCTGAATCTTCCATCCATGGCGTACAATCCGAGCACGTTGTTGTAACTCAACAAATCAGTTAGAAGTCCCAGTTCTCTCATCTGTCTAGCTATATGAGTGGCTTCTTCAAACCTCCCGTTTCTTTTATACATACACAGCATCATTGCATATGTAAATTCGTTAGCATCTCCGTTTTGCTTCAAGTTATCGAAAATTGCTTCGGCTTGAGTAACCATAGAACGCTCGCTGTAGAGATCAATCATACAATTTGATGAATACACATCAGGGCGGAAGCCTGACGACTGGAGAAGCATGTAAACTTCCTGTGCTTCTTTCAAATAACCAACTTTCGTATAAAGCTTAATCAATGAGTTGTAAATAACAGCATTTCCAGGCAATCCAGCACTTTTCATTTCATTAACGTACCTCATAGCTTCTTTAACACTCCCAATATCAGCAAAAGCATTTATCAATACGCCATAGACAACAACATCAGGCTCCACCTTAGACTGAATCATCTCATTGTATACTCCTTCAGCCATTCCCAGTCCTCCCAGTTTCACAAAACTTGATATCACAGCACAATATGGGATGCAATCACTTACAAGTCCAGCTTCTTGCATCTTCTTCAAGTAGCCTTTAGCCACGTGTGGTAAGTCCGCACTAGTCAAAATCTGTATGAGAGAACTATAACCGCATTTATCCGGAACTACACCATGACTCTGCATGCTATCAAATAGCCGGCATGCTTTATCGTAACTCTTCCCTATTCCGTAAGCTTTAATCATTACATTAAACTCGAGGACAGTAAGCCTCTTCATTTCTTGGCAACACAAGAAAATATTTTCAGCTTCGGAAACATGTCCCCTCTCCCCAAAGGCATCAATGTTGGCAGAGTAGCTCTCTGAACTCATATTCCCTGCAAGGTGAAACCTCCTAAACCATAACCATGACTTCTCGAGCATCCTAGCTTCTATGTACATTCTGGTAAGAGCAGATTGTGTATATTCATCAATTTCAAGATGTCTTTCATCCATTTCGTGTATGAGCTCTTCCGCTTCGCTAACCATTTGCCTTATCGAGTATGCATACAAGAGGGTGCGGTAACTAACAAGATCTGGCTCAAGGCAAGCCTCCTTCATCTTTGCAAAGTAACCTGATGCCATCTTTATATCATCATACTTAGCATGAAGGGATATGAGAATATTATATGTTCTCGTGTCGGGTAGGCACCGAACCTCCTCCATCTTCTTCATCAGTGAAGCCACTTCTTCCAACTGTCCATGGTTACCACAAATGTGAATCATAGTATTAAAAGTAACAGTAGTTGGAACAATCCCTTCTCTAAGCATGATTTCGAATGTTTCAGAAGCCTCTTGAATCTGCCCTGCCTTGCCATATGTATCTATCAAAGTATTATATGTATACGAGCTTAAATGTGAATCACTTCCCACTGCACTGGATGTTTCACTTCCTTCATGCCTCAAAGATCCATTCAATGACCACTTCTTGAAAAACTCCTCAGCTTTTTGAAACTCGCCGGCTTTCTTATACAACTGCACGACGATCCCCATAGTTACCTCATCAGGCTCCATCCCTTGCTTATTCATCCTCCCAAGCCAACAAAGAGCTTGTTGCTTCATCCCACCTTTACTGTAAACATCAATCAGAGTACCATAAGTAGAATTAATAGGCTCAACCCCTCTAAAGCTCATCTCATTCCATAACTTCTCAACATAACCCCATTTATGAGCTTTACCAAGAATTCTAAACATAATGTTATAATGAATTACATTCAACTCATAACATCGTTTTCTCTTAAACCACTCAAAAATCTCTAAAGCCCTGTCCCAATTTGGTTGTTCCTTCAAAATTATACTCCTTTCCTTGTTACTTAACTTTTCAGCCCATGGCTTTAATGCCTCATCCAAATCCTTAACGTTCTCCAAAGCTCCCAAAATCGCTGGAATACAACCTCCATAAGAAACCCGTTTCGTCGAACACTTGGCGTGCATTTTATCCACCAAAATTTTCCCATTAACCACACCAAAATTTCCTCTATTATTCGCAAGTCTGAAACTTTCCCTCGATTTTTCTCTCCTTTCTCTATCTGGGTTTTTCTCCAAAGTCTGGTTGCTTGACTCAGCCTGATTATCAAGATTCTGTTTTCGACCTCCATTGAATTTCTTGGTTCCTCCTCCATTGGGAGTCTCGAGAAGCCTTTGATGCTTGGTTTTGGTGACGGGTTCGAGTTTTTCTATAGGAGAAAGTGAAACTGAAAATGAAGCTCCATTGATGTTGGGCAGTGAAGTTTTGGTAGAGCATAAAATGTTGAAGCAACTGGTATCAAGCTGGATTTTTACAAACATTTCTGTAATGGGAAAATCCGTAAAAATTGAAGTGATGAATCGAGAATTTTAGTAGCAGAAGCTATATAACATGTTTGTGTGGGTAATGGGTTTAGGATTTGGTTGTAAAAACATGAATGAAGGTTTTGCTGTTAAAACGATATTCAATTGCTGCAGCATCCTTGGCTTGGCTATTTTAGATATCTAAATGGGTTTTACGCCGTCGTTTCATTTCCCCTTCTTTTTTAACTGAGACAAGTATTTACTAATTACTACTAACCACATTTTAATATTTTTCTATCAACATACATCAAATATTCTCTCGAGTCTATAAATAAATATTTATTTCAACCATTTTAATAAACAAGACTCTATATATATATATTTTTAATTTTAAACAATATTAATATTTTAAAATTTTAATTAAAATATTTTAAATTTTACAAATCAATTTAAAATCTAAATGATAGTACAATTCATATTCAAAGAAATTACGAGTATATGTATTTATAAATTGATCCATATATTTTAAATGTATTCCATGTTAGTTTTGGATGACTATTTATCAATACAGGAATAGCTTGATTGGTATACTACTCAATTAGAAAATTTAAAGTTTATAGACTAATTAATCCAAATAATAGTTTAAGGACAATTGTTGCAATTAACCCAACATCTACAACGACAGGTAGATTAATAAAAAGAACTAGATTATATGATACAGATAATTTATTGTGAAGTTCATGGAACAATTTTAAATTTGAATGATAAATTTGAAAATGTTTATTGCAATTAACCCTAAAAAGTTGCATAATTAGAATAACTTGGATAATTTGTGGATTTTGATGATTATTTATTGCCTAAATTGACGGTTAAATCAATGGAATAACTCTATTGATTAGACTCAATTAGAATGTTTGAAGACCAATTAATTAATTAATAGTTCAAGGATGATCGTTGGAATTAACCCAACATCTACCATGACATGTAGATTAATAAATATGACACATAAAGTTTCATGGAACAATTTAAATTTAGCACATAATTTTAAAACATTTGTTGTAATTAACCCTAAAAAATTACATAATTAGAAGAAACTGGGTAATTTAAGTACCTTTGTAACAATTAAGCCTGTTTGAGAATGGATAAATTTAAGGACCTTTGCAGCAATTAATCCTGTTGAAGGAGAATTTTTTTAAAAATCTTGTTGAGAGTGGGATTTGAACCCACGCCCTTTCGGACCAGAACCTTAATCTGGCGCCTTAGACCAACTCGGCCATCTCAACATTTTGTTCAATTGATTGAAACGTTTACTATTTATTATGTATAGAAGTAATTTATGCATGGATATACACCAGAATTTTATATATTTATCAAAGGAATAACAATTTTAATGTAAGAGTGAGCAATTATCTTTTTTAAAATATCAATAGTATTTATAGTTATTTTTAAGGATTAATAGACCTAAATACTCTTATTTTTCTCTTTATCATTTGAAATTTTTTAATATTTTTATTTAACTAAAATGGTATGAGTACACTTTAACTAGTCCAAATATTGACTGCTTATAAATTCTATCACATGAAAATTATATATTTAGGGTATAAATGTGTGTTTAAAAATAATATATAATAAATTAAAATGTATGATATGAAATTAATTGATAATAACACATCAAATATGTATTATATTTAAAATGAAAAATAAATTAAATTGTGAGTAAAACACGATGTAAACATGTAAATACATCAGATTTAGAATACTTAATACATTACAATGGTTTATTATGACATCGAGTTAACTTGTAACATTAGCTCAATCAACAACATTATCAATATATAAATTACAATAGGCCATTAAGGGGTAGACGCTAACTACAAATTTTAAAGTTACTCCATAGCCAGAACAAAGATCGAACCCTTGTCATCTTACCTAACTCTCGCGATTTTTTTTAATACAATATAAATTATATACATAAAAATTGAAAGAATGATTAGGTATAAAAACACTTTAATTGTAAAATATAATTTTATTTTACTTAATTTTAAAAAAAAATTATTTTATCTTTATTTGGTAATAATTCTAATTAATTTTACATCAAAATATGCAAATTGCTTTAAAAATCCAAAATATTTTTAGATTTGCTCAAACATAATATAATAATTTTAAAGAATTTTTAGTATATCACCTTTTTCTTAATCTTAATCCTATTTTTGATAAATTATTTTTTAATTCAACGGGAGGTGAGGGAGTGAGGTGAGAGATGCCTTAAGGGGGTGGGTCAAGGTGAATACTAATGTAGCTGTATATGATGATTCTTCTATTGCCGTGGTCGAAGGAATGGTCAAGGACAATGTTGGACGATGGCTCTGAGGGTTCTCACGCAACGTAGGGGTTTGCCCTGTGTTTGAAGCAAAATTATGAGGTGCCTTTGAGGGCCTTAAGCTAGCATAGGAGATTATTTTGTCCTTGAAATGGATTGCATAGAGGCACTTAATTTCCTGAATAGTCAAATTCTTGATTACAGTTTGTTAGGGGAAAGAGTGAAAGGAATATTTATATTGGATAAAAGATTTTCATGTGAATCATGTCTTGAGGCAAAAGAATCGAATGGCAGATGGTATGACGAGTTTGACTATAAAAATAACTTTCAAATAAATGATTTTTAAGAAACCTTGTTGGGCAGTGCATGATATTTTAATGGTTGAGGTTTCTAGCTCAATGCTAGAAGTTGGTTGATAATTTTTTTGTTATATTATGTTATTTAAATATATAATTTTCAATTTTACCTAAATTATTTAAATATATAATTAAAAAAGCGTTATAATAGTTGTTTTATTATTTTCTTGTCATTATTTTTAATCCAAATAATATTAATGATTTAATATATCTCATCTCTTACTAAAGGAACCAAATACATGTATTTATGTTAAATTAAATACCAGCACGGCACGGTCGCACGGAACATATTTCCAACCTGCTATAAAACCAGTTTTCCATTTGCCACCCGAAAGGTCTCAAGCAACGTCCACGGCTTGCCGTTTTGGAGGCTCAAGGTTATTGTTTGATTTTTTGTCGGCGAAATCCTCGGCGTTGTAGATGACGGTGATGTAGAGAGAACAGCTTGGGCAACGAGCGATTTCCTCGCCGATCTTTAGCTCTTCTTTTGTTATCTGAAAAAGATCACCACAAGGGCATGGATATGTGTATGCCTGCAACTCCTCGTTCCACTGCATGTCCTCTATCTCCACATCGTCGTACGACATTGTTAGGTTGATAAAGCTGTAATTTGTTTGTTAGGTTGTCGTCTATTGATTTTTGTTTATTTTTTGGGCAGAAAAGGAGAGAAAATTTGGCGTCAGCTTATACACAAACGCCAAAAGCCAAAGCAAGGACGAACAGAGCTTTTAATGGCAGAGATTACTGAGTTGAGTCTCTTATAAAGGGGAAATTTTTAGGGTTTTCGTTTTGAATTTACATGGGCTTAAACTAAGTTATTCAAACTGCTTTAAACATTGTAGAAGCAAGGCGAGAAAAGGAGAGATTTGAGGCTGTCAGGTACCAAGTATTTATAGACCTTGGATAATCACTGCCCTGTCCTTAGCCATATGTGCGGATCCAAATCGGGTCAAACGGCTCCTTTTATAATTCGTTTTAAAGAAAGTTGAAAAATGGTACACCTTCGGATTTTTCAGGGATTCAAATTTTGTGTGAATCTAAATAAATCTTGTAGGATTCATGCCTCGGCTCTTTTGCCAAAAAAATGAAGGGCTAACAATGCATAAACAAGCTTGTGAAAATTTCCCAAGTCATATCATCGTTAAAATTCGGATACACGATCTAACATTATTTGCCGAGTAAACTACGAATCCAACATAACAAATTCATATTTCCCAACATAACACAAAACGCAAGAATCTTTTCATTATTGCATGTAGAGCAACGGACAAATTAACCATCTTAGAGATTATTATGATGATTTAAGTCCTTAATTACAAACATGTTTGGCCCTAGACGACATAAACCTTTTACCTTTTCATTTGCAATACTTTTTGAACCAAACACCAATGTTAAGAAAGCTCTCGAAGTCGGATTGTGGCCTGCAACAAAACAATCATGTATATATATATATATATATATTACATATCAGCAGTATGACATTGTCGTTAGGTTTTGATGAGTGATTAAACTAAGCAAAATATCATAAGTTTCTTCATCATAGCAGGTGTATACCTTTCAATTGCATGGATGTCATTAGGAAACAGGATAATTTTGGTCTCAACTCCTCGCTCCTTTAATGCCCGTGCATACTATGAGTTTCAAACAGCAATTGTCAGACGTGACCGGAGTTGGATCATGTCAACTTTCAGATCAGAAAAAGGATGTGTTCATGTGGGTGGGACTGAGTACAATAGTAGACAACACATTTTCTAATCAAGAATCCTATGTTACCGGATGCTTTTTCAAAACAAAATACATATATCCAACACATTCTAATCAAGTAGACACAATTGTATACCTATGTTAGACACATAAACGTATTTTACAGTCAACTCCAAGTCTAAGTAACATAATTAAAAATGAATTAAATATCCATCATACTTCATGCTATAGAAAGGAAAGTTATCATACTTGCAATCCCCCAGAAACTGGGACGCGAAGATCCTGAGCACCTAGAAGAAAGATGGTTGGAGCTTTAACCTGCAAAGACAATAAAAGACAAGGCTTTATCTCATCTGATTGTTCACATGATAACCCTTTTTAAGGGAAAGCAATGCAAGTTTTAGGGTACCATGCCATGTAATATACATGGATTGATTTTGCTTTATGTAATGCCCAGTGCCAAAGCGTGAAGCATGAAGCTAACGAGTTCAATTGGCATCTCTGGTTCATGCATCATACTGGAAAATCAGTCTTTTGTTAAATGTACCTTAGAAATATGCAATATGGGAGATTTGCTGTAAAAGTGAGTCAAGTGTTCAGCTGAAGGTGCTTCGGTAAAGATAGTTTTTCCTTTGCTTCCGTAAGATTCCACGTAACACCAATCAGGAATATCTGTTGTGGCAACCATGGATGAAAGATTACACACTGGATTCCGTGCGGCAGCTGCAACAAACTTATCCGGTGCCTGTAAAAGGTAAGAACAAGTTTGTAATATCGAAAACCATAGATTTTCCCTAATACTAAAGAGACACTAACACAAATTTATATTACTTCAATAGAAAGCCTAACCTGACCGATCAAGTGCGTAGTTAGAAAGCCACCATGTGAACCACCAAGAACAGTTATTTTAGATGGGTTGACAAGTCCTTTCTCAATGACATGATCTATAGCTGTGAGTACATCATTGACATCCTGTGCATGAGTCAATGAACGAAGGTTCATAATTTACATAACAATGATCCAAATAGTTACACCCGATATAATAAGTTAATGACTTGAGCATTATATCAAGAATAAGCACCTGAGACCCAATTTTCCCAGGAAGAGATTGCAATGCTTCCTCGCCAAATCCCAGTGAACCTCTGAAATACATTAGCAATGTTGGATGAAGATAAAAGTTATGCCAGCCATTTTATGTAGATAAATCATAAAAAGCTATTTTAAAAAGGAAAATCCTTAATCATGTTAAAGCAAAGATCACAAAAGACCCGTAAAGCATTTTACTGTTAGCTATAGGATGATGTGCTGTACTTGAAAACTATCAGCATGACATTCAACTCGATAAAGTACTTTGGGAAGCAAATATGAAATTAAAGCATCTTATAGAAGGAAAATTTAAGCAGTAATGTGAAAATGAAATGACAAGAAAAACTGGTTCCTATATCAAGTTAAACTTTCTGAAGAAGTAAAGGTATACTTTGGCTCACCTATAATTTACAATTAATAGGCTGAAACCAAGTGAAGAAAGAAATGCCAATGACTTTGAGAAGCTTGACAAAGAGACGGAATGAGGCCCTCCATGAAGGACCACTATTAGCGGATCAGGTGCATTGTTTACCTTGGAAGATACAAATATTGCCTCAAAAGACTTAGCAGCTCCTGAATGAATTGAACATATTCCATCACCAAAACCATTTTTTTTCTTCTTATTTTCATAATGGCAGTACCTCCTATACTAATCAGAGGCCAATGAACACCATAGCAAATAAAACATTAGTTTAGCCTTCAAATCATTCACAAATATATATATACAACTAAAATATATTGCGAACATAAAATCATGTTTTTATCTTTTCCTTTATGGCTTTCAAAGAGGTTGAGGGAAGTTTTTGAAGTCAGCTTTTAACTTTTCGTTGAACTTTTTCCAGTAGTTGCCATCATCAGCTATCACAAGGATAAAATATCGTAAAAAAGAAAAAGAAAAAAATATATATACTGCTAAATGTTGTTATCAAAGCATGTTAAGATACAAAAATAACAGCATTGAGCCAAACTAGTTTGCAATACCTTTTGTCAAGCAATCAGAAACATCTTTCACTGGAATTTGCATGATACCAAACTGAAGATGTGAAAGCAGAGACATAACCTGCACCATCAGATGTAAACATTAAAAGAACAACCTTGGTATAAAAGAAATGCAGAATCAGATGAAACAAAAGCAAGCAAAATAAACCTTCTCTGAACATTTAAAAATGGGGCTTGAGACATTTAACCAATGCCAAGCGGTTGTATTAGTCACTTTGTCCACAAGGCAGCCATATTTGATTTGAGGAACATCTATCGGGCTGCTACACACTTTGAGATGAGGAAAGAACAACTACAAATTTCATTTCTCTTTGTTTGGGAAGGAAGGAGAGATTATTGGTTGAGAAAGAAAATTAGTTTTACCAGCAATAATGTTGTCCCCGTCTAGTGTCAGAACATTCCATGAAAAACCTGAGTCAGCAGTGCTGATTCGTAATACTTCACCACTGTAATATGGTAATTAGCCATCAAATAATGAAGTAGAATATAAAAGTCTATGCACCTGACAAACTGACAGATAACCAATAGTCACCTTAACACATTTACAGAAAGTATCACTTGACAGCTGCGCCAATAGGAAGATAAAATCATAGTGCATCCATCTGAAAGCCATGGCTTACTAAGAAAACTTGAACAGTAAAGCCCCGGAAACTGACCATCCTCGGCACAGTTCACAACAGGAATCTGCAAAGATTTAATAGAATAAACAGATTAACCTGTCACATGTAAACCTAAGAAAGTAGAGATTAAAAACAAGATATGGTAGTAGCATGTATATATTCCCGCAAAAGGATCATCATAATGACCCAATTTGGTTTTGTTATATGCCAAAACAGTAGTCAGCAGTAGAGGAAAGAAAGCAGCAACTAGAGGGAATGGGAATTGGGGATTTAGTATGGTTTTTTCTCCCCCTAAGGAACCCCAAATGAATCTCATAAATTGCATGCTCTAAACTGAACTCATCACCTTTAACTTAAGCAGAGAAATGTGCAGGGCTTACCACATCAATGATCTTTGTAGATGAGCATAGCTTGCCATCAGTAGGCCAATCAATTCGGTGAAGAGAATCAGTTGCAGAGTGCGCTCCAGAGTCCACTGAGGCTTTTGCAGACAGAAACACAAGGAACTTTCCATCTGGGCTGGGGGGAATGAAACATAACACACATATAAGGAGGAAGCTCCAAAGATGTAGACTGTATGAAAAAAGAGGCCCTCTTTAAACATTTAGGCAGCTGCTAAATAAAGGTTCCAGTTAATTAAGCCATATTGACGGAAGATTTTCATGGGAAATATGCAATTCTAGACAGTCATACAAAGACTTCCACACAAAGATTTACATTGCATTCTCTGAAAAGAAGCAACAAACAAAGACGTTCAACCAAGATATGGTACTCCACATATAACAGAGCCTCACATGTGCTATAACAAGAAAAGATGGAGAGAACACTCTTCTTTCCTATCTTGAATAGTAAAACAAAGAAACAAATATTATATCGTTAGACAGCTACCCAAGCAATTAGAAGAAGAGAAATTGAAAGTTTAACAGCAATGAATTATTTTACAAACTCATGCATGAAGAAACTGATTTGAACTTAACCCAGGCTAATTACAGAAGGGGAAATGAAATAAAGGCTGGTAAAAAAAACTCATGTTTTACATCAAGAAATTTATTTGAACTATACAAATGCAACAAAGATATGACGTAGTTGGATGAACAAAAGTTTTCTAAACCTTGTAAAGACAACATAGATACAGCAACAATCAAGTCTTCTCCCACATCACAGTGTGAGCTAATGGTAGACATAAATTGTTTGCTAAAAAGGAACTTCAAAAGGCACTCAGCAGTTTGTTCAGCTATCGTGTACAAGATTTGAGGAAAAGAACACAAAAAGAGGAGCTGGGGAATTCTGAAAAAGGATTAGCGACGACCATATGCTTCAGGCTCAAGCCCAAAAAGTGAGGGTAAGAGTTAAATAGCATACCTGAATTGTGGAAAGAATGCACTACTTATGCTTTGTGTTAAGTTGACAACAGTCAGTTCCTCCATTGATCTGTCTCCAGAAAATTATGTATTGTGATTAAAGGTAGCACATTCAAGTTCCAACATGAAAATATATGAATGAAGAAAATGTTGAGATTAAAAGAAATTTAGTGAAGCAAGCAACCCACTTGAGATCTGACTCAGCAGCTTCTGACTTATAAAGTGGAACCTTCACCGCATATAATGCACAGGGCCTATTATAGCAGTATTTTATACCAAGTTTTCTCGGATCTGCTGACCACCCCACAAAAACCAGATATTGGTCGATGCCTTCCACTGGTGGAGCCCAAACTACCTGTCCTACACTCAAAGACTTTGCAATTCCTTTAACAGCATGTACCTTGCCACTGTGATATGGAGGGAAGTTTAGTGAGGGTTTGTCCACCGCATGAAAGCTCTATGCCATAGCATTGATTAAAATAGAAAACCATATGTGAAATGAAACCTGTCAAGATTTATCACAAAGAGTGCAGGCTGCCTTTTTCCTGCATAACATTCCCCCCATTCTTCCTCCCAATCCCCTTGACCTTTCCAGCTCATGCATTCTTTATCTTTTGCAGCACCTTGCTTGTAACCCTGACAATCAAACGAAGGCTTGCAGGGAGATGGCTCCTCAGCAACATAAGCAATAAGAGATTCACCAGAGTTCCAAGAGATTCCCTCGAACCTATACCATTAAGAAAGATTTCAACTTTGCTAAGTTTGCTGGGATAATAGCTACCGATAAAGTTACTTATAACAATCCTGTAGCAGCTGCAAATGCTACTACAACCAGGCAATGATGCTCTTATGAGCAGTTCTAGAGTTTTGTTTAACTTAAGTTACTTAAACCATTTACTTCTGGATCAATGACTATGTTAACATAGTGTGCAAAACTGTATCATCAGAGAGAAGAGATTTACCAGCCATCAGCATACACTGAGCCATGAGTGGATTGGGGAATCCGGAACTCCTTCTCCAACCGAGATGAACTCCATATTTCAAATTGTGTGGGAGATTCATTTTCAGGATTTCTAATCACAAGAATCGTGGAACCTGATGGTGAAGGAACAGTTATAGACACTCCTGTCATCTCAACAGGAAATGGTGCCCATTGGAAGTTTACATTATTGTTACTTTCTTTCGAAATACTAGTTGACAACATAAACTTTCTTTTCTTGTTTGCCAAAAGATTCGGTTGGCTAATTGAAAACATTGCTTGGGAGCCTATTCCTGCAGCAAAAAGTTTCAAAAAACAGCATTGGGATCAGCGATAGCATTTTGGTTGTAAATAAAAAGAGGAACACAAAAGAGAATGATGAAGAAACGTTAGCCTTCCTACCACTTTCAGGCTTAAAAACCCATGCCTTGTCGATGCTAGAGATATTAGTAAACTCTTGAAGTAATTTAGACTGGGAAGCATATTCTTCCTCGGTAGCTTCATCTAGCCCCACTGGCAATTCCTTCACTGTACCAGCTTTAGAAGAATCCATGGCCAAAATAGCTGGTAGATTTTTTCTACATGTAGGATGAAAAAGAAAATCATCAAGGAAAGTTCCAACAGAAAACTAAGCAGAAATATGCTTCACATTCCCTCGAAGAAATTTGATATTCATCAATCAGGTTTCAGAAAGCACAGCAAACAACATAGATTCGAAAATATTATTAAGCCACAACAATAGATCTAACGAAGTAATGCGAGCAAAAGATGCAACGGAGATTGGATGTAAAACACTTAAAACTACAAATATGACTTAAATTCGTTTTTGAGTAATCTTATTACTTTAAATTCACTAAACGGTAATCAGCCATCATAGTTCCACGATGCCACAATACATATTCTCTAGTTTTGTACTTTGTTCCAGCCAAGATGTTGCCTAATGGTTATACGACTCCACTCCAGATTAAAATCACAAACAAGTGTGTCCTAGAAACAGGGATAGGCTAGCAAATCTGAAATGATTTCAATTCAAAAGGTACCCAGAAGATTTCTGAAACTGTGCATGGATTAAGTTGAATATTTTGCAATCATTCTTTGCATTAAGTTTGAACTATAGTACTATACCACTTCTCAATAGCACAGGTCAATAGTCAAGCAAACCTGAATACCCAAAATCGATTATTTCAAGATATTGACACTGATTATACATTCCAAAGATGCTATATATATAATCATCCTATCAATCAAGAAACGAAGAATACAACTATTTTGTATCGAAAAACAGCTGACCCCCAAAACTAATATTTAAACTTGATAGCTCGCTCCAACCAGTATCGAACAGGCAAAAAGGAAGCTAAACAAAAGATACCCATCAACCGGTTTACCATCAAAACAACAAAAAACTCTCTCTTTTCCAAAAAAAGGGAAAAATGTACAGAAAGAGCTTACACGTATTGAGAAAAGGGAGTGGAGCTGAAGAGTGAGAGACGAGGTTGAGAAGAGAAAAATAAAGAAGAGAATCGAGGAGAAGCTGCTAATGTCCCTGACCAACTAGAGATTTTGTTGCTGATACTGGTGAAGGATGCTAATGGTAAGGTCCTACTCATTTCAAGATTCCTAACTTCGACATTTCTTTATTTTATCCACCAATTATTAATTACAATTAAGTCTGAATATGGTTAAAAAAAAAAAAAAAAAAGAAAAGCAGCCAAGTGGATGCCCCCTCCACAAAAGGATAAAAGCATCCATCCGAAGAAACCAAGTAACAAGTACCAACCTTGTAAATTGAAATTGTACTCACGGATGAGTGTAGGATGAAATCGAGTCAAATCCAACATAAATTTAGAGTTAGAATCGATTTCACTGAAATTATTAGAGTTAAATTAAAATATAAAAATATTTTAAAATAAAAATTTTATAATATAATTAATTCTAAACACATAAATTTTAAGTGATACTTTAATATGAGTAATTTGAATCATTAATTAACTTATTTAGATTTCAAAATTATTAGTTTAGAATATTTTTAAAATTTTAATTTTTTTATATATTCTTTAGATTTTTTTAAATTATTATAATTTTTTAAAATATAAAATATTAATTTTTTATAAATACTTTAAATTTTAAAAATTATTTTAAATTTTTTAAAATTATTTTGAATTTTGGTTGAGAGAAATCAATTTGTTCGTTTTAAAAATTGATAGAAACTAAAGGGTATTTACATTTATTCGAATTATTTGAGTTACTCGAATTATAAAATTCAACTCAATTCAAATTTAAAACTTGAATAACTCGAAATTTAAAAAAAAATCAAAATTTTCTAATTGAATCAAGTTTTGTCCACCTTAATTATACCAACTCTTATCAGGATTAAGATAAGCTTATTTATAGAATTTACATTTATTATGTTAAAGATTAGTTTTTTCATATAAAAATTTATATTATATAGTGAAATAAAAACCTTTAAATAGTTAGATGTTTTATATAAAATTTTTAAATAATTTAATAATGCTTTGTAACTTTTAAGGCTAAACGATAAATATATAAATTTACTAATAATTTAAAATTTTTTAATACAATTTATCTAATTTAGTTTAGTTTATTTATATAATCACATCCTTAACCGGTGATATTAACAATTCCAAATTCAAAATTAGGCCAACGTCCTATCGCAATTTTTTGAAAAGATGAACTATTAAACATTAAATGTGTTATATTATTATAACGAGAATTAAACTTCGATTACATAATTAAAAAATAAAATAAATAATTATCACACCACATCGCATAATTAACTTTACTGCATGTTTGTTTCGTAAACGTGACTTGACCACAGACTATTAAATTCTTTGTCTGTGATTGGCTCTACGGATTTGATGTTAGTTGGGCAGTGTCTGTTCATTATGAAATTGATTAAGAAAAACCCCACAAGCCCATCATCTTAAGCCTGTATATATAAATCAAGGAACATCTCCAATGCATTAACAGAGACAATGGTTAAATGAAAAATTTTCATTTTTGGTCCTTGTCAAATATTAATAATTCAGGTTAACTTTTTAGATTTTAGTCCTTTGGATGGCATTAAAATGGTAAAGTTACACTTTACCCCAAAAATTTTAAAATTTTAAAAATATAAATTATTAAAATAATAAAACTATATCTTTTACTATCGTAAAAATATATAATTTAATTCTAACTTTCTCTAAAAAAAATTTAGACTTTCCCGCGTAAAATTTCCAAGTTTCACCTCTTAAAATTTTATTACAAAATTTCAAATTTTATCAAACCAATTAAACCCTAAATTCTAAAATTTTTTTTTCCTGGTCCTATGTTATTATGAATGATGAAATGATGATGACTTTCGTGCTCCACTACATAGGAAAAAAAAAAAAAAAAAAAACTCATCCGAACAGTCACTATTTTTTTTATTGAAATTCAAAGATGCCACCATCAGTCCTTGTCAAACACTGCTACACATTTTCTAAAAGACGCAGAATCTGTCCAATGCCTTTTAACCAACTCAACTTTGATTATGAATCTTCCATCGCCATTTTCGATTTTTAGCTTTTGAATCCTTCAAAAACCTTACATTTTACCATCGCCATTTCAAACTTACCAGCTCTCAGCCGCAAAACGGATTACAGACTCAAAAGACAGAGATGATATAGGTTTTTGGATTTTTATATTAATTTTAAGTATTTGAATTTTAGACTTGTTTTTGATAAAGTGAAGTTTATTTTATAGCTTTCTTGAATATTATTTGATAATAAATTTTATATGATATTGTTTTAAATATATATATATAAGTTTTTTAAAATTATTTTTATTATTTTAAATACAAAATATTTATTTTTATTTTATAAAAATTAAAAATAATGATAAATTCAATTCAATTTTGAGTAACCACATCTGACAAATTTAAACTATAAACCATCGTGGGTTTTATTTTTTTTTTTCTTCAACCCTACCCTACTACTCAAAAAGGTATTCAATTATGATGAACCTTTGATTACGCCTGCTACCTTACTGGCTGCTTGTTTTGAACTTTCCTGGTCCAGGTCCACCAACGAAAACCCATTACGATCAAAAGAGTTGACTTCAATTTTTCTGGTCTTTCCATTTACCTTCAAACTCATTTGCTCTTATATGTTGCCATTTTCATTCCCCCTAAAGTTTAGGTATAAAATTCATATTTTTTTTCTTTTTATAAATTGAAATTGTTTTTTCATTTACAAGATATTTAAATTTATGTCACAACACATAAATGAGTGCATTATGCACTTATTGAATTGATATATCGTGATATTAGAATAATTTGTATCTATTCTCAAAGTATGTTGTTGTAACATAGATTTAGGATAGAAAAAACCCCAAATAAATATAAACAACGGATCAAATATACTTCAAGTCTTTATATTTTTTATACATTTAAAATTTAATTTTTCATATTTACAAATTTAATTTTAAATTTTAAAATTTAAGTCCAATTGTTAATTAATATAATTTTTTATTTAATTTGCTAGCACGTCATTTTAAAATAAAAGAAATGCTCATTTAATAGTAATGTAAAAAACAAGAGACATTGTAATAAACTCAAATTTAATAGAAAATTTTAATTGTGTCAACAATTGAACTTGTATTTTTTAATATTAAAAAGTAATAGAACTAAATTTTTTAAAATAAAATTAGAAGGGCTACATTTCAAATGTGAACAAAGTAAAGGGACCTATAACACCATGAAAAAATAATAACTCGTAATCAGCCTGAATGTAGTAAAAAAGTTTTTAATTGTGTGAATAATTAGATTTATGTTTTTAATTCTAAAACATACAAAAACTAATGCAGCGTTTGGTATGATGAAAATCACTTTCTTGAGAATTTAATTAGTTAGAAAGTGATTTTAACGTTTAGTATGTCAAATTTGATTTACTTTTCTTAAAATTTAATTTTGCTTTAGGAGTTACTTACTTTCTAATGAACATAACAATATGATTCTCATGATAAAATGTGATAAAGTTACTTTCCCATGCAGATTAGAAAATAAAAAAAATATTAAAACAAACTTAACCCTATTTTATATTGATTTAGAATGTTAGTATATTAATACACTTAAAAAAAATTATGATTTTTTTTCTCAGTTGCAAATTTGATTTAGCACTTGTATTTGTGTGAAATATATATATATATATTTTAAAATATAGGTAAAATTCTTCTATTTAAGTTGTGTAAATTTTGTAGGTCAATGTATTATTATAAATAAAATATATCATTAAAAAAAAAAAAATGGTAGTATTACCTTTGTTTTTTGCCTATAAATTTTTGATGATTTCAATTGATTTGTTGGCCACCATTCTCAACCTGAAACGGTAAGGCCTTGATACTTATCTGATGGCGGGAGCCAATTTCCTCACGACTTTGGTGACCATTTGCTTATGTGGTGGCTTTCTTCCTGGTGATTTCCAGGTTATTTGCTTCGTGCAATCCATTGATTAACTTGCATGCTTGAAAAATTTTAGAAGAAGAATAAAACTAGTGTTTGATTGCAAGAAAATTGACAGATCAATGAGAAGGGATAATGGATTTTGGAGCATATATAAAGTAATTTGTCTTGTTTTGATCATTTTTTATCTAGAATATTTATTTTATATATTTCAAATTTATTTACTTGAATACTGTCCTAAATGATTTATTAATAAAAAAAACTAAATACTTTTAAAAAAAAGTTAAATTTCAATTTAATACAAAATGATTATAATTTTTAAAAAATTAAAATTAAAACCTAATCATTTACGTTTCATTACATTTCAAATTTGATTTTTTTAAGAATAAATTTAAACTTTTTTAAACATAATCATGTTTAGTTAGGGCAATTTTTATAACAGCCATATTTTATTAATTTAGTAACAAATATTTTATTAACATACGTACTCATTTAATATTTTACGGAATCACAATCATATTTTATCTTAAATATTGAGTAATAATTTCATTATAGGTCGTTTTTAGATTCATTTAATATTTTATACTCTTTTTAATATTCAAATATTTATTAAAATTAATTATATTTTAAGTTTATCTTAAATATAAAGTTATAGATACAATTTTATAATATCTTTTAATTAGTAAATATTACATAAAAATGTATGGGATTGCACAGGATATTAAAAATATTTAAATCCATATTTAATAAAAACATATTAGATAAAAATAAATGAAAAAAATGTACCTTGATATATATATATATCATACATTAATATTATTTTTTATTTTATAAAAATAAAATCATAAATTATCATTATATTCTCATAATAATAGTGAAATAAATAAAAATAGAGAGACCAAAACAAAATATCTATAGCAGTCATATAATTTGCTGTAATAACTCTTTGATTTTCATTGTTCTTACAGGGCCATGTGGTAGAGATACAAACCCCTTTGAAAAGTAATAGTTTATCTCCATGGACTTGAATTGTCAACAAAAGCAATCATCGAAGCTCCCATTGTTCTACTTTTCCCCAGTTATTAAACCAAACCAACCAGCTCTAATTCATAGCTAAAACAAAGCAAAAAAAAAAAAAAAAAAATGAGAACCAAACTCAGCTATGTCTTTATGTTCTGTCTCTTGTTCTTTGTCTTCCATGCCAATTCCCAACCAAGCACCATAGGCTACACTTGCAATCTCAACCAGACCACTTATCCATGCCAAACCTATGTTTTTTTTCGAGCCACTGCACCTAATTACCTTGACTTAGCTTCCATTGGTGATCTTTTCAATATCAGTCGTTTAATGATATCTGAACCAAGTAATATTTCTTCTCCATCAGCTCCTCTTATCCCTGATCAGTTCCTCTTTGTTCCGATTTCATGTGCTTGTAACTCCATAAATGATACCATAGGTAGTCTTTCAGCTGCTAATCTTACTTATACATTCATAAGAGGTGATACTTTTTATCGGGTATCGACTTTGAATTTTCAAAACCTTACTACTTATCAATCTGTGGAAGTTTTCAATCCTGATGTTGTCCCTACCCAAATTGATATCGGTCAAAGAATTGTGTTCCCAATTTTCTGTAAGTGTCCTAATGAAACCCAGATTCGAAATGGAGTGAATTACCTTGTTTCTTATGTATATCAACCTTTGGATAACTTGTCTGTGATAGCTTCGAGGTTTGGGATTCAAACACAAGCTATAATTGGTGCTAATAACGGTAGTATTCAGCCATATGATACCATATTCATCCCTGTCAGTAGGTTACCTGTTTTGACTCAGCCTCAGCCTGAACCAGCTCCTGTTGCTTCTGGGAAAACTGAGAGGACAGGTGTCATTATTGGACTGTCGATTGGGTTAGGAATTTGTGGGATTTTGATGGTTTTGTTGTTTGTTGTGTTGGTTTATAGAGAGGTTTTATCTGGGAGAAGAGGAAAGGAAAGAGATGAAGAGAATCATAGGTTGAAGATGAACGGGCCTGGGATGGGGGTTAAGGGGATTGAAGCTAATTTAATGGCGGATGTATCAGGTTGCTTGGATAAATATAAGGTCTTCAAAATTGAAGAACTTAGAGAAGCCACCGATGATTTCAGTGACAGTTGTTTGATTCAAGGATCTGTTTATAAAGGTTCCATTGATGGAGATAATTATGCTATAAAGAAGATGAAATGGAATGCTTGTGAGGAGCTTAAGATCTTACAAAAGGTAAACCTTTTTTTTGTCCCTTAATTTCTTGGAATAATTTTCTGTTTGTTTACCGTGAAAATTTGATGCTAGGGTAAAAGTACTACTAAGGCTCTTATATTAAGAGTGGGATTACATTTTGCCCCATTTACTTAAAATATGAGTAAATTAATCTGTATATGTTAGGTTAAAATATAAATTGATCATTCTATAAAAAATTCTAAAGACTAGTTTTTAACAATCAAAATGGATGAATGACTAATGTACTTTTTAATTTAACATAGAACGATTAATTTATCTTTTTGTTTTGATAAAAAGAACAATATAATTCGACTCGTAGTATAGGAGTTTCTATAATAATTTTAGCTTTCTTGTATTTTAGGTCTAACCTATTAATATTTTTCCAAGGATCCATGTGAAAAGAATTATATTGAAATAGAAATAACTGGTAATAATGAAATTGTTTGATGGGAAGATTGAAAACATTCTTTAGCAGATGAGGACATGAGTGGAAGGACTTAATTAACAAATGATGATAGCAAATGTTTGAGTTTTATATTACCAATAAAATAATGATTAGGTTAAATGACCTGTCCATTGATTAGGTTAACTAAAAAAATTAAATTATTTTTAATAATCCCAATTAAAGAGTTTTCTATTGTTTATACTTGCTTAGGAAGGCCATTAGGTTCTTGACTTGACTTGAATTTTGATAAATTGAAAATGATGGCACCAAAGTTGAACTCACCTTGGGTCCATTTATTTAGTTTTGGATTGTATTTTAATCATCAATATAATAAATAAATCTCAAATTTATAGTTTAGTCAAATTGATTCGAGCAATCATCTTTAAGAGTGATATCATCCAGCAAGTCCAGATATCATTATCCTTACACTTCCATTGCTATTGGATTACTCTGGTCATTGAATTTAAGCTTTAAAGATTTTGTGAATGGCAAAAAAAACAACTAAAACCCTGATTCTGAATCTGAATCTGTCATATGAAGGTAAACCATGGAAATCTGGTGAAGTTGGAAGGGTTCTGCATTGATCCTGAAGACACAAGCTGCTACCTGGTTTACGAGTTCATTGAAAACGGATCGCTTTCCTTTTGGCTTCACGAAAACGACAACGAAAAACTGAGCTGGAGAACAAGGTTAAAGATTGCAGTTGATGTTTCCCATGGTTTGCAATACATCCATGAACATACAAGGCCAAGAGTGGTACATAAAGACATCAAAACCAGCAATATTCTTTTAGATGCCAACATGAGGGCCAAAATAGCCAATTTCGGGTTAGCGAAATCCGGCTGCAATGCAATAACGGTGCATATAGTCGGCACCCAAGGTTACATTGCTCCAGAATATCTTGCTGACGGGGTGGTGTCGACGAAAATGGATGTTTTCTCCTTCGGGGTTGTTTTGCTCGAGCTTGTATCAGGCAAGGAAGCCATTGATGAAGAAGGGAGGCTTCTATGGGCAAGTGTTGAAGGTGTTTTGGATGGGAATGAAGAGAGGAAAGAGAGGCAAGTGAAGGAATTCATGGATGAATTTTTGCTAGAACAGAGTTTATCAATGGAAGGTGTGATGAATGTTATGGCTGTTGCCATTGCTTGTCTGAATAAAGATCCCACTAAAAGGCCTAGCATGGTGGATATTGTTTATGCATTGTCTAAGAGTGATGATTTGATATTCGATGAATCCGAAGATTCTTTATCCGCTCCTCCGGTTGTAGCAAGGTAAAGTATCGCTTATGCTTGAGTCAAGGATCCCATTTCAGCGATATTACCCATATCCGACACTCATTGTAGTGACTAGTGATAGCTGTAGCATATACTAGAGATGGCTGTTCAGCTTGTATGATAGTTGCCCCCTTCCTATTATTGGCCTATAAAGTTGTACTTATATATATATATAAATTTTTGAAGTGCTTGAGGTTTTTTTTTTTTTTTTTTTTTTTTTTTTTTACAATTTGAAAGGTAAATAAAGGGAGTGCAAGGTTTATTTTATCCCAAAAACTAATTTCAACCACAAAAATCATCAATTTTTTCCGTGTGAAATGCAACTTTTAATCTAAAATACTGTGTCAAACGTGACTGCATAACAAAGCCGAGAGAGAAAAAAGGAGGTTAACGAGATGGAATAGAGCACAGTGCAGAAATGAAGTGGACAAGTGGTGTTTAGATACCAATGCCACAGTAACTTTCTCCCGCAAAGGAAAATGACAGCAATGGCCTATCACCTATGGTCCCATGTTAAGAGGATTTTCCCTTTTGGCCCATCTCTCTTCACTTCCATTTGTACTTTGTCTTAACCTTTTCCATACAAAAAAAATCCAAACCCATGTAGTTCACACTTTTCCCTATACTCTAATTCATTTCCTTGTAATCACATTTTTGTCTATTTCTTCTAACCCACATCAAAAGTTTTGTTTTTTTTTTTTTCACTTTTTTTTTTATATATCACCAATAGAGGAAAGGGGGGAAAATGGTGTTTTGTCAGTTACAGAGCCCTCAGCTATGCCTATTGCCCTCTAGAATTTCCAGGCCGACTCAAACCTCATGTTCAGCCAGGTAAATTTTGAACATGAATTGTTAAATTTAAGCATCTGGGTATGATTGGAATCCTAGGAGTAATGTACATTGGTGATCATATGATTTTAAATTACTCCTTTTTATCCAATTTCTTTTTTTGTTGTTGCTGGATTCAAAATTCTCTGAATTGATTATTTATTGTGGTAAAGATATAGTCCTTGGGGTGTCCTTTGTGTGTTTTGATCTGCCTTGGACCAAACTAATAAGTCCCAAAGCTTTGCATTGTATGCACTATCATGGTTACAGTCAGAGATATAGTGATCAACTAGATAGAGACGGGGGTGTTCTTGATCCTGTCATTTCTTCATTTTTACCGTTTATAAATCAAATAGGATAGCTTAAAATATTGGGATTTTGAGTTGATCTGAATGTATTTTAGGTTCAAGTGCAGTGATCCCTCTATTGCATTTTCTCAAAGCAAAAATGACCGCTAAATGAGATCGATGTTGATGCAATTACCTTTTCATTTTCCTTTTTTTTTTTTAATCTTCTTTGGTTTGTGGTTTCATATAGAGGGATGTGCTATGAAGGATTGCCGTTTCTTTTTCATTTACATATAGATGGGGTGTATTTTGAGCTATTATGCATTTGAAGTTTCTTGAATTTTGTTGTAGAACACAAAGAATAAGAGGTTCAAACAATATGATACTTCTACAGAAATCAGTAAGCAACTTTTGGTGGAACAGTTCTTCATCTAACAATGTGCAAAACTTTATATACAATCGAGGTGAGTCCTAGTTGTTAGCATTAATAGTTTGTCAAATCAAATACTTATGTTCAATCACATGAATGAGTAGTTAATAATTATCCATTGATATTAACCATGCAAGTGTCATTGTTCTTGAAATCCATGCTTTCTCAAAAGAACTATGATAGCTTTCCTCCTTCAGGAAAGCGAAAGGTTACTATTCAAAGCACAACAAACAACTCAGAGTGTGTTTCGGATAATTCAAATGTCGAATTCTTTAGGATGGGCCAGCACAACAATTCTCTGGTGAGTCTTAAATCTTTAATTTCAAAAGACTCAACATAGTAATTCTTTTCCTTTTCTTGGATGGTAGAGCCGTAAGGTTGATGGGGGATAAGCTGAGGTCCATTATGCCTTAAGTGTCTTGATTGTCGTTGTTGCAGGTGCAGGATAACCAAACTATACTTGTGTCTGGAAATTTGTCATCATTTTTCTTACTGAGATTGTTGCAACTAGATTTTATCAACTCATTAATAAAGATCGTTCATGACGTATTTCGGCATCTACATCAGACATCGACGGCTACAAGCTTACCTTTTGCCTGCCTATCTAGTTCCGTGAATAAACCAAGTCCTCTTAACTTGGATGTGTCCTTGCCTACAATTAAGGATCTTCGATGGAACATGTCACGGTTACTCTATTTATTCAACATTCAACTTGAGAAAAATGTTGCCACGTAAGTGAAAGTTACCTTTTGCCTGGGTTTTATGTATCAGAGCTAAGAGATTCATTTGTTGCAAATTTTTGTAGGATTCTTGTGGTTCTCCTTGTAGTATGCGTCTCTTTTATAGTTGTCGGTGGTTTCCTGCTCTTCAAGTTTAGGTAATTTATAATCAATCTTTATTTATCTAAATATTAATTTGTATATGATTATCATTGTTTGGTTTTAGTTTTCATCTTCAAATACTATAATTCTATGTTATTTTCCGGAAAATCACTAATTCATAGTGGACAAATAGCTCTAATGCTACTTTCGTTATGCTAATATGGTAGCTATGCATTGAACAACACAGGGGAAATACACATTCTTTAGAAGACTGTGTCTGGGAGGCGTGGGCATGCCTGTGTTCATCATCTACCCATTTAAAAGTGCGTGGTGTGTTATGAATCTAATAATTCGGTTGCTTCAAAATATGATTGCATGATTACCAAAACAAAGTCAAAAACTTTTGAGTCTGAAAAACATATTCATGTCCTGAACTGCAGCAAAGAACACGTATCGAACGTGTTGTTGGCTTTGTTCTTGCTATATGGGGCATCTTGTTTTATTCTCGATTGTTAAGCACAATGACAGAACAGTTCAGAGTAAGTACCTTCGGACAAGAGCTCATTTTACCTCTTTTTCCTTCCCCCAAAATAGCTCGTGTTATTTATGTAAGCTACCCCTTTGGAATTTCGTTTTTGTGTGACAGAGAAACATGCAAAAACTCAGGGAAGGAGCGCAAATGCAAGTTTTGGAGGCTGATCATATCGTCATTTGTGGGTTAAACGGACGTCTGTCTTTCATTCTAAAGCAACTAAATAGATCTCATGAACTCGCTGTGCGTTTAGGGACCGCTACAGCCAGGTAAACATTATGCTGCCACGATTTTTCCCCTTTTTTCATGCATAATTATTGGTTTCTACCTGCATTATATTCTCATAGGAGGCAGCGAATTCTTCTTATGTCGGATCTTCCGAGAAAGCAAATGGACAAGCTAGCTGACAGCATTGCCAAGGATCTTAACCATATCGATGTCCTCACAAAAAGGTGTAAAAGCAATGCCCTCCTTTCCCCCGAATATATAAACTTCTTGAAACGTATTTGATTCATTGCATTTGAATCATTCGTGTCAATAAGTTTCTGTTTCTTAAACATTGGTTTGTGCTTGTGCAGTTGTAGCCTTAGTTTGACAAAATCATTTCAAAGAGCGGCAGCTAATAGGGCACGTGCCATTGTCATATTGCCTACAAGAGGAGACCAGTAAGGCCTTTATCATGTTTTAATTCTCGAGTGTTGGTCTGCAAGCAACCATGTCGCAAAGTTTAGTTGAAGTTTTATGTAGTAATATTATGTTCACTTTATTTATTGTAATACGGACAGTTCTGTTCAAGGTATGTTTAGTGACAGCAGTTTGTTAACTGGTTAGGTATGGAATTGATTCTGATGCATTTCTCTCTGTACTAGCACTTCAACCTATTCCCAAGATTGAAAATGTCCCAACAATTGTCGAGGTATGTTCATCTGTATAACCATAAGAAATGTCGAGTTTAATTTTTGACCCTTTGTTTTTTATGATGCAGGTTTCAAATTCCACTACATGTGAGCTCTTAAAGTCGATCTGTGGACTGAAAGTAGAGCCAGTAGAAAATGTCGCTTCTAAATTATTTGTTCAATGTTCTCGGCAAAAAGGGCTCATAAAGATCTATAGGCACTTGCTTAATTATAAAAGTACATATCTCATCGAAAATAATCCATTTCTTTTGTGTTCCAATTTATTTTTCGATTTTAGATTCATGTCCATATCATTATGTTAATACTTTTCTGCTCCGAAACTAATTTATATCGTGTTATTGCAGAGAATGTATTCAATCTTTGCCGTTTTCCTAGTCTAACAGGATTGACTTATAGAAAAATAAGACGGGGATTTCAAGAGGTAATAAGTTTTTCGCTTAACCTTAGCATTCATCAGTCACGGTTTTCTTATGTTGGTTTGTTTTCAGGCAGTTGTTTGTGGTCTTTATCGAGGCGGTCGGATATACTTCCATCCCAAGGATGATGAAATTCTTCAGCAAACTGACAAAGTATGTCTCGACAATATGACTTTTCAAACTTTTACACGCATATTCCTCCATGTTTCGAATATCGTATAGCCTAAATAATGTAATCTCAAAGAAATTATTATAGATTTTTATGTCCATGTATCTAAATGTAGGTATTGCTAATTGCACCTATTCATAAGACATGGAAACAACAACAGGCATTGGAGGATGATGGAAAAGAAGAAACCAAAATACTCCGAGGCATGGAAGTTTTCAAAACAATCGTTGATACTCCAGATCATGATTTCGAATTAAGAAAGGAACAGTTTACTAAAATCGTAAAGCGTCCCAAAATATTTGGATCAAAGGTATATACTTTACAAAGAGATAAGTGCTGTAAGTGACAACATCTATTGAACATTCTTGAAATCTTACTTATATATTCTTTTGGTCCGAAAAAGTAGGCATCAGACCAGACTATTGGACCCACGGAATGCATACTTATGCTTGGATGGCGCCCGGATGTTATTCAAATGATTGAAGAATATGATAATTATCTCGGCCCTGGAAGTGTATTGGTATGCTTTTATTTTCTTTTGGGATTCTTATAGTCTCGATTTTCAACTGTAAGCGTCAGATTGTATCACTTGATGGAAAACTTCTGTATTACAGGAAATATTATCTGATGTTCCATTAGAAGAAAGGAAGAGAGCAAGCTCCGTTTCAGGTCAAGCAAAACTAAAAAATGTTCAGGTTATCCATAAGGTACTTTCTTATTTAGTTGCTCGTGTGGTGTGGAATGACTGCAATGATAAGCCTTTTTAAGGTTTCGTTCTAATATTGTTATTTTGTCTTCACACGTTGCAGATCGGAAACTCCATGAACTATGATACATTAGAGGAAACTATAATGAATGTACAAAATAATGTCGTGAAACCGAATCGTATTCCTTTTTCCATTGTTGTGATTTCCGATAGAGAATGGCTTCTTGGAGGTAATGATAATTAGTAGACGATGTATCTTTTGGTAAAAGTTATCCTTCGGCTAACTATTTGCTTTTCAGATCCATCTAGAGCAGACAAGCAATCTGCATACTCACTTCTTCTCGCGGAGAATATCTGCAATAAACTCGGACTGACAGTAAGTTCGGTTCAATATAATCTTGATAACATCATGGTCTTGAATGTTAATATTCTAGCGTTAGCCAATAAAAAAAATGCTAATATTTGAGATTTAACTAGTCTGAGAACTGTTGTTGATCGTTCCGCAGGTGCAAAATCTGGTTGCAGAGATTGTCGACTCGAAATTAGGCAAACAAGTAATTTTTGTAGCGAGTTTGAAAATTTTCTCATTTTATTATCTTCAAATTTTCCAATTTTTGTAATACTTAGATCAAACTTGCAGATTACGAGAATCAAGCCATCCCTGACTTATATTGCCGCGGAGGAAGTGATGAGTCTCGTAACAGCTCAAGGTCTCGAACTTATATGACTGTATTCATATTGTTTCGATGTTTAATCTTTAAAACATAACTCTTATGTTTTGCATAACAGTGGCCAAGCACAGTGAACTGAATGAGGTCTGGAAAGACATTTTGAATGCTGAAGGTGATGAAATATATGTAAAGGTAAAGACACATATTCTGACATTCGTTGGGGAATATAATCTTTCAAATATATGAAAAAGCTCAGAAAAAATAAAAGTAGTATGTTGTTACTTACCTATGTTTCTATGCAGGATATTGGCCTTTACATGAAAGAAGGTGAGAACCCTTCGTTCTCCGAGCTAACCGAGAGAGCATGCTGGCGTCAAGAAGTTGCGATAGGATATGTGAAAGACAATCATAAGGTACGTTACACTTTTTGCTGCATTATAAACACGTTTTCTTCGATGCCTAAATGTGTTTTCTTTGTTCCACCTCAGGTTATTAACCCGACTCCAAAGACAGAACCTCTCTCCCTAGGAATGTCGGATTTACTAATCGTCATTTCCGAGCTCGAAGGCGAGCAACCTATTGTCGTCTAAAATACAAGTAACTCCAGCCATTTTCGTTCCACTTTGCACTTTTTTTTTTCTCTCAATAAATTCTTACGGTTCCAAGGGCGTCGACTTCGGAAACTGTTTCATAGATAAGGCTGTCCCATGAAAATATGTTTTCTGTCATGGGAAAATGTTGTAAATTTTGTAGGAAAATCAATAAATTTCTTCTTTTTCCTGAGAAAAGTCATGTTACTATTTCCCTTTATCAAAAATAAATGAAAAGAAAATCTCTTGGATGAGTCCAAGAACTACCATTAAATGGTTAGCTTCGCAATTTATACCGGCAGCTCAATAATTTATATGCGATAAATTAATAAAAATCGGTCATTTAAGTTGAATTTTGATAGTTATCAAAATATTAAATTGGATTGGTGAAAATCGTCAAGTTAGACCGATTGAATGAAAAATTGACAAGTTGTTCGGTTTGATATAGTACATTAATTCCTTCCATTGTTAAAATTTTCATTCTAAAGTATGCCACATGAGATATGATGTCTAATTTAATGGTTAAAATAATGATTTTAGTAACAAAATGATTTTATTGATATAACCTCAATAGTTTAAATACGTCATTAAAGTGTTTTAAAGTTTAAAGATTAATTTAAAATAAAAATAATAGTTTAGAGATATCTATTGTAATTAACTTTTTTTAATAAAATTTTTGTGTCTAGGAAATTGTATATATATATATAAACATTATTATGTGGCATATTTAACAAGTTGCCATTTGCTATTGTATAAAATAGACTTGTATAATTACTCATTAATTAAGATTTTAAAATTAATTAATTTAAAATTACAAAATCTTCTTAATGCATTAATTATATAAAAAATTTATGGAAATTATGTTTTAAAATGTATTAAAAGGTAAATTAATTTCACATATTAAATATATTTTAAAATGTATTAAAAAGCCTACCAAAACGCACCATGTGATTTTCTTTTTTAGCTATATTAGCATAATGTGACATCTTTGAATTAAAATCTAAAAATTTTAAGAGTTAGAACATGCTTCAATTTTTTCTATTTTTGTAAATTTGAAATTTAATTAATTTATTTTTATATCAACGAAATCACCTCATTACTTTTTGAATTCAAAAATGTAAACTTAGTTATTAATAGCATTAAATTTTTTTTTGTTAAATTCAAATTGATTACAAATTTTAAATTTTTTGAAGATATAAATTAAAAGGACTAAATTTCAAATGTAGAAAGAGTACAAGAGCTTGGTTTATATTTAACCAATTCTAAAATATGTATAATTGTTTTAGTATTTTCCTTCTAGTAATTTTCTTCCTTTAGAACTTAAAAACCCGGCTAGGCGGCCAGCCAAAAGAGCCCAGACTGATAGTTCACAAGTGTTTTAGATTAAAGAAAAAAGAGGCTGAAAAAAATCCGATGTAAAATCCGAGATCTTAACAAAGAAAGAGAGATCGAAAATTTAATAAAAGGATGAAAGATTTGAATTTGGTTCCTACGTTTCTATGGTTTCTTTTGTTGTTTCCTTTACACAAAGCAGTCGCAAATGGCGTCACTCCCGAGGAAACCAAGCAGCTAAGAGATGAGGTAAAAAGAGGATTTTTTTCCTCTTAAATTTATAGTTTAAATTCAGGGTTTCTGCTATTTTAGATAGATATATGATTAGGCTTCTTTAACTTTACTCTCGTTGGCTTTGCTGATCTTGCACTTTGGGATTTTTACAGTGTTTTGATTTGTTTTGTTGATTGATAATTGAGTTTATAAGGCTAGTTTTGGAAAACCATTTTGGCAAAAGCATGAAAAAGGATTGGAAGCAGAAGTATTATTAGTTCACATAGTATGTAATACTTGATTCTTGTAGGATGTTTAATGAAAAGTGTAAGTCAAAAGTTTAACATTTAAGGTACAATTTATCAATATATCTAATGGGAGGAGTGGATTGGAATGTATTAACCATTCGTTTGATGGCATTTGTTTTGTTGCATTTTTGGGAGCTGTAGGTACGTGAAATGTTCTATCATGCTTTTGATGGATATATGGAGCATGCATTTCCACTTGACGAGTTGAGACCGCTATCGTGTGAAGGAGAAGATACACTTGGTGGTTATGCCTTGACACTGGTATAATCTTCATCTTTTATATATGTTTTTTCCTATGTGTGAGACTGAGATTGTGTATTGAACTGTTTTTGTGATGTTGCTGGTATGCTGTTGTTGCAGATTGATTCTTTAGACACATTGGCTTTACTAGGAGATCGAGAACGCTTTACAGCCTCTGTTGAATGGATTGGTAAAAATCTTCAGTTTGATATAGTGAGTGAAATACTTTTTTGCATAAAATCTTTTGTGCTTATCCCACTGGGTTTGTTTTTAATAAAGAAACCTTAGTGAAACTTTATGTCCTTGGTTAGACGCTCAAACTCTGGTTTAAAGAGCTCCTTGATAACTTTTAAGACTGGTATAATAGAAGCTTGATCTTCTGTATAGTGCTAAAAGTTATCCTAGTCCTGTGGGTTAAATGCAACAATACATGATAGTTTGTTTGCACTCCACTATGATAATAAATTATTGTTGGTGGTTTCCAGTTTCCAAGTCACTGTTACCGTTCACTCAATTAATAATTAGTTCTATTGGCTATATATAGTGCTTTTGGTACCTGGGAATATTGCTATCAATCTAAACTTTGGAGTTTACTTTTTTTCTGTAGAATAAAACAGTTTCTATTTTTGAGACCACCATCAGGGTCCTTGGAGGTTTACTTTCCGCTCATCTTATTGCAAGTGACTATGCTACGGTAAATATCAATTTTTGTCCATCTCCATCAATCTTTTCTAATCGTATTTCATTCTCGTTGAATAAGTATCAAGATCATTTCAATTTCAGGGCATGAGAATTCCTTCATATGACAATGAATTACTTGACTTAGCTGAAGATCTGGCTAGGAGGTTATTACCTGCATTTGACACTCCTACAGGTATCGGTCCTGGATCTTTATCCATTAAAGATGCAGTAACATGAACGTTGGCTGGTGTTAGATTTAGTATCTTATTATGACTATTTCCAGCTATGTCATATTGCAGGAATCCCATTTGGTTCTGTTAATCTAAAGTATGGAGTTGATGAACATGAAAGCAAGGTAATGCCTCTATTATCTCCCAAGTTATTATTTTATTAGTTAAGTTTCTAAACTGCTTGTGCTTGTGTGACCCTGAACATAGCTTGCGCTAATTCCCCTTGTCCCACACTGTACAATGCTATCAGTGCTGATGTATGTAATTTTTTCATTCACATGTTAATCTATAGTAGAGGCCAGTTACTTATGAGTCCTGTATATATGCAGTTTTCATGTATATTGTATCTATATAGGTAATTTTGAACTTCCAATTTTGGTCTGTTCAGATAACATCTACAGCTGGTGGTGGGACTTTGACCCTTGAATTTGGAGTGCTAAGCCGTTTGACAAATGATCCTAGTAAGTCTTACTGTTCTAATATTTGATGTTTTTGCATTCTCTAGAAGTTTGTGTGCCACAGAAAGTATAGTAGCAAGTTTTGGCTCTCCTACATGCCTGTTCCTTGTAGTCTTGATGACCCTGGGTTTTCTAAGGCTATACATTGTAATTTCAGGTAGTAAGAGTTCTAGCATCTTTCATAGTTTTACATCATATCAGTCTTTGGCTGAATATTTCTTTTGGGTTGCAAGTTCCCTTGCAAGCATTTCGGTTTATTAAATTATTCTTCTACTTGCACGGTTATTACAAATGTTCTTTCTGTTCTCATAAATGGTAATTTACTGCCCACATGAAATTTATGTGGAGCGTAGTGCTTTATTGGATTCTAGAAATTACCCTAATCATGTAATGTGGATTTCAATACAGTTTCTGTTGCTAGCTAGCTATAACTATCATGAAATTAGACCACTTTCCCCTTTCCTTGTCAAAGCTTTAGCAACAGGAAAATTTTTCCTTTGTTGCCAAATGGTATAGCAGCCTTGCTACTTTTGATGGAACCTTTGGTCTATCCTGACTTGCAAAGCCAATTTATTGAGAACATTAATGCTAATGCTAATAGTTCAGGATCCAAAATATCATTTCCTCTTGCTGTGAGAATAGATGTAGGGAGGTCAGGGTGCCATTGTTTTACACCTTGCACAAGTAATGTTTACTTTCAAATTTAACCTGTAAAGGAGATAAGGTCCGCAGGGCTGCCGGATTGACTAGGAAATGTGTAAATCAAAACCTGTTAGCTAGACTTAGGAAAGTGCTATCAGTAGACCAGTGATGAGATTTTAGTTACTTTGATCAATTGTGAGGACTGTTAAGTGTTAACTTTTGTTTTCATTGCTGAAATATGATTCTCTCTTAAAATGGATGCAGTTTTTGAGCAAGTTACCAAAAATGCTGTTCGGGGCCTATGGGCTCGCCGTTCAAAGCTTAATTTAGTTGGTGCTCACATCAATGTGTTTACTGGTGAATGGACACAGAAGGTAACTTGCTGTTTTACCATGACTGCATGGTCAAGGGCCTTGTAACTTTCTGGTTTTTTAATGATTATGATAGGATGTTCTTCATATTATTTAGTTGTTGAAAAGGATTAAATCTTCATTGCTTCTACCAAGTGATTCTCTCTCTCTCTCTTAAATGTTGAAGTTAGTCTTTTCTATAGGAAAGATGATCTGTCTTGAACTTCCCTTTGATGTGATTCTTTTGAAATTCTATTTTGAAACTTTTTTTTTTTATTTTTTTTTTTCCTTTTATACTTTCAAACAGATAAACTGGGAGTTCATATTTTCACTGGATGCATGTGCCTTGAAAATTGCCTTACTGATATGCAGACATTGAATAGAAAAAAAAAACAAAAACAAAACAGAAACATATAATTAAGAATATGCACTAAACTAGAAACTCAACTTCAGTTCTATTCATTAATTGATTGACCTCCTACTGGAAGTTAGCTGTAGCATTCATTTACCATGCGAATGTAACAAATATAGCCAATCTACACTGGCCAGCTCGAATTGATTCTATGCTGCTTTGCAGGATGCTGGAATAGGGACAAGCATCGACTCCTTCTACGAGTATCTTCTGAAGGTCTGTCACATGACTTAAAATTATTCTACCTCGTTTCTGACTACAATATGTAAGTAGTTAAAATTTTTTTTCCCCTTTTCTTGATATATTTTCAGGCATATTTATTGTTTGGGGATGAAGAATATTTGTTCATATTCCAAGAAGCATACAGTGCTGCTATGCACTATCTTTACAATGATCCCTGGTAAAAACTTTTGTTGTGCTGCACTTAATTAGTTTTTCTTTTTCCCTTATTTTATTATACCTTTTGTCATTTGGCATTTTCTGTGCGTCATCTAGTTACTTTATCATCTCTCTCTCTCTCCTTCTATTTGTTTAATTTTAATTTTCTTCCTTAGGTATGTAGAGGTCAATATGGATTCTGCTGCTATTGTCTGGCCACTATTTAACAGTTTACAGGCATTTTGGCCCGGGCTTCAGGTTATTATTTCTGAATATCATTGTCTGATTTAAACCATAGGATATATACTTTTGATGGCCAATAAGATATGTAACTGAATATTTGATAATCAGAGGTTTACCATTTTTGGAAGGTTTTAGCAGGAGATATTGATCCTGCTATTCGGACTCATACTGCCTTCTTCAGTGTCTGGAAACGGTATGGTTTCACTCCGGAGGGTTTTAATCTTGCTACACTTAGTGTTCAGGTATCTGAATCATATTCAAATTAGAATTTTACTGATTTCATGTGTACTTAAATAACACTAAATATGCCTTGTTACCAAAGGAGTTTTATTGCCTAATAAATTTTCTCAATTATGATATTATTAAACAGCACCTGTGGAAGTTCAATTGCCTGATAAATTCTCTTTTTCTTTTTGGAAAAAAAGGTCTCACATTTATATCACGTTCCTTTGACAGCATAAACAATAGAGTTATCCCTTTTGTTCCGAGTTAATAAAAAGCTTGTATTTGGCCTATGTATCAATCTTCTAAATAGTACCATGTTCTCTTGGCAGCATGGGCAAAAGAGTTATCCTTTGCGTCCAGAGTTAATAGAAAGCACGTATTGGCTCTACAAAGCTACCAGAAATCCCAGGTCAATCTGATTGATATTTATTTACTTTGCTTTTGAACATCTTTTCAGACAGTTATTTTCAGGTGGTAATATTGCAATGTCTTAACTTTATCTGTCTTTCTTTTACTGGAGTAATTCTAAATGGTGGAGATATCACGTTTCATATATTAATTTAATGATTTATCATTTATCAAAGAAAACTCATTTGTCAAAGCAATTCATGTCATATTGAACACCCATAAGATAAATTTTATTAAAAGACAGAAATTGCTGAAACTTACTACATAGAGAAAGGGAAAGTGTGAAAGGAATACAGCTTATGCTTATTATCATAGCTTTTCACTACAGTGATTAAAGATGCTACACATAAAAGAAATGCGAGAAAAATAAAACTGACCCCTTCTGCTGTGCTATTTTTTCACGAACGAACATTTTCCACCTTAGATATCTGGATGCCGGACGAGACATAGTTGCTAGCTTGCAATATGGGGCAAGGTGTCCATGCGGTTATTGTCATATATCAGATGTCGAGTTTCACAAGAGGGAGGATCACATGGAAAGCTTTTTCCTGGCGGAAACAGTAAGTGAAAAATTCCATGTATTATCCCCTGAATACAATTTTAGGATTTTGATTGACTTGAACTTGACTCTAATTTGAACTATCTGCCAGCTGCCCCCTCCCCATATAGTTTTTGTTTTTATCATCACATTTTCTTTTCCATTCCGGTATATTCTTGTTTGTAACCTTTCAACCTGGTCAGGTGAAATATTTGTGGCTCCTTTTCGATTTGGCTGTGGGTCCGGACAACCTTGTTGAAAATGGACCATACAAGTGAGATTTTTTTTGCCTAGTTTCTTTTTTCTTTGTTCTTTTTGCAAGAAGAAAATATATATAAATGAAATATGCTACATTTTTTTGGGGGCAAAATCCCATTTATAGGTACATATTTAGCACTGAGGGCCATTTATTGCCGGCAACTCCTCAAATATCTCTATTACAAGAGCATTGTTCATATTTTGGGGCTTATTGTAACCGTGACAGCTTAAAAGAAGAGCCTATTGCATCAGACAAGTCTGCTGATTCTCAAGAAATCAATGGTAGTAGAGTTTCCGAGGGTTGGGTTCGCACAAGATTTCCCTTGGATTCTTCTTCTTTCAAGGCATCTCCTGTATCAGGGCTGATTAAGGTTAGTATTAAGTATTTTCTGAATAAAATTTAGGTATAGCTTAATGAGTTATATTCCCTCTACTTTGTATTTTGTTCATTTCCACCGTGTTGATGTTCATATTAGAAGATGATTTGCTGGTAAAAGATTGATTAATGTTTGTTCCCTCGGTGCCTACACAAGGATTTTCGTTTTCAGGTTACCACAAAACGAAAATGTTATTCAGCTGTCTTTGGTAGGAATTTGGTCATTACTAGTTGTAGTTACGTGCATTTCTTATGGCTCAATTGTGGAATAAACAAGGCACTGCTATGGAAGATTGAGGCCTTTTGTTTTCAATAACTATTTTGGGGGGGGGGGGGGTAAATAATATTTTTCCGGTTTTTTAGAGATTGCATTCTTTATGTCACAGGGCCTTTGTCCGGGACTAACTCATGCACAGAAGTATGGCATTTCGTATCTTGCTTCAGTTGATACAGCTCATGAAGATAATTCTGCTAAACAAAAAGATATCACGGTTCAGAGCCAAGCTATAGTTGTCGTTTCTGACCAAATCTCTAATCAATCACTATCTGGTGACGGCAACGATAACAATGTTAAAGAATCAACTGAGAGGGAACCAGAGAGTGATCCATCTCAATCGTGAAAAAGCTTCTCAGGCGTGTATAACTAACCAGAGGTAGTTTGTGCCCTAAACCATATATGACGAAAACCGGATCTCAGCTCTTTCCTTTGTGCTATTTTCCTTGAAAGATCATTGATAGTGACTGAAGAAAACATTGGCTGCCCTGACATTTTATCTGATTACAATGGTTGATCTTCTCGACTTTTGACAGCACACATACTATTATAATCAACAGGTTTGAACAATCCGGCAACAACTGTTGATACAATGAGTATATATTTGAGGCTAGACTTGTGAACTGCAAAGCGGGTCGTAAGATGTCTGTGCTGTTATGCTGATCATGGACGTAATGTCAGAAGTAGTCACTTGTATACTTACCGGGGCAAGCATTTGTAAACTTACCAAAATTTAACAGGACTTTTGTACATTTTATTTAAGTTAAGACTAAGGTTGATTACAGTGGGTGAGGCCATTATCATCCTGGATTGCCGGAAGACAATAGTTTGGAAGTTGCCTGCTGGAGGGGGAAGATCGATTTTAGTTGAGGTTCCATTGATTTGGGGACTGTCATAAGGGTCTCGGAAACCATCGCCTTTCACCCCATTTGATTTGAGTTGTAGTGAAAAACAATAAGTTTTATTGATGGATTTTGATATTCAATTACCCTTTTATGTTTGGTTCTTTTTGTTCGAATTTGATTGGTATTTCAGAGTTCCCTTAGGCTGTGATTTCTTTTTGATTGTGAAAGATATGTGAAGCTTTAAATCAGTCTCAAGTTATTCCACTGCAAATAATGCTATTAGGTGTAGGGAAGAACAATTTTTTGTTTTAACCGAAAAAACTGACTCATTTGGGTTTTTTAGTTTCTATTTAGTTGGTTGGGGTTGGTTGGTTGGTTTTATTGGTCAATTCGATTGGTTATGGTTATCAGTTTTTGAATTTCAAAATTGACCAAAAAACTAAGGTATTTTATATTATCTTTAAATATATTTGTATCTCATAATGTATAATAGATATATAATCCTTTAAACCCGGTTTAATGATCCAAGGTTGGTTAATCGAAAAAATCGATTGAATCAAAATTGGTTTGGTTGTTTTAACCAGAATTGGTTGGATTGATATTTTTATATTAAAGTCGGCTAAAAAAATAATTGAATTGATTGATTAAATCGATTGTTCTCCCTTAATCAAGAGATTGAATAATTAACCTGTGTAGGCCACATGAATTATGTATGAATTGAGATCATATAATGGCTTATGATCTGAGTCAATATGCTGTACCATGTCCTAATATCATAATCTTGAGGGCACTCACAAGTAACTAAGTTTGCTATTTTCAAGTGTGCATGAGTGCAAAACAAAACTTGACCTAGCTTGCAGGTCATGCTGTAATACAAATCGCAGATGTCTTTTTAGGGTATCCATAGGTCTCCTTTTTAAAAAATGAAATCATTTAAAATTTTGGTACTACTCACTAATCACTAATAGGAGTATGGGGTGAACCCACAACACAGGGCATGGGTGAACAACCTTGACCTATGTGTCAAATTTTGGGATTCTATCATAAATCTTTTTAGTGAGTTGAACTCACATTTCCAAACATGAGCCCACACTGATAAGAGAAGTACGGATTATCGAGAAGAAAAGTGTTGTGGTGGTCTCCATCAAATTACCCAGATCCCTCGAGTGAATAAAAAATTAGGTTGACAGTGGATGTCACCTAAATCGCCACATTTGTCATCCTAAGAAGTTTGGTTTTAAACCCCAATTCGAACAGAAGAAGTACGCCACATGAATTAGGGGCACCCACAAGTCTTCACTAATGTTGCTTTTCACCTAGAAGATCGAGAGTAAACTATCAAGACTTTGGACTATCCAGACACATACTTTCCCATTAAGTGATTTATATGAATGATTAATCTTTCTTTCACAAGGATTCCTCTTATTCTTATGGTTTCTATTTTAAATTTAAAAAGCATAAAAACAATTTAAGCGCAATAACGGATAAAAGTACTATGGAGGCTTTTATACTAGGTGTAAGATTATATTTTGTTTCCTTTACTCAAAAAATGGAAAAGTACTCATTATACATTAGATTAAATAGTATATTTGTCCTTTTGTTGAAATTTTCACCAATTTCTACGATTAAACATAGGTCCTGTTTGTCAACATGAGGTAAATGTGGCATGCCATGTGTCACTCTTTGGTTATTCTATTAGCAATGGATAAAATTTTAATAGAAAGGACCAATTTGCTCTTTGATCTAATTTATATAGACTAATTTGCCTATTTTTTTAATAGAGGGGATAAAATGCAATCTGACACTTAGTGTCATAGGGCTAGAATTTTAGTCTCACAAACCGCGTGGCCTTAGGTGATTCCTTTGCTTCAAATCTGCCAAAGTTAGCCTATTTCTCGAAAGTGAAAAATCTCAAGGGAAATTTTTTAAGGCATTGAAATAAAGCGGAAGCAAACTCAAAAGACAAAGAAGCTCGAATCGAACAGAAAAGCAACGAGAAAGCAACGCACCTCAAAGTGTTTGAGTAAATTTCTTAGGACTCTCATATTGTAAATATGACATTAATCTTGATTGTTGATGTAATTTAAACTGTACCATTGGATCTGGGAGAGCTCAACTATAAATAGAGGTCTTCCCTCTCATTTATAATCATCCTATTGTATCTCATTCAAAGTTAATGAATATATTTAAAAGCATTTACTCAAACACTTGATGTGGTTAGCTTTCTTGTGACTTTTCTGTTTGATTCGTTTTTCTTTGTCTTTAAGTTTGTTTCTGCTTTATTTTAGTGCTTCAGAGAATTTCCTTTGTGAATCTTCACTTTCAAGAGTAAGGTTGATTTAGGCGCATTTGAAGCACATAAATCACTTAATGCCACACAGTTTGCCAAACTTAGCTCTTTGGTTATTCTGTTAGCCATATCAATTTTTAATATTAGAAATTGATGAAATTTTAACGGAAAATATCAATTTGCTCTTTAATCTAATGTACATGGACTAATTTATCTATTTTTTAAATAGAGAAAACAAAATACAATCTGAAACTTGATATAAAGTCTTCCATATTATTTTTACCCCTAATAACCACGCCAAATGCTATTTTTACTTAAAATTAACCAATATATATTAATCCATAATATTGACGCCTACTCTTCAATCCTAAATTTTGAAAGATACGTGAATATCAAACCCTTGTATATTATCCGTTCACACGCAACTCATCAAGCTGGATTTTAGCTGCAACAAAAATGTTAACACTTAACCATCATCGTGTTTTAGTAACAAGCAAACATAATGATATGAACAAGTGTGAAACACGTTATGCGATATGTTTTAGATTTGTCTTTTCAGTTTAGGTATATAATATCATATGATTAATTAGCAATAGCTGCAAATCTTTTTTATTAAATTCCAAAACCACAAAATTATTAAACAAAAAGGAATGAACAGTTAAGACAGATTTGCTTTTAGAACATAATGCCGACACCTAAATAAACTTAGGATCACTACTGTCTAATCCTTTAATCTTGTCAGACCATGTTTTTCCTTAAACACCTTTTTAACCCTTTATTACTGTTTTACTAATAAAACAATGCCCATGAGATTGAAATTGTAAAAATTTATTATCAACTTTATTATATCAGTAAATTTTATAGCCAAAAAGTTTTTTGCTTTAATGGCATGGGGCTCCAAACAAAGCAAAGTAACCCTTTTTAACAAAAAAAAAAAAAAAAAAAAGTACATTGTTTGGGACAAAACAATGTTTACAAATTCCCAAAAATTTTCTCATTGCTCGATAAGATTTTCTTAATAAAAGTTATTAGTAGTTTAATTATAAAATTATCTCACTAACCATTTTCCTGCTGGCATATATATATATATATATATATAGGTATCCATATCAAAGAAAGCTCTTCTTGAGAAAAGGACAAACTTAATTCTAATAATTTTTAGTTACACCAACAAAATTGTTGTCTAATTATTTGTCATTTTAGACATGGTAATTTTTTTCTATAATATCGTGTGTTTATTGTGATCATAGTTATAAATATTTTGTTTTTGATTTTATACAATACTTACTACAAAATGCATGTATAAATTATAATCAATCTTCTTTTTATTAATTTTTCGAATCTTGAAAAAGGTTAATTGCATTAGACATCCTCAAATTATGACCTTCATTCTAAATTGATTCCTAAATTTTAAAATGTTCTAATTATATTCTTAAATTATAGATGTTATATTAACCAGGTCTTTCTATCATTAAAACTGTTAATTTAACCATTAAATAGCACGTCGAATCTTATGTAACATAATTTAAAATAAAAATTTTAAAGAAAAGTAAAACATTATTGCATAACTTTTAAAAGTAAAATCAAAAAAAGAGGGAGTAAACAATAAAAATTTTGTAAAAGCTTCGAAAACCTCAAATCCGATATTTTCATGACATCCATTTTTTTTTTTACAATTTTTCATTTTCTTTAAAATTTTTATTTTGAGCTATACCATGTAAGATTTAATATCTCATTTAATGATTAAATTAACGATTTTAGTAATAGAAAGATCTTATTGATATAACTTCAATAATTTAAAGATTGTAATTAGAATATTTTAAAGTTTTAAAAATTAATTTAAAATAAAAATTATAATTTGAGATGTAAAGTAGTATTAACTTTTTAAAAAAATATCAGAAAGTAAATTGAATTTATGTACATTTAAATTGATTATTCTTTCTTTCTGGATTATGTTGATTTATCCCACCGGATCATCATTTCTATCGGCGGTAAATTTTTATAATATTATCTATCTATATGAGACAGATTTTTACATTCTTTAATGTTCACTTCTTTTTATCATTAAATTCAATGCCCTGCATATGAACTCCACTATCTTATTATCAAACTGACAAGCAACAATAAATTCTGACTATATTAACTATATTAACATTATTATTTTTAGATTGGGTCTTAATCTAATTGATATTGGTATTATTGCTCGTGTAAGAGATTATGAGTTCAAGTATGCTTCAACGCATTGTTCTCCTGTTTAAGGATTGAAAGGAGCTATGAATAATTCTAATTATTGTATAAAAAAATATTATAAAAGCATATAATAAAATTAATATTAAAAAACAAAAACTTCCCTTGAAGATTGTGACTGCTCCCAACATTAATTCAACTTATGGGTGTGTAAGAATTTCATCCTTGGCATTTCATATTGTTTAGAATCTTAAATTTTTTTTGTTTCTATAAAGGGTAAGGGCAAGGATTATTCAAACATCAAATTCAAGATTGGTTGAATCAATTAATATTCTTCTAAAGATTCCTTTTGAAGGCTTTGAATGGCATGTTTTTACACCTGTATATTTTCATAGAAAATTTCAATGAAAGGAAAAGAATTAGATCTGAAATGTACTCTTTTTTTTTTTTTGTTTTTTTTTGTTTCTGTACTTGCACTCAATAATCTGCCTTGATTATAAAGAAAAGAAAATGTTCAATTATGGTTTTAATCCTTCTATTATGTTGAGAGTTGATATTTGGTCCCTCTATTTTGATTTTGGGATAATTTGATCCCTCTACTTTTATAATGTTCTTAATAGGCACACCATTAGTCAAAGGCAAATCTAAGGCCGGCTGGCAGGGGCTCTGGCCCCCCTAAAATGGAAAATTATTATTTAGGCCATTTAAATTTTTTAAAATTTTAAATTAGTAAAGGTAAAATTATACTTTGGCCCCCTTAAAATTATAAAAATTTGATTTAATCCTTTAAAAATTATAAAAATATAGACTATTAAAAATTAAAATTTTATTCGCCCCCTAAAAGAAATTTCTGACTTCGCCCCTGCCATTAGATGTTGTTGAAGTGACAATGAGAAAATTTCTTTTATTGTTACTTAATCGCTAACTCAAGGTCATGTGAAAATGTAATCAATCGTGTTTAACTAATAATAAATTTACACTTTAACTAAATTCCAAAGATTGTTTTTAAAAAATTACATCATCACAAGAGTTAATATTATTATCAATTTAAACATATTAAGAACATTGTATAAATAAAGGACCAAATTATATCAAATTAAAATTTCCACATGGTAAAATCTGAGTTTCTTTAAGTAGTTCCTAGTCTTGCAAATTAAGGTGAGGTGTAGACTAAATTTATGGTGCACATGTGAAAAGATTTAATTTATAACAATCCCCTAGTCCTATGCTTGAATTATGGGACAAATACATATATCATAGATGATATATAAATCACATAATTCATTTAATTTTAAAATTTTAAATTTATTTTGCATTAAAATTTACGTCTTTTCTATTATAATTTATTACGGTGTGAATTAAAACTTTTAATAATCCATTTGTTAACTCTGCAAATGAACACAAATGAAGAAATAATGGCAACATTAAATAAAACACTTGAAATTTCCAGGTTGATGAACAATATCAAACAGAAAAATTTTAATCATACAACACAAAACTGATATACAAATACATCATTTGTTTTCTTTGCATTAATACTAAAATAACAACCAAAACTTGGATTAATTAGCCCCCATATGCTTCCTTTCTTTCTGTCATCTTTCACAAAAGTTGACCCTAAAACAACAGATCTTATATATATATGTGTGTGTGTGTGTGTGTGTGTTTGGTCGATCTGTTTTGCTTGTAAATTTTCCGAGTCGGTTGAATATCTCTCGAGAACCCAAGCTGAAAAAGATCTTTAATTTTCTCTCCCTGACAGACAAAAATATTAGATCTTGTGTTTTGTCTTAACCTTTCTCTTATATGTCTTTGTTGATGATGGTGATGATGATAATAAGATAGAATTTTTTTCTCTCATACACCACTACAACTTAATCCCCTTGCTTCTGATCCTTTCATGATCCTTAATCTCTTGCATGATGTGATGAACATTCTGCAAATAAAATAATATAACCTTGTAAGTTTCATATCATATATTATATATAATCATGCATGCATGTATGTATGTATGTAGAGGATAAATAAGACTTACTCCCAGGGAACATCACCAACAAGCATCCAATCACCATCTTTGTCTTCATAAGTAGGTTCATAGTCTGATCCTTTGTACCCTTCTCTTTCTGAGTACTCACCTGAAAGGAAAAATAAAAAAAGGTCATTTTCACCCTAAATTCATCATCATCATAAACAATTCACCACTAAGTCACATCATGTATGTCATCATATCATATAACAACATATATACATACCTATGGTGAACTTGAACATGTTCTCTAAAACCTGTAACAACTCTGGGTACCCTTTGTAAACTTTCAAATCAATCTTTCTCAAATATGGTGCTCCATCCATGCTTACTTTTACATATATCCCACCACACTCACTTTCACTTTTCTTTGCCTGTTGAAAATTGTTCTTTCTGTAGGACTGAACTGGTGGCCACCCCACAATTTGTGCTCTGCAAGTTACAAAATCCGTTAGTAAATAAAAATTGTTGTATATACATACATATATATACATATATATATGATGACTTACTTGGAAGGAGGTGCTCTTTCATTTTGACCAGATTTGCCATTTTCTCCACTTTTTTCATCATGCAATGGCCGCTTGTTGTTTTTAACACTGGAAAGTACTGCTGGTTCATCTATGCCTGGCAACCCTAATCTTAGTTCAGTTGCCTTCTCATATGCTACACTGTTCTCCATTATGTGTAAAGCAAAACCCAAGTGTTCTTTTTTTTGTGTGTGTGTTTTCTTTTCTTTTGGTGTGGTGGGATGGGAATGCAAAGGCAGGTAATTTTATAGGGTTTATGAAAGAAGTGATGGGGGGAAAGCCTTGTTATTCTTTCAATGCAAGAATTGTGGACAAAGGCAAGCTAAGCTGTCGGTAGCAGTGGCAGCAACTTTGAGGCAAGCTGCCTAGTAATAAGGGGGACAAATGTGGGACAAGTTCAGCCAACCCATATAGAAAAATATACAAACACACTCCCTAAGGATTCATTTGGGACGGTCAAGATGCGTTTTGAGGACCTTGTGGAACAAAATCAGAGCCGTTATTGGTGTAAAGTTTGAGTTTTGAATAAGTTAAAATATATTATATGTAATATTTATAAATTTAAAATTTAGTTAATATACTTTTATTTTCAAGAATTTTAAATTTTAAGTTCAGTTGTTAATATTGTTATTTTTTTGACTAAATTTATTAGTGTGACATTTTGAAATAAAAAAAACTCACTTGACGGTAATGTAACTAAAAAAAATGACGACGTAATGAACTTGAATTTAACAAAATAATCTTAACAATATAACAATCAAACCTAAATTTTAAAATGTACAAAGTAAATGAAATTAAATTCCTATAAATAAAAGTACAAGTTACAAAGAGTATAAGGATTTATAACATATCTTAACCTTTTGAATATTATGAACAGAGAAAGTAGACATATTAGAGAATTTTCTATCATTTAGGATTGTATTAATAAAACTTTTAGTCTCCGAATTTAACAATTAGGTCTGCAATTTTTTTCCCACTTTAATATTTGAACTTGACAATTAAATTTATTTTAATTCTTAAACTTAAATTCTATTCATTCAAGTATTAAAATAAAAAAAACTAAAATCAAATTAATTATTAAATTCAAGGAGTTAAAAAGAATATATATTAATCTATTAGGAATTGAACTAACTTGACCATAAAATAGTCCAATGTATCTAGAGGGGTATCTAGGCAAAAGCTAAGACAACATCCCCATGTGAGAAAAGGGTCCATATTGGGAGTAGGGTATGGGGCAGTGCATGACCATGTGGGGACTAAAAAGGGGTCATTTTCATGGTGGACTGTGATGTGTTGCAGGCTCAAGTTAGCTCCTGAAATATTATTCCTATTCTTAGCTAAAATTCAAAGAAAAAAGAAATGAATTAAAAAAAAAAGGCGCTTAAGTTTGATCGTGTTGATTAATATTTAATTAATCTCTGTTGGCCATTGCTAACTTGGGAAAACAAGTTCATTTAATCTAGCCTGCTTCTGATTAATTTACATTCCATTAATGTTTGACCTATAATTCTTTTATAGGAACTACCATTACCCACAGGATTACCAAAACTATATTCATTTTTTCCAGCTTCCATTAATGTATCTGGATTTGTATATATAATCACAGTAATTTATAGGTTTGTTTTTATAATCATATTTGAACTCATGTCTAATAATATCATACTAATTGAGCTAAGACTCAATCGATAAAATATATACAATTAATTAAATTAGTCTATCTATATTAACGAATATGCTTATGTGTATACATATTTAGAGGATAGTATTTTATAGGATTGTTTAAATATATAATAAATATTGAATATGATATTTTTTTTAAAGAAATAAAGAGTTATTACGATGATATAAGTTAGAAAGAAAAAAAAAAACGTAAAGATGGGGCATAAAAATTATGGAGAGGGTCCATTAATTCCAGCCTCACCCGTGTGCATTAAAAAGATGTTTAATCATTAATATTCTTGTTCTGCTATAGTCATACACATAACATCCAACCGCTTATTATTTGATAGACATTGTTCTTAAAATATCTTTTGTTTTCCTGTTTAAATCTGCATGATTCAGTTTTTTGACTCACCAATCCTGAAAATCCAAATTTACTTTGTCCAAACCTGTTTTTGGACTAAATTGAAATAGACCCAACGTAAAAGTTGGTTTGAGACAAGAGGAAATTAAAATATTACATCCTTTGATTTTTCCAGCTTGTTTGTTTTGAGTATTTTTTTTTTTATCTATTTTGAAAATCAAATTTCAATCTCAATTTACTTTAACGTAAATTTTAATAAATTGAAATTTATCATATCAAATTATCAAGAACAAAAATTAAATGTGAAAGTCATATGTTAAATTTTTAAATAGCGCGGTTTTTATCTTTCAAAATTAATAAACAAGTCTTTTTAGAAGTGTTTTTATGTACGTGCAGTAGTTAATTAGATTGATTGGATCCTGAATTGATCGAGGTATCGATCCAATTAGAGGAATTGGAATAGTTGATCTATGAGCCAAGCTAAAAAAAATAAACTGAACTCACAATTAAATCGATTTTCTTTTTTTTTCCTTTTTTTATTGTTTTTTCAGAAATGATTCAATTCATTTTATATTTCCTTCAAAATTTATGAAACTATAAATTATACTTTAAATCTCAAATTTATATATAAATTCAATAAACCTCAATAGTATTAATCAGTTATAATTTCACATAACGTTTTATCCAACTCGACCCGACGTATACGTAGACGGATTCTATTGGGACATTAAGGAATCCAAGAAAAGTTTAGTAGGAATTAACCATCTTTCGACCATGGGAGGCATGGATATCACACACACACACACACGGGTGGGCTATGGTTATGTAATTTATTGCTCCATCACTGCATCGACAGCAACGGCAACGAAATATCCCAAGAATCAAAAGCTGTATTTGTGTGGTAGCTGAGTGATCTTCAGCTTCCAAAAGATAAAGACGTATACCAAATAAGTTTTAGATTTTGCAGAATCTGATCCTTTTAAAAGCTTTTCCCAGGTTGGATATACATTGAAATATTGACGGTGGACTTAATTCTTGTGTGATTTTGACTATTCAGCATTTCTCCTACATGAAAGATTTTGATTCGTGTCTGGCTCTAAGCTTAGAGACGTGTATTGATTGTGAAATCGAATTTATGATCCCGGGTTTACATCCCTTTCATCCATGACATCATCCAATAAGATTGGTATTTTACAATTTTAGGGTTCCAATCTCAAATTTTCTTTTTACTTGGTTTTGCGTGTTTATTATGTTTTAGAGATGAAGTCAAAAAAAAATTTCAGGTGTCAGAATTAAGTAATAAGTTTTAATAAAAGTTAAAATAAAATTTCACCATTTTATTAATTAATGTCTTTATAACTTTTTAAATGACTACATTAAAATTTTTTTTAAGAGTTAAAGTGTAATTTTGACATTACTAATATATAATTTTATACATTTTAAAAGGTAAAAAAAATGTAATTTTTACACCCCTCCAACTGCCCTTGATGCCTATCGTATAGGGTTAAACTAATGAAGTATTGGCATTGTTGGTAAAAGTTGAGTTATCAGATTCTAAAAGTTTGGGCTTGAGTCTCATCATTTGAAATTTCGATGTACGAATCTCCCTCTAGTCATATTTGGGCATGCCTTGTGTAGGTTTTGTTCAATTTCCAACTTTTATTCCATATTAATCTGGCTTTTGTCTTGTACTATTTTTTGTACTACTTTGTATTAGTGGAACTTAAAAAAAAGTTAATCTAACTTTTAATCTCTAAACTTAGTAATTAAGTTCACTTTGATACCAATATTTTTTTTTCCATTTTATTTCTTAAATTTAACAATTAAGTCCATTTTGATCCTTCAACTTGAATTCTATCAAATTTTGATGATGAAGCACTCAAAGATCATGTCATATCATCAGACTTTTTTTTTATTTACCAATTTCAAAGATTAAAATGAATCTAATTACTAAATTCAAATACCAAAATAAAGTTAATTAATTGAAGTTAGAAAAAACTCATGAGACAATAACACATTCTTTTGCACATGAGAAGTATGCAAGCAAGTTAATGGGATGTGCTTTCGAAAGTACAATGTAGGTTCTTTTTCTTTTTCTTTTATGTGTAGAGAAAAAAATTATAAGTAGAATTATTTCAATTTATAGTTATATTAATTCTTTAATCATATTCGACAATTTGATTGCTGGATATATGTTGTTGTCGTCGTCGTCTTCAACACAAACAATATTTGGCCCCTTTGAAAGGTTATCAAAACTTTTGGGCTGTTTCTTTGTTCTTTGCATCCATTTTAATTGCAATTAGAAATGGATTTTTAATTATATTCTGTTTATAATTATTACAGATATAATAAATATTATTGTAGAAAATCTCAACAACAAAAAAATAATCAATGGTCCCAAACAAGATCAAAGTGCCAGAACAGAACCCTGATGAAGGAACCCCCACACCCTTAAAAATGAAGGGTACTGACCTAGACAAAATTGAGGGGTGCCCATAATGGGAGGACACCTTTCCATCGCATTAAATCCGTAGGGATTCATTCACTTGCTTTAGGTAAGGACCAACTTTCAAAGGGACAAATTAGGGTCCATCAAATTCTTCTGCTGCAACATGCATTTCCAGCTTTGGTATTTTTCACATATTATATAATTTAGTTCTCAATATTTATGTTTTTTTGTCAATTTGGCCCATTTTTTTTAGTTAAATTTGATTGTTAACTTTTTAAATAGAGTCAAACTTTTTTTCCTTTAACAGAAATAATGATTAAAACATTAAGAATATGAGACTATTTGTCTTATACGACACACCAACAAATATTTTAAAATTTTTAAAAAAAAAAAGCATGGAGTTCATTTAGATTGCAATACTTGCGGCCATATTTTAAATTTTAATATTTTAGTTAGTATTTCTGTTAAAAACATTAATTTGACTCTTTCGAAAGTTAATAGTCAAATTTGACTCTTTTTAAAATATAATGAATAAAATTTAACTAAAAAATAAGGTTCAAATGCTAAAAGATGTAAACATTAAAGACTAAATATAATATTATATCTATTTTATAATGTATATAAATATACATACATAAATATACGTTAGTTGGACTAAACCGTGTGTGTTTTAACAATGTGTATCCTCCCATCCACCCTACCTACCACCTTTTTCAGTTCCTCATGTGCTTGTGGTGTACATGTCTTGATAATGTCATTGAAAATGAATTTTAATCAATGATATGGTTTTAATTTTCCTTATGTGCGAGTTAATTGTTTTACGAACATAAATAATATATATTAGATACATAGAATATCTAAAATTCGAGTAACATAGAGAATAAATCGACAGAAGCATTCGGGATTTTTGAAATTTAATATGTTTTTATATTAGATACATATGGTTAGTGTCGATATATCAAGGCGTTGTGCAACTTGTTTTATTTGTTGACACGTTTAACTTATATATCTTGATCATTTAAATCAAGTAATAATAGTTTTTAAGAATATTATTGTAAAATTTCGAGATTATAACTGGATAAAAATTCAAATCGAACAATGATAATGTTGAAAAGTTAAGTACTCACCTTATTTACAAAGATATTAATTTTAAAGAAATTAAAGATAAAAAAACAACTTTTTTAAAGAAATTTAATGTGATTAAATTTAATTAATATAAACCGATTTAAGAGATAACTTGTTATTTGTCACAAAGTAAAATGTTTTCAGGAGAAAGATTTAGTGAGTGAGTTAAATAACATTTGAACAAATAATGAGATGAGGTGTTGTGAATTTGAATGAATTGTCAGTGCTTTGAGGTCAGGATGTTGTGCAAAAAAACAATGGATATGCTGATAGCAGCGGAGACATGGGAGGGGATAAGTTTAAGTTTGGTCTTTTATGTTTTGGTGAACTGAATTTTGCACATGCACGCGTGCATGCATGATTATAACTTGTGAAACAAATGAGTCTAGTTTCATTGTAAATTTGACTTGATTTGAAATTACAAGGAAAAAATATTATTATTATTCTTTGCTGAAATCGAAGTTCATACATGAACTTGACCTAAATCTTTTGATATGGTTTTACAAGAAGGAAGTTTGCTCAAGAGTTTATTAAACCAAATAAGCAAGATAATATTTAATGAATTTAAAGTTTAAATCTCAAAAATTACCATTTTTTGGTAAATTATAATCAAATTTTATCAATTGTCAAGGAGAGGACTGACTTTTTTCAAAAACAATCTTCAAAGTGTCGTTTATTCCGAAATCAATAGAATTACAGTCCAATTCGATGAAGCGTTCATATTCTGTGAATCTCGTCTTTAATTTGAGTTCTCGAAAAAATCGAGAAACAAAATCTTGACTTGACTGGAAATAATACAAACATGTTGAGAGATTTATCTGCTAAGAACAAACTATACTCAGAAACTTTTTCAAAATAAATCCGCCCCCATTGTATCATTTAGTAAAGCATACAAGAGTAGTTCCAGTACAGAACAGTACATTATAAAGAACTTATAAAGAGAACCCTTTTTTGTTTTCCCTTGTATCAGTACTGCAAATGAGATAAAAGAAGACCCATTTTCTTTCCATATCATTTAAAATAACAATAACAATAATAATCAATGATACATGCCTTTTAATTGTTTCCATCTAATATCAATGGTAGAAGAGTTAAAGTGAATGCATTTCTTTCTTTTTTTTTTATGAAAAAAAATACTTTTAACATTTTATAAATCACGTATGGATGAATTTGTTTAAGTTGAATTTGTTTGATGAATTAATTATTTAGTTAATGACAGTAATAATTGATTTTAATGATAATTATTGATAGGATTATAAGTTATGATTTAAAACAAAATTGAAATACATGAAAAAAAATTGTTATAAAAATAACATCAAGCAATTACATCAAAAATTAATCAAACTCGTGTAAAGGTATCATTATCAAGCAACAAAACTCCTTGTATTAGAGACTGGGGGCTCCTCAAACAACATCAACATTCTAAACTCTAAGTATATGGTGAAATCTCTAATCTTCCAATCTCATTTGAATAAGTTACTGACTAATTGTAATTCAACTAGACTACTATTGGCAGCGTCGCCCTCTAGTAAAGACTCCACTAGAAGCGCATATTGCATTCTAGTTTTAGTTGCCTCTAACCTTTTTCCCATGCTATGCGTAAGACTTCAAGCATAGCTCTTGCTTCATTCCGATTAAGGTTTGCCAAAAATTGATCATATAAAAGAACATGATGCCAGTATTAATATTCATAAAATTGTTTTGGGTCTTTTGAAATGGAATTGGATTGTTGGTAATGTTGGTTTGGATTTTCAATTGATCTGTAAGAGGAAGATTAGTTATGGAGCATCATAGTTAGCATTTTGAAACATGTTCAAAAGAAAATTCAAGAAAGTAATAGTGAGGTGAAAAAAATGAAAATGATTAAAATAGCGTGCAAAATATACTTAAACTTATACCTCACTTGCGAAGCTAACTTGGAGTCCAAGAATGCAATATGCTCATTCTCATTATCCTTGATCGGCAAGCAATGATAGGATGCTTGGTAGGATTTTGGCAATGTCAAATCTTGTTTGATGTACTGTTTACATAGTAAGAGTTATGATTTGATAGTATGATAAGCTGATTGTTCACTCCATTTTAATAATGAGGTTAAAGGTTTAATTCCTGTTTATGAATCCATAAAAATAGAACACATTTTATGGAGTGCAATGAGTGAATTAGTCACCGCTATCGACGGCAAAAATCCTAATTTTTATTCAAAAAATATTTATTAATATTAAATTTTTTAGATTTTTAAATTTTGATAGTAATTATGGGTTGAAATAACAAAATTGTTAGTAATTAAATTTTAAATAAAAATATATCTTTTATTGATAAATCATCAAAATTAACTTTTTTTTTATTTTTTTTATTTTGAAAAATTTCTTATTTTAACATTACCTAATTCAGACCCAACCGATTTAAATTAGTCTGGACTTGGAGTTGACAATTAATAATGACAAGCTGGATTAGGATGTACATGTGGAACATTTCCATAACCTGATTGACCTTGTGGGCCCAACATACGAGTGTCTCATTTTTATATTTTATTTTTTTATTTGAGTTAATTTAATCAAACATTTCACGTTATTGGTGTTTAAATTTTAAAATATTCTAATAATATCCTTAAATTATTAATGTTATATTAATCAAGGACTTCCATTTTAAAAATATTATTTAACTGTTAAATGACACATTAAATTTTATGTGGTATAATTTAAAATGAAATTAAAATATTGCTACATAATTTTTAAAAGTAAAAACTAAAAATAATGTAAAATAGAAATTATAAATTATGTGTTAGATAAAAGTTTGAGAAAACTCAAAATCAAAATTTTTAAATCATCCATTTTCAGGGGCAAAGCTAGAAATTTTTTCAGGCGAGGGGGGAGATTGAGTTATATATTTTTATAAGAATTAAAATTTAATCTCACCATTGTATTGACATGTATTTTTATAGCTAAAAAAACTTCAAGGGCTAAAAAGAAGAAAACTTTATTAGATTGCCCATTTTTGTAATATGTATTTCTTTTCTTTTTTTTAGATTTTCATTTTATATTATCTCATATAACATCTAACATTTCAATTAACAATTTTAATAATAAGAAAACTTTATTAATATAGCTTTAATAGCTTCAAAATTGTAATTAAAATGTTATGAAAATGAGAATCATAATTTGTAAATCTATTTTGAGAATAAAGGGGTTTCAATTTTTGATATAAAGTAGATATGAAAATTGAATGGATTTTTGTATCTTTTTTAGTTCCGGATGTGCAGGTATCTTAAGGCCAGTTTTGCATTGCTTTTTAAAAACACTTCTAGCTCCAAAAGTACTTCTGGAAGAAAAGCTGTGCAGAACAAGCTGTTTTTAGCTGAAAAGAAGAAGTTAAAATTTTTAGTTTTTGCTCTCCCAAAAGCATTTTTAGTGCTTAATTACTTTTTCACCCCTCTAATAACATAGTACTTCTCCTCTTTTTTCTTGGTATTTAATTACAAATGTGTTAAAATCATTAATTAAAAATAAAAAAATATTTTTTAAAATACTAATTACAAATATTTAATAGTTATGTTTAAATATTTAAAATATAGTTTATATATTCTAATTAAATTTTATAAATAATTAATATTTATTGCTTAAAAATACTTAAATTTTATATTTTATATATTAAAATATTAACAAAAAGTTATAATAATTTTTTAGATTCTTACTAAAATATAATAATATTAACTAATTTAAATATTATTTAACTGTATATTTGTTACTTGATAATAACATGTCTAAAATGGACATTATATTTCTCAAAAGTACTTTTTGACAGCAATGCTAAATACTCAAATTTTAAACTAAATTTTTCAAAAGTACTTCTCAAAAGTACTTTTCCACGATACTTTTTAAAAGTATTTTTTAAATGCATTGCCAAATTAGCCTTTAATGATTGGTGGATATATGATTTTTACAAGCAAATTCGAAAAAGAAAAGTTAAAAATACTGAACTAAAAGGAAGAAGTGACAGACGGTGGTGAAGCCACGTCGAAGCATCCATGACCATTCATGGTTGAATCAAAAAGGGTCCCTGCCCTACAACATGATCCATTTTCATGGGACCTTTTGTCCTACCTTCATTACTCTTTACATCGACTCATGTCTTATCTTCAAACTCCTAACTTGTCTCTAATTACAACTCATATCATCTACTTCTGCTCTTCATTTTCTGAAACTATCGATTGGTAAAGTAAATTTCAGGTTAAGAAAAAGGTTTTCCCAATATCCGAATCATTCAACAGTTCCTTCCGCTACTCAAATTTCAAGCAAACTTGAGAGGGTCCTTAGTGGCCCAATTAATATTTTCTCTGATACTGGACCTAAGCTACAACAGTGAATTGGGCTAAGATAGCTTCTGCCACCCTATTTTGGAGACTTTATTCTGCCCCCTATCTTACAAATAGAAGATACATTATGTCATTCTTTCAACAAAAAAAGAAGAAAAAAAAGATACATTATGTCGAATAAGAATTCTTAAAAGAAAAATTAGTTTATATATTTAAATAATTATACTTCATTGTTGTATTCAAATATGTTTAACATAGATATTTAAGAATATGGATAAGATGGGCAGCTCCAATCACCTTATAATTGAACATGCAATGGATTTGGGGAGCCTAATCCATGCCAGGTAATGTGTATAATTATGTTTGGAATATATGAAGAAATTTATTTAAAGCTCATAATTAATCTGTATTATTATTTTGGTTAGAAACAGCACAAGCCAGGTTTTATGCTTGAAAAAAAATTGATGCTAATGAATGTGAAAATTACATCCATTCAAAATCCAATGTTGATGAGCTGGTAAGATATCTGTTATACAGGAAATCACTATTTTTTCATTCATTTTCAAATTAGTATACCTGTTTTCACTAAAATTAACAAAATTTGTTGAGAAAAAACAAAAAAAAAATTCTAAATCTATTTAAAAGTTTAAAAAAAAATTACTAAATTATTAGTAAGTTTATGTTTTTGTCACTCAATTTTAAAAAAATTATTGAACTATTCAAAAGTTTTCATTTAGGTCACTAAGCTATTAAAATCGATGTCGTATGGTCTTTTTTATTCGCACCGCCTACACCAATTAAAAGCTTTCATTTCTCTTCTCTTCTATAATTCAGTCCCTTTTTCATGAAATAATTTTTTTTTTCGATCTCTATCATTGACTGTTAGATTGATTTGAATCTAAGGTATATTCTCTTTTGCAGTTCAGTCCTTTTTTCATGAAATAGTTTTTTTCTTCGATCTCTATCATTGACTGTTAGATTGATTTGAATCTAAGGTATATTCTTTCACTCGTCGATGGGTATTGATCTACCATACCGATTGTCGGATTGTCACTTAGAGATCACTAGCTGGACTTTTAAAAAACAATTTAACCGCTCAATGACTTAAATGAAAACCTTCGAATAGTTCAATAACTATTTTACAACTTTTTAAAGTTAACTAATAATTTAGTGATTTATCAAAAAAGAATTTCACTTCAAATAAATTGTATTCTATCCCTGCTAAATAAACCGAATACTGGCCCGGTTTCCTTTAAGTTTGAATGCGTGATGGAGCCCTTGATTAAAAGCATTGAAAGTGAAACCACTGAACACCATTGATATCCAAACAAAGATTGTTTCAGCTCCGTACTTGTTCACTATATAAGTCGTTCTTTTCTTCCTTTATTTCAGGGTTTTCATGGCGTTTTCTTCCATTGAATTCTCCATAATGGAACAGATTATTCATTTTATATGAGATTATTTGGTGCAACTATTCTTTCATGATCTACTTCAACCAAACTAACCTCCCTCTTATAGTTTAATCAAAGGGTGTTAAGTAAAACACTGAGTGCTCCTAATTATTCAAGTTTATTAACAAATTTAGTATTTAATTCATTACTTATCAAGTTGAGTTAGAGTTATTGATTTACTGGATTTCGAGTTCTCAATTCAAATGCTCGCAGGCTTTTTATCTTAATCTATTTTATGTTATGAAATTTTGTTTTTGTTTAATATATTATTTAGTGTTCGAGTTTGACGTTTTTTACTAATGTGGTACATGTGTTAATTTTTGGTCTAATTCGGTGTCTGTTTTTTGACAAATTTTATATATTTTGATACCCAAATGTAATAGTGTTAACTTTTTAGTGTTTAATTAGTTTTTTAAGGTTGATTTGATAAAGTTAATTGCTTAGATTATCAAGTTTGAAGATTTCATGATTTTTTAATAGAATAAATTTAGTGTTAATTACAATTTTTTTTAATTTTTCTCTTAATTTGTCAAGTACAATATGATAAATGTGATTTAACTTGAGTATTAGGACTGATTTGATAAAAGTTAATGCTAATATTAATAGCTAAATATGAATTTTCATCAAATTAACTCTAAAATCTAAATTAAATGCTAAAAATTAATATCATTATCTTCAGGTGCCAGAATGTATCACATTGAATCAAAAAATAACTTAGGTACCATGTTAGAAAGAAAAGTCAAACTCAAGTACCAAATTATGCATTAAGCCTTATATTTTTATCAGTTTAAGAACAAATCAACTTAATCGAACTTGAATTCAAACTTGAATACAAAAATTAATAAATGAACTTAATCAAACTCGAGTCAACTTGAATATCAAACTCCAAATTTCAAAACAAGCTTAAATTACCCCAATTTAAATTCAAATAGACTCGATTGCACTTTTATCATTATGAATTTTGTTATTCCCATTGTAGTCTTAACTTATGGGGATTTGAGTATATATATAAAAATATGAATCTCAAGAAATAAAAAATATATCTGTATGAAATATATTTGGTATGATATAAGTATGTTTAATAAATGTTAATTTAGTCTTAGCTCAATTAGCGTCGACATTGTTGCTAGTGTAAGAAAATACGGGTTCGAGCAAGCCAAAGTCTGTATGTCCTCCTATTTAAGGGTTGAGGAAAGATTATGAATAGTTATATGTAATACCCTTACCCGTATTCATTGCCGGAATAGGGTGCGAGGCATTACCGGAGTTTACGAATTAAATTTTTTTTTTCTTTTTATTCAACATAGCCCTTTTATAAATATCTAAACTTCCCTGTAATATTAAATCGAGACCAATCCACATCAATCAAATCAATTTAACATATTTTCATGATAGATTCATGTATTTATATAAGATAACGTCATCACATATCTATAACCAGGTTTGTTAACCATACTAATGGCTAACTTTACATTCATTTCACGTTAACATTTACTTTGTTAGCTTATACATGCCATTGGTTCCCAAAATAAAGTTCCTTTATTTACCGAAATCCCGAGGTTGATAGTGTGATGTGTCTCCGACCAAATCCGACCTCCGAGCTCTTAACACTACAAAACAGGAGAAAAGGAAACAGGGTAAGCACTTTGTGCTTAGTAAGCTCATGTAACAAGAATTACACTTACCTAATATTTTCAGTACAATACAATAAACATTACATATATCCATTCAATGCATTATTACCCTAACATGCACAAACTCAACATTCAAGTTATTACAATAATTTCTATATATCAATAATATATATATCATGATTGATGAGCTCATCAATACTATGATTTCCATTCCCTTGTTGTTTTTCCATATTTATCCCGTTGAATTACTCGAAATTTCGATGGATTTTTCAGAGGTACACATTTAGTGTACAAATCCGGGTCCGTCAATTCATATTCATGTGCGCACATTTCCATTTCAGAGAGCACACTCCCGCGAACCTCAACCTTGCAGCGGGATTACCAGTCCAGGCTAAATCCCCTACAATATAAACTCATAGAGTATTGTCGGGATTACGATCGAGCTAAATCCTGCAACGACAATTACTCTAATGAGCTTGGATCCGAATTACCACCCAAAGCTAAATTGAACCCTAATTCGGATTACCCGTCCGGCTAAATCCATTTTCCACATATTCTTCGGAGGGCTATATCAGATAGGATCACCCGTCCGGGCTAGATCCTTTTTACCGTCAATTCATTTTCAGAGATCCATCGAATTTTCCTTTCATTCAACCGGGATTTCTTCCCCTTTTTATCAAATATGTCAATGTTTCATCAATTTTCATATAATGAACATTCAAATCATATTCACATCAATAACATACATTTCAAGTATTTAAGAATATAATTCAAGTTACATGAACTTACCTTGATACTTGTTTGTAAACAATAAAAATCTACTAATCCCGAACTTTTTCCTTTCCTCGATCTAGCTTCGTATTTGAATCTTCTGGATCTAAATAAATAAATTTAATTATCAATTTAATACATTTCATGTTCATATGCAACATTCTCTATAATTCAACTATTATTTATAGTTCATTCAAAGCTGTCTACTTGAGTCATAGTCACTAAATTATTTATAAATTGAGCTACGGAACTCCAAATTAAGATCTGTTAATTTTCCCTGAAACTAGACTCATATATCTTCTTACCATAAAATTTTCAGAATTTTTGGTCTAGCCAATCAGTACAGTTTATTCTTTAAAATCACCCCTGTTTTGCTGTCTGACAGTTCTGACTCTTCTTCACTAAAAATTAATTATCTCCTTGTACAGAATTCAAATTATATTCTAGTTTTTTTATATTAAAACTAGACTCACTCAGGATTCTATACATATAAATTTAAACCCCTAATTATTTTTATTCATTTTTTTATGATTTTTCAAAGTCAGAACAGGGGAACCCGAATTCATTCTGACCTTTTCTCACAAAATTCATTATATCTCAAAATTTACAAATCCATTGCTTACAATATTTCTTCTATGAGAAACTAGACTCAATAAGCTTTAATTCCATATTTTGTTCATCTTCTAATTCGATTCCTACAATTTTTAGTGATTTTTCAAAGTTAGTCTACTGCTGCTGTCCAAACTGTTTTAGTGCAAGCTGTTTATTACCATTTTTCCCCTAAGCTTTTAATAAATGATAATTTCGTCCCTACTCAATTAGCCTCTCAATTGAGCTGATTTTTCTCAATTAACATTTTATTCTATCACATTAAACTAGTTTACAACCTTTAGGAATCAGAATTTCAGCAATAGACTTTAATTCCAAACATTTTCACAATTAGGTCCTAAAATCAATTTATATTGAAATTGCCTAATAAAATCATCTCATAAACAAATTAAAGCTTTAATTTCATTCTATTTCATCATAAACTTACATCACTGAACCATGGAATTTTCAATTTCATTTATGAAATCAAAACTAATGAATTTAATAGTAGGACCTAGTTGTAAAAGTCTTAGAAACACAAAATTACAAGAAAAAGGCAAGGATTAACTCACTTGGTGCAAAATTATGAAATACCAGCTTAGAGAACCCTCCTATGGCGTTTTTAGCTGCTGGAATTGAAGAGAAATGAAGAGAAATCTAGATATTTCCTATTTAGTCCTAGTTTTATTTAGTTAATTTTGCAATATTCCAATTTTACCCTTAATTTATCAATTTTTCTGCTGATTTCATACCCTTGCCGTCCAGCCCAAATAACTTTTGGGTCTAATTGCCTTTTAAATCCTTTCTCATTAGACTCTTAAGCTATTTAATCACTCTAGCAACTTTTACACCTATTACAATTTAGTCCTTTTCATTTAATTGACTACCCAAACATTAAAATTTCCTAACGAAATTCTAATACCACATTAATAACATTTCATAAATATTTATAAAATTATTTTTGACTCGGTTTTTCTGAGATAGAGGTCTCGATAACTTATTTTTACCTAATTTCTTCAATAATTTTTTTTTAACTAGCCACTAAATCGATAAAATTTTTCTGTCAATATTTTCATACGACTTTCCTATCATATAAATTTTCATGCAAAAATATTAAAATAAATTTCTCTTTAAATCGGATTTGTGTTTACGAAACCACTATTCCGATAACCTTGAATTTAGGCCATTACAACTCTCCCCCTTTAAGGATTTTCGTCCTCGAAAATCTTACCAGTAAAGAGGTTTGGGTATTGTTTCCTCATTGTCTCCTCCGGTTCCCATGTCGCTTCCTCAATCCCGTGCTTTTGCCACAATACTTTCACCAAATTTATCTTTTTATTTCTTAGCTCTTTTGTCTCCCGTGCAATATCTTGACCTGGTTCTTCACTCATAAGTCATATCTCGGTTGAATCTCCACTACATTGGAGAAATAACATGTGAAGGATCTGATCGATATCGTCGTAACATAGATACATGAAAAAGCGTTATGGATTCTATCAAGTTCCGGTGGTAATGCTAATCGATAAGCGATGGTCCAATTCTTTCTATGATTTCATAGGGCCCGATAAATCTTGGACTCAATTTACCCTTTCGACCGAATCGAGAACTTTATTCCAAGGAGACACTTTCAGAATACCTTGTCACCAACTTGAAATTCAATCTCTTTTCGTTTAAAGTCGGCATATGATTTTTGACGATCGGAGTCGCTTTTAGACTATCCCGAATAACCTTTACTTTTTCTTCTGTTTTCCGGATCAAATCAACCCCATGTATCTTCCTTTCACTGAGCTCTGTCCAATATAACGGTGTTCTACATTTTCTCCCATACAAAGCTTCATACGGAGCCATTTTAATACTTGGTGATAATCATCGTTATTGTAAGCAAATTCAATCAAAGGTAGATATCTCTCCCAATTACCTTCAAATTCTAGTATACAACATCGGAGACATATCTTCCAATACTTGAATTACACGCTCGATTGACCATCTGTGCGAGGATGAAATGCAAGATCTTTGAAATACAACTGAGTACCCAAGGCTTCTTGCAATTTGTCCTAGAAACGAGACGTAAATCGGGGATCTCTATCTGATATAATAGAGACAGGAACTTCATGTAACCTGACAATCTCAGATATATCACATTCAAATAGTTTATCTAAAGAATAATCTATACGTCACTTAATAAAGTGCGCGACTTTTGTCAATCGATCAACAATCACCCAAATAGCATCTTTTTTTCCTCGGAGACAAAGGTAGCCCCGATACAAAATCCATAGTGATTCTTTCCCATTTCCATTTCGGTATAGTAATTGGTTGAAGTAACCCTGAAGGTACCTGATGCTTAGCTTTAACTTGTCGACATATTAAACACCTTGATACAAACTCGGAGATATCACGTTTCATTCCCGACCACGGTACATCTTTTTCAAATCATTATACATTTTATTACTCCCTGGATGTACTGGACATAGTACCGCTGTGAGCCTCGCGTAGAATCTTCTGTAGTATGAGCTCACGAATTACGAGGTACACATACCCTACCTTTGAATAATAAACAACCATCGAGAACCAACACGAAATTCGGGATCATTACTTGACTCACACTGTGTCTGTTTAACTTGTAACTTCTCATCATTCTTACGAGCATCACATATTTGTTTGTAAAAATGTCGGTTTAGCTCTCAATTCAGCTAGGATTGAACCATCATTAGTCAATGATAACCGGGTATTCATAGCTCGTAAAGCAAACAGAGATTTCCGGCTCAAAGCATCAGCTACAACATTAGCCTTACCCGGATGGTAATCAATAATCAAATCATAATCCTTTATCGCCTTCAAGCCACTGCGCTGCCTCAAATTCAAATCTTTACGTGTCATCAAATATTTCAAGCTTTTATGATCGGTATAAATATGACATTTCTCACCGTACAAGTAATGCCGCCATATCTTCAACGCAAATACAATAGCGAAATAATTCAAGATCATGTACTTTGGTAATTTCTTTCATGTGGTTTAAGTTGTCTTGAAGCATAGGCTATTACTTTACCTTCTTGCATCAAGACACAACCTAAACCATTTAATGAGGCATCACCAGTAAATAACAAATTCCTTACCCGGTTCAGTTTGTACTATATACAGTGCTTTCGTTAATAGGTCTTTCAATCGGTTGAAACTTTGTTGACATTCATCATCCACTCGAACTTTACATCTTTCTCGCAATAATCGAGTCATTGGAGAAGCTATCATAGAGAATCCCACTGCACAAATCTCCGATAATAACCAAATAAACCCAAGAAACTTCTAACTTCGGATACATTCTTGGTGGACTCCAATTGACAATAGCCGAGATTTTACTCGGATCTACCACGATGCCTTCTTGCGAGATACAATATGTCCTAGAAAACCCACTTCTCGAAGCCAAAATTCACATTTATGAATTTAGCGTACAATTACTTCTCTCGCAGAATTTGTAACACAGTTCTCAAATGTTCTGCATGTTCTTCTTCATCCCGAGAATAAACCAAAATATCATCAATGAATACTACTACAAATCTGTCTAAGTACAGTCTGAATATCCGGTTCATCAAATCCATGAATCTCGCAGTGCATTAGTTAGCCCAAACGGCATAACTAGAAACTCATAATGCCCGTGCACTGGTTCTAAAAAGTCGCTTTTGGCACATCCGACTCCTTTACTCGTAGTGATAATAACCCGATCGAAGATCAATTTTTGAAAATACAAGAGCACCTTTCAACCGATCAAATAAATCATCGATCCGGTAACGGGTACTTATTCTTTATAGTTACTTTATTAAGCTGTCGGTAGTCGATACACAATCTCAAAGACCCGTCTTTCTTTTTCACAAACAGAACCGGAGCACCCCAAGGTGAATGACTCGGTCGGATAAAACCCCTGTCAACAAGTTCTTGTAACTGTGTCTTTAACTCCTTTAATTCTGTATGAGCCATACGATACGGAGCTATGGAGATCGGAGTAGTTCCCGGAATCAAATCTATAGAAAATTCCACTTCTCTTTCTGGTGGCAATCCTGGTAATTCCTCTGGAAACACATCGGAAAATTCACATACCACTGGAACTGCCTGTATTTTTGACTCAGATACTTTGGTGTCAAGTACATAAGCCAAGTAAGCATCATGCCCGAATACCCAATGGCTGAAGTAGAACGATCCTGATATTTCTTCAATTTCTTTGAAGCGGAAAACTGGGATTTTCCCGTCGGTCTTTTACTAAAAATTCGAGTTTCCCTCTCAGCCTGTTTCTTTTCTTTGCTCAATTCTTCTGCTTTATAAGCTCTCTCTGCCAATGTAGCAAACTCTCGAATTTCAAGAATTTCGATCAAGAACTTAATGTCTTCATTCAACCCTTCTTGAATCGTTTGCACATTTCACTTTCCGATCACCCATTCTCGAGCATATTTACTCAATCGAACAAATTCTCTTTCATATTCGAATCTTCGATCTATTGCCTGTTTTGACTCAAGAAATTCTTTTCTTTTACGGTCAAGGAACCTCTGGCGATATATTTTTTTTGAACTCGGTCAAAGAATTCCCATGTAATTTCTTCTTTCGAACAATCTGAGCTTTAGTATTCCACCAATGGTAAGTTTGTGTCTTTTAGCAAGAGAGACGGCACATTTTCGGACATTCTTCTCGTGTACAAGATAATTCCTCCGAACCCGAGTAGTGTTTTCTAACTGAATTTCACCCGTTCGAATCATCATCAACCTCTTTGCTCGAAATTCTTCTACCCCATATTTTTGGATTTTGTCTACAGGAGCTTTCCTTTTCTCGACAGATTCATTGCACTGCACTGTGGGATCTCGGAACCGGTGGAGGAGCGGGAAGGGGAGCTTGAGCTTGTTGCACTACTGGGTTAGTTCTTAAATATTGACTAAACCATTCATTCATCACTTGAAAGAAGGCTCGCTTTGCCTCCTCCCTTGGCCCTCGATCACGGGCCTTGTACTACTAGTTACTTCGACTTCCCTTTGTGCCTGCTTACGAGCCGGAGCATGACTCCGGCTTCTCGGATTGAGCTCGGTCGGTAGACATTTACTATAAAAACACATTTAAATGGTCGAGATATCACACTATCAATAATAATTTAAATGGCATGTATAGCTAATTCAGTGTTTGCTACATCGGTCCTAGAACCGACTAAACCGTAGCTCGATATTAATAAATGTAATACCCTTACCCGTATTCATTGCCTTGGAATAGGTGCGAGGCATTACCGGAGTTTCACGAATTAAATTTTTTTCTTTTTATTCAATATAGCCCTTTTATAAATATATAAACTTCCTGTAATATTAAATCGAGACCAATCCACATCAATCAAATCAATTTAACATATTTTCATGATAGATTCATGTATTTATATAAGATAACGTCATCACATATCTATAACTGTGTTTGTTAACCATACTAATGGCTAACTTTACATTCATTTCACGTTAACATTTACTTTGTTAGCTTATACATGCCATTGGTTCCCAAAATAAAGTTCCTTTATTTACCGAAATCCCGAGGTTGATAGTGTGATGTGTCTCCGACCAAATCCGACCTCCGAGCTCTTAACACTACAAAACAGGAGAAAAGGAAACAGGGTAAGCACTTTGTGCTTAGTAAGCTCATGTAACAAGAATTACACTTACCTAATATTTTCAGTACAATACAATAAACATTACATATATCCATTCAATGCATTATTACCCTAACATGCACAAACTCAACATTCAAGTTATTACAATAATTTCTATATATCAATAATATATATATCATGATTGATGAGCTCATCAATACTATGATTTCCATTCCCTTGTTGTTTTTCCATATTTATCCCGTTGAATTACTCAGAATTTCGATGGATTTTTCAGAGGTACACATTTAGTGTACAAATCGGATCCACAATTCATATTCATGTGCGCACATTTCCATTTCAGAGCACACTCCATGAACCTCAACCTTGCAAATGGATTACCACCCAAAGCTAAATCCTCGCAATATAAACTCATAGAGTATTGTCGGGATTACCAGTCCAGCTAAATCCCACAACGACAATTACTCTAATGAGCTTGGATCTGAATTACAGTCCGAGCTAAATTCGGACCCTAATTCGGATTACTCGTCCGGTTAAATCCATTTTCCACATATTCTTCTGGAGGGCTATATCAGGATAGGATCACCCGTCCGGCTAGATCCTTTTACCGTCAATTCATTTTCAGAGATCCATCGAATTTTCCTTTCATTCAACCGGGATTTCTTCCCCTTTTTATCAAATATGTCAATGTTTCATCAATTTTCATATAATGAACATTCAAATCATATTCACATCAATAACATACATTTCAAGTATTTAAGAATATAATTCAAGTTACATGAACTTACCTTGATACTTGTTTGTAAACAATAAAAATCTACTAATCCCGAACTTTTTCCTTTCCTCGATCTAGCTTCGTATTTGAATCTTCTGGATCTAAATAAATAAATTTAATTATCAATTTAATACATTTCATGTTCATATGCAACATTCTCTATAATTCAACTATTATTTATAGTTCATTCAAAGCTGTCTACTTGAGTCATAGTCACTAAATTATTTATAAATTGAGCTACGGAACTCCAAATTAAGATCCGTTAATTTTCCTGAAACTAGACTCATATATCTTCTTACCATAAAATTTTCAGAATTTTTGGTCTAGCCAATCAGTACAGTTTATTCTTTAAAATCACCCCTGTTTTGCTGTCTGACAGTTCTGACTCTTCTTCACTAAAAATTAATTATCTCCTTGTACAGAATTCAAATTATATTCTAGTTTTTTTATATTAAAACTAGACTCACTCAGGATTCTATACATATAAATTTAAACCCCTAATTATTTTTATTCATTTTTTATGATTTTTCAAAGTCAGAACAGGGGACCTGAATTCATTCTGACCTTTTCTCACAAAATTCATTATATCTCAAAATTTAAAAATCCATTGCTTACAATATTTCTTCTATGAGAAACTAGACTCAATAAGCTTTAATTCCATATTTTGTTCATCTTCTAATTCGATTCCTACAATTTTTAGTGATTTTTCAAAGTTAGTCTACTGCTGCTGTCCAAACTGTTTTAGTGCAAGCTGTTTATTACCATTTTTCCCCTAAGCTTTTAATAAATGATAATTTCGTCCCTACTCAATTAGCCTCTCAATTGAGCTGATTTTTCTCAATTAACATTTTATTCTATCACATTAAACTAGTTTACAACCTTTAGGAATCAGAATTTCAGCAATAGACTTTAATTCCAAACATTTTCACAATTAGGTCCTAAAAATCAATTTCTATTGAAATTGCCTAATAAAATCATCTCATAAACAAATTAAAGCTTTAATTTCATTCTATTTCATCATAAACTTACATCACTGAACCATGTAATTTTCAATTTCATTTATGAAATCAAAAACTAATGAATTTAATAGTAGGACCTAGTTGTAAAAGTCTTAGAAACACAAAATTACAAGAAAAGGCAAGGATTAACTCACTTGGTGCAAAAATTATGAAATACCAGCTTAGAGAACCCTCCTATGGCGTTTTTAGCTGCTGGAATTGAAGAGAAATGAAGAGAAATCTAGATATTTCCTATTTAGTCCTAGTTTTATTTAGTTAATTTTGCAATATTCCAATTTTACCCTTAATTTATCAATTTTTCTGCTGATTTCATACCCTTGCCGTCCAGCCCAAATAACTTTTGGGTCTAATTGCCTTTTAAATCCTTTCTCATTAGACTCTTAAGCTATTTAATCACTCTAGCAACTTTTACACCTATTACAATTTAGTCCTTTTCATTTAATTGACTACCCAAACATTAAAATTTCCTAACGAAATTCTAATACCACATTAATAACATTTCATAAATATTTATAAAATTATTTTTGACTCGGTTTTTACGAGATAGAGGTCTCGATAACTTATTTTTACCTAATTTCTTCAATAATTTTTTTTTTTAACTAGCCACTAAATCGATAAAATTTTTCTGTCAATATTTTCATACGACTTTCCTATCATATAAATTTTCATGCAAAAATATTAAAATAAATTTCTCTTTAAATCGGATTTGTGGTTACGAAACCACTATTCCGATAACCTTGAATTTAGGCCATTACATTATAAACATGGTATCAAAACATATATATGCTTAATAAATGTTTAATTAGGCAATTAATCCCTATATTTTTTGCAAATTTAAAGTTTAACCTTCTTATTTTTAATTAGAAGAATTTTTAGCATTAATTTCTGCTTGTATGATTTAAAAATTAAAGCTTAATTGATAACATTATCAATGAACTTTCATTAAGTTAATTTGAAGATGTGACATTTTACTATTAAAAGGTTTGATTAAACTTGCATTAAATTAAAGTCCAATTGATAACAAATTTAAATTTAATGAAAATTAATTAACGGTATTATCAATTGGATTTTAATTCTAAATCAGACAAATAGGATGATCAAATACTTGAAATTATAATGTTAAATGAGCAAATTGAAACCAAACATTTTAAGGGTCGATCATGTAAGGGTTAAACATTCTCGAATGTGCTCAAATAAAAGTTTTTTACACATTTCACTCCAATTAGCCTGGACTGACTTGAGCCGGGTCGACCTAGCTTGAAATTAAATAAAACAAAATTTTAAAATATTATATTTAAATTTAATTATCAGAATATATATATAAATATTAAGATAAAATTATATATTTTTACTATTTTTAATAAAACAATAGCTAAAGTTGGATATCTTTTTGGGTATAAGTAAGAAAAGGATTTGATTCACCTAACTATCTCCTTTTAAAAAACAAAAGCTTAATGATCTTTTTGCCACCCACTAAACTGATTCGGTAATCCTCTTTGGTTTTAGTTGAAGATTAAGTAAATCACTCTTTTGATTTCCAAACAATCACATTAAATTACGGACTTCAATTTTTTTTAAAAATGAAATAAAATTAACCTTTGACTTGAAAATCTTTCACATAAAAAAAATCAAATTAATATATTGTTAGTGAAATTTTTAATATTTAAATTTTAAAATTAGAACAAATAATTTTTTAGTATATATTATTATGAGGCTTAGACATTAGAAAGGAAAGAGTGGGTTGGTCAGCCCCCACCATGGAGTCGACTGTCCCATATACCACCAACATTTGGAATAATAGTATTGTGAAGGAGATTCGCATTGATGCATATATATATATTTACGTTTTTGTAGGTCCATAAATTAATAAACTAGATTAGTGGTCATGATTAATATGTTTAATTGGGCTATGGACTGTCAATGTGACATGTCTACGTCGTTACGAAAGATTATATCTAAAGTTAAAAAAAAAAAAAAAAAAAGCATTTACACAATTATTTTCTTAAACATAAATAGCATTTTAAAAAGGTTGACATAATAATAATCTAAACTTGTTGAATTCTAGCTTAATCCTATAAAAGGGTGGATCGATAATTTTATTAAAATTTCGAGAGTCGAATTGGAAACGGTCTTAGATAAAATCCATCATAATAACTTTTTAATATGTTTTAAATTTTATTATAAGCGAACTAGGTTGAGACCGGAAATTCCGAACACATATACATAGAAATTAGATCAAAGTCGAGCCAAACAAAAAAAAAAATCATTCTACTCAAACCCTAAATTCAATATATATATAAGAGGAATATATATTATCATTTAGTTTAATTAGAATCTCTATAAGAGATTTCTTTTATACTTCAAATTAAACCAAGTATGAAGTTGGATGAGTAAACTTTTGAAAGCGAGCTTAAAATATAAACATCAAATTAAAATTTTGGAAAATATCTACAAATATAACTAGCTTAGCATGCACCCCTATATGAAGGCAGATATAACTAGATAAGCATATGAAAAACACTTTTGAGAGGAAAAAACAATATTGATATTTTGTACTCTCCCCTCTCTTTACGGTCATCCATGGCATTTTTTGTGGCAACAAAACCAACCACATGACAAATATAGATCTTAGTTTTTTACATTTGGACAACTCCCCCAATATTCTCTAAAAAGCCTATTTTATTGCATTGTAAATATATATATATATATATATATATATATATATATATATATATCTAAAGATAGAGTGTCATTTTCTTAAGCAGATAATTAATGAATTATTAGATTATGATATATTCGTCGTATGAATAAAAAATTTATGTAAAAAATGCATAAAAGTCAAATGTGTTTTTAGTTAAAGTGATAAAGTGTTTAAATCCCATCATACACATTAATACTCTCAAAATAATATTTATTTCTTTATAAAATAATATATTTTTTTATAATTTTATAATTGAATTAGGTCTCAGTTGATAGGTAACACTAACTCAATTAATTTTTTAAATAATAATATAAATTTTATTTTACTTTTAAGAAAAAAAGGAGAATGTAGAAAGAAGCTTCTTTGTATTATTATATGATAATGACTTTACCAATGTCCAAATGATGAAAATTGGAAAGGGTATATTTTTCCAACTTACTATCTTTCAATTTTTCTCTTGCAAAAAATAGTTATTAGCAATGGAAATTTCAGTCAAACAATATGGCATGTAAGTTGATCATGTATCACTTTAATAATCTAAACCATAAATGGACAATGTATATGATAATGATCATATATATGTATATATATTGATATGATATGAAAATGATAGAGGCAAGTTAGGAAGAAAGGATCCAAAATGAATGGGGATGGGGATGTTGACAAGGCAAGGGCACAGCTTGGGTTAGGGATGTTTCCTTCTCTTAGGAGATGTGACCTGTCTCTAAGTCACCACCATGCCCTTCTATGACCTTTACAAGCACTTGATGTTCACATGTAACTATTTCTATTCATATATACATATATGTATACATATAATATTATTTGATATATTATTTATGGAAATCTTTTACACTATTAATAGGGTCTAAAAGTTAAAAAAAGAGACAAGTGGTTACATGTAACGGGATTTGGATCACACAATCTCTAATAAAACAAAAATTATGTTATATCAGAATGGTCAAAAAAATCTAATAATTATTAAATTAATTATATTTGTCAACAATTCAAAAGAATAAGTGATTAAATCCTTTATAAAATTTCTTCAATTCACAAATTAATAAACATATATGAACTCAATTTTGGTATATTATTGCATAATGATTAAATCTCAATTTAAATTATTTGCTTTTTTAAATAAAAGAGTCTAAAGAATATCATATTTATTAATAATTACACAGACTTCTTTTATGTATTTCTATATGATTAAATGGAAAATTTTTATGAACAATACCCAAAAATTTGAGGATTTACTTGTTTTTAGAAATGTATGTGGCATTAATTGTAGGGGTGGGCAAGTGTCGGTTCAATTAAGTTGTCTTGCAAATGCAGTCATCAATATATTTATCTATTTATTTTATTTTCTCTTCTTTAAGTCAAAAACTTTTTTAAGAGAATTGGTAAGTAGGGGGAAAAAAAAAGAATAAAAAGACTTTAGGTTAAAATTGGAGACAAAACAATATATTTTATAATTTTGTAGACATACTTCCGCTTTATAAGATAGATAAATATATAGTATTTGTTGAATTGCATGAGATGAATTATTGGTTCATGTGAGAATGTGCATAATTGGAAGGTTCTTAGAAGTATGTTAACTATATAATAATATGTTATAATTTTTTAATTTCATATACAATTAATATATAATATGAGAATTGGGTGGTGCATAATCATATGCTCCTCCCAACACCCAACTAATACCATTAATTGATAAATATGTGCTTGAAAATAAAAATAAAAAGAAACTTTCATATGCATTGAATTTTTAAGTTTTTGCTGCTTCTCATTATGCCTACAAGACTCAATTTTCATAATGGTTTTTCAAAATTAATGAGTGAATATTTTTAACTTTTTTATATATATATATAATCTTTTTAAATTATTATTATATGGATTAGTATTGATAAATTATTAATAGTTTTTTTAATAATAAAAAAAGAGATAGAACGAATGACCATATCAGAGCTTTTTTTGACATATTATCTAGAAGTATCCATAGTTACTCCCTAACTCATAATTAAGAAAATAATGTGCTTTAGTACACTCGAACTCACATCCTCCTATATTAGTAAAAATATTCACACTAATCAAATTAAGACTCAATCAACTATTTAAATTCATTTTAATTTGTATATGAATAATTAATAGGAATATGTAATTATTGCCTTAGATATTAATAGTTGGTGCATTATCAATGTTTTTTGTTTAATGATAATTATATGCATTTTTTAAATAAATATATATAATATCAATTCATATTCTCCTATTAAATAAAATTGGAAGCATTATGTGAATGAGGTAGGTTGTTATTTAGATTTGAATTTTAATAAAAAAAATTTAGGTAGCAAATTTAATTATAAATTTTTAAGAATTTAAAAAATAAGTTTATCATTATATTAATTTAATTTATAATTTTATAATTTTTAAAGAGATTCGATTACAGATATACTATTATCAAATAGGATAATATTGGTTTGAATCGAAAATTAATTTTAAAAAATCGAAGAAGGAATGAATGGATAAAATCAATCGAACGGGGTAAAAACTGGTTTAAAACCGTTTAAATTGAATTTAAACTAATTTAAAAATTGAATTTAAACTAATTTAGAAATTTAATTTTGATGTTATAATTTATAAAATAAATATTTGTGTTTATTTCTTCGAAATACATATACATTTGCATGTGATACATAGTTGACCAATTTACAAGCCTTCCCTTCAAGAATCGAATCACGTTCATCAATGGAAGTTGGTTTTTTGTATGGGGGAGTGTTGAAGATCCAACGTCCCATCTCGTTCCACGTGTTGATAAACCATTGATCATGAATTTGATGTGACATACACATGCAGCCATACGAGCTTCGCCCCCACAGTTTATATTATTGAGGGGTTTCGTTCTTTCTCTTTGTCTCCCCCAATTTTCACATAATACCATAACCAAACCAAACCAAACCAAACAGATCAAAGAACAAGAAGAAACTGAAGCCAAAGCTATACAAATAGGATCTAAAGATAGATCAAAGAAAAGGGTCGAAGCAAGTTGTTTTGTTTCAATGGAAGTTGGTCGAAAAATGGCTAACATGCTTGGAACCGAGCATGATTTGAACTTCAAAGAGACCGAACTGTGTCTTGGTTTGCCCGGTGGAATCGCTGTTGTTGCTGCAGGTAATGAAACGGAAAGTTCTTCTTCCCCAAAGACTAATGGCAAGAGAGGCTTCTCTGAGACTGTTGATTTGAAGCTTAATCTTCAATCCAAAGAATCTACCATGGATCTAAACAAGAACCTTGATGACAATGGTTCTAAGGAAAAATCAGGTTCTGCCAAAGATCCTGCAAAACCTCCTGCCAAGTAAGCCATAATTATAAGACCGACCAAACCCAGTTTTTGTTTAGGGTTCTTTTTTAACATGGGTCTTTTTTTTACAGGGCACAAGTGGTGGGTTGGCCACCAGTTCGATCATATAGGAAGAACATAATGGCTAACCAGAAGAACAGCAGTGAAGAAAGTGGGAATAGTGGTGCAGCTTTGGTGAAAGTGAGTATGGATGGTGCACCATATCTGAGAAAAGTTGATTTGAAGATGTATAAGAGTTACCAAGAGTTATCCGATGCCTTGGCTAAGATGTTTAGCTCTTTCACTATGGGTAAGTCAACATGTAGTTTTTCATCATATGCATGTGTGATTATTATTATGTACATGAATGTTGAGATTTATTTGGTTTTGGGTTTTTTTCTAAAAGGTAATTATGGACCTCAAGGAATGATAGATTTCATGAATGAGAGCAAGTTGATGGATCTTCTCAACAGTTCTGATTATGTGCCAAGTTATGAAGATAAAGATGGCGATTGGATGCTAGTTGGTGATGTCCCATGGCAGTAAGTTCTTATACTATAAATACCCAAATTCCCTAATTCAATTTAGCGTATTGAAGTTTGCTTTTTCCCCCAAAGTATAAAAAATATATAAAACCCTAAAAGCTTATAAGTTCATTAAAATAAATGAACTAAGTACCTTTGACTAAATACATGCTAGCCTTCATTACAAGCCATCCATATCCATCTTCATCATCAACGTATTTTAATCTTTTGCTTAATTTTTCAATAGGATGTTTGTTGACTCATGCAAACGCTTACGCATAATGAAAGGATCAGAAGCAATTGGTCTCGGTATGTTTTCTTTTCACTAATTTACGTTTTGTATCATATATTACAGTCACTTTTAATGATATAAAAAAAACTATATATTATATTTTCAGCACCAAGAGCAATGGAGAAATGCAAGAGCAGAGCTTAAAAACAAGATCCTGGAATTGAGCAAAAGGCTAGGAGAGAGCCTTCTTATTGGGATGTGTTTTATGTTTTTTTAATGTTTATATATATATTTATATTTGGTATATATAGATATGCAAAAAGAAGAATCACGGGGACATCTTTGTAATGTACAAGAAGCAATAAACTTAACCTTATATATTGCTGGCTTGTTTTGTTGCTGATGATGGCGGCTTTGTTTTAATAATTTCACCATGTGTTTTTTTTTTTTTTTTTTTTGCTATTGTCTTTGTTGTCATAGTTTATTGTTTATGTGTGTGTGTGTGTGTGTGTTTTTATAATTATTATTCCTTTTTCTTCTACCCCCACTCAGTTTTAATGCTAATGGTACTTTTTTTCCCCTTCCCAAATCAAAAAGATTCTTCATATAATGTATAATTCCATATATATTGTTCTTGCATTAACATGGGGTTTTTTATTATAAATAAAATAGTAGAAATTGAGGACCCCCAAGAGAGATGGGGAGCATGACCATGTGGAAGCTGTTGGGGGCATTCATTCATTGCCATTAGTTTATGCTTTATTATATTAATTGAATTCTATGGGGATCACCAACATTTTGGGTTTATTTTTATAAACCTGTTCCTTATGGTTCCATTTATCTTATATATTTTGGATCTGGCATTGTGATGTAATCTCATGTTCAATATCTTTGATATATAATATATGCAATTTGGCCATGTTATGTACTAAATGTGGAAGAGCAGCAAAAATACAGCTTCTTTATTTCAATCATTCCTTTTAACTGTAACAAACAGTAATATTCTATGATTCAGGGACATTAGCAGATCTGTTAATTCAGTCAACCAAATTACTGTTCAATTAATTAAAATTTCTAAAGTTTTAATGAGATTTTTTCAAAATAAAAATTTGATACCTCTTTCTCTTATTAGTGCCGCAAGATAGTCCTACAAGTTGAGCTAACTGTGCTTTAGAGATGGTTTTAATTACTCTATGGGTTTATGAATTGAGTCACTCGTTGGACTCGGTTGGGCTCATTTTACTATTTAAGAATAATTTAAAAATTATTAATATTTATATATTTTATAATCTTAAATAAAAAATGTCTTCTTCTTATTATTATTATTAGGAGTATACACCCATTCTTGGAACCTTGAGAAGTTTCGTTCACTGAAAAACCCTCAATGACTCAACAAATGCTATCCATATTTGCAGCTGTAGTAGATTGGGCAATTTGTGTACATTTTGTATTTTTTTTTTTTTCTAAATCACATAAACATAAATTGTGTAACATAAATATAATATATATTATGCACAATTTGTTTTCTCATGTACTTTTAAAACGAATTTTGTTCACGCCGTATTGTTTTTTAAACATTCAATAGATTGATCTCGACACAAATGAAAGATAAAAAATCTTTAATAATAAAACCAAGTTTATTGAATGGTTCCTTAATTTTAAACAAACCCTCTTTTAAAAGAGTGAAAAACCCTCCGTAATATATATTGAACTTATCTTTTATATAATTTTTTTTTATAGTATTCACATACCTCTTGCACAGAATTGCTTTTAAGATTCAAATTCCAACAACCCACGTAAATCGAATGTCCTAAATACAACATAAAAATTAGGCTTATTTTCCATCTTTTAATTTATCAATTAACTCGACTTTGATATATGTATTTTTGTATTTTAATAATTAAGTCTACTTTAGTATCTTAATTTGGAAAACATAAAAATGTGATAATGTGATACAATCTTAAAGTGTTGTGTCATTAAATCTTTTGATAAAATCTAAATTTAATGGGTAAAATAAACCTAGTTATTAAATTTAGGTATTAAAGTGAATAAAAATGCGTTAGAAATTCTATTACGCGCATCTACGTGTGGAAATTACATACTTAGAACACAAAGTGGTGTTTAAAAATAACATGTAACAAATAATGAAATGTATAATAACTTATTTTTATTATGGAAGAACATTTTTATAATTTATTAACCGAGTTGGTGCCCGATTGATTCATGACACTAACTCAGTCAGGAGCTTGAATAATAGTATAGATATACAATTGATGAAGGTAATAAAGTATGCATAATACAATTAAAACATAAATATTAGTTTTAGTTTAATGCTAAGATTAATATTTTGTTGATATAAAGAGCATGGGTTCAAATAAAATTACAAGTAAATTTTTATTGATATTTTTAAAAATAAAAAAAATTAAAATACCCTCGAATAATATACCTTATTTTAATTGTAGAAGAATATTTTTGTAATTTTCATAACTGAATTGATACTCAGTTACTAAACTTAAAAACAGTCTAATTACTAAACCTAAAAATCATAACCTAGAGCAAAGACATGTTTGCTTAAACCAAACAGGCCAACAACCTAACTCAAAGTTAGAACCCAAATTTGATCTTCACATTCACAGTGAGGGAATTAATAATTACTACTGACAGTCGATATTCCGATTTCAACTAAAAAAGAATTAGAACCCAAATGGGAATAAATTAACAATTTTTAATTAGACTTATTCACATGTCGAGTGATTTGTTCAGTTTGTTTCAAGCTTAGATAATTTCTTTTTAGAATTGATCCAAACTTAAATTAAATAATTTTAAAAATATATTTCATTAAACTTAATTACAAAAAATATATAAATATCGATTTGAATTTTTGTAAAATATTTTATTTTTTAAAGAGTAATATATAAGAGTTACTTATTTGATTACAGTAGTAAAATATTTTTCACCTTTAAAAAGCAGTAATAAAATATATTGCAATTTTCCAAAATCGGACGTAAATAATACATTGGTCCGAAACGTAATTAGCTTTCTATAAATAAATAAAATAATTATCTTCGTAAAAATTAGAATTTTATTTTGAAAATAGAAATTGAAAGTTTAGAGGAGGAGAAAAATGAATAAAAAAAAAAAAGCGGGGGTCTGAGTAAAGAGCTTGCTTAAGTCCAAAGCCAAAACCCCAAAAAAAAATGAATGATGAAAAATACATCATCGGCCGGCCGCCAACATTAACTTCCGATCAATTCCCCGTTAGCTTTCCCCCACTTTCCCTCACTTTCTCTTTATCCAAACAAACCCCATCTCTCTCACCCAAGCTACAAAATCAAAAGTAAACATTAAATCCTTCTAATGGATTTCAACGAACTAGAAGCAATCGAGGGCCTACGATGGCCGTGGCATTCATGGCCCACAACAAAACCCGACGCCTCCTCATTAACGATCCCACTCGCCGTCATGTGCACACCGTTGACGGAGTTCTCGGAGCTCCCAATCCTCCCTTACGACCCTCTCATTTGTTCCAAGTGCGGCGCCGTTTTGAACCCGTACGCGCGCGTCGATTACACCTGCCGTGTCTGGTATTGTTCTTTCTGCTTCTCCAAAAACTCTTTCCCTCGAACTTACTCTTCTTCCCTCGAAGAATCCAACCTCCCCGCCGAACTCTTCCCCAATTACAGCTCCGTTGAATACGCGAGGACCGTTAATCCCGTTACCACACCTATGGGGCCATCGCTTTCGTCGTCTTCGTTGTCGTCGATGGCGTCGTCGATGGGCGGAGAAGTATGGGGCAGAGGGCCGGCGTTTGTGTTCGTGATCGATGTGTGTATGGAAGAAGAGGAGTTGAGAGGGGTTAAGAGTGAGTTGCTGCGCGTGGTGGAACAGTTGCCGGAGAGCGCGTTGGTTGCTTTGGTTACATTTGATGCAATGGTGAATGTGTATGACCTTGGGTTTTCTGAGTGTTCGAGGGTCGTCGTGTTTCATGGTGATCGCGAGCTTTCTTCCCAGCAGGTAGTTAAAAATAAAAAACAAAACAAAACAAAAAGCTCAAAGACCCAATTTTTTTATGCTAGTCTCAAATCGTTTGTTATGGTAATCAATCATGCAATGTGATCAATAATTATATATATTGTTAGCTTCTGCAATTATTTTACTGTAATTTGGATGCTTTGGTATGTTGGTAGTGAATGTATTTTGTTAGCAATGGTGAGGACTGTTTGGTTGCTTAGAAAGTACGGAAAAAAATTTCTTTTCCGTTAAAGATTGGGAATTTTTAGTTCTTCGTATTGTTATTCGGTTGCTTTTAATCGAAAAGATGAGAGTGGTGACTGTTTAAGTAGTTGGATTATGTTTAAGAGAGGAGGAGCTGAGTGTATGTGTGAAAGATAACCTAAACTTCTCGAGCTTGTTACCCTGGCACTCGGCCTTTTTTCTTTTTTTTTCTGTTTTGGTACATCTTTAAGTTGTAGTGTGATTTGGATGCATTTCAGATGCAAAAGTTTCTTGGAATCGGTGGTAAGAAGCTACAGCAACTTGGGAAGAGTCTGGTTATCCAAAAGCAGAGTTTTCTACTGCCTATATCTGAATGTGAGTTCAGTATAACATCTGCGATCGAGGAGATCCGTTCCTTTGTGCAGGTGACACCAGGTCATCGGCCTCAGAGATCAACTGGAGTGGCAATATCTACTGCACTCGGACTTTTGGAAGGATGTTTGGTTAACACAGGGGCCAGGATCATGGTCTTCACTTCCGGACCTGCTACTCGGGGCCCTGGAATTGTTGTTGACTCAGATCGTGCTATTGCTATTAGGAATCATAAGGATCTCATAAATGGTCAGGCACCGTATTATTGGAAATCTAGCAACTTTTATAAGAGATTATCGCAGAGACTATGTGATTCATCCATTGTTCTTGATTTGTTCGCTTGTTCTCTGGATCAAGTTGGAGCAGCGGAGCTAAAAGTTCCTGTTGAGAGTTCAGGTGGGTTTATGATTCTAGGGGAGTCTTTTGAATCCGATCAATTCCGGAAATGCATGCGTCATATATTTAGTCGCGATGAAGCAGGGAACTTGAAGATGTATTTCGATGCAACCATCGAGATAGTGACTACTAAAGATGTAAAAATCTGTGGAGCCCTCGGACCTTGCGTCTCTCTTCGGAAAACAAATAATTTGGTGAGCGAGAATGAGATCGGGGATGGTGGTACATATATATGGAAGCTGGGTACACTTACTAGTAAAACATGTATTGCTTTCTTCTTCCAAGTAAACTACGAGCATAAACCTCAACCCAGCGCTGCGTTCTTGGTACAGTTCATAACACGCTATAGAGATGGGAACATGGGAATTCGAAGACGGGTGACAACCGCTGCAAGAAGATGGGTTGCAAAGCAGTCACCAGATATTCGTGCCGGGTTTGATCAGGAAGCAGCAGCTTCAGTTATGGCCCGACTTGCTATCCATCGAGCAGAAACATGTCAAGCTAGAGATGTTATCAGATGGTTGGACGATAACCTTATTAGTTTTGCTTCCAAGTTTGGAGACTATATACAGGAAGATCCTTCGTCTTTTCGTCTTTCATCGAACTTCTCACTTTACCCTCAATTCATATTCTATTTAAGAAGGTCCCAATTTCTCGATGTCTTTAACAGCACTCCCGACGAGACTGCTTTCTTTCGACTGATGCTGAATCGTGAAGGAGTTACGGATTCTATTGTCATGATCCAACCCACACTCCTACAATATTCTTTCGATGGACCTCCGGTTCCGGTTCTCTTAGACATTCGTTCTATATCCCCGGATGTTATTTTACTCTTTGACTCGTACTTTTGCGTGGTTATTCATTATGGATCCAAGATTGCTCAATGGAGAAAGCTCGGTTACGATAAAGACCCAAACCATGGGAATCTAAGAAAGTTGTTCGAAGCACCGGAGCTGGATGCAGGTCAGTTGGTGGCGGGACGAGTTCCACCACCGAAGCTTATTAAATGCGACCAGCATAGCAGTCAAGCAAGGTTTCTTCTTGCCAAGTTAAATCCATCGGTTACTCAAGATTCGACGTACACGGATGGTTCAGACATTATATTTACAGATGATTTGAGCTTACAAGTTTTCATAGATCATTTGCAAGCCCTTGCAGTGCAGGGCTAATTTACTGGGATTTTGTATACACCATCTCTTTGGAGCTACATATGTATTTTGATTAAAGCATCTCTTTAGTAAACTAGTGGTCGAACTTTTGAATCAACGAGGAACAAAGTGATTTTTCATTGTATATTTTTTTGTATATTTTGAGCAAAGATGTTGTGGATGCTCAAGACTAACATTTTACTCTTTAATGAAAATGTTATTTTGTGACCAAAAAAAAAAAAAAAAAAAGTCAATGAAAAACGTAGGGTAAATTCTACTATTAGTCTTTGTATTTTGCAAAAAATGTAAATTTAGTCCTTATACTTTTAGTTTAATCAACTTTAGTTTATAATTTTTGAACTAGTCAATTGTAATTTTTACTTTTTAAAATTTGAAATTTTAGTCCTAACCCAAACAATAACAATTAAATTAATTTGATTAATTTCAATTGCTAGTTCTGTAATATGTGAAAATAACAAGTTAATATGATATTACATATTTGACACATCAGATTTTGAAAATAACAAAACTTAGTTTAATGAATTTAACAATTATTGATTAGTGAAGACCAAATTTTAAAATCTGAAAAATACAAAGACTAAACATGGCCATATTAAACTACAAGATTAAATTCACAATTCTCTTAAGAGTACAACAACTAACCAAAAAACGTATTGATTGACGGGGCAACTTATAATTAAGCATACAAATGGATATCTCTTTGCAGACAACTCTATCATCACATAGAATTTCATTTTTCTTTAAATATCATGTCTAACATATGTCCGGAATATGATCCTCCGCTAAATACATGAAAATCTTGAAACATATCAAACTCATACTCATTTCTAACTCGAACATATCACACCTATGTTCGAGTAACAGAGGAAAAAATACAAGCATTTCAGACAATCACTCAAGGTACCCCTTTAGGCAATCCACGCTACAATAGAGTGTAGAAAATGCCATAAACAGTGATGGGTAAAAAGCTCTTATATTAGGAGTCAGATTGTATTTTACCTTCTCTACTTAAATAATGGGCAAATTAGTCCTGTACATTACATGAAAAAGTAAACTGGTCCTTTTATTAAAAGTTTCATCCATTTCTACTGTTAAAAATTAGTTTCAATACATTAGCATAAAGTACATATGACTCGTCACATGTCACTATCTGATTATTCCATCAACCATAACTGTTTTTAACAGTACAAATGGATGAAATTTTTAACAAAAAGGACCAAGTTGCTCTTTAATATAATATAAGGGGACTAATTTGCCCATCTTTTTAATAGAGGAGCAAAATACAATCCGACTCCTAGTGGCCTCCATAGTACTTTACAGCATTAATGAGAAGTAATATGAGTGAAATGTTTAGTGCAACTTGTGCCATTGACTAAGAAACTAGACAATATCAAGGACAATCTCTTAAGCTTCATTGGAACAACTTAAAAGCTTGAAATCATACAATGAACATAGGCAGCCAAGAGGCACACAGAACCAGTGTAGTATACTAATACCAGATACCATCTTCATAAAATGGTGAAATCAACATTTTAGAATAACAAAACAGATGCTTTACAGGTTCATCTGTCACAGCATTACAAAAGTCATAATATCCTCATTCTGTGGTTTGTACCCAATTCTCAACTTCCAGCAAGCTTAATAGTACTATTACTAATAGGGTTATTGATTCAGGTTGCAAATGTAATGAATGCTATAAAATAAAGAACCCTAACACTATCATTACATTAAATTTTGCTTCTTTCCAAATTCAACCAAAATAACAGCAACCACTTTCATTTGAAACTAATTTCAGAGCATAACAGTACAAGAATATTGAAAATATGCAAGAGTTCGTAGGGGGGGGAAACCCGGTAATTTCGGATATTTTTTTCATTGTCAATAATGAGACTATCAAGCTCGTCATCCCCACCAGAGTAATCAGAGCATAAAAATTCCACAAATGTACTATGTTCAACTAAAGGAAGGGGAAAAAAAAGAAACCCAAGAATCAAATACCAGAGTAATCTCCTCTAGGGCTATCAAGCTCGTCATCCCCACCAGCAAGCACGTGTCCGTACGGCGACTCCAAATCGTCCATTACTAAGTCGTCTGTACTCCTCAACGCCGCATGCAAGATCACGAAACCAACCCCGACGGCCAGCGCCACCAGGACATTGACCCAAACGCCGGTCAGAACCAGTCCTGCCACGGTCAACCCGAAGAGCGCGGCTATAACTATGCGGTCGTCGATAAAGAAACCGAAGATCACGACAGGCTCCTCGCGATCGCGGGCGAAGTAGAGGAAGAACCAAGCGAGGAGGATAACGAGGAAAGTAAGGAGAGAAAGAGGATGGTAGATTAGGGATAAGAAGAGGATTAAGAGGAGGATTAAGGTGTAATTAAGGCGGAAATGGGTTAAATTTTGGGCAATTCGAGTGGTAGCGTCGGAGGTGGAAGACGGCAGGTCGACGGCCGAGATGTCGAAGAAATCTCGCCACGGACGGCGGAGTGCGGTGAGGGATTGGGCGGTTCCCTTCATGCCAGAGATTAATGACGACATTTCTTGGGCAAAAGCAAGTAAACAAAGAAAATCGAAGAGAGGTTGCTTGTAGTAATGGTTTCTTTGCTTTCTGAGATTTTAAGGTCAAATTTAGCTTCTTAAATATCAAAGCTATCTTTTAAACCATTTTTTAGTGACTTTTTTTAATAACTTGAAATTTATATTGGCTTTAGTAAAATTAAAATAAAATAACTTAACAAAATCAATAATTCATTAAAATAATAGTATTTTCAATTAGGTCCGACAACTAGTGATAGAATTTAATTAAATAAATATTAAAAATTAGATAAAATCAATTTAATTAATTTTATAGTCTGATTTTTAGATTTTGAATGATTTGCGAGTTAACTAATCTAACCTCTCTCTAAACCAATACTCTAACCAATTTTTAATTTAATTAATTCAATCAACTAATCCAATCTTATTTAAACAACATTAATTTTTAGTTCATTTTCAATTTTGTTCTTATTGAATTTGGTTCTGAAAATAATAGAATGAGTTCAATTTTATTTGACTTTCCATTTATAAATTTAAAAATCATAATTATTCCAATTAATCCAAACCGATAATTAGATTTGAATTTTTTAAACATTCCTTGCCTTTACATTTTAATCATTTTTGTTTGAAAAGTTACGTTTTAGTTATTTAAGTTATCGTGTTGTAACATTTTACTTACCAAGCATTAATTGTCATTAATTGTATAACGATAAGCTGACGTGACATGTTAAATCATCATTTCAAACGAAAATTTTAGGTTAAATTATACAATTAATCCCTATATTTTTTTCATTTTAAGCAATTTTTTTCTTTTATGTTCTTTGAACTTTCCTCTTCCTTTTTTTCCCTATGTATTCCTCACTTCTCCATTTCTTTTAATGTAGCTTTTATATGTTTTCCACTTGTTAAAACTAATCCATGTACTTTAATTTTTTTTTGAACAATTTATTTTTAATTTTTTAATTTTCCTTTTTTTCCTTCCTTTTTATTTTTCTCTCTTCTCATATTCTTCACTAAGGAAACATAATCTTTACTCACCAAATAAATCAAGTCTTTGTTTGATTCACATGATTCCTAAATTGAATTTCATTCAAAATTGAATTTCATTCAAAATTGAATATCAATCATTCTTAATCAAATCGAGATTTGAATATAACCTAAATTTGAAACTAAAATTGGATCTACCTAATCAATATAAAAATCATATTCTTAATCGAATCTAAACACAAATTAATTTATTTACATTCAAAACAATTTTTTTCCGTTTCCAAACTTTTACATAATCGTGTAGATTATTCTTTTCCTTTTCTTTTATTTTTTGACAAATAAACTAAGCTAACGATAAAATTTATCTAAACCTTCTTGGATATTCTCAAGCAAGTTTGATTTTAAGCCAAGCATGGATGAACTAAAGAAAGAAAGAGAGCATGGAACCAAATTGGTTTGAGTAAAGTTGATGGTAATTTTCGTATAGTGGCATCTTAGTCATTAAGAATGTAAAACTCATTTGAAGAATCTATAAAACAATACAGTTTCGAGAGGGCGAGAATGTTGTAAGTAAAATAAATAAAGTGGTCGTGGGGGTTGGTTAGGAGATTAAGAGAAAAGGCTCGAGAAACTTTGCTAAGGGTGAACTGCCATAAGTCACGATTGGCGAGGTCTTCAAGTGAGGCGAGCTCGTGGACTACGTCATTGGGAGATCCAAATTGATTCGTTAAAGTGATGATGGATTATGAGGTTTTGTAATTGTGGGGTGAGAATATATTAAGCAAGTTTTATTTTGATTTCAACTTTCGTTTTTTCTTTTTCTATGAGCATAAAAAATTTTAACAAATGGAAAACATTAAAAAAAAAAGACAGAAAAAAAAATTAAATGAACATAAAAGAAAAAAATTTAAATTGCTCAAAACAAAAAAAAATGGAGACCAATTGTATAATTTAACCTAAAATTTTTATTTGAAATAATGATTTAACGTGCTACATCAACTTATCGCTATACCATTAACGGCTCAGTGACTAAAATGTTACAACATGTTAATTTAAGTGACTAAAACGTAACATTTCAAATGTAAGTGACTAAAATGTAACCTAAGGTAAACAAAAGTGATTATTTTAGTAGTTTAACCAAAGTAAAATTTAACAAAATAAATCATTAAATCAATCAGTGAGGTTTTCTATTAGAAATTATCAAATAAAAAAATTATCTTTAAAAACAGATATATGAGACAAATTATATTTAAAAACCAAATACAACTATTATTCCACATTCATTTTTCATAATCTTTGCTATTTTGAAAGCATTTTGAAAAATATAACTTTGTGCTTGTATACAAATATATACAAATACCTGCTTCTACTACCCAAAATCATGTCTTCATCAATGGGGAGAAAAACATGAACAACGAATATAAACACGAATTTTGCTATACGAGGATTCATTCACAGCTCCAATTCATCAGAACCCGGCAACGAAACCGGTCCAAGCGAATCAGCATCTACACTGGCAAGCATCTCAAAGTCCCTACTTGCATTTATCCATCTTACAGCAAGCACCAAGAAACAAACCACAACGCCTTTCTCAATCTTCGAAAGCTCGTTGTTTAAGAAGGCTGGTTTCTTGCCGGGAATGTATTGGTACTTCGACATTTTCCAAGCCGAGAGAAAAGCATTCCTGATGGGTCCGCATTTCAAGAGCACGCCGTGTTGAGATATGTAGCGTACGACTCCTTGCAATTCTTCTCCCGGGAAGGGTTTGAACGTCCGGCAAGTAAACACTACAGTGAAAACCGTATTCCCTGACTCATCCATTACATTGCCTTTACCTATGCTTTTCAACCTAGTTACGGCTAGAAAGTAACCATGATCCTCGCTGGCTTTCTCCTTAAATAGGTTGTCGAGTAGGCATGCCAGTATGAACCTCCGAGAAACTGGTTTATCCAAGTTGGTAGCATGTATCTTCACATCCCTTTGCAATTCCACTTCAAAAAACATGTCTTGTATCAGAAAGACAAAGAAAAGCAGAATCAATATAAAGGTGTCACAACAGATTAAGCACTCGTAAAAATCAATAATAAAAACATAAATAAATCCAATGACAAACCAAAAACATCAGGAAATAGCAACGATCTGTTCGAACTAAAACTAATCAGTCGATGGTATCAACTAAAAAGAAAAAGAACAAGGAAATCTATATTCACCCATTACAATTGCCAGATTCCTCTTCGAACCTCGGCCGATAGAATTTGCCTCTTCAGATAAGAAGAAATGTAAAGAACGATACTGTTGAAACTAGCATATTGAAAGATCAATCAACCAAATTAACCATGAGCTACTACGATATTACAAGCTTCTTCCTCTTGATTGAATCGTAACTTGCATTAGCAGATTCATTTTCTGAGGTTTCCTGGATCGAACTAGCAATTACCAAGGAACGGTGCATAGCAATGAATAGGGAGCCGGCCGGAGTACAGTCATGAAGTTGAAAGTACTAGAGATCCTAAGGCCATCCGATTGGAAGACTCCCTCGACCGATTGGGTCGATCGAGAAAAAGCCTACAAAAGTATAAACAGTTCAACCTCTTGTTCTCAAGAGGTTAAATTTGGTGCAAGTTTTGTTCTCAGACAGTGAATTAGATACTTCCATCAATCAAACTAAGCAATTTACAACCTCTTGTTTGTGCAAAATACGTTAAAATTTGCCTTGCAACATTTAAATCTAACTTTCACGTTGCAGTCAAATCAATTTGACAAAAGCCACTGCAAATTAGATAGATTCAGATCAAACATTTCAAACAGGAATTCTCATCATGCTAAACCGGACAACAAATTACAAAAAAAAAAAAAGAACATTTATCTCAATTGCACCAAATAAAGCAATCAAACACCCAAAACCCCAAATACTTCGTTCAATTACAATTGCTTTCAAGTGTTACACAAAACACCCAAAATTTATCGAAATAATAAACCACAAGACAATTGACGATGCAAAAACAAAATACGATATTTTTTCAGTAAAAGAAATATATTAAAATAGGCTTAAAGGGAAAGAACCTGCTTAGCTGAAATCGTGAATACGCTTTCTTTTTCTTTTTCTTCTTATTTTCCTCCTAGCCAAACAACTATTTTCTCTGCGAAATCAGAAAATGAAACGGTGGGCGCAGCGTAGATATTTTGAATTATGGTTTGATAAAATGCGCACTATTTTGGGCGACTTATTTTGGTTAGTTGATTTTTTGAAACCCGACAGCAATAAATTGTTCAGATACATTCGATTTTAAGTTTTTGAATCATTTTAAATTGAATTTATTTATATTTAAAATTTTGTATTTAGAGCTAATTAAATATGTCTGAGCCCAATAGTTAGTCCATACTCATAATTATTTGAGTTTAAAAAATTCAAATTTATAATAAATTCAAACTCGAGATAAATTTAATTTAAAACCCAACTGTATTACTGAATAATCATAAAATATATTAATAATTAATATAATTTTATGATATTACTTAAAATATAAATAAATAATATTTTTTTATCTTTTTTGAAAATGTATTCATAAGTATTGCATATTTATGTTAAAATTTTATTAATAGAAAATATAATTAATAATAATTTTTTATGTAAAATATAAAGTGAAATTTTTTTTGAAAAACATTAATTTAATGTAAAGTATTTTTAATACTATACACATATATGTATAATAATATATAAAATTAATAATTATTAAAATCTATAAAATTAAACTTTAATGATAATATATTAATATACTATATAACTATTACTAATACATATATAATTATTATTTTAATATAGATTATAATAAAATATATAATATTATATGATATTACATGTTTAATTATTTATGCATATATATAAACTATTAATATATTATATGATATGATATATAGCAGAAGGGCTAACTTTCAAATGTATGAAAAGTATAGAGACTTAGATCATATTTCAACTAGTATAATAATAAACAATAATATGTAATATATAATGTCCTACTATTATATATAACTATTATTATATTATAGATTATAATAAAATATATAGTATCAATAGTTATGTGTAATTTAGTATATTAAAATACATGTTTATAATTATAACTAACAATATATGAAATATTATTAAAATTTTAATATCTTAAAAAAATATTATTTTTTAAATTAAAATTTGAATTTACAAATTGTAGTTAGGTATTGGGCTTAATTTCTTTTTATTTTGGACTTGACATTTGGGTTATAATTAGCTTATTTTGAGTTTAGGTAATAATGAGTATATTATTTGGGTTTGAGTTTAATATAATATGTTTGGGTTTTGGAATAAATATTTTAGAATATAAGTATTAGGTTTATAAGTTTAAAAAAATATATAAAAATTTATTCATCTGTCAATATAATATAATAATAATAAACAATAAAAGATATTTTCGTTAATTCATATAATATTATAAAATAATAAATTTTACATACAATAAGTACTTTGATTATTTTATATAAAATAAATTATTACATTCAAATTAAAATATTTATAACTTATAAAATTCAAAATTATTTGACTCTGTAAAAATACGAGTTCGAAAAGGCCCGAGCCTGAGAAAATCCAAGGCCGAGAAAGCTCGAGTTTGAGTTGATCAAAGACGGAGAAAATTCGAATCCAAAGTAAGCCTAATCCAAACACGCTCGTTTGCCAACTCTAGTTTTAGATTGTTTCATTTGATTCAGTTCCAGGTTATACTAATTAAAGGTTGGAATTGTTTTGAGTTTGAGATTTTAGCTAGGTCGTTATTAAATTTGATTATTTTATATTTAGGATAAATTTTTACTTAAGTTAAATGAATTTATATTGTATAATTAAAGAATTAACTTGGATTTATATGCAAAGTAATGAATAAAAGTATCACGGAGATCTTTCTACAATAAGTTAGATTGTATTTTACAAACTCTTTTTCTTTTTTAAAATTGGATTTATGTGTATAATGCTGAAAATGAATGATATTTTGTATTTTTATAATTCATTGTCATTAAACAAAAAAATATTATAGAGAAAATGATTCGTGCGTGATAAAATAAATTTTATGAAAATAATAATAAATTTATTATTAAGACTACTAGTGAGTTGTAGTTAAAAGAAAATTAAGGGCTTGGTTAAATCGGAATAATTGAATTAGAGTGTAATTATTAGGATAGTAATTTTAAAGAATTGTAAATTTTTAGACATGTTTGGCTAACAAAGTGTAATTCTATTGTAATTCTACATGTTATGCTTGGTACTATAAGTTGTAATTACACAGTTATATAATTTATATTTTTAAAAATATTAATTAGTATCAAAATTATTATAACATGATAAAAAGTCTTTCTAAACAAGTAACAAAAATTAAAATCAAAATCATCATATATATTATTTTAAAAAAGTAGTTGATAGTATGATTACTAGTGCATATTTGTTGTGTTATTCGGTCTTTAATATTTAACATATGCTCATTATCATCATATGTCGGTCATTAACTGAGTTCATAATCATATAAATTTAAACACACATCATTAAAATTATCAAGATCTTCTTCCATATACCTTACGAAGTATGGATCATCTCAATTCTCTTTGTAATTGAAGATTCAACATTGATTTTTATGCTATACTAAAGTTATGTTGTTAATATGATAAATGTTTTTTTAGAACAACGAGTGTCTTCTCAATCATATTTTGAAGTCTTAAAGATCTCAAATTAAAAAATTCGTGAGATGTGTATGGTGATTATGCTTAGCATCATTCTCTTAAATGGTATCATAACCTACGATGCGGTGCAAGAAAAACCTTTTTAGTTGCATAATTAGTATCGACCTTATAATATTTGAGTTCACAGTCCAACTAATCTATAATTTTAATTATAAAAATTTATATAAAGTTAATTTAAAAAAAGACTCTAGGTTAAATCCCTTTTTATACATAATATAATATTTATAAATATGAATTTATAACATATAATATTTATAAAAATAATTTTATAAATTGTCCAAAATATTCATAAACACTTGGATAATATAATATTTTTCATAACTTTAGAAAATTATTTTTTTATAAATAAATTATGATAAAAAAAATTATAACATTTTTTTATCAATAAATATATTATTTTTATGATAAATAGTATGGGCACATAAATAAGTTATGTCTATACTTGATCATAATTTTTTAAAATAAATATATTATAACACTTTTATAACATGTAAATAAATTATTTTTACCATAACTTTAGAATTTTTTTAGGGTTTAAATAATATATTTTTTATAACTTTATAAAATACACAAATTATTTTTGTAATATATTATTTTAGAATTTATAATATTTTTTTCCATAAGCATCCCAAATACTTATATGTGTTTATATTTATAATATAATTTTTATGACTCGTATAAAAATAATGTTTTAAATATTAGATTTGGGTGTAATTACTCCAATATTTCTCATCCCTCTTAAGATTTAGAAAGTATAATTAGGATGCTCCAATTACATCAGGTTTGTATGACCCACCAATTACAATAATTATCTAAATATGTCATAATTGTGTAATTACAAACAATTACACTAAAATTCAATTACTAGATGACTTTCTAAACACTACCTAAATTAATTTTTATTTATTTTTATAAAAATTATAATTTGGCCCTTAACATTTTTTATTATTTTTTCTCTTAAAACAATTTTCTGACTGTTGGATTATATTTATATTTTACTCGGCATTAGCTAAAATCCAAATTCCATAAAAAAAATACAAACAAACAAAGAGGATCATAAGTCAAAGCTTGGTCAGCTTATCCCTAAATTTATATAATTTTCAATAAATTAATAATTGATGTTAATAAAAATTTTAAACTATTCGTATACTTATATTTATATAATCATATCATCTATTTTATATCATTATCATATTTATATAATAATCTTTGATGGCCAATTCTTGTGGGCTACTAAGAGACAAATATTAGTCACACTCGCATCTTTTTTAGTAAAATTCTACAAAAGGTCCCTACATTATACATTTTTTTGTAGATTTAATTCTTTTATGACAATTTGATCATTTCAATCTCAAGGCCAACTATTTTTATTAATTTCATTAAATAATTTGACGTGACTTTTTTTAATTTGTAATGATGTGACATATACACTTTTATGTTTTTTTATATATAATTGGACAAATATTATACTCTCTTTTTTCCTTTTTAAACTGTGCAAAAAAAAAAAAAACAATTCCAATGTGTATATACCACCTCATCGCATGACTAAAAAAATAAGCCAAATAAAGTTATATGGGGCAAAACAAGAAAAAGTTTTTTGAGAGACTAAAATGAGAACTTAAAATTTTATAATTTCTAAAAATATTAAATTTCTATTTTTGAAGAGCCAGGATTGAATTATAATTTCCTTTAAAGAATGAAAGTCGTATTGAATTTTTCATTTTCTTAAAGGAACTAAAAACAAAATTTCCCTTTTTTTTTCCCCAAAACCTTTTTCTGCCCCTTAGCGCTGTAGGTGGACTGTGGACAGAATTAACAAAATGAAAGTTAACCTCAAGACCGAAAATACATATTTCAAATAGTAAATTAATAGTAAGAGGACTAAAATTGCAAATACTGAAAAGTTCAAGGACCTTGTCCCGCCATTTTTAACCAAAACCCTTTGACAATTTTGTGTTAACACTTTGACCAAAGAAAAAATTGTCTAATTCTCCAACAACAAACAGACGTTAAACTAATGAAATTGAACATATTTTGACCACGTTTTTATTATGTCTTAAAAGAAACCGGTCTTAACCACGAAATAGGAATCAAATCAATACCTATATAAACCCATACTTCAACACAAAGAATAATAATAATAATAATAATAATAATAAAACCCGCCATGGATGAGTTGATAAAGCAACTGCTACAAGGTGAAATCTTCTGGTACGAAACTAATCCGACACGAACTGCCTTCGTTCCGTATTCGAACACGCCCAGGCAAGTCGAACCGGGTTGTAACGATGGAGGAAACTCAGAAAACATGAATAAGAAGATGATTGGGTTCTTGAAGAAGAGTTGGCCGGCGACGGTGGAAACTAAATACGGCGAGAAAGAGAGGTGTTTCCGTCATATGATGAATGAGAGAATAAGAAGAGAGAAGCAGAAGAGAAGCTACTCCGCTTTGCATTCCATGCTTCCTCTTGGCACTAAGGTTGGTTTTTTTTTTTTTTGGATAAATTTAGAAACGATACTTGTAGGATGCAATATTTTTATATTTAGTCCTCCTAATGTATATTTTCTGTCATGAGCTAAGCATTTTTGTTTCTCTCAATTTAGATATTAAGCAAATCAGTTTCTTACAAAAAGAGTGGAACAATTTAGTCCCTACAAATTTCTAAAGTGAGCAACTAAATACAATTAATAACAATTTTGCCATTGTATGAATTAGGTTTAAAAGGTAAAACCTAAATAAATCACTTTGGTTCAACTGGGTATTCCTCGTTCATTTTCATTAGGCTATTTGTATTGCAGGAATCAACACTTGGAGTTGATGCAGAATTGAGTCAGTGTAAACGGGTATTCCTTGTCTTATATAATTGTTGTGTTTCTTAAATGGCAGAATGATAAGAATTCGATAGTTCAAACGGCAAAGAAAAGAGTTCAAGAACTGGAATGGCTGAGGAAAGATTTAGAGAGAAGAAATTACGAATTATTGAAATCAAATCATAATAATAAGATAGGATTGAAAGTAGAGAATCCAACATCTGGGATTGATTCAATGTTGGAGACTTTGAAATGCTTGAAGGAATTGGATTCCAATCCCACGATCATTCAATCCAACTTCGCTCCTCAACAATTTCTGGCCGTCTTTGTTTTTCCAACTCAGGTTTGCTTCTCTCTTTTTACTTTTTTTTTTTTCTTTCTTTTGGTATAATAACATATTTAGCTTATTTTTTCTATCCCTTTTGCTCTAATTTTTTTTTTCTTTTGGGATTACTTTGGTCATTAACTTGTAAATTTTAAATTAATTGGTTTTTTAGAAAGAAAAAGTTATTCAAATTTTAACGGCACAAATACGAAAGCTCTCATGACAAATAGGGGCGAAGCTAGAAAATTTTTTAGGGGCCGAAATTAAATTATAATTTTTACGATAATAAATATGTAATTTCACCATTTTAATAATTTATATATTTATAATTTTTAAAAGATTAAATTAAATTTTTATCATTTTTAAGAGGTCAAAGTGTAAATTAACCTTTATTATTTTAAAATTTTAAAAAGTTTAAAAGTCCTAAATGAAAAACGTCATTTTAAGGGGCGGCCCACTACAAACCCCTTGGTTACGCTAATAAATGATGTGGATTTCAAAAAAAAATAAAATCAAGCTTTTGTAATATTTTTTTAATTTAACATTTATGAACTTTTTAAAGAAGTATGTATAAATTGTCACATCACTAATATTAAAATTTTAATTTTATCCTAATTTAACTAAAATTTGAAGGGTGAATGGAAGTATTAAAGAGTTGAAATTTTCCTTATGCCTTTTATTGTAATCCTTGTGCAAGCAATTAGTGATAATTTTAAATAGATAAAAGCAATTAAATTAATAAGGTAATATAGAAGTATTGTGAAATTATTATTTCGATTTCGGATTCTTTATTTTTCAAATAGTTAAAACCATTAACTATTACACTGATTCTTCTAAAAACATTGTTTTCAACTCATCGTAATTAATAACTATTTTTTTCCTTTTGCTGTGTTCAAGGGATGTAAGAAAAGTCTAAAATCAAATTAAATATCAAATAAAAGCTTAATAAAGAGATGAAAACTATGATTTAACATTAGAAAAGGATTGCTTGAAAATTATTGCAAAAAAATATTTATATATATATGGATTGATTTCTTTAAAAAATTGATAATAAATTTTAAAGTAAATTATATTAGTTGTCACTTAATTATGATTTTTTTCTTTTTAATTACCCAATTATTAGTACATTTTTATCTGATCATTCAAGTATAAAATATTACAAAATGATCATTTAACTATTAAATTTGATTTTTTAGTAATCCAATTATCTTGAGTTTTTGGAAATTTTCATTTTTTGTTTACATTAATAATAATACTATAAATAAATATTTAAATGTATATGGTCGATTATATAGCTAGTGTTAAAGATAATATAAAGATATGGAATTAAAATAATATTAAGATGCAGTCTTAGTGTTTAACAATAATGCTGATGATTAGTCCAATGTGTGCGTTGACAGGGTGAAGCTGCCAGAGTAGAAAATGCCTTAGATAGAACCTTACAAGAAACTGGGAGGAAACTTCAGGGACCTCGGAATGGACCCACACCTTTTTTAATTCACAAATAACTCATATTTTCTAACCTTACTCCCGTCGCAATATCACACGTCCTCCAATTCGTGCATGGAAAATTGCGCAATTTTGAATGGTAAGATTGGATTAATGGGAAAATATGGGTCACTTTGACTCAATAACTTGCTCCTATTGTGAAAATGTTTTGCCTCAATTTGATAACTAGATTTCAATACTTGTATTTTCTTTTTTTCATTTACATTCTTTTAATTTTAAGTTCTTTTTACCCATTTAAGTTTTCTATTTTATTTCACGAATTTAGTTTTTAAATTCTAAGAGAATATTATTTGACCATATTGTGAAAACATAGGGTTTGAGTATGTGGTTCAATTAAGTGTTCAATTTGGGGCAGTCATAAAAATGTGATTTTAAAAAATATTTTGATTTAAAAATTAAATGCCATTTAAATATAATGCTATAAAATAAAAATAAACATTAAAATAATATTTAAATTCATTAATATTAGAAAATTCAATAAAAAATATTGTCACTCGTTAATATTTATTTTAATATGTGAAATATCATCTCTAAAATCTTTAAACAATTAATATTAAATGTTTATAAAATTTAATTTAAATATTTTTTTAAATAAATATTATACCCAATATTGAATTTGTATTCAAATGCACTTACGGAAACACATGAAAAACAAAAGACAAATTAAGGTTGTTTTTTTCATTTCCGAGAACAAAACATATAAACCGAAATAATCCATGTTTTGTTGATTTTATCATTTCATTTATGGGGCACAACATAAAAATGTTCCAACCGGTTCATTCATATTATAAAATTCAATATAGTTTATGAATGTATAAGATTAATTATTCCCAATCAACCTATATATGAAAACTTTTCTGAATGCACCTTGAAACCTAAAAAAAAAATCACCTTAGCATAATGATCTATAAGGTTGTTTTTAAGAGAAAAATCAAAATTAACTTTTAATTCGGGCATTATTAAGGGACCACAACTATAATTTTACCTTGAATAATAAATACTACAAATTAGAAATTTGAGTATTGAGATGTCCGAACTGAACATACGTAGGTTTGCCACAATTCAAGTAGTCAAACCATGTCAAGGTTTCGGAAAATGCCCAATGTAGCGGATTCCACACCGCACACAGTACGTCATGAAATACGAAAACTACTCGAGATTAAAATTGATTAAGTAGAAGGCACCAAGCTTCACAAAGCAACAACGGGCAAATAAACAAATCATTAACATCAACTAAGATAAAAGTTTAATGAAACATGCAAATCAACTCCAAAAGTAAAACAAGTTGCATTATCTAATATAACATTCGGAACGATATAAAAATGTCAGCATCAATCAAAATTTGATCAACATAAAATATCTCTTCATACAAACACCAAATAAAGTATCCAAAGTTGCAGGGATAAGACTTCATTTTAGAGGAATGAACCTGGAAGAATGGGTAGCACCAATACCTGGTCTACCGTGCTTGACTGGCTTGTACGAAATAGAAAACTCAGCAAGGTAATGGCTAATCATTTCAGGCTTGATTTCAACTTGGTTGAATGTCTTGCCATTGTACACACCAATAATGCTTCCAATCATTTCGGGTACAATGATCATGTTACGCAGGTGGGTTCTAACTGGTTCTGGCTTCTCACCAGGTGGAGCCTCCCTTTTCTGAACCAATGCATCAGAGCAAATATTATAAGAGTGAAATGGTCAACTTAGCAGAACAACCGAACACTAATGTTGTTCAATCATTGATAATATTCACTTAAGCTATAGATTTATTATGACAAATCAACAACCTAGGACTTGAACCCTAAAATTGGACTTAAAACATGTAAAAAGAGATTGATATTGGGAAAAACGCAGAGCATATGAGAATAAACTAAGAACAAGTACTTCATCGAATCAAAACTATATTGTTATATGCATTAGAAGCTATGTTACTCAGAACTCGTGCGCAACACATGGATATATGGATATGACTTATAAAAATACCCGTGTAGGATGCATACCTATTATGGAAAGTCACGCTCAAGTACGAGTAAACTAGAGGTGCATAATTTTTAACATAATCATTAAGTTAATGAGATACGTTATGAGACAAAAAAGTAAAAACAATTTACAAAAACATTCTTCTAAGAAAGGAAAGATCAACTTCGACTAGTAAGATCTACAATAAAATACATTTCCAATGAAAATCACTTCATATATAAATAATAGTATAAAATTTTGATTCATGAGGCCAATAAAAGAATACTTTAATGCTATGTTTCTTTTAGCTTAAACATTAATGAGAAAAGGCTACAGCTATATACAAAAATAAAATGAAAACTCCAGTAACTCAACATGAACCTATCAACCTTAGATCTAAACATAAATCCCATAGATATAATCGATTAAAAAGCAAGAACTAAAAGAGCAAAAAGTAAAGATTAACTTACCGCCTTGCGAAGCTTCTTAATTAGAGCCATGGGCTTTCTCTTCAAACCCCTCTGGAACCTACAATCACATAACAAAAAAGAAACAATAAAAAAATAAAACCCATTTCATATTTTTTTATTTAAAAATGAGTGGGAAAATGTTAGCAAAAAATGAATATTGTGTTATTACCTTCTGCGAGCTCGAGCAGGGAAGAGCTTGACAAGCTCATCAGTGGACATATCAAGGAGAGCATCCAAATCGACACCTCGGAAGCTAAACTTCTTGAATGTTCTCTTCTTGGGCACACCGGCCGCCGCAACCTCCGTCTCTACATCCGCCTATAAAAAGTTACCGGTAAATACATTACACAGTAGGTCAAAAAAAAAGAAAAAGAGAAAAGAAATAAAACTAAGAAAGAAAAAGAAGAAGAAAGGAGCAAATGTAAGTACCATAGTTAAAAGCTTCGGGTGTTATGAAGCTCGAGTAGTCGCCGCCTAAGGGTTTCGATTGTAGGAGGTGGAAGATGAGAGGAGGCTTTTGATAAATTGCTTACATATATAGGCTGTGAAAACCCTAGAATCAGATCTTTAGGTCCCAGATTTGGGCCTGCAATTATTTGGGCCGTTACGATGGGCCTGATTTGGGTTTAGTTGGATTCGAGGCAAATTCTACCTTTTTTCCTGGTCTAATACTAATTAACACGGTCCAATGTCATATAATAAAAATATAATGATTCGATTTAATTCAATTTGGCAAAAAAGTTATATTTATCTAGTCACATACGTTGTATAAGTAGAGTTGAGGCATACTTCCATAAGGTGAGGGGAGATTTTTGATTGATTTTATGATAGTATAAGTTAGACGTCACACTTGGTATAATAAGTAGATTTGAATCATCACTTACAATATAAAAAAAATACTCGATATAAATAAAGAAGTAAGACCACAAAACTAATAAAATTACCAAAAGCATATCATCCAATCAATCATATACAATAGACAATTTGATTTCGGTGTACTCATGCAAGCAGTAATTGTCAAAGATGTCTACATCAAAATATCTACTTTAACTAATCACATACAATGCGTAATTTAATCCCCATGCACTCATCCAAGCTGCAACCATCAAAGACAACTACGCCAGTCACATGTACGAGCACCTAGATCCCCATGCTCTCTCATGCAAGCAACAATCTTAAGGCAATCGAAGACCCCTATATAAATATTTACATACACTTTTTTTGGTCTCTAACTTCACTTTCTTGTTATTATGCCAAAATCACTTCTTTGGTCTTTTTCTATCAACTTAAATATCAAAGAGAGTCTTAAAAAATAAAACTCTAACAATCTCATAATTTAATTTTTATTTTGTACAAATCTAAACTCTTCAAACCTAGAAAATAGTGTCCAACACAATCTTCGAAAAATACATTCATACGACTTAGTAATATATTCTAGTATCTGCATTTTACTTAAAAACGAGTAGAGTTGAAGTTATCTTCACCAAAATTCCAAAAAAAAACCTGAAAAGCTAAAAGTTATCAGTAACCTTCGTGGAATATTACATGAAAGATATACATTGGAGAGATTGTTTATCTGAAACCAAAATTGAAGGCTTTGTCAATGGCGATTTTTTTTTTAAAAAAACTTGACCATACTCTTTGCAATGAAGCTAGATTATATATACTTGTGTTCATGTTACAATTGATGTTGTCGTCAGCGTCGTTGTTTCGATTCTTTGAATGGAAGCCTTTAGCTCAAATTGAATGGTTGGTCTTGAAGGGTCCAAAACAATGTCTTTCCAGGCCGAGCCAGGCTTATCTACTGGACTAGGGTCTTGGTTATAAAGGCCATATACACAGTCTGCACCTGGGTTCAACTTGCTCACATTTGACAACCATTTTATGTCATCTGGATCTATCAACAGCTTGTTTTCTCCATCTTTCCAAGCTATCAACTGTCATTTATATACATACATATATACACACACATTACTCAGAAAAGATGAAGCAATAAATGAAATAAAGTATTAAGTTAGTTGACATGGGGTTTGCAGAAAGGACCAGGTTCATGGGACCATTTGCAATATGGTCCCGGTCCCATGGAACCAACAACTTAAAGTGGGAGGTTGAATGGTACCATACACATGGTCCCCAAGTTCCATTAACTTTTTCAAGTCCCCATTAACAAAATATCATTTAAATTGTGCTGAACAATGATTACGGAGAAGGAAAAGGGGTTATTGGAGATCGGAATCCTAACTCATGAATGAACCGAGTTAAACTCCGGGTTTGATAAGTAAGGCTTTTTACCTTTGGAGGACCTTTAAGAGCATTGGTGCAAAAAAGCCTGGCATTATCAACAAATTGGCAATATCTTGGGAATGCACTTGCAAAACTTTTGTGGGATTTTAGCTGTGAATTTATTCTCACTGCCCTTTTCACCATTATAGCTCTCCTGTACAATTCAATCCAAATTAGACACAAAAAATTATTCTTAATGATGAAGATTAATCAAACTGGCAAATGCCATTTACCTTATACCTCTAACAACAGCTAGATATGCATCACAAACAACTCCAACAAGTTCAATTCTGTAAGGTTTCCTATGTGTTCGATGATCATCGTTTTCTTCCTCTTCTTCTATCTGTTCCCAGTAATTCTCAGTAATTTTGCCATCTTCGTCTACCTTGTATCCGACCCCCATCCGGTAACGGTGTTTGTGAACGTTCCGAGCCATGGCGATGGTTTGCTCGACGAAAGGCTCCCATGATAAAGTCCCATCCATTATCACATCCCGCCCTTCATTCAATGCTGTCACTAGCAGTGATGATGCAGCATCTGTGGAGGATTGATGAACCTATATATAGAATACAGTTGAAATGTAAGTAGTTTGTTGTATAGGGAATTGATGAGCTTAAAAAGTTATCAATGGCAGGTGTGAGGGATAAGCTTTACAAGTTCAGATGTAGGAAGTATATCATGGTGGTGGCCCCTAGAGCTGAGAGCTCTGAATATAACATCTGTTTCTTTGAATGCATCTGCCTCTACAACCACAGCATTCGCTGCTGCTTCTGCCCAGAATGATCTGCAAATACCAATTTAATTGTCAGAAAACATTATTGTCGATGGAGGCTGACTCTTTTCGAAGCAGTTTTCAAAATGTTATCCATTCGAAGGTGATGAACTCCTCAATGGGTTGACATTATCCCTGGTCGAGATTTTGTCTTTCGACTCTGATGAAAGCCCAAGTGTTCGAGATTGTCTAAGGAGGCGACGACAACCTACCACCTTAGGCACTCAAGTTTTTTATAAAATTAGGAGACAAAACTCCGATTAAAAACAATACTAACCAATTAAAAAATTCATCGGCTTCATAGGAATATACTTGTAAGACTTTTCCGAAAAGAGTCATTTTCCTATTTCTAAATTGGTGAGAACTCTGTAGTGAAAAAAATAACATACTAAAAGAAGGAATAAAACTAAAATAAAAAAAAATTGAATTTCATTATAAATTTTTTTACTTTCCTATAGTTTTTGAAAATTATTTAATATAAATAGTTTCTAAAATATTTTTTAAAGAAATTATTTAACTGTTACATTTTAATTAAATTTGCTTTGGAGGGTAGAAAGAGGACGATAAATTATATTAATTTAAAAATTAAGATGAATTTAGACAATTACAAAATAAGTGATTAATTTAGCATTTATTTTTTTATTTACTTATAATACGTGCTTATATTTAATGCTGTATAGTTCAAATAAATTACAAAATTTAAAATAGATTTATTTTTATAAGATAATATAATTATATTAACTTATAAATTATATATTTTATATAATTAATAAAATTTGGAACGGTATGGAGCTAGCCTTACTCTTTGAGAATAATATCTTTGAGGACGGTGCTTTTGCCGGCCCCCATACCACCGCCCATAAGCAACAGCACGGGGCTCCGCCGGCTGTGGGCCACCGGCACCATCACGTCCGTACACTTTGCTTCGCCGTCCACACGTCCCATCGCCTTCATTTCCTCCACCAACGTCGAGAAAACCCTAGCCACCTTCAAATCCTTTATCACCCTCTCAAATCTCGTTTGCCTAGAATCAATCCAAATTAACAAAATCATTTGTTGTTAATCTTTAAAAAATGTAAATTGTTGATTTTGCTTCTATAATAAAAGTCGATTCTCCATAAGTTTTTTTAGACAAAACAATATTTAGTATATAAATTTAATAAAAAAATTTAACTTAATCTTTGATTTATTTTCTCCATATTAATTTTGGAATTTAGACACTTTCACTCAAATCATCACTTAAAGTTTTAAAAAATATTTAAAATTTAAGTATTTTTAAAAATGTTTTAGGGTGATATTATTGCATAATCTTAAAGTGTCATATTATCATATTTTAATGAATTCCAAATTTGGGAACTAAATTAAAAGAAATTCTAAAATTAGTGTAAAAAATTTCAACAATCAATGTAAGAAAAATGTCAAATTCAAGAATTAAATCTCGCTTTATATCCATTTTTTAAATAAAAAATTTAAATTATTGGAATAATTTATGTTAAAAAAAAGAGTATGATAATGTTTTTTGAATGAAACTTTCAAAAACGACCAAATGAACAAAACATTGTGAATGCATACCTTTCAAATTAATTAAACATTTATTGTAGACTATTAATTAATTAATAATTTAAAATACCCACTTGCTTTGCTATATTGATTCAGATTTCGACTATTAAAAGAAAAAACACAAAATTAGTTGTCTCCAAACAATATAATACTAGATCGTGGGACTATCATAATGCAAATAAAAAATATAAAACAATTCACCAAAAAAATATATATAAAAACATGTTTTAAAATATAAAAAAAAAACTAATGTAATAAAAGTTTTGAAAATATTTCTCTCATGTACTTAAATTATAATATAAATAAAATTAGCCCTATAAGAGCGTATTTAGTTATTTTCAGGAAAATATGTATAATCCCTTTAGTCTTTTAAGAAATCATGAATTAATATAATAATAAAATTACATATTAATCTCTTAAATTTTTTATTTAATTTTAACCCCAAATAATATTTTAACTTTGCTCTTGCTATTATTTTAAAAAAATTTAAAAAATTTAATTTTCAAGTTATGAAACTGACATAATTTCTTATGTCATTAAATTTTTATATTTTTCGAATTAATCTAATTATTAAGTTCAGATGCTAAAATAATATATAAGTAAATTTTTATTTTGGTAATTAATAGAAAAAAGTCGGAATCACCTTGTAGCTGCCATGACAAAGTCCTTTAGCTTTGTTTTCTTCTCAGATTCAACGCCCAAAACCTGACATGAAATGCAAAACAATTTTCATTAAATCATTCACTAATTAATTAATAAATTCCCTAATCAAAGATTATTATGATTAAGAGATTTTTTCTCATGTATATATATATATATATATATAATACCTGGCTAATCATATTAGGAGCTTGGCTCCAATGGAAAGCAAAATAGCTAAGTATGCATCTCTCAAATTCCTCCACCAACTTTCCATATAAAATGTCAGCTTCTGGTTCTTCAGCAAAATACTCAAAGATCTTAACCTCACAATCTTTGGGTTTTTTCAGATAATTTTCAGCCAATCTGCACAGTTTCGGACACTCATTTGCATCGTCAAATCCAAGCTGCCTAGCTGTGCCAAAAACCTAGATTAAGAAAATAAAGTTCCCCAATAAAAAAAAGGGGTTTATTTGGGAAAAATAAATCTAAAATTTAATACCAACATAGTGAGAGAATCTTTCCCGGTTTCCAAAACGGCCGGAACCTGTCCTCTGTTGCAGTGGAATAAGAAGACTTCGATGACGATCTTTAACGGGATTTCTCTTCGATCGGAAGTAACTCGCGGCGGCGATTGCTGCAGCTCCGATGATCGAAGCAGTTAGAAATCGGATGATGATGATTTTAGGAGGGCCATAATCTGGTGATATGGAATAAAATCAGTATCAGAAATTAAAAAAGAGAAATAATAAGGTAACAATTAGCTGAGCTTACCATGGATCATAATTGTTGATAATTATTGGAAAAAATAAGTACTGAGAAAAAAAAATATTGCAACAGGAAAGTACTTGGACTTTCTAGGAAAATGAAGTTTTTTTTTTTTTTTTTTTTTGGTTGTTTTGGCTTTGGTCGGTTGAGATTTGGAGATGGGGGGAGGTTTTTATACTTGTTGAGGAAAAATGCAAGTCAACTTCTTTTGGCATTAAATTATGAACAAATATTGAAATAAAATTCAATTCCGTAAAACAAAAACGGATAATGAAAAAAGTGCATAATGTTTCAATTTTTTGGTCAAAAGTCTAAAATGGGGTTCCTGTGTTATTTAATTTCAGTTTTAGGGATGTAAGGGTTTAGTCGATAGAAGACAAAATAATTAGGTAGGTAGAGTGAATAAAAAACTATTATTAAAGTTGAAATAAAAAACATAATTATTGAACTTAAAAGTTAAAATCGTTACTCCACGGGTTTTGCTGAAAAGATAAAAAGGCAAAAGCATTATAGGTTGTAATAAAAAACATTAATTATATAAATAAATGTCACATGTTTAATTCGTTTGAAGAATTTAAAAAATTTAATTGGGGTGGATCAAATAATTACATTTTGTGTTAATCTGTTGATTTAACAATAGTTAAATAAAAATAGTAAAAGCTTAATATGTCATTTGATGGTTGAGTTTGATTTTTTTTCAGTGTGGCGTCTATGTTATTATTGACATTTACCATCACATTATTTATGGTTCTTTTCTAATTATTTAATGACATTTCAGTAATTTTTTCTATATCATTAGTATATAATTTTGGTAACTTTTTACCCCGAATCTTAAACTCAAACCCTAAACTCAAAACTCAAATCTTAATCCTTGAATTTTAAGTCTCAAACTTAAACCTTAAAACAATGTTTGAGTTTGGAATTTGGAGCTCAGGATTCATGATTCAATGTTCAATATGGGTTTCGGGTTCGAAGTTCGAGAATTAAGATTTAGGGTTCAATGTTTAGTGTTTAGGGTGAATGATGTTATTAAAATTATGTATCAATGACATAAAAAAATTACTAAAATATCATTAAATAATTTAAAAGAGACTATAAATGATGTTGTGGGAAGGGTCAATTAAATAATTTCTCGATTAATAGAGTGAAGTAAATAGTATGTAGATAATATTTGATATCAAAATCAAACTCTGGAATATCAATAATGAGGCAATGAAAACAGTGAATCTTCATTGAAGGGAATCCCATTATCTTAGGAAGGAAATATAAATCTTACATGAGCAATGTGACACCTTGTACCATTATAATATGAAGGTCAGCCAACTTTAGAATTTCCATTTTATAGTCCATGGAATCCAAGGGACAAAGGTTGTTAAGCTAAAATGTGAAACTTGTTAGTTAATTCAATATATATATATACATTAATTAATTCCAAATCACCAATTAATTCAATATATATTGTTTAAGTTTGGATAATAAAATAAAGGATAATTATTTGAAAAAAAAAAAAAAGACGTGAGTTCTTATGAAAATTTTAAATCACTTGTCGTGTAATAAATAAAAAATTATAAATTTAATTTGATGAGATAAAAGATAGTATTTTTTTTCATATGGATGTGAAATTTAAGGATTTATTTGAATAATATTGTCATTAATTCATCAAGTATTTATTTAATTTATTTCTTGAAAGATGTTTTCCTTTTTTAAGGAATATTGAATAAAATAGTATATAGTGAAAGTAAGTGGAAATAAAAGTAATAATTTTCTAAGACCAAAATGCATATCATGGAATTTTTAGTGACTATGGCATAGTCAATCAATACAATTGCTCCCAAAAAGTAAAGATACTTGAGCACTAACTAAAGATATCAAATCTAATTTTCATCCACAAATATTCAATTGTTATTTTTTAAGATTTAATATTGGACTTACATCATATTTAAAGTTAAAACTCATATGGATATCCAAACATTAATACATTTTATGTTTATGTATAAAATTTATAATTTTATGGTTGCAGAGAATTTTACGCATTTAAGAATTGAGGATTTATTTAAGATTTAAAAAATATATAATTGTAATTATGAATAATATATTTTTAAAAAAATCACAAAAAAGATTTAGGTCATGCCAATTAAAATAAAACAAAATTTTATTATTTAACAAACTTGTCTCTTTGAATGGACAATTATTTTCATTACAGTACATTTAAATTTTTTTTGTCTCACACTATAGTATCTAATATCATCGTCACCATTATTTTTACACTAAGCGCAAGTAAATGCATTGTCCATCTAAAATGACTAAATATAATTATTTTTTTCCAACAACTTAGATATAAGTTTAATAATATTATAATAATATATTATAAAAAAATCGCATATATCCAATCCACTTCTATTTGGATGTTTATGTGTAAATAAAATTGTTATTATTTGATAAAAAAACAACCATGTATATTGATTTTCCTTTTAAATATTTTTAATCATGCATGACAATTTTTTAGCCCAAGTTAAAAAAAAAAAAAAGACCATCAAAATTGTATCAAATAAAGTCTATCACATACGTATGGAAGTCACAATTTTAAAATATAAATATCTATTTAAAAATTATATACAATAATATAGATATACAACTGATACCGTAATAAAATATGTACAATAGAATTAAAATGTAAAAAAATATAAAAAAATTAACTGAATGGTAAATTAAAAATTTTATTAACGTAATTGACATGGTTTAAATCCCATTATATACATATTTTGATGTATTCTTTAAAGTGAAAAGACTAAAATCCGTTTGAATAACATTACTTATTTTAAACTGACTCAACCATGAGTTCAAATAATAGTATAAATTCAATACTCAAGTTTGATACATTTTTCTAATGTGATACGTATGTTTTTCTATTCAATATTGTACATGCATTTGACAAAAGTTATACATTTTGATATCCAATTGTAACAATGTAGCCTTTTAATATTTAATACAAGTCATGGGGTTACTTTTATGAAAATTAATTGTGAATATTATTAGGTTTGGAATTGTCGAGATATTGTTAATAAAATAAAATTAGCATTTGTTGTGAACTTGTTTAACATTGTGTTTAATTTATGATTGTCGTGATTATTTCAAGTTTTAGGGTTAATTTGATAAAAGTTCATCATTAACGGGGACAATATAAAATTTGGCCTTTAAACTTGACAACTAAGTCTACTTTGGCACCTGTAATTTTTTAGGGTTCCCTTTGGTACATAAACTAGGCAACTAGACTAATTTGGTCCTTTAACTTGTATTCTGTCAAGATTCGATGATATGACCGATGTTCTTAGAATATGATTAGATTGGTTGGTTGGATCTATTAATTTAAGAATCAACTGGTATACTGGTCCAAACAAAGAGGTTGAATCGATTGAATGGAAACTACTCGAAACCAATAAAAATTGAAAACTGGAACAAAAAATAAGTTGAACCAGTTTAATAAGTTTTTATTTAAAAATAAAAATTTAATTAATTATTAAATTATTGTTGGTCTACCAGTTGAATCGATCAAATCAATTGAATTGAGAACCAATGATCTAACTTGTTTAACCATTGGTTTGATTATTAGAATACTGTACACAACACTCTAAGATTATACCACGACATCACCTGAAAATTTATATATATTTTTTAATTTTCAAGTGATGTGGCACAATTTCAAAGTGAAACATTATCAAACTTTTCATATTTTTCAAGTTCAAGAACTAAAATAAATTTAGTTGCCAAGTTTAGGTAGTAAAATAGATTAAAAAACGTACAAGCACTAAAGTGGACCTAAAATCATATTATCCCTCGTAAGTTTAGGGGCAAAAATTCTTATTATCCCTTATTAATATTATTAGCTAATGATGATTTTTTATCAAATCAACCCCAGTGGTGGAATAAAAAATATTTGTTGGGAGGCCAAAATTAAGTTGTATATTTCTATAATAGTAAAAATATAATTTTACCATTTTAATAGTCTATATTTTTTATAATATGTAAATGATTAAATTAAAATTTTATCATTTAAGAGGGTTAAAGTGTAATTTTACTATTACTAATTTAAAATTTTATAAATTATAAAAAAGTCTAAATAAAATTTTTTCATTTTAAGGGAGCCGTGCCAGCCGTAACTCCGCCACTGATTAACCCTAAGACCCGAATAAGTCACAAAATTATTTTCAGATATTAAAATATGTATTTTTTTTTTCAAATACAAACACCCCATTAAAAAGTTTCAAAATTAAGTCGTAATTATTGTATAATGGGCCTTGAATAAAGCTCATGAAAAATATCTGAGACCCCAAATTAGCCCTAAATCATTTTCTGGGTACATAAAATGCGTAAAACCCTTGTTTCTCCAATTCCCTAACCAACCGGGAAGTGGAAACCCTTGAACTCCAAACTTTAAAGCATTTGAAGAATTTCGCTAAAGAGGTTCGTTTGCATCACCTTTTTTAAATTCAGGCACTTATTCTTCTCCGTTTATTTTCTGGGTTTTCCCCCCCTTAACTCTTCTTTTCTTTGTTCTTATTCTGATCGTAACTCAAAACGTTTTGTCTCTTGGTTTTCGTTTTTTTATTCATAAACAACTTGAAATTTTTTTTTTATCGAAGATGGAAATTGATTCCGAGTCGGAAAAACCACGTGTTAAAACCCCAGAAGAAGGCGGTTCAATGCAAATGAATTCCTCGGAAAAAAAGGTACCTAAACGGGTTCATCCTTTAATGAAGTAATTTCAAGTCAAAACATTTGAAAATTAAAAAAAGAACGTCAGTTACTATTATTTTAATTCTGGTTAGTTCTTGTTATCTGTATTGGGTTATTTGATTTCATTATGTTAGGGAGACGATGATGAAAAAGAGCAGCTTGCTGGTATTATGGACAAGTTAAATATCGAGTCGTCTTCGTCCGGTTTCAAGAAAAAACCAGTAATTATCATTGTTGTTGGAATGGCAGGTAAACTAAGAAAGTTGAATTGGGTTCTTTAAATGTTTAATTTATGTTGCATATTTGATCTGTAAATGAAATTCAGGTTGCCTGTAAGTTGTTTTGAGTAAATTTGAGTGTTGAAATATGTCGTTTGATTCGATTAGGGAGTGGGAAAACGACGTTTCTTCATAGGCTTGTTTGCCATACTCAAGCTTCAAATATTAGGGGTTATGTGATGAATCTTGACCCTGCTGTAATGACCCTTCCATTTGGTGCTAATATTGATATAAGAGATACTGTTAAATACAAGGAAGTTATGAAGCAATTCAATCTTGGACCTAATGGTGGGATCCTTACATCACTCAATTTATTTGCTACCAAATTCGATGAGGTAAAGCTTCTGAACTTTATGCATTAGTTTTTGTGATATGAACCGTTAAAACAGTGCAAAGACTTTTTGTGCTAGGAAGAGTTGTCTCCATCTATTACATTTACTTTTAAAATAACTGTTGAGGGGAGGTCATTCTCTGGGCTGGTCTTGGACCCTTAATGGACGTATTGTTCCCGGGGTAACTATGCCAAGTGGTGGTGTTCTTACCCACCAATGCCCTTTAAGGGCATGGGTTCGAACCCCTCCAAGGCTAAATGCTAAACATTTCCTTGGTGGTGAGGTGCTCTCACAAGCTCCGTGAACCCGTTTGGGCTCTCCTCGGAGTCGTAAAACCTGAGGTTAAAACTGAGCATAGACACCCCAGACACAACACCTCTTTTGAGGGTCCAAGACCAGCCCAAAGAGTGACTTCCCCTCAACAATAACCTTCTTGGATCAAAATGTTTGAACCAGATAATGGCTAGCTTTGTTGTAAAGTTTATATACATCATAGGTTACAATGCATGTGCATGTAGAGTTGCATCGATATTTGTAGCCGTTTTTATCTTCTTTATTCTGTTCCTTGATGTGCTTGTACCTTTCATATGGCATGTCATGTATACGACTTCTGAAAATATCCAATCTCAGGTTATATCGGTAATTGAGAGGCGAGCAGATCAACTCGACTATGTTCTTGTGGATACTCCCGGGCAGATTGAGATATTTACCTGGTCTGCTTCAGGAGCTATCATTACAGAAGCATTTGCTTCAACGTTTCCTACTGTTGTCACTTACGTAGTTGATACACCTCGTTCATCAAGTCCAGTTACCTTCATGAGCAACATGCTTTATGCTTGTAGCATACTTTACAAGACACGGTTACCTCTTGTATTAGCATTCAACAAGGTTGATGTTGCACAACATCAGTTTGCTTTGGAGGTATATTTATTTTTTCATATTAGATTCAAATATTTTGTTTGACACTCAGATAAATATCTGTCAATTGTGCTTCCATTGTGTTTGCATGATTGATCTGCAACCACTTCTATTGGTTATCGAACTTCTATGGAACACCATTTTTTCAGGGTTCTTAAGTTTTTACTGTTTCCAGCTTTTTCTTGTTGACATGCAATATATACAATGCGCAGATAGCTTTATTATTGAAATTATTCTGTGCAGTGGATGGAAGATTTCGAGGCATTTCAAGCGGCGATAAGTTCAGATACTACGTACACATCAACTCTAACTCAGAGCCTCTCGCTCTCTCTTGATGAATTTTACAAGAATTTACGATCGGTTGGAGTGTCAGCAATTTCTGGTGCTGGAATGAATGAATTCTTTAAAGCCATTGAAGCCTGTGCCGAGGAATACATGGAAACTTACAAGTATAGCCTCCCTCTTTTAATTTTGTGAACTCTGATCCGGAGTATTTTTTAAGTTTATATGGTAATAACCCAAAATTTGTAGGACTGATCTGGACAAGAGACGAGCAGAAAAACAACGCCTAGAGGAAGAACGCCGGAAAGAGAGCATGGATAAGTTGAGGAGGGATATGGAACAAACGAGAGGCGAAACCGTTGTCTTGAGTACTGGTTTGAAAGACAAAGATGGAAGAAGAAATACAATGATGGATCCTGAAGATGAAGTGGAAGAACCAGAAGATGATGATTATGACAGGTTCACCGACGAGGATGAAGATCTTATCGAGGAGGATGAAGATGAAGAGATTGCCAGGTTCTCCTTTTAGGAATTGTTTAGCAGCGGCAAGTCTAGCATCTACGATCAAATTGAACTGGATTTGTTGTGTCAGTAAATTCTCTTTAAACTAAACTTCTTGCATGACCTACCCCAATCTATGATCTATGCATTATTTTGGGTGAAAATTGTAGGGTGCTTAAGAACAAAATGTTTTTGGATGAAAATGTTTATATATTTTGTTCATATAGGACTCGGTAGATGCTCGTTTTAAGCTTACCTTGCAGGTATGTGATGTAGTGGTGAAAAGAATCGAAAAAAATTAAATGAAATTAATCCAAAAACCAGCTTTAGTTACGAGGATGTCGATTCGACCAATTATCTATCTTTTTGCTCAAATGTTTAGGTACCCATAAGCTGTTCTTTCTTCAAAGAGCATAATGACTAGATAATCCAATGTGTTACATAAGGTAAATTTTGTATAATTGTTTTGTTTTTTACAAAATTCCATTTCCTCTATGCAAAAACTAATATCAGATGCGACGATCGAAGAACACCACGTATTGATGGCATATTGAAAGAGTGACTAAAGCCCTAACATTCTTCTCTCTTTAACTTTCATAGTCAACTCTTCCTCTGATGGAAGTTTTCCACCAGTCCTTGTGGTTGCGAGCAACCATGCGGTAAGCTCATCCTGCGAAACGGTTTAATTAATGTCATCAACAATGTAGACAAGATGCATGCTAGCAAATTCCGGTCTTTGTTCCAAGCAGGCAAATGGGGGGGGGGGGGGTTAAAACAATCAAGTCGGGTTGGTTTTTACCTCGAGAAAGTCGTGGTTGGAGATGTATTGGCTATCGACCGAGCATTTCATCCCCCCTACATTAACAACAATGGACCTGTTGGAATCTTGTTGTGCACCCTGACTGTTTGCCTCTGGAAATTTAACAAGAAACAAAAATGGTAACATCAAAATGTTATAACATGCAAATAATTCACTATTAATCAATGATAAAGCCGTTAACGATATAGTGTCAAAACCTGTTATGCAGGCGACATAATATCCGGTTCCTCCTAAACCTTCCTCCCATTTCCTGAGCCGCAAACGGAGGAAAAAACCTTTGAGGTGCAAGATCGATGGTTCCATATTCTTCCATCTGATACCAACGTAGCATTAAAAATCAAAACATCAGTTTTTAAGAATGCTGAAGAATCAAGTTTTTCATGGTTTTAAAATGAATTTACGAATGTAAAATGATGCTCCACTTACTTTAGGACGTCTGTCCGTGACAAACGAAGCATCCTCACTGCTTTGAAGATAGCCTTTGGTGTGTCCGAACTCTGTTGATTGATGAAATCACCCCAAGGTTTGATTTCCTTGTAACTCAAACTTACATATTCCTTATTCATATCTGTGTTTGATCTCATTTTGTCTGCAATAATTTCATAAAGAGTACTTGGGCCTTTTCCGGTATCAATCTGAGTGGCATTTCCAGCAATTGCATCTCGGTTTTTGTCTAAAAGTTCCGTATTTTCTTCAAGTCTAGCCAAAGAAGAGGCCCTACATGCAGAGTGATGTTGAACTCTTGATGCTGAAGGGCAGGCAATAGCCCAATGACCGAGTTCAAAGCATCTAAAACACACACAAGGTAGTCGTTTGTATCTATTAGATGACTTCATATTCCTCAGAAGATGTTCAATCTCAGTATCGGTTATCTCCGGACAATTCTGCAAATGATGGCCTTCTCTTCCACAAAAGAAACAGGTGACAGTCGAAGAAATTCGATTCTCAGATATACTGGAAGGCATGATCTGCTTGAGAACATCTAATCTCCTAACGAAATGAGAAGCTATCATCTGTGAGTCTTCCGGTCTAAGGGAGCGTAAACCGGCGGATGCCTCCTCTTCGGGCTTGTTAGAAACATTAACATCATTTCGGGGGCAAAGATCAGGTTTCATGCAGTCACTCAAGCACTCAACAGCACCATCGGTATCCCGGTTCAATAACGAGCTAGAAGCCTTGGGAGTAAACCGAGTTATCCACAAACTCCCTTGAAGGTTGCTTTTGTAACCAATGTTACGAAATGTCTTTGCTTCAGATGATGGATCTGAATCAATGTTCTCGGTTTTCATTTTACGTTTACCTAAAGAAGAACTACTGCTTCCTCTATCTTTCTCCACACCCACAGCAATATTTGCCTCACTACTTCTCTTACTTGGAGACGAAGTAATCGATGCAATCTTTGGCCGGGTCGGCGGACCTCCTCTGCTGCCACAAATCGGTTCTTTGAACCTTTCATTAAACACATTAAGGAAGTTAAAGTTTTCTCTGTGACAAGCGATTGGAGTAGCATCGACGTTACAAATCTTGTTAGTCAGCTCAAGTCCGGCTTGATCATTTTCACTTTGTGGTGTTGTTCCTTGAACCTTAGTCTTTGGAGAGTATATCGAGTGAAAAATAGATTGAAAACCGGTATTTCCGTGCCCTGGATTTTGTATCTTATCGCCTGCATCAAGACTCTCGATGGGACTCTTGTGTGAGTGATTCGTATTTGCAGCAGTAGTAGTAAGAAGCAAAGATGGAGTCTCGTCTTTTGGTTTCAAAAACCCTTTCATCATGTTGGATATCCAGTTCATGAAGGAACCATCGTGTTTTTTCAATCTTTTGCTCCCCACAATCAACTGTTGCTCAAAGCCCCACCTTTTTTCGCCTATGCTGTTGCAACTCTCGACGCTCTCGTGGCTGTCATCTTTCAACATCATTCCTTTAACATCCCCATCAGATAAAGCCTTTTCCTTCCCTTTTCTTCTATATCTACAGATTCCACTATTAGTCGGAGAATGTTTACTAGCGGAAATCTCCTTATTGAGCCGAGATATCTTTTCAGCTTCAAATGCAGATTCCGAACTCGAAACTTTACTCGTTGCAACACATTCATTATCACCTACACCCTGCAAATCATTTTCAGCAGGGGATGCCACATTTTTCTCTTGAGATCCGGACAAATGAGTCCGATCACCAACATCTCTTGGATCATTCTTTCCAGCAAGATTTACCAAGGCAGCAGTTCCTACAGGAGAGTTACCATTATCGGTCTGCAGTTCATGACACAACTCGGTTTTGTCGTTTCCCAAATTGTCTATATCAGAAACTTTAGTATTCAGAATGGGGAAAGCCAAGGACGATGTATTTATATTTTGTTCATCTATAGGATTTTCATCGATTGATCTTGCATATGTATCGATTTCTTGCAGCGAACGAACTGCATTGCTCGGTCCTGCTGTGTCCTGGACAAGGCAACGTTTATTCTCCAAAAAGCTGCATTCGGTACATTTGAGACAGAGACCTTTGTGCGGAGACCAAACTATTTCGGACAAGGGATCGGTCGCCACAAATGTCATGCCGATCCTCGAAGTTGCATTTGCACCTGCACCTGCACCGAGATCATTGCTTGACCTTCTCTCGATCCTGCGACCCGAATACCCCAGCGCCAGTCGTAAATCAGTCACCGGCTCTACGTTCTTCTCGTTCTCCATGTTCGATTTCGTTCGATGATCCATTCGACCCGCGATCCTGAAATCGGAGGAAAAGAATCTAATCTCATGTAGAACATAGCAAGTGAACCACCATGGATAAGGTAACTTAATCAGCAAAATTATCAACATATAACAATCATATCCATGTCTAACATATACTCAAGTATGACTATGGAATATATAATACTCTAAATATATGAAAAAGTTCATAAAAAATGGAGCATAATCCTTATCATATCCGAATTCAAGTAACATAAAATACGTTCTAATATTGCTACTAAACAAGAAAATCATATGAAATTCTGATAATTACATCAGAAACAACAAATAGTTGAAAGAAATAAAAATTTACAGCAAAAACCCATAAGAAATGAAGCTTTAATCAATGGCGATCCACATACCTCTTGCATAAATATAAATTCCTTTGGGAGATTCCTTTTATACAGTTCTCATGAAGATCTAATAATTCAAAAAAAAAGGTTGATAAGTAAAAGAAGGAAAATATTTCTAAAAAGGGGAAGTTAATATGAAATTTAGGAAAAAAAAGATGGCTGCCGCCATGGATGAGGCACGCTAGTTTGCAAGCTTTTTTTTTTTTAGAAAGATTCTTGGGTATGAGGTTCAGAAGTTGACACGTGGACTCCTGGCATGCCTCACATTATTATTTTCGTAAAAACGCCTTTTCAGTCTCTCTCAATTTCTAAATTGAACAAATTGGTCCCAAGCAATTTAATTCTTGTCAATTTTAAAAATGAGCAACTAAGGACTATTAGTCACACTGTTAATCTCTTTAATCAATTGTGCATAATTTTAAGTAGTATAACAACAAATTTAGCCTTAAATATTTACATGTTTTGTCAATTTGGTCTTGATTCTAAAAAGATCAACAAATTTAGTCTTAACATTTACATATTTACATATTTACACAAATGTTGCAGGTTAATTTTGTTAAATCCTGATCACATTGACAAAATATCTAAACTTTGAGAGCTAAGTTTGTTATTATACTGATCAAAATTACGTACAATTGACAAAAACAATAACGTCGAGACTAGTTATCCTTAGTTGCTTGTTTTCGAAATTTATAGGGATCAAATTGCTCTAATTTTTTTGAGAGGGATCAATTTGTTCAATATCAAAATTTAGATATGTATATATATATATATAATTTGTAATAGTAAATCATTCAAAAAATAAGAAGAAGAAAAACAGAATTGATTCAATTGAACTTATTTTTAAAAAATTTATCTGGTCAAGGGATGCATAGAAAATTCAATTTAATTCGTAAAATTAAAAATAGTATAAAATCATTTAAAATTTCAATTTTATGTTCTTAATACATTTTGATTTGATTTTCAATCTATTTTTTTAACTTTGATATATATAATTAATTAATTAATTTTACCATGTAGGGTGAGAATAATGAGAAATTTCTTTATATTCAAAAATTCATTTTATTTAAACAAAAACATTAAAATTTAATAAATAAATAAATTTTGAGATAGCACGTGAATCTTCAATTTTACCATATATTGTTATCATGTATATGAATTGGTTTTATTATTGTTTTTAGTTCATTTGTATTTATAAATTATAAGGAAAAAATTTAAACAGAATATTAAATAATAAAATCCAAACAAGAATTGTGCCTATCCATAAGATGTGGTTATAAATTATGCGGTGGTGTGTGTATCCAGCGCCGCCATTGTGGACCATGAAGCTTAACAACCATGCATTATTCACCCAAATAAATATTTTTTTTGTAGTATGGATTTGGATATTTAAATACATTATAAAATTGTGAAATTTAAATTACCATAAAATTAAAGAGAGAGATTATGTGTAATTTGTATAATATTCTAAGGGAAATCGGATTAGAAATTGATTGGGTGTTTTCATTTGAGACCAGTAAAAGATTAGAAATCAAGATAAAATGTTAGCAATTCAAATGATTTCTAATTTTTTTAAATATATATTTTATAAATTTTATTAAAAATTTTAATTGTCATTTAATTATTATTAGATCAATAATTGAATAAAAATAAATGATATGACCAATTCGACCTCTAGTTTAAATTTTTAAAATTGATCTTAGAACTTGAGTGTTTGTCAATTGTTCTAAAGTCTCATTGACTTTTTTTAAAAAAATATTTTAATATTTTTTATTTATTAAAACATTGTATGTGATACTTTAAGATTGTACCACGTCATCATTGAAGTTTATACAATTTTTTTAATTTTCAAGTGATGATGTGACATAATCTCGAAATGTCCCGTCATCAAACATTTATATTTTTCGAGTTCAGTAATCAAAATGAATCTACTTGCCTAGTTACTAAATTCAAGATAAAAATTATATTATCTCTAAATTTTAATTTCAATTTGTCTTAGAAGGTAAATTATCTAGTTGGCCATCCAACTTTTAGGGCGTTTTCTTTTTTGGTCACTTAAAATGAAATTGTTGCAATTTCGTCACTCAACTTTTAAGGTACTTTCATTTTAGCCGCTTAAGCGTCAAATCTCTAATGACGATTAACTATACACATCATATCATGTTTACACTTTCATTTTGGTTACCCAACTTCAAGGTCGCTTTTATTTTGGTCACAAAAAAAGTATAATTTTTTATGTATTGATTGGGGTAAAAAAAAGTTAAGGATTAAAGTGAAAAAGAACGATAGAAACTAAAATAATGCATTAAAAATTTTATCAAATTGTACTTGTGTACCCCTTACTAAAAGTTCAAAATTATTTTTTTCTATATTGAAAATTTAAATTTCAAAACATCAAAACCAATTAAATAAATTATTAAAAAGTTTTAATTATATTTCTATCTTTATGCCATTTTGAATGGGTCACCTAACCTCCAAACTGTTTTGTCCAATCCATTTTAGGGCCCAATGTAATGAAAATATGGGAAAGAAATTTTTTGAGAATAATTAAGAAAAAGAATAAACTTTATTATAAATATACGAAATACAATTATAATTATAATTACAATTATTAAATCTAAAAAATTATAATTAAAATAATTGTAATATGTTTACAATATATTTCTCTTAGTATTTGTATTGTATCACGTTAGTAATATATATATATATATATATATATATATTTATACAATTAATAAAAAATAAACTACGTCAGAGTACGGACATACACTTCAATTTTGTTTGGATGTTGGAACAATTTTACATTTTAAAGTATTTTTTGTCATGAAAATAAACCCTATTTGATAATGAAAAAAAAAAAAGAAGAGATATATATTTTTCTTTTATAAATAATTTTCAAATCGTAACCAAAAAGTGCTAAAAAGTTTAGATTTGGGTATCACAACTTGTATTTTTGAAAAAGAAAAAAAGTTAAAAAAAATATAATAAATGACTTTATCGAGCATAGGAATCACTTTTGTTATAATGCATACTCAAGATGTTTCCCTCCTCTTTTGACTGCTCTTAATTAATTAAATTAGGATTGATTACTTAATTATAAGTACGTTGCATCATATGATGTCATTTCTTACTTAATTGTACGGATGATAATAATTTCAGTTATTTTTTCTTTGCCAATGTCTTTGAAAAGGCTTAACCTAGATTTGTCTGCTGTATTTAAAATCTTATATACGATTAATAAGTTAGTTAACATTATAACATTCTCTAATTTTATTTATAATAATAACCTCTCTTAACCCTTAAATAAGACGATAAATGCACATCACTATACTCGAATTTATGTCTTTCTACATTAATAATTATGTTAATGCCAACCGAGTTAAAATTCAATCAGTAGGTTTGAACTTTGAATGATGTCTAAGGTGAATTGAAATATTATTGTAATAAAAAAATTAATATAAATTTTAAAATAATATTTTTAGCTTTCTTTGACTTTCTTGAAATTAAAATCTTAAAAAAAATTATAATTATTATGATCATGCAATGGTACGCTAAGAAATATTAAAATAAATTTGCCAGCTTAGCTTGTTAAATTTGTCTATCAGCATTAGCAATTTTTGAAAAAGAACCTATTTTCTCATTATCTATATCAATATATTTTTTATGTCTATTTTACCGTCTATATTTGAAGTTTGTAGTTATCATTCTCAATAATATCGATTCCAAAATTTGAACCTATATCTCTTTTAAGTTCTATCATATTGGCATTGTTAAAATTCTTTCTAATTCGGTTTAGGTTCAATTATTAGTTCGATTATATAATAGCATAACCAAAGATAAGTCGAGACATTCTTTGAAAAATGGAAAATTTTTAATTTTGGCCCTCCCTTATATAATAAAAGTAAGTCCTTTTAGCATATCGATTAAATATAAAATTTTCATTTTAATGCTCCCAAAAAAATTACTAATTCAATTTAAGACTCTTTAGCTTTGATATTTCCAAAATATTATAGTTTTATCTTGGACCAAATACACTTACATTTTTAACTTCTTTCGTTTGACTGCAATCTCCAAAATTACAAAGATAAAAAAGGGATATATATATATATATAATATTTTCAAAATAACTGTTTCTAAGTGATATTATTAAAATTAAATCCGATTGAATTAAAAATAGATAGATAATACATTATACGAATTGTTTTAAGAACATCTAAGATTTGAAAAATGAACCTTCTAACTTCAAACATATTTTTATTAATTATTTACTATATTTAGCATTTAAAGTCTCATTTAATTGAATCGACAATGACACACTGCAATTTTTATTTTTATTTTTGCAAATAATTTCAGTCTCATGCATGGACCCTCATATCTGATGTGTCAATTAAAAGGAGAATAATTGATTTGTCTTGCAAACAATAGTAGTAAATTAGGTTATATCCGAGCTCCAAACACATATTCATCTAAATATATAAGAATAAATTTAAATATTAAATATTAAATATTAAATATTTATATTTATATTTATATCGAATACATGTCTATATCATACACTTATTTTCGAAATCGACCCACATGGGTTATGATTGATGGGGGCAGTCTTAGGTGAAAAAAGAAGAAAAAAAGGGGAGTAAATTCAAAGATGGGGAATATCTCCCTCTCATGCAACTAATAAAGTAAAAGTTGCCCCTTCAACTCTACAAGTTTATATTCTTTGCAACTCCCCACAAGCAAAGCTATTTTAGAAAAAGAAACCAAAAAAAAATACTAAAATTAAAATTCAACTCCAAAAAAGATGATATTTAGCTTTTTTCTAATTTCTAGGTTTTTTTTTTCAAGGAATTTGGTGAAAATAGAGAAAGACGAACCAATTTAAGGTGCATTTGGAACAACATTTTAGGAATTTAAATAACGATACATTTATTGATTTTGATATTATTTATTATATTTACGATCCTAATAATGATATTCGGGATCTAAAATTAAATGCATGGGGTAGTACATTTCAAAAAAAGGGTATGCTTCATTTTACAGATAATCTTAATTTTTTTTCAATCAAAATAGGAGGGCACTGATTTCAAGACAAACTTGCTTGATTGCAAGCTCTTTTCAATGATCTATATGAATTTTAAAAAATAGGGTAAAATATGTTGTTAATTTCTGTACCTTGATAATAAAAAAATTGAGATATAGTCCTTGTATTTGAAAATTTTAAAAATTAAATTCTTATATATTTTTTTTGGTTTGAAAATCATAATCGAATCATTAACATTATTAATATTTCTCGCAAAAAATTATCGAGTTCGCATGTTCATTAGGGTATTATCATATAATGTGGCATATAATTGATGGAGAATAAATATATTAAGTTGATAAATTTTGACAGAAACTATAAACAACGATTATGATTGAACTAGGATCTTTAAATCGAAAAAGTAAGAAGATTGAAAATTTAATTTCAAAGTACAGATAAATTTCAAGTTTGGTAGAAGTATAGGGACCAACAATAGATTTTAACCTTTAAAACAATGTGAAGAATATCGCTTGAAAATGTGAAAGCATTCTTCATAAAAAAAAAAAAAATCATATCGTAGCAAAGATTCCAGCAGGGATAATTGAAGACAAAAAATTCCCTAAAAATGATGTGCTTCAAAGAAGCAAATATATAATAGCATTAATATGATAAAAATGGATCAAAGCTAATATATATATATATACATACCTGCTTAAGATTCTATCCACTGATTATTACAAAAGATGATTTCAATGCTTAATGAAACCTTGAAAAACATTAACCCCTAACCTGTTTGAGGTTTTCATGAATGCAACAACAATAACAAAATAGGGTTTGAACTTTGAACCCATACTCCATCGATTCATGAAACCATTCTTAAAAAACGATCTTTATTGTAATAATATCCGGAGTTAGGGGGAATGAAGCCTGGTCCGAGATCATTCGAAACCGAGTCTTCCAATACCTTCGGAACGAATGGTCTCGAACCAGACAGCATTCCCCTCAACTGTTGAAGACTTAGAAAGAAAAAAAAAAAAAAGAAAGAAAGAGGGGAGAGGCAGAAACAGGGAAAGATGGTTTGATATTTGATTTGGCCATGCAATGAATTTTTATTTTAGTACATACATATGTATATATATATATATGTAGGTGATGATGTGGGTCATATGACATAGAATCCCACTTTCTATCCTCCATATATGCTTTTTTGAACTTCCATGTTTAAACTTGTTTCTAGGGCTGCGTTTGGCTTTCAAACTAGTTTAATACCCAAAAATAGCAGCGTCATTGGTTATATAGAAAAAAAAGGGTTAAATTTGATTTTGATTCTTTAACTATGCTCAAATTTTAGATTTAATCCTTATACTTTAATTTGATATAATATGTTTTTTTTAAACTTTTATAATGTTATTAGTTAAAAAAAAATTCATGTTGGCATTTTAATTGGAATAATCAACAATATTATTTATTTGGTTTAATTAAAAGTAAAAGACTAAATCTTAAAGTTGAGAAGAGCAGAGAGACCAAAACCAGAATTTAACCTATAGAAAACTTGAAATATATGTTAATTTGTTTAATCTTTCAGTGTGATTTAGTTGGAGTGGGGAAAAAGAGGAGAATTTGAACTAAAATTGTTTGAAAAATGATGGAGAAAGGCACCAAACAGGCCACTGTAAATAGAAAGAACGAGATTGTCAAAAAAGGGGATGAAAATGATATAAAGTTTGGTGGAAGAAATTAAAGCCATTGGTTTGGTTGTTACTAGTTTTGAATGATACTAATAATAATAAGGAAAATTATTGGAGTCAAAGCAATAACTTCTTTTAACATCTAATCAAATAATAATAATAACCTCTCTTTTATCCTGTCAGAATTATCGAAAGTAGGTTAAGTCTTAATGATTGGTCGACATTATTATTGTTACAATAATTAAGAGAATGTGCTTAAACATGTATTATCTTTCGATTTGACGGTTTAAGGTTATAATTAGTAATAAGAATTATATATAAAATTTTATCCAGCACATGGATACAAACATATCAATTCTTAATTATAATACATGCATGATGCTCTTAAATAATTTCACTTTCTTTCCCGCTTAAAAGGAAATATATGCATACATACATATACCTACATATATACATATATGATAATTTGTATTTACTTTTCTTGTTTTGAAGGTTTGTCTTTTTTGGTATTGTTAGTAGTATAAACATGAATATCGCGTGTCAAAATTGAAATATCAAAATTATAAATATATAATGCAAAATGTATTTTAAGCATATAATGTAGTTATGTCATATTATTATTATTATTATTTACTTTTGCATCCCACTAGAGGAAAAAAGGGGAAGATTTGGAGGTGTATGAATGAGGGAAAATGCCATAAATAGTGTGATTCCAAGCTTAAATAGAAAGAAAATACAGGTTGGCCTCTTAAAAGCTTTAGCTGTGGAAAGAACAAAACAAATAAAGTTTTTTCTAAAATTGAAAAAAAGAGGTGATAATCTTGCTTGGTGAAGTAATACTATTATCATATATTTTAATTATTAAAAAAGTAAACAACGTACCAAAAATTGTATATTTAAATCTAATTTAATATATGGTCTAATCATTTCCTAATTTCACAAAAGTCATCCACTTTGAATTGAACAAAATAAATTATTACAAATTTGGGTTTAAAGTTTTCATTAATTATAATTATAAAATATTAGAGAAAAGAGAGGAGAATCTGCATTAACCCTAGCTTTTAGAAAGATAAATTATTTTGTTGGGTAACCCTTATTGATTACCCTCTTTTATTAGTAAAATGCAATTAAAGCTTATTCATTTTTAATTTATTTTGTTGGGTAGCTCATATTCATTGCTCTCTTTTATTAGTAATGCAATTGAAGCTTATTCATTTTTTTCTTTGACATTTATGTTTAATATTTTATTTTATTTTGTAACCCAATATTGGTGGATTTAAGTACGCCTGTCATCTGAATTGATACTCCGTTAACTAGATTTTTTTTTTTAATTAAAAACCTAATACTTGCTTATTGTGAAGAAAATGAGGTTTCCATTACACAATTCTCTACCTGGAAAAGCAAAGTTAAAAAAAAGGTAGATTAGTGGTTTAGAAAATCCAATTTCTCAAAGTTAAGCAAAAATTTAAAGCCAGAATCCTTTTTGACTAGCAAATTTACTAACACAAATGAAGCATTTTCAGCTCAAAAAGTAGTCTTTTTCTGTTAAGTCACCAATATATATATATATATAATATAACCCATAACACTATGTGCTTTACACTCCATAAGCATCTTTTTTTCTTTTACTTTTAAGAACTTTTCATGATGAGGGATGCCATACCTAAGCAAAACAAGTGTGTTTACATTTCATAGAAAAAAGCACAAGTTCCACCTTAACAAAGCATCCCCCTTTAATGGTCCCTCTATTCAACTTTATCTTCATTTGTTTTCATCTCTTAATGGAGGCAAAAGCCATTCCTCTAAATTCATATATATTACCATGAAACCACACAAATTGAATACACAAATCTTCACACAAAGTTGAAAAAGTTCTTTATAATGGGTTATAACCAACATAGAAAGAAGTGATTCCTCCAATAGGGTCAACTAGATGAACTCAGACCTATGTTACTTGGACTCCGTACGAGTGTCTGTTCAGGTACGAGTATGTATTCAGTTTTCCATGTATTTGGAGAAGCCCTGGACGGTTATGTCCCCATACCAACATCTGAATATGGGTCGGTAAAAGATAGAAACAAACTAAAACATATGAGACTAAATCTCCTTTTCTCCTTTTAAATTAGAGGACTCACCGGAAACTAAAACGAGAAACCAATATGTCTGAATCAGTGTGGACGTTTGTCTCACAAAGAGAGTAGTTTCACTTTGGGTTTTCTCGGCCTCCAGAGCTTAGTGTCTCTCCACTAGTTTAGAGTAGAACTACAAAATGCAACTAAATCAAGATTTGTGTTTCATAGGAGCAATGTTAATGGCAACTACCCAAAAATGATGTCAAAACAAATCAAGATTCCAGTGGAATAAAAGTTTGCTAATATTATCAATTCGTATGGTTGTCATTAATTTATACTTCTAACAGACATAAAAGTTGATGAAGGCCCATGTCTTATGCAATTGCATTGGCTTAAGAACACCTCATTACTATGCGGTTATGGATCGTGGAGTTTAAAGAAGGAGATTACCTGATTCTGCTTTGTCGTATTTCGATGATGCGCACCATTTGGGTTAAGAGGATTTGTTCACAACAGTTACGATATCAGCTTCAGCCAGAGGGGGAGAAGTTCTGTGTGAAGCGCAGTTTTGAATTGCAAGGGCAAATGACTGTGGAACAGTCTGCTTCATTTGAACATTTACTGCAGCAAGTTAGGATATGTGCTTCGATATTCTCGATTATCACTCTTTGCTTCAGGTAGGCTGGCCTCAAGATTGGCGTTTAACATGCTATGCTCTTCAGATTTTCAATCATGTTTTTGGTGGTGCATCCTTTCACCTAATGTTATTTAGCTTCAGTTCCTTCTTTGGTTCCTTGAAGCTCCACAACTCCATTCACATGACTGCATGGCATTATGATAACCGGAAAATGTTTCATTATTTGAATCCTGCGAACTACCATTCGAGTAACTTATTACACAATCTGATTCCTTGTCCATACAAATGTTTGTAACTTCCACTTCCATTGAACTAGACTATCAATTGGAACATCCATATTAGAATATTAGTAAATTCATTTTGATTCAATCAACATAAATCATCACAAGTTCATCTCTATAACAAGTACAAAACAAAAAGTTCAGACACTTCAAAATAAAACCAGAACCAAAACACTCATTTTCAAAAAACTAGAAAAGAAACAAAGTCTAAGTTTAGATCAAACAAAGAAACAAAAAGGGGATATCTTGTACTACAAAGTCTAACACTCAGAGATAAAGATTTGAATTTTAAAACTCACATTTTTCACCTGCATGAAATGCAATAAGAAGAGGAGGAAGAACAAGAGACCACAAGTTATGACGAACGACAGGGGAGTCAGAAATGTGGTAATTGCTTATTGTTTTGGCCAAATTTAATGAACAAACGGAGGCTTCCTGTGTTCTGCTCTATTTTCTTACTTTAGTTTATGAAATTTAAAAACTTTATCAAGACTTCAAAAACATAGTTCCATTGCTAGTATACTACAAGCTCTTATTAGCACTCTAATTCAAGATGACTTATTTTGTCTAAAACTTCAGACTTCAGTATCCAGAAATCACATCGGATCTCAATTAATCCGAAATCGAGTGAGGTCAGACCTCAAACCTATTTGATTTGATCATAAATAGAGCCATCATTTGCTCATTAAAAGAAAAAAAAAAAGGATCTCTTTTGTTTGTTGTATGCACTGTTTGATCTAGAGGTGCTCATGGCCGACCAATATCCGAAAATGAAGAACAAATCCTCATAGGAACCCTACCGATCCCATAAATTTGGTCATGTACTTGTACTAAAATGTTGCAAATAAGGCACTATCATCAAAGTGCAACGGAAGAAAGTGGGCAAACCTACTGAAAATTCTAAAAAAGAGTCTTTCTTATCCTTACTCTTTCTTATCTAGGCCGGGCCTTGCTCTTTGTTGGCCTCACTCTTATATCTTATAGTTATGGGTAAGCAGCCCTCTCTTCAACCACACCACAAATGATTTGACAAAATTTGTACAAAGCACTATTATGCCATTACTGTTGTCAAGCTTCAAAGAGAAACTGGTTATGGTAGATGATAAATATGACCACGAAATAGCAGAAAATTAAAGGAATATAACTAAGAAAGACCTATATCATTTATTAGAATAGCATAAAAGAAACCAAAGGTATTCAAATGAACACACATTTCATTGTTGCACTTGAAAATGGAAAAGATTAACATGAAAGATTCAATTGTTCTTTCTAAAGCCTCAACAGCCATGTTTGATGGCTAACAGACATATTAAGCAACAGCTTCTACAGAATCCGTAATTATGCCTTCCTATTGCTAATCTCGAGTAAGCAACCAACTAATCTAAGTTATGACAGAGAAGAATACTGATAAAGAAAATATCTCAACATATATTCTATAATTTTGGTGTCTTAAGCTTTTCCCCAGCAGCAAGGTTCAATTTTTCATTATACAGTTTTAACAGCTCAGAAGCTTTTTCTTCATAACAATACACAAATCTCTGAAGGAACACCTTCTCTGAACTTGCAACAATGTCGTCAACCCCGATACTTTCGCAAGTAAACCCTTTGATATAAGATCTTTAACAAACAAACCCCTTGGAACAATTCTCTTCTCCAAGCTCAATCCTAGCAAATAGGGTTGCTTAGCAACAAATGAAGCCTTGAATCCCATTACATTCACAAGGAAATCCATCAGTGCTTTAATTCTACCCTCAGAAGCTGCCATTACCAAGGGATGATTCTTAAAAGCATCTAAAATCTCTAACTCAGACCAACCACATTTCTTATAAACATCAAACTTTGTCTCCCAAGTGGATTTGCTCATTGAACCCAAAACAGTACCAGCTAAAGTAAAAGTAAACCTCTCAGGACTGAACCCCGTTTACTTTACTTTCTCTACAATCTCTTTGAATTGAATTGGAGTATAAAAGAATGTCTTAGGAACCCGACGAAATCCTTTAACTATGTTAAGCTCAGGCACTCCGTTTTGTCTCAAGACATTACTATTAGGCAAATGTAAGAATCGAAATCATACAAAAGCATACAAGGAAACAAATTTAGAACACCAAGGATATCGTTATTGACTGAAGTAGATCGCAGAGGAAGTTAAAAGAAGGGATAATTCTATTCTCTAAGCTAAGTATAAGAAGGGATGGACATTTAGATCAACACTTGGCAAGATCAGAGCTTGAAATGCCTTTGGAGTTCAAAAAAGTGATTTTGGGCAAAAGGGTTTTCTCAACATCAGATGCAAGCACACATGGCCGCCTCTTAATGAGGGTTGCGGTTTGGGTTTTCGAGAATCCATGGTTCTTCAACAAGGCGATGACGGAATCTGGTTTATTCGGGGTTTTGAAGTTGACGTATTTGGAGGCTGAAATGGCGGATTCTGGGGATAACCCACAGTTTTTTATGAGGTAAGAGACTGTAAACGATTGTTGATTTGCAATGGTTGAGATGGATTTGAGAGAGAATGAAAATGAAGGATTGTTTCGAAAAATGTATAAAAGATTGTAGGTTTTGAAAGCTTTGAACTCGTTGGGTCTCCCATGGAGGATTGTCTTAGGGAGAAAACAAAACATTGGGAACTGAAATTAAGGCAATAATAATAGTGAATAAGAGAATGGAATCACCTGCTCTGGAGGGTGGTTTCTGTTCTACCAAAGTCAAAAACTTGAATTCCACACAAACAAATCAACATAAAGTAATATATTAACAAGGTTAAAATGTGCCACAAGTACATCTACTTTCTGAAAATTAGGAATTTACTCTTTATATTTTTATTTTATGAAATTTAATTATTTTACTTTTCAAATTTTAAAATTCAAGCACAATTGTCAACACAGTTAACTTTTTTTATTAATTTAAATTAATTATTAAGTTAATTTTTTAATTATATAACTACTAAGTGTGTATTCAAAAATGTCACAGCAACAAATTTAACAAAAATTTAATACGGTTAAAGTAAGACTTAAATTTTAAAATTTAAAAAATAGAGTGACTAAATTCCATGAAATATAAGTATAGAGATTGAATTCTTAATTTTGAAAACTTAAAAAGAAAAAAAGGCAAAATTTTCAAAAATAACCTAATAATAAAATGTTTTTCTTGAATAAAACTAATTCTACTTCTAAAAATTACAATTTTTTTCAAAAATAGTTTCTAAAAATCAATTTATGCTTTATTTTTTAAAAGTCAATTTCTGTAAAATAAACCAATAATAGCTCCTCAGTCACAACAAAAAATTATATATATAAATTATACTTTTTTATAGTATGGCTGCTTGAAGTAAACAGTATACTCTCCATTGGACAAAACTGCAAAATTAGTACCATAAGATAAGAATGTTTTTCTATATAATTCTTATTACTATTTATATTTCCAAATTTTAAATCGGTAAATAATACACACATAAACCGATCAAACTCCCATCCTTCTAATTGTTTCAAGAAGGTCGCCAGTTGTACAGATATGTTATAGGGCTGGCACATCTTGATTATTAACCTTGAGGATCGCTTCGGCTTTACATTCTAAAGACTTTTACCCGGAAAAGTTTCCGGTTTAAGAGCACCCGGAACTGGGAGTGACTCTAGGGTCGCACGACATTGCGAATCCTCCACAGCAAGGTTTAGTAACAAGGAAGTGACAGCCTCATTTGGTGCGAAATTCCTCCTACGCATTTCTTTGAGAAGATTCATGGCTTCGGGGATGTTATTTTCTCGAAGAAAACCTTGAATGATGATGTTAAAGGAAATGGAATCAGGTAAGCAACCTTTTTCTTCCATTTCTACGATCAATTTATTGGCCTCGAGTAACATCCCTTTCTTGCGAAGACCATCGATCAATATGTTATATGTTACAACGTCGGGGACAAACCCTTTTCGTGACATTTCATTGAACATATTCCTTGCTTCTTCCATTCTTCCTGTTCTGCACATTCCATAAATAAGTATACTGTATAGCTCAATGCTTGATTCATATTTGGTACTTTCGAGGGAACGAAAAAGAGCTATTGCTTCATCGACATGACCATTTTTGCAGAGTCCATCCAGCATTATAGTATATGTGAATGATGTCGGAGATTGACTACCACAAACATACATCTCATCGAACATCTTTTTTGCCGTCCTCACCCTCCCTACTCGGCAAAGTGCTTGTATGAGTGTGTTGTAGGTTCTAGCATTCGGTTTACAATCCTGAAACTGCATGTCCCGAAAAAGCTGGAAACCTTCATCTATCTTCTGACTCTTGCAATAGCCATTAATCATAATATTGTAGCTTATAACATTGACCTCGTAACCTTGATCCGGTATTGACCTGAAAAGCTTAGCTGCCTCATCTAACTGACCTGCCCTACATAATCCATCCATGAGTGAATTATAAGTAAACAAGGTTGGCTTCATCTCTTTTTGCCTCATGAATCCAAACATTTCATGAGCTTTTACTACCATCCCCTTTTTGCACAAACAACTAATCAAGGTTGTGAAAGTTATTTCATCCGGAGATATTCCTTCTCCGAACATCCTATCGAAAATTCTTATGGCTTCTTTCCACATTCCCTCTCGACTAAAACCATGAATTAACGAGTTGTACATGACCAAATCTGCAGCGATTCCTCGACCAATCATTTCATCGAAAAATTTCACGGCTTCCTTTAACCTACCTAAACTACACAATCCACTAACCAAAGAACTATAAACAACAACATCAGGAGTGATCCCTTTGGAAACCATTTCAAAGAATAAATTGAGTCCCTCATCAACCAACTTATTTTTGCAAAGTGAACCAATGATTGTACCATATATACGCAAATACCCCTCACAATTCCTCTTAGCCATCTTCCTGAACAAATTAAGAGCAGGACAAGATTCACCGATACTACAGAGGCCATAAATAAGGATCCCATATGTAAAAACATCACCTTGAAATCCTCTTTCACGCATTTTATCAAACACTTGAACTGCTTCCAAACCCTTCCCTTCGACACACAAACCTTTCAACAATCTCCCAACAGTAGCGTAATCAGGCTCAAAACCCCTCTTAAAGATATCACCCAAAACACAAAACCCAAAGTCCATACGCCTCAAATGATAATAAGAACTCAACAAAATGTTCAAAGTACATAAATTTGGCTTAATTCCCTCATAATTCAACTTCCTATACAATGATATCACATTAGAGTCACGACTAAGCTTTAAAACAGAACCCAATACATGATTAAAAGTATCAGTAGACGGAAAGGGCTTAACCTTTATTAACTTGTCAATGTAACCCAAAGCATCGTTGAGGTTGATTTTACCTGATTTACATTGATGCCTAATGTGAAACTCGAAATCGTTGTGAACTAAAAGAGGGGTCTTTTTCGCATTGGGTGAAGAAATTTGAGATGCGTTTTGAGTGAAAAGAGAGACATTGGGGGTTTTAGGTAGTCTTTCTATGAGCTGCATTGTTTGATATGAGACATTAAAAAAAAAAAAAAAAAGGATCTTTTGTTTCAAAAAAAACAAATGAACGTTTATTGAAGATTTTCCATATGATATTAAAGAAATAAGTTTTGAGGTCAACAATTCAACGACGAAAGGGCATTGTCTGAAGGCAATGAGCTTAGAAATGCGAGCTTTGGGCAGCGAGTTTCAACCTGTAAGTGTCAGGGGTTACATCTCCCAATTTGCGCGGTTTTAGTAATTTCCTTATTTCGAATTTCCCTAAAGCATCGAAATATAGCATTAACAAACTTAAACAAAAGAGCATTTAATAACAGAGAACACACTAAAATTACACTAGTACAACCAGTTTTATATCCACAAACGACAACAAAACGCATATATTTACATAGTCTCCAACATTATGAAATCAAATTTTCTAAAATTACATCTCTTTATTTTGCCCCAGGGATGTTATTTCATTTTTATTAATAATTAATTTTTAATATTGTAAAATATATCTTTATATTTTATTTTATTTATCAACACAGTTTTGATATATATTAGATTGTATTTTTTTTATTTTACTTAAGAAATAAACAAATTAATTTCTATATATTAAATCAAAGAACAAATTTGTTGTAACACCCTCTACCCGTATCCTTTGACGGAATAGAGTACGAAGTATTACCGAGGAGTACGAAACACTTACAGATAATTTAAATATATTTTCATAACAACTTGTATCGATTTCATACTATTTCATATTTAAGATTTACTCACCAACGTATTTGAAATATCATCTTTATGTAAATAGTACACACGAGGTACATAATTTCATAATTATGAATGAACACATTTGTCAAACATATTCCATATTCATATATCAATGTCTTATGTCTCCATATATTAATAATCATCATTTTTTTTGTTTTCAAATAAATATGTGTAACCATTTATAAGCATGCAATTCACTGTTTCTTCTTGTAAATCACAATTTCAAATGACAAATTCATGTGAATGAGCTCAACCTCATTAGCTGTTTAAATTCTGTCATTTTGATTCACATACTCAAAATTTACTAACATAACCTGTCAAACACAATTTCTAAATGATGAAATCACTTAATTGAGCTAAATTTCAACGTTCACTAAAATCTGTCATATAAATTCAAATAATAATTGCCAAAACTTTGTCAAATTAGAGAACGTCTTACGAAATTGAGTACGTCGTTACTCAGTGCTACGACTCATAACTCAGTATGATCTTCCTCATTGAAATGCCATACCTACATTTCACAACTCGGTATGGGAAATGTCATATCTACATTTCTTAACTCAGTATGGATAATATCATACCTACATTTCACAACTCGGTATGGATGATACCATACCTATGTTTCACAACTCGGTATGAATGATACCATACCTACACCATACCTACGTTTCAGAACTCGGTATGAATGATACCATACCTACGTTTTACAACTCGATATGGATGATACCATACATACGTTTCACAACTCGGTATGGTTAATACCATACATACGTTTCACAACTCGGTATGGATGATACCATGCCTACGTTTCACACTTTGTCATGGACCAACCATTGTCTTTTCCATCAATTCATCCTGTCACTGAAAGTGCTCAATTTGATCATTTATTCAATTTTAATGCTTTTACATTATTCACGATTTTATCATCAATACATATGAAATAACACATCATGAAAATCATAAAATTAACAAATGGTCAATAAAATTTAGTTATACAAACTCACAAGTACGATTTTTGTATTATAACGATAATCATAATTTCATAATAAATATTCTAAATAAAACATTATATTATTTCTGATTCAACATTTATAGATTATAATCGGGCATGTGATCAATTTATACCCAAGTCATTCATATATATATTTACTTTTCCTCCTCCTCCTCTCCATCCACATCCTTAGTATAAATAACACATTTGTAAGTAACATTATCCATAATTTTCACTATTTATTTATGTGAATATTCAAGCTATCCATCCATGTCATAGTCACTAAATTATTTTTATCTTGAGCTACAGAACTCAAAATTAAGATCTGCTAATTTTTCCTAAAACTAGACTCACATATCTTCTTACCATAAAATTTTCAGAATTTTTGGTTTAACCAATACATACAATTTATTATTTAAAGTCACCCCTGTTCTGCTGTCTGACAGTTCCGACCCTTTTTCACTAAAAACCAATTATCTCCTTATATAGGATTCGAATGATGTTCCCGTTTGTTTCTCTTGAAAATAGACTCATTCAGGATTCTAAACATATAAATTCAAGCCTATAATTATTTTTTTCAAATTTTTGATGATTTACTAAAGTCAGAATAGGGGAACCCAAAATCATTCTGATATTGTCTCACAAAACTTATTATGTTTCATGATTTACAATTCCATTACTTACACTATTTCTTCTATAAGAAACTAGACTCAATAAGTTTTAATTTCATATTTTATTCATCCTCTAATTCAATTTCTACAATTTTTGATGATTCTTCAAAGTTAGACTACTGCTGTTGTCCAAAACAGTTTTAGTGCAAAATGTTAATTTTCATTTTACCCCAAATTTCATAGTTCATACAATTCAGTTCTTGCTCAATTAACCAATCAATTGAGCTATTTTTTCTCAATTAATACTTTATTCTATCATTTTAAACTACTTCATAACCTTTGAAAATTAAAAATTTAGCACTAAACCTTATTTCCAAACTCTTTCACAATTAGGTCCTAAAATCAATTTCCATCAATTTTATTTGATAAAATCATCATATATCAAAATTAAAGCTTCAATTCTATGTTTATTCATCATATGCTTCCAGTACTCATCCATAACAACTTTAAAAATTAGCCATGGAATCAAAAACTAATGAAATAGTAAGTTGGACCCAATTGTAAAAGTCTAAAAACATAAAAATTTCAAGGAGAAAGCAAGAATTAAACTTACATGAAGCTAGAGTATGAAAACCAGCTTGAACCCTCCTCCATGGCTGTTTTTCAGCTGATGAATATGAAGATAAATGAAGAGAATTCTAGATATTCTAATTTAGTCCCATTTTTACTTAGCTAATTTTGGCAATTTTTCAATTTTACCCTTATTTCACCCATTTCCTGATTTTTCTCAGCTATTGCTGCCCAAAATATCTTCTTTGCGCTTATTTGCACTTTAGATCCTTCCTCATTTGACAATTGAGCTATTTAATCCTTTTAGCAATTTTTACACCTTTTTCAATTTAGTCCTTTTTATTTAATTAACCACCCAAACATCAAAATTTTCTGACAAAATTTTAATATTACCTCACCAACACTCCATAAATATTTATGGCTCGGTTTATGAAGTCGAGGTCTCGATACCTCATTCTCGACTCAATTTACCTAATTAATTCTTTTAAATCACCAAATTCACTAATTCAAAAATATTTCTATATTCACATTTGACACATAGTTATTAATTTATTAAATTTTCAACTCACTCATCGGATTTAGTGATCTCAAATCTCTATTCCCGATACCACTGAAAATTAGGCTGTTACATTTGTCATTTGTGATAATGAATTCATTCATTTCTACTCTTAAAAATTGACTGATAGATAAAATAATCAAATAGGGATATGTGGCATGCCACGTGTACTTAGGGACGAAACTAGACGTGTGGCCCGACTCGAAATCCCGCCCGAAATATGAGAGGGTTTGGGCAAAAATATAGGCCCGAAAAATGGACTTCGGCAAAAAAATAAGAAAATTTTTTATGGTTTATATATATTTTAAAATTATATAAAAATAATATAAAAATTAATATGGGCGAGCCGGGTCGGGCTCGGGTTTTAATATTTTTATTCGGGCCAAGCCGAGCCTAGGCCTAGCAAACAGGTCTAAATTTTTTTGGGGTCGGGCCCGGCTCATGCACACCTCTAGATGAAACCAGAACAACTTTTTAAGAGCGAATGAAATTTTAAATTTTTATAATCTATATATTTATAATTTTTAAAGGATTAAACCAAATTTTTATAATTTTAATGGGGCTAAAGTGCTTCTTTACATTTACTAATTTAAAATTTTAAAAAATTTAAAAAACCTAAATAGCAAATTTTCATTTTAGGGGGGGCTGGGGCCCATGCCAACTTCCTAAAAGTACAGTTAGATTAAAATTTTAACAGGATGATTAATTTACTATTTAATTTAAAATACACTAATTTATTTATCTTTTAAATAGAAAAAAAAAAGTAACTAATTTCTAATATAAAATCTTTCATACTACTTTTATTCTAATATATATGATGTAATATGTTTAGCTATTTATAATTAAGTTGGGCACATGAGAAAGAGCAAACAATTACAACATATATATTTTAAATATTTTATATCTATTATATTATTTATATTCAATGTTTATAGTTTTTTTTTTAATAATATAGCTTTTATTGGGACAAAAATTTAAAAGATTGGTTGTTTTACAACGGCATTCAAAAAGATAATACCCTTATAATTATAAACGATGTTTTGACAAGAAGGCGTGTCCAAATGGTACCAATGGTTGCCATTTAACCTTTTATGCTCATATACGTCACGGATTTGAGACGTGGGAGAAGCACCGCTTAACATGAATTGATTTTGAGTTAAATTGTGATGACAAATTATTTAACAACATTATATTTATTTTGAGGGAAATAATAAAATGTTTATAAAAAATAATAAAATGAACTTTGATTGAAAGATAAATTTAAGATTTTATACATCTAATTATCATTGGATATGTATACTTTTTATAGAATTTATTTTAAATATAAAAAGATCTGTAACACCATCTTAGTAACATAAATATTAATAGTATAGATAAGTTAAATTTATAAAAGAAAATATTATTAGTAACATTATATTAATAATTTTATTTTTCAAAAATAAAAAAAAAATTCATTGTCCTTCCATTCAACTTATTATTATTATTGCTCATATATATTAATTTAAGTTTTTTTTTTATCAATAATAAGTATATTCTCACACTTTATTTATCAATTTTTTTATTAATAATCGTTAATGTTTTTAAAAGATAATCGTTAAATTTTAATAGAAATTATTTATCGAAATTGATTTTTTACATTAATTTTTTTTCTAGTTTCTAGTTTCTAGTTTCTACTCAATATCGAATAAGAATATTTAAAAGTGATTACCTGAAAGCTGGAAAGCAGTGAGAGCTGACCAAAGGCCCACGTGTTTCACCATTTTTGCAGCAATCAAGATCTAGAAACAACGAAAAGGATAGAAAAACATCACATCACATCGCTTTTTCATTTTGATTTTTTTGTTGCCGATTGCAAGACTACCGGTTTCCGGCAATTTGCTTATCTCTGGATATTGGTGGAGGAATATAGATCGCCCTTTACTTCATCATTTTCATGGCTAAATGAATCGAAGGTTGATGATCCAATACATCTGATTAGACAGAGTAACACGGTTGATTCAACAAAATCTGTTTAAAAAAGAGAGAATAATTCAAACATAGATTAAGAGAAAATCGACCGTGATTACTCTGTCCAAACAAAGGAACTGGATCCGAATACAAAATTCTTCAACAGTGAGAAGAAATAAAAAAGAGCTTAGACATTTGAAGTGGATTTCAGAAGGGTTTAGGGGTTTGAAGAAGATAAGAAGAGAAATCTAGGGTTTATGGCGTTGGTTGCGTTGTTCTGTGTATATATATAAGGAGATTGTTGGCTTGCCTGCCTTTTCTTGCGCCACACGTGAAAACATTTTTGACTTTTTTTTCCGTATATTGAAAATGGGCAAAAGTGACCGTTATAGTAATTTTAGGAATGGAGATTTAATTTAAGAATTGTAAATTTAAAAAATATATTTTTTAAAAAAAGGAAAAAATTATCATTTTGATGGTAGTTTTTATATTTTTGTGGAAGATCTAAAAACATATGTATATATGTTAGAAATTTGAATCTATGTTATTAGTATATATATTTTATAAAAGTTGTAAATTTAATTGTGTATTTTAATTTGATCAATTTTAGTTTATATATTTTAATTGGTAAATTCAATAAGTTAAGTTCTAATATTTTTAAATTTTAATATGGAAAATATATTAATCTATGTGTAACGTCATGTCAATTTATTATTTTTACATATTACTTACTAAAAATACAGTTAATAGATTAACGATTGTCATTTGCTAAAATTTTAAAATTTTAAAAGTATAAAAACTTAGAATGATTTTATCGGAGAATATTGACTAATTCTACAACTATAAACCTAGTACAAGATTAGTATTTGAATTTAACCGAGGGTTAGGACTAAAATTTTTAAAATTCAAAAAAGTAAAGGGATTAAAATTGCCTAATTCAAAAAATACAAAGACTAAAATTAATCAAATAAAAGTACAAAGATTAAATTCACAACTTTTGCAAAGTATGTCTCTAACTTTACCATTTCATCCAAGGCAAAATTTAATTTTTATATCAATTTTTTTATACATAAATGTCTCGTTTCTTATATTTTAAATATAATAATTTTGTGTCATATTTATCATATCTATAAATATAAATATATTACGACTGGGGGGGGGGGTAAGCTGTGCTGACCGTTGAACGATCATAATTTCTTTGAGATTTATGGTTTGGAGACACTGTATTTAACTTCTTTTTTTCTATAATAATTTTACTTTTGATTTGCCTATAAATTCAAATGTCCAGAAGTTGAAATTTCTCTACCCACCCACCAAAGCATTAAACAAAATCGAGAAAATAATTGTGCAGGTGGAGCAAGATCGGGTTCGAAGCAGATTCGGAGTTTGGATCATGGCAAGCCAAAAACCGCCTCAAATTTTAACAAAGATGCTAAAAGACATAGAACAAAGCTGTAATAAAGCTATAAATGATTGATGCATAGAACGTAAACACTCTTTACTAAATGTGTTCCTTAAAAGAAAAGATTACAAACTCGCTCCAAACCTAAGACCCAATAAATTTTCCTCAAATACATTATCGGATCGAATAAGTAACAACTGAATTCGTGCACGAACTTGGTCTTCGGTTACCTTTTTTCAGTATCCATTGGAAGGTCGGAATACTGTATAGCCATTGATGCCGCATGCCAGATTAGAATAATCTTGGTTGTAGTATGGGTAACTGTCAACATCTGTATTCCTCATCCCGAGTAAAGATGGATCGGAAGAAGGCGTTGGCCACTGGGTTGGGACCAATCCATCAATTTGTCCATTGGCGTAAGGTAGGGGGTTAGCATGCGGAATAAATTCCCTCAGGGTATCGAAATGGTTGTCTGAGGAAGTACTGTAACCTTGTCGGAATCCATCATCATGGAAACTGCGCGCTCGGTCAAACCTGCATGCGCCATTCGAGGATCCCATCTCACCTGACATGCCCAAGTTGGAAGGAAAAGAAAATTGCCGGTGAAATAAATGTGAACAGTTGCCAAGAGAACGGAACCCTGTTCCTACCCTGACTGCTCTCCCAACATTGTTTTCTTCATCAAGCAAGTCGTTGATTATATCAAGGTGTGGAAACTCATCTGCCAATACACCTTGGGAATGATATCCAGATGTACATGCAGGAAGCTCAGCAAAGACGTGTTCCTGGGTTTCATTACGTTCGGACTTGTACAGGTCAAGATTTTGGATCTCACTAAGCAATGAAGGATCAGAGTGCGTACTTCTACTGCCATCCCTTTGAGAACTCTCCAACCATTGAGGTGCATTTGGCAAGGTATCTCTAGTTACCATGCCAAATGGAAAGCCTGACTGGACAGAATTTGGCTCTATCCTATTGGGGCTATGGGGTATATAAACCGGTGCAGATACCAAGGCAGGTGGTTGTGAGTATGCTGGCAGTGAATTCACTCCTGAACTACGGGAGTTGGGATGAGTGAAACCAGCTGAGCTAGAAGAAACATGGTTACCCATTATTGCATTTCTGTAAGACTGAGGAACATAACTAGTAGCTGGTGACGGGTCAGGACCTAAACGGCCAGCTGCACTAACGGAACGAGCAAGTAAAGGAGTAGTTTGAACCGTAGAAACAAGAGTTGTTGGCCTAGGACCAGGAACTAGAGGAGCACTTGAGGGCCTTGACATGACAGGTACTTGTGAGGTCATTAGTTTTTCGGTTGGTTTTGGAGCTGCAGCCTTCTGAATCTCGGATTTTGATATACCGGCCATTTGGAATGATGTACTTGAAGATGCAGGTTGATCACTATGTTGCAAGCTGTTTGTCGTTGCCTTCCTAACTGGCATAGAATCCAAATTGGCAGCACTCCTGTACTCCGACTTGAACTGCACAGTTGGTGACAGATTTCTCGGAAGGCCACTCGGAGAGGATGGCATAGCAGCCGTCTTCTCTTTAGGTCTTTCTAAATCAACTTCTTCCTATTACATTGAGAAGATAAATAACAATCATATGCAACTGTAGAAGTAACAAATGAAAACAGAAAAAATTAAGAGCTTAATGAGATGGAACGGAAAAGCAATATATCACCTTTTTAACAGAATCCTGCTCAACCCACTTTGTCTGATCCGGCAAGGAGGAAACAGTAGCTACAGACTCGGATTCACCAGCCTTGCTACTTTCAGAAACATCATTGTGCTCCCCCGCATCGAGTGTAGGACAAGAAGGCCGACTATTAGTTTCAACAGTCCAACCACTGCCATCGGTTGATGTTTTCCTTCGCTGGTCCTTTCCTCTACAAAATTGAAGAGCCGTATGAGATAAAATACATTGTCTTCGCATCCAGACACATGGAAGAAACCTAAGCAACACTTTACCGGTTTGGTGATTTTTTATTTTGGTTGTTTGAAAATGAGTTCCCTTTGTAGTGCCCATTCATTACCACTGATCGTACTGAATCTGTTGAACACGTTGATGAACTATCATCCATTATAAATGTGCTCCTTCTATCAGCTACTCCATTCCGTACATATGATAGACCATTTATGCCACTACTACTGGCTTCTGTGGGAGCATGAATTTCCGATGTATCTGTATCCCAGTTGACAGGACTAGCATCTCTGTCTTCTGAATCGGGCTGAAGAACTTCAGTGGCACCGTCCACCGAGTCAGAAACATCAGAAACATCACCCAGAACATCAGACTTTTCAGGCACATGCTGCAACTCCGCCATTATAGGGACTTCCTTTTCATGATCCAGGTGGTTTTCTGGTTGCTTCTCCTCTACTGCTACAATAACCTTATCCCTCCCTTTATCTTTGCTTTTACGATTATTCCGCTTTTGCTTAGCCTACATAAGGAGAAAATATGTCGCATTCAGGAGGAAAAAAGTCTGAACCATCTACTCACTTAATTCTTTCAACATGGAAGTAAAGCAGATATACTTGAAATTGCTTCCAAAAACTAAATTAGGGGATCTTTCTGGTAAACACCATGAAAGAAATTTGGGAAAATGCAAACCTTACTTCATTTTCTTGCACTCAGGTGGCCCAAGGAGAGTGTTCATTCTAATATTTAGAAAGACTAACATGCCCAAAACAAAGGGTTATACCTGTTTTTTCTTTGCTTTTTTCTCCTTTTCAGATGCTCCTCGTTTAGTCTTCTGCTCACTTTCAGCCAGCCATGCAGCTTCTTCACGAATGAGTTCTTCTTGCCTCTGCAAAGCAACAGCTTCCTGGTAGGCAACTTCTATCTTGTTGCTGAATATAAACGAAAAATTAGAGCATATAGATGCAAATAAGGAAATATCATTCATTACTATCCTAGGGAGATTTGCAGCATAGAAGTTTGGAACACTACTGAAAATTAAGAATATAGTCATTCCAACAAACTGGCAAAAAATGTGTATTTAAACGAATCCAAAGCCACGACTAACTGCATTACAACCTAATTATGTCCACATAACCCACCAGAAAATAAGATAATGTCCCATGTGTCAGTGAGAACTTAAGTTTACTAAGACATTGACCCATACACTGAGAGAAGACATAGTGTGCTTGTGCAATCACAACTTCGGATAAGAAGATTTAGGCATGCCTTGTTAACAAAGTGCACGATCCCAAGTCACAATTAAGGAAAAAGGTAAATTGATTTTGCAAGAAACTGCATGCTAAACTAAATTTTGAAGGGAGAGCAAATACATTTACAGTCAGCAATAAGAAAATTCTATGGACAAGTTGAGTAACTTCTCAAAACTAAACGAAGTCCTTGCCACCACAAAGTCGTCATAAAAGAAAAAAAATCAATTAAAATTTGCATATTTAAAACAGAAGAAAATGTCTAGCAAAATGCAGGAGTCAGTGAACAATTTAAGTTACATAGCAACTCTTATCAAAAAGTTACCCTCCATATGTTTTTTTAAACTGTCGGCCCAAGAAAAATGTTAAGGTACTTTGAAAGAAAATTCACACATGATAACAACCTACATTCCCCTTTCCTTCCTGATTTCCGTGGAGCAACCTATTTAATGGTTAATGCTACATGCTCCCTTGAACCCATACTTGATTGGACAAACACAAAATTATTAGACTAGACATGAGTCCTATATTTATACTTGCATAAAAACACAAGGACATATAAGACTGTTAACGGTATTTCCATAAGTAATGGAAAATATCAACAAGCTATTTTTTGTTAAAAAGTATGGAACCTGAATATATGAGCAAGAACAAATATTTCTACTGTCCTGCGACCCAGTTCTGTAAGATGCCTTTCATCACGCTCAATTGAATCCTTGTTGAAATCATCTCCAGAATTCCCATCCTACACTAAATGAAAAGCTTTGCTGAGCAAGGAAAAAGCTGAAACACCATTTTAAATATATATATACACACAAATTCATGTTGAGAGTAAAGGTTCTATTCTTAGTTGTTGTAAAAAACAATAACAAATGGCCCAGGGTTTGAATTGTCTTTCTCAGAAAAGCATGTCGGAACAATGCAGTAGCTTTCAGAGAAGAGATAAACACCATGGAGAATTCATGCATTTGAAAGGAAGTAGAGAATTGTACTAAATATTTTTCTCTTGTTAAGAAATTTCAAAAATGGGATTACAAACTACTCTTTATTAGTTTGAACCGAATGTTCTTACTCATTATAACCTACCATCAATATTCAGAAACTTACCTTTGTTCGGTTCTGAGGACCTTTCTCATCTTTCGGAGGTAATGGTTCCAAAGCAGCCCTTTCTAAAAGTAGCAGCACATCATCCACTAATACAAACATATCTTTCTCCACACGAACAATCGGAGCCGGCATTTCTTCAGTATCCAATAATTTTGACTTTGCTTTCTTGCCCTTGCCCTGTCCTTCGAGAGCCTTCAACCCACTATAGAGTGAATCCATTACCAAAGTAGATGTAACTTCCTTCTCTATAAAAAAGTGCTTCACAACTACTTTCAAAATCATATCTTTTTTCTCCCTGGACATTCGGCGCCTGGAATTTTGGTCAATCCCCGACCAGAAAGTACAAAAACTGCAACAATTTCAAACAAATAGATTGAGAGAAAAAGGCAACAAAAGGGTAAATGTGATGACCAAACAAAATCACCAAACATAAAATCATTTACCTTGACCACTTAGCTTTGTCTTCTATGAACTTCCCTAGATTGCTTCGTCTATCATCCAAAAAACGACGACAAATTTGCTCTACATTTGTCAAATATACCCTAACAAGTTCTCTTCTATACTGACAATCAAGGCAACGAAAAGGCCGGTCTGCTTTCTCCCTACAGATTCAAAATGAAATATTTAATTTGCTCATCCAGATGGAAAAAATATTAAAAGGAAGAAACACTAAATCAGATGTACACAAGTTAACACCAGAAATCAACTTGGCAGCAACATACCAAGGCCATATTTTCAGAATGAGGAAACAACTCCATGCAAGGAACCTTCTTAAACTATACTGACCGATTACTAAGCCAGCTTCTTCGTCAAAGATATAATACAATGGCAGAGTAAAACAATTATCAACCAAAAGTTTCACCCGAGTCTTATACTTTCTGAAAACTGGGATTGCAAAAAAGCTGTGTTGATAAGCACGAAGAATGACATTCAAATTCTACATTTAAGTTGCTACTCGTAAACAGCAGAAGGAAATTGGAAGGACTTACTTATCTACAAAGGCTATGCAATAAAATAATGAAGATCAGCATGAAGGAGTACTTATCTAAGAATTGAATGAAACGCCACATGCAGAGGTTTGTTTATCAATAAATTACTGAATACCTGATAACTTGAACTTGAGCTTTTATTATTAGTGTGTCAGATTCTATAAATCCATCATAAACTTTTGAGAGCTCCATAAACTTTTTCCACCCCCAGTCATGCTCTTTCTTCCAGAATCGATGTAAAGTATCTGCAATCCACAGCAAGTTATTCAGAGCTCATAATCTCTGTTATCCCTAATTAAACTATATCTGAGCCAACCAACCTGAATATTTTGATTTCTTTGGATCTTTATTCACAACAGCTATTGTAAACTGTGCAAAATGACTCCAACCTGTCTCAGAATATAGCGAAGGACCACATAATTTCAATAACATATCACAGGAATGATAATATATCAAATATAAGATTCACTGACATCTGACAAATATCAAACCTGGAAGAAGTTTGTCATGATTAGCAACACAGAGAAACAATGAGAGATGATTGCAGACATCACAGCCTTGTGGATAAATTAAAATGTACCTATCAACCATGGCAAATAGCTGACGTCAAAACTAAGGAATTTCCCCTGATACAAAGCCATGTGTGTCTTTTCCTCCAAGAATATGAGCTATGAAATTTAAAAGATCTATTACTGTCTACAAACAAATATATCCAAATGTAATTCCACAATGACATGAAAGAACAGGAACTCCAGAATGACAGGTTATGAATTTGAAAAAGCAAAGAAGAAATTAATAGCCAATAACATATAAGCCCATACCACTTGTAGCCACCGACTTCAAACGCATTACTGCGAAGTTCTCTTTTGTTTATCTGCGAAAATTTCTCAATCTTCCATGTATACTTCCCATATAATTCAGAAGGTTTTGGCCCTATAAATAAGAAAATTCAGTTTAATAAGTTTTATCATAAAAATAGGAAGAATAGCAAAAACATATTCCAAACTCTTCATACTTAAAATGGCAATATCAAAAAAGAAGTGGTTGAGAAAACGTCTTAACAAGTATTCCCTGGCCAGCTTAATTTCTGCTTTTATTACACTCAGATGGTTCAAAACAAGTATCATCTATTAGCAACCTACATAATTCACCTCCCATTAAAAGAAGTAAACTCTTTAAAAAGTTATTATCATAAAAAAGGGAAGAATAACAAAAATATATTCCAAACAGTTCAGACTTAAAATGGCAATTAAAAAAAGTACCGGTTGAGAAAAATTCTTGATAAGTATTCTGTAACCAGATTAATTTGCACTCAAATAGTTCAGAACAAACACCGTCTATTAGCAAGTTAGCCTATTCAACACTTGTGTTCTATAATCTACCATCCATCAATGAGATAGATAGGAAAACAACAATAAACAAGTCGAAACCATCTATGCTAAAATTAATCTCCAGAAAACTGTGGCTCCACTTAACATGCTTCAATAACTTAGTCCAACAATACTAACTACGATTATAAGTAATTTCTAGACATCAGAAACCACTCAGTCGCATTCCAAAATGCAGTCAATTATAACTATGATTATAAATAATTTCTAGACATCAGAGACCCCTCAGTTGCATTCCAAAATGCAATCAGTTATAACTATGATCTTAAGTAATTCCTAGACATCAGAGACCATCACTCACATTACAAAAGTCAAACAGCAACAACACAATAGACTCACTAAAATTGAATGCAAGCCAATTGTCTTATCTTGCCACTACATGCTTTTGATCATAACAAACAAGTTTAAAAGAACAAAGAGCACTCAACCAAACATGAAAGGGATCTAAAGGCATACCACCATCATTGCCATCATCAGAGTCCCAGTAAAGCAGCGAGGTTGAAGGTGTTCCATTTTCTACCTGCTCAGAAGACTGCCATTCAGCCAACGCTTCCCCTGTTTGGTAATGCTGCCCGCTTGAAATCCCTTCAGCATACCTTCCTACAACACAGTCCACACTTGCAATGCCTGCCATCTTCACGCTTCAAACTCCTTCTCATACACGCTTTCAGCTCCACTTGCTACACAATATAAAAACCCAGTTAAGAAACCACTTACACATCATTGCCATACGGGCATATGCATATACATTTTCAGCACAGAATCCAATACCCAATAGTAGAACTACAATTACATAAAAACTTCCACGGTCCTTTACGAATAAAATTACAAACATCATCACCTAAAAACCATACAAGCTTTCAAAGATAATCACTAATTTAATTAGTCGAATTCAGCTACTACAACCACTCAAAACGGAGAAAAAAAACGACCATTAAAATACAATAAAACCCTCATCAGAAAACATTAATAAAATCAATACTCTACCTTAAAAAAGAATCAAACAGAAACTTATGAAACAACTCATAACACCCAAATTAACAAAATATCGAATTAAAACCTAATAGCATGAATCGAAATCCAAGTTAAACCCCTAAATAGATAATAACGATCACTAGATTAAAAACCTAGATTAAAATCAAACCCTAACAAAACAAATTTGAAATAATAATAATAATAATAAAGGGCCTAATTAATTAAAGAAAAATCAATAAGACTCTGACTACATAGCATAGATCGAATGGAGATAACGAACCTGAAAATAAAAAGAGTCAACGGAGGGTATTTTTTTTCCTTTATTTTTTTTGGTTTCAAATGGGGGCTTTGGCAGCTCTCTTGAGATTCTAGAGAGAGAAAGAAAGAGAGACAAAGGAGAAAAAGGGGAAGCAGCAAAAGAGGAACAAGAAAACCCAGCAAAATTTTAATTTTCTTTCTTATAATAAAATTCTGTAAATTCAATTTTTTTTTCAATTTACTATTTATTCATATATTTTGGAAGGTCAAAATTTGTCACTACTATCTGTACTTTAGCAAAGTTTGACATTTAGTCCCTATATTTAAAATATGCTTTGAATTTATATACTCTTCATATTAGTTTTTTAGATTTGAAAATGTAAGTCAATTTGATTACAAACATTTTTGTTACATGGTTACTGAGTAATCAATGAATTTACTAAAATGACTACAAGTGAGCAATAAATTTTACAGAAAAAAAAGTTAGTGTTATTGAAAAATAGAAAGACTAAATTCTTAGAAATAAAAGTAAGTTAATCAAAATTTATATGTACAAAGAATATAGGAACTTAAATAGATTTTAATCATTTAAAAGTTCTAGTACAATTGTACACTCAAATCTTAAGTCGAAATAAGACCTAGTAAAAATTGGAACAAATAAAAGAATTTTTATTTATGAAATTAAGAATTACAATCTTTTGATAAATTAAGTTATTCTTTTCTTTGATGTAGTTTTAATCCAAATGTTGTCTAGATTTAATCTTGAATGGAACCAAGTAGTTTCAAAGGTCATTGAGATTTGGAAATGCTTACTTTGAGAATTTAATTTGATATGAATTGAATAGTTTTCGAGGATTGACCTCAAATCAATGAAATCCACTTTAAGGGTTATCAAAACTTATATAAAAAGCGGGTTTGGATAGTTGCTTTCTTTAAATTATTTGAGATTGATCTAAGGATCATTTGGATTTGATCTTGGATCAACATTGTTTGCTTCAAAAGTCATTATGATTTAATCTGAAAAACAAGTTTTATCCCATTGAATTTAAAAATGTAAGTAATAACAATTATTGAAAAGTGACAACGAATTTAATAGAAGAAATTTAACAAAGTTATTGAAAAGTAAAGAAACTAACATATTTTAACCATTTAACGACTTTAAACATAAGAGTAGAAGAATTAAATTTCAAATGTATAAATAATACAAAGACTTTGAACATATTTTAACCATTTAACGATTCTAGTATAATTGTACACTCATATTTCATGTTGAAATAAGATTTGGATTTTTTCTTTACAACATCCCCCCCAAAAAAAAAGAAATAAGACCTGGAAAGAATTGGAATAAATAAAAGAAAAGCTTTGATCTAATGATAGTCTAAACTTGATCTTAGATAAATGTGAGTCGATTGGATAAATCATTTTATTTTTCTCCTTGATAAAGCTTTGATCTAATGATCGTTGTCGAAACCATTTTTATTTTGAAAAATGGAGGTCGACTTTAAAACGAGGTATGGAGTCGCCACCAATCCTTTTTGTTTAGGTGCGATCGGGTCACCCTGTGGTTGATCGTTTTAATAAAATATTTAGGTTTATTAAAACAATGTTTTTGGTCTACGAAAAACTAGAAGACGGATTCGGGAGTCAGTTACGCGTGAAGAAGGATTAGCACCCTCGCAACACCCAAAATTGGTACCGTATTGATCGATTAAAGTCCTAATGTTGAAAATTTGAAAAGATTTTAGAATACAATCTTTAAAAACGTTTGGATAACTTGAATCGGACGTTGAGATTCTCTCGCTTAGAAGGAATAAAATATTACGTCCAGCACGATTGGATACAATATTTGGAACCCTCGACACAAGATCATCTCAGGATTTCCAAAACACATGCACTTAAAACCCTTTTTTAAAAAAAAAAGAGAGGATATTTGACTATTCAGCCCAAACGGTAAATCGAAACCCAGCACGATTGGGCACGATTTATCTAATTTTCAAATACGAAACATTGCCTCATTTTAATTTGAGAAAACATGGACGAAACTTCAAAAGGATATTTTGTATTTTAGTCGAATGGAAAATTGAAGCCCAGCACGATTGGGCACGACTCCCCAAACTTCCAAGCACGAAATATTGCCTCGTTTTATTTTAAGAAAATGTGGATGAAATTTTCAAAAAAGGATATTCCATATTTTAGTCGAACAAAAAAAAGCAAAACCCAGCACGATTGGGTACGATCTCTCAAACTCCCCAAATATGAAATATTGCCTCATTTTATTTTATTTTTAAAAAAACATGGACGAAATTTCCAAAGGATATTCCGTATTTTAGTCGAACGAAAAAAAGAAACCCAGCATGATTAGGCACGATCTCTCAAACTCCCAAAATACGAGATATTTCCTTATGATGAGAAGGTTCTTTTGAAACACGAGTGGTTATAAAAGCAGTGGAGCTCATTTATACGATTTATTTGAAAATAGGAAAAAATGAAACAAACAATAAATATCATAGCTCACCGTTCATCGACTGTAGTACAAAGGTACAAATATAAAAATTAAAATGCATAAAAACAACAATAGGCAAACAAGCAATATATAAATATTAATGCCTAAATATAAAATTTAATATAAATGAATTTCAAAAAAAATATTATGAGTTGAAATTTAACATAAATGCTGTACAAAACAATTTACAACTAAAATTAGCAAAAATGTGACATCAATTATGTACATAAAAATTACAACGTATGCTCAGGCTAAATTTTAAAACAAATAATATACATACCAGACAATATAAATAAACTATTTGTACCATTATATAAAAAAATGCTAACGTATATATATATGAATTACAATCTTTATAATATAAAATCAATAATCATAAAAATGTTTGTTAACAACTTATAATGCACATAAAGTCGAAACTTGATGAGTATAAAATATAAAAATAATGAATCATAGTGTTTTTTTAAATATATATATGTAGTAAAATAAGATTTTTAGAAGAAATAAATTGTATATAAGAAAATTTAAAATAAACAAATTACAAAATAAAACATTTTTTTTAAAACGTAAAATATTAAAATAGATAAAAAAATAAAAAAGAGTAAAAGAATTTAAAAAACTAAGAAAGAACTCCATTGAAACAAAAACAAAATCTAGAGGATAGTTTTAAATAAATCGAATTATTAAAACAAAATCTAGGACTTGAACTAGATAAGCACTAACAAGCAGGAACTAAAAATGCAAATTCCCCAAGTCCCAAAACGCTGCACCTAAACGCGGACTAAACTGGAATGACACGCAAATTCTAGGGATAAATTTAAAGAATCCAAGAAAGCATAAGCAAGGCCCAATTGATCACTAGAGCGAAGGGGGGGGACTCAATGTGCAAATTTCTCATTTTGGGTCAAACATATGGGCCCAGCACCAAATGGTGCTGTTTTAACCGTATGTAAAAGCTAAAAAGAAAGAAACCCCCCCAAAACAATAGCCTTGCAGATTATCTTCAAGAAAATTCAAAACCCCCTTTTAGACTCACCCTCTATTAGGGATTCGCCTCTGCTTTGAGATGCCGCGCACGAGGGTCATCGGCGCTTCTGCGCCTCCACCTCTGACGCCAACCACCGGGTAAGGCCCGGTAAGCCTCTTCTTCCCCGATTTTGATGTAAAAATAGTTTGCAAGGAAAAGAAAGTAAGAAAAACAAAAAAAGAATAAATACGAAATGGAAAAGAATAAAGAACAACCTTCTAGGCCTTCAATCTGGTTTTTTATTGATATCAATTACTCTTGTACGTTCTGCTATTGTGTATATCCAAAAATCGGGAAAAAAAAGATCCTTTTACACTTGATTCAATTTGTCTTTTATAGCCAAATTTTCAACCTCTTTTGCTTGTTTGCAGGTACGTGCTAGGTGTGGACTCTGACGTGGAGGTGGAGTGGTGCATGACGCAGAGAGTCGAGTGACGTGGGTGCCTGGGGACTGCCTCGGTTGCAAATGATAGCTCCTAGAGTTTTTTGCAATCTGTTTGTGTTTTTGGGCTGTTTGGGCCATGTTTGTAAATGGGTACTTAGGTTTAGGTCTGCTTAGCTTCTAGTGGTTTGGGCCGGGCAAATTTTGGGCCCTACAGCTGCCCCTCTTTGCTCATTGTCATATAACGATAATGGAGCAAAGACTTCAAAAGGGAACAAAATTGCCTAGACCTGTCGAGTCTTGGTGCCCCTCTTCTTCAAGTAGCAACTTTCAGAATATAATGTTTATAACTTCGACCTCTCTATTGCAACTTCAGGGAGATAAGGTTGGTGGCTAAAATCTGCTCCATAGCCGATACATGGAGATAAGATCTGTAACTTTTCAGTCTGCTTCCTGCAATTTCAGGAAGATAAGACTAGTAGCTGAGATCTGCTCCATAGCTGATACATGGAGATAAGATCTGTAATTTTCAGTCTGCTTCCTGCAACTTCAGGAAAATAAGACTTGCTATCTTCAGTCTGCTCCACTGCAACTTTAGGGAGATAAGACCTGCTATCTTCAGTCTGCTCCACTGCAACTTCAGGGAGATAAGACTTGTTATCTTCAGTCTGCTGCACTGCAACTTCAGGGAGATAAGGCTAGTGGCTGAAATCTGCTCCATAGCCGATACATGGAGATAAGACTCGCCATTTTCGATCTGCTCTATAGCCGATACATGGAGATAAGATATGTAATTTTAGTCTGCTTCCTGCAACTTCAGGAAGATAAGACTTGCTATCTCCAGTCTGCTCCACTGTAACTTCAGAGAGATAAGACTTGTCATGTTCGATCTGCTCCATAGCCGATACATGGAGATAAGATCTGTAAATTTTCAGTCTGCTTCCTACAACTTCAGGAAGATAAGACTTGCTATCTCCAGTCTGCTCTACTACAACTTCAGAGAGATAAGACTTGTCATTTTCGATCTGCTCCATAGCCGATACATGGAGATAAGATCTGTAAATTTTTAGTCTGTTTCCTGCAACTTCAGGAATATAAGCCTAATGGCTAAAATCTACTTCATAGCCGATACAAGGAGATAAGACTCGCCATTGCTGATTTGCTTCATAGCCGATACATAGAGATAAGATCTGTAAATTTTTAGTCTGCTTCCTACAACTTCAGGAAGATAAGACTAGTGGCTAAAATCTGCTCCATAGCCGATACATGGAGATAAGATCTATAATTTCAGTCTGCTTCCTGCAACTTCAGGAAGATAAGATTTGTAATATTCGATCTATTCCGCTGCAACTTCAAGGAAATAAGATCTGCCTTCTCCAATATTACTACACTGTCCTATGTCCTGTAGACTCGGTTTCATGTATCTGTGCTTATGCCAAATAACTAGGATGTTATGATCGAAATAATCTAAGTGCCCCTATCTAGATGTGATGCTTATGCCAAATAATTAGTATGCTATGATCAAAATGAATCAAGTGCTCCTAACTAGATGTAGTATGAATGCTGAATGTCATGAGAAATGTCTTCTTTTTTCTTTTTCTCTTTTTTCTTACGGTTTAAGCTGTTATTGCTCGCCGTTTGCTCTTGACGTTTAACTGACAAATATCTGAAGCAATAGTCTTCACTTAAACTTTTTACCTCTCAAGTAACTCTGACCCTTAAGCTTGGTGCGTTTTGAAAAATTGACCTATTTCGGGTTCTTGCACTACTTAGAAGCTTCTAGAGTAATGTGCAGAACCCCTTTTGTGAAAATGTTATTAGTCCATTAACCAAATATTTCAACAAAAAATGCTTGGAGTAGGCTAGAGCATCACAAATACTCATTGATGCTGCAGCAGTGAGCTAGAGCATCACAAATACTCATCTGGATCGGCTTCATATCCTCTTATTTATTTGCTCTGATCATAGAAGCTAACGTAGCCAAGGCATCAGCCATCTGATTTTCGTCACGTGGGAGATAGCGGAAAGTAATATCATCAAACTTCTTGATTAAATCTAGAACCAGCTCTCGGTAATTAATCAGCTTTGAGTCTCTTGTTTCCCATTCACCCCTGAGCTGATAAATCACTAGTGCAGAATCCCCTTACACCTCTAACACCTTGATTTTGCACTCTACGGCCACACGGATGCCTATAATACATGCTTCATATTCTGCCATGTTATTTGTGCAACCAAGATCCAATTTGCAAGTGAACAGATAGTGATCTCCATTTGGGGATACCAAGACTGCCCCAATTTCATTGCCAATGGCATTTGACGCTCCATCAAAATTCAGTTTCCAAGAACAATCCTTTGAAGTGTCTTCTTGAGTGGCTGTCACATACATTAAATCTTCATTGGAAAAATTAAAGTTCAAGGGCTCGTAATCTTCTAAAGCTCTACTGGCTAGAAAATCTGCTATCGCACTCCCTTTCACGGCCTTTTGGCTTACGTAAATTATGTCGAATTTGGAAAGTATAATTTGTCATCGGGCCATCCTTCCATTCAGAGCAACTGACTCCATCATGAACTTAAGAGGATCTAATTTTGAGATTAACCAAGTTGTATGGTACAACATGTACTGCCTTAATCTCCGAGTTGTCCAGACCAAAGCACAACATAGCTTCTCAATTGGCGGATACCTTATCTCACACTCAGTGAATTTCTTACTGAGGTAGTATATCACCTTTTCTTTCTTTCCTGTCTCATCGTTTTGGCCCAGTACACATCCCATTGAGTGGTCAAATACTGTCAAATACAATATTAATGGTCTATCCGGGTTGGGTGGTGTTAACACCGGGGGATTAGACAAATATTGTTTAACTCTATCAAATGTCTTCTGGCGCTCTTCATCCCACATACCTGGGTTATGTTTCTTAAGAAGACAAAATATGGGATCACATTTTTTAGTTAGTTGCGAAATAAATCGGGCAATGTAATTTAATCCTCCCAGAAAACCTCGAACTTCCTTTTGAGTGTGTGGCGGGGGAAATTGTTGTATAGCCTTGACTTTGTCGGAGTCAACCTCGATTTCTTTTTCACTGACAACGAAACCGAGTAGCTTTCCTGATCTAGCCCCGAAAGTACATTTTATCGGATTGAGTTTTAGCTAGAACTTTCTCAGCCTCAAGAATAATTTCCTCAAAACCTGTATGTGCTCTTCCTCTGTTCGGGATTTTGCAATCATATCATCAACGTAATCCTCAATCTCCTTATGCATCATGTCGTGAAACAAGGTCACCATGGCTCTTTGATACGTTGCTCCCACATTTTTTAACCCGAATGGCATCACCTTATATCAAAATGTTCCCCACAAGGTTATGAATGTGGTCTTTTCCATGTCTGCAGAATGCATCTTTATCTGATTGTATCCAGAAAAACCATCCATGAAAGAGAATAACGAGTAACCCGTTGTATTATCACCAATGTGTCGATATGGGGCAACGGGAAATTGTCCTTTGGGCTGGCCTTATTTAGGTCTCTGTAATCCACACACATTCGCACTTTTCCATCCTTCTTTGGGACAGGGACAACATTAGCAACCCATTCCGAGTAATTCACCACTTGTAAAAACCCAGCGTCGAATTACTTCCTGACCTCTTCCCTTATTTTTACTGCAACGTCAGGTCTCATCCTTCGAAGCTTCTGTTGAACAGGCTTGTATTCTTCTTTTATGGGGACTCGATGTATCGCAATATCGGCGCTTAACCCAGGCATGTCTTGATACGACCACGCGAAGACATCTTTGAACTCTTGTAGCAATTTAATGAGGTCTCGCCTTACTTCCTCAGTTATGCAAGTTCCGATTTTTACTTCTTTCCCTTCTTCCAAAATTACATTCTCGGTCGTCTCTTTATGGGGTAGAATTTGTTTCTCTTCCCGTTCTACCATCCTTAACAAATCCAGAGATAACCCGCATTCTTCGTCATCTTCAAAATCTTGAGATTCCTCTAAACACATATCTGGCTCAAAAAGAGATTCTGAGTCCATAACGGTGTTGCTCGTGACGTCGATATCTGGAGACCTATTATAACATGAAAAAAATATCCAAAGAATAAATCTAATGGTGGCTTATTTGTATAGCATGATTATGAATATGATGAGAATATAAAAAAGATTTGCCCAGAATGAAACACAAATGATGTATTTTTCATTGAAAATAAAGGTGTTCGAATATGAGCCTATTTCACAAAATATTCTTATTGTTTTTAGGCTTAAAACAATAAGTATGTTCCGAATATTACTCTGTATTAGCTCTAAGAACTACGGGAATTTCCTCTGCAGTCCAGTTATCCAGGACACTTCCAAGCTCATAAGGGCGAATGCCTGATAAGTTTCATTCTATCGCCCTCTCCTCCAATATGACGTTAATGCTTAAACTTCCCATCAGCTCTTCAACTGTCTCTTCTCTTGTCCTCTCTAACTTGAGATGAATAATTCCTCCTGACACAAATGTATTGGATATATGGGGGAAGGTCATTGGCTCCCATTTAACCTCTGCCCCACTCAATCGTGCTCTTCGTCTTTCATGTTTCCTCACTAGCTCTTCCTTTTTCTGTTTGGCGTCTAGCCTATGTCCCAAGCCAAAACGATCCCGTTTTTCAACCAAAACTGGTACTTCGGCTCGTCCGTGAATATATTTTCTGAGCCCCCTTCCGGGCAATGCTCCTTTTCCTACCATCAATTGTAAGCTCATCCTTGTAGCTTCAGATCTTGCCTCCTTCAATGATGAAAGTTGCATTTACGAACTCCAATGACCAGAAAGCACATTCAATTGCTTCATCATCGCTCTCAATGTATGGCGTATCACTAGTGACGGATGAGATAATGTCTTCCTCTGCGTTTACGGTTATCAGCCGACCCTCTGTCACTAGCTTCAGCTTCTGGTGCAACGATGATGGTACTGTTCCTGCTGAATGAATCCAAGGCCTCCCAGTAAACAATTATAAGAAGGCCTGATGTCCATCACGAGAAAGTCTACCTCATACGTGTTAGGTCCGATCAGAAGAGGGATCTCAATCCTACCAATTACTTTCCTCTTGGTGCCATCGAACGCTCTCACTATGCTCTGACACGTCTTCATATGAGAGCTATCTATGGGTAACCTGCTCAATGTGGATAGGGACAAGACATTTAGCGCTGACCCATTGTCAATCAATACCCCTGGTAGTGTATACCCTTTGCATCGGGTAGTAATGTGCAGAGCCTTGGTGGACCTCATGCCACCTGGCGGTATTTCATCATCGCTGAAAGAAATAAAGTTATCAGCACTAATATTGTTAACGAGTCGGTCCAGTTTGTTCACCGAGATGTCTTCAGCCACATAGGTTTCATTCAACACCTTCGTCAACGCATTACGTTGTGCCTCCGAATTTTGAAGCAAAGCTAGTATCGAGGTGCGAGCTGGCTGCTCGTGCAACTGCTCCATGACACTATACTCACTTTGTTTCAGAAACTTTAAAAATTCTTTAGCTTCATCTGCTGTCACTGGTTCATTAACCAGTGGTTTCGTTCTTCCATCCCCTCGTTTCGACATCAAAGACTTCTCTTTTACAGGTTCAACTTCCGTATCTGGTGTGCTGGCCAACCTTTCCTCTCCTGGCAATGTCACATTATAATTATAACTCCAAGGCACCCTTTTTTTATCCTCGTAAGGAAAAGCCGCCGGTTTCTGAATCACCACTTTTGGCATCGTTTTTGCTCTAGCTTCATCTACTCTCGGTCGTGAAATGATCACACTGGGTGATTGACTTCACAGCCCTTCTTTATTAGCCCCTCCCTTGAGGCGCACGCATGTTTCTCCTCAGCGAACTCGACGAACTCCATCTCCTTGTTATCCATTAGACCCTATACCAGGGCCTTGAATTTATTACATGTTTCTATCTTATGGTCCTCCTCTCCGTGAAACTCACAATAGTTCCCCACTTCTCGAGACTTACTCCCAAAGTCTTGTATGATTAGACCTCTTTCTACCATCTTCTTTAGAACCCCCTTCATTGAGGTTCTCACCTCCGCTATATCCAACTTAACTCTCTTTCCCATATTTTCGTCTACCGCATTTACCCCATTAAGAGTATGATTGGGTAACGGGTTTCCCGCGCTGGGTACCTCATCTAACTTGACAACACCCACGTTAATGAGCCTTTCGACCACTCTTTTAAAAGAGGTACAATTCTCGATCGAGTGTCCTGTAACACCCGCATGGTATTCACATTGGGCACTTGCATCATACCACTTAGGATATGGGGGCTACAACGGTTTTAAATAGAACGGGGATACAACATGTGCATCGAATAGATTTTTGTACAACTCCCGATACATTATTAGAATGGGAGTAAACTGGGGCTTCTCCGTATTCCACTTTGTATTGGGTTCCTGTCTTGACGAATCTTGCTGGCCCATGACCGTTGTTCTTGGTTGATTAACCGTGATTGGTTTTATATGTCCCATGCTTACATTGCCAACTTCATTTTCTCTCTTTTTCGGGGCTGACCTTCTGGTGCTCTCCCCAGCCTCTATCTTTCTACTCTTTATTGCATTCTCAATCATTTTACCGGACATTACTATGTCCGTGAAACTCTTTTTCGCGCCTCCCAGCATGTGATTGATAAAAGGTGCCTTCAAAGTATTAATGAAAAACATGGTCGTCTCATTTTCCAATAGCGGCGGTTGAACTTGTGTAGCGACTTCCCTCCACCTTTGAGCATACTGTCTGAAACTCTCATTTGACTTTTTCTCCATGTTCTGTTGCGTGACCCGATCGGACGCTATGTCCGTCACATGGCCATACTGCTTCATGAAGGCCTGTGCTAGGTCTCTCCACGATTTAATTTAGGTACGACTCAGCTGATTGTACCATTTGGCCGCAGCCCCACTCAGACTATCCTGGAAACAGTGAACGAGCAACTGATCATTATTGATATGACCAGTCATCCTCTGACAAAATATCGTGATGTGGGCCTCAGGGCAGCTGGTTCTATTGTATTTCTCAAACTCCGGTATTTTAAACTTCGGAGGGAGTATTAGATCCGGAACCAAACTCAACTCTTTAGCATCCATACCGCATTGATAATCTGCGTCCTCCAGTGCCTTGAATTTCTCTTCCAGCCATTTGTATCGGACTTCCAGCTGCTCTGGGAATTCTCCTTTTGCCTTCACTACTTCTGCCATATCATCAAAGTCAGGGACCAAAGGATTTACTCGATCCTCCTTGGGTTTAGAACATGAGCCCATCGGGAAATTTATCGGCGCCGAAATACCAGCCTGAGACAGGGGTTTGACATTAACAGACACCCTTTGAGGTGGTACTGGGGTATGCACTGGGGTGAAACCTGGAGGGTAAGTAAGGGTCTCGTTATCGCCATCTGGGTTGACGATAGGGCTCTTCCCTTTTCTTGGTCCTCCGAGCAACAACTGAGTTAGCTGATTCATCATGTCCTTCTGCGATTCTTGCATATGATCTTTCATATCCTGTTGAATCTTGGCCAGTTGCTCTTGCATCTGTGCTAGCAGCTGTTCCTGCATTTCACTCTGCATTTGTTCCAATTTTTCCAGCCTTTGATCCATAGCTTTAGTTTTTTTGCGCCTGTAGTATTGATGTTCCAGGGTAACTATAATATAATTTTAAATTAATTAAGGGGTTTTTGAAACTTAATGCACGTGATACGATGAAATGCAAATGCATGAAATGAATACAAAACTAAAAGGGCGTCGATTCTGATTCAATTCCATTTAGAAACTTTCTTAGAAAATGAAATCCTTTACATAAAATAGACTACATATACTACTTTGCCTTAATGATCAAAGTTTTAACTTTCTCAAGAAGGCAAGCCAGCTCACGACCCCAGTCTGACTCTAACTCATACTTCACACTTAGCACATCAACTTAAATCGCTAAGGTCTGTAAATAATCAGCCACTACTTGAATCTGTGCCACGGCTTCGCTCATGATACGATCTCTATCCCTGACCTGATCCTACGATCGACGAAATTGTTCCTTCAATTGCTCATTATTCGACTCGAGGAATTCAATTCGATGCTCACAGTTCTGTAATGCGGCTTCAAGCTCTTCTACCCTTCCTTTCAAATCCTCGATCCTGCTTAAGTTTGCCCTTAGTTCAATATCCAAGTTATGACCACGACTCTGATGCAACACCCTTTCTAATTCCGCTACACGAGCTGCTAATATCTGCCTCTCATCTCGGCCTTCGATTAAACTCTTCCTTAAGGCGCTTTCCCGTGCTCGAGCATCGCGGAACCTTTTCTCCCACTGATCAGCTCTGGCATTTTCCTCTTGAACTTCTCGTCGCCACTGCTCCGATGTCTTACCCAATCCAGCTGTTCTCATTGAGATATGCAGCTTTTTGTAATAAGCCTTCAAACCGTCCAAGTCCTCTTCGGCCTTTCTCTTTCCCTTTCTTAACTTCTCGGCCTCGAGTTTCTGAACATCGACATCTAACCTCAAATGCACATTTTCTTCTTCTAACTGCTCTATCTTCTTCTTTAACTCTAAATTTTCCTCATCGAAGTCTTGCTTGATGATCTCTAGCTCTGAAGGAATTACTTGTAGGTATTCATCCATCGATTTGACGTTTCCTAAACTTAGCTAAGGGATATTATCATTGGTCCTTCTGTGCAACCACTCCTCATATTTTGGAGTTGTCATCGAACCTACCGCCAACCTCTTCATCTGACGTGTCTGTCTCCAGGCATCGGCAATCTCTCAGATTCTTTTCTTATAATGGCTCCCCCTATACGAGAACTCACTCTGAGCTAATCCATGCGTTATCGGTACAAACTGTCTCGATCTATATTGCCTCAACACGAGTAATGGAGCATATCCAATAGCTCCCCAAATTTCGGGCAGAGGTACTCAATCAAAACTCCCACACCGATAGAGGATCTCATCAGGAACTAACCAAGGAGCTTTCCAATCTACACCTTCTTTTTGGAGATTTCGAAGGAGCGCGATCCAATTCTCCTCTGATATATCATCTCTCCTGGGCGTGGCTGTTATCTCCTTTAGTGGGGAATAATTCTCAGAGAAAACTCGATAAGAAACTTTATCCACCTTCTAAAAATGGCTATGGAACCATACTGACAATAACTGCGCGCACCCTATAAATCTGCCTTCGCCTTCCTTCCGACATGCACTCAAGGACCTAAACGTCTCAGCTAGAATTACCGGCACCGGTGTGGCTCCTTTGCCAAGCCGATCAAATAAATCGGTTACTGCTTCGTCTATATGCCTTAGAGCCTTGGGGAAAATTACCAAACCATAAATATTCAAGGCGAATATGTCAACCCTCTTCTTTATGTCTGGCTATGCTACGATCAAATCCCTCAAACACACTCAGGGAATACATTTACCCTACCTTTTTGCTGTATTCGGGCAGTAACCTACTGTTCACTCATTTCGGTGATACTCATCAATTTCTTTACAAAAGGTTGGGCATTAGCAGCCCTAAAATACACTCTATCGATTTGAACCTTTGGACAACGAAGCAAAGCTGTATACTCCTCCACAGAAGCCACCAAGTCCACCTTCCCAAAAGTGAAACAACTATACGCAGGATTTCAAAACTGGGTTTTGGCCCGGAACAAGCTCTTATCTACCTTAACGTCAAGCAGGTAAGGTAGGTCGCCGAAATTTTGGTAAAACAGTTGCTTAGTCTCATCGGCCCAACTGTCCCATATATCCCTCAATTCTTGGAACTCATTGTGTCACACTGATCCGGGTGAAGTCCCATAACTCTGATGTATACGCTTCAGCCAAGCTATCCCCTTTCTCAAGTTGCTTATTCTCTAACCATATACGGACAGCGCATTATCTTCTACTTTATCAAGGAATTCGTTCTCCATAGCAAGCTTTCTAACTTAGTAATTGAATAAGAATCGACACCTCCCTAATGATGGAATGATATGCAATCAAAACACAACGAGTTAGTACCAGATAATAAAATCCAAAACAAATAGAGAATAATTAAACACTTATATGGGTACCACTAAAAGTTCAACATAGCTATATGTAGGGTAGATCCCTAGGGTTCACTATATGTGGCTCAGTTCTAAAGAAAAGAGTACCTGAACCAGCAGATTCTTCAACCCTCACCCATTATAGGCTCATACGGATCGAGTTCGGTTCAGGGGAATACATTTCCCTATGGCCATGCGGAGGTGAAAACCTCACGAAGACATAGGTACGGATGACATAAAACTTTAGAATTTAAAAAAAAATATATATATATATAAGTAATAGGATGAAAACCATAAAACCCACGAGATGCAATGAAATGATCATATGTTAAAAACCAAATTTTAAAATTTCGACAAAAAGACAGAAAATAACCAATTTTACAGCTTGACTCTCTTATTGGTCCCCAGTGGAGTTGCCAAGCTGTCGAAACCATTTTTATTTTGAAAAATAGAGGTCGATTTTAAAACGAGGTATGGAGTCGCCACCAATCCTTTTTGTTTAGGTGTGATCGGGTCACCCTGTGGTTGATCGTTTTAATAAAACATTTTAGTTTATTAAAACAACGTTTTTGGTCTACGAAAAACTAGAAGACGGATTCAGAAGTCAGTTACGTGTGAGGAAGGATTAGCACCCTCGCAACGCCCAAAATCGGTACTGTAGAAGCCCAAAATTTGCCTAGCCCAATTCAAATCCTAAAGCCCAAAACCTAAAATTAACCTAGCCCAACACAAAAAATCAGAAATTTGTAGAACCCTAGCCGCCTTAACCCTAGCCTCCCCACTTGCCTCTGCCACCACCTTCTGCCACCACCGTCGGCCACCTACCCTCTGCCACCACCTGCTCCTCCACTTGTACCTGCAAAGTCAGAGAAAGAAAAGACAGCAAATATAAAAAAATTTAATGTAAAATGGCTATAAAAAGCCAAGCAAAAGATTGTAATGGGGTGGACAGTTTCAATACATATGTTATATTTTCAAACACAAAAACAGTAATTAGAAAAACGCCAAATCAGAAGCACAATACCAAATAAGAGGATTTAAGTGCCAAAAATCGAGATTAAAAACCAAATGTGATTCATTTTTAGAATCTGTTACTTATTTATTTTTTATTTTTTGTACCCTTTTTATATTGCAAATCTATATTTAAATACATACATATTATTAAACAAAAAAAAGAAACAAAAAAAATAAAAAAATACCTTTTGATTAAGAAATATGGAAGAGTTCATGCGTTGAACATCTAGGGCATTTTAAAATGACATACTCCAAACAAAACAAATGTTGAGTATTACCCGGATGAGAATTTGATAAGTACAAGAGCCTCAAAGCAAAGACAAAATTCAATAGGGGGAAAAAGAGTGATATCTGATAAAAGCAGGTTACTCATAAAGCAGTGAATGGGTACTGAAGAGAAAGTCAAGAGTCGAAGCAATGAACGCGGATCATCAAAAATCATGACGAAAAAGGGATATATGACAAACAAGCCCAAGGCGCATAGCATAATCATGTAGGCATAAAGGAATTTAAGGCAAACATGTGAATATCATGATAACATCATACATGACATATACATGTATTTCAACAGAACAAGAGGTTTCGATGATAGCTGTACTGAATCAAGGAAAAGACACCCGAGTTCCACCAGATGATATGTTTCGGTACTCTGAGGTATCTTTAATTTATGTTTTCAAAAATCAACTCATATTACGAGAGGTGAGTTGAGCCTCAGGTCATGCTGAGGTATTTTCAATTTATGTTTCAAAAAAAAATCAACTCATATTGCGAGAAGTGAGTTGAGCCTCGGGGCACGCTGAGGTATTTTTAATTTCTACTTTTCAATTCATGCTTTTCAAAAATCAACTCATATTACAATAGGTGAGTTGAGCCTCAAGCCACGTTGAGATATTTTCAATTTCTGTCTTTCAAAAAAATCAACTCATATTGCGAAAGGTGAGTTGAGCCTCAGGGCACGTTGAGGTAATTTCAATTTCTGTTTGTCAAAAACCAACTCATATTACGAGAGGTGAGTTGAGCCTCAGGTCATGCTGAGGTATTTTCAATTTATGTTTCAAAAAAAAAATCAACTCATATTGCGAGAAGTGAGTTGAGCCTCGGGGCACGCTGAGGTATTTTTAATTTCTACTTTTCAATTCATGCTTTTCAAAAATCAACTCATATTACGATAGGTGAGTTGAGCCTCAAGCCACGTTGAGATATTTTCAATTTCTGTCTTTCAAAAAAATCAACTCATATTGCGAAAGGTGAGTTGAGCCTCAGGGCACGTTGAGGTAATTTCAATTTCTGTTTGTCAAAAACCAACTCATATTACGAGAGGTGAGTTGAGCCTCAAGACACGTTGAGGTATTTTCAATTTCTGTCTTTCAAAAAAATCAACTCATATTGCGAGAGGTGAGTTGAGCCTCAGGACACGCTGAGGTATTCTCAATTTATGTTTTTTCAATTTATATTTTTCAAAAATCAACTCATATTGCGAGAGGTGAGTTGAGCCTCAGGACATGTTGAGGTATTTTCAATTTCTGTCTTTTAAAAAAATCAACTCATATTGCGAAAAGTGAGTTGAGCCTCAGGACACGCTGAGGTATTTTCAATTTCTTATTTTTTTTTCAATTTATGTTTTTCAAAAATCAACTCATATTGCGAGAGGTGAGTTAAACCTCGGGTCACATGTCGAGGTATTTTCAAAATCTGCTTAAGTTTCAAAAACCAACTCATATTGCGAGAGGTGAGTTGAACATTGGCTCACGTACTGAGCTATTTTCAATTTCTGTTTTTAATGTCTGTTTTTAAAGAGTCAACTCATATTGCGAGAAATGAGTTGAGCTCAGGATCACATGCCAAGTAAAGAATAAAGATTGAAGCTTATTGAAGACACCAGATTTTGCCTCCATGAAGTTGCAGTGAAGCTGATCGAGGATATCAGATCTTGCCTTTCTAAAATGGCAGAAGAGAAGACCACAAATCTTATCTCACTGAAGCGATAGAAGAGCAGATTGAAGCTGTAGATCTTATCTTTCTGAAGTTAAAGTTAAGCAGATCAAAGCCACAAATCTCATATCCTTGAAGTTACATTGGAGTAGATTGAAACTATAAGGCATATGCCAGAAGATGCAATGGATTGAACCAAAGCTACAAGATGCGGTGGACTGGAGAGAGACTACCTGAGTAATAAGAGCACCAAAGCAAGTCAAAACTCGGCAAAGACTGGACAAATTTGGTCTTCCTTGAAAGTCTTTGCTCTATTCTCATTGCACGACAATAAGCAAAGAGGGGTAGCTGTAGAAGCCCAAAATTTGCCCAGCCCAATTCAAATCCTAAAGCCCAGCACAAAAAATCAGAAAATTGTAGAACCCTAGCCTCCCCACTTGCCTCTGCCACCACCTTCTGCCACCACCGTCGGCCACCTACCCTCTGCCACCACCTGCTCCTCCACTTGCACCTGCAAAGTCAGAGAAAGAAAAGACAACAAATATAAAAAAATTTAATGTAAAATGGCTATAAAAAGCCAAGCAAAAGACTGTAATGGGGTGGACAGTTTCTATACATATGTTATATTTTCAAACACAAAAACAGTAACTAGAAAAACGCCAAATCAGAAGCACAATACCAAATAAGAGGATTTAAGTGCCAAAAATCGAGATTAAAAACCAAAGGTGATTTATTTTTAGAATATGTTACTTATTTATTTTTTATTTTTTATTACCCTTTTTATATTGCAAATCTATTTTTAAATACATACATATTATTAAACAAAAAAAAAAGAAACAAAAAAAAATACCTTTTTTTTTATTTTTCGGCCACCGTGTCTGATGATCACGGTGGCGGCGGCGTCGGCACGGCGGCGACGGTCCGACGATCGATCGGTGATGATGTGACGTGGCCACCCTTGGCGAAAATCCCTTCCCCCTCCTTTCTCTCTTCCTTCTCTCTCTCTCTTTTTTTTTCTCTCTCTCCTCACCAAATGATTTTTTTTGTTAATTTGGCCCTTATATAGCCTCCCAAAACGACGTCGTTTTGGAGGCTGCCCTTTAGCCCCAAAACGACGTCGTTTTGCCATAGCCCGACCCGATCCGGCCTAGGATCCGCGTGTTTTTTAACGGAAGGGCTAATTTCACTTTTAGCCTTTCCGCTTTTTATAGCTTTATAATTTAATTTTTTCATATTTTTAATTTGGCCCAGAAATTTTGTTTTTGTTTCATTTCGGTCCCTCTGCTGCTGAGAGCTTTAGGCCGAATGGTTTATTGCCCGATCTAGTCCTCTTTTTGTTTGAGCGTGCAATTTAGTCCTTTCATCTTTATATCCTTTTAAATTTGCCCCAAAACTTTGTTATTAATTCAATATTAGTCCTTTCCTATTTATTTTTGTTTCTTTATTAAATATTATCATTATTATTTCTAATATATTATTAATATTATCAATATTATTATTATTATTATTATTATTATTATTATTATTATTATTATTTTTATATGTTAATGTATATTTTCATTATATATATGCATGCGTATATATTTATATATAGTATTAGTTTTAGTTACTTTAATTTCATATTGTTATTATTAGTATTATAATATTATATTTATTATTAATATTAGTATATATTTTATTATATATGTATATATATACTTTTATATATAGTATTATTGTTTCTATTATTATATTTATTATTATATTTATTATTTTACTATTATTGTTTTTATCATTATTATACATATATATACATATAGATGTTTTTAAGTATTTATCATAAATATATTATTTTCTCATTATATTATTATGTATATTATTTTTACTCATTTCTTCATTATTTTTTATTATATTTTTATATATTTAATATTATATTATTCATGTATTTCATTTGATTATGTATATGTTTTATGTCATTTTATGTACATACTTTTAATATTATTATGTATTTATATATGTACACATTTGTGTAGTATTATTAATATATTTTTTGCTTATGTTATTAGTATTTCTAATATATATTGTATATGTTCATTTTATATATATTATGTATATTTATATTATGTTTTTATATATTATTATGTATACTTTTGTTTCTGTTATTACGTATATATTTTAATACCATATTTTATATATATTATTATTATATCTATTTTTATCCCTATTATATTTATTGTTAATATTAGTACATACATTCTATTATACTTGTATACGTATTCTATATATAGTATTATTTTCGTATATCATTATATTGTTTATTATACCTATTATTTTCATTATTATCACTTATTATTTTATTTTAATATTATTATGCATATATTTTTCATGTATGTCATGTACATACGTTTTTTAATATTTATTTTATATATGTATATATTATGTATATATATATTCATTATTTCCATTTCATGTTTAATTCTAGTATTACGTTTAATATATTTGTCACACTTATATTCGCTTCAATATATTTCTAACTCTGTTATTTATTTATTTTTATCAATTTGCTTTGCATTAGTTCGAAAATCTTATTCTTGTTTTCTATATTAATTTCAATACATAAGGCAATGTACCGATTTAACATCAAGTAATCGATTTCATCGTTATGTTGGGTGAAATTCGTCGGCACGTGTTAAAAAGGGGACACCCTTCTAAAAAACTAAAAACTAAAAATTCTCATTTTTCAATCGGATCACGATTAAATGTTCAATTGAACTCGTATTTTTTAAAATCAAGACAACACGTGTTTAACAAGATACCAATTTTGGATGTCGCGAGGGTGCTAATACCTTCCTCGCGCGTAACTGACTCCCGAACCTTATTTTTCTCTGGATTTTCACGTAGACCCCAAATTTGGCCTTCACTTTTTTCAAGAATAAGTTTTCTTTTCAAAAAAGACGATTTATTCACCCAGAAAAAGATCGGTGGCGACTCCCCCTTTTTTTTTTAAAATCAAAACTCGGTTTTCAAAGTTCCAATAAATCGCCTCAATTAGCGACTGAAAGCAATAAATTTTTACGTCGCTACAGGTATCGTATTGATCGATTAATGTCCTAATGTTGAAAATTTGAAAAGATTTTAGAATACAATCTTTAAAAACGTTTGGATAACTTGAATCGGATGTTGAGATTCTCTCGCTTAGAAGGAATAAAATATTACGTCCAGCACGATTGGATACAATATTTGAAACCCTCGACACAAGATCATCTTAGGATTTCCAAAACACATGCACTTAAAACCCTTTAAAAAAAAAAGAGAGGATATTTGATTATTCGGCCCAAACGGTAAATCGAAACCCAGCACTATTGGGCACGATTTATCGAATTTTCAAATACGAAACATTGCCTCATTTTAATTTGAGAAAATATGGACGAAACTTCAAAAAGATATTTTGTATTTTAGTCGAATGGAAAATTGAAGCCCAGCACGATTGGGCACGACTCCCAAAACTTCCAAGCACGAAATATTGCCTTGTTTTATTTTAAGAAAACGTGGATCAAAATTTCAAAAAAGGATATTCCATATTTTAGTCGAACGAAAAAAAAACGAAACCCTGCATGATTGGGCACGATCTCTCAAACTCCCTAAATATGAAATATTGCCTCATTTTAATTTTTTTTTTTTAAATATGGACGAAATTTCCAAAGGATATTCCGTATTTTAGTCAAATGAAAAAACGAAACCCAGCACGATTGGGCACGATCTCTCAAACTCCCCAAATACGAGATATTTCCTTATGTTGAGAGGATTCTTTTGAAACACGAGTGGTTATAAAAGCAGTGGAGCTCATTTATACGATTTATTTGAAAATAGGAAAAAATGAAACAAACAATTTCAAACAAACAATAAATATCATAGCTCACCGTTCATCAACTGTAGTACAAAAGTACAAATATAAAAATTAAAATGTATAAAAATAACAATAGGCAAACAGGCAATATATAAATATTAATGCCTAAATATAAATTTTAATATAAATGAATTTCAAAACAAATATTATGAGTTGAAATTTAACATAAATGCTGTACAAAACAATTTACAACTAAAATTAGCAAAAATGTGACATCAATTATGTACATAAAAATTGCAACGAATGCTCAGGCCAAATTTTAAAACAAATAATATACATACTAGACAATATAAATAAACTATTTGTACCATTATATAAAAAAATGCTAACGTATATATATGAATTACAATCTTTATAATATAAAATCAATAATCATAAAAATGTTTGTTAACAACTTATAATGCACATAAAGTAGAAACTTAATGAGTATAAAATATAAAAATAATGAATCATAGTGTTTTTTTTTAAATATATATACATATGTAGTAAAATAAGATTTTTAGAAGAAATAAATTGTATATAAGAAAATTTAAAATAAACAAATTATAAAATAAAACATTTTTTTAAAACGTAAAATATTAACATAGATAAAAAATAAAAAAGAGTAAAAGAATTTAAAAAACTAAGAAAGAACTCCACTGAAACAAAAACAAAATCTAGAGGATAGTTTTAAACAAATCGAATTATTAAAACAAAATCCAGGACTTGAACTAGATAAGCACTAACAAGTAGGAACTAAAAATGCAAATTCCTCAAGTCCCAAAACGCTGCACCTAAACGCGGACTAAACTGGAATGACACGCAAATTCTAGGGATAAATTAAAGAATCCAAGAAAGCATAAGCAAGGCCCAATTGATCACTAGCGCGAAGGGGGGGACTCAATGTGCAAATTTTCCATTTTGGGTCAAACATGTGGGCCCAGCACCAAATGGTGCTGTTTTAATCGTATGTAAAAGCTGAAAAGAAAGAAACCCCCCCTCAAAACAACAGCCTTACAGATTATCTTCAAGAAAATTCAAAACCCCCTTTTAGACTCACCCTCTATTAGGGATTCGCCTCTGCTTTGAGATGCCGCGCACGAGGGTCATCGGCGTTTTTGCGCCTCCACCTCTGACGCCAAACCACGGGGTAAGGCCCGGTAAGCCTCTTCTTCCCCGATTTTGATGTAAAAACAGTTTGCAAGGAAAAGAAAGCAAGAAAAACAAAAAAAAGAAGAAATACGAAATGGAAAAGAATAAAGAACAACCTTCTAGGCCTTCAATCTGGTTTTTTATTGATATCAATTACTCTTGTACGTTCTGCTATTGTGTATATCCAAAAATCGGGAAAAAAAAATCCTTTTACACTTGATTCAATTTGGCTTTTATAGCCAAATTTTCAACCTCTTTTGCTTGTTTGTAGGTATTTGCTAGGTGTGGACTCTGACGTGGAGGTGGAGTGGTGCACGATGCGGAGAGTCGAGTGACGTGCGGTGCCTGGGGACTGCCTCGGTTGCCAATGATGGCTCCTAGAGTTTTTTGCAATCTGTTTGTGTTTTTGGACTGTTTGGGCCATGTTTGTAAATGGGTACTTAGGTTTAGGTCTGTTTAGCTTCTAGTGGTTTGAGTCGGGCAAATTTTGGGCCCTACAATCGTCTAAACTTGATCTTAAATAAATGTGGGTCAATTGGATAAATCATTTTATTTTTCTCCTTGATAAAGCTTTGATCTAATGATCGTATAAACTTAATCTTGGATAGACGTGGGTTGATTAAAAGATTATCCATATTTGAAGGTGTTTGCTTGATAATTTAATTTAATTTAATTTAATAATAATTGTGAAATGGTAAGTGATATCATTATTTTTAATAACTTTCGTCAAATATTGACAAATTGACATATTTATTAACAAGTGTTAAGTTAAGTAGGCCATCAATGTTAAGCTTATACTAGTTTACTGAGGGCAGATTCTAAGTAACTAAAATAAAAGAAGGCAAATCTCTCCTATTCACCCGTGGAGAAAAGGCAAAGAATTCTCCGGCCGCTAATATCACCCTATCAAGGAAGTGCTCTTTAGGGTGGGTATGACCAAAGACTAGAGCATTGCAAGTAAGCCATACATTCCATAAGGTGAAAGTAAACAGTACATTCCGAGGGATTTTCGATTTGATTGCCCATAGTTTCGATGAAAGATTTGCTGTGAGCTAATCCTTCCACTTAGTACCAGAAATGGAGGAGACCTGGGTAGTAGGGTGGATGGAACGCTAAAAGCTACTTGTAGTTTGGCAATCATTGAATAGATGTTGTACATTTTATTGAGAGCTAAAACATAACAAACATAAACCCTCCAACTGGAAGTGTCTTGACCGAGTGAGTAATCTAGATTTCCAAATATATTTTCAATTTAGTAAGTAATTTAGGCTCCGTTTGTTTGCCAGTAAAATATTTTCTGGAAAATGATTTCTGGAAAATGATTTACTTTTCTGAAAATGAATTACTTTTCTGGTGTTTGGATAAATCTGTGTAAAATATTTTCTGTTGTTTGACAAATTTCCTGAAAATATTTTCCTGAAAAACTGTATTTTAAATTATTTTTACATATATTGTAATGATTTATTTATTTATTAAATAAATCAAATTAAATATATCAATTACATGGTTTAATTGTTCAAGATTGGCAATCATCCTGTAAGATTCATTCACATCATATCACATGTAAATGGTAAAACTAATCAACATATTTGTAGTTAAATAACCAAGTAGCAACAACTCGCCTAGTAACGTATTGAAGCCAAACAATATATAGATCATGCAGAAAAATATCTAATCTGAAATGAAAATGCACTTTCATCCACATAAAAGTGGATCATATCTGATTGTATCTAATGAAAAATCCCAATACAAAATAAAAGATAAGGATGATGTTTGCGCTTTAACCGTATCCTCAGGCATTCCAGTGCCATTGTAGATCCAACAAATGCCAAAAGTGAAAAGTTTAGTACATGAGCCGCTCCTTCGTCGTAACAAAGATTTAAGGATCAAGCAATACCTACTAAGGAATCATACAAAGATGGCTCTACTCGCAAATGACTAACGCTTATCTCTATCCTCATTGCTCATCATTTCACTTTCCCTTTTCTTGCCCTTAACAAATAACGAAAATTGTTACAATGGCGTAAAGGAACTGGAGAAAAATTCATGATGCAACGAGATCGTGTGTTTCACCCTCAATTGATAACCAAGCGTTATGTACTTTGCCCATCCAATTATCCAACAGCTGCAATGACCAGACTTGTAAATGCCAAAGAAACCTGCATGTATCCAAGTGATTGGTGTCAACCAGTCCAAAAATATAGAAAATTGAAACACCAAACATAGTACTTAATACCAATGCACAACACTTGAATTTTTACGACTGCCTGCCTATCGAAAGATTCTATCTGATTTGCAGTAACAAGCCAAAGAAAACTGCAAAAAATAAAAATTATCCAACCAATTGTTCAAATACCATATGCATCCAACAAATCAGTGAAAAAAGCGATCATAACAATGAAACTATAATCAACAAATGCAAAAAGAAATGATACATGAGAAAAGTATAGACTATCTTATGTTACTAAGACTCGAACATGAGTGTAGGATACGGATATGTTTCTAACACGAGTAAGTTCAATTTTTTCTAAGTTTTTATGTGTACTTGGAGGCTTTAAAGAAGAAATTGAATAGTGGGAACGACATACTATTACCAAGTTACAATTCCAACATTATCAAACATCAATTTCATATATATATATATATATTTATTTATTTATAAAATACATGCAAACAAAAGATGCTTATCAAATTTTGAAAATATCCATTAAGCAATAAGAAGCACTCACATAAAACATGCCCAAAACCAAGAACTGCCCTTAAACAACCTCAAAATAAGCACTAAATAATCTCAAAACATTAAAGAAAAATTTGTTTACAGAACATATTTAGCACACCTTCCAAGTAATGAGACTATCAATCAAATATTCTCTCACACACATACGCATATATATAGCATTAAAATTCCACATACACACATATATAGTACACAATAACTCTGTAAAGCCTTAAAACCATACCGCATAAGCAATAAAAGTGAACAGATAGAAGGCTTGATCACTCAAACTCATCTTTTGAGTTGGAATAAAAACTCATCTTTTGAGAAGGGAAAAAAGAAAAGAAAAAAAAAAACTACAACACACAAACTCCCTTTTAAATCAATCCAACACAATGAAAAATAAGAATGTATTCATGTAATTGCAATAGCATGAAAAGAAATGCAAAACGAAAAGAGGCTCTTAATAGCGAGGCACTTTTCACCATTAAACCTCCACATACATTAACATGAGTATCATAAACGAGGCCTATGAACATTATCTTTGTGCAATTAAAAGTACATTTTCTTAATCAAGACTGCATCGATCATCTCCATAACAATTGGACCAGCTGCAATATATAGTGAATTTAAGAAACTTATAAATATGTGCTTACAATTGGATGAGCAAGGAGTTTTCCAAAGTTGTAGATGTTATCTCCCAAAAGAGCAGAAATGGACAGATCAAATGCCAAATCCTATATCAAAAGAGTTCAAATAAAATTAAATGAAATGAAGTCAATGGACAAATATATTCCTCGCAATTTCTTTAGTTCATTTATTTCCATCAATTTTATGATTTGGGGTGTGGGGTTTGGAAAATGAGAATACTTAAGCACATCAGCCATCAAACTTCGAAGGCATTGCTGTTAGATGAATAGGTTGATAAAACTGTAAGATTCAAATGCTTCCATTCAACTAATACAAATAAACTCATCGATTCTACAGAATAGCAAGGAACCATAAGAACAACTTCGATCAAGAACTTTTGCTCCCGTCAATCCAAGAACATAGAATTTAAAAAACTGGATGAAGGAGGAACCTGAAAAGGTCCTTGACCAAACTATTTGTAAATGCAACTAAAGCCAAGTAAGAATCTTAGATGTTTCTATTCAACAGGGAGACAATTAAATCCTTAAATGAATTAAAAATCATCATTTGGACAACATCGAGCAAAAACATTAGCACTAATGAGTAATTGGTTTCATGCTTAAGTCCCGTAAAATCCCTTACAATACTGTCTTTCCAAATACAGAGGCATGAAACACACAGATCATCAATCAAATCCAAGAAAAAGTCGTCACAATCACAAAAAAACTGATTTAAATATGGTAAGACATAAGATTATTATAGCACTGAAACAAAACGAGGATCTTTCAGAACGTTTTACATTGTGGAACTAACGCGATTCACAAACCTTAAGCCTATTAATTCAGGGCGGAAAAAGAAGAAAAAAAAAGGTGAAATTGAGGGAAAATATCACTGAGAGAGCCAGAGATAAATGAACAACAAAAGAATGATTAGAATTAGAAAATGGTGTAGAAAAAATAAAGAGGGGTTTTACCTGGATGAAGGAGGAATCGGAAAAGGTCCTTGACCAAACTATTGTCAATGGCACTGATTTGCAACCCAAGGGGAAGGGGAAGGGGAAGGGGAAAGGGAAGAAGAAGCAACATTTTCCGGAAAATGTCTTACCAAATTCAAAAGGGTAAGACATTTTCCTAAAAACACCCCGATTTTCCTGTTCTGTAAAATATTTTACGGTAGGAAATTGTTTTCAGCCATCCAAACATCAGAAAAGCCTGAAAACCTTTTACGGAAAAGGTTTTACATGTTACCAAACGGAGCCTTAGTAAGTAATCTAGATTTCCAAATATATTTCTACAGTTGTGAGTTTGATCTAGGGACAAATGCACTCGTATCCAAAGCGAAAGAATATACACTTGTAAGTGTGAAACAACCATTGTTTGATGGTCCCTAGCATACAATATCACACCCTCAGAGGAGGAACCAAATACTAGAGTGCAATTACTTTCTTGACTTGATTGAGCGTTCGATTACATTTCTCTCAATGAAACGATCATTGGATGAATTTCATTATTGATCTTAATCTTGTCCAGTTATCTAATAAAAAAATAATCGTCCATCTAAGTGTATTAAGGATTCCTATGTTATTAAATGAAAATTAAAAAAAATAAAAATATTAATTATTGAATTGAAATTTCAAATCATAAGCATGAAAATCTAATTTTTATTTTTTAAAATACAAATATAAAATATAAACTTTAACAGATATTTTGACGAAAAATATACAGTGGACAGCACACCCTTACATATTATACAAATAAATAACTAAAATGTAATAAAAAATAAAATACAAAATACAATATCAATACGTAAATATTTATAATAATATAAATTATTAAAATATTAAACTTTATAAAAATAAAAACATATATTTATTCTGTATTCCTCATGGTTTTTACGATTTTATTCCCCATTGTTATTTATATATTTTTAATGCTTTTAGTACTTGTATTGGGTTGAACGTCTAACAAAATTAATTATACGAATCTAAACTGAGTACTATGCATGAATGTAATAAATTAATTTTGACACCAAACAATAAAAAAAATATTTATGTATAATCAAAATGTTTAACAAAATATAAATTGAGAGGTAAAAAAATTATACGAATATCATCGAGAGGTGAAGCTAGGGGTGGCATAAAATATTTTTAAAATAACTTTTATTTATTAAAAAAACTCATTCATTACATAATTCTCATTTTATTTGTTTCAGTACCCTTTTTATCTTCTATTCAAAATAAATTAAACAGGGTCAGAAACAAAAATCATATAATAAAATTTTTTTTAAGGGTTAAAAAGAGAAAACAAATTAAAGAAAAAGAGATTTTTTTTGGCCAAAAAAGGAGATTGTATTTACTTACAAATATATATCTAGGGTTAGTTGTGAGATCCATTTTTTCTCTAATTTATTTTTCTAAGGGTTTATTTTTTCTGAGTTAATTGCAACAATATCCCTAAACTATGGCTTTCATTTTAAATTAGTCCTCAAATTTTAAAGCATTTTAATTACATATTCAAACTATCGAAGTTATATCAATTTTTGAGATTTTTGAAGTTTTTATAGAAGCTTTATGCAACAACATTTTTATTTTTCTTTAAAATTTTTATTTTAAATTATGTTACATAAGTTTTAATGTATCATTTAATGGTTTTAATAATGGAAGAATCTAATTGATATAACATTAATAGTTTAGGGATGTTATTAAAATGTTTTAAAGTTTGGAGACCAAATTTTTATTTTTTCAGTTCTCTTTGATTTTTTGGGCCAATTTTAGAGTTGGGCTTGAAAGGAGTAAAAATGGGTTTGGGCATGTTTTGAATGGCCTTTTTAGCTTTGTCTTTGGGTTAGTAATAACAGCTTGCTCTATTCTTATTATTTTGTTACTTGCTCTATTTTTATTATTAAGTTTTTATAGAGATAATTTTAGCATTTTGGTTAATTTTATTACATTTTATTTTTTTTTTCAGCTATTTTTATAATATTATATTATATTATATTTTCTTGTTCTAATTTTTACTTCTATTTTATTGTCATTTTTATTATTTCTAGATAATAATGACTTTATCGTGTGTAAAAATAAAATACATATTGAAAAAAATTTGAGAGAGCATCCAACGTTGAACAAAATTTTTAGCGAAAAGTGCATTTGGATTAGAGAGCAGATCGATGAAGTGGAATATATTGTTCATAGAGCGGATTAAATTTTAATTTTGATTTAATTTTCACATTTTATTAGTACCATTATTTATGTGGTATAATTTTTCGTTAAATTACGTATAAATTACTGCATAATATTTTACTAAGTTAAAAAGTAAACAAATTTAAATTATTTCCATTCAGATTAAAAAATTCATATTTCTTGTGGAAAAGATGAAACCCTTTTCACGAGTATGTTTAATTTTTTAGTCTAGGTGGGAATAATTTAAATTTGTTTGTTTGTTTTTTAACCTAATAAAATGTCATGTCAGTATTTTACATGTTAATGGAAAGTTGTGCCACATAAATAATGAGATTTGTAGAATGTGAAAATTGAACCAAAAATAAAGTTTGATGTATTCAAATGTACCAAACTAAAATTGATGTTTACATTGAAAATTGTATTAAAGTTCATATAGAATTATGATATTTATTACATTATAAATGGATTAAACTTAAAACAATCAATACACTTAAATAATTTAAAGCTCTCACTTTCATGTCAAATGTAAATTCTAATAATTTTTTATACAAGTTCTAAAAATTATTTTATAAGTATGAACACGTATGATTGTTTGGGATGGTTATGGAAATAAATTTTCTTATATTATAAAATATAAAAAATTATAAAAATAATTTGTGTATTTTATAAAATTATAACAAAAAAATTATAATATTTAAATCCTAAAATGTTTCTAAAGTTATGGCTAAAAAATTTATTAAAAAAAAAAACAATTTGCATGTTGTAAAAGTGTTATAATATATTTATTTGTAAAAAGTTATGGCCAAGTATGGACATAACTTATTTATGTGTCCATGCTATATATTATACAAAATAATATACTTATTCATAAAAAAATATTTTACTTTTTTTTATCATAACTTACTTATATAAAAAAATATATTTTTTAAAGTTATAGAAAAAATATATATTATTTATAAGAAGTGTTATGAAAGTTTTGAACAATTTATAAAAACTTTTTTTATAAATATTATATTTTTTTACTTAATTTACATAATATAAAAAGGGATTTAACCTAATTTTTATAATTAAAGATATAGACTATTTGGACTATGAAATCAAATATTATAAGGTCAATGTTAATTATGTAAATAAAAAAAAGTATCTTGCAACATATATAGGTATGATACTTTTTGAGAGAATGGTAATAGGCACAAGAACCATAGACAGCTCGTGAACTCTTTAATGTGAGACATATAGAGCTTTAAAATATAGATGAAAAAACATTTGTTTTTCTAAAAAAAAAAATTTCTTATATTAACAACATTAGCTCAGTATAGCATAAAAATCAAAGTTGGATTATAGTAGTATATTGTATATTTCATAATTTCAATAACAGGGAGAATTGAGACGACCCATAATTTATAGAGTATATGAAAGAAAAAGATCTTGATAATTTTAATAATGCATGTCCAAATTCATATAATGACGAACTCAGACAATGATCAACATATGATAATAAGTAACATACGTTAAATATTAAAGAAAAAATAACCCAACAAATATGTACTAGAACAATACATATAATATTTATTTATTGTACTATTTTTATTAATAATAATATTATCGATTAATTATAGAAATTGTACTGATATATGTTAAAAGATTTTGAAAGAGCTCTGCCACATAACGTTAACTAGATAAAGATTTAAAAAAAAATCTAAAAGGGAAAGAAAATTTAATGAATTGCATGTTATTTTGTGGACGAAGTTTCATTGGCATAGTGAAAAAGATTGGATTGTTGTGTTGAGTAATAATTGTTGCTTGAGACGTATAGAAATTTAGTTTCCTATTTTGCATTGGAATGAGTTTAAGAGACGTACGAATCTCAACTTTGAATGTTACATGATGCTCACATCTAATTCATTGGTAAACTTTAATGGAATGCAACTATTCTGAATGTCATCATCATAAATGTAATATTATAATAATTTGGTATTTTAGAAACATATTAATTAAAATTTTAAAAATTATATTTATTTAAAATATAATAATAAATTTTAAAAAATATAATTACTAAAATAAATTCAATGGATATTTCAATTTTTATCTATATAGAAAAAATGTTAGGATATAGAAGCCGTGTTAGCAAAATCATTATCATGTATTCTCTATTTATTTAGATGAAGTAATTACCCTTTTTAAATTGACTGAAAAAAGAGTGCCATGTATGGCATGGCGACAAAAACTCTTGGTCTATTTGCATGTTAGCTTTGTCCCTTTTTTAAATTAAATTTAAACAACCCTTAAAGATGTAAAAATGGCAAAAATAAATTCTTCTTATTTTTGTTTTTTAAATAATAAACTTAAAAAAAAATAAAATTATTATTTAAATTACCTAATATGTCAAAAAATTTCTTCAAGTTTATTTAAATGTAAATATTTTCAATTCATTCCCTAGTATATTTAAATTTAGATAAACTTGAGGAAAATTTTTTGAGAGACATATTTGAATTTATATTTATTTGAGAAAAAAATTTTCAACTAATTTAAAAAGGGTAATTACTTCATCAAGTCTCTAAACGTGTTAACCCTACACACTTCATTTCAATGTTACCAATTTATTAGGCGGCACCAAAAAAATATTTTTTTAAACTTTTAATGTGGTGTCGCTGAAAAAGTGATGATACCCAACTTTACTGTAGAAATCAGGTCATTCTCATAATTAATCTTGAGTTATTTTCATAATTTTTAAACTAATAAAAGTAAAATTCCTAAAAATGCCCCATCTATTGATAATCGAACGACCCACAGTTTACAAACTCTCCATTGGCCGACAAATTAACTATATCTCCACATTTTCCGAAGGACCCTATATCTATAGAAACGTCTTAGCCCAAACCTATCACCTTGTTTCCCTATCCTTCAGATTGTTCAATATCAACTTGAAAATGACCAAAATGATTTTGCCCATTTTCAATACCATCATCGAGATTGCACCGAGGTTCTCTCAAAATTATGCGACTTACCTGAGATTGAATTAGACAGCTCATTTGACTGACTACTTGTCAATGGTCTGGGAAATCTCAGAACTATATGTCAGATCGTTTCTCCATCAATTAGAATTTTATACAAGACAGATCGTCTTCTTTGTTCATCCCTTCCATTGAAGATGAGAAACTTGAAATTTCTTACCTTTTGAGCTTATATCTGATTGTGAAACCAAAGATTGGTGACAACCTTCGCACCAACACTTGAGTTCTGGGAACTGCAATAGGATCAATTCAACAACTCTAATGGGATATTGAACATTCCCAACTCTTAATATCACTATCTCATTAATTTTACACATACTATTTGCAATCAAATGAATGTTTCCCATAACGAAAGATTTAGGATGAACAGTACCATCGTCCACACTAATAAAACTTCCCCAATTATTGGTGATATTTCGAAATGTAGAAATCAACCAAGCATGGATCGGAACCCCGAAGTAAGTCATCCAAGTTCTTTTACAATTAACCAAAATGTTTTCAGACCATGACTTAACTTTTTGAACCACCTCATCAAAATTTCACTAAAATCTTTTATAACCTTATTTGCTTATTCTCCGCTGTTAAACTCCATTGAAGCCATTAGCCCAGAGACTCTTCTAATGTTAGCAACTTGAAGGCCGCCCTCTTTTAACTACATAGCAAGGTCCTCTAGAGTACATAATTCTCTACACCATCCCATGATAAAAGACTGTAGAAAGTTTTTCTTCATCAATAGGAATTTACCCTATCTCTTTCTTACCTGTAGCCACCTCCTTCATGAGACAATTCTTGTTTATAGCTTTTTCACCTTTGAGGGTTCCATTTGTATATGAAGAATCCTTTGATACATCCGAAGCCTTTTTAGTATTTGATTTACGCCTATAAGAACTTCTACCATTGAAGTGTGCAAAGTTGACCCATATTTTATATCCAAATAAAGAGAAACCGTTCAAACGAAGCGTCGCCCTTCTTGCATCAGTAAAGTTTGCGAATCTCACAAAACCAAATATTTCTCCTTTTTTACTTCTCTTTTTTGGAATGAAGATATCCGCAACCATGTCGTGATACTTTCATTTTCCAAAGACCTCTCCATTGCATGCGTGGAGGAAGGTTCAATGCAAAAACAGTAACACAAATCTGTCCACTACACTTGATCATGGCTTGTGCTACCTCAAGCCCAAAAAATTGTTTTTCAACAAAATTATAGGCCTAAAAAATATACTTAGGATAAACGTGCTCATTTTTGGCCCGGCCTGACTTGAATAAGTTTTTTTTTTGTTGTTTTGTTATCATTTTGTTATTATATTACTACTATTTTGTTGTTATTGTTTGAATATGTAGCGACGTAAAAATTTTGCTTTCGGTCGCTAAATTATGGCGATTTATTGGAAAACTTAAAAATTGAAATTTGGTTTTAAAAATAAACCGGGAGTCGCCACCGATCCTTTTTCCTAGGTGTGATCGGACACCTATTAAATTTTTTTTAAAAAACAAATAAAAAGGCTAGGTTTAGGTTTACGTTAAAATCCAGAGAAAAATTAGGGTTCGGGAGTCGGTTACGCGCGAGGAAGGTATTAACACCCTCGCGACGCCCAAAATTGGTATCTTATAAACACATGTTGTCTTGATTATCAAAAATACCAGTTTAATTTAAAATTTGGTTGTGATCCGATTAAAAAGACGAGAAATTTTAATCTTATTTTGGTTTTTGAGAAGGGTATACCGATTTGACACGAGCCTAAAAATTCCACCCAACATAGCGATGGGACTTACGGCTTAATGTTACATCGATACATTGCCTCACTTATTTCAAAAATACGAGAATAAAATTTTCGAAATAATGCTAAGCAAATTGATGTGAAATAAAGATAAATAAACGAGCTAGAAATATATTGAAACAACTAACGAGTATAACAATAATATAAGAAAACAATAATATCACATGCAAGATTAAATGTAACAAAAGTATAAGATACGAGAAAACAATAAATATACGTATATGTAAAATGATATTAAAAGTATGTACATAACGTATGTGGGAAAAATATATATATACATAATATATTTAATATGAACATATACGATATACATATGAAATAGTAAAAAATACATAACTAATAATATTAAAAGATATATACATACGTAAAAATGTACGAATAGTAAAGAAGTATACCATAAATGACATTAAAAAAATTATATATGTATAATATATAAATATATAAATATATGCATACATTAGAAATAATAATAATAAAAAACATTAGTGTCACATAAATACGTACATATAGACACATGTATAAATACTAAATGAGAATTAATAATATTAATAATGAATATAATAATAATAATAAACGCATATGTATATACGTAATAGTAAAAACGGGACATTTCAAAATAAATATACATACATATGTAACCAAATACAATAATAATAGAATATTAATGATAGTTATAATAATGATATTAATGTAATATAATAATAATAAATATAATATAAGTAATATTTAAAATATAATAAAACAACAAAGGCAGTAAAAAACTTAAATTTTAAAAAAGGACTAAATTCGAATTAAAATGTAATTTTGGGGAGAATTTAAAAGGAAACAAAGGGCTGAGGATTAGATCGTGATATGCGCATAACCTGGGGGGCCAGAATTGCAATATTCCCTTCTCCTATGACGCAGCACATAGCAGAGGACTCGATCACAAAGCGCAACAAATTTGAGGGGCAAATTAAGAGATATATTAAACTCAATTGCGAAAATAGGAAAAGGCGGAAGGGCTAAAACCGCAATTAGCCCTTCCAAACAAAACACGCGGATCCTGAGATTGGCGGGTCAGCCCCCCAAAACGACGCCGTTTTGGGCGCTTGGGGGGCCAAATGAAACGGCACCGTTTTATGTGTGTTATATATGCAAAATTTTTTTTAAACCCCAGCCCATTTTTTCTTCTGCTTAAAAAAACTCATTCTCTTTCTCACATTTCTCTCTTCTCTGCAGGTCTTCATGCCCAGCGAGGACTCGGTCGATCACCACCAAGAAGATTATGCACAGCAGCCACACTGCACTGATGGCCGAAATCGCCCCTAGGTAATTTTCTTCTCCTTTTTTTTTTTGTTTATATTTGCTATATATGTATTTACGTAGATCGACAGAATAGAGAGAAAAAAATAAAAATAAAAGGTAAAATAATATAAAAGATCACCTTAAGTTTCTTTATTTTGATTCCCTGATTTGTGTTACACTCGTATTATTTTCCTATCTTTTCCTTGATTCACTGCTCGGATCTCTATATTGAAGTTTTGTTTCCCTTTTTACTTCCGATCTCCCTTCTTTTTTTTTTATTTACAAAATCTCCCTCTTTTTTCATTTACCCAAAATTCCTCCCCTTGACATTCTCTGTTTTTGGTTATATACCCTCCCCCATTTCTACTTGCTGTCTATTCTCTTTTATTGTGTGCAGGTACAAGGCGGTGGAGGTGACTGCGGGGCAGGGCGTGGTGTTGTCAGAGGGCAGGTGGGGTAGGTGCGGCGGCCAGGGCAAGTGGGGAGGGATTAGATTAGGGTTTCTGATTTTGTGGGTTAGGGTTAGTTGGGCTAATCAGGTTTGGGCTAGTGTTTAGATTTGGGTAGTAAAATTTGGGTAATTTAGGTGGGTTTGGGGGTGGCCCAAAAATTGGCCTGTACAGAATATTATATAACTCTTGTTTTATTGTCGGTTTTATTATTATTCTAGAGACATTTGCTAAGTTGGAATTATCTTAATGTTATTTAATTATAAAGATTTTTTAATGTAATTTCATTTTGTTTGAAAATATTTATTTTAATATTTTTAGTATATTTGATGTATTACATTTTTTAATTTGTTTTTATATAAAAAATAAACTAAAAAAATTAATATGGGTGGGCTAAGTCAGACTCGAGTATAGCACTTTTAATCTGGGATGGGCTTTGACAGGATTTTAAGCCCATTTTTTAGGTCAAGCTGGACCCAAGACTAGAAAACGGGCCTAAAATTTTGTATTGACCCAACTTGTAACACCTCTATACTTGGCTCGATTGTATGGACCAATATAAGACTATTACATTTGGTGCCAAAGCGATTTTGGCCAGACACTGTATAATTTAAACATTTACCCATAGTATATTAACTTAATTAACCCAAAAATTATTAATATAAATATTCGGGGTCATTAATGGATGATCAATTGCATTTGGAAATGATTTAAAAATTATTTTTACTCAAAACAGGGGAAAAGTATCGATACTTAAACAAAAGGTATCGATACCTTTTTCTATACCATTGTACAAAATCAATACCAAAATAGCATTCTGGAACTCCAAAAATTCAAATTTTGATGAAGGTACCAATACCAACACAAAAAAACGATACCAAAATTACATTATGTTTTGGAAATTTTGAGTTTCAAAGCCTAGGTATCAATACCTATACTGTTGGTATCGATACCTTGGGTCAATTTTAGTAAAACTTAGTTAAAAAGTTCACTAAACCTCCTGCAATATATTGGATTCATCTCAACACTTAAAACCAATTTAAGATACATTAAAACTACTTAAAACAACTTCAAATCAATCATAACTGCCACATAAACAAACCACATTTGCAAACATGCTTACAACTTCAATAATTCATTTCATATAGAACCAAAATACTTCAAATAAAAACCAAAATAGATAAAGTTTCAAAAGTTTGCATTTTAGTCCCTAACACTTGGGAACACATTTGGTCTACCTATATACTTGCCATTTTAACTCAAAATATAGTACCTATTATTGGAGATTTTGGGGATGTGATGAGATGAGATGAGATGAGAGATCTCCTAACTTGACTCTAGCTCTTCAAGTCTAATTGTACCTACGCGTTGAAATAAACGCGTTAAGCCGATGAAGGCTTAGTAAGCACTATAAGGTAACTAATAGGTAAATAAATCATATTATAATGTTTAAAATTATTAAATTTAAAACATATTATGCACAAGCAAAATTTCTACAATTATATCTTACTTTAACAAAAATTTAACTTACTTTTGATAGCTACTAAACTTACCACAACACTTTGTGGAAATCATTTGCTCACCTTTCACAACCTTAGCCCATAGTAGACTTTTATAGAACGTATTGGATAAACGGAACAATTACAGAGGTGCATTATTATGTACTAATGAACAAAGAGCACTGAGGTGCTATACAAAGAGCACGAATATGCTAAATGGAGAGCATTAATGTGCTAATAATCGAAGAGCACGCTAAGGTCCCTTAATGACATGCCACTAATATCCTAGTAGTTCTACATTCTGTCTACTCAGGCATTAAATTTGAATTTAATACAATTTCTCATAATAAATATATTTCTTGAAAAATATTCCATATTTTTCCTATTTCACAATTTAGTCCTTAATAAATAAGTCATATGCATAGTATCTTTTTCACACATATATTTCTTTCACAACATCATTACTTAGTATTCAAACAATTATATCATTTCATATTCTTCACCTATACTTTTCTTGACATATTTCATAATTTCACAATTTAATCATTTGTTTAATATTTATATTTATTTATTTTACATTTCTATCATAAATAATTTATATACTAAAATCATAAATATTTAAAGAAAATAAATTTAAATCCTTGTAGTACATATGAAATATCCTCTTCTTCCTTTATCCTCAACCTTCTCTTTTCCTTTTCTTTCAATTAGGTCCCCTCCTTTCTTTTCTTTCTCTTCAATTTTCATAACAAGCATATAGCATTTATATATTAAAGACCAAAATCAAGTGACTTTCCTATGCTATTTAATATAAACAAACATGTATGACATGATAATTTCATCATTTCTTACCTTAACTCCTTGAAAACTAAAAACATCCCTTCTTTAACATATTTACAGGGGTTCTCTCATGAAACTAAAATGCTCACTAGCCTTTAATATAGTTTTTACTAAAGAAATTCCAAAGAAAATGAAGGTTTTGAGCTTGGAGTGTTCAACAATGGAGAAAGGACACAAAGAGAATAAAAAAAAAGATGGAACAAAAGATGGGTAATGGTAGAGATGAAAGTGATGATTTGGTAAAAAAAAGATGACAACTTTTCATCTTTTCTCCAATTTTCTACACCATTCCACTAAAAAGTCTCACTATTTTTAAGTAAAATAATAAAATTGTTAATAAGTCCTCTAGCCATTCATCTTTTCACTATAGCCTCTAATCATTATTCCTAATAAATATTTACTTGGCTAATTACCACTTTATCTTTCCCCATCTTTCATAATTCCTAAGATCACTCATGCTTCACTTTGGTTAAATCTCTTCTTAATCTTTCTTTCCGTTCCACTACTATTATGTATCTCCTAACTTAGTATTTTTCCTATCTTGGCCACAACAAATTCTCTATTCTTTCAATTAAGTCAAAGCATCTATTTAAAATTTTCCTATCTAAGGAGTATTTTCTAATTTTTTATTAGGTCTAAATACTTCCTAATTTAATACTCAATTCCTATTTATTATATTTCAAGAATTTTGCACTAATTTTTGACCTGATTCATCACTGTACCTAACTCCGAGTTAAAACGTAGATATTACACAACTCAAACCTGACCCAAGCTATGATCAAGTTTATTGTCCACGACCATTTTTACCCTCCAATAATATAATTTATTTTAAATACAAAAAATTATTAAAATAAACTTTTCGAATTGATGCTCGATTGATTCCTGATATTAATTCAATGGGATTTTAAAAAAAAAATAATGGAAAAACTTATATTGAGATGTTTAAAAATAAATAATAATATAGATAAAAATATATTATATGAATACAAAGATATCCATATCGACATCCTATGCATAATATGTGGTGGATAAGTGGACTTCATATTTATTTAAAGGTTTTGGAGTTTGTGGAGGCAAAATCACAATCAACAATTCATCCATGGAGAACTATGTACCTATGCATGAATGCCGTGTACACAAAATCTCCATCATCATCAACAGAACCCATGCTATCCTCCATTCCATAGCCATACTGTTCTTGATTCATTACAGGCTTTCCTTCTTTTTCCAACATCCCCCAAACATCACCATCCCCACTCTTCCATGGCTTCTAATCTTCGTCTCCGAGTTGCTTCTCTGTTTAGCATGGCTCCTTACACAATTCTATCGTTGGCGCCCTGTTTACCGGACCGTATTCCCCGAGAGATTGCCAGCTGATGATAAGCTTCCGGCCATTGATGTTTTCATTTGCACTGCGGATCCTAACAAGGAACCGAGTGTGGAAGTTATGAATACTGTGATATCGGCTATGGCGTTGGATTATCCACCGGAAAAGCTTCATGTTTATGTTTCCGACGACGCTGGCTCCGATGCAACGTTGCGTTGTACGAAGGAGGCTTGGAACTTTGCCAGGTATTGGGTTCCTTTTTGTAGGAAATATGGCCTCGTGACTGCTTGTCCGGACGTTTATTTTCCAAGCTCTGAAGATGGCTTTAAGGGTTCTTCTGAGTTCAAGGCAGAGAGGAAAAAGATGGAAGTAATACACTGCAAACTTATACATTATTTATATGCATTATATACTTATTACAAACTTTGCTTTGCTAATTAAAGACCACTATAAGTGGATTACTAAAATATTTTAGTATCAAAATTATATTTTTAGATAATAAAAATATAATTTTATTATTTCAATAATTATAATTTTTAAAGAATTAAATTAAATTATTATTATCGGAATCAAAATATAATTTTATTATTTTTAATTTAAATTTTTATAAATTATGAAGTCTCTAAATATATGACCAAAGGCATAGGTATCCAGAAGTGATAAATTGAAGTTTATTTATTTTTTTGGTTAAGGAAAAATACGAGATTTTGAAGCAACAGATAAGGAGAATTGTGCAAGAAAATCATACGGATGTCCCCGTCAACAATAAACTTGACCACTCATCAATAATCGAGGTATATCCCCTAATTTCAATTCATTTTAATTTTTTTTATTTATTTTATTAATAAAATGGACAGTAAAATTGCCATTTTCTTACATTCATAAAAAAAAGTTTAAGATGATTTTATTACTATTTATACTTATTTTTTTATATCTAAAACAATATGATGTTATTAGAAAAATAATTGATGATAAAAAAGTTATAAATTATTTTGCAGGTTATAAACGAGTATCACAAAGAGAAAGACGAAGTTAAAATACCTATACTTGTTTATGTTTCTCGTGAGAAAAGACCTTCTCGTCATCATAATTTCAAAGCCGGAGCCCTTAATGTCCTTGTATGTCACTTTACATTTATTAGTAATTGTTTAATTTGATCGGTTTGATTATAAGTTTGATTGATTTTTTCAACTATAAGCAAATCGATAAATTAATATAAGCTTAATTGATTTGACTAAACTAATTTGATATTTTTAAATTCAATTGGTTATGCCGATTAATCAATTATTTTTTTACTATAGTCTCTTTTAAGAAAAAGTTGGGCTTCATTGGAAGATTGAGCTTAATATAATCGGCCTGGTCAAGCATAAATAAAAGGTGCCCTCATGATCCTCTTTAGAGAAGGGGAATAGAATATTAACAATACATTCCCGTAAGCCCCCTAGGTAAGGGCAATTACGGGGAATACAATACTAAACATGTTTGATATTTCACTCATCAACAAGGTTAGTTAATTGGGTTATGAAATTCAATATCCAATAACCGATTAACTTAATCATTTTAATTAAGACATTAATCAACTTAACCGAATCGATCAATTAGTTTTGTTATCATCAATTCTCACTCACCCCTACCCTACTTTAAGTCACATTTTTTTTCCTGTTAGCTAACATATTAATAGCTTATGTTATGTTTATGTTGTATTCTTTTTATTGTCAGCTTCGAGTCTCGGCGATGATGAGCAATTCTCCGTATATTCTAGTTCTTGACTGTGATATGTATTGCAATGATCCAACTTCAGCTAGGCAAGCAATGTGTTACCATTGTGATCCTCAAACATCTCAATCTATAGCATTCGTGCAATTCCCTCAAACATTTCGAAATATTAGTGAAGACGATATCTATGACAGTCAACTTCGATTTGTATTCAAGGTTGATAACTAAGATCTTGTGCGTGTATATATATTGAAATTGATCTTTTAATTTGATGAGAAGGAGTAGTGGTTGATTGTTTTATTCATTTTTCTCCTTTGAATTAAGATACAATGGCATGGTTACGATGGTGCCGGAGGACCAACAATATCGGGGACAAACTTTTATATAAAGAGGGAAGCATTATTAGGCAGTTTTAGTAAGCAACAAGGTGAGTCAAATTGTTGTTACTACTTTAAACAAAAAAAAATGTTATTACTACTGAATTAAAGGTTTTTATATTGATATGAAAATATAATAAATTGTTATTATTATTTTGCTTAAGTTTGAAGTGAGGGAGGCTTGCCTTGACCCAAAAATTCATTTCAGTATTAAAATAAAAATAATTTTTTAAAAATATTTTATTTTAATATTTCTATATATTTAATAAAAGATTATTTTTATTATTAAATATGAATTATTGTATATGAGTAGGGTCAGGTAAGGGGACTCTCAACATATATATATTTAACTATGTAGAGAGGCCAATGAGGTGGGTGATTTTTTGCCTGCCTCAATCTCGATCAAGTTTTTTACCTCTAATCAATTGTAGCATAAATTGTTAACAAGCTTTTTTAGGACAGAAGAAATTGATAAATTGAAAATGTTATAACTAATGACTCGTTAATATAGACCTTATGGCACTCAAAAGATCATTTGGTCCATCCAATGACTTCATTAAAACCCTAGTCGAAGACTATAAGCCATGTTTCATAAAAGATGGAGAATCTTCAAGGCTGCTGCTAGAACATGCCAATGTTTTAGCCTCTTGCTCTTATGAAGATCAAACAACATGGGGTACAGAGGTAAGTATACATTAGCTTCTTCCTCCAAAATTTTAATGATACTTTATAATTTTTTGAACATATTGAATCTAAACTATTTGTATATATGATCGATACACATATGTTTACAAATTAAATATTGTGTTTTAGATACACACGTATTTATAATTTGATGGCTAGACTGACAGAAGAATTTGACTGATGCAATACTAATACTTTGAGGATTCAATTAGAATATTTTGAAATTTAGGGACTAATTTATGCTATAGACAATAGTTTGGACATGTTTGGTGTAATTAACCCTTTTATATATGTTTATGCAGGTCGGTTTTTTGTACTTTTGTGTGTTGGAAGATTACTTCACTGGATTTACTTTACATCGTAAAGGTTGGAAATCAGTGTATCTTTATCCCAAAAGGCCACAATTCTTAGGGATAAGCACCACAAATTTTAATGAAGCATCAATTCAATGGACAAGATGGGTATCCGGCCTTACTAGTGTTACTATTTCTAGGTTTTGCCCTCTCATTTGTGGGCCTCTGAAGATGTCTTTGGTTCATCTTATGTGCTATTTAGAAGTTGCATGTATGCCTCTTCTTTGTTGCCTCTCTGTTTGGGGTTTTGCTCTTATACCTCAACTTTGTCTCTTCAATGGCATCCCCTTGTACCCGAAGGTAAAAAGCATTCATATTTGACATCAGATTAGTTATTCTCGATTAGGACAAACCTTTTTTTTTTTTTTTGTCACAGATTTCGGACTCGAACTTCAACATATTTTCGATAATTTTCATATCAGCTATTTCAAAAAGCTTATATGACATTGTTACAACCGGTGATCAATTTAGGGTATGGAAAAATGAATGGAGAATATGGATGGTGAGATCCGTAACATGTTATACTTACGGAAGCTTGGATGCCATTTTGAATAAGCTTGGCATAAAGGAAGCTAGCTTTTTGCCAACCAATAAAGTAACAGATGATGAACAAGTTAAGCTATACGAGATGGGTATTTTTGATTTTCGTGCAGCCACCATGTTTCTTGCTCCATTGGTTGTAGTTATTCTCGTAAACTTTGCAGCATTTGTTGGAGCTGTTTTCAAAGCTTTGGTTGTGGATGATAATGGAGATCGGTACTGGGAAAAGATGTTCGGCCAAATGTTTCTTTCGTTTTACATCTTGGTTTCGAATTATGCAATTATTGAAGGGATGATTATAAGGAAAGACAAGGCCAGTATTCCACTATCTGCTACTTTGTGGTCTGTTGTGTTTTCAGTATTTATCTTGTTGATTGGCTCTGCCATTTTGTGTTAAGTTTTGACATTGGAAAAACAAAAAAACTTGGTTAGGATTTCTGAGTTATTTCATGTTTTTATTGTATGTTGAATTATTGAAGGGGTGATATTATATATGTTGATCATTTTTTTTTATGCATTTTTTTTTCTCAGCCAAAAATAATTTATTTCATAGAAAAAGCTCTTTAGAGGTAATGCTTTTGGCTTGTTGAAGGTCTCTTCTCTTGTTTCTTTTGCATTTTATGATTTGGAAATTAAGTTGACGGTGTTTTTGGATTAGGGTTTGAACACTTAATTTTTTTATAAAAAATAAAAATGAATATTATAAAAATTTTGACTTTGAGATTTCAAAAGCTTCATGAAACTCTCAAATTTTTTTCTATTTTACTTTGTTTTTAGTTTTTATTTTTAAAAGTCATGCAACAACACTTTATTTTTCTTTAAAATTTTCATTTTAAATTATGTTACATAAGTTTCAAGGTATCATTTAATGGTTTTAATAATGGAAGAATCTAATTAATATAACATTAATAGTTTAGGGATGTTATTAAAATGTTTTAAAGTTTGGAGACCAAATTTTTATTTTTTTTAGTTCTCCTTGATTTTTTGGGCCAATTTTAGAGTTGGGCTTGAAAGGAGTAAAAATGGGTTTGGGCATGTTTTGAATGGCCTTTTTAGCTTTGTCTTTGGGTTGGTAATAACGGATTGCTCTATTCTTATTATTTTGTTACTTGCTCTGTTTTTATTATTAAGTTTTTATAAAGATAATTTTAGCATTTTGGTTAATTTTATTACATTTTAATAATTTTTTTCAGCTTAATTTTATTATATTATATTTGCTTCGTTCCAATTTTTACTTCCATTTTATTATCATTTTAATTATTTCTAGATAGTAATGATTTTGTTCAATTTGAAAAAAAAAAATTAAGAAAGTGTCTAGTTTGGTGGAGTGAAATTTTTAGTGAAAAGTGCATCTAAAACACACAGCAGATCGGTGGAGTGAAATATTAAACTTGAAATTTTTTGCTTTTTGAGCTTATATCTCATTGTGAAACTAAAGATTGGTGACAGCCTTCGCACCAACACGTGAGTTTTGGGAACTGCAATAGGATCAATTTAACAACTCTAATGGGATATTGAACATTCCCAACTCTCAAGATCACCATCTCATTAATTTTACACATACAATTTGCAATCAAATGAATGTTTCCCATAACAAAAGATTTAGGATGGGCAGTAACATCGTCCACACTAATAAAACTTCCCCAATGATTGGTGATATTTTGAAATGTAGAGATCAACCAAGCATGGATCAGAATCCCGAAACAAGTCATCCAAGTTCTTCTACTATTAACCAAAATGTTTTTAGACCATGACTTAACTTTTTGAACCACCTCACCAAAATTTCACTAAACTCTTTTATAACCTTATTTGCTTTTTCTCCACGGTTAAACTCCATTAAAACCATTAGCCCAGAGACTCTTTTAATGTTAGCAACTTGAAGGCCGCCCTCTTCTAACCGCGTAGCAAGGTCCTCTAGAGTACATAAATCTCTACACCATCCCATGATACAAGACTATAGAAAGTTTTTCTTCATCAATAGGAATTGACTCTATCTCTTTCTTACCTGTAGCCACTTCCTCCATGAGACAATTCTTATTTATAGCTTTTTCACCTCCAAGGGTTCCACTTGTATCTGGAGAATCTTTTGAAACCTCCGGAGCCTTTTAAGTATTTGATTTACATCAATAAAAACTTCTACCATTGAAGCGTACAAAGTTGTCCCATATTTTATATCCAAATAAACGGAAACCGTTCAGACGAAGCGTCGCCCTTCTTGCATCAGTAAAGTTTGCGAATCTCACAAAACCAAATCTTTCTCCTTTTTTACTTCTCTTTTTTGGAATGTAGACATCCACAACCATGCCGTTATACTTTCATCTTCCAAAGACATCTCCATAAATGCATGGAGGCATGTTCTATACAAAAACAGTAACACAACTCTGTCCACTACACCTAATCATGACTTGTGGCACCTCAAGCTTGAAAATTTGTTTTTCAACAAAAATTATAACCCGAAAAATGGACTTGGATAAAAATACCCATTTTTAGCCCAATCTGACCTGAATCAGTTATTTTTTTGTTGTTTTGCTATCATTTCGTTATTATATTGCTACTATTTTGTTGTTATTGTTTAAATATTATACAATTCTTGTTTTATTGTTAGTTTTACTATTATTTTAGAGACATTTGCGTGCTAAGTTGAAATTATCTTAATGTTATTTAATTATAAAGATTGTTTTAATGTAATTTCAATTTGTTGGGAAATATTTACTTTAATGTTTTTAGTGTATTTGATGTATTACATTTTTTAAATTTATTTTTATATAAAAAATAAACTAAAAAATTTAATATGGCAGGCTAAGTCATACTCGAGTATAGCACTTTTAATCTGGGCCAAACTTTGATAGGATTTTAAGCCCATTTTTAGGTCATGCTAGATTTAAGACTAGAAAACGAGCCTAAAATTTTGTATCGACACAACTCGAACCCAACCCAACCCTTGATCAAGCTTATTGTCCACGATCATCTTTACTCTCCAATAATACAATTTCTTTTAAGTACAAAAAATCATTAAAATAAAATTTTCGAATTCAGATGATGTTAAATTGATTTATGAGATCAATTCAATGGGATGTTTAAAATAAATAATAATATAGAAAATATTTTATTGAGATGTTTAAAAATAAATAATAATATAGATAAAAATATATATTATACAAATAAAAAGATATCCATCGACATCCTATGCCTATTTATTTCAAGGTTTTGGAGTTCGTGGAGGCAAAATCACAATCAACAATCATCCATGGAGAACTCTGTCCCTCTGCATGTATGCCATGTAAACAAAATGTCCATCATCATCAACAGATCCCATACTATCCTCCATTCTGTAGCCATACTGTTCTTGATTCATTACAGGCTTTCCTTCTTTTTCCAACATCCCCAAAACATCACCATCCCCACTCTTCCATGGCTTCTAATCTTCGTCTCCGAGTTGCTTCTCTATTTAGCATGGCTCCTTTCACAATCCCACCGTTGGCGCCCTATTTACCGGACCGTATTCCCCGAGAGATTGCCAGCCGATGATGAGCTTCCGGCCATTGATGTTTACATTTGCACTGCGGATCCTAACAAGGAGCCGAGTGTGGAAGTTATGAACACTGTGATATCGGCTATGGCGTTGGATTATCCACCGGAAAAGCTTCATGTTTATGTTTCCGACGACGCTGGCTCCGATGCAACGTTGCGTTGTACGAAGGAGGCTTGGAACTTTGCCAGGTATTGGGTTCCTTTTTGTAGGAAATATGGCCTCGTGACTGCTTGTCCGGACGTTTATTTTTTAAGCTCCGAAGATGACTTTAAGGGTTCTTCTGAGTTCAAGGCAGAGAGGAAAAAGATGGAAGTAATATACTGCAAATTTATACATTATTTATATACATTATATGCTTATTACAAACTTTGCTTTGTTAAATTTAAAATTACGAGCAGTCATTATCCTAATTATAGAACACTACCATTACCTGAATTTTTTTTGATTTAGGGAGTTAAATTATATATTTTTATAATAGTAAAAATAATAATTTTATCATTTTAATAATTTATATTTTTATAATTTTTAAAGAGTTAAATCAAATTTTTATTATTTTTTGGGGTCAAAATATAATCTTATCATTATTAATTTAAAATTTTATAAATTATAAAAATTCTAAATTAAAAAATTACTATTTTAAAGAGGGTCAGGTTTCACTACACTCTACCATTGACTACCATTACATATCTATTATTATAGTTTTAAATTTTTGTTTATATATTAGTGTAAGGTATATCATATACACATGATGATATTTAAATTAAATACACTATAAATTTATAACTTTATCTTTCAATCAAAGTATAATTTGATTTTTATATTTAAACTTTTAATAAATATAATGATATGTAATTCTTTCAAAAATTAAAATTTTTTGAATAAATAAAATGATAAAATTATATTTAATCATTCTAAAAAGTTTATAATCCAATCTTAATCTCTCTAACATAAAATATTTCACTTTAATATTTATTTTATATATATATATATATATATATATATTTATATATGATTTGTGATAATAATTCGCTACTCCTAAAGGTGTGTGAGTTGCATTATCATCGAAATTAAAGACTATTAATATTGATTTTGTACCATTTGTTACTTTATATAAGTTACATTTATAAAAATATTGTCAGATAAATTATAATATAATTATTGGACTAAATTATCAACTTAATATGAATTAATGTTTAATTAATTGATTAATTATATATGACCAAAGGCAGAGATATCGAGAAGTGAAAAATTAAAGTTTATTGTTTTGTTTTGTTTATTGTTTTTTTTTTTTTTTTTTTTTTTTTTTTTTTGTTAAGGAAAAATATGAAGTTTTGAAGCGACGGATAAGGAGAATTGTGCAAGAAAGTCATACGGATGTCGCCGCCAACAATAAACTTGACCACTCATCAATAATCGAGGTATGTCCCCAAATTTCAGTTCATTTTTATTTATGTTTTTTTTTTAAAAAACGTTTACTGTGTTTTATGTATTTATTTTATTATTAAAATGGGTAGTAAAATTGAATATAATTTTATTACTATTTATACTTAAATTTTTTATATTTAAAACAATACGATGTTATAAAAACAAGCTATAAATTATTTTGCAGGTTATAAATGAGCATCACAAAGAGAAAGATGAAGTTAAAATACCTATGCTTGTTTATGTTTCTCGTGAGAAAAGACCTTCTCGTCATCATAATTTCAAAGCCGGAGCCCTTAATGTCCTTGTATGTCACTTTTAGATTTATGAGTAATTGTTTTATTCGGTCTGTTTGAATGATTTTCTTCAACTATAATCAAATGATAAATTAATACAAGCTTAATTGATTTAACTAAATTGATTTGATATTTTTCAGTTTAGTTGGTTATTTCGATTAATCAACTTTTTTTTAACTATAGTTTCTTCTTTTTGAATTTAATATAATCGGCTTGTTCAAGCATCAAAAAAGTGCCCTCATGATCCTCTTTAGAGAAGGGGAATAAAATATTGACAACACATTCCCATAAGGCCCCTTGGCAAGGGCAAGTATAGGGAATACGATACTAAACATGTTTTGATAATTCGCACATCAACAACGTCAATTAATTGGGTTATGAAATTCAATAACCAATAACCGATCAATTTAATCATTTTAATCAAGATCTTAATCAACTTAACCGAATCGAGTACTTAACTTGGTTATCATCGGTTCTTACTCATCCCTTCTCTACTTCAAGTCACATTTTTTTTTCCTGTTAGCTAACATATTAATAGCTCATATTACGTTTATGTTGTATTCTTTTTACTATCAGCTTCGAGTCTCGGCGATGATAAGCAATTCTCCATATATTTTAGTTCTTGACTGTGACATGCACTGCAATGATCCAACTTCAGCCAGGCAAGCAATGTGTTACTATTGCGATCCTCAAACATCTCAATCTATAGCATTTGTGCAATTCCCTCAAACATTTAGAAATATTAGTGAAGATGACATCTACGATAGCCAACTTCGATTTGTATTCAAGGTTGATAACTAAGATGTGTATATATATTGAAATTGATCTTTTAATTTGATGAGAACGAGTGGTTGTTGATTGTTTTATTCATTTTTCTCCGTTGAATTCAGATACATTGGCTTGGTTTTGATGGTGCCGGAGGCCCAGCAATATCGGGTACAAACTTTTATATAAAGAGGGAAGCATTATTAGGCAGTTTTAGTAAGCAACAAGGTGAGTCAAATTGTTGTTACTACCGTAAACAAAAAAAAAATGTTATTACTACTGAATTAATAATGGTTTTTATATTGTTATGAAAATATAATAAATTTGAAGTGAGGGAGGCTTGCGTTGATCAAAAATTAATTTCACTATTAAAATAGAAATATTTTTTAAAAAAATTATTTTATTTTAATATTTCTATATATTTAATAAAAAATTATTTTTATTATTAAATATGAATTATTGTATATGGGTAGAGACAGGTAAGGTGACTCTCAACATATATATATTTAACTATGTAGAGATGGTAAAGCAGTAGGTGATTTTTTGCCCGCCTCCATCTCGATCCAAATTTTTTACCTTTAATTAATTGTAGCATAAATTATTAACAAGTTTTTTTTAGGATATTAGAAGTAGATAAATTGAAATGTTATAACCAATGACTTGTTAATATAGATCTTATGCCACTCAAAAGATCATTTGGTCCATCCAATGACTTCATTAAAACCCTAGTTGAAGACTACAAGCCATGTTTCATAAAAGATGGAGAATCTTCAAAGATGTTGCTAGAAAAGGCCAATGTTTTAGCCTCTTGCTCATATGAAGATCAAACAACATGGGGTACAAAGGCAAGTATGCATTAGCTTATTTCTCCTAAATTTAATGATACTGTATAATTTTTTGAACATATTAAATCTAAACTATTTGTATGACCGATACACATGTTTATAAATTAATTCTTGTATTTTATATCACATGTATTTACAATTTGATGGCTAGATTGACAGAAGAATTTAACTGATGCAATATTGATACTTTGAGGATTTAATTAGAAGATTTTGGAGATGTTTGGTGTAATTAACCCTTTTATACATGTTTCTGCAGGTGGGTTTTTTGTACTTTTGTGTGTTGGAAGATTACTTCACTGGACTTACTTTACACCGTAAAGGTTGGAAATCAGTGTATCTATATCCCAAAAGACTACAATTTTTAGGGACAGCCACCACAAATTTTAATGAAGCGTCAATTCAATGGACAAGATGGGTATCTGGGCTTACTAGTGTTGCTATTTCTAGGTTTTGCCCTCTCATTTGTGGGCCTCTAAAGATGTCTTTGGTTCATCTTATGTGCTATTTAGAAGCTGCATGTATGCCTCTTCTTTATTGTCTCTCTCTTTGGGGTTTTGCTCTTATACCTCAACTTTGTCTCTTCAATGGCATCTCTTTATATCCAAAGGTAAAAAACATTCATATTTGACATCATATTAGATATTCTAGATTAGGACAAACCTTTTACCTTTTTTTTTTTTTTTTTTGTCACAGATTTCGGACTCGAACTTCATCATATTTTCGATAATTTTCATATCCGCTATTTCAAAAAGCTTATATGAAGTCGTTTCATTCGGTGATCAATTTAAGGTATGGAAAATGAATGGAGAATATGGATGGTGAAATCCGTAACATGTTACACTTACGGAAGCTTGGATGCTATTTTGAATAAGCTTGGCATAAAGGAAGCTAGCTTTTTGCCAACCAATAAAGTAACAGATGACGAACAAGTTAAGCTATACGAGATGGGTATTTTTGATTTTCGTGCAGCCACCATGTTTCTTGCTCCATTGGTTACAGTTATTCTCGTAAACTTTGCAGCATTCGCCGGAGCTGTTGTCAAAGCTTTGGTTATGGATGATGATGGAGATCGGTACTGGGAAAAGATGTTCGGCCAAATGTTTCTTTCGTTTTACATATTGGTTTCGAATTATGCAATTATTGAAGGGATGATTATAAGGAAAGACAAGGCTAGTATTCCACTATCTGCTACTTTGTGGTCTGTTGTATTTTCAGTATTTATCTTGTTGATTGGCTCTGTCATTTTGTGTTAAATTCTGACATTGGAAAAATAAAAAACCTTTATTAAGATTTCTAAGTTATTTTATGTTTTTATTGTATGTTGAATTATTGAAGGGATGATATTATATATGTTGATCATTTATGTTTGTGCATTTTTTTTCTCAGCAAAAAATAATTTATTTCATAGAAAAACCTAGGTGATTCCTCTTCTCTTGTGTCTTTTGCATTTTATGGTTTGGAAATTAAGTTGACGGTGTTTATGAATTAGGTCTGTTTTTTTGTGAGGGTGATAATTGTCTTCTCTGTGTTATGCTCATAATGTTCGAGGTATGGTTGAACGAGCTTGTGTTGATTGTTCTATAGGAGTTTTGGGATGGAATAGCATCGTTGACTTGGGTCAAGATGGTTGTTTCATTGGTTTTTGAGCACTTTTTCACATTTACTATCGCGTAGTGTCCTTGTTGGGTGTATTATTTTGTGTTTTTTTATCGATCGCATGTCGGTGGCAGGTTTGTTGTCATTCCTGTGTAGGTGTGTTTCAAAGGGTTTCCTGTGACTCTTGTTTTCTATCCCTGCTTCATGGCTCTTTTTTATCATTTATAATTATTTGGCTCAGCAAAATAATAATAAGTAAAATATGTATGATATTAAAATTGAGATGCGATGTCGCGACATTTATTTTTAAAAATTTTATATTTTATTTTAAAGTTTTGTGTTACAATAGTGAAATTATGTGTCACGACATTGCTCTTGAAAATTATAATTTTATTTTGAAATCGAATATTGTAACATAACTGATCCAATGCGACAACACCAACTCCATTTTTAAAAATCTTGTATTTGTCGGGGTGTCGGACTGTTGAATTATACAAGAATGCTATATCAAGAACACTGCTTTTATTATTAACAAATCTGCTTTTATTATTAACAAATGACTTCCCTTGAATGGAGAGTAAACACATCTTTATATAGCTGAAGCTAACCTGCATAGTTTTCATGAATTGGCTCAGCTTATTGACACAAAAAGACAAATCAGGTCTGGTAATACAAAGATACTGGAGCATGCCAACCACACTTCGATATAGGCGTGCATCAACCATCGGAGAGCTTCCATAAGAGGTGACAAGTTTAGGCATGCTGGCCATAGGTGTAGGCGTGACTGCTGCTCCAAGCATATCAGCCTTTTGAAGGATCTCTAGAACATATTTCTTCTGACTGAGAAAGATCCCCTGTGCATTATGGTGAACCTCAATGCCCAAAAAAAAATTAAGATGATACCCATGTCCTTAAGAGCAAACCTGTGATGGAAATAATTGTAAATTGTAATCAATGTTATTGTTAGTGTTTAGTGTGTTTGCAAAGTAACTTAAGCAAAACAGTACTAACTTTAGGGCATATGATAATTGTGGAATGAAAACGATATTATTATCGTTCATAATAAAATATTCTTCTTGTGTCCGTCTACCTTAACTAACTCATTCCACTATAGTAGATTTTAACAACACATGTCTTTGGATAATTATTCTTATTAATAAATTGTCGTCTTATGGCACAAGGATTAAGTTGGGCAGCAAGTAAAGACAAATGGAATATCTTAAAATCCACAAATCTCTATTGAATTGATTGAGTTTTTTTTTTTTCTTTATTTTCATTAATTTTTCAGACGTTTTTTTATTTTAAATTTTGGACATTTATAATGAGTGGATATGTTTACATTAGTGCACGTTTTCTTATCCGCATTTTACTGAGATATAATTATATTATTTTTTGGTGAAAATTATAATTATAGTGTTTTAATAATTAATGCAAATTCTAAATAAAGCATTTATAGTTAATTTGCTTAATTATATTCTAAGTAAATTGAATTAAGAGAATTGTGCCAAGATGAACTACAGCTTACTTGTTGATGGTTTGGTTTGGTTCAAAAAATTACTAAAGAGAGATCATTGAGACAAATTTTTGAAGTGGTTGACTATATATTAATGGAAGTGTCCACTTCTATTATTAGATAGAGTGCTACTTGCTATATTTGAAGTTAACAATTTATTAAAGTTAATATTGGGAAATTATTCAAGCCGTCAATTTTGAAATTCTTATTTTAATTAATATAGTTAATAAAGTTGGAAGTCAAAAGTTATATACTCCGGCATAATTGAAAATGGACTACACATTTTTTGTGATGATATGATGGTAATTGTTTGTCGCTTGATGCACACGTAAGCAATGACAAGAATTATTTTGTTTTTGGGTAATGAACTGTTGAAGGACACTATATGCCATCGATGATACTCGTGACCACCTTCCATTATTGAGGTATTACATTAAGTATAGTTTGTATTTATTGTGATTTATTTGTCTATTATTAAATTATATCTTTTTTTTTCTTAAATTCATAAAAGAATTGGAACATTTGTAACAGAGATTAAGAAGGAGAATGATAGTTTTATTGTTCAGAAAATAGAGTAGGAATCCCCTCTCAAATGAAGTGCCTACATTTTGGAGGTGTGCATAGCCGGGCTACCCGGTCCAGTCCGAAGGTACGCCCGAAAAATAAGAGGGTTCGGGTAAAAATATAGGCCCGAAATATGGGTTTGGGTAAAAAAATGAGGCCGTAAACTTTTTTGGCCCGAGCTCGGCCCGGCCGGAATTATATACTAAATATATATATATTTTTTTATTTTTAATCATATTTACATTTTATTTTTAATTTTAATATAATCATTTTTTATTATATTTTTAATTTGTGTATTGTTTTAAGAATTGTTTTAATATCATTTTTTATTTGTTTCTTGTTTTAATATTTGTTTTAAATGTATTTGATGATTTATTATATTTTAAAATTTTTTATTTAATGAAATAAGTTAAAAAAATTTAATATGGGCCGGGCTCGGGCTTAACGATTTTATTTCAGACCGGGCTTGGACAAATTTTTAGGCCTATATTTCAGGCCGAGCAGGGCCCAGGCCTAGAAAATGGGCCTAAAATTTTATCTGAGCCTGACCTGGCCCATGCACACCTCTACTACAGTTATTTAAACTATAAATATGCTGGGTCAAATCTCGAATTGAATTACAATATATTTTTTAAAGTTGTATAACATGTCTCAATAATTATTATACTATTTTCATAGATTCATATTTTAAGTATATATAAGTTTATATTATATACCATCACATTTATATTAATGAAGTAAGAAAATTTTTACATATAAAATTAATTATAAATTTTTGGAGTATTTAAAGGTAAATTTATCAATTTTTAATGGATAAATTGATAAAGTAATATCTAAAATTTTTGGTAACATTTCTAAATTTAGTATCTTAATTTTTTTTTTTACATTATTCTCAAATTTTAATAACTTTTCTCATTTTTCTCTTACTTTTTTTAAAAATATATTAAAAAGTATAAAAATTATTTCCTTTTATAAAAAAGTATTTTACATATTAAATTATATTAAATAATGTGCACTCTGACAGCAATTGAAAACTAAAATGTCAAAATAATAACAATTATGATGTCTATAAAGAAAATATGATGGACAAATGACTACCATTTAACCCCATGCTTTGTAATTTAATTAAGAACCTTTTTTAACTATACCAATATTTTTGGATTCGATCAAAACAAGGTAAAATAAAACTGTAAAGCAATTGATGATAAAAATAAAAATAAAAACTATAAATTATTTTAGAGGTCATGAATAAACTATCACAAAGATGACGGTGAAGTTAAAATGGCTCAATTTATTTATGTTTTTTTATGAGAAAAGATTTTCTCATAACTATAATTTCAGAATTGGAACCTTCAACGTCCTTTTATGTCTACTCTTTATCACATATTTTTTCTCTGCTAACTAATATCTTGATAGTTCGTGTTGTATTTACGTCGTGTTACTGCTAACTTCGAGTCTTAGCAATGATAAACAATTCTTCATATATCTTAGTGCTTGATCATGACATGTACTGCAATGACCCAACTTCAGCTAAGGAAGCAATGCGTTTTATTGTGATTCTCAAAGACCTTCTTCTTTAGCATTCGTGCAATTCCCTCAAACATTTTGAAATTTAAGTGAAGATAACATTTATGGCAATCAAATTCGATTTACATTTAAGGTTGATAACTAGATCTTTTACAAGGTTATATATGCAAAATTTGTGTGTATTTTAATTTGAGATCTTCTAGTGATAGGTAGTTACCTTAAATCCCGACTAAATCTAAAGTCAAGTTAGATCAAATATCTAAATAGGGGTCTATTTAGGGACATCAAACCTAAAACATTGCTTAAGAATTTCAAACTCTTTACCATTAGATCTACTAGTAAACATGGTTATGGATTGGGCCAAGTTTGTATTGGGCGTATGTATGATATTAATACACTTATGTTTGCTCAAAGCCCAGTCAAACCAATAATATAGACCTAAAAATTTTCCAATGCTTGTCCATATTTGTTAATAACTAACCCAATCTCAGTTATAAACTTGTTCATATTATGTTTTAAAAATATATATTATTTTAAAAATTAATATTTTAGATGCTTTTTATTTTATTTTATGATTGTGATATGTTTTAGATGATTTTAAATATATATAAGCTTGATTCTTTTATTTAACTTTTACACTATATTCAATCTAATCCTTACACTAACTCTCAATTCAAGCTAATTCACTTAGCCAAAATCTAATTAATCCAACAACTAACTTCGTAAATATTTCTAATAAATATTTATAAATTCATTTTACAAAAACAGTGATCTAAAAATACACTTTTCCATTACCTGTAAATTTTATGTGGTTACAGCCACAATGTTTCTTGCTCCATTGGTTACAGTGGTTCTTGTAAACATTGTAGCATTAATAGGAGCTTTTGTCAGAGTTTTGGTTGTGGATGTTGCTAATGATGGTGATAGTGATGGATATTCGGAAAAGATGTTTAGGCCAAATGTTCCTTTTATTTTACATATTGATTTTGAATTATATAGTTAGAAGGGACGATAATAATTAAGGAGAGACAAGGCCAGTATTTCATTGTCTGTTACTTTGTTGTTTGTTGTGTTTTCGGTGTTTATCTTGTTGATTGGTTCTGCTTAAATTTTGACATTTTTGAAAGAAAAAAAAAAAAAAAACACAACCACTACCTTAATTAGGATTTATAAGTAATTCCATGCTTTTTATTGAATGCTCAACTGATGATATTATATATGTTTATTGCTTATGTTCATGTATTATATTTTAGGTTGGAATTATGTTTTTTCATATTAAAGGTGTCGTAACCATTTTTTGAAAAACGGGGATCGACTTGGGTTTGAAAAATGAAAACGAAAAAAAAAAAGGGGAGTCGCCACCAATCGTTTTTGATGAGGTGTGATCGGATCACCTTAAATCAATCATTTTAATAAAACTTAAGATTTACTAAAACGGGAGCTTTTTTTTGGTCTACGAAAATTAGAAAACGAGTTCGGGAGTCGGTTACGACCGAGGAAGGGTTAGCACCCTCGATACGCCCAAAAATTGGTACCTAATTGATTAATTAATGCCTAAGTGTCGAAAATTTGAAAACTTGAAATAATTTAAAATACGATCCTTTTTCATAAAATGCTGATTTAAAGATGTTCGAATAAATTAAAACGGATGCTAAAGACCCTCTCATCTCGAAGTAATAAAATGTCGCGCCCAGTAAGTTAGGACACGGCATATCGACATCGAGACTGAGCTTGCCTTTCATGTAAAATTTGCGTATTTTAACTATTAAAAGGGTATTCGATTATTTAGAGCGAACGAGGAAAATCGAAACCCAGTAAGTTAGGGTACGTTTCTCGAATCTCCGAACACCGAATATTGCCTTTATTTACAAAAAGAATCTTATTTTGAAGTAACAAAGTATCATACCCGGTAAGTTAGGGCACAACGCTTCGTTTCTTCGAGAATAAGCATTTTTCAAAACTCATATAGATTTAAAAGAGTATTCCGTTATTTAGGTAAAAAAATGAAGAAAAATCGAAACCCAATACGTTAGGGCACGATTATCTCAAATTACCTAGTTACTTTCATGAAAGAATTGTTTTGAATATATATTGATAAAAACACGATTTGTAGTAGAGCCAATGATGGAATGGTTAGTGATATGTAAACATAAACAAGTGTATGAGAAAAAATAAGACGATCGAATTCATGAATAAATAAGAAAATGAATAAAACATGGCAAAATAGCGACGATAACGAAGACAATAATAATAATAATGGCATAAACAAGAATAGCATAAAACGATACATGCACATATGCATAGATGCATTAAAAAAATATATATGTGACAATTGAGACAAAATATATACGTAGTAATAAAAAGAATGTGCGTAATATATACATACTAGAAATAATAATATTGAAAAACAAATATTACATAAATATGCACATATATATATTGAAAATTTATACAATGATATTAAAAGTATGTACAAAAATAAGAATAGTATAATATAAAGTGGTAAATGATGATAATAATATATGAATAAAGAAAAATTTGTATATACATACATATACTAAGAACATATTCATAATAATAGTATTGAGTATCAAAATATATATAATATAGACAAAAATATATGCATAATGTAAAATTGAAAGTATTTACATGGAATAATATAAAACTATACGAATAATGTGACATTTAAAAATATATACATAGAAATGTGATAAAAAGATACATATATAATATACATATGTATATATAATATACATAATATAGTATTAAAAATATATAATACATACACATTAGAAATAATCACAATATTAAAAAAAACAACTATTAGTAACTACATAAATAGATATATGGTGATAGGATATACATGCTATAGTTTAGAAAAACATAAACATAAGATAATATGAGAAATAAAAGTACATAAATGATATAGTATTAAGGTATATGTATAACAATAAAATACAATATTAAAAGATACGTACATATATATATATATAATGTATACATGATATAATGTTAAAATATTTATGTAGTAAATGCATAATAATAATAATAATAATAATAATAATAATAATATTAGGATTAAAATAAAATAATGAGGAAAAGTGAAAGAAGGACGAAAATCAAAACTGAAATGAATTTTGGGGCGAATTTTAAAACAAATAAAGGAAAAGAGGGATCGATTTGGACACGCTAGCAACCAGGAGGCCCTAATGGAGTAAATAATCCGCCCTTTCTAAACGGCACCGTTTAGATATTCTTCCTTCCACAGTCAGGGTACTAAATTAAAGCAATATCAAAATTACAAAGCTAAATTTAAAACATGAAATGACTTGATTTGGAAGCGCCAACATTGCGGAAGGACCATATGCGCAATTGTCCCAAACAACAAAAACACGCGGATCCTCCTTATCGGATCGGGTCGGCCCGCTCCACCCCAAAACGACGTCGTTTCACGCCTTGGGGGGAAGGGGCCAAAACGGCGCCGTTTGGTACTTCTATATAAGTCACCCCTTTTTTTTTTTATCTTCATTTTCAGCACACTTTCAAAAAAAAAAAAAGTTCCTTTTCTCTCTTTCTCTCCCTTTCTCTCGTGGCCCGATTTAGTTCTTTGCACTAATCGCTTGCCACCACCACTCCAAATCATCATGCGCCATTGTCGCATGCCACATGCACGCGTGGGGCTCGAAAATCAAAAAATGGTATATTTTTTTCCCTTCTTTTTTTTTTTTATGATATATATGAATATATTTTTATATTATTTTAGTAGAATGAATACTATATGCATAAATAAATTCGAAAGGAAAAATAAAACGCAAAGAAAAAGTAAATAGACCTTCGTTTGATCTGTTTTGTGATGGTTTTGTGCTATTCTGAATCTGTTTTTGCCTTGTATTTTTTAGAATCAGATGTGTTTGTTCTTTTTATTTCAAAAAATGCCCCCTTTTACATGGTTTTGAGATGGCTTTAAATAGCCATTTTTACAATGATTTTTCCTTGTCTTTTCTTATTAATGCCTGCAGGTGCTCGGGCGGCGGCACAGTGGTGGTGGCTCGTAGGCTAGGGGCGGCGGCGCAGTGGTCAGAGAGTTGGTCAATAGGGCAGAGGCGGCTAGGGGCATTAGGGTTTCTGTTTTGTTTTGTTTTTGTTTTTTTTTTTTTTTGGGCTGTTAATTTTTGGGCTTAGGGTTTTTTGGTGGGCTAGTTGGATTTTGGGCTAGGGTCAGAAAATAGGTGCTGGGCTTTTAATTTTGGGTTCTGGGTCTCTTTTAATTTGGGCTGTACAAAAGGTATATAATAGCCCATAAACCTACTGCAACACAACTAATGAAATGCAGCAGCATAAAGTAGAAACAAAACATGCATCAATAAGACTACAACCAACTAAATACTGGTTGCACCATTAATCCAAATAGGTATAAGACCAACAACTTCTACATAACTATATATAAAGCACTCCAAAATCAAAGAATATACTCTGAAAATATATGAAATATTATTGAATCAACAACCTGAGTACTAGCACAGTATCTATAGACCAAGTAACACTTCTTCAGCTGCTTAACAGCTGAGTAGTATTAGGATAGTTTTTTATGAACTTTCTGTTTATAAATGTACTGGGGATGCAAAAGTTTTATTTCTACGTATGCATCGAATCTGATAGGAAAGCTCTACTTGTTTTTTTTTTTTTAACAAATAAAATTCTCGAAAATATTAAAGAAAAGCAATTAATTTAATTTCTGATGTTGACATTTTCAGCTCCAGCTTTTTGTGATAAAATTCCTTCAAACTTTATGGAAAATTCTTTGCGTGAGCTGCACGCCAACCATCACTTAATTTTATCATTCTAAATCGCGATGCTGTAATTATTTATTTATTACAAAAGTAATCATTTGGGAGCATTATTAAACCTAACACCACCCAAGAAAAAGATAACCTTTCTTTTTATATTAAAAAAATTTAAAATTATATACAAACAACTTTTTACAGATTTCTTCGACCGTATTTATTTATTTATTTATATCTTTTAATACATTTAAATTCACATTTTTTACACTAATAAAAATATTAATATCAATTGCAGTAATAATATAGAATAACTTTAAATACAAAAGTTTGTACGTAGGCTAACATTTATGATTATTGAGGCCTATTATTCTATGAAGTTATTAAATCTTGCATGTGAAGAATATTTCCCATAATTTATTGATGAATAAATGTTAGTAAAATTATTGCCAGCGAAAACAGAATAATTTTTAGAGGTTAAATAAAATTTTAATTTTTTATAGTATATGTCTTTATAATTTTTAAAAGATTAAATTAAATTTTTATAATTTTAAGTGGTTATCTTTACTAATTTAAAATTTTAAAAAAATTTAAAAAATTTAAGTAGAAATTTTTCATTCTAGTGGCCGGCCCATGCCACCCCTAAAAGCGCCTCTGTTGCCATGTATTCTCTATTTATTCATTGCTTGAGCTAAATCAATTAATAAAATTCCAGCTATCATGGAGCAATCATCCATGGAGAAATATGTCCCTTTGCATGTATGCCATGTAAACAAAACCTCCATCATCATCAATAGAGCCCATGCATTCCTCCATTTCATAGCCATACTGTTCTTGATTCATTACAGGCTTTCTTTCTTTTTCCAACACCCCCAAAACACCACCATACCCACTCTTCCATGGCTTCTAATCTTCGTCTCCGAGTTGCTTCTCTCTTTAGCATGGCTCTTTACACAATCCTATCGTTGGCGTCCGGTTACACGGATCGTATTCCCCGAGAGATTACCGGCCGATGATAAGCTTCCTGCCATTGATGTGTTCATTTGCACTGCGGATCCTAACAAGGAGCCGAGTGTGGAAGTTATGAACACTGTGATATCAGCCATGGCGTTGGCTTATCCACCGGAGAAGCTTCATGTTTATGTTTCCGATGATGCCGGCTCCGATGTGACGTTGCGTTGTACGAAGGAGGCTTGGAACTTTGCGAGGTATTGGGTTCCATTTTGTAGGAAATATGATCTTGTGACTGCCTGTCCGAACGTTTATTTTTCAAGCTCCGAAGTTGACAGTGGAGATTTTGAGGGTTCCGAGTTTAAGGCAGCGAGGACAAAGATAGAGGTAATTTGATGATGCGTATAAATTGGTACCAAACTTCAAAAACAATATCATAATTATTATCAGCTACGCATTTATGTCAACTTGGTTTGGAAAATTAAAATATTAACCATGTATATATTTATATTATAAGTTTTTTTTTGGGATAAAACTACATATTAAAGAAAACAAATAATCAATGAGGGTATCATTTTTTCGCTCGATCAAGTTGTCTATATCATTTATACATATATTTAAAATTATATCTATTTATAGTAGTGGCGAATCTAGAGGGGTTGGCATGGGCTCCGGCTCTCTAAAGTGTAAAATTGCTATTTAAACTTTTAAATTTTTTTAAAAAATTTAAATTAATAAAGGTAAAATTATATTTTAGCTCTCTTTAAAATTATAAAAATTTGATTTAATTCTTTAAAAATTATAAAGATATAAACTATAGAAATTAAAATTTCATTTGACCCCTCTAAAAGATTGTTCTAGCTTCGCCCCTCGAATGGCTTGATTGATAGGACCATACTATTTTGAAAATTTCATATTTAAAATCAACAATTTGAGGACTCCAAGTAAAATTCGCTCTCTCATGAAAATATATAATTATAAAGGTTTAATTGTGGTTCTAGTCTCTCAACTATGCTAAAACTTGAAATTTAATCTTTTTAATTTAGTTAGACATAAATTATGTTTTTTTTTCCTCATAAATTAGAATCCAACTAAGTTGATGAATTACTAAAAACCCTTTTATTTATAAAATAATAAACATATGAAGTATTTTTTTGAATTTAAATTATGTAAAATCTAAAGAAATGAAATTGATAAATTCAAAGAGAAATGATTATTTCAAATTAAACTTTATTTATTTTTAATAATCAATTTTTATAAATATATTTACTCACAACATTGTTCAACATAAATTTATTTTGTGTTGAAAGGAAAAGTACGAGGTTTTGAAGCAACGAATAAGGAGAATTGTTCAACAACATTCCACGACCGGTGACGCTCTACACAATACTCGTGACCATCCTTCAATAATTGAGGTACCCCTAAATTTCAATTAATTAATTATCATTAAATTTAGTAGTTATCACTAAAAATAAAATTATAACTTTTGGGTAAAGATTCTTATGCCGCCGTTAATTTATATTAAATTTTATTTTATTAGACAATAAAAGGTATGGTATGAAACAACACAATTCCTCAACTAGAAAGCACAATTCTTATGCCGCCGTTAATTTACCATTTTTAGTAAATAACTAATCCAAATTTTTAAAAAATATTCATACCATTTTAAATTTAAATATTTATTGTATATTATAAATTTAATTTTTATGTATTATAAATTATATAATGTATACAAAAATAACATAATATATTACAACAAACTTAGAAAATGAGTCGAGTTAGGTTCGAGCCTTTATTGTTTAAGCTCAAGTCTGGACTATATTTTAAATGCGCCTATTTTTTTGTCCATCCCACTTTTTGAACTTAAATACTTTTGCCCAAACCCTCTCAAAATTTGGGTGGATCTTCGGGTTTGGATAAATAACTTAACCCTTGAACAACTCTATTGAGTAATTCGATAAGTCAATTTTGTTCAAATTATTTTAGTTCTTCATCCATTTCTGCGTTATAATAATTTAATTCTATTTAGTAATTGGTTGAACATTTGGTTGTACTATACTTATGTTTATTTGTACTTATAAACTCTTAAAAAAAACATTGGATTCCACAAAAACATGAGATACAAATGCAAAGCAATTAATGATAAAAACTATAGTTTAATCGAAAACTTATATTATTTTTCAGGTTATAAATGAATATCCCAAAGAGGAAGATGGAGTTAAAATGCCTCTACTTGTTTATGTTTCTCGTGAGAAAAGGCCTTCTCATCATCATAATTTCAAGGCTGGAGCTCTCAACGTCCTTGTATGCCATCTCTTCACACTCCATGTCAGATTTTTTTAAATTATTTTCTTCTTTGCTAGCTAATGTATTAATAGTTTGCATCGTGTTTATGTCCTGTTGCTATCAGCTTCGAGTCTCAACGATGATAAGCAATTCTCCATATATTCTAATGCTTGACTGCGACATGTACTGCAATGACCCAACTTCAGCTAGGCAAGCAATGTGTTATTATTGCGATCCCCAAACACCTTCTTCTATAGCATTTGTGCAATTCCCTCAAACATTTCGAAATATATGTCAAAATGACATCTACGATGGGGAAGTTCGAAATATAATGAAGGTCAATAACTGACATCTTCTGCAGAATTATATATGCAAAATATATGCTTATTCATATTGGTCTAAGATGAGTCAGACTAAATCCAGAAACAAGTTAGGTGGAACTTTGAAATGGGGCTCTATTTGCTTGAGGGATATCAAACTTTTTACCATTAGACCCGCCATTTGTTAATAAATTTATATTTAAATTTGATGAGAATGGGTGGTGGTTGACTATTTTATTAAATTTTTTCACCTCGAATTCAGATATTTTGGCACGGTTTTGATGGCGTCGGAGGACCACCGATAACAGGTTCGAACTTATATATAAAGAGGGAGGCTTTATTGGGTAGTTTCAGCAAGCAGCAAGGTTAGTTAAATTATTACTACTGAACTTTAGGGATAAAATTTTTTGCTCACCCTTATACCATGTTTATGTTAAGATATCTGAGCTTGAAAATTATTTTATCCTTTGTCCCTAACTTCGAAAATATTTGCTATTTCTTACCTTGACTCATTTTAGATACTATGATTTTGTTATATTGTGAAGTTGAAAAATTAAGCCAGATTAATGTTCAAATAAAAAAATAATTCAATTAAAATATATGAAAATATTCATAAACTTAAATTTAAGCTATGACTTTCTTTTTCCTTTTAGTACATAAAAAGTAGACAAGTTGAATATCTAATAACCATCAACTTGTTAATATAGAACTTATGGCACTTAAGAGATCATTTGGTCCATCCAATGATTTCATTAAAACCCTAGTCGAAGACTATAAGCCTGGTTTCATACACGATGGGGAATCTTCGAGAATGTTGCTGGAAAAGGCCAACGTTTTAGCTTCCTGCAGTTATGAAAATCAGACATCATGGGGTTCAAAGGCAAGTATACACTAACAATAAAAGTGGGTTTTGGATTATAATTATCATACATGAATATTAATTAACCATCCTTTTATGTAGGTGGGTTTTTTGTACTTTTGTGTGGTGGAAGATTACTTCACTGGATTTACTTTACATCGTGAAGGTTGGAAATCAATGTACCTTTATCCCAAAAAGCCACAGTTCTTAGGAATAGCCACCACAAATTTTAACGACACATCAGTTCAATGGACGAGATGGGCATCCGGGCTTACTAGTGTTGCTATTTCTAAGTTTTGCCCTCTCATTTATGGTCCTCTAAAGATGTCTTGGGTACAATTAATGTGCTATTCAGAACTTGCATTCATGCCACTTCTTAATTGTCTCTCTCTTTGGGGTTTCGCTTTTATACCTCAACTTTGTCTTTTCAATGACATCCCTTTATACCCGAAGGTAAAAAATATTCATATTTGATATCGTGTTAATTAATCTTGATTAGTACAAACCTTTTACCTTTTGAGTGTCACAGGTTTCGGATTCAAATTTCAACATATTTTTGATCATTTTTATATCGGCTATTTTGAAAAGCTTATATGAAGTTGTTACAAGCGGAGGACAAGTACGGACATGGAGAAATGAATGGAGAATATGGATGATGAGATCGATAACATCTTACTTCTATGGAAGCTTGGATGTTGTTTTTAATAAGCTTGGCATGAAGGAAGCTAGCTTTTTGCCAACTAATAAAGTAATCGATGATGAACAAGTTAAGCTAAATGAGATGGGTATTTTTGATTTTCGAACAGCCACCACGTTTCTTGCTCCATTGGTTACAGTGATTCTTGTAAACATCGCAGCATTTGTCAGAGCTTTGGTCGTGAATGTTGTTGATAATGATAGAGATGGATATTGGGAAAAAATGTTTGGGCAAATGTTTCTTTCGTTTTACATATTGGTTTCGAATTATGCAGTTATTGAAGGGATGACAATTAGGAGAGATAAGGCCAGTATTCCATTATATGTTACTTTGTTGTCGGGTGTGTTTTCAGTGTTTATCTTGTTGATTGGCTCTGCCATTTTGTGTTAAAGTATGGCATTTGGAAAACAAAACAAAAAAAACCCTCGATTAGGATTTATAAGTAATTTCATGTCTTTTATTGTATGTTCAACTTTGAAGGGTTGATATTATATATGTTCATTGCTTCTGTCGTGTATTATATTTTAGGTTTGAATTATGGTTTTAGTTTATCAATGTGTAATTTGACGGTTAATTTATATCTTAATTTGATATTATTATTATCCCTTTGTCTAATTTTTTTTTTTCTCAGCCAAGTAAAATTTTTATTAAATAATAAGCCTCAACAATCATACCACACTAATCAAGCAAAAAGCCATAAGCATCGCCTTTGTAGCTAAATTGTTGGAAGGCGGAGAAAAAACTAGAACAATTTTGGAAAAGATTTGTTGTGAACTGCCCTTATTGTTTTGCTTACTTTAGCCTTTCTTGATAAATCACACTTAATTTTATTAATTACACAAAGAGCAAATAGCTTTATAGTTTAGACAACAAAAACATAATCAACTACACTAAAGGTATATAGCCTATGCTAGTGTTTGGCACTGATAAATTTTGCTAACAAAATCCTTGGACTCCGATTATCAAGTTATTTATTATTATTGTGGAGCTCTTGATCATATCAAACTTAGATACTTTAAAATATTGAGAGATATGTATTGTGGGCATACCCTCACCACATTTGTCTGCTCTTGACAAGATTATTTGGGCTCGGACTTCAATTGATTTCTTTTATCTCAAAAGTCTTATTGGAAGCTACGGGATAGGTTGTGGAGCCCGAGCGATGCGAAATGGAACATATCGTGGCAATTTTAGGAACCTAAGAGAGTTAGATTTTTTATTTGGCTTGTTTTAAAACAGCGTCTGCTTACTAATGTGGAGCGAGTTAAGCGAGGCATATGGCACAATAGTTCTTGCGGTTTGTGTAGACATCAATTTGAAGACATCTTGCACGTTATTAGGGATTGCCTTGCAGCTAAAGAAACTTGGTTGCAGGTCATTTCGTTGAGAATTGTGGGCGTTTCTTTGCTAGGAATCTTTATGAGTGGATAGAGTCTAATCTGCACAATCCTTCTAAATCAATTATTGGCGAGGTGGTTTGGTCGAGTTTGTTTGGGTTGCTTGCCCTGGAAAATATGGAGAATTGGAACCATTTCCTCTTTTAGGGGGTTCCTTAGAGTGTAGGTGAGATAGTTAGAATCTCATACATCTGGGGAAAACAATTGCTTCCTTTCATAGGAGGGACCTACCTAGTAAGCACGAACCAAGGTTAACAACACTAATGCCGGACAAATGGATCCAGTTATGTACCGATGGTGCGATTCAAGTAGACTTGAGAACTGTTATAGCTGGGTAAGTCCTAGGCATGGGAACAGGGTGTGGATTATGGGATACAAGAGATTCTTGGGTGAATGCTCAGTCTTTGATGCTGAACTGTGGGGTATTATTGACAAGTTGGATCTCATCCCAGATAGATAATATGTCGAAGTGATGATTCAAGTGGACAGTTTGGAGACAGTAAAGGCCATACAGAACCCTTCCTTGACAGCTTCGAACTCTACCTTAATTAGGCGAATTCATCAACTATTGGCGATCAATGTCATCTCTTCTTTTCGTGCAAGAGCGTATGGGTAAGGTGCTTTCGATTTTAAACTTGTCAAGAAATTAAATTAAACTTATCTAGAATAACTAACATAGAGATTGAGACGTGAGGGAAAAAAGTAGCTTTTATCTAATATATTGTTTAAATTTGAAATATATGTTTGAAATTTTATCTAAGTCAGTCTAAATTTGCAAATAGTTAATCTAAATTCATTTTAGGTTTTTATCTTTTTGTTATATATTTTTATAGATTTAATTTTTATTTGTTATAAATTACATATCATATAAAAGTAATATAGTATAATATATTGCAAATTAGAAAATGGGTCGAGTTGGAGATTTAAATATTTGAGCTCGAGTAAAGCCTATATTTTAAATAGGTTTAACTTTTTGCATAAATCTATTTTTTTGACTTAATAATTTTTTACTTAAACTCTCTTAAATTTCAGACGAGTTTTAAGATTTGGACAGATAATCCGATCCGCCTTCATCAAATCTAATTTATTGTAAAAAGAAAAATGCACGCATGATGGGTATGATAATAATTAAATAGTTTAAACTTTAAATGAATTTCATTTTGCCCCTATTTTCTTAATTCTTTTGAAAGAGGTTAGCCACATAATGTCAACGGGGAGCCAAGATAGCTACTTTGGCAGAAAAATAATAAAAATATGAGAAAGTAAAAATTAATAATAATAAAAATTTAAAAAAAAACCTTAAAAGTCAATGCCAAAACTTAAAAAAAAAAGAAAAGAATTCTTCATAATTTGTAAAAGAGATATGAATCTGAAAATGAAAATAATTTAAGTTTAAGGATAATATTATTAAAAGAAATAATCATAAATTACGTCAAATTTAATTTATATAAACAGTAAAATAAAAATATTTTAATATTAAAAAGTTAAAAATAAAAAAGAGAGTTGAAGTTTTTTTTTTCGCTCAGTAAGGCAATTACAAAAATGCAAATGCCATAACAACAGGCAAAGCAAATAAAACCCTTGACAAGCAGCCCACCTAAAAAAATCACGAAAAACACTACAAAACCCGAACTCCCCTATAACTTCTGCTACACATAGATTACAAAAACAAAAAACCTGCAGCAAATTAACAGCAGCCACACGACCACGCCCTTTAACAACAAAAAATCTCAACCAAAATAACTACCAAGCCTTAAACATTCTAACAGAGTTGAAGTTGCAGGTGAATATATATATATATACACATATAAAAGTGAAGCGAATGGTTGTATAAATTAAAAAACTATAAAAAGAATTGAAATTTATTAATAAAATTATTTAACTTTTATATCCATATTTTTATGATTTTAAAAATTAAAGAAAGTATTTTTTTATATTTAAATCCATTGTAATAAACCAAATTCAATTAATCATTTTATTCATTTAATTTTTTACCTATTTATAAATCCTCTCAAAATTTTAACTTAAAAGAATAATACGTGTGTAAATATTTAAATTTAAATTTTTTTAATTGTTGTAATAACAATAATATCAATTAAATTAAAATTCAGTCTAGTAATAATACTTATTATTTGAGATATATAAACTTAATTTTTTTGTAAATAGAATAACTAGTCATCTGTAATTTTTATTTAAAAAAAAAAGTATTTTCTTGTTAATGGAATGAGGGTATTCGATTGTTTTAAAGGGATCGAGAAATTAAAAATTGTTTAAGGGTGAAATCGTAGTGGCTATATCCCAAGATATGAATAATTTTTGTGGAATATTATAATTATTTACTTTATTAAGTAAAGGTTAAATGTATGCATCGAATCTGATACGAAAGCTCTATTTGATTTTTTTTTTTTAACAAATAATTTTCTCGAAAATATTAAAGAAAAGCAATTAATTTCTTTTCTGCTGTTGACATTTTCAGCTCCATCTTTTTGTAATATATTTTCTTCAAACTTTGTGTGGATTTGGATGGATGTTGTAGTTAATTATGGTTAATGTAAAAACAGTAGTGACAGTGAGATTAGATGTATTGTAATTATACTATAGTGTAAGATAAAAAGTAAACTAAACGCACCTCACCACACCATCCATCCAAACCTACTCTTAATGGGAAATCTTTGCGTGAGATGCTCACCAACTATATCTTAATTTTATCATTTTAACGGTAGATTTAGATAGGCGGTGTGTTTACCTGCGATTAGTGTAAAAACAACGGTGATAGTGAGATTAGATACTGTAACGATACTATAACGTGAGACAAAAAATAAACTAAACGCATTACGTCACCTATCTAAATCTACCCTAAAAATCACCTTGCTATAATTATTTATTTATCAGAAAAAAAAAATCATTTGGAAGCATCATTAAACCTAACCCCACCCAAGAAAATGACAACCTTTTTAAAATGAAAAAGTCAGAATTAGAGAATATGTGAATGTGGGGTATGCTAAATTGCGTGATGTTAAATTAGATATAAAAAAATCATAATTAATTTAAGTTTAGGTCTTAAATTAGATAATCAATTTGTTTCGAAAAAAATGTTAAATTTTTAAAAAATATTTTATTTTTATATTAATCATGAATTATTATTATTATAATTGTTGTATATTATTTTATCTTTTTAATTTAATTTAATATTATAATTTATTTTCTTATATTGTTTTAGATATATATGTTATTTAAAAAATTTAAGAGAAATTACTATTATCAATAATAAATAAAACAATTGAAATTTACTATTTAAAATCACAACTGAAAGCTTATTTTCACGGTTTCTTAAATGCTCTAATTCTATCAGTCTTTATTACGGACTTATAAAGAATGAAGAATTTTACAAACAAGTCCCAACTTAAAATAACTAAAATTAAATGAAATGCAAATAAAACATAATTATTTTAAAAAAAAACTATAAAAGGGGGAAGAGCTTTGAGCATCAAGAACAAAGTCAATGGCCGCCATGATGATCATGAGCAAGCTTCAACCAAAGAATAGGCTGCAAAGCAAAAACTCTGATACCGTGTTGAATTATTATTGAATCAACAACTTGAGTATAATACAAAATTTTTCATTTACATCTTTTAAAATTTTTAAAATTTTAAATTAGTAAAAATAAAATTACATTTTTGACCTTCTTAAAGATGATAAGATTTTGATTTAATCTTTTAAAAATTATGAATATATAGAGACTATTAGAATGGTATAATTGTAAAAATTATAATTTAATTTTAGCCCCTAAAATTTTTTTTAACTTGGCCTCTGAGTATTAGCACAATATTTATAGATCAAGGAACAAATCTTCAACTGCTTAACAGCCTCATAACCTCCTTAACAAACTTCAACAAGTGACTCACATTTAAAAAACAAACAACCTGAAAACTTGATTCAAAGGATCAAACGATTAACACAACATGAATAACATAATTGTATATCGATCAACAACTGATCATCACCACGCTTTAAACATACCGCCTCTTTCAATCTCGACATTTGCTGATAAAGTAGCCATACCATTTTCTTCTCTCCAACATTGATAAAACATACCCCAATAATGAGTTATACCAAATGAGACGTGTTCATCATCACCATATTTTAAGCCTCTTTTAACTTATATTTACCTTGCTTCTCAATTCCTTCCATGACATTTCGGTTAATTACATCATTTCTATTTTTAATGTTTTTGTGTATATAGTTTTCAATTTGAGAAGTTTTTTCATTATTATTGTAGCGACGTAAAAATTTTGCTTTCGGGTCGCTAAATTGTGGCGATTTATTAGAAAACTGGAAATTAAAATTTGGTTTTTTAAAAAATAAACCGAGAGTCGCCACCGATCTTTTTTTTTTTTTAGGTGTGATCGGACACCTATTAAATTTTTCTTTAAAAACAAATAAAAGGCTAGGTTTAGGTTTACGTTAAAATTCCGAGAAAAATTAGGGTTCGGGAGTCGGTTACGCGCGAGGAAGGTATTAGCACCCTCGCGACGCCCAAAATTGGTATCTTATAAACACGTGCTGTCTTGATTTTCAAAATACGAGTTCAATTTAAAATTTAGTCGTGATCCGATTAAAAGAAGATGAGAAGTTTTAAAATTTTTTTATTTTTTATTTTTGAGAAGGATATATCGTTTTAACATAAATCGATTGACTTTCACCCAACATAGCGATGAACTCGATGACTTAATGTTAAATCGATATATTGCCTCATGCGTTGAGATTAATTGGGAAAAGTTTTTTTTTTTTTTAAATAATGCGAAGCAAGATTGATATAGAATAAGTGAAAAAGCTAGGAATATTTTGGAACGAACAATAAATAAAAACAATGAAGGTATATGCAATATTTAACGTAATACGAGAACTAAACGCGAAATAAGAATAATAAATAGACATACAATAATAATTAATGAACATGATATTTTTAAAAAACAACGCCGATAATGTTATCTACATTCATACGCATAGACACATAGTATAAGAACATAAGGGTATATAAAAAATATTTACATAGTAATATAAAGAAAATATATACATGATGCAAAGTTAAGAATAATATATGAAATACATACATAATATCAATTAAAAGAATATACGCAGTAATATATATATATACGTATAAAAAAATAATAACGATATAAAGAACAATAATATATTAAAAATAGATTATAATAATGTACAATAGTAAAAAGCATGCCTATACATACATAATAAAATATATTAATAATAGTAATAAGGATAATATAAGTATATATACATGAAATAGCATAAAAAATTCATTGTAACTAATAATGTCAAAATGTACACATGATAATATATATATAAAATAATATTAGAAAACATATATGTATGTAATATGTATAAAAATGCATACGAAATGTAATATTAAAATATATATGAAATATATGCTTATTAGAGATAATAACAATACTTATAAAATGATCATTAAATATACTATATAAAATAATACACATACATACATTAAACATGCTTACATATATAATACAATTATACATTGATATTAACCATAATCAATTAATTAACAAAAATAACTAAAAATGGATTAAATTGAACTGGAAGCAAAAATATTTGGGGTGAAATTAAAATAAAAATAAAAAGAAAGGACCATCATGAACACGCGTGGAAATAGTAGGGGTTAAAATAGCAATATTCCCATTGCTCTAACGAGCAACTACTTGTGATAAAGGGGTTAAATTGAAAACTCGTAAAAGATTACCCACCAAATTAAAAAAATTAAAACTTAATCGTAAAACCTTTAAAAAGCGGAGGGGTTTAAAGCGCAAATAACCCCTCCATTACAAAAACGCGCGGATCTTGGCTGGAGCGGGTCAGGCAATCGGGTCACCCCCAAAACGACGCCGTTTTGGGCGCGTTTGGGGGCTCTTCAAAACGGCGCCGTTTCCATTGCTTATAAAAGCAAAAAATTTTCTAAAAAACTTCATTTCTCCTTGTTTCTAAAAAAAAACTCTCTCTGTCTCTCAACCCCCCTCTGTCCTAGGATTTTCGGTGAGGTTCAAGGCCGTCCTTCCGCTGGCATACAACATTGTGCCACCACAAGCATGTGTGCGGAAGTTCCAGAGGTAATTTTTTTCTCTCTTTTTATTTATTTATTTTCGATAGTGTGTATATATATACATAAAAAGAGAAGAAAAATAAAAAGAAAGAACGAAAAAGAAAGAAATAAAAAAAAATTCGAAAGAAAAGAAAAGAAAAATGGTGGTGATCACCTTGGATTGGTCCTGTATCCTTTTTTGTTCTTGCTTTTGATTCTCTGCTATATTCTTGTATTTGGAAATATATTATGTATTGTCTTTCTTGTAAAGCTTATTGAATCAAAACAAAAAAAAAACTCTTGTTTACAGTGTTTCATTCGGGTTTATATACCCATTTTACAACCATTTTTATATTATTTATGTCTTGTCTTCGTTTTCTTGCTTGCAGGTGGTGGCGACGTGACTGGTGGAGGCGGTGCAGTGGCGCATGTGGGCTAGTGGGGAGAGGGTGGCGCCGAAAGTAAGGGGAATGGTGGCTAGGGTTTCAGCTTTTCTGAAACCCTAGTTTGACTAATGGGTGTTTGGGCTTCTATTGGGCTCCGGGTTTTGGGTATTGTTGTATTGGGTTGTTTGTGGGCTAAGGGGTATTTTATTGGGTTTTAAGGCCTGATGGGTATTGAGGTTTGGGTTATGGTAATGTATTTGGGAATGGGCCAAAGAAAATTGGGTATGTCACAATGCCCTCTTTGCTCATTGTCGTGGAGCGGTAATGGAGCAAAGATATAATGACAGGCCAATTTTGCCTAGTCTTGCTAAATCTTGACTTCATTGGTGCTTTTCTTGTTCATATGGTCCTTTTCCAGTCCATCGTATCTTGTATCTTTGGTTCAATCCACTGCATCTTCTAATATATGCCTTGCAGCTTCAATCTATCATAACTTCAAGAATATGAAATTTGTGGTTTCAATCTGCTTTCATGTAGCTTCATAAAGATCAAGTCCACAACTTCCATCTGTTCTTCTATCACTTCCGTGAGATGAGATTTGTGATCTTCTATTCTGCAACTCTAGCAAGGCAAACTTTGATATATTCGATCAATTCCACTGTAACTTCGGGAGACAAAATCTGATGTCTTCAATCAGCTTCAATTTTATTCTTTATTCAGCATATGATCCTGAGCTCAACTCATTTCTCGCAATATGAATTGTCTCTGTAAAACTAAACATTAAAAACAGACATTAAAAGGCTCAACTCACCTCTCGCAATATGAGTCGATTTTTGAAAAGTAGATTTCAAAAAAAAAAACAGAAATTAAAGGCTCAACTCACCTCTCGCAATATGAGTTAATCTTTGAAAAACATAAATTGAAGACAGAAACTTAACATACCTCAGCTTGCCCTGAGGCTCAACTCACCTCTCGCAATATGAGTTGAATTTTAAAAAGCATAAATTGAAATTACCTCAACGTGTCTTGAGGCTCAACTCAACTCTCGCAATATGAGTTGATTCTTTGAAAAACATAAACTGAAATTACCTCAACGTGTCTTGAGGCTCAACTCACCTCTCGCAATATGAGTTGATTTTTGAAAAACATAAATTGAAAAACAGAATTGAAAAGCGTAAATTGAAAATACCTCAAGCGTGTTTTCGAGGCTCAACTCATCTCTCGCAATATGAGTTGATTTAAAACACAAAAAATTAAAAATACCTCAGCGTGCCCCGAGGCTTGACTCACCTCTCGCAATATGAGTCAACTTTTGAAACATAAATTAAACATACCTCGAGTTGTGTGACCTAAGGCTCAACTCACCTCTCTCGCAATATGAGTTGATTTTTTTGAAAAGCGCAATTTGAAAAGCAGAATTGAAGGTACCTCTAAGTGCCCCGAGGCTCAACTCACCTCTCGCAATATGAGTTGATTTTTGAAACATAAATTGGAATTACCTCAATGTGTCTTGAGGCTCAACTCACCTCTCGCAATATGAGTTGATTTTCCTTGCAAAGCATGAATTTAAAAATATCAAAATACCAAAACCTGTCATTTGGTAGAACTCAGGTGTCTTTTCTCTTGATTCAATGCGACTCATTCAGTTTCTTACTTTGTTGGAGTACCTATATATGCCATGCATGATGTTATCATGATATGCACATGTTTGTCTTAAATGCCTATATGCCTACATGATTATGCAGTACTCCTTAAGCATATTTGTCGCTTGTCCTTTTTGTCACGAATTTTCATGATCTGTGTCCGTTGTTCTGGCTCTTGACTTCCTTTTTAAGCCATGTATCCGTTTTCAAGCTTTACAAGTGATCGACGTTTCTCGGATATCACTCTTTTGCCTCTAGTTGAACTCCGTTCTTGCCTTGAAGCTCTTGTGCTTATCAAATTTCATCCAAGTGATGCTTAACATTTCTTTTGTTTAAAGCATGTCATTTCACCATTTATCATGTAAATAAACACATAATGAGATGCGTGAAAAAAGAAAGGTCAAATAGGGACAAAAATGGTATCTTATATTCATCTATTCCAAATGTGGCGAACAAAAGAAGTTAACCAATGAGAGTAAAAATGTCAAAAAGAAAGAAATGATCGTATTCAACGGGTACAAATGCTTTAGATATTCGACACATGAACTCTTCCACGTTCCTTAATCAAGAATCTTTTCAAGTCTGGCTCCTTGCGTAGAAGATTTTGAGCTTTCAGAGATGCTTCAAATACTATAGTCTCACTGTTTGTTGTACGGTTTAAAACACCTTGCCCCGTAAGTTTCATGTTTGCTTCATTAGAACGCATCTTTCGGGTTTTCATCCTAATCTTTTGTGTTTAATCAAAGCGCCTTTCCGGTTTTCGCTCGATCCCTTTTTTTTTTTTTTTTAAGATGCCGTTTTCGGGTTTTCATCTTGACTTCTTCTTTCAAGCATAATACTTCTTCACTGCATCTGAGTTCACTGGATTTGCTAACTCCTTGCCATCCATTTCGGTAAGGATCAAAGCTCCTCCTGAGAATGCCTTCTTTACGACGTATGGCCCTTCCCAGTTTGGTGCCCATTTTCCTCGCAGGTCTTTTTGTATCGGGAGAATTTTTCTCAGCACGAGTTCTCCTTCGTGGAATTCTCTTGGCCGTACTTTCTTGTCATGGGCGCGATCATTCTCTTCTCGTACATCCGCCTGTGACAAATTGCTCTTAGACGCTTTTTCTTCGATGAGGTTCAACTGATCGTATCGAGCTCGAACCCATTCTGCTTCTTCTAACTTTGATTCCATTAAGACTCGCAGAGAGGGGATCTCAACCTCGATAGGTAGCACAGCTTCCATTCCATAGACTAGAGAGAAAAGAGTTGCTCCCGTAGATGTCCGCACAGATGTGCGATATGCAAACAAAGCAAATGGAAGTTTCTCGTGCCAATCTTTATACGTCTCAGTCATTTTCCCAATGATCCTCTTAATATTCTTGTTAGTCGCTCAACATTACTCTGCTCATCTTTGGGCGATAGGGCGAGGAATTATGATGCTTTATTCGAATTGCTCGCATACTTCTTTCATCATTTTATTGTTCGATTCGTGGCATTATCTCTGAAATGATTCTTTCGAGCAAGTCGCACTGCAAGCAAATGATTTCCTTTTTCAAAAACCTGCAGACTGCAGTTCTCGTCACATTGGCAAATGAGGGCGCTTCTATCCATTTTGTGAAGTAATCAATGACCACAAAAATGAATCGATGTCCATTTGACGCTTTTGGAGAAATTGGCCCTATAACATCCATGCCCCACATAGAAAAAGGCCACGGAGAAGTCATGACATGGAGGGGCGAAGGGGCTACATGAATTTTATCGCCATAGATTTGACATTTGTGGCATTTTCTGGCAAAATTGATGCAGTCACTTTCCATTGTCAGCCAATAATAACCGAGTTTCATGATCTTTCTGGCCATATTGAAACCATTGGCATGTGTTCCGCAGATTCCCTCATGGACCTCTTCGAGTATTTTTCTGGCTTCAACATTATCCACACATCTCAAAAGCATCTGATCCTTTCCTTTTTTATAAAGGATGTCCCCGTCAAGAACAAACTCAGCTGCTATTCTTCTGATTGTTCTTTTATCGTTCTCATTTGCTTGTTCGGGATACCTTTGATTCTTGATGTATTCTAATATATCATGGAACCATGGTCGACCGTCCGTCTCTTTTTCAATGCTACAACAGTGTGCAGGAACTTCGTATATGCTCATTTTGAGGGGCATTATTTCTGCTTCTTTACTTGCTTTGAACATTGAAGCTAAAGTGGCCAGGGCATCAGCTAATTGGTTTTCTTCTCGTGGGAAGTAGTGAAAAGTTATTTCTTTGAATTCCTTGATCAATTCGGCCACTAAATCACTGTACTTGATCAATTTTGGATCCCTCACTTCCCACTCTCCACGGATCTGGTAAACCACTAGAGCTGAGTCTCCGTATACCTCTAGGATTTTGATGTCTCGATCAATAGCTGCACGAAGCCCCATGATGCAGGCCTCATATTCTGCAATATTATTGGTACAAAAGAAATTCAGTCTTGCAGTAAACGGATAGTGATTCCCCTCTGGTGATACCAGGATTGCTCCGATTCCATGTCCCAGAGCGTTCGACGCACCATCAAAACACATCTTCCATGACTTCTCTTTTGATGACTCTGGTTCCATTTCTGTGATGCACATTAAGTCTTCGTCCGGGAAATTAAATCTTAAAGGCTCATATTCCTCCATCGTTCGAGTTGCTAGAAAGTCGGCTATTGCGCTCCCTTTTATTGACTTCTGACTTACATAGGCAATGTCATATTCCGAAAGGAGAATCTGCCATCGTGCCATTCTTCCTGATAACGCCGGTGATTCCATCATGTATTTTATCGGGTCCAACTTTGAAATCAACCATGTCGTATGGTACAACATGTATTGTCTGAGTCTCCAAGCTACCCAAACCAGAGCGCAACAAAATTTTTCAATGGATGAATACTTTGCCTCATATTGAAGTGAACTTTTTCTTTTGAGGTAGTAAATCGCCTTTTCTTTCTTTCCCCGTCTCATCGTGTTGCCCCAAAGACACAACCCATTGAATTTTCAAACACAATCAAATACAAAATCAATGGTCTTCCCGGAGTTGGCGGTACTAGCACCGAGGACTAGACAAGTATTGCTTTATCTTATCAAAGGCCATCTGGCATTCCTCATTCCATTCTCCCGGGTTATGTTTTCGAAGAAGCCGAAAAATTGGGTCGCATTGGTTGGTAAGTTGAGCGATAAATCGGGCGATATAGTTTAATCTCCCTAAAAATCCTCTAACTTCCTTTTGCGTGCGTGGGGGCGGTAACTCTTGGATGGCTTTTATTTTATCTGGATCAACCTCGATACCTCTTTCACTCGACAATGAAGCCTAGCAACTTCCCTGAGGTAGCCCCGAACGTACATTTGGCTGGATTGAGCTTTAATTGAAACTTTCTCAGCCTGTCGAACAGCTTCTTAAGATTCACTATATGCTCTTCTTCCCCTCGGGATTTAGCAATCATATCGTCGACATAGACCTCTATTTCTTTATGCATCATGTCATGGAATAACGTTACCATAGCCCTCTGATATGTTGCCCTAGCGTTCTTTAACCCGAATAGCATCACCTTGTAGCAAAACGTTCCCCACATTGTTATGAAGGTAGTTTTCTCCATATCCTCAGGGGCCATCTTGATCTGATTATACCCCGAGAATCCATCCATAAAAGAAAACAATGAATGCTTTGCTGTGTTGTCTACCAACGTATCAATATGTGGCAAGGGAAAATTATCTTTTGGGCTTGCTCGATTCAGGTCACGGTAATCCACGCACATTCGTACTTTGCCATCCTTCTTTGGTACGGGACTATATTAGCCACCCATTCGGATACTTGAGGGCTTGTAGGAAGCCAAATCAAATTGCTTCTTGACTTCCTCTTTTATTTTCAAAGAAAGATTTCGGTCTCATTCGCCTTAATTTTTGGCTGGATGGGCTTGCATTTCGCTTTAACGGAGCTTATGGACCACTAAATCTTCATCTAGCCTGGCATGTCCTCGAATGCGACCATGCGAAAACATCTTTGTATTCACTTTAGAGTAAAGAGATCAAATTATGCCCGTACTTTCTCAAATAGAAGTTCCAATCTTCACTACTTGTTTCCTTTCTTGATTGCCCAGATTTATTGTTTCCACAGATTCTTCATGAGGCAAAATCTGTTTATCCTCTTGCTCCACCATTCTTAACAATTCAGGAGACGAGACATAATCTTCAGCATTTTCTTCGGGCTTCAAATTCCCTAAGCAAATAGCCTTCTCAAAATCAATTTCAAGACTCAGAATTCGGTTTGTTCATGTCATCGATATCCGAGCACCAAAAGTTGAATGGAAAAGGAAGCTATAGAGGGGCATCCGAGTATGGGAAACAACAGACAAAAATGTTATGGTATGGAATGTGGCAAGTATGAGTATAGGCTATGAAATGAGAAAATGATCATGAAATTAGTGATAATGCGAAAAATCGTGACAAAATGCATCTTCATTGATATTCATTTGAATGATAAAGAGCGAATGCACGCTTACAAAAAGAATTCTATTATATCTAAAGACACAATAGAAGGTTAATGTTTGGCATTACTCAAGACTTATAAACTACAAGAAGCTCCTCGGAAGTCCAATTGTTCAACATTAAACCGGAGGGCAAGGGCGTATCCTCGAGACATCTTTACTTGTACCAAATTTTTTGTCAATGACATTTATATCGACATTCAAAAACCCCTTTCAATTATCCTCGGCATGTTTCGTGGATCGTCTTGTCCAGGTATATCATTCCATGATTTAAATATTTTTGACAAAGGAGGGTATTCTATGGGCTCCCATTCTGGTTCTCGGCCCAAAGTTCTTGCAATCCTCCTTTCTTGATCCTTCTTCCACTGTCTTCTTCTTTGACGCATATCAGGCTGGAACCCCAAACCGTGTCGGGCCTTGTGGTGCAATCGGATTTAAAGCCCTCGACTATTCCTTGCGATGTCTTCCTAATCCTCTTCTTGCTCGAGCTCCTCTTCCTACTGGCCAACTTGACACCCATTCTAGTACTTCTCGGACGGTTTGCATCTGGATTCTGCTTTCCTCAAAGAACAAAAGTGGCATTGACGAATTCGAGGGATCGGAAGGAACACTCCACTCGCATCTTTGCTTACTTCAAGATATGGCGCATCTCGCAGAGATAGATGCGACGATATCTTCTTCTCCTCAATCGTGACTGCATGTGACATCCATGATAAATTTCATTTTTTGGTGGAGGGATGATGGGACCGCTCGGCAGAATGGATCCGGGGTCTCCCAAAAGGCGATTATAAGAGGTGTAATGTCCATGACTTGAAACTCGACATCATAAATGTAAGGGCCCACTTCTAGAGGATCTCAATCTTTCCCATAACTTCACGCCTCGTTAAAGTCGAATGCTCTTACTGTGGAATGAGAGGGCCTTAAGTAGGACAAATCCATCAGTTTCGGAAAGCGTGGCCAATGGCATAACATTTAATGCTTGACCCATTATCGATGAGTACATTCGGTATTATGTAGCCCTTGCAGCGAGTTGTGATATGCAGCACTTTTACCGAGCCTCTACCATTTGGCGGTATCTCATCATCACTAAAAAGATGAAATTGTCCGCATTCGATTGTTTACCCACCTATCAAGCTTTTCAATGAGATATGTTGTTGGCCACATAAGCTTGATTTAACACCTTCAATAAAGCATTCCGGTGTGGCTCTGAATTTAACAGTAAAGATAGAACTGAGATTCGCGCTGGCTGCTTGCTCAATTATTCCACCACACTATATTCGCTGTGCTTGATAAATTTCAAGAATTCTTGAGCTTCTTCCTCATTCACAGGCTTTTTAGTTTCTTGCACAGGTGGAATTTCTTGCTCGACTTCGACTTCGTGCATCACTGCTTTCCCTTTTTGTTTCAAGTCGCTACTTTTCTTTACCGGTTCAACTTCTTTAGAATAGCATCTCCCACTGCGGGTGAAGTGACCCACTTCCCGATGCTTCCAAATTAACCAGATTTTTCACTTTCGTGTGTTACGATGTTGACATCGTATTTCCAAGGTACCGCCTTGTCATTTTTGTAAGGAAAAGGAGATGGTATTTCAATGATCATCTTTGGTTTCACCGGCTCCCTTTTCGCGTCATAGTAAATCACCAATGGTCGATCAGCGCTATAAGGAGGACCTGATGATTGATTGTCAGAGGCACATATTTCTCCATTATCGGCCTCTTCGGCTTTATAAAAAATTCTGACCTCCTTGTTATCCATCATATTTTGCAATAATCTTTTGAATTCATCACAGGACTGAATGTCGTGTCCTTCGATACCATGGAACTCACAAAAACTGTGAATCTTTGCGTCCTTTCCTTCGAATGCTCCGTTAAGACGACAAAACAACCCTTTTTCAACTAGCACCTCCCAGATTCGCTGCAGAGGTGTTCTTACTTCAGAAACCCATCTTTTACTTCGTCGTTTATCCTCTTCTCCTATTGCGCTCACATTCCCTTCGGTGTGATTTGGGAATAGATTTCCGGTCGTACTGCTAGTACCGTCAAATCGCAAAATGCCCGCATCGATGAGCCCTTGAACTCTCCTTTTGAAAGCAAGATATTTTTCAGTAGAATGCCCCTGATTCCCGGCATGATACGCACAACTAGCGTTTGGATCGTACCATTTTGGGTATGGAGGTTTAAGGGGTGCCATGTAGTGGGGAGAGATCAGTTGTTTTTCCAAGAGCTTTAGGTACAGCTCCCAATATGACACAGGGATGGGAGTAAATTGCGGTCTCTCGGGATTAGGCCTTGCTGGTCTTGGCTCATTTCTGGGTTGGTTTTGAACGGGCGTAGTGTTTTGTGAAAAAGTAGTGACAGGTCTTTGGTTGTTCGTGGCGTAAACGGGGTAAGAAGGAGGTGGTGTTTGGTAGTAAGGGGTTTGAGGAGGATAATAGAAATTTGGAGGTGAAAAATTTCGGGGTCGGGGTTGGTTAGGATATGAGTTAGAGGCATAGCGGTTTCCCATCCCGACCATATGGGTTTCTGGTTCCTTCTTTTTCATAGGCGCTGCCCTTTTCGAACCTTCTGAACCTTCCATTCTACCGCTCTTAACGGCGTTCTCTATGAGCTTCCCAGATATTACAATATCTGCAAACTCCTTCGTGGCACTTCCCACTAGTTTGTCATAAAACTAGCGCTTTTAAGGTGTTGATAAAGAGAACGGTTATCTCCGTTTTTGTTAGTGGGGTTCCACTTGGTGTGAGACGCCTCTCCATCTCTCACGCATACTTGTCAAAAAGTCTCTCGGCGGCTTTTTCTCCATCATCCGTAAGGTCATCCGGTCCGCACCATGTCCGATACATGCTTGTATTGTTCGCGAATCACGGATGCCAAGTCTTTCCGTGATCTAATCTTTTCCTCTTGAGTTGGTTGTACCAACGGAGGGTGACTCCTGTTAGACTATCTTGAAGCAATGTATAAGTAACTTATCATCATTCACGTAACCAGTCATTTTTTCGACGAGAACATGATGAGATGTGCTTTTGGGCACCTAGTCCCATCATACTTCTCAAAATCAGCGCCTTGAACTTCTGAGGCAAAAATTAGATCAGTACTGGACTAAGTTCCTTGGCACCCGTGTGAGAAGACCTCGGTGCCTTCTATTGCTTTGAGTCTTTCCTCCAGACTCTTATATTTCGCGTCATGGTTATCCAATTTCAATTTGGCTACTTCTGCGGGGTCATCCAGATCTGGAACTAGGGGATCAGCAGGACTGGCCCCTGGGTTTGACGCAAATATTCCTGGCCCCAAATTAGTGGGTGGAGCAGGTGGCATAGGTCGACGTTCCAAGCCTGTGGGTTCTCCTTGAGCATACTCTCTCTGTGTTGTATATGCGGGTGGCGGAGTGAATCCCGGGGGATAGAGTGGATCCTGATCGTGGTGAATTCTCGATTGAGGTTCCATAACATCGGGGTTCTGCATGGGTCCCTTTCCCTTGACCAAAGTTGTCATCATCTCCATCATTTTAGCCATCTGATCTCTTTGCTCGAGTGACTCCTCTCGAGATCTTACCATTAGATCTCTCGTTTCTTGTTGCGATTTGGCCAGTTGCTCTTGTAATTCCTTTTGAGCCCTTTCCATCCTTTCGATTCTCTCATTGAACTCAGCTTCCATTGCCCTAGTTTGTCGACGCGTTCTGTATAAATGTCGTGAGTCCAGTCTTGAAGTCTTGCAACTATGGATTATATGGCTCTTTTAGTTTCGGTGGATGATTTTGATGATATGTACATGAGATGAATGAATGAACGAGTATATGAATGGATGAACGTCCAAAGAAATAAATGATGCATAAATGTTAGTTATGAGTAAATATGCAAGAATTTGGTGTTGATTTCATGATAGCCCCATATGTAGGCATTTCATTCATCAGAAGAGTTCATTACAAAAAGTTTTCATTTTTCCACCAGTTACATAAATTTCCTAGCCACATTGCCTTGTTTCTTCACTTGCTCTAAAAATTCTGATATGCTCGATCTCTGGCTCGGAGGGAATTGGCAACTGAGAACTTCGGCTTCATCTGATAGTTGAACAACTTGCATAGCCGCTTTGCGAATTTCATTGATCAAGAAGTTGAGTTGCATTTCCTTCTCTTGGAGAGTTCCCTCATACGCGTGAATGTCCCTATCGTACTGATCATTCTTTTCTTCTAGAGTCTTCAGGAGGTTATCTAATTGTTGTTGACGAGATTGTAGCATATTTTCTAGATCTCGTACTCTCCTTTTTAATTCTTGATGTTCAGACTGACTATTCACAAATTCCGCAGTCACCATTTCATACTCGGCATTCTTCCTTCTTAATTCTATTGCAGCGCGCGCGGCCTTTTCCTCCTCTTTCTTTGCTTTTCCCTTCCAAAATTCCATTCCTCCCTTGATGTTGCTAATTTCTTCTTTCCACTCAGCTGTCGACTTGCCCAATCCACTATTCTTTATAGTGTTTCTTAATTTCTTGTTTTCCAAATGAAGGTCCCTTAAGTCGTTTCTCACGATCTCGGCCTCCCTTTGTACTTTTTCAGTCCTGGACTTTTCAACCTGAACTTCAATCTTCAACTGATAGTTCTCTTCTTGAAGGGTGCTGAGGTCTCTGGACATCCTGGCTTTTTCACGCTCGAATTCTTGTGTAGCTATTTCTAACTCTGATGGCATTTCTTCCAAAAAGGGATTCTGGGCAGTGCAATTTGTTGATGAGATCTGCTGGCTACTTCTCCGTTGCTTTCTCCATAGGTCATAGTCTTGGGTAAGAGTATCAGCATACAAGGCTAATTCCATGAAATGAATTTCATTCCAAGACTTTGCAGTGTCTCGGACTTTCTTCATATATCCTTCACCCGTGAAAGCGAACTCGGACTGCGCTAGACCTCCGGTTGAGGGTATAAATTGTCGCGAAGAAAATTGCCTTTGGACCAATAGCGGGGCATATCCAACTCCTCCCCATAATCCGAGTAAAGGTACCCAATCTTGGCTTCCACATTTGTATAGCAAAACTGAAGGACGGATCCAGGGTGCTCTCCACGTTATATCCTCTGCGCGAAGATTCAGAAAGACTGATACCCAATATTGCTCGGTGATTTCTCTCGGCCATTCTTTCTTGAGGTAAGCTTCTAGAGGGGCAAATGTTTTTGAAAACATGTGAAATGGAGTGCGCTCTACTTTCCAAAAATGACTGAAAATCCAAACATTGAGCAGCTGTGCACACCCGATAAATCGTCCCTTTCCTACCCTTCGACAAGTACTCAAGGACCTGAATGTCTCGGCTAAGATAGTCGGGACAGGGTTGACTCCTTGTTTTAGCCTTTCGAAGAAATCAAATACAGCGACCTCAATATGTCCGAGAACTCTCGGAAAAATGACCAAACCGTAAATGGCCAAGGCGAATAGATTAACCCTCTTCAATAGGTCCGGGTGACTCAGAACCGATTCTCGTAGGCTAGACCATGGAATGCAAACTGTTTCATTCTTCTTTTTTATTTGTTTTTCGGCCCATGCATCAGTCATGTCTGTCAGTCTTACTAATTTTTTTCTAAAGGTCAATGGCTTAGGCTCCTTCACGTATATCTTGCCGAATTGCACATTATCGATGCGAAGTAAAGCAGCATACTCTTCTATGGTCGGAGTCATGTCCTCTTGATTGAATGTAAAGCACTGATAAGCTGGGTCCCAGAATTGAATCATGGCTTGAATCAACTGTTCGTCTGCACGAATGGTGATCAAGTGAGCTATATCTCCATACCTCTCGGTGAAAATGCCCCTAGTGTCTGAATCCCATTGGTTCCAAACTCGCACCAAATCCTCAAGGTTATTTTGGCGAACATTCACAGTTGTATGTTCGGGCAAATTGGCAACACACCCTTCCACTAGGCTGTCCCCCTTTTCTCTCTGAGTTTTTAGAGACCATTCTCGAACCACGGCATTCTTCTCGACTATTTGTGTAATTGACTCCTCCATCAGAAACCCGTTCTTTGGCAACTAACTTTTAATCAACACCTTCCTAATGTGATGCCTAGGATGCATGATGAAAATAAAAACAAAAACAAACAAACTCGGTTAGTAAGCACAACACATATGATTTGAGAAACAACTTAAACTATCCAATCCCAATCTCTTGGTATGAACAACGTAAATGCAAGGCAAAAAGGCATTACCCCCGTGTACTTATTTTGGTGACTATAAGCGGACAGAGGTTCGGTATGGCTCTAATTGGATGGCTCGTGTGGTTCATTATATGCGGGTTTGGTTCTAAACAGGTACTCGAATCGTTCGTACCGTCGTCTACTAAGACTAGTACGAAGCCTCGGTCGTAGCTCATCACAAACTCACGAGTTCAATTCGAGGGATTACATTTACTTATGCCTATGCGGAGGGACAAGTTAACTCACGAAAGCATAAGTCATATGTAACCCGAAAATATTCACTAGCCTGTGCGGAGGGACGAGTTAACTCACGAAGGCGTAGCGTTTACTTTCACTTAAACGGACGGAGCCCGGGTATAGAGCTCATGTTATGCAAAATGCAAGTGCACGGTGTGTGTGGGGAGAAACTCATAATCATTTTTATTTAAAGAAACTAAACCAAAATTACAACCATAACAACTAAAAATTGAAAAACCAACAGGTTTGGAGAAATATTTACAGCATGATGCAATTGCATGAATTTTTGAAAACGAGATTTTTGGATCATGACCAAATATTTACTTTGAACAAGAAATTTGGAAACGTTGACAAAATGTGTTTATTCGATTTGACTCTCAAAACCGGGTCCCCAGTGGAGTCGCCAGCTGTAGCGACGTAAAAATTTTGCTTTCGGGTCGCTAAATTGTGGCGATTTATTAGAAAACTGGAAATTGAAATTTGGTTTTTTAAAAAATAAACCGAGAGTCGCCACCGATCTTTCTTTTTTTTTTTTTTTTTTAGGTGGTGGGACACCTATTAAATTTTCTTTAAAAACAAATAAAAGGCTAGGTTTAGGTTTACGTTAAAATTAGAGAAATTAGGGTTCGAGTCGGTTCTGCGAGGAAGGTATTAGCACCTCATGCGGCCCCAAAATTGGTATCTTATAAACACGTCTTTGTCTTGATTTTCAAAATACGAGTTCAATTTAAAATTTAGTCGTGATCCGATTAAAAGAAGATGAGAAGTTTTAAAATTTTTTTATTTTTTATTTTTGAGAAGGATATATCGTTTTAACATAAATCGATTGACTTTCACCCAACATAGCGATGAACTCGATGACTTAATGTTAAATCGATATATTGCCTCATGCGTTGAGATTAATTGGGAAAAGTTTTTTTTTTTTTAAATAATGCGAAGCAAGATTGATATAGAATAAGTGAAAAAGCTAGGAATATTTTGGAACGAACAATAAATAAAAACAATGAAGGTATATGCAATATTTAACGTGTACGAGAACTAAAAGCGAAATAAGAATAATAAATAGACATACAATAATAATTAATGAACATGATATTTTTAAAAACAACGCCCGATAATGTTATCTACATTCATACGCATAGACACATAGTATAAGAACATAAGGGTATATAAAAATATTTACATAGTAATATAAAGAAAATATATACATGATGCAAAGTTAAGAATAATATATGAAATACATACATAATATCAATTAAAAGAATATACGCGTAATATATATATATATACGTATAAAAAATAATAACGATATAAAGAACAATAATATATTAAAAATAGATTATAATAATGTACAATAGTAAAAAGCATGCCTATACATACATAATAAAATATATTAATAATAGTAATAAGGATAATATAAGTATATATACATGAAATAGCATAAAAAATTCATTGTAACTAATAATGTCAAAATGTACACATGATAATATATATATAAAATAATATTAGAAAACATATATGTATGTAATATGTATAAAAATGCATACGAAATGTAATATTAAAATATATATGAAATATATGCTTATTAGAGATAATAACAATACTTATAAAATGATCATTAAATATACTATATAAAATAATACACATACATACATTAAACATGCTTAAATATATAATACAATTATACATTGATATTAACCATAATCAATTAATTAACAAAAATAACTAAAAAATGGATTAAATTGAACTGGAAGCAAAAATATTTGGGGTGAAATTAAAATAAAAATAAAAAGAAAGGACCATCATGAACACGCGTGGAAATAGTAGGGGGTTAAAATAGCAATATTCCCATTGCTCACTGAACACTGCTACAGCTAGTAAAGGGTTAAATTGAAAACTGTAAAAGATTACCTGACCAAATTAAAAAAAAATTAAAACTTAATCGTAAAACCTTTAAAAAGCGGAGGGGTTTAAAGCGCAAATAACCCCTCCATTACAAAAACGCGCGGATCTTAGCCGGGCGGGTCGTCAGCAATCGGGTCACCCCAAAGCAGCGCCGCTTTTGGGCGCGTTTGGGGGCTCTTCAAAGCGGCGCCGTTTCCATTGCTTATAAAAGCAAAAATTTTCTAAAAACTTCATTTCTCCTTGTTTCTAAAAAAACTCTCTGTCTCTCAACCCCCTCTGTCCTAGGATTTCCTGGTGAGGTTCAAGGCCAGATCCTTCCGCCACATACATTACTTGCACACCGCGTCTGTGGCGCTGAAGTTCAGAGGTAATTTTTTCTCTCTTTTTATTTATTTATTTTCGATAGTGTGTATATATATACATAAAAAGAGAAGAAAAATAAAAGAAAGAACGAAAAAGAAAGAAATAAAAAAATTGAAAGAAAAGAAAAGAAAAATGGTGGTGATCACCTTGGATTGGTCTGTATCCTTTTTGTTCTTGCTTTTGATTCTCTGCTATATTCTTGTATTTGGAAATATATTATGTATTGTCTTTCTTGTAAAGCTTATTGAATCAAAACAAAAAAAAAACTCTTGTTTACAGTGTTTCATTCGGGTTTATATACCCATTTTACAACCATTTTTATATTATTTATGTCTTGTAACAGCCTAATTTCAGTGGTGTCGGAACAATGATTCGAGATCACTAAATCCGACAAATGAGTAGGAAATATTATTAATTTAGTGAGTATAAGTTAAATGTTAAGTTAGGAAAAATTTTGAAATAGTGAATAGTGTACAAAAAAAAATATATATATATATATTAAAATAATTAGAATCGAAAGCAGTATCGAGACCTCAAAAATTTAAATCAAGCCATAAATATTTTTATAAATATTTATGGAGTGTTAATAAGTTAGTATTAAAGTTTCACAAGAAATTTTAAAAATCTTGATAGCTAATTAAATAAAAGGACTAAATTGAAAAAGGTGAAAAAGTTACTAAAATGATTAAATAGCTTAATTTTCAAATGAGGAAGGATCTAAAGTGCAAATAAGCCCAAAGGAGATATTTTGGGCGGCAATAGCTGAGAAAAATCAGAAAATGGGTGAAATAAGGGCAAAATTGGAAAATTGCCAAAATTAACTAAATAAAAATGGGACTAAATTGGAATATCTAGAATTCTCTTCATTTCTCTTCATATTCATCAGCTGAAAAACAGTCATGGATGAGGGTTCAAGCTGGTTTTCATACTCTAGCTTCATGTAAGTTTAATTCTTGCTTTCTCCTTGAAATTTTTATGTTTTTGGACTTTTACAATTGGGTCCAACTTACTATTTCATTAGTTTTTGATTCCATGGCTAATTTTTGAAGTTTTTATGGATGATTACTGGAATAATATGGTGAATAAACATAGAATTGAAGTTTTAATTTTGACATATGGTGATTTTATCAAGTAAAATTGATGAAAATTGGTTTAGGACCTAATTGTGAAAGAGTTTGGAATTAAGGTCTAGTGTTAAAGTTCTGATTTTCAAGGGTTATGAAGTAGTTTAAAATGATGGAATAAAGTATTAAATGAGAAAAATTATCTCAATTGAGGAGTTAATTGAACAAGGATTGAATTGTATGAACTATGAAATTTGGGGCTAAATGGAAATCAATATTTTTCACTAAAACTGTTTTGGGCAGCAGCAGTAGCCTAACTTTGAAAAATCACCAAAAATTGTAGAAATCGAATTATAGGATGAATAAAATATGAAATTAAAGCTTATTGAGTCTAGTTTCTTATAAAAGAAATTATGTAAGCAATGGAGTTCTAAATCATGAGCTACAATAACTTTTGTGAGACAAGGTCAGAATGATTTCGGGTTCCCCTGTTCTGAATTTGGAAAATCATCAAAAATTGGATAAAAATAATTAGGGGCTTAAATTTATATGTTTAGAATCCTTAATGAGTCTATTTTCAATAGAAATAAGCGGGAACATGATCCAAATCTCGTACGATGAGATAATTAATTCTTAGTGAAGAAGGGTCGGAACTGTCAGACAGCAGAACAGGGGTAACTTTAAAGAATAAACTGTACTTATTGGCTAAACCAAAAATTGTGAAAATTTTATGGTAATAAGATATGTAAGTCTAGTTTCAGGAAAAATTAGCAGATCTTAATTTCGAGTTCTGTACCTTAAGATATAAATAATTTAGTAACTATGACGCAAATGGACAGTTTTGAATATACATATAAGTAAATAGTGAAATTATTGATAATGTTACTTGTTGCATGTTATATAAATAAAGGATGTGGAATGGAGAGGAGGAGGAGGAAAATATGTATGAATATTCAGCTAGCATGGCTAATTTGCATGTTTTAGGCTCATGGACTAAATTGAATAAAAGTAAAAAAAAAAATTTATGGGCAATTTTGTAAAAATGTCAGAAATGACCAAATTGCATGAAATGAATTATTTTATTATTTAAAATTACAAAATTGAATGAAATTATTAATTTAGCTCAAGATCGTGGAAAAACATATTTTAAGGATTAAATTGAAAAGTGTTGAAATTATGGAAAATTCTGATATTTTATAGAATTAATGGTTCGTTATCAATTTGTTTGAGAATAACGGCTGGAAATAAGGATTAAATTGCAATAATTTTATTTTATTTTAACCTAAGGATGAAATCGTCATTAATTAAAAGTTTAGGGGTAAAATGGTAATTTTGTTTAGAGTATTAGTTGAATGTATTACAACATGAAATAAATGAAAACGACGATCAAATTTCTTTATAAAGATCCGGATAACTCGAATACGAGACTTGAGCGTGGAAAAGAAAGATATCGGATTAATGAAATTATAAACATGTATAAGTAACGAGGTAAGTTAGTATAACTTGAATTGTATTTTTAAATGCATGAAATATCGATATAATGAATTCCCTGATTTTATGTTTATGAAGAAATGGCAAGAGAATGATATTTATCATGACATGTAAATAGGTGATTATTTTTGATACGTTAATACAAGGAAATTAATTAAATTGAGACGAGTAATAAATTTAAGTAAAACATATCGAGAAAAATAAGTACGTTAAGGGACAATATGTTTGATTTTAATTGGTTCCAAATATGAACGTTAGATAAAATGAAATATCTGATAAATAAATCGGTAACTCCGGTAATGCTCCATAACTCTATTTCGGTGACGGATTCGGGTTAGGGGCGTTACATGTCTTGTCTTCTTTTTCTTGCTTGCAGGTGGTGGCGACGTGACTGGTGGAGGCGGTGCAGTGGCGCATGTGGGCTAGTGGGGAGAGGGTGGCGCCGAAAGTAAGGGAATGGTGGCTAGGGTTTGACTTTTCTCAAACCTAGTTTGACTAATGGGTGTTTGGGCTTCTATTGGGCTCCGGGTTTTGGGTATTGTTGTATTGGGTTGTTTGTGGGCTAAGGGGTGTTTTATTGGGTTTTAAGGCCTGATGGGTATTGAGGTTTGGGTTATGGTAATGTATTTGGGAATGGGCCAGCAAAATTGGGTATGTACAATTATAAAATTGAAAGAAAAAAAAAAAGGATGATGGAGTTTAAGTCCGAATTATTTAGGTGTCAGATTGAAATAAATCTTAACTTAAATTTAAAATCATAAATCTTTAATTTAACGAAATCATATTACTGAATTATTATTATTAAATAAATCATATCATTTATGCTACATTTATCATTGAGATATTATCTAGTTAGCATTTTAAGTGAAATGCTTTCCAGGTTGATATTGTCTGTTCATGTTTCAAAAGAAAATTGATAATTTCGCCGTAAAAGGAAAAAAAAGGTAGGCATGATAGGCATGCATCATGGGACGTTGAAGAAGATTTTTATTTGCTGTGTGGTGATTTGATAATTGCTTTGTCTTGTGTTTGACTTTCTGGTGGCATTAATAAAATTTGTCTTGATAAGCAAAAACAAAAATAAAAATAAAAAGCCATGCATGTACTTTTCAATAATTAAATAATTTAAATGATTTGCATTTTAATATTTTTATTTTATCACTCAGTTAAAATTTTAATTTTATTTTAATGTTTTTATATTTTAATAATATTGTTGATTGAGATAGTATTACAGATTAATTCAGCACCAGCTTAAGATGGATGGTAATATACTGATAAATAATTATATTTATTTAGTAATTTTAATATGATGTATTTAAATTTTGTTTTCCTTACAGCTTAATCTAATTTATTTACTTTAATATCGTACATATTTTTATTACATTTGATTATTTATTGTATGTTATTTTTAAACACGAATCAATATTCTAAATATCAATTGGGTCTCAACTCAATTTTTGAAATTACCAAAAACCCTTTACTTTTATAATAGAATAAATATTAATATAAATTTATTTTTGTCTTTTCATTTTCAATAAAAATTAATACTATGACTTGAAACACATAATATTTAAAATTTTAACTTAATCATTTCAACCAAAGCCTCATTTGATTTTAAAATAATTTTTTTTATAAATATATAACATTTTCCACATATAATATAATGTGATGGATGATTAAGACACTGAAAATGAAAAAAAAAAAAAAAAAGAGCTTTGACTCCCAGTTTTAGTTTCAAACACCTCTTAAATCTCTTAGATAAAGTATGTCATCTCCTAGCTGTAAATTTTTAAATTGATAGTATTGACAAAAACTCCTAAAAACAACAATACACTCCTATGCAAATTACTCTAGTATATTTCAAACTGTACATAATTGAAAATTAACTATATCAACTCTATCAATATAATTGCCTCTTCCTCTTAGTTTTCCGTGATTTTCGCTCCTCGTTAGAGCTTCTAGAACTAGAGCCTTAAAAGATCATCTTGATTCATTTCATCAGATTATTATAGATACTACTAATCGCATTTATTGAATAGCATAGAATCATATAGCCTCCCAGCTTCTCAAGACCTCGTATACCAGCTGAGTCTCCCAGTTGTTATAACAGGCAATAACCTACACATTCCCTTTCCCTAATTAAATTAAAGAGGAATACATATCTAATACATTGATTCCCAAAGATTAAGTTAAAGTTCACAGACCATATTGTCTGCTTAAACCTATAGATACAGAATCCTTTAGCTAACTCCATCCATGCACTCCATACATCTTAAAAAGAAAGACCCCAGCTACTCTTTGATGCATTCATCTTAATACGCACATAACTGTAATGGATTCTAAGATTAATCACATGAGGCTCTCCAACTCCATTTTAAATACAGTGGCTCGTTAACTTCCTTCTTAAAGCAAAAGTTTACCCATTTATACCTAGATAGATTTAACTAACCCAATTAACTAAATACCCAAAACCCTAAAAACACATTCTGCACCACAAACGCCATAAGACAACAAGCCCAAAGACTGCTCCTGCCATTTACCCACTATCCACCCACCACTACCCACCCCAACTGCCCCACTCTGTCTGGCTCCCACTTGCGCTACTCAACCAAAGAGACCGCCTCCATCGTCATGTATCGCTCCCGTACTGCTCCTCAAGAACCAAGAGTAATTAGACAGGAAGGGACAAAAATAAATAAAGGCTAAAGCCGAAGCCTGATTTAGTTTAAGTAAAAAGGCTTAGACTAAAAATATATAGAGCATTAGCGATTTTTAAGTAAAAATAGCAATACGTCGAGAAACAGGTATCAAAAAGATCGACAAAAACGGAACAAAAATAAAACAAAAGCGAACAAAAAGGTCGAATTTTCAGATCGAATATTTCTTTTCTTATTCTCCTTTTTCTATTCATAACCATATACATATATCAATTTCAATACATATAGACATACATGTAATGGGAAGATTTTTAAATGGCTCCATCCGAACCGACAGTCGTCACTTGTGTCCCGATTCCCTTCTCCCTCTCTTCTCTTTCTTTCCTTCACCTTCCAAAACCGATATAGGCCTTATCCAAAGGTAACCCGCCTTAACATCCCAAATAGGCCCACGGCAAAACCACAAACCGAGTCCAAACGACGCCTGCTATAAAGCCTAGGCAATGCTGGGGTTGCTCTGCCCTGTTTGTTAATCCCCGACGTGCGTGTAACACCCGCCTTCCCGAAATAGGCCTCCCAAAACGGAAGTTCTGGTATTTGCATTGAATTAGAGAAGGTAATTTAACCAATTAGAGGTTTAATAATCTACAAAATTAGGTTATTGTTTAAGAGGTAAGAGCATTGTTACATGCAAATTAAATTGAAGAAAGTCCATAAAAGCCGTAGGAAGGACTAAATTCTGAACTGCAATCCAATGTTCAAGAAGTCTCAAGCTCCATGTTCTTTTGAGTCCTTAAATCCAGATAAAGGAGCAAGGTAAATTAATGTAAAACTAGTGAAGACACATCGGTTCAGCCAAGAATTTTTAATGACCAATCTCCGGTTTAAGAAATTTAAGTAAAATTTTGGTATGTAAGGGTAAACCAAGGAATGGCATACATATCATTGAACGTATAGGCTGATAACTACTCAGGGCCAATAGTCCAGGCAATTTAGGGTAAAATGGGGCAGTGGCCCAATTAGGAGCCCTGCTTTTGATTAGCTGGTTCTTACGCTTTGAGCATCACAGGCTTATGCAATATGTTGTGGCAACCTAAGATAAATAATAAGTTTATCAATAGGGAAGCAATACCATCGACCAGCATATCGGTCTGACGCACACATTGTGTACTAATTAAGATAAACCTTAACTAGAGAGGTGGGGCTGACAGTACCAGCAGTGTAATAAGTATAGTACCAAAAGTATTAGCTTAAAGTGTTCATAGTCTAGAGCATAGGCTGAAAGTTAACGAGCTTCTAGCAAAAAGTCTGGGTAAATTGAGGACTGTTTTCGAAGCTAGCTATGTAGCATGCTAGATTAGTCTAAGGTTCAAGAGAGCGAAATATAGATACACAGCGTAGATAAGGAATCGTTGAGTTGACAGACAGACAGAATTTGCTATTAAGCCAGTTGTAAGTCGAAGAGCGAGAAATTCGAGGGTAGTAAAGGATACGATAATTGTAGTTTAGTCATTTTGTATCGAGGTAAGTCTTGATAAATTTTAAACATCATCATGGAGAGGAGCATTAATCACTGTAGTAGATGACATATTGGCGTGGATTTGGCATGATAAATCCGAATGATAGATATTGGGTGCAGAGACGATAGGATAGAACAGCCCCGCAGGTAGTAAGTCCATATCAGTCCATACAGATATATTGGGTTGAGGTAAGAATATGCATTGATGTGAGGGTAGCGTCATTAGAACAATACTAGAATAGTGATGATCAGTACATAAAGAAGAGTCCAGTTTAATAGAAGAATTATCAGCTATGGCGTAGGCGAGGCGTATACGAGTCAATTCACAGCAGGCAGATATAGTACGAATTTGACTTGTGCACGAATTATGTACTTAGATTACGGGCCACTTAGTTAAATTAATAGTGAGGAGACGCGTGAGACTCGATGAAGTGAAAGAATCACATTAAAGACATTATGTAATTTTGAAGGTATAAGTTAATAGGTACATATCATACTCTTTAGAAGTGAGGATATAGAGCCAGATGTGATCTCACACTGCAGTAAGGTAGATAGTAGAATGGCTAGAACATGCTTAATGAGACTGTCAAGCCACTGAGTAGGTCGTTAGTGCATGTATAGTTCACGTTTAGTTTTGTGTCATGCTCGCATGTGAAAGTATTTACCTAAAATCACTTCATAGTGTATCTTTTCAGTCAACTATACGCTTCGTAGATCACACTAGTACATGCAGTATATGATGGTGCGTAGTTTATATGATAAGTAAATATTGGATCTACATAGTTCTATTTGTAGTGTAAAGTATCAGTGAGAAGCACATGTCAACAGAAGTAGATCCCCAGATCAAATTCTTTTTGAATTCACTATAAATCGTAAACAGACATGGATTGGTGGTTTAATTAAATAATGTGGTTAGAAGATTATGAATCTATTTTTAATAAGCAAAGAGGTATACAGGTAAAGTATAGTTCTATTATCTTTAGTATAGGGAAGAAAAGTGGTTCGTAGTAAGTAGAGGTCAGTGCAGTCGAATTCTGAAACAGGGTAACTTTAACTATTATACTGTACTAATTGCTAAGTCAACAAATTCTAGAAAAAATTAGGTAGATAGATATTGTAGTGGTTCAGGAAAATTTACGGATCTAATTTCGAATCTAGTTTACTGAGCGCAGATGAATTTTAAGCACGTATGCAGTTAGTTTATTCCAAAATTCTAAAAGGGTTGTAGTTTAGTGAGTCGTTTAAAAGTAAGATAAGTAAACTGTATTGGTAACACCTCACTAGCTTGATTCTAGAAAAAATTAGTAGATAGATATATCGTCTGAGTTTCGGTTACGGATTAGATAGCAGCTATGCAGAAAAATACGGTAAAATAGATTGTTTAGGTGCAGGGACTTGACGGTAAGCAGCGTAAGTTACAGTTTAGTGACTATAAAATACATTTAGTGGTAGTGTGAAACGAAATGAATTTTTGTTTAGTCGGCTATGTCGGATTCTAATAAAGTTGTTTAACATAGGTCATATTCTGACCACTCCTGGTTAGTAGTCGGTTCTCGGCTCTGAGTAATGTTTTTACAGTTTGGCGGTATGTCGTTTAAAGTAAAGAGATGGATTTTGTTTTAGCTGGTGCTCGCTCACTCTCGTAGCTGTATGATTCGTATGGCAGGCCGAGCTAAGCTTCTGTCTTGCCAACTCGCTTTGAGAAGCTAGCTCTGTCGCAAACGAGGCCATGACTCTCTTGACCATACCTAGGACTCTCACGACGACTCTCAGAACCAAAGTTGTCCCATCCCGACGTTTGGTGTTGATCCCGAACATCCCGGTTGATGAGATATATCCGAAGGCACAGGAGTCGGGCTACTGGTACTCAGCTCAGGAACTACAGTCCTGACCTTGTAGAGTGTAGTATCCTAGATGTGAAGCCATCACTGATGAGACTCACCGACTCCACAGCACCTTGTAGTGTCGTGTAACATGTGATGAGAGAGTCGTAAAGTACATCATCACGCCACCAGTTGATGCAGAAGATGACCGGAGACAGGCAATTAACAAAAGAATGATGTGCAGAAAGACATCGAGGGCGTCGAAAATTATTAACTGAGATCTAAAAAGATAATGACTGTACAGAGACCGAGAACAAGACAGTGAAGAAGTGTTCCAGAGAAGGTTTCGGAAAGGATCCGGCTTGTAGATCAGGACTTCGCTCCTGAATCGCCCTGTGAATGATCAGAGTCACGTGGTGACCGGAATTTAGGAATCTTGGTATCGAATCGAGCGATACTGGATTTCGACCGTAGTTTGTATTATTCCTGTGATGAATCTAACTATGAATCATGCAGCGATACAGGCTTACAGCTTTTTATGTTTACACTGAGAATGTGCATCCGCTTCGGTGCCACCTTAACGAGGAGAACAACGTTGTGGGTCTCATTCGGTTCTCCACACTATTGTTTCCTGAGAGATCCACTTGTGATGCCATTTACTATCAATGCTCGAGTTCATTGGGAAGTCGGATGTACGAATCTTGGTCTGCCCGAGTCTTATATTGGTCTTGCCGGAGCTACCGTGACGATTCTTGCGAAAGGTATCAAGTTTGAATGGTCGAAGTGTGCTTCTCAGGAGTTATCAGCATGGACCGATTGGTCACTCACAGTTTGAGTTGTGTTCATTGATAACTTGATTTATTCTCACTGAGACACGACTTGTGAGTACCACTGCAGGCTAGCAAAAGTACGTATCTCAGATGATGTTCAAGTTCTGTGGCTTATCCATTGGAGACTGGACATAGTTCGGTAACTCATGATTCCTAGGTTTAAATTATTCTTTTTTCTATGCTGAAAATTTGGCCGGATATCACTGGAAAATACCGGACTTGTCGTAATCACGTAGTGGATTGATGGCCTGATTACAGAGGAGAGAATTCGATTATCACCTGTTGAGTGGAATTGTCTGATATGGCGCTCACCTGTGCGCATTATAGATGATACGTTTCAAAAGATTTGCCGATCAAATACGCTACAAAGAAGAATGCGTGCTTAAACGAGTATAATTACTGCAGCTAGCCATACAAGATGATGATGTAGCAGAATTGTAAGTTCTATTACTAAAAGAGTCAATGATTTAATCTAATTTAGTTCTCAAATAGCGAGCTAAATTTTATAACGCTAAACCAAGAAGCTGTGTAGTCTCGACATCAGGGCGCGTTCTATTTTAAATTCCAGCGAGCTAAACCAGATGAGTTACAGATGATGCAGTCGCATATAGATATTGATGATAATTGGTTCTACGAATTTAAAGCTAAAAGAATGTCAATGATCGTAATGTACGAGTTCCGACGTTTGATGTTTAGAGACGTAAAGGCCGTACCACGCTCAGCTGACGCCTCTTGAGCATTTACCCTCTTGTACAGCTGTCATACTAGCATTTAGCCAGAGTTATGTCAAGCAGGTGCGTGCTTATAAATAAGAATATTGAAGAGATTTGTGGAGCTGAAGCCAGTAAGCTATGGTTCTAGACTAGTCAGTTACAAAAAGTCGTCATAAATCAATTTTCGTTCCATGGTTGTTTGATTGGTTGTTTGAGTGACTCAACACAGACAGGCGATCGTGAACCTCGTCGCCTAGCAGCTCAAAGAGTTATCATCCGTAGATTTGTGACAGCACACTCGAAAGCATTACAGGAAGCACATCAGTGTGACACTTCTGATTCAAACCGATGATCGATGTCATAGAGAGAGAGGCTTGAAGAGTTTGTTTCTAATTTGTAATGTAGGCCGCTAACTACATATTCGTATGTATCCCAACAAGTTAGAATCGTGGATTATCAGAGAAAGTTCATGAGTTATAAATTGCCATCCAAGATTTACATGGAGTAGCCCATACGTAGTATGGCGAAATCACTGAGCTATCTGCACGATATTGAGTTAGTATTTCGCGAATTCTTAGATGGAATGCTCCTCCTACCGAACTCGTGAGAGACACTGACATTAGAAGTCACTGGCCTATAGGCGCTTGGGAAAAAAGTAGTATGAAAGTTGCCGAGGCGATAATATCATGGCAGTATGAGTCACTATGGATAAGTAGTGAAGATGGCACCTTACAAGATGGATGAGCTGTCATGGACGTGTCATTATCGCACACCTTCGTAGTCCTAAGAAACGAAGGAATGCCTTTGGCACGGCACTTATGAAGTTTTGTATTCACAGTAACTGAAGCGGTTAGGAAAATTTGCTAAAGAGCATAGAGATTCATCTCAAAAGAGTCGATATGAAGAGAGAAAAGAGATTGGAAAGTATCAAGTTGGTCATCGTTCGTAAATGTGATGAGGTATTATAAGCAGACGGAACCGTCTAGCTTGTGAGACTTAAGGAAACAAATGTGTCTCAGATCCGCTCACACGTCGTTAAAAATCAGCTCGAGATCTGCCAATCCCTCGATATGACAATGAGATTGACGGAAATGTGTCTATGGCAAGAAAGCTACGCGCGATGTGAGTCTCTCGATAGAGTACTCTCCCTACATAGTACCCTTATCTTGTCCACGAACCTATGGAAGGTGAACAAGGCTAGATTGAGTAGATGGTTAATACCGAAAACATGTGGGAGATTTAGGGCCTACGCTTTAAAGGGAGAAAGCCTAAAGCAAATACAGTCTGAGTTCATTAGCATAGGTCAGTGGTGCATCATGTGTAGTGCTTACCAGTCTGGTCTGCGAAACCACGAGATTCCCATAATAAGGATGTGTCTATGCACGTCGTTATAAGTGTATATGTTCACAGATTAATGTCTAGAGTCGAGAAACAGAGCAATGCGAAGAAAGAGTGAGTTTCTTGTAGTACTAACGAGGCTACCCGAAATTCTTATTTCGCATTAGGGAGAGACATACAGGCCTATCTTTTCACATAAATTTTCGGGACGAAATGGTAACCAATAGGTTACTAAACGAATAGTGCGACCTCATTGGGACATAGACGAAGGCTGGGAACCCGACATTGGGAACCCAAGAGCCGAATTAGGTTTTAGGGCATCTTGTCATGAGGGGGTATCATCGGCTAATGATTGGGAGTTTAAAGATGTAAATCCATACATCCAGTACCAGCCAGTTTGGTGAAGGTCCACTAAAATTGTAAAAACACGAAATTGTGAAGAGCCAGCTTCCAGTTGCGAGAATTTCAATCCATAGCATAGAGTCAAGACCTCTAAGTGAATTAGCCGCTTAATTCGATAGGGTTTCCATTTAGAATTAAAAACTGAGGGTTTGTAGTAGATCTGGTAAGTATTCCAAGCCCGTGAATAAAGGGTAATTTTGGTACCTTCCATACATGGTTTACGTTTTATCTTCGTATGAGGATATAAGGGTTTGTTCCGTCTAAAAGCCTGTGTTGAAGCTACCAGCTTTCAGTGCTCCATCCAAGCCCGAGCCAACTTTCTCCAGTCGCGAACTGAGGTTTTAATGCATTGTTATGCAGTATTTTACTTTTTCTCAAGCTAAGCAGTAGCATGTCTATAGTTTGATTTAATCTACGTTAATACGAGTGGATATGATGTAGGGGCAGGGGCAGCATTAAGCACTCTGACTAAAGGACCTGGCAAAATGTAATAACTACTGTGATTAGTGAAGGATGTGCTGATTGAGCCTAAAAATTAATAAGCAAGAGAGCGACCTAGGATATAAAGGACTTTATTTTGTATGGGGCAAAAGAAAGTAGTTTACAAAGTTTATATTTTTCCTATATTGAATTGTAATTCACATGTGCTTCATTTTAATTTTGAATTTGACAGAAGTACTTCGGAAGGCTGATGAGGATGACCGACAAATTTTGTATCGTATAGACAGTTACAGCAAAGTCAGTCTTTGTATGATAAAGATATGACGGGAAATTGTGCTAAATTCTTATTTTATGAGAATTCGGGAAAAGAAAAGTACTGGCTGAGCACATAAAGATTGAAAATCAGGGTCGGTTGAAGAGAAAAGACTTTGTAGGAAGTGAACGAGGTAAGTTTACAGGTAATATTGACAGTATTGATTTTACATTCAGACTATGGATGACAGTCCATATCATGTGGAGCTGACTTATTTTCATGGAAAACGCATGGATAGCAACATGGCATAGGAATGTTATGCGAGAACAGGCATTCAGTAGATGTAGAACGACCCAGTCCTTAGTATTCCGAGTGGTTCAATGTTCATAATTCAGTGATTGGTGATTATTCAGCACCATAGGGACCCAGATCCTTAGTATTCCAGTGGTTCTAATGTCATTGTTGTACGATTAGTGATTAGTACGTGTGGGAAGATAGGTAGTAAGGATAAAGAAGAAGGTGAAAGAAGAAGGTCGACCCATGTAGTAAAGATGATGAGTAGGTTTATAAGGCTAGGTTTATGATCATTCATTATGTGAATTCTGTAATCATTCATTATACATTATATGTGAATTGTGTAATTTAGCTTGCTGTAAGTGCTGTGTAAGCTGTATTTGCTTAGTAGTACAGTTAGCCATCAACTTCAAGCGGAGACTGAACTCGACTCATCGGCGACTACGCCTATCATCTACATTGGTGGTTAGATCACCAACAACACACGTTTAGTTAGGCGTTTAGTTAGACTGGTAATAGTTTTGATACCCAAATAGACTTTGTTAAATACTTATAGTGATTAGCGGATTGTTTAATTGTTCAATCAGTGTATCATTGCTGACATTATGAACCTAAAACAGTATTCAACATCAAATATGACATGATTGGATCCGCTTTTTCATGCTTCTACAATCAAATTTTTCTCATTTTCAATTCGACCCCAAAATTTATAGCGCCTTTCAATTTAATCCTCGTTGATGTGCTGCGTTTTGAGGGGAAGAAATATTTTCTATTTTGGTCCTCCCAGATCACGCGCGTATTATATTTTAGTCCTTTTCCTTTTATTTCTTTTAAATTGGCCCCCAAAACTTTATTTTTAATTCAATTTTATCCTTTTTCACTTGTTCTCATTCTTTTGTTTTAATTTTGATAATTATTTATACTATTATATTTTATTGATGTTATTATTATTATATTTTTTATTTATTAGCATTTCATTATTATCTTTACTTAATGCTTATATATATATATATATTATAGTATTGTTAATCGTTTTTAATGTTATTGTTTTTTTTTATATACTTGTATGTCATATATATATATATATATATATCTTTTTAATATATATATCATGCTATATATTACGTATGTATATATATATTAATGTTATATTATGCATATTATTTTTTAATATTATGTTTTTATATATTATATATATGTATTTTTAATATCATATCACTCATATATTTTATTATATTATATATATATATATATATATATATATATTTATATATCATACTGTTCATATTTTTATGTTATCCTATATATATATTGTATAAATATTATGTACATTATATATATTTTTAATGTTATTAGCTACATATTTCTTATACTATTCCATGTATATATTTTTATATCATCTTATATACATATTCTTAAATACTATGTTATATATATATACATATATATATAGTTTAATACCATATATGTATACATTATTATTATATTTATTTTTACTCCTATTATAATTATTGTTAATATTAGTACATATATTTCACTATACGTGTATATATATTTTTTATATATAGCATTATTTTCATATTACTATACTCATTAATATACTTGTTATTTTCCATATTGTCACTTATTATATTATTTTAATATTTATTTGGTGTACATACATCTTATTATTATTATTATTATTATAGTATATAAATATATTTTCTATGTTATTAGTATTCCTAATATTATTGTATATGTTCATTTATATTATGTATATATATATTTAGTATGTATATATTTAGTATTATTATGCATATATTTTTCTATTATCATTTATATATTTTAATATATATATAGCAATATTAGTGTTTTTAATATTGTGTTTACGACACTTCATTATTTTTTTATATATATTCATGATTTTATTTTGTGTTTAATGCTATTACTATCATGTTTAATACCATATGCATTATTATTGTTCTATACTATTATTATCGCATGTATATTGTTAATGTTTTATAGATTGTCTGTTTCGTATATTCTTAACCTTTTATTATTTGTCTATCCCGAATTTAGCATAGTATTTCATACCATAGTGCAACATCAATGTTAGTTTTCCTTCACTTTTATTTGTTCTACCTAGAAATTTTTTCGTTCATGTCTATAAATTAATTTCGATAAATAAGGCAACGTACCGATTTAACGTTTGGTCATCGATTTCATCGCTATGTTGGGTGAACATCAATCGACTTGTGTTAAAACAGTATGTCCTTCTCAAAAATATAAAAATTAAAAGTTCTCGTGTTTTGGTCGGATCATGATTAAAATTTAAATTGAACTCGTATTTTTGAATTAAGACAACGTGTGTTTTACAAGATACCAATTTTGGGCGTTGCGAGGGTGCTAATACCTTCCTCGCGCGTAACTGACTCCCGAACCCTACTTTGTTCTGTTTTTCACGTAGACCCAAATTTGGCCTTTATTTTTATTCAAGGATAAATTTTCTTATCAAAAAGATGATTTATTAGGTGTCCGATCACACCTAGAAAAAAGATCGGTGGAGACTCCCTGTTTTAATAAAATCGAAAGTCGATTTCTAAATTTTTAAACTTTTTAATAAATCGCCACAATTAGCGACCGAAACCAAAATTTTTATGTCGCTACAATACTAATAAAAATTATTTTTTTATTTTGTTTTTTCTCACCATTTATACTCCTATTTTCACAAATATTTTTAGAAGTACATACAATATTATTTGACACAGTGATGACAGTAAAAAAATTATTTTTATAAAAACATGATAATTGATCAAAAAGTAGGATGGTACGTCAGTATGTAAGACAGCAGCAAAAAACACGACAAGAAACAACTCAATTTTGTAATTAACTTTTTTTATATTTAATATTTTTTATAAAAAAATCCTTGAGTCCTACCATTCCACAACTTGATAAATTTTTTTTCTATAAATAGAAACTTTATTTATACTACCAGAAAGTCACCAAAAAATAAAAAAGCAAAAAGCACACCTAAAGCCGACTAAAATCAAGATATTTTTATCAAATACCCACAAACTAATTAATGATTATCTCACCCAATCATTTTGTGCCACCTGTATTAAAAATAAAAATGGTTTAATTTCCTCTTCACGTGGTTCTTTATATTATAATTTTCTGTTTCTTTTGCAGTTTCTCATGTCGCTTTCTGCCTGCAAAATTTAATGGCTCTCCACACTTTTCCTCTTTTATTTTTCTTACAAGCTTTTGTCTCTTTCATATATTTGTTTTTTTTGTAAACTACCATAAGTTTCCATTTTAAAATTATAAATTGAGAACAAAATCATTTTCATTTATAATTCAATTTTAATGAAATTTCATTTTAATTCAATAATATTAAACAATCATTCTAATCACCTCGCTTCAATAGATTTTTATTTTAATCACTTATTTACCTTTTAAAAATTAATTTTATTCTTTTTAGAAAAAATTTAAATTTTTACAGAAAATTAAATTATTCAATTATGGAGATAAGAGTTTTTTTTTTTTACCTTTGTAAAAAGAAAAAAAGAAAAAAGCTTTTTTTTTCCCTATAAATCTCATTAAAAATTAGGTTTGCGTAATAAAACTTTTTTTTTCTAGACTTTTGCATATTTCCAGAAGGCTATAAAGACTACCAGAAAATGCAAAGCCTATAAGCCAAACACGTCAAAAGCGAACGGCCTATTAATAAATAAAGAGATAATTGCATCAAACATTTTTTTAACTATAATTTTCATTTTAAATTTATTTAAAATATTTGAATAAATTATAGAGGTTAAATTGATAAATTTTTTTTTTATGATTAAAGTTGTTACTTTAATTGTTAAATGAAACATTAGTTTTTGAAGTTTTTTATGCTTTATCTTCACTCTCTTTTTTTTTTTTTTTTTACTTTATTTCATTTTTAGTTTTTACTTATAAAAATTATGAGATATCATTTTACTCTTTTTTTCTTTTCTTTTTTTTAATTTTTATTTTGAATTATGTATTACATAGGATTTATGTAAAAGGACTTGATTGCTATACATCCAATAGTTTAGAGATGCAATGGAATATTTTGAAGTTTGAGACCAATTTAAAATGAGAGTCTTAATTAGAGGTTGTTTGATGCAATTAAATTATAAAAAATAAAATAAAATTGTGGTGTTTTTATACTTTAATTACAATCATAAATGTAATAACTCAAGTAACTTTACCAAACCATTATCAATATTTTTATTATTAAGGGTACTGGAAATATAATGCATATAACCTATCTATACATATATGGTCTTCTATTATCACATTTCCTTCTACTAAATATATATTATTTGCATCCACTATAATATATGTTTATCTGATTGATTCTGATCTTGTAAAAAAGCCCATTAAAAAGACTTCAAATTTATCTCAAAATTTGATGATCTAAGGCTCTCTGCTTTGAGAATTTGACTCCATATTTTTCATCTCTTTTTGACCTATCCAGTGATAAAGACAAGAAGCTCTGTTTGCAAGGATTCGATTATGAGTGCTTCGGATATCTTCAATGCTCATGATGGAAGTGATAACAATGATGGCGAATTGGAAGTGGTTTAGGTATTGAATGGTAGGTGAGCGAGATGGTGTTGCAGCTGGGATGAAAATTTGAATAGGAAAGAGAAAATCGAAAAAGTTAATTGATTAGGTGAATTTTTTTATTAATAAAATTAAAAGAAAATTGAAAAAATAAATTAAATATTTTTAATACATGTTACACAATATTATTGGTTATTTAATATGAAGCGTAAAATGATTGAATGAGAAATAAAATTTATTAGTATTTAGTGGCTAAAAAAGGAGTTTACAAAATCATTGCCATGTATTCTCTATTTATTTAAGTCTTGAGCTTCAATCATCTATTAATTTTCAAGCAATCATCCATGGAGAAATCTTTTCCTCTGCATGAATGTCATGTAAACAAAGTCACCATCATCATTAACAGAACCCATGCAATCCTTCATTCCATAGCCATACTCTTCTTGATTCATTACAGGCTTTCTTTCCTTTTCCAACACCCCCAAAACATCACCATCCCCACTCTTCCATGGCTTCTAATCTTCGTCTCCGAGTTGATTCTCTCTTTCGCATGGTTCCTTCAACAAGCCTGTCGTTGGCGCCCGGTTTACCGGAACGTATTCCCCGAGAGGTTGCCGGCTGATGATAAGCTTCCGGCCATTGACGTGTTCATTTGCACTGCGGATCCAAACAAGGAGCCGAGTGTGGACGTTATGAACACTGTGATATCAGCCATGGCGTTGGATTATCCACCGGAAAAGCTTCATGTTTATATATCTGACGATGCCGGCTCCAATGCGACTTTGCGTTGTACGAAGGAGGCTTGGAACTTTGCCAAGTATTGGGTTCCTTTTCGTAGGAAATATGGTCTCGTGACTGCTTGTCCGGACGTTTATTTTTCAAGCTCCGAAGATGATAATGGAGACTATAAGGGTTCCGAGTTTAAGGCAGAGAGGAAAAAGATGGAGGTAATTTGATGAAAGGGTTAATTCACCAAACATACTCAAACTAGAGTATTCCTAAGCTTCAAAAGTTATAATTAAATCCTCCAAGTAGAAGTGTCAATTAAATATTTATATTAATTTAATTGTTAATTTGGGAAAATATTTAAAAGGGTTAAATGACCATTTGAGATTTTAACTCCACAATGGAATTTAAATATTTCTTTTTCTAAACTTAATAATTGTTCCATAAACCTAGAATGAATTAATTGATATAATAGTGATAACTAATTAATATAATAGTGATAACTTGAACTTTTGAACTTTAAAATTTAAAATTTAAAATATGAGTTTGATGAAAATATATAATCATAAAGGTTTAATTTTGTTATTAGTCCCTCTACTTGAACTTGAAATTTAATATCTTTATTATAATTTAGCATAATTTGATCTTTTTATTTTTTTTACGGAAAGAAAGTCTTTTTACTTTTATAATGTTACTAATAGACTAATAAGTATTGGGTGCAGTAGTACGACACATTACACTCCTAAATAAATAACCCAGGTTCAGATAATATTGTTCAAAGGCATAACCATGGACCCTGAACAATAACAGTAAATCAAACATGAAAAATGTAATAAAATATAAAGTTACTTTATAAGTTTAATGCATAACACCATTAATGTTTGTGCCGTCAAAGCGATTACATTGATTTTTCATATTTCCTTGACTCTATAATAATATAGAATTAAAAGAAAATTTATGTCATCACTTCAATGATAGCAATTAGCAATTTTATCATTGTGGACTTATTTTTAATATTATAAAATTAGAGACACCAAACTAAAATAAAAGTATTAAATCTCAAATTCTAAAATATAAAAATCATAATTAGTTATAATTTTAAACTACTAATTATTATATATAAGCTTTCTTAAATATCAAATATATTACTATTTGCAGACATTATAGTAAACTTGAGGTTTTGAGAATTTAAATGTCTTAAATTTGAGGTTTATTATACATAAATATTACATGATAACTTTATTAGGATATATTTTAATTTTTTAAATTATAATTATTTAAATATTTATTAGTATTGTATTTGTACACACTTTAAAAAATTAAATTTATTTTGTGTCAAGGAAAAATATGAGTTTCTGAAGCAACGGCTAAGGAAAATTGTTGAAGGACCCTTCACCACAAATGTTGCCATCAACAATACTCGGGACCATCCTACAATAATTGAGGTACCACACAAATTGTAGTTTATATTTATTGTAATTTATTTATCTATTATTAATTTGTTTATTTTTTTAAAAAAAAATTCTTAAAAGAATTCAAACATTTGTCTCAATAACTATATCAACATGCTTTGTAATTTAATTAAGAACCTTTTTTAATTATACCAATATTTTTGGATTCGATCAAAACAAAGGTAAAATAAAATAAATTATTTTACAGGTCATAAATAAAGAGGAAGATGAAGTTAAAATGCCTCAACTTATTTATGTTTCTCGTGAGAAAAGACCTTCTCATAATCATAATTTCAAAGCTGGTGCCCTCAACGTCCTTGTATGTCTTCTCTCTACACTCTTTGTCACATATTTTTTTCTCTACTAACTAATATATTGATAGTTCATGTTGTGTTTATGTTGTGCTGCTGCTAGCTTCGGGTTTCAGCGATAATAAGCAATTCTTCGTATATCCTAGTCCTTGACTGCGACATGTACTGCAATGACCCAACTTCAGCTAGGAAAGCAATGTGTTTTTATTGTGATTCTCAAACACCTTCTTCTTTAGCATTCGTGCAATTTCCTCAAACATTTCGAAATATAAGTCAAGATGACATCTATGACAACCAAGTCCGATTTGCATTTAAGGTAGATAACTGGATCTTTTGCAAGGTTATATATGCAAAATGTGGGTGGGTGTGTTTTAATTTGAGATCTTCTGGTGTTAGGTAGTTACATCGAATTGTTCTGGCTAAATCCAAAGTCAAGTTAGATCAAACCTCTAAATGACAGTCTATTTAGGGACATCAAACCTCAGACATTGCTTAAAGAATTTCAAACTCTTTACCACTAGACCCATTGATAGACATTTTATGGATTGGGCCAGGTTCGTGTTTGACGTGGGTATGATATTGATAGGCTTATATTTGCTCAAACCCAGCTGAACCATAATATATACCTAAAAAATTTTCTAGGCCAATCCATATTTGTTAATGACTAATCTAAGCTCGTTTTAAACCTGTCTATATTATGTTTTAAATATATATATTATTTTTTAAAAATTAATATTTTAGATGATTTTAATATATATATATAAGCTTGGTTTCAAGGTTTGGACTCAAGTTTTGAATGTTAAAGATTAAGCTTAACTCATATTTTAAACAAGTTTGTTTTTATCCAAACTCATTTTTCAAGCTTTTAGTCTAAACTCCTTCTGTATTTCAAATAAAATTTCATGCGGAGATAAATAACCTAATCTATAAACAAGTATAACCACTAGTTGATATATATATATAATTGATGAGAATGAGTTGTGATTGACTGTTTTATTCATATTTTTCTATCGAATTCAGGTACATTGGTATGGTTTTGATGGCGTCGGAGGACCAATAATAACAGGTTCAAACTTTTATATAAAGAGAGAGGCTTTATTGGGTAGTTTTAACAAGCAACAAGGTTAGTTAAATTGTTCACTGCTAGATTAATTAAAGGTGTTAATAATTTTGGTTGTGATTTGAATATATAATAGAGTAAAGCAGAGGTTCAAATATTTAACATTCATTTTATTATTTAAATAATTGAAAGTCTTAATAATTATTTTATTTTGATAAAAGATATTTTTTTATTATTAAATATTGTATAGGATTGTATTAATTTATATTGAATTTTATAGGGGTGTCAATGAGGTAATGTGAGTTTTTGCTCACCCTCTAATCTTAAAAATATTTATTCAATCTTATCTTGACTCGTCCGAATTTATTATGTACTATATTTATTACAAATTACTTGTATCATAGTACTCTTTTTCATTTGGATGTGTTTTTTTTTTTCTTTATAGTACATAAATAGACAAGTTGAATATGTCATAACCAATGACTTGTTAATATAGATTATATGGCACTCAGGAGATTATTTGGTCCATCCAATGACTTCATTAAAATCCTAGTTGAAGATTATAAGCCTTGTTTCATAAAGGATGGGGAATCTTCAAGGATGTCGCTCGAAAATGCCAACATATTAGCCTCTTGCTCCTATGAAAATCAGACAGTATGGGGTTCAAAGGCAAGTATCTATATGTCCAAATAAAAGCTTAATTTGGATATAAATTATTATATATATATATGAATATTGATTAACCATCCTTTCAAATATATATAGGTGGGTTTTCTATATTTTTCTGTTTCAGAAGATTACTTTACTGGACTTAATTTACATCGTAAAGGCTGGAAATCAGTGTATCTTAATCCGGAAAGGCAACAATTCTTGGGGGCAAACACCACAAATCTCAATGACTCATTAATTCAATGGACAAGATGGACATCTGGGCCTGTTACCATTGCTCTTTCTAGGTTTTGCCCTCTCATTTATGGTCCTCTAAAGATGTCTTTGGTTCAAGTTTTGTGCTATTCAGAGCTTGCATTCATGCCTCTTCTTAGTTGCCTTTCTCTTTGGGGCTTCGCTGTTATACCTCAACTTTGTCTCTTCAATGGCATCCCTTTGTACCCGAAGGTAAGAAATATATTCATATTTGATATCGTATTAATTAATCTTGATTAGTACAGAACGTTTACCTTTTGTGTCTCACAGGTTTCAGATCCAAATTTCAACATATTTTCGGTTATTCTTGTATCGTCTATTTTGAAAAGCTTATACGAAGTTGTTACAACTGGTGAACAACTCAAAGTGTGGAGAAATGAATGGAGAATATGGATGATGAGATCGGTAACATCCTACACCTATGGATGCTTGGATGTTATTTTAAATAAGCTTGGCATGAAGGAAGCTACCTTTTTGCCGACCAATAAAGTAACCGATGATGAACAAGTTAAGCTATATGAGATGGGTGTTTTTGATTTTCGAACAGCCACCATGTTTCTTGCTCCTTTGGTTACAGTAATTCTCATAAACATTGCAGCATTTGTTGGAGCTGTTGTCAAAGCTTTGGTTGTAGATGATGATGGAGATCAATATTGGGAAAAGATGTTTGGGCAAATGTTTCTTTCGTTTTTCATATTGATTTCAAATTTTGCAGTTATTGAAGGGATGATCATCAGGAGAGACAAGGCTAAGATTCCATTGTCTTCTACTTTGTGGTCTGTTGTATTTTCAATGTTTATCTTGTTGATCGGCACTGTCATTTTGTGTTAAATTATGGCATTGGAAGAATAAAAAAGACCTTAATCTCATGCTTGTTATTATATGTCCAATTATTGAAGGGGTGATATATATGTTGTTTGCTTAAGTCCATCTATTATGTTATAGGTTCAAAATTATTCTTTTTCGTGGTAAAGGTATATAATAGTCCATAAACCTTTTGCAACATAACTGTGGAAATGCACCAGCTTAAACTACAAACAAAACATGCATCCATAAGACTACAACCAACTAAATCCTACTTGCATCATTAATCTAATTAGGTATCAAATGAACAACCATAGATATCAACCAACAACTTAACAACTTAATTTTATTTTTTTCAAAAATTCTAAATTTTTACAGGAAATTAAAATTTTCAATCGAATTTTTTTCTTTTAAATCATTTCTCTGTAAAAACTTATATTTATTCAGATTTTTCCTTAAAAACTTAAGTTTTTCTTTTTTCTAACAAAAAAACTAAAAATTAATTCTCAAAACAAATAAAGGAAATTAGAAAAAGAAAATGGTTTTTCCCTAAAAACCCAAACAATCTTAAGAGATAGATCGATAAAGTAACATTTTTTTTTACAAATTTATTAAAGGGTAAAATATAAAAATAGTCATTTTTAGTTGTCTCATAATACATTTTAGTCACTTCTGTTTGAAATATTATGTTTTAGTCACTTACGTTATTGTTTTGTTACGAAGTGGTCACTCTACCGTTAAGCTCCGTTACCTCTCTAACAGCGGCCTTCCGTGGCAATCCAAATTAAATTTATTTAATTAAAAACCTAATTTCATCCCAGCAACTAGACATTCAAGTTGGCATTTAAAACCCATTTGGACTGCCACATAGAACTGCCCTTAAGGAGGTAACGGAGTTTAACGGTAGAATGACCACTTCGTAACAAAACAATAACGTATGTGAATAAAACGTAACATTTAAAATATAAGTGACTAAAATGTAATCTGAGACAAACAAAAGTAACTATTTTTATAATTTACTCTTAATTAAATAATATGATTTGGTTCATGATAATGTGCTGATATATCATATGCACTCTGACGACAATAGAAAACTAAAATGACAAAATAATAACACTTATGACGAACAATGAGTACTAATTAAAATCGATGCTTCATTGCTTTGTATTTGTAAGTTAACTAAAAACGGACAGTGTGTTTTTATTGTAATCCTTAAACACTTGCTTCTTTAGCTGTCCTGCAATTCCCTCAAGCATTTCAAAATATATGTAGAGATGAATTCGATTTATATTCAAGGTTGATAACTAAGAATAATTTATAAAGAGAAGGACCCACTTACACAAGTATAAACTAAAGTAGTTTTGTCCTCTTTCGTATTTATTTGTACCATTAATATTATTTTTAACTATCTAACTGTCACATATTATATTTCATTCATGTAGATCATGTATGTTAAATTTGATGTAAATTAAAAAAATGTAACTATTTGTTTTATGTAAAATAAATTTTTAACCGTTCAATAAATATTAATATATATAGTATTTCAGATCAATATGATAGATATATTGGACTGGTTAGAAAATTTACATGCATAATAATTATATCGATATTTTCAACGGTTGGAGCACTAAAATATTAATGACACAAAGAGAATTGAAAGGGCGTAAAACTACTTTATTGTTACACCGGTGTAATGAATCCCTCCCCAATTTTTAATATATCTATATTATTATGTAAACGTTTGATTAGGTTTGCGTCAACTATTAACCGAATCCCAACTCAATTGTGAAATTATCAAAAACTCATTTCTTTTGTAAAATAACAAATATTATTGAGAATATTTATGATTTTCTTTTTTTACAAAAAATGCGTATTGATAATAAAAAAGACATAAGTTTAAAGATATGATATTTTTTACTAATCTAACTTTACCATTTCAACTAAAAACAGGTTTGATTTTTATATCAATTTTTATAAATTTGTTATTTAAATTTTTTGAGCACAAATTGAATTTTCTGTAAACTATTAAATTACTAATTAACACTTAAATTTATAAAAACAAATTAGAAAAGCGTTTTCGTTAGTGTTTTAGGATGTTAGGCGTCAAGATTTGAGTTTCATTCATGTAAATAGCTTATTGTAAGATGTGTTTTATTTTAGAAAAGGAAAACTAATAACAATTGCCATTTGTCTAGATCTATCAATTTTGAACCAAACAACTCTGAATCCAAATTTATTCAATCTAAAATCAAAATGAGCTTAATCCAAATTTTACTCAGAAGTTAAAACAATCTCGAACTCGAAATGAACAAACATGAAAATAATAATAACTCAAAATGCTTGAAACCCACAATGACTTGAATTAAACCCGAATAACCCTGAACCCCAAATAACCCAACCGAAAATAATTGGACCCAAAATGGGTCTGAACCAAAATTAACCCAGCAATTCAATAACCGTAAAAACTGTACAAGCTGAGAATCATTAGTTTTGCTTTTGGCCTTTGGCTCCTTTTTTTTATTGAATGCTTGAAGTTGAAACCTGAGTTTTACACACACTTTTTATCTTTAAACAGATGAAAGTAGTTGCAAATTCACATGTATCCATCCTCTCACATCAATATTCAACAATGGCTTCCTTTTTAAAACCTCACAAGATAACTGCTTAAAACCCCATTCTTTTTCTCTCCCTTTTCCATCATCCTTGTTTTTCAAGAACCCTCCGGGAAAAAAACCCAATCTCAAACAACCAAAAACAAGATTATGAAACCATTAATGGCGTATGAACAAGAAGGTCATCATCATCACCCCAAGGTTCAGTTCCCATTAGACTCGGATTCTTACAAGATCGTTGATGAAATCGGTATTGGTGTTAGTGCAATAGTTTACAAAGCCGAATGCATTCCCCTGAATTCAACTACCGTCGCCATCAAATCCATCGACCTTGATCAGTTCAAGGTTGACTTCGACAACATCCGACGTGAAACCAAGATAATGACCCTCCTTTCTCACCCCAACATCCTTAACGCTCATTGTTCTTTCACCGTTGGCCGTCGTCTCTGGGTGGTTATGCCTTTTATGTCCGGTGGTTCTTTACAGTCCATCATCTCGTCTTCTTTTCCCGACGGTTTATCAGAGCAATGCATCGCAATTGTCCTCAAAGAAACCCTTAATGCATTATCGTATCTCCACAATCAAGGCCATTTGCATAGAGATATAAAGGCTGGGAACATCTTGATGGACTCAAACGGATCTGTTAAGCTCGCGGATTTCGGGGTTTCGGCTTCGGTTTACGAGTCGAGTTCGGGTTACGGGTCCGGTTCATCGACGTCTTCGTCGCCGATGATGCTCACGGACATGACCGGAACCCCATATTGGATGGCCCCGGAGGTGATACACTCACATACAGGGTACAGTTTCAAGGCTGATATATGGTCTTTTGGTATAACGGCGCTTGAATTAGCCCATGGAAGACCACCATTATCCCATTTACCACCTTCAAAGTCTTTGATCATGAAGATAACCAAGCGGTTTCGGTTTTCCGATTACGAAGACAGCATCAACAAAGGTAAGAGCAAGAAGTTTTCAAAGGCTTTTAAAGATATGGTCGCTTCGTGCCTGGATCAAGATCCGTCGAAGCGACCTTCGACGGATAAGCTTTTGAGGCATCCATTTTTCAAGAGCAGCAAAGGCTCTGACTTCCTCGTCAAGCATGTGTTGCATGGATTGCCTAGCGTCGAAGAAAGGTTTAGAGTAAGCAAGATTCTAAGAAAGAACGACGTCGATGACGAAGAAGATGTTGAGGGAGAATCAGGGTCTGAGCTCGTTAAACAAAGAAGAATCAGTGGGTGGAATTTCAACGAAGACGGATTCGAACTTGACCCGGTTTTCCCCACCGAGTCAAGAGACGATTCCGTGGTGAAACAAGTTCGTTTCGGTGGTGAAACCATCATTTTAGAAAAGGGAACTTCCGAATCAAGCTTGAATTTGAACTCTCCCGACGCAGAGTCAAGCTTAGTTAGTAGTACTACAACTCCACCATGTGAAGAACAACAAACTGAGAACACTTTTAATGCAGAAACAATGGTGGAGGGGTTGATGGCATTGAAGAAGAGTTTGGATGATCAAAGGCAAAAAGTGAGTGAGTTGATTAACTTGTTTGGAGGGGAAGTGATGAACAAAGAAGATCAAATGGTGCAATTGATTGAGAAGCTGAGGATGGAATTGGAAACTGAAAGGCAAAAGAACTTTGAATTAGAGATGGAATTGGAGTTTCTTAAATTCCAGATTTCTGGTGCATCCAACACTGATGAAAATGATTGAAGTTTTTTTCACCCTAAATTAGTACATTTTGCTGTGAAATTTCGAACTGGTTTTATGTTGTTGTTTTTGCTTGCTTATTGGAACATGTTCTTTGGTCCTGGGTCTACCGTATATCACATACTATCATGCATGAAATTGAAATGGAGAGATTATGAGGTTTTTTTTTTTTTTTTCTCATTCTTTTATGCATAATCTTTGTTGTTTGATACTTCAATTGGCTCAAAATTTTCATTTCTAGTATATAAATTGTGGGTAAAAAACTACATTGATCTTGATCCACCTAAGAAACTTTTTGGACTATAGAAGCATATTATTAGTCCTTTAGGTTAATTTGCAAACGACCCAAAACTTCAAAGGTGGTTATTGTTCAATAGGCCGCTCCGTGGGTTAAAACACTGGCAAGACTAATAGTTCCATTGGGTTGGTTTTATTCATAGTTTTTCAAAGAAAAATATTTGATGTAGGTTGGAGTTGGGCTGGTTGGTAACTGGTTTAGGGTTGGGCATTTTTCCCAGATTTGGATTAAGAATTTTGGCTTAAAAACATAAAAAAACCGATTCTATCGATTCAACTACCAACTTAATCCCTTTTTGAACAGGTATCTCAATAGTTTCTTAGTCAATCATGATGAAAAGTTTAAAATTTGAACTTTATATTTAATAATTTTTGTATATATTTCATACTTGTTTTATAGTATATGTTTGAGATTAGAGGGACAACACATTCGATTATCACAATATTGTCATATTCTTTCACTGTAGATAAACCATGTACAATAGCAACAACAGATACTGTACTTACAACATGATTGCGATCTTCCTTCCCCGTTGGAAATTGGAATCTCCCATGAAACAAAGAGCTGGGACCAACGAATAGCAAGGCTTACCGTGATTCACAATACAAAACAACAAAGAAAAAGAGTTAAAACTTAAAACCAACACGCACGCACATCTCTCAATTCTCATCACATCTGTCAGCCCTTGATGTCTCAAAGTCTCACTCAATCCTTAATTTCAATGCATTCCACACTCTACTTTTCTCTTTAATACTTTCCATGTACTTTTTCTTTTTGCATCAATTCAACGTTGATGAGATATACAATCTAACTAAATAGATTCCCAATATCACTTGAAGTAAGGTGTGAATGTCATTCATGAATCTATACTTTCATATTTCTGTACTAATATCCAAATTCAGCCTAAAAGAAAAGGAAGAAAAATTAACACAAATTCCAATATTGATGAGACATGCAAGGTAAGTAATTAAATAGATTTCCATGTTTTATAGTGGAAGAATCAAAGCAAAACTAAAAAAATTTAGAGGGTGAAAATGAAAATTTTACTATTTTATTAATTAAATTTATTAAAATTTGAAGATTAAAGAGTTAATTTTACCAAATTAAGTAGGGCCAAAACCCCTCGCTACTTCTTTGGTGCCGTCTTTGCACATGTTACTCGGAATTAAGTGTGAATATCATATGAATATACCTTTGATTAGGTTAATTCAATTTTTTTTAAGATCATTTTTATATCTTCGCCTTAACATTTGGATATGTATCGAACATGGATATTAAAACTCGAGATTCAAGAACATGACAGACTACCTACATAATTATTGTATCTCGGGACTTCAAATCTTAAATTATATGAGCGGAAGAGACGGTAACCTGTTAAATACACTGCGGGTAAACACTGCAATTTTGGGTTTAGAACCCTAACAAAATGTAGAAACTATAAATAGCAAGGCAAGGGAACAGCTAATTGGCTGCTAGTCTTTCAATGAATATCAGCTAAATATGGCAGTATCTTTTGTTTAAACCGCTTCTCTGATGAAACTTCATCTCTTTTTTTCTCTCAATAGACAAAGGAAAAGGAAAGGAAATCGAGGGGTGCTCTGCACTGGCATTTCCCTTCCTTTGACATAAATCATAGCTTTTTTCTGAATGATATGAAATGCCATTAATCTTTTGCATGTGTCTTGTGCTTGAAATTATATGATGGATAATATTGATCAAATTTTGCTAGTAATCCTTGCAATATGCTTAATTTGCAAATTTGGTCGTATTTGTTAGTCATTTTCAATCTCGTATATTTTGAATTTTAAAATTTCAACCCCTAACCAATACTGTAGCGATTAAATATTTTAGTTCAATACATATAATAGTATTATTGCACTATGCATAATTTGTGGATTTAGTTCCTATTCTTTAATTTGGTTATATGTAGTTTTTAATATTTTTTTAATTTTGAAATTTCGGTTTGGTAGCTACCAAATCCTTTAACTAAAATGATAGTGGCTTTTTGTGAGTATTATATGAAAATAACAAGTCCGCATGATATTACATGTGCAATAATATGTGTGCCACATAAGATTTTAGAAATGTTAAAATGTGTACCAAGTTCTTGTACTCTTCGTATATTTGAAATTTAGTCTCTCTACTTTTCACATTTCAAAATACAAGTACAATTGCTAACATTTTGTCAAAATTCTTCTATTAAATTCAGATTCATTGCAACGTCTCTTTTTCTTGCTATATGGCTACCAAGTACCAAGTGAGTATTTTATTATTTCAAAATGTTATGCCAGCAAATTTAAAAAAAAAAAAAAAGAATCTTAACGATGTTAACAATTAAACCTAAATTTAAAAAGTTGAAAGACTAAATTCCTAAAAGTAAAAGCAAAAGAATTAAATTCCAAATGTATAAAGAGTAATGGACTTGAAGCATATTTTAACAATTTAGAAACTGCAAATTTTAACTTAACAGATTTAACTACTATCATTTGCATTAATACTGAAATCTCTAAATTCAAAAAGTATAGAAATTAAAAATAACAGAAATAGAGTACGACTAAATATAAAACTTAAATATTATGAACTTTAAAAAATTGTTAAATCATTTACTAAAAAAAATTAAATCTAATTTTTGAAGACATTAATTCTATGGTATTTTTTTAATAATTTCATTATAGATTCTGATAATTCCTAGAACTACTCATAATCCCTCCTCAATCCATAAATAGAATGATAATGTAATTCAGCACACTCTAACGCATATCCTCTTACATTGACGACAATATCCATGCCAATTGAGCTAAGACTTAATCAACAATTTTATGGTATCTTTTAAACTAAGCTAAAAGAGGGAAAGCCAGGGGGTAAGGTTAATTACTTAATTATAATTAGTAATTGTATTTAAGAATTAAGTTAACCTATACCACTAAACCAACAATTTATCATCGAATATCAGTTCATGCTATTAACAAATAATGAATTTTTGCTAAGGTCTACACTTAAAAATATTCTTCAAGAACATTGTATGTTAGTATGATGGTTAGGATATTCGCCGCCCTAAATGTGATTTGAGTTTGAGTTACATTATAATCACATTATTATTAGAGCTTTATCCACCTCTTATAATTCAAAAAATATATATACTCTTCAAATTTATTATTTATACAAAGAGACTCCAAACAATAATCATTTAAATTACCAGCTTTTTTCTTCCTTATTGCATTTAAACATGATTTTTACTAAATGAATTTCAATAAAAAAGTAAGCCAATATACATGTGTGATGAAGATGATGATTTGAGCAAAATCTATGACTGGTACATGCATGAGGTCATGGATTCATTAATCAATTCATTTAATTTGGCATTCAACATTAAGTGTATAGTTACAGTACTTATTGTCGATTGGTCCAGATATGGATGAGAAATCATAACTTGTACCGTTTCTCCATACATTTATTCTTTGCTCAGAGATCATTTTCTTTTTACCCAATGGCAACTGATTTAATTTAAAAAAAAAATTATTTTCGTATCTAATATTCACATCGAAGTTCGAGCATTGTTTAAAATAATTTAAAGTAGTTGAAGAGTGTGTTTTATCATATGGAGGAAAAGGCATAGTGACCAAACGTAAAGAAGGATAGTTTTGCAGTGCGATTTTTCAGCTCCTGGCTTAGAATTTTCATGGCCTGTTTTCTCGCAACTTTAATCACTTAAAATTTCTCCCCTGAAATCGAGAAACCAAACTCCATTTCATTGCCTTTATGAAGTTGACATAATGTGAGAGCTTAGAGACTAAAAACCAAAAGGAATATCCATATGGAGAAGAAGAGCTTGAGAGTCGACCATAGCACCATTATAGGCAACAACAAGCTTAAGGGTTCCTCTTGGAGAGAGTTTGGAGAAGAAGATTATGTGTGTGGTGGGATTCCATGGCCGCCAAGATCTTACACTTGCAGCTTCTGCAAGAGGGAATTTAGGTCGGCTCAAGCTTTGGGTGGTCACATGAATGTTCATAGGAGAGAGAGAGCTAGGTTATTAAGACAGTCATCTACTCCAGCAGGGGACTACAACGGTCAGCCATCTTTTCTTAAACTTAACCCTAACCCTAACCCTAATTTCCGTTCTTCTTCTTCTTTGATTGCTCCTCCATTTTGTTCTACATTACCTCATCATCTTTCTTCTTCATCTTCTGGTTTCTCTAATGAAATGAAGAAATGGCGAAGGAAGGGTGCAAAATCAGTTTTTCAAGTCAAAGAATTCAAGGATTATGAATGTAATAATAATAATTTTTTGAAGAAGAAGAAGATTAATGAGAGTGTAAGGTTGGAGTTAGAGGTTGATGTGGTTAGTGATTCCAAGGAAGATTTGGATTTGGAACTTCGATTGGGATAATGGGTTTGCTATTAATTATCATATGTAAGAATGACAAATTTAGTTAAATGTTTAATTATATTGAATGAAGTATCTGATTTTGATTCATATATTTAGCTGTGTTTGATTTTTTTTTATTGAGTTGATATAACATTTAATCGAATTTTAATTCAGTTGTAAAGTTTAATATTTTGATAAAATAAAAAATATTTTGAGGGTATTTTACAATTTATGTGAAAAATACATCACATGATTTTAAACTCAAAACTTCAAAATCTTCTTTCCTTCATCTTAATCATTTTAACCAAAGCTAATTTAATTTTTAAACCAATTTTTTTATAGATTTGTTACATAATTTTTTTTCATTTACATTGGTTGGTCATAATCCACTGTATATTTGTATCTATATTTAAGTATATACGAGTCAATCAGATGCTAAGAATGTGTTTGATAAACTATTGAAAATTTTTCTTTTTATTAAAAATAAAAAATTTTAATATTTAATTTTTAAATGTGTTTGATAACCAAATTAACTTTTTACTTAATATAAAATTTTCAAAAAAAAAAATGTTGAATTTGATAAATAAATAGTTACTTATCACGTGGAAAAATATTAAATTCATCTTATTTTTCAAAATCTTGTTTTTAAATTAAATTATTTCCTAATTTTATTAAAAAATAAAATATTTAAATTATATATAAATAAAATAAATAATGTCTTATTAATAAGATTACAATTATGAAATAATAATAATTACTATTATCAAGTAAAAGAATTATATCCGCTGCTTTATTTTTACTTATATATCAAACAATTTTATAGTATAAATTCAATGTTTATAAAATTCATAGCTAAAAATTCAGTTTGTCAAATACATTCAAACTCGGATAAAAATAATTAGAAGAATTTTATTTAAAAATAAAAATATTATGATGGTGCTTTTTTATTTTATATTTTATAGAAAATTTGCAAAAACTAAAATAAATCTACAATAATAAGATTTGAATTTAAAACACCAAAATGGTTAAAATTTTATATTTATCATTTTAACCAAAGCCTCATTTATTTTTATATAAATTCTTTATAAAATATATCTTTACAAAAAAATTTCCATCCACATCATCATGGGTGTGCAAAAATCTAGTACTATATTTAAGTGAGACTCAATTCACAAGTTAATCGAACACCAATTCATTTGGAAAATGATTAAATATCCTCTTCTTTCTTACAAAGCAACAAATATTACTATGATGACGTTTTGATCTTTTAGTATTTTTATATAAAATCTATAAAAATCTAAAATAAATTAAGAAATATCCTCACAAATGATGAGACTTAAGCCTAACACACTTGATCCCTGAAACCTTAATTTTATCATTTCGATCAAAATTTAATTTGTTTTTAACCTATTTTTGTGTTCAAAAACTTGTGCTCAATTCTACAATTCACATTAATTTTAGGCCCCCATAACTTATAAAAAAAAAATCATCAATTACAACTCTTTTTTTTTATAAAATACATATCAAACCGTTTTGTTTCTTCATCAATTTTTTCACATTGATATGCTTAAAAGAGGTGTTTGTATCATTACAAAGAAAAGCCTTTTAGCCACGAAAATATTTCGAAAGAACTATTAAATTAAAAAAAAACGTATTTTCCTTTCTTTTATATATAGAATTTGAATTTTTCTATATAAAAGAAATTGTTGAGAAATATTTCCATAGACATTTTATTTATTTTGGGCCAGAAGAGAATTAAAGGGGGCCGAGATGTTAGGTTGTTAGAGAAAATGGACCATCAAATTTCACTTCCTACAACATTAACAAATGTTGGTCCAATGTGACCCAACCAGTTCTGGCCCTCTATTGGTTTCATCTTTATGTGAAGCTAAATAATAAAAGATTTGGTTTTATTATTATTTACTATGAAAAAATTTGTCAACATCTTTTAAAACCCTGTGGGTATTAATAATAAGTGGCTGTTAGGTTGATGGCAACAAAGATAGCTTCATGGGTGGGTTGCCCATTTAATTAGCTGCCTACCCTCAACATAGCCATACCTTAACAATGCAATAATTGCATGTCTATTTTACGAAATTTAAGAATCTGATTTCAAACTTTAAACCTCTCATCTAAGTTTTAGGGTTAGTAATTTATTTTTAAGAAAAATATAGTTTTGATTAGGTTCATGTAAAATTAATTCAATTTAAAATTTTAAAATATTTGAATCATTTTGGTTTGAGTTTTTATAGTTTGATTCGTTTAGCTTTTGTGCATTTTAGATTTTGTTTTGGGTTCATTTGAATTTATAGTTTGGGTTTTTTAGGCCAAGTCAAAACTAGTTCGGATCATTTAGGTTTCTTATCACTTCGGGTTATTTATTTAGATCATTTTAGATTTGAGTTGTTGGGTTTGGATTGCTTCCAATTAGGGTTCAAGTTAGATGAATTCAAGTTGTTGACTTTTTATAATTAAACTAAGCTAAGTCAAACTTGAGTTCAGATTAATTGAATGTGGTATTTAGGTTTGGATCTTATCGATAAATTCTTGGTATCTACAAGTTCAAAAATATTTAAATACATAATTGTTTTCTGTCAGGTGGAAAAGTACAAGACCATAAAAATTAATGGAACTGATGTGAAAACTTATGTAATAGTCTATATATACTTAATACAATTAAAAAAATGATTAATGATTTTTTTGAAAACAAACTATTAACGTTAATAATGAAGTAGATATAAACTATGATTCGAGCGACTACATTAGTACCGTTCAAATGTTAATAATTCAGTCAATTTTTCCATAAAAAACAAAACAATTTGACTCGCAATTCTCACTTTATTATCCCTACCCTTTTATATTTTATCAACAGATAAATATAAACTTATTGAAAAATAAATGAAACACTCCCACTACATTAAAATCTCCAAACTGTCTACAACCAAAAATGCCTTGCTACTCCCAAATTCGAAAATTTTCTCTGACAAATATTGGATCAAACATGTCCTGTCGGCATTGAAGATGGCCAAGCAAGTTCTATCTCTCAAAAAAGAAAAGTTTAAAACTCTCATATTTTTTGGACCATAACTTAAGATTTTGTTTGCTAATCAAATTAAGGCATCTAAATGTCTTAGCTTTACAACCAAAAAAGTAAAACAAAGTTATTAGCAGACAAGAATGCCTCCCCCCTACAATTGACTTTATATAAATCACATCCCTGAAAAGAGCCTTTAATTCAAAGATCTTGGCCTTAAAATTCCATGGACAATATGTCCTTGCCTTCACACTCTTAATTTCAATTTATTGTAAGAAGCAAAGTCATTTTGTTCATTGTATTTGCCAGAATTGCATCATTTTTTGTACTGTGCATTAAAATAATTTTGCAATAAAAGTAACGGAGACAAGGACAATGACCAAAATTTCCTCTCAAATCATGTTGTTTGTGGTTGAACTTATGGCTATAAATGCTTTAAGATTACATCAAATTAACAGGGTTGAAATGAATGTGTAATTCTAAGGTATTCATGTCAACTAACCTCAATTAAATTATCTGAAAATGTAAAGTATCGAAATAATACGTTAGTGATTTGATATTAAAGTTTAGAGTCATTATTATTGAGAAGACTTTACTTGAATATAGGGGCGTAATAGTAGGTGGTAGCTTTGCCCCCTCCCAAATGGTAAAATTTTCTTGTAGCTCCTTCAGATTTTAAAATTTTACTAGTATAATGATAAATTTGCACTTTGACCCTCCAATTTATGATACATCTTTGGACCCTCCTAAAATAATTTTTTAAGTTTGCGCCTGCTTGACTATCGCCCCGACTCATACAAAATTAATTTTAAATCGTAAAACAGATGATATCATCAATTGTTACACCTAAAAAAGCGAAAATTTTGATAGTTTAGAATAAAGAGTAATAATTCCACGTATTTAAATTCAAATCTCTAATTGATGGCATCTCTTAAGAGTGATTATAAGAACCGATCAAAGTAAATTTTGAGTTCCAACTTGAAGATTTTCAAAAACAAAAAATATATATTCAAAAAGCAAAAATAAAATAAAAATGTTGCAACTAGGCATGTATAGGTATGGTGAGGGGGTGTGGGAGGGCAAGGATTTGACCCCTTCTGTCTGAGACACATGGGGTGTGTAATATATAAGGCATGTGGGCTATGTTTGGGCAAAGTTCTATTGTGCAGGGAGCCCCTCCACCATTAACTTTTGCTCAACAAGAACATGTACCATTCACACCATCACATGGAAGGTAATAGCATTATGTATATATAATCCCAATTTAATTAGTTCTTAACTATAATCTTTCATTAAAAGCGTGTTAAGGTAGGCGCATTTTTACCCACGTGACACTCACTTCCCACAAAATCGATCTATAATTTTAAAAAAATAATCTGAAATCGACATTTTTTCCTTAATTTTACCCTATTTAATTTAAAAAATTGAAATAATACCCACAGAAATTTGAAAGCCCTTTATACAAGGTATGAAATGGGGTGGTTTTATTCCAGCCTTTTTCTTTTAGGGGCCAAATTTCGTGTAACGAATTAAAGTCAACAATTCCCCATAAAGTGAGTGCCATATCTATTTTAAGAAAAAAAATTGTAATTTATGTATTTATATAATTTTTGACATTTTAATATATATTTGTATGTTCATATTTAATATTTACAAACAATAATTTCAAAGAAGAAATGTAATTTTATTTTGTTTCGAAAATTTTCAAATAAGAATAAAATACGATTTAAAGTCAAAAATAAATATAAACAAAACTTATGTATTATCTACACAATATAAGTTTGAATTTAGACACTAAAAAATCAAAAAATTCAATTTTTATCAATAAAATGCCAAATACTGTGGCTCTAAATAATATCAATTGTTTTTTTTAATATTAAAATATGTTATTCGTCTCTGTATTTTAGTTTTTAAAATTTAAAAAATTGAATATTTATATTTTTTTTATTTAAAAATTTTAATCTAATAATTAAAATTATTAAAATTTGTGAATTTAGAATTTAGAATTTGTGAATTACTTTTAAAAGAAAAGAGAGTAAATTTTTCATAAGATATTGATTGAATGATTCAAATAATAAAATATAAAAAAATATCAATATTCTATTTAAAAAACCAATTTCTTTGAAGTTAATGATAATTATGGGAAACGGGGAGATGCTTTGAACAAAAAATGTGATTTGATTGCCAAATATCAAAAAGTGATTTAACATTTCCACAGAAAAGAGGGACAGCATATTTAGCAATTTAATTTCTTTTTGAGGATTTTGATGTTCATGAACCTTCCATCATTAACTCTTTTTTAAATTTATTTTTTAATTTTTATTTTTGGTGTCTTCCGATAAATCATTAAAATTTCTCATTTTAAATCTTAATATTTGATTTTTTTAATTATAGTTATAATTAAATTAAATTATTATTTAATATCTTTTTCTAAAAATATTTAATAAGATAAAGTAAGTAAATAGTTACTTTTTTAAATAATATTTTTTCTATTTCATTAATAATTAAAATATTCAAATCTATTCAAATTAAATAAATAATATCATATTGATAAGATTAATTTTTACTAATATATCAAACAGTTTTATAATATAAATTTAATACTTAATTTATCATTTTATCAAACACATCATTTATCAAAATTTAATTTAACGCTAATTTTACGGGATAGATAACATTGAATTTTCCATTTACCGCCGGAAGTAGTAGTTAAGAAAATTAGTTTATTGTTAGTTTAAGAGTGTAAAAAGCCCTTAAAGTTTTTATTTTAAAAAAAAACAATTCAGCCTATTTTTTTTTTATTCACTTAGGTACTTGTTTTCAAAAAAAAAAAAAAATTAAACCTTTACTTTTTCTTTTACACTTGGAGTACTCGAATTTTTAAAATATATCAAAAATATTCTCAAACTTAAGAAAAAAACAATTAAACTCTTATTTATTTATCATGTTATGAATTTATTTTTAAATATTTTAAATAATATATCATAAAAAGAAGCCACCGAGGAAGCATATATATAGAGCTTGATTGGATATTTGGATTGAGGCAAGGTCACAAATATTGTTTTGAAAATAATAATTAAAACCAATTTTGATTTTAAGATTAAATTATTATAGCAAAAGGGAATTGAACAAATGGGTGGTAGAAAAGTGATGACTAGAAAATAAAAAACGAGGCTGCTATAAGCCTAATGGGGGAAAGGAAGGAATTAAATGACAAACCCATGATTTGAAAGACCAAGTCAAATGAGGAATTTTCAATTTTTGGATGATTATTTTATTAATTTAAATTTAATCTTTTATTTAAATAATTAAAATAGATAATCTTATTATAATTATACATTTTTATTTTTCATTAATTCAATTGATATTCGATTACTTTGTGACACCAAATTCAATCAAAATATTTATATAAGTATAAATTTCACGAGATTAAAATATGTTATTTTTCTATGTGCTTTGTCAAGTGGAAGATTTAATTACTATATTTTAAATATTTCTCTCTCTCTCTCTCTCTTTTTCCAAACTATTAATATTATTGGTATTTTCTTTTTAAAAGTGGTAACTTAACATATTTATTTTCTTTAATTATATATCACATTATATAACGGTAACCTAATCAACATGTCATGATGGTAAATTAAATAGTAAATACTAATTATTTTAATTATGTGACTTGATTTTTTTAAATAAAAAGTAAGTAAATTTTATTTTTTAAAATATAATGATTAATTTTTTAAACTACTAATTTAAACTCAAATTTTGTTCACATCATTTTACTCTACTTTCCTTTTTGAAAAGATGATTTTACTTTTCTTAAATATCTTAGAATAAATAGTGAATTTCTTCCCCTTTAAAAGACAAAAAAGCCCAACTCTAATATAAAAGCGAAAGCATAATCCATGTAAAATAATTTCACTTATGGATTAATTGTACCAAAATCCTCAAACAATGGTCCAAATTTTTAACTGGTCCTTAAAATTTAAAACGTTTTAATTGAATTTTAAGAGTAACAGTTTTGTATCAATCAAATTCTTTGGTGAGCCCAACCATTAGCTCGATGGTGTATATTTAAAACACATCGCTTGGATTATAAACATGCATGTACATGTTGCATAGGTTGTTTGGATCTAACAAGTTAGAAAGGAAATAAGAAATTGTTCTCCTAAATTCTAAAGACATTGTTTATTATTTTTATTGTAATAAATCTAGTTGTCCAAACAATAGGTACACATGTGTTTACCATTTGGTCCTAAATTCTAAACACTTTGGTACTTCTTTTTTTTTTTTTTTTTATGTTTGATACTTGAGTTTCTTTTGTTCCACTTAAGTACCTAAATTCGGATTTAATGTTTAATTTGGTACTTAATAATTTTTTTCCAATTAAATACCTATGTTTTTTCACTAGAACACACGTGTCAAATATTCATTGGGTCATGTGATACCATTTAGTCTAGGTACCAAGCTTTAAACTCGATTACCAATTTAAGACAAAAAAAAAAATCAAGTATCAAATTGAAATTGAAGCTAAACTTGGGTACAAGATGGAATATTAACCCATGTTAAATTTTTACAATATTAAATAAATGAAAAGGTCTCATGGAAGTCAACTTTGCAGCATAAAAGGTAACCAAGCGATGCCGGGTATTAGAAGTAAAAAACAAGGGATTGTTTCCCCCTGTTTTTGTAGAGTGAGACAGAAGACAAGAAGTTCGATCTTGGACCATAAATCAATTCCATTTCTTCCTTTTATTTTGTTATTTTATTATTCTTTTCCCCAAATATCAGTGTCTCATGTAGGAGTTGAAAATGAAATTTCACCATCACTTCCATCAACAATAAAAATGATTGGATATTTTCACATTTTAACAGTCCATTAACCAGTAACAACAGTCACTGAGTTGTGTAAAATACACCTTTTTAATCACTAAATTTATTAAACTAGATTAAGAATTTTTTAGTGAAAAAAAAAAAGTTAAAATATGTTCTTGATATCAAGTCATATGAATTATGATTATTTTTTAAAATTTATTTTGGGTTTAAATTATAAAAAAAAACCTTCATAATTATATTTAGTATTTTGTAATTAAATTTATACCCAATAAATTCGTAATATTAACAGTCAAATATAAATCTTTATTAAAAAGAAGATTGAGGCAATAAAAACTATGTCCAAATAGTGGATGTGTCACAGATGACTAGCAACAACATAGAGAAGACATAAATTCAATGAAAAACACATTGAAGTTTGATTGGTCAGAGTAATTTCCAAGAAAAGAAAGAAAAAGAATATTAAGACAAAATGTGATTAAGTGCATGAGTTGTCTTTCTTAAGCATATATATATATATATATATATATATACTTTTGGGAATATTAAAGTGATTTAAATCCCTTGTTTTTATAGGTTGTAAAGAGACATAATTATATTTTATGCTTTGAAATTTGGTGTAACCTAACCTTAACTTTTACCCCTTATGGTGCCAACAAATTTCTCTCTCTATGCAATTTGTTGTTTATGTTATATTTTTGGATTTCACAATTTCAAATTAGGGAAAGCATTTTAAGGGTTCAATGCTAATGCTATTAGGTTCATTGTATTTTATCTTCCTTTAGTTTGGGGTTCCCCCAAACGTTTAATTATCTTACTTTGACTTTCTTTCTAATAAAGAAAAAGTATAATTATTATTCATTTTCCATCATTTAAAAAGACGGATATAATATTTGATTTGTATGAAATCGTATTTGATACAAATTTATTTGCGTGGCTCTCATCTCTCTCTTTCGATATTATATAAAATTGAATATGAAATTTAATATTTAAGAGTAGAAGTATTTATAGGTCGACCTGAGTCACAACTAAATTTTATAAAAAAATTTAGAATCAATTTAAAAATACTAAATTTTATAAATTTTATATTTATATTAATATATTTTTATAATTAGTTTAAATATTTTTTAAACATATATTTAATTTTGAATCCAACCAATCCGAAATCGATATTTTTTTATTTAAATCCAAATTAAACTAATCAGATCGAATAGAACACTTAAATATATTCAACAAGTTTGGATAACTTTATTAAAAAATAGATTACATTAAACCTTGGGCTTTCAAATTCCAAAATAATTTTAATGGTAACATTATAATGAGAATCATTATACACAAGAGATAAATAATTAACAATAAATTTTAGTTATCATTTAAAAAAAAAGATAAATAAGTCTTTTCTAATTGAGTTAGTATCCGGTTAATCCGTGACACCAGCCCAACGAAAATTTTTATAATAAGTATAAATATAATATTAATGATTAAAATGTTTCATAAGTCATTATACTCTTCGCATATTTAAAATTTAATCTTTTTATTTTTATTTTTGAGGATTTAATTCTTTTACATTTTAACTTTCAAGTCAAATATTGAAATTATTAACTCTACTTTAAGCATAGATAAAATGAATCCAATTGGACTATTTTTCAAAAATTACAATAATTCGGAGCTTGGCGTGACGTAAAAGAAAAAGACTTGCAATTAAATTCAAAGCTGCCATTGTCTTTCAACATCTGATCATTTCGACTCTGTTTTTACTTCATTGGATTTAGAATTATGTGAAAAATTACAATTTTATTTTATTTTTTTGAGAAAAGAGTATTAATTATTAACAGTTTGACTTATTGAATTTACTTAATCTAACAATTCGAATAATCCATTCTAGGAAATTTAATGGAAGGTTGTCGATGGTAATTTATTATATTATGAATGGGGTCAAATTATTGTAAGTATTAATCCTATGCTTAGTTAAACTAATTCAATTTTAACTCGAGATATGATAGCTAAATTTTGTTTATCTTCATTTCATATTTGTAAAAGATTTATCAAAATCTATTCATGTTTATTCATTTTTTTTTATTTCTATAAATATAATTTTTTATACAATGTTCATTTTATTAAATTTATTTATTTCATACAATATTGAGAATAAGGAAATAGAATTATGAGATTTTAACTCGTATCACAGATATCTAATGAGAGTTTTAATTTTCTCGACCTTTTTTATTAAATTTATAAACATATGCAAGTTATCATATTTTTATCCATATACATTAGAGTAAGTATATTTATTTTTCACGTGATATAAATTATATGATATATAAATAATATTATAAAAATCAAAACGAGTTAAATTGAATTTTGTTTTAGATTTTGGTTATTAAAATCTAAACCTGCCCATATTAGTACGAGTACATTTTTTTCCAAGTTCGTTTTTTAAATTTTAAAAAAAAAATTGCTATTTTGTTAAACTTAATGGACTTTGAAATAAAACAAAATAAAATAAAAGATTGATATAAATACATTATTTTATGTGCAATATTTCACCTTAAAAATTTTTTTAATTTGTTGATGGTTCTCTTATTACTTTTCGTATTTATAAAGTATAATTTTTTGATAAAACGTATTGGAAGATAATTAGGTGCCATGCATAAGAACATGTTATTCCTTTTAGACCTGACATGTTTTTTTTGTGGGATTCCTCAAAAAGATATCTTTAGGGGTATACGAATAAAGAAATGCAAGTTATGAGCATCAAACGGAAAAGGGGAAGAGGAGCCATGGACGTGAGAGAAGACGAGCTGTGGACATTATGCTGACAAGGGGATGGCTAGTCATGGAAGCAAGAGAAAGGAAGTTATTTAGATTTCTCTAATCAAGTTATCTCTAATCGTGTTGCCATCTAAACCAGATAACAAGACATGTAATGGTAGCAAAATTAATCTAAAATATTAGATTAAAAGAATGCATAAAATATTAAATCTATAAAATAAAATAAAATATTTAAAATCACGAATCGCGAGATCTACTGCAAATTAAAAACCACATTGAAAAGAAAATTTCCTTTTCTTTTCCCTTCTTAATCTAATTTATAGTTTACTACTTCAAGTATTAGAAGGGCGGTCAAAATCTCTTAGGATCATGAGTTTTTCCTTATATAGAACGGTAGGATCTTGCTGGACCATCACCATCCCGTGTGGCTCACCGTTTTTAAAATACTACCCCAAAAAAGAGAAGCATATGCTAAATTGTAATAAATTAATTAATTAATTAAAACTGAATCCGCGCGCGCGTAAACAAAACGCGTCATCTTCCTTCTTTGGGTCGGTGAATCACGTGCTTCACATTACTGTTGATTTTAGCTGCTTATTCGAAAGAGAGTTAGGATATTTTCCCACCAATCTCGACCGTTGAATGCCGTGGAAAATAGATTGCCCTTGACTTCCTTCGTATCCGTACGATTAGGTATGGAATTTTAAATAGGAATAAATGTAAATTAATACCGATTTAAATATTTGCCATTTTTTTGGGTTAATACAAATGATGATTGAAAAAATCTAAAAATGTGTTAATTTTTCAATTTTGGCAAATATTTTTACTACGACTTTTTTTTTGACAAATAAAATAAGATAAACAACTAGTTACATAGATACATTTTGAAATAAAATACATTTAGTTCTATCCGCTCCTAGGATTTCTTGAATCTCCCTAGTAAAAAAACTAAGTATTTGCAAGTCTTCATTTATCCCAAAAAGTCAATTTGGCTAAAGCATCCGCTACATGGTTGTGTTCCCTATATATATGTCTTAAAAGTCACTAACCTTCATGGGACAAAAGGCGTTGGATCCTCTTAATTAGAGCATAGTTCAAAATAATCGATACACTATATTGAACCGCTCTAACTACCTCCAAACTATCATATTAGATTATCGCGTTGTTATGTCCTCTTCGTTCGATGAGATTGAGGCCATCCAAAATGCTCCATAATTCAATTAAAAAACTGAGCACTCCCTCAAATGTTGACTATGCCCAAAAATCTGAACCCCATTTTCATCCTGTACAACACCCCTAGCAACAGTAAAGCCATAACCCATTAAAATAGTACCATCAGTATTTAGGATAACCCAATTCCCTGTTGTTGTGCCCAACGATAAACTCATGGTAACAAACTGAATCATCTCTAAACACCGTAGAATACTATTTAGCCCAATTATCTGAAACTTTGACAATCTTGTTCAAATTCTAAGTTATACCTTGAAAAACGAAGAGATTGTGATTCTTTTAAATATGCCAAGCAATGAGTCCAAATAGGCAGGCCCAATTAGCTCCTCCCCCATGCATTTTTTAAAAGGTCCTTCAAATTAGAAACTAGCCAGTTATGTAAATTATCATTTCATTGAGAGAGTAATCTGAAATAATATTAGCAAAAGCAAGAATTTGATTTATCAAAGGTCCAATCCAAGGATCCTTCCAGCACCTAATGTTATTTCCGTCTCCCACTGACCAGATTAAGTTTTCACAAAGCCCCTACCCGAGCAATACACTTCAACATACTCCTCTTCATTCATCCCATGCTTTGAACGGAGTACATGAACCCATAAGGAATAAATATTTCACACAATATTATACCTAAGCTTCAACAGAAAAGTGATATTTTGGTCATGTAATTATCTTATCCCAAACCCTCCACATGCCTACTTTTCATTTTAATCTAAATACATTACTTCATTGATTTTAATTTCACCGTTAACATTTAAACTAATGTTCACTTGACAATTGAAGTATTCCACCACAAAATTTAATTGCCATAATGTCTGCATTTAAGTTGGAATTAATGTTAAATTGATATATTCATATTTTATTTTGTGTAGATTCTCAATCTAAATTTTATTTTGTTTTGATTGCAATTTCTTTTGTAATCTTAATCTTTTTGATAAAATAAAAAGAAGAAATGATAAAAAAAAGTATAATTTTGTTGAAGGGATCGACTCTCCTACTGAGAACAGTTTTTGAAGTATCGCTTTCTGAGCAGTTAATGTGACCTCCGTATAGTGGAGTTATTGTTCTCAGAATGTTTATACTCTTCACAGGGTCGGGAGACAAACTTAGGGCTAAAATCAAACATACACCCTAGGAACAATACTTCCGTTGAGAGTACGAGATCAGCCCATAGAGCGACCTCCCTTAACATCGCCAAGTGGTAGTGCTTTTACCCTCCAATACCATTTAAGGGCATGGATTCGAACCCCATCAAAACCAAATGCTAAACATTTCCTTTATGGTAAGATGCTCTTTAAACTTCGTGAACCCTTTAAATTTTTCTCTAAGTTAGAGAAACAAAGCCCGAAAAATAAACTAACTTAAACAACCTAGGAAAAAATATTATCGTCGAAGATATGAGATAAGCCCAAAGAGCAACCTGTCCTCAACAACTTTAGAAATAGAAAATAAAAGCAGTTATATATATATATATATATATATATAAGCATTTTTACATTGTATTGCAATAATAGCCATTAAATCTAATAGTAGATAAACAAAGTTTAATAACCAAAAACCATGAAAAATAATAAAGGTTTAAGTATATTATCTTAAATTCAGCCACAAAAAGAAACTCTACAAGTTGAAGCATATGGTGTCAATACCTAATGTGTGCAATGAATCTGCCCATAAGTTGCTAATTTTGTTTATGCACGCAATGAATAACTTATAAGATTGATATAAGAAACCATGGTTTCTTTTTGAGGGAATTAAATTTAATAACAATGGCATCCTTTTCACTATTAGTTTGTCCATAAATAAAAGTAAATTTAATAATTTTTTTATAATTAATAAATACACAATGAACGAATAAGATGGTAATTTATCTTTTATTTATTTTATAAAACAAATATTTAACTATTCATGCACTAAAGCAAATACATGGTCAATATCTATTAAATAAAAATAAAAATGTAGAATATAAATTAGTTTGCTATGTCTATGGTAGAACATGTAAACATTGGTCACATGAATTTTGCTCAATTCTCATTATCTCGTAAGGAGAATTTTCTTTTTTCTTTAAATGAAAATAAAACAGAAGCCTGTTGACGCACGATATTATTGACCTTTTTGCTACACAACAGATTGTGAAAACTATCTTGGTTCCACGTTTATTAAAACCAAGTTGTTCAGAGTAGCACAGATGGCTAATTAATTAATTTAATTTAATTTAATTTTTTTAGATATTTAAGTTCAAAATTATGTACGAAATTTATAGACATTAGGTAAAAATATTTGATTATTGTCCAATTATACTTTATAATGGATGATTATAATTATCACGATTCAAATTATATAATTTATATGATTGTATTTATATAAATTTTTTTTGTACGTTAATAATTCCGACACATTAATAAATTCATATTATTTTTATTATGTTGATAATTCTTCAATTTTTTTTTTTTTTGTATTTCTTACATGATTTATCAAGATGTTTGAATTCTAACTTTAATTGAAAGGTGACACCAATTCTAATTTATAATCTGATTTTCCTAAGGACATATTCTAATTCCAAATAAATTCCTTCACATATTGCAAATTATCCATTTCGCTTTCATTTAGTCGTGAAAACGGCATCAGATTTTTTTCTTAGTCAATTAGCAAATTAAAATAAGCTTCACAAACAATAAATGCTTAATGCAAATGCCAAATCACAACTCCTTTAAGTGCGCGTATACAACACTCTCCTGTAATTCCATTGTTTACTAACAATTAGGGTATAATTATAATAGGAGCCTTATTCTCCTAATTTATTTAACTTTGAATCCAATTCGGTTTCGTAGCTCCAACTATTAATTTATAAGTTATCTTAGAAGGAAATTAATTTAATTTGACTATTGTTAATTGAGCTCCAGTAGCTTAAATTATTAGAGAGAGTTGAATTTAGAAACTCTTAACACTTACCTCGATTAGGTTGTGAGCTTAAAAAAATTATTTTCATTTATTTTAAATATATATTGATAATCAAAATCATGCATAAATAATCGTGTTTTAACTCAAACATAAAAATTAAATTGATTTTTTTACTAAATAAACAAGCTTCATCAAACCTAGCTACAAACTTATTTAGTATTAATTTGAATTTAACTCAAACTTAAAGTCAATTTCAATAGAGGCTAATCTTAAATTTTGGATACGGTTTGAACTTCAACTCGCTTGTTTATTTTTTAACTCTATAAACAGTGTTAAGTAAAAAATATTTTCAAAACACTTAATAGTTTTCTAAAGTCTATTTACGGAGTTGGAAAAAATTTTCCTATCAACACATCAAATAATTATCTAAAATACATTTATGCATTAAGTTATTTATTGATAGAATATCAAATTTTAAATTTAAAAAAAAGAAAAAAAACTAGTATACTAAACATTAGGTGAAATAGAGGTTGCTTTAAGTTTTAGAATATTTTCACAATTTATGTTTAGAGTTCAGGGTTATCTTTTTAATATTATAATTTTTAAGGTTTAAGCTTACATATTTTTTTTGGAAATGTAATGTACCTTACTATTACACGTAATCACTTGTTGGTTAGATAAATTAATTTATATTAATTTAAAATATAATTAATTTCACACAGTTTTGTAATTTTTACTTTTTTATTTTAATTAATCGGGCAATTGAGAAAATTATTATTTTTATATATATTTAAGGGTTAGTATTTTTCACATCAAACAAATAGTATTTCAAAACATGAAATGTGTCGTTTACATAATTAAAATATAAAATAGTATATTATGATTAAAATATAAAAACAAAACATTAAATTAAATTTGGAAAATCATATTGATACATGCCAAGGGATAAAGTAATTTAAACATGTTGGCAATACGTAAAAAGCCGACAGCTATCGCACGCGCCTAATAATCAAAACGAAACGAAGGCTTCGTGGCAACAAAAATCCAACTAAATAAAAAAAATGAAATTTAAATAAAAAGATAATTTTTTTATTAATTATGAAAATGTTTTAATTATTTTTAAAATTATAAAAAATACATTCAAATAACTATAGTCAGGGGCGTAGCCAGGGGGCTGGCATGGGCCCCGGCCCCCCTAAAATGTAAAATTACATTTTAAGTCTTTTAATTTTTTTAAAAATTTTAAATTAATAAAGGTAAAATTTCACTTTGACCCTCCTTAAAATTATAAAAATTTGATTTAATCATTTATAAATTATAAAGATATAAACTATAAAAAATTAAAATTTTATTTGGCTCCCCCCTAAAAATTTTTTTTGGCTTCGCCCCTGATTATAACCACAATTAATCATTATAAAATGCCATTAGACTGCTTATCATAATATATCCAAACCTATACCAAAATAAATATAGATCGAGAGTCCACATAACCTTGACAACAAGTTAAAAGTTTTGTTGTCGGAGTTCAACTTTATCAATAGATGTATATGAAGTGTTATTCGTTGAAAGTTGACAAACTTCTCTACACAATGTTATTGTCTCTGGTGAAGATTTATATCTTGACTCAAATGAGAGCTCTAGTGTTTAAAAGGTCGACAAGTTCATAGAGTAAAACACTTTCACATGCAATTAATTTTTATTATTTTACAATTAAAAATAAAGAAATGAACAAACTAAATAGAATATATATAGATAAATAATCACAAGGGTCTCGTTATCTTTTTAATTTAAAATTGTTCATTAGATATGTAGTGGCTTATGTGATTCCTTCAAACTTAGCCGGGGAAGTTGATGTTTTCGAAACTACGAAAGTAAGTGTATTTTACATTAAACCCGAAATGGTATCTAATAAAAAGTGAATTTTGATTAGGGATAGTGGGTGTTGCTAAATTTAACACCGTTCCACAGTTGGCACGCTTTGCTCCATTACCAGCATCTATTCAATCTTGAAAATTAGTATCACCTCCATGGATGTTGGATGCATTCATCCCATCTCACCCCACCCCGATTGGCTTCAATTTAATTTTCACCATTTATCTTTAATGTCTTCAATTTTTTAAAAATTAAGTAAATATTTAAACATATTATTTTTTATTAGTATGTTATTATATTATTACCTTTTTATATATGTAAAGATAATATGATAATTTTGAGAGAGCGACGTTGTTTTAAAATTCCTATAGAAATTCATGAATTTTAGTATCCTAATTTTAGTCCAAGCTATAATTTATTTTTAATAGAATCTAAAACAATTCACTAAGTTATTAATAATCCAGTCTTGATACGATTCATTGCATATGAACTCTTAAACACACATCACATATTAATCATATTGAATACACAATTTCACTAAAAAATGACCACGCATTGCTTAAATATTTAACACAACTATATAAACAATATTAAAAATTAAGTATAATAAAATATTTTAAAAATATTAATTTTTAAAAACTGCTTTAGAAATAAAAAACTACACTGCTAATATATTAAATATTCACCCAAAAAAATACTGCAGAGATTAGATTGGTTTACAGGAAAAAATTATAATAAAAAAAAAAAGAAAAAGAAAAGGAAAGAGAGAGAAAAAAATAAAACAAATCTCTATTTGGGTATGAGAAAGACGTTTTGGTTCAAAAGGGCGTCTAAGTTCTCTTCATGTAAGAAGTGGGTCCCAACTGTTTCTCTCTCTCTCCTTCCTCTTCTCCCTGTTTTCTCTCTCTCCTTTTTTTTTTTTTTTTGAAAATTTTTTATCAGCTCTCTTATAAAACCAAAGGGGGGCTAATTGTTTTTGAGAAAAAATTGTTTTGAAAGAGGACCCCTCAAGACCCAACCCGGTTTAAAAAACCAGACATACACACACACACACACAGCTCTAAAAACAGCGTTCTGTTCTTGATTTTGTCTTTGTTTTTTTTTTTTGTTGCTGTTGGTGGTGGTGGTTTTGGTTTTGTAATTATATGTATGTAAACACATTTTTTTTCTGGGTTTTTGTTTTTGAAAGATGTCAATATAGATGGCTAGTGAATGAAAAATTGGAACGTCAACAAAAATAAAGACTTGAGCTTTGAAGGGAGCAGTCATCAAAATATGTTGTGTTTAGCTTTGCATGTTATGGAAAATCAAAAGATCTGAAGGTGGTTTCTGGTAAGTTTTTTTTTTTTTTTTTTTGGTTTAATTTTCAGCCTGCATTTCTGGTATTTTTATCAGAAAAAAATTTGTTTGCTTTTTGTTCTTTTTCCTGGTTTCTGGGTTTTTTTTTTTTTTAAAAAAAATTGTTCTTGTGGGGGCTGCTTCTCTGAGAAAGCTGATTTTTTTAAAAATTTAAATTATAAAAGAGTATTTTGTTTGAATGAAGAAAATGTCGTGTTCTTTTATTACTGTACTAATTGATAATATAAAAAATGAAATTTGTTTTGGATTAAATCATTTTGACCTTTTTTTTTCTTCTTAATATACTAATTTTGGGGATATAAACTTTGTTAGATCTTAATTCGATGTTATAAAATTTCATTTTTGTGTTTCTATTACAGGCAATGAGAATTGAAGATTGGGATTACAATGTTATGGCTCAAGTGAGCTATGTTTTAGATGATGGAGTGTAGTGTTTAAAAATTTGTATTTCAATAAATGGATTGAATCACAAAGTGTAACAGTTCATCTTGGATGCAATGTTAAAAGCATTAGCTCCTGGGTTGTTGATTTCTTCGCTTCTGATCTCGGCCTCCACGGCGGCTGATACCGGTTTTCCGAGGTGTAATTGCGACGATGAAGGAAGTTTTTGGAGCATTGAAAGTATCTTAGAGACGCAACGAGTGAGCGATTTCTTGATTGCGGTCGCCTATTTTTCGATTCCTATAGAATTGCTTTACTTTGTTAGTTGCTCCAATGTGCCTTTCAAATGGGTCTTGTTTCAGTTCATCGCGTTTATCGTGCTTTGCGGATTGACTCATTTGCTTAACGGATGGACTTACGGTCCGCATCCGTTTCAGCTTATGTTGGCTCTCACCGTGTTCAAGATTCTCACCGCGTTGGTCTCTTGTGCGACGGCTATTACGCTTATTACACTTATTCCGTTGCTTCTTAAGGTTAAGGTGAGGGAGTTTATGTTGAAGAAAAAGGCTTGGGACCTCGGGCGGGAAGTTGGGATTATAATGAAACAGAAGGAGACCGGTGCGCATGTCCGTATGCTAACGCAGGAAATCCGTAAATCATTGGATAGGCATACTATTTTGTACACAACGATGGTGGAGTTGTCTAAGACATTAGGTTTGCAAAATTGTGCTGTATGGATGCCTAATGAGATCAAGACCAAGATGAATTTGACTCATGAACTCAAAGGAAGGAACTTTTCGTATAATTTTACCATTCCGATTACGGATCCGGATGTTGTGAGGATTAAAGGAAGTGATGGAGTGAACATCCTCGAACCTGACTCTTCACTTGCCACAGCAAGCAATGGAGAGTATGGTGAGCCAGGACCTGTGGCTGCAATTCGGATGCCAATGCTTCGAGTATCCAATTTTAAAGGGGGAACTCCCGAGCTAGTTCAGACATGTTATGCGATATTAGTTTGTGTTCTTCCGAGTGAACAAAATAGGTCTTGGAGCAACCAAGAACTAGAGATAGTTAAGGTCGTTGCGGATCAGGTGGCTGTTGCACTCTCTCATGCTGCGGTTCTCGAAGAGTCTCAACTCATGAGGGACCAATTGGTCGAGCAAAATCGAGCATTGCAACTGGCACGACAAAATGCCATGAGAGCAAGCCAAGTTAGAAATGCATTTCAGAAGGTAATGAGTGATGGAATGAGGAGACCTATGCACTCAATTTTAGGATTGCTTTCGATGATGCAGGATGGAAATCTGAATAATGATCAACGGATTATTGTTGATTCGATGATGAAGACCAGTAACGTGCTATCGACATTGATAAACGATGTGATGGATATTTCAACAATGGATAGTGGAAGATCCCCGTTGGAGAAGCGATCTCTTCACTTGCATTCCATGATAAAAGAAGCTGCTTGTCTTGCCAAATGCTTGTCTGTTTATAGGGGTTTCGGTTTTTCAATTGAAGTTGAGAAATCCTTGCCTGATCTTGTTTTCGGCGATGAAAGGAGAGTTTTTCAAGTGATACTTCATATGGTTGGGAGCCTATTGGATGGCAATAGTGGAGGTGGAACTGTTGTACTCCGGGTGTTCTCCGAGAATGGTAGTCAGGAACGGAATGATCAAAGACGGGCAGCCTGGAGGCACAGCTCCTTGGATGGAGATGTACATATCAGGTTTGAAATTAGGATCGAGAATAGCAATTCTCAGCCAGAGAGCAGCGGCTCAATGTCGGAGTTACAGATCAGTGGCAGAAAATATAACAGCAATAGCGCCGAGGAACGCTTGAGCTTCAGCATTTGCCAAAAGCTAGTGCAGGTAACAAACAAAAGCACTAAATTGTCTGCTTGCGTAAATCCGCGACATTGTGGGACATTAAGTAGGATAAAGAATTTTTGTCGTCTGATGAATATCCGGTTACACGCCATGTATCCGTTTTTCTACCGTTAACTTATTGTTTTGTCGTGTTATACTTTTTCGATTAATTTGTTTTTCATGATTTCAAACGAATGTGTAGTTAATGCATGGGAACATCTGGGTAGTACAAAATCCTCGGGGTTCAGCTCAAAGCATGGCGCTTGTTATTCGGTTTCAACTCCGACCGTCCGTCAGTATAACAATCAACGAGTTGGGAGAATCATCAGACCAGCCATGCTCCAACTCCCTTTTCAAGGGTTTGCAAGTTTTACTTGCCGATGACGATGATCTGAACCGTGCCGTGACACGAAAGCTTCTCGAGAAGTTGGGATGCAGTGTTTCTGCCGTAACATCCGGATTTGAATGCCTCACTTCTATAGGGCCAGCTTCATCGCCTTTCCAGATTGTCATTTTGGAGCTTCAGATGCCCGAGTTAGATGGATTCGAAGTCGCAATGAGAATCCGGAAATTCCGAAGTCGTAACTGGCCATTGATCGTTGCCATGACTGCCAGCGCCGATGATGATACATGGGAAAGATGTTCACAGATTGGAATCAATGGAGTCATTCGAAAGCCAGTCCTATTACAAGAAATCGCCATCGAGCTTCGGAAAGTCCTGATGCAAGCCAACAAAGTTTAAGGTTTTTAAATCCTTAGCACCGGCAATGACGATTGAAATGGTACACAAAGTTCACTCCTTTAACCTTTCATCCCTGGCTTAATGTGCTCGATTTCATGTCGGATTTCCCTAGATAGTTTCAGATCTAATCAAATAGCTTTTATTAGAAATTATCTTCAACAACATCACTCTAAAAATAAGAAATATAGATTTACATACATGCACAGTGCAAAAAACTAGATTAAGATCAAGTTATTGCAGATCTTACAAACAGATTGGTTTGCCTTATTAGTTCACAAACAATTTAAAGTCTCCCTCAAGCTAATATATATATATATATATACACACATATATTTGCCATTTTTAATCCAAAAAGATGTCCTATACCCATGTTTGAATATGTCTTGTTTCGATATAACATTGGACATGGTTATTTTGGGAAACATTGATATACTATATATATTTAGCATGTAAAACAACTTGATATCTTCCTTTCCATAAATGAAGCATTCGCCAATGAAAATGAAAATAGAACATATTGCAGACAAAACTTAATTCACAAGTTATGAATTTTCATGGTGGTTTTTCTTTTATTAAAGAGAGTGGGAAAAATGAGGAATGAGAGAAATGGGTACATTTATCGCTAGCTTTTGGTGTTGGTTTTGTTTGGTTACCAAATTCATGCATGAACCTTATAGTTCAGTACGTATCATATGGACTATTTTTCCTTATTTCTTTTTTCCACTTGGACCACTTTCTTACCCTATAAAACCCTAGCCTTTTATTTGTTTTTTTAGTCAATCAGATATTTATGACTGAATTATTAAAATTATTTCTCATTAGATATTTTTCTTTCTTCTTTTTTTTAAATTTTAATCCGCGGTTATCTACTTTTATTTTAATTTGGTCATTTTTAATTTAAAATCTTAATCCTCAAATTGATATTTGTTATTTCCAAAATCAAATGCGACAAAACGTGATAAGTGATATATGGATATATATAGTATAGGATTAATAATTAACTTTAATGACTGTTTAAAAACTTTATAATAATGGAATTTCATCTATGAATAAAAAAATAAAAAATAAACATAAAATTGCGAACTCAAGGGAAATTATTATTTTAATTAGAAAGAAGTTGACCCATGGAATAAAACTGACCATTTTCAGCTACAAAAAACAAAATGGTCGCAATAGCTGGCCGTCGCTTTTGCTCCAATCAACTTCTTGGAATTGTTCATTAATTGGGTGAACGACAAATTTGGGGTTTGCTTTCATTTCCAGCATCTACTTGATTGTACCTATGGCCTAATAATGCCTATGCCATCTATCATTTATCTTTTATTTAAAAAAAATTCACAAATTAATACTAACTTATAATAAAATATTAATTTAATTTTGATTTAATTAAATTTGATGGACGCTGTTTTGGAGTATTAGAATCGAGTAATCACAATTCGACACTCGGTGCATGAACAGCTTTTACTTTAATAAAAAAATTATCAATTTTGTTATCGAGTAAATTAATTAATTAAAAATAAAATAATTTAATTTAATTCTTATCAATTTCAAAAGTGAACCACTAAAATTAATTTTATTTTTTTTTAACTTTTATGATTTGTGAGCTACTTATAAATGGATATGGAAGATGTCTCTTAGAAGGTGGCAAACCATAATGAAATTGATAGCTAGTATTGCTCCATGAAATACCAAAGATATATAAATAATGATTTCATGGTCAAAATAAAAAGAACATATATGATGGATCTGAGTGAGTGATAAAATTATGGCACAACTTGCTTTTTTTTAATATTTATTGCTCAAAAAGAAAATCAAGTTGGAATATGATTAATTTTGGGTAGTAATTAAATGGAAAAAAGTGCTGTGCTAGGGGCTCTGAACCTTCACCCCCCTTCCAAATAAAATACATTTCATTTTGTTCTTTTCATGGAATGGAAGCTTGATTTTTGAATGGAGCACTGAATCTAGGAGAAATGGCATACCTCCATATGATAGGCAAAAAAGTACTACTTTCAATTAATTTAAGCCTCAAATTTGCATTGGGTCTTGCTTCAAAGGATTGCCACCACTTTCTATTTGGAAAATTTTAGATCTTCCGCACATGTATTTGTTTATTTTTCTATGAAATTGAGTAATAAGAAATTAGATGTCTCAAGTTGAAGTCATTGTTTTTCTTTAAATAGAGTAAGATGGGAAGATTTCAAATTTAATTTGGTTAAAATATGTTTCTAATTCTTATACTTTTCGTATATTTAAAATTTAATCTCTTTACTTTTTTAGATTTTAAAATTCAGATTCAATTGTCAATCACTAATAAATTTTTTATTTTTTTTAATATTTAATGTTGTGACCTAATCTAAGAATAGAAAAGGAGAAAGTAGGAGCCCAAATTAAATAAAGAAAAGTATGAATTTAATAATAATAAGGGGAGGTTAGAATGGAAAAAGCAGCTCTTGTTCCAATGCGACTAGATTTCAAAACTTATACATTATATAAAAGAAATTTGGAGTTTGCTGTCTCCATGTGGGCATAATTAATTATTAATTACCCAACATCACGGCTAGGATCTAGGGGCCATTTTATAACCAAATTATTTCACCACTTTTAACTATGATTAAGCTATGCAATTTGACAAGTTTTTGTTTTGAAAATGAGAATAATTACATGGATTTGCCCATAGCTTTTATTGATTGGTTCCATTAATTAAAATTTTGTTTTTCATTTTGATAATTTCGTCTTGGAAAAAATATTTTTAAAAAACTCTAATTAAATTAGAATCCAACCAAAATCTATTATTGAAAGAAGGGATAGAATGTATCTTTCAAAATGCATATTGAACTGATTTATAGTTTATGTTTGAGAGTTCATGTTAAAGGAATAGTTACCCATTTTAAAATTTTAGAATTAAGGATGTCTTTAATATTTATAAATGTTTGTAAAAGTGAATGTTTTAATCGAACTGCTTCTGCGCGTATTGGGTGGAGACCTGCGCAGTGATTTTAGGCCTCACTTTGACTAGCGACATGGGATTTAGGGACATTGTAATAGAGTTGATCGTGATGTTGTAATCTCTGGATTTAACCATGTAATGTTTGATTTATCTTTGTTTCGGCGGCTCGTTCGATATTTTTAGACTTTGTTTTTACTTGTAGATCAGCAAATAGAGTTGTCGACTAGATTATGCTAATGAAGTTCAATTTGATGTGAATTACCCCACTAGCTTAACATTTATTTAAATGAGTTGAATGGAATCCCCCATTTGGGCCTTTGTTTTTAATATATTTTTAAACCCAACTAATGATGTCTTGGCTTGTGGGTCATGGGACAGACTTTTCATCAAATCCAACTATTATTATGCATAATTACAATATGTGGGTTTTCGTCTTCTCATATATGTATATTATGTGTAGCTCACTGTACACAATTGTGATGTGTGAATCTTTTTGTCACCAGTCCAATTTCTTTATCGTTCTCCGTATTAGTTTAAGTCTATATCATAATGTATTTGTAGTAATGAAACTCTAAAAAGAAAAAATTAAATCCAAACCAATATTATCGAAGCTAAAACTTAAAATAAACTTAATAAGATAATCAAAACCCAAACTCAAACCTAAGATAAAAATTAAACCCAATGCTCAATCCAACAAATTAAACTCAATGCCCAATACACAATAAACTAAACCCAAACCCGATTTAAAAAAATAATAATATAAGAATTAAATTTAAAGAATTTAAAGAATAAAACTTAATTAAAAAAATATTTAAACAAATTAAAGAATAAGTTCATGATGCGATTTTTGGTTCTTCATTATTACAATTTGGTTTAATTTTGTATAATTTTTCAAAAAAATATATTTTTACATGAAATTCTCGAATAAATCAATCAATCAATTAAAAATTCAGTTTGATATAATGGATTTTATGTAAAAATTGATGCAGTTCCAGTTTAAGTATGTATATGAAATCAGGTTATGTAGGTTTTTGGCATGGATCGAAAATCAATCATTGCTCACCCTTTAATGTAAATAATGCGTTAATATATTAGTAAGGTTGAGAATTTGTATAAGATGAGAGTCGAATAATTTATAGTTTCTTCTAAATTGATTGTGATTTAAGTCACAAAATATCCAAATTTATTTTAGTCTAGAGTCATATATATTTTAATTATCGATTTAATTTTGCATAATATAATTATTTGTATATATTATTTATTTATAATAATTGGTTTTTTACTTGTATTTAAAATAAACTGTGGCCCAAATATGCCAATCTCTAGTTATCTTTCATTGCTTAATTGGACCAAAGGAGCAATGTTAGCATCCTACTTCAATATGGGCTCTGAACTTTGTCATTGCTGGGCTTTCTCTTAACCCATCAAGAAAACGACATCAACACATTCATTTACTAAGTAATTTATTATTTTTAATAAGTTCGTATATCATCAATTGAGATTTTAAATTTTAAAAATAATAAATAAATCTTCAGGTGTTTTTTATTAAACTTTTTTTTTTGGGTACATGGGTAAATCTAGAAATTTTTTTAAGAAGAGTTGAAATTTAATAATAATTTTTTAGGTAAAAACATAATTTTATCATTTATTAATTTATAATTTTTTCCTTTTACAGTATTACAAAGAATTTTTTTCATTATTAGAAAGGTTAAAGTGTAATTTTATTATATATTAATTTATAATTTTATTATTTTATAGGAGACTTAACATTTTTTTTTTCATTTTTGAGTCCCCTTCTTACCCTAAATTCGCCCCTGTCAAAATAGTACGTTTATAATTAAATAGATCAATTTAATCAATGTATAATTAGAAAGAATAAAATAAATTCAAATTTTGGCAAAGTTAACACTTATTATCTAAAAAATAAAATAAAAATTATCATTATTTTTCAATTGCAATTCTATTTCAAACAAAATATTTTATTTATAAAACCATAAAAACTTTAAAAATATTAACACTATTAAAAATTGATGTTATTAATTTTTTTAATTATATAAAGATTAATTAATCAATTTAATGGTAGATTAGCTAATTTAACCCGATCCCAAGAATAGAGAAACCCACTGATACTTTTACCCGTATAAATATATATAACATTTTTATGAGTAAGCATGAAATTTTTTTAAAAAATGAATAAGTAGAAACATTTAAATTTATTTGTAGAATTAAAAAATTTCCACAAGTATTAATTTCGATAAATATTTCTCGAACACTAATTTATTTTTCTTAGTCAATGTAATTACAAATGAAAACAGCAAAAAAAAAAAAAAAAAACCCTGATTTTAAAATGGCAACTAGTGATTAAAGAAAAAGAAAACAATTAAATTATGAATTAATTTTAAGAAAAGTAGTATTGTTGACTCACAAAACTCCAAGCCAACGTTCTAAGTCTCCCTAATTATAATAATAAAATTTTAATTTGTAAAGCCGGCATTAAGCTCCACATTATGTCTGTATTTGCTGAAAATTTCAAATTAAAGATGATGAGTTGTCCTTTGGATTAATTAATCATTATCTTTAGCATTATTAAAGGGAGAAATTATTTGACATGAGGAAAATGTGGGATTTAATTATTTGACAATGATCAAAGGTCAATTGTGTAAGATTAACACATTACCAAGTTTGTTATATATGTATTCTGTTGATGTCATTTATATGATATTATAAGGCTTTTATTTTTTTTGTGTCATTTTATATTTAATTTAATTTTATCTGTTTATTTTATGTTGGTTTTTTTTATATTAATTGGGAATCCATTTTTTTCTAGCATTTTAAAAAGAAATATAATACATTGGGAAGTGCATTCACACTAAAAAAATGTTCGCACTTAAATACGGACGGATGCGTCCCTTTAGGCAAATGAAGTCAACTTATAAATCTACAATGTGTCTAGTATTGATACGTATCTAAACGAGACACGGTGAAAGAATATATCAGTTATATATAAACATTTTTTTCTTTTAATACTTTTGATGAATTAGCTTTTAAGCATATGTTTGATAAAATTTCATTGAATAATTATTTTAATTAAGAAACTACAGAGAATATATATAAATGCTTAAATAAGCCATAAATGGTTCTTTATAGCTGTATATAATATAAACGGGGTGATTAGAAAATAAATTTAAGTTTGAGTGAAAGGGTTAATTCCATCAAACATCTCCAAATTATAAATTAATTCTTAAGTTTAAGTTTTTTAATTAAGTCATCGAGGTATCAATCTTATATCAATTAAGCCTTTTTAGTAACTTAAACATCAAATTAGAGGTTGAATAGCTTGAATCTAAAGTTAAATATATTTAAAATATATGAATCAAATTCTAAACACTTTTACTCTATTAAGAAGAAAATTTGGGTGGGTTTTTTTTGCAATTAACCTTAAATAAAAATGAAGTGGTAGTTTTAGTGGTAGGGTAAGCGGGGCTCGATTCGAGGGGTGGTTCATGCTTTTTATTCGATTCCCTTTCAATGATTATTTTTGTTGGAAATAATTTTTTTTTGAATAAATAAATAAATAATTGTTTCCTCCCCGCATTTGACGGGAGGGAAGCAATGGCCGGATTTGTAGGGAAAGATCGACACGTGGAAACACGCGAGGAGTTGACCAGTCAACATCGGCGTATCTAAGCGTCCCATTACATAGCTAAAAAAGATTAGAAATTCAACATATTTTTTTAGATTAAGAAATTATTTCAGTTAATTTTAATTAAGAATTAATATAATTTTTTATCCGAATTAATTGATGATATAAAAATAGAGTAATCAAATTATATAAAATAAAAATATATACTAAATCCTAAATTGAGGTATCATCATAATTTAGCATAAAACAATTTATACTTCATTTGATTTAATAAAAAAGCTAATAGGTTTTTCTTTTTCAAAAATTGTTTCTAATTATTTTTTTTGGTGAATTACACAAGAGAATCTTCATAATAACACAATTAGTACGGCTTGAATTCAAGCCGCATCTAAGGTGTTGAACATCTTAACCATCAGGTCAACATACTAGATTCAAACATTATAATTATTTTAATAAATATATATCAGAATTTGAATAAAAATCTAATAAATATTTATAGTGTAATTAAAATTATATAATAATAGAAGCTTTTAGAGCGGAAAGTTTCTTCTTTTCTTCTATTTTTAACTAATATCTTCTTTTGTACTTTTTTTTTTCTGTCGAACTTTATAAGTTTGTACGTCTGTCTTTTTATAGTCTAAATTTATATTGATATATGATATATGATAATAAAATTTTCTTAAAAAAAAAGTATTGATATATGATAATCATTATTTGATAAATACAAAATCAAGTTTCTTTTAAATGAAATTAACAAAACGATAAAATGTGGTATGTTAAAAATAAAAATAATAATAATTAAGAAAGTGAAACATTTGACACCTTTTCTAATTTCATTTTTCAGATTATCATTATCCAACTCTTGCGTTTGTTTTCTATATGTCGGTTCATTTTAAAGATATTTAATTTAGATATTGTTTTGTAAATGAAATTTTTTATTTGTAATTTAATTGCAATTAAAAATATAATTTTAAAGATATTTTTAATGTAGTAAATATTAACTTTATTAATCTAATCGATATAATACATGAACTTCCCAAATACTTTAGTTCATTTAAATGTGATAAGTTGATATTTACTTGGGTATTTCTAGTCTAAGTTCATGAAATATATCAACTTATTTTACTTTTATAATATTTTCTTTTATGTCTGTTTTATAGTTTATGAAAATTAAATTTTTTGGAGTTTATAGCTATCCCTTTAAAAAAATATTATCTCCAAAGTTCGAACCAGAATTCTCTCATTAAGAATGTAATGTGTATTACTATCATATCTAACACGAGTTGATTATCTAATAATAACTTTTTTAACATTCAATTTATCAAAATATCAATGTTAACAGTATATAAAAGTCTAATATATATTATATAAAATGTTTAATTAAAAAATGGGATAGCTCATCTTTTACGAAACTTATGTAATAATAAAATTAATAATTCGTGTTTGCAGAACTACTAATTAATTAATGTTTGACTGTATTTGATAAATATTATTTATTCTTACATGCTGTGCAGTCTTTTGGATTATGTTACTGATGTAGTTTAATTATTTTTCAACAACTTTTTTCAATTTTTTAAAAAGTATTACTTTATGCACTGCAAAAGTATCATGCATTTCATCATTTTTAATTAAAAAAAATAAATGCTTTAATAAAATAATAGATTAATTAATTTATCAGATCTAAACAATAAACAAATGTAAGTGTAGAGCTCATTAGTTAGCAATTTATCATAGAAAACTTTTCAGCTCCGTTTGATTTAATTTGTTTGATTTAATTGTTAATTTTGGCTCGTGGATTCCATGTTTTTGCATATATTTATTGCCAAATTAATAATTGGTATATATATATATATATATATATATGTCCAAATCCTACTTCCTATCATATTGCATTTGTATTTTTTGGGCTTTGGATAAATATTCTTAAAATAGAAAAATTGAATTGACTTAAGTTACTATTTTTTAATTATAAAAAATATAAATATAAATATAAATATAAAAGTATTTTTAGTATTTTATTGTTTTAAAATTATTAAGTAAGAAATAAACATCGTGCCAAACGTAAGTGAAGGATGTGAAAAACATTGGAGAAAGAGTGTGGCAAATCAAGTTCTAGACCAAGCTAGTTTGAGACAACATGATCTACTCTTAAAAAATATCACAATATTTACTTTTTGTTTGACTAAAATATTACAAGATTTACCACTTTATGCATATCACCTCTTATTATTTTATATAAAATCTTTTCCTTATAATTAAATGTTAGTATTGACACACGTTTAAATATTATTAGATGTGATTCTGTTTCAGATTTATTATTATTTAGATCCAAAAATATTTTTGATTTTTAATTTATTGTATTTTGTATTGAGTCATTTTTAATTTTAAGATTCGACATTTTTTTTATTTTTTTTTGCAATTTATACTTGTAATCGTGATTGTAAACACTTCCGAATAATAAAAAAAACGTAAATTATATGTTAGGATATTATTTTATATAATAAGTTAAAAGGTTACGAGTGAAAGTTAAAAAGGCTAAGAAGTACCAAAATTTATTTGAAATTGACAAAAGTGTCCGGATTTTTTTTTCTAATTTTAGCTATTTTGTTTCTAATTTATTAATTATCAATATACATCTTTCATATCTTTAGTAGACAATTGTTATAACGTTAATAGTAGATTTTTGTTTTTCGAAAAAGGGGTGAGTCTAGCTTGTTACATAAAATGCTCATTTCTTCTGTATTTTAAAGGTATATCGTTGAATTTAATTATTTATGTTTACATTTTTTTGTAAATTCGATTTTTTTAAGTTAAATTCAATTATTAATATTTTAGAAAAGAGTTAAATTGATTTTTTAAATAGAAATACTAACTAAATGCTAAAATTTTAAACATAATAGTCTGCATAACAATCTACGTATACTTGATGCTAATTTTTTTGAAATTTTTTGATTTTTGTATAGTTTTTTTTTTAAATTTTGATTTATTTTATAGTTCTATAAATTTTAAATTATTTATTGACATGACATATAAGACATATAATAGCATGCCAGTATGAAGTGCATGTGGACTTCCACACGAGTTGCCACACCAACTTCATTGAAAAAAATAATGTTTTAATTAGTATTTTTGTTTAAAAAAGCAATTTGTCATTTTTTGAAAGATTAATAATAATCAAATTTAACTTAAAAAAAATATAAACATTAAAAGTTAAATTTGTATTTATGTATATTTTAAATATCCTATTTTTAATGGGAAATTTTCATATATAGGTAAAACCCATGCAAAAAGTTCAAAATTACTTGTATCCTCTGATTAAGACATGATATTGAAGTAATTAAAGAAATTAAACAATCATTAAAACTGAAGCAATCTTTCCGATCTAATTATGAACCCAAAAAATTAAAACGAAAAATTTAGGTATTAGATAAACATGAAGCCACATTCTGGGGCTTTGTTTGACGTTGATCAACTTTTTGCCACTCAACATTATGCATTTCTATTTGGTCTAATAATTAGAGAGCTAATTATTTCTTTGAAATTAAATTAGGTTATAGAACTCTTTGATTCATTGACTCAAAAAAAAAAAATGACGTGTACTCCACGACACAGAGGGAATGGGTGCCATTGAATTTCAGCATCAAAGTTTGAAAGAAGAGCAAATAATAAATAATAAAATAAAATATTTTAAAATTTTAAAATATATTCTTTATATATTTAAAATTTAATCTCATTAAAATTCAAATTTTAAAATATAAGTTCAATTGTTAACATCGTTAATTTTTTTTATTAAATTTAGATATTTAGATATTTCAAAATATTATACTTACTAATTTAATATAAAAAATTTAATGACACTTAAATTATGAAATTAAAAAAATAATTCTAAATATGCAAATAGGAGAAGAATTTGTATTGAATGATGTTTGGTGCAGCCCCACGAGTAAATACTAAATTAGAATTAATCATTCAATTAAAATATTAATTATGTATTAAGTGGTCTACATTTCATTAATGCAAAGACTTTGATTAGTGGATTCCCTTTCAAATTAGCGTAAGCAAATTTGGCTTTTTTCACCATCTCACATTGTCTAAGACAGAAGCTCTCTTTCTCTCTCTACGTGTGTGCGCTCGCAAAACAACAAGAGGTGTAGGGTGCCAACATTTGTAAAGGCAGATGGAACAGAAAGGAGAATATATATATATATTTGTTTCTTCATTATGATTAATTAATTTTTAATTCACTTTTTGTTTTGTTTAAATGAAATTATTGAACAAAAAATGGGGTCCATTTTATGTTGTGACTTTAGTATTGGAATGTTGTATCCAAGTTGTTAAAATTTGGGTAATTTTTTATTGGGAATTATTAACTATGACATGTGAATTCATGTGAAGAGGGACCTTCATGTTCTCTTGACTACTTCTTGTATACCTTTCTATCACCCTTTGAGTGTGTTGATAGATTATTACCCTAAAAAACTTTATTAAAATCTTTTATAAGGTTAATTTTTGTTATTATTTCTTATAATTTACGAAAGTTTTTGATTTAATTCATATACTTTAATTTTTATACTTTTTGAATTGGTTAGTTTTAGTCACTATATTTTTTAAAAAATTGTAATTTAGTCCTGATTAAATCCTTTTAGTTAAATCCAATTCGTATGTACAATTGTAGATTTAGTCCATATTTTCTAATTGGATTATTCTAAGTCCCTATACTTTTGAATTTTGAAATTTTAATCTTGATCCAAATGATAGTTGTTATCCATTAATTAGATTTTTAGTGAATAATATGTAAAAATAACAAGAAGATATGGCACTACACATATGATAATATATTTTTTGGATCAAATTTTAAAAATAGCAGAATAGAACTTAATAAATGTAACAATTATTGTTTGGCGATGACTAAAATTATAAATTTTAAAAGTACAAGGATTAAAAATACCTAAATTAAAATATAGAGATTAAATCCAAAACTTTTATAAAGTATGAAGACAAATAGTAAAATTTAATTTTTTTTTATCATAGTATATAATATCTTAGGTGGGAATATAAAATTTTTGAATGATTATATATATATATATTACTTTTTTCCGCTCAATTTCTATCTTAAGATCTACAGCAATTTTTTCATTTGATGGATCTTAAAAAATATTATAAAAAATTTGATAGATATTTGTTCACCTTTCTAAAAAAACTTAGGTTTATATTATAGAATTGTTGCTTGTTATGGTATATATGAATTGAAAGTGATTTGCTCTTGCATTGTTAAATCTATTGTATGAATACAAACACAATAATAAAGTCTTCAAACTATCAACATTATATTAATTAGATCTCTTCATCACCTTATCTTTCGATTCAAATTAGATTTGTTCAAAGATTTGACTACCTGCTTCAACTCGAAGGTTTGTCTAAGGTCTGAAAAATGGATTTATGCAAAGAAGAAGAGGAAGAAAAAGAAAAAAAGCTCATTAATTTAAAATATGAGCTAGACTTGAGTTCCAACATTCAAGGCTCAAGCTCGACCCAACCTATTTTCTACTTTGTAATATGTATTTTATTTTATAAAAAAATGATTAAGTTGTCTATGCTTAAAATTTTAATAAAAGGAAAAAAAAACATATAAAATTAGTAAATACAAAATAAAAAAATTAAATAGTAATAATAATATGGACATGTTTAAAACGGGCTTGGGTTAGTTATTGACAAATATAGGTGGACTTGGGCAAATTTGAGGCCCATATTTAGGGTTGGGTTGGGCTTGAGTAAGCATTAAGTGTGCTAATATTATACGTAGCCTCGACCTAATATAGAACATGTCTAGTTCAAATATGACATGAAGCATTTTTAAAACATATGGATCAAATTTAAAACGCATGTGTACCTATGGCATGGACATTTTGGATTTGGCGTGTTAAAAAACCATATATTATCATTAAAATTTAGGAGTATTTTTTTTAATAAGTCAAATATAAGCCTTTCATGTGGGAAATACACATGTATTTCTAATTTGACCTATATATTTTAAATATATTCCATACCATATTTGAGCCGACATTTAACGCCCAAACTATTAATGAGATTGATGAAACAAATAAGTGACCGTGCCACTAATGAGATCTCAACACGTGACACTTTCTATCTCACATATATATGCCTACTCACGACATTAAAAAGGTCAAGAAACACACCAACAGGCACCTTAAAACACCTTTCACTCCTCGTTATCTTTTAGTCACTTTCTCCACCTTTCTTCCATCACTAGACAACATGGCTCTCCGCCCTACCAAGATGAACCGCGGTCATCACCATCCTACACCCATTGCCGTTTCATCCCGTCAACAAGATTATATTATATATATTTATATGTGTGTTCTTCTTTCTGCTTAACTGATTTATCCTTAAGTAAATAAAGTTTTGCATCTTTTCAAGCACTCTTTAATTAAGAAATTGATTGCTGATGAAAACACGTGATAATGCACCGTCATCTACAAGATCAAATTATAATATGATCTTCTTTCCATAGTTTTTTTTATTGTTAGTTAGGATTAGGCTTTAATTAATGAGAAGTACAAAAAGATTACACCCTTTTCCTTTCAAGTTATTTGATTTATTTGTTAATTAGGGTTAGGGCTTGCACAGTATGTTTAATGTAAGTACATTTGTTTGTGATAATTGTATTTAGTAAAAATTATACATTTTGGTGCATGAAAATTTATAATGAATTAATAATATTAGCAGTTAACTTTCATCAAATAAATCTTAAATTTTGAAAAAAAATCACACACATAGATCTCTTTTTAACAAATTAATCACAAAATTAAACAAATTCACAATTAATATTAAATTTATTTTATTAACTAAAAATATTATCAATTAACCATTATCAAATCAATCCTAAAATTCAAATTAATAATAAAAAAATTAATATTATTATTTTTAAGTCCCACAATATATAACTTTTACGAAATACGAATATCATATTAAATAAAAAAATAAATAACACATAAAAAAATATCGCATTTAAAAATCAAATAATGTATTTTGCTATAATTATTTGAAGTACAAAAACAGAACTAATTAAACAACTGTTTTCTAAAATCCCAATTCCATTCTTTCAAAAAAAATTTAAAAGCCACATGATGAACAGGTCACGTGGTATTTCAAATGATTATGGCATATTAACAGACAAGTAGCAAGTTTCAATAGAGGTGAGAATAAAAATTGCATTATCCACCTTTAAGATTTTCACCTCCACACATATTATTTACATTCATAATTGCTCACGAATGTCAAGTTTCATTAATTTTTTAATTACTACCCAAATCAACTATCACGTTGTTGTGGATAATTAAGGATATATTTAAATTTAAATTAGAATAAAATTAGATAATGCTTATAAATGGCGGGACTTAGTATAAAACATGAATTGAAAATTTATAAAGTGAGACTCAAACATAAAATTGGTCTCCAAATTATATCATTTTCATATAAGTATATAAATTTTTTTCGTCAAAAGTGGTAGTTAAATTATCACTTTTTGTCTCATTTTATTTTTAAAAAAATAATGTTTAATAAAAATGTGTTACATGTCATGTTCGTATTAGTTGGTATAATGTTTTGATGTAAAATGAGATGGAATTGATAGCTTGGGTACCATTGCCTTAGGTATCTAAATGGAAAAACTACTATAGTTTTGAGGATGAATTTTACATTTCAGCCAGAAAAAAACTAAGACTTTGGGGGCCAAAATGTTAAAATTTGTCTAAACTATAAATTTCATCTCATTTTACTTGAAATTTATTCTTAAATTATCAAAGTAAAAAGTGAACTAAAATTAAATGACCAATCGAGAAATTAACCCAAAAATTAAATTGCCAAAAACTCCTCTCTGGCTACTATTTTATAGCCATCTACATCCTTCTAAATTAAATTGTCTTTGACTACATTACACGATCAAATCCTGACTAACTTTTTCCCTTTCATTTGGTCTAAAATATGGTACAATGAATCATTATTGCAGGAATTAAAGAACTTCAAGTCCCAAACATTTAATCACCTCTCAAGGAAAGATTATTTATTTATTGTTTTACATAATTTTAAATTAATTTAATAATTTACTTTTTACTTTTTTTTTTCTTTTCTAACATTAATCTTATCATAAATTTTTATCTGCTCTTTTTGATACAATACTTATAATTGTTCATAACTTTTCCTCAACCATTATATAGGAGGATAATGTACTTATTAGCATCACATCTTCTTATATTAGTAACAATACCGATACCAATCGAATTAAGATTCAATCGACAATAAATTACTTTTACTAAATTCAATGAAAAATATAATTTTTTCCTTAAAATAAATTCTCATTTTAAAGAGGTTAAATTTATTGTAAGGTAGGAAATGGGATCCATATCATATAAATTTCCTAACATTATCTATTGTCCAAAATTCCAGATATAAAATAAGCTGATCTGCTCAGGGTTATTAAAATAAGACTTGGACAATTATTAAGGTAGCTTGAAGTTGGGAAAGAACAAATTTTCTTGTATAAATATACATATTTTATGAAATTTGTTGAATATTATAGCCAAACACTTATTTTATACAAATGCTTTGTTTGTTCGTTCAATTTTAGATAATATTTTATTGAACAGACCATCAATCAAAATTGTGGAAATTTTTGGCATATATGTGACATAATCATTTATTTTTAGACAAAAGCTTTAAGTAATTAAAAAAATTATATCTTGATAGTTTGCTTGTAAAAGATACATATAAAATTACAATAGTTTTACTTTATTGTATGATAAAAGTATTATGAAAGTTTTTGTATTAGAAGGTAAAATACATTTTTTTTCTCTACTTAAAAAATGGATAAATTAATCTTTATGTGTTAGATAAAAAAAATGGTCATTGTATTAACAATTTTATCAATTTCTACTATTAAAAATTAGTCCCTACATATGCGTGTCTAATTATTCTGTCAATCACCGGTTTTTAATAATAAAGATGGATGAAATTTTAATAGAAAAAACTAATTTATTTTTAATTTAATATATAATGACTAATTTATCTATTTTTGAGCACAAAAAAAAAAAAATCTATCTTTTAGTATTTACCAAATTTGATCATTTGACTTTGAATTTAATGGATAGGCGGAAAAAATTTGCTAATAAAAAATGGCAGACAGAAGAGGCATACTGCAAATGGAAGAGGGTGCTTTGGTTAGGTCTGATACGTGGGGTAATTAAAGGCAAATTCCAAAGCTCATTGATATGCAGGAGGGCTTTGCTATTGCTCCCTTGCATGCTAATAAATAATAAATAAGAAGTGTCTCAGGTAAAACCCTTTTTCTTTTGTTTTAGCTTAACAGGTTTTATAATAATGTTCCATTGAATTACAAGGAAAGATCAAATGATTTGTCTGAGGAAATTTGTGTTTTATTCTCTTATTTTTAGGGTTATTTTATATATATATTTATACACAAATACATATATGCTATATGTTTCTCTTTAAAATTAAAAAACTAATTCAAAATTCCCAGAAAAAAGGATAGAAAGTATATATATATATATATATATATATATATATATTATGTTTTTTCGTTTCCTGCAGAATGTATATTTTTATGTTGTTGATATCCTTTGCAGTCTATTCATAGAATAAAATAACATTAGTTTTAAAGGAAGTTTTACTTTATACTACAATTTTAAATTTTAATTGTATGAAAGACATTAAGACCCGGACAAACATACATATTTTTGTATATAATCAAGCACAAAAACAAGACATGAAATTTAGGGCAGTATTCAAAGCAAGTTCATCATCTGGGCAATAAGTGGAATTAACCAAAGCATTGAAACCATTTATATTTTAAAAACCCAATAATCTTTATAACATCAACATACCTTCTTCCCTGCAGAAAAAAAAAAATGCACTGTGCACATATTCTTTTACATGTCTAACCCATGATGCACAATTAAGAAAAAAACCCTATCTCATATGAAAATTTCATATCAATAATGGAAATTAACAATTTCAAAAAGTAGCCTATAAAATCATAATTTATTATTGCAAACATTAAAAAAAAAAAAAAAGCAAAGGGAAAGAGAGTTTCATATACATTAAAATCACCCAAGATTGTTTATCTTGTTTCACTTGTCTTTTTTTTTTTTTTTGCTAAATTTTCTCCCAATCTCTCTATTTTTCAATACAGATTACACAAACATTTTTTGTAAGACCTAAATTAAGTTTTCGCACTCTCTAATTATATATGAAAGATAGTCTCTCCATTTTATTAATAAGGTGGTCTCCCATGTGTCCAACCATAGGGTTCATGCCCTAGTTGCCCTCCATTTGAGAGTAAATTAGGAGGCAAATTGTATATTGGAAGTGAAGATGGATCAGGCAGACCTGTGTGTGAACCGCCGCCTCCGCTACTCCCAATTGCCGGCGGTGAATCGTTTGCTCCGCCTTGCATCGGTCCACCGTGACCGGCGCTTACAACTTCTTCTTCATCTTCTAAAGGCAGTCTTTCATAAGTTGCGTTGGAAAAGGTTGCTGCAATGACCATAACAGGCCCTGCTGCTATAAGTGAACCGACAACACTTCCTCCAACAACTTGTCCTTGACCACCAGCTAAGTACACGGTGAGCCCTGTCGATCCCGGTGGAGCCGGTCCGGGGAGAAAAGCCCCGGTCAAAGACAAAATTTCAAACCTTCCATGAAGGGCAACCACCGCGCCGGGTGCTGCCGGTTGTCTTAGGGTAACATTGGCGACCGAGCCGCTGCCGCTAAGCACGCAAACTCCACGTTGTCTTCTCCGAGCGAATTGGGCTATACTCTCGGCTACATCGGTTCCACTTGCGACTTCCATAACATGACTACGGAGCGCGTTAGGGCTATCCCTTGTCACAAAAATGGGTGGTTTAGGCTTGTTTTTGGATCCCGGTGGACGACCTCGGGGTCTTCGGTTACCGACCTCGACCGCTCCTTCTTTAGGCTCATCGCCGGTGTCTCTATCTTCATCATCATCATCCCCTCTTCCGTTGCTTCTACTTTTGTTAGCATCGTTCATAGAGATTTCAAGGTCACGTTTGTTTAAAGCTGGTGAATTGCCTGCCGGGTCCATACCCGGTAGGCTCACCTGATTAGCCCACCAAGGGTTCGCCAGCGTTTCAAGCTAAATCTAACACACAAAAACAAGAACCGGGTCGAAGGTTTTAAGATCAAAGAGCTAAATTCAACAAGAAAAAAACAATTAGGGTTTATAAATAGCTGCTTCAACAGTGTTAACTTTACACCATAACTGGGGAATCAAATTTAATCTGTGATGAAGATGGACGAACAAGATCAAACGATAACCAAGAATTTATTTGATGGAAGAACAATCAAAGAACCCTTGATAGCATCAAACACAGAGAAAGAGAAGAAAAGAGAGAGAGAGAAAAGGAAAGGGGAAAAATATATATAAACTAAAGCAATGAGAGATATAAAATTATGCAGTATTTAAAAGAACTCAGAAAAGAAAGAAAAAAAAAAAAAAAAGAGTATACAGAAAAACTTAAGACAAGATTGGATCAAATGTTCTTTTCTTGTTTGAAAACTGTGTTGTGTTTTTTTTATTTGGGGAGTTATTAGCTGCCTGTGTGTATTACAATAATTTTTTTATACAGTGTGTGTATTATTATATTAATTATCAAATTTATATATTATTAACTTTTCCTTTTCTTCACTATTAAATTATTGTATAATATATTATATAACTAATGTACTAAAATGATAATAAAAACAATTTTAATTCAAGATTTATAAGAATTTCCAAATAATTGTGATCATTCATCTATACATTAAAAATTTATATCATAATTATTCAAAAAATTCATATTATATAAATTAAAAATTTATTTATTCATATAGTACTTGTGCTATTTTAAATTCCATATATTATATTATAAGTTTTTTCTAGGTAAAATTAATGTTATTAGAATTGGATCGATTAGCTTAGTCGAGAACTGATCGATTTATCATGCCAGATAAAAATGTTTAATCAATCTCTAAGTGATCGTTTGGAATGGGTAAATATTGGCGATTGAACTGGTTTTATACATTTTTAATGTATATTTTTAAAATTTTAAATAATTTTTATTTTTTAAATTATTTATTTAATTGTTATTGGATTGATGGTCAAACTGATCAAATGGAAAATTGATATAGTCTACTCAGTCTGATCATTAGTCCAATTTTTAAAACTTTGGATAAAATCAGTACAAATAATATACATTCAAATAAATTTAATAATAATTAAACATTAAACAAAACAAAGCTAAATTGATAACCAATATAATATCTTAATTGATAACCTAAATCGAATCATCCTTGTATAAAAGAAAATATAATATTTTAATCTAAATCAAAATAAATTTAAGCAAAACTTCACATATGATAAGACATTAACTCGAAATAAATTTTAAAATTAAAAGCCCATAAATGATATTTTATGTGTAATAAAATTCCAACATAAAACTCAAATTTTTGGAGAATTTTATTGGTCATTGGTAATAAAATGGCAAAAAATGAGGTGAGCATGGAAATTAGGGTTTCGTGGGGTGGCGTGCGCGTGGGCAGGTGGGGAGCACGTCGTTTTCTCGTGCCCCAACATAGCTGAGGAAGCAAATGAGAGAGAAAGAGCTTTTGTAAAATAATAAATAAAAGGTTAAAATATGCATTAAATTTTTCTACTTTTTATAAATTTCGTTTTTACTGCTAAAATTATTAAAAGTATTTTGTTAAATTTATGTTGATTACAAAATTAATTTTTAAATGGATTGCTACTAAGTAAGTTTTTTTTATTATTTCAAAATGTTATACAAACAAATTTAACCCAAAAAAAGTTAATATTGTTAACAATTAGATCTGAATTTTGAAATCTAAAAAATAGAGAGATTAAATTTCTAAAATAAAAGTATAGGGACTAAATTCTAAATTTGTGAAGAGTATAAAGACTTTATGACATATTTTAACCTAAATAAAATTACAAAAATTTGAATCATGGCCTTTTATTTTTTCCCCCTTTGTTTATTTGTAGTTTGCACATAATCTTTTCAATCTATGATTTTCTTCAAGTTATTTTCTTCTTTCATGTAAGTCATTTTCCTTAAAATAATACCCACTTAAGTGAAGTTGGCTACTTGGGTTCCTAAATTGCAAGGTGTTTTAATGGTGGTGTTATTATTGCCTAAGGGATCTACTTTGTTTTGAGTTGACACAAAAAAGGGTTAAAGTTCATATGATCATGGTTTGTTTGATAATTGGGTACCAATGGCTAGCTAGCAAAGTGCATGTCTATGGTTAAATGGATGTAGAAACACATTCTTGAAACTGGGTACGGTGTTTTAATGATTATATATATATTTAAATATTTGATTGAGTGCGGTAAAAGTGTTAATGAGTAAGATTAGATTGGGGTTGGATCAAATCAGATTATTGTATGGTATTTGTATAATATATACTTTAAATTCAACTTAATTTGAAATATTGGTCTCAAATTTTGTTTAAGTTCACTCATATTTATAAGTATCTACCTCAAGTCTATTTTAAGCATGTCAATATTAAAAAAATTATGTTCTTTTTAATTTAATATTTAGTATTTTAAATGCTTACATGATAGATTTAATTTTAACCTGGTATAAATTACATTATGTAATACTAAAAATTCTATTACATGTTATGTGTGGGAACCATGTAAATAGAAAACATGTGTGTATTTACCAGTAACATAAAAAAAAATTATGAAACGTAAGGTTTAACAAATATGCAATACATACGAAATAAAAAAAATAGTTTCAATTGAGAGTAAAAAGAAATTTAAATAGCTAAATACATCGTATTAATAATATTAAATGCATTCTAATTGTTTATCATGATATTGTCATTTTTCTTGAGTTAATATCGCGTTAACTTGTGATACCAATTCAATCAACAACATTATCAATGTAGGTGAAACAGTTTTTTGTAATAACTAAAATGTATAAAAATATAAAAATAAAGCTTTGATTAAAATGGTGAAATTATTTTTTATAAATGTTGGTGATATGGATGCAAATTTCAACATTTGTAATTGTTTTATTTAAAAATAAAAACAAAAATACTATATAACTTATTTAAAAAATATAAAATTATAAAAATCCACCTTTTAGTGGGTAAATAATTAATACAAAAGAAAAGAAAAGAAAAACTATAGTATATACTTCATTAAAGACAACTCTATAACTTGTTGCAGTCATTATCAAAAGTGATATTGACAGTGAAAATAAAGAGATTCATCCAAGATACTGTAACAATCTCGACCGGCCAATAATTCTAATCTGGCTTTAGTTAAAGTTATAGATTCTTTTTAGTTTTTATTTTTAAAAAATAAAAGCAATTTTAATCTTTATCAGTCTAATTGTGTTCTTATTATGTTACCCAACTTTATTGACGTTGCATTGCCATGAAATTGAATGAACTTTAGTCTAACATAGTTAACATGTTACCACAATTGGAGCTATAAATATGCTATATATCTAAATTTCAATTCTCATTTTTTTTTTCTGTTTTTACTTCTTTGGTTAAAAAAAAAATTGTCTGCAGAAATCAACATTACAACATTCAAATGTTTTTGGTGGGGGACTGCCTGCCTTAAACCAGTTGAACTGCGATTAGAATTTCTTCTTATAATGAACTACCGTGCTAGCAAACGGCGAGCAGTACCGGATTCTCAAGAAAAGAAATGGGATTTTTTTGGTGCCTTTGACTGACATTCGGTTCTCGCATATGGACCAAACTTCCAAGAATGTTGTGGTTTCTTCAACCACGGACATATCGAAGCATCCTGCATACAAGGAAACTATCAGCAACAGCAAAGATTCATTCAAGAAAATATTCAATAATGTCATGCCTTGTACGTTTTGTTTATTCTTAAGCATTTCCCTAACGAAGTCTATCGATTAACACGCTCTTCCCCTTGTATACAAGTGATGAATCTTGTTTTGGAACATATGTGGTCATAATCAATTAAGCAAAAGGATGTGGCAATAATTTTTTGGAGTTGATAAGATCTTACAACATTCAAAGAATGCCATTGATCACTTGAAAAACGAAAAGGTTCCAACTACTGACAAGTAGGTTCAACCAATCATGTAATCAACTTTAGTACCTTAACTCGTCGTTAATATAAACATCTTTCAAGCAGATAAAGCAAAAGAGATGACAGCGCCTATAGCACAAAGCACGAGAATTCACAATCAACGGTAATGAACTAAATATGCCATTTACCTAAAGAGATAGTATATTATTAAGAAGGAAACCACGAAGGTCATCACCAGTGTACACATTTTCCTGTTGGACTTCTTCTCGAACACCTATAGAGCAGCAGCCTCATAATATTCAGCCAACTTTTATCAGAAACTGAATTAAACAAACATGAAGTTAAAATAGTAGCGCAAAACTTGTTTAGATACCTTCCTGAACCGATCCATGGTGCCAGACATTATGCCCCTTGTAGCATCCATGCCATTGCCCTGATTTACAACAAAATCAGTTAAATAACAAGAAAACCAGAATTTTTCATCAAAGTTGAAGTTTTGGGTTTAACAGCTGCAATTACGCACCATCCGGTCAAGCATACGATTATGACTCTCCACTTCATCATGTATATCACCTGTTAACTACAAACAATTTAGGCATATCAATAGTTGGCCAAATTAGTACAAACCATAAAATTTAGGACATCTTCGGTGAAGAATGATTAATAAAATTCCCATAGAACAATTTTATCGATCAAATAAAGGAGCACAAGACTTTGCACAAATTGACATAAGCCCATAAATACAAATGAACGAATAGAAGACTTCATGCTGGAATATGCAGTGTTATGAAACTAGTGTGAGAAGCAAAAGGTAGAATACCCCATGCATATTGACAGTGAGGAGCTCATTACATGTTCTAAAGGCAAAAACCTAGAAAATTCAAGCATCTAACTTTGTTAACAAGGCCATTCACCAAGACTCGAAAAGAAAGCAAACGTTTATATATATATATATATAATATTTAACAAGTTGCAAATTGTCAATAAAACAGAAATGTAAATCCTCTTTGACAGAACTTACTCTTTTCAGAAAAGCAACTCTGTCATGCAAGCTCTCTATAGCTTTGCCATTGTCATGGTCCTTAACATCGTGAGAGAAAGATGAAGAAGCCCTTAGACCACCTTCTTCAAGATTATCAAGGCCATCAAATAGAGCTGATTTCGAAGAGCGGTGATCCCTTTACAATAAGGGGTCATGCCATAATTTAGAAAACATGAATGGAAATAATGAAGCTCTCAACATAGTCGCAAAAATATAAGGTGGAAAAGAAAAAAATCGATGTTACCACATAAGAAAATAAAAAACACATTAGCGATTATCAGGTCCATCCCGAAAAGCAAACAACAGAGTAAAAGCAATATGAGAATCTTGATATCATTCCAATCAAATTATTGAAACACAACATTGCTAAGATTTAACTTCTCACTGATGAAAGATTGACTGGGAAGAGCATTCAAAGAAAAACATAAAAAAGGTCAGCTACTGAGATCAAATCAATTATATGAGTTTTCTTAGTTGCAAAAATTCAAGCAGAGACACAATTCTTATCATAGGCAAGGAATTTAACGAATCAACATAATTAATTGATTTTTGAAAGGATTGTAAGAGGACTATTCTTCGAGGCCATGTCAAAAACCCAGAAACCTAAGGGATCAAACCAAGCAAAAAGCTAAACGCAAAGCTGAAATATATGAAAATCCTTCAGAGAAAACAAAAACAAAGGATCATTTCTGTTGCTAATTTCATCAAGTTCCAACATTTTCGAATAATTCATCAACTTAGTGATAATCTAAGAAACTACAATAAGTTAACAAATTCAATAGAATTAAATCTAAATAAACAATCAAAAGCCCTGAAACCTAAGGGATAAAACTAAGTCACAATCAAAAATAATTTCGAAAAAAGATGCAACATTCTCGAACAATTCATCAACTTAATGTTCAAAATACACCAAGAAATTAGGGAAAAATTCAAAAATTTCAATATGAAATGTACAATTAGCGGCAATCAAATCGAACAAAATATGCATAATCTTACCTTCTATAACTCATTGCTTCAAATTCCACTTCCTTTTTCCGAATCTGCAGTTAATAAATTTTCGCGACTTCCACTGGGTGGGAAAGGAAAAAATGTTAAGTGGGTGGCTATTTCCATTATTCTTATTTCCTTAAAAAGGCCCAAACTATAAAGGTGATGAAGCCCATACTCTTAATTTTAATATAAGCATTTCTTCATTAAATCAAACATAAATATTGAAAAGATTATGAAATTTAATTTCTGATAATAGTAACCTAATATAAGTAAGGATGAGTTTGGATGGGTGGTACGTTTATCTGTGGTTAGTGTAAAAATAGTGGTGGCGGTGAAATCAAATACTTTAGTGATATTGTAACGTGAGACAAAAAATAAACTAAATGCTTCGCATTGCACTCCACCACTTATCCAAACCCCCCCGGACTAAGAAATGTTATCAAAATTGTTATCTATATTTGTGTATAAGTTTTCTATCTATATGTAACATTTTCCTAAATTAAATCACAAATTTAATTATGGTATAATCGTGATCACACAAAAATTGATAGTTTATAGTTAATAAAAAAGTTGACTTTCCCTAATTTTTCCCTAAAAAGTATTTGAATGTAAGTAATAATAAGAAAACAAAAATAAATTACATTAAAATTAAATTATCTGGCACAATTCAAATAAATATATTTTTTTCTCAATAAAAAACAAATTCATTAATAGCAAAATCAAAAGTCATACAACTGTAATTCAAACGAAATATAACCATAAACAACTCCGATAGAAATGAAAACCAACAAAAAAACACTTAAATAATAAAATAAAATGATAAAAACCCACTAACTACCTACCAAGCATAATTAAATCAAACACTTGAAAAACAACCTTAACCAACATGTTATTTTCGGTTTAACTAGTTTAAATTCAATATTATTCCTTGTTATTTGACAGGACTCAACCTTCTCATTTCTCAATCTCCAACGTTTACGAGAAAGACAATGGATATGAAGCACTTAATCGTCATTTTCGTCATCTTCTCCTTTTTTATGTCTACTACTTCTGCATCAGTAGCATTAGCCCCATCATCATCCGACACCCAATTTTTCAGCTTTTCTAAACCCCAAGGGGACCAAACATTTTCTATATTACCTACCGATGTTGATCCTAAGCTTCAAAAAATTTGTGGAGAAACCGACTACCCCATCGAATGTTTAACAACAACTATTCCGTTCCTAGATGAAAATGTTGCCATAATCCCGGTGTCTATTCTCAAAGTTGAGATTGATGCAATTCATAACAAGACCAAGGAAGCGATAGACAAGGCTTACGAATTTTCAATGAATCCCTCTACCTCAAGACTCCTCCCTTTATGTCTTAAAACTTGTATTAATAACTACAATGCCATTGTAGAAAGCAAACAAAGAATCCTTGATGCAATCTCTATTGGTGATGCTAACGAGCTGAGCATGGAGCTAAGCCACAACATGGAGCATGTATTTGCATGTGAGGACGAGTTCAAGGAAGCCAAAATTAAGTCGCCAATAGCAGAATTAAATTCATTGCTTGTCAAGATAATTACCAACAGTTTGACAATCTGTGTTGATATGGTCAAATTTTAGAGGAACAATTAATGACAAACAAAATACATTAAGCCTAAAAATTAATGCATTTTTTATTTGTAACCCCTAAAATTTATTTAATATTTATTTTATGTGAACAATAATTTTATCTATTTATTTTTTTAGGAATTTGTAATTTTAAGAATCTGACCAATATACATGCCATATATATGGATTAACAATCAATTGAAACCTCGTTTTTTTTGTGTGTGTGAATAAAAATCTGTAATACTGAATCACATTGGGATTGATTGAGGGACAAAAGCATCCCTATCCTTATCTGCTTCCGGAAATTCTAATGCTTCCTTAGGAGGGACATCAAAATTGAAACATCGTTTTTAATATTCAATTAGCGGAAAACAAATAGAATATAATATGCATGAATCTTACCCTCTATAACTCATTTCTTTCAACAAATTTTCAAGACTTGCACTTACTGGGAAAAATATCAATCCCCAACATTTAAGAGAAAAGCATTTAATCTCGATTGTCATCATCTTCTTCTTCTTTTCTATGTCTACTGCTTTGATATCAATAGCTTTAACCCCATCTTTATTCCACGCTTAATTTTTCAGCTTTTTAAAATTATTAGGGGACCAAACATTTTCTATATTACCTATTGACGTCGATCCTGAACTTTAAAAAATTTTGTGAAAAAATTAACCACCCAACCGAATGTTTAATATCAACTACTTCATTCCTAGATGAAAATGTTGCCATAAATCTTGTGTTTGTTCTCAAAATTCGGATTGATGTAATTAATAGCAAGACTAAGGAAGCTTTAGACAAAGCTTCTGAGCTTTCAATGAATCCCGTTACCTCAAGACTCCTTCCCCTTTATATCTTAAAACTTGTATTAATAACTACAATGCCTTTCTAGAAAGCAAACAAAGAATCATTGATGCCATTTCATCGGGTGATACTAACCAATTGAGCATGGATCTAAGCTACAATGTAGAGAATATATTTGCTTGTGAAGAAGTTAAAATTGAATCGCTAATAACAAAATTAAATTTATTATTTATCAAAGTAATTACCAACAATTTGACCATTCACATAATGCTTTTAGAAAAACAACTAAAGAAAAAGCCTACCAACAAACTAGGCGAAGCCTAAAAATTATTGATTTTTTATTTGTAACCCTCAAATCTTTTCTCAATAAGATGATGTATTATTGAAGGTAAGCAAAGGGTTACAATAACCCCTAAAATTTATTTAATATTTATTTTATGTGAAAAAGATTTTTATCTATTTAATTTTTTAGGAACCCATAATTTTAAAAATTTGACCTATACACATCCCATAGATTTTTATCTGTAACTCATTGTTATTAATGAAATTTCTACACTTCACTGAGTGCAAACAATATTGTTAAGTAGGGTGGCGATTTCCATTTACTTTTTTCATTAAAATGGCCCAAACTATAAACGTAGTGAAGCATCGAAGCCCATACTCTTAATTAAAAAATAAATTTTAATCCTATCCAAATAGTTATCATCAAAATAACAATAATATATAAATTTGGATAGAATTTACAAGTGGGGGCATAAATCAAGATAATATTTGGAATTAATTCAGATATATAGAATAAAATTTGAATTAACAATCGCACTTAATATTTATACATGATGAAACTCAAATATAATATCTCAAAGTTTCTAAAGGTTCAACTTTACCATTAAGCTAAAGCCTCTTTGCAACGAGCCATTAAGTTGAAGTCTCATTAATACTTTAAATAATCAATTTAAAATTTAAGTGATGATTTCGAAATGTTTAGTGAAATTAACCTTAATCTATTTTTATTTAACATATTTTGAAAGGGTATATGCTATTTTGGTATACACTTTTTATTTTTTTAGATTCTTTTCGAATGTTATTTTGAGATAAATTTTATCATGTTTGGGTGGGTTTGTATCAGGTTGTCTTTGGAATCAGATTAATTCGGGCTTGGATTTTCTCGAACTCGGGTCTTTTTTTATTTGTACCTATTCAAGTCGAGTAGGTTTAGACAAATTCAAATAATGTTGATGTTGTATAATTATTTTCTGAATGTAATAATTAATTTGCTTTTAGATAATAATAACACAATACAAATAAGCTTCATATAAATTAGAAACTTTATATAGATATTTTAGTTTAATAGGAATATTGTATATAACATAACTAAAAATTGCTTATTATATATATATATATGAATTTTATAAACATAATTAATATTATTATATAATTATTATATGAATTTTTTTATTTGAATTATTATCTGGAATATACAAAACACTAATTTGAAAAAACTTATACATTGACAAAAAAAAATCTATATTATTTATTATATTACTAAATTGAAATTTGAATAATTTTGAATACTAATTTTTATTATTATATTTAGGCTTAACGATTAAAAGTCCTTAGTAAAAAGAAAAATTACATCCTTAAAAGATACACTCAATTGAGCTCTTAGTGAAAAAAAAAAAATCAACTAAGTCCTTCCGATACCAAAAACATCGTTGACCGATATGAGAAACTAACACATAATATGCCACATGAACAAATATGATAATGTCACGCAACATATAAAAAACTAAAATCATAAAAATTATAAAAAATACTAAAAAATATCGTCCAAACTGAACATGGACAAATGATGTAATACTAATCATACAAAAATTGATAATTTGTAGTTAACAAAAAAGTTTAGTTTCCCTAATATTCTGTAAAAGTTATTTGAATGTAAGCAACAGTAAGAAAACAAAAATAAATTACACTAAAATTAGATTGTCCGGCACAATTCAAACCAACATTTTTTTTTCTCAATAAAAAATAAATTCATTAATAGCAAAATCAAGCGTCATACAACTATAATTCAAACAAAATTTAACCATAAAACAACCCTCATAGAAATGAAAACCAACAAAAGAAAAAACCTAAATAATAAAATAATACAATAAAAACTCATTCATAACTACCTACCAAGCATAAATAAATCGTGCACTGAAAAACAACCCAAAACCCTTAACCAACATGTTATTTTCGGTTTAACTAGTTTAAATTCATCATTATTCTTTGTTCTTTGATAGAATTCAATCTTCTCATTTCTCAATCTCCAATGTTTAAGAGAAAAGACAACGTATATGTAGCACTTAATCTTCATTTTCATCATCTTCTTTTATATGTCTACTACTTTCGCATCAGTAGCATTAGCCCCATCACCATTAGACACCCAATCTTTCAGCTTTTCCAAACCCCAAGAAGACCAAACATTTTTTATATTATCTATCGGCATCAATCCTAAGCTTCAAAAAATTTGTGGAGAAATTGACTACCCCATTGAATGTTTAACATCAACTATTCCATTCCTAAATGAAAATGTTGCCATGATCTCTATGTCTATTCTCAAAGTTGAGATTGATGCAATTCATAACAAGACCAAGGAAGCGTTAGACAAGACTTACGAGCTTTCAATGAATCCCCCTACCTCAAGACTCCTCCCTTTATGTCTTAAAAGTTGTATTAATAATTACAATGCCATTCTAGAAAGCATACAAAGAATCCTTAATGCAATCTCTATGGGTGATGCTAACGAGCTGAGCATGGAGCTAAGCCACAACATGGAGGATGTATTTGCATGCGAGGAGGAGTTCAACAAAGCCAAAATTGAGTCGCCAATAACAGAATTAAATTCATTACTTGTCAAGATAATTACCAACAGTTTGACAATTGGTGTTAACATGGCCAACGTTTAGAAGAACAACTCATGATAAACAAATTACATTAAACCTAAAAATTATAGCATTTTTTATTTGTAACCCTTAAAATTTATTTAATATTTATTTTATGTGAACAAGAATTTTACCTACTTAATTTTTTTTAGGAATCTGTAATTTTAAGAATTTGACCAATATACACACCATCTGGATTAACATTCAATTAAAACATCGTTTCTAATATTCAATTAGCGAAAAACAAATCGAATATAATATGCATGAATATTACCTTCTATAACTCATTTCTGTTAACAAATTTTCAAGACTTTCACTTGGTGGGAGAAAAAATTGTGAAGTGAGGTGGGGTTTTCCATCAAATTTTTTTCCTTAAAAGGCTCAAACTATAAACGTGGCAAAGCATCGAGGCCCATACTCTTAACGGGAAATTAAGTTTCAGTGGATCCACATGTCCAGATAACTATCATCAAAATAACTTTTATAATATATAAACTTGATCGGAATAAATTTGTGTGGAGCTTGCCATTGATGGAACTTAGATAAAAACAATATTTGAAATTAACTCACAATAAAATCGGATAGAGTCTACACATCATAGAATTTAGATTAAAATAAAATCTAACTTAAGAATCATATAGAATATTTACCCATGGAGGAATTTAAATGTAAGAGCTCAAAGTTTTTAAAGGCCTAGTTTTATTTTAAGTTAAAGTTTTGTTGGTAACGATTCATTAATATTTTGAAGAATCAATTTAATATTTAAAGTTTAAAAATTAATTTAAAATTTGAGAGGTAGTTTCGAGATGTTTAATAAAATTAATCCTATTTTTATTTAATATATTTTGAAAGGGTATATGCTATTTTCGCAAATAATTTTCATCCTTTTTGAATTCTTTTCGGGTTTTATTTTGGTATAAGTTTTACCATGTTGAGCTCTATACAAATTTATTTTAGTCTAAATTCATTTATATTCTAGTTACTAATCTAACCGTGTTCTGTAATGATTAATTCCAGATATAATCATTTGGATATATTATTTGTAATTGTAATTATAATTCTAATTGTGTTTGTGCTTGTGCTTGTGTTTGTATTTGTATTTGTAACTCCTTTAAAGTATATATAATAAATTTTAGCTAGCGAGTTTGGACGGGCTCGGATCAGGCTATTTTCAGATTTGGATTATTTCGAGTTTAGATCAACTCAAGTTTGGATATTTACAAGCCCGGGCTAAGAAATGTGACTAAGAAATGTCATCAAAATTATTATATACATTTGTTAGAGAATGATTGTATGAAACAGTACGCCACATCATATGTATCCCATTTTTCAATAATTTAATGCCACATCAGCAATTTCATATTGAATTTTAGTATTTTCATCCTTAAAAGAATCAAATAAAAATGAAAATATTAAAATTTAAGATAAAATTACTGATGTGGCATTAAACTATCGAAAAGAGATAATATTCCTATACCTTCTATCTATATGTAACATTTTCATGAATTAAATCATAAATTTAACTATCACGTAATGGTGATTTGGTTATAAAAAAAATTCTATGATGTAATGATGACCATAAAAAATTGATAATCTGTAATTAATAAAAAATTCCACCGCCTCCAATACTTCTTTAACAAAGTATTTGATTGTAATACATTGTAATAAAACAAGAACTCGTTGGACTAAAATTAGATACATGTTATTTTTGTTTAAACTAGTTTAAATTCACCATTACTTCTTTTTGTTCGATACAACTTGGTCTTCTCATTTCTTAATCTCCAACTTTTTAAGAGAAAAGAAAATAGATATGAAACATTTAATCTCCATTCTATGTCTACTATTTTTGCATCAGTGGCTTTAGTTCCATCTTCATTTGATGCTCAAATTTTCAATTTTTCTCAACTCCAAAAGGATCAGACATTTGCTATATTATCTACAGATGTTGATCCTAAGCTTCAAAAACTTTGTGGAAAAATTGACTACTCAATCGAATGTTTAATGTCAACTATTCCATTCCTAGATGAAAATGTTGCCATAAACCCCATGTCTATTCTCAAAGTTGAGATTGATACAATTGATAGCAAGACTAAAGAAGCGTTAGACAAAGCTTTTGAGCTTTCAGTGAATCCCCCTCCTTCAAGACTTTTCCTTTCATGTCTTGAAACTTGTATCGATAATTACAATTCCATTCTAGAAAGCAAACAAAAAATCCTTGATGCTATCTCTTTGGGTGATGCTGACCAAGTGAGTATGGAGCTAAGTTTCAATATGGAGAATATTTTTGCTTGTGAAAATACGTTCAAAGAAGTTAAAATTGAATCGCCAATAACAGAATTGAATTCATTACTCGTCAAGATAATTACCAATAGTATAACCATAAGTGTTGACATGATCAACTTTTAAAGGAATAACTAATGAAAAAGCCAACAAACAAAATGCATTAAGCCTAAAAATTATTACATTTATTGTTGGTGAGTTTACTTAATATTATTAATATTGGATTGAAGCATCATTTTTAATTGTTTGCAATTACTAGTATGACCCTATACTATGTATATAATTTGGTGAAGTAGAAATTTTCATGTCAAAATTTCATTACCTATTTTTAGGTTAAATCTGGTTACATATTCTCGGATATTTCTCTAACAAAGTAAATGAATTTGAGCCATTGTATAAAACGGAAAGAAGTTAATGCTAAAATTAGATTGTTGGGTAAAACTTGAACCATGATGTTATTTCTGTCCACAATCTAATGCCTTAAACTAGTTTAAATTTATCATTGTCTCTCCTTCTTTGACAGAACTCGATCGCTTCTAAAAGAGCAAGACGATGGAGATGAAGCATTTAACCCTCCTTCTCATCCTCTTCTCCTTCTCTGCATATACCGCTTCCCCATTAGTAGCTTTAGCTTCATCTCCTTCCGAGAGTCAGTCCCCCAGCTCTTCTGAAGACCAGCCACCCCAAACAGTTTCTGAAATACCTTCCAACGTCAACCCTAAGCTTAAAAAAATCTGTCAAGAAGTTAATCACCCCACCGAATGTATTACAACAGCTGGTCCATTCCTAGGTAAAAATGCTGATATAACTCCCGTGACTGTTCTTCAAGCTGAGATTGAAGCAATTGATAGCAAGGCTAAGGAAGCCTTCGCAAAGGCTACAAAGCTCGCAGCGGATCCCGATATCTCAAAAACCGTCACTGTTCCCCTAAATGTTTGCATTGATGGTTACAAAGCCATTCTCAAAAACAAACAAGCAATCCTTGATGCTATCTCTAAACGTGACTCTGATGAGCTAAACATGGAGTTAAGCTCTAATGTGGATCATATAAGCCAGTGCGAAGATGCGTTCGAAGAAGCCAAAATTAACTCCCCAATACCAGAACTGCATTCGTTACTTGGCAAGATGATTTTCAACAGTATAAACATTGGTGTTGATATGGTTGAATTTGAGAACAAGAATTAATTTTAAATAATCTATAAATGACATTAAGTCTATAATTATTTATATTTTGTAAAAAAAATATATTTTAATTTGAATCCCCTTTACATTTTGTTTCATCTATTTTTCCTTCTTAGTACAAAATTTATCAAATCAACAATTAGTCCAATATTGTGCCATCAGCTTGATCTATTTTTGTAAACTTAGTATTTTTTTTCAAATTGGTCCTTGAACGAGTTTTCTCACTCTTGGTAAATTTGATGGCGTGACACTCTGACATTATGCCCTGTAAGGTGATGACATAGCATAATCTCGGAGAACCACGTTATCAAATGGATCAAAAGTGAGAACAGTTATCTAGTTTCAAATTGATGTGGAACAAACAAAAGTTCGAGACCAAGTTGGAAAAAATCAACAGTTGAGGGACTAAATGTTGCTTTCAAGGCCCCAACCCCAAGATAACTAATAGGTGAATGCCCTCAAAAAAGAGCAAAAAAGAAGACACTTGAAATGAGAAATGCCAACTTTTTATATAATTCAGTTAATATGCATTGCACAGCCTTCATGAAATTTTAAGGCATCAAGTAGAAGAAAGCCATGAAAATATCATATATGTTTATGTGTATGTATAAATAAAGCATAATAATGTCAAGGAGTGCTTAAAACCAATGATGCTATTCTTTATGCGTGCTGCAGACACTTTCATGCTTCCTTCCTTACTTTAAGGGAACAGCATGCTAACGTGATGTTTCTTTTCAGAAACCACCATTTTATAGCTGATGTAAAAGCCTTTTGTGCCATTGACTCGAATGCTGATTCGAGTGCAAATCTTAAGTCTAGCAATCACGAATACAGAGGAAATATCTAATATAGACTAAAAACATTAGTAATACACCATTAGTCCTCACAATGGGGAATGCATCAATATACCCAAGTACAATCGAAAAGAATTGTAAATCACTGCATTATCGACCTACAATATAACAAAGGCACAGGTAGCCTTAAGAAACTAGTAAAAATGAACAGGAAAAACATGTACACAACTCACAGAGGAGGGAAATACTTCTTTTCTTTCTAAATTAATCGAAATTTTCGTAATTTGGAAAGAAAAGACATCCCGTACCTTCGAAAGTAAATGCATTAATCAACTTCAGGCTTCGGTTACGAGCGCCTTTTTGATGTGTAAGTATCTTGTTGAACCTTCATCCGTCTTTTTGCATGACTATGAGGATCACAAAAAAGTACCCTACATGCCTCTGCATGTATTGATAATTTGAACAATATAAACTAATTAAGATAAGAATTTTCACATTGCAATTGCCACTCCACGCAGTCCTCGAAATCGAAACTGCTTGCACAATCCAACAACGCGTTTTGTTGATGCTCATACCGACATATGTAATTCAACCCAACAAGAAGCTCACAGATGGCTGCTTCGGTCTTTTCCCTATCAGCAAAATACAATGTCTGGAGAAGAAGAACGTTAGTCCGAGCAACAATTTGCTGCTGCTCGAAATTCCGCTCGCTTTGCCACCGGATCATGTTATGTGCCAGTGGGGCAAGCCAACTTAATATCCGGTCAAGAGTTTCTTTCCAATCGTGAGCCAATGGAGCATCATATATTGCCAAATTCTTGACATAGGACTTGAGATTAGTCCTTAGAGACAGTCTCAAACTTGTTGGCAACATTTGATACAAATCGTCTCGAGCTTCTTCGCCGACCAAATGAGGGTAGCGCAGTAATTTCTCGATCACAATTATTACATTAGCATAATGCAAGGCAAGAGCTGAACCTCCCACGGTGGAGGGTGAAGCATATAGAGCTAACCTACTTTTAGGACCAAATTGTGCATTACTCAACACTCCACAACTTGATTGCCTGTGATCATCATTCAAACGATCATTTAGTCGAGGCAAACAAAAGGGAGGAGAACGGTTCGGCCGCTCTCTCTTCACCCCATCATTTGCAACACTACAACAACCCGAAATCTGACTACTTCGATCATCATGATCAACACTCCGATCATCACCATCATCGTACCTCGAAGCTGAACTACCCAAACTAAGACAATTGATCAAAAGTCTCCCGGGACTAGTCCCACAAGGAAAACCGGAATCCTCCATCCGAAACAACCCGATTTCACCCTTCCGTGAATCGATCCCTCGATGCTTCAAACTCACTCCCCTTTTCTCCGCCACACTTCTCTCTACATTCCCAAGTTGACTATTCCCAACACTACTACTCTTACTAAGAACCCCTTTCAACTGCCTAGAAACAACTTCGAATCGATCGGAAAACCGCCCATTAACCCTCCCGGAAACCCCATCTTTTCCCAAAGCAGATTCCCCAAACACAACAAGAATTCTAGCAAAAATAGTACAAACAGTCCTAGCCAACAATTCAACAACCTTATCAAATGTTTGGTTCCAAAGTGAAACATCCTTAAGATGCCTAACATCTTGTCTTTGCCAAATCAATTTTTGTTCAAAAGCTCTCTTACTTTCCTCATGTGGGTTAGCTTGAAACTTCTTAGTACCATGTTCTAATTCATTCAAAACCTCCATTTCATTATACAACTTAGCAGTCAAATTAACATACCTTTCTAATCTCCTAACCATCCCTTCCATATCTTTAACTAAAAGTCCTAATTCCCTAACATCAATAACCCCATTCAAGATATCCCCGAAAACATGTTCGAAACCTTGCAAAGCCGGTTCATTACATTTCTTGCCTAGTCTAGACACAACATTGGCAACCTTGGTTAATTCATCTAGCTTTTCAGCTAAAGCAAGTGAAAGAAGGTAACTTTCATCGGCTGAAACTAACTTTGAAATGCCTTGGGATTTTAAGATCTCGGATTTGAGCTTCGAGATCTCGGGTTCAGACAAGGATTTATGGAAGTGAACAGTTTTGGACATGACATTGGCTACTTCAAAAGACAAGATTCCAACGGTTTGAGGTTTTTTGGATGTTGAGTTGTTTTGGGTGTTTTTCTTTTTTTTAGAAGAAGGTTCGAGTAGAAGGGCATGTTTGAGATTGGAACTTACCTGGTTTCCCATTTTAAGTATCCAAGTTTCTGCTACCATTGCTGGAAGTTGAAGCTGCTGTAATAAAGCTTCTGCCTTTGGGGTTTTCAACAGCTTAAAGGAACGAATTTCATTAAAAAATCAAAATGGGATATTTATATTTCCCTAAGCAACAAGAACTGAAGCAAAAGAATTTAAGACATTTCTTTCAGTTCATTTGAAAAGACAAGATGGTGGGTTGTATTTGAATGCGGTCTGTGAGTTTTGGAAGTATTACTTATGTTTGCAGTTGGTTTTTTTTTTTTTTTTTTTTCCCTCTTTTTCAAATTTATAAATGGGTTTAGTAAGTTCATTATGTCATAAGTTTTAATTTTTAATTATATTATTTCTTCTTTATTTTAATCAATTTAAGTAATTAATTTTTCGTGTTCATTTTTATAATTAGAATTATTCAGTTTGAATCACATGAGGTGAGTTTTAAGACAAATGTGAACCAAATTATTAATTAATAATAAATACTTATAGTTAAATGTGTTTTTTTCCAAATAGCAAAACGAGGTATTGAGCTATAGAGGTATATATATATATATATAAAATCATATAATAAAGTTAATTTAATCATTGTTTTAACTCTTTTCTATAATTTTAATTTTTTTCCTAATAAATGAGACAAAGAAAATGATATTCATACTTTAAGATTATCATTCATTGAATTGAAGCTTCACTTTTTGTATATTTTGGTTGATAATACCCACCTAAAAGTTAAGGAATTAATGACTGTTTCATATGAAGAAGATTTAACCATATTTTTTTAATATCCGAAATTGAATTTATATATATATATATATATATATATATTAAAGTAAACAAATAAATTAGATTGAGTTTTTTTTTTTAAAATGGGTGGGGTAAAAGAAAGTGAAACAAAGTACACCCAAACCAACACATCTAAAAAGTAGTTGGCCATAAGTTTAACAAAAGAAGAATTATTTAACTCAATTTCATGCATAGAGCCAAGAGCATAAATGCATGGATGTAGCCACATATAAAAAGGGAAGTGCATTAGATTTGTCATTCAAGGTTAGTTAGCGTAACCCCAAAAGCAATTTATTTGTTCATCTAAAACAGTCTCCAATAAACAAAAATTAAAAATCCCAATACTCAAATTTACTTAAAAAATCATGAATTTCATGACAAAGGTATATGTTTTGATTAATGGGTTAAAGAAAACTACGAAAGCTGTCCATTTGTAAGAAGATTTAGGTGTTTACCTGCTCCTCTTATTATAAAATTTTTATATTATATCCTTCATCGGTGTAGCCAATTGAGTTTTAACTCGATTAGTAAATAGTATGAACATTACATTTTATCGATATATCTTTAACTATGTAAACATCAATTTTATCAGTAAATTAATGATTGGTTTAAAAAAAATTGATAGAATTTAAAAGTAATCTCTTCTTTTTAATATTCAAGCCAACTTTTTGATAAAAACACAAAAAGAGAACCCTACTTTTCCCATCTTATCTTTTTTCTTTGTTATCATATTATAATCCCATGCAAATGGAAAAGAAAAGGAAAAATTATTGAATATAAAAATTAAGGTAATTGTTTAATGAAAGGACCTTAATTTATGTCCTTGTTAATTCATAATTTTTTTGAAAAAAGCACTTAAATGAAGGACACTTTTTCAAATTATAGCTTCTAGTAAAGGACAATGATTAGAATTTTGGGTATAATCTAAAAAAATGAAAAAAATTATCATAAGGGGGAAATTGTCAAAAGCTAACCAATAGTGGGAGTTGTTAGCTTATTTGTATACTTAGGACAACAAAAACTAGCCACATGGGGTAGCCAACCTAACAAAATTTATCACTTCACGTTTAATAAATATTAAAAATATGTGTAATTATTACAATATAACATAATAATTTATATTTAAAATTGAGTTCCTTCCATTTTTTTATATTCTCCATTTACAAAGGGACAGGCTGACAGAATTTTTGATGTTGGGGACATAAATTAAGCAAAATAATAAAGAAAGACTTGCCATGTTTCTTCCACTATTATAGGCCTAGCTAATTAGACTAGTGATTTATGAAAGTGGGATGACCTTAAACTTCAGAATCATGCTGCTTTTTTGCAGCTGAATCATTTTCTTTTTCCTTTTGAAAAAGGATGAAGCAACATTAAATTTGATAATTATTTTTTAATTTCGTACCTGAAGTTTTTTAGGATGTATTAGTCTTGAAATTTGGTAATATTTTCTATTTTGATTTTTGAATTTAGTTTCAATTAAGGTGTAATAATGTGGCACAAAATATAAAAATTTAAGGTAAGTTGTTTTTTCTTTTTTGTCATCTAACTATAAAAAGTTACGAAATGGTTAGTCAATTATTAATAAATTTATTTTTTGGTCACTCAATTATGAAAATCTACAAAATGGTCATCTAACTATTCAAATTATGTCTTTTTTGTCACTAGTTGGCTAATGTAAAAATAGAACCCTAAAATCCAAGATAGTTGGGTGACCAAAAAAGACAAAATTGAATAGTTAAGTTGATCATTTTGTAACTTTTCATAGTTGAGTGGCTAAAAAAGAAATAAAATCATAATTGGGTGATTACTAATATAGTTTACCCAAAATTTTATACAAAATCTAAAAAAAAAAAGTAAAAATACAAGTGATGATGTGGCATGATCTTAGAATGCCACCTTGTCATACCTTAAGGAAATCCAAGTTTATGGACCAAATTGGAAAAAAACGATCAAGTCCCATGACTAACATAGATAAAAAAAATTTAGGGATTAAAATTGTTAAAATTATTAAATTAAAGGACTAAATATTACTTTATCCTTTTAAAAAAAAAAAAAAAGAATGTACAGCTAGCTGCTGCTGCTGTTTATTTTCTGTATGTACTTTGTTGGGAACTGTTACTAGGGGTCCCCAACAAGAACATTAATTTGAAGAAATAGGACCACTTTCCTTCACTTTTAATTATAAATTCGATAATTCATGTATTTGCATCATATTTTCGTATTACAATCGTGTTATATATTTTTATAATTTTTTTTGTGAATTAGTGAATTAAAATAACATGACAAAACTTGAACAGCAAATGTGACTCAAATTCAGATCACATCTGGAGCAATGAACATCCTTAATCATCAGGCCATCTCACATGTGGTTCATCATATTATATAAACTTTTATATGTTCAGACCAAATTTTATTTTATTTTTCATTGTGTTCCTTACCTTTATAGCCTTTTTATCTATTATTTCAACTTGCTTGGTAGCACTTGTGGTCCTTATACTCTTTCTTCTTTCATAAAATTGTAAATTCGAATCATTAAATTTACTGCTCAATTAAATTTGCATGAAAAATCCGAAGTTAATTTGGATCGTACGATAACTTTAAAGTATTGAAATTTAAAATCCGAAATTAAATTTTCGTATTACAATCGTGTTATATATTTTTATAATTTTTTTTGTGAATTAGTGAATTAAAATAACATGACAAAACTTGAACAGCAAATGTGACTCAAATTCAGATCACATCTGGAGCAATGAACATCCTTAATCATCAGGCCATCTCACATGTGGTTCATCATATTATATAAACTTTTATATGTTCAGACCAAATTTTATTTTATTTTTCATTGTGTTCCTTACCTTTATAGCCTTTTTATCTATTATTTCAACTTGCTTGGTAGCACTTGTGGTCCTTATACTCTTTCTTCTTTCATAAAATTGTAAATTCGAATCATTAAATTTACTGCTCAATTAAATTTGCATGAAAAATCCGAAGTTAATTTGGATCGTACGATAACTTTAAAGTATTGAAATTTAAAATCCGAAATTAAATTCAATCGTATCATAACTTTCATTCAATTTATTCATACGATCATCTTTAATAGGTGACATTTACAAACTCTACCGTACTCTTGAATTAAGATGTACGAAATTGAAAGGTGAATCTTTCACTTGTACCAAAAATGCAATAAAATGGGGGACCTTTCTTTAACCAAAGGCAAAGAAAAGAACAAAATTTAGTGGAGAAGATACATTACGTATACTCTCCCTTTTCACCTGTAAGTTTGTATTTGGATTAGGACTCTCTTTTCTTATACGTAAGGAATATTTAAAAACTTTTCATTTAGGTACAAAAAATTAATATGGTGAGTGTCACTTTAATGGATGGAGATGGTTTTGCTTTTTAGTCCTTCTTTTTATTATTTCTTCTTCTTTTGAAAGATTGGATTATCTATTAAGTTAGTATTTTTTTGACTAAATTAATTGCTTAAATTATTATTTGAGGGTCGTTGCATTAGGGTGTCGTTTTTGAGTGAATTATTTTGAACGAAATTGAAATCGTTGAAGAATTTGGAGTCCCACAATAATCAAAACTCATCAAATTGTAGACCCCATTTTAGCAATCAATCAAAATTCAATGGTATTTAATTTTCGTTGATGAATAAATTATTGTATTAGAAGTTAAATTATATTTAGTTCATTTTACCAAAAAATAGATAAATTAGTCCTTACATGTTAGATTAAAGAACAAATTGGTCATTGTAGTTAAAATTTTCATTATTTTTTATTGTTAAAAGCTGGTGTGACTGACGAAATTACCAAATTCTGACACGTGGTGTGCCATGTCTACTACGAGTGTGCAAAACTCTATTCGATTCAAAAAAAAAAAATTATTTTGAATTAATCGAATTGACTTATTAGAGGTGATTCGGGTTTCGAGTTGAACTTTACAATTTAAATAAAAGATTGGTGTAAATACTCCTTTAGTCCTTATCAATTTTGAAAATGCGCAAATTAATCTATCTCTCAACAAAAATTACAAAATAATTCAAAATAATTTTCAGATATTTAAAATAATTTTTAAAATTTAAAATATTTATAAAAATTTCAAAATTTATATTTTAAAAAAATATAAAAATTTTAAAAAAATCTAAAGAATATATGAAGAAAGATAAAATTTACATTTTTTCTAAAATAATAATTTTAGCACTTAAATAAGTTAATTAATTATTTAAGTTTATCATACTAAAGTATCTTTTTTTTTTGATTATTTTGTTTTAAAAAACTTTTCAAATATACATGGCTTCAAATTTATGTGCTAACATATGATTAGTCATACTGTAACAATATTTTAATTTGATATGTTTAATTTTTTAAGTTAATTCGAACAATTTCATTCGATTCGGTTCGAAAAAATTTCAAATCAAGTTAGGATGATAAAATAAAACTCGTCAACTCAAATTTTTTTCACTCGATTCAGTCGAATGCTCACCGTTAGATGAATACAATAATAAATTTAGCCTTTAGTCGTTACATATTATATCAATTTAATCATAATTTAAAAAAATTAACTTTTAAAATTTAGAAATAATACTTCCGCTTCATCTACCGTCATTACCGTGGTTGCCTTCACTTCCACCTCAAATTTTAAAAAAAAAAATCTGGATAAAATCTTAAAATCCAAATATAAATATTTAATTTTGACGATAAAATAGATCGGTGTCTTGATTTCGCTAAATAAGCAAATTTAGCAGAACAAACAAACAAAACCCCACGGATAATGATGAAATTACTTAAATGTTCTACCCACACTACTCACGCTCAAATTTTGGTCTCTCCCTCATTAAGGGTTTAGCCTTTAAACGGAGTATGGTATTCTTCTGCTAGTTCCGCCTCCGCCGCCATTTGTGGGGTTTCTTTCCAAAGCTCAGCTCTTCTTTTCCCTTAATTGCAAGATATGGGTAAGCTATGTCGTTCATTACTTCTTGCTCCGGTTGTTAATGGTGTAAGGAACCTTTCTAGTTTCCACTCATCTTTTCCTCGTTATTTTAATTCCATTTCTACCCACATAGAAGCTTTAAGTGAGGATTCAATGTCTGTAAGGGGAAATCGATTTTGTTGGATAATTTATGTAAAAATGGTGAAATCGAAGTCGCAATGAAAATTTTTCAAGAAATGCGAGATAGTGGGTTGCAACTCAATATCATCTCTTATACAATTCTAATAGATGGCTGGTGCAAAGCTGGCTATATCAAAGGTGCAAAAGAATTATTTTGTCAACTCTCACTCGGTGGTCTAAAACTCGACGTTTACACATACCACATAATGATTAGTAGATTATGCAAAGAGGGATTATCAGATGAAGCATACAAGTTGCTTAAGATAATGGGAGATAATGATTGTTTGCTTGATAGTTGCTGTCATAATATCATGATCCAAGGATTTCTTCGAAACAATTATACCTTGAAGGTAACACAGTTTCTTATGAAAATAGTCGGTAAGGACTTTATTACAGATTTGTGCACTATCAACTTATTTTTTGATCTCGTCTTATGATATGATAAATCAATCTTATTCTCACTTATAAATTGATTCAATTTGTTCATAAACAATTTTACTGCTGTGACAAGAATTTTTGAAAGTTAATGTCTATTTTCAAGTTATCATTTTTTTTCTTCGGTTTGGACATACGTTAAAATGATGATGGAGGCTTAACTGCAGTGGTGCATTGAATTATTAGCTTTAAACCAAATAATTTATAGTCAAATAGGGATTATTTGAAGGTAAATTTTAAAGTTAATGGTTGAGGCTTCTGCCATTGATACATTTGATTGAAGAAATCTGTTTTTGAAATACTTACAGAGTAGAAGTGTCCAATTCCAAATCAAAGAAACAATACATGTAAACTTTTACAATTGAAATTATACTTTTACTATATTCCACGTAAAAAAGAGAGAAAATTACGCATTTAAAATAAAAAAAAAAATTAGCTTTTTTAATAACATTATTTCATTAACTTATATTTGATACATACCCTTTATAAAAATAAAAAAAAACAATTAAACCATTGAGTACTTATCTTTATAAAAAAAATTAATTCAACTCTTTCATTAATAATTTTCATTTTTAACCACATATTAATTGATTTAATCTTTTATTTCAATCGACAACTCAATCAACTACTTAATTTATATATATATATATATGAGATCCACTACTTAATTTATATATATATATATGAGATCCACTTATATATTGTAAAAATTAAAATAATATTATGTAATTGTTTACATAATTAATATCTTAACGATGAAATCATTATATTTTATGATCTATTTGATGTGAATTTATATATATATATGAAGCAACATTAATATAACTAGAAAAGGACATGAAGCCCAATCCCCAAACTCCCAGCCCAAATTATATATTCGGTGAGATAACTGGGCAATGAAAAATATATATCTGCTCAAGCATCAAAATATAATTTTATTTTCCAAAATTATTTTTCATCAAACAATTAAACCCATAAAATATATGTCAAAGTTTCTAAAGTAATCAAACATTTCCATTTCCCAACAAATAAATATTCTTCATCTTTAATTTATAAAAAAAATGAAAATAAAACTTTTTTATCTAATTTTTCCGTTGATGATAGTACCAAAGCACAATAGTTGTGACCAAAAATATTTCACCCACAGCTGGACATGTATCAACAATGAAAGTGGTACTATATTCCTCCAATGGCAAACATAAAATAAAATAAAATAAATCCCAAAATCTCCAAATTAAATAATCAAATTTAGCTTCAATTATTTTTGTGAATATCATTTATGAAACAGCTGAAAATTTGCTAATGGAGGAAGTAACCAACACCACCACCTATGAAGCTCTTATTAATCATTTATTTTGTGATGATTTATTTCATACAGATTTCCCATCGGTACTTACATTCCCCATAGCTTGAATTTTTTAACAATTATTATTTCATATTTATGTTGATTTTTATATGAAAATTTCATGCATTGATAACTGCAGGCAAGTTCATCCATTTTTATGCCAGAAGAACCCATAGGAGCTCAGTGCTTGATTGATGAAAATGGAACAAATCATAAATCAACTAAAAAACTTAAACCCAGAAAAATTGTAGCTTACTTTGTTATCCCTTTTAGTTTTTTTTTTTTTTTAATTTAATAGTGACATTATTTACTGCAAAATTTTATTTTATTTTTGCAGCAACAAGAACGTCGACCATGGCTGAACCAAAAACCTTCGAACGATCAATCAACTTCCGGTAAATTGCGATCGGTGATTTAAATTACAGTCTCGAACATGACTCAATTGTGATCAATTGTAAAAAAATGACCCTTGCGACAGTTATTTGTTTCTCAGGTAATGAAGAAGCAAAGCAAAAACATAAGCTACAGTCCCCTGCAATGGTATTGCTTGTTTTCATTTAAACCCAGTAATAAAAACATCAACAAACACTTTTAAACATGCATTGGTTTATGTGAAAAAAATAAAATAAAATAAAAATAAAGAACACAAAATTTTACGTGAAAACCCTTTCGGAAAAAACCACGGCGGCGAGAGAAGAAAAATTCACTATGTCGAAAATTTGAATCAATACAAAAGGAATAGACTATGTCTATTTATAGGCTTGTAAAGCCATATTCTAGTAGGATTGAAACACCTTATCCTAGTAAATATAAAATAGATGGAGTTTAATAAGGTTTAAAAAACCTTATTCTAAAATAAAATAAAAGAAGTCTAGTTCTATATGGATTTTACTTTTATTTTATTTTCCATCGTATTTTATTTAAATAAGAATTAGGGTCACTTAATTCTAACAATCTCCACCTTGACACAAATTCTCAATGAACAAGTTTTTTTTTTTATCGCGAACAAGTTCTCCACCTCTTCCATAAAACCCCTTAAGGGTTTAACTTCAACAATGAACACCAACCAAGTCTAAGCAATGCTCAAACTTGGTTATAGGAAGTGACTTGGTCATCATATCTGCAGGATTTTCATGAGTACTAATTTTGCTCACAACAATATCACCACGAGCAATAATATCACGAACAAAATGATACCGAACATCAATGTGTTTTGTTCTCTCATGAAACATTTGATCTTTTGTAAGAAAGATGGCACTCTGATCATCACAAAATCATGTCTTGATTTGAAGGTCTTCATTTAGTTCACTAAAGAGTCCTTCAACCAAATAGCTTCTTTACAAGCCTCGATGTCGCCATGTACTCACTTTCAATGGTAGACAAAGCGCGTCGTAGTTTGCAAAGTGGCTTTCCAACTTATTGCACAACCTCCGATTGTAAAGACGTAACTTTGTGAGAGATCTTCTTCTATCAAGGTCTCCAAAGAAAATCAACATCAACATACCCAATAACTCCATCTTCAGATTCTTCCAAATCGTAAGCAAACATCGATAGTACCTCGTAAGTATCTTAAAATCCATCGAATCGCTTTCCAGTGTTCTTTACCGGATTTGCCATATATCTCGCTAATCGCATCGATCGCATATGATAAATCTGGGCGTGAACAAACCATAGCATACATGAGAGATCCCACTGCACTAGAGTATGGAACATGTGACATGTACTCAATCTCATCATCTGATTGTGGAGACAAAGCCGATGAAAGTCTAAAATGGGCTGCTAAAGGAGTACTAACAGGCTTAGCACTCATATTGAACCTACAAAGAAGTTTCTCAATGTACCCTTCCGACTTAGGTACAATTTACTTGTTTTTCTATCTCTAAGAATCTCCATACCAAGTATCTTCTTTGCTTGGTCCCAAATCTTTCATCTCAAATTCTTCACTTAGTTGGGCTTTGACCTTTCTTATCTCTCCTTTGTCTTTTCTTTGCTATCAACATGTCATCAACGTAAAGAAGTAGATACACAAAAGAACCATTATTGTTTTTCTTAAAGTAAACACAATCTGTCAAAACTACTTCTTTTGAAATCGTGAGAAGTCATAAAGGAATCAAACCTCTTGTACCATTGCCTTGGTGATTTGTTTCAAACCGTAAAGGGATTTTTTCAGCAAAGCAAACATAATCCTCTTTTTCAAATCAAAACCTCTCGTTGTTGCATGTAAATATCTTCCTCAAGTTCTCCATGCAAAAATGCGCTTTTACATCTAACTCGCTCAAGCTCTAAATCATGCATGGCCACAATACCAAGCAAAGCTCGAATCGAACTATGCTTCACAACCGGGAGAACACATCTGTGAAGTCCACTCTGAACTTGATCAGTAACCCTTTGCAACAAGCCTTGCTTTATATTTAGGTTCTTCAACTCCTGAGTCCTTCTTTCTTTTTAAACACCCATTTACAACGAATGCAGTCTTCTTACCTTTAGGAAGTTTCACAAGATCCCATGTTTTGTTTTGTGTGAGTGATTCCATCTCCTCTTGCATAGCAAACATCCATTTTTCGAGTCTTCACACTAATCGCCTCGAATAATTTGATGGCTCTTGATTCGCATCTATATCTTCACCACATTTAAAGCATAAGCAACTAGATCGACCTCGACATACTTCTTTGGAGGTTTAATTTCTCTTTTAGTTCTGTTTTTGGCGATAGAGTATTGAGGCGAAGAAGCAACTCTATTATCAATTTTTGTACTTGACTTGAGGAGTCGACTCAGTATTAATCTGATGCTCCACCGCTTTTGATTTTCTTTATTGGAATGTCTTTAAGAGATAAGTTAGGAAGCATAGCGGTTTTCATCAAAAACAACATCTCTGCTAATCACAACTTTCCTATTTTCAGGACACCATAACTTATACCCTTTTACACCAGACTTTATAACCAAGAAAAACACATTTAATGGATCTCGGTTCCAATTTTCCATTATTAACATGAGCATACGCAGAGACACCCAAAGATCTTTAAATCGGAATAATTAGCGGGATTACGGACCATACCTCTTGTGGAGTCTTTTTCTCAATGGCAACTGGGATGGAGATCGGTTGATCAAAAACATGCGATGAGGTCGCTTACGCCCAAAACGACTTGTAAGTTGGCATTTGACAACATACATCGAACCTTCTCCATGATCGTTCTGTTCATTCGTTCGCAACGCCGCTTTTCTTTGTGGAGTATGACGAATCGCCAAGTGTCTCACGATCCTTCCGACTTGCACAATCTATTAAACTCATCGAGCGTAACTCTAAGCCATTGTGCGTGCGGAGGTATTTTATCTGTTTTTCCCGTCATGCTTTTCAATCATAATTTTCCAAGACTTAAATGCGGAAAACACATCGCTTTTCGCTTCGGGAAGAACGCCCAAACTTTTCGGAAAAATCATCAATAAAGGTTAGCATATAATTAGCTCCACCTCTCGAAGGCACTCTGGATGGTCCCCATAGATCGAATGAATATACTCCAACGTTTCCTTCGTGTTATGGATTCCTCTAGTGAATCGAACTCTCTTTTGCTTCCCAAAACACGGTGCTCACGAGAAATTCAGTTTGCAAATTCCTTGCCCATCAAGAAGTCCTCTTTTGCTCAATTCTACCATGCCATTCTCACTCATATGCCCTAGCGCGCATATGCCAAAGTTTAGTAATATCATCATCGACAAGGAAGAGGAAGCGGCAATGCATCACGATAATGATAGAACCACCAAAACATATAACTTGGCGCTTTTTTCTTTGCCCTTTCATCACAACAAGGGACCCTTTGGAAATCTTTAAAACCCCACTTTCAAATTGTGTATCTGCACTTTTGAATCAAGAGTACTCAATGAAATTAAATTTCTTTTCAATTTTGGAACATACCGCACGCGTCACTAAGTGTTCGACAACTCCATCAAACATCTTAACTTTAATTGTTCCAACACTGCGATCTTACACGAAGCATTATTTCCCATCAAAACAACACCTTCGGACAATCTGTTTTAGTAAGTTGTAAACCAATCCCGATTGGGACTCATATGGAAGGTGCGGCTGAATCAAGTATCCACTCCTCACTTACTTTAGAATCATTGATGTGCGACTAGAAGTTCACCATCATTTGTAGTCTTCTACAACATCGACTTCACCGAAATTTTCTCGGTTGTTTTCCTTTGATTCGCACCTCCTTTTAATCTTATTTTGTAGCTTATAGCACTCAGATTTAATGTGCCCTTTCTTCTTGTGAAGTTACAAGTTTTACCTCTATTTGAAGACTTGATCTACCCTTAGATTTACCACGATGATTTCTTTCCTGTGTCCTACCACGATCATCATCGATGATTCGATCTTGTCTCCCACGAACAATGAGACCCTCTCCCCGAGAGTCGAGTTTAACCACAAGATGTTTCATCTTATCATACGAGGTTAAAGAATCATAAACCTCATCAACTGTGAGAGACTCGCGGCTATATAAAATCGTGTCTCTAAAGGTTGAATAAGACGGAGGCAACGAACAAAGTAGAATCAACCCTAGATCTTCCTTATCATCACCAACCTCCACGGCCTCCAAGTTTGAGAGAATTTCTTTAAATATTTTGTTAAGTGTTCGTGTACAGCTGAGGCACGCACCTTCCTCCAAACGATGAGCATAAAGACGCTGCTTCATATGCAACTTGCTTGTTAGAGTTTTCGACATACATATTTGTTCTAGCCTCTTCCAAAATGCAGCGGCAGTCTTCTCTTTCATCACATCCTGCAAAATTTCGTTGGACAAATGCGGATGCAATTGTGTTAATGCCTTTCGATCCTTACGCTTCTTCTCTTCATCCATTAATGTCGAAGGCATCTTATCTATCCCTAGCGGGGCATCCTCCGAGATCCATCTGCGCAAGAACCGCTTGCATCTTAATCGCCACAACGCAAATGCGGTGTTGCGATCCAACAACGAATTTCATATTTCAAAGACGCCATTACCGTGATCGAGATGAACAACCCTAAGCTCGGATACCAATTGTGAAAAAAATAAAATAAAATAAAAAATAAAGAACACAAAATTTTACGTGAAACCCTTTCGGAAAAAACCACTGGCGAGAGGAGAAGAAAATTCACTATGTCAAAAATTTGAATCAATACAAAAGGAATAGACTATGTCTATTTATAGGCTTGTAAAGCCATATTCTAGTAGGATTGAAACACCTTATCCTAGTAAATATAAAATAGATGGAGTTTAATAAGGTTTAAAAAACCTTATTCTAAAATAAAATAAAAGAAGTCTAGTTCTATATGGATTTTACTTTTATTTTATTTTCCATCGTATTTTATTTAAATAAGAATTAGGGTCACTTAGTTCTAACAGTTTACTTATATTGTTCAGAAAAAGAAGAAACATGACAATGGAGACAGAACATTGTACCAGGATGTAATGGAGGAAGTGGCAAACAAAACTCGCCAGGCTTTCCTTGAACATTATGGTGGTGATTCAGTTCATCTTCAATTCCTACAGGTAACTCTAATTTGTTGCCAAAATTTCAGTGTATATGATCTGTCGCTTCATGTTTCAATCTCTTACATACCAGCTATGGAAGTTGAAAATGAAGAATAAAAAGGTTAAACTAGGTTGTCTGGCCGGAAAGTTACCTCCAGCAAGCATCGAAGCACCTCTAAGTGATCGTAAACCGCCGTACGAAAAGAACCCTCAGCTGGTATGCATGTAAATCATGTTCTATACTTACAGTTGCTGAAATCATTCATGTTTTTCTTATGTTGATTTTTTGAATCATTTTCCTTCGCATTGTTTAATTTCGATGCGTTGATTGATGGAGTCGGGTTTTCAGGCAAGTTTGCAGAGAACTACATCAATTCCCGTACAACCTATGCAGTTCCATTGCCTCCCAGGCTATCAAGATGGCAATGGAAGAATGTCTAAATCAGCTGCATATAGGAAGCTTAGAAAATTAGGCTCTTCCAAGGTAATGTAATGTATGTATGTATGTATGTATGTATGTATGTATGTATGTATGTATGTATGTATGTGCTTGATTGTGGTATTTTGCTTTATGTAGGAGCAGCAACCAAGTAGACCATGGCTTGGAAATGCTGGTATGGTACTCAATCAATGAGCCAAATTTGTTTTTTTTTTTTTTTTAAGAATTAATTGTTAATTTTTTATATATACATATTCATGTTTTCATTTGGAGGTTGTGAAGGGACAATACCAAAAAAAAATAAGCTACGAAATCCTGCAAAGGTCCATTCTTTACTTCTTTTTTTAACTATCTATATTTAACACATATATTTAATATATTTTTAATTATGAAAATAGGGATACGACCCTTTAAATACACGTATTCGACGTTGATACCCAAACCCGAGTAACATTAGTATTCCTTTTTTTCTGTCCCCCTGACTATGCTATTTGTGTTATTTTCAGAAGCAAGGACTGCATCAACCTTGGTTGAAACAAAAGCCATTGGATTATCAGAACAATGCTGGTATTTTTTGGTATCCTGAGATTTCATTTGATTCAATGTTTGAACTCAAATTTACATGGAAATTTTCAAAAATTAGTGTGTATATATATATATGATTCCCTTGTTTTGTCAGGTTTGGTAGAACTAAGACAAACATTTAGACTGCAAGCTCATGAAATGGTTTGTGTAAACTTCTGCATGCTCTTATTTCTGCTTTTGTGTAATTTCTTGTTATCCCGGCCCTTCATCTTTCATTTAGTATAGGTTATCTATCTGAAGATGGTATGAATAAAAGTACGATAATTGAAAATGAGATTATGAAAAAAATCATTTAAAATATGAGGCTGACTTAAATTTAATAGGTTCAATCTATTTATTTTATTTTTATAAATGACTAATTTATATAATATAAAATTAAACATATACTAATACAATAACATGTAAATATTTAAAAAAACATATTATATTGTCTAAACTTGAAATTTTAATAAAAGAAAAATTATATAAAATATGACAGATTAACCATTTACAAATACAATCAAGCTTCAACATAATTTAAGTTCATATTTCAAATCGAACTAAATCTAAGCAAACATAAAATATATTAATATCATAGGCTTATTCAATACAATCCATGTAGAACATCTATTGAAATTAGGGTGTTTCAAACACATTTTAAACTAAGAAAGGATTCTGAAATTGATTTCAGCAGCTGAATTGACAAAGCAGGATAATTTGACTGAATGCAATGGATACAACTATTGAACAAGGTGTATTTCAACTCTAATTTATCTTCTAGTAGTCTCTTAAAATAGTAAAAAATCAATAGAACAAGATTTAATTAACCAATTAGCTATCATATTTTCTTCTGGAATTTGCCTGCATACTTCTTTTATCTTTCGAAAAAGAGTCATGGATGGGTATCCACTAAATTGCATACATGCTATCACTTCTTATAATCACATTGCAATAGTTGTTGAACCGAGTTACTTCTAGACCATGAAAATGTTAATAACAATGTGATTTGAAGTGCCTAAAATTGAGATTTTATGAGATTCAGGGCTGTCTGTGGGTGAGAGATTAGGTGGTGAAGGGTTGTAATCAAAGCGCTGAAATAGGGGTCCATTTTGATTGTGATCTGTGGAGGAGATTTTAATTATGATTCTGACAAATCAATGCTGCAAGCTGGATTTTGCCCAAAATACCCCCAAACCCCATGTGCTGTGGTCTTTGTGGGCCTTACCCAAACTTTATATATTTTCAATGAATCCGGGCTTCATTTCAATTTTAAAAATTATTTTTATGCAATAATAATATCATTTTAATTTTAGAAAATATAATTATGTTTTTTTTCTCTTTTTTCTTTTAATAAAAAATATTTAATTAAATCACTTAATATTTATTATAAATTATTTATATTAATTTTAAAAAATTACATAATATTTATAATCGATTAAATATTAACTGATACTGATGACAATGAATATATGAGAGAAAATCTCAACAAATATAAAATATTAAAATAATTAAATAAAAATATATAATATTTATTTTTCTAATTAAGATTATTAACATATTACACACTATTTAATTTTTTTTAAAATAAGATATTTGAACTGATGTTTTGTACATCAGGGAAAAAAAATTAATCATGAAGAACAACTATCCAATAAATTACTGATTCAGGGTGAAACCATACATTGATACAAACAAATTAATAAATAAATGATTACAAGTTCCAAAATCAAGTCAAAAAAATATTAATAATTGAAATATTGATTCTTAAAATATCATTTCTATATTATTGTTGAACAAGAATTTTCCGAATCTATATGATTGTTTATATCAATGTTGCCCAATGTCTTTCTTCTATGCTGACGACCATTCAAACCAGATCTAATAATAAATCTCAAAGGAAAAAACCAAAACAAGTCGGCACCTAATCCATGGCTATTTGACCCTCTCTCCTTTGAATTAAAACGAATAGTCCCTTACTCGTTTGTTATCTTTCGCTTTCCGTCATTTTCCCTCATTTTCTCAGTCCCCAAACAGGATTTAAAATAATTAAACGAAATTAAAAGGAAATGTAAGAACACTGTTTCAAATCGAATCCTTTGTTTAAAACAAGTATGATAATATGAACAGATCAGATATTTCAGTAATTTTATACAAAAATGGTGGCGTGCACGATGAAGAAAAAGGTTCTCAACAGTACCACGCCGTTAGATCTAACTACATTTTTTTTCATCTTCATATACATCTAAACCGGCACGAACGACGGTACTAACGATGCCGGTTCATAACAAAACGGTGCCGCTGGATGCTGCCACATCTTGAACACAAGCTTCTCAGGCTCCGTTTTCTGGCTTTGCCTCTGCTGTTGTTCTTGACGAGGCGGTGGCTCTTCTATTCTCTCGGTGGTCCTCCGATCAATCGAAGGAGGCGAACAAGCGAGCGGTGACAAGAGAGGTATTGCAATGTTCCAGCTAGAAACCGGACTGATCTGTAAGGAAGCAGGAGCACGACGTTGAAGTCGACTAGGCTGCCGCCTATGGCCACCGTTGGTGGAGGTGATTTTGTTCGGCGTAGTTGACATTGATGATGAGATTAGGGTTTTTTTTTCTTTATAGAATGAGAGAAAATATGAGAGTTTTCATAAGCTGCGTTTGCTTTAAGGGTATTTATATAGGAAGGAGGGGTGGTCAAGTGGAACGCACGTGAGAAGGATAAGCTTAGCTGGCAATTTACACTTTACAAATGGCTTTGGGCTTGGCTCATCTTTCTTTGACTTTGACTGAGCTTTTTTTTGGCTCGATTGAATTTGGAAAGTAAAGCTGTTTTTTCGTCTTTTTTTTTTTTTTTTACTAATTCTTTTTTCTTTCAGAAATTTAATCAAAATTTAATTATACAATATTATCACTTAAAAATAAAATAAAAATATTATTTTAAATTTTATGAAACGATGTGATACAAAATTAAAATATTACGTTATTTTAATTTGAAAGATTAAAATCAACATATTACGAAATTTAAATACCAAAATAAATAAAAATAAATATATCATGGTATAGAAAATACAAATCCATTAATCTTATATTTTAACCGGCGAGCTAGACTCAGCTGAGACACAAAAAAATAATATGAAGCCAGCTAGTTAGCTAGCTAGCCAGCCAGCCAGTCACTTCCCAAACCGAAAGGGCAACAGATAATCATCATTCATCAGTCACAATCACGGTCAAAAATTTCCATTCTAAATAACCAAAAAAAACGGCTTGTCGACTTTAGATTAAGCCGACCCCACACCTCGCAACTAAAAACCGTGGGAGGTTAAGGTCGGTGTTCTCCACGCGCCACTTGATTTGGACAACCCCAAGCGCCATAGCTAACGCCCAGGTGGCCATATACCAATAATGCTTCAAATAAACGTTACTACCAAAAATAATTTCACAATCATGATTTTATAATTTTTGTAGTCAATCCAACGGCTAGGACATCAGTTACGTGGTCAATTCTAAACCTTACCTGATCTGACACGTGTATGGCCCACATTTGTTTTATTCCACGTATTACAAGTAATTACAGTCATATTTCTTGGGTGAATGGATTGAGTTAATTCATAAATCGATTTTTTAATTTTTTATAGGTTTGATAAAATATGATATTGTTAAAAATGTTAAATTTGTATTATTACTTCATTAATAAAAAATAGTTTTCGTTAGATAGTTAATTCTTTAGATAAAAATATTTTAGTTTTATGTTTTAGATCGATGATTTGAATTTCTCCTATACGTGATATCAATTATTTGATTAAATTATTTTATTAATTTGATATATGAATCGATTACTTAATTAATTTAACTATTAATCTTCCACACTTATAATATATTAATATTATTAGGGTTATTAGGAGTCTAATGACTCTTCAAAGATTTCTTTTTAATGAATCACCCCTCAACAATTTTATATATTTTATTTAATTAAAATAAATCAAATTTCATTTAAATCCAAATATATAAAAAAAATTGTAATCTAAATTTAGTCAAGGGTATGACCGCTATTTCAGAATATTCAAAGAACATTTATTTATAATAAGATTTTCTGTAGCTTTCTTTCTTTATTTTCTTCTTTTCTGTTCTCTCTCTCTCTTTTTTTATTAAGAAAATTAATTTGACACTTTGATTGGAAACCTTCAGTACTGTCAAAGGGTCACTGTTGAATGTTTGATTTTGAACAGTCAAAAGAATTTATTAAGATTCTCTTTTTTTTTTTTTTTTTAAATGGATTGAGAAAAGCATGCTAATAATAAAAAAAAGAGAGAATCGTTGCCATTGATAATAACCAAAATTTACAAAAAAAGGGATTCCAAGGAGAAGCCCCCCTAAAGGAATTTTACCATTTTAGTTTCTATCTGAATTACATACACCATTCACAAAAATTAAAATGATTAATTTTGTAAAATCATCTGAAAAGCATTTTCAGCTCTTCAATCCTAGCTGACCTAACTTCTTCATCAGTTAAAGCACCTGCAATCATCTTCTCCTTCCTTGCTTGAACTTGTTGCATCCTTTCCTCCACTGTTTCCTGGATTTTATCATTGTTCATTAATGAAAAATAATAATAACCCAGAAAAGAACATATCAAAGTTTCCTAATGTAACTCAAGAAAAAGAATCCGGCAGATTGACCTAATCAACCTAGTAAATTTCAACACAAACTGTTGAATTATGGGATTTGAAAAAATCCCATCATAGTTGTCAACTTTGTCATTTTCCATAAACAATGAAACTCACCTTAACTATGAATCTTCTAGCAGTAACTGTTCTCTTTTGTCCAATTCGATGAATTCGCATGATTGCTTGTTCTTCAACTGCAGGGTTCCACCAAGGATCCTACAAGGATGATTTTGTCATAAATTAGGACCAAAACGATAAGAATTTGACCCTTTTTGTTATGTATATACCATTAAGAAGACATTAGAGGCTGCTGTTAAATTCAGGCCAACTCCACCAGCTTTCAAAGACATCAACAATACCTACAAACATGAAATAGATTAAAGAATGGATTCGATGATATATATAACTTGTAATGCAAGGCTTACCAGTTTCTCTCTTGTGTCATTGAACTCTTTTAGAACCCTTTCCCTTTGTTTTTGAGCCAGTTTCCCATCAAACCGTAAGAATCCAATTCCTTTCCTCTTTAATGGGATTTCTAAGAGATCTAGAAATGAAGTCCATTGACTGAACACAATGCTCTTTTCACCAGAACCTGACCGGCGACTTCGCTCTAAGCAGTCTAATAGCTTTGAAACTTTTGATGACTCTTTCCAGTTTTTGTCTATGTCAACTCGGAACTTGTTTTCAGTTGGACATGTTATGAGATCAGTTTTCTTCAGTAGTGTTCTGCAGATTGGACATGATCCAAGTGTTGGTGTTCGCCAACTTGAAAGGAGACATTCCCTGCACATCCTATGTGCACATGGTGTGAGGACAGGGTCATCTGCAGATTCCATGCATATTGGACACTCTGTGTTTTCACCCCTCCGGATACCATCTACAACTTCTTCAATGTAGGCCTTGGTTGGGGCATTTTGATTCAAAGTGACCGAACCAGGGTGAGCTTCAAGGAACCTTCTCGCTAGTTTGTTCAAGTCCAAATACTGCTGCGAATCAGCTCGACTGTGCACATTTAAAGAAAGGTTAGAAGGGAAAGAAACTAAAGTTTCTGCACCAGTAATAAGTTCATGAAATGCATTTCTAACCTCATTACAAGAAAAGGATGGTTGCAACACTGCCTTAGTCGAAGTAATAACTCGAGAATCGATGCATAATTGTGAAGAACCCTGCCTTGTGCAACAAATTGATCAAACTGAACCTGTTTAAATCAAATAGAGATATTTTAGCTTTCATCTCAACTAACTCAACTCAAAAAGCAACTCATGTATATATGATAACGCACACATACTTTAGATCTTTTGAATAAAGCATCATAGAAATCACGTTCAGCTTCTGACTGCTCGCACTCGATGACTTGAATATCAGTTGGAGGAAGAACAAGAATAGGCCTTCCCTCTTTATCCTTTGTTTCCTTTGTTCTTCTCAACATCAGTAGCCTTAATATTGCTTTGATCCATTTCAGTCCTGTTGGATTACCATTCTCATAAGGCCCTTGAATCTTTGTCTTCCACCTATATAAATCACAATTGACATCATGAACAGAGAAATACATAGGACTCACTAGATGATACACAATTATTTGAACTTGTTTATACCATGCCCAGTTGCACCATGGTTCCACATGCAAGAAGCGCAAAAGGCTGTAGAGGTCTTCCAAATTATTCTGCAGGAAACAATGAGTAGGGGAAATTAAGCACATAGCTATCATGAAGGGGAAAGAAAATGGACAATGATAAATAAGGCAAACCTGAAGCGGGGTTCCAGTAAGACACCAACGGCAATGCGCAGACAATGCAAAGCAAGCTTGAGCTCCTAGTGTTTTTGAGGATTTAATCGAATGAGCTTCATCTAAAACCACCCTATACCAGTCAACCCTGTGAAAAATGCTGTTCTCGGCATCCTATATCAGAATGTCCACATAATTCAGTCCAAAGAAGGATAACTTAGAATTTCAGACATGCATCAAAACATTTTGGAGCAAAAACTCAGCTCGGCATGGAAAATAGCTAAACAGAATTAAGTATTCTCTTACACTTTTATAAGCAGCAGTTAAGACCCCGTATGTTGTTAAGACCACATCATGCTCTGAGATCACCCTGGGATCATTGGTTCTATCACCACCATAGTGAACAAAAATTGATATCGTTTCAGGCCTTGAGTGAGTCTCAAGCTCATCCTGGGAATTTCACTAGAACTCATTACATTTCACATAAAAGAGGTCAACCTATCATCTCTTTATCTCTCAGTGCAAAATGGAATGAGAAATCACCTTCCACTGGCTTAACAATGCCATGGGACAAATAATAAGAGTGCCTCCCTTTGCTCTGCGTGGGGCATTTCCATAAGTGTCTCTTTTCTTGTTTATGGTTATGCTAGCATTGGCTTTTCTTGAATCAGGCTTTTCATTATCAGGATTTCCTCTACCAAGTCTTGAAAGGATTAGAGCTATTGTCATCACAGTCTTTCCGAGACCCATTGCATCAGCTAGAATCTGCAAATATACCTATCTAGTTAGATTTTTTTTTAAAAATACTATCATAGCCAAGACCATCCCAATCAAAAAGAATTTAAATATATATATAATCTGAGAAGAAATACTTACTCCTCCTCTTGCCATTTGCCTAGCACTTGGAAATTGAACTGTAGCTTCTCCAGAGAAGACATTTACATAGATTGAGGAAGCCCTTCTGCTAGAAAGAATGTGTGGTCAAGTTACAAACTACTTCACTAATTGGCTAAATGCTTGATCAAATTTCACTATTATAACAAATATACATACTCATCGCATATGCGATATGCAGACCAGCATGGATGAAGAGTTTGTGCAGCTTTCTCAGCATCAATTCCTTTCTCCCACCCAGACATCCAGTAAAGAGCTTGCTTCTGATACGGCCTCAACTTGCACATGAGTGTATGTGGGGGCTCCATTTCCTAAAAGTATGCAAAAGAATGAGGAAACATAGAGAAGACTTTGTCAATAAATTCTCAAACTAGATGCTTAAAGAAATCCCTTACCTCCAAATCGTATGTGTCTGCAGCACCAACAATCTTATTCAAAGATGCCTCTGAAATATCTTGTTCATCTTTATTCTGCTCCTGACAACCCCTTCTTCGTTTTGCTGCAGGCAAAGCCGCTGTAACTTCACTGTAACCATCCTGTTATAATCAACAAAAGTTGTCAACTTTTTACATGTTTGTCAAGCTCAAACACCAGTGAACAAAGCCAATGTGCAACTATGGTTAATCGGTATGCATTGGTATCTAAAACAACATAATAACTACTCAACCTTAAAGGCTCACAGTACATTGGTTGAGCAATGAAACTTGAATCAATGGTGAAGGATGCCATTTGCAGCATAACTTGAAGTATAAACAATACATAAAACTCACTAGAGGACAACTAGTTATCCATGAACATCCAAGCAAAACCTACTGCATTATGAAGTTAAAGCTTTAACAACTAACATTCAAAGTTTCAGAGAAATTACACATACTTCTTGGATATGGAGAACACGTTTCCCAGAATTAAGTTCTTCCGGAGTGAAGTCGGCCTGATATGGAGCAACAAAAACAACAGAAATGACATAAGAACCACAAAACAACATTATAGCAAGAACTATAAAGTATCATCATAGAGGGATACCTTCTGATATGGTTTTATTTTAAGGTATCTAAATAGATTAAGCAAAGGACTAAGCATAGACTCCATGTTCCAAGGTGCATCAAACATCAAGGAAGATTTATCACCCATTGTAAATATTGAACTGTGAGTGTAAAAGCTGACAAACATAACAGAACAAGAAAATTTAATCATCCCCTTTATTTAAAGCAACATATTACAATCAATAAGCAAAAGAAAAACCAAAGCTTTACCTTACAAATAACATGACTTCTTGCATGATACTAAGTGTTGTAGGAGCAGCTATACACCGACCAAGAACTTTAACCTTGTTAGAATATACAAGAGGATTCACCCATTTTGCCCAATCCATTGGAAGCCGACCAATCTATTATTCAATAACAAAAAAAAAAAAAGACTAAATAAACATCGTTCTTTTTAATCGAATAAGGTACAAATTAAGTTCAACTTGAACAAACTAACCTCTCCACAACGTTTAGTGGAGAATCGAACAATGGATTGAAGCTTGTAACTGGCTACTGGAGAAGGGAAAGTGAAGTAAACAATCTCATTGTCCAACAATTTGTTCTTCCCTTTAGTTGTTGAAACAGCATTAACTATTGTTCTTCCAACTAAATACCAATCTGGGTCTTCAGGAAAATCCTCATCTTCTACTAAAACACCATTCACTTTCCTCTCTTGAGAAACCTCTTTCTTTACATCTACCCGTTTTTGTGAACACTCAAAATCAGGTTCCTTTTTCACGCATGGAGGGTTTTGATTGTTAGATTTTAACTCAGCAGTTTCACTGGCCCTTTTAATCTGGGTTTTGCGAGACTCATTAAGAGATTGAACCTTTGAGTTTTGTAACAGGAGAAACTCTTCAAAAGTATCCATTGGCCATGAATCTTCCTTCTTGGCTACTGCTTCCTCTGTTTGATTAAAACCCATTTCTTCCTTCACTCGAACTCCATTCCCAAACCCCAAACGAGGCTCCTCTTTCACTTTAATCACCTTATCTTCTTTCATGGAAGCGTCACTGTCAAACCCCAAATCAGGCTCTTCCTTCACTCTCAAAAGAGGCTCCTCCTTTACAATGGCCTGAACTGGTTCAGATTCTCCAAACTGATCACCTGAGCCCATCAGGGTAGAAACACGAAACCCGGTCGCAGTTACAATTCGACCAACGGTATTTGCATGAAGGTTTGAATCAGGATCTTTAGGGAGAAACTTAACGACGGAAACAACGTTGTTATCCATGGATGATTGGATTTCTTGAATCTTCTTATCTTCTACTGTGTCTATATCCATGGCTTTCATATCTGATTAACTTAACACAGAAGAAGAAGAAGGAAAAAGAAAAAGAAATAACTGAGAAATGGAAACCAAAAAAATGGAGGGGGGGGGAATTGGGAGGGTTTTGGTATGTATTGAAAATAAGTTTGGCGCGAAAATTTTTTACCGCGTTGGGATATTCGCGGTTATTTTTTTAGGAAGTTTTAGGCGCCAAAAGGGTGGGTTAAAAAGGGTAAGAAATTTTTACTTTATGCTCTTGCCAAATGGAGCTTAACTCTACCTGATAGCGTCGACTAAGACGGATTTATATAGAAAGTAACCTTTTTTTTTTTGGTAAAATTTTTAAAAATGAAAAGGTATTTTTTCTATAATATAGTGTTACCTTTTTTTATAATATCAACATGAGAAATCGAATAAAAAGACTAAATTAGGGTATCAAATTAAATATTTAAAAAATTGTTGAAAAAATATATATTTCTATATTTACATGGGTTTGAATCCTTACTTTCATCATTTTAGTTTTACTAAACATTTTTAGTAATAACAATGTAAAAAAAAAATTATTTTCTTTTCTAATTATCACATATTTTTATTTTTGTTTTCCAAAAATTATTTTTAAAAAATTCAATCAAACACATTTGCTTTAATATTATTCATTTTCCAAAAGATTAATATTATATTGGTTGCTTTACCTTTACACAAACATTTAGATACTAAACTTGCAAATTAGTTTAAATTTGGATTATTCTCTTTGTTTGTTTGTTTGAAGGGATAATCGTAAGAATTGATACTAAACTTGCAAATTAGTTTAAATTTGGATTATTAGTATATGAGTTTAAGCCATTGGTGTTGAATTTCAAAATCATTTTCTGCTAATCTTTGGCTCGCAATCACTTCTGAGAGTCGAAACAAAGAGAAAAAGAAGAACATGGAGATGGAGATGGAGATGGGAGTCTCAAAACTTGGAGCACATACATCCATTGGTGTTCAATTAAGAGCAGAGCAATGAAACGAAAAAAGCTAAATGCTCAAGGTGTTGAGAGGTGGTATCCGATCCAAGTTTCAGTTGTGGGGAGTGTGAATTTTCTCTCCACAAGGAATGCGCCGAGGCACCTTCAAAGATTGATCATCCTTATCATCACCATCACCCTCTTGTTCTTTTACCAGAATCACCATATGTTGGAAGCTGTTATTGTGATTTCTGCTATAAGAAATGTGACTTCTTTGTTTATCACTGTTCTTGTGGATTAGACTTCCATATCAAATGTGCGTTATTTACCCTCAACATTGCTGAACAAAAGCTTCAAGAGCTTAACCACATAGCCACGAAAGATCCATCCGTCTTCCTAGAAGATGGTAACAAAGAACTTGAAAATGCTAAGTGTTTTGGGTGTTGGTTACCATTAGGAGAGTCTAGATACTTTTCTGTTGCTTGTGGGTTCAACCTGCACATTAAATGTGCTGAACTACCTCATGAAATCAACCATCCGTTTCACAAAGAACATCCTCTTGTTCTGCAGTTCAACATTGAACGTTTCTCTTGCAAAATATGTGGAGAAACTCGGCATAGGGGATTTCTTTATTGTTGTTTAGCTTGCACGTTTGCCCTTCACATTAAATGTGCCGAGCAACCTACTAAAATCAATCATCTCTCCCATCGTAGACATCCTCTTGTTCTACAATTGAACAGTGGAAATCTACTTTGCAAGACATGTCAAGAAACCCAACATGAAAAGTTGGTCTATTGTTGTTCATCTTGCAACTTCTCTCTTCATACTGAGTGTGCATTTCTACCCCCTATTGTGAAAGATAAAAATCACCAACACCCATTAACTTTGTTTCAGGGACAACCTTCGTTCGTTTGTAATGCATGTGGTCTCGAGGGAAATTATATTGCCTACATATGTTCTACATGCAACCTTATGATCCATACAAAATGTATTTCAATACCACCTATCATCAGAGTCAGACGACATTACCATCCTATATACCACAACTATTTCATTTCAGAAAACGAGTCAAAAATTCGGGATTGTAGCTTTTGTGATGTTGAAGTGAAACATAGATTATGGGAGTTACTATTGCTTACGCTGCAATTCATTGCCCATGTGAAATGTGCAACAAAATACAGAGATCGTTACTATAAAATTGAAGCAAAGGACATAGCTGGGAATCATGATGATGATTTGGGTGTTAATCCCATCACTTGTGTCATCGAACAAAATGAAGGTGGAGAAATGACAAGAATAAAACACTTCAGTCATGCGCATGACCTAATATTAAATGACAATGTCATGGAGAATGATATAACTTGTGATGGTTGCATGTTGCTAATTTTGGATTCATTTTACTGTTGTTCATTACAGTGTAATTTCTTTCTTCACAAAGCTTGTGCTAAATCACCGAGGAAGAAACACCTGTGGCTTCATGGCTGTCAAGAACTCCACATCCTTGTCGTCGGCTACCTATTCAAATGTAGTATTTGCGAATACGATTGTGGCGGGTTTTCCTATAAATGTAAAAAATTTAATGTTCAAATTTGTCTTCAATGCTCGGTTATTGATTGTACGACCAAACATCCAGGACATCAGCACCCTATCCTCTATAATCGTAATCAGCATGGAAGGTGTAATGGTTGTGGTGAAACTTGGAGAAGTCAATTTAGTTGTAAGCATTGCGATTTTAATTTGGATTTTGATTGCTCAAGGCTACCGCTCACAACTCGACACAAGCGCCATGAACATCCACTAGCACTCACTTATCATGAAGGTAATGATTATCCAAAATATCATTACTGTGACTTCTGTGAGAAAAAATAAGATCCAAATCTCTAGTTTTATCATTGTGCAATTTGCGAGTTTTCTGCTCATCCCAACTTTGTTCTTGCAATCTACATGTTCATCAAGCCTGGAAGCATGTACAAAGGAAAAGACCACCCACATCCTCTCACTTTCGTATGGAAGCCTTATCGTTACATTGTATGTTGTAAATGCAGTAAACCCTGTAAAGATTTGGTTCTTGAATGTGCAGAGCCTACATGCAATTATGTTGTCCACTGGAAATGTGTGAAACCTCCTAGCTTCGGTTTTACGAGCCCGGTTGAACTTTATAAAACTCAAGCAGATGCTATCACTCAAGACTGTTGAACAACAAACGTTTCAATCAATATCAAAAGCAAGGTATGATGTGTTGCTTCACTAATTCTCTATTTCAATATATATATTGTCGAAACCATTTTTTTTGATAAAAACGGGCATCGACTTTAGTTTGAAGAAGAAAATTAAAACGGGAGTCACCACCGACCCTTTTTTGAGGTGTAATCGGATCACCTTGAAGTTGATCATTTTAATAAAACATTTGATTTATTAAAATAATAATTTTAGGTCTACAAAAATTGAGAAAAAGGATTCGGGAGTCAGTTACGCACGAGGAAGGGTTAGCACCCCCGTAACGCCCAAAATCGGTACCAAATCGATTGAATAACTGTCATTGTGTCAGAGATTTAAAATGTTTCATTTTGAAATGAGGTTCCTTCTTTATTACATTTGAATAACCCGAATTGGTTGTCAAAATCGTCTTGTTTTAGAGGAATATAGCACCACATCCAACACGATAGGATGCGAACCTTTATACCCTCGAAAACACGATAGATTTCGACTTCCAAAAATTTGTAATTTGGAAATTTCAAAAAGGATGCTCAACTTTTTAGTTCAACGAAAAATCGAAACCCAGCACAGTAGGGCACGATTCCTTGAACTTCCAAACATTGAACATTGCCTTGCCTTAGAAAACACGTGCGAAATTCCGAAGGGATATTCGATTATTTGGAGTAAATGGGAGATTGCAACCCAGCACGATAAGATACTATTCCCCGAATTGCTAAACATCGAACATTTTCTTCGTTTTTTTAAAAATAAAAAAAATTATAAAAGCAGCTTGAAATACACTAATTTGACTTGAAATAAAACGAAATAATTAATGTAAAAATTTGAAAATTACGAAACAACGTTCGTATAAAAAAGGAATAATAAACATGGGATAACATGTACACATAAAGTACAGAAACTTGGTGAATAAGGATAATATGACCTAAAGAAATCAATTAACCAAACAATAATAATTAATCCACAAAATATAGCCTAACTATTAAACATGGAAGAATAACAATTGATATAATAGTACAAAAAAGAATGACTAGATAATATGCAACAATAATATATGACATAACACAAGACAATCAATACATAATCTACAAATCAATGTGGAAATTAAACACCAATTCAAAGCAAACTAACGGTTATATGAGAAATGTTTACGAAGGAATAATGCATGCTAGGGTTTGAAGTGATTTACATATATAAAAATGGAACTAAGAATACGTAAATGAATACTAAAATCAATATTGTGAAAGAAGAAACTTGGAGTAAATGATATATATGTAAATAAATAAATAACACAAACAATGATAAAAAAAAAACTAAAATATAATTTCAGAAGATAATAAAGAAAATACTTGTAATAATAGTAGAAAGTGATCACATGTATACATAAAAATATTAGTAACGATAACAAGAAAATAATAAATATGATATGATGATAATAATGGTAATATATATATATATATATATAATGACAAGAAAACGTGATAAGAATGAAACTTAAATAAAATAATACATGCAAAGACAGTAGTAGTAATAATAATAACAGAAAATACTAGTACATTAATAATAACATATGTTAATAACAATAATAATATATAAAGAATAATAATATGGTAAAAAATATGTTAACAAAAATAAGAGTAGTAGTGATAATAATTAATGGTAACATAAAGAAAATACATAATAATAATAATAATAATAATAATAATAAATATAGAAATACAAGGAGCAAATATAATAAAATATTAAATTAAAGTAAAAATTACTATATATAAATATATATATACATAAAAATATACACTAATATATATAATAATAATAGTAATAGCAAAAGTAATGAAAATATGAGTAATATTAATAATATATTAGAATACAAAAGTAGAATAATAACAATAGTGGTGATAATAATAATAATAATAATAATACAAACAATAATACATATATATATATATAAATAATAGTAGTCAGAAATAAAAATAATAGAAGTAATAATAATGATAGTAATAATATGAATAAATATGGAGAAAGTATATGATATAATAATAATATAAATAATAAAATATACATGAGAAATAATAATGACAATATAAATAATAGCAAAAATAATAAATTTAACTAATTTAACAGTAAAATAGCTAAACAATTAAAAAGGGATTAGACTGAATTTGAAACAGAAAGTTTGAGGCGAATTCGAGACAAATAATGGCGAAAATGGACCACATTGAAAGAGTGAATAACAAGGAGGGGCTAAAAGGGAAAATATCCCTACCCTCCAAACACATCACTTCACATGGGACTAAATTGAAATCGAAACAAAATTCAAGGGTAAATTTAGAAATAAAGAAAGACTTAATTACAAAACCATAAGAAAGTGGAAGGACTTTCAGCGCAATTAACCCCAAAAATAAAAACACGTGGATCCCCACCCTCTGGATCGGGTCAAATTCGGGTTGTCTTATACGACGTCGTTTTGGGGCATTTTAAGCCATCCCAAAACGGCGTCGTTTTGATGCCTTATATAAACCCCAATTTTTTTAAATCTTCATTTTAGCCCTATCCTTAAAAAAAAAAAACTAAAACAAAGCTCTCAACTCTCTCCTCTTTCCCCATTCCGGCCATGATCCGATAATCGGACCACCGCAGCGGCCGCCGGTCACCGGTGACGGCGCCGCCGCCTGCGGTGGCCGGAGAAGCCTAAAAGTGGTCCTTTTCGAGCCCGTTGCACGTAGAGTGAGGATTTGAGGCCAAAAACCCCGAAAACCGAGCCAAATTCCGGCGGAGTAACAAAGAAACACTCGGTTTCTCTCCTTTTCCGGCGTGTCTTTCGACGGTAAGTAAATCGACCGATTTAGGTGGGTTTTCTTCGCCCCTTTTTTGTGTTTTCGTGTATAAGATGAAAAAAGAAAAAGATTCCAAGAATACTAGCCTAAAAATTTGAATAGATCACCTTTTTGAATTTTTGCTTCTCCCTTTTTTTTGTATTCGAAAATCTCCCCTTTTTTACAATCGGTTCCTTTTTTTTCTTACATTCGTTTTCTTTTCTTTTTATATTCGAACAAGAAAGAAAAAAAATAAATACAATATTCTTTGCTTCACTGTTGTTTGTCTTTTCTTGCTTGTTGTTTTGGTTTTGCAGGTGTCAGAGGAGTTGGTGGCATGGGCGATGGGACGGGGCGCCGAATGCGCAGATACCTCGTGGGGGAAGGGAGGCACGGCGCCTAGCATAGGAACCCTAGGGTTTCTTCTTTTTTCTGATAAATTTGGGCTTTGGGTTTTTTTTTTGGGTTTGGTTTAGTTGGGCTTCGGATTGGGCTGTGAATTGTAAAAGGGCTATTATGGGTTGAGTCTGGGCCGGGCAAATTTGGGTACCTACATATATATATATATATTACTTCTATTTTCATGATTTAGCTTTGATTTTTTTTGAGTCTGAATTGCCCATCACAAAATGATTCTATCCATATAAAAGCTATATGTTATTTTTTAGTATGGATTGAGCAGCAGCTTGAATCATGGTTCATCAATGATATTTAAAACCAATGCTGCCACGGGAGATTTCAATGCCCATTAGCTTCGATATTCATGATCTTATAGATGCACTTTTTTTTTTAATTACATTTTTCGCAAGGTTCAATGAGAATGGAACAAAATGGATGATTGGACTGCAAGGACATGACTGGGGTTGCAATTTATGTTTGACGATTGCCGATTTGTTGCTATATTTGTGAAACATGGGTTGTTTCATTTTCAAAATAATAAGTCACATCCCTTGAATGTGACAAGTAAAGTTTAAAAGATTGTTTATTTAATTGAAAGTTGTGTAAACTTTTATTCATATGTAATATTGAAGTTGATCTCTAGTTTGCGTTGCCTTTAATATTGTTTTATAAACTATTTTAATGTTGCACCCAAACGAGGGTGGTCGTGGCATATTTAGCCGACCGACCCTTTTCTACTATTGGGCCCTTTACTCCACCTGGGAGCTTTCGCATTATGAAGCTACTCACTCATATTACCATCTCATTAACAGCCATGGCAGCTGAAAACTATGAAGATAAAAGAAAGGGGTTTCGAGGGAACAGGATGTTAAAATCGATCCAACAAAAGTTATCCCCATTAACAATAAAAATTAGTGATACATGCTATAAAAAGTTGATGATGCATCGCATTCTAGTTTGTATTGATTATGCTGAAGATTCTGGACTGCAAACTGCCATGAATATACAAGTTTCTTAAAACAAAAACGAACCCTGCCATGAAGCAGCAGTATGTGTTCTAATAGACAAGTGCTTTGCTAATCCCAAACTGCAGTTAACTAGTCACTTGCTCCTGAAAACTACAAAATGAAGAACCATTGGCATGTCTCAGTAGTTTCTAGACAGCTACAGTGTGTGGATTAGGAACTTAATGCCTTGTTTACTTTCCAAGAGAAATATCACCTTCAACCTTGTAGATGACCACTGGTTTTAGAGAAGTTTTCACCTATCGACCAGCTTCTACGAATTTATGTAACACATTGCCTGTGCCTGAAGAAAATAAGAATCCTTGTATTTCCTGCCACTCCCGATATGAATCCCATTCCGGATCCAGTCGTCTCGATGTACCCATGCATCCCGCCCAAAATCTAGGACTCCAAGGATCTGTAATAATCATCATGGTATAAGCAAACATTTCAAGTAATCTTAATCTAGAGTCTAGACTAGCTAACACAACACAAGGAACTAGCATAAAAAGCTAACACAACAGTTAACCTAGTCTCTATGCTAGTTACATATAAATACAGTAATTCTGGTCCCGTACTTATCGATGTAAATATTATAAAACCTCACCCTGATGAAGATATTGCATAAGCAAATTCAGTGAACAAATGCATTTGCATTGTACCAAAAACAAAAGAAACCCGAACATGGAAGAAGAAAAAGGATGGAAAATGACTTACAGCGCCACCTTTCCAGGACACAAATGTTGGATTCGTTCTTGATTGCAAAACCTATTTCACAGGTGAGATCCAAGAATACCAAAACCATCATCCGTAATTGAAAAAAAATAAAACTAACCATATGTAAGCGAAAGGAAACCGCAAACAACCTTGAACCTAATTCAAGTATAAAGCTAACTTCAACTGATCATGAGATACGTCAGACATAAAAGAATAATTTTTTTTTCTTTGAGTTACAATACAAAGAGTTAAATCTAAATGTCTTTCGACCCTACATATTCCTTTTGCACCAATTGTTATATCCGGAGCAACATAACTCACTGAACAGGAATATTAAAATTAAGTTCATCTAAACATCAAGATTAGAAAATATACTCGAATTCTAACCATATTAAAGTGGCCACAATCTAGTGCAGAAGACAGATGTAGCAAAATTTTAACGAATATTAAAATTAGGCAAGACTTACCTCAACAGTATGAATTGCTTCATTTGAAGGAATGGTATGTAAGACTCTGCAAACATATAAAAAAGAAGAAACATGATGGTCTGGTGAAATGATTGCACAGCACTTTAAAAAACACTAAGAAAATGTTCACCATTATGGAGACCAGAAAAAATTGGATCTCAATATTAACTTGCAAGTTACCCACTAATCTAGAAGAATTATTACCAATTTCTTGACAGTCAATGAATGCACTTAATGCATTCTTAGTCAACACTGCCTATAGAGAACTAGGGTCTTTGGCCTAACCCATGTAAGTGCTATTGAAGCCTTATACAACAACTTTTGCAGGCAAGGATCCTCGTAGTTAGCTATAATGCTGGATTCGCAATTAATGCATATATTAACTGCTATTTGCATAAAGTAGGAGGACAACAAAGGGGGACAGGAGAGATACCAACCTCTCTTCCACAGCAGGAATTAGCCCACCAGTTAAAGCCACTCCACCAATCTGAAGCACAAAACAATGTTAAAAGTTACTGTTTTTAATAAATGAAAGCATATTGTTGTGGTCTACCCTTCTTAAGAATCTCACCAATTGTATGCTACAAAACAATTTTCTTTGCAAGTCTATGCGACCTGTCAATTGAACAAAGCTAATAAGTTAGATTTGAATGGTACTATAGCTTATTTGAATGTGCAAATTTAGCAGTGTGCAAACGTACCAGTTGAAAGAATACTGCTGGTTATGGCTTCTGCTAGGCCAACCTTCTCTTCTTTCTTAGGTTTCATTGAGACAAATGGATAGTTATCCCACATTTGTAAACCAACATTACTGCCAGGATAAAGACCGTCTGGCATGTCAGATCTTCTTGGGAATTCAATATGCCATGTTTCCTCCAGCATATCTTCATAGTCATGAAACCTGGTGAAGCACACCATCAAAATAGCCCTACAGGAAATAATTTAAAACTACTCCCAAACTTGAACAAGTATTACTAACCAAGAACGGGGTGGTGGAGGATATAAATCAGGAATCAAAAGCGTTGGGTAGAACAAACCCATAGGAGGAACCTATTAAAAATGAACCATCAATAGTAAATCCTTCAAGAGAAGAAAGGAAATGATATCTAAGTTAAAACATACATTCAGAGCAGTTAGCCTCGTCTTATGAGATCCTGCAGGCATGGCATCCTCATAAGAATGAACTACAGCAATAGCATCAAGTTCACCCTCCTGTGCAACAGTGCATTGAGAAAGTACAATAAGATTATTTCCACAGCAAATAAACCTAAGAATACCAGGTCCAGGAGCCAAATGATTCACCTTGATTTCACAGTAGGACTCTTTTAACCTGTTCAGCATCAATAGATCTATAGGCTTTGTCAAAATATCAGTACGAATTTGTGGCCATGTCTGATGGTGCCTCTGGGTCCAAAGTAGACATCTTGATATATCCTGGAAGAGTAAATACAAATGATGAAATAGCCAACAAAAAGAAACGTTCATTGACAAACATTCAATAATGAAGCTTCTTCCTCTGTATGAAGAAAGCTGAGAGGCAGAAAGAATGATGAGAATTCAAACCTCTCCACCAAATGGTAAAGTCTTCTCTGTATTAGGTAGAGCCACTCCGTCCTGCACATAATAAGAGTTCTTAATAGAGTAAGACCACAACACTCTCAAATTAGTCATTTCCCAGTTATGCCACAAATAATAGAACCAAGCATGAAATAAATAGAAAAAGACTAATTTGCAAGTAGAGTATTCCCTTCAACAGAAGAAAAAGAATGAATGTACACAAATTATAATAGAGATCTATTTGAATTTTGAATCAGTTACCTCAATGCAAATAACTGATGATACTTGAGCACCCAAATTTACAACACACGCCGTTGATAATCCGTTCCCAAAAACTGCTGCCAGGCCTTCCTGAGATAATCATATTTGAAGCAAATATTACACAATGAGTGATTTTCTACTTAGACAGTTTCTACTGGTAAAGCTGGAAAAAGGATCTAATCAGATAATCAGAAAGACGGAAAAAATACACTATCAAGACAGGATACCTGTCATCAGGAAGGTTATTTTGCTTATAAATTTGAGTATTTTATGACATAGACACAAAAATAATGCTGGTATCGTAACTTGATCCATGTTTGCATCTAAAAAATATGAGATGAACTTCTCACCTGGTGTACCACTGCTGAGCTAAAGCGCAAATCTCGCAGTAAAATAGATAAGATTTCCTTTATCTCTGCTTGCAAAACCCATAAAATTTGAAGTTACAAAACATTCCGTATAGTAAGAGTGAGGAATGATCTTACTAACACACATATAAATTGGATCTGGAACTTTTACCACAAATACATAGTACAGAATCAAAGGGACGAGACTTGCTACAATTAGAAAACAATAATCAATTTTTACATACCACGATTATCAAATGTCTCTGGAACAACAAGAATAGCAGAATATAAGCTCCTTTCTTGGTGAGGGATATGCAATTTCTCTAACAAAATCCAGTCCCATAGAGCATGCAGATCTTCAAGGACCTGCAAAATGATAAAGTAAGTTTAAGAAAGTAGATTAACTGTCCTGTTTTTAAATAACAGTGCAACTATCTAAATATTTAAGTTGTATTATCTCAGTGTAAACAACATACTGAGCAGGATCAAGATAATTCAATATTTAATCACAGTGATGTGATTTGTTAGACCCTAAAAGGAGAAAAAACAAGCACATTGCTTCAATATACAAATGTTGACAAAAATATTTACAGGACCTGCTGCATAGGGTAATGTTGCGAAATATTTAGATGACCTCTACGAATAAGACGCCTTAAGGAGTATGGCTCAGTGGGAGATATCCTTAGTGCTTCCTCACCAAATATGACCTCCCTGAACTTGCGTTCAGCCAAAGTAGGTTCCTTAGATTCAGTACCTTCATTTTGAGCCATGAACTCAGCTATGACACTTTTATCCGATGAACTTTCTGCACAACCAATATCCATGTATAAGAAGCTCAAAGTGAAACTAGAGAAATTGAACTCACAGATCCAAAGAATCTGCCTAGAATTAGAAGCAATAAAGGTGCAACACAATACTTCATAGATCCACTCAAACACAAGTAAACTTGATAATTAGGCACAAGGCAAAAAAATTGGAATTTCCAATCACCTTGTGGCACTGATGAATCTAGGTCCTTCACATGTGTATCAGTCCAAGTGAAGGCTCCATCCTTCCTTGTATTCTGAGGATTATACCCATCAACACGTCCCATCTGCTTATTACCTTAAGATATTTAGCACTGCAAGCTCCAATAAGTCAATAGATAACTACCATTAGTGGCCATACTTAACTTCAGCTTAAAATCCTTACCTTTCGGGGAATAGAATTATTGGCAACCTCTTCATCAAGGAAAGGTATCTTCAACAACGACGCAATCTTTCAAACAAACAAACAAACAAACATTGAATTCCAACTTGGACTACTATATAAAACAAGTTAACATTAAAAAAAAAATGAAAGAAAACATGAACACACTCATGACTCACCACATCATATGCCTTTTCGCGCTCCATATGCTGCGCTGTGGTAACTTGAGAATTAAGCAACTGATAAAAAGAAGAAGAAGAAGAAGAATCCAAAATTTCATCCAAACAAATCCCAAATGAAAAACAAGTGAAAAATAAGGGTTGAGATATAGTTAAAAAAGAGGGGTGAACCTGATCTTGAACATTTAACTTGGGTAACTGGTTGCTGCGACGAGCAATGCAATGAGGAATGCTAAAAGGAGAGTCTTGCTTAGCTAACCCTACTCTAATATTTGCAGAACCTAAGCAAAATTAACAAGCAAATTAATCCATTACCCGAGTTCTGTAATTTCCAAATTTGGAGGAAAATCGTTAAAAAAGGGAGTTACCTGGGTTGATGACAACGAGATTAGAGCCACGTTCAGCGAGGAGTTGAGAAGGAACCACTGTTTTCAAATAATCCTGCAAAAACCCAAAACGATTAGTGTCACAAAAGATGGAAATTTTCGAAAAAATTATGAACTGTCTTTTTGGGAATATGATTAGGGTTTCTTGGTTTCAATTACCATGACAAAATTGAAAGAATGAGCTTTCCTTCTCTTGAATTTGAAGAAGTTTTCAGCTTAATATTATTTCTTCATTCACTTTGTTTTCTGTTTCACCTTGAAACCCACTGCGATTTTCCCAGTGTTTTATTTCGAAGCGTAAAGGACCTGGAAACGATGACGTTTTACGTTGTGAATGTTCTTTCTTTCATTTGATATTAAAAACATATAATTTTAAAATATACCAAATTTTAATTTTTATACATTTGAAATGTAGTTTTTTTTTTTAAATTTATTTTTAATAATAATTCACTATTTTTCTAATTTTAAAAAATTATATTTTTATAAAACTTGAAAATATGAATTAAATCAGACTATTAAATCGAATTTAAAAAAAGTATTAAACTAATGCAAATTAATTAAATTCAATAATTACATCATATTTATTTTTTATAAATTTATAAATTATTTATTTAATCGAATCCAATTCCATTATTTCAAAATTTAGTTTCTTCCCCTTCAAATTGCATCTCCAATATCTAAATGGTCTAGAGGCTCAAAAACAATTCCTACCATTAAACATGTGGGATCCAGTTAAAATATATTATAAATTTATGTATTTTTTATAAATTTAAAATTTAATTTTTATACTGTTTTTATAAGAAAGTTAGTTTACCTATAATTAATAATGTTAATTTTTTTATTAAATTTATCAATGTGACATTATGAAATAAATAAATAAATAAAAACTCACCTAACAATCATGTAACTAAAAAAATTTGATATTATAATAAATGTGAAATTAACAAAATAATTTAAACTGTGCTAACAATTAAACCTAAGTTTTAAAATTTAAAAAGTAAAAAGAAGTAAATTTGCTAAAATTAAATTTACAAAAACAAAATTGAAATTTACCAACAACACATATTTTAAACATTATCACTTTGCATGATAAGAGGCTTATGTGGAAAAAGATGGAAAGCGAAATCATATTTCCCACTATATATGATTAGTGACTATTTATGTGTCCCATACCTTGGGGTTAATGGTCCATTATTTGTGTGTTTGCTACACCATTAAAAACACCAATAGTTTGATTTTTCAAGCTACCTAATCATCTACTTCATGAAATTTGTATCATTTTCTCATTGGCTATAGAAAAATATCATAACTGTGATGGTTTACCATTATATATTCATATTAAGATGAGCTTGTTAGCATAAGATTTGAGTTGTCTACATGGATTACTCACTGATAACCAAGTCCAAGTGTACCGATGAAGAAGATCCCACCACTCGAAAACCCGAATACGATCGACTAAGCAAACTGAAAGCTTTCGATGAAACAAGAGCTGGTGTAAAAGGACTTGTTGATTCGGGAATCAAACATGTTCCAAGGATGTTTCATCATCAATTCGAGAATAACTCGGTTTCATGTGGCATACAGGTTAGTATTCCCATTATAGACCTCGAAAAAGTGAAGCAAAATCGAACTACTCGTGAAGAGATCGTCGGGAAAGTTCGAAACGCGTCCAAGACATGGGGATTCTTTCAAGTACTTAACCATGGGATACCAATGAATGTCATGGAGGAAATGAAGGACGGTGCACGTAGGTTCTTCGAGCAAGACGTCGAGTCTAAAAGCCAGTTCTTCTCTCGGGATTACACGAAACGAGTGGTTTACAATTCGAATTTTGATCTTTATAGCGCACCGGCAGCTAAATGGAGAGATACAGTTGTGTGTTCCATGGCTCCTGATCCTCCCAAACCAGAAGAATTGCCTGCAGTTTTCAGGTACATGAAAAGTTACTATGACTCGTCATTTTCCTTAAACGGACATGACATAACATGATTGTATTCAATTTGCAGGGATATAATGCTTGAATACTCGAAACAAGTAATGAATTTGGGGTATTTGCTGTTTGAATTACTGTCTGAAGCTCTTGGTCTGAACCCTGATTACCTAAAAGACATAGATTGTGCTAAGGGACTGGTCATGTTATCCCATTACTATCCTATCTGTCCGCAGCCAGAACTGACTCTCGGTTCAAGCAAGCATACAGACAATGGCTTCCTCACTATTCTCCTACAAGACAATGTTGGTGGTCTCCAAGTACTTCACCAAAATCAATGGATTAATGTACCCCCAACTCCTGGGGCACTAGTCATTAACATCGGAGATCTTTTACAGGCAAGTTAATCTCGTTCTGACTCTTCATTTTTCTTAAAACGTGTTCACATTCAACACCGTGACGTCATCCCGTCCCCTCTTTTTGTCCTTCAGCTTATATCAAATGACAGATTTACAAGTGTGGACCATAGAGTAGTAACAAATTCAGTAAGTCCAAGAGTATCAGTGGCAAGCTTTTTCACTACTGCTCTTGTACCAGATACAAGATTATATGGACCTATTAAGGAGCTGCTATCACAAAACAACCCTCCAAAATACAAGGAAACTACTGTTAAAGACTTTATTACATACTTCAACTCAAAAGGTCTTAGTGGTACTTCACCATTACCACATTTCAAGCTATCTAAACCTAGCCATGCAGATAAATGATGTTTAATTGTAATCTTATTTTATAAACCTAAGCTATGTGTGCAATAATTTATGTGAATGTTGAAATGATGGGTTTACTATAAAGTTGAATTTTCATCAATCACTGAATGCTTTATTTTTTGACTTTTTCCATTTGCTGATAATTGCTCTGAGGAAGAGCTTCTAATGGCGAAACCAAAGCCCGAATATGACCGAATTAGTGAACTAAAAGCTTTTGATGAAACAAAAGCTGGTGTTAAAGGACTTGTTGATTCTGGAATTAAAAATGTTCCTCGGATGTTCCATTACAGACCAGATAAGTTAGACAAGAACTCATCTGTTTCTAATGGTGTCCATGTTAGTATTCCGGTTATTGACCTCGAAGGAGTGAAGGAAGATCCAGGGACTCTTCGGAACATCGTCGACAAAGTTCGAAATGCGTCAAAATCATGGGGCGTCTTCCAAGTTGTGAACCATGGGATTCCATTGAGTGTCCTGCAAGATATGAAGGATGGTGTTGTCCAGTTTTTCGAGCAAGATTTGGCGGCGAAAAAGAAGTTCTTCACTCGGGATTATAGTACAAAAAACGTGGCCTACAACAGCAATTTCGATCTTTATAGTTCACCAGCAGCTAACTGGAGAGATACACTGTTCTGCCTTATGGCTCCTAATCCTCCCATGCCACATGAGTTGCCGGAGGTGTCCAGGTATCTTATTACATATGTGAAGTGTTTTGTCCTGTTTATGACAAAGTTACAGAACTCCGGTTACCACCCTTCCGAATCGAATAACCGGAACATGATACAAAAGAGTTCACATCAACAGTGGTCCTACCTAGACTTTTATTCAATTGGTTTTTTGTCCACAATCAAGTGATAAATTAGAGCCATACTTATTTACGTGCCCAAGTTGGAAACCCCATAATATCTAGTGGTGTGTGTATGTATGTATTGTACGGGCCCAAATTTGCCGGCCTTTTAGAAAACCCAATAATGATAATAAAACTCAAAATCCAATATCGAAATTACAAACAATTAGCAGGCCCAAATCACCCAACCTAAACCCAACTAAGCCCAAACCCTATACATGGCCCAAATCAAAGCCCCAGTCCAAAAATTTAACATTTTCGAGAACCTAGGGTTCCCCTCCCCTATGTGCGCCGCTCCTCACATGGTGTCAGCGCGTTTTGCTCCAGAATAGACGTCTCGTCCCATCACCTCTGCCCACCTATTCCGTCTAGGCCTGCAAAATAAAAACAAAAAGAGAAAGCAAGATAGATGGCAGAAACACGCAAAGAGCAGTAATAGGAACGGTGGACTAAAACATTTTGTAAATCAGCTTTTAAAAGCCCCAAACCGATTGTATTTGGGAGGGGTTTTTTTATACAAAAAAGGGATTATATTACAGAGCACAGGAAGAAATCAAAAATACAAAAAAAACAGCGTTCAAAATTGAGCATTTTCAAGGTGTTTTTTTATCTCTGTTATTTCTTTTTTTGTGTGTTTATTTTAGAAGTAAACAAACAAAGAGTGAAAAAGGAGAAAACTCACTTGATTTCCCCATGTTTGCGGCGCCGAAGGGCCCTTCTCCACCGTTGAGATCGAGTTTGAAAGGGAGAGGGTCCTCCTCCTCTCGTTCTTTTGGGGTTTAAAAAAGGCATGGCTTTCAAATGCGGTTGTAAACGGAGGGTTAAAAAACCCGAGTTCCAATGACCTCGACCACTGTTCAAACCATAGTGGATTCAGGGGGCGACGGTGGCGCAAAAGGTTAGGGTTCAAAACCCTAATAGAGAAAAAAAGAGGGGGAGGGGGTTCTTTAAGTTTTTTTTTTTTAAAAAGGAGCCTGGTAAAAATGATTTTTTTTAAAAAAAAAAATTGGCTTAAGTAATGAGAAGCAAACGGCGCCGTTTTAATATGTGGATTCAGAGGTCGTTTTGGCCTCTAACCCGAAACCCGACCCAAGAAGGCCTAGGGTCCCCGTGTTTTGGGACTGAGGGCAGGGTATATTTGTGCCCTCAATCCTTCCGCTTTTGAGGCTTAGTTCAATAGGGTCCTATTCTATTTTTTTTCCTTTAATTTTGCCCCTGTGATTTTGCTTTCGTTTCATTTTAGCCCATGTTGAAACGGTGTGTTTAGAGGGCCTGGGGTAATTTCCCGATTGACTCCCCCTCCTTTTGCGCGCGTTCTGTTTAAGTCCTTATTTAGGTTTTGTTATTTATTTTATTGCAATTTATACATTTACTTTTGCTTGAGTTTCAATTCAGTTTTTTGCTTGATTAATTTCACATTTTATATTTGTTTCAATTATTTATTATCCATTTTAAAAGGAAGTACCTAACTTAATGTACATATTATATTTATCTGTTTATTATTCTTTTACTTTGTGAAATATTTTAGATTTGATATCATGAATATTTATTTTATTTATTTTCTTATTTATGTATTCATTTATTCGTCCATTATTTTTACATTTTAAAATGTTTTCATTTTTTCATTTACGCATGACATATTGCTTTCATTATTATTATTATTATTATTATTATTATTATTATACCTATTTTTATCCTTCATATATATGTATGTACATTTTTAAATTTAGATTATCTGTGTTTATTTGCTATATATATTATTCTGATTATTACTATTATCATTCATTATCGTCATCGTTTACATATTTCATTATAAATTGCACTCCTAACTTCATTCATATCTTATTTTGGTCCCTGTATTTTTGCGCGTTTGCTATTTTACTCCTTAAATCTGCTTTGATTTCCTTTTATTTTAAATTCATCCTAAAAAGTACGGCTAAGCTGCATTTTAGTCCCTAATCTGTCTTGTTTGTTTATTTATTTGTTTATTCATTTAAAAAAAAAACTGTTTTATCATTATTATATATTTTAAGTTTTATTTATATTGCTTATTTTAAACTGTTCTATTATTTACTTTAAGTTTTTGTATTATGTATTTTAAGTCTTTACATTTTTTTAAAAACTATTATTCATTTTAAATTCTACATATATTGTTTGTTCTAAACTATTATACATATTATTTATTTTGAATATATCTTTTTATTTTAAACTTGCATATGTATATATTGTTTATTTTAATATTTCTTATATGTTGTTTTGTTATACTATTTTAGATATAAACTATTTTAAATTCTTTTATTATTTGTTGTAAACCTATTATTATTATTATTTATCTTAAGATCTCATACATTACTTATATTAAACTGTTTTTTTTATATTATTTTTATATATTTTTTATTTTAAATTCGTTTTTCATGTATTATTTATTTTATACTTTCTATGTGTTCTTTTAAATTGTTATATATATTATTTATTTTAAGATTATATTATATTATTTATTTATTTTTTAAATTACTTTACATATTAATTATTTTAGATTGTATTATACTATTCGACTTAAATTGTTTTTTTATAATATTTATTTCAAACTCATTTTTATGTATTGCTTATTTAAAATTGTTTCATTATTCATTCTAAATGGTTTTATGTTTTTTTTTATTCCTTTGATTATTTATTGGTATTTAAACGACGTATGCCATGTGTTTATTGCCATTGTGTGTTTTATAATTCGTTCATCTTTATTTTCATATCATTGTTATTTACTTGTGATATTGTATCCATACATTATTATTCCATGCACATTACTATATTTTTATTTCATGTCATCGTATCATGTATTAAGCTTCAACATACTTATCCAATGTGGATCATTTTATTTTACTCTAAACAAAATACACATCGTTTTAAATTTCATATTTGCTATTAATACACAAAAATAAAATTTTCAAAATAAGGCAATATTCTGTTTTTTGAGGATTCTAGAGACCGTGCCCTAACGTGTTGGGTTTCGAATTTTTTCGTTTGACCCAAATAACGGAATAACCTTTTAAAATTAAGGTGTTTGAGTTTTGGAAAATCCAAAGACCGACTTACTCTCGAGGGTTTAAAGTGTTGTGTCCTAACGTGTTGGATGTGACATTTTATTACTTTAGGACGAGAAGGTCTTTAACATCTACTTCGATTTATCTAAACATCTTTGCAAAATTAACATTAATAAAAAGAGGAATCGAATTCTAAATTCTTTTCGAGTTTTTAAATTTCGACATCAATACATTAGTTAATCAATTAGGTACCAATTTTGAGCGTTACGAGGGTGTTAATCATTCCTCGTATGTAACCGATTCCCGAACCCTTTTTTTAAATTTCGTAGATCAAAATCGTTGTTTTAGTAATTTAAAAATGTTTTATTAAAATGATTAAATTTTTAGGTGATCCGATCACACTTAAATAAAAAAGGATTGGTGACGACTCCCATATTTATTTTCGTTTTCAAAACCAAAGTTGACCCCGTTTTTCAAAAAAATGGTTTCGACATGTATATTCAAATGTGTGTATGTCCATATGTAGGGATATAATGATGGAGTACCCAAAGCAAGTAATGCAATTGGGCCGCTTGCTATTTGAGTTACTCTCAGAAGCTCTAGGATTGCAGCCTGATCACCTAAAAGACATGGGTTGCACTCAAGGTCTCGGCATGCTATCGCATTATTATCCTGCTTGTCCACAACCAGAACTCACTCTCGGTACAACCAAGCACTCCGACAACGACTTCCTCACCGTGCTCCTACAAGACCATATTGGTGGACTCCAAGTCCTTCACCAAAACCAATGGGTTGACGTACCCCCAACTCCCGGTGCACTAGTCGTTAACATCGGCGACCTTCTACTGGCAAAGCTTTTATCTTTTAAGAATAACTGCACGAACCAATTAGGATAAACTTCGGTTTTGCAACTAATTCGACATTCCAATGATTTTTTTTTTTTTGGCAGCTAATATCAAATGATGGTTTCAGAAGTTTGGAGCATAGGGTAGTGGCAAATTGTGTAGGACCAAGAGTATCAGTGGCCTGTTTTTTCAGTACTTTTTTTGTGCCGGATTTAAGAACTTATGGACCTATTAAGGAGTTAATATCAGAAGAAAATCCTCCAAAATACAGGGAAGTCACCATGAGGGAATACGCTGGTAATTACAATGCAAAAGGCCTTGATGGTACCTCTGCCCTGCTGCATTTCAAGCTCTAAACATGGCCATGGAGTTTCCATTACTTACAGAACTTATGAACCCTTTATATAGCATAAGCATTGTTGATAGCATGTGTGTTGTTTCTAGTGTTCTTTGGGTGCTACAGCTATAGTTGTTTATAATTTCTTATTGGTGAATAATAACATGATATGTTATGATGGTTAAATTTTGCTATTAAATCTCGTACTTTATGTATTTTGTGGATTTAATACTTGTGTTTAAATTTGATTATTTTAGCTCCTATATTTTTAAAATTTTAGTTTTGACTAAATGATTACTATTAAATTAATTAAATTATGTTATCTTTAAAACTAAATTCGTAGTAGCTAAAATAAAGAATTTAATTTAATTTAATATGTTATCATAAAATTATTTTTTAATAACTTAATTATATGGTTAAATTAGTTGTGCTTCAAAGTTTCAAATCCATCTGATATTTAAATTATAATATCAGTTAATAATTTGTTGATTTATCCGTACATGATCAATGGTTTAAAACCTTTTATATCCAACAAATAAATAAACATTTTAAATCCACTTAAATCTCAATATGATTTAAGTAAATAACACGTGAAATATAATAATTAAATTATTAAAATATAAAGATATAATGATTTTTTCTCCCTAACTTTGCAAAAAAAAAATATTTTAGCCTTCTATTTAATTTTTCATCTTTTTTAATTATTGAACTTGTATTTTTTGTTAAATCATCCCAAAATAGATGAAAAAATTAATTTTCTTTTTACTTTGCTAACGTGGCATACACGTGGATTGCCACATAGATAACATGTCAACATTTAATTAGTTTTAAACAAATTTTAAAATATTTTTAATATTTTTATACTTTTTAAAATAATTTTAAATTGTTGCAAAATAAAGAGAGATAGAGAGAATAAAGAATAAGGAAAATATGAAAGTAATAGAAAATTTTGGGGAAACATATTTTGACCTCTTCAGAAGTTTTAACAATAATCATAGCAAATTTTAATCATAATCCTTCTATAAAAATACAAATAGATATTTTGGATCATTTTATAATCCTCTTTCAACTACTATTGACTAAGTCAAATTTACTACATATGTTCAATTATTTCAATTCATATAAATGAATAATTTCCCAAGAATTTCAATATGCTTCTAGGATTCTAAATCCTTCAAGGATTTCAACATAACTTTACTATATAGTTATTTATAAAGGTTGTAACAACCACCATTAGACTCAAGTTAAATCTTCAAAATAATATGTCTAAAGGTTATTGCATCCATTACAAAAGAATATTATATCTTTTCATAATTAATACCAGTACTTAGCGAAAAACTTAATATTTTTATTTCGTTTTTGCAAAAACACTTCATTTGCATCCTCACTGACTTTATACTTTTAGATATTTGGACTACTGGTCTAGAAATTCCACGAATTTAGTTGTACTTTAGTTTTGTCTTTATATTTTGATCAATTTATTTCATATCTATATTTCTCAATAGATTTATTCAATGTATTTCTTTTATTTCATTATTTCAATAATAATATTGCATGTAAAATCATTGTCGACCACTTTTATTATTCGGTTCCACATTTTCTCGAATTGACATAACTTATCAAGATCTCTTATTTTCATTATTTTAAAATTCAGTTTCAGGTACCTGAATCTCTTCTGAAGTTTTATTTATTAGTTATGTCTTAGATCTCTTCTGGAGCTCCCGCTTCCACTATATGACCATCTAGAAGAATTTTTATATTTGGAACCGATCAATCTATTATTTTATTCCAACTGATTGTCCTATTAAGACTTTGATTCAAATAAAAATATTAGATGGTATTTAACACTTGGTTATTTTTATTAAGTTTGTAAATACATCTAACAGTTAACTTGTAATGAGTTATCCTTATTGAACTTCTGGTTCAAATTACTCTCTCCCTAACTCATTACAAGTTATTATTTCTCTCCCCCTAATGTTGGGAAAACTATCGAATCAAAATTGTAATCATAAATCATGTCATAATTGAATCTCGAATACATTCAAAACATTTAATAATATAAAGAAACTTGTAATTAATATATATTCCCAACTTTTTTTGAGGATTCACTTATCTTTATGCTTTGCGGTGGAGCAATTGAAACATATACACATATACAAAAATTCAAAGATGAGAAATATTTAGCTCTTGATCAAAAACCAATTGTAATGGGGAGTTTTATAAATTTTTGGCTTGATGCATACAACACGTAAATCAATATAATCTCATATTGAAATAGGAAGTTTAGTTCTCTTAAGTAATGGCGTGTGACCCTATGACACGCCCATACATTAGGCCCTATTTATATATTACATACACATAATTATATTTATCCAATATAAAAATAAATTGATATATTTATTTCTTTAAATATGTATGATTGAATCGGGTTAAAGTTTCATGTGTATAATTGCACAAATCAAAATTCATGTAACATATTGTACATTGAATTAAAGTTCATTTATAAATTTGAGATTTATCCCTTATGCGTTTAGATTCAATAAAATTATAAACAAATTAAAATGGGAGTTGTGAAAATGATAAATAAAATTAAGTTCAATACAAGCAAGTAACGAATAGTTACATATTAAAGTATGCCGATATTTATATTAAGCCTCTAATTGAGATGAAGTTAGGAGTTAATCGGGCATCAATTCAATAGGGACATTATTAAAATATTTTTATTTTTATAAAATAATAAATATTAATACGATAATATTTTTTTAGTAAAATAATATTATGACAAATCAATAATTAAATTAGTGTCACAAATCAATCGAGTATTAGTTTAATTGAATAATGAATAAAATAGGATTGCAAGTTATTTTTAATTGATGATGTCTTCTGCATATTTATGTTTTCACGTTGGTTAGTCTCTTCTAACAAGTTATTCATGTTGTTTTGATATTAAATTATTGAAATAAAATCTATTCATGTTATCTTGATATTAAATTATTGAAATAAAATCTACACCTATATATTAAGTATATATTAAAGTAAACTTCAAAAGATCTTCTCTATGCTGACTCATAACACATCTCCACCATCCTTTTTTTTATATTTTATAAAAGTTATTTTTTAAATAGTTTATAATATAATTCGGTCTTTATATTTTTATAGTGTTATTAATTAGTTTAAATAGTTAATATACTTAATTTTTTAATTAAAATGTTTCGTAGTTATATATAATTTGAAAATAAATTTATAAATCTAAAAAAACAAAATAATTAAATTTTTAAAAATAAAAGCAGGAGGGCTAAATTCTAAATATATGAAGTGTAGAGATATAGAATCATAGTTGTTTAAATCAATCGGAGTATCAGTTTGGAGAGAGGTATCAGTCTAGTTGATCCGCAAACTGGCCGAACCAAGCTAAAAACTGATTGAATTGAATTTTTTTTATTTATTAATAATTTATTCAATCGAACCATACAAACCAGTGACTTAATCAGTTTAACTGTTGGTTCAGTTTTGAAAATCTTGCTTAGAGTATATTATAAATTTTAAAAATTACTCTATTATTTTATATAAATAAATAATCAATCCAAGAAGTGATGGTGCCTTTTAAAATTCATTAAATTAATTTATAATCTTAAAGAGATGATTTGGGAGATCAGAACTTAAAATTTTACTAGTTTTTAACACCGGTATATTTATGTTTTAAATTAACCATTGTATATTTTTACGTTTTAAGTCTTTATTAATATTCTGGACATTTTTCTTTATCTCTTGATAAAAATTAAAATCTGCAGTCTATTTTTAAAAAATTCACAACCATAAGCTTATATTTTATTTTCAACGATATCATAATTTTTATTTTTAATAATAAAAGCAATTTTTATTTATGTAAGAAATAAAATCAAAAATTAAAATTTCAAAGTATATGCTCTTTTTTTTTTTTAAATTCCTTTTGAGACTGGGGTTAGGTGGAGACAGGGAGACAATGACTTTTGTCTCATAATGATAAATGATATTTACTTTTACAGCTTCAAGAAGTTTTCTTATTTGTGCCGAGCTGGTGAATTCTCTGAATCACGGACCAAATCAGGTGACTTGTCAACATATATTTATATGTTAAACGTGACTGATATACACGTGGTTGGTATATATTTTTGTATTTGCTTTTTTGTTTTGATCCATTAATGAAGTTTCAGTTTTCTTCAACAACAAAAACACGTGATGATGGAAGTAGTTGAGATTAGACCCTTCACATTTACCCACATTTTGTTTCAAATGTTTTAAAAGCGAATTTTAGGAGGTAGACAAATGGTTTAATTTCTTTGATCTCCTGCAAATATTTCGTAATTTTCCTTATTTTCTTTGGAATGCCAACCCTCGAACCTTTCACCTAAAACACATATGCTAAAGCACATATCCTTCAGGGACAAGTGAGGTTTCTTTTGGATGGAAGATAAATTTAATTTCAGTGAGATTAAAAATAACAGTGATAAGAAGATTAATTACTGTAATGATAGAATTAAAATTAATAATAAAATGTGTTTGGATTCAAAGAAGAAATAATTTACGCACATTATCAATCAGGAACGAATATAAAAAAAAAAAACAATCAAAACATAAATTTATAATTTTAAACAAACTTAAACAAAATTTCCAACTCATTCACGGTTTACCCATCACCAATATTTTTATTTTTAAATCTAGAATGTAGGTTTACGTATTGTCAGGACTATCATTAATTTAATTAATTTCTTGATGATCTCTTTTCAATTTTGTTTTTACACGAAAATCAAGTACAAAATTCCAAGTTAGACATTTTTTTACCCAAATGACAAACTTTACTTACCAAAATTCCAATTTAATTACACCAATAACAACCACAAACAAAGCTCCAGCCTTTGAAACTTTCGCCAACCGTACGTACCTTGGAAATACTTTTGTGTATGGGCTTTTTTTTTTTATGTGAAACTTTTTCTTAAATATTTTCTTCCTGCCAACACCTTTTTAATAATTATTTTATATATTGAATAAAAGTTTAAGTATAGTTTTAAAATTTATAAAATTTTAAACATTATAAAATTAAGGATGGATGTTAAAACTTAAATGATATCTATATGTTCTCGTCTAGTTAACTTAGGAATGCAATGGAATTGAGCGAAGGTAAATATTATTAAATTTATCATATCTCCATCAACATTGTTGATATGCTCTATATTCGTGTCCTTTACCTCACTTTGTGGTGGATGTTAAAACTTAAATAAAATTGCGACTTTTATAAATGTTTTTAGTATTTATCATATAACATATTGTTATATTATTCTATCACTCAGACACGTGTCAGCACTAAACACATTGTTGATCTATGTGTTGGCTCCTTTTGAAGCAGTGCCTCGACAAGTCACCCGTGTTTAAGTGTAAATATTATCATTGTGTGAATACACTTACAAGACAATAATGAATCCATTTAGGCATAACTTCCTCATACTGATAAAGTCTCATGATATAAGGACATGATTATTCTTTACACATTTAGGAGGGGTTGAATGAATATCATGTCACGTCATACTAACAGACAATAAGACCTCTCTTATAAATACCCTAATAAACGATGAAGAAATTATTGATCTTTTAGCAATCTAAAGTAACTCCAGGCAATTGTCTTCTTGATCAATGTATCTTCTTGTTCATATTTCGGCTCTCAATCCCTTTAGATGAACCAATCTTTATTGCACCTTCGTGATCTCCTCCCTATTCCTCTTGGTCCTTTTTTCTTGTTGTACGCAATATCAATTCATATAATTACATTTTTATCTCAGAAAAAATTAAACATACAAGAGTATAAGGATGAAATTAATTTAAGTGAGATTTAATTACAGCCTCATCCTAAATTCACTTTATCTACTTGTCTATATCATGCATATTTTCCATACCTTCCTACAAGACTATAAGCATGAAAAAATAGAATTATTTATTTACTTTCATGTAAAAAATTAAGATGTTAAAAACCAAGTCATGGATTGAAAAACAAAAGGGTGACTCTAAGCCATAATCCAATGTTTATGATTGAATAAATGTGGCTCCAATTACTCATTGATGGATTTGCAGCCCACATGAGGCAAGACGACTTGAAATCTGACATGTGCTTTAATTGAGTTAATGTGAGGTTGGTGAGGTTGGGATAAAACGCTTATTTAGCTATATCACATCAAGAGATAAGATATTTTCTTATAAGTACTTTAGAAACTTAGAAATAAGTTATTGATCCTTTTAACATCTTGAAGTTATTGTGAGTACTTGCTATCTCAAACAACTTATCTTCTTATCATTATTCTAACTCTTAGTTTCTATCGATGAATCGATCTCATTGCCTCACTTTGACCTCTTCCTTGCTACTTGATGATTTTTTTTTTATGTACAAATTTATGTACCGTATATATAATAAGTGAAACGATTCAATTTAATAAAAATATTTTAAGTAATATATGATATCATGGGTAAAAAGATTAATTATTTTATAAGTAAATAAACATAAAATTTTATATAAATAATCAATTTTTATTCTAAATAAATGATGTGATATATCAAATATAAATACAAATATTAATTACTAGTATGATAAACAGTATCACTACCAACCAAATTGAATTGCAAAATTAAAACTAATAATCTTATAATCTAATGACACCTTGATTTTCTTTTTTAACGAAGACACCTTAATTTCATTACTACAAGCAATGGGCAATGAATAATTTGTATTAAAAAAATTTTACTTAAAAATTTGGCACATTTATATCTATATTTAAACAATTCACACACACAAAATCGTACGGAACAAAATTTATAATTAATTATGGCTGCATCAAAAATGTCTATATAAAGGCAACAAAGCATCGTTCACTTCCAAAACCAACAAGTCATTTGGCTTTATAGTGAGGAGAGTGCGACATTCATTTTCTCATTTCATTAAACGAAACAAAGAAAATGATGATTGCCACACCCGAGCCCGACTATGACCGGAAAACCGAGTTAATGGCCATCGACCAATCAAAATCCGGCATCAAAGGACTCGTCGACGCTGGCTTAGCAAAGCTCCCACGTGTTTTCGTGCACGATCACTTGAAACTTAATATCAAATCAGGGCCTGCCCCCGACAATGTTAACATCCCAGTCATTGACTTTGCCGGTGTCAACACCGATTCCAATCGACGGGCTATGATAATTGATGAAGTCCGTAAAGCCTGCATGAAATGGGGATTCTTTCAAATTGTTAACCATGGAATCCCTGTTACCACCTTGGAAGAGATGATCAATGGGATCCGTAGGTTCCATGAGCAAGAACCTGAAGCCAAAGAGAAGCTTTATTCTAGAGATGAATCCAAGAAGGTTACGTTCAATACTAAGATTGATATGTCTCAAACTATGGCTGCTTATTGGAGGGATACCCTTACTTGTGTTATGGCCCCTAATCCGCCTGCTACTGAAGAGCTACCTGCAACTTGCAGGTAATTTTAGTATTTTTATTTTTATTTTTATAAAGTACACATATTGTCACATGGGCTACCTTGTGATTGAGTATTTTTATTTTTATAAAGTACACATATTGTCACATGGGCTACCATGTGATTGTTGTTGAAATTTTAACAATTTTATTAGTTGTTTCATTATGAGTAATTTTACTAAAATTTGAAGATTATTTAAAAAAAAAAAAACTAAGGCTAACAAAAGATGTAAAAGTTAGGAACTAAATTTATTATTATACCAAAAAAGTATTAAGAACCAAAATGAACTTAACTACCAAGTTCGGGGACTAAAACTTATATAAACCCAAAAAAATTATTACACGAACTTTTCATATAATGACTTGTCATTGCACTAATATACTTAAAACGATTTGGATGGGTATTTTGGCAGGGATATAATGCTTGATTACACGAACAATGTGATGAACTTGGGGACTACACTCTTCGAATTGATATCAGAAGCTCTATGGCTAAACCCGAACCACCTCAAGGACATTGGTTGCACCGAGGGACTGTATGTTATGGGCCATTATTCTCCGGCATGCCCTGAACCAGAACTCACAATGGGCACCGGCATCCACACAGACAGTGGTTTCCTCACCGTGCTCCTCCAAGACCAAATTGGTGGCCTCCAAGTCCTCCACGATAATCGATGGATTGATGTTACCCCAATTCCCGGAGCTCTTATAATAAACCTTGGAGATCTGTTACAAGTAAGTCCATGATTTCACCTTACAATGTGAGGAGTGAGTAGGATTCGGTTTCTTTCATCGGTTTGCATTTTTCAGTTTACTGAATTTTCAATGATAACTTGGTTTGATTTAATTCACGTTTTTTTTATATTATTTTTGGATTTCAGGCATTTTTTTTAAAATTATATCGATAATCAAATTGTTAGTCAATTTTTAATTGTATAAATTATTAAAAAATTAATAAAAATTTTATTAGAAATTTTATAAAACCCGATTCTACCGCCTACTCAATCAATATTTTAACTCAATTCAATTGATTTAGAGTATTTTACGGTCTAATCGATTCAACCCCTTTATTTGGACCAATATACTGGTCAGTTCCCAAAGTTTAATATTGATTTGTATAATATAAAATTTAGTTCTCAAACTTTACATATTCCATCTATTACTATATATATATATATATGAAGCTAAAGTTTTTATATATATATATATTGAATTTTTTAGATTTTTTTGAAAATTTATACATTTTTTCAGATAATTTAATTTAAAATAAACATTGAAGGTTTAATTAATTATTATATCAAGAAAAATAATGTACTGAAGTGATGTTTATTTTTTGTCATATTTTGCAGCTAATTTCAAACGACAAGTTCATCAGCGTGTACCATAGGGTAGTAGCAAGAAACATTGGACCTCGAATATCAATTGCTAGCTTTTTCAGAACATATATTCAACCACAAAATGCATTAAGAATGTATGGACCGATCAAGGAACTGTTGTCTGAAGACAACCCACCAATTTACAAGGAAACCAATGTGGTCGATTATTTCAAATTCAAGCACCTTAAAGGTGTTGAAGGGACCTCTGCTCTTGCACATTTCAAGCTCTGTTAAATCTCTTCTTTTAGGATTTTATCAATAAATTAAATCCCATATGTGGGAATTAATTAATTACCAAATCATGTGTGTTATGTTTTATCTTTTACTTGAATAAATGAATATGTGATAATAAAATTGTTATTTTCTTTGACTTTCTATTTAAAAATGTTTATTTACATAATGATGTAATGCCAACTTTTCTTTTTTTCGAAAATGTAACAACATCGTTAGTCAATTTGGAAACAGCACCAGAAGGCAAAATTATTCCTTTTTTTTCATTAATATATTATTTGATAGTTAAGTATAATTTTAATGTTTATTTTCGTACTTAAATTTTTTAAGTTAATATTTGAGTTTTTCTTTATTCTAGATAAATACTTGAGTTTATCTTTAATATTTAATTTGGTAATCGACTTTTATTTTTGTTCGAATTAAGTATTTATCTTTTTTACTAAAGTATATGTGTCAAATATTCATTAAGTCAATTAATTTGGGTGTTAAATAGAATATTGAAATCAAACTTAAATACTAAATGGTAAATTAACACTTTTCTAAGAAAGATTGAATTTATTGAAATACAAGGGGAAAGCTACCCCAACCAGCACCAATTGGAATAAGTAGACATTTGAATCTGTTAAAGAGGATTTTACCCTATTAATACTCAGCCTAAATATAATTAGCATTAAACTGTACTAATTATCTCGGTTACACAAAGTTCTTCATATCCTTTTAGCCCATCATCTTTAGTTAGGCATGTGAGCTGATTGGCTCCATAGCATCCTTGCCCATTTGTGTTTTAATCAACTCAAAATTCCCATTGGATTCAAATAATCTCACATTATTATTTCTTTAGCTTCATTTAGAGCTGTTTAAAGGTACAGCTATCTACTCCTTTAGTCGAAAAGTTTATCTTAAATATGGTAGGATTTAAATAAGTGGACAAAACTTAAAAAATAGCTTAAACAAAAATATAAGTCCACTTTTTAATTGGATTGAGTCTTGGATTAAATTTTGAAGCTCGAGTTTATTCCAATTATATAAAAAATATATATTATAAATATGATAGGATAATTATTTAGTATACAAATAGTGAAAATATTTTATTCCACGACTAAAATTGAAGTTTTATCACATGTCTTAATTTTTTTTATTTTTTAACTTTTTAAATATAACTTAAAATTTAACACTGTTATTATATATATATATATATTATATTTAAAATTTTAAAATACAAAAATCAACAAAAACCCAAATATTTTTAATCTAAAGTCCAAACCTATCCTAAACAAAGACCAACTCCTAATAGACTAAAATATAATTTCTAACCTATCATGATTTTCATAGCTTTGTGTCAAGTTCCATCAAACAGCTCTCACTCTTCCACAAAGGCTCCACGCCTTCACAGGTCACCATTTCACGGTCTAAGCCCTGACCTTGCTGCATTTTCAGATGTCGAACCGAAGTTCACGACAGCCCGACCTTGCTGCAAAATTTTGCAGATTGGGTGATTAAAAGAAATGGGTATAAGGATTGTTTCCCATCCAATCAAATGTTTTGTAACTATACTTCCACAACAATGACTTAATTCATGGTTTATGGTTCTTTACCTTTTTACTACATAATAATTAATTTTTATTAAAATTGTAGTGATGACCTCAAACAATATATAGATCCTTGTCTAGCAAAGCATCACGTGGGATAATATAAGGGCTGCATTATTAAATTATTGTTTACCTTTACAAAACAACCGCCCACTAGTTCTGCTATGATGTTCAATTTAACTGAAAAATATGGTTTCAGTCATCTCACATATTAATAAATTTATATTTATTTTTTAGAACAACTATACCTTCTCTAAACTCCCACATCAACTGCCACTTAATTTTGTAAATAAATAAAAAAACAATCACTTAATTACTCAATATATTATTTAAAAAAAAACTAACAAAATGTTCGCTATATATAAAAAATAAACTCATCCATTTCAAAATTAATCTTATTTGTTTAATTTGTTCGGATACAAATATATATATAATTAAATCAAATTAATTAAATAAAAAATTGGTTGATATATTAATTCAGATAAAATGGCTGTATCAATAATTGTTTGAAATCGATTAAAACCTTAAAAAATTGGTTCAACCTGAAACAACTTTCAAAAATTCATAAATTTTTAAATAATTAATTAAATTAAAATCGGACTATGAATCCGTGTTCTGAATTTTTAAACCATGAGGATATCTTAGTATTTTAGTTCTCAGATAAAGTCACTGAACAAATCCCATTAATAGATATTGTAAGAAAAGAAACAGCAATTCAATTAGCATAGAAAATGGCAACCGAAACCTCAGTCAATTACGACAGAACCAAAGAGTTGAAGCAATTCGACGACACAAAAACTGGTGTTAAAGGACTCTTCGACGCCGGAATACTCAACATCCCCAAGATTTTCGTTCGACCAGCCGAGGACCTTGCCGCCGACGAACTGAATTCCAGTCAGAAAACCATTGAAGTCCCAATCATAGATTTAAGCAGCATCGGAGACAGTATCCGGCGAAAGGAGATCATAAACGAAGTTAAGATTGCATCAGGGGAATGGGGTTTCTTCCAAGTGATAAACCATGGGATCCCATTAAGTGTTTTGGATGAAATGATTGAAGGCATACGTTTATTTAATGAACAAGATTTGGAGTTGAAGAAAGAGATGTATAGCCGTGACAGTGCAAAGAAAGTGAAATTCAACTCTAATTTTGATCTTTATACTTCAAAAACTGCTGATTGGAGGGACACTTTGCAACTTACTTTTCTTGATTCTGACCCTGACCCTTCTCAAATGCCACCAGTCTGCTGGTAATTAAGCACTAATCTTGGTTTTTTTTACTCCATATTACCTCTTAAATTTAGAAATTTGACTTTTGGGAGGGAATTCCGACTTCTTCGCAAGGAATTTTTCCAAGTGTCATTTATTTAAAATTGTTCAATCCTTCGAAACATCCAGTATTATCTTCGGTCAAGAATTTGCATCTCAATTCGGTCAAAAGTTGTATGAAATTTACAGAGCCGAAACACTTTGTCGGATCGAATCGTGTGCTACAAAAGAAAATGGTGGCAATTTGTCATCGGTTGAGTTTAAGCCCATTGATGCCATTTAGGGCTTGGGTTTTAACATTACTAATGGAAAATGATCACCATTTCCTTGGTAAGTGGTTGTGCGTGAAGTAGAACCCAATTCGATGTGTCGTTCTCATTCTGTGAATTTGGTGTAGCTTTCAATGAAGTCGAGAAACAAAACTTCAATTTGAAACAATATTGAACGTGTTGAGAGGTTTGCTCTCTTCGAGCAGATGACACTTCAAAGACTTCTAAAAATTTTAGTTTAAATTTATGTGACGAAACCAAAACCATGTAATTAAGGAGAGTTTAGCCAATAAAGGACCATATTACAATAGAATTTTGTCAATTTTACATTGTTTTTTTCCTATTTTTGTTTGATTGAATTTGCAGAAAATCAACAATGGAGTATTTTAAGCATATGAAAAGATTGGGAGAAGCTTTGTTTGAGTTGCTATTAGAGGCACTTGGTCTTCAACCAGACACCTTAACTCAATCGGATGTAGTAAAGGGTGTAGCATAGTGACCCACTACTATCCACCTTGCCCTCAACCTGAACTCACTTTAGGGGTAAGGAAACATGCAGACCCAGGCATATTAACAGTGCTTTTACAGAACCATATGGGCGGGCTCCAAGTCCTTCACAATAGTCAATGGTTCAACGTCCACCCCACTCAAGGCGGTTTGGTCATAAACATTGGCGATCTTCTTCAAGTTAGCTTCAATTCACATCAACTTTATATTTAATCATCCCAATAGATTAGCCACCAACTATTTTAATGTTGTTTATGGTAGGTTTTATCAAATGATAAGTTCAAGAGTGTGAAGCATAGAGCAACTGCCAATCATGACGGACCCAGAATTTCAGTACCATGTTTTTTCTCAGGACATGCTAGTTTACATGATAAGTCATTTGGACCAATCAAAGAGCTGATATCAGAGGCAAATCCCCCTCGATACAAAGAGTTTTTATTAAAGGAATATATTGCCAAGTTTTTGTCTAGCTCGCTTGATAACAAGCCTCCTAAAGATTACTACAAAATGTGATGCTATAAACTATCAAATTGCCATCAAAATACCAAATTGAATAAAACAATGTCTTTGATTTTGTGTGTGTTTTAATTTGTAACAGAACTTTATTTATATATTTACAAGGAGAGTGGGGTTATTTATGTATTTTGCTGTATTATAAACGTGTTTAAAATAATTTATATTTTAGATAAATTTTGATACATAAATTATATGTATCGTAAATATTTTATATTTACAACATAGAGATTCAAGATAGCTTATAATTTCAAAACTTATTTTTATTGTTATAACTTAAATCATTCCTATTAGAGACGAATTTAAGGGTGACAAGTAAGATCTTAATCCACAAAAATGAGAATTATACAATTTAATCTCTTTATAAATAATAAAATTATAAAAATATATTTTAATCATTTAAAAGTTTATAATTCAATTCCGATCCTATCAAAAATATTTTTAAATTCAATTCTAATTATAATCTCCATTAAGTTAAATTTACTAATGGCAATAATTTCATCTACTTTTTCACTAATTATTCTCATCTTCCATCAATTAAATTCCTAAATATTATATTTCCCATTCAATCAAAAATTTTCTAGCTATACTTTCCACATCAACGACTTAATTCATAGTTTATGCTTCTTGACTTTCTTTTTCTTCTTTTGACCATAAAATAAATTGTTTGTTTCAAAGTTTGAAATTTTATTAAAACTGTAGTGAGTACCTCGAATAATATAATATATAGATCCTTGCTTATCACGTGGGATAATACAAGGATTGGATTATTAAATTCTTGTTTCCATTACAAAACAAGTTAGGACCAGTCACTCCTAGTTCTGCTATGACACGCAACATGTGATTTTAACTAGAACATGTGTTTCAGTTATTTTACTTCACATCTCACCTATTAATAATATTAATTATATATAAAATTTATATTCATCTCAATTTAAAAATTCATACTTTCTCTATACCACCACCTCGATAGATTATTTTTAAAAAAATTTAAAATAAATTAGATTTTTATAAAATAATAATAAGTTTACATATTAATCATTCAATTTTAAAAAAGTTACAGAATGATCATTAAACTATTTAAAATTTTTTATTTAAATAATTGAGCTGTTAAAATCGTTATTGTATGACCCTCTCTTTTCGCAGCACGAGTACCAATATAAAGCTTCCTTTCAACTTCTCTTATATAGTTTTTTTTTTTATGAAATAACTTTGAACGTAACGGATTTACGAACTAAAATTCAAAGAGCTATCTTCTTCGATTTCTGATATTGACTGTTAGATTTATTTGAATCTAATATACTTTCTTCTATTTGTCAATGTATATTGATCCGCCGAACCGATAATCAAATCATTAGTTAGATTATACTAGCTGGACTTTAAAAAAAAAAAACTTAATAGTTGAGTGACTTATACAAAAACTTTCAAACAGTTTAGTGATTTAAATGACAACTTTTTAATAATTCAATAACTATTTTATAATTTTTTGAAATTAAATTATCAGAACATAAACTTAGCAATAGTTTAATGACCTTGGGTAAAATTATCTTTTAAAATTTTATGAATTTTAATAATTTATTAATTTAAAATTAAACTAAATAAACTAAAAAAATGGGCGTTCTAACCCATCCAACCACTGGGGCAAGTGGAGATCGTTATCTTCAAGTAAAGTAGTATTTTAGTTCTCTGATAAAGTCATTGAACAAATTCCGTTAGTCAAATATTGTATGAAAGGAAGAAAGCTACTCAATTAGCAGAGAAAATGGCAACCGAAACCTCAGTCGATTATGACAGAACCAAAGAGTTGAAGCAATTCGACGACGCGAAAGCTGGTGTTAAAGGACTCGTCGACGCCGGAATACTTAACATCCCCAAGATTTTCGTCCGACCAGCCGAGGACCTTGCCGCCGAAGAACTGAATTCCGGCCACAAAAACGTCGAAGTCCCGATCATAGATGTAAGCAACATCGGAGACAGTATCCGGCGACAGGAGATCGTAAAAGAAGTTAAGATTGCATCAGGGGAATGGGGTTTCTTCCAAGTGATAAACCATGGGATCCCATTAAGTGTTTTGGATGAAATGATTGAAGGGATACGTTTGTTTAATGAACAAGATTTGGAGTTGAAGAAAGAGTTATATAGCCGTGACAGTGCAAAGAAAGTGAAATTCCACTCTAATTTTGATCTTTATACTTCAGAAACTGTTGATTGGAGGGACACTTTGCAACTTACTTTCCTTGATTCTGACCCTGACCCTTCTCAAATGCCTCCCGTCTGCAGGTAACGAAGCACTATCTTAGTTCGTTACTTCTTTGAAAGAAATTTGTTGTAAATTTGAGGCTTGTGGATCTCTTAACATGTTGGATATTGTCATAAGTGGAGGTTCTATTTCCTGATTTCATTGAAAGCTGCGCAAGATTGAAGGAATCAGAACATTTGGTTGGTTCGACCTATGTACCACCAAAGAAAATGGTTACCATTTGTTGGGTAAAACTACCATAGAGAAGTTTGTATTAAGGGTCAAATTACATTTTTTCCTCCATACTAAAAGAAATAAGGAAATTAGTCTCTATATATTAGATCAAAGAGTAAATTAGTTTTTCTGATAAAAAATTCTTTCATTTGTAAAATTAGAAATTAGTCGCTATATATCAGCATGAGGTATATATGGTGCGTTACCTATTATTGTCTAGTTTTTAATAGTAAAAATTGATAAAAATTTTAACAGAAAAGATCAATTTGCTCTTTGATCTACTGTATAAGGACTAATTTACCCTTTTTTGAATAGAATGGGCAAAAATATAATTTGATTCCTAGTAAAGAGTCTCTATAATCCTTTTACTCCATTTGTCGTTATTAAGGTTTGAACCCACTCCTAAAGGATGTATAGATAAAGTGGTAGCATATATGTCCATTGGTGATGTTTAGGGCTTGAGTTCAAACTCCACTATTGGCAAATAACTATAATTTTCTCGATAAGTGCACAACTTGATCCAACAAAATGTTCTCATTTTGTGAACCTCGTGCATCTCTTAATGGAGTTAAGAGTCAAAACTATGGTCTTGACATATTGAAGGATTTCTTTAAAAAATTGAAAATTTCTAATAACTTTGAAATGTGTAGTATGCTTTAGAATTGTGACCAAACCAAAACCACGTAATTAAGGGTAGTTTAGCTGATATAGAACCATATTCAATAGAAAATTTTCAAACTTACATTGGGTATTTTTTGCTTGTTTAAATTTGTAGAAAATCGACAATGGAGTATTTTAAGCATATGAAAAAATTGGGAGAAACATTGTTCGAGTTACTATCAGAGGCACTTGGTCTTCAAGCAGACCACCTTAACTCAATGGGATATAGTAAAGGGTGTAGCATAGTGACCCACTACTATCCACCTTGCCCTCAACCTGAACTCACTTTAGGAGTAAGGAAACATGCTGACGCAGGCATATTAACAATGCTTCTACAGAACCATATCGGCGGCCTCCAAGTCCTTCACAATGGTCAATGGTTTGACATCCACCCCACTCGAGGCGGTTTGGTCATAAACATTGGCGATCTTCTTCAAGTTAGCTTCAATTCACATCAAATCTAAATGAAACTATCCTAATAGACTAGCTACTGACTCTTTTTATGTTGTTTATGGTAGGTTTTATCAAATGATGAGTTCAAGAGTGTGAAACATAGAGTAATTTCTAATCATGTTGGACCTAGAATTTCGGTGGCATGTTTTTTCTCAGGACATGCTAGCTTGCTTGACAAGCCATTTGGACCAATCAAAAAGCTGATATCAGAGGCAAATCCCCCTCACTATGAAGAGTTTTTGTTAAAGGAATATTTTGCCAAGTTTTTTTCAAGCTCACTTGATTCCAAGCCTCCTATAGATTACTACAAGTTGTGAAGCTATAAACTATCGATTTGGCATTAGAATACCAAACTGAGTAAAACAGTCTCTTTTTTTTGTGTGTGTGTTTTAATTTGTTTTACAAACTTAGTAACTATTGTGTAGTGTATTTTTTTATAATAAAACGTATTTAAGATATTTTATATTTTACATAAATTTTTATATATAAATAATCTGAATTATATAGGTTTCAAGAAATACATATATTCATATCATATTTGTGTTGTTTCTCTTATTACATTGTATTTTTTTTTCCCACGTAATTTAATCTTAAAAACATGGCTATGTCCTTAAATATCTCCAAAAAAACATGGCTATGGTTTTCAGTCTAGTCTAAACCATTGTGATCTCCCTTTTAAGTCTAACCATGACAAAGATTTCATCGGTAAAAGTATCATGAATGCTTTTATACTATAAATTAAATTGCATATTATCATCTTTACTATTTTTACTATGTCAAGCAACATGTGTAATTCAACTAAAAAATTGGGTTTCAGTCATTGTAATTCATAAATCACCTTTTAATAAAATTAATTATATAATAAATTATATTTTTTTTAAATAGTACTTTTTCCAACTACCACCTTAACAACTAAATAAATACATAATAGATTATTTTTAAAAATTTTAAGGTATATTGCACATAACTTGACTAAATTATTAACTATTAATAAGTTTATGTTTTGATCACTCAACTTCAAAAAATTATAAAATGGTCATTAAGCTATTAGAAAGCATTAGGCTATTAAAATAATTATTGTATGGTCTTTTCTCTTCGCACTGTGTGCACCAATCAAAAAAAAATTTTTTTTGCCATTTTCTTCTACAATTCAATTTTTCTCATGAAACAGCTTTAAACGTCATAATTTGTAAATCAAAATTTAAATAATTGTATTCTCTAATATTCAACACTGGCCATTAGATTGACTTGGATCTAAGGTTTGTCCTACTCGTCAATGAGTATTAATTTACTATACTAATTGTCGAATTATTGCTTGAAATTCACTAAACAGATTTTTTTAAAATAAAAAATAACTTAAATAAAAATTTTCGAATAGTTCAAAATCAAAAGATAAAGTTACTAATAATTTAGTAAGTTATAAGTAAATTAACCTTTTAATTTTTATTTTTTTAGTACTTTATTAAATTAAATCAGACTTAATTGATTCAACTAAAAGTCGGTCTTTTAATTCATTCAACCACTTGTGGAGATTTTAAAAGAACAAGAAAAAAGAAAGCAATTCAATTGGCAGAGAAAATGGCAACCGAAACCTCAGCGGATTACGACAGAACCAAAGAGTTGAAGCAATTCGACGACACAAAAGCTGGTGTTAAAGGACTCGTCGACGCCGGAATACTTAACATCCCCAAGATTTTCGTTCGAACAGCCGAGGACCTTGCTGCCGACGAACTGAATTCCAGTCAGAAAACCATTGAAGTCCCGATCATAGATGTAAGCAACATCGGAGACAGTATCCGGCAAAAGGAGATCGTAAACGAAGTTAAGATTGCATCAGGGGAATGGGGTTTCTTCCAAGTGATAAACCATGGGATCCCATTAAGTATTTTGGGTGAAATGATTGAAGGCATACGTTTGTTTAATGAACAAGATTTGGAGATGAAGAAAGAGATATATAGCCGTGACAGTGCAAAGAAAGTGAAATTCCTCTCTAACTTTGATCTTTATACTTCAAAAGCTCTTGATTGGAAGGACACTTTGCAACTCTCTTTGCTTGATTTTGATCCTGACCCCTCTGAAATGCCACCGGTCTGCAGGTAACTAACCACTATCTCGGTGTTTTTTACCCCATGTGATTTTCGAGTTTTTCAAGAGAAATATTTGAATTGTGGTTTATTTAAGGTTCACGGATCCCTTAACATATATGATGTTGTATTAAGTTGAGGTTTTATATTTCGATTCTATTGAAAGTCACGCAAGATTCAGGGCACTTCATTAAATTAAATTGTGTGTATTAAAGAAAATGTGGACCATTTGCCATTGGTATAGTTTGAATCTATGCCTTAAAACGACATTTAAGGGCATGTATAGATCAAGTTGTAGCACATATGCTCAATGATGCCGTTTAGGGCTTGGTTCAAATTTTGCCATTGCCAAATAATTATAATTTTCTCGATAGTTGGGTATGTGTTATGCATAGTCCAATCCAATAAGGTGTTCTTATTTTGTGAACTTTGTGTCGCTCTTAAGAAAATTTGGAGTCAAAACTGTAAGATGTAAAACATATTGTCGGGATTTGCTGTCTCCAAATAATCAGTACTTCTAAAACTTTCTAAAAAATGACTTTGAAATTTGTAGTATGCCTTATAATTGTTACCAACCAAAACCTTGTAATTAAGGGGTGTTTGATCCAATATAGGACCATATATATTAGTAGAAAATTTCCAAATTTACATTGGGCTTTTTTCTTTGGTTTTATTAAATTTGCAGAAAATCAACAATGGAGTATATTAAACATTTGAAAAAATTGGGAGAAACTTTATTTGAATTACTATCAGAGGCACTTGATCTTCAACCAGATCACCTTAACTCAATCGGTTGTAATAAAGGGTGTAGCATAGTGGCCCATTACTATCCACCTTGCCCTCAACCTGAACTCACTTTAGGGGTAAGAAAACATGCAGATGCAGGCATATTAACAGTCCTTCTACAGAACCATATTGGTGGCCTCCAAGTCCTTCACGATGATCAATGGTTCGACGTTCACCCGATTCGAGGCGGTTTGGTCATAAACGTTGGTGATCTTCTTCAGGTTGGCTTCAATTCACATAAAAATTGTCCCAATAGTTTAGTCACTGATTGTTTTTATGTTGCTTATGGACAGGTTTTATCAAATGATAAGTTCAAGAGTGTGAAGCATAGAGCAATTGCCAATCAAGTCGGACCCAGAATTTCAGTACCATGTTTTTTCTCAGGACATGCTAGCTTGCTTGACAAGCCATTTGGGCCAATCAAAGATCTACTATCAGAGGCAAATCCTCCTCGATACAAAGAGTTTTTGTTGAATGAATATTTTGTCAAGTTTTTTTCAAGCTCGCTTGATGATGACAAGCTTCCTTTAGATTACTACAAGCTGTGAAGTTAAAACTATTAATTTGTCATTAGAATACCAAACTGAATAAAATAGTGTTTTCTTATGTGTGTTCTGTATTTTATTTGTATAAGAATAAGATATTTTATATTTTACATAAATTTCGATACATAAATAATCTGTATCATATAAATTTTAAAACATTCATATCATATTTGTATTATTTTCTTTTATTATGTTGTATTTTTTTCCTCCTCATTTTATCTTATACTATCTAATATCTAGTGATTGAAAGAATGAAAATTACAAACATGAAACATGACTAAGTGTAGCCTAGACCATTGTGATCTTCCTTAAGTCTACGCATGGTAAGAATTTCATCAGTAAAAAGTGCTATGGATGTTCCTACACTGTGAATTAGATTACATTCCATCAGTAAAACTATACTAAAAACAATATAATTTCACGAATAAGGGGCAAGACAAGTAAGATAGACTTTTAGGTACTTTTGATCTGTATTCTAAATCAGCATTAAAGGGCATCCCTTTCATTCATACTTTTCTACTAGCTTTTGATTGGCCTTCCCCAGATCAACAAGTTTGCACCATTAATGTCTTCATTCATACTTTTCTACTAGCTTTTGATTGGCCTTCCCCATATCAACAAGTTTGCACCATTAATGTCTTATTCACATTGCATACCATATCTATTTTATAGGTTTTTTTTTTTTTTTTTTGGGCTCTTTGACCTGAGCCAGTATGGCCTCTGGCCTATTCGAAAATGAAGCATGAACCATTATATTTGCAAATCAAATTGGTGGTCAAACTATTAGTTTTTCATTTCAACCAATTAAATCATTGCAAAATTAATTATTTCAAAAAATTAAAACATCATAAAAAAATCAATACATACAAATAAATAAATAAATAATAATAATAATCGGAATACAAACGTTGATTTTATAAATTATAAAATTTAAATTAAATATTTAAACTAATTTAAATTCAGTTAAATGACTTTTTATTTCATTCAACCAATTCAATTTCTTATTTTAATTTTTGGATATTACTTAAACTACTAATATTTGATTAAACTGATTAAATCAATTCAATTCCAACTACTATTAATTACTAGCAATTGCATTATTTTAAAGGTAAATAAAAAAAACACATATATGAAACGAGAATACATAGTTGGTGAATTTTTCTCTCATTTTTTTTTTGATAATCGGTGTATTGATTATTGTAAATTAATATTGTAGAGCCCAAATTTTGCCCGGGCCCAACAAGCAGAGTCCAAAACACTAACCGTCCAATTAGCACCCCACTAAACCACCCCACCCCACTAAACCGACCACTAAACCACCCCACCAACTTCATCACCCCACTTGCCTACAAAAAAGAAAGAGGAATCAGTTGTAAATTTCGGCTATAAAAGCCATTCAAAACGATTGTAAAGGGGGGAGTTTTTTGGAGAAAAGGAGAGGAGATACTGAATACGAATACAGAAAACAGCGATTGAATAACGGTTTTTATTTCGAAGGATTTGCGTATCGTTTTAATTTGCTCCTCATCTAAATACTACCTTTTGTGAGTTGGAATATTTGTATTTTTAATCCCTATGGGTTTGGGCGCATTGTACTTTAGTCCTAAATTAGGTTCTAATGATTTATTTATTTATTTATGGATTATCTTTTCGATTCTGTTTCTATTCCAATTGAGTCCGTTTCCTTTTAATTCTTTTTTTTAAATTGTTTTTATTATTTATTTTAAATTATTATCCACTTTTTATTCTGTACTTTAAATTATTTTTTTATTACTCATATTCTTTTATTTTCTTTTGTATATTTTTGAAATGTTATGTCTATATAACTTACTTATTTTAAAATTCCCATTTATGTACATTCTTTATTTAAAGCTTTATATCATGGCTATTTTAAGCAGTTTTATACATTGTCATATATGTATATAATTTATATTTAGTTGTTTCTTGTCTTACGTATATTATTTTTGGTATGTTGATGTATATATTGTTTTGTATATTACTACTTTAAATTTCTTCTTACATAATACTTATCTTAAAATTCACTTATATATTATTATTTTACATATTATTTATTCTTTTTATTTATGATTCATTTCAAACTTGTATGTCTACCTATTTCAATTTCTTTTTTTATTCAAATAATTTATTATTTTTGTATATTTTTTATTTCATATTTCCTTTTTTATTTTTCATATTATTTATTTAAAATTTATTTACCATAATTAAAAAGCTTGTTACATGTTATTTATGTTAATTTGCTTCATGTTTCTTTTAAAATTGTTTTTTTTTAATATTAATATTAGTATTTGCATAAGACAACATGTTATGTGGTTATTACTATTATGTGTATTGAAATTCTTAGTTTGTGTTTGCATTTGTGATTCAGTAGTGTAGCGATGTAAAAATTTACTTTCGGGTCGCTAAATTGTGGCGATTTATTAGAAAATTGGAAATTGAAATTTGGTTTTAAAAATAAACCAGGAGTCGCCACCGATTTTTTTTTCTAGGTGTGATCGGACACCTATTAGATCTATTTTTAAAACAAAAGAAGGCTAAGTTCGGGTCTACGTCGAAATCCAGAGAAAGAGTAGGGCTCGGGAGTCGGTTACGCGCGAGGAAGGTATTAGCACCCTCGCGACGCCCAAAATTGGTATCTCATAAACACGTGTTGTCTTGATTTTCAAAAATACGAGTTCAATATAAAATTTAGTCGTGATCCGGTTAAAACACAAAGTTTTTTATTTTTGAGAAGGACACACCTTTTAAACACGAGTCAATTGATGTTCACCCAACATAGCGATGAACTCGGTGATTTGATGTTAAATCGGTGCATTGCCTTGATTATTGAAATAAAATAAGAAAACATGGATAATTTTTCTTGATAATGTAAAGCAAGCTGGTATGAAATAAACAAAAATAAAAGATGGATCTGGAAGCAAATAACGAATATAACAATAATATTAACAAGCAGTAGCAATGCACGCGATATATTAAACATAATAATATTAAACGCGAAATAAAAACAATGAATATATATAAACATATAATAATAACAAATGAAATAACGTAAACATAACATTAAAAATACTAATAGTGCTATATGTATATATATATATATATATATAGATATATTAAAGTATGTGTAATGATAAGAGTGAAAAGTGTATACATTGTAATACTAAAATACACAAATAATATATACCTACATATTATATAAAAATGAACATATGCAAGATACATTATAAATACTAGTAACATAAAATTATATACATTAACAATACTACGCAAATATATACATATATTTTAAAATAAATACATAGTAATATTAGAATCCAATAATAAGTGTAATAATAAATATAGGGATATACGAAAATAATACTATTTATAAAACATATATATATATATATTTAAAATAAAATACATATACTAATAATAATAGTAACAATAATAACAATAAAGATATATGTACACCAAATAACATATAATAATATTGAGATCATAAGTGATAATAAGGAAAATAATAAGTATATTAACGAGTATAATAACACATGAAAATAATATTTTATATAAATACATACACGTATAATAAAATATAAGTATTGATAATAAATATAATAAGAATAAAATAAATGTAATAATAATATATACATATTAAAGATAATAATAAAAAAGAACTAATGATAATATTTCACAAATATATATATATATATACTAAAATATACATAATAATATATAAAATATAATATTAAGAACACATGTATATGATATATGAAATATATATATATAATAAAATATTAGAATATTTACATAATATATACATATAAAAAAAACCGACTAATAATGATACTACATAGTATATTCATAAATATATTAAATACATATACGTGTTATAGATATATACATAAACTAATAATAATAATAAAGTAAAAAAGAAAGAAAAAAAGAAAAAAAAAAGAAAAAAATAATAGTATAAAGCGGGTTAAAGTGAAAAAAGGATCAAATCGGAACTAAAGTCAGAGTTTTGGGATAATTTGAAAAGGGAATAAAGAGAAAAGGACCAGATTGCAACGTGCGCGCAACCTGGGAGTACCGAAATGGCAATATTTCCACGTTCTAAAACGCAGTGCATCAGCAGGGGGTTGGATTGAAAAGCACTGAGAATTATGGGGCTAAATTATAAAAGGAAAAACATCTGATTGTAAACAATGAAAATGCGGAAGGACTGCGCGAGCAATTAGCCCCCTTGAGTTAGAAACACGCGGATCTTAGGTGGGTAGGGTCGGGTCGATCCGACCCATACTCAAAACGGCGTCGTTTTTTAGCCTAAGTTTGGGCACCAAAACAGTGCCGTTTTAGTAGGCTATAAATAGCCGAAAAATCTGAAAAAAAAAAAGCATTTGGAGAGGGGAAAGAAAAAAAAAGAAAGGAGAGGGAGAGAAAAGAGGGAGAGGGGAAAGGAGAGGGCTCCGGCCAGGAGGACCGATCACCGGTCCGGTCACCGACCGCCGTCCGTCGCCGGCGCCGGCCACCGCACGCGGTGGCCGAAAGTTCAAAAGGTACTATTTTTTTCTCTTTTTTTAAGTATTCTTATATTGTGTTTTATAGACGTATATATTGTTGAAAAGTATAAAAAAAAAAAGCAAAAACGATTCGAAAATGTTGATAATCACCTTTAATCTGATTTTAATATCTTTGGTTTTCTGATCTTGATTGTGCTTCGAAACTATTTGATTCTGTGCTATGATTGCTATATATCTCTTGAACTTTTCCAAAAAAAAGAGCCCCCTTTTACATTTGTTTAGATCGGCTTTTATAGCCATTTTTACACTTGTCTTCCTGTGCTTTTTGCGTGTTTGCTTCCTTTTGCAGGATTAGGGCGGTGGTTGGAAGCAGCAGAGCAGTTGATGATGGTGGCGTGCCACAAGGGCTGGTGTCAGAAGGCAGAGAGTTGGTTAGGGCGGCACAAGTGGGGAGGTGGCTAGGGTTAGATTTTTTGACTTTGGGTTTTTGGGTTGTGTAATGGGCTTGGGTAGATTTAGTTGGTCTTTGAGTGTATTTAGGTAGTTGGGCTGGTATATGGTTTTGAAATTAGGCTCAAAATTGGCCTGATACAGCTGCCCCTCTTTGCTCATTGTCGTGCAACGGTAATGGAGCAAAGACATAATGAAAGGCCAATTTTGCCCAGTCTTGCTGAGTCTTGACTTCATTGGTGCTCTTCTTGTTCAGATAGTCTTCCTTCAGTCCGCCGTATCTTGTGGCTTTGATTCAATCCACTGTATCTTCTGATATATGCCTTCTAGCTTCAATCTTCTCCAATGTAGCTTTAAGGATATGAGATTTTGTGGCTTGATCTGCTTCATTGTGCCCTCAGAAAAATAAGATCTACAGCTTCAATCTGCTCTTCTATTGCTTCAGTGAGATAAGGTTTGTGATCTTCTCTTCTGTAACTCTAAAAGGCAAGCTTTGATATCTTCGATCAGCTCCACTGCAACTTCAGGGGGATGAGACTTGCAACTTTGACCTACTTTACTGCGACTTCAAGGAAACCAAGTCTGGTGTCTTTCATCAGCTTCAATCTTTATTCTTACTCGGCATGTGATCCTGAGTTCAACTCATTTCTCGCAATATGAATTGACTCTTTAAAAACAGACATTAAAAACAGAAATTGAAAATAACTCAGCACAGGAGCCAAAGCTCAACTCATCTCTCACAACATGAGTTGGTCTTTTGAAACTTAATTTGAAAAGCAGATTTTGAAAATACATCGACATGTGACCCGAGGCTCAACTCACTTCTCGCAATATGAGTTGATTTTTATGAAAAGCAGGAATTGAAAAGCATAAATTGAAATTACCTCAACGTGTCTTGAGGCTCAACCCACTTCTCGCAATATGAGTTGATTTTTGAAAAACAGAAATTAAAATACCTCAGCGTGTCCTGAGGCTCAACTTACCTTTCGCAATATGAGTGATAATTTGAAAAGTAGATTTCAAAAAACAGAAATTAAAGGCTCAACTCACCTCTCGTAATATGAGTTAATCTTTGAAAAACATTAATTGAAGACAGAAATTTATAATACCTCAGCTTGCCCTGAGGCTCAACTTACCTCTCGCAATATGAATTGAAATTAAAACACAAAAATTGAAAATACCTCAGCGTGCCCCGAGGCTCAACTCACCTCTAGCAATATGAGTTGATTCTTTGAAAAACATAAACTGAAAACAGAAATTGAAAATACCTCAGCGTGTCCTGAGGCTCAACTCACCTTTCGCAATATGAGTTGATTTTTATGAAAAGCTGAAATTGAAAAACAGAAATTGAAAATACCTCAGCGTGTCCTGAGGCTCAACTCACCTTTCGCAATATAAGTTGATTTTTATGAAAAGTTGGAATTGAAAAACAGAAATTGAAAATACCTCAGCGTGTCCTGAGGCTCAACTCACCTCTCGCAATATGAGTTGATTTTTATGAAAAGCAGGAATTGAAAAGCAGAAATTGAAAATACCTCAGCGTGTCCTGAGGCTCAACTCACCTCTCGCAATATGAGTTGATTTTTGAAAAACAGAAATTAAAATGCTCAACTCACCTCTCGCAATATGAGTTGCTTTTTAAAAAAGAAATCAAAAGCAGAAATTAAAAGGCGCAACTCACCTCTCGCAATATGAGTTACTTTTTGAAAAACATAAATTAAAATGTTCAACTCACCTCTCGTAATATGAGTTGATTTTTGAAAAACAGAATTGGAAAGAGTGAATTGAAAATACCTCAGCGTGCCCCGAGGCTCAACTCACCTCTCGCAATATGAGTTGATTTTTGAAACATAAATTGAAATTACCTCAACGTGTCTTGAGGCTCAACTCACCTCTCGCAATATGAGTTGATTTTCTTGAAAAAGTAAATTAGAAACGAAAATACCTCAGCATGTGAGCCGAGGCTCAACTCACCTCTCGTAATATGAGTTGACTCTTGAAACAACAGAAATTAAGAATACCTCAGCGTGACCTGAGGCTTGACTCATCTCTCGCAATATGAGTCAATTTTGAAACATAAACTAAAAATACCTCGGCGTGTGACCTGAGGCTCAACTCATCTCTCGCAATATGAGCTGATTTTTTTGAAAACATAAATTGAAAATAGAAATTGAAAACACCTCAGCGTGTCCTGAGGCTCAACTCACCTCTTGCAATATGAGTTGATTTTCTTAAAAAACAGGAATTGAAAAGCCAAAATTGAAAATACCTCAGCGTGCCCCGAGGCTCAACCCACTTCTCGCAATATGAGTTGATTTTTGAAAAACAGAAATTAGAAACGAAAATTAAAAATACCTCAGCATGTGAGCCGAGGCTCAACTCACCTCTCGCAATATGAGTTGATCTTTGAAAAACAGAAATTTAAAATACCTCAGCTTGCCTGAGGCTCAACTCATTTCTCGCAATATGAGTTGATTTTCTTAAAAAACATGAATTAAAAACATCAAAATACCAAAACCTGTCCTTTGGTAGAACTCAGGTGTCTTTTCACTTGATTCGGTACGGCCATCATTCAAGATTTCTTACTCTGCTGGAGTACCTGTATATGCCATGCATGATGTTATCATGATATGCACATGTTTGTCTTAAATGCCTTTATGCCTACATGATTATGCTATGCGTCTTAGGCATGTTTGTCGTGTGTCCTTTTCGCCACGATTATTGAGGATCTGCGTTCATTGTTTTGGCTCTTGACTTTCTCTTCAGGCTTTGTACCCATCTTCAAGCTTTCGACGTTTCTCAGATAACACTCTTTTGCCCCTGGTTACTTTGTTCTTGCTTTGAGGCTCTTGTGCTTACCAAAATTTCATCCAGGTAATACTCAACATTTGTTTTGTTTAGAGTATGTCACTTCAAAATGCTCTAGATGTTCAACGCAGGAACTCCTCCACATTTGTTAATCAAGAATCTTTTCGAGCATGGCTTCTTGCGTAGAAAGTTTCAGACCACTGAAAATGCTTCAAATATGTAGTCTCACTGTTTGACTCAGTGCTTGAATCTTTTTACTCCTTTGGTTCAAATCTGCTTCATTAGGACGCCCTTTTTGGATCTTTATCCTGATTCTTTTTTTTTTTTTTTTTTTTTTTTAGAAAAACTTAAGGCGTCATCACTCATTGCCTCTCAGGGCCCTATCACTGACATAGTACGCTACCCTATTGCTCGGCTCTCGATCCAAAACTTGAGGAAATAATCGCATTCTGCTTCACCAGCTGGCTCCACTGTAATTTGGGGACACAAGGTTGGCACTATCTTTAAACCATTCCACTGCAATTCCTGGTTATAGGATCAGATCCTCATCAGTAACTCAAGAATGTATGATCTATAACTTGTTCTCTCGACTGATATTTCTTGATAGAAAATCCAAGGAAATAAACTCAATTTGAGCTCAAATATTTCCAACCCTTATACTTGGTAAGCTCTTAAACAATTGACTGGTTTCAGGTTCCTGTACTATTTAGAAGCTTTCAGAGTAATATGCGAAACTCCTTTTGTGAAAGTATGATTAGTCCATCAATAATTATTTCAATGCGAATGCTTGAAAAAGATTATACTTATGGACAAGAAGAAAATTGTCTAAGAGCATAACTCGAAACAACCAAGTTAAACAATGAGAGTAAATGCAAGTTCATTGGAAACCCATTTTGAAAAGAATAAGATAATCAAAGATAAATTCAAAAAATGGGTAAAATGGAAAGCTAAGTGCACCAAATATCGCAACCTGAGCTTCTCTGTACAAACTCCTTTGAGACTATTTTGAGTTCAACATGTGTTTAGGGGATTCAGAGTACTTTGTCGATGCCCCAAGACGTAGCATACTTCTTCACTGTCAATTCAAGTATAGCAATACTACCATATGCCCCACCTTTGAACAAGATTTGAGCTGCCTTTTTCAGGTTTTCAACTCAAAACCCCTTTGGTCTCAAGGTGCCCTTTGCGGGTTTTCACCTTGACCTCTCCATTTTTATTTTATTTTATTTTTTTTTTTTGCTTTTGAATGAATGAGGGTCACAAAGCTCCCTTTGCGGGTTTTCACCTTGACCTCTCCTTTTCAAGTATTTCTGGACTGAATCTGAATTTCGGACTGGATCAGTGTTCTTCCGGGGAAAGCCTCCTTTACCTCATAAAGTTCTTAAGCATCCATTCTCCTTTGAAATCCTTTCGTATGGAAAGAATCTTCTGCAATACCAAGTTCCTACTATGAAATTCTTTTGGGTGAGCTATTTCCGTCATAACTCAGCATCATCCGCGTTTGATCTTCAAATCCCTTTTCTACAGTCAAGTTTACTGAAGACGTTTTACTTCATCCAATTCTTGGATCAATCGAAGTTTGGAGAGAAAGAATCTTAATTTCCATGGACAGAACCACCTCTAATGCCCCAGTGATGGTCCTGGTCAACTTTAATAAGCACAAAGAGTAAAAGGTAGCTTCTTATGCCAATATTTACAAGTCTCAGTCACCTTCCTTTTCTTTTTGTATTATTTTTTTTTGGCAGCCTTTGTATTGTGATATGGCATTGTACAGTTACGCATTAAAACATGATTTTTTCTGGCATTTGATCTCTCTTTTTTTGTTTTTTCTTTTTCTTTTTCTTCTCATGACTGTCGACTTTATAATATTGGTATACGAAGCTACATTCACCTTCTTAGTGAAGCAATTGTCGGCCACGACAATGATGTCGACTAGAAGCTTTTGACGTGATCATCTCTAGAACATCTATGCCCCACGTATTGAAAATTTTGTGAAGAGATGAAAGAAGCACGTGAGTCTTGACGACATAACTGATGCCATTCCCTTCCCATGGTGGGCCAACAGTATTCGATCCTCATTGATGCGCCTGGCTATTGCAGAACCATTGTCATGTTTTCCTTAGACACCCTTATGGACCTCTTTCAAGATGTTCCTAAGTGCGTCTTAATATGATCGTGCAAAAACATCCTTGAATTCATGGAAATAACTCGATAGTCTTGCCTTATTTCTGCGGTGGGCTAAGTTTTGGTCTTTATCTATGTCCTAAGCTCACAATATCAGCTGACCCTTTGTAAGTTAGGGTCTGTCTTTCATCTCATTCTGTCATCCTTCACGAATAGTAAGATAGACACAATCTCTGTCATCTTGAAGTCCGAGATCCTCTAGACACATATCTTGCTCTAAAGGGAATTAGTGACAGCGTCGCTCGCGACATTGATATTTGGGGACCTGCTGTGGGTGCGAAGGCAAATTCCAGAGAATAAATGATTCTAAGGATGATTATTTGTATAGGATGATCATGAATGTAAAATAAAAGAATAAAAATCCAAATAATAAAAGAATCTATAAATATAAGAAAATTTACTCAAAAAGATGCATTTCATTGAAATAAAAATCTTGGACTGAAACCTATTTCTCAAAAGAAGACTTATCGCCTCTAGGTCTTAAGGCAATAAGTATGTTTTGAATATTACTCTAGATTAGCTTTAAAAGTACACGAATCTCTTCTACTGTCCCATTGCTCGAAACACTCCCAAGTATGCAAAATTCAGAGGTGGGTGTTATCGAGGTCATGATTGAGTTGAGTACGAATTAGAAGCATAGTGGCTTCCTATTCCCATCACACGGGTTTCTCGGCTCCTTTTTCTTCATGGGTGCTAACCTTTTGAGCTCTCGGCCTTCCATCCTTCCATTTTTATGGCATTCTCTATAAGTTCCCAGATATTACAATGTTCGCAAAGTCTTTCGTAGCACTTCCTACCAACTTATCGTAAAATGGAGCTTTCAAAGTGTTGATGAAAAGAACCGCTATTTCGATTTTGGTCAAAGGGTTCTACTTGTCTTTGAGATGTCCCTCCATCTCTGCGCGTACTGCCTAAAAGTTTCCGTCGGCTTCTTTTCCATCATCTGCAGGGTCAACCGATCAGGCACCATGTCAGATACATGCTTGTACTGTTCACAAAACGCTGATGCTAAGTCTTTCCATGATTGGATCTTTTCTCTACTAAGTTGATTATACCATCGAAGAGCAGATCCGACCAAGCTGTCTTGGAAACAGTGTATTAGCAACTTATCTTTATTCACGTGACTCGTCATTTTTCGACAAAACATGACAAGATGCATTCTCGGACATCCCGTTCCGTCGTATTTTTCAAAATCTGGTGCTTTAAACTTCGGAGGTAGAACCAGATCGGGCACTAGACTGAGCTCCTTGGCACTTAATGCAGAGAAGACTTTAGTGCCTTCGATTGCCTTGAGCCTTTCTTCCAAACTCCTATACTTGTCCCAAACATCATGATCGTCTAATTTCAACTTGGCTATATCTATAGGGTCAATCAAATCGGAATATTGGGATCAACGTGGATTAACTCCGGGGTTTGATACAAATATACCTTGCCCTGGATGAGTATGTGGTACAGGTCGTTGCTCCAGGCCTTCAGGTTCCCTTTGAGGACATCCTTTTTGTGTTACATGAACGTGAGATGGGGCGAATCTTGGAGGATAAAACGGATCCTGACCATGATTAACTCTCGAATGAGGTTCTATAACGTCAGAACTCTGCATAAGTCCCTTCCCTTTAACTAAGGCTGACATCATCTCTATCATTTTAGCCATCTGATTCCTTTGCTCGAGTGATTCCTCCTGAGATCTTACCATCAGATCTCTCGCTCCTCGCCGTGATTTAGCCAATTGTTTCTTGCAATTCTCTTTGGGCCCTTTCTATTCTTTCAATTCTCTCATTGAATTCGGCCTCCATAGTTCTAGCTCTTAGCCGCTGCGTCTTATACAAATGACGTGATTCCAAACTCGTAAGCGTCACAACTCAGTAGATCATACGGTTTTGACCTCGATGAATGATTAAGGGACATGTACATGCAATGAATGGATGAATGAATGAATGTCAAATGAATGACATCATGAATGAATATAAAAAAATTTGGTGTTAATTTCAAGATAGCCCCTATTTAGGCATTTCTTTAATCAAATGAGTCTATTACACAACGTTTCGGATACTCGTGTAATTGACTCATCCATCAGAAACCCATTTTTGGCAACCAATCTCTAATCAACACCTTCCTAACAAGATACCTATGATGCATGATGAAAAATATAAATACAAATCAAACAACCTTGGTTAACACAAAGACATATGAACAGAGAGAAAGCGCGTGAAAAATCTAACAAATTAAGCTACTTGGTCCAATGGACTCGATTCCCTTGCATAGAAAGCGCAAATGTAAAAGAAGAAGGTAAGTAAGATGTGTTTTTCCCGTGTACTTATTTCGATGACTAGTAAATGGACAAAGGCTGGGCATGGCTCTAGTCGGATGGCTCATATGGTTCATTACATGCGGTTTTGGTTCTAGATAGGTACTCGAATTGCCCGTACTATCATCTGCTAAGATTAGTACGAAGCCTCGATCATAGCCTATCACAAGCTCACGAGTACAATTCGAAGGATTACATTTACTTATGCCTATGCGGAGGGACAAGTTAACTCACGAAAGCATAAGTCATATGTAACCCGAAAGTATTCACTAGCCTGTGCGGAGGACGAGTTAACTCACGAAGGCGTAGCGTTTACTTTCACTTAAACGGACGGAGCCCGGGTTTAGAGCTCATGTTATGCAAAATGCAAGTGCACGGTGTGTGGGGGGAAAACTCATAAACCTTTACATTTTATTTAAAGAAACTAAACCGGAATTAAAACCATAAAGACTGAAAAACAAACAAATAACAAGTTAGAAGAAATATTTACAACACGATACAAATGCATGAATTTTGAAAACGAGATTTTCGGATCACGACCAAATATTTACTTTGAACAAGGAAATTTGAAAACTTTGACAAAACATGTTTAATTCGACTCGACTCGCACTGGTCTCCCCAGTGGAGTCGCCAGCTGTAGCGACGTAAAAATTTACTTTCGGGTCGCTAAATTGTGGCGATTTATTAGAAAATTGGAAATTGAAATTTGGTTTTAAAAATAAACCAAGAGTCGCCACCGATTTTTTTTTCTAGGTGTGATCGGACACCTATTAGATCTATTTTTAAAACAAAAGAAGGCTAAGTTCGGGTCTACGTCGAAATCCAGAGAAAGAGTAGGGCTCGGGAGTCGGTTATGCGCGAGGAAGGTATTAGCACCCTCGCGACGCCCAAAATTGGTATCTCATAAACACGTGTTGTCTTGATTTTCAAAAATACGAGTTCAATATAAAATTTAGTCGTGATCCGGTAAAACACAAAGTTTTTTATTTTTGAGAAGGACACACCTTTTAAACACGAGTCAATTGATGTTCACCCAACATAGCGATGAACTCGGTGATTTGATGTTAAATCGGTGCATTGCCTTGATTATTGAAATAAAATAAGAAAACATGGATAATTTTTCTTGATAATGTAAAGCAAGCTGGTATGAAATAAACAAAAATAAAAGACGGATCTGAAGCAAATAACGAATATAACAATAATATTAACAAGCAAGAGCAATGCACGCGATATATTAAACATAATAATATTAAACGCGAAATAAAAACAATGAATATATATAAACATATAATAATAACAAATGAAATAACGTAAACATAACATTAAAAATACTAATAGTGCTATATGTATATATATATATATATAGATATATTAAAGTATGTGTAATGATAAGAGTGAAAAGTGTATACATTGTAATACTAAAATACACAAATAATATATACCTACATATTATATAAAAATGAACATATGCAAGATACATTATAAATACTAGTAACATAAAATTATATACGTTAACAATACTACGCAAATATATACATATATTTTAAAATAAATACATAGTAATATTAGAATCCAATAATAAGTGTAATAATAAATATAGGGATATACGAAAATAATACTATTTATAAAACATATATATATATATATTTAAAATAAAATACATATACTAATAATAATAGTAACAATAATAACAATAAAGATATATGTACACCAAATAACATATAATAATATTGAGATCATAAGTGACAATAAGGAAAATAATAAGTATATTAACGAGTATAATAACACATGAAAATAATATTTTATATAAATACATACACGTATAATAAAATATAAGTATTGATAATAAATATAATAAGAATAAAATAAATGTAATAATAATATATACATATTAAAGATAATAATAAAAAAAGAACTAATGATAATATTTCACAAATATATATATATATATACTAAAATATACATAATAATATATAAAATATAATATTAAGAACACATGTATATGATATATGAAATATATATATAATAAAATATTAGAATATTTACATAATATATACATATAAAAAAAACGACTAATAATGATACTACATAGTATATTCATAAATATAATAAATACATATACGTATTATAGATATATACATAAACTAATAATAATAATAAAGTAAAAAAGAAAGAAAAAAAAAAAAAAAAAATAATAGTATAAAGCGGGTTAAAGTGAAAAAAGGATCAAATCGGAACTAAAGTCAGAGTTTTGGGATAATTTGAAAAGGGAATAAAGAGAAAAGGACCAGATTGCAACGTCGCGCAACTTTGAGTACCGAAATGGCAATATTTCCACGTTCTAAAACGCAGCATCGTGAGGGTTGGATTGAAAAGCACCGAGAATTATGGGGCTAAATTATAAAAGGAAAAACATCGATTGTAAACAATGAAAATGCGGAAGGATCACGCGAGCAATTAGCCCCTTGAGTTAGAAACACGCGGATCTTAGGTGGGTAGGGTCGGTCGATCCGACCCATACTCAAAACGCAGCGTCGTTTTTAGCCTAAGTTTGGGCACCAAAACGGTGCCGTTTTTAGTAGGCTATAAATAGCCAAAATCAAAAAAAGCATTTGGAGAGGGGAAAAAAAAAAAAAAAAAGGAGAGGGAGAGAAAAGAGGAGAGGGGAAAGGAGAGGGCTCGGCGGGAGGACCGGTCACCGGTCCGGTCCACCGACCGCCGTCGTCAAAATGGCTTGCTACACCACGCATGCGGTGGCGGAAGTTCAAAAGGTACTATTTTTTCTCTTTTTTTAAAGTATTCTTATATTGTGTTTTATAGACGTATATATTGTTGAAAAGTATAAAAAAAAAAAAAAACGATTCAAAATGTTGATAATCACCTTTAATCTGATTTTAATATCTTTGGTTTTCTCGATCTTGATTGTGCTTCGAAACTATTTGATTCTGTACTATGATTGATATATATCTCTTGAACTTTTCCAAAAAAAAGAGCCCCCTTTTACATTTGTTTAGATCGGCTTTTATAGCCATTTTTACACTGTCTTCCCTGTACTTTGCGTGTTTGCTTCCCTTTTGCAGGATTAGGGCGGTGGTTGGAAGCAGCAGAGCAGTTGATGATGGTGGCGTGCCACAAGGGTGAGTGTCGAGCGAGGCGCGAGAGTTGGTTAGGGCGGCACAAGTGGGGAGGTGGCTAGGGTTAGATTTTTTGACTTTGGGTTTTTGGGTTGTGTAATGGGCTTGGGTAGATTTAGTTGGTCTTTGAGTGTATTTAGGTAGTTGGGCTGGTATATGGTTTTGAAATTAGGCTCAAAATTGGCCTGATACAAGTAGGGTAGCATCGTGTTATCACTTTGCGTTGTACACTATTATTCCATCATATTTTATTCACCTAAAGAGTCGTGTTTTAATATCATTTAAGTTTAAAATCGTTTTACTTAAAAGTTTTTAAAATAAGGCAATACTCGACATTTGGTATCTTTGAGAAGATTGAGCCCTAACTTACCGGGTTCCAATTTTTCTCGTCGAATCTAAGTAATCAAGTACCCTTTCTTAAATCAAAAAAAATGGGTTAAAAATAAAAGCTTATTCTTGGGAATTTGAGATGTTGTGTCCTAATTTATTGGATATGACACTTTGTTTTCTCGAGGTGAGGATTTCTGAAAAATAAAAGGTCATATTCTGTATTTGGAATTTTGAGAGATCAAGCCCTGACTTACTGGGTTTCGATTTTTCATTTACCCTAAATAACCGAATATCCTTCTTAAACCTAAATGCATGAGTTTTGAAAATTAAAAGACAAACTTAATTTCGAGGGTTTTAAATGTCGCATCCTAACTTATTGGGTGTGACATTTTATTTCTTCGAGATAAGAGAGTCTCAGCATTCAATTTAATTTAGCCAAGTGTTCTTTTTTAAAAAAATAAAATAAAAGGATCGTATTTTAAAATCTTTTCAAACATTCGATGTTAAGACATTAATTAATCAATTCGGTACCAATTTTGAGCGTTACGAGGGTGCTAACCCTTCCTCGTGCGTAACCGACGCCCGAACCTTTTATTCTCGAATTTCGTAGACCAAAATCATCGTTTTAGTAAATCAAAATATTTTATTAAAATGATCAAACTCAAGGTAATCCGATCACACATTGGAAAAGATTGGTGGCGACTCCAAACTTTCATTTTTAAAAGTCGATCCCTATTTTTTCAAAACCTTAAAAATAGTTTTGACAAATATATATAATTTTTGTTATATAAAAATTAAATTAATTAACAGCAGGTATGGAGGAACTAATCTATAATCTATATATACTCGTGATTTTATATATAGATTCTATATTGAAAATTTCCATCTAATCTATACAAGACTCGTTATGTTTGCACGTGGATGGACTTCCCCCTGTAAATTTCTATTTTAGTCAAAGATTGTGTGCCCCCCCTTATAAAAATATTATTCTCGAACGTCATATTTTTTACACGCAGGTGTTGCATTCTTCTATCGAATTTGGTATTAAAATAATATAATTAATAACTATTAAAATTATTTACGTAATTTGTATAATAATTTTATCTTTATGGAGTTTTGTAGAACGTGAGTTAATGTTTCAACAATTTAAATCAATGAATTATTCAAAAAATAAAAAAAAATTGAGTTTGAATTTGAATATAATCAAACTACTGTTTGATTTAAATCCTAAATGGGCACATAAAAACAAGTTGGATTTTTAGTCCTTTAATGTAAGATTCTATCTTTGACTTTAAATATAATCCATTGTAGGTTAAGTGCCCTAGCTGATTGCTTTTCTAATTTCTATAGTAGTTGTGAAGTAGAAAAAGTGCATGCAATGCTAGATTAAATGGACATAGACACCAAGCTTTTAAAATTATTACAAGACTCGCATGTGGATAGAAAGAACAAGTGTTTCTCATCTTTTTGGTTTAGTCAAAATTTTTAATCACTGATCATAGTCTTCTTTAAACCACTTTTGAAATTGCACACTGATTTGCAAGTGTTACATTTTTTTGTCAAAGCTGGTATTGTAACATATGTTTGAATAAAATTTTTAAATAATTTATAATAGAATTAATAATTTTATTATAGCGAAATCTTATTCAAAAAATAAATTTACTAAACAACTTTCTCAATACACCTAATGATTTAAGCAACTAATACCATAATGTAAATACAGCCTTAGTGGTATAGAATTGTTTGCACTTTCTCTACTCAAATATTCCCACATACAAAAATAGCTCTCTCCAATGAAAAGATATAAAAGATAAACTATCCTATATTGTCCTGAAATGGACTGAATAAAGCTCTATAAAACTAACGCAAAAATAAGGAAGTTGACTACCTTTAATTTATGATTTATATCATATTAATTTGATTAATTATAAATAAAATAATCGATAATATAAATTTTTATTATTTACCTCATTATTAATTTAAATTAAATAAAAAAACAATTATGACTACGTGTTGTCATCATTTTCTACACATGGTAACTTTGGTTTGTCATAAAGCATTTTGTAATTAATTTGAAAGTTCTTCATTTACGTATTTATTATGTACAATTGTCATGTGTGAGTTTTTTAGTCTCACTATATTTTATTATTATGTGTTGATTTTAGTCCAATTAGTCAATTTTAATCCATTTCAATTCTTAATCTATTAATATTTATTTTATTTTATAATTACTTCTAATATATATTTGTAATTAGATTGTAATAACTCTAAAACAACTATTTAATAAGTCTATTAACATAAGGATGTAATACAAAATTTCATTTTTCCCAAGATTTGAACATGTAAGGAATGATGTAAGATTTGAAACATGTAAAACATTGTTAAGCCAAATGGAAAATCAACACCGACGACTAAACTATTCTATTTGCAATAAAGCTTTGAATTTTTGGTACTAACTGTCGGTTTCACATTACTTTTCAATTACACCTATTTAAAACAATCTCCCAAAAGCTATTATTAGAATGATTTTTTTATGCATATGTTCTCTTTTAGACTATGATTAGTGTTAAATTATAGAACGGATAAAAAAATATGATTACAATCATAATTTCAGTAGTAGGGTAAAGGCAGGAGATAAATAGTGTTCTTGATCTCTCAAAAATTGAAATTTTCTATCTTCCCCTTCTTAAATTTTATAAATTTATATATTAAAACATAATAAAATTATAGTTTGATCCCAAATAATAATGATAAAATTTTATTTTCGTTTGACTTGAATTTGTTTTGACTGCACTCCTATTAAATAGGTTTTTTAAGTTATAATTTGTCATTATTTTGTATAATGTGAATTAATTAGTTTGATAATGTGAATTTGTCATTATTTTATATAAACTAGAAGTTAAAATCCAATAAAATATTACCAACAAAGACTAATTAAGGAACAAATAAAACAAACTAGAACTCGATCGAGACACTTTGCGAGTGAAAAAATATATATTTAAAATAAAAATAGAAAAAAACAACAACATGTTTGTAAAGAAAAAAACAAAAACAATTAAAAATTTTGAAAGGGATGAATTTATAAAGGGAGTGAAATAGGAATAAAAATAAGAGTTGTGGATAAATAAAAAATAATTTTACTTAAATAAAATTAAATAATTTTTTATACAACTTTTGTTACTACTAGTTAAGGGTAGGATCTAACAAGGAAGGGTTGTAGCGGTATTTGGCGATTCACCTAGTTTCAAGCTAGGCGGAAAGTCGCTGTATATGGTGGACTAAGGGAGGTTAAGGTTGGTAGATGATGAAGATGATTGTAAGTTTGAGAGAGAGAGAGAGAGAGACCTTAAATTTGGGAGCAGTTGTTGGTTATATATGCCAGGTTGTTATCTAAAGGTGTCACATGTCCTGGTATTATTGGTAATTGAGGGTGATTACATCAATTGGTCTGTCATGGCAAGTCCGGACCTAGGTGTGGCTGCTAGGGTGACGATTGGATAGGCTGTCAATTATGTCAGACAAAATTAATGTTTGGCGACTAGTGTCATAAATCGTGGTGCAGTGGGGTCCAGACATGGTTTATGTGCAAGTGTGCCTAGATCAAGGGGTTTCCGAGGAGTTCTTATATTGTGGTCGAGTGAGATGTTTAGCAAGGAGTTCGTACATTCGATGCTTTGAGAGGTGGTATGTAGGAGTTTCCAAAGGAGTGGGCTTGGTTCTCAAGGAGTGGTGTTCTGGGTGTATTCCCTGAGGTGTTGGCCCTGATTCTCGAGTTGTGGCCTAGGGGTTAGGGGTATAACACTACTCATAATTGCAAATTCTTAAATCGGAAAGTAATACACGCTCAAACCCAAGTTCTTTTGATTGTTATAATAATAACAATATTAATTGAACTAAAACTCAATCAGCAAATGGCATAAACTTTAAAACAAGATATAGTAATAGAATAGATATTAAATTGGGATTTTAGCCAAAGTTATATGAATCAAACTGGACTAGTGGATGGAGAATTGACAAAGGTATTGATCCAGAGGGAGGCTTTGAATCGGTTGACTCGAGAATCAATACAAACAGATTGAATTGGACAAAAAACTGGTTAAATTGAGCGGTTGAACCGAATTTATTAATTTTTATTAATTTATTAATTTTTAGATTTTTAATAATTTTTTAATCAGACCGGTGAACTAATGACCTGACTAATTTGACCATCGATTTGATTTAAGAATAATTTATTTTAGTATTACCTAGGCAATTTGTATTTTTTTTCATATATATATATATATATATATATTGGCGCTTTTATTTCTCGTTTCCATTTTTAGTAGTACTATTCTTTAGGCATAGATTGGTTTCTTTATATATATAATTACTTCATGGGTAAATCTTAAAATTATATATGAATTTTAGCTTAATGTGTAATTTAATATATAAATTTTAATTTAGTGTAATTATATAAATGAAAATTTGAGTATTGTTTAAATGTATACTTGAAGCTTTAATTTTGATTCAATTATACATATTTAAAGAAATAAATAGATTAATTTATTTTTATATTAGATAAATATATTTATCTTTGTTTGCAATATATAAACATAAAACGATGCTATATTGAAAATCGAGTTAATAATTTCTAAGAATTGGATTGTACAAGGCCAATTTCGGCCCAACTTCATTTACAAAATAAAAACCCAGATACAAAATAACCCCACCCACTAACCTAAATTACCAGACTTCTAGCCCAATTAAAATACTCATTACAAACTAACCTCAACCCACCAACCCATTAAGCCCGTTTACCCTTATCCATAAGCCCAATACAAACCCTAAGCCCAATCAACCCAAAACAACCGAAACCCTAGCTCCCCACTTGTTCTGACTTTCGGCCACCTACCCAATCGCCGACACCACCGTACGCGCTCAAGTCACATCCACCGCCCATCCCCTGCAAGCACACGCAAACAATAAAAAGGGATAGTAATAGGGGTATTTAAAACCCGAATGAAGATCATTGTAAAAGGGATTTTTTTTTTTATCAATGCAAAAGAACAGTTCTAAAACACATATGTAAACAGCAGTAAGAACACAAGCATAAATCAGAGAAGTCCAAAGATCCAAAAATTGAAGGGAAACCTAAGGTGATTTTGTTTTCTATTTCATTTTATTTTGAATCTACTGATTTATATATATATATATATCATAGATATTTATAAGAAATAAAAATATAAAAGAAAAACACAAAAAAAAAGAGAGAAAAAAATCTTACTTTTCGGTATTCCGGCCACCGTGCTCGGTGGTCGGCGCCGGCGCCGGCGACGGTGGTCCGGCGACCGGACCGGTGACCGGCCCTTCGGCCGGAGCTTCCCCCCTCTCCTTCCCTCTTCTCTCTTCTCCCCCCCTTCTTTTTTTTTTTTTCCCTTCCAGTACCGCAAATGAGAAAAAAAAAAAAAGTTGACTTATATAGGGGTCCAAAACGCACCGTTTTGGACCCCCCTGATTAATGGAAAAACGACGCCGTTTTGATGCGGGTCGGATCGACCCGACCCGCCCCAGGTTAGGATCCGCGTGTTTTTGTTGGGAGGGCTAATTGCGCTTTCACCCCTCCGCTTTTCCAAATGATTTATAATTGAATACTTCGAGCTTTTAAATTCCGCCTAAAATTTTAAATCGTTTTCAATCCGGTCCCCAGGTGCATGCGCACTTTGTTTTAAAAGCGTTGGAAAATTGCTCTTTTGGTCCCCTTTTGTTTCACGCGTGTTCAAATCGGTCCTTTTCTTTTTATTTCCTTTTAAATTAACCCCACAATTCTTTTTTTATTCCGATTTAGTCGTTTTTTTCGTTTATTTTCCTTTTCTTTTACATATTATTAATATTATTATTATTATTATTATTTTAATTCTGTTATTTATGTTATTATTATTATTGTTATTAGTTTTTTTATTATTATTATTAATGCATGTATATTATACATGTATGTATATATATGTTTATTATTCTATTATTATTTTGATATTATTATTCTTAGTAGTTGTTTATTTCTAATAAATATATATATATGTATTGTACTATTATTTATATATTTTGTACTATTATTTATATAAGCTTTTAATACCGTATTTTGTTATTACGTACGTGCGTTAATATTATTAGTTATGTATCATTTTATTATTATAGTATTTTCCCAACACCATATTATACATATTATTATTATATTTGTTTTTATCCTTATTACACTTATAGGCAATATTAGTACATATACTTTATCATGTATATATATATATATAGTATTATTATAATTACTTTATTTTAGTATTGCTATTATATTATAATATATTTATTTGTATTTGTATCATATTATCATTTTTAGTATTACCGTTATATAATGTTAGTGCATATTTTTTTTTTTTTTTACTTTTTAATTTATAGTAATATTCTTATATTATGGTTATGTATGTGAATTTAATATATTTGTGTATCATATTACATATATCTCTTTATGTATGTTTTAATACCATGCTTTTATGTATTGTTACGTATATAATCTTAATGTCATTTTTATATATATATATATATATATATATATATATATATATTCGTTGTGTTCTCGTATTTGACACTACAATTAGATTTAATCTTGCATGCATTATTAGTGTTTTCCTTCAATATTACTGTCATATCTGTTATTTGTTTCAAATATATTTATAGCTCTTCCATTTCTTTATTCTTATTACATATTAACTTTGCGTCACGTTATTTCGAAAATCATATTCTTGTTTTGTTAAGTAATTTCGACAATCGAGGCAATGTACCGATTTAACATTAAGTCATCGAGTTCATCGCTATGTTGGGTGAACGTCAATTGACTCGTGTTAAAGCGATATACCCTTCTCAAAAGCCGGAATAAACCAAAATTTCTCGTCTTTTTAATCGGATCACAACCAAATTTTAAATTAAACTCGTATTTTGAAAATCAAGACAACATGTGTTTATAAGATACCAATTTTGGGCGTCGCGAGGGTGCTAATACCTTCCTCGCGCGTAAATGACTCCCGAACCCTAATTTTTCTCTGGCTTTTAAAGTAGACCTAAACTCGGCCTTTTCTCATTTTTTAAAGAAAAATCTAATAGGTGTCCGATCACACCTAGGAAAAAGGATCGGTGGCGACTCCCGGTTTATTTTTAAAAATGAAATTTCAATTTCTAGTTTTCTAATAAATCGCCACAATTTAGCGACCCGAAACCCAAAATTTTTACGTCGCTACATGGATCAAATCAAAATTTTATGTATAAAATTGTACAAAATCAAAATTTATGCATACAATCGCATATTAAATCAAAATTCATATATAATTTTAAATGAATTAAATAATTTTTTAAACTCACATTTTTATTCATGTATACTTAATAGTTATATGTATTATTGTTGTATCATATATAAATTAAATCAACTTTATTTCTAATAACGTATATTAATATCATCTTCTTCACCATCTATGCATATACTCTAATTTATTCATACATATATATGTACATGTGTATATATATTTATGTGTGTGTGCGATCCTAGATTTCTAAGATATAGTCTTTGAACAACATCCATTGGTAAACATTGTAAGAAAAGAAAAAAGCAATTCAATTATCAGAGAAAATGGCATCCATCACCTCAGTATCTTATGACAGAACCAAAGAGTTGAAGAAATTCGACGACACAAAAGCTGGTGTTAAAGGACTCGTCGACACCGGAATACTCAACATCCCCAAGTTTTTCGTTCGACCAGCCGGGGATCTTGCCGCCGACGAACTGAATTCCGGCCATAAAAACATCGAAGTTCCCATCATAGATTTAAGCAACATCGGAGACAGTATCCGGCGACAGGAGATTGTAAACGAAATTAGGATTGCATCAGAGGAATGGGGTTTCTTCCAAGTGATAAACCATGGGATCCCATTAGGTGTTTTGGATGAGATGATTGAAGCGACACGTTTGTTTAATGAACAAGATTTGGAGTTGAAGATGGAGCTGTATAGCCGTGACGGTGCAAAGAAAGTGATATTCAACTCTAACTCTGATCTTTACACTGCACAATCTGCTGATTGGAGAGACAGTTTGAGGCTTACTTCATTCGAGTCTAATCCTGATTCTTCAGATTTACCACCAGTTTACAGGTAATTAAGCACTAATCTCTTTGTTTTTTTTAATCACTGGGATAACTAGGAGATTGTCTCGGTGAAAATAAATATATCCTTGAAGATTGAGATGAGATTAAAAATCAATGATACAATGTGAGTTTAAATTCAAACATAAGGTGAAGTACTGATTTAAGGGTTTAGTTAACAAGTTCTTCGCTTTTTTTTTTATAGAAACACAAGTTTAGAGTGAAGGTTGTTTTCAAAGTTGTATACCGAAGTTTCAGTGAAATTCAAATGCAGTCTTACTTGATATCAACTTTTACAATTGATGTCATTGAATCTTTTAGGTTAAAATCAATGTATTTGGGGTTACAACTGTAGTCGAATTAGTCAGATATCTGCTCCTGATTCGATCGATTTGATCAGTTTGCTTCATTTAAATTAAATTATAAAATTTGGATGAATCACTTGTTCAATCAATTCTTTAACCCAGTTAAACCAGTTCGTACTTGTTTACATGTTAGCTGGTTTTTGCCTCTCTTTGGACTGGTATCCTAGCTAGTTCTCGATCCAATCAATTTTATTCGATTGAAACAACATTGGTTAAAATAAACTCATTCAAGGGCTAGGCTATTCACCTTAGCCCGAAAACTCACCCAAAGCTTAGGATAGCTTAGGCAAAAAAAATTAGGTTCGTTTAAAATATGAGTCAAGCTTGGGCTCAAACATCTAAGCCTAAACCTAACCCATTTTCTAAGTTTTTAATATATTTATTATGTTATTTTTATATATTATGTAATTTACAAAATTTACATCTATATAAGTGGTCTATATATAATTTTTTTTAATAAATTAAAACGCATATAAATTTATTAAATTAAAAATAATACAAATATTTTTCAGAAAAAGTTTTTAAAAATGTACAAACTTGAAATAACCTTAACTTAGCTATTTACAAATACATGAGAGTTTGGGTAAAATTTTAGACTCATTTTTTAAGTTGGGTCAGGCTTTAGCGAACATAAAGGGTGTTAAATTCATACTTAAACAATCAAACCCAATTGAGCTAAGCTTGACCCAACCTATGGATGCATACAAATTAAAACTCGTATATGCTTTAGAATTGAATGATCAAACTTTAGCCAATATAGTAGCATGTATCAGTAGAAAATTTTCAAGTATTATTCAAATTGGGAGCATTTATTCAAATTCCAGGGAACCAACAATGGAGTATAATAAGAACATCAACATATTGGCAGAAACTTTGTTCGAGTTACTATCAGAGGCACTTGGTCTTCAACCAGACCATCTAAGCTCAATGGGATGCAATAAAGGGTGTAGCATTGTGTCCCACTACTATCCACCTTGCCCTGAACCTGAACTCACTTTAGGTTTAAGGAAACATGCAGATGCAGGCATAATGGCATTGCTTCTCCAGAATCATGTCACTGGCCTCCAAGTCCTTCACGACGACCAATGGTTCGATGTTCACCCTACTCGAGGTGGTTTGGTCGTAAACATCGGTGATCTTTTTCAGGTTAGCTTCAATTCACATCAAATTTACATGAAACTGTCCTGATAGATTAGTTACTGAATGTTTTATGTTATTTTATGGTATAGATTTTATCAAATGACAAGTTCAAGAGTGTGAAGCATAGGGTGACTGCAAATCGTGTCGGACCCAGAATTTCGGTGGTATGTTTTTTTTCAGGACATGCTGATATGCTTGAAGAACCATTTGGGACAATCAAAGAACTGATATCAGAGACAAATCCTCCCCGATACAAAGAATTTGTGTTGAAGGAATATATCGACAAGGTTTTGTCTAGCCCAATTGCTAGCAAGCCTGCCATTGATTATTACAAGTTGTGAAGCTATAAACTATCAATTTGCCCTTGGAATATTGATATTGTTCCATAGGCATTTTCAACATTTGTGCCTTGAGTTTGAAGTCTTTTGAAAGCTTCTCCTACTTTAATACCATACCTAATGAAAACAACATATTGTCTTTTAAGGGAATAATTATAAGTGTTATTGTCCGTTTTATGATATAAAATTAATCTTATTTGAACTTGTGTTTTGATTTGTAATAGAGAGACTTAATTTATCTTATATCCTGTTTTACTTGCATAGAACATATTAATATATCTAAAGAGAAACCAATTTGTGTTGGTTTTAGATTAATTCCAATTTGTAATTTAGAGGTAACTTAGTTTTCTTTTCGTTTAGTGAAGGGAAATTATTAAAGGAATTTTTTAGAATTAGGATTAAATTGAGATTATATAAAAATATCGAGTTTTAAATTTTTAGAATCATGACCAAATTAATATAATATGTAAATGTTGAAGGCTAAATTTCTTATTATGTCAATTTTAAAATCACCATGTCATTTTTTATTAACAAAATTAGATAATAATAAAAAAGACCAACGTGGTTAGTTGGATTCTCGTTATATGACTTTTTATAATTGAGTTATAAAAATTTTGGCATAATTGAGTGAACTGCAAGATAGGTCACTCTATTATTTTTTAGGATAAATTATACTTGAGATCATTTAACTATTACTAAGTTTACATTTTGATCATTTAACTTCAAAAAGTTACAAAATAGTCACTGAATTATTCAAAAATTTTCTTTTACGTCACTAGGTTATTAAAATCCTATTGTATGACATTTTCTATTCATATTGCCGCCACCAATTGAAAGGCCTCCTTCCCCTCCTCTTTTACAGTTTAGTTTTTCCACGAAACATCTTTTAATATTATAAATTTGCGAATCAAAATTCAAATAAATTTTTTTTTATCTCCAACATTGACTATCAAAATAGCTTGGATATAAAGTATGTTTTTCTACTCATCGGTGATATTGTTCCATCGTATCAATCTTTTAATCATTACTTGTAGCTCGCTGACCGAACTTTAAAAAAGAAAAAAAAGAACTTGATAGCCTTGTGACTTAAATGAAAACTTTCAAATAGTTCATAGACTATTTTGTATTTTTCTTATTTTGAGTGACTAAAATTTAATTTATTAATAGTTCAATGATCTTGGATATAGTTTTTGCCAACTTTTTTTTTAAGAGCAAAAGGAGCTAGCGACGGGCCAAATTTCTGTGCCTCTTATTGTCAGTTTTGAGTTAGCTTTCTGGTTCTTCACGAAATTGGTCCTGCTATCAGTATTGATCATTGAATTCCATTTCATATAAAAGAATAAAAACACTTGCACAACAAGACTTAAACATCTTATCAAAAAATGTCCCTTTCTCCCATTCTGATTCTATTTTTTTTTTCAACAAAAACAAATCATCTTTGCAATATCTCATCACACAATCATGCAATTTATGGCACCATTTTATTTACCCCAATTTTATGTATTATCTTCATATATATAAAAATATATATTCATCCAAATGAATCCGAACATGCCCACAATCCCTAAGAGTTGCCTCAGTTTATCACAATCTTTGCCCATGCTTATAAGCACATGGGTGAAAAAGAAATAAAAAAACAATGGGGTTGGGTGATATGTTGTTTTGCCATTTCCAGTGCCCACTAAAGTGCTACACAAATAACATAGAATCTCTAGTTTAGTTGCTGTATAAATTTAGCTTTAGTTGTCCCATTTCGTGTATTCGTATTATATTCATATTATTTACATAAATTTTGATATATAAAATTTGAAACATTTATATATTCATATCATATTCGTATTAGTTGATCGTAACAATTAGTAATTAAAATATATAGATATGTAATTTTTATCTCTCCAAAAGAGTGGTGCTTTCAACATGATAATGTTTTAATTTAAGGGTTTTTATTTATTTATTTATTTATTTTGAAGAAATTGCAAATTATTTCATTGTCTTCAACTCTTTCCCCCATATGAATCTCTTAGCATTTATTTTTTGAACAGTTTTGTTACTGAAAGTGGCGAAACATTGAGCTGGAATATAGATTTTTACGAGGTGGAAAATAAATAGTACACCCCTTGACTTGACCACGCCAATGACATTCAAAGCACCCTCAATTTTGCAGAAAAGTCCACGAATCCAGAAATTATTTTTTTAAATTAAACTGTAATTTTATTGCGGAAATTTTATCATTTATTATATTAATCCCTATAAGTATTGAGTGAATTCTAACAGGCTGGAAATTTAATGGGTACTTTGAAGAGAAAAAACTAGGACCATAACTAACTTAGAGCAAACCATATATTCCTTCTTCAACAACCATAACATTATTAGTAACATAAGTTGGTAGCTGTCGGATTCTCTGAATTGAATTGAAGCCGACCCTTTTCTGCCATTTTCATAAAGCTCAAGCAATCGTGAAGTAATTACTTCAGATACTTACAGGTGAATTAAGAAAAAAAAAATTTAAATGGATTGAAATTGAATTATAAAATTTTATAGAAATATTTTCGATACAATGTTTATAATTACTTATATTTCCTTTGTAACCCTTAAATAAGATGAGAGGATAAATACACTCGAAGTTATTGTCTTTTTACACTAATAATAATATTGATACCAATCAAGTTAAGACTCAATCGGCCAAGTAAAATAAAATTTAAACTTGTTTAAGCCATCAATAATAATAATAGTATTTATAATCATACATGTATGTAATTGAGAACCCAATGTTCCATTGGCAATTATAATTTATAAACCCCATAGAGAAATTCAAATAAAATAATCAATTTTTTAAAAAGTTTGAAATCAAACATTTCTATCTCACAAATTCAATTAACTCTCCTAAATCTTTATGTTCAAAACACGCAAAAAAAAAAACCCTAAAAACTCTTCTTCCTTTTTAAGGCTCCAAATAAACAGGTAAAAGTGCACTACTTTTAGACCTTCTACAATGACCAATAGAAAAAAAAGATCTTCTCACTCTATTACTACTACAACCAGCTTCAATGGGGCTAACCTCACTCACTTGCCGGCCACCGTTCAACCTTATAGCTTCTTGTACCGCTAAATATAGCTGTCGATCCGCCGATGAATCCATTGAAATTGACCTTCTTATTGGTTGAATCACAAACTGTTCATCTTTATCTCTAATATCAATACATTCATCTCCCATACTACTCCCTTTACGGTACTTCCTTGTTGCTTTTTTCGGCAGCTCAATCTTCCATGGCGAAGCCGACACCGGTACGGGTATTGGCCCATCCCCTGTTTGGTTGTTGTTGTTAGTTATTTCAATCACAACGAAATCTTCATCGCCATTAATGACAGTTTCGGTATACGGATTGGGATCTCGTGATGTTGAGCTCAGAGCAATGATGGGGTCAAGTTGGAACCGATCATTAGAAATACATATACTCGTTCTACAAAGTGGACAATTAGCATTGTTTTGAAGCCAAGCATCGATACAATCTATATGAAAAACATGGCTGCAATTCGGTATTATTCTTAGCTTCTCGTCTTGGTTGAATTCGTTCAAGCAAACCGCACATTCACAACTCTCTCCTTCATTCTTGAATTGAAATATCGGGATTTTCCTTATCACCGATTCACCGAGTCCTTTACGTTGTTCCGTTGCCGGCGAATAAACCATTAAAGTGTCTTCGGGTCGTCTTCTTGATAAAGAAAACCGTCTTAAAAGATCAATCCTTTGCCAATTGAGACAACATTTGATGACGAAGATGTAATAGCTGAGTAATAAGAAAGCTGTTGCTAAAATTCCTAAGATAGCAATGGCTATGATAGGGAAACTTGTATCAGATGAATGGGAATGTGAGCTTAAGATTGAGTTACCTGGACTTGTGATTGGTGAAAGTGGTTGTGAGGATTGGATTTTGGTCACAAGATCCATTTAAACACACGGAAAAGAACAAGTTGTTCAAAGTTCAAACAATGCAGAGAAAAGGGTTTATTTGGATCTTGAAAACAAATCAAACATACAAAGTTTTACACATTGAAAGAGGAGCAAAAAGGGGGTCAATCAAAGAGACATGTGAAAAGGGAAGAAGATGGAGAAGAGAGGGGGGAAAGAAAAGAGAAAAAACCAGGCGGACTATAAATGAGGGAGGTGTTAGGGACAATAAAATGGGTACATTATATGTTGAATTGAATGAATTTTTTTGTAGGTAACTAAAAGTCCATATATTATTGTATAAAGTTCATTTTAGTACTTTTATTAAAAATTGTTTCAAATTAATCATTGTATATTAAAATTTTATTAAAACAACGATATTACTACAATTTGTCGTGAATTTAAATGAAATGTATCATGCCCAATTGATTTACCCATAATCTGGCTTGAACTATAAAAAAGCTCAACCATCCTAAAAAAAATAGTGCACTTTTTAATCATCTCTTGCTTAAAAAATACATAATTTTTTTTGGGATAGTTAGGTTATTTTATAAGCCGGATCAAGTCATGGGTAAATTAGTTGAGGATTATATATTTCGTCTATATTATCTACAATTTAATAATAAATTATAAAGATGTCATGATTTGGAAAAAAAATTAATACAAAAGAATTAATTTAGAGCAATTTTTAGTAGAGGGACAAAAATGAACTTTACATAAAAATATAGGGATTTTTTATAAACTTTGACCAATATTTGTGAAAGGAAACTGTATTTTAAGGGAAAATGATTAAAAAAATAGGGTCTGAAATGTGAGTACGTAGTTGGTGTGAAATTTTTCTATCAAGTTTCCACGAGAAGTTTTCTGGCTTGGAAAAAAAAACTTGTTTTCAGACTTTCGGTGTATCGATTATTGTGAATTAAAAAATATATTATTTTTTGTTTAATTAATTAATTAAGTGACAGCAGGTATGGGGGAATAGAAAAATTGGGGGACTAAAATCGAAAGGATTGGCCCACTACTTTGAATTATAGAGTTTGACATAAAACGTATATATTAAGCTTGGGGACCAAGAATATGGGTAAAGTACCTACTAAGTCTCTTTATTATAGTGACTTGTTTGAACTAATCCCTATATTAATTAATTAATTAATTAATCTTTTATTAGGATATTTATGGTTTAAATATATTATTCAATTAATGTTTTTAAAGTTTTTTCATTCGATAAATAAATATTTCCTTTGGAGTTGAACTCACAAATGAGAAAAAAAAAATTTATTATTTTCTAAATATCAAATGCTAATTTTGTTAAAAAGCTAGTACATGGATTAAATTAGGTTCTGATCAAATCTATTTTTCTTAATACAATATTTAGAATTACCCATAATCCCTCTCAACCCACAAATAGGAATATAATACGCTTTAGTATATTAGAACTCATATCGTTCTGAATTGACAATAATGTCCATACCAACCAAATGAAGACTCAATTAACTTAATATGCATTATTTTTATTTGGATATATACTTGAAAAAATAAAATAAAATGTGAGCTAAGTAATTAAAGAATACTAGAAAAAGAGATTGGTTGACTTCTTGGTACAAGATAATTTATAAAAGGAAAAGAAACTTTCTATATTTTTGTTCACATTTTTATTTATTTATTTATTTAACATTGTTCTTTCTAAATAAACAAACAAGCAAATAAAACTGTGATGATTAAAGCTACCCAATAATAGTAGTAATAATTGAAGCAAAACAATTAATTGGAATCAATAGAAAAGGTTGGCATTTTATCAAATTAATTTGGGATGTATAAGTTTAAGGATTAATGATTTTTTTAAAAAGTCATTGACTTTCCATACACTCTCATATTAGTTTTGTCAATCATCATCAATCATAAATAAAGGAAAAAGAGTTTCAAAAGTCACATGCAAGCCACCAAATATTTCTTTATAAACAAATTTGTCACATCAAATTAAAATTAAATTAATTTTTTAAATTTAATAGATAAAAAAGTAGTAAAATTTTAAATAAATTAATTTTTTAACAATAATCTTATTATATATCGTAATTCTTCTTCAACCCTTAAACTGAAAGATAATGCGTTTCAGCGTACTTAAACTTATATCTTCTTACACTAATAATAATACTAATACCAATCAAACTAAGACTCAATTCACAATTGAATAAATCAATTAAATTAAATTAAAAATTATTATTCTATCAAAATCATAAGGTTTGAACTCTTGCATTTAAGTCAAAGGATTTCCTACTTCTAACAATTAGTTTTTACACAATCAAAATATAGTTTGCTTAATATTTTAAAGACATCTTTATATAAAATATTTTGATATATTTAAATATTTTATAAAAAAAGTAATTGTTGATTAATGAAATAAAATAGAATAAATTTGTCACTTCCTATAATCAACCTTGTGTTTACACCATAAAAATTAAAAACCTTTTGCTAAATTTGAAAATTCTAGGACAACTTAGGCAACACGGTTTGGGAATAGTTAAGTTCAAATTCCAAATTGCAAAAGCAAATGTCCTAAAATAAATTTAGACATTTTAGTACACTATAATAATAATAATATTATTATTATTATTATTGTTGGAACCGAATCGGTTAAATTAAAAATAGACTGGTATAATAAAATAGACGAAAAATGATTGAAGCAATATAAAAAAATTGTTTTTATTTATGATTTTTTAAAATTAATTATAAGACCGATTGTTAGATCAGTTGAATTGGGCATGGTTTGGCTCTTAAAACATTGACAATAGCCCTCTCTACAATGATACTTTTATAATAGCATCTCGTTATAACAATCAATTTTCTTATACAGCCGATTTTTATATTTTATTTTTCTTCTTTTTGTAACAACTTTCTATATATAACATAACAATTAATAAAGTATTAAATACACTCTTTATTAAATTAGTTTTCTATAATAATTTCTTATCCCAAATTTTAATAAATTAATTTTATTTCAAAAATAATATAATTTAATTAATATATTATTGCAATAATAAATGAAAATAATTTTTAATAAAATAAAACTATATTTGTAAAATTTATTGAAAGATTATCTAAATCCCAAATATTGTTATAGATATACAGTGAATTTTTTTGATAACATCCAAAATTTTGATAAATAAATAAAATTATTATTAAAGAGGATTAACAATACATATATTTAAAAAGACAAACAAATTTAATTTTAAAAAACAATGAGATTCAAGTCTTTAGAAGTTTGTATCTATTTTTTAATTGGAAAATAAAATTGAAAAAACAGTGGTCAACAAGACCCTCTAAAAGGGACGGAACCGACAGTCTTCATATTTGCGTGTTGACAGTCTAATTTGAAGGACTCTAAGCTGCTTTGGTAAGAAAAAATAGTCTTTCATTCTCATGTTTCCTTTTTTAGTCAAACCTTGTGTGCCCCATCTATATTACCATACTTTTTCGCCGTCTCATTTTCACTTTCACTGGTTAATTTTATTTTTTAATTCAAATATTATAGATTCGGATAATATCTAAATTTAAAGTTTAAAATTATTAATTGTTATAAATTTTACATATTTTAGATATATATTCATTATCAAAATTCACATTATTTATTTAGATATCTGAATTTATTGATCATAAAATGTTTATAATTTTGATTATATATTTTTAAAAACTAGTAGATTTAAATATTCAAAAAATTATTGGAAGTTTCACAATAAAGGATAATATTTAATTCAAAATTGGGTTTGGATAGTATTATTCATATAATTTATGAATAATAAAAGAATTGAGATAATTAAAAAATATATACAAATATTAAATTCATACTCAAGTCAAGTTGAACATTTAAATGAAAACTAAAGATTCTCAACATTATTCTCGTTTTTATCCACAAGACTCAAATTTAAAATTTTATTAATTTCACTCTTTATCTTACTCAACAAATGTTATATATAATTCTTGACGGGGATTGACTTTTTTCAAGAGAAGTCTTTGAATTATCATCCATCGAGCAGTCAATCGAATCCTCAAATAGTGGAAATATTATGCTCGAGGTGTCTATACTCGATTTTAACCCCAAATTTTATTTTCCAACTTCAAGGAGAGCTGAAAATGATTCATGGAGGTTGACATGAATGCTTAATCCATTAAAAAAATGTTTAGCGTTTGATATTGAGTGGGATTTGAGCCTATACCCTTAAAAAGTCATAATGCGTAAGAACACTACTACTTGATTAAATCGAACATGATATTTTCACTGTTTAAAAATCCAATCAATTATTCCATGAATTATACTTAGAAAATTTTATTGAGAGGGAATCAACCCCTCGACAATAATATAACATAGGAAAGAAATTTCTAATCGCTAACGGCATTGTTCACATCACTATCATAGAATTGGTATTATCTCCTTCTGAACGTTGCCGAAATTATAAAAAAAACACTTTAAAAATATCTTATTTAATATGCTTAAGAAACGAATGTCTTTGCTTAATTTATTAAATAAATAACGACGGTCGAAGGATGGATGCCAAACTAGCTAGCTTAGCTAGACCAACATTAATTTCATGTTAATTATAATTAGTTTATTTGTTTATACTTTTAGAGAAGATAGCTTTAATTGGATTCAATTAATTTGAGTTTCGCTTTAATTAGATACCATGAATCTAAAATTTTAAAAATTGAATACACCAATTTTATCTAATTAAAGAATGCCTCTCACAATGTTCCAGTCACATTTTGAATATTAAATTTTATATTTTGTATTAATATATAATATTTAAAATTATTTAATTTCAAATAAATAAATTTAAATTATATAAAATTTAAGATGAAGACATTATATAAAAAAAACATAAAAAATAATTAAAACACAGTATAATACAAAAAAATAATATTAAGACAACGTAAATGTGTCATAAAATCATTTCCTTGAAAAGAATTATTTCCTTACCTTAATTGTAATAAAATCATGATCTCACAATCTTAATTTGAGCTTTCCCAAGCCTTAATATTTGATCATGTAACATTTAAGGAATTGACTAAGATTAATTTAGATTTTTCAAAATGAATCAACTTTTTTATTAGTAGTAAAATAATTTAAGTGTAGATTGAGTTATAGTTCAGTTAGTATTGATATTCTTGTTTGTGAAGGAGGACATGAGTTCAAGTCAGCTGAAATGCATTATATAAAAGAGTTAGTGAGAGTTGTGGATAGTTCTAGGTATTATATAAAAATACTACCAATATTACCACATTTCATACATATGTAATTATATTTAATTTTTTTAATGTGTTTAGGTTTATTAAATAAGTATTTAAATTACTTTTTATGTTATATTTGATATTGTATTTAATTTTATTTATGATATGTACACCTGCACACCTAACCTTTTTTTTTTACATATCCAGTACAAAGTTTTTTTTTTTTTTTTTTTTAAAGATAACGTTATTTACTTTAATTTTGTCATTTTTTCTTCATGCTCTATTATTGCTGAAAAGCAAACTTGCAATATTCTTTGTCCATTTTTTCAAGTAACGTTTTTTATGATTCACCTTTTCCACCACAAATGTTTATATTTATTTACTTGTACATATAAATATTTCACAATATGTACAAAAATAAATAAATATTTCACAAATAATTAAGCTAGTCCTTTTTTACTTGCATCAGTGCTACGCGAAGGTTACCTCATCCACTGTTTCCAAATTGGTCTGATTTTGCATCCAATCCCTTTACTCTTTAAGCTTTTGAAATTTAATTTTTATATACTTTTTAAAATGTATTCTTAATTTCAAAAATTTAATCTCTTCTACTTGTTTGACTTAAAATGATAATAATGTTAACTGAACTTCCGTTAAATATGGATATGCTTTATTGATTGGAATTTAATTTTTAAATTAAATATTTAAATATTAAATATCATATATTCAAGCTTAACAATAATCAATTAAATAACTTTAAAAATCAATTAAAAGTATTATGAAATTAATTCATAGGTAATTCAATCAGCAATTCAATTCTCTTTTGGTTTTATGATACTAATTGAACCACGAATGTTTGGTAATTCAACCGGCTAATCCAATCCAATTTTGATAACCATGCAATATTCTTGACTTAAAAAAAATGACTTTTAATCTCTAATAATCATGCTGCTAATTTGGCTGTTGATTGAGTGGCTTCTTATTGTAGGAAGGAGATGTGCTTTTTTGACTGATTGCATCAGTTACCATCTTGTTTGGTCCATATTCTAGACAAAGATGGCCTACCAGTCCTGCCTGGTTAAGTTTTTTTCTTTTTTGTTCTTTCTTGGTTGCTTTGTATAGTGACTTAAGTTTTTCTTTTGTTTTGAATAAATAGTTTATTGACCAAAATAAAATCTCTATTAATCGTGATTGATTAATCAAATTCTAAAATTGAACAACATTTGAAAACATTTTTTATTAACACCTATTATTAAGTTGAGTAATAAAGATGTTGAGTAATAAAACTATCGAGTTCAAACTTATAAAAAGAAAATCAATATTAAAATTTTTTATCTTTATTTAAAATTTTGACTCGAGTCAGATTTCATATTTAATCGATATTCATATGAATAATGAATTTTGAAAATTCTAATATTGAAAAAAAATAATTTTGCCAATAAATGCAATGGATAAAATTTTACTAAGGGAAAAAAAAATTGGCACATGGGGACCTGAGGAAGAGGCAACACCAACAGCAACAGCTGTTGATGTGAGGCAGATTACTTAGGGAAAGTTGAATTCATCAATTTGCGAGAAAAAAATTAAAAAAAATATTGCTTATGATTTTTAAATATTGATCTTGTCAGTCTGGGTTTATTTATCATTTTTTAACAATTGGGAATATTTTTTAAAATTATAATTTCTGCTTTTTTATTTTCTGAAAATATTTATTAATTTGTTTGATTAATTTTTATCTTGTAATTGACTTGGACTGTGATCAAATATTTATGCTCTCAACAAGTTAAATATTATTTTTTTACTAAATCAAACATTATTTTAATTTATTAACTGGTCCAATTACAAATGAATTATTATTTATGAAAAGTTGATATACTAATAGCATAAATATTTCAAATTTGATTCAAACTTGAAAGTTTGACTCAACTAATCCGATTTTATTATGAGAAGTTAGCAACTTGAATGCATTCAACTTAAACTGAAAATAATCAAAACAAGTAACTCAAAGTGACACGAACTTAAATTAAATATATATATATTTAAAAAATTAATAAAAATAATACTTATAAACTAAATTATTATTATTTTGTTTTAATTATAACTTGTAAAAGTAATTATGATTGTCTATTATCATAAAATATGCAATTTTAGCTTATATCATATGATTTTGATAACAAATTCCAAAAACAATAAATAGTTAACATAAAATTATATTTTATCTATTTATTCCCAAGTAAAATTAATAAATGAATACAATGCAAAATTGTAAAAACAAATTTGATAGCATGAAATAACTTTTTTTAAAAAAAAATAGACAATAATTAAACTAAATCGAATATATGAAAATATTAAAGTAAAATTGAATTGAAATATAAATAATTTTTAAATTTTTAAAAATCAACCCACGTAATACGAGATGCTTAAATAACACTCACTTTCATAATACTTTCGTAAATATAAATAAAATTCAATAATAAAATAAATTTAATTAAAGGCAATGATAAAATTTTAAAAAAGTTTAAAACCAATAAAGGATCATAATATAAATACATAAGTAGAGAAAGACTTAATCATAAACTTTTAAAATGAAGAAGATTTTTATTCCAAAATGAAAATCATTTAAGCATTTGGAGTGAAAGGTTTGACTTTTATTTATTTATCATATTTTATATTTAATATATATTAAATACTTTTCTTTTTACTCATATTTCCTAAAATTTTACAATATTTTTTTTCCCAAAAATCTAATGTGACATGATGAAAAGTTGAATAGAGTTTATTTTTCTGACATTTAATTTCAGCCATTAATTATTTTGAATCTCGAAACATCCCAAGAAAAATCACATCTTGATCGTTACTATTTGTTTTTATATAATATGCTTTTTGACCATGAATGAAAAAAAAATAGTAATTTTGCAAAAACCCAAATGACAAAGCTTGTGTCAGAAGGAAATTTTGGTGTAAACATTTAGAAGAAACAAAAACATATGTTGATGGCTGAATTCACAAAGGAAAGAAATTCGTGCTGTAAAAAGATTAAAAAAAGAGAGTGAACAATTATAGAAATTAAATAAAATTTGGGCAATTTTTGAAGTACTTAAGATTGCTCAACAAAGAGGACATGATACTCTAATAATTCTCTCGGATTGCCTGGACGCTGTTCGGGCCTTACAAGGAAGCATATAGGAACATCAAACTCTGCGTTGATTCGACGAATCCGGAATATCTTGGCCCAAGAGAAGTCTTGGGTTCTGCGGTTCATTCCAAGAGAGCAAAATAAAGTAGCTGATTGCTTGGCGAAAGCGACTGCTTATGATAATGTTGAGTTGCAATTTTTTGAGTCTCATCCTACCATGATCCAAAATTTCTTGGATTTGAATCACTCTAGGGGGCTTTTCTTAAATTACTAGTTTGTAATCATTTAGTTATGTGTTTATGTTTTTATTCACCAAAAAAAAAAAATGAGTCTATTTAATAAAAAATTAAGACTATAAGGATAATTAATTTCTATTGTGATACGTGAAAACAAAATTTTAAAAATAAAGAGGAAAATTATTGAGTACACTGATTGAAAAGTTTTTAAACCCTACAAGTAAGTGAAGTACATTATCAATATATCAAATACTCACTCAAATAAGAATAAAAGTTGAGAATTATTTAGAAATCTCACTAATATTTAAATGACACATGTTAAGACTCTTTCACCCTCTTCCATTTTCCATTATATTATAATGATAAAAGAAAGCATAGATAAAAAATAAAAATTTGCAGCTCTCAACATTCACATAAAAAAAAACATGACTGATATGCTGTAATTTGCAAGATTAACAATGCGATCCTTTGCACAGTCTTAATGATCCTTTCGAGCTAGGACAAAGGGATCAGCCCCTGAGGCAACTTCCTAAATCATGTACAAAAGCATCGTTATCTTGTAGGATTTTTTGGTTAAATTCTGCTATTAGTCCCTATACTTGGCAAATGTCATTTTTAGTCTCTATACTTTCAAATTTTAAAATTTCAGTCCTCATCAAATAATAATTGTTAAATTCATTAAGTAATGTTCTACTATTTCCAAAATATGATGTTCCAAACTTATTATCATATGTGTAATATCATGTCAACTTATTATTTTCACATATTACTAGCTAAAAGTCTAGTTTACAATTATCGTTTGCATTTAGATTGAAATTTTAAAATTCGAAAAATATAGGGATTTAAAATTATTCAATTTGAGAAAATTGAGTAAATTCACAACTAGTAATTGAATTTAACTGTTACTGTTTGGACCAATACTGAGATTTCAAATTTTAAAAAGTATAGGGACTAAAATTTACCAATTCGAAAAGTACATAAACTAAAATTGATCAAATAAAAGTATAGAGATTAAACTCAAAGATTTTTCTAAGCACAGGGACTAATAACAAAATTTAATCTTTTTTTTCATTACACCTCATCTTTTATTATTAATTTACATTCGCTTTGCAAGGACCTGATACGTTGATTCCAGTCATGTAACGATTAAACAGCTGCCATTTGTACACGAAAGGATCAAAATTTGATGCACCAAATTACATGGGAGCTCACGTTTGATGACGAAATCACGTGAGGCTGTCAGCTGGGAATAAGATCTAATTAACTTTTTTTAACAAATTAATCAAAATTTAGATTAAAGCATACTATAATTAATATTTAGAAATTCAAATTATATTAAATTAAAATATAAACACTAAATCTGAATGAATACAATAATTCCACGAATGAATTTTCATTTTTTTTTGTTGAATTGGATATGATGAAATTATTTTTTTTAAATCACAAAGATAGTTATCTAATTATCAATAAATTTTATTATTATTTAATTATAAAAAGTTATAAAAATTCATCTAATTATTTAAAAAGAAAAATTTTGGTCATAGCTGTTAAATAGCTAATAGAAAGATGACGTGCTAGCTTTTAAAATTGACATAATATAAATTTTACCTCTCAACATTTATATATTGTGTTAATTTAGTCTTATTTTCATGTAAAAAAAAGGATAAAATTAGGTAACTGTAAATATTGAGGGTTAATTTTTTTTTAAAAAAGACTAAATTGACATAATATGTAAATATTAATGGTTAAATTTATTATTATATCAATTTTAAAAGTTGGTACGTTATATTTCTATTAACGATTTAACTTTTCATAGTTAACTAAGAAAGAAAGAAAATCAAATAATTGAATAACTAATTTATAATTTTTCATAGTTAAGTGATAAAAAAGAAATTAATAATAAATGAGTGATTATCAATATAGTTTATTCTTGTTATTTTTATTAAATATACATTTAAATTATTCCGTAAATTAATAAATAATATTTTATATTTCTAAAATATTTGTATCATCACATTCATGTAAAGTATTTGGTAGTCAAACCAAAGGAATAAAGAGAAGAAAATACAATGGGTTGAGCACGTGCTATCACGTGCATTGAAGACCGACCTGACCAGAATGACCACTGACCAGTTCCAACTTCCTTACTCATTACAATCAAGTAAAGTCGGTCAAAATATTGACATTTTTTTTGGGTTATTTGATTCTTTTATATATTTTTTGAAAGGAATAATATTTGAGATTAAGTTTGTGGAAAGTTTTAATGTAAATAATATCATGTGTTTTATTTTTTTAATAATTAATTTTCATATATTTATTATAATTCACTCTTTAAATCTTACTTAATAATTTTCATATATTTCGGTTAAAAATTTGTCCTAAAAGCTAAGAAAAGTGACCATTCGGGGCGTAATTAAATTGGGCAGACAAGGACCTTACTGGATTAATTACTATTTTAGTACCTTCTAAATTTAAATAGATTAAATTTTAAATTTTATCTTGACTCCCTTATCATATAATTTCTAGCTTCACCCGAGATTAAACAAAATGTTGGTCTAATACTATCAGTATTCCTACAACTATATAAAGATTACAATCCATGGTTAAATTAAGTGTTGGGTTAACCATAAGTGATGTAATAAATAATCTGTATTTAAATCTTCAGTCCACAATCATATTAATTAATTATATTTTTAAATAGTATTGATTTTTTTAAAAATAATTTAAGAGTAATTTTTAAAAGAACAATTAATGATTTTTTAAAATAATTCAAGTATATCGCTATTGTTATTATTTTTATTATAAAATATTATAGAGATATTAATTACTTGTTCTACTGCCAAAAGTATAGTGTTTATTTGTAGAAAGTGTATTGCTTAACATTTATAATTACCAATATTATATAATTTGATATAATAATATTAATAAACAACTGTAATTTTTTCTTTGTCTATAGAATATATTAATAAAATTATTTTTTTTCTTAAATATATGACTTATTTCGAGACACAAAGTTGCTTTATTTGTTTTTCTTAAATATTTATATTTTACGAAAAATGTTAAGAGAATGATAAAGTTCAATATTTTTATTTGATGAGCTATTTTGGAAACTCACAATGGACAGCCCAAATGAAAAGGAAAGGTGTACTGGGCCTAAATTAACTTCGACTGGGCTCAGTAAAATTTTTGGATCTTCTATATTTTTATATATTCTTCATTTCAAAATAATAATAATAATAATATAAATAGCATGAATTTTTATAAAAATATAAAATTACTAAAAACACATCTAAGATGAATCTTGACTATTCGTTGTTTAGATTTGAATAAACCTAGACAACCATACTTGATATGAAAATAAAAACATACTTTTTTAATTAATTTATATATTTTAAACATTGTTTTAAACAATTCTCTTAAATAAGTGTGTCACGTGTTATAATTAGAGGCTGTCACATGTCATCGTGTGATTGGTTGTCAGTGTCACGTTGCCATAAACTAACGATGTTAGTGTGGAGGTTACCAAAATATGCCACAAAATACAAGTTCAGGTACCAACTAAGTACAAAAAAATTTAGGTAATAATTAGATACTTGTAGATAAATTTAAGGGACAAACTGCATATTAATCCTATAAAATAACATCATAACATTATATTAACTCTATATATTTCATTTCATTAGGAGCATAGAATAAAAAATTATTACAAAACAAAATAATTAATGTAAATATATCTATTTGATTAATTAAAAATATAAAGAAAATTAAGCTAACTGTTAGAAAAAGAAAATTAAGTTAAAAGTAATAAATGATGTATAAATAAACGACAAATATTTTTATTTAAACTTTCTCAAATATCAAGACAAATAATTATAAATCTATAAACATTTACCAAGCTTAAGATTACATTCAATGGTAATGGAAGAATCTGGTAAAAAAAAAAGAAAAAAAAGTAAAGATGACAATCTCATTCAGTCTAATTCGTTGCCTAAAAATTTTAATGGTAAAATTAAAAATGTTTGAAACATGAAGAAATTCCATGTTGGAGAAGTTTGACCTAATTAATATTATAATTAGGAAAGGATTAATCAAGTGGCGCCCCCTAATTTGAGCTTACCATTAACAAAATATTGATTCCTACACAATACATCATATTATCACGAATCAAATATTTATTCCATTGTTTTGGAACCTAATAAAGTAAATATCCCTTCTATTATTCTGATTTCCTTTTGATTTTATACTTTTGGTTTTTCATGTCACCGGCGATTAAAACTTAAGTTTTAAAAAAAACTTTCTCTAAAAAATAAATGTAATTTGTAATTACTTATATAATTACAATTAGAAAATAAGAAATCAATTTGTATAACACAAACAGAATTATAATTATAATCATAATTAATACATGCGAATAGTCATGATCAGAAATAAATGATTCCAAAGTACATATCAACATATTGATAATTGAAATATATTTTGTGTTAGAAAAAATAAATTTCAATAGAACTCAAATATAGTGAGAATTGAATCTATACCTACCTAAATGAAAAATTGATTATATAAATTAAAATTTTAATCTTATAGAATTTGATTTTTACTTTTAGGACGCATTGAAGTGTACAATAAAAAAATACATCTGAATAATTATAAATAAAATCAATTTTTATTAAGCACAACTCTTTTAGTAATTAAAATATTTTTTAACCTAAATTATTATATATCTAAATAAGGCTCTTGTATATATATTAAACTTTAAATCGAAATTAGATTTAAAAAAACAGGTAATGATGAGCTAATGGTAGCTTTCGAAAGGTTTTTGAAATTTTTGACAACAAGTTTACTTTATTTTACAAAAAGATAGTTTACTTCAACAACTGAAAATGAATATAAAAGATATTTTTATTTTACAAAAAAAAATATTGAATGGAAACTCTGGAAATTCTCTATAAATACTGTATCGCAAGATAAAGCTACAAACCCAGCTCGCAGGTTCCTTGCGAGATCTCATAAGGCAGGATCGTAAGTACGGCTTTGATGCGGTCGTTGAGAACACAAAAAATATCCTATCCCTATAAAATAATTCACAATTAAGTCGGTGTCGGGTTGATTCGTAACATCAAGTTCAGTCATCTATTTTATCGAATTATAGATGTAGATACACACAGGGGCGAAGCCAGAACAAATTTTTAGGGACGGATAAAATTTTAATTTTTTATAGTTTATATCTTTATAATTTGTAAAGGATTAAATCAAATTTTTATAATTTTAGGGGAGGTCAAAGTGCAATTTTATATTTACTAATTTAAAATTTTTAAAAAATTTTAAGGACCAAAAGAGTAAATTTATATTTTAAGGGGGGCTGGGGCCCATACCAGCCCCCCTGGCTTCGCCCCTGGATACACACGTATACTTATTATTAAGCTCCTGATTGAGTTGGTGTTACACGATGACTAAATTAGAAAATTATTAAAATATTACTATTTTACAAAATAAATTGTATTTTTAAGGATATTTTTATTATTTTATATTATTTATATAAATTAATAAAAAATACACACAATAAAATTTCAACAACTTCAACATTTATAATTTTATCATTAAACTTCTTTTATAAATATATTCATCCAGCATAAAGGTACATCTAGAATAAATGTATGCCGAAAAGTGTAGAAGAAAAAAAAGGGGGTTTCTAAAAGCTCCATAGCCATCCACCTTGACCATTAGGATACATTGGATATGTAGCAAAATTTAATTTAAAGCTTATCGAAGTTTCTGATAAGCACGTGGAAACAACTTTCAGCCAAGTATACTTTCTTATGATTTAATTTTTTGTAGGGACCCTAAAAATTCTTGCCAAACTTGACAATTAATCCACCTTTTTTCAATCCATGTATAAAATTCTGTTCCTCCCCTCCCCACTCACATATATCAGCCATGCAGATTATACACAATGGAGGATAAATCCACGGGTAAAGAAGGTACCAGAAGCGAGCCGGCTCGATACCGGGGCGTACGTAGGCGGCCTTGGGGGAAATTTGCTGCAGAGATACGCGATTCCAACCGACAGGGAACTCGTGTTTGGCTCGGGACGTTTAATACCGCAGAGGAGGCTGCTCGAGCTTATGATAGAGCCGCTTATGCCATGAGGGGTCATTTAGCTATTCTTAATTTTCCTCATGAGTATCCTATGGGTTGCGGCGATGCTAATGCTTACTGTCGGTCGTCTTCCGCTGGTTCCTCATCTTCGTCTTCGTCGATGGAGAGAGGCAAACAGGTGTTCGAAATAGAGTATTTGGATGATAATTTGCTTGAAGAACTTCTTGAAATTGAAGCGAAAAAGAAGAAGAAAATGTGATGGCATCTTAATTTTTAACTGGTCACTTTTGGATAACTAACTAAAGCATATTACTTTCAGGACATTTATATATATATATAATATTACACCAACAGTCAACACATAAAATAGAGTGAACGGCTCTAGTTTCTGTAATGTACCTGGGAATGTATTGTCACTATCCAAATTATAAATAATTATAGACTATACACTTTCTGTTATTTGAGATGACATGAAGTTGTTCTTTTTTCTCCTTTTTGTCCTTGTATTTTTTGAAATTTTCAATAAAATTTTAGTCATCATCAACCAATAATGATTAAACACATTAAGTTAAGTTCTGTTATTTCTAAAATCTGATGCACCAAACATGTTATTATGTGTGTAATGTCATGTTAACTTATTTTTTTTTCCCACATATGACTCACTAAAAATTTAGTTAATGGATTAACGCCTATCAATTGCGTCAAGATTGAAATTTCAAATTCGAAAAGTATAGGGACTCAAAATGATTTAATTAGAGAAAATGGACTAATGCATGCATAATACATGACTAAGAATTGAATTTAACCAAATAGATTTTATTACTATTATTTGAGTCAAAATTAAAATTTAGAAAATATATATTATAAAATTTACTAATTAAAAAAAATATAAAATTAAAATTCTACCAAATAAAAATATAAAAAACTAAATCTATATAACTTTTTAGACACTAATTGCAATACACAACCAAAACTTGGCTGAGCACCAGCATAAAAATCCATCACAAAAATTTCACTAAACATTTGCAATTTGATTCGTGGGGGGTGTGCTTCGTGATGCTTTGGAATTTGATTCGGGTCGTGTTTTTTCAAGTTACTTGATTATTTTTAATGAATTCAAATCTAAAATATTAAAAATAACATAAAATATTTAATGATTTCACTTAAAAACAAATTTAACTTTTAACTGAGTATGATTTTGATTTTAAAATGAATATCAATTAAACACATATAATCGAAGCAGAGTGTGTATTTATCACAACTATCCCACTTCACCACATGCATCCATCTTTCTGCTAAAAAAAATGTCTTCATTCAAGGTGGATGGATGAAAAATCTATGAAATAGTTTAAATTTCCCAATCACATTCATTCGGAGTTATACCATTTACTACCCGTAGAAGGTTCTCCAGCACAAAAATCAGATTCTCGTTAAAGCTTCCTTAATTCACAAGCCCAAGTCGTGAACATATTCAACTTGTTTTTTTCCTTTGTTCTAGCACAAGCCATGTATCAAGATTCGAGCCTCTTAAGAGAAGTGGTCTATCTCATAAGGGAACCATGACGGTCCATTACAAACCAAGTTTTTTTGTATTTTTCGTCGCTAAACACAAACAAGAAGAGGAGGTTGTGGTCGAGGTCAAAATCGTGAACCTCAATTGTGCTAATTTAAAACCGAAAATCAAACGTGAAAATTGAATTTTTAGAGCATTTTATAATTACATAAGCAAGAATAAGAATTTTGTTGCATCACTCTAATTCAAGAACCTTATAAATGGAAAAATAATTCATAAATTGACCATAAGGATAAATTGGAAAGGGAAATAATTTAAAGCTCAATCGAAGTTTCTGATAAGCACGTGTAAACAAATTTCTCAGCCATGGATTCCTTCATGTGTTTAATTTATGCAGGGACCCTTAAAGTGCTGCCTGTTTTCCAGTCCATATAAAATGCTATTTCCCCACTCACATATTCAACCATGCAGAAAATATAGACAAACAGCTTGAGCTTTTAAGTTTGGCAATGGAAGGTAATCATAAGGCCAAGGATGACAAGGAAGGCAGCGGAGGCGGGATGACTCGATACCGAGGCGTACGTGCTCGACCTTGGGGGACGTTTGGGGCTGAGATACGCGACCCCAACCAGCAAGGAGCTCGTGTTTGGCTGGGGACATTTAACACCGCCGAGGAGGCTGCTCGAGCTTATGATAGAGCTGCTTATGCCATGAGAGGTCAATTTGCAATTCTTAATTTCCCGCACGAGTATCCAATGGGTAGCGGCGGTGGCGCTGCTGCTAATGCTACCACTTCGGCCGGTTCCTCCTCTTCAGCAATGGAAAGAGGCAAACAGGTGTTGGAAGTAGAGTATTTGGATGATAAATTGCTTGAAGAACTTCTTGAAATTGAAGAGAAAAAGAAGAAGAAAATGTGACGGGGGGTGGATATGGTGACAATTGTTAAGAACAGTACTGTTCCAGTGGCATCTTTAAGTTAATTGGTCAATTATCTTCAATGTCAAAAGACAATATAAATCATAAAATTGAAATAAAAAATCTAAATAGTAAAAGAAAAAACCTTTAATTTCTGTAAGGCAGCTGCAAATATATTGTCACCACCTACTTATATTATAAATAAAAAAGGGTATACTATACCCACTTATTAGTAAATATTTTTTTGTCACTTAATTATAAAAATTACAAAACTAATTATCAATTATTTAATTATCTTGATCAAACTCTTTAATTATCTTGATCAAACTCTCAAGTCTTCAAATAATAGTCAAACTATCTCCTTTTAATTCTACTCTTTGGGAACCCATATCCCGAGCAAATACCAAGTCATAAAAGGCAGCAAAAGCTTCTACTGTAAATGCAGATCGGAGGTAGACAGTGTGTACAGCACATGCTCTCATCATCGCACTTGAATGATCAGGAATTAAAACACTCACTAAATTGCTTGAAACTCGCATCAAAATTAACTTTGTAACTACCATAAACAGGAAGAGATCAAAAATCTCAACGGTGAAAGTCTCTTAGAAAGAGATAAACATATAAATATTATGGTATTTAAAATATTCGAGGTAATGTAAGACAGAATTGATATGAATAAAAATAAATAAATGAAAGAGCTAGGTACATATGGAAGCAGATAATCAATGTGATAATAATATTAAAACATAATAATAGCGCATGCAAAATTAAATGAAATGATAATATCAAATACTAAAAAACAATGAATATACACACATAAAAAATGATATTACGAATATGTACGTCAAAACACATATATATATAATTAGTAATAATGTTAGAAATATATTATATAATATTTGAAATATTCATGAAATGATATAAAAATATATATATATAACAATTAATGTTAAAATATATACATAATAATAGATATTGAAGGATGTATGTGCATGATAAAGAAAATATATGCATGAAAATATATATAAAAGATAGTATAAAAATATACAACTATGATACTAAAGTAAATACATAATATGTACGAAAACATAATATTGTATTAGAAATATATACATGATATATGAAAATACAATACGAAAGGTATATATATAATGTATAAAAATGCATAATAATAATGTTGAAAACACATAATATTACGGAAACATATACGTATATGAATTAAAAATATATACATAAATACTAAAACATATACTAATATTAATGATAATAAGAATAGCATGAAAGTATACACATGAGATGGTACAAAAAATATAAATATTATGGTATTTAAAATATTTATGAAATAGCAAAAGAAACATATAGCAAATGGCATAGAAAAATATAACATATATGAAATATACACAATATATACATACATTTAGAAGTATCTATACATAATACAAAAACATATATAGCATAGTATCAAAATATAAATACAATTCATACATTTTGAAACCAATAACAATAAAAAAACTATTGATATTACCTCACAAATACATACATATTAACACATAAAAAAACGTAACGTATAGCCATATATATATACATACATATAGAATAATACATAATATGGGCACATTAGAAGTAATAATAATAATAATAATAAAACTAATACGATAAAGATAATATAAATAAATGTTAGAAATATCTATATATATGGTAGAAAAATAATGGCCAGTATAATGATAATATATATAATAATTACCAATTTTTAAAATTAAATAAAATAGCAGAATAATATAACATTCAAACAAAAAGGATTAATATTAAACTAAAGACAAAGTTATGGGGCGAATTTGAAATAAAAACTAATGAAAAGGACGAAATTATACGCGCATGAAATGTAGGGGGGACCAAACAGCAATATTCCCTTTCACCAAAACGCTGCGCAATACGGAGGGACTAAATCGAAAAGCATGGAAAATTCCAGAGCCGAATCAAAAATGAAAAAAACCTTGATTGTAAAGTCCCCGAAAAGCGGAAGGGCTAAAAGCGCAATTAGCCCTTCCGCCTTAAAAACACGCGGACCCTGTTCGGAGCGGGTCGGGTCGACCCGACCCACATTAAAACGGCATCGTTTTTGTATTAGATGGGGGGGACCAAAACGGTGCGTTTTGGTCCCCTATATAAGTTAAAAATTTAAAAAAAAAACATTTGTGATGTGGAAGGGAAAAAAAAAAGAGAGAAAAGAGGAGAGAGGTCGTTAGAGTGATTTCGACTGGGTGGCGGAAAGGTAAAATTTTTATTTTTTATTTTTATTTTTTATAAATTATTTGTTTATATTTCTTTATATGTTTTAGTATATATATATATATATATATATATGAAAAATAAGCCTAGAAAATGAAACCAAAATAGAGAGAAAAAAAAGATCACCTTAGATTTCTAGTTTTCGATTTTTGGATGTCTTTGATTCTCTGATTTTAGGGTTCGTTCTTCTGGTTTGATAATCTTCTACCACTGTTTTTGTATTTGCATTTTTATGTCCATGGCCAGGGGCATTACAAAGTGTTAAATCGACTTTTATAGCCTTTACAAGTTCTTTTCTATTATTTTCTGTCCTTTCTCTTTATTGTTTTGCAGATCCAACTTGAGGGCGATGGCAACAGTGGCGTGACAGAGGCGGTGGAGCAGGTGAAGCAGAGGCTGGTATGGGCGATGGGACATTGCGGCGCTGAGGTAGTTTAGGGGCTAGGGTTAGGTATTTTTTGTTTTGGGTTTGGGCTGTGGGTTGTTTGGGTATTGGGCTTGAACTATTGTTGGGTTTAAGGTTATTGGGCTATTTTGCATTGGGTTAGTGGGTTTTGGGGTTTAATGGGTTAGTGGCTTAATGGGGTTTGAAATTGGGCCAAAATTGGCCTGTAACATACGTCATTGCTCAATAGTAAAAATGGGTGAAATTTTTAACAAAGCAATTAGTTTGTTATTTGATCTAATGTATAGGGTCTAATGTGTCCAGTTTTTTAACAAAGAAGATAAAATATAATATATAGCTTAATACAAGAATCTTCATGATACTTTTACCCAATTATCTCACAAATACAAAACAATCAAAATTTACTTGAATACTTAATAATTACAAATATTTTTCCATACATTAAAAATAACAGTTGAGACCATATAACATATTCACATATGTTTTTTAATATATTTGATTTAGTTTATATTTATACTAAAAATATAAAAACTATTAAGAGGTAAAATAGTAATTTTAAAAAAAACACTACTTTGAGAATATACGAGGATCAAACAATCAAGATAATGGTTCACATAATTAAAGTTAACTTGAAAGTAACATCTAGAAATTAAATGGACCAATTATTTTTGAATAATAGAAGACTAGAAACTTTTAGTAATCTAAATGACAAAGTGAGAAAAGAAAAGACTATCCCTTAAATTGTCTCAATTTTTTGTCTTCCTCTTCAATACGTTGAGCAACGGATGCAGGTTTTCTTTCACCAAAAAAATGATTGTCGTCAAGGGAGAGTTGATGCTAAGCAAGAAGATGCGTAGCCTGATTCATTACTTCGTGAACATGACGAATTGAACAAAAACAGAAGCTCAACATGAACCTTTTGCTATCTACAGTAAAAGCACAAATCGGTAATTCATCCAACTCTCGACTTTTCAACTTTCGAATAACAGTCAAACCATCGTTTTATAACTCTACTCTTCGGAAACCCACAATCTGAGCAAAAACCAAGTCTTGAAATGCTGCAAATGCAACATAGATTTCTACTACAAATGCATATGAAAAATGGGTCACGTGTAAGGCACATGCTCCTATTATCGTGCCTGATTGAACCAATCGTGAAAATTCAATCTTTAGAGCATTTTTTTATTAAAAGTATGAGTATATATTTTATTATGTTGAAGATATTAATTGCATAGGCAAGAATAAGAATTTTGCATTACTCTAATTCGAAATCCTTGTCATAGGATATATGGGAGATATATATACATCTATATACATACATTGGAGAAAAAAGATTAAAACAACTTTTAGGAAGCACTAAGTTTTGTAATGTCTAACATCTGATTCTCCTGGTCTTGGTTTTGCATATATCTCACACAACCTTTGCTAATTTTATCACATGCACAATGATGGAAGATAAATTTTAAAGAATATTCTGAACATTATATGTCATGATCTTACATCATCTTCTTAATGTCATTGGGACAACTGAACATGCATGTTTTTAATAATAATAATAACTGCAACTCGATGATAGTAAAAAGAATTACTATATTTAAACTCAAATTTCAAATGTATTCAATTACATCACTTAAAATGAACTCTATGAATGAATTAGAACAATTTTATATACATAATACATGTAAGTAACTCAAGGCTTGATCTTGTTAGTTCATATAATTTGGCTTGATCGGATTGAGTTAGGCTAAAAAATGTTTAGGTATTCAATTTGTTGTGTTATACCCCCTTTTATAGTGCAATTTGAACTAAAATTTGCACCCGGAATGTTGATATAACATGTGATATCAGTTTTATTTTTACATCGTTAACGGTTCAATGACTAATATATTATAAATCGATATGTTAGTGGTATTTTCGTAACAAATTAAAATTCATTGACCAAAACAACTCTAAAGATAAAATAGAAAGAAAAAAAATTAAAGTGGTGACCCGCATATGACAATTGCACATGGTGAGTAGAGTTGCTCATGAGAGAGTTTGGATAAAAATATTAGGCTCGAAAAATGAGTTTGAGCAAAAAAATTAGGCTTATTTAAAATATGGGCCTGTTTTAGGCTTGAATATTTAAGGCTTGAGCCTAGCCCGTTGTTAAGTTTTTATTGTTCTATATTATGTTATTTTTATATATTATGTCATTTATAACACATAAACTTTAAATCTATAGTAGTATATAAAAAAATGCTAAGATGATTATATATAAAATTTTAATAAATAAAAAATATATAAAATTATTAAATATTGAATTAAAAATAATATAAATATATTTTTAATTTTTTTTAAAAAATAATATGAGTTGACCTAAATGAGTGTGAAGTAGCTATTTGAAAATATGGGCGGACTTAGAAAAACGTTTAGACTCATATTTTGGACTGGGCATGGACAAATATTAAATGTGTTAATGTCGTACTTTAACATGTGAGAGACTCAAACATAAGTAATCAATAACCTAATATCTCAACTTTTAACAACAAAGCCAAGGCGTGATTCACAAAATAGAACAACTTTTAAGAAGCACTTGGTTTTGTAATCCCTAACCTCTGATTCTCAAGGCCTTTGGTTTGCATATATGTCAAACAACCTTTGCCAATTTTGTCACATGCACAATGATGGAAGATAAATCTTAAAGAATATTCATAATATTATGTAGGCCAAACATTCTTTATATCATGATCATAGGTCACCTTCTTAACGTCAATGGACAATAATAAAAAGAATTACATATGTAATTCCCGACTTTGAGAGGCAACTTTGCTGAGAGTAACAAGCATGGCACTGCTAAAAAGAATCAGTCATAGTTGAAGTCAATAATGGTTAGGGGTCTTGGGGTGACGAAGAAATAAAAGGAAAATAAAAATAAAAGTTAAAAGAAACTAAAAGAAAAAGATTTGAATTGTTCAAAAAAAAAAGTTTAAGGATTACTTGTGCAAATTGACCTAAAATTTTCACCTAAAATGATGATAATATTCTGCTTCAGCTTACTATTATATCATTAACAATTATCTGATCAAAATATTACAAACCAATAAAAAATATTATAATCATCGTTTCATAACAAATTAAAATTTGATAACTAAAACGCAATTTAAAACATAAGGATAAACTAAAAAGAAAACGAAATAAAGCTTAATGGAAGTTTCTTGTAAGCATGTGGATAAGATTCTCAGCCATGGATTCCTTCATTTGTTTAATTTATGTAAGGACCCCAACGGTGCTGCCAAACTTTAAGAATTCCCTTTTTCCAATCCATATAAATTGCTATTTCCCCCACTCATATCAGCCATGCACATAATGCAAGCAGCTTGAGCTTCTAAGTTCGGCAATGGAGGGTAACCATAAGAGCCGCTTATGCCATGAGAGGTCAGTTTGCCATTCTTAATTTCCCGCAGGAGTATCCCATGGGTGCTAATGCTTATCGCAGTTCGTCTTCGGCCGGCTCATCGTCGTCGTCAGCAATGGAGAGTGGCAAACAGGTGTTCGAAATAGAATATTTGGATGATAATTTGCTTGAAGAACTTCTTGAAATTGAAGAGAGAAAGAGCAAGAAAATGTGAAGGGATGGATATAGTGACAATAAGAACACTACTGTTCCATTGCATCTTAATTTAACTTGTCAAGTATCTGGAAAGTCTTTCTTGATTTTTCCCTTTTGATGACTAATTAAAAGCACTTTATTTTCATGGGTCAGATATATATTGTCACTACCTATAATATAAATAATATAAACAAATTTTAGACTATGACACTCAAAAAATACAAAAAAAGTAAAATTGAGATGGCTAAGATTATAATATCTTAGTTCAAATATTATAATTATCATTATGTAAAAAGAATAAATATTTTCTAAATAATAATTGTTGCTTTGTAAAAAATTTGGGCTTTTGTATAATTGAGCATTAATTCAATTGAGACTGTTATTATTATAACGACTAAAAATATATGAATTCGAGTATATTTAAACAAATATTTTGCTTTGATTTAAGGGAAAGTTTCTTTTGACTCAAGGTCAATATTGATTAACTTAGGGTACATGTTGAACACCCTTAAGGCCTTACTCCCTCTAAATTTCCTTTTAAATCATTTTGAAAAATTTGATTTAAGCTTTTTTAACCTTTAAATAAATGAAAATTTTACATTTTAACCCTTATAAAAAACTTATGATACAATTTAAGCTTTTTCAAAACAAAATTTTTAACGTTGACCTATTAAAATTATATAGTTTTACCTCGACCTTTTAAAAACAAAATCGGCTTCACTCCTGTATGGCATTCTCCTCAATGAACTGTGGGAGTAGAATGTTGTAGACTGTAACAAAAACACAAAAGTTAAAAGCCATTTTTTCTTTTAAAAATTTTAAAAATTTCAGAAGCACTTAGTTTTGTAATGTCTAACCTTTGATTCTCGTGGCCTTTGGTTTGCATATATGTCCCACAATCTTTGCCAATTTTGTCACATGCACAATGATGGAAGATAAAATTTAAAGAATATTCTGAATATTATGTAGGCCAAACATTCTTTTTATTTCATGATCATAGGTCACTTTCTTAGCGTCATTGAGACAATAGTAAAAAGAATTACATATGTAATTCCCAACTTTGAGAGGCAACTTTGCCCAGAGTAACAAGCATGGCACTGCCAAATAAAATAAGTCATAGTTGAAGTCAAGAATGGTTAGGGGTCTTAGGGTGACGAAGAAATAAAAGGAAAAAAAATGTAAGTTAAAAAAAAATTAAATTATTAAAAACAGTATAGGGATTATTTGTGGAATTTACCCTCAAATTTTTACTTGAAATGATGAGATAAAGTGTCACATCATCTTATTGTTAATATTATAAATCCATAAAATTAGTGAAAATTTAATAATAAATTAGAGTTAGATAACCAAAACGTAATTTATAAGCTATAGGGTAAATTAGAAAGCAAAAAGAAATAAAGCTTAATGGAAGTTTCTTAGAAGCACGTGGAAACAATTCTCAGTCATGGATTCCTTCATGTGTTTAATTTATGTAGGGTTTGGTGTTGCCAAACTTTAAGAATGCCCTTTTTCCAATCCATATAAAATGCTATTTCCCCACTCACATATCAGCCATGCACAAAATACAAACAGCTTTAGCTTTTAAGTTTTGGCAATGGAGGGTAACTATAACAGCAAGAAAGGCAGCGGAGGCGAGATGACTCGTTACCGGGGTGTACGTAGTCGACCTTGGGGGACGTTTGGGGCCGAGATACGCGACCCCAACCAACAAGGAGCTCGTGTTTGGCTCGGGACATTTAACACCGCCGAGGAGGCTGCTCGAGCTTATGATAGAGCCGCTTATGCCATGAGAGGTCAGTTTGCCATTCTTAATTTCCCGCACGAGTATCCCATGGGTGCTAACGCTTACCACCGTTCCTCTTCGACCGGTTCATCGTCATCTTCTTCTTCTTCAACAATGGAAAGAGGCAAACAGGTGTTCGAAATAGAGTATTTGGATGATAATTTGCTTGAAGAACTTCTTGAAATCGAAGAGAGAAGGAGCAAGAAAATGTGAAGGGATGGATATGGTGAAAATAAGAACAGTACTGTTCCATATTGGCATCTTAATTTAACTTGTCAAGTATCTTGATTTTTCCCTTTTGATAACTAATTAAAAGCACTTTAATTTCATGGGTCAAGATCATATATATTGTCTCATGGCATTTTTCTAGAATGTAACAGGATTTATATTGTCACTACCTCTATTATAAATAATATAAATAATACTAGTTTATGGCACATTGAAATGATAAAACTAAGATTCTCAACATCAATTTCATTTGTATTTTTCAAAATAAACATGATTTAATAATATTTTTAAATTTAATCTTATTCGATTTAAGATGATATTTCGATAAAACCCTGGATTCAAACTCAGTATAAAATATCTCCAACCATTTTTTATTGTATTTTGATGTTAATGGTTAAACCTTCTAGAAACTATATGGACATATATATGTTGCAACTTGCAGAAAGGGACATATCTCTATTGCAAGGGGCAATTTTTCAAGTAATTTATTGGTACTATTTATGATACAAGGGGCGGGAATATTTGTGATTCGATCATTACCTAAAGCAATTTGTTCAATCAAAGATATTATTATGAAATTTTATCATATTCACAATTAAGGATGCAAGAAATCAAATAGATAAATTCTGATTATGCGTCTGTTGTTGTAGATTTTTTTAAAAAAAATTCAATTTTCAATTTTCATCTTATAATTAAATTTGATTTCACTATTAGTCTTGTACTATGTGTAAGTTGTGGATTCAATCTATATTTTCTATTTTGATTGTTTTTAGTATTTATATTTTTCAAATTCTTAATTTTTAGTCATGACTCAAATGACATCCATTAAATTCATTAACTAAAATGGCATGATATTTTTGTGAGTATTAAGTAGAAATAGTAAGCTGATATGCACATTTATATATGAGACAGGGCAAACTTGATCCTCTACCTCAGGGATCCCATATGAGGGAACCTAGGGGAGCCACCAACTCCAACTACCGTCCATGTACGATCCATACTAGATTTGACCAACCGCCCATCTAGAGGCGATTCTAGCCCCAGCCCCCTCTAGAATAAAAAATTGCCATGTATGCCCTCTAATTTTTTTAAAAATTTTACATTAGTAAAGGTAAAATTGCACTTTGGCCCCCCTAAAATTATAAAAATTTAATTTAATACTTTAAAAATTATAACGATATAAACTATAAAAAAATTAAAATTTCATTCAGCCCCTCTAAAAAATTGTTCTGGCTTCGCCTCTGTACCCATCCTACCTCTTCTACGTTCTTGACAGCCCATCTTTGTCTCAGTAGAGTCTTTCAGTGGTATGTTTCGATCCTCTTCCCCATTACTTAGAAAAAGTAAGCCACCCGTTCAGGTAGAAGATTGTATAAAAAATTAAGTGAATTACCTGTTAAGTTATGACTAATTACTCAGTGTTACTTAATTTGACTAATTATTTAAATTTTTTATATTTGGAAGATTTTGGAATAAAATTCATAATTAAACTTATGACATTTAATCATACCCCAACCCTTAAAATGAATGTGTTCAAACTCACATTTTATGATGGTAAAATAATAATAATCGAATTAAAAGTGGATTTCCACGTATATGGACTATATATATCACTATGTTGAATATATTAACTGCATGGGCAAGAAAAAGAATTTAGTAATCCACTAATTCAAGATCCTTCAACGAGGATATATGATGCAACCTTTAAGAAGCATTTAATTTTGTAACTTGTCGCCTTTGATACCTTGCATAATTTCACCTTCTTTGCCATTTTATCATCACATGAACAATGATGATAAAAGATAAAATTTAAATCAAGATTCTGAATAATATCTTGATTTACATCATGATCTGAGATAATTTTGTTAACGTCATTGGACCAATTGGATATGCAATTTTTAAATAAAAAAATGGCTCTACTCAAATGATATGGTAGATAGAGTTTCATATCCAATGGGGTTAATTTATATTAATCATATGAGTAAACTAAATTAAACCTGAGTTTATATAATATTAAGAGATAAATTGATAGTTTTTAGCATACACAAATCATCTCTTAAATATTTGTATGGACAAATGGTAAAAATTAGATTGTTAAGTCTGATCTTAGAGATTTGCTGAAACTTTTAAAATTATTAATAGTTGTATAAATTTATTAAAAAAATCTCAAAACCGTTTATGTTTTTAGAGAGTTAAATAATTGGGATGATGCACTAACTTAAGTTGGTATCAGTGGCATTAGTTCTTATCAATAAAATTGTTATTGGGCAAAAAATTAAAAACAAAAAAACCATATATGCTCTTATGTGCATATATTATTTCCTTTTAGATTAATAATAACTCATATTATATATACATATGATGTAGGAATATTTGGAACCTACATAAGAACATGCTAATGGCCTCTCAAATCAAGACTTGGGACCAACTTTGATATGAAACTAGCTATACATTACATGCTAATGGCACTTAATTCCCATGCAAAAGGTACTTATTTGCTTAAGGGCTATAGTGTAAGTGAGCCCTCAATTTCCATTTTTGAAGAAGGTGAGATTTATGGTTTATGTTCATGTGGATGCTTATGATGATGTCGTCTCATAACATTTAGAAAATGTGGGTCATGTGAAACATCATCGTTACGTAATAAGCGTCTAGGAGGAGATTTACCAAGTCGTCGTAGGATCAGTGGTTGAGCCTCTCGTGGTTTCTCGACGTAAAACGAATCGTGTGGTTTGTTCTTCGTATGTAATTTAGCTGGTTTGTTTTTTTTCCCATCATCATTGTCGTCGACGTCTTCTTCTTCTTCTTCTTCTTCTTCTAGTAATCTTGCTGGTGGATTGTTTCCTTCGTCGTCACTAGGTGGTTTCTCACCGGCGAATGGACTCTCTTCCTCGACGTCTGCTTGTAGTAATCGTTTCTCACCGATGACCCCAATGCCTGCTAGTAATCTTTCTGGAGGACTATCTCCTTCGTCACTAGGTGGTTTCTCGCCGGCGAATGGACTCTCTTCCTCAACGTCTTGTAGTAATCGTTCCTCACGGATGAGCTCAATGTCTTTTAATAATCTTTCTGGGGGATTATCTCCTTCATCACTAGGTGGTTTCTCGCCGGCGAATGGACTTTCTTCCTCGACGTCTGCTTGTAGTAACCGTTTTTCACCGACGACCTTAACGTCTTTTAGTAATCTTTCTGGAGGATTGTCTCCTTCGTCACTAGGTGGTTTCTCGCCGGCAAATGGACTCTCTTCCTCAACGTCTTGTAGTTTTCGTTTCTCACCGATGACCTCAATGTCTTTTAGTAATCTTTCTGGAGGATTGTCTCCTTCGTCACTAGGTGGTTTCTCGCCGGCGAATGGACTTTCTTCCTCAACATCTTGTAGTTTTCGTTTCTCACCGATGACCTCGATGTCTTTTAGTAATCTTTCTGGAGGGTTGTCTCCTTCGTCACTAGGCGGTTTCTCGCCGGCGAATGGACTCTCTTCCTCGACATCTGCTTGTAGTTTTCGTTTCTCACCGATGACCTCAATTTCTTTTAGTAATCTTTCTGGGGGCTTATCTCCTTCGTCACTAGGTGGTTTCTCACCGGCAAACTGACTTTCTTCCTCGACATTCTCTTCCAATAATCTTCCTGGCTCCCCTCCCTCATCACTAGGTGGTTTCTCACCGGCGAACGGACTCTCTTCCTCAACATCCTCTCCTAATAACCGTTTCCCACCGGTGAATGGGTTCTTACCCTCACCGTCCTCTCTTACAACTAAAATCCGCCGCCGAGAAGGATCACGATGCTGGAATAGTGGGTTTTGTTCATAAGCTAAAGTGGGAATAAGGTTGAAAACAAGCACTGTTCCAAGAAAAACCAAACACAAGCAAGCTTTAGACATCATTGTTGTGTTTTGCAATATAGCAAAAGTGGAAGAGTTGATTCCCTTTTATAATGGATGAAAAGGCGTTGAAGCCATTATTTTTACCACATATGCATGCAATGTTACATTTGGACCTTGCTTTTTGGATAGTCCCGTAGGACACGCCTATCCCATTAACTTGAGATTTCAAAGGCCATAGGGAGACTAATTTAGGGTTCTCAAATTTAATGCCTTTCCCTTCCACTTCCACTTTTATCACATGGGCTACCATTTTTATTTTCAAAATCGGGGCCATTTTTTAATTAAAAAATTAAGTTGATGTCTAAGGCTATCAAAATATTATTCTTATTTAATTTATATATTTTAATTTAAAATTTTAACTTTTATCGGATTATACAACATTTTAAGTTTTTTTTTATATTTTAATTAGATATTTTTTATTTTTATAGGATTTTATCATATGCATCTTATTTAATCTTATAAAAAATAATACAATATAAATGTTATTTAATATTTTCGATTGGATAAAGTTGGAGTCACAATTTTTATTTTTTCGAAGTTGAATTCATGTATTAAAATTTTAAATGAAATTGGGTTTGGGATGAGTTGAGATCAGGGTGGAAGGTATAAAATCACGTCAAAGAAAAAAAAAACCACCCAAATTTCTTTATATGCAATTCAATTTTTTTAAAAAAAATTCATTTGTAAAACCATAAAGTCTTTAAAGATATTAACTCTGTCAATAATAAATGATTTTTTTAAGTAGTAAATGTTCCAATGCACCAATTTATATAGTGGAAGCAATTATGCCAAAAGAAGCTACAAAAGAAAAACAAAAAGCCACAAAAAAGAATACATAAGAGATATTTGAGTAAATGCTCTCAATATGCTCTTATTCATAAATAATAAAGAGACAATTGATGATTTACAAGTGAAGGCGAGGCTCTTTATTTATAGTTGAGCTCCCCCCAAATCTTATGGTCTAGATTAAATTACATCGACGGACGAGACTAGTCTATCCCTTAAACCATGTGATTTGCAAGATATACAATATCAAATCTAATCTAATCTTTATAAGATATGACTCCTATCAATATTCTAAGATTAGTTCCCATAATTACCAAGGTAGTCTATGTTGTCATATCTTCATCATTGAGCCAACCAAGCTTCAATCTAACAGGCTCCTCCAACAGTTCTTTGAATCGAACCAATTCTCATGGACTAAATGATCTCCATTTAATTGATAGACCTCTATGGGACTCATCTTGTGTGATGATCACGAGCTTTGCGCTTTGGCCCGTGACACTTTCATCTAGTATTATATATTATTATAGATAATTTTCTAAAAAATATCATAGATATATTTTTTACACTATATAAATTACGTAATATATAACAACAAAATAAAATCACAAAAAAATGTTAAGTTGAGCTAATATTGGACTTTAAATGTTGGACGCGGAACTTAAATAATATTTTAAATGGACTTAATTTTATTCTACAAGTTTCATTCAAATTTTTATAAATATTTAACAAAACTTGGATCCTAAATGGATAATTCTATTCTTAAATAAGTCTAAATTGGAGGTTTAATGGTTCAATTTAAGTTTGATCAATTAAATTTGAAATCACAATTGTTTAGAATTATTTATTTTTTAAGGTAAGTTACTAAATTATAAATAAACTTACATTTTAGTATTTAAACTTCAAAAAATTACAAAATAGTCATTGAATTATTTGAAAATTTTCATTTAAGTAGTTGAAGTATTCAAATTTTTTTATTGAAGTCATTGAGCTATCAAGTTTTTTTTTTTTTAAGTTCGACTAGTGAGCTTAAAGTGATAATTAAATGATTGATATGATAGATCAATATTCATTGACAAGTAAAAAAACATATCTAGGTCAAAGTCGAAGATCATAGAAGAAGATCGATTGGATTTTGGTTCACAAATTTGTGATGTTAAAGATTGTTTTTTGAAAAAAAAAACTAAATTGTAGAAGAGAAGGAGAATAAGAGCTTTCAATTGGTGCAGGCGGTGCGACCGGAGAAGGCTATATAACAATAATTTGAATAGTCTGGTTATTTAAATGAAAACTTTTAAATTGTTCAATGGCCATTTTGTAACATTTTAAAGTTATGTGACTAAAATATAAACTTACTAATAGTTTAATGATCTTTAGTACAATTTACTCTTTTTTATTATTAAATTTGAGTTATTATAATTTAACATTCAAAAATTTCAAATTTATTTTTTTAAGTAAATTATATTATAATATTTTAAAATAAAAATGAATTATATTTTAAAAATAATAATACAATAAATAAATGCATACTATTTTAAAATTATCCAAATATTTTCTCAAGGTTTTTAGAATTCGAGTCCTAGTCTAATCAGTTAAATTATCGATTTATTGGTGTAATTAATTTGTTCAGTTCAATTAAATAAATCATTAAAATTTATATAAATAAAAATATTAAAAATACGATTCAACCAATTCAACCTATCTGTCTAGTTTGACTAAATACATCGTTAAAAAAATTATAAAAACAAAAGTATTTAAAATAGAAAAAATATGATTCAATTACTCGATTTAATTAATCCGCATCAATTTTTAAATCAACTAATCTAATGTATTTCTTCGTATTGATACTCCCAATCAATCCGATTCACCATTCCATTTAGATTCAAACTATCATTATTTTTTTCCACCCTTAAACAATCCAATCTAAGAAGTAATTTATTCTTAATCACTTTGGCATAAAAGAAGAATAACATCAAATCAAAGGAGTTGAAATTGAAAATGCTTTTTCAATCTAAATTTTAATCCGTCTATTGTCTTCATTTCTTTTTCCTTTCATTTCAGCCGCCGCCTTATTAATCTATTTACTTTTTATCAAATATTTTATGATTTTTATAAAGAAAAAGGACACCAAGAATATATTCTTAGGGGCACACACAAGAAGAATAATATCTACAACTTTCGATTTTTTATATCTAATTTGAGGATTAAAATAGAAGAAGATGGTGTTTTACGTAGCAGTGAGGTTGTCAGGAAAAAGGAAGTAGGGAACAGAAATATATTTATAGGCGAGGATGATCATTTCTTAAAAAGGGGAAGCCATGAATTTTATTTGAGATCAAGATAAACTTATAGAATTTTGAAGGGTAAAAAATGTAAAAAAAAAAAAAATTATTCAAAAGTTAAAATATTTAATTTAAATTATTTATATTTTGAGAGAGACTAAAGTGAAATTTTCTCATTCAATCAATGGATCAAGGTCGTTGTTCATCTCTTCGCTTCGATGTTGATCCCTTGGCCCTAAGTCTTAACATGTGTTTGCTCTAGTTTTGTCATGGTTGATCACTTATAAAGCATGATAGATTTCTAGATGATGATGGAATTGATATAAATCAAGTAAGATCTCACGTGAATTTCATGTAAAATAGAGTTCAACACCAAACTTTAATAAGGTAGATCAAAGATGTATCATGTGTTGAGCGTGGATATGTCTGTGAAGACTATTGTTAGTAGAACGTTGTCTACAGGTGAAATCATCATTAGCGAAGTTGAGACCATACAAAATAAGAGTGACAAGGCCTATTCTAATGGGGTGTTGGTAACAAATTCCAATCAACATAACAAAAATAGTTTAAATATTAAAAAAAATTAAAGTCTATTTCATTATTTAAAATAATTTTAAAAATTTTAAAATATATTATTCATATTACTCTTAATATATTTTGAAATTAAATTTAAATAAAAATAAAATTAGTTTAAATAATTTTAGATCCATGGATTGATAAATTTTTAGTTAAAATATATTTAAATCCTTATATTTTTTGTAAATTTGAAATTTAGTTGTTCTATTTTTATTTTCATAAATTTAATCAATTTACTTTTCAGATTTCAAATGTCAAATTTAATTGTTAATACGGTCAAAGTTATTCTATTAAATTTATTAGTGTGACATTTTAAAACAATAAAATATTCTATTAGTGGTCGCATAACAAAAAAAAAACTTTAAAATGAACCTAAATTTAAAAAAATTAATATTATTAATTTTTTAAATACAAAAACTAAAGATAAAAAATAGAATTCCTTAAAATAAAATTATAGAAACTAAATTCTAAAAATAACAAAAAAAATAAGAGGGTTGATAGGAACCTCCACTATTAATGAATTAAGATAAAATTTTGATTTAAAATATAAAATATAAATTATTAAAAGGAAAAATATTATATTTTAACTTTGTGAACCCAAAAATTTTCAAACGTAAGCATCATTTTAAAGAAAGTATAAAAGCCAAAAAGAACGGAGGGAAGAAATCCCCCGCTCACTATCAACGACCAGTCCGTGTTTAAACATTCGCTTCGTTCTTTCCCAAAGATATTCTCCTTCACTTTCACAACAAGATCAAAGCATGTAAGTGGTGCAAAGACTTTTCTTTTCCCCTTTATTCTTTGATTCTTTCTCTTTTGTTTCCTTTTATCTTCTTGGGTGTCTATTTCTTCTTCTTCTTCTTGTTTGGTCCCAAGGGTTGTTTAGGGTGGTTTTGTATTATGGATGCTCGTGTTCTTGATGGTATAATCAATAGGTTGCTTGAAGTTAGAGGTAAACCAGGGAAGCTAGTCCAGCTTTCTGAGTCTGAAATAAGGCAGCTTTGTCTTGTTTCTAAAGATATCTTTTCCAGGCAGCCTGTTCTTTTAGAGCTTGAAGCACCTATTAAGATTTGCGGTATCTTCTTTTTACTCTGTTTTTTTTTTAAATTTAAATCTGTCTCTCTGTTCATAATTACGGATAATTTTGACTCTTTTTGAAGTTGGGGGGGGGGGTTTACCAGTTTATGTGTTCACTTGTTGTTTGATGATTTGTTTCTCGAAAGTTTTTGTGTTCTTATGCTCATAAAATTCTTCATTTCTGTGATGGGTATGGCTGAATTTAAACTACTTAAAATGGGTTATCTTCCATTTATTTTTGGAGTCAAGCTTGAAGTTATTTTTGTTGTATGGGGCCTATGGGCATCTTGATAGCAATTAGACCTTCTGCATGTTGTATAACACTATGATTTATTTGATTATTTCTGAAAAGTTTTCAAATTTAGTTTCCTTATGTAGTATTAATGGTGCTGATTCATGAATATGTTCATAAAAATTCTTCATTCCTATGATGGGTATGGCTGAATTTAAACTACTTAAAATTGGTTTATTAAATTCTTGCTCACGAGATTGTGGATAAAAATACCGAATACCCTTTACTAGAATTTAAATTGTATTTTGCTCTCTCTACAAAAAAAAATAGGCAAATTAATCATTGTAAATTAAATCAAAGAGCAAATAGTCCTTTTATTAAAGATTCTATCAATTTCTATTGTAAAAAAAATTGGTCTTATATGTCCGAATGAGGTACACATGGCATGTCATACGTAATTGTCTGGTTATTCTACTAGCTACTCCCGTTTTTAATGGTAGAAATTGATGAAATTTTTAGCAGAGAAAACTGGCTTGTTCTTCGATCTAATGTACAAAAACTAATTGATCCATTTTTTGAGTAATGGGGTAAAATACAATCTAACTCCTACTGCAGGACTTCCATGGTAATTTAACCGGAGATTGTATAATTTGACTGCAACTGCATATTTTGCATAGTGTGAATTTGTTTTCCACTTGTGGAGGTTTCTTAATTCTTATTGCTGCCATAGCCATAAGCTTCGCGATATTCTGTTTCCGGAATACATCTATAACTTATATTTGACATTTACACTCAATCTGACTAAGATGGGATTCATTGAGAAACATTTACACTCAATCTGACTAAGATGGGATTCATTGAGAAACCTAAGCATAAATCATACATAACATGTTTCTTATTTGATGATTATTTTCATGATCCAGGAGACATTCATGGTCAGTATTCTGATCTCCTGAGGCTATTCGAGATTGGTGGTTTCCCTCCTCGTGTCAATTACTTATTCTTGGGGGATTACGTAGATCGTGGAAAACAAAGCCTCGAAACAATATGCCTTCTCCTTGCATACAAAATCAAATATCCCGAAAAAGTTTTCCTTCTAAGGGGCAACCACGAATGTGCTTCAGTGAACCACATCTACGGATTTTATGACGAGTGCAAACGAAGATTCAATGTCCGGCTTTGGAAAGTGTTCACTGATTGTTTTAACTGCCTGCCTGTGGCAGCTCTGGTTGAAGAAAAAATATTCTGCATGCATGGTGGACTTTCACCAGAGCTCCGTAGCATGGACCAGATTAGAAAGATAAAGAGGCCGACTGATGTTCCAGACTCTGGCTTACTGTGTGATCTACTATGGTCTGATCCTAGTAAAGACATTCTGGGATGGGGTCCTAATGATCGGGGAGTTTCCTACGTGTTTGGTTCCGACAGGGTGATCGATTGTCTCAAGAGGCTCGATCTTGATATCATATGTCGAGCACACCAGGTTTAAATTCGTTCTGCAGGAAACATTTGTTAGATTCTTGTGGCTTCGGGTTCCTTTGTCTAACTGAAAGATAATCTATGCTTGTAGGTGGTTGAAGATGGATATGAATTCTTTGCTAACAGGCAACTTGTAACCATATTTTCAGCACCAAATTACTGCGGCGAGTTCGACAATGCTGCTGCCATAATGAGCGTGGATGAGTCTTTAACTTGTTCTTTCCAGATAATAAAGGCTGCAGATAAGAAACCGAAGTTCGGGTTTGGAACCTTAGCTTCAACCAAGTCTTCCATTACTCCTAGAATCAAGGTATGGAGTCTCAATATGCATTTCAATTTGGGGTTTTTGTTATTGTAAAGTCTTAATGTAGACCCGATGGCATATAATATATGGAGGATCATACACTGATGTTCATCTTCGACTATGTTCTGAAAACGGACACTTTAAAGAAAATGAAAAGTTCGGGTAACGTTATGTTTGCAGGAGCAAGTGCCGGAGCAAGAGGAAGAAGAGGGGTGTCATTTGATGTGATTTGTTGCTTTTTTTGATTTAGAACAACACATACAAGGAAAAAAACCATAAGGCCAAGAAAGAAGAAGAGAAAATAAGGCCAAAAAAGAAATGCTACTTTCTAGATGGGGACAATAAGGCATGAAGTCTTTTGAATGTACATCTGTCAATCCAGATTCATGGATTTTGCATGAAGATAATAGGGATCTTTGGACTTGAAGCTGTTTATCATTTTTGTTCTTCTTTGTTTGGAAAATATGTAGAAATGGTGGTGAGGAGGGCTTAACTGCACTGGAGCCATGGGGATATTAATGGTGTCAAAATTTGAGTGAATCATTAGTTTTTTTTTAACCAATTAAATTATAGCCAATTAAGCATGATTTGATGGTAAGTTCTAAAGTGTATGATTGAGGTTTCTGTCATTCTTACATTACATGAGATTAAAGAAATCAATCATAGTTTGTTAATATGAATATATAAATAATATGTTAGTACCAATTAAATTGGTGTTTGATTACCTTGAAGTATTGGTTAGTGGTAAAATATATTATACTCTTAAAGAGAGAACGTATATTTAAACTTTGAAGACGATGTTATTGGGAAGAATAATCACAAACTCTTATCATGGATAGTAAATCGTATATAAAAAATATAAAAATTAATTGTATAACAAGTGGAGTGATAAAAGATAAATTTTTATCAATCTTAAGTTTGTTCATTCGCTGTAATTTTGATTCCTTTTGCTTTCTTGATATATTCGTCATAGTACCCAAAATTTTAAATTGGAGGATTAATACTTAAGGGCATTAGAATTTATATCTATTTTATTATTAATATTTTTGGAATTGGATCAATAATCAAACCAATCAAATTATCAATTTCCTATCCAATGAATTCAAAGAAAATAAATTATTAAATTTTTATAGAAAAAACTAGTCAATTTTTTACCTTGATCCATACCAATTTTCAAGATGAACCGGTTTTACAACTCTAACAACATTGGTACCCCTGCCGGTCAGTCCTTTCAAACAACACTGATTTCATCATAAGCAAACAATATTTGAATTTGTTTAAGAATGAAACAAAATGTAAAAAGAATGGTTTCCCCTTGGGATTTTATTTCATCAAGCAGCACATATCAAGCTAGAATAAGTTTTTTATTTGTTTTTAGCCCCTTTGTTCTACAAATGTTTTCAGAGTAGTCCCTTTAATTTCATCTGCGCGTGAAGAACCACATGGCGGCACTGCAGATGTCTTCAGCATGTCTGGAACTGGTATTTCTTCTATGCTCAATCAACCGTCGGAAAGCATCAACTTCCTCATCTCTAAAAACGGTGTCTTGACGTGAAGATAAAACTGCAAGAATCCTCAGTAGCCTATCAACAAGTATACCTCTACCGATCTTCCGCAATACAATCTGCACTGCCCCTAATTTATTAAACTCTGCTATGTTCTGATATACAGTACAAAGGCTGAGTATAGCTGAAGCAGCATCAATCTTTGCCAACGGATCCCCTACTCGTACGAGTTGGAGCAAAGCCGTGGGAGCCATGGATTTTCCGATGATGAACTTGTTCGATTCGAGTGACGATAGCGATACGAGAGCCATTGCAGCACTTCTCTTTGTTTCAGTGGTACCATAGTAAAGAGCTCGAGTAAGCACATGGATGACAATAGGATGTTCCCCCATATGTTGTTTATTGATGTCATCGGTTGAAATGTTTAAAACTGTTTTGATCAAATCTTCTTGGAGCTGGAATTTGGAACGGTACACGGTGACCGATATTGGACTGAGCAATCTCTTGATACTGTCCGGGATCTCAGCAAAAACTGCCCTGCATGCTGGTTGTGACTTTGTCACCATTTTAAGCTCTTTAGCAGCTTCCTTCGCATCAGAAAATGAACAATACAACTTGTGAAGCAACATGTTTACTAAATCTCGACTCTTCTCCATCATCTCTTGGCTTTTTAGTTCAGCTTCATTCGACTTCATCCAGTCCAGGGCCTGAAAATTGATCAACATCCATAAAAGATACCTCAAGAATTAGATTACAAGTTTACAACATTAATTAAAACCCATTAAAGAAACAAGAAAGTCTAACCTCGGTTGAAACCGAGACAAAGGGATCACCCATAATGAGCGGTGGAGATGAAACAGTAGAGTTGTTGATTAGCTCATTCAAGACTGACTGAATTTTAGTATCCATTCCAATAATAGCAGATCGATTCAACTTCATCTCTCGTAAACGAGACAAGATTCTTATAGATTCGCTTAGTATATCAATTCCATTGTCATCTTCATCTTCAAGAATCATTGTTACTACCCTTTGAAGTTCTTTCTTTAACTCCCTTACTTCCCTTGCTGCTGCTGATGGCTCCCCTGTTTCAGCCATTGAAGATGATTCTTTCCCTTTTGTTGATGATGACTCCCCTGTTTCAGCCATAGAAGATAGTTCTTTCCCTTTTCCTGATGATGACTCCCCTGTTTCAACCATAGAAGATGGTTCTTTCCCTTTTGTTGATGATGACCCCCCTGTTTCAGCCATAGAAGATGGTTCTTTCCCTTTTGCTGATGATGACTCCCCTGTTTCAGCCATTGAAGATAGTTTTTTCCCTTTTGCTGAAGATGACTCCCCTTTTTCAGCCATTGAAGAAAGAAAAAGAACTAACAATTTCTTGGTTCTTTCTACTTTGAGCACTCAAAGAAAGAAAATAAAAGGGGAGTTCTACTAGCAAAAGAGAGAAATGAAAAGAAAAGATTGTAATCTGGACTGAATTTTCTCACCCTTCTCCCTTTGTGCTATATATATTTATACTTATATATAGAAAACTATTGTTAAGCTGTTTTCAATCATCCAATCATTTAAAATTACAAATTAGTCACTAAACTAACTAAATTTTTTTGAAAATCCTGAAATTCCACCTAATATACTTTCCATGTGAGATTAAACAAATAAAAGTTAAATGTTAACCCGCCCTCCCCCAGCTTTTTACTTTTATCAGAGAAAACGTCCCAAACCTTGGTGATTGGCCTCCGAGCTTCAGGTGAAAACCATGGCAGACTCTTGAAATCTCCTCTGTAAATTTTCTTATACATCGCCACAAAGTTATCATCTTGAAACAGTAAAAATACCCCACAATACCAAATATCCGCCTTAGCTTTTCTCATTATTTTGTTCTTTTGTTTACAATCTTTGTGACTTTAGTGAAGGTTCCATGACCCAACATACAACCAAGCTCGGTTTTAGCTTTATCCGCCATTTTTGAACTTTAAAAGTTCAAGAAATAGAAAAAAAAAAACCTTTTATCTAAATTACTGTATATTTACAATAGAAGTGACAAAAACAAAGAAATGGAAGATTAAAAAAAGAGAGAAGAACATGCGAGTGAGTGAGTCAATGAATGAATGGATCACATGTCTTCGACGTATTTACTCTTGCATGAAATTAGGTAGCTTTTAAAAGCATATAAGGTGGAAATTCAAGATTTTTTAAAATTCCACGTCATTCTTCTATTATCTTTTATAGATACTTAACAGAAAAGGATAAAAAAAATAATTTCAATTAATTTAGTGACTAATTTGTAACTTTTAATAGTTAAGTGACTAAAATAAAAATTTAATAATAGTTGAATGACTGCCTAGGAAATAGGAATGATTGAGAGGGATATTTTATGTCAAAATAGGTTAGAACTTGCCTGACCAATTATTATCTATTGCTATGCAATTATATTTTGGCATAATATTAATTTAATTTTTGTCAATTTATTCTTGATTTTTTTTAATTATATTTGATTTTCAACTTTTTAAAAGAGTTTAATTTGAGGAATAACCTCTTAAATTGTTATTTTTTTAATAAAAATATTGATTAAAATATTAATTTTTTAAATAGTGCAATATGTATGACAATTCATATATAGTCTATACTATTTTTTTATATTTTTAAAATTTATATATATTAATTTTGATTTTTTAACTATTGAATATTTTATCATTTTTAAATTATTTATTAACATGACATATAAAATAAATAATGTCATATCAATATTAAGTATAAGTGGGCTACCAGTATGTTACCATGTAACACCCCTTAACCCCACGCCACTATCGGAATAGGGCTACGAGATATTACTGGACTTATACACTAACATTTATGCAAAACCCAGTCATACACTTTACATTCCAAATCAATATTCATCTAATTTCATCATAAAGTCAATAATACGGGCCTACGGGGCCCAATATATGTTTTAGAAGTGATTCGGGACTAAACCGGTAACTTTGGAAATTTTCCTTGAAGATAGGGGCACACGCCCGTGGGGCTCAACATGGCCGTGGGGCTAGGCCATGGGCAGATTTGTTTAGATTCTGACTTATTCACACGGCCTGGGCACACGCCCATGTAACTTGGCCGTGTGAAAACATGATTTTTGACCATGTCTAAGCTATTTTCACATGTTAAACACATCTATTTCATGCCCAAACATATACTAATAGTTCTTAAATCAAATATCATTCATTATTCCATTTAAACTTAGCAAATATTCATTCACTCACTTAAATACATCTTAAGAATTATATACCACAATTCATATCAAAATTATAAAACATTAACATACTAGTCAAACTCATGAGGTTTAACTTCCAAAATATACAAATTTCATACCATGCTTCAATAACTTTCATATTTATACACTATCTGTAATACCCCGAAAATTTTTACAATAAAATATTATCCGTGATATAGTAAAATAAGGAAATAAAGTGACAAAAAGGGAAATTTTGAGTTATGTCAATATTGGGAAGTATATTATGATATATTAATTCAAGAAAGGACTAAATTGTAAAAGTGAGAAAAGTTTTGTTGCACAAGAGTAAATACTTAAAATTTGTGGGGTTAAAGTGCAAATATGAAAAAGTTGAAAGACCAATAATGTAAATATTTTAAGGGTGGAATGATCTAGAAACTAAGGAAAATGGATGAATTAGGACCAAATTGAATAGGTGAAGAACTATGAGGGACTAAATTATAATTTTACCAAATTAAATGATGACTCAAGGACGAAATTTTAAAAGATAATAAAGGGCAAAATGGTCAATTGAAAGAGAGAGAAATCTAGAAAGTAATAATGATGATAGAGATATTTTGAAATATATTACATGTATTAAAGATAGAGAATATATAAATATACGAATTATTGGTACAAGGATTAAATTGTAAAGCATGTAAAAAGTATTATGCGGAAGGTGTAAAAATGATATGCGTGCATGAAATAATTTGCCCAAGTAGACAAACTAGGATATTAAGGGACCTCAGCATGCTCTCTAATTACTAGCACGTTAGTGCTCTCTGATTATTAGCACATTCAGCACATTCGTACTCTCTGTATAGCACTTCAGTGTTCTCTGTTTAATAGTGCATAATAATGCACCTCTGTATAAGTCTCGTATATCCGAAGTGTTCTATCTAGTCTACTGGGCCTCTGCTAAGTAAAAAGTAAACAATTTTTGTTACGAGGTAAATGATTATCTCTAAGTAAAAATGTTAGTTATGATGAAGCAGAACTCGTAAAAGTACGGATAAATGTTTTATAATACTTGAGAATAATAAATGTTATATGAGTAAATATATGAAAATTAAATTATGAGACTTTACGATCTATACCCCTTTACTAGTATAGTTATATACAATGAAATTCATGAGATTTATATTGATTAAGTTCAGAAGTGGAAAGTGAAAAGTTCAATGGTTGAACAATTGATAATACAGTCGGAACTGAGAATTAATTAATAGGTAAAGATGAGTTTTGAATAGAGACATCAATTTTTTTTGAAAACTAGCTAGGATATACAATACCACTGTTAAATAAAGAAGTTATTTATAGGAAAATCGATTTGTTCAAATATGGTATTTACAGAATGGTTAACTGAAAATTTCTTCCGAATTAGTTTCTTGAGTGAACTGAATGATATGAAATTATTGATGACTATACTAGTAAATGGATTGATAAATAAATTGCAAAAATATTTGAATATAGCTGTTATAAATGGGTATATTATAGTAAAATTTTTGGGGATTTTATACGAGTATTTTATATGTACTGATATTTTCAGAGGTATATGCAACTGTTCATGTTTGGATGCTATAATCAATATATGGAAAGGTTGGATAAATATGCTAATAGACAGAAATTATCGCAAGTCTGATTGAATCACAAGTGGTACTACTCTATCTTTCTTTGGTTTTCCAAGCCAATATATGTGATAAAACACTTGATAATAAGATTCATATGATATTATCTTCTATTTCTGTTGGTAAAAGCTCTAAGAGGCAAATGTGAAATATTGAATAGAAATTGAATTTAGTAATGGAAAAAAATTAGTATGAATTGTAAATTGATGAGAAAGTGAAATTAAATTGAGTTATGAATGAATTGAAAGTGAAATTGGAATTTGATAGTGATATATGAAGTACATGATAAGAATTATTAGTAGATTACAAATGACTAGTGAATTTTGAAATATATTACAGCACGTTAGTGCTCTCTGATTATTAGCACATTCAGCACATTCGTACTCTCTATATAGCACTTCAGTGTTCTCTGTTTAATAGTGCATAATAATGCACCTCTGTATAAGTCTCGTATATCCGAAGTGTTCTATCTAGTCTCCATCGGGCCTCTACTAAGTAAAAAGTAAACAATTTTCGTTACGAGATAAATGATTATCTCTGAGTAAAAATGTTAGTTATGATGAAGCAGAACTCGTAAAAGTACGGATAAATGTTTTATAATACTTGAGAATAATAAATGTTATATGAGTAAATATATGAAAATTAAATTATGAGACTTTACGATCTATACCCCTTTACTAGTATAGTTATATACAATGAAATTCATAAGATTTATATTGATTAAGTTCAGAAGTGGAAAGTGAAAAGTTCAATGGTTGAATAATTGATAATACAGTCGGAACTGAGAATGAGTTAATAGGTAAAGATGGGTTTTGAATAGAGACATCAATTTTTTTGGTAAAATTACAATTTAGTCTCTCATAGTTCTTCACCTATTCAATTTGGTCCTAATTCATCCATTTTCCTTAGTTTCTAGATCATTCCACCCTTAAAATATTTACATTATTGGTCCTTTAAATTTTTCATATTTACACTTTAACAACTCAAATTTTGAGTATTTACTCTTGTGCAACAAAACTTTTCTCACTTTTACAATTTAGTTATTTCTTGAATTAATATATCATAATATACTTCCCAATATTGACATAACTCAAAATTTCCCTTTTTGTCACTTTATTTCCTTATTTTACTATATCACGGATAATATTTTACTGTAAAAATTTTCGGGGTATTACACTATCATATACAAAATAACAACTTAACAACCTAGGTACATGCCATTTTACCAAAAGAAAAGTATTCACCACTTTGAGTCCGGGATCGGTTTGGATGCTGAGTTATTAGCTTTCTTTTGTACCTAGCCTGCGCACGGAAACAAACCGTACGCTGAGTATGCACTCAGTGGTATTTCTGTAAACTAATACTTAAATATTAATATGTCATAGGTGTAATACCCCTACCCGTATTCATTGCCGGAATAGGGTGCGAGGCATTACCGGAGTTTACGAATTAATTTTTTTTTATTCAATATAGCCCTTTTATAAATATCTAAACTTCCCTGTAATATTAAATCGAGACTAATCCACATCAATCAAATCAATTTAACATATTTTCATGATAGATTCATGCATTTATATAAGATAACGTCATCACATATCTATAACCAGGTTTGTTAACCATACTAATGGCTAACTTTACATTCATTTCACGTTAACATTTACTTTGTTAGCTTATACATGCCATTGGTTCCCAAAATAAAGTTCCTTTATATACCGAAATCCCGAGGTTGATAGTGTGATGTGTCTCCGACCAAATCCGACCTCCGAGCTCTTAACACTACAAAACAGGGGAAAAGAAAACAGGGTAAGCACTTTGTGCTTAGTAAGCTCATGTAACAAGAATTACACTTACCTAATATTTTCAGTACAATACAATAAACATTACATATATCCATTCAATGCATTATTACCCTAACATGCACAAACTCAACATTCAAGTTAGTACAATAATTTCTATGTATCAATAATATATATCATGATTGATGAGCTCATCATTACTATGATTTCCATTCCCTTGTTGTTTTTCCATATTTATCCCGTTGAATTACTCGAAATTTCGATGGATTTTTCAGAGGTACACATTTAGTGTACAAATCCGGGTCCGTCAATTCATATTCATGTGCGCACATTTCCATTTCAGAGAGCACACTCCCGCGAACCTCAACCTTGCAAATGGGATTACGGTCCAGCTAAATCCTCGCAATATAAACTCATAGAGTATTGTCGGGATTACCATCCAGCTAAATCACACAACGACAATTACTCTAATGAGCTTGGATCTGAATTACCAGTCCAGGCTAAATTCAGACTCTAATTCGGATTACCCATCCGGGCTAAATCCATTTTCCACATATTCTTCGGGAGGGCTATATCAGGATAGGATCACCCGTCCGGGCTAGATCCTTTTTACCGTCAATTCCTTTTCAGAGATCCATTGAATTTTCCTTTCATTCAACCGGGATTTCTTCCCCTTTATATCAAATATATCAATGTTTCATCAATTTTCATATAATGAACATTCAAATCATATTCACATCAATAACATACATTTCAAATATTTAAGAATATAATTCAAGTTACATGAACTTACCTTGATACTTGTTTGTAAACAGCAAAAATCTACCAATCCCGAACTTTTTCCTTTCCTTGATCTAGCTTCATATTTGAATCTTCTGGATCTAAATAAATAAATTTAATTATCAATTTAATACATTTCATGTTCATATGCAACATTCTCTATAATTCAACTATTATTTATAGTTCATTCAAAGCTGTCTACTTGAGTTATAGTCACTAAATTATTTATAACTTGAGATACAGAACTCCAAATTAATATCCGTTAATTTTCCCTGAAACTAGACTCATATATCTTCTTACCATAAAATTTTCAGAATTTTTGGTCTAGCCAATCAGTACAGTTTATTCTTTAAAATCACCCCTGTTTTGCTGTCTGACAGTTCTGACTCTTCTTCACTAAAAATTAATTATCTCCTTGTACAGAATTCAAATGATATTCTAGTTTTTTTCTATTAAAACTAGACTCACTCAGGATTCTATACATATAAATTTAAACCCATAATTATTTTTCTTCATTTTTTTATGATTTTTCAAAGTCAGAACAGGGGAATCCGAATTCATTCTGACCTTGTCTCACAAAATTCATTATATCTCAAAATTTACAAATCCATTGCTTACAATATTTCTTCTATGAGAAACTATACTCAATAAGCTTTAATTCCATATTTTTTCATCTTCTAATTCGATTCCTACAATTTTTAGTGATTTTTCAAAGTTAGTCTACTGCTGCTGTCCAAACTGTTTTAGTGCAAGCTGTTTATTACCATTTTCCCCCTAAGCTTTTAATAAATGATAATTTCGTCCCTACTCAATTAGCCTCTCAATTGAGCTGATTTTTCTCAATTAACATTTTATTCTATCACCTTAAACTATTTTACAACCTTTAGGAATCAGAATTTCAGCAATAGACTTTAATTCCAAACATTTTCACAATTAGGTCCTAAAAATCAATTTCTATTGAAATTGCCTAATAAAATCATCTCATAAACAAATTAAAGCTTTAATTTCATTCTATTTCATCATAAACTTACAGCACTTAACCATGGTGATTTTCAATTTCATTTATGAAATCAAAAACTAATGAATTTAATAGTAGGACCTAGTTGTAAAAGTCTTAGGAACACAAAAATTACAAGAAAAAGGCAAGGATTAACTCACTTGGTGCAAAAATTATGAAATACTAGCTTAGAGAACCCTCCTATGGCGTTTTTAGCTGCTGGAATTGAAGAGAAATGAAGAGAAATCTAGATATTTCCTATCATATAAATTTTCATGCAAAAATATTAAAATAAATTTCTCTTTAAATCAGATTTGTGGTTACGAAACCACTATTCCGATAACCTTGAATTTAGGCCATTACAACTCTCCCCCCCTTTAAGGATTTTCGTCCTCGAAAATCTTACCAGTAAAGAGGTTTGGGTATTGTTTCCTCATTGTCTCCTCCGGTTCTAATGTCGCTTCCTCAATCCCGTGCTTTTGCCACAATACTTTCACCAAATTTATCTTTTTATTTCTTATCTCTTTTGTCTCCCGTGCCAATATCTTGACCGGTTCTTCACTGTAAATAACAAATTCCTTACCCGGTTCAGGCTGCACTAATACAGGTGCTTTCGTTAATAGGTCTTTCAATCGGTTGAAACTTTGTTGACATTCATCACCCACTCGAACTTTACATCTTTCTCAATAATCGAGTCATTGGAGAAGCTATCATAGAGAATCCCTGTACAAATCTCCGATAATAACCAAATAAACCCAAGAAACTTCTAACTTCGGATACATTCTTGGTGGACTCCAATTGACAATAGCCGAGATTTTACTCGGATCTACTCCTCGATGCCTTCAGCAGATACAATATGTCCTAGAAAACCCACTTCTCGAAGCCAAAATTCACATTTACCGAATTTAGCGTACAATTGCTTCTCTCGCGAAATTTGTAACACAGATTCTCAAATGTTCTCGCATGTTTTTCTTCATCCCGAGAATAAACCAAAATATCATCAATGAATACTACTACAAATCTGTTTAAGTACAATCAAATATCCTGGTTCATCAAATCCATGAATATGCGCAGTGCATTAGTTAGCCCAAACGGCATAACTAGAAACTCATAATGCCCGTGCCTCTTCTCTAAAAGTCGCTTTTTTAGCACATCCGACTCCTTTACTCGTAGTCGATAATAACCCGATCGAAGATCAATTTTTGAAAATACGGTAGCACCTTTCAAATGATCAAATAAATCATCGATCCGGTAACTTGGTACTTATTCTTTATAGTTACTTTATTAAGTCGTCGGTGAGTCGATACACAATCTCAAAGACCCGTCTTTCTTTTTCACAAACAGAACCGGAGCACCCCAAGGTGAATGACTCGGTCGGATAAAACCCCTGTCAACAAGTTCTTGTAACTGTGTCTTTAACTCCTTTAATTCTGTAGGAGCCATACGATACGGAGCTATGGAGATCGGAGTAGTTCCCGGAATCAAATCTATAGAAAATTCCACTTCTCTTTCTGGTAGTAATCCTGGTAATTCCTCTGGAAACACATCGGAAAATTCACATACCACTGGAACTGTCTGTATTTTTGACTCAGATACTTTGGTGTCAAGTACATAAGCCAAGTAAGCATCATACCCTTTTTTAACATACCTCTGTGCTGCCATTACTGATATAACCCCTCTGTCTGATTAGATTTAACCCGAAGCAACTCACTATTCTGACATTTTAACATAATATATTTATGTATACAATTTACTACTGCATCATGCTGGATTAACCAATCCATACCCAATATCACGTCAAATTCATCAAATGGCAATAACATCAAATTAGCCGAGAAACAATAACCTCTTACCATCAGTGGACAATTTTTACAAATTTTATCCACTAATACGGATCGCCTGGGGGGTTCGAGACTTTAACCACAAATTCATGAGGTTCAACGTATAAATTTTTAACAATTATAAGTTTAACACATATATATGAATGCGTAGAGCGTGGATCAATCAATGCAGAGTAATATCGGTGTCAAGTAAAGAAAATGTACCGAGTAATAACATCGGTCTTTGAGGTATCTTCTCCGCACGAATGGCATATGTCCTAGCAGTGCTCGTACCTCGCCTGCCTACTGCAGTATCTTTTGTAGCTCCTCGACTACGACATTCTGGGATGGTCGAGGTGGTCTACCCTCGAAACCGGATTACTCGGCTTCAATATCTGCTCACTTTTTTTTCAACCCTTTCGGACAATCTCGAGGAAATGGTCAAAAGAACCACATCGGTAACAAGCCCCACTCTTAAATCGGCATTCACCAAAATGAGCTTTATTACGATAGTGGCATCTCGGTTTAGGAGTTCGACACCGCCAACATCACAGTCACGATGGAGTAGAAGGCCTTGGATTAGTGCGTTGAGAACCCCATCCTCGATATTTCTTCAATTTCTTTGAAGCGTAAAAGCGGGGATTTTCCGTCGGTCTTTTACTAAAAATTCGAGCTTCCTCTCACTGCTTTTCTTTTTTTCTTTGCTCAATTCTTCGCTTTATAAGCTCTCTCTCGCCAATGTAGCAAACTCTCGAATTTCAAGAATTCGATCAAGAATAACTTAATGTCTTCATTCAACCATTCTTCAAATCGTTTGCACATTTGACTTACATCGTACCCATTCTCGAGCATATTTACTCAATCGAACAAATTCTCTTTCATATTCAGACTTCGATCTATTGCCCTGTTTCACTCAAGAAATTCTTTTCTTTTCTCGTCAAGGAACCTCTGGTGATATATTTTTTTCTCAACTCGGTGCAAAAGAATTCCCATGTAATTTCTTCTTTCTGAACAATCAAGCTTTAGTATTCCACCAATGGTAAGTGTGTCTTTAGCGTGAGACGGCACATTTTAGACATTCTTCCGGTGTACAAGATAATTCCTCCGAACCCGAGTAGTGTTTTTCTACCTGAATTCACCCGTTCGAATCATCATCAATCTGCTGCTCAAATTCTTCTACCCATATTTTCAGATTTTATCTACGGGGAGCTTTCCCTTTTCGACAGATTCGATGCACTGCACTGCTGTGGGATCTCGGGAACCGGTGGAGGAGCAGGAAGGGGATCTTGAGCTTGTTGCACTACAGGGTTAGTTCTTAAATATTGACTAAATCATTCATTCATCACTTGAAAGAAGGCTCGCTTTGCCTCCTCCCCTTGGCCCTCAGATATGGGCCTTGTACTACTAGTTACTTCGACTTCCCTTTGTGCCCGTTCTGGAGCCGGAGCATGACTCCCGGCTTCCTCAGATTGAGCTCGGTCGGTAGACATTTACTATAAAAAAAACACATTTAAATGGTCAGGAGATATCACACTATCAATAATAATTTAAATGGCATGTATAGCTAATTCCCGTATTTGCTACATCGGTCCTAGAACCGACTAAACCGTAGCTCTGATACCAATAAATGTAATACCCCTACCCGTATTCATTGCCGGAATAGGGTGCGAGGCATTACCGGAGTTTACGAATTAATTTTTTTTTATTCAATATAGCCCTTTTATAAATATCTAAACTTTCCTGTAATATTAAATCGAGACTAATCCACATCAATCAAATCAATTTAACATATTTTCATGATAGATTCATGCATTTATATAAGATAACGTCATCACATATCTATAACTGTGTTTGTTAACCATACTAATGGCTAACTTTACATTCATTTCACGTTAACATTTACTTTGTTAGCTTATACATGCCATTGGTTCCCAAAATAAAGTTCCTTTATATACGAAATCCCGAGGTTGATAGTGTGATGTGTCTCCACCAAATCCGACCTCCGAGCTCTTAACACTACAAAAACAGAAAAGGAAACAGGTAAGCACTTTGTGCTTAGTAAGCTCATGTAACAAGAATTACACTTACCTAATATTTTCAGTACAATACAATAAACATTACATATATCCATTCAATGCATTATTACCCTAACATGCACAAACTCAACATTCAAGTTAGTACAATAATTTCTATGTATCAATAATATATATCATGATTGATGAGCTCATCATTACTATGATTTCCATTCCTTTGTTGTTTTTCCATATTTATCCCGTTGAATTACTCGGAATTTCGATGGATTTTTCAGAGGTACACATTTAGTGTACAAATCCGGTCCACAATTCATATTCATGTGCACATTTCCATTTCCAGAGAGCACATTCCGCACGAACCTCAACCTTGCAATGGATTACTACCCGAGCTAAATCTCGCAATATAAACTCATAGAGTATTGTCGGGATTACCACCCGAGCAAAATCCTCGCAACGACAATTACTCTAATGAGCTTGGATCTGAATTACACAGTCCAGCTAAATTGGACTTAATTCGGATTACCCATCCGGGCTAAATCCATTTTCCACATATTCTTCTGGAGGGCTATATCAGATAGGATCACCCGTCCGGCTAGATCCTTTTTACCGTCAATTCCTTTTCGTGAGATCCATTGAATTTTCCTTTCATTCAACCGGATTTCTTCCTTTATATCAAATATATCAATGTTTCATCAATTTTCATATAATGAACATTCAAATCATATTCACATCAATAACATACATTTCAAATATTTAAGAATATAATTCAAGTTACATGAACTTACCTTGATACTTGTTTGTAAACAGCAAAAATCTACCAATCCCGAACTTTTTTCTTTCCTCGATCTAGCTTCATATTTGAATCTTCTGGATCTAAATAAATAAATTTAATTATCAATTTAATACATTTCATGTTCATATGCAACATTCTCTATAATTCAACTATTATTTATAGTTCATTCAAAGCTGTCTACTTGAGTTATAGTTACTAAATTATTTATAACTTGAGCTACGGAACTCCAAATTAAGATCCGTTAATTTTTTCTGAAACTAGACTCATATATCTTCTTACCATAAAATTTTTAGAATTTTTGGTCTAGCCAATCAGTACAGTTTATTCTTTAAAATCACCCCTGTTTTGCTGTCTGACAGTTCTGACTCTTCTTCACTAAAAATTAATTATCTCCTTGTAAAGAATTCAAATTATATTCTAGTTTCTTTCTATTAAAACTAGACTCACTCAGGATTCTATACATATAAATTTAAACCCATAATTATTTTTCTTAATTTTTTTATGATTTTTCAAAGTCAGAACAGGGGAATCCGAATTCATTCTGACCTAGTCTCACAAAATTTATTATATCTCAAAATTTACAAATCCATTGCTTACAATATTTCTTCTATGAGAAACTATACTCAATAAGCTTTAATTCCATATTTTGTTCATCTTCTAATTCGATTCCTACAATTTTTAGTGATTTTTCAAAGTTAGTCTACTGCTGCTATCCAAACTGTTTTAGTGCAAGCTGTTTATTACCATTTTCCCCCTAAGCTTTTAATAAATGATAATTTCGTCCCTACTCAATTAGCCTCTCAATTGAGCTGATTTTTCTCAATTAACATTTTATTCTATCACCTTAAACTATTTTACAACCTTTAGGAATCAGAATTTCAGCAATAGACTTTAATTCCAAACATTTTCACAATTAGGTCCTAAAAATCAATTTCTATTGAAATTGCCTAATAAAATCATCTCATAAACAAATTAAAGCTTTAATTTCATTCTATTTCATCATAAACTTACAGCACTCAACCATGGTGATTTTCAATTTCATTTATGAAATCAAAAACTAATGAATTTAATAGTAGGACCTAGTTGTAAAAGTCTTAGAAACACAAAAATTACAAGAAAAAGGCAAGGATTAACTCACTTGGTGCAAAAATTATGAAATACCAGCTTAGAGAACCCTCCTATGGCGTTTTTAGCTGCTGGAATTGAAGAGAAATGAAGAGAAATCTAGATATTTCCTATCATATAAATTTTCATGCAAAAATATTAAAATAAATTTCTCTTTAAATCAGATTTGTGGTTACGAAACCATTATTCCGATAACCTTGAAATTTAGGCCATTACAATAGGTACATTTAAGCTTAACACATATTTTCATCTTTATTATTATAATTCATTCTCTTATCTTTCATCATAGCATGGGGAACATGTCATAGCTTTCAATCTGTAATCGTTAATCTTTAATACATTACTTACAACAGTCATTAGTCAACTTCATTGTGTCAATCAACTTTAATACTTTTATTTTACCCCTATTAACATGACTCGGACCTGACGGATACACGGACCTATATCCAACCCACACACCTGGGATCGCACATAGTGCTCATCGGCCGTCGCTAGAACTTTAACTTTATGGTACACAAAGTACCTTATCGGAACAAATCCGAAATAACCATAGCCTTAAATAGGTACAAAGTACCTCTTCGGAACAAATCCGGAACTTTAACCGTAGTCGACACTTGTCAATATATATTATTTAACAACACACTCTTGTATTTCCATGTATCTTTTACTTAAATTCCAATTTAGTCCTTCCACCATAACCATTCTTTTTCTTCAAAATAAATCCTATATTTTCATTCAATTATCATTTTAAACTATGCGAACTCTTAAATTTCAGCATAAAACACTAATTATAATATCTTCTCAATTCAATCCCTATTATTGCAAAACCTATATTTCTTTCACAATTTAATCCTTCTCCCACTTCTAACTTGAATTTCCATCAAATTAGCACTTAATTCTTCCATTTATTCAACTTAATCAACATCTAAAAATTCAATAACTTTCCAAATTTCAACATAACTCAAGTAGTATTCTTTCTTAAGATTTCATAGACACCAAAATTACAAGAAAAGGGATCAAATTAACTTACCAATCAAGCTTGGAATTCCAAAACCCTAAATTTTCCTTTTCTTTTTCTTTATGTTTTTCTTTATTTTCTTTATTATAAATATTATATTATATTTTAAATTATAATTATTATTTCTTAAATATTAAGTAAATACATATATATTCATACATTTGTACCAATTAAAATAATACACATATATTTATACACTTCTAACTTGAATTTCCATCAAATTAGCACTTAATTCTTCCATTTATTCAACTTAATCAACATTAAAAAATTCAATAACTTTCCAAATTTTAACATAACTCAAGTAGTATTCTTTCTTAAGATTCCATAGACACCAAAATTACAAGAAAAGGGATCAAATTAACTTACCAATCAAGCTTGGAACTCCAAAACTCTAAATTTTCCTTTTCTTTTTCTTTATGTTTTTCTTTATTTTCTTTATTATAAATATTATATTATATTTTAAATTATAATTATTATTTCTTAAATATTAAGTAAATACATATATATTCATACATTTGTACCAATTAAAATAATACACATGTATTTATACTTATCACACACTTGTCACATAAGGCTTATTCGCTACTTTAATCCCTTAACTTTTCTATAGTTTATAATTAAACCTTCACACTTTATTCAATCTAGTCCTTTCACTAAATTAGCCTTAATTCAAGCTAATTCACTTAACCAAAGTCTAATTAACTACACTACTAGCTTCGTAAATATTTTTAATAAATATTTACGAATTCATTTTGCGGTAATTTTGACCCAAAAATTTAATTTTCCGATGACCTTAAAATTTGGGTCGTTACATACCATGTTAATATCACTAAAACTTTAATGTTTTAATTAAAATTTCCGCTAAAAAAATAATTTAACTATTTTAAAAAAATTAATTATCAAATTTAGCTAAACGAAAGAATAAGAACAAGATTTTAAAAACTAAATTTAAAATTATTCCTTATATTTTCCGTCAAATAAGGATTATAGTAATTAATTTAATTAATGGAATTATGCTCGAAATTGCTTGTGAAAAAAGTACTAAAGCTCAAATCAACACTCAAAAGCTCATTTACTATGAAAATCAATTGGCATGATTATGAAATAATGATAAATTTAACTATTAATATTTTGTTTTCTATGATTGGGTCGTAATTTTTTTAGTCAGCTTTTAAATTTAAGCCCATTGGAATTGAAAATGAAGATTTAAAGCAAACAATATTTGAATTTGTTTGAGAAGAAGAATGAAATCAAATGTAAAAAGAATGGTTTCCCCTTGGGATTTTATTTCATCAAGTAAGACATATCAAGCTAGAAAAGGTTTTTATTTCCTTTTGGTCCCTTAGTTCTGCAAATGTTTACAGAGTAGTCCCTTTAATTTCATCTGCGAGTGAAGCAACGTATGGCGGCACTAGCACTGCTGGTGTTTTCAGCACGTTGGGAACTGATATTTCTTCTGTGGTCAACCAAGCGTCGGAAAGCATCAACATCCTCATATTCGAAAAAGACGTCTTGACGTGAAGATAGAACTGCAAGAATCGCCAATAGCTGATCAACAAGTATACCTTCATCAACCTTCTGCGACATAACCTTGATTGCCCCTAATTTATTAAACTTTGCTATGTTCTCATGTACAGTACAGAGGCTGAGTATAGCTGCGGCAGCATCCTCTATGTCTACGAATCGAAGCAAAGCCGCGGGAATGGTGGATTTTCCGATGATGAACTTGTTCGATTCAAGTGACAATAACGATACCAGAGTCATTGCAGCAGTTCTCGTTGTTTCCATGGTTCCAGTGTAAAGAGTGCGATCAAGCAAAGGGATGACACTAGGATGTTCCGCCATATGTTGCTTATTGTTGTCATCGGTTGAAATGTCTAAAACTATTTCCATCAAATCTTGCTTCATTTTGAGTTTGGAAACTCTGTAGCTCAAATCTTGCTCAAGTTCGGGATCGTAATAGTCCTCGGACAATAACGGACCGAGTAATCTCGTGATGCTGTCCGGGAGCTCGGCAAAAATTGCCCTGTATGCTGGTTGTGACTTTGTCAGTTTGCTAAGCTCTCTAGCAGCTCTCACCTTATCCGAAAATGAACCAGACAGCCTTTCAAGGTGCATGTTTGCCGAAACTCGACTCGCGTCCATCATCTCTTGGCTTTTTAGTTTAGCTTCATTCGATTTCATCCACTTCAGCGCCTGAAAATTGATAAACATCCATAAAAGATTCTTCAAGAATTACAACATTTCTGGAATGATAATACAAGAAATCAATTAAAACCCACTAAAGAAACAAGAAAGCCTAACCTGGTTTGAAACCGAAACAAAGGGATTACCCATGACGAGTGATGGAGAAGACATAGGAGAGTCGCCGTCTTGCTTAGGTGGCAAGACTGCTTTACCTTTATCATCATCCATTCCAATAACAGCAGGTTGATTCAACTTCATCTCTCTTAAACGAGACAAGATTCTTATGGATTCGCTTAATTTATCAATTCTATTGTCATCATCATCTTCTTCTTCAAGAATCATTCTTACCACGCTTTGAAGTTCTTTCTTTAACTCTCTTACTTCCCCTGTTACTGATGATGATGAATCCCCTGTTTCAGCCATTGAAGATGGTTCTTTCCCGTTTGCTGCTGGTGACTTCCCTTTTTCAGCCATTGAAGATGGATCTTTCCCTTTTGCTAATGATAACTCCCCTGTTTCAGCCATTGAAGATGGTTCTTTTTCTTTTGCTAATGATGACTCCTCTGTTTCATCTATTGAAGATGGTTCTTCCCCTGAAGCTGCCGGTGACTCCCCTGTTTCAGCCATTGAAGATGGTTCTTTCTCTTTTGCTAATGATGACTCCCCTGTTTCATCTATTGAAGATGGTTCTTCCCCTGACGCTGCCGGTGACTCCCCTGCTTCAGCCATTGAAGATGGTTCTTTCTCTTTTGCTAATGATGACCCCCCTGTTTCAGCCATTGAAGATGGTTCAGTCCCTTTTGCCGATGATGAATCCCTGTTTCGGCCACTGAAGAATTAAAAGCTTCTTGGTTCTTTCTACTTTGAGCACGCAAGAAAGAAAATAAAACCGGGGGAGGGGGGGTCTAATAGCAAAAGAGATTAATGAAAAGAAAAGATTGTAATTTGGACTGAATTTTCTTAGCCTCTTCCTTTGTGCCGTATATATATTTATAAACTACATTTCATTCAATTATTATTAAATTTTCTTCTTGTCACTCAAGTTACAAATTCGTCACTAATTTGGTTTTTTTTTTTTTTTCCGTTAAAGTGCATAACAGAGGAATGACGTGGAATTAAACAAATCTTGAATTTCCACCTAATATATTTTAAAAGCCACCTAATTTTCATGCCAGATTAAACAAATAAAAATTAAATCTTAAGCTTGGTGATTGGCCTCCGAGCTTCAGGTGAAAACCATGGCGGACACTTGAAATCTCCTCTCTAAAAATCTTCTTATACATCGCCATCAAGTTATCATCTTGAAACAGAAGAACCACCCCCACAATACCAAATATCCGCCTTAGCTTTGTCGTACCCGTTTTGTTTATGATCTTCCTTACTCATTCTTTTGTTCTTTTGTTTACGATCTTTGTTTGATCTTCATGATATCAGTAGTTCATCATAGACTTTAGTGAGGTTCCATAACCCAACATACAACCGAGCTCATATTTTCCGTGGAGCAGAGATGTGTTCTCGGTTTTAGCTTTATCCGCCATTTTTGAACTTTAAAAGTTCGAGAAATAGAAAAAAAAAAAAAAACCCTTCGTTCTGAATTTCTGTATATTACAATAGAAGTGACAAACATAAAGAAATGGAAGATTAAAAGAAGAGAGAAGAGCATGTGGGTGAGTGAGTCAGTGAATGAATGGATCACCTGTCTTCGACGTGTTTCCGGTGACAATTCCAACTGTCGATGGACCGCTTATGGTGGCCTCGAAGCTCAGGCCGCATCAATGATGAACTTTTCATCCCTTTACATTCCCCAAAGGGTCTTAAAATGCGGTGTATTTTTGTATATATATAAACTATCATTTGGTGCTGTCTATTCTAGTAATGATTGAGAGGGATATTTTATTTTTATTTTTGGGTATAAAGACAAGGGTAAAATTTATAGCCAGGTAAAGTTAATAAAGGTTTTGGATGCTGAGGAAGCCCATTTCTTAGCCTTAATTTCGAGATGTCGATTGTCTGTAGGGAGTTGTTGCATGGAAACTAAAAGGAGGAGACGCTGAATGTCTTGGATTGCTGGTGGAAGCTTTCATCCTGCATTTGTCTATCCTAATAAAATGTTGCACCATTTCTTGTCCATGTTGAGAAGTTCATAAGACAAAACATTGTAAGATTTGAGAATAAGGAGGATTGAGTGTACAATGAGGATCCTAGCTTGAACGATAACAGCACCACCAACCATGTTATTATTATTATTTCGATTTATTGAGACATCAAGACAGAGAGACCATTGAGGAGCCACTTGGGCGGTGGGGAGAGATTTGCGTAATCTAGGATGGGCCGCTGGCAAAGTTGGGAGATCAAAAGAATGAGAAAAGATCATTAATTCTGATAACAATATCATTTTTGGAAATGCTTTTGAAAACAAGATCATTTTTGGATTTCCAGATAATCCAAACTGAGCAAGCAACCAGGATATAGAATCTCTTCGAGTCTTGTAAAGAGATGTCATTTATATCGAGCCAGTGGAGAGTCCAATGAGACAAGGAGGGCACATTAAGGGAGTCTGGTCGAAACGAAAGTGGAGAACCAAACCATAAAGCCCTATCAAAATGGCATTGAAGGAAAAGGTGTTCAGTAGTTTCCCTGTGCTTGGTGCATAACGGGCACACATTACCAATCGTGGATATCCTTCTAGAAAAAACGTGTCCTGTAGGTAGACAGTTGTTGCAAATTTTTCTGAGGAACACGATAATTTTGAGGGGGAGTTTGAGTTTTCAAGAATTTTTCCATGCATTGTTCAAATGATCACGTGGATAGCCTCCCCTCGAGTACCGCACGCGTCTGGTGGCTACTCGAATTGGTCAAATTGCAGGTAGAGTTTTACATGTGGACGGCAATGGAGGTTACCCTCATAACATTCATTTCCTCGGGGTCAGAGTTGATATCAACCCTTGGAAACCTCTTATTGCTGGTTGTTACATCCAAAGTGATGAAGGAATCAGATTTTGGGTCCACTTCGGCTATGAACAAGTCTGTAAGGTCTGCATCCAATGTGGCACCATTGGCCACTCTCGCAATAGCAGTCCCTATGACAATTGACAACCAGAGCAAACAGAAGAAATTAGGCTTGTCTTGGTTTCTCGGAATTCGATGTCAACCAAATTCATTTTAGATCTACCATTAGGGCCTCCAGAACCAGAGGTTCCATCCGTTCATTTGCATGGAACTTGTCCCACCTGTTGCTGTCCGTACTAGCTCCATCTATCCTTTTGCTCAAGTCTGTCTCTGTTTTGGTTCGAACAATGTTGTCCATGCTAATGCCGATGCTAATAACAGTTGTACAGTCCCGATTCTGCCCGGGCCACAAAAGCCCAATGACCCCTAAGCCCAATCTCGTTTAACCCCTAAACCCAATCCCAATTACCAGCAACCCAAATCCTGGCCCAAATCAAAAAAAGGAAAGACCTAACCGCTATTGTCTATTCTGCGCCGAACCTAGCCCCGAAACCCGTCACCGCCACCAACTGCTCTTGCAAAGAAAAGACAAGGATTTAATGTGAAAACAGTGAAGAGAACAGGAAATGTTGTAAAAATCAGCTATATAAAAGCTTAAGAAACCGAGAGCAAGGGGAGGTTTTTTAGATAGCACAAAATTTGTATTACACAGACATTGAAATACAAAACAGTAATCAAAATCAGATTGAAAAAAAAAAGGTGATTTTCCTTCACTTTTATTTGATTTTTTCTTCTAAACTTGTAAACAAAAAGAATCCAAATATATTATTAAGGAATAATAGAAAGGGAAAGGGTACATTCACCGGAGACGTTCCGTCTTCCTCGGTCGATCTTCCTCTCCGTCGTCAAGGTCCAAAACCTCTTTGGGTTCGATTCGGGTTCGACGACACGACGGTATTCGGAAACCCCCTATTTTTTTTCCCTTTCCTTCCTCACTCTCCTCGCGAAGGCAGGAGATTCCATCTCCAAGAGGGCTCGAAAATGGGCGTTTTAAGATCACCATGGACGGTTATGCCGTCGTTGGTGTTCGATGACAAGCCCGGCAGTCCCTATGGCCGATTGGGAGCAAAAGAGAATGAGGAGGCTGAGAGTATTTAGGGTTTTATTTTATTTTTTTGTCTTTCTTTTTTTTTCTTTCTGCAGAATGGTTAGATGCTTAGGTCTTTAAGTTTTTTTTTTCTCTTCATACGGCATGAAACGACGTCGTATGAGGCTAACCTGATTCGACCCGACCCGATTACCCCTGGGATCCGCGAATTTCGGCTGAGAGGGGATAATTACATGCTAGACCCTCCCTTTTCGCTTTAACATTCAATCAGGTCTTGTTCGCATTTTGTATCTTTTTAAATTTGGTTCTGTAGTTCACATATATTTGTAGATGGGTCCGTGCCTTAACGCAATGTTTTGGGACCTGGAAAATTTCCAGATTCAGTCCCTATGAATTCGCATGCGTCGCACGTTGGTCCTTATTGTCTTCTCAATAATTTATGGTACTTACAGATTATCCCTTTCATTTTAAATCTATTTCAATCAAGTCTATAATCTATATAATGCTTATTTTTAAAAGAATTCACTCTATGTCATTTATATGTCAAGATTACTTTATTTTATTTTTTTTGTAAAAAAATACATATTGTTTCAACATCTTCACGATACATTTTTCTAACATTTTGCATAATATCCTATTTAAATATTTTTATGCATTTGTGTACATATTAATTTAGTTAGGCTTTCTATTGGAAATACTTGTATTTTAAAATTAATCTAGGTATATTAGTTAATTTATTTCATTTATTTGGCTTTATCTTCATGTGTATAATTATTTTAAAGTTTGTTTTAATATTTTTGTATAATGTTTCATCTAAGTATTTTGTGTATAATTTAAAATTATTGTTTTGAAATTCTTTGTATTGTATTATTTTAATATATTATATAGTATCTTATTCAAACACTTTTGCATATATTTGTACGTATAAACAAAATTAATTTAATTACATAAGTATTTCTCTGTTATTTTATTCTAAATTTATTTACATATATATACGATTTGTAAATCTAATATATTCTTCAATTTATATTGCATTATATATTTTTTACCACCTTTGTATACTTCATACATAATTTAAATTCTTCTTTATTGTATTTAAACTGTCAATTTAAAAAAAAAAAACAATATTCTTTAACACTTTATATGTTATCTAACTTAAAAATATTCATTCTATAAGACATATTTTAATAATTACATATATATCTATAGTTTATTTTTTACAAATAGTTTCAATTTCAACAATTCATTTATAATATGTAATGTGTTCATCCTTTTAAATTATTCTCTTTTTTTTTTTTTTTTTTGTGTTTTCATTCTTGTCTTTGCATATCTTGTGTTTGATTGTGTTGTATTAGGCTATGTGTATTGTTGTTGTATGTTATTTTCGTTTCGTATCATCATTATATTAATTATTCTTCATTCATGCTTATGAAATTGATAATATTTTTAGATTGGTTGAATTTGATTGTTTATCCTGCTAGTTGATTAAGCACATTATATTATTTCTTGTCATCCATCATAACATCTTATACATGTACATAATCTAGTGTTTCTATTTCATTTTCAGCTTATAAATATCGCTTTGTAACTTCTAAACTCTTTAAAATTAATTATTCTATTTTATTTCAATACAAATTAATGTATTTTGAGCTGGTCTTACAATTATTCGTTTAAAAATTTCTTAAAACGCGCGATATTCGATGTTTAACAATTCGGGAAATCGTGTGCTCATCATGGCCAAGTTGCAATTTCTCGTTTGCTCAAAATAATCGAATGTCTCTTTAGAATTTCATTCATGTTTTCTAAAAACTTTTTAAAACGAAGGAAATATTCGATGTTTAGCAATTCAGGAAATAGTGCCCTATTGTGCTGGGTTGCAATCTCCCATTTGTTTAAAATAATCGGATATCCTTTTGGAATTTCACTCGTGTCTTTTAAAGCGAGGCAATGTTCAATGTTTGGAAATTCGAGGAATCGTGCTCTACTGTGCTGGGTTTCGGTTTTTCATTGAACTAAATATTTGAGCATCCTTTTGTAATTTTCAAATTATAAACTTTTGAAAATCGGAATCTATCGTGTTTTCGAGGGTATGAAAGATCATGTCCTACCGTGCTGGATGTGATGCTATATTCCTTTGAAACAAGAAGATTTTGACGACCAACTCGAGTTATTCAAATGTAATCAAAAGGAACCTCATTTCAAAAAATATTTTAAATCTTAGATACAAGGACAGTTATTTAATCGTTTTGGTACCAATTTGGGGCGTAATGAGGGTGCTAATCCTTCCTCATACGTAATCGACTCCCGAACTCGTTTTCTCAAAATTTCGTAGACCAGAATCATTGTTTTAATAAATCAAAATATTTTATTAAAACAACCGAATTTCTAGATGATCCGATCACACCTAAACAAAAAACAGATTGGTGGCGACTCCATTTTCGCTTTCCAAAAGTCGATCCCTCATTTTTAAGTTGAAAAAAATGGTTTCGACAACAGTGATCAGAATAGAGAGAATAACCAGCCTTGTGCCTTTGATGATAACTCTCAAAGAAGTGTGTCTAATGATGATGAAGATTTCGACCCATCCATGAGCGTTGAGACGACGATAGTGAGGATCACACCCCCTCAAACAACAGTCTCTATGAAGAGGCCCCTCCTATTGATACTGAGCAAGTTTCTAGAGATGATCTCCCACTCTTGCTGTTTGGATATTTTATGTCAAAATACACTAGTACTTGGCTGACCTATTATTATACATTGATACACTAGTACTTGGCTTAAAACTTGAAAACCAATTAGAAAATACATTGCCACATAACAAACGCCAAGTTTTTAAATGGAAAAAATATCTCAAAAAAAGCAATGATTTTGAAACGAACACATTAAAAACAAAGGATTTTTTAAAAAATTCCTTCCACCTCCATTTTTAAAAAAATTTATGTCTCCAAATGTTTTGAAACTTTTGATTAGGTCCCCTCAAAGTTTGAGAATATTTTCATTAAGCCCCCAAAATTAATTTTGAAAATTTTCATTAAGTCTTCAAAAAAATTGAAAAAAATTCATTATAACGTTTTTATATGTTTTATTTATGAATTGATAGAAGTTATGGTTATATAAGTTTATAGTTTCATTAGTATAGTCCTTGTGCATATGTTTTTATATTCGTAAAATGTATTAAGATATCTTAATTAACAAATATTGAAAAGGTTTAATTAACAAAAAAAAATTGTAAACATTAGTAACTAAATTTATTATTATTTCGTGTGTATATATAATAATCTTTTACATTTAACATTAAAGCATTTTAATTTTTCTAACTTAAACTTTTAATTTAAAATAATTCTCATTAGATCTTAAGTAACCAAGTTTGAGATCCGTTATGCACAATTATATGCATAGGTCTTTGAGTTCTATCATATATGGAATTTTTAATCTAGTAGTTCTAGTTTGTTGGCTTTAGTCGGGATTGTATTAATTCTTAGTTTATTTATGTTGTAATAGTTTGATTATACTTGGTGGTTACTCGGACAATCCGTTTGTAATAGTTTAATACTTGTGATTATTCAGACTTGTATTTGTAATTGTACTTACACTTTAAAAAATAATCTTTTTTCTTTATTTTTTTAATAAAAAACCCCACCATTATAGTTGGATTGGAATAAATTAGACCCTTTATTTTTTACTAATTAAATATTAAAATTTTGATTAAACCCGTAATAAGAAACTAGACTCATAGATCTTGTCATCGTTAGACTTGATTAAGAGTTAGGTTACTTGTTCGAGCCCAAAAACTTATCTGAAATTTAAGAGATGAGTATGAAAAGAAGTACTCGTTTAAAATATAAGTTGAGTTCAAACTTAAACATCTAAAGAGCAACTCATTTTCTAAATTTGTAATATATTGTATGTAATTTATAATACATAAAAATTAGATCTATTATATAGTATTACAATGTATCTATTAAAAAATATGTTAAGTTGCTTATATTTAAAATAGTAATTAAAAAATTATATAAAATTATTAAAGGTTATATTTAAAATAGTATAAATAATTTTTTTAAAAATTTAAACAATAACATAAGAAAATTTTTAATAATTTATAAATATAGAAAAATTTAAATAAAATTTATGACTCATATTTTAAATCCAACCAAGCTTAAAACAAATAAAATTATACCAATATGTTGGATCCGAACCTGACGTAATCAGCCAAACACTAGTGTTAATTGGCAATCTTTACGAAAAAGCTAATTTCAAGAGTTTAATTGATACTTTCGTTTAACTTTCCAATTAAGTACGGTTTTGATTAAGAGTTTAATTAATTTTTTAATTATTTTACAAGGATTTATATAAAAAAGAAGAAGGGTTTTTCAAATTTAATTTGAAAATTCCAGTCACTGCCCCATCCTTCTCTTGCCTTCAGCTGCCTGCTATTGCCTTCAAGTTTCCCGACGACGAAATTAAATAAAGGTAATTTTTGAAACCCTAAACTTTTTAACGGTTGATAAAGCAATTATATTTCTATTTGAATCCCAAGTTTCCCCACCGCTATTTGAAACCCTTAATTTCCAGTTTCTTAGAATCGACGATATAGTAATTATCTTTCTGTTTTTTTTTAATTTAATTAATTTCATATGTTTTTGCCCCTTTCTTTTAGATTAAACATGGCTGCTGCAGTAATTAAGAAGTTCTTCATTGCATCAATGTTCATGTGGATAGCTCCTCTTGCAATCTTGTATGGTTTTAATCATAATTTACTTCCTGGTAAGACCCATTGATTCTTTCTTTTTCTTTTTTTTAACTGAACGTCTCAAAATTGGTTTTTTTTCCCCTTTGATTTTAATGTAGAAGTTGGATCTTCCTTTTTCTCTTTTTAATTTTAAATTTAGGCGTTTTTAACCTAGTTTAGCATTATGTTTATCTAAGTCATGGATGGTTCATCTATTTTTTTCATTTTATTAACAAAGGCGATCGCAATACGAGACATGAGGATATTGGAATTCAAGTACATGCCATCTATTGATGAAGACTGTATGAATTAATTAGACCACGATCCAGGATATGGTACGGGGGTTATGGATGTTAGGATCTGAGCTTAAACTGCAGGAATTAATTAGACCAGAGTCCGGGATATGGGAAGGGGTTATGGATGTTAGGGTTCAAGCTTAAACTTGTCAGATGCCACATCTTAAAGGAAACTGCATAAACTAATTAGACCACACTCTGGGATAAAGGAAAGGGTTACATATGTTAGGATTCGAGCTTAAACTTGTTAGATGGCAAACTACATGAACTAATTAGATAATAGTCTGGGATAAGGGAAGGGGTCGCAGATGTTAAGTTTTGAGCGTAGGCTAATTGGACCGCAGTCTGGGATAAGGGAGAGGGTTATGGATGTTACGATTTGAGCTTAAACTTCTTGGATGCCACCTATTAAAGGAAACTACGTGATCTAGTTAGAGCAGTCTGGGATAAGGGAAGGGGACGGTCCAGGTTTTGAGCTTAAACTTGCATGAACTAATTAGGCTAAGTCCTGAGTTCGAGTAGTTCATCTCATTACAGTTAGCTTTTGCAGTACAAATGAAGGCTAAACTCATTTCAGTAGAATGGTGAAAACATGGAAACGAACCCTATTGGTTTGGAAGCTTTAACTACATGTTATCAGTAAAATGGTGATCGGTGCTTATGTATCGGAACCGGTCAATGAAAAAGCTCAACAAGAGCCTTGATAAGAACTTGTTTTCTGTCAATGAGTAAGAAAACGAGAACACTATCAGTGTTGAAACCTGGAGCTCTTTGTTGAGTTGAATAATTTAGACGCACAAAGTTGTGAAATACATATGCTGATATATTACAGTTTATCCGTTTTGATCCCACACCTAGTGAAGTAGTTGCATACTACTTTTTCTATTATCAGTGCTTATAATTGTTGTGAAAGCATCGAGTTCCATTGTTGATTTATTTGTTTATGCTATATAATCTGGTTTATTGAACGGGAAACATTGGTTCTTGGAATAGGTTCAACAAATTTATCTCCCCATGCTATGACACTGGTGAGTGGATTCGTTGCTGTAATTTCGGTCAATATAGTTATCGCATTCTACATCTATATGGCAATGAAGGAACCTGTGGATAAGCATGAGCCGGATCCAAAGTTTCTCGCTGATGCCAAAGCTAGTGTAAGCCAGCCAACGGGCAAAGCTCCAACCTCTTCCGAGTCCATAAAGAAACGAGAATAGAATAGCCAAAGCCTGAGTAACTACAATGGAGAGAATGGAACAATGAGGGTCTGTGCTCCATACTCATGTCTTATGATTATGAAATTAAGTTCTTTCTAATGTTTTTGTTGTATATTTAGACTCATTTCTTTCGGTCTTTTCGATAACATTATCGAGTTTTGATCCAAACCTCGTGATTTTGATTATTGTTAACTTGTATTGACTTGCATTTCTGAAATCATACTAATCTTTCAGCCTGTCCAATGTTTCATCCAAGTTATTTCCTGTGTCTGCATTTTTCGATTTTTTCTGTATTCAAACATGTATCCAGGGTATGATCTTTTTAACAAAATAAATTAATTGCTGCATAATAATTCATCCTTAATGTAACTTTTGATATATTGAGCTGAGTTCATAATATTGAGTATATCTATGGAAGATATATATATCCGTATTTCACATTTATCGCAAATCCGGGCAACATAACATACAAAGGTTAGTTACAACTTACATGATAAAACTTTGATGGCTTAAAATTTACATCAATACACTTCTCAGCTAAAAATCGACAAAAAAAAAATTGTGTAACTTCAACTCCTAATTTTTCTTGAAGCATTTGCATCCGAAACCCATTTTTGTTGCATATTCGGATATGGATACGAAGATATGACCTTTCAAGGACCTGCCAAATACATAGCTGATAATACAATACCTGTACCATATGCCTATATTCAAATCCGAGTCCGAGTAATATAGAAACCAAATTCTTATCAGTGAACTTTCAATCTGTAATATCAAAGCAAAGCTTAGCCTCATCCCAGGGGCCATTAATCTCAAACTTGTATTCTTGAATCCTTATAAGCCAGTAAGGGCAAACCACATTAACAAAGATCAAAATCCCCACCAATAACACAAAGAGCAAGCAATGCAGGCTATAAACAAATGCTAAAGTGACAGCCATTAACCCCAGAGAAAACAAAAGGTGCAACCTGAAAGAGTATTTCTTAATACAGTAGGTGACCAATGGTGCAAATAGGAAGATTTGTAATGAAAACAGCATGGTGGCGAAAACATGTACCCGTGACGGCAATCGGGATGCTATGAAAACCGAAGCAACAATGGAAGCGTTTAAGGAAATACAGCTGGTTAAGTTAGGGTTCTTGAGAGCACCCGAAGGTCTTATTGTAGAACCGGAATAGTCGTGAAGGAAAAGATGGAGCAAAAGGAGTGAAATGGTTACTGCCCAAATGGAATCCGAGCTGATGGACCTTGTCAACGTTTGGTATATTGGAGCTAACACGAATAATCCGGTTGTGAAGAAGGAAACGTTGAGGACGTAGTTCCAAAGACGTTTGAGGGAGAGCATTTCTTCAGTTAATACTAGGATTATGAAACCAGAACCAAGAAGGCTTATATCGAGAAGCAAGAGGGAGTTTTCATTAAGGGTTGACCTAAGGGTGTAGATCCATACCAAGACCACAAGAAAAACAATGCATAGATATTGTGAGATGGAAACCGAATCTTGCATCACCTTAAGCATATTCCGTTTAACGACATTAGCATTCATTACCATGTCTTCAAGGAAAGTTTCATCTGTGTGGTTGTCGTCGTATCCGGGTTGCATCCCTCCGTATGCAACTTTTCTCCATCTGGATGGAGCCAGGGAAGAATCGGCAGTGAAGTTCATATCCATCTCAATGCCACTGCTGTGGGAGAAAACGCAACTGCCTGCTTCAGATTGTCACAAAGCAAAATGTTCATCTTCTAGGGCAACCTTTGCTTCCACTCCATTATATTTTAAGAAGCCAAAGCTAAAGATTGTTTCAATGTTTCAGGGTTAGCTTGAATAGCAAACAATGAAAGCTGTTCAAATATTGCAGCAATTTATATCCAAATTTAATAAGAGCATTACTAATTTAATAGCTCAAATACAGAAAGAATAGCCCAAATGTTGGTAAAAGCATCATGGAGGCTCCTGTACTAGGTGTGAAATTGTATTTTGCCTCCTCTACTCAAAAAAAGAGCAAACTAATCCCTTTACATTAGATAAAAGAGCAAACTGCTCCTTTCTGTTAAAATTTCATCTATTTCTACCATTAAAACTTGGCATAGCTGACAGAATAACTAAACAGTGACACATGGCATGTCAAGTGTACCTCATGCTAACCTACAGAATAACCAATTTACTATTTGATCTAAATAGACAGGGACTAATTTGCCCATTTTTTGAGTGGATGGGGCAAAATGCAATTTGGCTCCTAGTACAAGTGCCTCCATGATACTTTTACCCCAGATATTTAAAACATCAAATCTCATATCACTCTTCATTTTTAGATATGATCCTTCCAAACCCTCTCCAATTTTTAAAAAAAAAAAAAATTAAACATATTAACACATACACGAATCCAACACTTGTACCCAAGTTCAAGAAACATAGTCTGAAGCACAATTCATTGTTCACTTATGGGCATTGAATGCATAATTCATTGTTCATTAGCCCAAACCTAAGGCAGCCCCAATTTATCCAAAAACAGATTCAAATTATCAATCAAAGAAAGACCAAGATTCCCACGCACAAATCCACAGCGCTCCAAGAAAAAGAAAAGAGAAAATTTACTCAAAGCAATAAAAGAAAGAACCCAGAATTAATTCATGAATATTGTTGATTCAATGACAGACCCCAAATAAACAATCATCAATTAAATCCACTTTTTGACATGGAATTCTCTTAAAAATCATGTTTTTAACCACAAAAACTGAGAACAACCCACAAATCATCTCAACATCCATGTCTGTTTCAGAGAAACATAGACTTTAACAATTAACAATAGGAACGAATAAAGAAGAACGAAAATCGTACCTTAAATTCCGAGATAAAGGAACGTTGGAGATGGGTCTGAGAAAGGTGGGAGAGCTTTTAACGTAGATGGATTGAGAGAAATGGCGAAGCCCAGGGAGGGGAATTACTGAAAGATTTTGATTTTTGGAAAGAGAGGTCTATAAAGTGCAACGAAGACCCAACATTTGGCCCAAAAGGGGTAATTTTATTCAATCAACTAATTTGGATAAATTCCACCTGAGGTCACTAAATTATTAATAGGTTTACAATTTGGTCACATAACTTCAAAATATTACAAAATGGACACCAAGTTTTTATTTAAGTCACTAAGTTGTTAAAATTGTTGTCGCATGACATTTTCTACTTGCATCATTTATGCCAATTGAAAGCTCTCGTTCCCCTTTCTTCCTATAGTTTTTTTTCAGAAACATCTTTGAACATCTCAAATATGCAAATCAAGATCTAAACAACTTTTTTCTCTAATCTCCGACACTGGTTGTCAAACTAGTTTGGATCTAAAGTATGTTATTCTACTCGTCAATGAGTACTGATCCGCTATACTGATTGTCAAATCGATGCTTGAAACTCACTAGTTGAATTTTAAAAAGAATTAAAAGTTCTATGACTTAAATAAATTTTTTTAAATAGTTCAATGACTTCAATAAAAACTTTCAAATAATTTAATGATAATTTTATAAAATTTTAAAGTTAAATAACCAAAATATAAATTTACTAATAGTTCAGTAACCTTAAATGTAGTTTACCCTTTGGTTTTTTAAGATTAAAGTTTTGCCAAATAAGGGCTTGTGGGATACGTTTCCATATTCGCTCGCTGGTGCTAATTCGTATGCTGGTGTAGTCTGCGCCCGCGCCGCTTATATTCCCTTTTTCTTTTTCTCGCTAAACAAACAGAAAATCAGCAACCCTCTCCTTTTACATTCTGTGGTAATTTAACTAAGAGCTGAATCTTATGGCGTCTTCTTTGGCTTCTCCGTCCCCAACTTCTTCCTTTATCAGGAACAAGGTCAGTGCTTTCGATTACCCATTTTTAAGATTTTGATTTGTGTTTAATTATTTTTTATTAATGAGTAAAAACCCTTTTTTAATGACCAGAAAGATTTGGGTTTCTCTGCTTTCCCTTCAACATCTCAAATCGCCATTCAGAAATGTAAGAAACAAGTTTCGAAGAAAATCGTCTCAGTCATGGCACCTCAGCAATCAGAGCGTAAACCAGCGACCACAGGCTCTGTTAGTTCCTTGTTTAACTTCCATTGTTTCATTTTCATCGATCGGTTAATGGATTTGTCTTGATTTAAAAAAAAATGGGTTTTTTTTTCAGGTGAAGACTGGAATGACAATGACAGAAAAGATTCTTGCAAAAGCCTCTGAGAAACCACAACTGAGTCCTGGTGATAATGTTTGGGTTAATGTTGATATATTGATGACACATGATGTTTGTGGTCCTGGTTCCATTGGTATCTTCAAGAAAGAATTTGGTCAAAATGAAAAGGTATTCATTTGCTATATTACTCTCTTTTTCCTTTTTTTTGTTGTTGTTGATTTTAACTCTTTTCTTTTCTCTTAGGTTAGTTTTGTGCATAATTGAGCTGTTTTTTATGCTTGTTAGATTATAATTAGCCTTTTGAGTTCACAATTTCACACAGCATTTCAAAATTGAAATTTGTGATTTCATGAAGTAACAATAGCTATGTCACTGTTGTAAGCTTCTTCTTGTTCTTCTCAATTGAATGCATTTTTGAAGATTGGAAACTGATTTTGGTGATTTCTCTTACAACTTTTTTCATTTGCCAATGAAGTACTTTGGTAGTGTAGAGTCTTCATCCTTGTATTTTTGCATTTAATTGTGTTCAAGCTGTCTATTTGCAGTGGCTGAATTCATTAACTGTTTACTATCATTCCGGTATTGAAGGTTTGGGACCGTGAAAAGATTGTTATTATACCTGACCATTACATATTTACAAGTGATGAACGCGCGAATCGGAATGTAGATATTTTGAGGGATTTTTGCACAGAGCAAAATATCAAGTATTTTTATGATATAAAAGATCTTAGTAATTTTAAGGTATGACACTTTACCTACTTTATCTCGTAATTCATTTCTAGTCCAATACTCTGAGGAACTAGGGGTATATTCTCTGTTTATTTACATAAAGCTGAATGCTAATTCACAACATTGCAGGCAAACCCTGATTATAAAGGTGTATGCCATGTTGCACTTGCCCAAGAAGGTCACTGCAGGCCTGGAGAGGTAACAAATCTTTACCAGAATTATTGAATTGTAAAACTTAAATTCAGGCCTTATGCTGTTGAATTGCTGTTATGTTTTTTATATCTGCATTCAGGTTTTGTTAGGGACAGATTCTCACACCTGTACTGCTGGAGCATTCGGTCAATTTGCTACAGGAATTGGAAATACAGATGCAGGCTTTGTCTTAGGCACCGGGAAGCTTCTGCTCAAGGTTTGTTAGTTATTCTTTAAGGTTTCACTTGATTAAGCCTGTACTCCTTTTTTTTTTTTTTTTTGGAGGGGGGTGCATTTGCTATGCTTGTTAGTGTTATGCTTCCTGTAGAATTATTGACCCTTTTTTATGGCTAATTGAGAGTTTAGGTTATCCAACTATAATTGAAGGATTTCTGACAAAGCTCTAGCTCTTTCATGGGTGATTTTCTCCTTCCTGTTTTCTGCTTTAGGCATCTAGTTTGATTTGATGACTGTCTTGGCCTTTCCTTCTGTGAACAAATATGAGGATTTTTATGAGTTGAAGGACGATACTTGCAGAGTTGCAATTTATTTGGTGGTATAATACTTACAGTTCATGTTCAATTGCAGGTTCCACCAACATTGAGATTTGTGATGGATGGTGAAATGCCTCCTTATCTGCTTGCAAAGGATTTGATTTTGCAGGTAAGATCATATACTTTTAGGCAATCATTTCATTTTTATATAAGTTTGGTCATATAATGTTTTTTCTAAAATGGTTCCCATTGAGCAGATCATTGGTGAAATATCTGTAGCTGGTGCAACATATAAAGCCATGGAGTTTGTTGGAACAACGGTTGAAAGTCTAAATGTAAGTGAACTTGTAATGTTCTATAGCTGTTAACATTAGGTCCTTAAATATCTTCTCAGCTAGTTTGATTTCTTGCTGGGAGAAATCATGAATTTAATTTTCTAATTCACTTGTATTGGATAGATGGAAGAACGGATGACGTTATGCAACATGGTTGTTGAAGCTGGGGGAAAGAATGGAGTCGTTCCCGCTGATGGTACTACATTTAAGTACCTTGAGGTGAGAGCAAAAATCATTGAGCGTGTTTATCCGAATTCCCTGCTTGGATCAACATCTACTCTTGAACAATGTTGATTTCATTTAGTGTCTATTGCTGCTTTCATGCCTAGCTTACGGATTAATATCTTTTGCTTTCTATAGGGTAAAACATCCCTGCCATATGAACCAGTTTACAGTGATGCACAAGCAAGGTATTGTGATTAAATGGTTAATAAAGAGTTCATGTTCTTATTATCATGGTCTTGTTTGCTATTGGTTAGTATGATTCAATGGGAGACTGGTCTCATTCTTCTTTGAGTTATCACTTAAAACGAGAACTTATAGCCAAATAGGATTGCAAATCCTAGTATATGCTACTGTGGTTTCTACCCGCATATAACAGTATTCTAGACTGACATAGGATTTGGTTTTATATTCTATCGTGGTCGATATTTAATGTACTGTTTCATGCTTGGAACTATATTGAGATGAGTACAATTATGATTACATCTTCTCATCTGGCTTTCAGTTATCTTTCCGAGTACAGATTTGACATCTCAAAGTTGGAGCCCTTGGTGGCTAAGGTGAGTGCCTGTATAAGTGATGAGCTTTTTTTTTATATACACCCTCGCCCCCATCTCCCTGTTGCTTTTGCTCTTTACTAAAGTTTATCTTGTAAAAGTCGCTTTTATCTCTATCTTCGCCGTCTTTTTCTTCTCTTGTGTATGTCTGTGTGTACAATGGAGTGATCTGTTAAATCTATTTTGTAGCCACATTCTCCTGATAACCGTGCTTTGGCAAGAGAATGCAAAGATGTTAAGATAGACAGAGTTTATATTGGATCTTGTACTGGTGGTAAAACTGAAGATTTTCTTGCTGCTGCTAAAGTCTTTCTAGCTTCAGTAAGAGTCATACATTCCCATTCCTTAACCGTAGAGCTCATATATTATTGCGTAGGTTATGTACAATAAAGAAACTAAGCTGTGGCTGATAAACTTTAATTTGCTTGACCTGCAGGGAAAGAAGGTCAAGGTTCCTACATTCCTTGTCCCGGCTACACAAAAGGTGCGACTCAGTATCATCAATATTAAAACATCCCCCAGTTTTCAATTAGAATCAACGAATAAAGAAGTAATGATAAAAAAAATTTGCTATTAACTGTTAAAATTGGCAGGTTTGGTTGGACTTATATACTCTCCCTGTACCCGGATCTGGTGGGAAGACATGCTCCCAGATATTTGAAGAAGCTGGCTGTGACACACCAGCAAGCCCTAGCTGTGGTGCTTGTTTGGGTGGCCCGAAAGACACATATGCACGTATGAACGAACCAAAGGTAATTAGTTTTTAACCCTGAAATATTACCTTCAAAAGCATTAGATTTGTTTTCCCATAGTTTACTCCCTATATTACCCGAACTTTTCATTTCCCATAGTACCTGGGTTTGACATATATTCAAATACGTGTACACAAGAGCTTGAACCTCCAAATATATGGAAAAAAAAGGATAGAGCATATTTTTGTTAAATATATATTCATATTTGACACAGTTTCCTTTCTATAGTTTACCCCTATGTTCATGTTCAACATATATTCAAACACGAGTACGAGAGTAGGAGCCCTGAAAAATTGAGAATTTTGATGGAATCACCATTGCAGGTCTGTGTCTCAACAACAAACCGGAACTTCCCTGGTCGGATGGGGCACAAAGAAGGCCAGATATATCTCGCTTCTCCGTATACAGCAGCTGCATCAGCTTTGACCGGTTATGTCACCGATCCAAGAGAGTTTTTGCAGTAAGAAACTTGAGTACTTTTTTTGTAGGTTTAAATGTATGGCTCATATGAATAAACCATAGGTTGAAAAAAGAACTTTTTGTTGTATCCTACTTTCCAATGGATTCATGCAAGAAATGCCAAAAAAACTTGAATCTCTCTTTCGTAAGCTTTCATAAATGAAATTGTTGTTTGGACAATTCTTGTCATTATCATGTCGAGTATATTACATGTTTAATAGTTTAGGGATCTAAAACTATATTATTATCCCTTCAGATTATCTATTGCCATATTCGACAAAGTGTATAGAGATCATGTAAGGGTAATTAATGTATCCATCTTTTTTAATTATTTTATTATTATCTTAATATATCTTAAAAGCAAGTGGTATCAATTTCAATCCGCTTGTCGATGTTTTTTACTCTACTAGCATAATAATTCATCATGTAATGGAAAAAATATAATTGTTGATCTTTGAAATTAAGTTGTGTTTATCCCTTTTTTTTTTCAACTTTGACACTTGAACTTAACAATTAAATTCATTTTGGTATTTAAACGTAAAAGCCATTTTGGTATTTAAACGTAAAAGTCCGATGATGTAGCACTTTGACACTTGAACTTAACAATTAAATTCATTTTGGTATTTAAACGTAAAAGCCATTTTGGTATTTAAACGTAAAAGTCCGATGATGTAGCACTTTGAGCTTATGTTATATCATCACTTGAAAATTTAAAAAGTTATATAAATTTTCTAGTAGTGTGCAATAGGTTTAGAGTCACAAACAAGTTAAACCATTGTTTTCTTATTCATCTAATTTGATTGGTTCATCTGGGAAATCGATAATAATTAAATAATTAATTAAAGATTATGAGATTAAATGAATTTAATTGTCAAGTTTAAAAATTAAAATAGACCCAAAATATATAGATACTAAAATGAACCTAATTGTCAAATTAAAGTCCTAATACAATATTATCCCATCATGTAATGATCATCAATAACACACTAACTTCTCTCCAATTGTCATGTGTCCCACAGTTGGTACAAAATTCATATTGTCCACCACCATATATATATATATATATATATGAACCCGACAGCGCAAGGTAGCACCAATGACCTTTTTACTCTTTGAAATGTCCAAGTACTCGATTCAACATATATAATTGCCAAAACCATCTTTTTTTCTAGTACATTACAGGCAATCAACAATGTCTTCCTAGGATTATATATAAAGAACCTTTCCAGCTGTTGGGGTTTCCATTGCTATTATTTGTTGTTTTGAATGAGCCTACATAAATAAATAAAAACAAGCTCAAAGTCTTTAAACTGTTACTAAGTTTTCGTTTTAGTCATTTAACTTTAAAAAATTACAAATAGTTACTAAATTAATAAAAAATTATCATTGAAGTAACTGGACTGTTTAAATTATTGTTGTATAACATTCTTTATTTGCACAACCTGTACTAACCGAAAGCTTTCATTCGCATTCTTTATTTGCACCGCGTGTACTAATCGAAAGCTTTCATTCCTTTTTCTTCTACAGTTCAGCTTTCTTTTTTTATAAAACAGTTTTAAACGTCATGAATCTGTAAACTAAAATCTAAATAGCTTTTTTCTCTAATCTCTTACACCAGCTATCAGATTCAGATAAACTTAGATCTAAAGTATGTTTTTCTACTCGTTGATGGGAATTGACTCTCAATGACTTAAATAAAAACTTTCGAATAGTTCGATGACTATTTTAAAACTTTTTAAAATAAAATAACCAAAACATAAAATTACTAATAATTTTAATAATATTGGGTGTAATTTAGCCTAATATTTAATATCCATTCAGACAGCTAAAAGGAAGAGAAAAGAAAGTAATAATGGGAATGGGGAGACCTACCATTTTTGAATGAAGGGCTTGCAATAAGCAAGGAAAAAAATAACAATGATTGCATAATCTTAAATCACCTAAATGTGTTCCATTTTTCATCAGCAGCTGTATCTTATACCTCTCTCATGCCTTAGATTACATTTGATTGAATCAACCACCAAATATATATATATATATATAAAAAACAACCTTTTAGATAATGAATCAGACCACTTGTATAATTTTTGTTAAAATATGACATAAGTCCCTATATTCTTCATAAATTTATAATTTAATTTCTATATTTTTTATTTTTAGGAAATTTAATTTTCTATTTTTCATATTTCAAAATTTAGTTACATGCTTATTAAGTTTTTTTTTTTTGAAATGTCACACTAACAAATTTATTAAAAAAACTTACTGTGTTAACAATTTGACCTAAATTTTAAAATCTAAAAGTAGAGAGATTACATTCCAAAAACTAAAAAAAATAGGGGCTAAATTTAAATTTGTGAATAGTACAAACCTATGGCATATTTTAACCCATAATTTTTTTCATCTGATGCCAAAGTTCTACTTTTTTTGGGGTTAATATATTTTTTGATACCCAAGTTTTTTTGTCTCAATTTGGTACTTGAGAGGATTTTTTTGTCCGGGTTAAACACATTAGTTTGACTTTAATGTAAAAATAGGTACGTGAGTTTAATTTTAGTCCCAATTAAGTTTTTAAGTTTTTACTAGAACATACATGTCAAATACTCATTGATCTATACGATATTCTTTAAAACACAATTTCGAACACAATACGATCACATGATAGAAAAAATAAATTCGATATATTAAATTCTTGCATACCAATACTATTGCTAGTAACCAAAAACAAAAACACTCAGAACCTTATATTAAATGTAAAGCATAAACAAAACATAATGGAAAACACTAAATATCAAAATCCCACACAAGTTGCAGCAAAGCTCAAAAAAAAACGCTCCTTTTTTTTTCCCAGTACTCGCATATATACAGTATGCTGAAACACATCAATTCGGTCGAAAAAATTTATATTGATTCGAATATGAAAACAACCATCAATTTTCTTTTCTAAATTCATTTGGCTTTTTGTGTTCAAACTGTGGAATTTTTCTTTTATACGGAAAATTTAATGGCGAATTGTGATGTCGGTCGATAATGTTATATCAGTTTGCTTCTTTGTGTTCGGTTCCTTTCATGGAATCTAGGAGCTGCAACAGATGAATAACAAAAATAAAAAATGGGTAAAAATCGAAAACCGAAAACCAAAAAGAAAAAAGTTTTACCGAGTCCATTAGCCTCGGAGGTCTTCATGATTCGGAGCCTTCGAACTGAGGTGAGAAACATCCTGAAAATACAAAAAACAGATTACAAACAGGGAAACATCAAACTAGTTTTGATTTCATTTTTCGGATTTAAAAAAAATAAACATACATCCATGGAACATCTCCTACAAGCATCCAATCTCCCTCTTTGTCTTCATAAGTCAAAACAAATTCAGATGATCCATCCAAAAGCTTAGATGGCATTGTTAATTGTTGTTTCTCTGCACCTACACAAAGGAAATGTCACATAAGAATCAAATAGGTGGTCAAACCATTTCAATTTAACCGGTTTAATTACTTTAAAAAATAAAAATAAAATAATAATAATTAAAAAGTTGAATACATATATGCAAATTAATGGACTAAAACATAACATAAAAAATCCAACAATTTTTATTAAAAATTTAAAACTAATTTTAAAAAATTGGGTTTTTAATTTTTAACCGATTTTTTCAATTTTCAATTCTTTTACGAGTTGAAAATGATTATAACTATTTCTAGTTATATGTCATTGGTTGGACCACCGATTAAACTAGACATGTACATAGATTGGACTATCTTTCCAAGCTTGAAGACCCGTCTAAAATTTTGAAGTATTTGGGTAAAAAATTAGGCCAATTTAAAATATGGATAGATCTCGAGTTCAAACATTCAAGCCCCAAACTTAACCCAACTTATTCTCTATGTTTATAATATATTATATTATGTTATCTACATTAATATATATAATTAATAACATATAAAAACTAAATTTACAATAATATATAAAACTATAAAATATAAACAGTAAACATTAAAAAAAGTTAAGATACCTAATATAAAATTTTAGTAAATAAAAATTTGTAAAATTAAAATAACATAAATACTTTTAAAAAACTCAAATACAAATATAAAATGTACTTGAATTAATTTCTAAATATGAATGAATTTGAATAAAAAATTAAGTACATATTTGGAATTATAAATATAAAATATATAAATATTATACTTAATCCCAATTCAATCTAAGTCAGATACAATCCATAAACACTTTTACATTAAATTAATTTATCCAGTTTTAACTATACTGATCACATGCTAAATACTTTAATTTTAGACACCATTGCATAAAGCTTCGGGTTTAAACTTTACCGGCGGATCTGAGGAACATATTTTCGAGTGCTGAAGCCAAACTATGGTAAGAAGAATGAGCATTCAAATCCACTTTCCTTCCTATTCGAATGCCATCCATATTGACTTTAATAAACCCAATATGGCCTAAATTATCATTGGGTTTTTTCAGCTTTGAACCATCTTTTATAGCTTTATCTTCTTCTTCTTCTTCTTCATTAATCCCTTTGTGTTCTTCTTCAGCTCTTGGAGCTTTAGCTTGGTTATTATTAACCAAGCTGTTCATCCTGTAAGACCTTATGGGTGGCCATCCGACAACTTGACTGCATTCAAAACATGGAATTTACGTTAAATAAATTAATTTCGTTTATATGTATTTATGTATGTATATGTACCTGGTAGCAGTAGGAGAGCCACCGTCATGGGGGACAGATTGATCGGCGGCTCTTTTGGTCCCTGAAACGGTAACTGAAGCGGGAGTGCCGCCGTTCATGGAAGCTAGACGAGGAACAGGGAAGTCTTTGGCAGTCAGGATTCTACCACTAGCCTTATTAATCTTCCCTGTAGGACCACCAATGCTCAGCCCTAGTCCTAGCTCAAGCTCAGTCTCGGCTGGATACGAGCTTGCCTCTGGCATTGCTGACTCGTTTGTTGAAAACCCAGAAGAACCACCGCTTCCGCCGCCGTTGGCTCGGCCACCAAGTAAAACTAAGCCACCTTCCATTACAAGAAAAAGCAAGAAATTATAAGGGTTTTGGGTGAGGTGAAGAATTAAAAGGGAAAAGAAGGTGGTGGAGGGAGTGATGGTGATGGGACCCATATGTCCCCTGGTGCGCCCACCACCTTCACCATTTTCAGACATGATCATATCTGTGTTCTTTTTTTTTTTAATCAATTATGTCTCTTTAGAATTTATGTTCTTTTATGATTTATAATTATGAAAGGTATAATAATAAATTTAGTTTTTTGTTTTGTAATTTTAGTTTTATTTTTGTTATTTTTTTATTATTTTGGTTCTTAAATTTTAAAGTTTAGCTAAATTAATTTTTGTTAGATGAATATATTGATAAAAAATTGTTAAAATTTTAATGACTTTGACATAACAATTTGCATGATAGTCTCATGTGTATTTCATAAAAAATCAAAAAAATAATAAAAATTGTTTTCAAATTCAACAAAATTCAGAAAGTTAATAATTTTTTTTAAAGAATTATCCATGTCAACAATGAAATGCATATAGACTGCCATGCGAGCTACCACATTAATTTAATCAGTTTTTCAAACCCCATAAAAGTAATTTCAATAAAATTTGAAGGTTGAAAGCCAAAATGATTTTAAAAAATAACTAAAGTGACAAAATGGATAAACATTATAGGCTAAATTAATCATTATGCTTATATGATATACAAAATATTAGGTTAAACATTCGTTTTTGTCTCTTAACTATTCTTAAATTTGACATTTAATCTTATATATTAATTTGACATAATTTGATATCTTTATTTTTATAACGTCTACCTTTATAACGTCTTTAGTTAATTTAAATGATTAATATCGTTAATTATTTTAGTAAAAAAATTTATATAAATTTTCTTAAAATTACCATTTCCAACTTTTTATATTGACATGGATTTTTATTTTTATTTTGGTATTAGAATGGGTGTTTATAACAAAAATTCACATTAGCATTTTAATCGGAATTATTAATGGTGTTAATATTTAAACTAACTAATACTATTATAAATGTAAAACATCAAATCATGTCGAATTAAAAAAAAAATTAAAGGCCAATGAAACCTTGGTAATGCTGGTAAAATTTGAGGCCCTAAATATTAAGTGTTGAAGTTTAAGTTTTACCTTATAAAAAATATAGGTGGGATAGTTAATTGAGCCTAGTTAGTTAGCTTAACTTGAATTAAGCTATTCAATTCAATACCTGAAATGCGATTGAAATTGTAGTTCAAAAATATATGTAGGGATTAAATATTAAGATTGAGTATAGTAGAGGGACCTAAAATAAGATTTAACCGTAATACTGAAATAATAATAAATATTTAGGGCATAAGTTGGTAACTACGAGAACTCCTAGGAAGCTGTCTCTGATGTCAACTGTCATTTTAAGCTTTTTCAGTTTAAAGTATGTTACATTTATTTTTATTTTTCATATTATATACTTTTGTTTATGATATTTTTCTTACCTAGAATTTAACTTTTTTTTTTAATTTATGTATTAGTTATTTAAGTAAATTTTTAAATAATCATATAACTTGAAATTTTTTTTATAAAAATTTTATTATAGATTTTATCAAGTACGTTCTTTTTTATACAATAATATATTTCAGTACATTCGAACCCACATCTTTTTACATTGATAATAATACTCATGCCAATTAAACTAAAAATAATGGGTTTGAACATTATTTTTATTTTTATAAATGAGGTTAAAAATACACAAAATGTCTTTTTTTATATATTTTAAGGATATGTGTTACCATATAATAATATTGGACCAGGTAATCTTTTTCTCTTTGAATTATATTTATTTAGTACTTACCTTTATTTTCTTTAATATATAATTTAAATTTACATTAGAAATAATTATTCATTTTTTCCTCATAATTTTATTTTTTTCTAAATTAAATATTTATAATGTTTAGAAGGTTCCATGGTACACATCATGTGTTATAATTAATATGGACAATTTACCTTTTGAAGAAGTCTCCTATATGGTTACTTTTGGATTTGTCTTTAGAAATTATAAAATTGAAAAAAAGAATCAAAAGAAAGCTCTTAAGTTGAAAAAGTAATTCTAAAACATGCTTTGTGACCTAAAAAAAATACATAATGATTAATGAAGGAAAAAATGGGATTAATTAACATAAGGAAGATGTAATCAATGACAAATCGTAATTCAGTTTTAAAAAGAATTTTTAAGTCAGAGCTTTTTATGGGTCAGCTTGGAACGATTTTTTAGTCCATTTTATTGGTTAAATTAATAAAATATTAAAAATATATTTTTATATTAACATATTTTTATAATTTAATTTAATTTTAAAATTATTTTTATTTAAATTAAACTTGGTCAACTCAATTTGATACATAAAAATTTATGTCCTAACTTAATCAAATTGGATAAAAATAAGTGAGCCACTTAAATCGTGAACAAATTTAGCTATAACTTCTTTCAAATTAGAATAAAGATTTTGTTATAATATAATTTCATTTATGCATATTTTTATAGCATTTATTATTTGATTTTTATGCTAACAAGCTTGTGAAAGATTTGATTATATTAAGAACTTAATTAGGTATAAATTAAATTTTAGTGATAATAAAAGTTGGGCTGTAAAATTTAAGAGATTCTTATTATAGTTGTGTGTTCGGTATTGTTTTTATTAAAGTTTAGTCTTTCCATTTTATTAAGACTTTTAGTGGATTTATGAGGTAAGAGTCTCTCATAATGTTAAAATAAGAGAATCTATGTGAAATCGAAGAGTTTGTGTATGATTTGACTCAACTCTATAACTTGTGGCATGCTTGTTTTAGGAGAAAATTATTTTCATGTTCATTTTATAGTCCATCAAGGGTGCCGACAGGGGTCAAGCAGTGGTCTTTTCCCTCTTAAAAAAAGTAAAATTGTCTTGCAATCCCCCAACATTTTAAAAATTACAAGTTAGTATAATAGTAATTTTGTAATTTAGCCCCTCAAAAAAAAATTATGATCCACCTCTGGCCTCCCTAAAACAATTTCTAACTTTGGCCATGTGATCCATGTGATTAATTTTTTCAGGATTCGTAGTTATCCCTCCAAACAACATTATATTTAAGATGTAAATCTAAATTATATCACTTGAAGTGTAATTTATCTTTCCACTAAATTTAACATTCTTTTTGATGACTTTTTTTTTGTTGGTTTTTAAAGCATTACCATTCATTAATTACAAAATTTTTGAAATATTATTTTTAACTAATGCTGCTAATATTGGTTAACCATTTATATAAAATTAAAAGAACAGGAAAGAAATAACTTTGAAGGGGGAGAAAAGCATAAAGTTGGTATTCTTTTTTCCCTATTTGCCTCAAAAATATGGAACCAATGGCCATTAACTCTGAACAATGTTTGTCCTTGAAATAATTAAGGGAAACCCTTTTCCAAAGCTTAGGTATTGTGTGGGATTGGAACTTGAGACCACAATGTTGTGTTTTTGGAGCCTTGAGTCCCCCTATTTTGTTTAAAATATTTAAAGCATCTCTACCCCGTTTTATTATTTTTAGGTTAAAAGGGTATATAACCCTTTTAATTTTTATTTTAAAAAACTAATTTTTCTTAAAGAAAAACGCATTTAATCGAGTCTTTAAAATTTAAAATTGCATAAATTAAATTATTTGACAAAAAATTTTCGCTTTTGATTGTTATATTGTTGATATGACTGTTAATGACGTTGACTTAACCCTCTACACAATGTGGTAGTGCCATATAGCAAACAAAATTTATACACATTTTTTAATTGAGATATTTTCACATTTTTAAAAACTTTATAAGTAGGATTAATAAAATGTAAAAAAAACTATATATTTATTTTTTAAAATATTTTATTATATAGGTTTAAAGGTGCTAATAGAATTAAAACATCAATACACATCTCCTATTTCAAAGAAAAATAAATTTTAATATTTTTTGAAAGGAATTTTTAATATTTTCTAAACTTTATATAATTTAGAAACATCAATCTTAAATGATCTAGACATTTCATTATGGACTAAAATTTTTATATGATTTTTATTTTTTAACTTTTTTTATTTAACATTTTATAAATTTAATTATTTTTTAAAAAATAATTTTTATTTTTGCTTAAGCGGTAGGTGTCATGGCATTGCCACCTCAACAACTATTATTGACATGAAGCACCACGACAATGTCACTAACGGCCACGTCAATGACGTGACAATCAAAGATAAAAAACATTGGTTAATGAAATTAATTGATACTTAATGTTTTTCGTAAAACAATAATTGATTTTTTGTCAAAACTTAAGAACTTGTATATTTTTTTAGTCCAAGGATAAATATCAAAACTATACATAAATTTTGATTTAATGTGCAATGTCATACATGAACTTTGATTTTGCACGATTTCATGCATGAAATTTTTATTTGATTCAATTTTTACAAACCACTAACAACATTAGCGAATTAGCACCATTTTAAATTGATATATTGCATACACAAACAATTATATTAATCTAATATGAAAATAAATATGTGTATTCATTTCTTTAAATATGTACAATTGAATCAAAACTAATGTTATATATATATACATATGAACCATAATTCAAAGTTCATGTGTATAATTGAATCAAATTAAAATTTATATATCAAATTACACGTTAAACTATAAAATTTATCTACAAATTTAATATTTATTATATTGCAAAATGTTTTTATGACAAAATATTCTTAAAATTCAATCAACAACCTTTAAGGTATTCATAACCATTAACAATACTTTCTCCTTTTTTTCTCCAAATTACAAAATCAAATGTAAATTCAATAAAATATAAAATATATATTTAAAAAAAAAGGGAAAAGAATGGCCTAACTCAACTTCATCAATCGGTCACTCTTCAAATCTCATTTTTAGGTTTCCCCATTATATATATCCGAAACATTTAGTTCCACAATTTTCAATTTATGGCCACTCAAAATTCTCTTTCTTTTTCAATTAAGTCCTTTTCTCAAATTCAAAGGTAACTCATGTCATCAGGAATGGAGCTAGGGGGACCTCGATGCAAATTCCCCTTTTTTCTACCGGGGGCAGCCCCACCACCTCCGCAAGTAATCGAAATTTCGCACCCACAAATGTTACCGAAACACGAAAACGTGCTGCCGTTGTCGGTGTGTCTTCGAGCATGTCTCGATCGTTTCGACGCCGGAACCGCAGTCGAAACAGAACTCGAAGTTTCACCACCCCGGTCATAAACCGGCGGCAACTCCGTTCTCCATCGTTCTAACTTCGATCGAAGCCCTTCAATGCTTTGATCATCTAAACTCCATCCCAGTATTGAACTCTCACAATCATCAAATCTGTTATGGTGCATGTTTTGCGCCACCGCAGCCGCCACTTCTGACGGCGAGGGACCAATTTCTGAATCGGTCCAAACTTTGGTCCCGCCCATTTTCGTTTGGCCACCGTATAACACATTCGGTGACTTCCCCGGTGGTGTTTTCAACCCAATTCTTTGACCATTGATGCCATTTTTTCCGGTATCCTCAAATCCAACAATCGAACTTGATTTTCCCTTTTTTGCCATTTTCCCCGGATCCTCAAATCCATTAACAACCGAGCTTGATTTCCCCTTTTTGACCCATTTTCCTGAATCCTCCAACCCGTTAACAACCGAACTTGATTTCCCTTTGTTAGTATTAATTTTCCCAACTGTATAATTCACCATTGAACTCCCCCTGGAATTAATTTTACCATTATGCTTTTCGGGTTCGAATCCGAAAACAATTGACCCACCACCGTTAACAACTGAACCACCATTGATAATCGATGAACCTTTCGTTTTAGGCCCTAAATCTAAAGGAAAAACTGAACTCGAATCACTCTTAGTTCGTCGAAGCTTAGGCTTAACCAACGGATGAACCACAACTTGTTGATCATTATCATTACTATTGCTTTTAGCAGAAGAAACAGGCATCTCTTCTTCACCCATTAAATGCTTATATCCCACCGCCGACGACCCCATATGCAAATACAACGGCATGCTCCTCTTTGAGCTATCAAGCAACGCCACCCCAATGTTTAAAATCCCTTGGGGTCGACCCGATGGTCTCCAAACTTGAAGCGCAACGAACGTTGTCCCTAATGAAAATTCTTGCCGACGGTTCAACGGTAAAGAGATATGAGGAATAAGGTTTCCGATGATAGCACGAACAGTCCCGACATGAATATCACGAAACCAATGAACGGCGTAGATTTCAATCATGACGGCAGATGTATCGCCATATAGAAACTCCTCATCGACACGGAAAATGAACTTATCGTTCCACGTCGGGTTATTATGGCCTTGGCTATCGATTCGAGTCGTGAGTTTCCGCTCTGAATGAACCCAAGCCACCGCGTATGTTCGCATTTTACGACGACCTAAGGGTTCTAAATCTTGCGCAGAGATCACGTTGAGTTCCAAGAGCTGAAACGGTGCCACATTATTATTCATGATTTCACCTTTCGAAAACAAAAAGAAAACAACAAATTCTTTCAAAGAAAAAAAATCAAATATTAAAGATTCTATATTGATCGACGATGGAGATTTTCGTCGTCATTAACGGTGAAATTGTGTCCGTTTTTCGTCGTCGAAGCCGTCTGACGACGACGACGAGGGGAAAGGGAAGGGTCAATGTTGAAGAGGAAATAGAGGAAGAGAAGAAATTTGAGGGCATTCGGGAAATGGACGTGTGATTTGTGGTAAAAGAGATTGAAACCGTTGTTTTCTAACGTTTTGATAGTTAACAAGAAACGTTTTTGTTATTTTTTATATTTTTTTCTTGAAATAAAAAATAATTAGAATTATTATTGATTTAAGGAAATGAGAGTTTTGTATAATGTTAATTTATGATTTTCATCCCTATACTATGTTAAACTTTAAGATTTAATCTGGTAAAAGTACTATGGAAGTCCCTATACTATGAGTTAAATTACATTTTGCTCCCTCTACTCGAAAAATGAGCAAATTAGTCATTGTGTGTGAGTTCAAAGAGTATATCGGTCATTTTTGTTAAAAATTTCATCCATTCATATTGTTAAAAACCGGCGTGGTCGACGAAATAACTAGACAGTGATACGTGGCATGCCACATGAACATCATGTTGACGTACAAGGACCAGTTTTTAACAGTAGAAATGGATAAATTTTTTAATAAAATGATCCATTTGCTCTCTGATTTAACTTACAAGACTAATTTACCCATTTTTAAATAGAGGGGCTAAAATACAATCTAACTCTCAATATAAAGCTTCCATAGTACTTACATCAATTTAATTCTAATTTGATATTATTTCTTCTACTTTGTTAAAGTTATTAGTTAATTCGATTCATGTTTAAAATTATAACTTGGAAATATTTTTTCTTAAAAATATTTTTTTAATCAATCGGGTTGGCCAATTAAGTTTTAGATTTGTTGGTAACATTGTTGTCGTAATGATCAAAAGGATGTTGGTTTGAATACACTTAATCATATATTATTTCTCGATTCAAGAATTTTGGGAGTTGTAAGTATAAGTAAAAATTGTATGAAAAAAACTAATAATGTTGATACAAAATTTTAATGAAACATATTATTAAGAGAAAATCCTAATCGACATTTTAATCAGTATAGTTAATAATCATTGATTATTTAGACCGATATTAATTTCCAAATTCAAACATATAAAAAGGACCATCATCACATCAAAATTTAAAAAAAATTCTAAGAATTTGGGAATTTATTATTTTTGAAATTATAAAAATATTTAAAAAATCATGTTTGAAACGGATATAGACAAAAAGATATCTAGATTTGTATTTTTTTGCAATTTTTTTATAAATTTATAATATTTTTATGATAATCTATTTATATATTTTAAATTTCTTTTAAGTTTGTATGTAACTTTTTCTTAAAAAATAAGTGATGAAATTAAATTCGAATCGAGTTATTAGTATTAACACAAAAAATAAAAACAGAAAAAAGTTAAAAGAAAATTTAACAAGCAAACACATTTTTTGTTTGTCCTAAACTTGGGTTCAACTCAAAGGAGAAAAGTGACGAAAAGTAAAAAAGAGAAAGAAAGAAAAGAGATCCAATAATTCTCGCTTGAAAATAAAGAAAAATAATAGTTGAAATATATTTTCAGCATACCAAATATTAATTTAATAAAAATTAATATTTATTATATTTTTAGCGGAATTTTCAAGGAGACGTGATAATTTTTTAATGTTACTTGCAGAATAAAAAATACATTATCAATTGAATTTTTAGACTCCACAAATAGGGTTAAAGGATTGACAAATATCTTATAAGATGATACAGTAAAATATTAAAATAAACAAATATTGAAAAAAAAGACATGTGGTAATTTTTTAAGATTACTTGTGGAACAAAAAATATATTGTCAATATATTAAATACTAACTCATATAATAATATATAAAAATATTAATAAATTATTATATCTTTTCACTTGCAAATAAAAAAAAAATTCTTTACAAGATTTGTCTAGTATATTTGAAAATTTTCTTCTTATTTTCTGAAGATTCAACAACCATAGTACTTAAAATACGTTGGTTAGATTAATTAAAAATAGAAAAATTCGATTCAATTAAAATTAATCGATTCAACTCTTTTTTCAAATTGGTATACCCTTCAATTTTTTATTCAAGCAAAGTTCCAATAAAATAATAATAACTATTACTAGATTACGCCACAATCATCATATAAGTGAAACAAAACACATTTTATGTATTTTTTTAAATTTATTTAACAATAATTATAATAAAATGTTAAAAACATGTATATAAATTTAAATATGGATTTTTTAAATTATTTTATTCAAAAATTATATTAAAGTTTTATAAAGAAGATAAAAATATTATTATAATAATATTTATTGCTTATTTTTTTTAAAATTAAATCAATCTTTCTCAATTAAGTTATTTATCAATTAACAAATAATACCAGTTCAAAAAATATTTTATAATAAGAAACATAAATATAACTCAGCCTTAACAACAAATATAAATGAAAGGATACAAATTGTCATCGTCTTTCATCCATTAATTCAATAAGACAAAACATGATTTTCTTTTCACTTTTCTTACCCAAAAAAAAAAACCCCTCATTTGTTACATTTTCATGGTTTCCCCCCTAATGGCTAATGCTTTCGCTTTGTTCAAACATTTATGTTCAATTCAACACACACACACACAAAAAAAAAAAAAAAAACCATTTTTTTACACCCTTTAAATGAACTCTGAAAACCCTTCAAGAATCTGCAACCAAAAAGAAAAAGAAGAAAATGATAATCGAATTCATATCATATAAAAAATGAAGCATTAATGTAAGAATTAAAAAAAAGAAAAAGGAAAAGACATATTACCCTCATGCTTCTTCATTGAATTTCTAGCGAACATCATCAAAATAACAATGAATCCAATTCCAGCTGCTCCTCCTAATATTATAGCCACTGTCTTCCCTGTATCTTGCCCTGTTTCTTTACATCCAGAAAAAAGAAAAAGAAAAAGAGTTTAAATGAAAAAAAAAAAACATTTTTGAAACTGATTTTTTCTTTTTGGAGTTCTCGAAGTTTTTACCTGTTGAAGAAGCAGCTAAAGGATGTGAAAATGAAGATGATGATCTTTTAGGGACTCCATGAATATAATAATTGTAACTAATGAAGCATTTATGTAAATAAATTTGGCCTGAATTTGAATCACCACATTCAACTTGAGCTTTTTGAACTGCATTTTTAATACATTCCCCACAATCTGAGTCTCCTATATCACCTTCACATTGTCCCAATACATAAATAGATTGATAATTTGTGGTGAAAAATCCATGGTTGTTCACCACACCATTCTCCAAGACTGAAAAAGCTGTGTCCCTTTTCTCTTCAAATCCAACCCCACCACCACCATTACCGCCGCCACCGCCGCCACAAGTTTTGTATAGCATTTCCATGCCTGAAATTTGGGGGAAACCAGACACTTCATACAACATGTAACAACCAACAAGTTGGATCCTTGAAGCTATAGTGTTGCTACCACAAAGTTTGTCTGATAAAGTTGGGAGCTTGCTTACACAGTTGTAACAATCACTGTTGCTTAAGTCTCCTCTACATTGAAACAGACCATTAATGGTGGTTTGAGCGGTCCCTGTTGTTGTCTTGTAAAACTTTACTTTCATGGATTGTGAAAGTAAGGTTTGAAATAAAGCTGAGAGAGCTTGAGAGTATACACCACCTGGATCTGTAAATGCTTGCTTTGCACATCCTTTGTAGACCAAAGTTGTGATATCTGAACCAGATTCCACCATTGATGAAAGCTCAAGGTTTGTGAACAATACAATGAATGAGAGGGAAAGAAAAAAGGGTCTCAAAGAAAAAGAAAAACCCATTTTTTTTTTATAAAAATCAAATCATTGTAGTTTCCTTCAGTTTTTGGCTTGGATTTGTAGGAAAGCTTACTGGTATTTTTTTTTTCTTTTTTAAGTTTTGAGTTCTTTTATGAACTTGGAAGAAATCAAAAACAAAGAAAAAAGGGTTATGCTTTTGTGGTGATTTATGGGAATGATGAAAACTTATTAAACAAATGGTTTAATTTAATAACTTGTAAGAGAATGAGAACAAAAAATGGGATTTATTTTGAAGATAAAAACTTAAAAGAAAATATTTGAATAATGGAAAGTTGAAACAATATTCCCTGCTTGGGAAAATGGCAAGGAGGTATGAATGTAAAGGAATCTGCCATGAAAAATTTTGACTGAAAGGATACGGTACTGTATCTCACTTAAGAACTTGCCTTGAAAACCTACAGCATATATTGTTTACAATATGCTTTAAGTCATTCTACTTTTTATAATTTTGAAATTTAGTCCAATAATTTATTAAATTCCTAGAACTAAAAGTATAGGGATTGAATTCCAAAATTATGAATAGTATAAAGACTTATGGCATATTTTAACCTAAAAGAAATAAAACAATATTTAATCCTTCAATTTAATATTTTTTTAATCCGATCCTTAAATTTTGAATTTTGAGAAATAGAGGGACTAAATTCTTGAAAATAAAAATATATAGACTAAAATTTAAATTTGTGAAGAATATAGAGACTTATGACATATTTTAACTTAAAAGAAATAAAATAATATTTAATCCTTTAATTTAATTCTTTTTAATTCGATCCTTAAACTTGAATTTTATTAAAGTATAATGGCATAATACTTTCAGAAAGTATCACATAATCACCTGAAAATATAATAAAACTATATAAAATCTAAAAGTAGAAAAAAAATTATAGTATGGTATAATTGAGTACCACGTTATCACATTTTAACAAAATTCAAATTTAGAGATTAAATTAAGATATTAAGTTGTAAGATTATTATGAAAAAAAAGAAAAGAAAATTAGAGATGATGAAAAAGATTATTAAATTCATGTCACTTTATCCCTGTGTATTCACATTTGTTCTATTCTGCATTTTTATTTTGTTTTTTTTCTCGAGAAAATGGCAGCCTGCCTAGAATGCATTTAAAAGAAACTTAACCGTAAGGAGAAAATAAAATAAAACATCATAAAATCTGAAAATTTTATCCTGTTTGGGTGGTGGGAGTTAGAGTTGTTTAAGGTTGTCCTAAAATATTTAAATTTCTTTATCCAAGTTTGTTTTCATTGATTTTATAATTGAATCTAAGTGAGATATATTAATTCTATTGTTAAAATTTTAATTCGGGTTTATAAGGATTTATAAATATTAATAAAATTTTGAATTCTTATATCATTTAAAACTAATGACATAATCACTTTTTGGCCCTTTAATTTTTAAAAAAAATTATTTTAGTCTTTCATTTAATTTATCGTATTTTTTAACTCTTGAACTTACGTTTTTTTGTCAAATCACCTCAAAATAGATAAAAAGTTAACCTTTTTTAACTTTACTAACGTGACATACACGTGGATGGCACTTTTTGATTTAATTAATCTTTTAAAATTTAAAAATATTAAAAATATATTTTTTAATAACTTTCATGCATTTTAATTTTTAAATTTTTTTATAAAATTTTTTGATTTTTTTTAATTTTTACTGATGTGTCATTTACATGAAAATCTACGTGTATGCCACATCAGCAAAATTAAAAATATTAATTTTTTCATCTATTTTGAGGTGATTTGACAAAAAATATATTTAATGATTAAAAAAGACGAAAATTTAAATTATGAGTTAAAATAACATTTTATAAAATTGGTGGGTCAAATAAGTCATTAAAATTAATTAAGTAACTCCCAAATTCGGCTTTTGATTAAACTAGTACTTAATTATGAAAATTAGTTTTTCAAACCTCGACTAGATAAACATGTGTTATTCACCATGACGAAACCAGAGGGCAATCAATAGTATCATACTTACCCATAAATAGCCTATACGGTATAAGTTATAGGTAGAAATCTCACCATGCACCAAATTTTCAGTTTCTACAATAGGTGAGGCTTGCTTTCAGTGTACGGTTTGTTCAAGTGCAAGCAACACTTTGCTAACTTCTTTATAGAATAGTATGTTGAGAAAAATTTTATGAAAGACAATTCTTTATGAGTTAATGATTCACTAGCCCTTGAGAAACAAACACTCCACAAATTTTTTTAAAAGAAAAAAAAAAGAAAAAATCATCATTTTACCTCATATTTAGTATTTGCATGAAATTATAGTGTGGATAGATTACTCGACAAAGTTGGGTATTATATGATTATACAACATGAAAAATAATTAAAATTAGTCAATGAGGGCTTAATATAGTCAGCAAAGACAGAGATTTTAGATCTTGAGTATCTATATTTGAGATGTATCATGCATAAATCCATGCGCGAGTCTCCAAGTCCCATAATATATAGTTATCATGTGCGGGTTTTAATTCAGTTTGTCAACTTTAATATGATTATACTAGTTTTTAGTCCGTTTTGTATCTTAATAAATTGGTTTTACTTTGTAATTATTCAACATCATTTGTTTTGTACCAATTTAATTCTTATGTTGTAAATAGTTTGATTATATTATACTTATAGCACTTTAAAAATAAAAATATGATATTACATCAACATAAATTTACAATATTTAGAGAAAAATATGCTAAGAGTTTTAGGAATTTTTTTTTGAATTAAATAAGTATAGTAAAATGATAAAAAAAATATTTAAATAACAAAAAATGTGTGAATCAAAATAAATTTTTTATCGAATTCTTATACTAAAAATATTAAATTGTTAAAAGAATATATAAACAACTTAAATATGATTATGGGCTAAAAATTAGATAAATTAAAACATAAATCCAGGAAGTAAGGCTAGCAAATAGCAAAAGTGTTGTTGTTTGAATAAAGTGAAGTGTAAAAAATTGAAACATGGTACTCAAGTGGAAAGAAAAACATAATTAGTGAACATAATCATGTAAATTAGAAACCTGAACATCTTCTTAAACCTCTGTTTTTACAATTTGTTAACGTGGGAGCTTTTTTTAAGAGGTTTATAATATCATGCTTTTAAATTTTTTATCTAATTTTTGAATTTGGTAATTTTTATCGATTTATCTTAAATTGTAAATTACTGTTAAATTTAAACTTGACAAAATTTTTCAAATTTATTCCTAAAACAAAATTCCGTTTAAGAATAATAATGTGACATTCTCATGTATGTCATTTAAAAATTTAAAAATTTAAAAATTTAAAAATTTTTTACTTTTAAAATTTTTAAATATAACGTTATTCTATCTTAATAAAATCTAAATTTATGAATTAAATTAGAAAAAAGGAATGGGCCAAATTATGGTAATTTTTTTAGGGTGAACGTTTTGAGGAAAACAATTAAATAATAATTTTATTTAATATAGTAATATATTAAATGGAAAAGAGTTACCATGTTTTAGGGATATAAATAGAAATTCGATGTTTTTCCAAAAGAAGAAATCTAAGCAAAAGCCAAACGTCGCACCGCTTCGTTTTCTTGTATTTTTCACTCATTTTTCCCACCGACAAATCACCAAATTTCTCCTTAAATTCTTGCATAAATTTCTATTTAATTGTTTAATTTTCATGAGCTAAAGCTTAAAAAGAAAGCATTTTTGGCACCGAATCATTTGAAAAAGAAATTGAAAATGTATACATTGAAAGATAAAGTAGCTGAGGGTCTTTCACGTTTATTTTCAGATTCATCAAATCATTCTACTCCGTCTGATCTTTCACAGGTAATTTTTTAGTATTTTTTTGTTGGATACTAGATCTGGGTTGTTTATAGAAATGTAGTTAATCTTTTATTGATGTCTATATTGTTTTTTTTTAAATTAAAAAAACACTTGGGGCAGCTGAAAATTGTGTTTTTCCTTTGTTTTGTTTATGATCTTTGGAAAGTAACTGTAATTTGATAATTTGGGTTATATACATATTCATTAGATAATGCATGAAAGGAATAAAAAAATTTAAAATATTTTCATTATTTTGAGCTAGAACCCACTTCATAGACTGGGATTAAATTGAAGTTCTTCATTTTGAATTTCAATTGTGTAAAACTTTAAACAATGTGTTTTGGATAGGTCAAGTAATAATATATATTTTTGTTTAAGGTTTGTGTTTTTTTGGGTTATTTTATGTTTTTATGTTTGTATGTCTTGAAAGAGTCGATAACTTTATTGCCTTTTTAAGTCTTAAATTTGCTGTGAGTTGTAGTTTTGAGTGATTTCATGATGTGGAAAAAGTTTCTGAATGTGTAGGCTAGTTTGTATTCCAAAGGATCAAGCTCTTTGTATTCCGTTTTTTCTTATATTACCCCTTCCGTAAGCTCGGGCGGGTCTAAATCGAAAGATCATGGAAGTCATCTCAAGCCAATCGAGTCACTTCCTATTAGATGGAAATATAGGACACTTGAGTTGCAAGATGAACCCTTGGATAGCTACGAAGACCTCACAATTCCTTTTACAAATGAAAAATTAGTGAGGGTTCATGAAGTTAAGAAGAAAATTTCGGAAGATAGTGACAACAAGAAAACTATTAGTCCTCCGGGTGAGGATAAGGACCTTACCCCCGAAAGGAGGAGCAGTGATTCCGATGAATTTCAAGATACAAGAGAGCAACGGAGTTCAATAAAGCCTCCACTGAACCTTTCTGATGAATCGGTGTTTATTACCTGTGATTTGTACAAATTCTTGGTGTCTTCCCTTCCCAATATTGTTAAAGGGTGTCAATGGATGTTGTTGTATAGGTAACTCTTGCAATAAGCTTTGAAGTTCTTTTGGTGAAAAGCTACATTGTATTTCCGATTTTGGATCTTTGATTTGGTAATTAACTCTTTGAAATGAAGGGCAGTACGTTGAAACATGGTATATCACTTCGTACGCTTATTCGCAAGAGTGCTGAACTTCCTGGCCCTTGTTTGTTGGTATGTTGATGTTTGTATATTAATAATTCAATTGTTATGAGAGGTTATCTATCTGAACCTTGGAATTATTATTTGCATGGTGATGTACAAATTTTAGATTACTGGAGATAGGAAAGGAGCCGTCTTTGGTGCAATGCTAGAATGTCCCTTGAAACCAACACCCAAGAGAAAATATCAAGTAAGCTAACATGCCTATTTAACTTACAAATATGATTTTATTTACACGATGACTTGGTTTCTCTTTGTGATTTGCTCCATTTTTGCTATTCTTCTACGTATCGTTTCATTTCTTAATTTGTAAGCTTTGACTTGGCAATCATTCTAGCTTCTCTCTTCTTGTTTTATGACAGGGAACAAACCAGACATTTGTTTTCACAACTGTATATGGTGAACCGAGGCTATTTAGACCAACTGGTATGCTATTTTGTTAAAACCATCTGATGTATTTGTTTCTTAGAACTGTAATGAACGGTGTCAGTACAAACCTTACCAATTACCAGTCTATGAAGTTTGAGATCGATTTAATGCATGTTGCTGGTTGGAAGATGGGATTTTGTTCATGCTGCTATTAAAACATTATCAATTTGATTTCAAATTAAATGTATGAATTGTCAAATGTCGAATACAGATTGGTTTTTTGAACAGATTCTTGTTTCTTTCCTGAAACTAGATAGGAAATGATTACGACCTTAATGGATAGTACAAGCAATTAGTAATGGTGAATGTACTTGAGAGGTCCCTCTATTATAGGAACCTGATCAAATTAGTCCCTCTACTATTAAATGGATCAATTTAGTACCTATATTGTTAAAAAGAAACAAATAAGGCCAAATTTGAATAGAGTTAACATTTTTTATATAAAAAATGTCATTTGCTGTTTAACAGAGTTAATATTTTTAAGATGTTTATGGTTCTGTGAATGAAATCTTTTCTTTGAAATTGAACTGCAAATAAAAAAAGATATTTTTTATACAGTAAATGTCAAACTCTGTTACAATTTATACTTGTTTGATTCTTTTTGATAGTATAAGGACTAAATTGATCCATTTGATAATGGAGGGACTAATTTGATCCGGTCCCTATAATACAGGGACCTCCCTAGTACTTTAACCATTGGTAATTGTGTATCAGGGCTAATATGCTGGTTTTTCATTGTGTGAAATGTTAGTCTCCTTTTAATCTGATATTTTTACGAACCCTGCCGATGTTGAAGGTATTTCCATGCTATTATAGTCTTTGATCTTTGTGTCCTATCTACTGAAACAGGTGCCAATCGTTATTACTATATATGTTTGAACGACTTGTTAGCAGTTGGTGGTGGTGGCAATTTTGCTTTGTGCTTGGATGGAGAGCTGTAAGTTACAATCTCGAGTTTTCTCATTTACTACAAATGTTTGTCTTTTTTGTCATGGTTTGTGATTTTCTCTTTTTAATAGTTTAACTGGAAGTAGTGGACCTTCTGAAACATTTGGGAACTTGTGTTTGGCTCATAACCAGGACTTCGACCTTAATAATGTCGAGGTAAATTTATGCTCGGTTGACCCTTTTTTTAACAATATCTTGTTTGGTTATCTGATTCTCAACATTGGCTTAAAATACGACCTTTAGTGATCTCAAATTATAGCTGAAAATCGGAAGGTAAAAGGTGGAATATTTATGAAATGTATAGAAACTTACCCCATAGCATACCGATGGTATAAGTAATCGATATTTGAGAACATGTGGCATGCTTGTTCTTGTTGATGCATACTAGGTGATGAATTTAACTACTGCAAAAATTGAACCCAAAGCTTAACTCAAGTGATTCATGTAAAGATGTGAGATCCAACAGACCAGGAATTCGAGCTCCGGCTTTCCCCTATCCCTATATTTTAGCCTCCTTTATACAAAAAAAGGAAAACTCATGGTTTTGAATTTCATCCTTCTCAAATTAGGGTAAGGAATTTAACCAATAAGTTGGAGGCTTCATTTACAAGGAATTCTTGTGCATTTCTCATGGATGATAAATACTATTTCTTTAAGTAAAGCCCCGGCATGTGTTTTTGTTTTGGGGATAAAGCCACATGAACTCGGAACTCGGTAACTTTTCTTAGTATTGATCCATGGAATGTTGAGGCACTCTAATATTGTGCCATGACATTATCTAAATTAAAAAAAAAAAAAAATTAGATGATAACCTGAGTACATGACACAATCTCATAATCTCATGTCATCACATGGGCTACAATGGGAAATTTTATGAGAAAAAGTTAAGTTTAGGGGCTAAATGTTGCATTATTCTTTGTTTTTTCTTCCTTAATAACTGTTTGGCCTGATTGTAACTTTTAGTATTTCATGTGATTTTAAACCATGCAGCTATGGGGTTTCACACATGCATCACCCTATGCCTCAATAGAAAGCAACTGAAAAGAAGTCTTCAGAGAGAAATCCATCAATCCCTGCAATGTGCCCTCATTTTGGGGCTTTAGAAATGAATTATGATGACAAATCTGGTTGTAGTTAGGGTTTAAAATTTTTTTTTTTTTTTTTTGGGGATGGTTTAATTGAGTAGTACAGTGAGCGATTCATATTTCTTTCATATTACTGCTATATTCTAATCTATTAATGTTTCTAGTGTGAACAATTTGGCTGTATCGTTTGTAAAACTTTTTTATTGTTTTATTAATAATACATATTTATTTTTTCAGAAATTCTAAAATGTATTTTCAGATTAAATGAGTAAATTGGACTGAATTTTATTAAGAGAATTCTTATTAAATATCTTTTTCAGAGATAAATATTAAAATTATATATAAGCTAGTACTAAAACATATTAATCTTTATTTTTTTATAATTTTATACATGAAAATAATTTTATGTTAATATTTTACACACAAATAATTATATATATATTTCTTTTTAAATGTGTACATTTAATCAAAATCAAAATTTTAAACTAAAATTTGAATTATTTTTTAAATAGTTGGTAATTTAAGTTATTCAACTAGTGATCTATTATCATTGAGCAAATCTATAATTCAAGTTATAAAAATCTCCATCAATCCTTACTTTATACATACTAATTTTGGATTTATTTTGACGAAATAAACATTATTTTATAATTTTTAGACTATTTGATAAAGGTCAAAAATTTCTTTCAAACATTTCTAAAAAATCATTTTTCAAGCAAACAAAAAATAACGAACAATTTTTTTTTTTTTTTTTACAATTACCTAGTATCTTAGATATATTTTTTTTACATAAAAAATTAAAACCAATCATAAATTAAAAAGAAAATCAATTCGGCTAACCACAATTTTTTAATCGAAACTTGGTTGATCGATTTTCAATTTTTCTTGCTCAGCCTTCAGTTTAAATAAGGGAGGAAAATGCAGCAATGAGGAGGAATCCTCTTAAAAACCAGCCAACATTTAAAATGTTACATAAAAACTCTAAATATACCATCCACTCTTGCAATGTATACAAATAAATACTACAATCTAAGGCCACAACAAAACTAAAACCCAAAAAAAATGTCCATAAGTGCTGCCTACTTAAGATAAAAATCCCACTAGTGATGGTTCAGTTCTAGGAGTTGAAATTGTCTATAATATATTTTCACCTGGCTTCATTTCTTCAAAACCTTTTTAAATGAGACGGTGGCACATACATTAATGGAGGAATGGCAACAATGGTAGACATTCATGCCCTCCCTGGCTTCAAAAAAGCATTTTTGGGAACAGAAGCACAAGACTAAAAGATTTAAACCCACCTCATAATCTGACAGTTCTACTTTAACCACGAAACCGAGCAGTTGCAACTTATCATATATGAAGAACAGAAGGGTCTATTTTTATGATTCTGTTGAAGCATCATCACCTTCGGGAAGGCCAAATATGCGAAGGTTGCGATCCATTGATCCCACTGCCAAGTACTTTGCATCTGGACCAAATTTGACACAAGTTGCTTTACCTGCAAAAAGAAAAGAACATGGCACTTCTACTTCAGCTGGCAATTGAAAATAATGATGGATTGAGCCAGGGAGGAATTCGAAGATGAACCTGTGCCGGACAGATCAGGTAAAGTTTTGATGCAATTCCATTCAGCTTTTACGCTACCAACTTGGTAAACTCTGAAAGCACAAAATTAAATCAGTATCAACAAGAATAATGATTAAAGAAGTTTCAACGCAATATTGTGAAAAGGATGAGCTTGTTAAGTACAGAGAAATGGAGAACATAAGATTTCTGGCAAGTTTAAAAACATGGTCTTTGGGTTTTAAGTGAAAGGCATCCAACATTATCACTAAAATTCCAGAGTTTGTTAAGCACTACGTTGAAATGTTATGTGCATACAACAGTCACCACATCCAGTTTAAGTTTCACTTCAGAGAAATATCCCATGCAAAAACTACATAATATATACAGTTGAAATGTTATGTGCATACAACATTCACCACATCCAGTTTAAGTTTCACTTCAGAGAAATATCCCATGCAAAAACTACATAATATATACAGTTGAGAGCACCTACCTTATATCTGAGCCAGCAATTGCAAGGTAACTCCCACTATGGTCGAAATCCACTGAAAGAAGAAAGAAAACATTCAAGCTGCTGTTAAATATAGCTTTTCATGATAAAAAATTCATTTTTTGCTTGCTCTATTTTTCTTTCTTTTTTTATTTCCCACGCTCAAAAGTTGCCAAGGTGAAAAGCAAGGAGCATAGACAAATAAATGGTAGAACTATGCCAAAAATTATGAGATATATAACTCATTCTGAAAAGAAAGCCAATAGAAGACAAGGTAATATATAGCCATGCAGGGTCTATTATCAAAGATGAACATACCTGAGTTGGTTGGTGTGTCTTGATCATATAATTCAAAAGATCGAAAGTTCTTCAATTTGCGTAGATCCCACAACTTAACACCATCATGAGCAGCAGTCTGCAGTTAAAACATAAATCAGATTGCGAAATTCATGAAAAGCAACATAACATGCATAATTTGGCTAGGTGCTTACCGCAAGGAAGTAACCGTTTTCTGAGAAAGATATGGCTGTTACAGCCCCAGTGTGTCCATCAAAGTTGGCAACATTTCCCTGTAGGGTAATAGGATAAAGAGGAAGTGGTTTTAAAAAAATTGTAGACAAAGAAAATATCTGAAAAACGAATGTCCAGCTTTCATAAAGTAGTTCCTATATACCCGACTCTTCACGTCCCAAATTCTAACAGTAGCTCCAGTGGTGCCAGTTCCAAGGATAAGGCCATCAGGATGAAAAGCTGCAGACGTATAGCCCATAGAATTTGATGGGTCTTCAACCTGCACAGATAAAAATCTGACTCATTCTTGGATTTCCTCTTCAAAATAAATGAAATGGAAATTTAGCTCAAGGAAAAAGGAAATCATTTTACCAAGACCCAAATGTGTAAAAATAATGCTAACTATGTCTTTCCATTGAAAGTCCTAAAGACGATGGAAATTTCATTACATGTCAGAAATTAACAAGCAACTGATAGTTCACATAACACTATGACTGTGGAACACAATCAGATCACAGATTAACTTTAGAGCACTCCATGAATCTATTAAACGCACGTTTAGACTTATTGTTAGAACTCAGCATTCAGGATCAACTTTAAGAGATAAGTTAGTCCATTTTACCTCACAAACAATAATAGCAAGATGTCCATTGTAATCAAAAACCTTACAGATCAAAGAGAAGGAAAAATATAGGAGTTGGACCTGGGTCAAGCATAAACCAGACGAAAGATCATAAAAACACCACGTCGTGTCAAGTGAAGCAGTTACAAAGTAGTTGTTAGTGGCATGGACTGTGACAGCTTGCACCTGAAAGAGTAGAAGGTAGATTTATTCTCATGTCCATAAGACCACAAATGAACCAGAACCAAAACTTGATAACCAAGCAGACAGTTCAGAATATGTGTACTCAAAACATATTTACCTCAGCTGTATGATCTTTCAAAATATGCCTGCAATCATACTTTCCGTCTTCAGACCCTTGCCAAATGCGAACAGTCTACAACATTCAAAAACCAGTTAAACTGAGATGCAAGCTAATATGTATGTAAAACATGGAGTTCAGTTATGGTTAAATGATTAAAATGTGAATACTGCATCCTTTCAAAAAAATCTGTCTCGAGCAACATAATCCTAAAATAAGGACTGATGCAAAGGAACAAAAACGGGAAGAGACTTGAAGAATCGGCTTACCTTATCTGCTGAACCACTTAAAAATACATCATTCTGGGCTACAAATTTTACACTAGTAACCTACCAAAGAAGAATGTAGTCAGACAACAAATTTCAAGCGAAAAATGTAAACAACCCTGGAACAAAATAAAGGAAACTGAATAAACCTTCTTAGAATGCCCACTTAGTGTAGATAAGATCTCTCCAGATGTTCGATCAAAGAGTACAGCACTTGAATCAACCCCTCCAGTGGCAACAATATCCTAACAACCAGACATAGAAGGAAGTTAATGGACCAAATTTGCATAGTCATCTATAAAATTTAAAAAATATACTCTTAGTGATTATAGCATTAGCTAAATCCTCTAAGCTATTTATATTCCTCCAAACAAATGCAGAATGGCACCGGCACAGATTTTTCAGGCAACAGTCTGGACATATATGAGTTTACAGTATAATGAAAAGATCAGAAATTGATAGCCTAACATGACATGATTGAACTAAACAAAAAACTATTTCTCATATCCTCAATTTTTAAGAGTACAAACATGCAATATCCAAAACACATTTGCTTCCTGTCCATAGAGGTGTAGGCAAAATGACAGTTTTACTAAAGGGATTATCTAAAGAGCACCATACCTTTGAAAGATTGATATCAATTGAAGTGATCCCAGGTTTGTTAGTCTTGTGAAGAGGATGACTAGATAGTTGGGTATAACTCTCCAAAGCATCAATGGGAGCTAAAGTGGGAGGTATCTGAAAAGAAAGCCCAAGGAAAAGATTGGAAGGAGAGGGACCAAAAGGAAAATATGAATATGTTATATGGAAAGCAATAGTTGGAATTAATCAAAATATGCTAGAAAAAAATTGTACCTGGCGCTTTTTACGCTGTTGTGACAGAGCTGCATTACATTCTGTTAACTCAGCAATAATACTATCAGAAACCCCAGGACGCATTCTCTTTCCACCAGGGCCCATATCTTCACTCTCTGCAGCTATAATTACAAAAAAGAAAATCTTAAATAAGATACTGAATTAGTTTAAGGTGAACAAATATTAACGAAAACCACACTGAGAAAGAACCTCTCTTTCCATTGCTGAGAGCAGAAACATTGGCAGTAGCTGCTGATGCAGGCAAGGGTGCCTGCCTCTCAGCCTGTGCGAGCAATGACCTGGCTTCGTCCCTTTCCTTTTTAAGTCTTGCAATCACACGGCAGGCAGCATCATGCTGTACAAAAACAAATTGAACAGCATTATAATTACTTAATATATATATAACCAGAAAGAAAAACACCAAAAGTTAGATTTGATAACCACATGATCTTCACAAGTGATCTTTATAATCAGCTTCCTTTACAGTTGGGGGTAAACAGTTTTAAAAAGCAAAGCGTTCAATTAAAAAAAGTACAAGGGCTGTACATAAAAGCTCAAGGTAAAAAGAAAACTCCTTACACAAGCATACAACAACATTATGCTTAAGTATTCATCTTCTCTGGGAACGTTAAAAGAAAAATAACCGCTTGTAAGATTGTAAAATAGATTCTGCCAAAAAGATATAACAACTGATATCCAAATTGTTGTTACCTGGTAGAGTGCATGACTTAACTCTTGCCTGGCTGTATGAAGCTGCTGCTCCAATGCAAAATTGGATAGCATTAAAGCATCCCATTCCTGTAATGGGAGGCGAAGTGAAACATCAGAAGCAAAAAGCTAAAGAAAATTCAGTGTAAAAAAAAAGAAATTTATTGGTGAGTGTAAAATTGCACTAATAACAATTCCAAAGAAACAACAAAAGAAATTTTAAGGAAAGCATTCAGTTCTAGCTAAAAAAATACGGTGAAGTAAGACCCCTGCTGTAAAATCAATAGTAGAATACAAAGAATTACACAGCACAAGTAAAAACCCATTCCCACCATGCACTCACATGGATAGCAAAAAAGAAAAGGAAAAAAATGAGGTATACAATAATTTGAGCTAACTCAGATATTATATGTGTGTGTGTGTGTGTGTGTGTGTGTGTGTGCGCGTCAAGAAAACATACATTCTGAAACATTCCAAGCATCCCAGGAATGCTAGCTGCTGTTAAAGATCTGGGCTTCACAATCTGGAACAAACACCATGAAAGCAAAGAAATCAGCTCATAAAGAATCAATGGAAAAACATGTAAAGAAACCACCCTTAGTAAAATCACCTTGCCGGTTTTGACCGGGACAATGTCGTCCATAGTAAGTGCCTCCCCAGTAACTGGACACTTCCCATAATCCTAATTCAAACAGCAATACAAATATCCTATCAAACATACAGCTAATTCATCAAAAGTTAGCTTAAATCTAAAAAGTAAAATAGAACTTGAGAACAAAAGGCGAAATTTAAAAAAAAAAAAGAAAAAGAACAACCCTTTTCATTAAAAAGAAAATTTACACTTTACTAAGCATTAAAATAAATTTAAAAACTAAAGAACAGAACCCTAGAAACTAAAAGAAAGAAAAAAAAAAAAAAAGAGAAGCCGAACCGAAATATGACGCTCGATTAAGCGTTTCTCGTAGAGCAAGCCGGATTTCGTGGAGATAACGGGCTCCTCCGGCACCTCACCGGAGACTGCATGGAAAAACGAAAATCTCTCAGACAAAAAAAAAAAACGACAGTGTTAAAGTATAGAAAAAAACAAAAAATAGAGAGCTTACTTGAACAGTTCATGGTGAAAGAGGAATTAGGGTTTCGATGGCTACTGAAATCAACACTCGAAAATTTTTCAATAGGCTGAAAAACACTAGGAGCAGAAGCAGCAGCAGCAGCAGCTAAAAGAAAGAGCGAGGGACGGTCGAAATAACAATAAATAATATGAAAAACAAATCTAAAGTGGATCAAAGCGAGAAGGTCAATGGATTAGATTTAGGGGTTTTTTTCCAATTAGCCTTTTAGGGTTTTACTGGCCCAAAATAAGTTTGTCCGTGTTTGGGCCAAGACATTACTATGGTAATTTTTGGACACACTTAATCTATAACAGAGGTGCTCATGAATGAGTTGGATTTAGGTCTAATTTACACATTATATCAATATTACATATAAGTACTTAAGTTTGATTTAATTCAAAATATGAATTTTTAAAAAAAAATTAACTGGTACATATTTATAAATAATTAATTTAGTCGATATGTCGCTTAAATTAGTTAGGTTTAATTAATTATGTTTTTTAATAATCTTATTATAAGTTTCGATTATAATTTTTTAATAGCTTTTCTTTAACTCGCAAATAGGAGAATAATACGTTTCAGTATACTCAAACTCACGTTCTTATACATTGATAATAATATCTGTACTAATCAAATTAATACTCAATCTGCATATCTTAACATATTTTTAAACATTTAGTATAAAATATCTATCAATTTATTTATCAAAATTCATTTTTCCTGTCTGAAATTTTATTTCAAACCCTCTCAAAATTCTTTGGACTTGAATAGATGATGTGACTTTGTTGTAAGTCCAATATGTAATGATTGTCCAGTGCAATAAATTAGAACAGGTAGGAAAAGAGAATACAAGAATATTAAAAAGAACTACAATCAACATTCCGGGAGATCGTAATTTGTAATAAATGAAATTAAAGCAATGAGAATAAAAGAAGGGTTGATATAAATTTTATTCTCTGAATTTTTTAATTCTTTTATTTATTTTGATACATAGATTTTGTAATCAGGTCAATTTTAATTTCTAAACTTAGATTACATTAAAATTTGATGACTCAACATAATAAAGTTACGTTACATCATCGCTTGTAGTTTTTAAAACTATACAAATTTTAATTTTTAGTTCATGATATGACACAATTTTAAAGTGGCCACATTTGTTAAATTTAGAAATTGAAATAAACCTAATTGTTAAATTTAGATACCAACCTAATTATTAATTTCAAGGACAAATTTATATTAACCCAAAAAAACCAATCTCATGTCGTTTATTTTTCAAGCTTTCCAAAAAAACACAGTACCAACTTGGCAGAACTTTGACCATTGCCTCCCCCTGTCTTCCTCTCATTTCTCTCTCATTCACATGTCTAACAAAAAAATTCCCTTTTTTTAGCTAACAAAAACTAAAAATCAATACTTTTAGAATAGTTCAAATTATCAATTTTCCTTTGATTTAAAATAAATATATTTTTAAAAATTTAAAAATATAAAAATTAATTCAATCAATACTTTGTAAATTAATTAACTTTTTATCCCCTTTTAAATTAATTCCTCACTTGAATAAATTTATATGAACGATAAAATACAATATATTTAACTATTCAAATTCACCCTTAATCTAATCAACCCATACAATTTCAGCCAACTTTGCTAAAAACAAAATTACCGTGTTTTGGATTATATTTGCCCTCCATACATAGGAAGTGGACCATTTTTTTCAGTCTCATGACAATTTTCTGTGTTCATATATTGTGTGTATGTGTACTCCAGCTCATCTCCTATTCTTTTCTTAATGTAATTTTCCTTTAATGGTTTCTTTTTGAAGATTTCCCCCCTTTCCTAATCCGGATCCTTTTCTCATTTTTCTTATAGTGTGTATATTTGACTAAAAATATAATTAAAAAATAAAAAATAAAGTGGGGTCACCATGGAAGGAGAGAACATGAACCTTGAAGAACCAAAATTCCACAACTAAACGTGGCTTACAACAACAATTTTTCTCCCCTCCCACTACTTTTGCTTCAATCTTGGATTCTTTTAATAATATATTATTTATTTATTATTAGGACCGGTGTCTTCAACAGTTAACAAGAGGAGAAACAAAACAGTGTTTTGGAACCTAGTAAAGTTTGCTTCTTCCTTTATATCTCTCTTTCTGACAAAAAACAAAGTTGTCTTTTTTTTTTTTCTCCCTTCCATTATATTGGTTGAATTAAGCTCATTGTTACTGGGTGATTATTATTATTATTTTTTAACTTCATTGGAGATCTTCTTCTTCTTCTTTGCTTGTGTTACTTTGTGTATTGAATTTAAGGTGGTTGAGCTTCCTTTCATGGATCCATTTCTTTGAGGTAAGCAAAAAAAAAAAAAGAAGAAAAAAAGTGAATCTTTTTACTTATTCTATTCCTAAAAGTTTGCAACTTTCTTCTTTAACCTTATTATTATTTTTCTTCTATTCTTTGCTTATTTCTGGTTTTTTTTACTCTGGTATCACTTGAAATTTCTGGTTTAAGTGTTCCAAATATATTTTTTGGTTTCATTTATACCAGGTTGAAGGCTCCAAATTTGATGAAGGATTTAGGGTTCATCTCTTTGCTGCTTTGAGGGTAAGTTCCCCCCCCCCCCTTCTATGGTGATGGAGTTTTGCCTAGGGTTCATTCATGGCTTTAATTTCAGTCAAGTTTCTGGGTTTTTTTAGTGAAATTAATGAGATTCTTATGATAGTTTGTCTTTAATTTGTTTTATTTGTGTTTCTACAGTGAGAATTCAAGGACCCAATTTCATAATTTTGAGCTTTATATATATATATATATATATATATATGATTTTGATTGCTAATCAACTTTCCTTTGATTTGCATTTGCTTTTTTTCCCCCCCTCTAGATACTGTGAGAATAAATGAAAAAAAGACGAGGGAATGTAGGATGTTTGTTCTTGTCTTTCTTGTTCATAACTTCATACTGTCATATACTATGTGTGTATATATATATATATATATATATATCTAAGCTCCATTGTTACTTGATAAGGCTATAATTTGAGTTCAGACACGTTATGCTTTGGTTTCTTATTACCGAAATTCCATCTCCGACAAGATTTGTCTTAAATCTTAGCCTTGTTCTTTCTAGTTGAGATAAGGACTGGTTATTGTTTGTATTTTTCTTCAGATTGCTTGTGAATTACGAATCCGATTGTTGGAGGCTTATATTGTGGGGAATTTGTCCGCTCTCAAACTCGCATCAACCATGTCGAGACAGAAAATATGGTGATCAGCCGTGCTCATCACTAAAGACAATGGACGGCATGCTTGTGACTGGCCGGAAAGATGAACAGAGGAATGACGATTCGTTGCAAAATGGGGATTTATCAGTAGGAGAGAATGGAATGAATAATTCTGAGTTGAAATTGAAGAAGCTGGCAAGAAAGGTAAATCCATGGCATGCTTTGATTTTAAATGCTAAAAGATTACAAGGTCGGAAAAATCTTATAAAGGATTCGTTGCAACGGAGTATTTTCGACATAAGTCATAAGATCCCGAGGCATGTGGTTACTCTAGACGAGAAATATCTTCGCCGTTGCCTGGAATTGATTCATATCAATGCGGCAAAAGCAGCTCGGTGCAACATCTCTGTCAACTTGAGCTCTTTGAACATGGGCGTTTTGTCTGATGGATTGAATTCAAATAAAATCCGGGATGAAGATACATGTGATTTTGACAGGTTTGTTTTCGACTGTCCATTGGCAGTTGAGACCGGTAGTGTTGTCCTTGGTCCGGCTGATCCATGGGTTGTAGGTTCGATAATGGGCAGCAGGAGTATGGCAAATATATTGAAGAGCCCATTGTTACAGAAATTGGGCGTATCGGACGTTGATTCGAGTTTAATGGATGTTAAAGGATCAAATGCAAGTTCCGATTTCACAAACTCCCTTGGTGGTTTCATGAATTATTCCTCGAATAAGCTTGGAAGTGAAACACACGTATTGGATACTCGTAAATATGGATCAGAAACAGTGCAGAAAAGGCTTGTGTCCGTGTCAAGTTCAAACTCATCATGCTCTGATCAATCGTTTTCTTCTAATTCGAAAACGATTTCGCAGGGAATGCTTCAATGCACATGGAAGGGTGGGATTCCGTATTTTGTTTTCTCCCTCGATAATCAGAGGGTGGTATATGTAGCCAATTTGTTGAAGGAAGGATCGGCTCGGAATAAAGGTCTGGGATATACATACTTGTTCCGGTCTAGCAAGGGTGGTCATAAGGAACAAGGGATTAATGATAATGACTTACATCTTGTTGGTAAGATGAAGGTATCTACTTCTTTCACAATCGGCCCCCAAGATTCTAAAGTCATTGAAACGGAGTTTGTTTTGTTTGATGGTAATGAAACTTTTAACCTGGAACCACAAACTTCAAGCCATAACCACGGGAAGAATAAGGGTATATCGAAAAAAGTGGCGGAAGTATTCAAGAGCAGTCACTTATCCAAACAGAGAACAATATCGAGATATCGTCGGTCTATTTCCTTAATCGAAGATTCTTCTTCAGATCCTATCAATTATTCCGATGCACTAGATTGCATGAATCTGTTAGATGAACAACTTCCACCAAATTTTGAATCCCTTGCTATTATCACAAGGGACCATTTCCCCGAAAATCCTCACTCGGAAGTTGGAGGTTGGGGCTTAAAGTTTCTCAAGAAAACAGGGGTTAAGCAAAAGATTGACCCTTCAGATTGCTATACTGGTGATTGCTCAACGAGTATGGATATTATAGTTCCAGCAGGTATTCACGGTGGTCCGAGAATCCAAAATGGCGGCCCATCGAGTCTTATCGAAAGATGGAGATCCGGTGGACATTGCGACTGTGGTGGCTGGGACTTGGGCTGTCCGTTGAAGGTACTTCAAGCCAGATCAAGCAAAAAAGACGGCATACCTCCAACCGAAATATTCGAGGCATGCAAGTTATTTGATTTTTTCATTCAGGTTCGTGCAATACTATGAAATCTGAAACACAACAACAATACAATATTACAAAACATTATGATTGACCCTTTCCTGACTTTCATGTTTCAGGGTTCTGAGCACGGTTCTCCGACGTTGAGCATATCAAATGTTCACGATGGTCTGTATTTCATTCATTTTCAACCATCGCTCTCAGCTCTACAGTCCTTCTCGATTGCAGTGGCGTACATCCATACCCGAAGCCCCACTCTCCGACCGAAAAATGTACAGCGGTCCAAGTAACAGGATCTAGAATCGAAATTCATGTAGTTGTAACCGACCCCTTACTGTCTTATAATGGTGTGTAGATCGAAATTTAGGTATTTTATACAGGAATTTGAGATTGTTAATTTTTCATGCTTTGTTTTCAGATTGTTATGAATGTAATGTAGGTTTTGATTTTATCATTGATTGGAAATCTTATTATTGATTTCTCATAAACAAAAAGATATTGTATTTTGCTCATTTTGATTGAATCTAAAGTCTTAGATATGTGTGTCTATATATATATATATATATATATATATATGCATTGTTAGTATTTCTTTAGGTTAAATTATACCGAAAGTAATTAAATTATTAGTAGGTTTATATTTTGGTTACTTAATTTTAAAAGTTTTCATTTAAGACGTTGAATTATTCGAAAGTTGTTACTAGATTGTTAAGAGTTCCTTTTTTTCTTTTTCTAATTTGAACTTTAAGCAATGATTTGATGACCAAATAAATCAAAATCAAAACCAAAATGATCAGAAAAACCCAAATCGAAAATGACCCAAAGTATCAATGTTGAGCCGAGGCTCATTAGAAAGTACAAGGAAGAGATACATTGGCATCTTAGTTAAATTTTATTACTAGTGCTTGCATTTTGTTAAAGTTGTGGATTTAATCATTATACTTTAATTTGATCAATTTTCATTTATACCTTTTGAATTGGTTAATTTTAGTTTCCTTACTTTTAGAATTTTGAAATTTAATCCTGACCCAAATAGTAACAATTAGATTCCGTTGTTTAAATTCAATAACTAGTCTTATACTATAAGTATAGTTGTAGATTTGGTCAATATTATCCAATTGAATCATTGTAAGTCCCTATAATTTTTGAATTTTAAAAATTCAATCTTGATGCAAATAATTGTCGTTAACTCATTAATTGAATTTTTAGTGAGTAATATGTGAAAATAATAAGTTAAAATGACATTGCATGTATATTTTTGGTGCATCAAACTCTGAAAATAGCAGAATTTAATAATTTTAACAGTTACCATTAGGGAAGTCTAAGAATTTAAAATTACAGGACTGAAAGTGACCAAACAAAAGTATATGATTAAATCCACAACTTTCGTTAAAGTACAGGGATTAATAGCAGAATTTAACCTAGAATAAAAAACCCTATATATTGCTTGAAAAACCCTAGCATTCGATCTCCGTTTGTATTCGGCCGTCGAAAATGTCGAAGCGAGGTCAGTTTCTCTCTTTTTTCTCTGAACCCATTACTTATTTCCTTTTTTTTTTCTTTTCATTTTCTGTTTGTTTCCTGAGAAAAAATATGAACAATGATATTTCTTTTTATTTTTTTAATTAGGGCGTGGAGGATCAGCTGGAAACAAGTTCAGGATGTCACTGGGTTTACCAGTGGCTGCCACCGTGAACTGTGCCGATAACACTGGTGCTAAGAACCTTTATATCATCTCCGTGAAGGGGATCAAGGGCCGCCTCAATCGATTGCCATCGGCTTGTGTTGGAGACATGGTGATGGCTACTGTCAAGAAAGGAAAGCCTGATCTAAGGAAGAAGGTCTTGCCTGCCGTCATTGTGAGGCAACGTAAGCCTTGGCGCCGAAAGGATGGTGTTTACATGTACTTTGAAGGTATAATCTTTGTTTTTTTTTTATAGATTTGTTAATTATTATTGTTTGTGGTTTCATTGCTTGGTAGTGTGAATTGAAATTAGGGATCTATTGATTTATGTTATTCGGGCTTGGTTGTGAGTGTTTGATAATTGATTCGCTAATGTTCATAGTTTTCGAAAGTTTTTGTATGTTGGAGAGATAATTTGAAGTGAACTAATTTATCTTATAGTTTAGGGTTTAGGGCCAGTAAAACTTGTAGATGGACATGTTGATTCGTACCCGAACCTAATAACTTGACACTATCAACATGGATAAAAAACTGGCCACTCCAATTTGACCGTAAAAGCTAACAACTCGAGACCAAAACCTCAACCTGAATCGTTTTGAACCTAGAACTGACCTGATCTCGAAATGAAATGAATTGAGTTCTAAATAACCCGAACCCGAAACAGCCTTAACTAGTAACCTGAAATGGTTTAAACCTTTTATGACCCAAACTCGAAAAACCTGAGGCCCTAAAACAAATGACCAGAAGCTGAAAACAACCGAAACCCAAAGCTCAAATCTGAAATTGGCCCTAACTTGAGAGCAGCATAATTATCCGAGTTTAGTGTTTTTGTAGTGAAATTTCTCTCATTGGGGATCTTCCATTTCATAAGTCAATCTCTTTCGGGGAACTTTCATCGTGATCTCCTATTTCCTGTTTAGGTGGTTCTCTACACATCTCATACCAAGATAAATTGAAGTATTGACCTTACCCCAATACCTGATGGCAACCATGGTTATGATCCCTGATTGACTTGTTTAGTAGGAATTAAATTATGTCGTGTATTACCAGACAAAAGTCCAGGTATCTACTTCAATGTTCAGTGGTTGATACCGTTACTAGTCTGGAAAATTAACTGTGTCCATCATTGCAGATGCGTTAAGTTTCCGAAGCTTGCATGTGCTCCACTTGGGCCCTACATATTCTAATATGTGAACATTGTGATAGGAAATTCAGCGAGTCTTAAATGGTCTTGACATACGAGCCAGATATTCAATTTAATGTTCGATGGCTGACTCAGTTACTAGTTTGGAAAACTGATTGTCTCCATTGTTGTAGATGCATTGACTTCTTGAAGCTTACATCTGCTCCGTTTAACCACTGGATAACACTCTGGGACTGTTTTTTGTTATTTTACTCAATACTCTGTTGTTAGTGTCAGATATAGGCATGTGACTGACACCAACTATTCAAGATAAATGACTAGTTCTGATACACTGCATTGCTTAAATTTCTTAGATTTCTGATGTTTTAGTGTTCTTAGTTTCTGAACTGAATCATGTCTGGATTGCAGATAATGCTGGTGTCATTGTGAATCCGAAGGGAGAAATGAAAGGTAAAAAGCCAATTCAAAAACGAATTTGATAATTTCAGGTCAACACATCGGCTTTTTAATTGAAATTTCTTAATTGATAATATTGTTATATAGGTTCTGCCATTACTGGTCCAATTGGGAAGGAGTGTGCTGATCTGTGGCCAAGAATTGCAAGTGCAGCCAATGCCATTGTTTAGGGATTTGAATTTTTCTAGAGTTTTTTGTTTCCTTGAGTCATGGCTTTTTGCTGGATCAAGATTTTGTTATGTGTTTTTTTAGGGTTTCTTGAAAAATATCGTATGGATAGCTTTGATTTGGATTTTGATGCTGGAATGTAGTCAATGGATTGTTCTCCCATGTTTAAGCTTATTATTTCCTTTTTCATTGAGGATCTTGCTGATCTTAGCCATATTTATCGTAACTTGGAACCGGATTGCTGATTGAATTGGAAATCAGTCAGTATATCAGTCTGGACAGAGGGAATGAACCGGTTTGAATTGGTTGAGGTAGTGATTGAATTGGTTTTTTTTTTTTTCTAAAAAAGGTTTTGTAATATTTTAATATTTTTATAAATTTTTAATAGCTTATTTAACTGAAATCAGATTGGCTGTTTGATTGAAAATCAATGGTGTCGAAACCATTTTTTTGAAAAACGAGAATCGACTTTGGTTTGAAAATGAAAACGAATGTGGGAGTCGCCACCGACCGTTATTAGGTGTGGTCGGATCACCTTTGTTCTAATAAAATATTTTAGTTTATTAAAACGTCATTTTTGATCTACGAAACTTGAGAAAACGAGTTCGGAAATCGGTTACGTGCGAGGAAGGATAAGCACCCTCGTCACGCCCAAAATTGGTACCAAATTGATTAATTATTGTCCTTATGTCTAAAATTAAAAATGTTTTTTGAAATGCAATTCTTTTTAAATAACTTTTGAATAACCGGGGTCGGTTGCCAGAAATTTTCTTGTTTCGACGTTCAAAAATTTTTAATTTAAAAATCACAAAAGGATGCTCACTGTTCAGTTCAACGAAAAATCGAAACCCAACACGGTAGGGCACGATTTCTCGAATTTCCAAACATTGACCATTGCCTTGCCGTAGAAAATACGAACTAAGTTTCGAAGAAATATTTGATTATTTTGAACAAACGAGAGATTGCTACCCAGCACGATAGGGCACTATTCCCCGAGTTGCCAAGCATCAAACATTTCTTTCGTTTTAAAGTGTTTTTCTTAAAACATGAGTGAAAACCTAAAGAAATATTCAATTATTTTGGGCAACCGAGAAATTGTAACCCAGCACGGTAGGGCACGATTTCCCGATATTTCAAAATACAAAACATTGCCTTATTTCAAAAATTTCATTATCGAATAGTAACGAATACAATATTTAAGCAACGTGTATTATTGATTTGGGTTAAAATAAAGCGATTTGTTGGATAAATGTATTAGGGTCTAATTTGAGGCAACGATATGAAATGAAGTATAGTGTGACATGGAACAGTAATTCATGCATAAAATATTCCACAAGCGCATGGCAATAATAGGAACACGAGTAAGCAGAAACATACACGCAATAGCGATAATTTCACAACATACATTATTTATCATTAAGCTTAATAAACATAGAAATGAAGTAATAGTATAAAACAACTTAAATCAAATAATAAGATAATCTTAAATATATGTGTAAAGGGTTTAAAATAAATACTTGTAAAAGCAACTTAAAGTGGAAAAAAACATAAAAAAGGTTTCAAATAAAGAATGTATAAAAAAAATAAATAATACTAAAGAAGCTTAAAATAAATAAATACAAAAAAAAATTTAAAGGTGAATAACATGTAAAGTAGTTTAAATGGAATGCTATATGTGAAGGCTTGAAATGAATAATAATTTTAAATGAGGAGTATACGAAACATTTTAGAATAAATAAAATGTAGAAAGTTTAAAATAAAAAATGGAATTGAAAACGACTACCATATAAAAAAATAGTATATCTAAGTAGTCATGTATAAAAAAATTGAGAATGGATAATACGTATATTAAACAGTTTAAAATAAATAAGTATCTAAAAGTTTTCAAAATAAGTGATATAATATTTTAAAACAAATAATGTATATGAAAGTTAAAAATAAATAATAGCCCAAAATATGTAAAGACTTAGAATACGTGATGATAATACAAATTTAAAATACATAATATAAAAAAAAACAAGCTTTGAATAAAGGAATAATAAAATAGTTTCCTAAAAAAACAAGCTTTGAATAAATAAATAATAAAATAGTTTCCTAAAAAATGAAATAATAAATAAATAAATTAAATAGGACTAGGCTGAAATTGAATTAAAAATTAAGGTGAAAATTGTAAATAATGAAAAGAAGACCATCAAGGATCGAAATGAATCACGCTGGAACAATGAGGGACTAGCTGGGAAATATTCCCAGCCTTTTACGCACAGTGTTTCAAAGGACCCAAATGTAACCCAAACGAAATCTAAAAGCTAATTTAAAAAAAAAAAACAGAAAATGGGGGTCTGATCGAATGGAGTTGCAAACGAGAAGGGCTAATCTCGAAAATCTCCCATTTAGGGATAATGCACACCCCCCACTCCACCAAACGCGTCGTTTCATCATCATCATTTAAACCCCAAAAAACTTTCCCTTTTTTAATTTAATTACCAGCCCCCAGTTTTAAACAAAAGAACAGAGAGCTTCTCTACTCTCTCCCCCTCCCCCTTTCTCTTTTCAGCTAGGATTTCGGAAACCCATCGTCGCCGCCGCTATGTCGCCGTAGAGGGCGATCGAAGTCACGAAAAGGGGGTTTTCAACCTCTATTTTTTAAAGTGTTCGAAGACCGCGTTTTCTGAACTCCCAAAAGCACGAGAGAACAGACTCCCCATTTTCCTTTTTTGGGAGCCGATTCCAACGACGGAGTAGGGCTCCGATGTTGCAGCTCTGAGGTTCGGGTAAGTACTGTTCTCTCTTCCTTTTTTATTTCCGTTTCAAAACTGATTTTTTAGAACCCAAAAATAAAGAAATAAAAAATGAAATATAAAGAAACGAAGAAGATAACAGAGAATGAAACTCCTTTTTTTTTATTGCTTGATCGTATAAAATTACAAATTTTTTTTATGTATTCAAAATCCCCCCCATTTTTTATTTTTTCTTTCGGCTTTATAGCCAACTACCTGATTTCTCTGCTCTCTGCTTCTTTCCTTTTGCTTTGCGTGTTTTCCTTCTTTTTGCAGGGTTCAGCGAGATCAAAGGAAATGGAGCAGGTGGTGGTATGGGCGATGGGACGTCGGCGGTGCTAGGGTGTCAGAAGACCCTAGGTACAACGCCCCTAGGGTTGGAAAAATCTGATTTTTTCATTCTTTGCTTTTTTTGTGTTTGGGCTGTTGGTTAATTTGGTTTAGGTTGAAATTGGGCCGGGCAATTTGGGCCTTCTACAAATGGTTTGACCATTTTGTTTTTTCTTTATCGAAATATTAAACAATATTGAAGTTTAAGAGACTAGATTAAAATTCGACTATAGTTTGAGAGTGCTTGATGAAATAAACCCATGAATATTTATAACTTGCTGGTTTGTGAGTTTTCATTTTCAATTGTCTGAAAAATTATTATATAAATAATACAAAATAAAACTGAAGTATGTTCTTGTTGGACATGAAACTACATAAACATGGAACATTTTGTAATAAATAAAGACAAAAACGAAAGTACACGTGTAAGGCCATAAATCAGGCAAGGAATCCAAGCTTCTCACCATTCTTCTTTGCCAAACGAATCAATCCTTGCCTTTGTTTACCATCTGCCCCTATTGCTTTGCAAAATTCGTTAATTACCTTGAAAATATAAAAAAATAATGTTAGTAGCGATTAAAATTAATATATAATAATAGAAGGACCGAACGGTATTAAATTAAATTACATATATTACAAGTCTTTAATTTAAGCATGGTAGTCGGGTTTAAATGCGCTTATATGCATAATATACTTTTATTTAAGGATTTGAAGAATATAAATAATAAAATATATTATGCATATAATTATGATGAAAGAAATTACAACACGAAAACGATATAACATAAGAAAACATTATAAACACGACAAGGATATCTGGATTTCTGAAAAATATAAATAATACAGTGTTAATAAATTGTTTAGTATAGAAATTTGGTTTTAATGTTAAATTTTATACTTGGAATTTTTTTATTCTAATTTGATATTTGAAGGTTAAAGCTAAACTAAGTATTAAACTGGAACAGAAAAAGAATTCATGTACCAAATAATATATTAACCCTTTAATACAAATTTAACTATGATGCGAATATAGGAACCGTAAATGGATACCTGAGAATGTAAGGCAATAGCTTTTCCTCTAAGCTGATTGAACCTCTTTTTGCCGACGATTTGGCGAGTAACCACCACAAGCGGCGCAAACACCCCTTTCCCTTCATTAACGTTCTTCATCATCGGCTGAGCTCGAACAGGCTTTCCGATTCGAACGACGTTGGGAGCCGATTTAGCCGCCAACATGGCATAATCTTCACCTCCATTGAAGGAACTCTTCCCTAAACTTCCCTTAAACCCAGCTACTGAAACCGAAGTAGAAGCAGCCATTGAAGACCTATTCAAAAGCTTCTCTTCTCTTACAGATAATGGGAGGATGGGGGTTTCTTTTCGTTGTTTATGACTTGTGATTGGTAAAGCTCTACTGGGTTTTTTTAAAAAAAATGAAAAATGATGATATTTTTTGGGTGTAAATTAGGGAGCCTGGTGTGTTTGTGTGGACTGGAGAGCTTCATTGACGCATTAGTGACCACATATATAATGTTGGCTTCTTTTGGAATTTTCTTTTTTCCATAGTTACGTTGAATCCTTAATCTCCGTTAATTTTGAAGGAGGGTTGGGTCGCATCGTTTTAAAGGTTAAAATATATCACAATATTTTTCATAAATTTAAAAATTAGTCCTGTGTTTTTATTTTTAAAAATTCAGTGTTTTTTTTATTTTTAAATTTTAAAATTTAAGTCTAACGGTTAATAATGCTAAATTTAAATTCATTATAACATCGTTTTTAGTTATATAGTCATGAAGTTGAATTGAGTATTTCTTTTTTTAAATTTCAAAACATCACACTCAAGGGTAAGCTCGAAAATTTTCTCTAAGGAGTAAAATAAAGTTTTGTATTTTTATGAGTTAAAATGAAATTTCATAATTTTAATAGTTTATATCTTTATAAATTTTAAAAAATTAAATCAAAATTTCTTTACCTTAAAAGGGTAAAACTTAATTTTATCATTTACTAAATTAAAATATTGTAAAACTTAAAGATTCAAAAGCAAAATTTTATATTTTATGAGAGCCGGGCCCTTATAAGTCCTCGAGTTTCTCCTGTCATACATACAATTTTTAAAAAAGTAAATTAATAATATTAATGGAGTTAAATTTTGAAATCTAAAAATCGAAAAATAACTTTTTTAAAATATAAATATAAAAACAAAATTTCAACCATCGAATAAAATTTTTCTAATTCACAAAACATGATGGATATTTTCTTTATGGATTTTTGGATTTTAGTTTAGGTGGCAATACGTATATGTTTTGGTTACTGATTCATTGTAACTTATGGTCCCCATTTTCCAGGAAAATCTGGATCTGGATATCTAGTGGTTGTTCCATGGATGATAATGATGATGGGCTCCATAGATTCATTCTCACCGTCTAATTTAGAATCTTTCCTGGAATTTATATTTCACGGTGGAAATAAATTCCCAATACTTCACCCGTTTTATAATGGCATAATATCGTATTTAGTTCTCAATATTTTCATTTTTATCAATTTAGTCTTTATTCACTTTTTATTAATTTTTTTATTACTTTTAAAAAATAAAATTAAATCTAACCATTAACCTTTCAATAAAAGTTGAGCCATTATATTTTAATAAAAACATTGACTAAAGTAAACATTACAACTTATATACTAATTCACACGTCCTCCATACTATTTTTTTCTGAATTTTTGAGATCTTGTTTATATATTTTTTAAAATTTTAAATTATTTATTGATGTAACATATAAAAAAAATAGTATCATGTTATATGAAATATACACAAACTGCTACGTTGGTTGTCATGCCAACATTGTTAAAAAATTAATATTTCAATTAGAATTCCCGTTAAAAAAGCGACTGAATATATCCTAAGAGAATAATGAACCAATTGAAGAAAATACAAACATTAAATGCTAAATTTGACATTATACTTTTATAAATTTATTTAAATTAGAAATCATATATATTTAATCAATTAAAATAAAAATAAACTCTATACAAAAATCAAAATATATTCTAACCAAAACTCACACACCATAAAAATTTAAATTAAAAATATATCCTCATTAAAGCCCACACATAAAATTTAAATTCAGAAAAAATTATATATATATATATATATATATAAAACACATTTTCACATTGGAAGAGCAAGGAAAAAATGCGATTTGGAGGTAGAAAGGAATACGCGTTTGACGGATAATGAAATTTCAAAACTCTTGATTTTGATTATTAGAGTGTTCTAGAACAGTGCAACATAAAAATCTAACAAAAGTTTGTTATAAAAATTAATTATAATTATAATAAATAATTAGATTTTACTGTCAAAACTATAATAGTTCAAACTCGTGTGTTGGCCTAATGATTAATATTTTAAATTGCGCTAATTACGTTACTGTTAGAGCTTTACACTTCTCTTATAATTCATAAATATATATATATATATATATATATATAATAGTTCAATTTCTTTATAGTTTTTTTCTATAGGATTTTTTTTTAATTTTACTTTGATATTATTTGATTTTCATATATTATTAAAGTTAATTCTTCAAAACTTCTGATAGCATTAAATATTAGTTTAATGATAAATTTAGCTACTAATGTTTGTATTTTTTTGTCAAAATAGTCTTAATTGTTTTTTTGAACTTTTTTTTGGCCATCAACCTTTATTCTTTTTTCCAATTTGTTTTTCTAATAGATTTAATGAAAATACGATTAAAAAAGTTAACGGGGATGATGTAGAATTTTATATGTAGAATATTTCTAATGTTATGTAATTTATTACTTAGATAATTTAATAAGATAATTACATGTGAAAAATAATAAAACAAATAAATAATATATTAAATTAAAAAAATAACTCTTAATTGAAAGAAAATAAACATAAGTATCTAAAAAATTAATTCAGTAGAAAATTTTATCAGTAAACAAACGTATGAAAGATTGAAATATTAAATTTATTCATTAAATTTGTTAGAAAAAACAATTTAAAAAAATTAAAAGTTGATGATAAAAAAAGATTCAAAAATAAAATTAAAACATTAATAGCTAAATTTATCATTAAACCGTAAAAAAAATTTATTTGTAATTTTGAGAAAAAAAGCTCTGAACTCGTAATCAAAAGTTTCTACGTGATTTTAATATGTGAAACTATGATTATACAAAAACAAGTTTTCTTAAGTTCCCAATTTAAAAATCTTTAAGTATTATTAATATTTTTTATTAAAATTTTGCATCTAATACACTCATACAATCTTAATAAATCATTATGAATTTAGTAATCATACATAATTGTAAAAATATATATATATATATATATATATTATATATATATAAATATTTTTAACATTTTTCGTTAAAAATTTACATCATCACACTCATACAATCGTAATAAATTCAGTAATCAAACATGATTATAAGAAAATTTATTTGAATAGACTTTCACAAATATCTATACATATTTATAAGGTGTCAAGGATCACTTATTTGAACTAAAACTAAAAGAAAAGTAAGAAGGTCTCGTTTTTAATCTTTTAAAGATTAAATTTTAAATTTCACCAAATGCAGTAAATTTGTCGTATGTAAATACAAAGGGTAATTATTTATTATTGCCATTAGTTTGTAGTTTAGTGTATCCCGTTGAAGAAGAGAAGCTGGGCATTTTTAACCATCGTCTACGAAAGCGGGCAAAACCATGGATTTTAATCCGGAAACGGATTCTCTTTATCTTCTTTCCCAAATCACCCCATCTTCTTTTTATCATTTTAGATTTTGATCCCACCATTTTTCTCATCTTTTTCCACCCTGCCCAAACATTTCATTATCACTACTTTATCATTCCCAACTTACATGTATGTATGTGCTAAATGCTGAATTCATACCTTGAACCTTTTTAATCTGTCCATCTTCTACCCTTGACTTTTCCAGGACCTGAGGTTGATTAAAAAGAATCATTACTGGTTAGTTCAAGTTAATGCATATGTTGAATTTGTTTTTAACCAAGTTCATGTCCTTTATAAGGATCTTCGACATACCCTTGAAAACAAACAATATAAATGTGTGTGTTTTTTTAAAAGTATCACGAATGTCTAAGAATTAAATTGTATTTTATTTTCTTTTATTTAAAATTGAATAAATTAGTTCTTATGGATTAAATCAAATAATAAACTTGAATTTTTTGTTAAAAAATATTTATTTTCACTAATAAAAATTGGCGTTGCTGACAGAATAATTTAACACAATGCGTAACTCATTCTGACGCGTAAGAACTAATTTTTAATAGTAGAAACGAATAAAATATTTAACAGAGGAACTCATTTACTCTCTCGTGCCAAATCAATTTACCTATCTTTTAAGTAAAAAATAAAAAAAATAAAAACTGACTTTTACTATAAAAACCTCAATAGTACTTTTGCCCTCTCTAATTATACACTCGCATCATGTTACATTAACTTTTCATTTCCCCAAGTATTTATGTTTAGATATCGAGACTCGATTAGATGATAGATATATACACTTATATAAAAGATTAAATGCTTTAGGAAAAATTATGAGCCCAGTTACTATGATTATGCCATTTCCAAGGTTTCAGCTTAGTACCTCAACTAAATTGTCCAATCGCTTTCTCATTCTTCTTTGTATAAAGCCTCTGGTGCACTGTTGAACACAAATTGCAAATATTATAATTCCAAATATGAAAACAAAAAACATAAAGCAATATTTAGTCTCTGAAGCCTTAATTTTTTATCCACATTAGTCTTGAAACTTTGTAATTTTTTTTTAATTTGGTCCTTAAACTTAGACTTCTCACTCATCACCTAAAAAATTTAAAAAATTATATAACATCTCAAAAAAATTATAACATCTCAAAAAATTTATAAAGAAGTTCAAATATTTTTAAAAAAGTTTTCAGGTGATAACATCAGTACAATCTCATTCCTTGACAAATTCCAAATCTAGGACCAAATTGGAAAAAAAAAAACTTCTGAATTTCAAGACTAGTATGGATAAAGAAAATTAAGAATCAAGATGAAAAAAGTTATCAAATTTAAGAACTAAATGTTAGTTTATCCAGAAAGAAAAGAAAAAATTAAGATGAGAAGGGTGGGGAAAGCTAAAATCAAGAAAGAAATGTGTTTACCTTTACATGGTGTTTAACATAGGCGTAGAAATTTAGTAGACTCCACACAGTCTTGTCTAGTCTCTTACCTTCAACATGGTGTGAAGATATATCTGTCAAACAAAAATGTCATCTAAACATGTTACTCGAATATGGTTGCAAGTGTCAGATTGAAATGTTATTTAAAATTAATTTATACTAATGTTATTCGGAGTAGAGTGAGTGTGAAATGTAAATATTTTCAAGTTCTTTTTTTACCTATACCTTGAGAATCCTGGGAGAATCATATCTATCTATTCATGTATGAAATGAATATACAATAATTATGAATATTTAAAAGAAGGGATAAAGTAATATTTAGTCCTTGAAGTTGACAATTTTTTTTATCTTGGTCCGTGAAATTTTTTTCCCCTCTTAATCTTGAAACTTTACAGTTTTTTTTTTTAATTTAGTTATTGAACTTGAATTCTGTTAATGTATGATGATATAGCACTATGAGATTATGTCACGTCATCACTTGAATTTTTTTAAATAATTTTTTTGGTATTCTTTTAGATTTTATATAAAATTTTAAAAATTTAGGTGATAACATAACATATTTATACCTTTAAATCCAAGTTCAAGGATTAAATTAAAAAAAGTTATCAAATTTTAAGATTAATGTAGACCAAAAAAAATTTAAAGACTAAATTTTAAAAAATACTAAGATCAGATATTAAATGTCACTTTATCCCTACGAAAAAGAGTATTTGGACAATATAATGTACCAAACGAGACAAATCCTCCATTGGTGCTCAAATCTTCAAAAGGTTCTCCTCTAAGTTCTAGAGGTGGAATAGGAGACCAGTTGCATGGAGGTACTTTTGCCCACTTTTTTAAACTCACCACATCCATAAGCTCCTATCAAGGCAACAAATATAGAACCAAAATAAATCACATTATTTTTTTGCAGATATTGTAACAATGAGTTTAATTATATAATGCCAGAAATAACCATAATAACCATGAAGACTACTATATTAGGAGTCGGATTGTATTTTGTTCCCTCTACAGAAAAAAAAAGAAGAGAAAATTAGCAAACTGATCCTTTTGTTAAAAAGTTCTATCCATTTTTACTTTTAGAATTTAGCCCCTGAAAGTCAAAATGAGGTGATACACATGGCACGCCACGTGTAATTGTCTAATTATTCTATCGGCTATGTCAATTTTTAACGGTAAAATTGGATAAAATTTTTAACAAAAAGGACTAGTTTGCTCTTTGATGCAACGTACAAGAACTAATTTGCCAATTTTTTGAGTAAAGGGAGCAACATGCAATATGAGTCATAGTATAGGGACCTCCATGGTAATTTTTACCCCAGAAATAGTGTTGTGTTCTTAAACAGAAAACCTGAAAGAAGGATGTTGCAATGATCACATCTGAGTTATCTTTGAATCTCATGGGAAACACTGCTACTATCTTTTGAGGCTGCCAAAAATGTTGTCATTCGTTAACAAAAATGCCGGACTCACACCCGTTCTCGCGACATTCACACCCGAGCTCCGAGTAACATACACAGACAACATGCTAGAAATTGAAGGATGATATTGTATAATATAAATGTCAGACACATGATGCATTATACAGAGTTTTTCAATGGAATCTAAGCCTTTGTTGATCCTAAATCATTGCAAATTGAGAAATAAAATTACCTGTCTGATGACATAGAAAGGCTCTTTGGGATGATAAATAAGTTTGATTGGTTTATACATCCCTTGAGATGAATCCCCAGAATTCACATTTTGCAACATTTCTTTCAGCTGTGAACTTAGTATTACAGCTTGGACCGAGGAAACTTCAGTGATTATCTTCAGAGATTCTGTACAAATGAAATACATACATACATACATACAGACATACATGCATGTACGTATTTAGTTATAATAAGCACTGAAATTTCATGGAATTATTATTGCAGTGAATAGATAGCCATGTTTATCTCTTATATGCCTTCAATTGAATACATTCAAGCAAAGACTTGTTAAATGGTCTAATTACACTTTTAGCATCTCCTAAACCTTAATAATTCAATTTAATCCATTTTAGCTCCTTTATGTATATAGTAATAATAAGCCCTGAAATTTCTAGGAAAGTTTTACTATTGGAGTGAATGGATAGCCATGTTTAGCTATTACATGCCTTCAATTCAATACATTCAAGCAAAGACTAGTTAGATGGTCCAATTGCACTTTTAGCCACTCCTAAACCTTAATAATTCAATTTGGTCCCTTTTAGCTCCTTTATTAAATGGAAAATTGTAGTTTTGGCTATTTAAAACTAATAATTCAGCTTAAGCTATTTTAGCTTTGATCCAAAAATTTTCTAATTTTATCCTGGGCACCAACAGAAACTTCCGGCTTCGTCCCTAACGCCATTCTATCAACATGTATATGAATATGTAACCTTCTAAGGATATTCCAAATAAGTAGAAAATTTTAGGGGGAAAAGAAAAAATCATTGAGATAAAGGGTATTTATTTAACAAACCTTTGTTATGTGGGAGCTTGGAAAAATCAAGTCTTAGAGTAAGCTGGTATCCATCATTTGCAGGCTCTACAATGTGAAGAACATCAGTGGAGATTTGCCTTACCATTTTCAGGGTAAATGGTGACAACCCATATGAAAGAAACACTCCTTGGGACAGGAATGGAGTCGATATCGACAAGTACGTAACTTGTGGTTCAGATACTGAAGACTGAAAAAAAAAAAAAAAAAGAAATTAGAATGATTCAATTGGAAAATATAGTTTAAATCTACTGTATAGTATAAGACTAGTGATTGAGTTTAATTAAACGGGTTTAACTGCTATCGTATAGGACAGGATTGAAATTTTAAAATTCAAAAAGTACAAACACAAAAAATAATAAAAGAATTTTGAAAAAAACAGCTAACAATGGCTTAGAAGTTAGAACTCATATAAGTAGGAAAAAATTACCTTTATATGATATTCAACAGATCCAAATTCATACAAGTGATGATCAACCTCTATTGGCTTTTCTGCACTGCAATGACAAAAGGATTAATACGAATACAGTAACGAAAAATGTTCAACACAAACATTTATACGAACACATGGATTGCATTGTGGATTGCATGTTTCAACATAGAAAAAACAATGGCTTACTTGTATATTCTGAGAAGTATCTCCTTCAAAGCTGGTGAAGCTCTCTCAAAGCTTGCCATTTTTACTGTGTTAAGCTTTCAACAATGGCGGTTTCTCTAAAACTGAAATATATATAAATGAATTTTGAAACAAAAAAAAAAAAAGATTTGTTTTTTGAGTGGAATGCAAGTTCAATGGTTGCAATCATAATTAGCAACCTCTGAAGCAATCACCCCACTTTCTCTCTTTACGAATTAACTTATTTGTAGAGTAAGCCAAAATCGATCACTTGTCACCTATCATCATTTTTTTTTATTCTAAATTTCTTCTTTGATCAGTTTCCACCATGAAAAGACAAATATCCCTTCATCATGTTTTCGCTATCATTTGATTTGAAATTTGTTTTTCAATTTTTGTAAATTTGTACTAAAACTAATCATTGGGTTTAATTGAATTTCTCATTCCATTAATAAATTAATTTAATGAAGATGGAATTTCACTTCAGATCTCATTAATAACAATATTTAGGTTGAATCATAATATTTTAAAATGTATTCCCATAACTGGAAAAAAATGAGAACTTGTATTTTTAAATAAGAAAAATAACCTACTAAATTCATTGCGATAAAAAATAGAGAAATTAAGTTCAAAATGTATGAAAAATACAAAAGTTTAAATCATATTTTAATCAAATATTTATTATTAAGCAACAAATCACCCTGTCCGGTTTAGCTAGATGAAATCAATTTACCTTAGATCTAATTTTTTTCTCAACATTGAAATTAAAAATGTAACTATACTGGTCAACAAAGTTGAGATTGTACCGGTGAGCGTATTGTTTTTGTTCTAGTATTGTGCATACCAATACTAATACTAATATGTTTAGGGGTATCATTTCAAATTTATTAATATATATTTTTAAATATTTTCATATATTTATATAAATTACGTTAAGTAACTTGATTATATTTTATTTTTAAATAAAATTACAAAAATAAAAATAATTCAAATAAAAATATCAAAAAAAATAGTTTAAATATTAAATTCTTATTTGAACTGGTATGGAATAAATTGATATCACATATATAGATAAAAATTAAAAATTATTATTTCAATTTATTATCGAACGGAATATTTCATTGAAACTCATGTGATTAATCTTAAAAAGTAACATTTGAATTATATTCAAAATGGGAGTGGATGTGTATATTTTACCAACTTTATTATAGTCCAAGCTACCAACCACCTAATAATATTATTTTCAATCAAATCATCTAATTGACTAAACTCGTCTATTTATATGAGATTTTATGTATTTATAGCATTTTAAGAATATTTTATATTTATATAAAATTTATTAAATCAATATATATTTCGAATTTAATTGTTGCATTTATAAATTCGTTCAACGAAGAAAGTATGAAAATCCCAATTTATAAATTTTAATTCCAATAACATAATCTTAATTTCAGCAATAAAATGTGGATAGTTTATTTTTACTTTTTAATAGAATTCTTAGAATATATTATTATTTTTATTGCCAACCCCAAAATTGTAACAAATATTTATAAATAATTATATTTATTAGCTACCCGAATCAAGTATTAAAATACTTTTATTCAGCTTGCTCAGAAATCATTCCCAAAGTGTCTCGTTACACCATAGTTCAACAAATATAAAGCATATGGTGCATGCTTCGTTAAGGTACTGAAGGGGGCCTTTTGTATGGATTGCCAAGTGCAGCAACATTTCCAGGGCGAGAAAATACAACCTTTAAACATGTCATAAAAAAATCCTCCAGTGTTGTCATTGTTTTCCCGGAAAAATACATTCAAAGTACCAGGGGAAAAAAGAGAAAATTCACCTGGTAATTTCCAAGTGTATTTGACTTGAAGCCAGCTGCACAATAATCAAAATAATATTCCCATGTTCGGATGAACTTCTCATTGAATCCCAATGACATGATTTTGCTATCAACAATGAAATCAAAATGCAAAATTTCGTAATAAGTTACTTAATAACGATATTAAACTCTTTATTCTTCTTAAAATACTATTCTAAATACGTATTGAGACATGAATATAAGTGTATTCTACCAAATTATAAGAAGAATATAGGAAAAATGAGTATATCCATATCATATGCATACTTATATCTAATCCTAGAAATTCTCGGATTTTTCAGTTTCATAAAATACTGTTTCAGGCAAAGGTATTTGAACCATGGCGGATGGCAAAGGGGGCAAGCAGTGCCTTGGCCCCACAAAAAAGGTAAATTTATCATTTAACCCTTTAGATTTTTATGCAATTACATACTAGTAAAATAATAAAATTGCATTTTAACTTTTCCATGATTCATCGCCTCACTAAAATTAATTTTCTGACTTCATCCTGATCAAATATGGGTGCGGAAATCATAGAAAACAGTAGCAAGTATATCCGTATTAGTATCGTGTAAGGCACACCTTTGATTTTCCAAGAAGTTCCTTCTCCAATATCTTAGTGTTTGGTAGTAATGAAGCCCTATGTTTTCAACATGCTCCACACTACACATTTTTACAAATTAGTTTTTCAAGATTAAAAAATAATAATTGCATGATATAAACAATAAACGACTATGTTTACATAGAGAAATTCTGTTAGGGTAAATTTCACCAAAAGTCACCAAACTATTAGTAAATTTATATTTAAGTCACTCAACTTCAAAAAGTTACGAAATAGTCACTAAACTATTCAAAAGTTTTCATTTAAGTCACCAAGCTATTCGAAAGTTTCAAATAGTTTAGTGACCATTTTGTAACTTTTTGAAGTTGAGTAACCAAAACATAAACTTACTAATAATTTAATGACCTTAAGTGTAGCTTACCCAAATTTTTATACCATAGTCTTGAAGTAGCACTCATGGCTGATGTTATCCTAGTGAATGATGGTAAGCATCCACCAGGGAAGATATATTCCTTGATGAAATCCGAGCTCCGTCGGTACCCATTGTAGCGTTCTTCCGGTATTGATATGAACTGTGGAAACATGAACGCACCATAAGCATTTAACAAACAGTCTGAAAATGTTTCAAGTCACAAATTTACAATTACCTGTAAAACAAAAAGTCCATCTTCTGCCAAAACTGATTCACAGCAACCAAAGAATTCATCCATGTATTCATGGCCAACAGCTTCTATCATCTCACTGCAAAGGCCATATATAATTCCGGTCTTAGTTTCCAGTTTTTTTTTCTAGAATATCCGTGTCTGATTCACTTATCCAACATATATTGAGATATTGGTATGGGGTATGGTAAAACTCCGAAAATGTTTCATATCATCCAACACTAACATTTAAGTTCGAGTAACATAAGTAAAAAACTGGTTGCTAAAGAACTTACCAAGATATAATTCTGTCATACTTGTAGGTGCTAGGTAGTTGTCGATAGTCACAGAGTTGAAATGTTATATTATCCTGGCAGCAAAGTTAGAACATTACGAATTTCAATCCCAAAAAAAAGCTAACTTTTACAGTTAAATGAAAGCTGTTTTGGATATTGGTTTGTAGATTTGTAACATTTAAAGTTGTTTCTTGAAAAAATTGTGGAAGAGAAGGGGAAGAGAGCTTTCTGTTTAGAGTGGTGCAAGTGATGTGAACAGAGAAGGCAATATAATAACAGTTTTAATAGCTTAGTGCTTTAAATGAAAACTTTCAAATAGTTTCAGTGACCTTTTTATAACCTTTTTATAACTTTTTGAAGTTGATTAACTAAAATGTAAATTTATTAATAGTTTAGTGACATTGTATAATTTACCTTAAATTTAGTAAGCAAATCAACTATGCTGCAAAGACAACAAGCCTAGATGTGTTCCCAGCATTCTCCATAATGGCATTGCCAGGCAATTTGCTGCTTCTCATTTTGACAATAGTTTACTAATGTTGCTCCGACTCTACGCATTTCTTATATATATATGTGTGTGTGTGTGTGTGTGTGTGTGTGTATAACTAGACTTGAGCATGGAAATATGGTCTTTTAAGGACTCTCCAAATACATGGAAATTTTTGAGAAAAAATAATTGAACATGTCCATATCAGACACAAATTTAGTTTAATACTCACAGTCGAGACTGAATAATATTGTTATTTACAAAAATTTGCAGATTATAGATAGATACCTGAAGTCCAGCTTCCTTAACTCTCATTTCTGCAAATTTTAGTTGCTCCTTGGATAGAGTAATACCAGTATATTTACATCCGGTTCGTTTGACAACCTCAATGGCTAAGCTTCCCCAACCACATCCAATCTCAAGAATTTCATGGTTACCATCAATTCTTGCCTGGATCATTGAAAAGAAAATTTGATGAAAAATTTAAGGGTATGATTTAAAAGTTCCAAAATATGATTAAAAACAACCACTAGAGCAGTCTGGACTTACTTTTTCAATCAGAAGAGATATCTTTCTCCGTTGTGCATCCTTCAAAGCTTCATCTTCAGACTATATAAGATAAAAAATAGTTGCCCAACAATCTTATTTAATGAATAATAACACAAAATTCCAAGTAATTTAGCTTATTCTTTGTTTAATGATGTAAGTCTAACCTTAAACACTGCACATGAATATGTCATTGTTTCATCCAAGAATAGAGCATATAGGTCATTACTCTATAGAACAAAACCAAAGAACAATTATAAGCATTAGGAATATCTCTCGATAAGCTGTAAATTATCATAAAAAAATAAAGAGAAATTATAAACACTTGCTTATTTATTTCATTCAACTCCATAGGTATACTTTTCATCTACTTACAAAAATAGGTGAGTATGTACGTACATATATACCGAGCATAATACATGTTTTATACTTGTATATACACAGAGAACGGCATTTTTGTTTCTCGATCGTACCAGGTCGTAATGACGAGAAATGTTCCTACGAGCTTGTGTTAGAGTATTTTGTCGCAAGACATGCTTGAAGAAATACTTTGCCGATGTTAAACCTGCTGTAAACAACAATGGCGTCCACCAACCTCTAAACCAAAGAAGTTGGATGCTAAAACAATTAGATTTAGGAGAAGCATATATATATAGATAGATACGTACACCATGTTCCTGTGGTTTACCAGAGACAGTACACCTCTTCTTACTCAGTTTTGAGTTGGAAGAAATCAAATCTCTATTGGCAATGAGAATCTGCAATCAACACAGCAAATGTTGTAAAAGTATATTCCAGTAGGTATAGCTTATTGTTACTCTCTTGTAAATTTTCTTACCATGATGAGATTTAAAAGACCATCATTTTTATCAACAAAAGTAAAGTCTCCATTGATATATGCATCTGCAAGGCCTAAATCTGCCTCTGTCATAACCTGACAAATCAATTTAAGTGCTCATCAATGGCTGAATATACATAGTTTGACATAATAATGTATGACCTTGATTCCGAAGTATTTACCTTCCAGTAAAAATGTGGATAGTGAACTCTAATAACAGTTTTTAGATTACATTTTTTGCTAGTTCCCTCAAAGGTAAACATTGTGCCACCTTCCTCCAATAAGCTGTTCATGGAAAAAGTATAAAGATATTTTAATTACAATTATGAAATCTCCAATCGATGTCCATGGTTAAACAAATAAAAGAAATATGAAGTGCATTGGAGAAGCTAGACTGCCATTGCATATATTGATATAAATAACAAATATCTAAACATAAATAGTTTGCTCATATTGACTGGTGAAATGTGAACAAGTTAGCCCTTGAAATCTAGAGCAGAACCCATGTTGTTGAGCATCAAAACATGGAATGACCTCATAATTCTTGGACAAGTATTTGTATCATTAGAACAGTTAACAACCAGCAGAAGTGAGAAAGAATGCATAAGAACATATACGAACTCACATCACACAGCCGGTTGATATGAAATGACTGAGGAATCGAGTAACAAAAGAGCGAGCCCCTGTTTCCATCAGAGAGGGTACCATTTGTTTTGGATTGCTCAGAACAGAATAACTTTTTCCCAGCACACCATTCGCAGCAGACATCCCGGCCTAGAAAGAAGTGAACCTCAAGAATGAAATTCATTCTACTATATGAATTGTCTTGAAAAAAGTAAAAACCTTGGTGTAAAATAGGTTGGGAAACAATTTAATCATATGGGATGAATTAGTTTGGTAACAGTTAAGATGCATACTAAATTAGCACATTTTACAGCAATCCGAGTTGTAAATAGTTGGTACCTTTAATCCATCTTCATGAAAGCCATAGCCTGAAAGAAAAATTACTTTAGTTACCATAATGAATCACTGGAAACTAAGTTACGGCATACATCTTTTGAATGGAAACATGCATCAAATCACCATACAATAAATTCTCAGGACAAAAACAATGAGAAAAGCATGCTTATCATAAAATATTTCTAAATTTCCTAGATGTCAGACAACCAACAAAAGACCATGCATTGCTGGCTGCTAAGTGCCAAAAAGGGCACTTTAGCTGAAATGCATACTCTACATATATAACATGAAAAGGAAGTTTGAAAGCTATAACATGATTAACAAAACGAAGACCGTCTGCCGAGGGTCTTTTATGACCAAATCTGCTCACCCTGGTATGCTCCACAGAACCAAATCCCTCTCTTCCCTTGAATCTGATCAAGCTCAAGTGAAGCTTTTGTTGCAGCAATAGATGGTACTGGATGGCCTGTTCTCCACTTAAACAAAGTGTGTCGTGGAGTATAATCTGGATTGAGCGTTACAAGAAACGGTAGGCTTGTTTCTCCAAGATTCTGCAGTATCATACAATGTAGACAATCTTAGACAATTTAAACAGCAATAACTGCTAGTCTAAAGTTAATAGGGTTAGAATCCAATTTCAAGAATTAATCCCACTTGCAATATCCTAATATCATAATCTTTTGGTGGAAGATCTAACACAGTCCTCCTGGTCATGGTGAGACTCAACATATTTCAAACCAAAAACATATGAGACTGTATGAGAACTGTGATTAAACATTATATATTTCAAACCAATGGTTGCCGGCCATGACACCGAGTTTAATATATAGCAAAGAGAACATATTACCCACCTGAAGCACATTAAGCCAGTATGTTAAGCATACTTTCTTGTCAGTACTTCCAAGAAAATTCCATGCACTCCATGCTGCAGGATTTTTCGGCATGAAAGTTGTGTCATGATGAAGAAAAATATCACTGCCAATGAAGAATCATAAAAGATTGTGAAAATTGACTTGAGTATTCATCCTAGATGAGAGATACATAGAGCCAGTGACTATCTATCAAATATTCAAATACTTCAACAGGGTTATCTCTGTCATGGTGAAACGTTAATCCATAAGAGAGATGCATTGCAGAAGACAGGTACCTATAGACATATTGGAAAGCACCAAGTACTCTCAATTCATCATATGTTACTTGGCTCCCTAACAAACTCAAAGCATCTGGTGCATGAATAGCCAGTATGCAACCTTGAAATGATTCTTGAGACTCATCTCCGCATAATACTGTGCAACCTGTGGCAAACATGTTATAATTACTAATGGAACCATAAAAAGTTTCTGACATGAGGAAAGTCTCAACATATACTCCGCATCCACCATGTTTGAATGGTTTCAAGAAATAGTTGTTTCAACAGATTGAGGAACAGAAATGAAGTTACTATTGATCATCTTCAAAGACTCAACTTAAACATGTTTGATTCACATATAGAAATAGTTAGTCCTTATATATTGCCTCTAGATGCTTGATTATTATGCTTGATAGTGTTCAATACAATGAAACACAAGACCATGTTGCTATAAGTACGTTACCCATAAACTTTAGCTGAACATGTAACCGGCTTTCTGAATAAATCTTGAACGTATCCGAAACATATACTCGAGCAAAACATTGAATTCAAAGACTCACCTTCATCATCACTCAAAACTGAATGCACTTTACACCCAGTTCTTATTATACAGCCTCTGTTCTCCAGCTCTTCTCTGATCTGATGGACATTTAGCCAATAACCAAACATCAAAGCAAGCTTACATCTAATGCATGCAAATGAATTCAGATACTTTGAAGACAAATCATCTTAGCAATAGATATGGTGCAAACAGAGAAAACAAACCTTATTTACATATTGGCGCGAACGCCATCTGACAGTCATCCACTGTGGCCGTCCAAAAACCTATATAAAGAAAACCAAAGTATCAGAAATTCCTCATAGAGACATCAAACAGACGCTCACAAATACTCAGATTCTTACATACCTGAAGTAAATGATGGTTTTGACAAAACGAAAGAATTGAAAAAGCAGAAAATTCCATAATTCTTTCAGTAGGACTAGACCATATCAAACCACATATCGGTACCTAGAGACAATATACCAACACTGTCATTGCTATTTTACTGCTACAGTGACTTATTATCAAACAGGTAGACTCCAACATAAAGACAGCCTCTGAGTCTCACCAGATAAGCCTTTAGAAACAATTCGGAGTAACCCCGCGAATCAACAAACTGTCCCAACGTTTCATTGCGGTTGAAATCCGGGTTGTTTTCGAGAACTTTGAGATAACTGCAAAAATGGGAGGTGAAGATAATCAATATATCACAAAGTTATGATTCAGCAATTAGTTTATATATATATATATATAGACACATTTTTCATTGCTGACCTAATAACATCATTCTTGAACTTGATAATTTCTCTAATCATTTGCCAAAAGTAAGGATTAAAGAGGTTCCTTTTCTGTACAAACAAGCTGGAAATGCCATTACGGCTGCCCCATTCAATGCCATTGCCATGATTTAAGCTCACTGAGAATGACATATCAGATGGTTCCATGTCAACTCCAAGTCTCTCAAACAATTCCATCATATTTGGATATGTTACCTGCCAAAAAGATAAATTTCAGCACATTAAAACACATTGCGTTATGCATTATGAAACGATGTCTTAATTAGTTTTTATTCTTATAACAAATTCTTAATCAAAATATATATGTTGGGTTCAAACCTTGCCCTTTTCTTTTATGAATTTAGCCCCTCCATCATGATTTCATCATCAGTTTTTCTTTTGTGTAACTTTTGGAAATGTGTATATAGAGCGTTAGACTAATATTTGTTTCATTAATTCCGACAACTAATTTCACATGCTTTATACTTTTTAGACATAAAATGTGTGATAAATTTGGAGTTGTCCATGAGCCGGATAACTCATCTTAATTTGAGCCGAGCTTGGACAAAGAATTTTTGTTTACAGACCAAATTTGACCCAAATTTTAATAATTTTTTAAAAATACATTTTTTAAATTTAATTATAAAAGCATATTAATATATTAATATAAAACCATATGTTTTATTATTTTATTATTTTTTAAACAATAATAATATGACCTTTTGAACGAAACAGATGGGCACGGCCTTTTAATTTTTATAAAAATTTGGCGTCTGATATTAAAATATTAACATGTAAATAATTTTTTAAAATTAGATCAGTGATCGAACCAGTTAAGCTATTCGTTCTCGGTTCAATCGTCAATTAGGAATAATTAAATAAATAATTAAAAATTAATTGTAAAAAAATAAAAATTAATGATACAATTCAACCATCAATTTTTATCTATTTTTTAAAGTTCTTTTTGCTAGTTCAAAAACAATTTGATCTCTAATTGGTTAAATCAGTCGCACCGATTCAACCAACTGATGACCAAAATCAGAAATTTTTTTTTTTTTAAAAAAACTTACCCGATTAAAGACCATGAAGCCAAGGTCCAAATCAACATCATGGAAGGTAACAGTATTGGCATGGCCACCCAAATCACCTTCTTTCTCATAAAGCACCACACTAACACCAGCTTTGACAAGAACATAGGCTGATATCAACCCACTAATCCCTCCTCCAATCACTGCTATTTTCATTTTTCTTTTTCTTTACAACCCTTCCCTGCAAACTTCAACACAATGCAAGTTTACTATTATCCAGAAGATTGTAATTTAAGGTCAAAACATATCATTAATATTTACAGCAAGCAAGACTGTCAATAAAGTAGAACTTCGATACATACTACTCAAGCAACTGAACCAACCCGGAGAAATAAACAATAAAACACTACTCAATGTGAAGACTATTTATCAAGCTTTTGCTTGCAGGTAGATAAGGCAAATGGAAAATCTATTGAACTGTGATGTGCTTTTTGCCTTCAAGGGTCATGTTATTCATTCGGTTTTGTGTTATATTTATACATATATAATTTTGGGTAAATTACACTAGTGGTCATTCAACTATTAGTATTTTTTCTTGCCACACAACTATGAAAAGTTTTAAATTGGCCACACAACTATTCAATTTTGTCTTTTTTTGGTCACTAGCTAATTAATGGTGGCAGTTTTTAAAATTGGCATAATAGTAAATTTAACCCTCAAATTGACACAATGTATAAATGTTGATAACCAAAACAAAATTGAATAGTTGGGTGACTATTTTGTAATTTTTCATAGTTAAGTGACCAAAAAAGAAAATTACTAATTATTGGGTGGCCATTTTATAACTTTTCATAGTTGAACCATGGGTGACCAAAAAATAAATTTATTAATAGTTGGGTGACTAATAGTCCTATTGAGTTTCGATTAAATTTGGAGTTGAGCTAAATTGAACCTTTAAACAAGAGGGCAAAACTCTCTTGGTGGTGTTTTCTTTATCTACGAGACTCAAATTTGAAGCATTGCTTAAAGGGTATTGTGCTTCTTCTTATTACTTGACTCAATAAGCGTTGGTATGAATAGAGTTTTTATGTGTGAACTTATGTGAACCTACTCTTAAGTCACTCAAATTCAATAACACATAAACTCAAAATGACTCAATTCGAACATGACTTAAACCTAACATCATCCGAATAAGTAACTTGAAAACATGATTCATAAACTCAATGACCCAAACAATCATCCGAACCAAAAATGACCTTAACTCGTAATAACTCAAATTACCCAAACTCAAAATTAACTGAACACATATCCCAAAATAACTTGAGTCCAAGGCGAACCAACATGGAAACCCAATTGATAAACTATAACTTCAACCCAAAGTAATTCAAACTTAAAATAATCAAATCCAAAATCACTCAAAATTTTTAAAGTTTTAATTAATTCATAAATTAGTATGATTCACTAATTTGTAGTGGGTTAATTATTTATTTGTATCAAATTATAAGACAAAAATTTGAAATTTAAAGTATACACTAAGTCCCTATACATTTCGTATATTTAGAATTTAGTCTCTTCACTTTTATTCTTAATAATTTAGGCTCTCAATAAAAAAAATAATATTATTAACTATTTGGACTAGTTATATATAACCACATAATCTTTTAATAAAAAAGTTAACGATATTAACTATTTAGACTAATTGATAATATTATAAAAATGGTACCAAATTATGTTATAAATTAATGTGTAGGGATTAAATCTCAAATTTAAACATAAGAGAAAGACCAAAATTAAAATTAAACCTTTTCTTAAAAAAAAAAAAAAAAAAGGGGCAGCAGCAGCCGCCAATTAGGATACGTGGGAAACATATAGATAGAAATGGATCTTGTTGTGTTCGAATAAAGGGAAGATAAGATGTTGAAAAAGGCTCTTAGGCTTTCTCTTTGATCTATAGAAGGAATAGACCAACAAGAAATTTGAATCGAAAATATCGACAGATTCTTATGGACTGCAAATAAATATGAAACAAAAAGAAACCTACTGGTCCAATTTCATCACTATCCAATTTTAATATCAAAATAGTGGATATAGTAATGATTCAATGGGTTGGATGCACTTCACGTTTTCTTTTCTTCATTTTTATTCTCTACGATCGGAATAATCTAATTCAAAATCAATATATACACATATATATATATATTTGTTCCTTCAAGAGTCGGAATATCATTATTCTTTTAGAATTACTTTACTCTGATGGGAGAGGTATTAGACTAACTTTCTAGACTCAAATTTGACTTAAAAAATAAATTTATTTTCTTTTAATTCCGATCTAATTTAAGAAAGATAAGTTTGGACTCAATCCAACTTATTCATATTTGAATTTTTTTCAATTAATTTTTGTCTAAAAATTATTTTTTTTAAAAATATAATACACTAAATGCACTAAGATCCGTTCAAATAAAAATTTTCTAATACATTAAAAATACATTAAAAAGTATTTACCACAAATATAATAAATGTTTTATTATATTAAATATAATTTTTCAACTTTTATATTTTGGATTGGGTTGTTTAGTTGGGTTTAAGTTTTTGGGTAATGAGTTTAATTATTATCGGGTTAGTGATTTAGTATGAAAATATATAATTATTTTTATAACATAATATATTCGGGCCAAGTCAAGTCAAGTCAAGTTGGAGCAAAAAAAATCTTGCCCAAAGTCCAACCCATATAAAAAATGAGTCTTAAAATATACCCAAATCTATTTTTTGTGTCTTGTATTTTTGTCCAAACTCTCTCATTATTTAATTGGGCCACTGAACCGACAAGTGACCCGACCCATGCGTAGGTAGGGGTGTTCAAATTTTGGTTAAAACCGAATTAACTGACCAAACCGATCTAATTCGATTGGAAGTTGGTTAATAATTTTATGAAATGTCGTTTATCGGTTAATTTGATTTAAAATCGGGTAATTAACTAAACTTAATAATTAATAATACAAATTATATGTAATTTTAATTCGGTTAATTCCAATATTTCGGTCAAATGAGCATTATCAATTTATTTTTTATATATTTTATATTTATTTTAACCAAAAACAAAAACATATAAATTTTGGTTAATTCGGTTAACCAAACGAATTAACGGAAATATTTCGGTTCGGTTAATTTTTTTTAATTTTAATTTTGTTAACAATTTAAAATTTAAAAAATTCGGTTACTTCAGTTAATACTACTTCAATTCGATTAATCGAACTATTAACCGTTTGAACACTCCTATGCGCAATTCTACTTTTAACTCATTAGATTATACATATTCAATTGAGGTTTTATTCGACAACAATAATGGACGATATTGGTATATTGATATTAAACTATAGTTAAATTTTAGAAATATATTTTTAACTAACTGAACATATTTAACTGTTATTATTTAATCGTGATTAAAAATTTAAAAATTTTAAAAATATTAATATTAAATTTTATCAATTCAAAAATATTAAAATTAAAATATGTATTAAATTTACAATTTACATAAAATATAAGTTCTAATACCAAAATTTGACCCACAAACGGAATTAGATGATTGAAAGAGAACCTCCCATTTTAATTTTATATATATATTAAAATATATTATTTACTAGAAATTCATTATAAATTTTATTAAAATAATACGATTCAAAAAATATAAATAATATTATTTTTATTCTTTAGAATTTTGATATTTTGTATTATGATAAAATGTAGAGATTTTAATTTAATTTATAAATGTTTTGTCAATCCTATTGGGAAGAATATTTTTAAATTTAAAATAAAGTATTTTGAAAGTGTTTTCTTTTAATATATATTGAAACATGATTATAACTTAATTTTACTGCATTGCTCAAACTTTAAATATTACCTTAAAGTATTATGCTTATTACTATAAAAAGTTTATTTTTATAATAATATATCTACACCTTTATATTTTTTCATATATACTTGAGAAGGCGAAAAAATAGTTCGCTTGTTTGCTAGGAAGGCATTCATGACGTACCGTTTGTCCCTATGAAATTCGAAAACAACGCATCAATAATATATTCGATTTGAGTTTAATTTTTTAAAAATTGAATTATTACATTATAACAACAATTTTTTTATCTAATCCAAATTTTATTGATATTATCAACTCTTATATAAAATTTTTAGAAATGGATTGGTGATTGATTCGGTCAAGCCATTAGTTCACTAGTCCAATTAGTTTGGTCATCTCAATTAGTTTATCCGGTTCGATTAAATAAATCATTAAAAATAAAAAATTTAATTCAACCGATTTTAGCCTAGTTTAACTTATTTATACCAATTCCCAAGTTAACCAATCTTTATGTCTTTCTTTAAACGGATACTCCAACTAATTCTTAATCCAATTGATTGGTCCGGTTCAATTCAAATAATCATGTACGGTTCAAGAAAAAGAAAACTAAATATATATTGGTGAAATTTATGCCAAGTCCCTCTTATTATAAGGGCTAGATCAATTCAGTTCTCTTATTTTTAAATAGATTAATATTTACTATTTAAAAAATGACATGAAAATTATTACTTTTCATTTGAAGTTCAACATTAAACAAAATATTTTATTTACAAAACTATAAAATAACTTTTAAAATATTAACTATGTCAAACAACAAATTATATTTTTTAAATAGTAAATGTTTAACTCTTACATAATTATTTTTAGTCGTATAAGGACTAACTTATCGGGTCCATGTAATAGAGGATCTGCCAAGTAAATTCACCTATATGTTTTTTACAGTGAGATAAAAAGGGATGATTATTAGAGGCTGGAATAGAAATAAATTTGACTAGTAAAGAAAATATTGCTATCTTAAGTATAATTTAGTACCAGCCTATCATTCTTCGTTTTCATTGCATTACAACGTTGGCAAACTTCCATAAAACCAGTCATTCATTCATGGCCGACAATGTCTCTGTTTTTTGTTTTTGTTCTTTTTTTGTTGTCTCTGTCCTTATAAAAACTAAATCTAAACCCATTTTCCCATCCGTTCGACGGGATCCTTTCAATTCATTTTCCATTGATTGTCGACTTTCCCCCATCCTCATTCCCCCAACCCTTTCTCAGCCATGGACCACCGTTCACAGCGGGAGTTGTGCGCCGGTCCCCTCCATGGCTCCGCAAACACCAACACCGGCACTTCCCTTCCCACCACCACCACAACCACAACCCCAACCCCGGTATTGGAAGAGTACGAAATCGACCTGGAATGGCCTTTCGAATACCTCGATGGTCTCGACTGTGACGCCATCCGTGAAGCAGCTTACGAGATTTTCTTCACGGCTTGTCGTTCATCGCCGGGGTTCGGAGGACGGAACACTTCGATGTCATCTTCGCATGATCACCATGGGAATGTTGTGGATGGAGGAGGGAATGAATCGCACGGGTCAGGTTCAACAAACGGGCGGGTGAATGGGGTGGTAATGACCCCGACGAGTAAGGTTAAAAAGGCTTTGGGTTTAAAGATGTTGAAAAAGTCGCCTTCTCGGAGGATGTCGTTTATTCCGACGGGCTATAATGGCGGCGGCGGAATGTCTGGGACGTCGTCGTTTGTTTCTCAAGGACATTGTAGTATTAACACCGGTTCTGGTATTGGAATGGGGTTTTCTTCGGCGCAGAATCCCTGGCCACGGCGGCCGTTGACGTCGGCAGAACTTATGAGGCAACAAATGAGGGTGACTGAACAAAGTGATCATAGGCTTAGGAAGACTCTCACCAGAACCCTCGCGGGCCAAGTACGTAGTAAAATTTTAATTTTAATTTTGGTTAATTCCACAATACGCCCCCAAAGCATCCCAAGTTTCAAATTAATCTCTCAATGTCATATTATTTAGGTCTTTCTGTGACTCTAGCTGTCAGCTTAGGTGTTAGCCAGGATCAAATTTTAATGACAGTGTTTGTTTTTAACAAGTTAGAAGCTAGTTGTCAAGGGCTAAGTGGGGAATTCAATATTGAGATACAAAATAAAATTTTAAACTTTTGGGAGGCCAAAGGTAAAAACTTTTTCTATAAAACTTGAATTGAATACTTAACAACTAGGGGGACAAAAACTGTTATTAGTCCATTTAATAGGCGTACCCCTAGCTACGCTCCTTTGAGCTGTCCATGAAGTCTTAAACATGCTCTTTAGAAGCGAGCTAAAACTTAAACCCCAAGCTTACAAGTAATAGTGACAATTTGAAATTCAATAAGAACGTTTTGAAGCTTGGGACTGATTTATAATCTAAGCGGTAGTTTAGGATGTTCAGCGCAATTAACCCTTTCTTTACCGAATTCAAAAAGGGTTTTTTCACAAATTTAGTCCCTACTAATTTATTGAATTTTGCTTTCAACAGACAGGAAAGAGATCAGAGACTATAATCCTTCCACTAGAGCTTCTTCGGCATTTAAAACCATCCGAATTCAATGACCCGCACGAGTACCATGCATGGCAAAAACGTCAGCTAAAGATACTAGAAATAGGCCTTATCCTTTATCCATCAATACCTATAGACAAAGCCAATTCTTTCATGATCCGTCTCCGCGACATAATCCGAGCCGGTGAGTTGAAAGCCATCGACACCAGCAAGAATTCCGACATGATGCGTACGTTGTGCAACAGCATCGTGTCTTTATGTTGGCGGAGCAGCAATGGCGCTCCCACTACAGTTTGTCATTGGGCCGACGGGTACCCTCTCAATGTACACATCTATACCGCTCTCCTTAGATCCATTTTCGGCACTAGGGACGAGACGTTAGTGTTGGACGAGGTTGATGAATTGCTCGAATTGATGAAGAAGACGTGGTCTACGTTGGGGTTCAATAAGCCGATGCACAACGCGTGTTTTGCTTGGGTGCTTTTTGAACAATACGTCGTGACAAACCAAGTGGAACCCGACCTCCTTCGCGCAGCGTTTACTATGTTGTCGGAGGTGGAGAACGACGTGAAGAAGTCGAATCGGGACGAAACGTACATGAAAATATTGTCGTCCATGTTGGTTGTGATGCAAAATTGGGCGGAAAAAAAGTTGCTTAACTACCATGAGTATTTCAATAGAGGAACTATTGGTGGGATTGATAATCTTTTACCTTTGGGAATATTATCGACCAAGATTTTGGCCGAATGCCGTCGGATCGAAACAGAGGAGTTCAAGAAAGGGGATGTAAAAGTCTCGGATTCGTCCGGTAATCGTATTGATCACTACATTCGATCTTCCATGAAGAATGCTTTTGCAAGGGTGAGTACTTTAACACACAAATAGGCAATATAGGCAAACTATATTCTTATCATCAAATATGCTTATTTCTTGCCACAGATCAATGATAATGTGAAAAATGCTACCATGGGAGGAAGAGGGGAAGCTTATGAAAACTTACTTCAACTGGCTAAAGAAACCGAGGATTTAGCCGCGCAAGAGAGGGAGTTATTTAGTCCAATATTGAAGAAATGGCATACAACTGCGGGCAGTATTGCAGCCGTAACGCTGCATCAATGTTACGGGGAAGTGTTGAAACAACATTTAGCCGGGACGAAAATGCTGAACAGTGAGATCGTCGGGGTGCTACAACGAGCCGCGAAACTCGAAAAAGTCTTGGTTCAAATGGTGGTTGAAGATTTCGATGAGTGCGGCAACGGAGGCAAAGTGATTATTAGAGAAATGATGCCTTATGAAGTTGATACAGTCACAATAAGGCTATTGGGACAATGGATCGATGAAAGATTAAAGAAAGGGAAAAAGTTACTTCTGAGTGCAAAGAAAACTGAAGTAAATCAATTTACTTTTTGGATTCTAAATCTATGGTTAAAAAGCATACTAATTGGTTGTAATTTATGTTGTAGACATGGAACCCGAAGTCGAAAACCGAGCTGTACGCGCATTCGGCGGTCGAGTTGATGGCATTAATAAAGGAAACTGTGAATGATTTTTTTGAAATTCCGATCGGGGTTACTGAGGATTTGATTCTTGATTTAGCCGAAGGTCTAGAGAAAATCATTGAAGAATATATTATCTTTGTAGCATCATGTGGTGAGTAACATTTCATTGTGCTTCCTTCACGGGTTTTTGATTTAGGTTTTAGGGTTTTTATTTGATTCTTTTTTCAGGTTCCAAGCAAAATTATCTTCCAGCACTTCCTCCATTAACGAGATGCAACCAAGATTCGATGTTTTCGAGGTTTTGGAAAAGGGCTAGTCCATGCGGAGTTCGTGTCGAGGACATGCACCAACTTATGACCACTAAATACCAACATCCGTCCCCATCGACGAGCATTGGGACGCAATGCCTTTACGTCCGCCTCAACACATTGCATTACTTGATCACTCACATCCATTCCCTCGACAAGACCCTCGCAGTCTCGCCGAGGGTTTTGTCGAGGAGTCGTTTAAGCAGCCGTAAGCAGAATGTTACTTCCTTTTCCTACTTCGAACAAGCGAACCAATCGATCCAATCCGCATGCGAACACGTATCGGAAGTCGCCGCGTACCGCCTTATCTTCCTCGACTCGAGCCTCGTCTTTTACGAAAGCCTCTACGCCGGCAGTGTAACCAGCTCAAGACTCCGGCCCACCGTACGAATCCTCAAAGAAAACCTCACCGTTCTCACCACTATCCTAACGGACCAAGCACAAGCATTAGCAATGAAAGAAGTAATGAAAGCATCATTCGAAGCATTCCTCATGGTACTCCTCGCCGGAGTTCCATCTCGGATCTTCAACCGGTCCGATTACGAGATGATCGAAGAAGATTTCGATAGCTTAAAAAGGGTGTTCTGCGCTATACCCGAAGATGTAATCCAAAAAGAAGCCGAGAAAGCTGAAGGAGTAATATCCTTGATGGGGCAAAGCACCGAACAGTTAATAGAAGATTTCAGCATCGTTACCTGTGAGACCAGTGGACTAGGGTTCATCGGCATAGGTCAAAAATTACCGATGCCACCGACGACGGGAAGATGGAATAGATCGGACCCAAACACGATACTACGAGTATTGTGCCATAGAAATGATCGAACGGCTAACTTGTTCTTGAAGAAATCGTTTCAATTGGCCAAACGGAACTTGTAATCAATGAAAAATTATATATACAGTGTGAATATTTGAAGAACAGGTTGGTTTTTTTTTTTTTTTCTCTAGTAATGGGGTTTTAATGGACGTGATTGTTGAATTCAAGGATTTTAGTGGAGAGAATTATTGAAGGAAATGAGGGATTGTATATTGATTTTCTTAGTTGAGTTAAATGTTTGTTGGTTGGTATATGAATGAAGATTGTTGAGTGCTGAAGGCAAAGGGATGGACATTGGGATTTGAGAAAGCAAAAACGTGAGCTTCATGAATATAGGATGGACTAATTTGGTTAAATCTACTCAATTGTTCTAAGCATTAATTTTTTGAAATTATGAATTTAATTTTATTCATTATTTTGATTGATTATCGATTTTTAAAGTTTCATCCGATCGAAAAAATATGTGATCATGAGTTACTTAACAAGCACTATGTCTATTGCCCATTTGGCACCTCGGTATTACTCGGGGCCTTCGATGGAGTTTTGGAACAAACCATTGCTAGATTGTTTGCAAACCAGGCTGCTCCCATCAGCCCGTACATGACTTAACCAGTCAGGGCATTCGTGGTCGAAAAGATTAACCAATGGGGATGAGCAACTTTCCAGGACAATTATTATTGGACACAGGAACAGCTAGGGGCGGCTGGCAGTGACCGGTAATTAGGTGCTTTTCAATTTTTTTTAAAATTTTAAATTAATAAAAATAAAATTACACTCTAATCCCTCTACTACTAATAATAAATTGATTTAATCTTTTAAAAGTTATAAAAATATATGCTATTAAAATAATAAAATTGTATCGCCCTCTAAAAATTTTCTCTAAAAATTTTTCTAACTTCGCCCTTAAATTTGATATTAGTAATTATGGTTTCAATTAACCTTGTTTTCTACATATTGGTGGTGAATCCTTGGAGTTTAGTGAAACATAAGAAGAAATCTAACAAGATCAAGATCATCGTAGCTTTTCGCTAAATTATGATTTCGACTTCTTTATTATTCTAAAATTTAAGATTTAATCATTATATTTTAATATGTCATAATTTAATCATTTTAGGTTTATAGATAAGGTTAGGATGTAGGGATTGTCCAAAACGGGCATCAATTGAAGACTTAAACCTAAGTTTTTCTGTCCCTTAAATGGTTCAGTCTTGTAAAATAGAAGTTAACGATTAGAGTAAGATTTACAAACTCCTAAAAAAAACAAGATCAATTTTACTAAAATAGAAGTGAAGGGACCATTTTTTAAATTTTATAAAATGCATGGACTAATATAGAATTTGAACAAAAATGCTAAAAGATTCCGATAATTTCATCTTGAAACTTTCCTGGCTTTTCCTCCTTTCCAAACACATAATCTCGAACACAGGAAAAAAAATGGACAGCCAAAGCAAACACACTATCAGCAGCCGCCTGCAAGCCGTAAAGCAAAAATCTGGCAAATCCTACAATCAAATAGCCGAAGAAACCGGCTTAACCAACGTTTACGTGGCTCAGCTCCTCAAACGCCAGGCTCAGCTCAAGCCTGAAACCGCTCCTAAGCTAAGGGTAGCCTTGCCCGAATTGCCTGAGGAGCTTCTCCATGAGATGATGAAACCACCGTTACGGTCCTATGATCCGAACCTTATCCAAGAACCCACTGTTTACAGGTTCTTCTTCTTACACAATTCATGTTAAATTATCCAAAAAAAATATTTTTTTAAATACCCTTTTTTTTTTTTTTTTGCTTTTTTGCAGGTTGAATGAGGCGGTGATGCATTTTGGTGAGAGCATAAAGGAGATTATCAATGAAGAGTTTGGTGATGGGATGTAAGTTGGTTTTTTTTTTTCAGTGGTTTATTTTGGGTGTATTTTTTGGCCATTCATTTCTTTGGATTGTTTAGGGTTTTGAGCTAATCAGTGAGTAGAAAATGAAAAAATTTAGCCTCTGGAACTTGTAACACAATTTGAATTTAGAAATAAAATCTGGATTTCTGATTGTTTTCTTGAGCAAAAAGATCTGTTTGGGGTGTTTGAGTTTAGGGGTAGAACAGGAATTAAGAGAGCTTAAGGGAGTTCTATGTAAAATTGTTCCGCACATTTGAAGTGTCTTTTGAGCTCATATCCTCATATTCATTGTCAAACACGAGTTATATATATGTGTGTGTGTGGAGGGTCTTTGGAATATCATATTCTTGGACTTATGTTCGGATAAGTGTCAAGCATGGATTTCAGACAATAGGTGCTTAACAAAATGTGGAGTCTCGGAGCATTTTGGGGGGGTCGAGTTTCGATTTTCATGCACGGAGAACTTAAACAAGCTCTGGGTGTCTAAATGATTTTAATTTTCATATGTCCATTCACTAATTCATGTTCATCGTTTTTGTTTAGCATGTCAGCTATAGACTTCTACTGCTCTGTTGACAAAGTTAAAGGCGTGGACGGGAAAGACCGTGTTGTCGTCACACTTGATGGAAAGTACTTGCCGTACAGTGAACAGGTTAGTTGCCCTTCGGTTTTCTTTAGTTCATGAATGAAAACATAAATGATCATATGAATCCTGATTGTTTCTTGTTGACATGGAATACTCGTTTTTTGTTGTTGATTGTGGATGTTAGATTCTACTTCAGTTTCTATAGTTTGTCCCCAATTGATTCCCGAGTTATTTTTAACCTTGTGGTCCGATGTACTTGTAGTTTACCATTGTTTAATCAGCCCATTTTTGAGTTCACCTTAATAACGAGAGTTGATCTTAGAACCTTAAGCTTCCTTAAGAAATGGATCGTTACCGCTTACCATGCTAGAACACTGGAAAACTTCTGTCATAATTGGTAAAAGAACCATAGGGATTAAACCTGTATTACTCGTTTTTGTTTCTTGAATGAAACGTGATCGATCGTACAAATCCTGATTGTTTCTTGTTGATATGAATACTCGTTTATGTTGTTGAAGGGTCTTAAGACAACAACTCACGTTGATCGTAGATCTAGGATTCTACTTCAGTTTCTATAGTTTGTCCAGATTGATTTTCAAGTTCAAATAGTTTACCGTTGTTTAATCAGCCCACTTTCGAGTTCACCTTAATATCGAGAGTCAATCGTAGAACCTTAAGAAACAGATCGTAACCGCTTACCATAATTAGTAAAAGAAACTAGCATTTGCCCCATAGGGATGAAACCTATATTATTTGTACTCGGATATGACTCTTGGATACGGTTATAAATCCAACATGGATATGTTCAATTTTTTTTTAGTTTTTCAATGTATTTGGACGATCATCGAAGGGCTATATTCCCGTACTCACCTGCAAATTCCTTTCTAATGGCAGAAATCTGAGCATATGGTTTCAAGATTAAGGCTGCAATGAAAGCTGATGAACAGCCATATCCTGTAACCTTGGAGCTTCTTGTTGAAAGGAAAACAATAAAACTTGGTTTGTATTTTCATTTATTATGTTACTCGAACTATTTATTTTTCCGTCTCCGAACATGTTCCGGCATATATCTAGACATGTATTGGATATACTCCTGTTTGACATTAATTTTGGAGTTCAAATAAACATGTCACAAGTTTTTCAGTGGCATTGAATTATCATTTGCAAGTTTTGAGTTTATTTTCTTTGAACTTTGGTTATGACATATTTTATGGTATGATTTTGAAGTTCTAATCTTCAATTCTCATGGAAATTATAATAGAAAAAGAATAGGCTGTTTAATATTGAGAAAATTGTACTGTTAAACAATAATAAAAAATTAATCAATTTTCAGTAAGCAAACATTTTAAAAGATGCTTGAGAAGATACAATTGAATTCAAGTAAATCCTCTGTATTTCGTTTTTCTTCTAGGAGTGACATTGAATTTTTTTCAATCAATTTGGTTTCTAAACTTTTTGTTGGTTAACATTGGCAAATTTCCCCAATTTGGTATTTGAACTTAGATTTAATTAAGATGTGATGACATGTCACTCTCTCAAAATGTTACTACTTAGAAATTTTAATTTTTTATAAAATCTAAAAATTGTTTAAAAAAATTAAAAATGTTCCGGTGATGATGTGATATAATGTTAAATTGTCATGTCATCATACTTTTAACATAATCTAAGTTTAAGGATCAAATTGAAAAAACTATCAAGTTTCAAGACTAATGTTGTAAAATATCAGAGACCAAGATGAAAAAAATTGTTAAATACTAAATGTTATTTTATCCAGAAAAAGATGAAATAATTCAGTAGTTGGGTCTAATTAGAAGGCCAACTTTTTTCTATGGAAAAGCCCAAAATAGTCAAGGATAAAATGCCAAAACCTTTCTCAGTCCTTAAAACCCTAGGACTCTCATTTCACGACTCATCAGACGCCTCTCACACATCACCAGATTCATCACCCTTGCTAAGGTCACTACCTTTCAATAGACTTTTTGGTGTTTGGATGCTGAGAAAATGTTGGAAAATGATGGGTTATGGTTGGATTAGGAAAGGAAGATACTATCTTGGTTCTTAAAGTTGTTTACTTTTTTGGGTTTGTCTTTTTTTTTCTTAAAGATTGATGCTTTATTAGCATTGATTGATTATTTAATATATATATATATATATATATATATATATATATGTGTGTGTGTGTGTGTGTGTGTGTGTTCCTTTAATGGTGGAATGCCTGTTTTTATTTTATACAGTACATGTTAGTCCATCTTGGCAAAGCTAAAAAGCCTTAATAGGCAATGCTTAGTTTTGAATGCTAATGACTTAAATCAAATATCTTTTCTCGCAGTATTTTTTTTTTTTTTTTGTGCTTCTTCTTACATTATGGAGCTCAAATCAGTGAGGAAGATACACTAATAAATGGCTCATAGTTCTTGTTTTGAGTATTTTTACTTGGGGTTCCATTTAGTCCATCTTGGCAAAGCTAAAATGTCTTATGAACAGTGTTTAGTTTTGAATGCTAATGGACTTAAATCAAATGCCCTCTTTCACTACTCTCTGTTCTCATCCTCCATGGAGTTCAGATCAGTGGAGATGATACATAAATTTAAATTTCATTTACAATGTATGCGAATATTCATATAGATTTTACACAATTATGTAATGAGTCAATTTTTTCATGCTATGTCCATCTTGGCAAAGCTACTAGCTTTTAGACTTGGCAATGTGTAGCTTTGAATGCTAATGGACTCACATTGAAGGTCCTCTCATTACACTATTTTTATGCTTTTCATCTATGGAAATGCAGAGTTATGGGAGAAGATACATGGATTTACATGTTTCATTATTTACATTATTTGCATACTTGTTACTTAGCTACAAACATGAAGGGAATGCTAGTGGACTCACATCGAAGTCCTTGATAAATCGATATGCTTTTTTCGTTCTTTCATTCATGGAGTTTTTAGAGTCATTGAAGAAGATGCATAAATTTACATGTTATTTAGCTACAAACATGAAGTGAATCTTTTTGTTCATTGGAAGTTTGCTTGTAAGCCCTTTTCTTTGAATTTTAGAGGACTCACATTGAAGTCCTTGATAAGTCGATATGCTTATTTTGAGCTTTCATTCATGGAGTTTCAGAATTATTGGAGAAGATGCGTAAATTAACATTTGATTTGCATACTTGTTATTTAGCCACAAACATCAAGTGAATCTTTTTGTTCATTGGAAGTTTGCTTGTAGGCCCTTTTCCCTGAATTGGCAATGTGTAGCTTTTAATGGTACTGGACTCGAATCAAAGTCCTAAATTTCGAGCTTTCGTTCATTGGAGAAGATACATAAACTTTCAAGTCTATGGTACTCAAGATTATTGGAAGTAAAATGATACACAAACTTGTAATATATGGTGATTTTTCGAGTTTGTTTCGTATGTCGTGTTCTGTTCTCTTGTGGCAATGGATTGTGTAGCTTTGAATGCTAATTGACTAACATTAAGTCGATATGCACATTCTGAGCTTCCATTCATGGAGTTTTCAGTTATTGGAGATTATTGAAACATTAATTGGACTCTAAAACTCATAGACCCTAATCCTCTCTTGAATTTGGTTTCACTTTATACCATTGAATGATCGTAAAAATGCAAACCAAATAAAATTTATGTATTTTACACAAATGTAAATTAAAAGTCATAATGACAAAATTTATGACATTTATTAATGGTATTGAATCTTCAATTTTCAATTACAATATATCAAATATTAACCTAATTGATAACAAAAAGGTTTCTTCTTTTCAGAATATATAGGGATGAGAAACAATTGAAAAAAGAGAGAGGTAATAATGGAAATAAAAGTAGCTTTAATTTAGGGTAGATTTTGGAATTGGTATCGGTTTATTGACTTTTTAGTAATTTATTACTAATATATAATGTTTCAACAAATCATTCAAATTATGCTCTCATTTTGGACTAATGACAGCAATCCATGCATCCATGCAACGTGAGCTTTGTAGTTTAGTGGTGTCCAATTCCACCACCTCCACCAGCCCCTCCGCCAAAACCACCACCTGCACCACCGCCAAATCCACCTCCACCTCCAAATCCACCACCGGCTCCACCTCCAGCACCACCTCCGAATCCTCCACCACCACCGGCACCACCTCCAAATCCTCCACCAGCACCACCTCCAGCACCGCCACCGAAACCACCACCTTTACCAAAGCCGCCGCCACCGCCAATGCCACCACCCTTTCCAATTCCACCTCCGAGGCCTCCTCCTTTGCCAATACCACCTCCTAGTCCACCACCATGTCCTCCTCCAAGTCCACCACCCTTTCCAATTCCACCTCCGAGGCCTCCTCCTTTGCCAATACCACCTCCAAGTCCACCACCCTTTCCAATTCCACCTCCAAGTCCACCTCCTTTTCCTATTCCACCACCATGTCCTCCTCCAAGTCCACCTCCCTTTCCTATTCCACCTCCAAGTCCACCTCCTTTTCCTATTCCACCACCATGTCCTCCTCCAAGTCCACCACCCTTTCCGATTCCGCCTCCAAGGCCACCTCCTTTTCCTATTCCACCACCATGTCCTCCTCCAAGTCCACCTCCCTTGCCAATCCCACCACCAAGGCCTCCACCTTTTCCAATCCCACCGCCAAGGCCTCCACCCTTGCCAATCCCACCGCCAAGACCCCCACCCTTGCCAATGCCACCACCAAGTCCACCACCCTTGCCAATGCCACCACCAAGTCCACCACCTTTACCAATTCCACCACCAAACCCTCCACCTGCTCCACCTCCACCACCAAGCCCTCCACCAGCTCCACCTCCACCTCCAAGTCCACCACCACCGCCGGCTCCACCTCCAGCACCACCACCAAAACCACCTCCAAGACCTCCACCTCCACCAAAACCACCCCCACCACCAAACCCACCTCCCTTAGTCAAAAAGTACTTCTCATCCGTATTTACCACATTCTTAGCAACTACATTCACCACAAACACATTAAAACAAAACAAAGAAAACAAGACAACTCTCTTAGCAAAGCTCGCCATTTTTGTTTTTTTGTTCAACTTTAGCTACATTCATGAGATGGATGAAACCCCAAAGTGCTTTTATAAGCCAATGGGGTCGCATTAAATCGTCTCAACAACTAACTGTTGGCCACATTTAATGTAATATTAACCACTATTATCAAGTATCAAAAACCAACCTTTTTCTGAGTAAGTTGTATCTCAAAAACCAGCTCACGAGGTTACCTTTTATTTTGCTCATCATTAGATCAACCCCTTGACTTGTTATTTTACATACTAATAAACCCTAATTAATTAACTCCAATACCAATAGGCTTAAATTTGGTGTGTGTGTGTATATATATATAGCCAACTAAAAGTTAGCTTTGTTTCTATCATGCATGTAACCCAACGTTCAAGAACTCGATTTTTGTATATAAAAACATTTGTAATAATAATTCAAAGTCGAGAAAGGATCTTATGAAACTGTGATTCCACGTCATCGTTATCTCTTTCCAATAACAGAATAATAAATCAGATTTTTCCTCCTAATTTTTAGCATTTTTAGTTGAATTTGAATTTTTGCAGGTGGAAAAAGTTGAAAATTAGGAGAAAAAATCTGATTTGTTATTCTTCTATTAAAAATGAATACGGATGACGTGGATTCACAATTTCATATAATAACTTCTCTCCAAATTAAATACCACAAATATTTAAACAAAAAGGAAACCTAAGTTTAATCATCACTTTAAAGCACCTTTATTTAGGTCACCAATTGGGTCATGATATGTAGGTAATAGTCTCATCAATCCTTTTTTTTTCTTCTTCTATGAATAAAGTACTTTCTTTTTTATCCATAGGTTTATTTCATTAAAAAGCTCTTAAAATAAATATAGATAAATTTTTTTAACAAATGAAAATATGTATAGAACGAAAGATTCGATTCGATATATTTGTATGCGATTAATATTTTAATAACTCAACCATTATAGTTCATATTCCGTTCATATATATAATGCATGGCAAACTTGATACAAATTTAAATTTTCTAACTATTTGCTTTATGTAGAAAACTTTCAACCGTTGAATAAATATTATTTATATATACAATGTTTCATATTAATATGATAGAGATATTGGACTAGTTCGAAATTTTACGTATATAATAAGTGCAATTATATTGATAAATTCATAAGTTGGATCGTTAAATTATTAATCATACAAAAATATGAAAAATGATGTAAAACTATTTTAGTTTTATACATTCATACAATACATTAAATATAAATACTTTATTTATACTAATTTCCTTTTTAGTTAATATTCTTATGAACTTTTCAAGAGTAAATGTATATATATATATGTGTATATATATATATATATATATATATATATATATATATATCAAAGTCCTATGTTCGAAAAAATGTATGGATAAAAAAGTTATCACACTCACATTATATGTATGAATATAGGAATACTCTTTTTAATCCAAACCAGAAATATTATGAAATAAATCACTGAATCCAAGTACTGTAACCTATTATTTCATGCTGCTCAACAACTTGCTGTAGCTATCGGTATTTTCAGCCATGTACACACCCATAAAAGTAATATATATATATATATATATATATATATATATATATATATAAACCCTTTTACTTTAAACCCCAGAAATTTTAACAAATTAAACCCTCTTTGAAAAAAAATCGAGTATAACATGGACCGGTATTTATGTTAAAAGGGAGTCATGGTTTAGAATAGTGGTAGATCTTAGCATTAAGTTATGGGGAGTTTAATTAAATTTTTTTTAAAAATTTAATGGGTTTAATGAGAATTTCAAAAAACAATTGTGGGGTCTAATTAAAATTTTCAAAATCTAATAAGAATTTTCAAAAATTTTAAAAAAATTTACGGTTCCAGATTTAAACTATATAAACGTTAATTTTTAAATAATGAATACTTTTTATTGAAAAAACAAACATTTTCCATGATATTCGAATTCAAAACTATCTCTATATCCAAAAAATGATTAAAAAGAATACTATAGGCTTATTTAGATTTAATATGCACATGCATGGGTCCAACTTCAATCAACCCCCTTTGAAATTAAGAAAATTGAAAATGAAAGGTAATAACTAATTAATTAATCTATTTTTTTCTAAAAAAAATCAAAATAAAAAAAAATCCAAAAGTACATAAACATTGCTGTTGAAAATGCATGCATCATTGATAATATCCATGTGCTTGGTAGATAGGCAAATTTATTGCTATTGGTGTTAGAGTTTTTTCCTTTATTTTTGCTTAATAATTTATTTGTCATTGCATTTATAATCTTTCTTAAAATAAACAGATAAGTAGCTAAAAAGAGAAAATATTAGTAGTTGAATGTCTTTTCTTCAAACAAGAATTTAAAAAAAAAAAAGTTTCTTGATTTTAAAGTAATTGCAAATATGTCCTATGTTCACCCACGACAATAATTTAATGCAACGATTTTATAGGTCAGATTATTTATAAATTTGTTTTGATTTGAATTTAAGATTTTTTTTATGAGAGGTTTAAGATTATTAAGAAAATTAATTTGGATTTATTTAGTTTATTTTAATAATGTTATAAAAAAAGGTATTATTTCATGAAATTATTTTATTTAAATTTAGTATAAATTTCCATACGTGATTGATTGTGGAAAACAAGAGACCAGTGCATTACATCATAATCAAATACATATAAAAGAAAATTAAAAAGGAAATTTCTTAATCAGCATTAGATATGTAAGTATGATTTCGGGTTAATGTAATTTTTGGTTGTTAAATTTGTTAATTAAGTTTATTTTGATATTTAAAATTTGATAATTATGTTCATTTTGGTCCCTAAGTTTGAAAAATGTGAAAGTCTGGTGGCGTGGTACAACCTCAAAGTATCACGTTATCAAATCTTGATGGAATTTAAATTCAATACCCAAAATATGCCTAATTGTAAAATTTCAAATACCAAAATAGATAAAAGAAATAAATACAAGTATCAAAATGAATCGAATTGTAAAGTTCATGGACCAAAAAATATATCAACCTTATCATTTAACTTTAGCAACATAGACATAAGATCGGTATTGTATTGATACCCTTTGTATCATTACAAGCCGATTTCAAAACAAAATGAAATAATATAAATAGTATTTTGATTTAATTATTCGACATTGTTTTTGATAATCCAACTCGTTAGATTAAGAATTAGTTTAGGTGTCAATCTAAAATAAAAGATTTGACCGATTGACTCACGAATCAGTTGAATCAAGTTAAAAAATTTGATTGACTAACAAATTAATCAATTTTCTCTATTTTTATTTTTTAAAATTTTAATAATTTACTCAATTAATCATATAAATGAATAAAATTAAAAATTGTTAATCTAATAGATTCGATATTTAAATACTTGCTATTTGACATATGTCAATTAAAAGTGGTTTTTTTTTTTTTTTTTTTTTGGAGGGGGTGGGGTTGAATGGGTTTTCTCAACGCTGTGTCTACATGGCATGTGTAAATCAAATAATTAGGCCCTGACTTTTGACTGGTTTAATGGTGCCCCTACTTGATAGGCCCACGCTTCAACCTTTGGCGTCGGCGTTCCACCACCGTCAGTGTGGCAGTAGGGGGTTGGTATCATTTTAATGTAACAGATTGGATCCAACTCTTAAAACTTTGTAATATATCCAAATATATAAATGTCTAGAATGTACTGAATGCACCAAATTTTGATTTTTAATGAATACAATTCAAGAGTAATGTTGATAAAAAATAGAAGTGGTTAAGGTGGTTGGTTTAATTTTGTTTTAGGATAGGAGAGAGAGGTTGAGTATGGGGTATTTTGATTTGACGAAGGAAGACAACGGTAATAAATTGTTTAATCTTAAAGTTTAGAAAGTCAGAATCAGTTACTAGTTTGTTGATTTAACTTGTTTTTCCAGTTTAATTAAATAAATCATTAAAAAATTTATAAAAATAAAAAACTATATATTAAAAATCCAATTCAACTAGCTTTTCTTTTTCAGTTCAATCAGATTCTTCAATCAATCGATTCAATATCTTTATCCAAAATAATATACCTCAACCAATTCTCAATCCAACTAATCCAATTTAATTCAAATAACCTTGCTTAATCCTCTCCCTCAAGTTCTCAGCTTTATACATATAAGCCATCTCCTGTCCTAAGGTGTCGTGTGGCAAGTCAATATTAGTACATTAGAGGTCACAAGCCAATAGTCGAATACTATAGGGCCAGGTCAGTTGGTGCTACGATAGTCTTGGCTGGCACTGCTTGACTCTATAGTCCTTTGCTCTGACAATTAATGAATGGGCCCTTCAGGCCCTATATTCTGCTGGGCTTTTATCAATCACCAAGGCCTTATCAGAGACTAAAAGTTTTATAGTATTAGCTATTAAGTAAAGAGATATGTATCTATTTTTATTTTATTTTATTTATGTTTTTCTATATTTTTGGATAAACTACATCAATAGTTATTTGATTATTAGTTACCGATCGTAAAATTATCAACGGGAAGATAACTTCACAATTTTTAAAATTAGTATAATAACAACTTTAACTTTTAACATTATGCATTTTGTCAATTTAGTATTGGTTCTAAAAAAAAATAACCTTTAATATTTACACATTGTGTAATTTAAATTTTTTTTCAATTTTATTTTTCATTGTAATCATTTCACCTAAAAAGCCAAAAATAAATAAATTTATAAATCAAATTTGATTGAAAATATAAAAAAATAAAAATACTCACAAGTCAAATATAATAATTTTCATTTTTTTCTTATTTTTTGGAATTAATCCTTAATGTTACGAAAAAAAACTGTGTGTTTTAAGATATGGGGAAAAAAAAATTATCATCATACTCTAAAAACTTTAATTAGTTCATAACTTAATTGATTTAAAACCCCCTCATATTATAACTTTTTTTATAAGGAAAAAATGGTTATATATGGCAATTTTTGCTCATAATTCTTTTAATATTTGTCCTCACAAATTGTGGTTTTTTGGAAGTAGGTTCATATGTCTCCACTACTTTAATTTGACTAAAAAAATATATATGAAATTGAAAAGATGAAAAAAATGGTCCAAAAGCAAAAAGGAAAACATGTGGAATTTGAGGCAATGAGCATAGAAATTCCACAAGATTCGTTTTGGTACAAAAGCTCCACAATAATTAATATTATTAATTGGTATTAATTATGTTAATGACTTTCCATATTCACCCTTTAAATAAAATACCATTAATTGATTTCTATTTCAACCGGTTAAATCCAATAAAAAAATATACATTTTATTAATAAAGTAATTTTAAGATATTATTTTATAGGTACTTTAATGATCATAGTGATAAACCAAGGCCATTTCATCATTGGTGATTTTAAATAATTTTTTTAATAGGTTCTGATTTTATTTTCTTCTTCATTTTTTGACACAATACTTAGAATTATCTATAACTCCTCCCCAACCTATAAATAGGAGGATAATGCATTTCATCACACTCGAATTCATGTCCTCATACATTGACAACAATACCCATATCAATCGAGCTAAGACTCGATCTGCAAAAAAACAACAACAATTCAACTCATTTTTAATATTTTTTTAATTATTTTAGATTAACTATAACGATATAGATGACTTGATTTTAAATTATTGTGGTGTCACATAAAAAAATAGCCATGATATTAATAATAAAATTATAAAATGAAAGCAACAACTTTAAATTTTATTAAAACAACCATTTATAAAATATGTATAACTCAAAGTTATTTAATCTTCCTAGTAAAATATATTACTATCATAGTTCAAATAAGATTTGTTGATGCCCCAAGTGATTTAAATTAAATAAAAGTTTATATATATATTAGTGTGACAAAAATATAAATCATAAAATTGAATAATCAAAAAATATAATGGAACTTAACTTTAAATATCCAAAATTTTAAAATAAAAACTTGATTCTGCTCCGCTCATAAATAAATTTAGTCCAAAGTTTTTAGGATAAAAATTAATGATCGAATTGATTAATCATCAGTCTGACCGATTTAATTAAATAAAATATTAAAAATTAGTTAAATTATTTTTTTAACCCATTCAATCGATTTATACAAATTTATAACTTAAAAAACTTAAAACCTCTCTCTGAACCGACCCCTTAGTAAATTCTCGACACAGATAAGCATAATGTAACTCAACCCAAAGTCAAGTCTCCAATTTAATAGTGGCATTGATGTTGATTTCTTAGCCATTCTTTATGCATTATCTTCACATATTTTCTATCTCCATTACAAAAGCACTTTATGGATAAGTTCTTGTATATATTGCTTTTATTTTTCAATTATATAAATTTTTTTATCTTCAAAAATTATATTAAACAATAAATCTTTAAATTTAATCTATATTTAAATAAACCATGGATATAAGTCAACATCTTATTTAAATTAAAAAGTAAATAAAATTAAGGAGCACAATAGCAAATTTATCAACCTTATTTGAAACTTCGTTAGAGGAGAAAAAGAAAATGATTAAAATTTGTTGTTAATCCCTATATCATGTATAGTTATGGATTTAGTCACTGCATTTTAATTTAATCAATTTTAATCACTGGACTTTTTGAGTTGATCAATTTTAATCTCTATAATTTTTAAAATTTAAAATTTTAACCTTGAACCAAAAGGTAACAATTAAATCTATTATGTCAAATTTTGTTATTAGTCTCGAAAGTAATAGATTTAGTCAGTGTTATCAAATTTAATCATTTTTAGTTCCTATGCTTCCCAAATTTTTAAATTTTAATCTTGACTCGAATAATAGCAATCAAATTCACTATCTAAAATAAATGTGGCTTTTCTTTGAATATTATATAAGAAGAGCAAGTTAACATGACACTACGCATGTGATAATATATTTGCTGCATAAAATTTTAGAAATAAAAATTTTTAATTAAACATATTTAATATCCACTATTTAGTTAAGATTGAAATTCTAAAATTTGAAAAAGTACAAGAACTAAAAATGATAAATTAAAGTACATGAACTAAATCCATAATTTACATATAGTACAAGTATTACTAGCACAATTTAACCAAAAAGAAACTATCTTATCTGAAAGAAAAGAAGGTATTTCCGTCATTTCAAAAGCCCAATAATGGCATTGCCGTCATTTTCTCTAAAGCAAAGGATAGTTTCAAAAAAAACCCCAATCATATAATGTTTTTATTTTTTTTTATCACTCATTTTGTTGTGGTATTTTCCTCTTGTTTTTCTCTCTTTTTTCTTTTTCCCTCTTTTCTTTCGCCTGCCTGTATTTTGCTGTTATTTTAGATCTCTTCTACCGTTTTCCTCCGCCACCAGCCGGCGGCTCCACAGCTTTTCCGCCGTCCGTACACTCAGATTTTTAAAACTCTCTTTGGGTTAGCACCGCTTGTTTTTCATCTCCAAAATCTGTCCCTTTTCTTAAAATATATTCTTTAAAAATTTTGATTTAATGAATTTGGGTTTTGTTATGAAAATGTATGTTTTCCAGTTTTTTTAATTTTATTGATAATTTTTTTAATTTTAACGTTGGGCATTTTGGCTAATTTGTCATTTCACCAATTTGTACGTTTCCGCTTGCTTATTGATAAAGTTGATTTGACAGTTCTACCCAAAAAGGATAAGTGGAGGGTGAAAAATATCAATTTTCTCATTTGACCTTTTTGCCCTTACATTACGATGGTTTAACGGAATTAACCCTCTTCTGACGTGGCATGAAAATGAGTCATCACCCGCATAGTATTTTGACACCTGGGATCTCGAGAAAGCGTAAAGAGAGAGAACCTTTTTATTCATTTAAACCGTCAATGCCGGTTCAATCACCGGTTTTTACCGGTCCTAAACCTCTACCCTCCTCTAATTGTTCGAACCAGCTTTTAGCTGGTTACATGGCGCATGAGTTCTTGACGAGAGGTACGTTGTTGGGTCAAAAATTCGACCCGGCTCGATCAGAGGCTGTTCCTGTAATCGGCTCACTGGCTGGACCAAGAAAACCGGTTGGTAAGCTGGAAACTGAACCGAGGAATCTTAAGAAAGAGAGCCAAAGTTATGCTGACGTGGCGAGAATTTTGAAGGACGATGGGACCCACATTCCGGGAATCGTTAACCCTACTCAACTTTCAAGGTGGATCAAGATGTGAAAAAGAAAAAAGAAGATTCCCCCAAAAAATTTGTTATGACGTGGCGATATGTGATTGGGTGAAAATTCATATCCACGTAATTGAAGTTTGTACTCTTATGCATCTGATTATCCCTATCTTTTTCGAGACTGATTGTGAGTTTTTCTTCTTGGGTAATGTTAGTTAATCTATGGTTTTTTTTTCTTTAATTCGACGTAAGAGTTGTTTTGTTTTTATTTATATTAGATTATTGCACATTTATAAAAAAATAAATTTATTTAAAATAATAAAGTTAAAGCTTTGAAAATAATAGTTTTCTAGGTTAGGGTTTATTATATAAGATTTTTATTATATAAAAATAACCTTCGTAATGATATAATTTATCTTGTAAAAACAATTTTTATTGTTTCTTAACTAAATTTACATATAATTGATTCGTTATATCAACTTAATTAATATTTTTAAGGATAGTATTTGATTAAAGCATCGTAGTGATTTTTATATTAAGAGTTCGATTATTTATCGCTCTCTCAACTAAAAAAATTAGTAAATTAATTTTTATACGTTAGATCAAATAGCAAACTGATCATTCTGTTAAAAACTTGATCCATTTTTACTGTTAAAAATTAGTCATGTACATCAACATGAGGTACACATGGTACGTTATGTGTCACGGTTCGATTATATCAATACAAATAGATATAATTTCTAGCATAAATAACCAAATTACTCGTTGATCTAATGTATAATAACTAATTTACTCGTTTTTGAATAAAAAAATAAAATACAATTTAACTTTTAATATGAAATCTTTACGATACTCTTACTCAAAGGTTTGCATTGGCTTTGAAGTAATCTCTAGTTCATGTGCTTAGGTAAAGGTTGGTCCTTTTACCGTATAATACAGAATATGTAGATATTTTTTTGTGACTGACGAGAAAATTTACTTAAAAAAGTAAATGATTTGATATTAGTTTAAATTATGGCTTGTATATCTATTGAACTAACCTATTATAACTTAAAAAATCACTTATAAAATCAAGTTATTCAGAATTTTTTAAGTGGGTCTTGAATATGTCACATCTTTTAAAACCTTTATCATTTGAATTAAATTTATTTGATAAAATTAACCAAAAAAATTTATTTTGAGTAGTTTTTCAATTAAACGAACTGTTCAAACAAATCGAATTGATTGAGTCGATTAAGCGTGAAGCATTTCCATCTAAGTGATTAGAGCGGAAGCAAGAAAATTAACTTGACATCGTTGAGAATCCGATGCTACAAAAATCCTGCGAATTTTCCACATCTCCCAACTAATACCTTCTTTTTATATATAAAAGAAAAATGAAAATCAAATAGTCTAAAACAACCACATAATCAAAAGCCTATTTTAGAATCCAACAACAATGAAAATCTTAACACCCTTGCAAAGCTAAATCATAAGCGATGGGAAAATACTTCTAAGCATTGTCCCTCCAAACAAACAAGCTATAAGAGAAAGTCTACGCCGCCTTGATTGCAACTGATGATCTTGCTTTAAGGTTGAGGAAGATGGCCCTGAAATATTAGCAAGAAAAAACTTATATTATTCGGACTTTTTATTTCTTTTGACATATTCATACCAAGAACACAAATATGAGATATACTTTTCGGTAAAAGTATTATGGACACTCTTGTACTAAGAATCATACAGTATTGTGCTTTTTTTACTAAAAAATGAGAAAATTAGTCATTGTAGTATAAATTAAAGAGCAAACAGGTTATTTTATTAAAAGTTTCATCCATTTTTACCGTTAAAAACTGCTGTAGCTGACAGAATAACCGTGTGCATATCATGCTGATATACAAAAACTAGTTTTTAATAGTAGAAGTTGATGCTAGTTTGCTCTTTGGTATAATTTACAGAGATTAATTTGCCCATTCTTTTCAATAAAAGAGACAAAATGCAATCCAACTCCTAATACAAGAGTCTATAATCTTCCAATTATACGGAAAACTTTCAAAAGAAAATTGCATATACTTGCGTCGGGGATACAAATACGTACCCGACATTCAGTTCCAAGGCAATAAACGGAAGAAAAATATGAGAGAACGAGGAAGAAAAGGGCTCACCAGCACGAGGCGACGAAACTGTGAAACAAAACCCGGAACTGCAGAGGCATGTACTGGTAGTTTATCCACCCAACTATAGGCCAAAACTGCAAGTCATAAAACAACAACATACTCGTATTAGATATATATCCGTATCTAACACTTATCTCAAATTTGAGTATCTATTCCCATATACCCTCCATGCAGTCAATTGAACACTAGGGTAATCCTTTCTAACTTTACTCCTCACTAAACCCCATGGTCTTCCTGAAAAAAACAATAACATAATAAATATCATTAGTTATTCGGATTTGAAATGTGTCACATTTGTTTGATTATATCTATGTTATTCGGTTTTGGGGTCTCTTTTTCAATTTAATACCGTAAAGCATTTTGAACAATATCGAGTGTAAATGTAAGATATGGATATATTCGTTTGTTTTCTCAAAACCTTTTTTGTGTGTATTTAAGATTATATTCCCGTATTTATATACAAATATGAATCAAACACGACTCGATAATACGAAGGACGAAACATACCTTCAACCACTAATCCATAATACATCATGAAGAAAAAATTGTTCCAAGGTGAAGAAGTCATCTGTTCCAACAACACCTAAAGGAAAACAAAAAGGAATAATTCGAATTTTCCAAGAAAAATTAAACAGTAAAAAATGAAAATCCGGGAATTAGCTAATGAAGTGAAAGACAATATGAGCATCGTGTTTTTTTTGGTTAATATAACTTTTAGACTCTGAATTTGATAATCAAGTCCACTTTGATACCTATAATTTTTTCTGGTCCACTTTGTAGGTGTATTTCCATCTTGAACTTGGATGGACATAGTTGTTAAGTTCAAGTATCAAAGTGAACAAAAAAAAAAATGCAAGCACTAAAATGGAATTAATTTCCAAGCTCAGGGACTAAAAGTTATATTAACCCTTTTTTACCTTCTTTGCAACAGTTTTACTTCCTTTCTTTTCCCTGAAAATGATATCCATCACTTTATGTAGGAAGTGTCCAAATGGTCCTGAATATGCAAATCCATAAAGCTGCAAGGGGAGAATTCAATTTCTCTTTCTTCATTTTCTTTTCCTCTCCCAATTTTCTTGGCATCCAAACATCAAACACATAGAGAGCAAAAAAGAAAAAAAAAAGTCAACTCCATACCATGATGAGAAGCAATCTTCTCAATTGAATCCTTTTCACCCCAGAAATCTTTTGAGCTATTAAATCACTACAACCAGCTAAACACCCAGCTGTAATTGCCTGCAAAATCAGCCCCCAAAAAAATCAAATAAAAAAAATCAAACAAACACCCATTGATCAAAATTGAAGCAAGAGTCTAATAAAGTAATCATTTTGAAAACATGGGTATTGATCAAAAAGAGATTTTTTTTGTTATTTACCTTGGTTCTAAGAGGGTGAACTTGAAGTTGAATAAGGTATTTTCTCCAAGCTTCTTGGGCAATATCAGACATGGTGAAACAGAAAAATAAAAATAAAAATCTGCTTAAAAGACTTAGTTTTTGTTAAGAATATGACAAGAGAGGGTTTGTTAATGGAGTTTTTGGATTTGAGATTTTTTAGGACATGACAGTGTACGAGAATGGGAAGGGGAAGGGGATCTGTTATAAAAATGACAGCTTTGGGAGGCTTTAGTTGCTGGGTAGTTGCGTTTAAGTTTCACATGCGATGGCTACCATTTTCTCTTTGGTCAAAGTCTTTCAAGCACGTGTTTTTTCTTGGTTAAATTTGGCTACTAGTCTATGTACTTTGTGAATGTTGTGGATTTAGTCCATATGCTTTTAATTTAATCAATTTTAGTTTTTTTACTTTTCAAATTGGTCAATTTTAGTCCATGCACTTTTTGAATTTTAAAATTTTAGTCCTAACCCGAATAGTAGCAGTTAAATATGTTTGGTTAAATTCGATTACTAGAATGTGTACTATTGTAATTCAATTTATATTTTTCAATTGGATCATTTTAAGTCCTTATTGAATTTTAAAATTTTAATATTAGCGCAAATGACAGTAATTAATCTATTAACAGGATTTTTAGTGAGTATTATGTGAAAATAATAAGTTACATATAATAATATATTTTTAGTAACAAATTTTGGAAATAACAAAAGTTAATTTAATTAATTTAATAACTATCATTTGGTGATGATTTAAACTTTAAATTTTGAAAAGTATAGGGACCAAAAGGTAACTAAATTAAAATACAAAGATTAAATTTATAAATTTTGTAAAACATAGGGACTAACAGCAGAGTTTAACTTTTTTTCATTGTTTAAAGTAACTTTTGGTCTCAATTTGCTTTAATTGTTTAAGAAAAAGGATCGTGTAAAATGGTGGCTTAAAAATGCACGACTAGGATTATATCGATTGGGTTTGAGAAATGTTTCCGTCTGACTAGAAAAATTAAATCGATTTTTGAGTGAATTGTTGGAAATAGATTGAATTAGAGGTAAAAATTGGTTGAATTGATTTTAAAATTTTTATGATTTGTTAAAAATTTATTTAATTAAAATCAAATTGAATGTCGAATTGAAAATCAATAATTTGATTGTTTTGATCATTAGTTTGGTTTTCAAATCATGATGACTACATGTAAATTTGTGCGCGTGTTGCCTATTCAAGTCTAAAGTAAACTTGTTCATCGGTCAGGCTACTCGTCCAAGTTTAAATTTTCATTTAAAATATGAAAAGATTTGGATAAAAATAAAATGTTAGAAAAATAGACTTAAACAAAAAAAAAATAATAGAGTTGTTTAAACACTACAGCAAAACAGGTTTTTAGCGGCATTTTTAGCGGCATTTTTAATAAAAACGCCGCTAAAGAACGAGCATTAGCGGCGCTTTTTAAAAAACGCCGCTATAAGTACACCTTTAGCGGCGCTCTCTATAAAACGCCGCTAATGCTCAATCTTTTAGCGGCCGCAAAAAAATTTGCAAAACGCCGTAGTTTTGTATTGAGCTTTTAATGGCTTTAGCGGCGCTTTTTTAAAAACGCCGCAAAAGAATTTTGAAAAACATATAAAAAAATTGAAAGTAAAAACATAGAAAAATATTTGTTAAAAATGAAAAAAATTAAAATACTATTATTTAAAATAATTTTAAAGATTTTTGGTATATGACTAATTGTTTTTTAATTTATATGCTAGGGTATATGGTTTAGGGTTTAAAATATTAATCTTAAATATTGAATTAATTATCATTATAGTTTAAGGTATATGGTTTAGGGTTTAAAGTGTATGAGTTACTGTTTTAGGGTTTATTGATTATAGGTTTAAAGATTATGGTTTATGGTTTAAGGGATGGGGTTTAAGGCTTATGGGTTAGGGGTTAAGTGTTAGGTTTTTAGGGTTTAGAGATTATTTTTATGATTTAGGGTTTATGGGTTTAGAATTTAAGGTTTAATGTCTATGGTTTGGGGTTTTAGGGTTTATGATATAATATTTATTATTTTGTGATTAGAGTTTTAATTTTAGAGTTTGGGGTTTATGATTTATTGTTTTATAGTTAGGGTTTTAGTACTATTCATTATTTTAAGGGTTAGGATATTAAGGTTTAAGGGTTAGGGTTTTTGATAAAAATGACCAAAAATTAATTTATTTTAGGGTTTAGGTGAGCAATAAGATTATTTTTAATATCTTTTGTCCACTGTAATACATATATATATTTAGGGTTTAAGGTATAGGTTTATAGTCTATGATTTATGGTTTGGGGTTTAGGATTTGGTGTTTTGGGTTTATTTTTTAGTGTTTAGAGGTAAATATGGTGAACCCTTAACTTGTGTATCTTGGATTTTTTTATAACATAAACCTAAATAAGATAAATATAAGTTATTTTTAAAAAATATATATATATCAAAATGGGTTAAATCCCAAAAGCATACATGAACAATGGTTTAGTGTGCAATTATATACATGAATTTTAATTTAATCCAGTTCTTATAAATTATTAACACAGTTATTGATATAACATCATTTTATATTTATATATTGCATACATAAATATTTATATTTATTCAATATAAAAATATATTGATGTATTTATTTTTTAAAATGTGTATGATTAAATCAAAATTAAAGTTTCAACTATACATTTTAGAATTTCACGTCTAGAATTACACATTAAACCGAAATTCATATATAATTCTGAGATGTATCTCTATCAAAATTTAGGTGTATATATATAATTAAATTCAATTTATATAAAAATCTAAACAACTAATGCGAACCATACTTAAAAGAATAATGCTTGTATTGCTGTGTCATTTTATATTTTTTTAATTCATCGATTTCATTTTATTTCTGTTAAAGTTTCCTTTTGTATTTAATATGATAATTTAAAAATTATAAAAAAATTAAAAATTAAAAATTAAAAATTAAAAATTAAAAATTAATATTTTAGTCCACATTTCAGTTAAAAAATTTAATATTTAAAATTAAAAAAATCCAAAAAATGATAATCTTAGCACAAAAATTTTGAAAGAAAAAATAGAAAAAAAATATATTAAAAAATTAAAAAATTTAAAATTAAATAATAGTGGCGTTTATCCCAAAAACGCCACAAAAAACTAAGCTATAGTGGTGGCGTTTTTTCTTAAAACGCCGCAAAGGGCCATTATTTTACAAAACAAGAAAAGGAAAATCAAAATCCCGCTCACTCGTAAAAAAAAAACTTTTGCTTACCCGCTCGTTACTCCCTTTTCTTCTCATCTATGTCGCTCGTCCTAAATCTTTTTCTCTCGATCCTTCGTTTCTTTTCACTGTCTAGATATATCCGCCTCTCTCATCTTCGTAAGTAGTCTCACTTTGAATTAGAGGTGTGCATGGGCCGGGCGGCCCGGCCCGGCCCGAAGGCCCGCCCGAAAAATGGGAGGGTTTGGGTAAAAATATAGGCCCGAAAAATGGGCTTGGGCAAAAAGAGGCTGTTTAAAAAAGCGGGCCGGACCTCAAGGCAAGATTTTTGGCCCGGCCCGGCGATTTTTTAATATTAAATTGTTTTTAAATTTTTTATTTTAAATTTTAAGTAACTTTAGTTTTTTTATTGTTTTTAATGTTATTTTGATATTGTAAAATTTTTGTTATTAATATAATTTAGTTCTTAATTTAGTTCTAATTTATTTCAATTTTTAATTTTAATATAATTATTTTTATTATATTTTTAATTTATATATTATTTTAAGAATTATTTTAGTCCCATTTTTTTAATATTTTTTATGTTTTAAATGCATTTAATTTATTATATTTTAAATTTTTATTTAATAAAAAAGTAAAAATTTTTTAATATGGCTAGGGCTGGCTCAGCCTACCATTTTTCTCGGGCCGGGCTTGGACAAAATTCTAGGCCCATATTTCAACGGCGGGCGGGCCGCCTTGAAAATGGGCGAAAATTTTTATGAACCCGGCCCCGAACCCCGCGCCGAACTGGCCCGCCATGCACACCTCTGCTTTGAATACTCCCATTTTCTTATTGATTTTGCAGATCGGTTCTCTAATCCTTTTTTTCGGGTGTAGCGTTGTTTATACGTTTAGTTGTTGTTGAAGAAATGCTACTACCATGGCTACAAAGAAGAGCGTTTGGGACTTGAAGGAAGCTGATTTGAAGGGAAAGAAAGTGTTTGTTAGAGTCATTTGGTACCTTTCTTTTATTCCTTTTATTTAGATTTGATTTCTTCAATAAAAAATTTCTTTTGATCTCTTACTGGGTTTTTGGGTTTCTGTTTACCTTTTGATTTATCTGCATGTTTCGATCTGGTGTTCATTGAGATCTTTATGGGTATTTGTGGTTTTGAGATTTATTTTTGATTGACTAAGCTAGATCTGTTGATGATGGTCGTGATGCTCAAGCTATGCGTCTAAAGGAATTCTTCGCCGATCCTTCTCATTTTCCTGTTGATCAGATCTCTCGCCACAAATCTCTTGGAGGTACTTTTGTGTTTCTTTAATTCCTTTTTCTTTTTCAAGTATGAAATCGGGAATGACTTAGACATATAAATTTATTTCTTTTGATTTTTTTTTTTGGTTTAAATATGAACTGTGTTTTTAGTGTTACTTATTGTTAGATCAACATGTAGAGAAAATCTGATTCCAGCAGTGTTTTGTAAAAGTAATAACGGAATGGAACCTTATAAAAATTGTTGATGCCGGTTGTCAAGGTGACGGTCCTAAATGCAGGTTTCGGGGTGGCTCTGGGTAAGGGTAGAAAAGCGATAAGAAGGAAATTAGGAAATGTAACGGTAGGAGAGTGTTTGGAAGGACGTTAGGTAGGGTAAGGGTAAGAGGGAGACTGTATATGAACTAAGCTCACCAAAATCTCGATCCTGATTTGTAGCTTGCCCCAAAATTGGTAGTTATAGAACTACATGCAGTTTGTGCACTTTTCTCTATTTTCACCTAAGGAAGAAGAGGAAGAGGGGATTTGAAGCTTACACTTTAGTGAAGGTGTATAAACATGAAAGTTTTTTACAGTGAATTTTTAGACTTCTGTGTTGCTGTTAGGTTTTATACCTCACTTAGTGTCAGCAGGATAAATTGAAATGAGACTCTCAGGTGGCTTTGGATATAAAACGTGTAGATTATAGAGTGGAAGGGGAAGAGGAGAAGGGGGTAAATATTTGGTGTAAAACAAGGGGAAATAGGGATTAAATATTCAGGAAACTGCTGGTTTTCCACCTGCATATTGTAAATTATTTTATTTGCTTCTTATTTGTGGTATTCATTACTCTCCGTCTTCTTTTTCAAGTTTTCATTATTTTTATTACAAAGGCATGAAAAGAAATGCTACAAGTGGTAAACTTTTTGCTTATGAGTATAGTGCGTGAATTAGTAGAATATACCTCATCTAATTTGCCTTTAACTTTGGTTTGTTTGCACTTTCGGTTTGTACTTTACAATTAAATTGCATTTGGCACTTCATATAAATTTTAAAATTATTTCATGTTTAAAATGAAGATCAAACTTTTAACCACTAATTAATAAAGAAGAGACCATTATTATCTCACACTTTATAATTTTATTTTGATCATCAACATCAAAATTCTTAATTTTACCTAATTTTATTTCAGTAAAAAAACAGTGAGACACCAGTAGTGGAAAGGAATTGCATTTGTTGCACCGCATGGTAATGCGAACCCCATCAGCTAATTTTATTTATTTTTGTCCCTTTTTAATTACTTATTTTCTTAATTATTGAATTGTTATGATATTGTAGTAAAAGATTAAGGACAACTATTTTTTTACAAAAATTAAAGATAATTATTTAATATATTTGTGGATTCTATTTTTTAAAATTTTTGTACATACTTTTAAATGATATATTTGAAAATTTAATTAAGTGACAAACATAATGATTTTTTACTCTTATTTATAGAACTAAAAAGAAACTTAAATGTTAAATGTATCAAATGATAATTTAAATATTAAATATTAGTCCAATCTCATTAAGTTTACTTATATGATTTTTTTTTAAAATAAAAACATATCATTTCTTTTTAATAATTATTCACTTTATTATGCTTTTAAGCATATGAATACATTTTTAATGTTATTTGCACTAATGATGCATGCGTCTCTACACAACCAATGAACCACATAATGTCACTTGTTAAAGAAAATATAATGATTTTTAAAATTATTTATTAATGATATGTGTCTTAATATAGTTCATTGACACTATATGAAGTCATATGGATTTTATATTTGGTAAGTTGTATGGATTTTAATATGCTTTTTTAAGCTATATGGTCAAATAGATTCCATAAGAACACATTTCTTGAGATATGTTTTTTCCCTCTAATGGAGTCAATTCTTTACATTGTCTGCTTTATTGCTACAATGTTTGTAACTTTCAAAGAGCTACATTGAATCAACTAACTTGATTAGAAAACCGGACCTTTAGAAGATCTCTTTCTCTTTCTCTGTGGTGTTAATTGATGTTATTTTATTTTCTCTCCACATACCAAGCATCATCTATTGAAACCAGTTGATTGAAATGTAGGCCTCTATGTTGGTGCATTTGGCCCTTATGGAACCGAAATAGTTCAGCTAAGGCGTAAATATGGTTGTTGGAGTGATGCGGATGATGAATCTTCAGATGTTGAGTTCTTTGAATATGTTGAAGTCTGAAGCTAACCAAGATCTCAATGTTCAGTCGCTGTGTTTTTTCATTTTATTGTATCTTAGATAAATCTATTGATAGTTCTATTTCTAGCATGTGAGCAATCGGTATGCCTTTTACATCTTTAGGTTACTCTTCGTGCCAAAATTGGAAGGGAAAGCCGGCTCTCAAAACGTGGGTTGTATCCAGATGAGTTAGGAGTGGTAATTACTCTCGTTTGTCTCTATCTGTTTGTATGCTTCGATTACTATCTAAGGGGCATTACCAGATCGCACTTTACCTGTGATTTCATGATCAGAGAAGAAATGAACAGGTCTTATTAACCTGGAAGTCCCATTTAGTAATTTACAAATGTTGAAAACCGAGAAGATCAATAATTTACAAATGGGAACTTTAAAGCTGCATATGAACAATGTATGTCAATGTATTGAATTTGGTGTAAGGTTTGCCTGAAATATCTCTACTATCTCATTCATATGCAGGGCAATATTGGACCCTATGTCAAAGGAGCTGATCTAGGTTTCCTTTACATTGTGCCCGAGCAAAGTTTCCTTGTGCTACACAACCGTTTAATATATAAATATATTTGTATAAAGTATTTTAATTTTTTTACTAATTTAAATAAATTTTTTTATTTTTATATTTGTAAAAGAAATTAGTTATAAAATAAAAAAATTAAATTTAGTTTGGTTAAGATGATTATAGTTTTCTAACTTACAAACAGTGAATCAAATTGAAATCAATTTATTTGAATAAATTAAAATTAAATTGAGATAATGAATTTTAAATATTTTATATTTTTCATGACCTTTAGAATATTTTGTAATATTTTTTTTTGAATTTCATGACTTTTAGCGGCGTTTTTGAGAAAAGCGCCGCTAAAGGTCGTGATTTTTAGCGGCGTTTGTGGAAAAAGTGCCGCTAAAGGTCCTGATCATTAGCGGCGTTCGTGGAAAAAGCGCCGCTAAAGGTCCTGATCTTTAGCGGCGTTCGTGGAAAAAGCGCCGCTAAAGGTCCTGATCTTTAGCGGCGTTTTTTTCAAATAAACGCCGCAAACTTTAGTGGCGCGTATATAGCGGCATTTTTTGAGCGTCGCTAAAGACATTTAAAAACGCCGCTAAAAGTCAATTTTGCTGCAGTGAAAATATAGATCAAGCTTCAAATTCGAAGCCTAAGCCTATCATATTTTTATATTAGAAAATGTTAAGTTGTCTATATTTAAAATTTTAATAAAATAAAAAATTAAAGCATCAAATGTTAAATTAAAAATGATATATTTTTTAAAGAAAAATTAATATAGGCAAGCTTAAAAAAACGAGTTTGGATTAGTCATTTAGAAATATTAGTCGGCTTAAATAAAATTTTAGACCCGTATTTTGGGTCGAGTTAGATTTGGGAAATATATCTATACTATTAATAAAATCCCTGAATAAGATGGTGTTATAGATTAACCGAGTACCAATTCGATTAAGAAATTATGAAAGTATCATTCCTTAATTAAAATGAGTCATATTATTCAAGGGCATTTTAGCCTTTTTATTTTAAAATAACTATAGTACATTTAGTAGTATTTATCTAGATGTATTTATGTGTTTAAATTTCGTTTTACTCATAAATTAATCTAATTTTTTATTTTAATATTATACATATTTCATGTATTATTATAATTAATTAATTTCAAATTATACGTTTCATTATTTATTGTTTCTTATTATTAAACACACATTTATATTTTAAATTTATTATTTCCATATACATGTACCTGTGATAAAATTTCTAATAAAATATTACCATCATACCTCGATGAACTCATCCAATATTTAAGAGAGAATAGACAAATATGTTAGATTCAATAAATTTGGAATATATATTTTTTTCGAGTTAATTGTGTAACGAATTTATCAATATTCCCTCAAATATTTACTAAATTTATCAATATTCAATTAATTTACCTCAATGAACTCGAGCTTAACATCTTTAATTACATAATAGGGGTTTAGACTAAGTTTAAAATCCAAATAAACTATACCTTTAAACGAGTGCTTTTTATTCATCGACTCAATAATCACGTTTACATAATTAAAACAAAGGCATAAAACCAAAATAAAATTAAAAACTAAAAATATAAAATATAAAATTCTTCAACAGTCGAAGTGCTTGGCCTTAAAAGTGGTTACATTTATTCATCAAAATATAAATATGGTTTAATAATGATGTAAATATGTAATTAAGAAATTGATGTAATCTCCTTTGATAACTAGTGTTGATCATCTCTTCATTGTAGGAGGCATGCTTGGTGGAGCAGTTGCTGGTCCTTTCCAACCTGCAATATATACATTTGCATTAATGGTGAATTTGGTTAGGTTTATGAGATTTTACGATTTTCGATTTTGTATATTAATTTTGGGATTTGGATTTCTTTAACATAAAACTAGTTTTTATTCTATAACTTTTTAGATATTATTTAGTAAAGTTTTTTGAAAAATATTTTTATATTAAAAACTTTAAGTTACTTTCGTTATTTTAATATAAAATATTAATTTTTACATCCTAAAAGTTAAAATTAATTAAAAATTTTAAACTAATAAAAGGAAAATTTGGTTCATTTTGTATAATTGTGATTTTTAAATTGGTGTTCCATAAATCATCCAAACATCTTTGTTAGACAATTTTCGGTTTCTCGATTTTTCTTACCCGACACTAGATTTGCTTGTCAGACAAATTTGATTACTAAATAATTTTGCTTGTTAACGTTCATTTTGGCCCAATTTGATAGGTTTGATCATTATACCTGACAATTTAAAATTGAATTAACTTCAATTCAAAACAGATCCTAATTCAAACTCGAAAGGATTTAAACTTAAACTAATTGGAACAAAAAACTCGAAAGGATTTAAACTTAAAATATTTTGATTCAAAATTCAATAATTTTAAAATCCAAACATGAAACAAAATGGACTAAACTCGAAATAATCTAATAATTTTAAAATCTGAATTCACTATAAAGCATGTATTTATGAAATCAGGCAGAGAAAAAAAATTCAACCTTCGGAAGGATCAAAGCCTCTAGCTTTGAGCTCAGCATGTTCTTGACAAAGAGCACATGGTTCACAGCAAAAATGGACACAACAATCATGGCATGGCTCAGCTGGCAACCCGAATTTGGCTCTTAGTTTCTCTCTATAAACACACGACAGTAGGCATTGGCATGAAAACAACATCAATACACAATATATGCAACCTTGTTGCACGCAAGCTGTTTTTCAGACAAAACAAAAAAAATTATGTATTAGACACACCATTAATGGCTGTTTGTCGAAGAGGTCGATGAGATATGATAATGGAATTTGTCGAGGAGAGGCCAATTTAAAAAAATCTTCAAAATGTTGTTTATTGGAAGTTATGACCTCTCAAATGGTTAGTATTGATTTTGGTCAAGATTTTGTTTCCCAACTCTGAGAAGAGTCTGAAACTATATAAGAAGATGGTGGATTCATAGAGCGAGAACGCCTTGTTAGAAAGGACTGCCATCTACCAAAGAGACATGAGCATACACGCTTGATAGCTTGATCAAGTGGTAGCATAATTATTGATAAAAGTACCATGAAGGCCCTATATTAAGAATTAAATTGTATTTTGCTCCTAATACTAAAAAAAGAGCAAATTAACCCTTTCTGTTAATAATTTTATCTACTTGTATTTATATAAAAAATTGACATGACTGATAGAATAACTAGATAGTGATACGTAGCGCGCCGCATGTATCTCGTGTTGATGTACAAAGACTATTTTTTAACAATAAAAATAAATAAAATTTTTAATAGAAAGACCAATTTGCTCTTTGATCTAATGAACAATGACTAATTAACACTTATTTTGAGTAGAGTGAGCAAAATACAATACAACTCTTAATATACGGGCTTCATCATTGTTTTATCTATACTTGCCCATTGTTGTTATTTAATGGGCAAAGATTTGAACATTACCGAGTGCGAATACTCGCATGATAGATGATGAATCCACCACTTCCTGAGACAACTTCAAGCACTTAAGAAAAATATCAACCAGTGAGAGTTGTATCAAATCCCAATAAAAAATATTTCAAAACTAATCGACCTCCCTCAATATGTTCTTACTGCTTTGTCCTTGATCAACCATTTCAGCTATTTGGCCAAAGGTGACACATGGGAGACAGCATGTTATGCAGCCTGCATTTCGAGTTCAAAAGATAATAAAAATTTTTGAAAACCAAATCCGATTTTAATTTAATTCGTTTCATGCAATCGTATTTGAAAGATAAATATGTAAACTTACAGGTTCCGACATCGCCTCCGCAACCGCAAAGAGATGCCGACCACTTAGGTGGCTGAGGGCGGTGAAAGATGTTCATAATAATTTTCTCAAACGCAAAGAGACCAAATTAGGTGATTAACAATTTGATCCATGCATTGTAATTTATAGCATATTGGCATTGGCATTTGGTGGATAAAAGAATTTAACAAAATTATCTACCGTCTCAAGCCTGCAATCATATAATATATATATATATATATATATATATACATAGTAATTATACTATTATTATTTATTATAGGCTAATAATATTATACAAAGACATTATTTTTGTAATAAGCTCTTAAATGGCCGGATATGTCGTTTTGGACTATCATTATGTTCTTGGTTTATATGGCCATATATTTGTCCTTATGCCGTAAAAGTAGTGCAGAAAATTAGATTTCTTTTTTCAATTCATTTATTTTCACTGTTAAAAACTGATTTGATTGACGAAATAATCAGACAATTACACTGGTGTGAAACATGTACCTTATTCTGATATACAGTGATCAGTTTTTAATTGTAGAAATGAATAAAAATTTTAATAGAATGATAATTTTGTTCTTAATTTAACATACAGTGACTAATTTACTCATTTTTTTAGTAGATGGGCAAAATGCAATCCTGCTTCTACTACAAGGGTATTCATGGTATTTTTATCGTCTATCGATTTAAATTTTGTTCATGGATATGATTGACTTAGAATTTATATAGAATTTAAAGTTTAGGGTTACTTGAACTTAGGTTGAGTGTAACGAGATTCAGATATGTGGTATGTGCTTAACATAAGGGTGAAGTTAAAAAAAAAATTGAGGTTAGAATTGGATTATAAATTTTTTAATGGCACCAAATATAATTTTACCATTATCTTAACTTAAAATTTTACAAATTCTAAAAAGATTAAACTATATTTTTTTCATTTTTAAGAGATAGAATTAAATTATAAATTTTTGAGAGGTTAAAATGTGATTTAAAATAACTTAATTTTTTTATGTTAAATTTTCAATTTTTTAAAAAGATTAAAAGTGATAAATTTTCACATAAACAAAATATAATCAATTTGTATATTTAATTTTATTTGTATCATCATGTATTTGGACAGTTTTACGAAGATCCCCGTTCCCGAATAATGTAGTTCCAATGTGAATGATTAAATCCAATTCAAAACACTATAATTTGGTTAAAATATATACTATTTATAAATTTAGAATTTAATCTTTATATTTTTTATTTTTAAAAGTTTAAACCTTAACTTTTCAGGTTTTAAAATTGAGGTTCAATTCTTAACTCTATTAAAACACATTTTGTTAAAAATTTTGGTGTGACGTTTTGAAATTAAAGAAAAAAACTGACTTGATAGCAGTATAACTAAGAGATAATGTTGCAATGAACTTAAATTTAATAAAATAATTTTAATAGTATGAATAATTAGACATGAATTTTGAAATCTAAAAAATATTAAAAGTAAAAACAAAAGGATTAAATTCCAAATTTATGAAAAGTGTAAGTACTTATGACATATTTAACCCCATAAGTTTTGTATTTTAGCTGCTATTCTCTTTGAGAGACAAAAAGCAGTAGACATAACAGTAATCATAGGATTAACACCAATAGCAGTAGGCAACACACTTGCATCACAAACGTACAATCCTTCAGCTTCCCAACTCTCCCCATTTTCATCAACACCCCCATCTTTTTCATTTCTCCCCATCTTACAACTCCCCATTTGGTGCGCTGTGGTGTGAACCATCCATTTGTCGCCCCCGAACAACGGTCCGCCTACCGAGAAAACCGTGTCCAAAAACTCCTCCAGCTCCTCTTTGCTCACCCCTTTGCACTTCAACTTTTGCCCATCGCTACGATGAGTCCCGACCTCGACCGCACCGGCCGCAACCAAAACCCTCAACGACCGTCTCAACCCGGCTCGGAGGTTCTCTCGGTCGGTCGCATCGAACTTGTACGTTACCCGTCCCCCCATATGAACTTCACCGGACCCTCTGTCTTTCACAATTGTTATCAAATGAGCGGTTCTTGAAAATTTTAACATCCTTTGTTTGAAGTCCAAACCGGATACCCAAGGGCATAGAGCAGTGTACTGTCCTGGTCCTAATGATGGTGTTTCAATAATGGCTTGTACATTGTTGTTTGGTCCCAACACTTTATGAACCGATGTGATGATCCCACCATCGACAGCTTTACCTTCGATATCGGAATCGGAATCCGGGAAATAACCCCACGACATTAAAACCGGGTGGAGCCGGAGATTTCGGCCGATGTTCGGGTTTTTAAGTCCGCTCGAATACATCAAAAGTGGCGTATGAAGTGCCCCACAAGCTGATATTGTTACTTTAGCTTCTATTTGTAGTTTCTTCGTAATGTTTTTGTTTAATGTTGTTGCAATAACGCCCGTACACTTCATCTTTCTCGTACTGATCATTGTCGTGTTTTGTTCCAACATGAATTTTTCTGCTTTGCAGGCTGTTAAAATGACGGTGCCATTGTTAACAGCATCCACTAACCATGTCTTGTCGGTCCCTTTCTTGTCCCCTCTTCTACAACCAAAGCCGCAAGATCCACAGTAATGGCGGCTGGAGGAATTTCGCGGCACTTTTTCGATATCAAAGCCGAGATTTTTACACCCTTTACAAAGAACTTGATTTTGAAACCCTTCTTCTTCACAGTCTTCTGTCACACCGATTCTCTCACAAACGATATCCATGGCGGAAACATATTCGTTGCTCCCAAAAACTGGGATTTTACACTCATCGGTCCATTCTTTAAGAACTGATTCCGGCGTTTTTATACAAGCTGACCAGTTAACCGCTGAGCCACCGCCTACGGTGGAGCCGGCGAGAATCGCGAATTGTCCATCGATACTCGGTAGGCTACCTCCTAATTCGTATAGTTTCTCCATTGAAGGACCTTCGAAAGGGGAATAATCTGCCGGGCCGAAATAGCTTCCTTTTTCTAAAACGACCACTTTCAGACCCGAACTAGCCAGCGTCGCCGCCGCGACACCTCCACCGCACCCAGAACCGACTATTACGGCGTCGCATTTGATTTTGATGGTGTTTTTGTGGTGATCTTGTGTTACTTGAAGGCCTTTCTCTGTTAGTAATTTGTGAAGATCAATGGAGTCTATTACATGCATTGTTTCAACAATTCCTTGTTGAAGAGGTCTTTCATTTGGAACATTTTCAACTTTGTCTATGTTATACCCAATAGCTTCCCATGCTGGGTTTTCACCATTTTCATCCACCTGAGGATCAAATCGTTACCTTTAGAACTTGATTTCACAATCTCCAATATGAGTGTCAGTTCGTATATATTCAAAAACAAAGTCAGAAATATAATTTTATTTTTATATAATTTTATTATTTTAATATTTTAAAAATATTAATCTAAAATTCTTTATTTTTAAGACGTCAAAATTTATTTTGTCCATTAAATTAACTTATAATTTAAAAGCTTCATCTACTCATCGAAGCTTGAAAAACTGACTCGAAATTGAGAGAGTTGAGCAAAATGTTATGCTCAAAATAAATTACTTCCAATATTTAAGTCTAAACCTAACCCCACATTATTCATTTATATTTTATAATTTGTTACTTCTTTTCTCTTATATATATTAGGTAATTTATGTTATATAAAAATAATAAATAATTAAATAAATATATTTCCAGCTATATTTTTAAATTACCCTCAACTACCCTCACCTATATATATTAATAATTTAATATATACTTAATAATAAAATATATTTTATTTAATTAAATAATAAGATACTAAATTTTAATTAGAAAATAAAAAGTTAATTAGGTTGTCCTCGTAAAATAAAAATAATAAAATATGCTACGTTATATACGAGCAGCCTAATCAACGGCACACCAATTGCATAAGGGTCTTAGCCTTCCAAAAAATAATAAAATCATGATGCAATCCCTTTAAAAAATATAAAATTATAAAATAAATAAGTGGTAAATTTATATCTTTAACCCTCGATTGAAAATATTATTAGTGCCTGGGAATAGAATTTTTAAATCGAAAAAGTACTAACCCGTGAGAATATGATGAAAAGAATGGCGACTTTGAAGTAGAGGAAAGCGACCCTAAAGGGAGTGAAGAAACGATGCTTAAACCAGGCTTGTAAAACTTGTTCCCTTTTGGCTAATGGCATGCTCGTGAAGCCATTAATGTACGGCCATTCCTTACCCCAACAATGGCTTCCACAAAGCAACAAAGTTCCCACTTTTGTTGATAACAACAACAATACAACTCTCACTACCACCACACATTCAATGAATAATCTTTTCCACAACATCTCTGCTGCCTGTAAAATTAAACCAATAAATCTTGAAATTTATTCTCATTTTTTCTTTTCTTTCTTTTTATGTAAGCAATGAAATGAAAAAAGAAGAAGAAAATTTTAGGGGTAAAATCATAAAAATTATAAATTTCCAGGAATTAAAGTTAAAAGTTTTAGACTTAAGTACCTTCGTTTTCTGACTTTAATAATTAAATTTTCATTTCCGTTTCAGTTTACTCCAAAAGAAAAAAAAAATTCAAATAATAATGTGGCACATGATAATGATAATGATAATTTTTTGGGTAAATTAGGATGAAATTAATAGTTTTAGGTGTCAAAATGAGAAAAAAAAAGTTTAGTTGTCAAATTGAAACAAAAAAAAGTTCAAGGGCCAAATCATGGTATAAAGCAAAATTTTTAGTTTACCTAAGAACATGAAACGTGATGTTGATAATTTTGAGAGTAAAATGAGACAATTAATAGTTTAAATATTAAAATGAGGCAACAAAGTTTAGACACCAAAGTGAAAAAACCATGATATAAGACCAAAATTTTAGTTTACCCAAAAGAAACAAGAAAGAGTTTTCAATAAGAATGTGGTACACCACGTTGATAATTTTGAAAGTAAAATGGGACGAAATTGATAGTTTCAATTATCAAAATAGGACAAAAAAAAATAAATATCAAAGTGAGAAAACAATATAATTCAAGAGTGAAATCATGGTACAAGACCAAAATTTTATGCCGAGGACTTAAAGTGAATTATATTTTTTTTTAAAGGGATCATAATTCAATTTCACCTTATGAATAAGCAACAAAGAAAGATGGAAATGTAAATGTACTTGATGAATAATTGTACTTGTAATCTAGTTGTGGTATTTTATACTTGAAATGATTAAATAAAATATTAAATTCGAAAAGACAATTTTTTATTAAAAAAATAACATTTTTAATTTAGGTTTTAGAATCTATAATTTAGTATAATTCAATCTCGCTAGTGGAGCCAAAACAAATTTTTAAAACGTAATTAAATTATGTATTTTTATGAGAGTTAAAAATGTAAAATTATTATTTTAATAACTTATATCTTTTTAATTTTTAAAAATTAATTCAAAATTTTTATCATTTTGGAATGTTAAAGTGCAATTTTTTCCATACACAAACTTAGAACTTCATAAATTTTAAAGGTAAAAAAAAAAAAATCTCATTTTAAGGGATACTGGAACCCCTACCTTCCCCTTTGACACCGACCTACTATTCCATTAAAATGCCAACATAAATTTAAAAAAAAAAAAGTTCCTTCCTACACTTATAAGTATATTTTAAAAAATATTTATGTAAGCATTTTAAACCAACTTTTTCAGAACCGGTCCGATCAATTTATGAAGTTTAATTGAATAAATTACTAACAAAATAGAAAAATATATATTTAGAGAGAGAGAAAAAAAAACCAGTTCAACTATCGATTCAACCGATCCAATCCCTTATTCCGTACCCATACCTCAATCGATTTTCAGTTCAGCCAACTAATTCAATCCGGTTCTGAAAACAATGTCTTAAACCAAGATTTTTCGAACTGAACCGATGATCGAACCGATCAGGTCACCGATTCACCAGTCTAGCCAATCTGATTAATTTATTTAATTCGATTAAATAAATCATTAAAAGTTCATAGAAAATAAAAAATATTAAAATTTCGATTCAACTGCCCGATTCTCAATTCACCCGATTCAATGTCCTTTAGACTAGTAACTCGATCGATTCTCAATCTAATCGGTTTGGTTCAAACAACCTTGTTTTAAACAAAATATAACTAAGGCATTAACTATTTGTACGATTGACATTACAAAAGTAGAGAGAGAAACTAAATCTCAAATTCAAGCATAGTTACAAGGACCAAAACCAGAATTTAACCAAAAAAGCTTATCTTTTTTACCTCGTCCGGGATTGGGGATTGAGAAGCAGAAGTTTCCATGAAAGATCGAACAGCTTTGCTTATTGTCTGGTTTTCTCGTCTTTCAAAACAACAAGAAGAAGGTGGCAAAGAAGGGAACAAAGCTTCAGCTATGGCGGCCAGTGTGTTTACTTCAGCTGAAGAAAACCCATGATCATATTTCTTTCCTTCTATTTCCTCTGTTTTCCCTCCTTTCATAAATCCCTTCCCTAATTTTCCTCCCATTTCTCTCCCACTTTTCTACGTTTGATAACACTAAATGATTTTTGCCTTCTCTTTGCAATCATTTATAAAATAGTGGAAAGTGGGAAATTTGGAGGATAGTCATTGGGGTGTTTTAATTCCATTAAGAAAAAAATAAGTTCAACCGTTTGAAAATGAAAGTTCCACTGTAATTGTAAATTAACCAAAAAAAAAAAAAGTAAGATTTAAAATTTTGGGTTTAATTCAATAAATTCATATAATCATTAGGTAAATTATATTTAACATTACTAAACTATTAGTAAGTTTACGTTTTGGTTACTTAATTTCAAAATGTTATAAAAATAGTTACTAGACTATTTGAAAGTTTTCGTTTAAGTTATTGGAGTATTAAAATCGATGTTGTATCTCCTTTTTTGTTCACCTTATCTAAACCAATCGAAAACTCTCATTCTCTTTCTTTATTACAATTTAGTTTTTTCCCATAAAACATCTTTGAACGTCACGAATCTACGAACCAAAATCCAAACAACTTTCTTCTCCGATCTCCGATAGTGATCATCAAATCAAATTAGACCTAAGGTATGTTTTTCTACTTGTTGATGGGTATTAATCCACCATATCGATCGTCGAATCATCACTTGGAACTCACTAGCCAGGTTTCTTTCAAAAAAACACTTAACAAATAACAACCCAATGACTTAAATGAAAAATTTTGAATAGATCAATGATCATTTTGTAACTTTTAAATTGAGTGATCAAAATATAAATTTACTAATAATTTAATGATCTTAGACAGAATTTACCCTAATTATTTTAATACATTATTAATAATTGCACTTAAAAAGGTTGTTGACCAGTAATCAACAAATAATTTACAACTATTAATGCTAGCTGTTCTCCCTTAAAGGAAAATGTTCGCCGAAAAAAGCAGAAGGAATTATTATTGGACTAACTCTAACGGACATTAATTTAATTAAAAATAATTATTTTTTTTTATTTTTACAATATTATTTTGAAAATACTTTTATCATTTTATTAAAAATTATTTTAAATCAACAAAGGGTAATATTTAAACATAAACCATCATAATATTTAAATTTTATATTTAACCAATTCAACAAAAATATCGTGTATTTCTAATATAATTTTTTATTAATATAGTTATTCTATTTTTTTTTTATCCTCGTTAGTATTAATAATTTCATTTTATATATACTCGTATTTATATAAATGTGGCTTTATATTTCAGTAAAACATGCAAAGTTGGGTATGGCATTTAATTTGGGTAGATTTTGTGTTTTAACCCCAATTTAACATAGTTGTGGAAGTCATTGTAATGTAGATCCATCTACTTCTTTTTTATTATTATTAATTTATTGATATTCATATTTAATGTATAAATAATTTTTCAAAATATATGTTTCTATTCGACACGTATTTATCTTCAATACGATCTCACTTGGTTTTCTTGCTTGTTATTCTGTTACCCTTTTTTACGTGGAATGGTTACAATTTCACCCACTTTTTGGGTACTTAAATAAAAGATGCCACACGTCCAAGTATTATCCATAAATTTGGGATTTAGTCCTTTTTTTTATTGGAATTTAAAATTCAGGTTGAATTGTTAATATTATTATTTCTTTTGTTAAAATTTTAGTGTGAACTTTTGAAATTAAAAAAAAAAAAACCCACAATAGTAATGTAACTAAAAAAGTGACATTAACAAAATAAATTTAACAGTGTTAACAGATAGATCTGAATTTTAAAATTTAAAAAGCAGAGAAATATGTATTTTAATAAGATACTTAACTACTCTTTTTGGAAGCCTATTTTGTTAATCACTTTTTTTTCGATTAGCAATATCAATTTTATTTATTCATTGGTCAGGTTGAGTCAATGTAATTTTAAAATTCATATCCGTACTTGAATTTGATCTAACTCAATGGCTCGATTTATTATTATATTAATAAATGTAAAAAATATATTTTATGATTAAGCTTAAATTTTTAAAATTGATTTTATTATCATTTAAATAATTCAGATAAAATTAAGTTACCCAAACCAAAACACAAGCCTACTTATACCATAATTGGACAATGAAAGAGAGCCAAACTTAGCTATTATTATCTCTTTAATGAGAATTAAGCTTAATAATATATTCAAAGTTTATATGATTAATAAATTAGATAAATATATAAATAAATAAAACTTTATATTTTATAAATGATATCATCTTTTTATTCACTGTATATAAATTTATACAATATTATTATATTAAATATAAATCTATTATTTGGTATACTAGTAGTATATGTATTTTATTTTACAAGCATTCTTAAAAAAATGACATGTCTCGTTTTCATAAATATATATTTAATAATTTATTATACCCTATAAGACATTTGTCAACCTTTACTCTATTCACAGAGTTTAAAAATTTCACTGACAATGTATTAAATATCTTCTCCTATTATAATTATTAAACTTTAACATCGATGCTTGTGTCATTTTGAGATAATAGATTTCATCTATTTATGATGAAATATATATCCGTAATAAACACTCATTTAATTTTAAAAAATACAAAAAGAAAATCTCATGCATCAATGATTTGAAAAAGAAAAATAAAATTTAGCTCACATGAAAGGATCATCAAGACAACGTCTTATCAATTTCAATCTATCTTTATCAGATAATTGAATTTTCTTACATATTAGTGGTGCTATCAAGTCAAATGCAAGGCTCGCTGCTGCTGGAGTTGTGATGTGAAAATAGAATGGATATCGGATATTAGGTTTTAATCATTATTTGGGGGAATGTTTAGTTTTTTATGCTAAGTTTTGAGATGTCATGGATGGTTTAATTCTTTTTAAAAGACGGTGATTCAACAAAGTTTTGATTCATATTGATAGTTTAGAGGTGGTTAATGCCCTCCAAGACAGACATTTGACAATTTCTTCTTCAAGATTATTGAGAAGGTTAAATCAGATACTAAAAAATATGGACCAATGAAGTATTAGACATATTCCAAAAGAGATTAACCAAGTGGAAGATTGCAAGGCCAAAATGATTTCTGACAAAACATTTGAAGTACAAGTATTTGGGAATGTGCCTGAGCAACTGGAAACAGGATTACACGCAGATAATATTAATGACCTTTTAACTCATGGTGGCTTTAACTTAATGTATGTGTGTTGTTTTATTTAAAAAAAAAAAAAAAAGCCTTTCAATTTGAGCTCTTAAATTTATCAAAATTCAACCGGGAGGATATCAAACAATTAACCAACTGTTTTAAATTTTCACGTAAAGAAAACTGTAAGTCTAACATTTAAATTTCAAATTATTCATAAATTTGATAATTTTAAATACAATGCAAAAAAAAAAAAATAGTCTATTGTTTATTTATATATATAATGTTTAATACAACACATAAATAAATAAATAAATACAATCAACCCTTTTTATAACAGTCACTCTCTATAACAACATTCTTATTATAACAATCAAGATTTTAGTAGAATCGATTTTCATCTATTTAACTTTTTAATATTTTAATATCATCGTCTTAACTCTGTTATAAAAATCTAAAATTTCCACTAATAGTATACGGAATATTTTCTCACCACAACTATAATTGAGAAATTAATGAGAAACAATCAACAAAACCAATTCATATAATCATCAAACTAGTTGAAATTTTCAAATATTATAAAAAAAAGAAGGTAATTTTGTCAAAATATATTTATTTCATCGTCAATGTATGAAAATTAAACATGAATATGTATAAATATAAATATTTCTTTCAAAAAAAATATTTATAAGCCAACAAACAACCAGCCCAAATCAAATATATATGATCCACATGACATTCATAATTCTAAATATGCCTCTTCTTCACTATTCTTCAACTTGATTTTGTATATATAAAGAAAAAAGCATTTATCCAAATTTATGAAGTAATTGAGAATATTTTGGTGAATCAAATTAATATTTGACAAGCAATATATTTAATTTTATTCAATATCTCAAATTACTTCAAAACATATTTAATTTTAATTTCACCATTTTTATCTTTTAATGATAAAAAAAGTTAGAATTCTATCAATATTTCACCCGTACAATTAATTATTCGTTGGGATAATAATCCATGGAAATGATTAATTTGAGGAAGAGGAATTATTACACTGACTCGCTTTCTTCTTTCTCCTTCTTAGTTCAAGAGAACCCCTTATTTATTGTTTAAAGGAGTGTTGGAACAAATGAGGTATTTTATCATTGACATGAAACTTGTCCTCTAATTCTAATCATTTAAATAAATAAATAAATGGTAAACTACACTATTATTTTGGTCATTTAACTAAAAAAGTTAAAATTTGGTCACTGAATTATTCAAAAATTTTCATTTAAGGCACTGAGCTGTTAAATTTGATGTTATTTGTTATATGACTTTCTTTATTTGCATAGGCTACACAATTTGGAAGCTCTCTTTTTCCTTCTATTCTATAGTTTGGTTTTTTTTTCATAAAATAATTTTGGAAGTCATGAATATACGAACCAAAATTTAAACAATTTTTTCCTTTAATCTCCAGCATTGACTATCAGATTGACTTGGGTCTAAAGTATATTCTTCTACTCACCGATGGGTACTAATCCACCATACCGATCATTGAATTGTCATTTGGAGCTTGGTGGCAAAACTTGAAAAAAAAAAAAAACTTAACAACTCAGTGACTTAATAGAAACTTTTGAATAGTTCAATGACTTAAATGAAAACTTTTGAATAATTTAATGACTAAATTGTAATTTTTTTAATTAAGTGATCAAAACAAAATATATCTATAATTTAGTGACTAATGTAGTTTACCCGAAATTAAAAAGCTTCATATTTGCACACGAGTCATGCTATAGAGTATAAATTAATTAATGGTGAAGTTGACTTGTCCAGGAAGAGCTGTTCGGATCGAGCTTGTTTTGGCTCGGCTTGCCAATCCGTTTCATGCACCACCAATGAATAATGATATGACAAATTATCACCTGGTAAAATAAAAAATGGTGAAGGACTTATAAATAAATATTAATAACTCTATTTAAACATAATTAAATATTAATTATAATTATTATATTGTCTTGGGTTTCAAATTTTGGATTTAATATTTTATTTTAGGATTTAGGGCTTTGATTTCATTTTGAGTTTCAATTTTCAGATTTCGAATGGAGTTATATTTAAATGAAGTTATTAATATTTATTTGTAAGTCTTCCACTATTTTTATTTCACCAATGATGAGATGTCTTTTTTTTTTTAACTGACAATGCATGAAACTCGTGTACCGACAGAGCATCAAATATTCACTCTTTTTATACTTAGCAAGGTAGTTCAAAATTTAAAACTTTCTCTCCGAAACTTAATTCAGAGACAAGTTTAAGCCCAATTATATCTAAATTTATCGATGATTTAAAAAATTAAAATGCAGGTCAAATCGATCAGATCACCAATGCTCTTAATTCAATTGAATTAATCACCAATCTAATAATAATTAAACAAATAATTTAAAATTTAATAAAATAACATTTAAAAACTATAAACAAGTTCAATCGTCATTTTTTTGTTTTTGTTTTGATTTCCGTTTTTAAAGTTTCGGACAATCCATTTAAATATGGATTTTAATTATTTTTTTATCTAATCAATTCAATTCTATAATATCATCAAAGTATGTATACAATGTATAAACGAAACGGGACAGCAACATGTTATGCAGGGATGCGTAATTGAATAGTTGATTGTTTTCGTTGGACCATTATGGGATGTTAATTATGACAGCCATGCACATTTATGTTTGTTGTGTCAATTTGGCACAATCGCTTTCGGTATTTGTAACGGTTAACTGCTGGAAATTTAATTTAATTATTGTTTTTTTAAATTTTTAATAATACAGAGATTAAATTAATTTATTTAACAATATAAAATTTAATTAAATTAAATTATTATAATGGAAGGATCTCTTTTATACATACACCATTTACAATGTATTAAGTATGATCCTTTATTTTAACGATTACACTAAAATTTAAACATTTACATAGAAAAACCATTAACCAATATAATGCTTTTCAATCCCTTATAAGAATAAATTATTAACAAAATGAGTTTTTAATTATACTTTTTGATTAGTTTATGATTTTGGTCCTTTTGCTATGTTCAATTTTAGAATTTAGCTGATATAATTTTATTTTTTTCTACACTTAGAACGGTGAACACTTTAATTATCATGTTATCGAATGGATTTTTTTAGTCATTGTTCTTCTCTCGGTAAGGTGATTTATTTAATGAATTTGAAAGACATGTTATTTATTTTTATATTGATTTGAATACGAATGTATTTATGAATTGAAGTTGTGAATGACAGAGGGTTGTCGTTGATGATTTTTATTATTTGATTTATTATAGTTAGTTCAGTAAGATTTTTGTTTATCTCGTCGAACTTACTAAGTTTCATTAAGTTTACTTGTGTTGTTTAATGTCATTGTAGATTTTCGGAAGGTTGGATGATCGGATTGGCACTCAAGTTACAATATCCAGTTTATCTCGGTAGTTTTTGAAACGTTAAATTCAGATTATATGGCATGTATAGGCTCTTGTGCTATTTTGATTAATGTTTGGCTTATGTAAATGTTATGAATGATATTTTGTGCAAATAACCAATTTGCAAAAGGTATGAGAATGAGGCATAGTTGTTATGCTAGTATGTGTGGCTTACATATATTTGATTTGTTGTGGTTGTGGTAACTTTGTTAGGTATTTTGATTTGGTATTGCTTGAATAAGTTGATGAAATGAATTAATGTGTATTTTGAGATTAAATTGTATATAATTGTGGTACCAATGAGGGTACATTGGTTGGACACATATTAGGTTAGTTTTGATGTGTTTTTGACCCGACTAATGTCATTTTGATTTTGTATTTTGGTTAGTATTTGAGTTTCTTAAGGTCCAAGCAATTTGATTATGTTTGTATTAATGTATAATTTGAATGATTTACTGTTTCATTGTCCTGTAATACTCTGTAACACTGTTCCCGCGACGAATATGGGTTAGGGGTGTTACAATATTCTTCTACTCACCGATGGGTCCCAATCTGCCGTATTGATATTGTCATTTGGAGCTTGGTGGCAAAACTTGAAAAGAAAAAAAAAAAAAAGCTTAACAACTCTGTGACTTAATAAAAACTTTTGAATAGTTTAATAACTTAAATGAAAACTTTTGAATAATTTAATGACCAAATTGTAATTTTTTTAGTTAAGTGATCAAAACAAAATATATCCATAGTTTAGTGACTAACGCAGTTCACCCGAAATTAAAAATCTTCATATTTGCACATGAGTCACGCTATGGAGTACAAATAAATTAATGGTGAAGTTGACTTGTCCAGAAGGAGTTGTTTGGACCAAGCTTCGATTGGTTCGGCTTGCCAATTCATTTCATACACGATCAATAAATAATGATATGAATAATTATCACCAGGTAAAATAAAAAATGGTGAAGGATTTATTAATAAATATTAATAACTCTATTTAAACATAATTAAATATTAGTTATAATTATTATATTGTCTCGGGTTTTAAATTTTGGATTCAATATTTTATTTTAGGATTCAGGGCTTTGATTTCATTTTGAGTTTCGATTTTCAGATTTCGAATGGAGTTATATTTAAATAAAGTTATTAATATTTATTTGTAAGTCTTCCACTATTTTTTATTTCACCAATGATGAGATGTCCTTTTTTTTTTTTTTTTTTTACTAACAATGCATGAAACTCATATACCGATTGTGCATCAAATATTCACCCTTTTTATACTTAATAAGCTAGTTCAAAATTGAAAACTTTCTCTCTAAAACTTAATTCAGAGACAAGTTTAAGCCCAATTATATCTAAATTTGTCGATGATTTAAAAAATAAAATGCATATCAAATCGATCAAATCACCGATGCTCTTAGTTCAATTGAATTGATCACCAATCCAATAATAATTAAATAAATAATTTAAAATTTAATAAAATAATATTTAAAAACTATAAAAGAGTTCAACCGTAAATTTTTTTTTGTTTTGATTTTTAAAGTTCCGAACAGTTCATTCAAATATCGATTTTAATTAATTTTTTATCTAACCAATTCGATTCTAATAATATGATCAAAGTATGTATACAATGTATAAACGAAACGGGACAACATGATGTTATGCAGGGATGCCTAAGTTGAATGGTTAACTGTTTTCGTTGGACCATTACGGGACGTTAATTATGACAGCCATGCACATTTATGTTTGATGTGTCAATTTGGCACAATCGCTTTCGGTGTTTGTAAGGTTAATTGCTGGAAATTTAATTTAATTATTATTATTGTTTTTAATAATATATAGATTAATTGAATTAAATTCTTATAATGGAAGGATCTCTTTTATACATATACCATTTACAATGTATTAAATATGAACGATTAAACTAAAATTTAAACATTTACGTAGAAAAACCATTAACAAATATAATGCTTTTCAATCCCTTATAAGAAGAAATTATTAACAAAATGAGTTTTTAATTATACTTTTTGGTTATTTTATGATTTTGGTCCTTTTTCTATGTTCAATTTTAGAATTTAGCTTATATAATTTTATTTTCTTTTCTATTTTTACAACATTATTAATTGATTTAAATATTTAACACCATTAAATGAATATTTCATTATTATTATTTTGTCAAAATTATTGCTTTTAAAAAAAATAAAACAACATCTAGCTTATATACTTTGTGTTTAATTTTTTTTATTCATATTATTCCCTAAATTAGGATTCTATTAAATAATTTATCCTCTTTGACACATTAAAAGGTGATGATGTGACATCGTTATCAACTGAATTTTTCAAAAAAATTATTTCCAAAACTATAAAAAATTCAAAATATTGGGAATTTATAAATATATAAATTAAAACTTTATAAAAATTATACAATATATATAGGAAGTTTATAAATAATTATAAAAATCTATAAATAAAAAACGTGACATTATTAAAAATGCATGTTCAAAATGAAGGTAAACAAATTCAAGTCGAAGTTCATCTCAACAAAGTTCAAAAAATTTAAAAAATATAATTTATTTTGAAATTATTATTTTCTTAAATTGTAAAAATATATAAAATTATAGAAAAATTCAAATCAATAATGCACATGGATAAATAGTTGTGTGGATTTAAATGAACTTTGGTGCTCATTTGTGTTGGTTCATTTTCCACGTGAATTTTTATTTTATTTTATAATTTTTATATTTTTGTTGTAATTTTTTATTTTATATAAATTTCTTTTAAAGTTTTCTTTTAAAAAAGTCAATGTCATGATACTTTAAGAGAGTGCAACGTTAACATTTCTTAAAGTTGTTAAGAAAATGATTAAACTATTTGATAGAATTCAAGTTTAAGAACTAGTGTAAAAAAAATACATAGACCAAATCATAAAATTTGTAGAATACGAGTATAAATGTTATTTTATCCCTTTAAACAAATCTAGATCAACAACTATTTATATTAGCTAATGGCATTGAAAAATAGAGCAATCGGATTATGTAAAATTAAAGCAAATGGTCTAAAAATCCAAATCTAAGCATAACATAGGGACCAAAACCATAATTTTACTTACGTTTTATAGACTTCAGAATAGCCTCAAAATCCCCTAAATTTTTCTTTTTAATTCCGCAGCGAGAGAAAGATTCGACAACAACATGGGGTCACAACACTTTTCATTGCTTAAAAAATAAGAAAAATATTAATATTCATGCCACTTGAATGATGCATTTATGTTTAATGTATCAAATTGACATACAACTTATACCTACACAATGTGAACTAGCTTACCATATAAATAATTTATATGGAGTAATTATAAAATAAAATAAACATTAAATGCAAACGGATTAAGAATCGGAATAGTCCGAATTAAAATTGACCCACATGACGATTTTTTTATTATGATTAAATTTAAAATTTAGTCTCTACTATGATACCTTATTTTGGTAATTAAATTCACTTTCGTATTTAAATTTGAATATGATATGTCACTTTAAAATTGTATTACTTTATCACTTTGAAATTAGAATTTTAAAAATATCTACTTTTAAGTTTTAAGTGATAAGGTGATAATTTGAGATTGTGTCACCTCATCATTATTTTACGAAATCCAAAAATTACATTAATCATATAAAAATAGATTAATCAAATTACACCCATTTAAAATGTAAAGACTATATACTCAAATTTGAGCATTTAGAGGGACCATAACTAAAATTTGACCTATATTTCTTCCATAATTTTTTTTTCGTTTACAGGAAATCTTCTATAGACTTCTAACAGCCATACAAACCATAGATTTTGATTTTAATTTTTCCACCAAGAAAAAGGCAAACAGAAAAATAACAAAATAAACCCCCCAAAAAGGCATTCTGGCAAAAAGCTCCGAAACAGGGCCAGCAAAAGCCACTTGAGAGCCAATGGCTTCTTCAAGTTTTCTTCTAGAATCTCCGGCGTCTATCTTCTCTTCTTCCCCCATTAAAGCTCCTCTCTATCTCCCGAAACCCTACCCTTTTATTGTTAATGTGAAACGGCGCCGTCCCGAAAGGAAGCGAAACCCTGTTCTGAAATCGGCTGTTGGAGATGTCTCCGTCGTTGACTCACCGCCGCCGCCCCCACCTCAAGATGCTAAATCTGAACTCATTTCTTCTTTGAAGCTTAAATTACTGGTATTTTTTTGTTTAAAAGTTGCAATCATTTTTCTGGGTTTTCGCTGGATTTGTTTTAGGTGTTATTATGGTTATAGTCCCTGTACCATGCTGAAATTTGAGAATTAATCTTTTTATTTTAATTTGATATAATTTGGTTACTATGTTATTAGTAGGTTGAAATTGATAACAACATTGTTAAATAGAAGGTGAATTCTTATTTAAACAGCTTAAGCATTTCACTGATATAAAAATATATTATTTGTTTATTGAATTTTTCAGTGTCGAATAACAGTAAAATAAATTTATGTCATCACTTTAACATCAACAACTATGGTGTAATCAATTTGGACCTACTAATAATTTTATAAAAATAGAGGACTAAAGCTGGAATCATACTTTTTGATGTGAAAATGTCGTAATTTATGTCCAATTAGACTTCAAGCTATATATATATATATGATACGAACACAATACGGATATGTTTTGATTGAATTAATTATCCGGGAATGTGTTTGATATGAACATCATTTTCCGATACCAATGTCTTGATGGAGGTTGATTTGGATTCAGGGTATTGTTTCTGGGCTGAATAGAGGTCTTGCTGCAAACCAAGATGATCTCGGAAAAGCAGATGATGCTGCCAAGGAACTCGAAACCGTTACCGGACCTGTGGACTTATTGACCGATCTTGATAAGCTGCAAGGGAGATGGAAACTGATATACAGCAGTGCATTCTCGTCTCGTACGCTTGGCGGGAGCCGTCCTGGACTTCCCACTGGAAGGTTGCTCCCCGTAACTCTCGGCCAGGTTTGCAGCAAATCCTACTGTTGTCGTAATTTCTATATTCGGGACGTAAGCATGTACGGAACATATTCAAATCATGCATGTACTTTTTCGTGAACTTGCAGGTTTTTCAGAGAATTGATGTCATAAGCAAAGATTTTGATAATATAGCAGAAATTGAATTGGGAGCTCCATGGCCATTACCTCCACTTGAAGTCACTGCTACCTTAGCTCACAAATTCGAAATCATAGGTTAGTACTTAACTTCTACTTTGTGTTTAAGTTCAAAGCCGGACCAGATCGGTCCGTCAAATTGTCCGAGTCGGAATCAGTAAACTGATAAAAGACTTGTGTTTTGGTTTTTGCATATAGGATCTTCAAAGATCAAAATAACATTCGAGAAAACGAGTGTGAAAACGAGAGGGACCTTTTCTCAGCTTCCGTCATTGGATGTACCTCGGATTCCCGACGCTTTGAGGCCTCCATCTAATCCAGGGAGTGGCGACTTTGATGTTACCTTCATCGACGCCGATACCCGAATCACCAGAGGAGATAGAGGTGAGCTTAGGGTTTTTGTCATCTCATAAATTAGTAAGCACATCTAATAACAAAGCCCGTATGCACTCTCAGTACTTCATATATTGTCTGTATGTGTATATATTATCGGGAGTGATCCGTAACTTTTTTGTAGAATTAATATTTTAATATAATTGCAATTATTATTTATGTAAATTTTCGAATCAATTTTATTGTTTAATCGTGTCAATAATTGTGGTTACTTGAACTAAATTTTATTTTTTATTTAATTTATAATTAATTTTAAATTTTATAATGTGAAAAAATATTTTATATTTAAAATAGTAAAAATGTTATGAAATAAATAAAAGAGAGTAAAAAAAAAAAAATAGGAGAGAAAAAAAGAAAGTATGAATTTTATGGATCAAATATGAATGTTTTTACGTTTTTCTATGTTAGATATAAAAAATATAAATGATATCAAATTTATTTTAATTATTAGAAAACTTAAAATTTTGTATAAAAATATTTTTTCAAGAAAAGTATCGCATTAGAGATATTTATGAAAAGCTTTAAAATTTTACAAAATAATTTTTAAAAGTCATAAAATAATTTTTTTTGTTAAAAAATATTTCAAAAATTCAAAACCCAAAATTAATAGAAAATAATTACAAATTGAATTAAATCAAACTAAATTATCATGGTTTTGAGAATTAAAAAAAAAAATCAAAACCGAATCGAATTTAGCCCTAACAAATTATCTGCACTGGCTAATGCTAGAGTGGACATTAAATATCAATAGGCATCCTTAAACTATGATTTAAATTTTTAATTGTTCTTTAAATTTTAAAATATTTTAATTTAGTTTTTAAAGTATTAATATCGTATTGATCAAAATTTTCTATCAATCAAATGCCAAGTTGAAATCTCAGATCACATGGATGTATTCAAAGTACATGGATCAAATTTCAAGCATGTATATGCTTATTGCGTAACTAGCTTGGATATAACATATTAAAAAAATATCTTAAAAAATACGTTAAAAGGTAATAGATTGTATCATTAAAATTTAGGAGAATTATTTGTATAACATGTTATATCCTTGTTGTTGATGCAAAACATACTAAAATATTTTAAATTTGATCCTCGCATTTTAATTATGTTTTATGTAAGTTGACGAAAAGATTTGATCGATGTAATGATACAATGAGGATTTAATTAGAATATTTTGAAGTTTACAGATAAATTTAGCATCTGGATCATAGTTTGAGGACCTTTCATGAAATTAACCCAAAATAAAATAAAAACCTAGATCCAACAGTTACAAAGCACCCTACTATTAATATATAATAGAGAAACCCTAATTCCTACCCTCCGCCTCTCCTTAAGCTACGAACACTCGTAGAGAACGAAAATGGTGAGTTTTTCTTCTTCAATCTATAATAGAGGGTACATTTGGCATGCTCCTCAATCATGTAATCTGGTTTTTAATTTGTTTTTTTTTTCTGATTTTTTTAGCCGTTCAAGAGGTACGTTGAGATCGGGAGAGTGGCTCTCGTTAACTACGGCAAAGATTATGGCAAGTTGGTTGTCATCGTCGATGTCGTTGACCAAAACAGAGTATGTCGTTTCTCGTTTCCAGATTTTAACAGAGTATTATCTTTAATGTGTTCAGTGGATTTATAATAGTTAAATAGCATTTTGGTTTTCACGTTTTAGTGAATATAATGGGGGTTTGGGGTAAGATTTTGTGATTAATGGGAGGAAATGAAGTTCAACGTGGTATGGGTTTGGGGTTTTTATGTTTCTTAGAGTATTCTAACTAGCGCATTTGGGGTTTAGGGTTTAAAGAGTTTTTGTTCTTATACGACGAAATAGCATTTGGGGTCTTAACATTATTGTGATTTTAATGGGGCTTATGGTGAAGGTTTATGTTTAAGGGGGATAATGAGGTTCAATGCTGTATGGGTTTAGGGGTTTTTACTTAATATTTTTCTCAGGGCATTTTAATTAGAAATTATTACGTACAAGGATGAATAACTTTTAGTGGAAAGTTGTGGTTTTGTTTTTAGAGAGTTGAACTAAAATTGGGTTCTCTCTGTTTTTCTTGTTGCGTTTAATCTAGTCTGAAACATGTTATTTGTCGCTAACGAAATCGAATCTGCATGATGTCGAGTTATATTCTATTTTGGTGATTCTGTTTGTGGGAGTTGTGTTATATGCTTGGTAACGAAGTGCTGGATATTGTGTTTGAGACATGTATTGCTAATTTTCCCCCTTGATTTGGAGGGGTCGAGACTGCATACTGATGCATGCATCGAGGTAAGACTATCCGTCAGATAAGGGTATCAAAAGAATAAAGAATGAAGTGTTGGAGAAAAAACATTAGTCTAATGTGTGGATTAAGTGTAGATGTTTATTATGTGTTTGTTCTCGGCTTTCGTTGATCTGTGGATGTTGTTTTGATGTGTTATTTGAGGTATATATGAACGGTGTTAACTCAGAGAATAATAGAATGTGGAGTTTTAGCAGTCATGTTAACTAGATTGGTAATATTTGTGTGCTAAGAAATTATGTGTATTGCTTTATCCTGGTCTGTCAGGCACTCGTTGATGCTCCAGATATGGTCAGAGGCCAAATGAACTTCAAGAGGCTTACATTGACAGATATCACAATCGACATTCCCCGTGTTCCAAAGAAGAAGACATTGATTGAAGCTATGGAGAAGGCCGGTAAGTGCAATAACTTTGACTGACATTATGTTGTTGTTTCTCAAACAATTTTTTCTTTCTAATTGGTATTTTATTTATTTGACAATGGCAGATGTTAAGAACAAGTGGGAGAATAGCTCATGGGGTAGAAAGTTGATTGTTCAGAAGAGAAGAGCATCTCTCAACGACTTTGATCGGTTCAAGCTTATGTTAGCTAAGATCAAGGTCAGTTCGTTCTACTTCTTATACGCTCACCGGATTTATACACAATTGTTTTTTTTCTCAAAATCCAAAAGGCTTTCTTGAAACCTTGATCTGAGCTTAACCTGATATATAATGTATCTTGCAGAGGGCTGGGGTTGTCAGGCAAGAACTCGCGAAGTTGAAAAAGGAGAACTCATCTTGAAATGATACCTGAATCACGAGGATTTGCTAGTTTTGTCATTCAACATTCTTCAATGTGTTCTTTCGGAATGGGTTTTTTTTTTTTTTTTTTTTTTTTTGGTTTCAATTAAGATCAGTTGAGTGCAGTTTCATTGGTCTAAGACAGATTTTGTAGTGAATTTATTGCTAGATTTTTGTTTGTGAAAACTTGTGGTAATTTATATTGGCTGCATGAGAGGCATAATAATGGTCTCTATAAAAACAGCGGTGTATTTTTGTCCTTCCTCTGATGGCACAAATGCTTTGAAAATTTCTTCAAAAAACTCCTTAAAAATTATATGTGCTTAGTGTTCATTTTCTAATATTAATTTGAAAAAAGAAGAATTCACTTAGATTCTTTAACACATAAGCATTAGAATGTTCGAGATTGGTTTGTTTGATAGCTTGAGTTATATAGTTCGATTGAGAATCGGATTAGTTGAAATTTTTAAATATTTTATATATAATTTTTTTAATAATTTATTCAATTGAATTAGAGAAACCGAGCAAAGTGAGAATAAGTGTTTTGATTTGTTCGATATCAGTCTAATTTTAAAATTTTTGAATTTTAGTCTTTGTATTTTTATTTTTGGTGAATTACAAGAATTAGGTAAAACTCGAATAACAAATATGACCAACGCAATTTGGATCTAAACTACACCTAGAACGGAGGACGCTTTAATTATTAGACTATTATATAAGATTTTTTAGTCTTTGTACTTTATTCTTACCCTACAATAATTTTAACATTCATTAAATTAAAATTTGCTATTATGGTATCGGGTTTTATGTGTAAAATATATTATTATATATTACTACAAACTACACATAATACTCAAAAAATCATTACTTTAATTAATGAATTTAATAATTACATTTAAGTTAAAATTGAAATTTTAAAATTTTAAAATATATAAAAATATCAAATTAGAGAATAGAGATTAAATCCACAATTTATATGCACACAACTAATAATAAATTTTGATTTAATAATTGAAATATTAAAAACTTAAAATATTCTAAAATTAAAATTAATCAAAATAAAATACGGTGTCTTAAACTGACAACTTATATGTAATACAAGGAGTAATGGTAAAAGTTGACCAATTCGTTTTGTCTGGCCGTGTGAACTTAGTTTATCTTCTAGAATTTGTTTGCACACCTACTTCTTAGACCTTGTAACCACTGTTTTATTTCAGCAGTTGAAGTGTTATTTTTATTAGCTTTTTGCTGTAAATGCAATTCAAACATGAGCCACGCCTTTATATATATTCATAATAGTTTAAATCCAATTAACTTATCGTCGAATTGGTTGAATTTGTGTGTATGTTTTTTTTAATTTTTAATAATTTATTTTATTTAATCAAATTAAATAAAAGAATTAAATCAATTGAATCAATAAATCTATTATTTAGTCGATTTCACCTCGATTCGGTTTTATAAATCTTAATTATATTACGATATTAAACTCTCTCTATATATATTTTTTAAAATTGAATAAATTTATATTAGACTTGTATTGGATACTAAATTCAAGCTCATATCTGATACTAATCCCGAGGTTAAATTACATGTGGCAATGTCAAATATTGTGTTATTTTTCATGCTGCTTTTCTTGCCATTCATTGAGTTGAATCAAGATAGGCATGAAAATAAATATGGTTAATTATTTCAAATAAATTGTTTACCAGAACTGATAAATTCCATGTCGGTCCATTTTTATAAAAAGAAGAAAAATTTAATCCTTGTACCCACATTATTTTATTTGAATGTTTAGGATAATTTCCTTGTTGAAAGGGTTAATTAAGTAAATAAATATGTTCTTAATGCCTAATCATATGCGTTAATTTAAGTAAATAAAATTTGAAATTCAGTTTAATTGGTTGGTATAATTACGTTTCTTGGTAGGTATTCAATACAAAAGTAAATACATGGGACTCTAAAAAAAAGGGAATTTTTTTTTAAATCTTTTTTAAAATGCCGAAATTAAAATGTATGTGTAGTAAAATTGCATTTTGACTTTCAAAAATAGAAAGATTTTTATTTAATCCATTAAAAAATGATGGAATCATAAGTTAATGCATGATGAGATTATATTTTGATCCCTCAAATATTTTATAATTTAATTCTGACCTCTTAAAAAGAATTCGGATTCACCCCTAATTTAATAAGTTTTTAGGTAAGTTACAACTAACTAAATATGAATAGGACCAAATCTAAACCGGTCCAATAACTCTTAACCAAACTGACTTAATTTAAAAATATTCATGATGTGGAACAACGCATATTCAGTTTTCCCTTGTTGCAAGTCTAATTAGAGTAAAAGTATTAGGGAATCAGATTGCATTTTGCTCCATTTATTAAAAAAAGAGCAAATTAGTTTATATACATTAAATCAAAAAGTAAATTAGCTTATTTTTACGGTTGAACACTTAATTGGTTGATAGCTACGTGTATGCCATTATGGCATACAAGGATAGATTTTTATCAATAAAAATAGATAAAAAATTTTACAAAATAAGAATTAATTTACTCTTTAATTTAATATACATGAAATTTCAGTGATACTTTTATACAACAATTATTTTTTTTATGTTGCGGTCTACTTAATGAGCAGAACATAATTTGGTTTATCTACCCAACTGACAAGAATTTTGTCTCGTCCTGTTTTTAATTTTTAAATTTTAATTAGAAAAAACACACACACTTGAAATAGCATAAAAATGGCAGTTACATGAGTAAATTTGCTGAACAGATACAATTAAAATCAATAAATTTTCTCATTTAAAAACATTAATTACTTAAAATTTCAAAGTATTTTTCCAACAAATTCAAAATTTCCATTAACTTTAAACAGATATCTCTTATAAAACAATATAAATATTTTACTAACAACAAAATAAAAACAAATACTTCAAATTATTTAAAAAAAAAAAATACTTCGCTTTTATATTTACAATCTGTATATAATTCTTCTTCAACATCACTCCTTCAAGTTTCTTTGTATCAAAATTTGAAGCCACAAACATGGGACTAAAAGATATCCACTTCAAGCTTAAGGTAAGCACCACTTTTTCAAACATTTCATGATCCTATATTATAGTTAAAGGTAACTCTTTTTCATAAACTTATTTAACGTATGAAAAAAGATATGAAATGGTTTCAAAATATTGAAACCCAGATTTTGTTTTCCATGTTTGACTTCATATAAACCTTAGTTTTCATGAACCAAGCTCTGGTTTTTTTTTTTTTTTTTTTGATTTTTTTGGGGTTTTTTTTTAATGGAGCAGGCGTTTAAGCTAAGAAGATTTAGGTTTGGTGATGGTGGGAGCAAGAAAAGAGAGAATGGGGTTAAAAAGAAGCCTTCATGGATGATGCCAATCTCTCATGGCTACCATGTGGTCGAAAATAAGTCGGTGAGAGGCGGCTCCGATGAGCCGGATTTCGATACGGTGGTGGTTCAAAGGGAGCAATTTGATGAACTTGAGTTATGGTTCTTTGGAGTTTTTGATCCTAGGATTGGTGATGGAGTTACCAAGTATATTCAATCTCATTTCTTTGATAAGAAGCCTAAACAGGTAAACAATTGAATCATATTTTCATATACGTATGCACATATAGCTTTAAAATAATACCGTAATGTTCATGATATCATAATCACACTCGCGACGAAATCTGCAACTGAAATCATGATTTCGTGGAAAGAAATGATGAGTGTTCATGATATCATAATCACACTCACAACGAAATCTGCAACCGAAATGATGAGTGTTATGAAACATAGTATAGGAGATAACAAATTGTGTTCAAATAAGGAAAGATGTATGCATCTATCTATGTTTATTGCTTACATAGAGATGATTACACAACATATCATATCATATTTTTACAAGACATTATGTATATGTATGTATATGTATATGTATATGGCCTTGATGTATAAGAAGTCTAAACAGATGAACATTGGATCCTAATTTCATACATATATAATTCTATAATGCGACCATTGTGCAAAGTTAATAGAAATCATAACGATGATAACATTCATGATATTATAACCACTATTCGCGGTGAAATCTGCTACCATAACTTAAAACCATGTATGTATGTATGAATGTATGTGCTAGTGTAGATTTCTCTTTTTAAAAACTCGGGCCTGTGTGTGAAAAACTTTGGCGTTACAGTCTCAAATAAACAAGAAGACCAAAGAGACAATGAAGAAGGCATATCTGGGAGCAAGAGCTAAGGCAAGGGAGGCACAAAAAGAAGACGAGACGTTCCAAACCGAGTCGGCATCTGCAATGCTTATCAATGGAGAAAAGCTTGTGATGGCCAACCTAGGTGGCTATAGAGCCGTTGTATGTAGAAATGGTGTGGCTCATCAACTGAGCAGCAAGCACCATGGTGGAGCTAGAAGACATTGGACTCGCAGACTGTTTCCAGGTATTTTAACACCTACGACAGAAACCCTTTTGTCTACTATAAACTGTGAACCTTGGTTCACTCCGGTCAAACCTCTAGTTTTCAATTTAATCGACTAAAATTTATCAAAATAAACAAATTAGAATTCATGTTTAAACCTCATTAATTATATATAATTAGTTTTTAGCAATTTAATTCGCTTTTGATCAGTTTAATTTTCATCTTAATATAATCTAGGCTCAGTCGGTCAGATTAATATGATCTTCTATTCATGGATGATTTTATTCGAATCTTAGTATTTGCCGCCTTTTTTGTAAATGAAATTATTTGATGCTGGTTATGTCATATATTTGTGCTTGAAGTACGCATATTAGCTTGCGATTCAAGTAATGTAACAGCAATAAGGCACCCCAGAAACTCAGAACTTGTTGTCGGGGCCGAAAAGCTCAATGCCGAGACCGAATTCATCATTATAGCAAGCACTGGAATCTGGGAGGTATACATCAACATAAAACATTTTTTCATCGTGTTTTGAAGCTTCATCTGCTCAACTCACCGTCTTTTATGTCCAATGCATATTCTGATGTACATGAAAAAACTTAAAGATGCATCAAACGCATACAGTTATCCAACACTACATCTGAGCCCGAGTAAATAGGTTAAAAAAACTGCATCTCGTTCTACTTACTATGTGCCCTGTTGTTCACTCCAGGTGATGAAAAATCAAGAAGCTGTGAATCTCATCAGGCATTTAGAGGATCCACAACAAGCAGCCGAGTGCTTAACAAAGGAGGCTTTAACAAGAATGAGCAAAAGCAACATATCATGTGTCATCATTCGTTTTGATTAGTACCATTTTTGTTTTCATCTATAGTTTGGGTATCATCCATTAATATGTATCAATAAACCTGAGAATTTTAATTGAAACTTTCAAGAAATCTTTATCTACCCCCCCCCCCCCAAAAAAAAAAAATTAGTGGTAATCTTGCAGGAAATGGCAATATCCGATACATGCTACATATGATAGTATAAGGGATTACAAATACTGAAACTCGAACCCACTCGAACCCCCGGACCTTAGGTTCGAGTTCTTTGACCTTGTACATTGATAATACCAATGAAACTCTCAAGAACTGGCAGAAAATCATGAGGTAAAAGTATTATGAAGGCCCCTATACTAAGAGTTAGATTGCATTTTGCCCCCTTTTACTAAAAACATGAGCAAATTAGTCCCTGTATGTTAATTCAAAAAGCAAACAGATCCTCTCTGTTAAAAAATTAATCCGTTTGTACTGTTAAAAACTGACATAGCTGACGAAATAATTACGGTGATGCATGGCGTGTCACGTACACATCATGCTGACATACAAAGATCAACTTTTACAGCATAAATAGATGAAATTTTTAACAGAAGGGTTAATTTGCTATGCGATCAAACGTACAAGAACTAATTTGCCAATTTTTGAGCAAAGGGTGCAAAATGCAATCTGACTTCTATTACAATGGCCCCCGTACATATTTCTACCAAAATCACGGATAGAAAAAATAAGCTATATATAATCATGTTTAGTGGAAGAGTCTGCTAAAAAGCCAATTCAGTTCAACAACATTAACCAATGAATGTGACTGCAGAACATTTTTTTACAAACATATATTCTTAATGGTACCTACTTTTTTTTTTCAGGTTGCAATAAGGGAAAATAAATGAAAAAGAAAATGTAAATATTAAGACAGCCAAATCCGCAGAAGAAAACAAAGTTCGTGGTTTCACCTTCATTGTCAAGCCATATACTTCTTTTCACTTGTCTTGGTTCGGAACGGTGATAACAATGAAAATGTACGAGAAGCTGCATGGTTATTATATGTAAAGTACTTCAGATACTCCACCTTAGTGGTGTAAAATACTGACATATTTGTGAACGTTGGGGAAGAATACAAATAAAAGGGCAACGAGAGCAGCAAATACTTACACTTTTGTGGAGTATTATCGGCTGTCGGGGTTTCATCCTGAGAGATTAGGTTCTTCAACGATTGAACTGATAAGAACCATAAACTTAGTCAGCTTTGGCACCAAATACAATCACAATGTTATTAAAAGCTACAGCAAAAACAATAGACAATACTCGCATAAAACTTGTCGGTGCTCCACCTAATATATATTTTGATGATAGCATACCATTTTTAAGAGCTTCATAGTGAAACGAAAATATCTTTCATGCACGTACCAAGACATTTATCTCGTTTAAGAAATGAGGAAAAGTTAATTCAGGGTGCCAATACACCTTTTAAAGAAGAATTAGCAACAAGTAGAGCATCCGATCCTGAGATAGTCCGACTTTTCCTTTTGTTGTTAAAAGATAGTCGTGACATTTTGTATCTCACTATCCATCGAAGTGCACAAGGGAACGAACACAAAGCAATTACCTTCACTAGATAAGGCACCGTTTGCAACCAACTCATCAGCCTCATTGTTTGAGTCAATACTGTGTTCGCTTCTAGCTGAGCTATGATTCCTTTTTCCAAACTTCAACAACCGTCGAAACCCTTTCGATGACTCCTTTACTTGAGATTTATCCAACACTTCAGGAATCTTTTCCAGTTTCAAGTTCTTCGTGTCAGCTACAAGAGCTCTAACATTCTCCGAGTCTGTTGTTGCAACCTGCATGCTTGTCGGAGGTGCTTTGTCATACTCTGAAATTTCAGTACATGGATCTTCCAAAGAAGACACCCGAGCTAAAGGGGCTTGATACTGTTTTTCAGTAGCACTTGTGCTCGTAAATTTTGACAATTCCTTCTCGGTGTTACTTACATTTCCCTTTTGAATTTGCAGATATGTACAACAGCATATTAAGAACAAGAATGACATTTACAGGCACATGAAACATGTATATAAATAAAAAATGTTCCCCTGTCAAGGTCTTATAAACCATACCTCATAAGCTTGCGGTTTTGGTTGTATCTGATGTTCTTTATCAACTGCATCAAGATTCGATGAAGAAACAGGTGCACGAATGGCAGCATAATCTGACACTATCTCAGTTTCCCTCCCGATTTTAAAGATGCCATTGTTCTCCTTCTGTACTAGTGTCGTTGCTTCTGATGAATTTACTGTGGGAATGGGTTCAAGCATCACAACGGTTTTCTCAATTACTGTACCGTCGTCCCCATCAATATGAAGTGAACCTTTGTCCATGTTCCTACTTGGTTCAGCAACATCGATGGTCGAAGAAATATTTCCACTGACCTTCTGAGTCATTTCATTTCCTCCCGATTTGTTGTCCGTAACATTGGGATCTTTAGTTGTTTTAATTTTGAGCTCGGGAAGAGAAGCAATCTTACTTTTATCATGGTTCATAATTGCTGATATTTTTTTGCTTTCAGGCACTCCAGATGCTTTTGTTTTCGACTTTGGTTCAGAGTGCCGTGACTTCACTGAAGAAACAAGTGGACTGCTACTTGTTTTTGGCTCTGATAACCTCCTAATCCTTGCCATAGATGCCTTTGTATCAGGAGTTACACCACCGATGTCTTTCTTCGGTTCCGGCAATGATGAAACTGAGTGGCTTAATCTATTTCCACGGGAAGGAGTTGCACCGTTCAATTTACTCGGTTTGGAGGCTTTATGAGAATCAACTGATCCCACAGAAGCAGGCTTGATGGATCTTTGTAGCGGTGATGATGGTCCAGGCTCACCGTCAGTAAACTTTGATCCCTTATGAGTACTTGGGGAAAGTTTTGATGGCAGTTGTTTCTTGCTTTGTGAAGCCACGGATGACTGAGCTGGAATGGAACTGCCTCTTGCAGCAATTCTCTTTTGTCTCTCCATCTTCAATGCTTCGAGTCGCCTAATCTCCTCCTCTTCCTGAAAAAATGTTAAAATTTAGTTAACTAATAACGAAAAAAGAATTCATTTGATAAACCACACGAACTATCTGACAGCAAGAGCAGCATACCTTCTCCTTCTTTAGTTTCTGAAGATCAGCTTTATACGTTCTTAGCCTCTCAGCTCGGACTTTTGCTTCATCCAAAGGACTCGGTTTTGAAGGCTTTCCTTTCCGTATTGGCCCTATAGTCTTCTTTTTATCTGAAGGATCGGAAGTAACCCTTGATTTTCGGTCCTTTTCTGACTTTTTAGACCCTTGCATGACATCTTTATTTTTCTTGGTACCACTTTCAGCATGAACCTGCATTTCATAATCCAAAGCAGGATCGTAACCAATTGACCCCATTTCTGCTCCACGCTGAGGCATCAAACTCAAATCATCCAGTTCATAATTGACCTGGCTTCCAGCCCTGCTAGGTATATTTTCTGCTTTCTGAAGTGACACCGAGAAATCGGAATCCATATTGATAGCACTTCGGTCATCAGTTCCAGCTTGGGTAGCTGAAGTTGACCTCAATGAAACTATGTAGGAATCATCATTTATATTATTTGAAGGTCTTCTTTCCGAACTGTTGGGTGAATGTTCAAACCGATTAAAAGTCTGTGGATCAGATGGAGAATTCATAAAATCTGACGGATTCTGTTGCCTATCTACAATGAAGTCATCATTTATATTCCTTCGATAACCCCTCCTGCCATCCATTTCACCATCAATGAAGAACCTTCCATCATCAGCAGAGTGACCACCTCTTCTAATAATCAATGACTGATCATTCGATGCTATAGGCATGCGAGAGCCACTTGCACTAATTTCATGCATGTCGGTTGTATTCCCTTCTTCGAATTGACCAATTTCTCGTCCTCCAGAAACTAAAGGATATTCACCTTCATTCACCCTATTCGGTCTTCTCTTTCCTTTAAATTCCTTGTCTGTCGAAAACAAGCCTTGATCAGTTCTACGTTCTTCGTCTTCAGCATCTCTAAGTAAATAATTTTGAAATGCTTGCCAGTGTCCACCATCTGTCTCCTTCCCATGAACTGTTTCTTCCCTATCATATTCATCAACAGATTTTGTTCGACTTCCTTTCCTCTTTGAGGATCTCTGAGAGTTCTTATGCTCAATATCTCCATCTTCCATATCCACTTCAGATTCAGAATGTGACTGCGAATCACTACCTGAAGAATTTTCCCTTTTTGAAGTGATATAATTGATGTTCCGGATGACCACCATTCCTGACTGCTTTTTCCCTGACCTGCTACTCTTCTTTCTCGGTTTTGGACTTAATGAAGTTTCATTGTCCAACTCCTCGTTTTCTTGAGATTTTGCTCTGTCCATTTCCCAGGTATCTGATCCACTATGGCTATCTCTGCTCTCCATTGAATGTCGCTTTTGTATTCGTTTACCAGCATTGAGTCTTGGATCCTCCGCTGATGGATAAGGTTGCTGAAAGAATGGGCTACCACCCGGATAATTCGGGTAGTAAGGCATCCCTTGCATAGGATATCCTTGAAAAGGTGGCATACCACCTGGTGGAGAATGGATAGGCCAAGGAGGAAACATGGGGTGCGGATACTGAGCTTGGTAGTATTCTTGATGGCTCAGGGTCTGCTGATCCATTGGAACCTTCCCATCTAGCCATATCAGAATTTTATTTATTTCAGTTCATCATTTATGTGAAAGTAGCAAGCATGAATAAAACACTTGTCAAGCATACAAATGAGGTGCTAAAAGCAAATGGATGAACACCATAAACCGAGATTCCCAGGATCAAGACCAAACAAATGCAGGCTCAGGTATGTCCAATTTTCTTTTAAAAGATTTTTCATTCATTTAGAAGTCATATCCCCATACCCTTGTCTGGATATGCATAAAAAACAAGTGCAAAGATGGGTAATTCAACAAAAAAGGCGGAGTCAGAGCAACATAGTTCAAAACTCGAACCTGCACTTGATTCAACACCAGACTTTCCATTGTTTTCTGAAAACACAATGCCAGATGCATTCATAGCAGCGAAATCAGAATGGCTGGACATCGCTTCAGCCGCTTCAATCTCAAGCCACTGGCCAGTTTCATGCTTTCTTTTCCATAATTCAGTAAATTTTATACAAGCATCCCTGCAAGAAAAGACATTAATCAAGAGACCATTCACAGGTGCATAAACTATTCTTCCACCATGTATCACCTATAAGATTATATGGCCACATACGACTAAATTGCCTGTTTGAAAATTCCACGTACCTCAAACGAGAGGCTCCAAAAGTTTCAGCAAATGACATCAAAGGTGCCATATTGTCAATGTCAAAACCAGCAGCTACAGCACGTGCGAAGGCCATACTTTGCTCTTTCTGCAGCACTGTCTTCCTTGTCTCCAGGACTTTCAAAAGTTGAGCTCTAGTGAGAAGTCGAAACAATAAGTTATGTATTGGCCGTAAGATTATTCTAACAATTTAAACACATAAAAGGTGATGACAATTCAACATTATGTTCTCCGTCATTGTCATGAAACAGTATGCCACTCCTCTCTTTCTTTTAGCCTTTTTCTACTTTTAGTAAGGAATCTAATATGCAAAACATAAAGTTATGCAAAACATCAATGTAATGATCGAAGAATCTAATATGCCTCAATTCCAAATCCTCTCCTGAAAAGCCGCAATGTTTTTTGTCCTTCCGAAATTCCCTTGTGTCTGCCAAGAAAAATCATCTCTATTAAGGGTGTAACCAAGTCAAACTTATTCACAACCTACTTGGGCTAGACCAGAGTCCCCAAAATACTCAGACTTGACTCATTCACTGTTTTTTCGAGTTCGAGCATAACTAGCTAAATGGTCGAGTGAGCCAAGTTCAAGTACGTACACCTTATACAATTGAAAGGTAAAGCAAACCCACGGACATGAAAAGGGTAAGTTATATGTTTTGCTTGTCAGATGAGTGTGAGTATCAAAACACCTCCCTGCGATATTTACATGCTGACCTGTAATGGTATTTACCATTATAAGGTTACTGCACTTGCGACATCCCTGATTCACTCACTCGCTAAAAGTGAAGGTAGACGGACAGGAAAATTCATCGAAATATGAAATACTGAAAGTAACCACTAAAAACTATCGATAATATTCAACTCGATATCCTCAATTAAAAAATGTCCATTCAGACACAGTACAACGCACTTAGAATTTCCCTCCACAGAAGATGCATTCGCTTCAGGTGGTAGTGGACCAGGCTGCAAGGGGGGAAAATGATTTAATCAAATTCATGAGAAGACTTAATAATTGCTAAGTATTATTTAGCGCATACTAACCGAGTAAAGGACGATGGCTTTCTCATCACTGGAATCAGATGTAGCCCTGCTGCCTGTCAAAAGCCGTCGGGTATAATACAAGAACAATTAAAAAATTAAAAATGAAAGAGAAAGTTTTCTGAACTAGTGTTGAAAGACTTGAACAGGCATGATACTTCACTAAGAACCTTAATTAGTAACACCAGAACTTTTTAGTCCATAAATACATCCATAGTTATATTAACAATGGCACTAATCCAGTCAGAGTGAAAACCATAGGCAAGAAGTTACTAACAGTACCTTCTAAGCTTTCCAAAGGTTTTACTTGATTTTCTTCTACCTGTCAAAAGAAAAAAAACAACATGCATACATAATCTCTATGGTATATATGAAAAATAAAGCCCCTAAAAATATTACTTACGGCACTCGATCCTATATTGTTATTGCTTTGAATTGCAATAGCCTCTTCAATCTGCAAAATTTCAGATTCGACAGAATACACTCGTTCCAAGATCTCTGGAGTACTGACAAATCGAACAAACCTGCAAATGCCAAAAATAGAAATTACTATCTCTTTTAAATTTCAAGCTTGGTAGGTACAGACTCGGCTACAACACTATCACAGCACAAAAACAGTGATCCAATGCCAATATATACATATATATATATATATAACCTTTCCACAGTTCCTTTAGAGAACCAAGTTGCATCAATGGTGGGGTCTGGTTGAAGGATAATTGAGTAACCCCCCTTGGCCATCTGCTCTTGAGCAGTCTTTAAATGGGCAAGGAATGGATTAAGCAAACCTGAAGCCATTTTTTGAGTCTTCCCATTTGCAGATATAACCAAATCACACCTGGTAAAAGTGAAGCAAAGCATAATAAATTATATCAACAAAGGTTACAAACAAACGGTACCCAATTCAACAAAATCATATATAAAAACAAGCTCTAATGCTAGCATTTCAAACCCGACAAAAAATGCCTCTACATTCTACAACATAAATATATATAAGAAAAAAATGTTCAATCAATTACTTTTAAGCAAGCTGAGTAATAGAAACAAATCAAAGAAGATTGTAACCTGGTTCGAGTTGGTGTGAGTTGGAACACCACTGAGTCAAGTCGAGTTGAAGACTTCATTGTTACCCCCTAAAAGGACAGATCTTTTAATGGTGAAATGGCTGTTATGGAATTGGAAAAAAGCAGCAATTTTTCATGAAAAATACAAAAAAGGAACAAATTTTGACATTTGGGTTCTAAAGATAGCTCACTCTAGTACCCCCCAAAAAAAAAAAAAAAAAAAAGAAGAAGAAGAAAGTTTGCAGAGAAAAAAAAACCAATGAAAAGGAAAGTTCTGAGAGAAAGAAAGGGTTTTAGAGATAGAAATTGAAACCCAAAAAAAAAAGGTGTTCTTTTAGAGAGAGAAATAAAGGATCCAAAGACTGTTATTGTTGGAGACTAATAGGGATGGTTGGGAAGTGAAAAACAGAGGAAATTTGCTTGAGGTAAATAAAAGAAACGTTGAGGGGTAGAACGGGAAACTCAAGTAAAGTTGACGACGAACATTGGAAATGCCGAAGTATAGAGGATAAATATAGTATTGGTTGATGATAAGTTTTGCTTTTGAATTTACAAAAGTATCCTTTTTTTCTTCTTGCCAATTTCGACGTTATAATTATAAACAATCTTTTTATATTTAATATATTAAATTATTGTATATTATATAATGATGGGATTTTGACCAATATTTAAACAATAATACAAAATGAAAGCAGAATTGGTCTTTTTACATATTGGTAATTAACGTTTTTAAATAAATTTTATAATATTTTTAAACTTATTTAAAAGTAAACCATATATAAGCAATTTTATACCATTTCTAAATAATTTATGAACCCAAAAATATGTAATTAAATTTAAAAAAATTACACGTTTAAGTATGATAAAAAAAACACTATTTTAAAATTATTAAAACATTTAACTATATCAATTGAATTAATAAGAACCTTTTTGGGTCATCATGAAAGGAAAAGAATCTTATCTTTAATTTTATTTTCATTCGGGATTAATGATGATTTTTTTTAAAAGTGATGTAAAAGTATATGGGCAAGAAAAGATGGATTTAGAAAATTATAAAAAAAAAAAAATCCAAATAATAGTTGCAATGCAATTATTATTTTTAAAGGCTTAATCGATGAAATTTAACTATGATTTCTCTTTGATATCACACTTTTTTATTTTATCTTAGAAAAGTAATTTTTTAGACCAATCAAATTATGAGAATAATAGATAGTTATTTTGAATATTTATATATTTTATTATAAATTTAAATAATAGATATTCTAAATATTATGTGTAGTATTGATTGAATATTAATTCGGTTGAATTTAACATTATTATTAGTGTAAAATAATATAAGTTTAAGTGTGCAAGAACATGTTTATTATATGTTATTGAAAATTTGACATATACTCGTAAAATAAATTAATAAATTTTGATTTAAGTTTTTATGAAAATTACCGATATTTTAATCGGTTGTGATTGAAGGAGTTTTATCGTACCCGACAACCCGACAGATCAACGAGAATTTATGAATCTCTAAAATAGAATGACAATCATGTATCAATATACAAATATAGATTACAACTGTAATCATATGACTTTTTCTTTTCTATTTTTAGGAATACTTCTTTTTTTCTTTTTTTTTTTGTGTCCATTTATTTATTTGATAAACTATTGTAAATGTTGATATTTATAATTTTTTATACAATTTAAATGGTCAAATTTTATCATTAGTCCTTATACTATATATAAATTGTAAATTTAGTCTGTATTCTCCGATTTAATTATTTTTAATCTTTTTATATTTTCAAACTTTGTTTTTTGATTCAAACAGTAATTGTTGATCTTATTAATTAGGATGATATGATTTTTGTTATTATTACATGAAAATAATAAGTTGATATGATAATAATAGGTATCATTTGGGTTTTGATTAAAATTTTGATATTCGAAAAAATATATAGACTAAAAAAGATTAAATTAGAGTATAATGGTTGAATCCACGATTTACACATAAGATTAAGACTATAAGCCTCTTAGATTTGATCAATTTGAATCAAATTAATTTGGGTTTTAACGTGTTGAGTAATTTTGATCCAATTATTATTTGATTTGAGTTATATTAAATTTCAAATCATTTTAAATTTAAATTATTTTAAGTTTAAATCATTTCAATTTAAAATTCAAAATTTTTAAATTAAATTATTTTAAATTACGATAAATTGAAATTTTAAAAATTTCAAAATTCAAATCATTTCAAATTACTTATTCAACTTATTTAAAATTCAATTTATTGTCAATTTCGAGTTTCATCTTTGCATTGTAGCGGCGAAACACTAGAAAATGACGAACCATGACCCAATCGTCATCTTAATTTCCAAGTTTCAAAACAACTTCGTTTTTTGTTATACCAGCTTTAGTTGATCTTTATTATGATTGCATTAAATTCAATAATTAATTAAAAAGGCTAATACTGGGACCCTTCTAAACAAGCGTTAGTTAATCAATTACTTAATATTTTTGTCTATGGAGTATCCAATGGCTATGAGGCAGGATATGGAGTTCTTTTTTTTCTGGCCAGTGAGTGATTAAAAGTGTTAGTTAGGGTAAACCAGTAATTATTTAATTATTAATAAATTTATTTTATCATTTAATTATAAAAAGTTATAAAATGATCACCAATTATTTGATTTATTTTGTCATATGTCCATAAATTATTAACGAAAAGATGACGTGATAACTTTTAAAATTGACATAATAACAATTTTAACCTTCTACATATTGTGTTAATTTAGTATTGATTCTAAAAAATTTAACTTTCAATATTTGCGCGTTGTGTAAATATTTTGCAATTTTGCTTTTCTTTATGACCTTTTCACCTAAAAACTAAAAAAAAAGAAGCTAAATTTGATAATTAAAAAAGAAACAAAACAAAGTAGAAACACCAAAAAATCTAAAATAATAAATTTTATTTTTTTCTTATTATTTTAAAATTAACACTAGATGTAAACAAAAAAATAAATTACACATTGTATAAATGTTGATAATTAATCATTTTAAAATCAATATGAAATTGACACGGTGTATAAATGTTGAGTGTTAAAGTTGTTATTATGCTAATTTTAAAAGTTGGTAAGTTATCTTCTTATTGATAATTTAACCGTCGATGATCAAAAAGATAAAAACAAATTTTTTACTAATGACTTTTTAAAAGTGTTATTTAAAGTTATTAACCATGGCAATGTGTTTTTTTAATATATTGATTTTTTTTTAGAGATTTCAACTACAAGTTGTTTATAAATACATTTTCAAATAATTATAAATTAGGATCAAATAATATAATGTATAAGCAAAATAATAATCGGACTAATTTGAACTAAAACCTAAACCTGACAACAACACATGATGTGACTCAAATCCCACACATGATAATTACGTATTGTGAGACTCGAACTTAGATACATAAAGGCTCAAAACCTTATTATTTGGCAACAATGCTAATACCTAATCAATTAACATATTAGGAAAATAAAGTAAACGTACTTAAGAGGTCCCTCTATTATAAGGATTTGATCAGATTAGTTTGTTTACTATTAAATAAATCAATTTCATTATTGTACTATTAAAAAATAAAATAAAGTGAAGTTAGAACAAATTTATCATTTATTATTTAAAAAATATCATTTAATGTTTAATTGAATTATTCTTTTAAAATTCTTATAGTTCTGTAAATGAATTATTTTATCTAAAATTAAACTACAATTGAAACAAAAATCACGATATTTTTTATACAATAAATATTAACTTTATTATAATGAGGCTTACGTAAATATTTTTAATAATAAAAAGACTAAATTAATTTATTTAATAAAAAAGGTACTAATTTAAATTAATTTTCATAATATACAGATCTCCCAAACATTTTAACCAAACAATTGTCAATATCATAATCAAAATAACCAAGCCAACTTAGTGAAAAAGGATAATTAGGTTACATTTCGGTGAAATGTTATAATATATATAATTTAATAATTGTTAAATTTTTTATTTAATAATATTAGATCAATGCTTAAAAATGGTCGTCGGCAGAAAACCCAATCGTAATTGACAATCAGACTTTATTTTATTTTATTTTTCCTTTAGAAAAAGAGATTTGCACATTGGGATCTTTTATGCGTTTTTTTTTTTCCGGCCACTAATCTTTTATGTTTCTAAATATTAAATTTTGGTAGGAATCATTCATTTATGATATAAAAAAAAGTGTAAAGGGTAAACTACGCTCAAAGCCATTAAAATATTAGTAAGTTTATATTTTAGTTATTCAACTTTAAAATATTACGAATAAGTAATTAAACTATTAAAAATTTTTCATTTAAGTCATCAGGCTGGTAAACTCGATAGTGTATAGTATTTTCTATTCGCATTACCTGCACTAATGAAACAACTTTTTCTTCTATTTTCGATATTGATCATCAGATCAACTTAGATCTAATATATATTCTACGATGGGTATTGATCCATAGTATTGTTCATCAAATCTTTGCTTAGAACTTGCTAGCTAGACTTAAAGAATATATATATAATAGCCCAATGACTTGAAAATGAAAACTTTAAAAAATTCAATGATCATTTTGTAATTTTTTAAAATTAAGTAACCAACACATAAACTTATTAATAGTTTAGTGACGTTAAATATAATTTACCCAAGTGTAAATAGGCTTCACCTTTGTCAACCTATAGGTTGCTAAAATTTGCCTAGTCTTTGTCGTCAAGCAAACAACCAATGTCATAAAGGACCATATTAATATTTTGAATATTTAATTAAAACAATTTATTCAATAAAATAAATAAAAAATAAATAATTGTGTCCAGGTTGTCTGCTCTTAACAATGGATGGAGCGATTGATTGACAAATGGAGATTATTTCATATTTGATATATTTCCTTGTTTTATTCAATTGTGTTCTCTCTCTTTTTAAAACAAACATGTTTTTATTTGTTCTTGTTAGGAATTTTCTAATTATAAAATAAAATAAGCAGTAATGATGCAATTGAATATAATTTTATAATTTATAAGAGGAGTCATTTTTGTAATTTCAGAATTTAGTTAGTGATCTAGTTAAGTGGCACATTAACTTAATAAAATATTTAAATATAAATATTAAATTAAATATTTAACACATTTTTATTAATATAATTATAATTTATAGGTCTCGAGGTCTGGATTATTGAACACATATTAAAGAGTGAATTACATGAAGTGATTAAATTTCAGATTCTTAAATATTACGTTTTTAAAGAGTATTTATATGAATTAATTGAACTAAATACTTGTTTTAATTTTAAACTATATATAATGCCTACAATATTTTTTAGAAAAATTAGAATCTAAAAATAAAAGGAAAATAATTACCATATTGAAATTCAAATATCTGATTTATTATTTAATTTTAAACCATATGAATTAAAATAATATTCTATAGCTTATAAAATATATCATGAAAACAAGACAACCTATATCACCAAACCCAACATGACCAATTTATTTTATTCCTTTAATGAATAATATTCTTTTACAATAAAAAATAATTATTTCCTCGAAATTATCTATAAGCAAGTTGTGAAATCTTAAATTGTATTTAGTCGAGTAATGAAAAATTCAGTTTCAAATAATTAGTTTTGTAGTGCAAATTATTATAAGTGTGTTTTCAATGTATTATTTCAGTTTTTATTTTATTTATATATATAGATAATTTAATTTTTAGTATTATATGTGTTTTAGTGTGTTACTTTGTTTTATATATTAATTTCGGTATATTTTAATATATTATTTTGAGTTTATAATATTTTTATTTTCACATATATTTATAATATAATTATTAATTATTTAATAAATTATATATTATATATATAAATAAATCACAATTACATTAATATAATTATATGTAGATATATATTTAAAATTATTAATTAGATTCATAATTTAATTTAATAATTATATTTTAAGTTCAAATGTTGATATAAATTGGTATTGATCTAAATGGATTGAAATAATATACTAAAATTTGATTGAGATAAAACTTACATTATCTGCTAATAGTTACGGATTAATGAAAAAAATGAGTATAGAAATGAAAGAAATAAAAGGCCACCTTTCTCAATCAAACACCAAGATTAAAAAAAATCAAATGAGTAATTTTTGTTAAAAAATTCACTTAAGAAATATTAGAAGAAAAAAAATCCACCTAATTCATCATCCAGCTCCAACTTTTTCTTCTGCAAATCATCCGTTTTCCCTTTTTTTTTGGGTTTACTTCAGGGAAAAAATTCCCGAGAAAATTAAATCCTTGTCCTTAACTCAGATCCGTAGATCATTACCCCAAATTCTTGCCGATAAATCTGTTTGTTTTAGATTCTTTTCCATATTCCCCCTTTCCCGGGGCAAATCAAAATATACCTTTTTTTTTTTCTTTAATACTACCTAAGTTTTATCTCCCTTTACTTTTTTTTTCTCCCCACCTAGAAAATGCAGCTTAATGACCCCAAAACGCTTGTTTTGGTTCACTGATTAATGGGTTTTCGTGAAATTTTCAATCAAGTTTTTTTCCCCCTTGGGTCTCCCCTTTAGTCACTTAAAAAGGATAACAGGGTGTTTTTTTTTTTTGGGAATTTTTGGAGGGTCTAACAAGCATTCAATAATCTGGGTTTTGATCTTTGGAATTAATAGATAAGAATTTTTGATGGATCTGAGAGTTGGTTTGAAGAGAAACATCTTGTAGTCAATTTCAATATTAATAAAGTGGAATAAGAAGGGAGGGTTTCTTTTATATCGTGATAAAGTTACAATAAAAGATTAGAGATCATGGAGCATATTATCGGTGGAAAATTCAAGCTTGGTCGAAAGATCGGGAGTGGATCGTTTGGTGAACTGTATTTAGGTATTATGATTAATGGAATTTTATTTCTTCTTTTTTATCCTCTTTAAAGCTGCTTCAATTAATTTTTTTTGATGTACTTGTTTTGCAGGCGTTAATGTACAAAGTGGAGAAGAAGTGGCTGTTAAGCTAGTAATCTTCATTATTATTATTATTATTATTAATTTGTTGTTTTACTGTTTTTCCCCACAAATTTGATTAGGGATGGGGAAAGGGTTTTCCTTTTTTTTGTGTGTTTTCTTTTCTATAGTGTATTGGTGGTTGATCACTATATATATATATATATATATATATATATTAAAATACATGGTTGATTTAGTTGATGATTGTTGCACTTGTGTCTGAATTTATTCTTTGATGCATTTCTTTATGGTTCATTTGGATACCTAGTGTTTCATATCATTGATCTGCTTTTTGGGTGGTGTAAAAACTAGTTTATTAGCTGATTTTTTATGCATATGCTACTATGGAGATGCTAGATTTAATGTTGTAGAGCTATGTGAATGTTTAAGCCCAAAGCAGTTATTTTATGCCTATTAAGCTCGAAGAAAATCAACCAGTGATGTTTGTTCTTCTTTCAAGTAGTTCACCTAGTCAGAGTGGAGATATCTGCAATTAGCACAAGATTGCTCTGGAGATAGTACATGACGAGCTATGAAGGCATTGTTGGAGAGTTTATATATATGTTTACTTTTATAATGATGTAAAGGAGTTAGGGTGTAAAAGTTTGTTTGACTGTGACTTACTTTGAGTATTTTTAGAGTTGGACCATGTGGCATTGTATTTTAGCTGATAGATTTCCATGATTTGCCAAAGTGCTTTAAATAATTTGGGTAGAAGTTTAATTGTTAGGTTGTAGTTACACTTCTATTCTTTGTTTGCCACTTGATACTTCAATTGAAATGTCACCGTATTGCCAATGTTCGAAGTTTTGTATCTGTTTCTGATATGTACACCTTGTGTTTGGCAGGAATCTGTCAAGACTAAGCATCCACAGCTTCACTATGAGTCAAAGCTGTATATGCTTCTACAAGGGGGAAGTAAGTTTAGTTTCTCTCTCAATCTGTTTATTGCTGTCAGTTGTAGTTAGGGAGTAGTTTTCTTACTTTCTTTTATGTGTGCAGCGGGTATTCCACATTTAAAATGGTTTGGAGTTGAGGGTGAGTACAATGTTATGGTTATTGATCTTCTTGGACCAAGCTTAGAAGACTTGTTCAACTATTGCAATCGGAAGTTCTCTTTAAAAACTGTTTTGATGCTTGCAGATCAGTTAGTAAGTATGCCATCTGTTTCGGAAACTTTTATTGTAGTTACTTGGCTGCCTTACTAATAATTGCTCTTTCCTGTTGCTTCAGATAAATAGAGTTGAGTACATGCACTCTCGTGGTTTTCTTCACCGTGACATAAAGCCTGATAACTTTTTGATGGGTTTAGGGCGCAAAGCAAACCAGGCATGTTCTTCTGTTTAATCCCTGCAGCTTACAGATTTTTGGTTAGATAGTTTCGAATAGGTTTTCACGGGAACTTCTTTTTCCCTTAACTGAAATTCAGCTTGACACTTCAGCATCGTTTGAGTCAATATACCACAGGGTCTCCAAGTTTGTGTTGTTTAATTCCATTGTTTCTTATTTTTCACTGTAGGTGTATATAATTGATTACGGCCTTGCGAAAAAATATAGGGATCTTCAAACACACAAGCACATACCATACAGGTAATAGTCCATAATGTTTTTCATCAGTTATGTTCATCAATCATTGGCTAACTTAATGCATCTATTTTTGGGATTTCCATACTTAGGGGGTAAAAGTACCATTGTATTAGGAGTTGGATTGCATTTTGCCCTCTCTACTCAAAAAATAGGCAAATTAGTCCCTATAAGTTAGATCAAAGAGCAAACTGGTCTTTCAGTTAAAAACTGCATCCATTTTTACTGCTAAAAGTTGGTCCCTATATGTCAGCATAAGGTACACGTGGCATGTCATGTGTAACTATTTGGTTATTCTATTAGCCATGTCAGCTTTAACAGTTGAAATGGATGAAAATTTTAATAGAAAGGATTAATTTGCTCTTTGATCTTATGTATAAGGACTAATTTGCCAAAATTTTTAGTAAATGGGGGAAAATGCAATCTGACTCCTAGTACAGGGGTCTTCATGGTACTTTTACCTACTTAGGAAGCCTAAAAAATTTTGATTTCATATTATTAACTATTCAGGAAAGCTTAATACTTATTCCGGTTTTAACTTTATTTGTCAATTCTTCCAATAAGTATATCTCATATGTTTAATACATATTTCTCTAGTGAATTCAATATTTAACTCAGCGACCTCATCTTGTGCTATTTTTTTCTTGTAGGGAAAACAAGAATCTTACAGGAACAGCTCGATATGCAAGTGTTAACACTCACCTCGGAGTTGGTGAGCAAACTTAGTGAATCAAAAATTCATTTTTGTTTTACTTTCAGTGAACACCCTTTGTTATTTATTTCATTTTTGGCTTTCTATTTGATCTGACTATGCTGTATATAACTTGCAGAGCAGAGCAGGAGAGATGATCTGGAATCTCTTGGTTACGTGCTTATGTACTTCCTAAGAGGAAGGTTGGTTGAACACATTACTGGGTCGCTTACTTCAGTAACAATGTTATGTCACATTTATTAACTTTGTTTCTTGTTCCTCGTCTCAGCCTTCCATGGCAGGGCCTGAAAGCCGGCACCAAAAAGCAGAAGTATGACAAAATTAGTGAAAAGAAGATGCTTACTCCCATAGAGGTACCATTACTTGCTTGCTGTTAATGCGGGAAATTTTGCTTATTCTCCATATTCGATAAATTTAAGATTGAATGTATGTCTTACTAGTAATATGTCATCTTCAGGTCCTCTGCAAATCGTATCCATCTGAGTTTACATCTTACTTTCATTATTGTCGATCGCTACGGTTTGAAGACAAACCAGATTACTCATACCTGAAAAGGCTGTTCCGGGACCTTTTTATTCGTGAAGGTTAACTCGCTATTTAAAGTCCCATTGTTCATATATCTGTCACTTTTCTAATATTTGAAAATTTAACCAATCTTTTCATTAGTTTTTCATCACAAATTTGGGTGAGATCTTTTATTGTAAAATCTGCTTGATGGAACTCCCGAATTAATAACCGGTGCAGGATATCAGTTTGACTATGTATTTGATTGGACTATACTGAGATATCCACAGGTTGGCTCTAGCTCAAGAGCACGGGTCAGTGATCTTTAATTCGATGACCTTGATTTTTATGGAAATACTGATTTTGTTTCTTCATTGAGGATTCTGATACCGTGTTTCTTGTCATTCTTCAACAGGCAAGCCCAAAGCCAGGTTTAAGTCCCCCTGGAGTATCTGCTGAAAGAACAGAAAGGCCATCCGGTCGGTTCCTTTTCACAACCTGGTTTGAGAATATATTCCGACAATTTAACTGGTTACAAATTTTTTGACATATAATATCATATTTAAGACACCTGAATTCCCCATGTTGCTACTCCGATTCCCTTAAATTAGTGAACTTATAGTTTTTAGCACATATCCTTATTTATTGCAGTTGGCCAAGAGATTCGAGAAAGGTTTTCTGGTGCAGTTGAGGCATTTGCAAGACGGAATGTCTCTGGCCATGGTTTGCATGGTGATCAGTCTAGACACAGATCTTCAGATGACGTGCCATCATCCAAGGATGCGGTGAGCTATCTCGGTTCTGCGTTTTACTTTATTTTTTATTTTATTCTTACGTTTAATTTATTGTTTTCCGTTGAATTTCGCTTCCTCAGAAATTCAAGTTTAAATGCCTTAGCTGTTCACTATCGAAGTTAATGAATTTTCTGTTGAAACTTTTCTCTCCTTCAGCAACCTGATTCTGAAAGGACACGCTCCTCTTCGAGAAATGATAGTGCTTCAAAGCGGCCTGTTGTCATATCAGGCAACAGCCAACCTGGCTCCTCTGGTGAGCCAAGTGAGAATCGTTCTAGCAGATTATTCTCAAGCAGTGGTCGCATGTCAACGACTCAGAGAGTTCAACCCGGCTTTGAATCAAAATCATCTTTCACTCGTACTGCAGTCACAAAAGCTGGCCGTGATGACACCCTCCGAAGCTTTGATCTTTTGACGATCGGGAGTGGGAAAAGGAAATAAACCACACATGCATATCTGGTAAGAAGAATATCCCTCTATCCTATTCTCTGATGGAGATATCGACACTATAGTGGTATTTACAAACCGTTTACTCCGTATATCATTTTCCATTATTGGGTTCCATCCACAACAATCCCCAGAAAAAAATGAACTTTCCAATCCCGTCTTCTCGTACCATCGTCAAGTGTTCTTGCTTTGCTATTATGATGCATCTAAAAGAAAGAGATAAACTGATCCCATTTTAGGGTGAAATTGTTCATATATTTCCAACAGTTTAGCTGTAATAAACACTTGATGTTTCTTTGTTTCTTTCAATCAGATACCAAAAAAACAAAAAGACGGCCTAAAGATTTTCTGGTTTTTATGACATATGATGACTCTGTTAATATACCTTCAAATCTTGTGTTACTATTATCTGTAAGATGAATGTTGTTTCTCATTTTAGTATTGCTTGGTACAATGTTATAGTGGTCATACCATTACGTTACTCCGATTTTTCAATTTTTTAAATACTGGATATTTATATCTAATTCATATAGGGATAATAAAACTTCAATTGTCGGATGAACTTTGATCCAAGTTTGTTTTTTCTTGAATGGTGGAGGCAAGTCATTTTTTTTGGGAGGGGGGTGAATATAGTGATTATATTATTTACTTGTCTCACCTATTGTTTTTGGAACTAATCTTAATCGGTTGTTATCTGGAACAAGCGGTTGAATTGGGTTAAAAAAATTATTTTTTATTTTAAAATATTTTTATGAAATTTTAATCAGATCAGTTCGATTCGCCTTGTCCTAATAGTCCGAAAATCCTATTTTGTTTGTATATTTAATTTTTAAATAGATAAAAGTACAATAATATAAAATTTAAAATGAAATTTTCTTAAATTTTTTTTATTTATATGAAAATTGCACCATTGAAAATAAATTAGTAAGCATCCATGGTGCGATGTTATGTAAACAAAAAACCTTCAAATGCTATTATAAAAAGTAATAAATCAATCATAAGCATATTCAATTAATATAATTATTTTATCTACTATTGATGAAGTAAGAAAATCAAATTTTAATATTTTATTACATCTTAAAAAAATATGATCCGAAGTACAAGATGATGATAATTGTTATTCAATAAATACAATCTAATTATATATTTTTTAAGTTTGAAGGAATATTCATGAATATTCGCACGTGCAAGATTATGACATCAAAATTTAATTTTTATACTTTTTACTTTTAAGAATTTAGTTTTTTTTAATTTTTTATATTTTAAAATTTAGATTTAACTGTAAACACTATTAATATTATTCTGTTAATTTTTTAATTACATTGTCACTAACGGAGTATTTTTTAATTTTAAATGTCACACTAAGACATTTAACAATCTTAACAATTGAACTTAAATTTTGAAAGATATAAAGTAGGTAGACTGAATTTTTAAAATAAAAATAAAAATATTAAATTCTAAATTTCTGCAAATTAATGACACCTATGTCATATTTTCAACTAAAAATAAACCGGAAAGCAAATCTAATTTTGTGCTCAATGCTTATACTTTTAAATTTTAATTATTATTTTTAATTTCAAGAATTTAACTTTTTTAATTATTTAATTTGAAAATTATATTAATCGATATAGAATTTATATTAAATTTAAATATGTCATTTTTTGTTTTAAAAATTTTAAATCAAATTTTAAAATATTCATATGCTATATATTCAAATTTAATAAAAAAAGTTAAAAATGCAATTTTTTTTAAATAAGGGTAAACTACACAAGTAGCCACTTAATTAGTAGTATGTCTTTCTGGTCACCAATTATGAAAAGTTACAAGATGATAACCCAATTATGAAAAGTTAGAAAAATAATTACTCAACTATTCAAGTTAATCTTTTTTGGTCAACCAATTATTTTAGATTTTTTAAGTGTTTCTATTTTTAAACTAGCCAGTTGGTGATAAGAAAGATAAAATGGAATAGTTGAGTGACCAAAAAAGAAATTTACAAATAATTGTATGATCATTTTGTAACTTTTCTTAATTGAGTGACCGAAAAAGAAATTATTAATAGTTGGGTGACTACTTGTGTAGTTTACCCTGAAATAAAAGTATAGGATCAAATTTTATAAGTTTGAAGAGTACAGAGATAATTGCAAAATCAAACCCCAAAAAAGCGAAAACATAATTAAACAGTCACTTCGCCATTGCTTGTAAAAGCTCAAAAAACACGCAATTTTCTTTCCCTGTTTTCGCCGCTGAATCAACCAAGAAATTCTTAAGAGTTCTTATCCCCAAACAACTTTTTTATTCTTCAATTCACTAAAAAAAAATTAATTTCCTTTTTTTTTTTCCGTTGAGAAAATTCGTTGGAACTCTAGTTCACAATCCAATCCATATATATTTTAAAAAAGAAGATTAAATCTTTTATTTTTCTCTCCATTGAACGTGACGATCAAGGGTTTCTAATTTTTTAGTTTTCATTGTTTGATTTGGGGGGGGGGGGGATTGAATTCGGGATTAAAAAAATTCAAAAAAAGAAAGAAGAATCATGAAAATGGAGGTGGTAGGTGACGTGGCATCTCTAGACCCTGATTTACTTCAGCTTTCAGAGCTCTCTCCTTTAGCTCTCAATCCCAATCCTTTCCTTGCCGAAGAACTTTTCTCCCTTTGGCTTTCCCTCCCTGAAACCAGTCGACTGGTAACGCTTTAATCTTAATCATCTTAATTTTCATTTTTAATTTTTTTCTATTTATGGCGTTTTAAATTTGTTTTTGTTTTGATGTAATTAGGTTAAGAATTTGCTTAATGATGTCAAAACGGATCGTTTTCAAATGCGACGGCGAATTCCGCCGTTTCAACAGCCACTTCATTGCCCTCCACGTTTCCTTCTTCAAGCACTCCTCCGCTTTCGCCTCGTAGTACTTCCGGTTCTCCTCGAATCGTCAAACAGCGGTCTAGCCCTTCTTCGTTAGGTTCGCCACTCAAATTAGTTAACGAGCCGGTCCGTGAAGTGATACCACAGGTACAAACTAGGTTAAATTTTGCTATTAGTCCCTGTACTTTATGAAAATTGTGAATTTAATTCTGTACTTAATTTGGCCATTTTTAGTCCTGTACTGTCCAAACTGCTCAATTTTAGTCCTCAACAGATAATAATTGTTAAATTCATAAACTTTTGTTATTTCCAAAATATAATGCGGCAAACATGATATCACTCACTAAAAGTCTAGTTAATGGATTACCGACCGAAATTTATGTCAAAACTGAAATTTCAAATTTTGAATAGTATAGATACTTAGAATGATCCGAATTGGAGAATATGGACTATCTTTACAACTTTACGCATAGTACATTACTACTAATTGAATTTAGCCAAAAAGGATTTAAATGTTACTATTTGGGTCAGGACTAAACTTGATCAAATTAAAGTACAGGGACTAAATCCACAACTTTCTCAAAGTACAGTGACTAGTAGAAGAATTTAGCCTATTAACTGTAAAGCGAAACTTAGATGAATTTAATGGGTTTTTCTGGTAATGGAATTCTGAAAGAAAATGTTGGGTTTTTTCTTTTCTTGTAGTTTTATTTTAAAAAAGGCAGTCCGCCTCCGAATGAATTGAAAGAGCGGTGCTTGTTTGTGATTGATCAGTACTTTTATGGTCATTTGGGATTGCAAATTCATGGTGAGGGAACCATTTATGGTTTTTAATCTGGTCTGTAGTCAATGGTGGTGTTAAATGTTTTATGTCATGTGTGGCAGAGTTCAAGGCGGTAACAAAAGATATTTGCAAGCTACCATCATTTTTCTCTACAGCTCTGTTTAGAAAAATTGATGTCAACGACAGTGGTATCATGACAAGGTACGTATTGATGCACCTTCAGATTTATAGTTGCATGATATGTGTATTGGTATCTAGAACCACTGTTGATGGATGATAATAGAGGGAGGAGGACCTGATGTAAACAAGGAATAGGATTTTTTGTTGGCAATATTTTGCTTAAATAGAGAAGTGGTTTTGTGGTGGTCAGTCATCACACACCTTTGCAACCCATTGCTGTGGAATTCGGAATAGCCTTAACTAGGGTTTATATGATCCTTGAATATGTTGGCATATCTATTGTCTTGTATCACTTTTTGGGTTAGTCTTTTACTGTACTTTTAGAAGGCTGTGATTGGTAGTTTAGAGAAGGGTAGGATGGGATTATCAGACTAACTACTAAAATCCACTCAACGGGTTTTGATTGAATTTGTGCAGAAGTTTTGATGATGAAATGGTTTGAGTACAGATGTGGAAATAGACTGTAGGATTTAAATAGACCAACCTGAGAGCAATTCATTGAATCTTGGTTAGGTTCTTGGTTGTTCTTTTTGCTGAAGAAAGCTTGATTAGATTTTGGTGTTAAGGAATTTTAGTCTTCTTGCTAACTTGCTAATCATTTTATTATGATATTGCTATCTGAGACTTGATTTATCTATGAAACACAGTCAGTTATAATTGAATTATAAAATTGTAAGGTCCCTGCATGTTTTAATACCTGATTTTAAACTAAACAAGTTATGGTTAGATATGTTCTTATCATGCTGTAACTTTTAGGGATCAATTTGTCAATTATTGGATTGGAGGCAACATTCTAACTATGGATTTAGCAACCCGAGTCTATACAGTTCTTAAGCGACCTCATTGCAGATACCTTACTCGGGTATATTCATCTTTCTTAAATGCATGTTACTAGAATATGATTGTACCTTATACCAAGCAAGGAGAGAAAATAATATGATTATATAGTGTATTGATTTGACATGTTAAAAACTAGCTGCTGAACGGACAATCTATGGTTGTAAAAGTAATAATTGTCCCTGCCTACTTTTAGTAATTGGTATCTGAATACAGGGTGATTTCGAGCCCATTTTACACGAACTTTTGGCATCTCATCCCGGGCTGGAGTTTTTACGAAGCACCCCAGAGTTTCAGGAAAGATATGGTATGATCACAATCATTTCAACAAATATCTTTGTCAATTTGTTTGGGATTAGAGTATTTATTCGCATTGTCTTGATTTCATACTTCACGCATGTCAAACAGGTTCCAGACTTATATTTGGCTTACTGTATTTCTGGTTTTGCATATTTAATATTTAGTAAGAGTAGATGTAACTTCTAGCATTTGGTGCTAAGTGTACATAAAGAATGGCACTATTGCAATATATTACTTAGTGTACGGCCACTGGCTTCAGAAATAAATTATTGAACTTTTTAGGTTTTATGCTGTGCTGTCATTGTCAAGTTCTACTTCTTGCGAATAGTAACTCAATATGGTTTTACCTTCCATATTTTCACTTATTTTGTATGTAACAGCTGAAACAGTCGTATATAGAATATTTTACACTATAAATAGATCAGGAACTGGCCATCTTACCCTCCGTGAGTTGAAGCGTGGCAACCTAATTTCTGCAATGCAGCATGTGGATGAAGAAGAAGACATTAACAAAGTTTTAAGGTAAAGCGATCAGATGAAAGCCTGCAAATTTGGTGATGCTTTTTATGATAATAATATTAGTTTCTGAGAAGTTTTGTTTCTCATTCAGCATTTTGTTTATATTTTCTCTAATTTGATGAATAACATTTTATTCCTACCGTTCTATATTGCAGATACTTCTCTTATGAACACTTCTACGTAATATACTGCAAGTTTTGGGAGCTTGATACCGACCATGATTTTTTTATCGATAAAGAGAACCTTATCAGATATGGTAACCATGCTCTTACCTACCGGATTGTTGATAGGATTTTTTCTCAGGTTCATACTTGTGACATACTATTTTCTTTATGTTATTTATCCTCATAAATCAATTCTGTTTAAAGTGTTTAGTTATTCTTTTATATCAAAGAACAAAGAAAGATGATAATGCTTTTGGTTTTTCAGGTACCAAGGAAATTTAGTAGCAAGGTTAAGGGGAAAATGGGTTATGAAGATTTTGTTTACTTTATACTGTCAGAGGAAGATAAATCATTGGAACCTGGTCTGGAATACTGGTATATTTCCTCCCTTTTCTTTGGTTCAAGCACATGAGAACCTTTATTTACTGATGAGCTTGTAATGGAGTCTTATACTAACGGATTTTCCCCCCATGAATTTAAGCTGAAGAGGAACAAATTGAAAATCGTTCCAAATGTACTTGCTTTTGACTGATGGGTAGAGAAATGGTTTTTTTATCTTCTTTGTGTATTTGAATAATTTAAAACGTAGCAATCTCTTCAATCATGAGCATGAGGTGGTTTGATAAAACTTAGCTGCATTTTCGGTAAAAATACCATGGAGGTCCCTGCACCAGGAGTCACAAATGGGCAAATTAAGCCTTGTATGTTAGATCAAAGAGCAAACTGATCTTTTCTGTTAAAAATTCCACCCATTTCTATTATTAAAAACAGGCGTGTTTGACAAAATAATCGGACAGTTACATGTGGCGTGCCATGTACACTTCATTCAGACAAACAAGGACCAATTTTTAACAATAAAAATAAATGAAAATTTTAAAATAATTTGCCCATTTTTTTAGTACAGGGGGCAAAATGCAATCCAACTCTTATTACAAGAGTCTCCATGATGCTTTTACCTTGCGTTTTCTTAGTAGCCTCATATGAGATATCATTAATAATGACAAAGTTACCTGATCCGCAGCATTGTTCGTTTAGGTTTAATTGCATTGATTTGGATGGAAATGGGGTGCTCACACCAAATGAACTGCAATTCTTTTACGAGGAGCAGTTACATCGAATGGAATGCATGGCCCAAGAAACAGTTCTCTTTGAGGATATACTATGCCAGATTGTTGACATGATCAGACCAGAGGTGAGTAGTGGATTCTCAGCTGATAACTTGTCTTTTTGTTTTGACTGTGTGTAGATCTACATATTTCTGCATGATCGGTGCTAATACATGATTGGTGTTGATGATTACAGAAAGAGGACTATATCAGCCTACGCGACATGAAAAGCTGCAAACTTTCTGGACATGTTTTCAACATTCTTTTCAATCTCAATAAGTTCATTGCTTTCGAAACTCGTGATCCTTTTCCTATTCGTCAGGTATATATATCCAAGTTTAACTTTTAAATTTTAACGCCATTATGAGTACCCTCTTTGCGAGGTGTTGACTACAAAGATATATTTGTTTTAGGAACGTGAAAATCCAACGTTGACGGAGTGGGATCGTTTTGCACATAGAGAATATATTAGGCTTTCCATGGAAGAAGATATTGAAGATGCTTCTAATGGAAGTGGAGATATTTGGGATGAATCATTTGAGGCACCCTTTTAAACTTAGTCAGGTATGTTGTTGTAAATACATACAATTGAAATAGTTTCTTGTTGCAGTCTTTTTCTTGAGTGAGTTATTGTCACTAGAGTAAGGCTGAAAGTACATGTGAAGCCCCTCAATTATAGGGACTGAATCAAAATAGTCCCTATACTATTAAAAAGAATCAAATAAGGCCAAATTGTACATAGTTTAACACATTTACTGTTAAAAAATGACACGACTTTTTCTTTTCATTTGTATAACTATAAAAACCTTTTGAAATATTAACTTTGTTAACAGTAAATAACATCTTTTTAAACAGTTTATGTTGAACTCTGTTGAAATTGGGACTTATTTGATTCGGTCCTTATAATAGAGAGATCAGCCAGGTACATTCACTCTAGAATAAGAGTATCCAGAGCTTGATCATGTATGGTATACCCGTTGAGTCCATAACACCTATTTCTTTAGCATTATCTATTTTATACAGGAATCGTAGATGGGAAGGTAGATTAGCTTTAGAATACCACATGCATTAGTTTTTTTGTTTAGGGGCAATTGAAGAAAAATAGGGAAGTCCATGTAACTATTAATAATAGCTCATAAGGACAAATATGAAAAGCAAAATTTTGATTGTAAAATGTGGGTCAATGGGTGCCATCTTTTGTCTTCCATAAGTTTCTTTTTTATACCCTTCATTTGTTGTCTTGGTACTAATATGTTTTGCGTTTATGATTAAAGTCGAGTTTAGAATTATAAGATATGAAATATTATTTAATACTTTTATAATTAGATATTAGAATCACAAACATTGGTAAATTAATACAAATTTCGTAAATTATAATATAAATATGATAAAATAATTTATTAATATAGGAAATATAAATTTTAAATGCTTTTTAAACAGAAATTATTTGTGAAAATTTAGAAAAAAAAAACAAAATTTGATTGGAAAAATTATTTCAATCTTTAATTTAACTTCTTTTGTTTAAATTTGGTTAAATTGTGGATAGAACATAAAGCATAAAACACAATGATAGAATTAATATTCCTAACAGCACAGACAAAGATCTTTTCCTATGGATTATCAAATAAATTAAAATCCACTATTGATACCATTTTATAAACAATAATTAGGAAGGGATAGTGTATGCGTAATGAAATAAATTTTAGCCATTTTCATGTATATTGAAATAGTTACACCTATTGTCAATCATAAAACAAATTAACTTAATTTACATTATTAAAAAAATAAAAAATAAAATAAAGAAACCAACAATGGGGTATATACTACATGACTTCTTTCTCTTTGACATAATATAGGTTGGGTGTGAAAATAATACACAACAAATATTGAAAGAATATTTACGTCCATATATATATATAATTTTACAGACGAACAATCTCCTAGCTGATTCAAGAGCCAATCTCATAAATCTCAAACCACTTTGTTTAAAAACTTTTTCAATTGAAACTTGAAAGGTAAGCTGTGGCAAAAAACAAAAGCTACTTACCAGATAATATTAAAGCTTTGTTATCTTTGGATTTCCAGGGCCATAGCTATAATCCCATGGACACCACTAAAGTGAGTCAGGTCATTTTCTATAATGATTCTCTGGGGCTTCATGTTGCGGCGGCAAGAGGTTTATGAAACTCCCTTGAACAGGTTGACTGGCAGCTGTGGCAGACTCGTCCTCTGCAAAATATATGCCGATATTAATGAGTGAATTATCCCCAAATACTGGATTATATATATGTGCCTTAGACTATATCTCCCAAATACTTGATAATGTCTTACCAAAAAGGGATTTGATGGAGGGTCTCTTGGGCTTTGAGCTCTTCTTCTTCAACTCCGCTGCACAACGGAATAAATAAAAATGGGTCAAACACAAAGATAAGCTTGTGTGCAAAACAACGCCAAGAGAACGGACAAAGATAGATGGAGAAAAGCAATCATCAATGATCTCTGTAAAAACACAACGTATGTCAAAAGTACCGAGAGGAACACTACAGGCATGGAAAACAAAAGGAACAAAGGGACAAAAGTATAAATTGGAGGAACCAAAATTACCAATGCCAGGTAATTGATTGTCATCTACAATTTCAAAGTTCTTGTATGTGTAACCGACAAAGTTTACATCCTTGGATGAAAGCATCTGTATCAAAAAGTGTAAAATTGATTAACGTTGCTCATGTCCTTTAACAGCAATTGCACTTTATTAACCATGTTAGGTTGAGTTCAATAATATGTCTGAAACACGTACAAATTTTTTATGATGCTGGCTAGTCGAGTTCTTGAGGTTCAAAATATTATAATAAAAGTCTATTTGTACTAACCTTTCTCCAAGGACCTGATTTTGTGGCAGATGGAATTTGGTTGTCAGCCTGGTGCATGAAAGAAAGGAGAAAATAAGAATATGTCTTAACACAAATGTATATTTAGACACAACAACGATAATCCACCTCCTCAAACTTCTCGAAATTTTGCGTGTCCAACTCGTCATTGACTTCAGGAATAAATGCAGCTTTCATTTGATACAATTTGTCCCATTCAATACCTTTAAACCATGGGTGAGCCTGAAAAAGAACAGATGCAGACAGTTAATATAGTCATTTCCATTCTATTTTAGAACAGAATCAAAGAATCTTGAACAGAACACACCGCACAACACCTTAATTTCATTAGCGCCCTTAGTGCCAAGCCTTTGCTCAACATTACATAAGAGTTTACTGATAAGATCTTTAGCTTCGGGGGATAGTTTCGCTTCTTCGGGAAATTTTAAGTGCGTTCTCCAATTTACTATCTAGAAGATATTGAACAAAGGACAATAAATAATCATCAATGACAAAGACAACAATAACTACTAACTACTTTAGAGTTGCGATATAGAAGCATTTCATACATGATAGCATAACAATGTACTGATAAAAACTTACCTTCCGACAGGTCGACATTGGCTCATCAGAATAAAAGGGTGGATATCCAACAAGCATTTCATACATGATAGCACCAAGAGACCACCTAGAAAAGTATCCAAAAATCCACTATAACATATCTTACAAAATATTATCCTAAAATAAGCATATTTCATGAAATATAAATTAAATAAAAAAATGTTTAATATACAAACCAATCGCATTCCATTCCATATCCTTTCTTCAGCAAAACCTCTGGAGCAATATAGTCAGGTGTACCGACCGTAGAATATGCCTGAGTATTACAAAATTTAACTGTTTAAGCAACATTAATTTGCAATTTCAACAAAAAAGAAAAAAAGCTTTCTAAATAAACTTAGCATCAAAAAGAGGTAAGCTTATGGTCGTTCTAGAATATCTAAGGCAACTAACAGCTGTAAAATATAAGCCTTGCGAACTCTAAACAATGGAAAATAAGAAGCAACAAGTCTATATTCTTGCTTCATGAACTCAATAGCTCAATCACTGATAACAATAAATAACGTTGAATTAGCTATATGATAGACAAGTAATTTACAAGCATCCTTCTGTTCCTCTGCCAATGCTGCAATTGCTCTTGTTGTGTGCGTTTTGGTGGAGCAGGTCGTCCATCACTTTGAAGAGCCCCACTGAGATTCTTTGCTAAGGTAAAATCCTTTTCCTGGAGATTACTGCAATCTAATGGTTTACATAATCCAAAATCTGATAATTTCATATGACCATTTTTATCAAGTAGCAGATTGTCAGGCTTGATGTCTCTGCAGCATGCCACATAGAATGAGTTCACCCCTTAGTGCAAATCCAGGAAGATTATTACATAAAAGCTTAAGAAGATTCAATGTAACGTCAACTCACCTATGAATATAATTATGTTTGTGGATTGATTCAATTGCCAGGACAGTTTCTCCAACGTAAAATCTGGCCTCATCTTCAGTTAATATATCCTTCCGCATCAGTAAAGTCATCATATCCCCCCCAGGTAAATATTCCATAATGAGATATAGATACTCATCATCTTGGAAGGAGCAATATAGTTTGACAATGCAATTACTGTCAACCTCCGCAAGTAGATTCCTCTCAGCTTTCACATGTTCAACCTGAAAATTATAAATGCAATTAGAAAGTTAGCATCGTGATTCAAAATGCATTTACGCAATTATATAGCAGGGTTGAAATAGTGTATACCTGGCCTCTACGAAGCATTTCTGACTTCTTAAGCTTCTTCATGGCATAAACATGACCAGTTGCTTTCTCCTTGCAGATTCTAACCTGTGATGAGAAGATGCGAAGTTAACAGTTATTATCGTAAAATTCATTCTTATGAGTTTTATAAACTCAGAAAAAGGTGAGTCACAAGAGAGAGTTAACAGTACATCCAAAGAATCCACAAGCTTTAGTAACTTGCAACTATTCAACAAATACAGTACATACGTAGGAGCCTGTCTTTCCAGAAGTTTACTAGATGCAAGTTATTATCGTAAAATTCATTCTTATGAGTTTTATAAACTCAGAAAAAGGTGAGTCACAAGAGCGAGTTAACAGTACATCCAAAGAATCCACAAGCTTTAGTAACTTGCAACTATTCAACAAATACAGTACACATGTAGGAGCCTGTCTTTCCAGAAGTTTACTAGATGCATTGTCTCACGAAAATAAAGTGCTGAAGGCAGGCACAACAATTTTTTAAAGCCAAACAGGCAGAACAATTTAAAAACACAATTTTAGCAACAGAAAAATCTAGTGGTAGTCATAACTTGCCAAAAATTTCTAAATTTTGGCAAGAATATCAAAGCAAGAGCACAAATAGAAGACAAGAACCCATGTGATGATGTACAGTATGATGAAGATATAATTACCTCACCAAATGCACCCTTGCCTATCATGGTCAATGGCTCAAAATCATCAGCACCCATTTTATGCCGCTGGAGTCTCATGTATTCTGTTTCCTTCTTCTCAAAACACTTTAGTAAGTTGTTCTGTTCTTCTTCAGAGACTTCAGCATCAGCCAACTTCTTTTCTAGAATATCACGTCTGCAAAAAATCATAATTAACCATCATTCCTATTCTTCAAAATGAACTACCATAACTTTCCCCACAGTCCTAATCATGCTATATATTTTACAGATGATACAGAAAGCACTGGCAAAATTAAGTTTTCTGTATGAAGTTTTGAACCAAAACATGCTACTAAGCATCTCAACATGAGATAGTTCCACCAAATTGTCGATCTAAAATATGGAACGCAGTCTAAAATTGCTTGCAACATTATATGTGCAGAAAAACAATTTCCATGAGAGGGAAGAATTTAAATCATACCGCTCCTTTCTTTCCTGGAGGCTTTTCATCTGCTTCTTGTAATGGTTTTCAATATATTGCTTTGCAGCTTCTACCCGCTGTTTGGTGACATTTGACGGTGCCTCTTCGCTTGCTGGTGGTTTAGACCCCTCCTTTCCATTTGCAGCCTCTTTCTTCTTCGAAGGCCTTAACTTATCTTTAGATTTCAATTTGTTGAGCCAACTCCTTGCAGTTTCCATTGGTTTATAAATACGACCCTTACAAAGTCACACTTCTAGATGTACATTTTAGCTACCCTTTTCATCAACTATCTTATTCTCAGAGACCAAATCTTGCAGACTTTTAGCTCGTCACTGTTTACCGAAATATCCAACAAACAAATTCTGCAAATAGAAAAAGAATGAAATAACAGTACATTAGCTTAGAATGAGGGCTAAAGTTTCAGAACAGAAAAAAAAAAAAAAAAAAAAAAAAAAAAGGAAAGCAACTTCACAAACAAATTTTAGGTTTATATCATCTGTCAAAGGATATGACATACAAACAAACAAAAACTAGACAACTGGTAAGGTGAAAAACATGGTAATCATCAGAAACCTCATGATCTTTTGGAGGCGATTAATATCTCACCAAACAATCAATTACTATGTTAAGCTTAATTAGTTGTGACATGCTAGCACTAGGCAGCAAGGTATGCACTATTAGGTTCACTTTTTGCACATTTCTTACCTACCAACATAGTTTTTTTTTCCAACATGTTTCAGCAACCAAACAACCCTCAACTCAAAACCCGAATCTCAAACAGGTCGAAAATTGAATCCCGAAGTAGAATTGATTTACAGTAACCAATCTAAAACTCTTGTGGGACAAAAAATTTATTAATATCCCAACACTTTATCATCAATTTAAAACAAAAAATGAAATGATGCTGTGATTCTCAAGTCTCAACTACTCACCCCAAAATAGTTAGCATTATATCTATCAATAACATTCAAAACAATTCAACTCAGAAAAGATTGGAGAAAGAGTTAAGATTACTTATCGTTAAAAAAATCAAGCTTTTTTTTTTTCATCAATTTAACAGAACAATCAAAATCTGATAACAAAAAGGGAACCTAAGAACTGAGAATCACATATCAAAGAAGCAAAATCGATCTAAAAATACCCGAAAACAGTCAATTAAAAAAAATCACCAACCAAACAGAAAGAGTCAAATCAAAATCTCAACTCACTCAGAACTAAACTACAACTAAAAAACTCCAAAAATAAAACAAAAAGCCTTTAAAATATAAAGAAAACAAAAGAATTGCAGAAATTAAACTGAACACACAATTAAAGCACCGAATCTAGATTGGGCGATTGAGCGAGAGAAGATAAAAAAACGACAGCGTTTCCAATTTTCAGAGAAGAGTGAGCATAGAGAAGAGCAGATTGAAGCAAAGATGCCCGAATTGAAACCCCATTGAATATGATTTCAGGCTTTTTCAAAAGTTGGAAGCTTTGCCTTCGCTTTGCTTTTTAACTGCTTTTATATTTATTTTACTTTCATTTTATATTTCAGTTCCTTTTTTTATATATATATTTTTACATTAAATTTAATAGTTTTTTGGGATTTACAATTTAGTCCAGGGTAAACTACACACAATGTCGTTAAATTATTAGTAAGCTTATGTTTTAGTCACTCAACTTCAAAAAGTTACAAAATGGTCATTAATCTATTCGAAAGTTTTCATTTAAATCGTTAAACTATTCGAATATTTTTATTTAAATCACTAGGTTATTAGGTTTTTTTTAAAGTTTGGTTTCACGATTGTTACGGTGGATTAATACCCATCGGCGAATAAAATATATATATTAGATACAAGTCAATTTAACGGTCAGCTCGAAGATTAAAGGAGAAAGCTATTCGGATTTTAGTTTGCAGATTTGTGATATTCAAAGTTGTTTCATAAAAAAACTAAAATATAGAATAGAAGGGGAATAGGAGCTTTCGATTGGTATTGGCAATGCAAATAGATAAGGCCATACAATATCGATTCTAACAAGAAATGAAAACTTTCAGATGGTTTGAAGATCATTTTATAAATTTTTAAAGTCAAGTAACCAAAACATAAACTTATTGATAGTTTAAAGACCTTGAGTATAATTTACCCATTAATTAATTTGAATCTTAAATGAATTAGGTTAGGTTTGGTGTTCATAGATGAAGTGGACCATGTAGGACTTTATATATGAATTAATAATATTAATCCCTTCCACTATTATAAATACAAATACAATTATAAGTATAATATACCTCTAAATATAGGTTAAACAAATTAAAATATAGAATTCAACAAGAATAAAGCACAACGAATGAAAAATTGAATAGAGTCGAATTAATCTAAAAACTATATAATAATTTATCTGGCTTTTTAACTTTAAAAAAATGATTATTTTAGCCATTCATTTAAATTTTCGTATCTTTTAACCCTTAAACTTGCATTGTTTGTCAAATAACTCAAAAATGACAGCTTATGTGTATGCCACATTAGTAATTAATTTTTTACAAATTAAAAATAATTTTTTTATTATTTTTATACTTTTTAGTTTAAAATAATTTTTTAAATTTTAAATTTTAAAAAATTAATTAATTGTTGACTTGATATCCATATAACAATCCACGTGAATAATGTCCTCGTGGTGGAAATGAAAGCCAACGTCCTCTTTAATTTTCATTTGCTTATATTTTTAGTTGATTTAATTTATATATTTAAATTAGCTTATGTAAAATTCATCCTTATAGAATTATATAAATTTTGGATAACTTTATTGGTTTTATTATGAAGTTCATTCATTTAACTTATTAAAAAGAAGTTAGTTGTTTAATTTTAATTTTTAAAATTTTAATATTGTATTCAGAAGTATTTGATGGTCGGGTTTAAATCCAATTCAAAAGAAAAATAGACTTAGACTCAATTCATCCAAACAATCCATTTCACTATTTAAAAATGACAAAAATATTTTTATAAGAATATATAAATATTAATATAAAATTATTCCTATATATTTTATTTTTAAACAATAAAATGGGTCAAAATATGTACGGTGAATGTATTGATATGTGTCGCATGTAAATTTTACTTGTGGAGTCTAAAAATTTAATTAACATGTGTATCAAATATTTTCCTATATAATATAAAATATGATATAAATATACAAATTACAACATATATAAATAAAAGGCAAAAATTAGAAGTGAAGCAAATAAAAAAAAGGAAATGAAATAGAATAAATTAGGTAATTTATTAAAAAACAATAAAATAATAAAGAAAGATGAGCTGGACCACTTAGAAATTATGGGATTAGAGAAGTGTCTGTCAGTCAAGAATAATTGCCTTAATAATTTCTTTTCTTAAAAAATCACTTATTAAAACCCTTGACATGTGTCTTTGTTCTTTTTAGGGTAAATATACCATTTTTATTTGAGTTTCGTTTTGATGTTTAATTTGGTACTTAAATTTAGTTTTAATGTTCACTTTGGTATCCAACAACATTGTATGGACCAAAATGTATAGGTACTTGGGACAAAAAAACTCAAGTACCAATGTCAAGTGTAGATGCTTAATTGGGATATAAAAAACTTAAGCATCAAATTTAGCTCTTAACATTTACCTTTTTTTCACTTTGGTCCTTTTTTTTTAATCACATTGACCGTCAATCTTCAAATTTTAGTGAAATTGTTCATCTTTGGACAAAAAATTTGATTTAACTATTAAAATTTTAACAACGTTGGAATGACAGTTCATATGTACCATATTGTTTACATGAATAATTTATTTAAAAAAATATATAAACTTATTTCAAGAATATGTATTTTTAATTTTATAAAGTAGGTGCAAAATTTGCGTGGTTAAACTTTTACAAATTTGTTAGTTTTTCATAAAATAATAATAATTTGATTAAAATTTAAGGATTAATAGTGAATATGATAAAAGAATAATTAAGATCATAATGGTAAAATAAATAATATAATATAATATAAAATTATTTAAACATTTATATTGGCAGTGGTAAAAATATAACATTATTTTAAAGTCAAAGTACAAATTTATCATTATATTAATTTGTAATTGTGTAAATTTTAAAAGAACTAAAAGAAGAATTTTACCACTACTTGCCTTCTCGTCTCCGCCTACAGTACATAGGGGACTAGAACAGCCTTAACCCTATGAGCCAAAGCTTCCTTAATAAAAAAAAATTGCATATAATAATATCTTTGCTTCAATGGTAATTCTCATGTGTTTTTCCCCAAAATAAACAATAAAAACTCTTGTAAACAGAGGATAAGAATTGGGGGAAAGCAATGGGAGCAATGGCAACTACATGATGAGCAATGAGAATGGTGTGAGTTCCCTTAGAAGTAGGGCATCATATTGGGGGGACCATATCATGTTTTCCAAGGCATTTGGTTTGGATACACATCTATTCAAAATAAAGAGGAAACAGAAGTCCATATATATATATATATATATATATATATATATATATATATATAGTATAAGTTTATGTGAAAGTTATATAGTTAAATTGTATTACTAATCCTTGTATTTTGTGAAAGCAATGAATTTTATCTATATACTTTAATTTGATTAATTTTAATTTCTGTATTTTTTAAAAAAATTAAAATTAAAATTTAATTCAAATAGTATGACGATTAAATTCACGACTTTGGTAAAATATAATAAATTTAACCAAAACTTTGTAAACATTTTTATTTTTTTATCTCAAATCTCTCACTAGATTACTTCATTTGTACAACATAAATCCCCATTTGTTTGCCCCCTTGCGTGGTTAGGGCATTTATAAATTTGCTTGAAATTTAACTCATCAACAAAAGCTTTTGAGGCTTTAATGGTAACATTAAGTTTGAATTTCATTTTATGTAAACGCGTAAATTATTGTTTAAATTTATTTTGATTAATTAATTAATTAGAAATGAATTAAATATTCAATTTATTAAGTTCGAGTCTTATTTTTTAATATTTTTTTATCTCAAGCCAAAATCGATATTTATCTTTAAAATATATATCAAGTATAAATATATAAAAAAAGGCCTAAAATAAAATGAAAAAATTCGACTAACATAAGTAGCCATCCAAAGGGGGAAATTATTGAAGTGTTGAAAGAACATGACAGTTGCTGGCATGGATAGGGGGCTGTTGGGTTTTGGACAAACCATAGCCAATGGGAAAAGAAACAGGGATTAGGGACTTAAAGGAGATGTCTCGGGAGACAATAAGGGTCAACGGAACATGATCAGCAATTCTTACAAAACAAGAGAAATTTTGGACAATGCATGTGCTTATTTATGGCTCCCAGTGTTATTTTAGTATCACACTATAATAGATACGTTGTTTGGTTTTTCGCTTTCACAATTAAGAAATAGTTTTAAGTTACATGGATTGGACATAGATTACATTGTTTTTGATGAAAAATGAGATTACGGTTCGAGAACAAAAAAACAGATTGTGGATTTTAATATTTGAATCTTAAATCTGACATTTAAATAGGAATGAAACTAGAAAATTATTTTAGTGGACAAAAATGAATTACAAATTATCGGGATCAAAATATAATTCTACTATTATACTAACATATAATTTCATACAAAATTAAGGGGTTAAATGAAAATTTTACTATTTAGGGTAGGGGTGACATTTATTTTAATTGTATGAATTAAGACTTAGTTTGGATGAGCGGTGCGATGACTTCCGATGAAGTTAAAAATTCAAAATGATTGAAATTATATTTATATTAAATAATATATTATAAAATGAAATAATTATTAATTATTAAAATTGTATTTATATTAAGAAATTGTTAAAAATTTATATTTATATTGATTAATAAAATATATTAATATTAACCTATGATTAAAATAATATTTAATTTTAAAATAATAATAAAGTAAAAGTAACATATATAAATTTAAAAAAATTACAGGGGCAAAAGGGGGATTACCCCTTCCACTGGTTGCCCAGTTCACTCACTACTCCTTGAAGACTCCGGGTGAGTTTGGATGGGCGGTGCGTTTACCTGCGGTTAGTGTAAAAACAGCGGTGGCGGTGAGATTAGATACTGTAGCAATACTGTAAGGTGAGACAAAAAATAAGCTAAACGTACCGCACCGTCGCCCCAAACCCACCCTCCAATTGAAAATTGGGAGTCCAACGCAGTAGAAACTCCTATCGCTGGTCATCCAAACAAATATCACGGTGCGTTTTATTTCAGTGAGGATAAAATTGACCGTAAAATCAAGGTTGCACTAGAGGTCCAACGCATCCAAAGACGGCCTAAATCAACTAAGTTTTGAATAAATTAATAATTCTATCATCTATTTCGTTTGTTAATTTAAGGACTTATTTATTGGGGTTTTTTTTTTTTAGATTTATAGGCTTGAGTTAAAGGAAAAAGTTGTTATCATAGCAATTATTTAGAGTTCAAATCTATTGAATTTCATGCTTAAAGGATGATTACGTGAATTGATTGAATTAGATTTCAATTTCAAAAGGAATGGGACGTCTTTCCTGAGCCAATGAACTTGGTCTCACTTCTTTCTCTTATTTAGGGGCGGTGCTAAGGGGTGGCAGGGCCCAACCCCTTAAAATGAGAAATTCTAATTTTGGCTCTTTAAATTGATAAATTTATATTTTTGTCTTTTTTTATTTTTTTAAAAAATATATTATTAAAATGATAAATTTATATTTTAATTTTGGATTTAGACTTTAAATCTTTAAAAATGATTATATGAATTTACTTAAGTCTTTGATTTAAAGAAAAATAAAATATTGTTAGTCAATAAGCTTGCTTTAGCTTATACCCTTTCGTTTGTCAATTCAAGGCCCTTTTTTTTCCAAGTCTCCATTTGTAGACTTTATAGGCTATGAAAATGAGGGGATTGTTACTATTAGGGATTGCAATAAGCTCGAGTTGGATTTGCTTCAACTCGATTTTAATGCTTCCTCATCATAAATTTATTTTTATTTAAATTTAATTATAGAAAAAATTATCAACTTCAACTCAATTTGCCCTGAAATATTATATAAAATTTATATTACATTCATTTTCCACAATATTAAATAAAATACATAATAAAAAAATTAAATTATCTAATTAAATATGTTAGAGTTACGTGACTCAAATTCTATCATTTAAAAAATAATAATAAAATACAGTGCCAAAATAAGTAGATCTATTGGGCGAAACTCCTATTGTATCATTCGTTTTTCAACATTAGTGAATTTCTTCTCTTCTACCCGTGATTTTTCCCGAAAGGTTTTTAACGTAAAATCGATGTGTTATTATTTTTCTTATTTTTACGATCATTCTATTGCCATTATCAACGTCTATTATTTCAAAATATATAAAAATACTAAAATATTACAATGTCTTATAAACTTTTTTTTAATTATGATTAAAATATATACAAACAATTATAATTTTTTGTAACATTAATCTTGTTATAGGTTCTTATAATATCTGTTCTTTTTTATACAATGCATATGAACTACCCATAGCCTCTCTCGAACCCTTAAATAGGAGGATAAAGCACTTTAGCGTACTCAAACTCACGTCCTCTCATATTAGTAATAATGTAAATATCAATCGAGCTAATACCCAATTAACCAACAATTATAAAATTAAATAATTAAAACCTCACAACTTATTTAAAAAAAAAACCAACAAACCCGTCGACTCGAACCCAAATTAAAAAAAAAAAAATCCACCCCAGGATGGATGAAATTGATGGATTAAGATTATTTTGACATGGAAAATATCTTAGATTCAAATCTAAAATTTGTTAAATATAACTTTTTGAATAGACCAATTAAATTAAACCTTAAATTCAAAGGTGAAAAAAAAGAATATTGGTGTATAGCTTGATGGTCACTTTCATTGGTCAATTCTAAGGCTTATTTTCCAAGTCTTACGTATATAGAATATTGCTTGGCTGTGTGCAATAGAGAAAAAGTAACCCAAAGATAAAGGCATTGCGGTAAATGGAAGAATCAAGAGGAAGAAAAGAAAACACAGCCAGGAATCTATAAAAAAGTTGGTGGTCAAATTTGTAAATAACATAGAATTGTGTCCCCACTATAAGAAGAAAAAAAATTCAGTGTAGAAAATCTTACTTTGAAAAATGAAAACGAATCTGCTGCCGTTGGCAAACAGGCTAGCAACTTCAAAAGGAAAACAGCTGGTGATTGTGATTTAAAATTAGATTAGATCATTTCATCAAGTCTAATTATGCTTTCAGTCCTTGTGCTTTTATTTTTTTGAAATTTAGTCCCTTGCTTTTAGTTTCTTTCAAGTCAATTTACTTGTTTGATTGGGGAAAAAAAATTAAAAACCAATTTTTAACGCTGGTAATTGAAATTTATAAAACTTGAACGATTAGGCTTTAATTTTTAATTTAAGCTTTTTTAATACTAAAATGTCGCATATTTTTTATTAACTAGGTTTTAATTTTTCAAATCAGATAACAGGAGCGTAGCCAGGGGCTGGTAGGGCCAACCCTTAAAATAGAAAAATTTTCATTTAGGCTTTTTAATTTTTTTTTTAAAATTTTGAATTAATAAAGATAAAATTATACTTTGGTCCCCTTAAAAATGATAAAAATTTAATTTAATCTTTTAAAAATTATAAAAATATAGATTATTAAAATATTGAAATTACATTTTTACTATCGTAAAATTTAAAGTTTAATTTCGGCCCCCTTAAAATAATTTTCTGCCTCCGCCTCTGTCAAATAAGTAACAAGATTAAATTTTAAAATCTAAAGAGTTTGGGCATAACTAAATTTTAATTATTTGTTTATTTTTTTGGATCTTGTAAGACAATTCGATACAAAAAATTTAAGATATTCATAGATCAGATTTGATAAAATTTAATTGGCAAGAAAAAAAAAAAAATTCCCCCGAGGCTTGACTTTGTCCATCAAGCCTCTGAAGCTTTTATTTTAAAATTATAATAATTAACTTGAACTTCATCGAGTTTGCTCAATGTGACCAAGTTTAGCTCAAATTATAGGCCTTGTGAAATATTTGGGCCTTGATTTTGGTTTACCTTTTTGAACTTCTAAGCCCAAACTTTTTTTAAACTCTTCTTATAGGATAAAGACTTCAACAAAAAAAAAAAAAAAAAAAAGTAGATAACTTTTATTATTCTTAGTTCATTAGAATATAATTTATTTAAAGTAATTAATATTTTTAGATTTAATAAAGGGAAAATATTTGGAACACTCTTGACTCTTAAGGAGGTTTTAGACTCTATAAGTAGAGAAATAGTGAAATATTAAATAAATAAATAAAAGAGACACATGAATTTTTTTTTTAAACTGCATGTGGAATAAAAAAATACACTGACAACGTATCAAATACTTATCCTTTAACGAAATGATAATATATAAATTCATATATTGTGAATTAATCATATTAAAAGACATTATCGATAAATTATTAATAATTTTAAAAAGTTATTATTACTATATTTTTTAACAATAAAAGCGTAATAATTTTTATACCACATTAAATATGAATCCTCCAAATAAAAAATTGTTTTTTTTTTTGTATTGTTAGTAGTTTTAAATAACAAAGTGTGAAATAATTGAGCTTTGAAGCAAATCTCTTCATTGATATGATATCAAAGTCAATATGTAAAACATGCTGCTTCTTTTTTTAAATCATTGTAATTATTTTATGGGTTAATACACCTTTTAGCCCCTAAATTTAGTAATTATGTTCACTCTAGTACTTTAATTTTTTTTTCATATTAATTCTTAAACTTAGTAGCTTCTTTCAAATTGGTTTATAAACTTGGATTTCGTTAAAGTATGCTAATGTGACACAATTAAAGAGTATCATGTCATCATACTTTGACAAAAAATAAAGTTTAGAGATCAAATTAAGAAAAACGGTCAAGCACCAATTATTAAGTTTAATGGTTAATTTTTTGATAAAAGTATCATGAAAGCTTATGTATTAAGAGTCAGATTACATTTTATCTCCTCTACTAAAAACTTGATCAAATTAGTCCTTATATGTTAGATCAAAAAGCAAACTAGTCCTTTTCGTTAAAAAAATTATCAATTTCTATTATTAAAAACTAGTGTGGTTGAATAAATAATCAAACAATTTACATGTGATATATCACGTGTACTAATACTAACGTATAAGAACTAATTTTTAACAAAAAAATTAATTTACTCTTTGATACAACATATATGACTAATATACCTATTTTTAAATACAACAACGAATAATATATAATTCAATTATTACTCTCACAACTTCCATGCCTTCAAAATTTTTATTAATAAATTGTTTTACTGATAAAAATTATTTTATAATAATCTATTTAGAAAATTTTAAAATGCAATAATAATTTTTAATCATTAAAATTAAATTTTTAGTGATAATTGATGTGGGTTAATGTTAGTATAATTCATCAATGTCAGTTAGCCCTTTTTATCTTACTACTGACAAAAAACCAGAACCTGTTTCCAAAAGCTATTGACTTTGACATGACAACTTTTACACTCATATCAACAAGGTCCCCCCATCAAGAAGTGGGTCAATTCATCAACGGTTACCATTCATCCACGTGGCAAAATCAGAGAGGAGATCATGGTATTAAACTAGGTGATGATGGATGTGAAAGTGGGGAGCAGACATGAATGACAAGAGAGGAGACCATGTTGTGTCAGATTATTGTCAGCTTTGAGCATGCATGGAGTGAAAAACAGTAAAACGGTACAGTTTTTTTATTATTACGGTCAAAACTGTTTGTTAACTGGCAGTGTTCAGGAAAAGAGAAAATTACACTTAAAGGTTACTGAATTATTAATGATTTTATGCTTTAATTACTTGATTTCAAAAAATTATAAAATTATCATTGAATTATTTAATTTTTTTTATTTAATTCACTTTGATGTTAAAATTATTATTATATGGATTGTAATTTGAATATAACTCGTTTAGATTACAAATATAATCTTTAAATTTTGGAAAAAGTTACCATTTATTTTTATTATTTTAATTAATTTCATCTATTTTTCTTAAATAAAAATAAATCTAATTAAAAATATTTTATCCTTAACAGTGAAACAATATATGCTATACTTTTAAATTTTAATTATTTTATTTATTTTAAATATTTATTTATTAATATTACATGTGTTGCATATAAAATTACGCGTTTAATTTTTTATTAGTTTTTAAATAACATAATTTTAATTATTGTTACCTATCTTTCGTAGTGGTAAGTTTTCTTCATTTTTAAATAATATACAATTTTAAAATTATATGAGAAAATAAACTATAATATTAATTTGAAAAAAATAAAACGACATATAATAATTATAGTAATAGTTCATGATAAACAAGAAATGTATTTAAACTAAGTTAATAAACACATTTAATAATATTGATTAAAAAAATTGTCGAATTTTGACTTTCTTTTCAAAACAAACCCACTAAACATTTTTCATCTGCACAACTAAATTGGTAAATATATTTAATAATAGGGATTAAAAAAATTGTTAAAATTTGATTTTCTTTTCAAAACAAGTTCACAAAATATTTTTCATCTGCATCAAACAAATAATTGATAGGTGAAAAAAGAAACGAGTTTAAGAGCACTTGCTTCACATAGTATAAACTTATAGAAAAAATAAAAATAAAAAATCATAATATCATATCACCTCATCATCAATTAATATAATCTTCAGTCACTCTCCAATGTCATTATTGTTCGAATACGATTCGATATTGTGTATTCGAAGAACCATGACTTTAATTCTTTATTTTTTTTTATAATTCTAATTTATTAATGCTAAAAGTCTTCATTTTTTACCGAGAATTTTTCTTAAATATTACTTGATTAAATATGTCTAATTACTAAATTCTATTTATAAAGCTAAACTTAAAATTTGATTGATATATAACTCTAATATTAATTAAGTGTTAATTAAAATGCTTAAAGTTTTATTCAAGTACTAATTCTATTTTACATAAATAAACACGAATTAAAAATAATAATATCAAAACAACTTTTTTACCTCAAATTTTTTACTAATAATTATAATTGTAATTATCACAATTTTTTCTATATTTTATGCTTAGAGTTCTATTCAAGTAATAATTTTATATCAAAATTAGCACAATTTTTTTAACTAATAATTCTAAATTAAATTATAGTTATTTTGTTAATTTAGTAATACAATGAAAAATAAAAGGTATTCTCATCGGTTCAAAACTTTTTTCAAACCCGTGCTTTTATATATATATATATATTATAGATTAATTAAGATCGAAATTATGATTTATAAATTTATCTCAACATAATATATTTACTTATTAATAAATAAACTGTAATAAAACAGGGATGATAATAAATTATCATAATTTTATTGAAGTTGAGATTAAAAAAATTTTATTTTATTTTAAAAAATTATAATAAAAATAATTTAATAAAATATGCCTTTTTAGGTAATCTTAAATTTTACCAATCAAACATTAGAAATCTTACATTCTACCAAATGAACCAAACAACATAATATAATATACTCGACATTCAACCATAATTTCACATTCTTATAATTGTATTATAAAAAATAATCTTATATTCTTTAAATCAAATGCCCGTTAATTAATATTATTGTTATTAACTTAAGCCAATTTGAGACAGCTGTAAGCGTTATTTTATGGTTTGTTATTATTTATCGTAATAATATTTACAAACACAGTAAATATGGCAGAACACAACAACAGATTGATCACTATATATGATTATCATTTTTTGCCCTATTTGAACTAACAATGGAAAAAAAGTTTATGGTGAGTTTGAAAATTCACGAAAGTGACAGTGGGCTTAAGAGATTGAAATCAGCAATTGGAGTTTGGTGGGTGAAAATGAAATAAATGTATTTTTTTCATTACAAAATTTAATTCCAAATTCAATTATGAATGATTGACATCAACTAATATCGTTACTGTTGCAATATCTTAGAATATGTGAGTTTGAATTTTCAATTTGTCTGAGGGCTCCATTTATTATTGGGTAGAGGAGCTTTTTTATTTTCTTAATTAATCCATGTTAAAATTTAATCTCATTTTTTTAAAAATTTAAACAATATTTTTAAGCTGCAATTAAAGAGTGTTCTTCGTGTCTATTTTACGGTTTACAAAGGAGGAGCCACACCAAGAGATTGACAAGGGCCTTGATCCCTTCCTTTTTTTTTTCCTCATTAACCCTTTAAATTTTGACAATTTTTTGTTTTAGCCTCTCAAGATTTTTCAGTTCAATTCCGACCCTATAGTAAAATTTTTATCTTTGCCACTAATATGAGAACTGATCGCTTCGGAGATCGTAATTATCCCTTCCAATAATATTTTCTCCAAAGTTAAACCTGAGTTCTCCTATTGAGAGTGTAATGTATCTTACACTATATATCAACACTTGTTGGTTATTTAATTTTTCAGTATTGTGCATATCCATTTTACTGTCTATATTCAAAGTTTATGATTGTTCCTCGCAACCTTATTGCTTCCAAAATTCGAATTTACATTCTCTTATTAGAAATGCAATGCTTGTTCTTTAATGTTTATTTTAAAATTTAATTTAAATTTGAAGACATTATCATTAATACTGCTAACATTCAAATTGGTCACATTGTTAACTTCTCGTAAAATAATTTATATTTCGAGTTAAATGAATAACTAAATGATATTTAAAATTTTTTGGTAGATAATGATATCTTAACTTTTGAACTTACAAATAAAAAAATTACGAGGTCTTGATTTGAACAAAATACTACTCATAGAGTTTTGAGGTTTGATATTTAAATATCAAATTTTTTGTACACTTGTAACCATTTAGAAGAATACGAATATAATTGTAAGTTATAACTTAAAAACGATCTACAACACTCAAAATCATAAATTAAAACACTAATGCTAAAATAAACAATTGACAAAATAAATGTTACGCTTGTACTCTATTAATGGTGTATAAGATAATTATAGGTGCGCTGAAAAAATTATTTGGTTCATATGAGTGGCATAAAGTTCATGAGTAAGGAATAAAATATTGACAATGAACCAAATAATTTTCTATATATATATATATATATAAAATATTATTATCTAATAGAATAAAAAAAAAATCTCTGCAAACAAATCTAAAACGTTTTACTCCAATAACCATCCACATAATACTTATATAGAGAGAGAAACATTCATACCTCCCCAGCAAAAATCAAGCAACAATTAAGCTTCCTCGGGGTAATTTCAATTTAATCATAAGGCCATTTGCATATCATATTTCATATTTATGGAGAAATGATTTTATGAAACAAAGATATTACCTTAGTTTAATATTTCATCCTAAATTTCAGAATTTTTATTTGGAATTGATTTTTTTAAAATAAAAATACTGATATGACATTAAACTATTGAAAAAGAGATAAAGAGAACGTGACATCACTATTTCATACAATCCATTCCTCATATTCTTATATAGAATCGTACAAATCATGTATAAACAATTAACTTTTAGAAGATATATAATTAGAAAAACCCAAAGATTTAGCTAATATACATAAAATGTACCAGTAAGTTAAAAAGGTTTCGTCACATTTCGAATCGAGCCTTCAATATCATATTAATTTTCGGATCACTTGATACTCAAAACTTAACATGCATGAGATAATTAAATTTGGGGAAATTATTTTTATTAATTGTAATGCATTAGAATCAACTTTGGTCCCAGCAGAATCTTAAATATATCATATAATGATGGACATCTTAAGTAAAAATAATAGTCCCTTGTGAGGGCCAAAAAAGGTTTCAACTTAATATTGTTGACAAGTAAAGTATATTTAATATAAAAATTCCAATATATCGTAATATAATTTGATTTAATTTTTTTTGGTTTTTTAAGAAACCCTTTACCCTAAATCTCAAGAAAACCTAGTTATGTAAAGAAAACTTTGGGATTCATTTTACAGAACAGATCAAAAAGAACGGTATATATAAAACCCAAAGAAAAACATGTTTCAAACAAGAATTTTTTCCATCAGAAAATGTCTTTCAAAGAATCAAATCATGGAAACCAAACACCAAACTAGGGTTGAACATACTACACTGGTTAGAACATAGCCAGGTCTCTATATTCATTGGTCTGTCACTTATCACATCAAACTCTCTCTATATGTAAAATCTAATCCAGGTTGTGGTATAGCTGCTTATTCAACATTAGTGATTCCAGATATATGATAATCTACAACTGGACAACTTCTTGTCTCCTTCTTACTGTCCATATCAAATCATGTCTTTTTTCCCCCTTTAAGTGAAACTAACAACATTTCACTGTTCTTTAGAGTTCTTGTAAAGATCCCCATTATTGCACCCATGAAGAAATGGAAGAAAATTATATATGTATGTATATATGCACCACTGAAGAACAGACACAAAACTTGATCTGCAAATTGAAACTTAATTTGTCACAAATGGTTTATGGAAAGTACAATCAAAGACAAATTGGATGTTATAAATCACATAGATCTAAATTACTACAAATAGTAGACATTGGTTTTCTTCTACTGATCTGAAATGATATATGGATATATAGGGACATAGGGTAATTATCCATTAATGGAAAAAAAGAGAGAAATACCTGACAAAAATAACAAAAGGAAATAAGCTTTTTTAAGACATTATGGTTTATATAACATAAATTAAACAAACATATGAGAAAAAAAAACCCATTTTTTTTCCCATGCAGCTCTTGTTGATACTTGAACATATATATATATATGGTTTTTTTTTGCTTACTGATTTGGTGGTGGAAGAGATGGAGGATTATGAGGGGGACGTTTCCTTTTCTTCTTCTCGTAGCTTATGCCTCTAGCTTTAGCTTGTGAATCACGGACTTCACGTAGGTAAAGCCTAACAGCACGAGCACCAAAGGGGTTAGCTTCAGGCTTGCCGCCGTGTTCCTCGAAGGCGGCACGGAGGCGACCGATGAGAGCATCGAGGCTTCCCCAAGCTTGACGGAGAGGACAAGGGCATGGAGCTGGAGGGTTAGGGTGGCCAAAGAAAGGGCAAAGTGGGGTATGGACTTTGGTTTTCCCAAACTGGTCTAGGTACCGGAGGAATTCAAGGACGTGGGCGCCGCTGCAACGGGAAAGGGAGAGAGGAGGGCGGTGGTTGCAGAGGTATTGACCGAAGGTGTTCCAGTCACGGCGCTTTTGGTTCTCGTAACGGCTGAGAGTTGTGGTCGGGGAAGTGGAGGAGCTGGAAGAGGAGGAAAGGGAGGAGACTGATAAAGGGTTTCCGTTGGTGGTGGCCGTGGCGGCGGACGCTGCGCTCACGGTGGTCATCGAAAGAGGGAAAATCGGTGTTAAAGCAACGGAAGGGTTTCCAGTGGTTTCGAAACCCTGAAGAGAATCCATATCGAGAAAAAGACAAAAATGTAAATGAGATGATGATTCCTTAAATGATCACAAACAGATCAAGAGAAACCAAAGGAGAAACATGAAGATGAACAGTAGTTTGTGAAATCTCAAACTTGTCTGAAAAACACCATGATATTGTAAGAAAAATAAACAGCCCAAAAAGTGTTTGAAGAAAACAGGTAGGTTTTTCACCTAGGACTACTCAAAAAAAAAAAAAAAAAAACGAACCGCCATAGGAGAAAGAGGAGAAAAAGGGCAGTAAAGGGGTTTAAAGAAGAAGAAGTCGATTGATAATTTGATATATATATATATAACCTAAGGGTAAAGCAAAGCAGCTAGGTCTAGTGAGTATTCCATTGTTTTCTCTGAGGTTTGTTTGAACATTTTTTGTTTGATCAATCCTAGAAAACATCATATGATCATGTCTTAATGTGGTAGCTTTTATTTATCTTTTTTAAACTCTCAGTAAAACTCTGAGTTCACTGCAAAAATTTTGATGACACTGACTGGAACCGGTAATGTTAACATGGGGGTAAAAGTTAAAAAAACATTGTCTAGGGTTTTTATGGGAAATGGAAAAAATATGTGCAGTTAGCTTTGTTTTCTTTGATTTTGCGTTGGTTTTATAGTGAATTTTATATTGAATTTGGTCAAAACCTTGAAAAATCGGATTCGACCCGATTAATTATAATATAAAATTCAATCAATACAATATAAAATGAATGAAAAATTGAGATTAATTCAAAAAATTTAAATAAAAACCGTACATGCACATCGAAACTTATATATCGCAATTACAAATTGCGATATTCAAATTCGAGCCTGCAAACGAAAATGGTGGTCAAGAGGATACTTTTTAATTTTTAAGAAAATTTTATTTCTCAAAAAAATTTAATTAAACTTCCTAATTTTTTGAAAAATCTCATTATATATACAATTTTTTTAAAATTAATTAAATTCTTTTAAAATATTTAAAAATTTTCATTAATCTCACCATTTTTATATCTTTTAATTAGATCCCAAATTTTTAAAAAATCTCATAAAACTTAATCTCAAAGTTGCAGCTTAACCTTGAAAGAGTGTTTTTTAACAGTGAGGTAAAAGCAAAGAGAGAAAAGAAAGGTGATTGATTGAGACAGCATAAAGTTATTGGGTTAAAAAATAAAATTGAGGGAATAATATGATTTTGTTTCTTCTACCTTTTTTTTTTTTTTTTCATTGATTGACAACACCTTTTTTATTAAATAGACTACAATGCCCTTCACTGACTTGCTTGCAATTTGCATCATCTGAAAGCATCAGTCCATCAAGAAACAGTTTCCCTAATTGATGTGTGCCAATAGTTGTAACCCTAATGCTTTTGCCTGTCATTCAAATTATCACACCAAATCAATTATATATTTTTTTATATGTATTTTCATTCTTTTTATTATTTATATCTATTTTTTTCCAGCAGAAGACGGTCTTAAAATTTAAAATTTTATTCAATTTATTTATGATATTATTTTAAAAAATAGCATCTAATAAATTTTAAATTTAAATACATTTCCCTCTATGTCTAGTAAAACATACTTCTTATTTTGTTTTAAGGAGCTAACTAATTAGGTCGGAGAGTCTTAAATCAACTTAATTTTTTAAAAACTTAAAATTCATATTCAATAATTTTAGGTATAATTCTGAGTTATGTCCTTAACCTGTACTTTTTTGTCAATTTGATTTTTATTTTTTTAACTAAATTTGACTTTCAACTTTTTTAAAAAGAGTTAAGTTTGCCCATCAAACTTTTAAAAAGTATCAAGTTGTTTTTTAAACAGAAATACTAAATAAAATGTTAAAATTTTAAATATGATAACCCACATCACAAATTCACAAATACAATTCACGTCTGCTTCATACTAAACTATTTTGAATTTTAATGAACTTATTATATATTTGTTTTAAAATTTGAATTTTTTTTATTTTTATAAAATTTAAACTATTTTTCGACGTGCATATCAGTCAAATAGTTCTATGTAGGCATGAAGTACACGTGAACTATCATGCAGGTTCCCACGCCAACATCATTAAGAATTAATTCCGTTAAAAAACCGGTTTGACTCTTTTTGAAAGATTAATAGTCAAATTTAATTAAAAAATTATAAATATTGAAGCTAAATTTATCATTATACCATAGTTGTGTTTATATATGATCGGAATCAACCAAGTTTATAAATTAAGTGCAATAATTAAATGTCCTAGTAAAAATTCCTTTTCCCTAATACAAGTTAAATTCATTGGAGACATGAAGATGTTTATAAAACTTATAATAATATATATTGATTGCTTTGGAAACAAAGTTCATATTCTTCTTTAATCTTTATTGATACAATATAATCTCTTGATTACTTGTATTATTCCTTTATTTTTTTTTTTGGGTGGGGGGCAAAAACATGCTTAGGTTAGCAAATCTTTCAAGCCACTTTAATTGCTCCTTCAACTTTATCAAACTTAGGTAAATATCATCATTCTTATTAATCACTTACATAATTCATTGCATATAAATTATTTAAGCGTTGGTTTTCTAATTAATGATTTAATACTGATATTTGTTGAGTGTTTTTCACTGTCTTCCTTAGATAATGGTATTTGTATATTTGTATGATATGGGTACTGTTCATTGATATGACATGCTAGGTAGATTCTATACATATAGACACGTATTTTACTCTAGACTCAACACATGTTTATATGATATTATACACGTGTAATCTTGTAGGAGAGTGAGCTCATTAGGATCCGGCCCAAACCCATTAGGATTTTGGGCCGATAATAATAATTTTTCTAACAATGTTTAATATCGTGACTAAATTGGACTAAAATCTTAATTTTCGTAAAATATGAGATCAAATTTTAATAAATTAAAATAGAAAGATCAATTATTATATTTTTATAAAGTAGAGGAATGAAATCTGTCTAGAGGGGAAAAGCAAAAATAGAATTGGGATCTCTCCACAATATACATATAAATGAGACTATATTGTGGCAAATAAAGGTTGTGATTGTAGAATCCAAATGAGTTAATTTTGGATTTAATGCAGAAGAAAATTATGTTTTGTAAAAAAAAAAAAAAAATTAGGATGGTAGTGGATTAGGAGTGGGGTAGATTTTATGTATGGTATTAATATTATACATAGTTAACTAATTTGGGTTTGATTCGAAATATGAACATTAGATTTTATTAAAATATTAAAAAAAGATAGATGTCAATTTTTTAAATATGCTTGTGGAATAAAAAATACATTATTAGTGTTCCAAATACTCAACCTGTTTTTTAAATGCTTATAAGAGATATATTTTTTTTAAGTTTTTAATTTAAAAATTAAATATAAAATAAACAAAAAAATGTAAATGAATTTACATTCGAAGATTTGGATAATAGATTCAAATATCCACATTATTTAAATCAAAATTAAATGAATTTTAAACAAAAAATCATATCAATTATTCAACGGTTAAAAATATGCTCTAAGTTCCAATATTCTTCGTACATTTAAAATTTAATCCGTTTATTTTTCAAATTTATAAATGTATATCTAATTGTTAACATTAATAAATTTAACAAGAGAATTTTAATAATAATAAAAATTAAATATAAAAATAAATGGACTAAATTCTAAATACAGAAAAGTATAAAGACTAAAAAAAAAGCATATTTTAACCCATTAATATTTACCATCCAGCTCCATAAAAGAAAAAAAGAAGCATGGGGTTCATTTTAGTGGGGGTTGAATTAGTGGGTGGACACAATTTCATTTCAAATAAAGTGAAAAAAGAAAAGAAGAAAGTGCCATGGAAGTACTCAAAATGTATAAAAGAAAAAAAAGGATGGCTGTTAATCATCCAAACTTAATGGAATACTTTTTTTTCTAGATTTTTTTAAATATATATATATTTGAATTAATATAATTAAAATTAAGTATTATAAAGAGAAATTAAATTAATATTTTAAATATATTGTAAGCTAAACAAAAATAATTTAAAAAAAAATTCATATATAGTAAAATCTACATATGATTTATATAAATGAGTCGAACATTGAAGATCAAGATATTAAAATTTTAGCCTTTGTCAATAATATCAAATCTTCGTTGACTTTTTTTAATAAAAACCAATAATTGGTCATTTTATTTTAATCCGTCAAAATTTAATTTTTGTATTTTTACGAAAATTAATAAATCAATTCAATTGGATAACATTATTAAACATTGAGGTTAAACCGTTATTAAAAATAGTTTAGCAACTTATATAAGGAATTAGAAAAAGAAATCAAGTGTTGACTAATTTACACAACAATCAACGATTCAAAGTTCATATGTTTGCTAATAATTGGGCAAATTTCTTAATTTTCATAAAATATAAGAACAAAATTTAAATAAATTAATTTTTTTTTAAAATAGAAAGATTGAAATTTATAAATAAGCTTAATCATATTAAAATAAAGAGGAGTGTGTGCTAAATCTGAAAAATGATGGGATTGGGTGAAATTGTAGTTTGAATTTTCATCCATTCAACTCTCTAAGCACAAATTTGGGGCTAAAACATCTTACATCTTACTGACGACTTGATTGGGGCTAAAGCCTAGAAAGGAGATGAAATCATAAACAGGAAAATAGGTCAATTCATGATTACAGATAGACATGGTGAATAATTGCATAAAAAGTGCATCTAAATAGTGAAATTTTCATATCTCTTTTATCTGCTTTAATAATATATGAATGTCCGCTAATTATTTATAGGTAAAAGCTTGATTTTGGTTTTAATATTCAAATAGATATTTAAATTTAATTTCTTCATACAGTTTAAACTTGATTAGTTCATGTCATCCAGTTTTAATAAAGTTATGGATTAAAATGTGTAACAAAAGGCAAATTTGGTTATCAATCTGGAAAAAAAAAATTAAATACTCATTTGAATATTGAAACTAAATTCAGGTATCAAAAAAGTATATTTACCCTTATTATATATATATATATATATATATATATGTATATATAAGGGTTAAATTATTTTTTAGAGCTTGAATTTGACTACATTTTTAACATTAGAGCTTGAATTTTTTTTTTCAAGTTAGACATTGAACTTGACAATTGTTTTCATATTGAGACTTGAATTTTTCAATTCAACTTAAGTCCTGAACTTAACAATTGTACTCATAGTGGGGCTTGAAATTTTTTTTTTAAGTTAATCCTTGAAAACTTTAAAGTTCAAACCTTAGTATGAGAACAATTGTCAAGTTCAAGAACTAAACATAAACAAAAAAAAAAAAGAATTTAAGTCAAAATATGAGAATAATTATTAAATTTAAGATCTAATTTAAGTGGAAAAAATTACCAAGTTCAACCTTATATAAAATATTGGGTTACTAAAACCTCCATTAAGGAAACATGATAGTCCACTTTGTGTAGTTATATATATATATATATATATAATAAATAGAAAAGAAGAAGATGACAAGGATGTTTTCCAAAAGAGCTTTTGGTGCCATTGTTTTTGCTTATGAGTTCATGCAAAGTGTTAAAAAGTATGGCCGTCGACAAAGGTTCTGCCAACCCTTTCACTACTAAGTACTATGCTTGTGTGGGAAAGAGCTCATGTTTCACATCAACTTGCAGTTTGCCCTTTTACAGTGTTACACATAATCCACTGCTAAAAGATGGAGTTTTAAGATTATACGTATTTGGTATTTTGCATGTGTACATTTATGGTATTTTTTAAAACTTTACAAATATATTAAATGTGTATGTTAATGGTGTTTATTTTATGGGACATGATCTATTTATACAGACGTAAAATATCATGTTCTATTTGATATTTATATCATCAAATTTTATATTAATTTTCTTGATAACGTCTTTTTATTTTTGGTTGGTTTTGTTGATATGAGAAAAATAACATAAAGAAAATTGTGATGGAGATCAAAGACGGGGCATTTTGGTTGGAGGGAGAGCCGTACATGAAGCAATGGAGATGGGGGAGAAAAGGGATGCAGGGATGGGATGAGGAATGAGTGCATGTAGACTTTGGTTGAGGCGAGAAAGGGGTGAAACCATAAAAATATTTTTTTTAAGTGGTCGGAATTAAAATATAAATTTTGATAAAAGTTAAAAATATAATTTGAACATTGTTTTAGCTAATATCTTCATAATTTTTTAAAGAATTAAATTAAAATCTTATAATTTTTGAAGGTTAAAAGTGTAATTTTCATTATTACTAATTTATAATTTTATATATTTTAAAAGGTAAAAAAAAGTTTTTCCAATCCTGTAACCCCTAGGTGAGAGAAGGCATGTATAGGTTGATCGTGTAGAACATGTGGTTGCCTTTGATTGGTTGGTGCTTTCCAAAATCCTTGCTATGTGAGCACTGTGCCATCACCTGAGTTGCAAAGCTCGCGGGTGATAAGGCTGTGTAACAGTGACTTAGTTGTTAGAGGTGGTTGACTTAGGTGTTATCTAAGCCTGATGGAACACTATCAATGGCGAAACTGCACAGAGCTAGTATTGTCTCAATGGGTACTTTTACGGTATTTAGTACTTATATATAGTTCTAATAAACTGATTAAATATATTTTACAACAAGTGCTAAAAGAAAATTTAAAAAAAATTCTTCAACGTGTAGAAATCATTGAAAAATTTACAGGTCGGGAAAACTCGGATGTGAATGTCAAACACAATAAAGCTTCATAACCTGCTGAATCTCGTCACGACAAACAGGGCAACCCCATTTCTTGGCTTTGATCTCATTCAAACAACGCATACATCCGGCGACATGGCCACAAGGACCACAGGCTGCTTCTGAGGGAGCATCCATACATATTGTACATAAAGGGCCTTCGTCGTGTTTTGTTTTACCGGCACTATAAAGTAAGCTTTCACAGTTTGAGGAAGGCATTGATGGGAGTGGAACCGATTGACCGATATTGGATCGGTGTTTTGTTTTACCGGCACTATAAAGTAAGCTTTCACAGTTTGAGGAAGGCATTGATGGGAGTGGAACCGATTGACCGATATTGGATCGGACTATCTTCTACAACCTCTTTCGTGGCTGGTGGTGCTGATGGGATTGAAGTTGGTGGGACAGCAGAAATGTCATTGTTATGGATCTCGATGGCCTCAATTGAAATGGTACCGGAGCTAGCTTCGATCATAGTCCATTCGCCGGTACTTGAAGAGCTACCCCAATCAGCAGATGCACTAACTCCATTTCCAGAGTGCAAATCGACAATAGATGTCTCCAAAATAGCTGATTGGATAGAGGCATTGATCGCCATTGCTAATTCTAAATCCTCTGCGTTCGGTCGTGCAGTAGCCGGAGCAGCCGGAGGCTGAGAATTATGCAGGAATTCAGGAATCCTGGCCTACATATTCCAATGCCATAAATAAAATGGAGATTTGACGTAAAAATTAACCAGTTAACTATTCAATACCCTCAAGCAACCGGTCCAAAAACATATACCTTTTCACGGACCAATTCCAACAATCTCTAACTGGACAACGATTGAATTATCGTAAGAGGGAGGCAAAAACACGATTGTTGATAGAACAACTCGGCTTCCTATTACCAATGACTTTAAAAAGAAGCATAAAAGAAACATCTGTATATAAAGCGTGGATAAATACCTGTGGAATTCCTTTGCATGCGTCAGAAAACCAATGAAGCTGCTGCATGTCAGTTTCGTTGCGAGGTGGAAGTTCGATTTCTGTTTCTGGAAAAGAACCAGACCGTGATGACGCGAATTGCAATGTCGAAAAACATGCATCTTATCATCCAAAACCCGAAACAAATAAACGTAGTATCCAAGCATCAAAGCTAAATAGCCAGTTATCACCTATTGGCAAAGCAGTCACAAGAGGGAAAGAAGCCTTTTATCCAAAGAAAGACTTGAGCGAAGCCTGCAGTTTCGAGTACCGGTGCTTTCCAATATCATAGAACTCTAGTTTAATCATGTTTACATTAAACTTCAGTCAAATTCAGGGGTTTTTATTAATAACTGATAAATACCATGCTTACGCCTTGCCTCCGCTTCCCATGTTTTGAGACAATCTTAAAGATAAAATTAAGCAAAATATAGCCAAAAGGGGATTGACAAGTAGAAACATTGGCAAGAGAACTTACGCCTTACGGCTTGCGTTATCGATGATTGTCACCGAAGGATCAGGCTGGTTCAGATTTAGTTCCTCCAAATTAGCTTTCACAATGCAATAACTGTACGTGGTTCGGCATCCTGTTGTTTCACCAATTATCCAAATAAGAGGTGGAAAATTACTCAAGGAGAAAAAGGGTATAAAACCTTGCATACTCAGAATTTATTCAACTGCTATTTTTTTTTTCCTTTCATGCATGTTTGTTATCCATGCATCAAGTAGCATCCAAACTTTGCTCAGTTCAAAAGCTATACATACATAGTTTCTACAACTTATACCATACTGCTAAATAGTAAGTAAACTCATAATTTATGCACATCGTACCGTCATAGGTATTTAAGAAAGCTGAAGCTAATTTGATGATAAGATGCAGGACAGTTTAAGACAAGCTCATGGATTATTGTATTCGAAGTATTGGTTTAGCCGAGGTCAAAAAGTTCGATGTATTTAATTTTTGGCTCACTTCACCATTCTTTGCATCCTTAGATTGCTATAAATTAAACACACACACACAGAGACTAATTAAATTTGCAGTACCTGACAACTGGAGTATATTGCCAGCCCCAACTTGAACGGCTTCGTATGATTACGGGAATCGATCGGCAGAACAACAACCCAACTACAAGCAAACGCATTAATGAGAACATACACTTTTTTGTTTAGGGAATTGGAACAATAGAAACTATATAGGCATAAGGCTTCTATGGCATAAAGCAACAAGCAAGCAAAACACAACTGACACCAATAAGTATTCTAGATTACCCACACTTTTCTTGAAACCACTTGAGGAGGAACAAACATTTCGAAGAATTCCTGTCCATAAAACTCGCGCATCCAACCGGAGAATAAACATATGTGATCCTGCACAGCATCAATGTGAGCAGATTGTGCAAATATGTAGAGTATAAAAAATGAAGGGTCCGTTTATACCTCGATAGCCCGTACGACATCGACGTATCCTTTCGCCCTAGCAACATCTAGTGGTGCTTGGCAATCATCATTCATAACCAATGGATTTGCTGAAAATTTTAAACAAATCACTTAAAAAGAACTCTACACAGTTTGTATAGCAATTCATGGAAAAGAGCTTTAATCCCTTTAGTGTTACCATAATTCACTTGATTGTATAGCAATTCGTCTTTCGATTGTTGTTGCCCCATTCAAAAAGGGGGAAAAAAAAAAACACTTATGTTTGGCCGATGGAAAATTGAACTAGTATTTTTTTTCCCGGAAAAAAGAAATGGAAATTAAATCCAAAATTACGAATGGTTTCTTAACAGAGAAGAATTTGGGAAGTCAATGGAAATAAAGAAAATTCAAGTGTTAATTTCTTTTTGGCATAATGACAATTTTCACCCTCAACCTTTTCAGAAATAATCAAATTAGCCCTTGTCAAATCAGTCAAAAATGGATAGAAAAGTTAGTAATGCCATTAACTTGCTGATATGGATGCCATGTATTAGTTGCTGATGTGGCATTATATTATCTTATATACCATATAAGTAATTATTTTAAAAAATAAAAAGAATTGTAAAAATTATATAAATAAAAAAAATTAAAAAATAACAAATTATAACTGTTCAAAAAAAAACCAAAATTCTAAAAAAAAAAAATGCTTTTAAACAGTTGACAAAAAGCAAATGAAAAAGGCAGTTTTTTTTTTTTTTTTTATGATGCCTCGCTGGCGGTTGCTGTACCGTCGTTGATCCATCACCATCCTTTATCCATACGCACAAAAATCATCATATTTTAACAATAAAAAACAAGCTCATTAATCTTTGAACCAATATAATTTCTGACTTCAATTAATAATCTACAGAAACCCGTTGACGTTTGGAGCATATAAATCAACACTGAATCAGCCATATCAGAGTGGTATAATGTCTTTTTTTGGGAATGCAACCTATCACTGTGTTTTGAAATGGGAGTGTGATTCAAAAACCATTATCTGCATCCCTCTCTCCAAACTTTTTTGCACCCCAAAACCCACCGTAGAAGAAGAATTGGGGTGGTGGTCCAAATAAACACATTCGATCACCGATTTGAAAGTCGATGTTCATCTTCAATTTTGCTTCCCACACGCTTCTTCTTCTTGTCTTTTTCTTTGTCGTTGTTGCTGTGGCAACTGGGATTGTTGTTATCGCCAAGACCCACTATTGATGAATAATTTTCTTTGCTTTTTTCCCGTACTTTGAAGTCTGATCAAAGAGGAAGAGGGATTATACTGAAGTAAAAGTGTAATAAAAAGACATACAAAATAATTTTATTTTAATTTTTTATAAAATTTTGAAATTTTTAATTAATTTGCCACGCAAGCAACTAGCACATGTGGCATCGACATCAGCAAGTTAACGGCACTGTTAATTTTTCCATCCAATTATGCGAGGTCTAAATTGATTATTTCCAAAAAGGTTAAGGACGAAAAATATCATTATACCTTTCTTTTTTAATTGAAATGACGTGTACTAAAATGGCGGGAACAAGGTTCCTTAACGACAGACTATCTCTTCAGACATGTTTAAATTATCTGCCCGGTGCTCAGGTGGGCTCGAGTTTGGACATGACTTTTTTTTTAGATTGTTTGAAATTAAATTGATTAATTTTATAAAATATTTTTATTTAAATTTAATAATAAAATATATATTAATATGAATTTTATATTTTAAACATTTTATTATTTTTTAAATAATAATTGAATTATTTGAGTAGAGTGTACAAAGCTTGAAAAAATTTTAAGAATCGAAACGTGAGTCGATGCAATTTATAAGCACTCAATTATTTTTTCGTAACTGTCACATATGTTATAAGACGGTAAAAGTATTATAAAAGTTTCTATATTAAAAGTTAGATTGCATTTTTTCTCTCTACTCAAAAAAATGATAAAGTTAGTCTCTATATATTAGATCGAAGAATAAACTGGTTATTTTTGTTATAATTTTCATTCATTTCTACAACTACAAACTAACGTGATTGCTGAAATAAGTAAATAGTTACATATGGCGTGCCACGTGTACCTCATACTAACATACATGAACCAAGTTTTAATAGTGAAAATAGATGCAATTTTTAACAGAAAGGTCAATTTACACTTTTTTGAGTAGAGATGACAAAATGCAAATATGCAATATAACATTTAGTACAAAAGCTTTTATAATACTTTTACTATTGTAAGGCACAAGCTCAAACCCTACCTAACACAAATGCTCACATTTTCTTGATAAATGATCATGTATCATACATGACCCATCTTAATAAGACGCTTTTACCCTGTTGAACCTGTAATATCTTTAGATAATCTTAAGCACTCAAAGTTATTGTCAAAATTGAAAAACAAAATTATTACTAAGAACAATACTGATCCATTGTAAGGTTTGTCGATTTAATGTCAACTACATATAAAAGATTTTAAAAATATACTTCTTTTTCATTTGACTAATGTTGAATAAATCAATTTTTAATATATATATATATATATATAAAATAGCTTCAACAAAGATCATACTGAAAAAGAAAAAAAAAATATCTATTGTACAGTTACAAATTAGGTTTAAGAAATCCAGAGAACCTTAAGGCAAAGTGAAAAAATTATATAGCCAACCTTTTTTTTTTTTTTTTCTTCTAAAAACAAATAAATCCCCTAATTGTTGATCCATTGTTGTCAAGATAGCCCCTTGATCTTAACTCGAGTAAGTGTTGGACACGAATTTGTATCCGACATGGGTATATTTGAAATCATACCCTTGTACTCGCATATGAATGAATATTTACCGAACACATGTACTCTAGGTAGGGGGTGCAGCTTCACTGGTTTCTTCATCAGCCGGCAGTGGAGTAGGGGATGAAACAGCCGAAGCCAGTTTTGCCGCGTTTGGACTGTACCTCGTAAGCACCCTATCCTTATTGTTGGACCACCATTCTCCCGCCTGTTGTTCATCAAATTTCCTTTTACTGCAAAAATGCTGGAGTGTCAATATATGCAAGTCATTGAACACTTGCAATGCAACTTTTGTACAATGAATGAGACTAATATTCGAATCTCGGTCAGTAGGACACCAACACGTAAATATAGTTGCATGAACTAACCGAGCTAAGCTTCAAATCCGTATATATGCGTGTATGCATGAACTATTAAGTACGCACCTGAATCTAACTCGTTTGAAGATCGTTCCACCATTTTTGTGATAAACGTAAGTGATATAGACTCCAGGTTCGAATTGTTCGGTAATTTCTTTTTCACTTCCGTCTCTAATTGCTGAAGACTCTGATGGTCTCCATTTGCTTGCATCCGTGTTACCTTCCATAGGTGAAGATTCCAAGCTTGCAGGCAAATAAGTTTCAGATGTTTCAAGTCGGTTTAAGAACGTTTTGGCTCGAGTTTGAATAGCTTTAAAGGTTTCATCATCAGAAACTTCAGGTGGCAACTTCTCTGTTATTTCCATTAACTGTTGAACAATATAATTGTACAATCAGTGGTTATATATATGTAGTAGCAAAGTGAAATATTTAACTGAATGAAATGGTACCTGATCTGTGATGGATTTCACTATTTTCTTGGCTTCATTAGACTTGGATGATTCTTTTGTGGCATATGAAGTGGATTGTTGAGCACTTTTTTGTAGTTTCAGAATCTCCATGTCTTGTGAATCATATTTCTGCTTCAAACTTTTGATCTGAAAACCGATCAAAAGTTGAGGAAAAATGAATTAGTTTTTATGGTAGGCTGCAAATGAACATTATGGAAAAAATTGGAATAGCAAAAGGGTATATATCACAAGTACTTGTTTTTGCAATTTGGATACTTCTTGGTTCAAAAGTTCATTTGATTTCCTAAGGCTTTCCATAACGCCCTTTGAAAATGCAGGTGTGGCGGAACGTGGAGGGCTTGGTCTCCTGGAGTACGGTGAAGAAGATCTCGAGTTGATAGGAGAATAAGATCCTGGTGGAGGTGGTGGTGATGGTGGAGGAGAAGGATAAGGAACAGGTTTTAAAACATTTTGAATAGCAGTGAATGAGCTTGGAAATGCAACGTCTTTAAGTTGTAGAAGTGATGGTACTTGCGAACCTCGGACTAGAGACGGAGAATTGGATCTGGCCTCGTGTTTTCCTGACCTGATCTCGAAGTACTTGGCTGGTTCTGCTGTTGGATAAAGCAAGAGCCTCGAAGGCCTTATTTCGAACTTATCTGATCTTTCCCTACTATCTATGGAAGAATTGAGACCGCTAACTTTCCGAGTCGGATTTGAAGCATTACCAGCTTCTGCAGCTTTAAGTTTTGCATAGCAAGTATCGCATACACGGTGCGGTTTACCCGGTGTTGGAGCCAATGCTGCTTTTAATGCTTTCTTGGAACTACAAGCATGGCAATGTACCATCCCACAGTTATAACAATTGTGTCTCTTTCTAGTAAAACCGAATGCTTGCCGGCAGCCAGAGCAAACTGATTGGTCAGTACCCGAGACCCATTTATGTATGCATATACTCGAAGTGAAATTCGAGCCACATGATATATTCTTGACATGCTTATCCTTCAACGATTCGACTAATGTTGGAGTTTTTCTATCTTCTACGTCACCATGTCCTAGTCTTCCATTTGCACCTCTTCCCCAAGTGAATACTTCGCTTCTTGATGTCAAGACGGCAACATGATATGCCCCACAAGAAATTTCTTCAACAAATTCACCTACAAGTTTTTCTTGCACCAGACATGGTAGCTTTCCATCAGAGTTCGGGTTACCTAGTTGACCATGTGCGGTGCCACCCATGGTAAAGACATGTCCTGATGTAGTAAGCGCGACTGTTATCGTATGTCCACAAGCTAGCTGGTGGAAATTGTAGTCAATTAGTGAAGATACGCAGTTAGGAAGTAGATAAGTTTCCTTACTTCCGTGACCTAGCCGGTGTTTATCACCATCACCCCACGTGAACAACTTTCTCGATGATAAGTTAACACCAGCTTGGCCTATAACTTCTACGATGGCTGCTGTATGCCATACACCACAAGCAACTTTAATCGTCTTTAGTCCACTTAACATTTGAACTAGTTTCGGATATTTAACACTTTCTCGATCTCCATGACCAAGAACACCGAATGTTCCATCGCCAAATGTGAATAGCTTCCCATCAGAAGTTGCCAGAGCAGAATGCCATGTGCCACATGCGATTGATAAGACTTGAATACCTTCTAATGCACCAGAAACTCTTTTTGGAATCCAGTGGCTAACGTCGGTGCCATGACCGAGGATTCCAGCATTATGGGTACCATCACCCCAAGTGAATAAATCACCAGCTGTGGATACAGCACATGTCTGATACTCTCCAGATGCAACAAATTCCACAGTAGTTAGCGCCAAGACCTCGACTAACTGGGGATGGCTAAAGTCTTTCTCTATTCCATGACCAAGTCTCCCACCCAATTCCTCACCCCAAGTGAAAACTTCACCTTGCTTCGTTACAAGAGCAACATGTCTTGCCCCACAAGCTATCTGATGAACATCAAGTACGACATTTGATTCTAGGGGCTTAGGAGTTAGCACATCAATTTTTGCTGGGACTAAACTTACTGACCCATCAGGATTAAGTCCATCGGACCAGACTTCTCCCCACACATAAAGATCACCTAATGATTCTATATCATCTGGACCTGCAGATCCACCACTCGCACAGCTAGGCGTGCTTGAAACACTAAGTCGGAAACCATCTCCACCATTATTTCTCATCTGCATATTTTCACGTTCTGATACCACATCTGAGCTTCCGAAATCTATAGACACCTTAGAGAAATTGTTTGATTCTAGAGCAGTACCAAATCGGGGACCATTTCGTACAAAATATCCTTCTTGAAGCTGTCATAAAGACACTGAAGTTAGCAAATAAAACAACAGGCAACAAATACACTTGTATGCAGAAAGGTTAACTCACGTCACTTAAAACACTCTCAGTCCGTCTATTACGGTTCTGTCCAATCAAAGCCTTGAGCCCTGCTAACCAAACTTCGGCTTCAACTTTGTCCTTGCAGATCTAGGGAGGTAAACAAATTTAATATGAATAAATAGCATAATAATCTATGTTACTCGAACTTGAAGGGTCATATCGCCATATCCAAAGATACAATGAACAAAGCAGTATAGGCAATAACAGGCACGAACCAGATCGAGAGATCTTTCACCGTTATTGTATAGAAGCGAAAATGATAAGTAGTCCTTTTCCGGGCGCAAATATCTTTTAAAAACAGCCTGTAGAAATTAACAAATAAATGGTTAACATTACTTTTTTTTTTTTTTTTTTTTTTTTTTGTTTTTTCTGCCATGGAAATCTTAGTGGTTAAGCAACAAAACGAAAGGCTGAAATCGAACTCACAGTTCGTTGTCCAAGAACGATACGAGAGACCAAGCTTAATTTCAGTGTCTTCTCTTCTCCATGTGATAACCATATTAGTGATGTTTCATCCTGTTTAATGAAGCTAAAATTGAAATCATACATGCATTTAAACACTACTCTAAGAGAGAAAGAACTGCATTGGTTTTAATAGTCCGAATTAAAACATTGCCATTGACAACAACACGATGTTGCAGTCATTTGATCATAAAGTGCTATACATGGATGATTGAAAGTGCTATTCAATTCGTAAATACGATGACAAAAGCTAAAATGGTTCCTAGAAGGTTTTGTCTATGGGCAATGTTCGACATTAAGATGTAATACATAGAAAAGTGAACTCACCGGAGAGAGTCTAAATGCACGAAACTTGGGTTTTCCTTTACGGCTATACTTGATGAGTTGAGTGCCCTTTTTCAAAGCGATGAGTGCCTTCAAAAAAACAAAAGGGGGTAAGGAATTAATCTGGGAAATAAATGAAACAATCAAACAATGAAAACGATAATGCTAAAATCTGAACCAATATCAGCTTTTCTTATTCATATTTTGCTTATAAAATCATATACGAAACCAAATTCTGAGTTTTACTCTCAAGTGAGTCATTAATATAATGTACCCATTAGCTTAATCCAATTAGTTCATGCAATTAGAAACCCTTTTTCCTATAATCCCAAACAATCCTCTGTAGAAAAACAAGCATAAATGAATAAATAATTCAATTATTCAATTACTTGCTCAATGTCACGCTCAGAATTGCAATGACGAACAAGATCTGCCATTCCATTTAAGGAAATTGAAAGGACGTTCAAGCATCAGGCGTTGAAAGTTAGCCGGTTCCCTTGATACTCTCCTAATCTCCATAGATTCATATGATTACTGCTTCGGCCTCTCATCAACAAAAACCAGAGCTCCTTTTTACCCCAAACCCTTCACCAAATCCCACTAAAAGAAACCCCGAAATTCTGTTTTTTTTTTTCACATCAAATTAGAAACAAAAAAAAAAAAAAAAAAAAACACCCAGAGAGTTCCAAAAGTGATCCAAAAAAATGGGTTATGATTTGTTTCTTTGTCCTGCAAAGGGAATGAAAGAGAGAGGAAGGGCGAAATGAGAGGGGAAAAAAAGAAGTTTTCAAAGCGAGATATTGGCGGGCTTACTTTCATGTTTCCACGTTTCATCTTTCGAGGAATTTTCATTTTCTATTTCGTTGACAATTGGCTTTAATCTAAAAAGAAAATCTTAGTTGTAACTCCGTAGTTTTTTGCTTGGCTCAAATCCCTTGATGGAAATGTAGTAACAATGGCTGCTCAGCTGTTTGAAAAAAAAAAAACAAAGAAACAGCAAGGTGTTTACAAATGGATGATCCAATCCCATGGAAGATCAACATGCAAGTTGAAGAAGGTTTGCTGTTGAAGAAACCCCTTGTCCATTCTCGACAAAGCATTTTAATGGCTGCTTAATTGCTTATTGAATATGGGTGAAAAAGTGTCCCGCCAAAATGGAACTGAAACCGGAAGGGGTGATGATCTTTTAAAAGCAGTTCTATTTTTCGAGCCAAAACGTTGCGGTGGGCATCGGTCAAATTTTTTGAATGTTGTTATCGATTTTGAAAATTATTTTTTTTTTTAAATTCATAGATACTTTTAAAATAATATTTTTTTAAAGTAATTATTTAGTACATTATTTTACAAGTAAAATTTACTAATTGATAAGTATCTTATAAAAATATAATAAAATATTAAAAAAGAAAGAGGAATATTTCAATTTTTTAAAACTACAAATATTTGAATAAAAAAATATTTAATTTTATCTCATAAAAAATAAAATAACTTTTTAACTTGCATACAATTTTTTATTTTAAATATGATTCTTTAAATTAGACCGAATAAATTATGAACCCAACAAGATATTGATCGAAAGAGAGACATTAACCTTGCGAATCGAATTGATTCCTCTATTTTTTAATAATTTATTTAATTAAATTATACAAATGGATGGTTTCATCGGTTCAATTTGATCCAAAAAAGTATTATTTTGGTCCAAAGAAACAGAAAGTACAACTTGATCCAGCAAGGGAATTTTGTGCGTGGCCCAGGGGTATGGGATTTCAAATTGGGTTAATTTAACTTTTAATTCTTAAACTTAATAATTAGGTTCACTTTAATACATGTACTTTTTATAGTCCACTTTGATACTTAAATTTAGCAATTATGTCTATTTTTTAGTCCTTAAACTTAACAAATGAAAAAAGTTCGATGACATGACTCTCAATACTTCAATTTAGCTTCAATGTTTAATTTGGTACCTAAAATTAACTTTAATCTTCAATTTAGTGCCTAAGATTTTTTTGTCCCAATTAAATATCTATATATATATATATATATATATATATACTATAACGCACGAATCAAACATTCATTAGATCATTTAGTATAACTATAAAATTAAACATTAAAGCTATATATATATATACTAAATGATATATCAACTCTTATGTGAAATTCACCCAAATAAACCCATTTCTACAAGTTATCATTTGGTTAAGTAAACCAGAAAAGAAAAGATAAAAGTGCAAAAGTATCTAATAATCTGAAAAACGATACCAAATAAAAACCAATTAGCTTTTAGGGGAAGAGAGGATTGGAAGATGATGGGTTTCCAACCCTTAAAGGTTTCAATTTGGTTCCATCTTGTAACTTATTATAAAATCAAAATCAAAATAAAATATACTTTATTATTATTTAAACTAAAATTAAAATAAATTAAATTAGATTAGATTTGTTTTCTTTTTAACTTTTGCATATTTCCAAAAGTAGTAAAGGCAAAAGTTGAAACTTGAAAGAAAATGAATGTTGTTTCCCAAAAGCTACAAGCTGTATTTGCAATCTTTACAAGTTGGAAAAGCATATCCAAAAATCCCCTCACCATACATCAATTATACTAAAAAGTTAAAAAGGAAAAGATAAATAATTAAATTAAACTAAGACAACACACATGGGTTGGACTTGGAATATTGAAGGGTCCACCCTCGACTCTCAAGGGTCAACTTTCAATAAAATTAGCTCCTTCCTCACTAAAATTATCATAAAAGTCCTTATATTAAGAATTAGATTGTATTTTGCTCCATTTATTAAGAAAATGAGTAAAATAGATTTAGATGGGTAGTGCGGTGCCTTTAGCTTACTTTTTGTCTTAAGCTACAAGATCCAATCTTACTGCCATCGTTGTTTTTACACTAACCGCAAGTAAACACACCTTCTATCCAAACCCATACTTAGTCTTTTCTTCATAGATCAAAGAGTAAATTGGTCATTTTACTAAAAATTACGTCAATTTTTACTATTAAAAATTGGGCCTTGTATGTCAAAATAAGGAACACGTGACACGCCATGTATAATTGTTTAGTTATTCTATCAGCGACGCCAGTTTTTAATAATAGAAATGGATGAATTTTTTAATAGAACTGAGTAGTTTGCTCTTTGATCTAAAATATAAGGACTAATTCACCTATTTTTTGAATAAAATAAACAAAATGTAATCCAACTTTTAACACCGAAACCTTTATAATACTTTTACCCTTCTCCTCTCGTAACCACTTTCTCTTTACAATTTTGATTCATTTGTAACTAAGGATTTTCATAATTCTTAATCCCGACGTTGCTTGATTAGAACCTAACATTTGGATATTTTATGTATTTTGTATTTAGGGTCAACAACTACCAATATGTGGGACATTTTACTTAATTATAAACAAATAAAGTTAACCTCTAAATGTAAGTTTGAACCATTATAAAATTAAATTAAATTAATATCAATACAAGCAAATTAAAAAAAATTAAATCATCCGAATTAAAATTCGATGAATCAAAATAAAATCTAAATTATAAATAAAAATATAATGCATTGTAACGCACTCAAATCAGCATTCTCTTATATGGGTAATATACTCGTATCATTTAAGTTAAAACTCAATCAATAAACCCAACACTTTCGTTTTTGGCCATATGTGTCTGGAACTCATCTAGTTGTTTACCTAATCGTGTGAATTAGAGGGGCTTTTTCAAGTGCTATAAACAAAATGGGAGGTTGGTGATTGGATAAAATGGCTTACGGCAGCAATAGATTTTGGAGATCTTTTTATCCTTTAATTGTTTGGAAAAGAAAGGTAGAAAAGTAAATTAAAAAAGAAGAAGAAGAAGATTAAAATAATAAACAATTTTTAAACCCTATGATTAAACAATCTTAAATCTTTCCCCCTTTTTACCGTGAATTGGGAAGAGGATAACCCATGATTTATTATTAAATCGTATTGCTTCCACCAGAGGGAAACTTCCATTTTGGATATTTCAAATTTTCTATAACTATATTTAAAGACAAAAAAATCAAACAAATATTTCAAGGGTAGGCTATCCGTTTGATTTAATCGAGTTTGAATATAAATTTTATAAATAGTGAATTGAATTATTTTTATCACAGTCCTTGTAAATTTAAATTTTGATAAAATTTATTTTTTTTGAAAATTTTAAATATTCTTATTAATCTTATCAAAATTTTAAAAAATTTAACTAGACTCTTAATTTTAAAAAAAAATCTTATTAAACTCTTAAAATTTTTATAACTTTTATTAAAATTTCAAAATCTAGTCCAGAATCCACCGTTCAAGATGTTTCAATTAGTTTGTTATGAATTAAATTCGAATTTTCATAGTTATAATTTAGCTATATTTTTCTAAATAAGATTCCAAGAATTTTACAAGTTAATCTAACTCTAACCTTATGGTCAATATCCAATAAGATTTAAGTCATTATCCTAACCATATCCATCCTTAAAAGGTTGGATTCAACTAAACAAGTAAAGAATTAGTGGGAGTCAATATCTATCACTTTTGCTCGACACATGCACCAAAAAAAATGTCTAAATTTATTGTCAGTGGTTGTATTTTCCTTTTTAAATTTCTATAGATAAAATTATTAATTGATTTTTTTTGTTAGATTTACAGATGAAGCATTAATTTAATGGAAAAGTTGAAACTTTCTAAATTTTGAAATTTATTTAGAGGGGATGAAAGTAGAGAAAAGAGTCGGTTCGTCTGTGATAAGTAAAGAGCTAGAGTAAGGAGAAGGATTGCTAAGCTTGTTATGTAGGGTTTTCAAAGTGGAAGGAGTCGATCATTGGTCCCTCATGCACTCAAGTTTATATAGGGAGATCATCTCTTGTCTTGTAGTGTCACACGGTCGACAATGCAATGTTTTGCAAGATTGTGCATGCTAGCCAGATATCAGGGCCATTACAAGTCAATTATCGCCAGAGAGTGTACTATATAATTCTACTTTGACATTCTCATCATTGGGATTGTATAAGGTTGTTATGTTTTACTGGTTCCTACGAGGGTGTGTAGCAAACTATCTTTAGGCTAACTTAGATAGGATTCGCGAAGGTCGCTTGCGGACTATCCCATACAAATAGTTGATATGGATAGTTCCTTGCGAAGGGTTATATACGAACTGCTTTCGACGAAAAGTCATCTACGAACTATCTAATAACTTGTCACGTATCATGTTGAAGTAAGTATATAATAAGATCCCAGGGTTGAGACCCATTTTAGGTTAATACATGAATTTTCTTATAGTTTATTTTAATTAGAGTTGAGTGTAGTGGTAATTAATTCTAATAAAAACTTTAAACAAAATTAGCTTAAATTATTAAAAACTAAACATAGTTAAACCCCAAAAAAAAAAATACATTGCTTTCAACCAACATTTCACATAAACTTAGGACCTAAGTTTGGCCCCCCAAAATTGCCGAAAGTTCATAGAAAATCCCATTTTGGCTATACAATTTTGCTGCTATGCCATTGTAAAGTAACCTCTCCTCCCCTCAAAATCCCTTTGTCTCCCACACTTTCAAAAGTGGTGTTCCAGCAAATATAAAGCACACAAAAAGACAGGTCCATTTCAAAAGCCATCCCGTATGAAATAAAAACACCATTATTTTATTATATACACCAAAGATGAACCAAATCTTCTTCTTCATAATCTATTAAACCACTGATAAAATAAAATCATAAATCTTGTTTTCAATCAAAACCTCATCATTGCCTCGTTTTTCAAAAGCTAAAAAACAAAACCCTATATACCTATATGCCTCCTTTGAACCTTGCAAAGAAGCTGAAACCAGCCAAGAAGGCTTGGAAGAGCTTCACCATTAAAGTTAGATCGAAGCTCGAAAGCTTCGACGTTTCGAATTCGATCAAAACGGTGACTCGTCGTGTCATCGAGTTCTGCTCGGTTCATCTCTTTGCACCTTTCAAGAAACGGTTCCTTCGTCACTCGTCCGGCCGGGGGCGTCGTCGGCCGTTTAACCATGAGTATGACCACCTTTACCATTACCAACATTACCGAAACCAGGTGAAGAATAATCGGAAAGTTATATACATAGACCAGCTTTACGGTGAGCAGCGCATGGAACAACAACCGGAGGCGGTGGCGGAGACGAGCAGACGAAATGAAGAAGTAGCGGAAGAGAGCGGTGTTTATAGTATCGAAGATGCATGGAAAGCGGTGGTTGCGAAATCACCGCATTTAAGGGGAGTTGATGAACGAGCTGATGAGTTTATATATAAGTTTCGTGAAGAAAGGAAGCTTGAGAAGGAACGAAGTGACCTTGATTTTCAAGAGATGTTGGCTCGAAGTGCTTGAATCTTTATCATCATTTTGTTGTTGTTTTCTTAAATGCAAGACATGGTGAAGTTCTTAGCAGGTTTTTTTGGTTACTGCATGTGTTCTTCCATGGTTGATTAAAACAGGGTTTGGGTTTTTGAATTTGATATTTGTATAGACTGGATTAAAATTCGTGTTCTTTGTTTCTTTGTCTTTCTTACATATGTAACAGGGGATGTCTGATATATTGTTGTTAATTTTTGGCTTTGGGATGTGTACAATGAAGGTTTGATTGTGTTATTTGCTGATAAATTAATGGTAATTCAAATTTTATTAATTTCTTACATTTATTGTTCATCTATTTTGGTTTTTAAGTTAGACTACTAAAATAGAATAACTTTGTTATACCTATGCCACATGAGCTTTGCTCGTATTTCCTGGTTACTAAAAGATCATCTTACATACTAGCAAGTTTAAGACCTTTCGAGTACGCCTTGCATCTCACAATTCAACACCCATGATTAAGAGATCATCTTTGAAATTAAAATAGTTTGACAAACACAAAATTTCATAAACTTAAAATTACACGATCTTTTGCTATCAGAATTACACTCTGTAAAACCACTTACACGTCATGCATATTTGTTGTTCTAACACAACAATTCATACTTGCAACAACAAGGCATTAATAAGTTAGCTCAATCTTAAGAAGTTTGGAACCATACATGAATGGTATACTAGACTGAAGCAAGAAAATTTTTTTGGGATGAAATTGAATTATAAAATTTTAAGAGATCAAAATATAATTTTACCATATACTAATTTTTAATTCTATTATTTTTTAAGGGATTAAATAAGATTTTTTAGGGGCAAAATGAAATTTTATCATAAATTAATTTATAATTTTACTATTTCTAAAGAAACCAAATTACAATTTTTTATTTTTAGAGAGGCCTTGTTAGCCCCTTAGCTTCGCCTTTGTGACATATGATATTTTAGAATGATTAGATCCTCTTTTAAAGGTTTACACTGTCCGATTTCCTATCCTCTCTCATCTTCTTTTGCCATCACATTTCAATTGTTCTAACCTTAAACCATCGTAAACTTTCACCATCTTTTTTAGGTATCAACAAATTTCTCGATCTTTGTAAGATATAACAATTAAATTCGGTGAAATTAAATGTTAAAAAGATGAAATTAAAAAAATATAGCTTTATTATGTAAAAAAAGAAGCTCACTTGTTTTATTTATGGTTTGTCGTATTCCATGAAAGATGCATGGAGTCATTTCAAAGCAAAACATAATGTTCGTTTGAGAAACATAAAATAAAGATGTATTTTATATTACAAAGATTCCATGTGGGGGAGTTTGATGCTGTTAACAAGTCACCTCTGGGGTCTCCATTGTCCGCTTCTTTTTTTCTCTCTTCATCGTCAATTATTTTTATAGTTTAATAATTAGGTGTTTAAGTAATTAATTAAACTCTAAAGCTAAGTTTTGATTTCTTAATTTTATAATTAATAAAAGTGCATTTTTTATCATATAAAAAATGAAAATCAACTAATCTACAATTGTTAAAGCTACCCATCTAAAACAGATGGACATTTAATTTTCTTGTTGTTAATTTGTCATGATTCTATTTACAAAGTAAATTTTTTAGAAGAGTTGTTAGAATCGGATTAGTTAGATCAAGAATTAGTAAATATATCGATTCAGATAAAATGATTGAGTCGTTTTTTAAATAAATTAATTGAAACCGATAAAAAATTAAAATTTAAGATAAAAATCGATAATTGAATTGGTTTATAATCTTTTATATAATTTTGAATTTTTGATTAATTATTGTTAAATCTACCTTCAAATTAGTTGAACCAGTAATGCACCACTTGATAAAAAAAATAATATTGCCATTAAAATTGTTTTAATTTGACATGTGAGATTTAGATACAGAGTCACATTCTATTTTCTTATTTTTATTTATAAAACCATTTTGTAAAATAAAATAATAATATTTTATCATTTGTTATTTTTAACTCTTTATTTGTAAATTATAAACTTGACAAAAGTTGAGTTATTGTTAGAGGTGTGCATGGGCCAGGCCGGGTCCAGACAAAATTTTAGGCCCGTTTTTTAGGCCCGGGCCCGGCCCGAAATATGAGACTAAAATTTTATCTAAGCCCGGCCCGAAGTAAAATTGTTAAGCTCGAACATGGCCCGGCCCGGCCCATATTAAATTTTTTAACTTATTTCATTAAATAAAAAATTTTAAAATATAATAAATCATCAAATACATTTAAAACAAATATTAAAACATGAAACAAATAAAAAATGATATTAAAATAATTCTTAAAACAATGCACAAATTAAAAATATAATAAAAAGTGATTATATAAAAACTAAAAATAAAATGTAAATATGATTAAAAATAAAAAAATATATATTTAGTATATAATTCAGGCCGGGCCGGGCCAAAAAATTTTACCCTAGCCCGGCCCGTTTTTTAAATGGGCCTCCTTTTTTGCCCAAACCCATATTTCGGGCCTATATTTTTTATCCAAACCCTCTCATTTTTCGGGCGGGCCTTCGGGCCGAGCCGGGTAGCCCGGCCATGCACACATCTAATTATTGTATACAATTTTTTTCTAAGGAATTATATACAATATTTTAAAAATCTAAAATCAAAATTTAAACAAATATAATAACATCACTATTTAAATTAATATAATTTAAAATATCCCAGTAGGAATGACGTGGCGTAAAAGTACCAATAAGAAAAATCAACATTAACATGACAGGATGACGATGTTGTTATTGTCAGAAAAGAAACGAGTTGTCATGCCATGCCATGCCATGCTACGCCAGCCTTTTCCTTCCTCTCAAAGAACGAGTTGTTTTTTTCCCTCAATTTTATCTAAAATATAAAATCAATAAAAAGTACAAAATATTTTGTTAAAATTTGGGTTAACATAATTTTTTTCCTGAAATTTATAATTAGCTTCATTTTAGTCATGAACTTATAAATATAAAAGTTTAATGACGTGAAACTATGTATGAATTTATGTCACATCACCACTTAAAAATTTAAAAAATTATATAAATTTTCATGTGATGAACATGGTACAATATTAGAGTGTCTCATTAAGTGTTTTAATAACCGAACTAATAGTTGAACAAATTAGATCATTGATTCTCAATCTATCTAGTTTAATCAATTCAACAATCGGACTAATAATAATTAATTAATTAATTAAAAATTCATAAAAAAATTTAAAAAATAAATATAAACAATTTATTAAATAGGTTCAAGTGTCGGCTTTTGTCTCGATTTTCTATTTTTATCAATTTCAAGCAGTTTCGAAACCATTCAATTCAACTCATTCGTTTGGAGCCTTATATCAATTAGTTTTCGGTCTTTCCGATCCGGTCATTAAATCTTGATAGAATCTAAATTCAAGGATTAAAATAGATCTAATTGCCAATTTCAAGGACCAAAGTGTACTTAATTACCAAGTTCAGGGGCCAAAAATTATATTATCCCTAAAAAATTTTCTCGTTTTCTTTAACCTGCCCCTCTAGTGACTCGCCTTTTCTAGTATTTTTCTGTTCAATTTGTTCGTTTCTTCAATTGTTTTTTCTCTCATTGTCCCCCATTTTCTTTCTTCATTTTTTCAAGCGGCTATGTCTTTCAGAGGAGTAAGTTACTCTTTCCCATGATTCTTTTAGGTCTGATTTAGTTTGGGTTCATTTTTTATTCTCTTTATTTTGGCTTAAAATTAGTTTTTTTTTTCTTTTCATGCTGAAAACTTAAACAAAGTTAAGTTTTTTATAATATGGGTATATAGGTAGTGTGTTTTTTTTTTTTTTTTTGGTGAGATTCAATCTGTAAGTAGCTAGTTATATCTTAGCTTTTAGTTTTAGCTCTTGATTTTTTCTTTTTCCAATTTTGGGTCAAGAAATAATGGATATATATATATATATATATATATATATATATATACAGTTTCAATAATTAGAATCGATGAGAATGTTAAGCAAGTCAAGCTTAGTTGAATTAAAGTTATTTCAAGAACATCGCTTAAAGAAATGAAAAGAAGTGCTTTTTTATTGTAGGATAAGCTAATTTGAAGCAAATTGTCTCTTCTTTTTTGTGTATTTTCATCCCTAATGGTAATGGTAGCACTGTATCTCATTGTAAATTAATGAACCTTTGAGACTTGAACGAGGATTAGGCTTTTGAAGTGTATTATTTATTGGTTTGTTACTTATGAACTTATTTCCATTGCATTATCCTCATATCCTATATAACATGCATAGCACTTATGAATATAATTTTGTGTTCTTGGACATATGAAATTCTTAAAATTTGTGAAAGTTTTTCAGTAAAAGTACAATGGACGCCTTTGTACTAGTAGTCAAATTGCATTTTGCTCCCTCTACTCAGAAAATGGACAAATTAGTCCCTCTACATTAGATCAAAGACCAGATTGGTCATATCTGTAAAAAATTTCATCCAATTGTACTGTTAAAAACTTGTGTGGCTAACAGAAATAACCAATCAATGACATATGGTGTGCCATGTGTACCTTAAAAATGAATGAAATTTTAAACAAAAAGACCACTGGACCAGTTTGCCTTTTGATCTAATGTACAAGGATCACTTTGCCCATTCTCTGAGTAGAGAAGGCAAAATGCAATCCAACTCTTAGTATAGGGGCCTCCATAGTACTTTTACCAAAGATTTTCATGTGTATCACTTGCTTTTGTATCTTGGACCTGTTCTTATATAGTTCATTGAACATAATTTGGTTATGTTATTAATATTAAAAGGTTGATAATTAGTCAATTTGGTTGGAGTAAGCATTGAAGATTGAGCTTTTTGTTTCTGGTTTTTCAGACAAATGCATCATCTGGCATGGGAGTGGCTGATCACAGCAAAAGCACTTACCTGGAGCTGCAACGAAAGAAGGTGTTTCGATACGTGATCTTTAAGATCGATGAGAAGAAAAAGGAGGTAGTAGTTGAAAAAAACGGGAGGTCCATCCGAGAACTATGATGATTTCACTGCTTCATTGCCTGAGAATGATTGCCGCTATGCGGTTTACGACTTTGATTTTGTGACTTCTGAGAATTGTCAGAAGTGCAAGATCTTTTTTATTGCATGGTTAGTGTCTCTTTCAATTGTAGAATAAGTCAATTATGTGAGCTCTGTTATTATCCTCATCGCATGGCGCAACTGCGTTGAAAGTGGATGCAATTATGGGTGGAAAAAGATTATAATCCTTTTCCCATGTATCATAATTGCTTTATTGTTTGAAAATTGGTTGTTTTGATCGTTTACGTCTCGTTCATACGATTCTTTTGGTTTGTCTTAGGATTGCAAGATTATAAACCCTTACAATTTATGGATGATGCAGTAGGGACAAATGTTAGTGATGATTGAATCCATGGATGTCAAGTCATGCTTGACATGCTAACACTTGTGTTTATATGCTACTTTAAGAATATATCATTAGAGAATGAAGTTTTGTCTTCGGGTTTCATCCAAAATTAAACTATGTTCACATTGGATTTTCATGAAAGGTGCAAGATATTTAGTTAAATTAAACTTTGGAGTTGAGTTGATTTGGTGATGGTTTTTACTCTGAACATGAGCAAAGATTGTTGTGTATGATTACATGATGCTGTATTGATAGTCCTGTTTTCTGGTGCATTATTTGCTTATCATACAATATTGAGTCCACTATATCCACTTTGCCATCGACAGTTGATGCTTTTATGGAATTGTAAGTCTCTCTATGTTCTTCTGTAGGTCACCGTCTGTTTCAAGGATCCGTGCCAAGATGCTGTATGCAACATCCAAGGAAAGGTTCATAAGGGAATTAGAGGGCATTCATTACGAAATCCAGGCAACTGACCCGACTGAGATGGATCTGGAGGTGATTAGAGAGCGTGCAAGTTAAAAGTGTTGAAATCCCGTCATCAATGCCGCATGCTTAGGAAACTCCGGTGTTTAATTATTGTTAAATAACACCTAGGAAGGCTGATTAGGAGCTCAGGGTGTTCAAAACATGTCGGGACTTCATGCTCCTCATTCCACATGATGCTTCTGAGGTGAATGGATGTGTTATTATTGAATAGTTTTGACCCTTCATTAATGAAAATTTTCATTTCAATCACTTGTCATGATGATCATCTATGCCTTTTGCTATTAAATTTTTGTACTTTTATATGAGCTGTTGAAATATATAAATAGTAATCTCCAGTCACAAAATCCTTAACCAGATATTATTTCCACTGCATTTGTTTTATTTGTAGAGTTCTGGTAGTTGGAAACAACCATTCTACGTAATAAAAGCAAAGGTTATTTATGACATCAAATAGATACCATCTTTCAAATAAATAAATTTTTAGATATTATATCAGATAGTCCAAAGCTAATTGTGCCTTGAAAGTCCACAAAGATGGCCTAAAAGTCGCTGAGTTTTAGGTGGAGAGCCTAATTTATTGCTGGTCTGTGGGATAAATTTGTCACAACCTTGACTTCTCAACTCTATATAATGGAGATGTAATGTTGATCACATGCAATGATACAGACAATAATGGCAAATCTGATTGTGAGAGGCTAAATAAGAAAGTTTTTTTATTCATGTCATGACAAAAAAAGGGTTGGAAAATTAAGATTGGTGTTTGAGATTCTCAACTGTCCTAGCTTCTAGTATGATCATAAACATGGCCGCAAGTGAGAAAAACATGGCAGCAAGTGAGAAGAAAAAAGAAGTCCGCAAAAAGTATCATAGAAATCTCTATACTAAGAATTAATTTATATAATTTTTTTATTTAAAAAATAGATAAATTAATCTATATATATTAGATTAAAGAGTAAATTTATCATTTTTATTAAAAATTTATATATTTTAACTGTTAAAAGTTGGTCCCTATATATTAGCAATATTAGTTTTTAATAGTAAAAATGAATAGAATTTTTAATATAATGACCGATTTACTCTTTAATTTAATGTATAAAAATTAATTTACTAAAAATTTTTAAATAAAAAAAATAAAATACAATTCGACTCTTAATATAAAGACTCCATATTACTTTTAATTATGTTTAAGCTCCTCTCTTCCTGCATGTTTTCAATGCAGGACCATCTCGAAAGATCTTGAATTTTTCATTTTTATTGAAGTATTCTATAATGTTTTTTTTTAACACTTAAAAACAACCTTATCTTGTAAGAAGTTTACAGTGGATCCACAAAGCAGACAAGATCTGTCTCCCACCACTATCAATATATTTATATTGGGTCCCGCACGTGAACTTGACACATACAGGGATCCACAAGTATCTCCTTTGGCATAAAGACACTGGGTAAATTCACTTTGTTCAAAGGAAAATGTCATTCTACAATAATGCACTGTAAGTAATGAACAAAAACGTCATCAATTTACCTTGTCTGTTTTTGCTAAATTTTATCTTTTAAAGCTTCTACCTTCACGGGGTAAAAATGGGTGTTTCTTCAATTATCTATTAATTTATTTTGATTGTCTTAAATGATAGACAAAACCCTGTGTTGTGTGTTTTTAGTTGTCCTTGTTTGGAGGTAACTCTTATTTCTTTTCCTTTCTTTTTGCTGTCTTGAATCTGTCCTGCTTTTTTCACCGTATGCCATTAAAGAGGTTCTGCTAGTTGCTTATGGAGGTCTGCATCAAAGGTCATGGATTTTTGGGATATTTTGTAAACCTTTTTGGTGTTTTGATTGGTGGAAATTAGGGATTTGGTTGAATATCCTGGATACATAGAATCAGGGTTTTGTGAGTGGGATTTTCAGAACTTTGTTGATGTTCATGTTTTGGATTGAAGGAAAGATATAGGGGTTTCTTTTATGAATTCGAACACTTCGGTCTCACCGGAAAACATGAGTAGTAGCAGTAAGACAATAGTTTGGTTTAGGAGAGATCTTAGAATTGATGACAATCCTGCTTTAGCCGCCGCCGCTAGGGATGGCGGCGTTTTCCCGGTTTATATATGGTGTCCTAAAGAGGAAGAACAGTTCTATCCAGGTCGAGTATCGCGATGGTGGTTGAAGCAATCTCTTGCTCATTTGGAACAGTCTTTGAAGTCTCTTGGTGCTGAACTTGTGCTGATTAAGACCCATTGTACTCTTTCAGCTCTTTTAGATTGCATCAACGCTACCGGAGCGACTAAACTCGTGTTTAACCATCTTTATGGTAGGTTTCTGATTCCTCTGGTAGGTGTTTGATGACATGCTTCTAGAACACAATTTCGAGTTCCAGTTCCTGGTCTTACTTTTTTGCTGTTCTTTCCCAGATCCGGTTTCGCTTGTTCGAGATCATAACATCAAAGAGAAACTTGCAGAGGCCGGGATTTCCGTGCAAAGCTATAATGGAGATTTGTTATATGAACCATGGGAGATATATGATGAGAAAGGGCAAGCTTTTACGACCTTCGATGCATATTGGGATAAGTGTTTGAACATGCAAATGGAACCCATTTCACTTCTTCCCCCATGGAGATTGGTCCCAGTTGCAGGTAATTTTAAACACAATAACATGTAATCGGGTATGGTTCGTTCTAAATGATGATTTAAATGGTCATCAGATCATCCTAATCTTCTTACAACATTCATCTTCCTTGAAGAAATTACTATATGTACATGTATATATACACCTGTATGTTGCAAGATGAGTAACTAGTTTGCTGTATTTTTTCCTTGTCAGTGACAGGAACAGTAGAAAGGTGCTCTATTGAAGATTTGGGCCTCGAAAACGAAACAGAAAAAGCTAGCAATGCATTGTTAGGAAGAGCGTGGTGTCCAGGTTGGGGCAGTGCCGATAAGGCTATAACGGAGTTTGTTGAACATAATCTATGCGACTATTCAAGAAGTAGGCTTAAGGTTGGGGGCAACTCCACATCACTTTTGTCTCCGTATCTTCATTTTGGGGAGCTAAGTGTGAGGAAAGTTTTCCAGAGTGCAAGGATGAAACAGATACTATGGCGAAGAGAACAGAATTCTCAAGGGGAAGAGAGTGTGACACTTTTTTTGAAGGCTGTCGGGCTTAGAGAATATTCCCGGTACCTTACTTTCAACTTTCCGTTCACTCATGAGAGACCGTTGTTGAGCAACTTGAAGTATTTCCCTTGGAATGCTGATGTGAACCGTTTTAAGGCTTGGAGACAAGGTCGGACCGGATATCCGTTGGTGGATGCCGGAATGAGGGAGCTTTGGGCAACTGGTTGGATACACAACAGAATACGAGTGATTGTTTCGAGTTTTGCTGTGAAGTTTCTTCTTCTTCCATGGAGATGGGGTATGAAGTACTTCTGGGACACACTTTTGGATGCAGATTTAGAATGCGATATTCTTGGTTGGCAGTACATCTCTGGGAGCTTACCGGATGGTCACGAGCTAGAACGATTAGACAGTCCACAGGTACGTCAAGTTCCCAAAAAACTTATTAACTGCATATACTGATTACAGCAAGTAATTCCAATACCTTCCATTTCAAGGCCATACAATCTATAATTCATGGTAACTTGTAATTTATGTTATCTTCATAATCTCGGACCTGATTTTAAGTTGATTTTTTGGAGACAGATTCAAGGCTCCAAATTTGACCCTGAAGGTGAATATGTAAGGCAGTGGCTGCCGGAGCTAGCGAGGATGCCGACTGAGTGGATCCATCATCCTTGGGATGCATCTCATACCGTGCTTAAAGCTGCAGGTGTGGAGTTGGGGCTGAACTATCCGAAACCCATAATAGATATCGATATAGCTAGAGAACGTCTGAGAGAAGCTATATTTAAAATGTGGGAACTGGAAGCAGCTGCAAAGGCTGCAACTTCAGATGGGATGAACGAAGAGGTTTTTGACAATTCCGTTGGTATTGAAACCTCCGCAATCCCAAAAGTTATCCTAAAGGAGAACTCTTCTTGTCCAACATATTCATCTAATGATCAAAGGGTTCCATCATTTCAAAATGGAAATAATGGTTCATTGCATAGGAAGAGAGCAAAATGTGTGGAAGAAGAAAGGTTGCCCGCTGGTAAACCGAATAATCACAACAAACAAGCAGGGACTTCTAGAGGAGAAGAAGACTTATGCTCGACAGCTGAGTCTTCAGCATCCAAGAGGCAAACTATTAGCAGAATGTCATTCTCTGTTCCCCAGTCTTGTTCTTCGTCCGATGGCAGGCCTATGCTGGAGTGTGAATCGTCTGATATGAAGCGGTCATGGCAAGAAAAGATTGATTTGGAACAGACATCAAGCAAGAATGGTAATTAAGAAGCTGCAAAGTTTGATATAATTGTGGTTCTTGCTGTTTATCTGTCTGATACATCAGATTAAGGCAGCCTGCAAAGTTAAACCTTCGACGTAGAGCCCAGGGTGTCACCGAATTTGCTCACAGTAGATAGATATGTAAGTCAAAATAGCGTGTTTTAATGTAGATGAGCATTACAAATCATGGGATGATATATTAATCAGCCGTTACCAACATGTAGTTTTCTGCAATAAATGAGCAAAACTTAGACTATATTTGTATGAAATTCGAAGCTTGACTTCAGATGAAAAAGATTATGTCCCAGAATAGCTTTTCCATGGGTCTGAGAAGTGAAAAACGGTGTATAAAATTTGTTTCATTCATCCTTAATCTTTGAAGTACATCATCAACTAAACTGAAAATAGACATTATGATTCACTCTAATTTCCAGAAATTCTTGTCACAGCAGTATAATTGTTTATAAGCAAATTGATTCAAATTTACAAGTGAGAGTCATGTCAAGATTGATTTACCATATAAGACCAGATCCAAAAATAAGGTGGCAGTGCACAAGCCTGCAGAAAAGCCCTTACCGACCATTTCTGTAAGAAGTTCTGTTACCTTTGAGGTATAATTGTTTCGATGAAATCCCTGGATCATTACATTATAACAACAGCTATTAGGCAAACAATCATTATCTCCCATTCTCTTAAACAACTGGTATGCTTCTTCTGGCAATCCCTCTTTACACAATCCATTAATCATTGTGCAATATGTGTAAAAGTTGGGTTTTAGATCACTGACTGAGAGTTGAAATAATTCCTTTGCAACTTCAACATGCATAGCTTTGCACAGGCCATCAATTAGGATCGAATAAGAGATGGTATCAAGTTGCAACCCACTATTCCGCATTTCTTGAAAAACTTTCAATGCCACTTTAAGTTCATCACTTTTGCATAAACCATCCAGCAAAATTGAATAGGTCACCAAATCTGGAACTTGCCCAGAAGCAAGCATCTTTCTCCAAAGTTCACATGCAGTTGAAACTCTCCCTCATTGACACGTTCCATGCATAAGAGTGTTGTATGTGACAACATCAAGTTCACTACCTTGTTTTCTCATCATGTCAACAATAACTTCAGCTTTAGAAACCAACATTTCTTGCAAAGCGCATTGATCAATGTATTATACGTGACAACATTAGGCTTGATGCCTTGCTTTCTCATCGTGTCAACAATAACTTCAGCTTTAGAAACCATCCTGTCCTTGCAAAGCACATCAATCAATGTATTATACGTGACAACAATAGGCTCAATGCCTTGCTTTGTCATTCTGCCAACAATACCTTCGGCTTTAGAAACCATTCCCTTCTTGCAAAGAGCATCGATGGATATACTAAATGTGACAACATCAAGCTTAATGCCTTGCTTCGTCATTGTGCCAACAATATCTTCAGCTTTAGAAACCATTCCCTTCTTGCAAAGCGGGTCAATCAATATACTATATGTGACAACATTAGGCTCAATGCCTTGCTTTTTCATTGTGCCAAGGATATCTTTGGCTTTAGAAACCACTCCCTTCTTGCAAAGTGCATCGATTAATGTAGTATATGTGATGACATTAGGCTTAATGCCTTGCTTTCTCATTTTGAAGAAGGGATCATGAGCCTCCTTTAGCAAGCACTTCTTACAAAGACAGTTAAGGACAGTGCTATATGCTACAATATCGGGTTCAAAACCTCTTTCTTCCATCATCCTTAAAAACCTAACAGCTCAATTAGTATTCCTGTTATAGAACAACCCATTCAGTATTGTAGTGTAAACAATTAAATCAGGTTGATATCCTTTTTCAATCATTTCATCAAACAAACTCACCGCCTGAGAAATCTTACTTCGATTACAAAGTCCTTTAATCAAAGTGGAAAAATTAACAACATCAGGTTTAACACCTAGCTTCAGCATTTTGACCAAAACAGAAAACCCAGAATCAATTCCACCAAGTTGACAAAAGCAATTAATCAAGATGTTGAAAGAATAACCGTTATGGGAAACTCCCAACAATTCCATTTGGCTACACAGAGAAACAACAGTGGCATAACGTCTCATTCTAACAAGTTCTATTAATAAATTAGTGAATTCAACAATGGAACGCTTTGGGTGCTGCTCAATCATCTCGTTAAACAAAGTCAAAGCATCATCAACATTATCGAAGCGATGAGAAGTTTTTGAGTTTCGCCTAAAAGACATCGAATTCTCACTTAAAGTTTCCATGTGATTAGAAACGGTGTTAAAATAACGAGCAAAAGAATAGTGGAAAGTAGAAAGGTTCCTTCCACCATTAACAATAGAATGAAGAACTAATGAAGAATCAAGCTTACCCATATCCCGAAATTAAGCAAGATGGAAAAGCAAGAGCTGAGCTTGAAATGAAACCTACAAATGGTGGCGACGGCGGCACTACCAGAACAACTTAATTTATGTATAGCTTCAGTAAATAAACAATATCACCTTTATTGGCTACAAGGCCACTGTAAAAAAATAAAAAAACGTGAGCGGCAGGATTCGAACCTGCGCGGGCAAAGCCCACATGATTTCTAGTCATGCCCGATAACCACTCCGGCACGCCCACCCTTTTGATTATATTGTCCATATAACTTTACACCAAGGCACCAAAAGGTTAGAACTTCCTTTTCTAACATTGGTTACTCTTTTTTCTTTTCATGCTTTACGCGGGAGATTGTTAGTAGGCTGTTAAGTCTCACAATTTCAGGCATTTCAGTTCATTCTCCTTGTTCCTCAAACAAGTAAGCATTGAACTCTCTTTTATTAGTTTTCACTTTTTATAATCATTTTCATGACTGTAAATTGCCTGACTATGTTTTAATGTTTTGTTTTGTTCTTGACTTCTTTCCCCTTAATGTTTGTTTCAAAACTCTAATTCCTTTTGTGATTGATAAAACATTCAAGCAAAGAAATACAAATCACAACCAATTGAATCTCTTTCTAATACCAAGACAATGTAAAACACTTATACAAACCCGAAAACTCGGTTCAATCAGTTGATTATACAACGATCCTTAAAAGATGACACGGTAACAAGTACGGATTCAAATCTTGGCTCGGATGATCTTTTTCCCTTATCCGGTGACCAGCATATGTAACATAGTCGAGAACGAAAGTAATTGTACTAAATTAAACCATCAAAAAATGTTTAGTCAAATGCACAGAGAATGATCTTCCCCAGAAAGCATTTGTTATCTTTTAAATAGCTGAACATTATTAACATAGCAAGCAGATGCAGGGTCTTGAAGGCAGCCACAAAAACCGTCATCATCCTTCGGAAATGAGTTTGGTAGAGGATGGTCCGGGATCACACCAACCTACATGGAAGAACAGATGAAACAAGGGTCATGGGGAAAGAGCAAGAGAGATGCACAGAGATCAGAAATAAACCTTGTTGATATCATTGTGTGCAGGTGTCTCGTAACGAGCTACAGTAACAGCCAATCCAGAGCCATCAGATAGCTGAAAAACCGATTGGATCTTGCTGCAGGTGTGGAATGGATCACTCTAGTTAGGATCTACAAGGATATAGGAAGATGATATGCTTGTATATAAACTGAAGTTAACGAAGTGTAAATTACCCTTTCCCATATGTCGGTTCTCCGAACAATACTGCACGCTTATTATCTTTCAATGCACCAGCTAAAATTTCACTTGCACTTGCAGTACCCTTGTTCACCTAATGGAAATTCAGGTAACGGAAACCATTATCTGACATACAGATAGATTTGACATTGTAACAGTAAAAATTGAAGTCCTTTTGTTTAAAACGAGCTTACCAGTACAGCTAGGGGTTCTGAAGCTGCTATTGCTGAGCTTCCATCCGTGTCATATATATCTCGAACACCACGATTATCACAAATATACACAATCACGCCTTTGTCTAACCTGTTCCACAAAAACAAATGATGATAACTTGTGCTATGAACTTAACATGGATAAAACAAAATTTTAATTTCAATGGTTTTAACTTACCAGATCTTGGCGGTTTCGATTCCTTCAGGGAAAAGCCCACCACTGCAGCAAATTTAATCTTTTAGAAAAACCTGTCTTAAGGGCGAGTTTAAAACTGATCATGTCGAAAGCTAATCACCTATTATCACGAAGGTCCAACACAAAGGCATTAACGTTATTACTCCTTAAAGTATCGATCGCTTCCTTGACAGCAGCTACAGTAAAATGCAATTTTTTAGGATAATATCCTATGAATTAGAGAAGGATGGGAAGGGTATCTCCGAGAAGTCCCCCTCGGAAAGATGCTAACAAGGCTAAAAAGAGGCACAACCGAACTAGAAAAAGGTGAAAAAAATGCACAAAAATATGAAGAAAACAAAAGGGGGTTGTTTACGCAAAGAAAATGAATTCAAAAGTTTATCGTGTGCATGGACTCCTAAGAAATTATAGGATATATGATTTTATGGCTTAGTCCAAATCTTCGACAAAAAGAAAGAGTATTTGCAGTCAATATCTCCATTTACCGGAAGCCTTTTGGTTGAATGATGTTAGCTTAATATAACCGATTTTCGGGTAGTTCTTTTCCGAACCAGGAACTTCGCATAGCCTTGATTTTACAGGATTTAGTGAAATCTTTGCTCGCCTAGAAAGTTGCAATTGCAAAACGGGTCAATCTTAAATCTCTCACAAAAGAGGTATAAAAAAATGAAAAAATATATATTCTCGTATTTTAGCTCACCTAACTTGGAATGCATAATAACAATAGCATATTTTTGAATGCTGAATTAATTAATATCAGTAGAACTTCGGATATAGTTACTAATATATCAAGTTCAAATACATCATAAGATATTCAAATGAAACACTTAACTTACGTGAGAGCTAAGTGCTTTATTTCAGGTCCAGTTTGAACTGTTAATTCCACGGAACTTCCTTCTGGTCCCCTGTAGTTTAGTCAAAAAGACGAGCATAACAGTAAATAACTGAAAAAGAATGTATAAACCGACACATTAGCAAAGAAAATGGAATGAAAGATCTCTATATGGCTCTGCTGAATAGATATATCTTCCCCAAGAGTAACACGCTTACTGCAATCTCTCTGCTGCATCATAGATGCCCATGCTTTCCGTGCTTGCATTATCTATTTCCAAGATAATATCGCCTGATGAAATGCCGGCCTGATTTGCGGGACCTCCGGGAGTAGCTGAAATAACAACGAGCCCAGTTCGTGATCCTTCAGATTCTGTTGGGTAACCAATCGATAGCCCTACACCTGTAAGAGCCCCTTGAGTACCCGACTGCCTTCAGAGAAAATATACCATATTTTATGGAAACTAATACCAATGAAAATATTTCAATGCTGAATAATAGCTACCATGTTGTTCAGGCTAGAATTTAGTTAGTGAAGATATGAGAGAAAAAAACAGCCCCATACCCGCAAACTCTTGAACTTCTCGGGCTCTAGAAACCTAGTGAAAGGATCATTCAGTGTTGCGAGCATCTTTCTTATAGCCATGTCTGCAAGGAAACATGCAAATCGGACTTAAGAGTGGGAATGGAGATTACAAGGTAATAATATTTAACCTTCACAAACGATTCAAACACAAATGTAAAATGCAACAAGCCGATGAACATAATGTTTCCTAACACAACAACTACAAGATTGAAAGAATCATTGGGTTGACATTTACGAACTCATATGAGATATGAACTGATAAAACACAAAGATGCATATTAAGCTGGTTGCAGTCCATTTTTACGTATGCATACAAATCTGGCTGCAGCAAACTATATTCTACTTACATGTCTCTTCTCTATTGTTCATCGGTTCATTTCGAAGTGCATCTTCTCTGTAACGAAACCAACTTTGTCCATTGAAAGTTTTGTCAATATATGCACGGTCTATCGTTCTCCATGCCTCTAGAAAGAGGAGATTTTCTTCAGAAAGCGCCCCTGAAAAATAAAAAGGAATCGGTACAAAATATCTAAACAAAAGAAACCCTTGCAGTTCACGAGACTAATTTAAGTAAACTAGAACTTACATGAGGGCGTGTTGCTTAGAGCAACGGAAGCAGAAGTAACCAGCAACATAGCAGCAACTAAGCGAATGAAAACAACCGAGAAATGTTCTCTGATCTTTTGCGAATGACTATTCACCTTTTGATGACTACTTGTATTCCAGGATCTAAGTAGGTGCCCATGCCTTATTGCAAATAAACCAGACTGAGATGTAAAGTTTTTATTCAGTCTGCAGAGTGCGTAAAACACAAACTTGTGCTTGCAAATCGCATTAGTACTGCTGCGCCAACTTCCAGAGTTGTCGAGATTCGTCCGTTTACACAAAATCCGACACAATAATCGAGCTTCAATCTTCTTAACAGGAAAAGATTTCCATGGATGAACCTGTGAGTGGTACACTTGAACAATTAAAATTAATAATAGCTTTCTGATTGCAATTATAATATCGGCATTCATATAATAAAAATAATTTCCAAGCAATAAAATTCATGAAAAACATAAACTGCCAAATTTAATTTTAAAAAAAGGCAAAATCCAGTTTAAAACCATCCCAAACTAAAAAAATAAACAGCCATAAAAGCTCATTTCTCAACCTATGAACATCTAAATTACGATAAAAAAAATTCAATCATTCCCATGCAAAACCTTGATAAATCAAGTAAAAGATTAAAAACATTACCTGAGAAATGATGATGGGGTTGAATGTGAAAGAAAATGGTTTGTTGGGGTTATCTAAAGTGAAAAGAGGGTATGTAGAAGATGCAGAGGAGCTTGCTAGCACTTCCATGGACACACAGCCCCACAAATTTCACTCCTTTCTTCGCTTTTCATTTCGGTCTTCCCTTATCGGGTTATTCTTTGAGGATAAACGAAAGTGGGCCGAACACTTCCTCTTTGTTTTTCCAAGACATGAAATGGGCCCAGGTTTAATACATTTTGCACTGGGCTGCCCGACCCGCTCTGGGCTGGGCATAGGTTTGGATTTCCAATTTTGGGTTGACCCGGCTCAGCCCGTTTTACTATTTTCAACCTCAGACGGGCTGGACTCGAGCTCAAGGTCGAAAATTTTTAAAAAATTAAACTTCGGCCTAACCTAACTCAAACCATGAACTGGATCGGACAAGTCTGTTGGACCGGAAAACAACCGGAGTATCAATATGAAGAGGAGGAATTAGACGAGTTGATCCACAAATAGATATGGATTAATTGAACTGAACTAAAAAGTGGGTTGAACTAACAATTGAACCTGTTCTTTTTGAATTATAATTTTTAATAATTTATTTAATTGAACTGTAAAAACTAATTAAACTGACAAATAAGTGACTTGATGAATTTAAATATTGATTAACTTTTAAAATCTTTAAATTTTGGCATAATCATGTATCATAAAACCATATTTTCATGTGTTGTATTTGTGTTATACTATTTTTGATACAATCATATATTATGTGACTAATTCTTATTTTCAAGTTCCAAAATAGTACCCATTTAAGTACTTTCACAAGTTTGGCAAAAGAAAAAAAAAACACATTTTAGATATTCAAATTATTGCTAGGGTATAATATTACATTTAAGTCTTGATTTTTTTTTTTTGCATTATTATGTTAATTTAATTAATTTAACCCTCAATTTTTACATATTTTATCATTTTACACGATTGTTGCAAATTAAACTTATTGAATGAAAGATCATATTGATAAAAATATGTAAACTTTTAAAGCAAAATACGTCATTTTACAAATTAAAATTACGTACAAATTGATTATCTTTAATTACTAATTACCAAGATTAAATTACACCACTTTTTAAAAGAAGGAATTTGCTTAATATCAGCTTTTTTACCAATAATATATGGCTGATACGAAAATATGGGTTGTTTTCACGTTTATTTACAGCTTCACATAACAATTCGACATTTGCTTCTTCAAATATATGAAAAAAACATACAAAAATTTAAATGTAATACTGTTGGACATGTACTCGAATCTAACATTCACCTCGAGTTTAAGTAATCAAAATTCTTTCTCCGTACCCATGTTTGACACATTCCACAGACTTGGTACGGAGATCTGGTTCTATAAATATATAAGAACAACATAGAAAATTGTAAATGTAACCGTGTTTGATACATACTCGAATCCAGCATTCAAATTCGAGCCCGAGTAACATTACCTTACTCTCTCCCTTGAGATTGCTTCTTCTGCTTTCTGCGCTGGTCGCGTAAACCTGGAAATACAATGAAATAGCCAAAAGAAAAAAAGAAGCTTAGAGCATTCTCTTAAAAAGAATGTGTGGCGAACGAAAATCAGAAAAAAGAAAAAAGGACAGAAGAATAAATATCCGTACGTTTCTTCTCCTCTTTCCTTTTTCTTCTCAAAGTCTCGGCATTTCTTCGTTTTTCCACCCTCTCTTTTACATCCATGTGCACCTGAGACATTGCAAAAGAGAGTTCATCTATTATGGTTTCGAACATGAAAAATACACGTCCAGCACTAGATATGATCCAATAACTAGTATGAGCCATTTGATTTGCACATTGGTATGAATATAAATCTACTCCAGTATGAGAAGGTTACCGGGGAAAGAACAAAGTTAGGCTAGTAAATTAAAACATTAAATTTACAACCTCACGACCAGCACTCCGAAGTGCCTGGAGTGGTTCCACGCAATTTTGACCGATAACCACCATCTTCCGTCTCTTGTTTTCACCCAAAACCAAGCTGTCATCTCCATTTTGCTTAGCCAATTCTTCAAACTGATGCTGTATAAGATGTGTAACACCGGCCTGGGAAACAAGTAATATAAACAAATGGACGTAAATTATATGCGGCGAATGAAATTTTAGACCTGCAGCCAACTAAACCGAGAAATGAATTTGATGAGTGCCGAACAACAATGTTAAGAACTCACTGCAGTTGGATAGCGATGTGAAAATGTTTTCGGGCGCAGTGGTCGCGAAAGCAATCCATTGAGCTCCTGTACCAAAAAAGAGTTGGTGAAGTTGAAATTCAGGGTTTAGTATGATCTATGATGCTTTGACTCTTCATTTAAGTACCCGTATATGACACTTATGTCTCACACATATTCATATATAGGTCCAAGGATATGATCCTCCAAATAAATGGGAAAAGTTCGAAAAATTAGAACATAGTCATGTGCGACATATACACCTGAATCCGAGTAACAGAGAATATAATGATTATTTATTCATAGCAAATAAAAACCTGTTGTAACTTCTTTAAGTGATTAGAGCTGGCTTTCTTTTGCTTGAAATTCTTCACTCGTTCCTCCTCGCTATCGTAATTCTCAACTACTAATTCTAAAGACTCGGCACTCCGTTCCAACCAGCTTTTATTCGCCCTTTCCTACAGGAAAACAAAATAAGTTTACAAATAACCAAGAAAGAGAAATTAAAAGCGCAAAATTAAAAATCAATTAGAATTAAACTAAGGAATAGAAGGTAAAAAGAAAACATTTCAAGCACGAACATTACTCGGTACCGAATTCTAATAAGGCTTGTAAGATGGCTAAATGATTAAAATTTATATACCTGGGAGTCTTTCCGTGAGATCTTGTCAATTTGGCGTGCTAGAGATAGTCGTTTGATGACCTCAGGCATGTAAGAGCTCTCTAAAGGAAAATGTTTGATGCTTTCCTGAATACGGATCCAATGCACTCGTAAAGCATGTAAGCCAACTACTAGATGATAAATTTGATTCAAGAACTACGTTTAGAGAAGAATAGGGAAATTTTCCTTCAAAACGGTACCTTAGCAAATGATTTGCAAAGAGAGGCAAACTTTGCGGAATCATTTGGTGAGATAAGAGCAATGCTGCACCCATCAGAAGAGGCTCTAGCAGTTCTTCCACTTCTATGGACATAAACCTAAAACCGGAAAAATATAATCAATATTGAGATTTTAAGACTGGGGAATATTAACGAAATCTCATTAATGGGCATCGAATTTCAACATACTTCTGCTGAATGAGGAAGTTGATAGTGGACAACGGTTCGAACACCGGGAATATCAAGGCCCCGTGCTGCAACATCAGTGGCAACAAGAATACCATGTTCATTTGCACGAAAACGGTCAATGGCCTGCATCAAAAAGAGAACCGGACAGGGTTACATTCAAGCAAAAATGATGGCTAAAACTTGGGTATGAAAGGATTCGATGTGCAATTATAAAAGATGTAGAAATCCCAAATATCTTCAGACTATGTACAAAGAAGGGAAATGTAGTCAGGGGAATGAAACCTTCAACCGAGCTCGCTGCTGCATCTGAGCATGAAGAGTTGAAACATTGATGCCAAGGATGCGCAATATTGAAGAAATATGACGCAAAGCTGCAATCGATGTACAGAAAACAATTGTTCTCCCTTCACCGTGAATACTCAAAATGTAATACAGATAGGCGTCTTTATCTTCTTCCCTGCATCTGCAGAGTTTATGATAAAGTATTATTATTCTGCTACAAGAAGAGACCACCATAGAATTCAAACATATGCTCTAATTTTGGAGGTTGCAGATTTCATCTTTAATCGTAAAAAATGTTTGTAAATAGATGAGTTAAAGGAGCAAAGCTAGCAAAAGAAAGGTTAAGCACTTACTCAATAAAAGATTCCTCAAGGTTCTTTGCTAAAATTGATGCATTTGTCAAATCAACAATTGCAGCATTGGGTTTCATTCCTGCTCGCTCAGAGAGAATTTCAATCGAATTCAGCCCATCGGTGGACTGCTTGGATTTTAATGAACCACACTTTAGCTTCTTGCGAAAATCAGCAGAAAGTGCTAAAGTTGCAGAAAAAACAAATGTTTGTCTCTTTTTTCTTGATAAGCTTGAAACCGTAACACAATTCTGCGTGTTTTGAGATTGTCCTTCAGTAGTACCACTGGCCATAGGGAGCATTTCAATTATGGACTGTAACTCTCGGAAATGCCCCGCTTCAACCATCCGATCAGCCTCGTCCAGTACAAAGAATGATAATGAATGTAACTGCCACGATAAAAAGGAGAGTGAAAAAGATGCTCGATTTTAACGACTCATAAAAAATTAGAGCACTTGAACAAAATCATTTCATTTCTAACCTCAACAAGATGTTTTTCTCCCCCTGACATAAGCTCCCATAATCTCCCTGGAGTTCCAACAATTACCTCAGGCCTCGTTTTTAATAAACGTTCCTGTTTCTCTGCTGACATGCCACCAACAATGGGAACCACTCTAACATTGATATCCTTGGCAAATTCCTTAAGATGATCTGTAACCTGGAGAAAGGAAATAAAATGTCCAAAAATAGGTAAAGCATACATGCAACTGAGACGACCCTATGTGGTGTTAAAAGGGTTAGTGTGTTCTGTAACAAAATGCAGGAGAATTCTCAACTACGATAACTCATTAAAGAAATTCATGGAGCTGGGACTATGAAAAAAGGGTAAGGCTTTCAAGGTCCACGCATCCAAAGCTATAAAGCTATAAAGCTTCAGCATTCAGGTTTTAATAGACTAAATAAAATACCATTTATTCTTATCCACACATGCAACTGCGACGACGCTATGTGGTTTGAAAAGGGTTAGTGTGTTCCGTATGGGCAACTGACTAGCGGACAAAAGCAACAAGAAGACAATTATTAATACCTGAAGCGTAAGTTCCCTAGTAGGAGTAATGATAAGAGCTCGTAAAACACCTTTTGGAGCATACTTCCCTGCTTCTTCCCCCTTCTCCTCAAGCATATTTGCAGCTTTTTCCCTTTCTTCTAAGAGACGTTGGAAAATGGGCAGGCCAAAGGCTAGTGTTTTCCCAGATCCCGTCTCAGCAGCACCAATAACATCCTATCCAATAAACAAATTACAATTACTTTGAAAAGGACATCATCATTGACAGTAAAACACTTCATACAAGAATCTAGACAACAAACCTTTCCCTGATGAGCAGCAGCAGGAATACAAGTTCTCTGTATGGGAGTAGGTTCCTTGAAACCAAGCCGAGATATTGATTTCATAAGCAGAGGGTGAAGTCTCAACTCATTCCATGCATAAAATTCAGCATAAGCTTCAGCTTCAGCTTCATCTTCATAAAGCATCTGTTCTTTCTCGTCGTCTTTGCTGTCAATAACTGCAAATACAGTTATAAGATTATGTTGGGGTCATAAACATTACATTGAGTGTTAACCCAGAAGTCAACAAAAAGGTTCGTAGAAGGATCTACTTGTGGTAAATAAAGCATGATGTAGTCACACGACACAAGCAAAAGGGACTTAAAAGTAGAAGATACCAATTAATTAAACAAGTCTTTATCAAATAATACACTACAAGTAGTTTAATCAGTGTATCAAAATCAAAATACTTAAATCACTAACCAGTTGCAGACTCATCCTCTTGTTGAACAGCCTTTGCCTTTTTCTTCTTACTCTTCTTTTTCTTTTTTTTGGCCTTCACATTCTTCTCCTCTGCCATTCCCTCTGCGGGTTCGGGTTCAGCTTCAGCATCTTCACGAGAGCCCTCAGTGACTTCCTCAAGTTTTTGTTTCTTCAATTTTGAATTTTTATTAGAAATTTTCTTCTTAGCTCCAGGCACATCTAAACCATAATCAGATTCATCGATCTCTTCAAGGGAAAGAAAGCCTGCATTCGTTATAATCAACAAAAATTACAAAATAGGAACAAGCTCAAACCGTCCAACTGTAACCCTTAGCAGAATATAGCTCCAAGAAAAAATTTTAAGCGACATAAACACTTCCAAATACTTAGTTTAACTTTACACGAATCATACCCTTTACTACGCTTATATCATCATTGTTTCACGCACAACAAAAAATAAAAGCCACAGATGTTATCGACACTTTGCAATGAATTTTCTGCACAACCGAATATCGTCAAATTCAAACCTATGAACCCAAAATTCCATAACATCTGAAGACTTTACTAGTTACTTAAGTTCTTTAGAAATGTGAAAAAAGCAAAGAAATAAATAAAATGAGTAACAAAAAGTAATCCTAAATGACCACTTTGATTAACTTAGTTTATCCTTTTGAAATCCAATCCCTTAAAAACAACAATGATAAAACTAAACAGATACTAAGCTCCAGCACCTAAAACCCCATAAACCCAAACATCCCTTCAGTTCCAAAGCCAATATTAAGTCAAATAAAAAAATTTCAAACAAACAAAAAAAACAGTCATCATCTTAAACTAAGCCATATTGCTACCTTGCTAAAGTTAAATGAACCAAAAAAAATCAAACTAATAATATCCATGTTTTAAAACTTAACACATTTTAGCAAAATATATAATATATGGGATCTTGCTGTTTTTATAAAGGCTAACCTCCGTCGAGGTCCCCAGAGCCAATGAAGAGAGAGAAGGAATCATCTTCTTCTTCTTCGTTGGGAAGAGAAGAGTTCCAAGGGAGTGAGTCGAGTCGTTCGAGTTCTGGTTCATGTTTTGTTCTCTTCCTCTTTTGATTCTTTTTCTTTGAAAGTGAAACCGATTGCTTTTCTTCTTGTTGTCGTTGCGGCGGTGAAGGGGTGGCCATGGCCTTGAAGCTTTTTTGTTTTTTTTTTTGGTCTGCTGAAATAATGGTTTTAGAATAATAATCGGAGAGGAAGGTTTTTGGTTTGTTTGTCTAATATCGTTTTATGCTTTGGGGTGTGCCGTTTCACCGTATTTCTCCCCTTTTTATATAATTATTTAGAGTAACTTAGACTAAAGTCACTAACTACTACTAAGTTTACACTTTAATCACTTAATTCTAAAAAACTACAAATTGGTCACTGGACTATTTTAAGGTTATTGTTTATGCCATTGGCCTGTTAACTTGGTAATCGACTAAAATTGAATTAACCAATCGAATTGATTTAATTCGATTAATCGGTCGGTGGTTAAATTTAGTTCTATCGAAGTCTGTTAATGATTTTTTGGAATTTCGATTACAAGTTAATTCAGTTCAAAATTGGGTAATTAACCAAATTAATAAAACTTAATAATTAATATTATGTGTTAATTATGTGCTAATTTCAAGACTTATATAGTGTTTCAAGACATAGAATTTAAGTTAATTTGGTTAACTTTTCAAGACAAAAACATATATTCCAGTTAATTTCAATGTATTTTTTTAAATGTTTTATACTTGTTTTAACTAAAAGACAAAAACATATAAATTTCAGTTAATTCGGTTAACCGACTAAATTAACCAAAATATTTAGGTCACTATTTATTATAGGGTAAACTATATTTAATATCATTTAACTATTAGTAAATTTATAATTTGATCATTCAATTTTAAAAAGTTACAAGTTAATCGTTGAATTGTTAAAAAGTTATGTAATAAGAATTTGAAACATCTTTATAGATTGGAATAATATCACCACTGACCAACCACCTCATTCGATAAAAAAAAAAAATTGAAACAGAGTTTTTTTCCTCACGGTTTAGTTTTTTCTTTAACTAGTCGTAATTTTAATTCAAAACTCTAACAAAGAAGCTCTCAATTTCTTTCTATTGTCATTGGATGGTCGCCTAACTCTGTTATATTATTGTTTTCAGCGAAACTTTCTCTTTAGCCATTTGGATTAAGCTTTTGGTGCCTAAAACTCTTGATTAACTATTGACTAAATATGATACATTTGATTTTGTTTTATATTTTAATTCTCTTTTCTCTGGTTTACTCCATCTCTTTATATCTATAGTCCTGTTTATGGCTGAAATGAGAGATTTTCTTCTTATTCTTTTTTAATTTTGTTCGTTTTGATTGTACTTGGTTGATATTATTTTGGTCAGATAAAAAATGGTGAGTGAATTAAGTATGAAATGTTACAGAGTAAATTAAATTAAAGGTGAGAAATTTTCGTTATAATTTTAATTTATCAAAATATAGTTAATTAATTATAATTTAAATTTATTGGTGGATCCAAATTCATCAAATATACTAAGCTATCTATCCAACTATCTTTATCACCCTCCATCACCTATCATTTTCCATCTTCATTTTCATCCTTCCATTCTTTCATCGTTGTTTTTTTCTTAATTCTAAAAAGTCTTGATTAATTCGCATTTTCACTTGTTTAGTTTTCCAAACTTTTCTTTATTCTCTATTTTCTTTAATTGCATGTTGTTTTCAAATCTGAAATTTTATATTTATTTATCACTATATTTTTTAAAATTTTCAGATTTGAATCGTGTTTACATTATTATTGCATTAAGTTACTTAGGAAAATATTTTTTTTTTCTAGCAATTCGAGTTGATTGTTGCACAACATAAAAATTTGAACTAAAATTAAAGATTATTTATAGTTTTATTCATGTCATATTTTATATTATTTTTAAGTTGAAAATTAATAAATTACTAGATCCATTTTCAATGCTTGAAAACACTAGCGTAACTAAACTATGTTCGTTGGCCACGCAGCCGGTGGAGCCGTTAATGTCGCGAAATAGGAGCGTGGGAAACAAGCGCGCGTATGAAAGAACCACCACTCTTTTATTACAGAAATACCAAAAAACCAACGATTCATAGGAGTCTTCGAACAAGATGTTACACGTGTTGTTACTATCGTTACTTGATTATATCAGCATTTGGACCGATCATTCATTTGATTTGACCCCATACATCCAACATATTTTAGGACATAAAGCACGTTGTCCGTCCATTTTAAATCGTAATCGATGCCTCCCCATCTTAATATCTCAAGAATATAATTAAGGATAAAATATTTGATTCATGTATAAATTTTAATTTAATGTGTAATTTTAATATATAGATATTAATTTAAATTAATTATACATATAAAAATTAAATTGTGGTGTAAAATTTTATGTGTATATAAACATTAATTAATATAAGTAATTCCCATCATTTTATATGAATAATTAACTATTCACGTGCATGAAATATAAACGTATAGATTCAATAATATCCTTTTATAATTTTACCTTTTAATGTTCATTCTTCTTCATAACTTGAATATGTTTGATCTTCTTCATCCTCTGTATATCAATAAAACTCAAGAAATTTCCATTTTTTAATCTACAAAAACTATGATTTACCCAGTAATTTCCACTAAAACTCCGGTATTTTTGACCAATCCCAAAACCCCAAGAATCCATGAAAGCTGCACAAAGTTAAGATCAATATCCAGGTCTTCACAACATCAAAACCCTATTGAAAATGACATAAAACCCAAAACCCAATTCATAAACCCTGTTCTAATGACCAACACAAAATCCCATTATAGTTTTCAGGCGATGTTGTCTTTGTGTGGATTGGGATATTGGGTTCAAGGTTTTAGGTGTTTCCCATGGCTGGCTTTGAATTTCCACATGGCTCGCAATCTTAACTTCAATCCTTCAACATTGCAGCTTGTTCAAAACTCTGCTAATTTTCCTATGGTAGCCAAGCCTCTTTATGGTATCCTCTCAGATGCTTTTTATATTGCAGGTCCTCATAGAATACCTTATATTTGCATTGGAGGTCAGTTTTATATTTCTTGTTTTTAGATCAGTAGATGTTTGAGAAATTTACAAGCTTAAAATATGGTATACTGATATAATCCAAGTTTCAGTTCTTTTGCAGATACTTTCATGGGGGCAATTAGCTTTGATTCCAGTTACAGGTCAAACACTACCTTCTTTAATGGCATGTGTTCTTCTTAGTAACTTTGGAGCATCCATTGAAGAAGTTTCAAAGGATGCTCTTGTGACAGAACATGGTCAAAAACACAGAATCAAAGGTCTTCAATCTTATTCTTTCATGGCTTTGGCTGTTGGTGGGATCCTAGGTAACTTCCTAGGTGGATATTTCTCACACAAACTACAACCTAGGACTATGTTCCTCATTTTTTCAGCTTTGTTATCATTTCAACTTGCAATTTCTTCATCAGAATGTCTTGGTTTGTCCCACAGACAAACCCCAACAGGAAAATCCATTACAGACAACATTAGAAAACACCTGTCTGGTCTTATGATTGCCATAAGTGAAGACACCATATCCAAGCCATTAACATGGATCCTAACATCCATTGCAATGGTTCCTATCCTGTCAGGTTCAACCTTTTGCTACCAAATTCAATGTCTAAACTTAGACCTTTCAGTGATTGGAATGTCAAAAGTAATAGGCCAATTGATGCTTCTTTCTTTGACCCTAATCTATGATCATCATTGGAAACAAATCCCCATGAGAAAACTTGTTGGTGGCATACAATTTGTGTATGCATTTTCTCTTTTGCTTGACCTTATTTTAGTGAGACAGATCAATGCGGGTATTCATATATCAAATGAAGTGTTTACCCTTTGTTTCTCTGGTTTAGCTGAAACACTAGCACAGTTTAAGATCCTTCCTTTTATGGTGTTGTTGGCATCATTGTGTCCTCAAGGTTGTGAAGGGTCTTTCACTTCGTTTGTAGCATCGACGGTGTGTTTATCGTCGCTTGTTGGTGGGTTTTGGGGTGTTGGATTGGCTGCTTTGCTTGGGATTAAAGGTGGGGATTATACGAGCTTGCCTATTGGACTTTTGATACAGTTTGTTGCAGCTTTGTTGCCTTTGGGATGGATTCATCAATTGCCTATGTCTTGTCCTGCCGAGAAGGAAATGAAGAAATGTATTGATGAAACTCAAGGATTTGAAAGAGTTGTTGGTTCAGTGAGAATTTGAGGTTGTTACTCAGGTTCGGGTGTGAGCATGGAATGTTCAGATATGCATCTATTGAGTGGAGGCTGACCTCTTCTTGAGAAGTTTTCAAAATGTGATCCCTTTGGAGCTCATAGATTTTTCAATGGGCCAATATTGTCTTCAATTGGGCTTTTTCCTCGACTTTGCGAGAGCTTGAGTGCCATTTAAAGGGCATGGGTTCTAACGCTACCAAGTGCAGAAGATCAAATCCAGTTGATAGTTGATCATGCGTCATGCACGGTCTGTTCTGACAATATGCTCTTGCTTTGTTGAACCTGTCGCCTCTTCAGGCAACCTTAAGCACTTAAACTCTCAACAAAGTCGGGAGACAAAACTCCAACAAGAGACAATACTGACCCGTTGAAAGGTTCATCAACTCTAGACAAACGACACTTCAAAAACTTCTTCAAAAGTTAATCTCCCCTCAACAACATCAAATATAAAAACAAATCCAGATGCTTAAGAATAAAAGATTCAAACCAACGTAATACCATACGTGGATTAGTTCTATCTCAAGTTCCCTACAGTGTCAACCAATCAGCCATCTTTCTGCTTGGATTATCTTTGTGCGGCCAATAGTTTTCGATTTTCCGGTGTGTAGGTATGTTTCATATCATCTTATGCTTTAAATTATGAATAAGATCATAGTATTTTGTACCTTTGATTTTACCTCTAAAAAGAAAGCAAAAATCAATTCATTCATGTTTTGAGTTGAGTTTATGATCGGAGTGATATCGATATTTTAATTATATTAAAAAAGTTAAAAATGTAAAATTTCTCCATTTTGATCCATTAAACCTTTGGATTTTATCTATAAAAGGCTCAATGTTTGATGTACCAAAATGCAATTTATAGAGAGAAAAGAGGAGGACAATGAATATTCAAATTTTAACATAGGATGGTAATATGTTACTTTGTTTATTGTTGACTTAATTTCACCTTTATTTTTAATGAAAAGACAAATGCGTGTCACTAAATTATTAGTAAATTTATATTTTGATTGCTTAATTTCAAAAAGTTATAAAATGATCATTTAATTATTTGAAAGTTTTTAAGTTACTAAACTATTGGAAAGATTTTACTTAAGTAAAAGGATTGTTAAGTTGTTTTTTTAAGTACGGATAATGAGCTCTAAGTGACGATTTGACGATCGGTACGGTAGATCAGTACCCATTAATGAGTAGAAGTGCATACCTTAGGTCCAAATTGATCTGATAGTTAGTGTCAGATATTGTAGAAGAAAAATGTTTGGAATTTTGTTTGCAAATTTGTGAAGTTCAAAGTTGTTTCATGAAAAAAAAAAAAAACTAAACTATAGAAGAGTAGAAAAGAAAAATTTTCAATTAGTGTAGGCCGTGCGAACAAAGAAGGCCATACAATAATGATTTTAACAATCAAATAACTTAAATAAAAACAAATAATTCAATTATCATTTTGTAACTTTTTAAAATTAAACGAACAAAACCGTAAACATACAGTTGAATTTAGTCAGATTGGATATATTTACCCAAAAGTTTTCATTAATCAATACCCACGTATACACCCATCTATAATTATAATTAGTTTTAGGTTTAAAACAAATTTATTTCTTATATTTTATTTTACTTAAAAAATATATATGATATCTAATAAAAAATGTTTTTATTGACTGGTATCATATTTTAAGATAAAATTGGAGAAAAGTAATAATTTAAATATTACTTTCCGTAAAAAAAATTTAAAATACATAACTGAAAAATCAAGTATAGTTTTTTGAAAAGAAAGTGTAATTTAGGGCGAAATTTACATTTAAGCTTTAGATTTATATGTTGACATATAATTGTATTTATTACGTGCATAAAATTTTGAATAGATTAACAATTTTTTATATTAGATGAAGTATTTAAAAAAAAAATTTACTGTACATAATCTACTTATATTCTTTTCATTTTGTTATTTTTTATGATTATTGGTGGGAATTATTTCTCAATTTTTAATTTATTTCCTAATTCATTTTCTAGAAAATTAAGTTAACCTTAATTCATACATAAAAATAATTAATTTAATTTATTCTTAATTTTAGTATTAAAAGATAAATATCAAATTAACTATTTTTTATGCGAGGAAAATGACAAATCTACAAAAGATAACATATGAGATTACTGCAATCAAAGAAGAATCTACTTCTAATCTTTAACGTAGGCTTTACTACTACTACTAATATATTAATAATAAAATAACATATCACTTTGTTTCTAACTTCAACTTTCTCTTTGAATATGACCTAAGATGGAAGGTAATTTTTTAAATAAAAAAACCCCCCGCATGAAAAATATAACTTACCATAATAATATGAAATAAAATCATGAATATTTTAAAAATCAATATAATATAATAAAATGCATAAATATCATCCTAAAAAATCCAATCAGCAAATTGTACTTTTTTTTTTCTCTCCTAAGTATATACTCCTTGAAACCCAGACCAGATGCTTCATCATCTTTTTCTTTTTTTAGAGCCACTAATTTATGCTTTAATTGATGGCAGAAAAAGTGAAAAAACAAAATAAAACTTCAAAAAGAGAATAATTAAAGGGATACATAGCAATGACAAGACATAAGTGTTCTATAGAGTAATAAAAATAGAAGTGATATGTTGTGTATTAAGTTTGATGAGGTTGGAATATTTTTTTTTTTTAAGTTGAATTTTTTTGGATGGATTTAATTCTTCAATTAGTAGGGAATTTTATTATTTTAATTAAATTTTTCGAGTTAAATTAATGTCATTGGTTTTATAACACTAAATAAAAAACATTAATAAGATATATAATTAATTCACAAAGAAGCATCCATAATGGAAGAATGTCAAATTAAGTGACATTATCATTGCACTTGCAAGTTAAAGAATTAAGTAGGGAATTAATTTAATGCTTGGAATAAGCACAATAAAGAGAATCTAGTTCCACTCTTAACCTCTTAATTTATTTTAATTTTAATTTTATGCTATTGAAATTTTTATTTAAAAGATTTATATTGTGTAGTAATATTTGAGAGATTAAATATTGAAAAAAAATTAAAAAGAATAAATTTGTATCAAACACGTGATAATACTCGACAGTCACTATGAATCTGAATAACGTAAAATTTAAATATATGGGTTAATTATGTAGTGAAATAAAATGATAAAATAAAGATAACCTAAATTATAATCTAATACACTTTATAACTATAATTAATTAATTAAAGAAATAATGAAATAGTTTTTAAATTAAGTTGATGGCAGCAAAATCTGCCAGCACTAAGAGGATTAGATGTGATTAATTATTCTGATAATTAAGGATCTTCATGTTAATATTATAAATTAATGTTGATTCTTTTTCTTTTTTTTTAAAGAATGTTTCTACAAAGAAAAAAGAACTTGAAAGTGCAATAAAAATAAATACAGTAAAGTTACTTAATCATACACTTTAATCCTCTTTTCATCTTAATTTTCTTCTATGAATTTAATAATTAAATATTACTTAATAGTATGTGGCACCAAACTGAACTAATACTCCCTAAACAGTAATTTAATGATTCAATGCCATCTAAAAATGTCATTCTTCATGAGTTGGGTCGGATTGTGTTTCGAAATTTTGTGTTCTCATTTATTAAGCTTAGAATAGTTCAAAAGTCTGTTTCATTATTCACGATAAAAATTATTTTTACTTTAGATTCTTATATGCGATGAATAATAATTTGAATGAGACGAATTCGAGTAATAAATGATTGTCTAACTTTGGTTTAATACAAGTCAAAATTAAATATATGGCCTGACCTGCAAAGCGTAATCGAGCTAATCCAAATTTGAATAGTGGCAACCCCAATTTGGAATACGAGGCTTGATACTTAGTTTAAACTCGATTGAACATCAAATTTTAAGCTTGAGCTTGAAATATGATTAAGATATCCGAGCTTGATTATGTTTATTCATATCCAAACTCGAGCTCGTTTGTATTTAAGCTCTTTTTATACAATAAAGGTAAAATTGTAATTCTATAATATAAAAATATATAAAAAAAAAACACTTGATTAGACTTGTGAGCCATTTGAATTGAGTATCATGGGGCTCAAATTCGGCTTGAGTGGCTCAAATTCGACTCAATAATTACATAATCGAATTTAAGTTTATTTTTTTCAAATCAAACTCAAATGATTTGTGAATACTAATATCTTATTTACACCTACTTTAAATAAGTGCGTGGAATCGCACAAATAAAAAATCACCATTATATTTTTACCATTTATCTTTTTTAACATAAAAATGAATAATAAAATGACAAAAGCATATGCTATATTATTTTCCAGCAAAATTGGATCATCTATACCATATATTAATATATTAGTATTATAAGTCAATCCGACATTAATTCAATTGATTAATGATTGAGATATCAATATTTTACAAAGTAAATTATATATATTTTATATAAAAATATAAAAAATACACCCATAATAAAATCTAAACTTAAAATATTACTGTTTTCAACATTTCTACTCGTCGTTCTAACTAAAACTTCATTTATTTTTTATAAATATATCTGATACATAATTTTGTTATCCACGAGTGTATCATAATCTAAAAGTTTTAAATTCATCACACCTTAAAATTTTCATACAACATTGTTGCTCGGATTCTTCAATTTTATTGAAGTAATTTTGTCAGACACTTATGTCTGACGTAACATGAAAAAACTTAAAACAAAACTAACCATACCCATATCCAACACTCATATCCGAATTTGAAAAAGTTACTCATTTATGTTAAATCAAAGAAAATTAGCAGAAAGGGATGACTAAATTGTGCAAACTAGCTTTGCTCGTTGCACATGCAGCACTGAAATTCCCATTGAAATTATCATCCAAGTTCCATAAACCGTCCCAAAGAAATTCCTCGTTCGATGTATCGCTGCTCGAAACATTGCCATCGATTATCATGGGATAAACGAAGCCTTGTTCTTGATCCGTCGTGTTGTTGTGATTGAGGTACGAATTAGTAGTACCCATAGTTTCTTGCCTAATCATCTGTGGCACATACGGAACTTTATGTTCCGTTTCATCGAGCAAAGACATGATCCTTTTCATGTCTAATTGGTTTTGTTGTTGTTGATATTGTTGCTGCTGTTGTTGCAGGATTTGTTGCTGTTGAAATTGTTGCCTTTTAAGTATTCGAGCTTTTGCCTTAATGGAGTTATCAGGCTTTTTCTTGAAATGGGTCCTCCAGTAGTTCTTGATCTCATTATCAGTTCTTCCAGGTAAGCTTCTTGCAATTGTTGACCACCTGATGAATGTGTTTCATTGATTTGTTTCAAGTTCTTTAATTACACGAATCAAAACAGAAAAAAAAACCCAAAGTTTTTATAGAATCAGATCATTGATTTACCTGTTTCCCCACCTTGCATGTAGTTCAAGAATTATACTCTCTTCATGTGGTGTTATTTGACCTCTTTTAAGGTCTGGCCTTAAATAATTCACCCACCTTAGCCTACAACTCTTTCCATTCCTTTTTAACCCTGTCCAAACAACAAATAATAAATGTTTATTTCATACATAAAAAACATGTCTAGCTCAATGCAATTATAATGTTTGAACTCGACACCTAATGTAAGCTGGTTCAAAATCCAAATCCTAATATCTATAAGCGTTCATTTCCCGATTCGAGACTATGAATTTTGCTTACCAGCAAGCTTGGCAACAGAGTTCCATCTACCTTCACCATGTAACTTGACATATTCAATAAGAAGCTTATCTTCTTCAGCTGTCCAAGGACCTTTCCTCCAGCTTTCTTCCATAATACCCCAACCAAAGTGTCTAGCCATTAGTGCCCAAGACATGTAAAAACAAAGAGAAAAAGCTATATAACCTAAGATAAAAATGCTTTTAAGGTAAAAAAGAACCGTCTTTTACCTTTATTTTTCTAGCAAATTCTATGCCATCTTGGGTTTAGTGTGTCACATATTTATATATGCACTAAAGAAGCCTTTTGCTTCAACCCTCCCATCAGTCATTTTCAAAATCATCCCTATCTTTCTTTCTTTTTTTCCTTTCTCTTTCTCTTTGTTGTGTACAGTTAATCTTTAATATACCATTTGATTTATGTAAGAGATAAATATTAAAATTATATACGAGTTTTGATACAATTTATAATGTTATATATTAATTTTAATTTGGTGTATTTATATACATTAAATTTTGATTTTGATTTAATTTTTACATTTCATTAATCTTATTATCTATGTGGCATAATTTTCCGTTAATTCATGTGTAAATTGCTGACATGAATTTTATTTTGTTAAAAACAAACAAACAAATTTAAATTATTTTCATCTAGATTAAAAAGAAAATTCGCGGGAGAAACAAGAAATCATTTTCCCAAGTGTGTTTATTTTTTAATCTAGATGAAAATAATTTAAAGTTATTTATTTTTTAACATAATAAAATGACATGCTAGCAATTTACACATGACTTAACAATAAATTGTGCATCACAGATAATGGGATTAGTGAAACATGAAAATTGAACCATAATTAAAGTTTTATGTATATAAATGCATCAAATTAATGTTGGTGTATAGCATTACAAATTATATCAAAATTTCATGTATGATTTTGACATTTATCCCTTTATCTAATACTTATGTAACATTAAATATAGTTAAATTTATTTATACATTTTACATAAAATTTTGTTGGAAATAATATTCTAAAATATACACACAAATTCAGTGGATATAATAACTAAATATGATTTTTGTTGAAATAAAAAAAAATATATATTTGATAGTTTCCTGCTTTAATTAGTATTCGGTTGATAGGAACACAAATATTCCTTGTTCAACCATGGTCATTTTATACTCAGAAAAGGGATTTTGAAATTTGTATGAGGCTATTAAGGTCATTATGATTGAATTGCAAGGGACAAGTGAGAATGTCAAGGCATTGGGTGACATGTTCTAATTGAAGACCTTTATCCAATTAGCATATATGATGCTAAAGACTTGAAAAGGGACAAAAGGAAACAGAAATCCCATAGCTTTATGCCACATATAAACTAGGGCTTATGCATATTGACACTAGTCATATGCAGCTTTTATAAAAAAGCATAATAATCTAAGCAAGCCATACATATATAAATATATAGGACAAATGGAAGAACAAAGGGTGATTATTATAAAGTGGGTGGCTAATATTTTACATGAAAATTACTAGGTAACCAATGAAAATTCCCCAAGTGTTGGCTTTGCTTACTTCTTAAGGAGATTCATCCAAGTAATCTCCATTAAATCTTAATTAAATATAATTTGTTGGATTCCATATTGGGTATTTTTCATTAAAATAATCAAACTTTTTTGATGTTTTATGAATTGTCACCATGGACAGGTGTTATGTTTTAGATTTGTTGTCTAAAAAGACACCGTTGATTTGTGCCATTGGATGCATTGGAAATTCCCATGTGCCCCCTCTTTAAATTCAATCTTTGAATAGTCACTCCAACAAATATAATTAATTAAATAATCTGATAAATATCTATAAAAAACATTTCATAATTGGGGTGAAAAGATATGGGAAAACCCACTTATCGTAGTTGAAGTACAACAGGGGTGTGAGATTTTGGATAGAGATTTTCAATTATACTTGATTATAATTTTTTTTGTATTAAAGAAAATAAAAATATTAAGAATTATTTTGTTGTTATATTTTGATCTAATGTTGAATTATATCATTATGCTTTAATTGGATAGAACTTTATTCTTAGCTTTTGAAAAAATTTGTCCTAAAATTATACAAAAAGTCCTCAAGATCTAAAATTAAAACTCAGTAGTAAAATTCAATCAAAATCTAATTTTTTTTAATGTTTAAAAATTAAAATAGGGTTGAGAATCATGTGTAATTTAGTGGAAGAAAATTTATTCATGTTTTAAACGTGATATATATATATATATATATATAAACAAATTATCAATGATGATTAATTATAAAATTATTTTTTGTGTTTCCCGAAAGAACAAATAATACAATTACAAAAAAATTCAATATTAAAAAATGGCATATTTAGTATTTCGTAAAAAATATTTCCTCTGGCAGTGACTCAATTATTTAAGAAGAAACCGAAAGGGTCTTAATTATTGACAACTTAAAGCATTATACCAAACAAAATAATACAATTTCAACATTGTACCACCAAACAAGTTTGAAGGTCGAAAAATCATAGACCAATACCAGTGTCTTTGACCATCCCATTATTATTAACAACTTCAGAGAACAATTTTATTTTATTTTTTAAATAGTATTTTCAAGTTTTGGTGGTTTATTGTAACTTTTATAAGTTTTTGGATAATTTCATAGGCTTTGCAAGAAGGGTTTTATAAATTTAATTCGGTCTGAATTATCATTTTAAAATAAAACATATTTGACTACGAGGTTTTAATATTGTTTGTAAAAGTTGAGGTTTTGGGCTTCTGAATATTCAGGTTGAAATTATGGGGTGACTCGAAGGGGCTGGCACAGACATCGACCTAAAGAAAATCTCATTTTTAGTCATTTAAAAATTTAAAAATATTAAATTAGTACATGATAAAATTATACTTTTACCCCCCAAAATGATAAAATTATAATTTAATCATTTGAAAAATTATAAAAATAAAAATTATTAAAATGACGAGATTACATTTAAACTTTCATAAAAATATATAACCTCCATAAAAACTTTCTGACTTTGTCCCTAATTCTTATCATGAATATTTACATAAGTGCATGACCTCAGTCCAAATTTTATTATGGTTTAAATTCTCACCGTGTGATATTTGTTGAGATTTATTCTAATTTAAGTTAAAAATATTTTAATTAATTATACGAATTTATTGATTATAATTATATATCGGTTTGTATATTATATTGATTTTAATTATAGTTGTTGGATAGAATAACTTATAAATTGCAAATTGTAATCATTATATATATTACTCCTTTCAACTTGCAAGTATAAAGGCTGCATGTGACCAATTTTCTAGGACAGGTAACAACAGTGACATAGAATACCTGCACCCACTTGTCACTCTATCCCTATATTTTATTTAATTAAATCCAGATTATCCACTAATAATACGTGATTAGTACGGATTTTCTCACACAAAAAAATTGAAAGGTGCGAACTTGAAAGCCTACCTAAAGATTTGAGCTTTACTGCTTAACCTTTGTTTAACAGCTAAGCATTTGAGCATTAATTAATGTTTTAATTAATTAATTAATAATTAATTTTGCCTTTAGAAAGGGGTAAAAGTGTAAGATTATTGTGATTCACTATTTCTTCATGTCTTTTCAAAGTAGATTGCTAAGATTAGATTTGCGGGGTTATTTAATTAAGAAAAATCTTTAATTAAACTAATCCCTCTTTTGTTTTCTTCTTAATTGGAAGGCGAATGTGTTTTTTTTTTAAAGCTCATTTTTTTCTAGAAACGCTAACATTTGGGAATTCATTTCACCTAAATTCAATCAAATTAACCTTTTTTTTTAATTTCTCCATTTATTTGATTTCAAAATTAAAGTTTTATTGATCACACATTTAATAGATTTATGTTAATTTTGAATATGTGACATTTTAGTATCCAAAGGTGTGAATTAAAAATCAAACTCCAATTGATAATATATTTTTAAATCTAACAAAAAGTCAATTAACAATGTTATCAATTAGACTTTAATTTTTAAAACAAATAAGTTAAAATATTAAATTCCTAAAAAAAAGCAAAAAGATTAAATTTCTAAAGTTCAAAAAGTGCAAAGATTGTTAACATAATTAAACCTTAACAATAACTTACGTAGAAATTAAAGTAGCAAAAATCAATTACGTCAACATAGCTCTAATGGGAGTTCATCCTGGTTTCGAGTTGCTGAAGATCAACCAACAACAATACTCGAAACACTCGTTGGAGGCTCTGTAAAAGTGCAAACCGTGTTTAAGTATCCAATAGTGATCTTTGCCAAGTAATCCGCAACCTTATTTTGTTCCCTTAGAATATATTTGAATTAAACTTGTCAACCCTTCATAAGTAAAGAATAGATGAATCATACTTTTGAAAGCTTATTATCCACTGCATAACCATTGTTGATAGTATCAATAAGAATGACATTGTCACTTTCCATTTCAACCTCTAATTATTATTAATGATCAAGTATCAAAAAATCAATTTCATGAATGACAATGATTAAACTTTAATTAATCTAAATGGTTAATATAACCTATTAGAACGCACATGTTAACTATTCATCAGATCAACTAATGTTGTTGGTTTAAGTATAAATGATATATTAAACTTTTTTTTTTTAAATTGTAGTTATCAAAGGGAAAAAAAGAGTTTAAAATTAATTTATTTTAATATTATATTTTTCCTTAAGATTTTGAGTGTTTCCCAATTGAAGATTTTTTAATGCAACACTTTCGGTTGAGTCATGAGTTCACTAGAAGTGGATTCAATTATTAAATGTTTCTAAGATTTAAAGCTTTTGATTTTGATAAGATACATTTAATTTGATCGTCTTTTGGGATTAAAAAACCAAAAGAATACTTGAATTAGTATGATTCTCCACATCTAGATTTTATGATGTTATCTAAGGTAAAGATTTATAGCAAATATAGAAGTGTATATATATTTAAAGAGATTAATTATAAGTAAATTTATTGTAGATTGAGTTTTAGTTTGATTGATACAGGTGTTGGAGGATATGGATTCGAGTACGCTGAAGTCCTTTATTCTCCTATTTATGGCTTGGGAAAAAACTATATAGTTCTAGGCATTGTGTACAAAAATAGATATAATTAAAACCTACAATAAATTGTAAAAAAAAAAAACAATTTTTTTAATTCTGAAATACAACAATCAACAGCTAAAATATATACTTTACCCATCAAAAAAAACTTTGGTACCTTTTAATTTTGGAAAAAATCTCTAATATTAATATATAATTTGTAGTTATATTTTATTTAAAAGAATCCATCAAATTAGTTAATAAGGTACTGGTGGTGCTGAGAATTGATGCTATGAGATTTTAAGTATTAAAATTTAAGTATGATGATATTGTCTGAATTGGAACGAATTAGTTGGTCGGGATGGGTTGAATTGAGAATCAATTGGATTATTAATTTGATGAGAGATAAAAATCCGATTGATCCATAAATTGGTATGGATCAATTGAGTTAGTCTAAAAAATCGATTGAACCGTTTCTTATATTTTTTTTTATTTTGAATTTTTTATGATTTATTTGTTTTGAATGACCCAAACTAATTGAACTGGAAACTAATGGTCTAACCAGTTCGACCACTAATCTGATCTCAAAAACTTGACGTATAAATTTCCTAATAAAATATTTTGGCTTTAAATCTCACATTAGGTGAATTCAATCTATTATAATTTGTGTCGAGTTTATTCTAATTCTAATTAATCAAACATATATTCTATATTATTTGTGATTTATAGGGTAATTGTTATTTTCCAATAATTAAACTTCTAAACTCTTTCACAATAAATAAAAATTTGTGTACTTCAACAAAATTGAAAAATAAAAATTACGTGAAAGGTTTAAGTAAAAATAATAAATAAATATACTAACGTGATTAACATTCTCCACTTCCAAATGAATATCTTCCATCAAATTTTGAGTTATTTTCCCTTTTTTAATGGAAATTTTTTGTTGGAGTTATTTTATATTAATTTTATTTAATTGGTTTGTTTGTCAAATTTATAATATTTTATATTTACAAGAATATTGAGAAATTAATAATTTTTATATATAAAAGTACTTATTATTTTATCATTATATTAAATTTTAACTATTTTTTTTATCACATCTAATATTACTAAATTTATTTCATTTAGACAAAAATAGAAACAATACTAAAAATAGAATGTTTCCCACATCTTGGATTATAGGATTATAAGGATCGTTAATAGTTATGTACAATCAGCATGATAGATAATTTATTTATTTATCTATTTTCCCACTTTACATAATTTATTTATTAATGAGTAATAAAGACTATCTATTCAGATTTGCTCTTTTTGAGCAGAATACCTAAAATTACATATAGACCCTCTCCAACTCATATATAGGAAGACAATATACTTCAATACACTCGAACTCACGTCCTCCTACATTAACAATAATACCCATACCGGTTGAGTCTTCCGATTAAACTAAAACTCAATCGAAAAAATAAATTAAATCTTAAAATTATATTTTATGTTGAAATCCAATTTCTCTCCACCTAATAGGAGGAACTAAGTTAATTATTTAACAAAATATTATATTTCTAGCAGCCATATTAATAATCCTTGTGGCATATATATGATAATGTGATGAAAATTTGACTAAACATTATGGTAATTTTTAATGTTTTCCACCCACATCCCTTTCATAACATTTTTCTCCATGACAATTATAACCAAAGATGCTCCCTCTTTTCTATTAGGGACTTAAGTTTACTCCTTTTACAAAATAAATTACAAATTTCCGAATTAAATTTGTTCATGAATTGGATTAGGGACTTTTTTTTTAATTTTATCTATTTCTCTTTAAACATTAAATAATAAAATTGTATATTGATATTTTTATTTTTATAATTAAATTTAAATAATTTCAATATTAAAAATAATTGGATCGAAACGAGCTTGTTTAAATTACAAAAGATCTTATTAAAAACTCAACTCAAATATATTTAAGAAAAAAACTCAATCCTTAAATAAATCTAATATTGTCAAACATATATATACATTAAATTATAGCATATTCACGATGTGGATGGAATTTTTTTTATGTACAATATATATTAAAAATTATAAAAAAATTAAATGTGGTTTCAATTGAAATAAATAAAATTAGAGCTTCACAATTCATGGTTGTTCAAGTTCAAATTTTATCATATATGATTATTATTATACATTTATTTTAGGTTTAAACTAATTTTACCCTCATAGTTATATTTAATATTTTATAAAAATAATAAATATTTTTGTCATTTCACAGCTGAATTGATATCACCTCAATCCAGAGCTTAAGTATAGTATAAATAAAAAACATTCGCATAATTTATATTTATTATTTTATAAAAAGAATATATATTTTATCATTTTTTAATTAAGTTAATCTTTAATTAACTCGTAATTAATTAATAAATAAAAATAGTTAGGTAAACAAAAATATTCGAGTTGGTGATTATCCACGGTTGTATTTGTAGGGCAACATATCAACAAATTTGACTTAGAAATAATGAGTCTTTAAGGGCATATCCATTGACCCTATAACCTATCAATTTTATAGGCCGGTAAAAAGTAATTGATTGTTAATTTGCTTAGCCCAATTAACTTCATTTTTAATCAAAATTAAACCAATGAAAAAATAAATAAATTAGTCAAACTTAAATCTCACCTTTCTTTTTCCCATTTGACCATACCTATCTTTTATATCCCAAAAGGTGTGTTAGCCTAATGCCCCAATGGTGCCTTGTGTGGGCATAATTTGGATTTTGGGGACCTAACTTTGATGCTAAACATGTTTTTTGCATTTCATTTTCAATACTTTTTTTAGGGTTTTTTTTTTCTTAGCTATTATTGGGAAGGACCTAAATTTTGAAATGTCTAAACATGTTTTTTTGGTAATTCATTTTCAAGACTTTGGGTGTTGTTGTTGTTAAAGGTGTACTCATTTACTGTCCATATTTAATTTCAAAATGTACATCATGAGGTTAAGCATATATTATGGTCTCAAAAATCCAACATGTTCTCTCTTTTTCTTGGCTTATTTGATTAAATCTTACTTTATAACTATTTTTGTCTTACATAGTGTTTGGTAAATCTAATGAGGTCACAAAATTATTGGTTAAAGCGAATGTATAAAATCATAAAATTACTTCAAAGGATTATTAATGTGTAAATTTATTATGATATACTAATTTGTAATTTATAATTTTATCATTTGAAGCAGAGACGGCCACTGTTAGCCTCCTATCTACGCCCTTAGCCTTGGGTCATTGAGTACTTGTGGTCGAGTTTTATTATTTACAATTGTAATGCATGGGTCTTTAGTCTCAACATGTACACATGTCATGGATGGATTTTATTAGGTTCTTCCTAATTTTCGTTTAGTTCTTCAGTTTGTTGTGTTTTTTATTGATTTGTTTTAAGTTATAATAGATCATGTATATATTTGTGAATGTATTATACTTATGAATGTATTGTACTTATAATAGTAAAACTTTCAAAAAGAAAATATTTTAGCACGATGGAAATTCGTTTATTTTAGATTTGAGTGGTTGATTTCAAAAGACTTAACATGTCCCGTGGTACTTGTTTTTAATACGGTATTTGTATTTTTTGTCCAATATGGTACTTTAATTTGACAAAAAATTATATATCTTAATAGCCAATCATAATGATGTTAACTTTTTTTGTGTTTAATTTAGATTTTATGGTTTATTTAATATTATTAATTTCGATTTTTTTATTTTATTAATAGAATAATTTTAATATTAATTGTGAATTTTTAAAATTTTAAAAATACAATCTAATAACAGTAAAAATTTTAAAATATTTAATTTTTTTATCAATTTAATCTTAATTAAATCTTAAAATCGTTAATTTCAAGTACCAAAATAACGAAACATTAATGAAAAGTTCACTATATGATAAAATAAACTTGGTGAAAAAAAATCGAATTTAATTTTCATATTCTCTTTCAAACAAATTAATTATTAATTATTGTAGATTAAAAATAATAATCTCACGCTTAAATCACACTTTTGGGGTGTTTGGCACTATCGACTGGAATCCAAACAATGTTCCCTTTCTTTTAGACAAATTCTATCATCAAAAAGAAAAAAAAATAACAATAAAGTTAATTACCAATTAATTAAAATTTTGTTCATCCTAATCTTTCATTCACAATATTAATTAAATAAATGAATGTAAGTGCTGGGTTCAAAGCTGTATTTTGACTTCCTAAATATCCAATTACTTTTTATAATTTCCCACCAGTATACCAAGCTTTTTCCTTTTTTCTTTCTTTCTATTTTATAGTTTCAAAAATCTGATATTTCATGTATTCGTGTTATCATTTATATTAATAAATATATCATGCCATCCATATTTTATTGGATTAGTGTTACGAGTCGATCGGATACAGATTCGATTAGAAAATTAAATCATAAACATATAATATAATAAATTTCAAATATTTTAGCTTTATTTAATTTTTATATAAAATTTTAATAAATATATTTATTACGTATATTTAAAATTATGAAATTTATAGCTTTGGTGTCAATTGGTCAATCTTGAATATTGAGTTTATCCTTTATGTAATTATCTCTTGTTACACGCCTCCCACACGAGTTGGGTAGGCAAATATTGCCATCATCCTTTAACAGTAATCCACTTTTATTTATTATTATTATTATTATATATTTGTTGCTGTAATACCAAGCAAGAATTTTAAATATATAGAATTGAACGTTGCAGAGAAAAGTCTCTTTTTGCTTTTTTTCTTTTTAATGTGAATTAAGGGTGGAATCAAGTCTTCCATTAATATTATAGTTGAAATTGTTTTCTTTTACATACATACATACATTTTCATTTTCATATTTGTTTTAATTCTTATAGTATTTAATTTATTATGGACGATAACATATTATATCATCCCAAAAAAGCTCAAGCTCGGGATGATAACATCATCAATTGTTCAATCACCAAAAACTTCAATCTCAACTTAAGTTTGCAATATGCTTGTCGCTCATATATTTTGAATCCATTACATGACACTCAGTATTACAAATTTCTTAGAAAAAAAATTAAAAGATGTATTCATAGATCGAGTTGGGTTTTGGGCGGACCTTGGCATGATATTAAAACATTTTATTATTATTCAAGCTTTATTAGAAATATGAGACTTTTACTTAAACACTTCCATATTTTTAAATGGTTAATCCAAGTTTATTTCAAGCCCTCTTATATTATTTTTAATTTGATATTTAATAATTTAATTTTATTTATTTATTAAAATTTTGTATATAGTTATCTTAAATTTTTTAATGTTACATTATAGATTTAATTTTTATATATTATAAATTATATAATATATATAAAAACATTATAATCTTAAAAAGGGCCGAGATCAAGTCTTAAATGTTCAAACTCGAGCATGATCCACAATTTAAACAGGCTCTTTTTTTTTTTTTTGCCAAACCTATTTTTCAGGTATAATCTTGTTTTTTTCCTAAACCCTTTCAAATTTGAAGGGACTATCAGACTTGGATAAACAAATCAACTCATGAATAAATCTAGTTTAAATCAAATCGTTAACGAACACTGAAATTTTTACAAAAGAATAATGATAATTGAATTTGGTTTTAACGAGCAATTTGAATTTTAAATTTTTTATACAATTAACTACCTATGCAGTTAAGTCTCCATCATCATTTCTACATATGTCTCACCAAAGAAGCAAAAGATTGATAAACTGAAAATAGACATTATGATTCATTGTAATTTCCAGAAATTTTTGTCATACCAGTACAATTGTTTATGAACGTTGATTCAAATTTACAAGTCACAATTATGTGAAACATTTTAGATCAAGATTGATTTATTATATCATAAGACAAGATCCATTAATCATTATGCAATATGTGTACACGTTAGGTTTTAGACCACTGATTAATAGTTGACAAAATAATTCATTTGCAACTTCGGTATGCCTAGCTTTGCACAAGGCATCAATTATGGTATAAGAGATGATATCAAGTTGCAACACACTATTCTGCATTTCTTAAAAAAAATTAATATCACTTCGAGTTTACTATTTTTGCATAAACCATCCAGCAAAATCAAATATATCACCAGATTTGAAACTTATCAAGAAACAATATAATCTTTTTCCAAAGTTCATATGCAGTTAAAACTCTCCCTAACCCATACATGCCTTGCATTAGAGTGTTGTATGTGGCAACATCATATTTAATGTATTGCTTTCTTATTGTGTCAATAATAACTTCAACTTAAGAAATCGAACATTTTCTTACAAAGCACATCTATTAATGTACTGTATGTGACAACATTAGGCTCGATGCTTTACTTTGTCATTGTGCCAACGATATCTTTAGTTTTAGAAATCATCTCTCCCTTGCAAAGAGTATCGATGAATATTTTATACGTGACGACAATTGCTTTCTAATATTTGTTTAAAATATTCAAAAATATTAAAAATTTAGCACTTTATGATGTAATTTAAATAAAAAAACTATTAATTAAATGATAATTGTTCTACACTTGTGCCTAGGGTGGAGAAAAAACCCGAAACCAATTCCAACGTTAGTGTTAGGTTCAATTTGACTTTATTAATTTTGGTCTTCGATTTTGTTTTCATGTGTTAAAAAAAAGCCTGCCGAATTTTATTTTTTAACTAATTAATTTTTTGGGATAAAAAAATATTTTATATTGAATTAATGGAAATAACTTTAAAAATATATAAAATTCTATTAAAAAATTAAAAATAGAAGAAATGAACCGCTTTGAACCGGTGCAATTTGGTTGGATTCAATTTTTTTGGAATCGGGTTCGTTTTATAAAAACTAAAATATTATATAGTAATCGATTTTTTTAAAATTAAATTGTTATTTAAGTCAAATTAAATTAAAAAGTTGAATAGGTGAGTGTTAATTCACAATTCAAATTTTATATGGATAATTGTTTGCCATCCAAATTGGACTGCAAGAAAATTGGGTGATTAAGAACTAACCCTAAAACAAATTCTAGGGTAAACAGCAATCATAACCTTTTTTTTTTTTTTAATCTGAGTTGACCAAAATTTGAAGGTGAAATTAAAGGCAAATTAATATTATATATATTGGTAATTGATGGGCTTTAATCCAAACCAAATGCAGATCACGAACCGAGCCCTCAACTTATGACTTTTTTTGGGTCCATCGGCTCACAACTAATTATTGATGTTTATCATATACGTGGCTCCGTCCGTGCATGCAGAGTATTTAAATTGATTAGGTTATGGATAAGTTGATTCAGTTAAATAAATTATAAAAAAAATTAAAATTTTGATTTAATCAATCCATGTTAATTCTTAAATTAATTAATTTAATACTGTTTTTTAAATCGATATCTCAATGAATTCTTAATTTAATATGGTTGAAACAACCTCGCTTGCTTGTATTTACCAATACATATATGTTTCTTTATACTATTTTGAATTTATAAATGTTTTTTGAAAATTAATATATAATATATATTAGATTTTTATATTTTTCAAAAAATATTATTATTTTATATATACAGTTACTTCTTTTTAAAAGTATTTTATTTATCAAAACTATTTTTATTTATTATATACTTTTAATTAATTTTGGCCTATAAATAGTAAAGGGATAAATTTCAAAACTATACATGAACTTTGAACAAATATACATAGTTATACATAAACTTTGGTTTTATGCATTTTTTTACATGATAATTTTTATTTGATTCAATTTTCATAATCAGTTACACGATTACCATTATAGAACCATTTTACGTTTACATATTGTACACACAAATAATTATATTTATCTAATATATAAATAAATTGATGATTTCTTTCTTTAAATATGTATAATTGAATCAAAACTAAACTTTCATGCATACCTTGGAACCACCGTTAAAGTTTTTAAGTGTATAATTACACTAAATCAAAACTCACATATTAAATTATGCAGTAAACCAAAATTAATGTGTAGTAAATTAAAAATATATTGAATAAGATTAAAACTGATGGATTTATAAATTAAATAATTAAAAATAATTTGGCCCTAAGTCCAAGACTTAATTTAATTTAATGTTTTAAGATTTTTTTTTATTATTTTTTTACTTTATTCTATATTTTGTTGCCGCTTCAGATAGAAAAAGCCAAGCCATCAAGTAAATGTATAAATGGGTTACATTCAAATATAAATAGTAAAATAAATATGAAAAATAATAAATATATAAATTGATACATCATATTTTAGTTGACACACGTGAAATAACTTCAGATATATTTGCACATGTGCGGTAATTAGATTAGAAGTGTACAAAATTTGGATTTACTCATTTAGGTTTATATTTTTTTAACTTAGGGCCAATTTGATTTGTTTTATCATTTGGAAATAATAAAAAATATAAAATAAATTTATATTAATATTTATCAATCTTATAATTAAGTTTAATTTTTTTATTTTTTGAATAATAAAATAAATCGTTTAAATAAATTAAATTCGAGCCTAAAAATGGTATGAAACAACCACGACCCAATCCGTTACACCTTCGCCTCCAAATGATAGAAGTGTCATAAACTGACATATAAAGAAAAGTGAATAAAATGACTAATGAAAAGCCTTAATTGGAATAATAATATAATTTGAGGACTTAATTATAACATTTTAAACTTTAAAAGATCATTTTAGAGTTGAGCTATATTTAGAAAGAGTATGTTGCAATTAACCCTAAAATTGTATATCTGAAAGGTTTACTAGGATTTTCACCTTTAAAATTTCCCCAACTCTCTTTCTCACATCCCGCCGCCAAACAAGCCTTCTCTCGTCTTCAAGTTTTTTCGACAGACCAGGCGATTAAATAAGGTAAAATTTTGAAACCCTAAACTTAATTTGAAGGTTAGTTTCTTGATTCGTATGATTTTGTGCTATTTGCGGCCGCGATTCGCTGCTATTTTGATGTGAAATTTATGGTCTTTATCGGTGGCGGCCGGCGCCGCGAAGTCGCTATGCCGCCGCTGGTTGGAACCTTAAATTTTCATGGTTTAAAACAAAATCTATTCTTTTTTAATTTTTATGCAGATGGTGAAGAAAAAGGAAAGAACTTTAAATGAGACCGAATCATCAATTGATTTGAAGTCATTGATTCATGAAAATGCTTTGTTCTTTGACAAATTGGTTGAGTTAATCCCTGCTAGGTTTTATTTACCTGATGAAAAGGATAAACCTTGGTTTCAGGGTCTTAGCAAGGCCGAAAAGGCTTCTGCTAAGAAACAATCTAGAGAAAACATTAAGAAAGCTAGGAGAGATAGGTTAGATCCTGAGAAATCATCAAAAACGACTCTCGATTTGTTGAAAGAGAATATAGAGAAGGAGAAATCGGGTAAGGATAGTGATGCTGAAGAGGAAGAAGTCGAGGTTAGACCTATAATGCCCGATGTAGATGATGAACGGTCGGTGACGTATGAAGAACTTAGGGAAAGGCTTCGTAAGAAAATCGAAGAGCTTCGGGGTGGTAGAAATAGTTCGGGTTTGGAGAAGAAGAAGAATGAGAGGAATGATAAGGGTAAGAAGCGAAAGAGGGATAACGGAGCTGAACAAAAGAAAGCTGATACAACCGCCAATGAAAAGGATAATGTAGAGAAGGATGTTGAAGAGGCTGCAAAGGAACTTACTTTTAGTCGTGTTAAACTTGGGGACGAAGATAAACATGGGAAAAAGAAGAGAAAACTTTCAAAGTTAAAGGAGCTTGAAAATGCAATGAAATTAGAAGCAGCTAAGAAAGATCCCGAGAAAGGTGAGGTTATCGCGAAGAAGCATTCATGGAAGGCAGCAATGGATAGAGCTGCCGGGATTAAGGTTCACGATGATCCAAAATTGTTGAAACAAAGTATACAGAAGGAGAAAAAGAGGCATAAGAAGAATGCTGAGAAGTGGAACGAGAGAGTTGAAACAACCCAGAAGTTGAAAGTGGAGAAACAACAGAAGAGATCGGAGAATATAGCGGACAAGATTCACCAGAAGAAGATGCGACGCATTGCAAAGAGGGAGAAGAAGCTGTTGCGACCTGGGTTTGAAGGTCGCAAAGAGGGTTTTATTAATGAAGGGTCAAGTTAAGGTTCCTTTTTTTCTTTCAATTTTCTGCATAGCCTGTGGCTTTAACTAATCTGGTCCTTTTTTGATGGTAAGATTACATGTTAGGAATGCCGTTCTTACAATTGCTTTCCCTTCTGTTTTCTTTTTTCCACCTAGAGAAAATGGTTGAATGTTGTTCACAAACTGAATTTGAGTTAATATACTGGAAAAATGTTTGATTCTCTTTGTTTTACGGCCCTATTGATTCTCAATGGTAAAAATAGCATGGAAGCTCATTGGTAAAAATACCATGGAATCGTCTTACTTAGTAGGGTTGCGTGTAACTTTTGTTGCTGTACAGGTACAGAGACAGGTTCTTAATAGTAGAAGTGAATAGAAAATTTAACAAAAAAATTATTTTGTTTTTGTTCCAACGAATAGGGACTAATGATAAAATGCTTTGACATCTAGTATAATGACATCGAATGTCATTATACGACATTATACGGCGCTTCTCAATTTAATAGCTCCTGACATAACTTATTATTATAGTACCTAACAAATAACCAATAATTTGGGTTGTTTTAGTCATGGATTCAAGAAAATGTGGCAAGATTGACCGGTACTGGGTCTTTATGAGTATCCAATTTGAGTTTCACCATATTTTAATCCAATATGGGTGGATGAATTTTAGTATAGAAACTTCACAAAGAAAATAGGTAAAGATTGGATCAATGAAAGAATACTATGATACTCACTTTTCATTAGTGTCCATAAATCTTGGAAAAGAGAAAATGTCATTTATGGCATGTTGTGTTGATTAGCTTGGCTTGTTCTCTTGGTTGTTTTTGAGGCATTTAGTCGTTTATTATGGATGACATCATGTATAGTTTACCTTTTTGAAAACTTAGTCCAATTAGTTGATGAAAATCTCTCTGACAAGCTAAGTGAAGCACCTTAAAAAAAGTGCTTATTGCTCACTGCACATGGCTTGGTCCAGTTTATACATTCATCTTTCCATATTTAAAGAGGTGATGTTTAATCGTTTGGCTTGTTTAGCAATAAGTCCGGATCAAGTTAGCTCCCAAAGTTTAGATGAATATCACTAGTCTCGATTTTACTAAGCGATCCAATTAGTCCCTCTGCTTCTAAATATCATATTATTAAAAAGAATCATTTTGTTAGCAAACGAAAACGAAAGCCACAGAAAATGTTCCATTAGAAAGGACCAGAAACATTACAAACCAGATAAGCTGCAAATCCCTGTATCATCTTCACATACATCAAAGGAAGATGAAAAGATCACCCCCAACTATACTTACATTAACTAAATTTAGAAAAAGGAACGAGCTGATTATTACTCGCTATCAACAACAAAACCAAATTACATATTTTAGCTAGTTTTAAACGACAGTCCCTTTCAGACCCTAGATCCAGTTACAGCAGTGCCGGTCTTGTGCCCTGGTTCATCCCCCGGTGCATGCATCCCATAGTCGGAATCTCGATACCCTGGTCCGTACCGACTGCTGAACACACCGGCATGGATCAACAACACATACAAAAGTTGGGTGAATGTAAGGATTATTATGAATGCTTCAAGTATCCTCAACCTCCATCCTCTCCATCCTCCTATATTTATATGCTTACAAGCAAACCTGCAAACATATGTTATATCTCCCTAGTCAGTAAAAGTACCATAAATCCCTTATGTCAAATTACACGTTAATCTAAGAACACATTTTTGTTAAAAAAATTATTTAAACCAAAAAATGACAATAAATTGGATAAAACTTTTAATAAAAAGGTGAGTTTGATCTTTAATCTGAAGTAAAATGGTTACTTTACTCGGAAAATGCAATCCAAGATCAATTTGTATTTATATCCGAATAGAAAATAAAATGAGAATCAAAAGGTTCACCCAAAGGCTAATGCAGTTAAAGCCCAAGCAATAAGTGCAGAAGAACCAGCTGCAGCCAAACTATCACTTCTCCATGACCTAATATGATGACCACCTGCAAATTTTGATACTATACCCACCACAGCAGCCAAGATTGAAAAGGTTAAAAAGAAACCTGTTGCTCCATTTCCACCCATACCTGTAAAAAATAACAATGTTACGATTGTTATTTTACGATTTTTCGACTCATTTTCGATCGAAAAACAATGAAACAAACTTTACTTGGATGAGCAGTTTGGCCATTGATAAACCTATTAATACACCAACTAGCAAATCCCAACACAATGAAATACATGATCAGGTTAAGGAACAACAAAGGAGCTGCTGCGTTTCTTCCTACACTAGCCATTTTCTTCTTTTCAGACAAAAAACTGTAAAGACAAGATACTGTTTTTGTTGTGTAAAAAGAACAAGTGATGGAGTAAAGGAAATGGTGAGATTAATATAGAGGAAGGTAATGGTGTGAAAAAAAGGTGAAAAAAACATACGTGTAAATCAGTGAAGCTATGCATGAGGAGAAAGAGGAAACAGGTGGAAGGACACTTGTCGAAAATGGTGATTACGGTTCAAATGGATGGGGTTTTTTAATATTTGAAATCTAGAAAGTTTAAGATATTGGAGGAGACGGTGTGTGATATATATCCCGTTTGTTGTTGCAGAGAATAATATTTATTATATACTATATAACCTATTACATTCATCCATCTTTTTCTTGTTTTCTATACCTTATTTATGAGTTAAAAATAAAAGTAAATTATATTATAAGATTAAATTATTAGTAAGTTTATGTTTTTGTTAATAAATTTTAGAAAGTTATAACATAGTTATTAAACTAATCGAAAATTTTTGTTTAAGTCATTAAGTTACTAAGCTTTTTTTTTAAGTTCAGTTAGTGAAATCCAAGTAATAATTTAACGACCAGTAGGTGAATTAGTATCTATTGATGAGTAAAAGATCATACGTTAAATCTAAATTGATCTAGCGATCAATGTTGGAGAAAAATAAAAATTATTTGAATTTTAATTCGTAAATTCGTATGCTCAAAACTATTTCATTAAAAGAATTTAACTGTAGAAGAAAAGGAAAAAGAAAGCTTTCGATCGATGTAGACGTCTCAAATAAAGAATACCATGTAGCAGAGATTTTAACAACCTAATAATTTAAATGAAATTTTTTGAATAATTTAAGGACTATTTTATGACTTTTTGAAGTTGAGTGATTATAACATAAAACTATTAATAATTAATTTAGGGACCTTAAGTGCAATTTATCCTAAAAATAATCTATGAAATGTAGATATGTACACGTGTAAAGTGACGGTCTGAAATTTTCTTATGACTTGAATTTCTTGGTTATTAAATTCTAAAAGTATAAAGTATTTGAAATTAAATGAATTGAAAATGTATTTAAAATAATTTAACGTTTATTCGGATTAATTAAGTTTGGGCACAATAATAATTTACTAATATCGGGCTATGCGGCTTTTTCTAGGGTTGTATCTAGTCTTGTTTATGGCCGTGCTATATGTTTATGCTTAAAGAATTGTTTAGGGCACAATAATAATGCCTCAGCAGGTGGAGTGTTTGTGATCGGGATGGAAATTGGATCTTGGGATTTACTCATTATCTAGGCAGTTGTTCACATTTGGAAGTAGAACTTTGGGGCATTCTTGACGGCATCTTCATTTTATTGAATAGAGGGCATAAGAAAGTCAAGATTTAGACGGATAATTTAGAAGTGGTTAGGGCCTTGACTATGGAAAAAAATGTGGATTCCAGCATTACCTTGCTTAGAAGAGTTAAACAAGTTTTGCTCTCTGAAGATCAATGGGTAATCAAGTACGTTCCTCGAGAGTGTAATTTAATTGCAGACCAATTGGCAAAGATTAGTCTTTATTGGCAAACTTCCCTCCATATATTTGAAGTCCCTCCTGATGTAGTAGCTACGACTATCTAACAGGATAAAGCTTTTAGAGTTTCTTAGTTTCTTTTAAGTTATAATTCTTGTAGCGACGTAAAATTTTTAGCTTCGGTCACTAATTGTGACGATTTAGTGAAAACTTGAAAACCGAAGTTTGATTTTGAAATAAGAAGGGAGTCGCCACCGATTAGGTGTGATCGGACACCTAATGAATTCTCTTTTTCAAAGGAAAATTTATTTTGGGATAACAAAAAGGCCGAATTTAGGTCTACGTTTAAAGCCAGAGAGAAAAATAAGGTTCGAGAGTCGGTTACGCACGAGGAATGTATTAGCACCCTCGTGACGCCCAAAATTGGTATCTCGTTAAACACATGTTGTATTGATTTTCAAAAATGCGAGTTCAATGTAACATTTAGTCGTAATTCAATTGAAAAGACGAGAAATTTTAGTTTTTTCGGTTTTTTTTTTTTGAGAAAGGTATACCGTATTAACACGAGCCATCAAATTCCATCCAACATAGCGATGAGATCCGATGGCTTAACGTTGAATCGGTATATTGCCTTGATTATTAATTAAAACATAAAAATAAAAAAAAATATTTATAAAGTAAGAATTTAAAATAAATCAAAGATGCAAACAATGACATTATTAATGAAAAATGTTAACATGGAATACTAGAGCATTAGAAAAGCAACAATAATGATATTTACAAAAGAAATAAAAATAAAGACAAATCATGAACAAATGCAAAATACACTTCATAATAATAATATGTACATAAGGTAATATAAAAGAATATATACAACTAATGATATGAGAGATACATACATAATGGGAATAAAACCTAATACAATATTACGTAAGTATATACCTATATATATATATATATACTAGAAGGACATATATATATATAAAACCTATGTTAAGATTAACGACAATAATAATAAAGATAACATGAAAAATATACACATAAAATGGTAATAATATATATAACTAATAAAAATAAAAATAAAAATAAAAATAAAGAAACATGTATGATATATACATAAACCTATATATATATTTATATTAGAAATAATAATAAAAAAGACTATTCGTACGCTATATAGATACGTACATACATAATGATGTTATAATATATGATGGTATTAGAAATATGCATACAATATTACAAAATATATATCTAACAATATTAAAATATACATAACAACAAAAGTATGATATTAATAACATATATATATATAATAATATAAAAGGGTATGTATATGATATAGTATTAAAATAAATACATAATATATACCTAATATAAAAACATAAAGACTTACTAACAATATTGCATAGATATATTATAATATTTAAAAACATGTACGTCAGACATATATATATTAGAAATAATAATAATATTAACTATAATAATACCTTGACGATAAATAATAATGAGAATAATAAACAGTGACAATATAAAAAATAACAAAAGTGATATGAATATGAATTTAAATATAAAAAGGACTAAATTCGAATCAAAAACGAAGTCTTGGGCGAATTTGAAAATAAAAGGAAAGGGGAGGGCTTATTTGAACACGCTAAAGACGTGAAGGGACCAAAACAACAATATTACCCTCGGTCAAAACGCTGCACGTTAACAGGGGTTAGATGGTAAAGCGCGAAAACCTTCAGGGCCAATTTTAAAAAAAATGAAAGATTTAATTACAAATTATATACAAAAGCGGAGGGGTTAAACGCGCAAATAACCCCTCCCTTAAAAAACACGCGGATCCTAGCGGGTCGGGTCGGGTCGGTCCAACCCAGGGCAAAACAACGTCGTTTTATGCCCCGGGTTTTAAACCCAAAACGGTGCCGTTTTCAACTAGTATAAATAGGCCCAAAATCAGAAAAAAAAATCATTTAGAACCAGAATCAAAAAAAAAAAAAAAAAAAGGAGAGAGGGAGGGCTGAGCGATTTCCGGTGGGACTCCGGCTAGGGGTCAGGTCACCGGAGTCTCGTCGGCGTCGGCCACCGTGCACGGTGGCCGAAAATTCGAAAAGGTCATTTTTTTTCTCTTTTTTTTGTTATATTTTTGTATTATATTTTTGTATATTTAGTGTAGTTTTAATATATGTGTACGTAAAAAATAAACTAAAATCAGAGCTAAAAAAAAAAAAAAACAGAATCACCTTAAGCTTTTTACTTTTAGTTCTTCACTCTTTTGTATTCGGTTGCCCGGATGTTATTCTTGAATTTAAGCACTGATTGGATTGTTGTTTATGCTCTGGAATCAAATATCTTTCCTATTTCTTTGTCTTTTTTAACTACCGATTCATGAACCCCCATTTTACATTTGTTTTCAAAGCTTTTATAGCCTTTACAACATTTTGTTTAATATTGTTGTCTTGTCCCTTTTCTAGTCTTGCAGGGGATGGCCGACGGAGTAGGTGCTGAGTAGGTGGTGGCAGAGTTGATGGCCGGTGGTGTCAGTGGTTGCGGCGCAAGTGGGATTAGGGTTTGTTCTTTTTCTGATTTGTTTTGGGCTGCTGGGCTAGGTTAATTTAGGGTATTGGGCTAGTAGTATTTGGGTTAGGCTAGTTGGGCTGAAAATATTGTAAACGGGCTTGGGTTTTATGTTTGGGTTTTGGGTAAGGGTTATTGTAACGGGCCGAGGTATTAATTAGGCTTAATGGGTTAAGTATTGGGTTTGGGGATATTTGTTGTATTGGGTCTTTTTGTAATAGCAGGCTAAAATTGGCCTGTAATAATTCTGTTTTTGTTTTTTCACAAAAAAAGAAGAAGTATTGTTCAAAATTTGTGGGGATTTAAATAAAAATGTTAGATATATTTAAAATATAGATTGGGTTTAAAGTTGAACTTTTAAGGCCCGAGATTAATTACATTCATATTTTTTTAAGTTTGTAATGTTGTATATTATATAATCTATAAAATATAAAAATTAAATCATATAATGCTATAATGTAAACATTAAAAAAAGTTAAATGAATATGTATAAAATTTTAATAAATAAAAAAAATATAAATTTATTAAATATTAAATAAAAATAATATAAATGCATATTTATTTATGAAAAATATGAGTGACTTAAAATGGACTTGACTTGATTATTTATAAATATGAGTGGGCTCGAGTTAATTCGAGAATAGTTATGTTCATAACAAGGTTTTAGCTAGAATAACTGTTGTCCAATGTAATTGTTATTTGAGAACAGCTAAAGTTAGGAACAACTATTGTTTAAAATAACGATGTTTCAAAAATAGCTATGTTTAGGACAATTATAGTTTGGAATAGCTAGTATTTGAACAATTATGTTTTGTCAAAAGAGTCATTATTCAAAACAAGCTCTAAGAGTTTTTAAACAGCCAGTTCGGTTAATTGAATCACCATTAATTGAATTAACCAAAATTTTTATATATTTTTTTATTCAAATAAATTTGAAATATGAAAAAAAAATTCTTTGCTTTTAATTTTAAAAAGAAAGCAAAAACAAAAAACAACGCCATAAAAACGTTAATTTAAAATCGTCGTAATGAACACTACATTAAAAACAATAAAATTTTAGACTTGAGTGATGAAATGAAAACAAATAATGTTTGAAAATGGAAAAAAAAAAATTGAAGTCAAGAAGAATAAAAGATGGTCCGACGTTAACCGGAGTCCACCCAGACTTTGTCTTCAGTTTAGCGATGGGGAAAAAGAAAATTAGCGCTTCTTTGTTTTATTTTTATTTTTTCTTAGTTTAAAAATATATAAATCTATTATGATTTCAAGCCCATTATAATAATTTGTATAAATTTAAGTTCATTCTTTAAATTTTTTTCATATTTTAAGCTTACATAATATATTGTACCTATCTAATATATTGGGCTTATAATATTTTATTATTAATAATTTTTACTAATCGGTTAATTTGATAAATTATCCAATTTTGAATTGAATTAACCGTTAATTAAAATTTTAAAAAAACTTTAATTAATCCCTTGTATTTGAAGGCTGATTGCTTAATTGAAATAATTCAGTTTTGTCGGTTAATTTGGTTAAAATCGAATTGTGCACACCTTTAATAAGCTCTACCAAGAAAAGTATCACAAAACAACTCTTGTTCAAAACAACCTCACATTGAGATCAACTCGCGTTTGAAACATGTCAAAATAATCATCATTTAGGAGTAATTCTCATCCAAGAAGAATCATCCTCTTATGTTTCAAGAAATGTTCTGCGAATAATGTTCTATATGGTACCACTTCACCAAAGTAGAAGAAGTGAAACTAACCATTGAATACGACAGGGCCCTTGAATTATCTTCACTATTGGATATTTTAGAGAGTTTTGCTTGGTAAATCAGACATAGAGGTAGTTAAGAGGTTTTCTTTTGACATTTTCTTGTGACACTAACTGTTTTCCCTTTTTTTTTGCAAACATAGTGAGTTTACTATTCATCATCACCAACAAAAACTCTTCATCATCTATCTTAACTATTAATGTCATTGTAATTGAAGTTTATTTCATTATTCCTATTATTTGTTAGTTTTGTAACTCTCATTTTTTGAGACGTTATAAATAGGGGAGTCTCAAAACTCTCTTAAAGTTCTGACTCTCACAACGGGTAAATGGACTTTGGCAATTTGAAATTCTGACTCTCAAAACTCTCTTAAAGTTCTCTGAACTTGTTTTATTTGTTTAGCCTTATTGTCAATCATTTCCCTTTGTCCACATTACCAACCATTACCTACCACTATGCTCAATGTTACTAGATCTACTCTAATATTATTTTCCACATTTTTTTAGTATATCCCATTTATTGATTTGCAACCCTTCTTCTCTTTATAAAAAACTCTCTACATAAAGTGTGTTAATATCTTATTTAGATATAACCCGTGAACACCTCTAACTGTATCCAACAAATTGAATAACTAATGATTTAAAAAAATATTAAAATGGTAATCCTCAAACACATATAAATTATTGGTAGCGTAAGTGGAAATGTAATGAGTTTTATTTTCTCCTTCGAATTAATTTTTTCGAATTAAATTCGGTTGGTAGAGATGATAAATGATAGGTTTAAGTCAGCATAAGTAAAAAATATTTGAAACCTGGCTGGTTCCAATGCTGATGATTCCAACCAACAGGAAGACCACCATACAGCATACAATTCCAATTAAAATTCACCCAAGCCTTATACATGAAGATCTTGCGGTTCTTGTTGTTATGGTAGATTAGCCACAGCCTATCACGTTTAAGTTTGGCTTATGATATTCAACATCCGAAACGATCTTTTGTCATTCAAGATTTTAAAACTTACAGACTGCCAGCATTGAACATACTCAAACTAAAAGATGTCTATTCAGACAGTATTCAAATAGAGTATATTTTATTAAATCTTTTAGGTGAATTTATTGTTGGGTAAATTACATTAGTAATCTTTTAATTATACGAAAAATTTTAAAGAAATGATTAATCTGCCCTTTAGGATTCGTTTGTTTCACTGAAAATGGCTTCCGGAAAATGATTTATGGAAAATGATTTATTTTTCTGGAAAAGTTAATATTTTTTGGTGTTTGGATAAATCTGTATAAAATATTTTCAGTTGTTTGGTAGATTTCTTTAAAATATTTCATAAAAATTGTTTTCAATTAAACAAACGTATGTAGCGACGTAAAAATTTTGCTTTCGGTCGCTAAATTGTGACGATTTATTAGAAAACTGAAAATTGAAATTTGGTTTTATAAATAAACCGGGAGTCGCCACCGATCCTTTTTTCTAGGTGTGATCGGACACCTATTAAATTTTTCTTTCAAAACAAATAAAAGGCTAGGTTTAGGTTTACGTTAAAATCCAGAGAAAAATTAGGGTTCGGGAGTCGGTTACGTGCGAGGAAGGTATTAGCACCCTCGCGACGCCCAAAATTGGTATCTTATAAACATGTATTGTCTTGATTTTCAAAAAAATACGAATTCAATATAAAATTTAGTCGTGATCCGATTTAAAAGATGAGAGTTTTCAAAATTTTTATTTTTTAGAAGGATATATCGCTTTAACACGAGTCAATTGACATTCACCCAACATAGCGATGAACTCGATGACTTAATGTTAAATCGGTACATTGCCTTGGTTATTGAAACTAATAAAACATAAAAAGAATAATATTATTTGTAACAAAAATTCGTGTATAATGCTCACGATAATACAAATTAACGATAAATACTTATATTTAATAAAAAGTGACAATAGTATTAACATATATACGAATGATAGTAGAACTAATAATAATAATAATAATGACACAACAAGTCAGAATAAAATATTATCAATGGTAACAATCATAGATTAATAAAATGGTGACACGTTATTAAAGACAATAATAAATAATAATAAATAATGTAAAACTAAGGTAATAAGTAAATAAACACAAAAAAGGAACATATGGTATAATAATAATAAAATGAAAATAAAGTAATGAAAATAATATTGTAAATAAATATACCTATGTATATACACTTATAATGAAAACATGTACTAATTTTAATGATAATAATACTAATCGAGAAATAAAAAGGAAATATGATGTAATAATGAAATTAAAATAAAATAATATTATATATAAAGGTATATACAAACACATATACGAATCATAAAAGTATATATATATAAAAATAATAATAATAATGATAATAGTAATTATACATAATGCACAAAGCCAACATAATAAAATACTAAAGCAAAGTAAATAAATAATAGAATTATATAAATATATATACATACTGAAATATACGTAATAATAATAAATACATGTAAAATACACTAATATTTAAACATAATAATAAATAACATAATCTTAATCATTAACTGAAATTAACATTATAAATTTAATTTGAGAGCTAAAATGACAAAAAGGACTGATTTTGAATTAAAAATGAATTTTGGGGCGAATTCGTAACTTATTTGAATGCGCATGGAACGACGGAGGACCTACGGAACAATTTTCCCACGCATTTAAAACGGTGCGCATCGTGGGCGACCAAAATGAAATCAGGGCAAAACAGTGGGGCCGAATTTAAAATATAAAAGAAAACCTGATTGTAAGATCCCAGAAAAGCGGAAGGGCCAAACGCGCGCATTTGCCTTCTTCCGCAAAAACACGCGGATCTCTGCTCAAGGTGGGTCGGGTCGACCCGACCCACCTTTGAAACGGCGTCGTTTCGCGTATTATGGGGGGGACCAAAACGCACCGTTTTGGTCCCTTATATAAGTTAAAAAATTAAAAAAAATTCATTTGGTGATAGCAAAAGAAAAAAAAAAGTGAGAGAGAAGGGGAGAGGGAGAGAGGGAGAGAAGAGAGGGGGGCTCCGGCGAAAAAAGGGAGCACCGGTCCGATCGTCGGCCGGTCGCCGGACGGTCACCGGCGCCGGCGGTGGCCGAAAAAGGTAATTTTTTCAAATTTTTTCCCTTTTTTTTTTTGCCTTTTATTTCTTTATGTTTATTTGTAAGTTTTTATGTATTTGTGGTAGAAAAGAACTTAGAACAGTTACTGAAACGAAGAATTACCTTCAGGTTTTTTCACTTTTGAACCTTCGATCTTTTATATTCTATCTGCTTGGATGTTATTTTGTGTTCAAACCCTAACTAGGTTGCTATTTTTTTGCTCTACAATTGAATCTTTCTATCGTTTTTATTTTTTTCAGAAAACAAAGAACAATCCGAACCTCCTCTACAATGAGTTTTGAATGGCCTTTTTATAGCCTTCATTGTCTGTTTGCTCTATTTTGCTTACGTGCTTTCTTTGCTTTGCAGGGGATGGGCGGTGGAGCAGAGGCATGGGGCGCTCAGGCTGTGGGATGGGACTGATGGCAGATGGCAAGTGGGTGGGTTCGGTGGGGAGCTGGTTAGGGTTAGGGTAATTGGGCTGGCGCATGTTAGGCCACGGGTCATTGGGTAAGGGGCTAATGTTTGGGTTGTGAATTTTGTAAATGGGTTAAGGATTTGTAAAGTTATTGGGCTGTGAGTGGATTGTAATTGGGTTTAGGGGTAAGTTTAATTTAAATGGGCCCTTGTAATGGTTGGCCAAAATTGGCCTGTAACAGCTGCCCCTCTTTACTCATTGTCGTGTAACGGGAATAGAGTAAAGACATAATGAAAGGCCAATTTTGCCCCATCTTGTTGAATCTCGACTTCATTGGTGCTCTTCTTGCTCAAACAGTCTTATCGTATCTTGTAGCTTCGGTACAATCCACTGCATTTTTTGATATACGCTTTGTAGCTTCACTCTTCTCTAATGAAACTTTAAGGATATGAGGTTTGTGGCTTCGATCTGCTTCTATGTAGCTTCATAAAGATGAGATCTATAGCTTCAATCTGTTCTTCTACTGCTTCAGTGGGATGAGATTCGTGGTCTTCTCTTCTGTAACTCTAAAAGGCGAGCTTTGATATCTTCGATCAGCTCCACTGCAACTTCAGGGGGTCAAATCTGGTGTCTTCAATCAGCTCCAATCTTTATTCTTTACTTGACATGTGATCTTGAGTTCAACTCATTTCTCGCAATATAAATTGACTCTTGGAAAAACAGACATTAAAAACAAAAATTGAAAATATCTCAGCATGTGAACTGAGGCTCAACTCATTTCTCGCAATATGGGTTGATTTTTGAAACATAGAAATTAAAAGGCTCAACTCACTTCCCGCAATATGAGTTGATCTTTGAAACATAGAAATTGAAAACAGAGGTTAAGAGGACTCAACTCACTTCTCGCCATATGAGTTGATTTTTGACAAAAGAAATTAAAAGCAGATATTAAAAGGCTCAACTCACCTCTCGCAATATGAGTTGATAATTTGAAAAGTAAATTTCGAAAAACAAGAATTAAAGGTTCAACTCACCTCTCGCAATATGAGTTGATCTTTGAAAAAAACATAAATTGAAAATAGAAATTTAGCATACCTCAGCTTGCCCTGAGGCTCAACTCACCTCTAGCAATATGAGTTGATTCTTTGAAAAACGTAAACTGAAATTACCTCAACGTGTCTTGAGGCTCAATTCACCTCTCGCAATATGAGTTGATTTTTGAAAAACATAAACCGAAATTACCTCAACGTGTCTTGAGGCTCAACTCACCTCTCGCAATATGAGTTGATTTTTGAAACATAGAAATTGAAATTACCTCAATATGTCTTGAGGCTCAACTCACCTCTCGCAATATGAGTTGATTTTTGAAACATAGAAATTGAAATTACCTCAACGTGTCTTGAGGCTCAACTCACCTCTCGCAATATGAGTTGATTTTTGAAAAACATAAATTGAGAATACCTCAGCGTGTGACCTGAGGCTCAACTCATATCTCGCAATATGAGTTGATTTTTTGAAAAGCATGAATTAAAACATCAAAACACCAAAACCTGTCCTTTGGTAGAACTCAGGTGTCCTTTCACTTGATTCAATGCGGCTCTCATTCCAGATTTCTTGCTCTGCTGGTGTACCTGTATATGCCATGCATGAGGTTATCATGATATGCACATGTTTGTCCTAAATGCCTTTATATCTACATGATTATGCAGTACTCTTTAAGCATGTTTGTCGCTTATCCTTTTGGTCACGAATTTTCGTGCTTTGGCTCTTGACTTTCTTTTTAAGCCATGTACCCGTTTTCAAGCTTTACAAGTAATCGACGTTTCTCAGATGTCGCTCTTTTGCCCTAGTTAAACTTTGTTCTTGCCTTGAAGTTCTTGTACTTATCAAATTTTCATCCAGGTAATGCTTAACATTTCTTTTATTTAGAGCATGTCATTTCACCATTTATCATGTAAATAAACACATAATGAAATGCATGAAAAAAAGGTCAAATAGGGACAAAAATGATATCTTATATTTATTTATTTCAAGTGTGGCAAACAAAGGAAGTTAACCAATGAGAGTAAAAAATGTCAAAAAGAAAAGAAAAGATCGTATTCAACAGATACAAATGCTCCAGATATTCAACACATGAACTCTTCCGCGTTCCTCAATCAAGAATCTTTTTCGAGTCTGGCTCCTTGCGTAGAAGATTTTGAGCTTTCAGAGATACTTCAAATACTGTAGTCTCACTGTCTGTCGTATTGTTTAAAACATCTTGCCTTGTAAGCCGAATGTTTGCTTCATTAGAATGCCCTCTCGGGTTTTCATCCTAATCTTTTGTGTTTAATCAAAGCGCCCTTTTCGGGTTTTCGCTCTGATCCCTTTTTTTTTTTTTAAGATGCCCTTTTCGGGTTTTCATCTTGACTTTCTTTTTTTCAAGCATAGTACTTCTTCACCGCATCTGAGTTCACTGGATTTGGTAGCTCCTTACCATCCATCTCGGTAAGGATCAAAGCTCCACCTGAAAATGCCTTCTTTACGACGTATGGTCCTTCCCAGTTTGGTGCCCATTTTCCTCGCAGGTCCTTTTGTATTGGGAGAATCTTTCTTAGCACGAGTTCTCCTTCATGGAATTCTCTTGGTCGTACTTTCTTGTCATGGTTCTTTTCTGGTACATCTGCCCGTGACAAATTGCCCTTAGACGTTTTTCTTCGATGAGGTTCAATTGATCATATCGAGCTCGAACCCATTCTGCTTCTTCTAACTTTGATTCCATTAAGACTCGCAGAGAGGGGATCTCAACCTCGATGGGTAGCACAGCTTCCATTCCATAGACTAGAGAGAAAGGAGTTGCTCTCAGAGATGTTCGCACAGATGTGCGATATGCAAACAAAGCAAATGGAAGTTTCTCGTGCCAATCTTTATACGTCTCAGTCATTTTCCCAATGATCCTTTTAATGTTCTTGTTAGCTGCTTCAACAGCCCCATTCATCTTTGGGCGATAAGGCGAAGAGTTATGATGCTTTATTTGGAACTGCTCACACATTTCTTTCATCATCTTATTGTTCAGATTCGTGGCATTATCTGAAATGATTCTCTCAGGCAAACCATACCGGCAAATGATTTCCTTTTTCAAAAACCTGCAAACTGCAGTTCTTGTCACATTGGCAAACGAAGCAGCTTCTATCCATTTTGTGAAGTAATCGATAACCACAAAAATGAATCGATGTTCATTTGATGCTTTTAGAGAAATTGGCCCTATAACATCCATGCCCCACATAGAAAAAGGCCATGGAGAAGTCATGACATGGAGGGGCGAAGGGGCTACATGAATTTTATCACCATAGATTTGACATTTGTGGCATTTTCTGGCAAAATTGATGCAGTCATTTTCCATTGTCAGCCAATAATAACCGAGTCTCATGATCTTTCTGGCCATATTGAAACCATTGGCATGTGTTCCGCAGATTCCCTCATGGACCTCTTCGAGTATTTTTCTGGCTTCAACATCACCCACACATCTCAAGAGCATCTGATCTTTTCCTCTCTTGTACAAGATGTCCCCATCAAGAACAAATCCAGCTGCCATTCTTCTGATTGTTCTTTTGTCGTTCTCGTTTGCTTGTTCAGGGTACCTTTGATTCTTGACATATTCCAGGATATCATGGAACCATGGACGCTCGTCTGCTTCTTTTTCAATGCTACAACAGTGTGCAGGGACCTCGTATATGCTCATTTTGAGGGGCATTATTTCTGCTTCTTTACTTGCTTTGAACATTGAAGCCAAAGTGGCTGTGGCATCACCACGGTTGGTTTTCTTCTCGTGGGAAATAGTGAAAAGTTACTTTTTTGAATTCCTTGATCAATTCAAATACTAAATCATTGTACTTAATCAATTTTGGATCCCTCACTTCCCATTCTCCACGGATTTGGTAAATCACTAGAGCTGAGTCTCCGTACACCTCTAGGATTTTGATGTCTCGATCAATAGTTGCACGAAGCCCCATGATGCAAGCCTCATATTCTGTGATATTATTGGTACAAAAGAAGTTCAGTCTTGCCGTGAACGGATAATGATTCCCTTCTGGTGATACCAGGATGGCTCCGATTCCATGTCCCAAAGCATTCGACGCACCATCAAAGCACATCTTCCATGACTTCTCGTTTGATGACTCTGGTTCTATTTCTGTGATGCACATTAAGTCTTCGTCTGGGAAATCGAATCTTAACGGCTCATATTCTTCTGTTGTTCGAGTTGCTAGAAAGTCGGCTATTGCGCTTCCTTTTATTGACTTCTGACTTACATAAGAAATGTCATATTCCGAAAGGAGAATCTGCCATCGGGCCATTTTTCCTGATAGTGCCGGCGATTCCATCATGTATTTTATCGGGTCCAGCTTTGAAATCAACCATGTCGTGTGATACAACATGTATTGTCTGAGTCTCCGAGCTACCCAAACCAGAGCGCAACAAAATTTTTCAATGGACGAATACTTTGCCTCATATTCAGTGAACTTTTTGCTGAGGTAGTAGATCGCCTTTTCTTTCTTTCCCGTCTCGTCGTGTTGCCCCAGTACACAACCCATTGAATTTTCGAACACAGTCAAATACAAAATCAATGGTCTTCCCGGAGTTGGCGGTACTAGCACTGGAGGACTAGACAAATATTGCTTTATCTTATCAAAGGCCACCTGCATTCCTCATTCCATTCTCTAGGATTATGTTTTCGAAGAAGTCGAAAGATTGGGTCGCATTGGTTGGTAAGTTGAGCGATGAATCGGGCGATGTAGTTTAATCTCCCTAAAAATCCTCTAACTTCCTTTTGCGTGCGCGGGGGTGGTAACTCTTGGATGGCTCTTATTTTATCTGGATCGACCTCGATGCCTCTTTCACTGACAATGAAGCCTAGCAACTTCCCTGAGGTAGCTCCAAACGTACATTTGGCCGGATTGAGCTTTAACTGGAACTTTCTCAGCCTGTCGAACAACTTCTTCAAGTTCACTATATGCTCTTTTTCCTCTCGGGATTTAGCAATCATATCGTCGACGTAGACCTCTATTTCTTTATGCATCATGTCATGGAATAATGTCACCATAGCCCTCTGATATGTTGCCCCAGCATTCTTTAACCCGAATAGCATCACCTTGTAGCAGAATGTTCCCCACATTGTTATAAAGGTAGTTTTTTTCCATATCTTCAGGGGCCATTTTGATCTGATTGTACCCCGAGAATCCATCCATGAAAGAAAACAATGAATGTTTTGTTGTGTTGTCCACCAACGTATCAATATGTGGCAAGGGAAAATTATCTTTTGGGCTTGCTCGATTCAAGTCACGGTAGTCCACACATATTCGTACCTTGCCATCTTTCTTTGGTACCGGGACTATATTAGCCACCCATTCTGGATATTTTGAGGCTTGTAGGAAACCAGCGTCAAATTGCTTCTTGACTTCCTCTTTTATTTTCAACAGCATTTCGGGTCTCATCCGTCTTAATTTTTGCTGGATGGGCTTGCATTCTGGCTTTAATGGGAGCTTGTGGACCACTAAATTTTCATCTAGCCCTGGCATGTCCTGGTATGACCATGCGAAAACATCTTTGTATTCGCGAGTAGAGAGCGATCAAATTATGCCCGGTGCTCTCTCAAATAGAAGTCCCAATCTTCACTTCTTGTTTCCTTTCTTCAGTGCCCAAGTTTATTGTTTCCACAGATTCTTCATGAGGCAAAATCTGTTTATCCTCTTGTTTCACCATTCTTAACAATTCAGGAGACGAGATGTAATCTTCAAAGATTTTCTTCACTTCAAATTCTCCTAAACAAACAAATTTTCTTCTCAAAATCAACTTCAAGACTCGTAACGGGTTTGTTCATGTCATCGATATCTGAGCACCTGAAAGTTGAATGGGAAAGGAAGCTATAGAGGGGTATCCAAGTATTGGAATCAACAAAGGAATGTTATGGCATGGAATGTGGCAAATGTGAATATGGGCTATGAAATGAAAAAATGATTATGAAATTAGCGATAATGCGAAAAAATCGTGACAAAATGCATCTTCATTGATATTCATTTAAATGATAAAGAGCGAATGCACGCTCTTACAAAAGAATTCTATTATATCTAAAGACATAATAGAAGGTTAATGTTTGGCATTACTCTGAAGACTTATAAACTACAAGAAGCTCCTCGGAAGTCTAATTGTTCAACATGAAACCAGGAGGGTAAGGGCGTATCCTCGAGACATCTTTACTTGTACCAGCCCCTTTGTCAATGACATTTATACTGACGTTCTGAAAACCCCTTTCAATTATCCTCATCATGTTTCGTGGATCGTCTTATCCAGGGTATATCATTCCCGTAGACGTAAATGTTTTTGACAAAGGAGGGTATTCTATGGACTCCCATTCTAGTTCTCGGCCCAAAGTTCTCGCAATCCTCCTTTCCTGATCTTTCTTCCACTGTCTTCTTCTTTGACGCATGTCAGGCTGGAATCCCAAACCGTATCGAGCCTTGTGTGCCGCAGACCGCTTTAAAGCCCTAACTATTCCTTGCGGATGTCCGCTAAACCTCTTCTTGCTCGAGCTCCTCTTCCTATGGTCAACTTGACACCCATTCTGGTATTTCTCGGCGCTTTAAGATTTGGAATTCTGCTTTCCTCAAAGAACGAAAAGTGGCATTCACAAATTCAAGGGATCGGAAGGAACACTCCATCGCTGCGTTTTGTTCACTTCCAAGTCGGTACATCTGCAGAGATAGATGCGACAATATCTTCTTCTCCTTCGATCGTGACCAGATAAACGTCCCATGATAAATTTTATTTTTGGTGGAGGATGACGGGACCGCTCCAGCAGAGAATGGATCCGTGGTCTCCCAAAAGGCGCTTATAAGAGGGTGTAATGTCCATGACTTGGAACTCGACATCATAAATGTAAGGGGCCTACTTCCGGAGGATCTCAATCTTTCCCATAACTTCACGCCTCGTCCCATCGAATGCCCTTACTGTGGAATGACGAGGCCTTAAGTAGGACAAATCCATCAAGATTCTGAAAGTGTGGCCAATGGCATAACATTTAACGCCACCCATTATCGATGAGTACGTTCGGTATTATGTAGCCCTTGCAATGAGTCGTGATATGCAGCGCTTTCACCGATCCTCTACCGCTTGGCGGTATCTCATCATCACTAAAAGAGATAAAATTGTCCGTATTCAGATTGTTTACCCACCTATCAAGCTTCTCAACAGATATGTTGTTAGCTACATAAGCTTAATTTAACACCTTCAATAAGGCATTCCGGTGTGGCTCTGAATTTAACAATGAGATAGAACCGAGATTCGTGGCCGGTCGTTTACTCAATTGTTCCACTATACTATACTCACCGTGCTTGATAAACTTCAAGAATTCTTGAGCTTCTTCCTCATTCACGTGCTTTTAGTTTCTTGTACAGGTGGAATTTCTTGCTCGACTTCAACTTCGTGCATCGGTAGCTTTCCTTTTGCTTCAAGTCGCTACTTTTCTTTGCTTGGTTCAACTTCTTTAGAATAGCACCGGTCCCACTTCTGTAAAATGACCTACCTCCCCAACATCTTCAAATATGGCTTTGGACTTTCCAACTTCCTGTGGACGATATTGACGTCGTATCTCCACGATGATCGCTTTGTTGTCCTTATAAGGGAAAGGAGATGGTATTTCGATTATCATCTTTGGTTTCACCCTGCTCCTTCTTCGCGTCATAATAGATCACCAATGGTCAATCGCAGTTATAAGGGGACCTGATGATTGATTGTCGAGGCACATATTTCTCCACTATAGGCCTCTTCAACTTTACAAAAAATCTCGATCTCCTTGTTATCCATCATACTTTGCAATAATCTTACGAATTCATCACAGGACTGAATGTCGTGTCCTTCGATGCCATGGAACTCGTAAAAACTGTGACTCTTTGTATCCCTTCTTTCGAATACTCCGTTAAAACGACAAAGTAACCCTTTTTCAATTAGCACCTCCCAGATTCTCTGCAGAGGTGTTCTTACTTCAGAAACCCATCTTTTACTTCGCTGCTTATCCTCCTCTCCTCATCTGCGCTCACATTATCTTCTGTGTGGTTTGGGAATGGATTCCCACTGTCATCGCCATGACTCATTCATCAAATCGCAAAATGCCCGCGTCGATGAGCCCTTAAACTCTCCTTTTGAAAGCAAGACAGTTCTCTGTAGAATGCCCTTGATTCCCGGCATGATATGCACAACTAGCATTTGGATCGTACCATTTCGGGTATGGAGGTTTAAGGGGTGCCATGTAATGGGGGGAAATCAGTTGTTTCTCCAAAAGTTTTGGGTACAATTCCCCATATGACACGAGGATGGGAGTAAATCATGGCTCTCTGGATTAGGCCTTCACTGGTCTTGGCTCATTCCCGGGTTGGCTTTGAACAGGTGCAAGAGTTTTGTGAAAAAGTGGTGACGGGTCTTTGGTTGTTCATGGCGTATACGGGGTAGGAGGGAGGTGGTGTTTGGTAGTAAGGGGTTTGAGGAGGATAATAGAAATTTGGAGGTGGAAAATTTTGGGGTCGGGGTTGGTTAGGATATGTATTAGAGGCATAGCGGTTTCCCATCCCGACCATGTGGGTTTCTCGTTCCTTCTTTTCATAGGCGCGCCTCTTTTCAACCTCCGAACCTTCCATTCTACCGCTTTTAACGGCGTTCTCTATTAGTTCACCGGATATTACAATATCTGGGAAATCTTTCGTGGCACTTCCCACTAATTTGTCATAAAACGGCGCCTTTAAGGTGTTGATAAAGAGAACGGTTGTCTCCGTTTTTGTTAGTGGGGGTTCCACTTGGGCTGAGACGTCTCTCCATCTTTGCGCATACTGTCTAAAGGTTTCTGACGGCTTTTTCTCCATTATTTGTAAGGTCATCCGGTCTGGCACCATGTCTGATACATGCTTGTATTGCTCGCAAAATGCAGATGCCAAGTCTTTCTAGGATCTAATCTTTTCCCTGCTGAGTTGGTTGTACCAACGGAGGGCTGACCCTGTTAGACTATCCTGGAAGCAATGTATAAGTAACTTATCATCGTTCACGTAACCAGTCATTTTTCGACAGAACATGATGAGATGTGCTTTTGGGCACCTAGTCCCATCATACTTCTCAAAATCAGGAGCTTTGAACTTCGGAGGCAAAATTAGATCAGGTATCAGACTGAGTTCCTTGGAACCTAGGGCGGAGAAGACCTCAGTGCCTTCTATTGCTTTGAGTCTTTCCTCCAGACTCCTATATTTCGCGTCATGGTTATCCAATTTCAATTTGGCTACTTCTGCGGGGTCGTCTAGATCTGGAACTAGCGGATCGCCAGGTCGCCCCCGTTCGACGCAAATATTCCTTGTCCCAAATTAGTGGGTGGAGCAGGTGGCATAGGTCTATGTTCCAAGCCTGTGGGTTCTTCTTGAGTATACCCTCTCTGTGTTGTATATGCGGGTGGTGGAGTGAATCCCGGGGGATAGAGTGGATCCTGATCGTGGTGAATTCTTGATTGAGGTTCTATAACATCGGGGTTCTGCATGGGTCCCTTTCCCTTGACCAAAGTTGTCATCATCTCCATAATTTTAGCCATCTGATCTCTTTGCTCGAGTGAATCCTCTCGAGATCTTACCATTAGATCTCTCGTCTCTTGTTGCGATTTAGCCAGTTGCTCTTATAATTCCTTTTGAGCCCTTTCCATCCTTTCGATTCTCTCATTGAACTCAGCTTCCATTGCTCTAGTTTGTCGATGCGTTCTGTATAAATGTCGTGATTCCAGTCTTGAAGTCTTGCAACTGTGGATTATATGGTTCTTTTAGTTTTGGTGGATGATTATGGTGATATGTACATGCGATGAATGAATGAATGGATGAATATCTAAAGAATAAATGATGCATAAATGTTAGTTATGAGTAAATATGCAAGAATTTGGTGTTGATTTCAAGATAGCCCCATATGTAGGCATTTCATTTATCAGAAGAGTACGTTACAAAAAGTTTTCATTTTTCCAACAGTTACACAAATTTCCTAGCCACATTGCCTTGTTTCTTCACTTGCTCTAGAAACTCTGATATACTCGATCTTTGGCTCGGAGGGAATTGGCAACTGAGAACTTCGGCTTCATCTCATAATTGAACAACTTGCATAGCCGCTTGGCGAATTTCATTGATCAAGAAGTTGAGTTGCATTTCTCTTTCTTGGAGAGTTCCTTCATACGCGTGCATGTCCCTATCGTACTGATCATTCTTTTCTTCTAGAGCCTTCAGGAGGTTATCTAATTGTTGTTGATGAGATTGTAGCATATTTTCTAAATCTCGTACTCTCTTTTTTAATTCTTGATGTTCAGACTGACTATTCGCAAATTCTGCAGTCACCATTTCATACGCGGCATTCTTCCTTCTTATCTCTATTGCAGCGCGCGCGGCCTTCTCCTCTTCTCTCTTTGCTTTTCCCTTCCAAAATTCCATTCCTCCTTTGATGTTGCTAATTTCTTCTTTCCACTTAGCTGTTGACTTGCCCAATCCACTATTCTTCATAGTGTTTCTTAATTTCTTGTTTTCCAAATGAAGGTCCCTTAAGTCGTTACTCACGATCTCGGCCTCCCTTTGTACTTTTTTTTCATCCTGGACTTTTCAACTTTGAACTTCAATCTTCACCGATAGTTTCTTCTCGAAGGGTACTGAGGTCCCTAGACATCTTAGCTTTTTCTCGCTCGAATTCTTGTCTAGCTATTTCCAATTCGGATGGCATTTCCTCTAAAAATGGATTCTGGGCAGTGTAATTTGTTGATGATATTTGCTGACTACTTACTCGTTACCTTCTCCATATGTCATAGTCTTGGGTAAGGGTATCAGCATACAAGGCTAATTCCATGAAATGAATTTCCTTCCAAGACTTTGCAATGTCTCGGACTCTCTTCATATATCCCTCACCCGCGAACGCGAACTCGAATTGCGCTAATCCTCCAGTTGCGGGTATAAATTGTCTCGAAGAAAATTACCTTTGGACTAATAGCGGCGCGTATCCAACTCCTCCCCATAACCCGAGTAAAGGTACCCAATCTTGGCCTCCACATTTGTATAGCAGGACTGAAGGACGGATCCAGGGTGCTCTCCACGTTATATCCTCGGCGCGAAGATTCTGAAACACTGATACCCAATGTTGCTCGGTGACTTCTTTTGGCCATTCTTTCTTGAGGTAAGCTTCCAACGGGGAGAATGCCTTAGAAAACATGTGAAATGGAGTGCGCTCTACTTGCCAAAAATGACTCAAAATCCAAACATTGAGCAGCTGTGCACACCCGATAAATCGTCCCTTTCCTACCCCTTCGACAAGTACTCAAGGACACAATGTCTCGGCTAAGATAGACGGGACAGGGGTTGACTCCTTATTTTAGCCTTTCAAGAAATCAAATACTTCGACCTCAATATGTCCGAGAACTCTCGGGAAAATGACCAAACCGTAAATGGCTAAGGCGAATAGATTAACTCTCTTCAATATGTCCTGATGACTCGAAACCGATTCTCGTAGGGTCGGACCATGGAATGCAAACGGTTTCATTCTTCTTTTTATTTGTTTTTCGCCCATGCATCAGTCATGTCCATCGGTCTTACTAATTTTTTCTAAAGGTCAATGGCTTAGGCTCCTTCACGTATATCTTGCCGAATTGCACATTGTCGATCGCGGAGTAAAGCGAAAGATACTCTTCTATGGTTGGAGTCATGTCCTCTTGATTGAATGTAAAGCACTGATAAGCTGGGTCCCAGAATCGAACCATGGCTTGAATCAACTGTTCGTCTACACGAATGGTGATCAAGTGAGCTATATCTCCATACCTCTCGGTGAAAATGCCCCTAGTATCTGAATCTCATTGATTCCAAACTCGCACCAAATCCTCAAGGTTATTTTGGCGAACATTCACAGTTGTATGTTCGGGCAAATTGGCAACACACCCTTCCACTAGGCTGTCCCCCTTTTCTCTTTGAGTTTTTAGAGACCACTCTCGAACCACGGCATTCTTCTCGGTTATTTGTGTAATTGACTCCTCCATCAGAAACCCGTTCTTTGGCAACTATCCTTTAATCAACACCTTCCTAATGTGATGCCTATGATGCATGATGAAAATAAAAATAAAAACAAACAAACTTGGTTAGCAACACAACAAATATATTTTGAGAAACAGATTAAACTACTCAACCCAATTCTTTTACATAGACAATGTAAATGAAAGGCAAAAAGCATTTCCCCGTGTACTTATTTTGGTGACTATAAGCGACACGAGAGGGTCGGCATGGCTCTAATTGGACAGCTCGTATGGTTCATTATATGCGGGTTTTGGTTCTAGATAGGTACTCGAATTACCCGCACTATCATCCGCTAAGACTAGTGCGGAGCCTCTGTCATAGCCCATCACAGCTCACGAAGTTCAATTCGAGGATTACATTTACTTATGCCTATGCGGAGGGACAAGTTAACTCACGAAAGCATAAGTCATATGTAACCCGAAAGTATTCACTAGCCTGTGCGGAGGGACGAGTTAACTCACGAAGGCGTAGCGTTTACTTTCACTTAAACGGACGGAGCCCGAGTTTAGAGCTCATGTTATGCCAAATGCAAGTGCACGGTGTGTGGGGGGAAAACTCATAAACCTTTACGTTTTATTTAAAGAAACTAAACCAGAATTAAAACCATAAAAATAAAAACTGAAAAACAAACAAATAACAAGTTAGAAGAAATATTTACAACACGATGCAAATGCATGAATTTTGAAAGTGAGATTTTCGGATCACGACCAAATATTTACTTTGAACAAGGAAATTTGGAAACTTTGACAAAACGTGTTTATTCGATTCGACTCTCAAAACCGTGTCCCCAGTGGAGTCGCCAGCTGTAGCGACGTAAAAATTTTGCTTTCGGTCGCTAAATTGTGACGATTTATTAGAAAACTGGAAATTGAAATTTGGTTTTATAAATAAACCGGGAGTCGCCACCGATCCTTTTTTTCTAGGTGTGATCGGACACCTATTAAATTTTTCTTTCAAAACAAATAAAAGGCTAGGTTTAGGTTTACGTTAAAATCCAGAGAAAAATTAGGGTTCGAGTCTACATTACGCATGCGAGGAAGGTATTAGCACCCTCGCGACGCCCAAAATTGGTATCTTATAAACATGTATTGTCTTGATTTTCAAAAAAATACGAATTCAATATAAAATTTAGTCGTGATCCGATTTAAAAGATGAGAGTTTTCAAAATTTTTATTTTTTAGAAGGATATATCGCTTTAACACGAGTCAATTGACATTCACCCAACATAGCGATGAACTCGATGACTTAATGTTAAATCGGTACATTGCCTTGGTTATTGAAACTAATAAAACATAAAAAGAATAATATTATTTGTAACAAAAATTCGTGTATAATGCTCACGATAATACAAATTAACGATAAATACTTATATATAATAAAAAGTGACAATAGTATTAACATTTATACGAATGATAGTAGAACTAATAATAATAATAATAATGACACAACAAGTCAGAATAAAATATTATCAATGGTAACAATCATAGATTAATAAAATGGTGACACGTTATTAAAGACAATAATAAATAATAATAAATAACGTAAAACTAAGGTAATAAGTAAATAAACACAAAAAAGGAACATATGGTATAATAATAATAAAATGAAAATAAAGTAATGAAAATAATATTGTAAATAAATATACCTATGTATATACACTTATAATGAAAACATGTACTAATTTTAATGATAATAATACTAATCGAGAAATAAAAAGGAAATATGATGTAATAATGAAATTAAAATAAAATAATATTATATATAAAGGTATATACAAACACATATACGAATCATAAAAGTATATATATATAAAAATAATAATAATAATGATAATAGTAATTATACATAATGCACAAAGCCAACATAATAAAATACTAAAGCAAAGTAAATAAATAATAGAATTATATAAATATATATACATACTGAAATATACGTAATAATAATAAATACATGTAAAATACACTAACATTTAAACATAATAATAAATAACATAATCTTAATCATTAATCAAATTAACATTATAAATTTAATTTGAGAGCTAAAATGACAAAAGGACTGATTTTGAATTAAAAATGAATTTTGGGGCGAATTCGTAACAAAAACAAGAAGAAAGGACTTATTTGAATGCGCATGGAACGACGGAGGACCTACGGAGCAATTTTCCCACGCATTTAAAACGGTGCGCATCGTGGGGGACCAAAATGAAATCAGGGCAAAACAGTGGGGCCGAATTTAAAATATAAAAGAAAACCTGATTGTAAGATCCCGGAAAAGCGGAAGGGCCAAACGCGCAATTTGCCCTTCCGCAAAAAAAACACGCGGATCCTTATCAAGGGCGGGTCGGTCGACCACCCACCTTTGAAACGGTGTCGTTTCGCGTATTATGGGCGTTTTGGTCCCCTATATAAGTTAAAAAATTAAAAAAAAATCATTTGGTGATAGCAAAAGAAAAAAAAAAGTGAGAGAGAAGAGGAGAGGGAGAGAGGGAGAGAAGAGAGGGGGCTCCGTGAAAAAGGAGCACCGGTCCGATCGTCGGCCGTCGTCACGGACGGTCACCTGCACATGGCGGTGGCCGGAAAAGGTAATTTTTTCAAATTTTTTCCCTTTTTTTTTTTTTTTTTCTTTTTTATTTCTTTATGTTTATTTGTAAGTTTTTATGTATTTGTGGTAGAAAAGAACTTAGAACAGTTACTGAAACGAAGAATTACCTTCGGGTTTTTTCACTTTTGAACCTTCGATCTTTTATATTCTATCTGCTTGGATGTTAATTTTATGTTCAAACCCTAACTAGGTTGCTGTTTTTTTGCTCTACAATTGAATCTTTCTATCGTTTTTATTTTTTTCAGAAAACAAAGAACAATCCGAACCACCTCTACAATGAGTTTTGAATGGCCTTTTTATAGGCTTCATTGTCTGTTTGCTCTATTTTGCTTACGTGCTTTCTTTGCTTTGCAGGGGATGGGCGGTGGAGCAGAGGCATGGGGCGCTCAGGCGGTGGGATGGGACTGATGGCAGATGGCAAGTGGGTGGGTTCGGTGGGGAACTGGTTAGGGTTAGGGTAATTGGGCTGGTGCATGTTAGGCCACGGGTCATTGGGTAAGGGGCTAATGTTTGGGTTGTGAATTTTGTAAATGGGTTAAGGATTTGTAAAGTTATTGGGCTGTGAGTGGATTGTAATTGGGTTTAGGGGTAAGTTTAATTTAAATTGGCCCTTGTAATGGTTGGCCAAAATTGGCCTGTAACAACGTACATTTGAGATTTTCTTATTTTTTCATTGTTTAATTGAATTTATTTTTATCTATAATTTTATATTTTACATTGTTTTTGAATATATTAAAAATATTATGTTAAATTCAGATTCATTACAACTTTATTTTTTAATTACATGACTACTAAGTGAGTATTTTTTATTTAAAAATGTGACATCAACAACATTGACAAAAAAAATTAATGATGTCAACAATTGGACTTGATTTTTAAATTTTTTAAAGTAAAGGGACTAAATTCTTGAAATTAAAAGTACAAAGACTAAATTGCAAATCTGTAAAGTGTACATAGACTTATGACATATTTTAACCTTTATCCTACAAAACATTTATTATTAATATATTTATAATTATAATAAATATTTATTATTAAAATATTGAATATTGAATATTTTCAATAATATGTGAATAATATTATTTAAAATTATTATTTTTAAAATTTATTATTAAAATAAAATTGAAATATCAAATAATTAAAATAGTGAATTATATTTATTATATTAATAATTTATTATATGACTAAATATAAATAATTAAATATATATGTTTAATAATATTGAAAAATATAATATTTTTAATATTTTTAAAAATAAAAATAAAATTTATTATCAATATAATAATATTAAGCTTGATTTAAGTTAATGTTTATATAAAAATAAAATTATCTATAAATGAGCTCTTTTTCAAAAAATGACTTACACTTTACAAATGGGTAAATAGTAAGTCATTTTGCAGGAAAAATAACTTATTTTATATTGACCTGTAAGTCATTTTCCGTTGACCAAACTATTTTCTATGAAACAAATATAAGAAAATACAGAAAATATTTTCTATAAAATATTTTACATGTAAACAAACAGACCTTTAATTTTAATTTAATATATAGACACTAAATTATTTAATTTTTTAAAATAAAAACGGTGAAATACAATCTAATCTTATTGTGTATTACTGAATTTTTGTATCGTTTGTGAAATAAGACTATTTGAAATTGAAAATTGAAATTAGATGCTGTTTTTTCACTTATAATTGGAAATAAACAAAATCTGACAATTGGAGATATTATATAATTATGTCTAAGGAAATTAAATGCCTCCCTGCGTTTAAGTTTCAAATCATATCAAATATGAGGTTTCTTTTTTGAAAGGATGGAATTGTAAATTTTCGTTTATCTTAATGTTATCGGGAAAAGCATAAAAACCATAAAAGTTTGTTTTTATTTTCTATTTGTTGAAAATTGATAAACACACTTGGTAAACAAAATTAAAATTTGTTTTAGTAATAAAAATATACAAAATATTTGGACCGCCATGTAATTAAAATTTGATTGGTAGAGTCAACTTTTTCATTTTAAAAAATAATTTAACTAAATTTAAAATTTTAAAAATTAAAATAATAATAATAAATTAAGGTCAAAATAAAAAAAATTAAAAATGTCATTATACCTTTTTTTTTTTTCTTAAAAGTATTGAACTAAGTAAATAATATCACCGTTGTAATGATAAAATGTTGCAAGTTTTACCAAGGATTATGAGTTAACCTTTGATAACTCGTTTCTCTTCCTAAATAAAAATACATGTATTATTTATATATTGAGGGGTAAATCTTAAAATTACATATAAATTTTGATTCAATGTGTAATTTGATACATGAATTTTAATTTGGTGTAATTATACAAATGAAACTTTGATTGTGGTTCAAATGTATATATGAAACTTTAATTTTGCTTCAATAGTACATATTTTAAAAAATAAATACATCAATTTGTATTGCAATATGTAAGCTTAAACCGGAGTTATATCAATAACTGTGATAGTAGTCGATTAAGTCTTAGCTCAATTGGTATCAATATTGTTACCAGTGTAAGAGGACGCGGGTTCGAGTACGCTAAAGTGCACTATCTTCTTGTTTAAGGGTTGAGGAGAAGTTATAGGTAGTTCTAGACATTGTGTCAAAAAATCAAATACTAGTATGTCAAAAAAACTCAGTTTGCTATTTCACCAAAACCTTTTTCTTTCTACATGTTGTAATAGATATTAGGATAATTACACTCAAAGACACTTTAAAATAGGATTTTTTAGTTACTCTAAATTTTTTCTCAATTTAGTCGTTGTAATTAAGATAATTGTTTGAATTAGTCATTGTTATTAAAAGTTTCGTTAAACCATTAACAGATTGCTGACATGACACATGAGCTAATTGAATGACGACACATTACACTTATTTTTTTATTTTTATTTTTAATTAAAGTTTAAAAATCTTTATGTAATTATTCTAAAACACCTTTTTTTTTTCTTTCTCTTCAAACACACAAAAAAGACCCACTTGTGAGTAAATAACCAATAAGAAGGGAAAATGAAAACAAAAAAAGGAAGCTTGTAAGACTAAGACATATCAGCTATTGCTCTATCCAAAATGGACTATACTCCAAAATTATCACTCCTCTTCCTCTGCCATGCTTTTCCATATCAGTTTTTTTTTCCTTTTTCTTTTATGAGCAATAAAAATGATCAAAACCTAAGAGCACCAGCTTGTTTGAGAAGAGGAACAAGGGTGCCATCGATATGAGAAGCCACGACTCTATCCATGGTACCCACAAGTTTCCCACCAATGAACACAACAGGGATAGCAGGAGAGCTTCCAAGCAGCCTCGTCAAACATATCCTCATTTGAGATACAGAGAGAAAAAAAAAAAAAAGTCTCGAGTAATTATCTTAATCAAAGTGACTAAATTGAGGAAAAAAATTTAGAGTGATAAAAATAAGACAAATCTTGTCTTAGAGTAACCTTGGATGTAGTTTACCCTAGATATTATTGTCATTTTTTATGGGTAAACTATATCTAATGTCACTAAACTATTATTGAATTTTCATTTTGGTCACTCAATTTCAAAAAGTTACACATTGGTTATTGAACTATTCAAAAGTTTTCATTCAAGATACTGTGCTGTTAAAATCGTTATTGTATAACCTTTTTTGACTATTTACGCTAATTAAAAACTTTTCTTTCTATTCTCCTCTACAACTCACTTTTTTTTCATGAAACTATTATGAACATCACAAATCTATAAACAAAAATCTAAACAGTTTTTTTTTTCTAATCTCCAACACAAACCGTCAGATCAACTTGGATCTAAGGTATGATCTTCTAGTCATCAATGGATACTGATTCACTGTACCGATCGTCGAATCATCATTTAGAGCTCGCTAGTTAAATTTAAAAAAAAATATTAACCTAATAACTTAAATAAAAACTTTCAAATAATTTAATAATTATTTTGTAATTTTTTAAATATTTCACTAATAGTTTAATAACATTAGTTGTAGTTTTTTTTTTTTGTCAAAAATATATTATTATCATTAATGATTATGGGTCCCATTTATAATAAATAAACATTTTAAAGTTAAAGGGTCAGTAAAGTAAGTAGCACTTTACTACATTAATGAAAAAATAATATACTATATTAATTGTCAACGCAATGGTTAAAGTTTTTATATTCACAACTTCACATCTGAAAATTAGAATTTAGATTTTGATATTGTCACCTACCGTACTATAATTTATATTTAAGGTAGTGAATATCATATCTTGCAGGTAAGTATATTATTTTTATTTTGATACTAAATCAATATTAATATGTTTAAGTGTATCATTTTAAGTTTATTAATATTTTTTAATATTTTTTACATATATTTATAATTTAATTTTATCTCTTTAAAAGATTATATATTATATATATACAAATATATCTCAATTACATCAATTTAAATATATTTATATGTAAATATAAGTTTTAAAATTATTAATTATGTTCAACAATTTAAGTTAATAGTTATATTTTAAATTTAAATGTAATTATAATAAAAAATATTTTTAAAAAGTTTTAAAAAATTAAAAGGTGGGTTTAAAAATGTTGTTCCTTAAAAAAAATATATCTTTTATATCATCCGATACTCGAAATGATATGTGCTAACCAATTGCGATACAATATTAGCTACCATAATTGTGTCAAAAAAAATATCAAGAAATAAATGAAAAAAAGTTATAATATATAAATGCTTATTGTTTGTTTTGTATAAATAATATAATTTTAAATTTTATTAACTTTTATTGGACAAAATATATATTTGAATATTATTTTTATTTTGATCAATTTGGTGAAATTTGGTTACTAACATGGTAGTCAGTATCATACTGAAACTGATAGTAGACAAAATAATTGTTTAAAAATACACATGGTAACATCTTAAAATGAAGTAATTAAATTAATTAATTACATTGAAAAAGTTAAGGTGTCAATTTATGACAAAATTAAAGTATAGAGTTTAATTCTAAAATGAAAGAACTATAAGAATCAAAAATGAAATTTAACCATTAATTTTTGCATGTGTCATGAAGTAACGCCTTAGAGTTTTTGTTTTTTTTTTAAGGTAGAGATTTCTTTTATATGTAGTAATATGGATCTAATAAATAAAATTGTAACACTTTTCCCTTTTGAAAGTTCAAACAATTAAATATGGATCAACTTATTAAAAAATTGAAGAAATAAAGTTATAAAAATTCTAAATGGCCCATGATTTGTTGATTGTTTTCGATTAGAAATATTGAATCATAAAAATGGTGTGAACACATTTTTGGTTAGTTAGTTTATGCATGCCATTAAGCTTTGGGTATCTATAAATGTTACTATATGTATTTATATCTATATATTTGATATATTACTAATCATTAAATTGGTAAATGTGAATAAGTTACATCATAATAAATAATAATGAGTTGTCGATTGAGTCTAACTCGATTGTCATTGACACTGTTGCCAGTGTAATAGGACGAGGGTTCGAGTGCGTTGAAACGCATTATCTTTGATAAGAATATGGTAATCCCTTTCAATTTTATTCATAGACTTTAAGAATACAAAATATATATACAGCAATAGTCACACATGATTAGGAAGAATGTATAATATATTTCTAAATATATACTTAAAAGACATATATTATATTTAGATATTCCTAAAAATAATATCCCATAATAATATCCTAACACCCTTCAAGTTGAACTCACAAAATAAAAGAAAAGCTTTAGGATGATGAACATCTAAGCTCAATAGCAAGGTCTTCAGCCACTTGAACTCACAAGTGACAAAAGACATATATACCTATACTCCACCTCAGCGGAAGACCGAGAAAGCATATCTATCACCACAGCTCATTTACTCAAATGTGGCAAGAAAACAACAAACATAGGTGACCAAATCAAAGGGTACTTTGAGGCACACATTGAGTCCTCGTTTCATCTTCTACCCTTCCTGCAACAACCACTTCTTTAACAAGCTGTGGATAATCCATACTAACTAATTTATCATCTAATGCATTCAAAAGCCGCGAAGATAGTACGACGCCAATAGCATAAGCTTAGTCATCGAAATTGTTTAGCTTTAATCGAATAGGAGTAATAAACTCACCAGGTCGATCTTGAGGACCCAAGAAAAAGGGAGAGTTAGGTTCAATTTTAGGTGGCAGTGATGATGATGGACAAGTAGAATCATCGCCATTGAGAACAATAAAAAAAACCAAAAAAAATTATTTTAAAAGGTGGGTGATAGCCAGCTCAAAAGTTGGCAACGTCAGGCAAAACAAAATATAAGAAGCAAACAACTTGAAAAAAAAAAAAAAAAGAGGAACCTGAGCTCTTAATACTATGAAAAGAATAGGGTACCTTTCAATTTTATTTATAGACCTCAAAAGTATATATAATATTTATACTGCAGTAGTCACACAAAAATAGGAAAGATATATAATATATTCCTAAATATATAGATATATAATATATGCCTAAAAAAATCCCACAATAATATCCTAACAATCTTCATATTTAAGGGTTGTGAGGGGTTATAAATAGTTCTAAGCATTGTTAAAAAAACAAATAATTTATTAATTGAATAAAAAATTAGTGTGGTAAAACATTCGTATATAAATTCCGTCAATTTAAAAATGTTATTGTACCAACATTTATTATTTTCTTAAAAATATAAATTAAAGTATTTTTTAACTAAGTTGATGTATATTTAACTCGTGACACTAATTCAATGAATGATTTTATAATAGTATTAGGTTATGACACACTACTATGTGGTTGATTTTTTTTAAAATAAATTAATTTTTTTATAAAAAAATTGATGAACTTTTGATTGAAATGATAAAGTTACAAATATATCGTATATTCGTATGTTCAAATCCATATGCGGGTATTATTCTAAATTTAATTTAAGTTTTATAGATTCTATATAAATTATAATAAAAAAAACACTCTAATAATACTAATTGTTACTTTTTTAAACACTATATTTTTATTTATTTATTAATTAAATTGATATTTAATTCACTCGTAACACCAACTCGATCGAATATACTAATATATATATATATTTACATATATTAAAAATTAAATATAAGTCGCAAATGCTCAACAACTTTATAGGTAGACTCAAGTTGGCTTCACGTCTGACTTTAAAGCAAATTTACCAATTATTTTAAAAAATATAATTTTAGTGTTTTATTTTTTTCCAATTTAATTTAAAATGGTAAAGAAATTAGAGTATTTATCAATAATTTTAATTTTTTAACTTTTTAAGGCTTTCCTATCAAATCATTTTTATATAATAAAGCTGCATTCACTCAATAAAAAAAAAATAAAATAATTGATTTATCATTTCAGGTGTAGTGAGAAAAACGTAAATAAAGAATAAAAACTCTAAATTAATTAAAACTTTTAAACATAATTAGAATATTTTATGCAATATATTTTTAACATGAACTTGAGACAAATTTTAAATTTAGAGCTAGGTCGAATAGTCCAATAGGCCTAACTCGATTTAGACCTAGCCAAAAAATTTACCTCGATTTGAGCAAAATTCAATTTAAATAATAAAATATTTTAAATTTAATTATTAAAATATTTACAAATTAATATAAAATTATATTTTAAATAATAAAATAATTTTTAAAATCAAATTAAAACAGACAAAAAATAAATCTAAAAATGTTACGAAAAAAAAATATAATTTAATTTAATTTGATTCAACCCGATCCAACTTAAATAAAATTATTTTCCAATACAAATCAAAATATATAATGATAAAAGATGGGGGAATTCTCCTCGAATACGGTAAAAGGTTTGAACTTTATATTCTCAATTTTTGAAGAGAGAAATTACATTAAAGTGAACTTAATTCAATATTTTATGTACCAACTTGATGGTTGTTCACAAATGCCTCGAAATTATCATCCAATTTTTAAATTGATTAATATATATTAAAGTATGAATTTAAAAAATAAATTAATAAAAATATTAAAAACAATGTATCAATATATCATAATACCAAAAGTAATATTAAATTAAAAATTAAGTATTCATGTTTTATTTTTTATTTTTTGTTTTTTTTATGTCGTTGTTATATTTAAGATATGACATATTAATACTTCGCTGTGTATATTAACATTATATTAGACATATCACACATAGATATTACATATATTGCTCATCATTATGTGGTAATACTAAAAGTATATACTATTATAATGGCGAAACTAGTGGGGTTGGCAGGGGTTCTAGCCCCCTAAAATAAAAAAAATTTCATATAGCCTTTTTAAAAATTTTAAAATTTTAAATTAATAAAGGTAAAATTGTATTTTGGCCCTCTCTAAAAATATAAAAATTTTGATTTAATCTTTAAAAAATTATAAATATATAGTCTATTAAAATGGTAAAATTGCATTTTATATCATAAAAATTACAATTTAATTTCAGCCCCTTAAAAAAAAATTGGTTTCACCCATGTATGATTGATCATCATGTGTTAGTGTAACTTTTTTTCAATTTACAAATTCTATTTGGATAGGTGTGAATTTTGTAATAAACAATTATTTTAGATAAAAAATCTTTTCGTTCTTTCTCAATTTTGAAATCGAGTAAATTGGTCTCTATAAAAAAGTCAAAACAATTTAATCACGGTCAATTTCAAAAGTGAGCAAGTAAGGACAATTAATTACGACGTTAATATTTTCCATCAATTGTATATGATTTTAATTGGTTCAGTAATAAGTTTAGCCCTTGAAGTTTACACATTCTATTAATTTGGTCATAATTTAACAAAGCTATCTCATAACATTTGTGTAAATGTTGAGGCTGAATTTGTTAATTTTTTTTAGATTTAAAATCAAATTGATAAAATATGTAAACATCAAAGGCTAAAATTTTTATTATACCAATAAAAATCATGTACAATTGACGGAAGACATAATGTCGTGCTCAATTATCATTGGTTGATCACTTTTAAAATTGACAAATATTAAATTACTTTAATTTTTCTTAAAAAAATACCAACTAAATGAAACTAGATAGCCATATATATTAATATTTCTAACTAATGTTTTTGTTTATTTTACAACTTTGCTTCCATTTTTTAGTAAAATCAAGGTATATTTTTTAGAAAATATTTTACCATCACTAAAACTTCTCCAATAATGATTTAAAATTAAAATTATTGTTCAAAGCTTTTTACCACTTAAAAATATACTTAAAATATTTTAAACATATTTATAAAATATTTGTATTTATTCATTTAAAATTTATATATATATATATATATATAATATCCAACATTTTCAAGATTTACGTTTGAAACTCTTGTCTACTTATTTAACCTTTAAATATTTTAATATATTAAAAACAGTAAATTGAAATTAAAATAGATATATCAAATTTAAAATTTAAAATTATTTTCTTAAAATTAAAAATATACATAACATGTTATGAAATAAAATAACAAAGAGAATAAAAACAAGAGAAATAAGAAAGCAAATGAGAATAATGTATTTTTATTCATCAATAAGATGTTTATAATGTTTGTCAAAAGTTTATATTTATAAACATAAAAAATATAAATGAAATAAAACACCATTTAAAATTACTTCTTATATTATTCATAAAATTAATAAAAAATATAAAATAATTTAACACTTTTTATTTTATATATACAATCAACCCTTGCACCGTAATTGTGAGCAATTAATTATATAAATAAGGAAATACTTATTTAGCAAAAAAATTATTTAATTTTTAATTGAACCGGTATTACTTGATTCGTGGCGTTACACAATATAGATTTTTAGCTAAATTGACGTTATTTGATTCGTGATATTAACTTAGTCAATCATAACTATCTATTTTTATTTGATTTTTAACTAAATTGATTGCTTGATTCATGGCGTAAATTCTATCATACACGATATATATTTTTAACTGAACAGGTGTTATTTGATTCGTAATATTAACTTAGTCAACTCAATTATCTTTTAGATTTATATTATATTAATTTTGAAGATGTTATTTTAAGACGAAATTGGTAACTTTGTCTAAAATAAAATTACATAAAGATTGAAAATATATTAATAACGGTATTATATTATTTGGTATAAAGTTTTATTCAATTTTATTTTATCTTTAGAGGAATTGGTGTTAGGTGATTCATTGTTCTCAACTCCTTTAATATATAATTTTAATTGAATTTGTATTACTTAATTTGTGATATTTATTTATTTAAATCGTGGGCAATAAAAAAGATAATTAAAAAATTAAAAAATATATTATATTAAAATTTTAAGTATTTGGTATAAATTGATATTGCTTGATTTAATGGCATCAATGTAATCGTTTGTACGACAGCTCATGCATACTTCATTGCTGATGTAGATATATATATTTTTATATTTTATGATTTTTAAAATTTTAATTTTTTCATAAAGTACATACAGACTGTCATGCGGGTTATCACTTCAGTGCTATTAAATTTTTAACAGTTCAATTAACTTTTCGCAAAAAAATTAAAATATAAAACTTAATGACCTAGATGATAAAAGGAAAAAAAAAATTAGAGCCAAAATGATGAAAAGGTTAAATTTCTTATTATATTAATAATTTAACTCAGAAAAATGTAAAATTTATTCAAAATAAAATTATATGAATATTAAAAAGATATTAATGATATTAAAATTTTTAGTACAAAATTTTAATTGAATTCATGAACACGCACTATATGAAAAATAAAATAAAAAAGTAAATTTAAATCTAAAACATAATTATCTTTTAATTCTATTATATTGATATGCTTTTTAATAATTACGAATTAACATCTAATTATTTAATAATACGAATAGTTTAAAAAGCTATTTTTTAGTAATATAATATTAAATAATATAATAGAAACTATTTTAGTGGATAAATTTCACCATAATATATATCTCAATTTATTTGTGCTTTGTATGCAGACATATATTTTTTAATGTAGTTTTAAGATAAACGATAAATTTATTGAAAATAAAACTATATAAATATTGAAAACATATTAGTATGATTATTATACTATTTAGTATACAATTTTATTTAATTTTGATTCATGCATCAAACTCCTTCAAATACAATATATATACTTTTATCTGAATTTATATCAATGATAAAATGAAAAAAAATTATAAAACACAATTATCTTTTAGATTTATATTATATTAATATTTTAAAGTAATTTATATTTAATTAATAATATTGATTCCATAAAAAATTAATAATATTGATAATCTTTAAAAAGAGAATTTAACTCAAATTCTTATTTATAAAAATAATTAAAAGAAATCATGGAAACCTAAAAAGGAGATAAAGAACAAATAAAAAGAAAGAATTATATGGCCCTTTTTTTTTTTTTTTAACTTAGTAACTTTTTTATATTAGGGTTGAATTTTTTTTGTGTTGAAGTTAAGTCCAGAGCTTCATGAATATTTTCATATCGAAGTTTGAAAGTTAATCCTTGAAAATTTCAATATAAAAAAAGTTGTCAAGCTTAAATTTCAGATAGTGATTTAAAAAGATGTTATGCTCTCGAGTTTCAAATAGTGATTCAAAAAGATGCCATGATCTTGGTACCCTAAAAAAGAAATGAGAACAAAGAAAAAGAAAAGGACAAACAAATAAACAAACAACACACGATCTCGAGACATTTTAGATTGTGTTTCCTAGAGTCACTTATCACTAAACTAGAATCAAATTTTAAATTGATCATTATATTTCAAAGCAATTTAATTGAGTTTTTAAAATATTATTATAGCATCAATCATGTCATTTCCTTAGCTTACCATTAACTTGAGTGTTAAATGTGAGTTCGATTGATGTGGAGCATATTTAAAACATACAAATTAGATGTTAAACACGTTATATCTATTATATAAACAATTTGAATTTAATGTGCTAACTAAAATTTATAATATCATTAAAATCAAAATGACTCTTTTTTAATAAGTTAAAATATAAGGGTTAATTTGTAAATTTATCATTTTAGTGGCCACTTACCCTTGGTGTCACTCTCATATTAGATCTAAACTATAAATGTTATATATGTGAACGTATTTAAAATTTGATCCACATATTTTAAATATGTACACCACGTCATATTTGAGTTGACATTTAAAATTAAACTTAACAATTAAGTTAACAAAAAGATCCGATTGATACGAGACAGATATTTTTAAATTCAATTAAAACGTTTGGAAATTAATTTTAAAATTTAAATATGTCATTGGTGACATATGCTATATAAACATATTAATTTTAGAAAATACTAAGGCCTTGGCTTTCAAAATTTTTCTTCTTGAAGGAAAAAAAAGGAAAAAGAAAATAAAAACTGTCTTATTTGGCTCTCGAATCCCTCCCATATTCCGCCATGGAAGCACCTTGAGAAACCCTAACTGAATCCCTTTTACGTTCTTCGCTAAGCTCAAGCAAACGGCAAATGGGTTCTCTTGTGCCTTTCCAAGACCTCAATCTCTGCCCGGAACCACCGCTATCAGCCACCGTGAACATCTCCACCTCCGCCACACCTAGCGCCACCATCAACAGGACAACCACCTTCAATTTCTTAACACCGAAGATTGAACCTAAGCAAGAGCCTTTCGACGAACCAACACCAACAGAGACTATTCACCAACAAGAAAACTTTCTCTTCTCTGTTTCCAATTCTACCCCTGATTTCATCCCTAATCCCGAAACTACCCCTCCGGCTAACGCTTCCTCTTCCGCCGATGACCAAAACGCTCTCTACTCCGAATATTTCCGAATCTCCGAGCTTTTCCGCTCTGCTTTTGCTAAAAGGATACAAAAATACGGCGATGTCGAAGTACTTGACCCGGATTCTCGGGCCATCGTACCCGTACCCGAACAGTCTCAACTAACCCCCGAAACTAGCCCAACCGACGGTTCCAACCTGGAACGAGCTTTATCCGTCGTCGTTTCTCGTAAGAAGGCGGGAAGATCCAATGAGCTGGTTCGGGTTACGAATTTGGGAATCGATGACCAGAGGCATTTTCGTGACCTTGTTCGAAGAACCCGAATGATGTACGATTCCCTCCGCGTTTTAGTCATTTCGGAGGAAGAAAAGAGAACCGGACCGGGAAACGGTCGACGGGCTCGCGGAGATTTGAGGGCAGCTGCCGTCATGAGGGATCGAGAACTGTGGTTGAATCGCGATAAAAGAATAGTGGGTGCAATCCCAGGTATTGAAATTGGTGATGTATTCTTCTTTAGAATGGAGCTTTGTGTGGTGGGCTTACACGGACAAATTCAAGCTGGGATTGATACCTTGCCTGCGAGCCAGAGCTCGAGCGGAGAGCCAATTGCAACTAGCATTATTATTTCCGGTGGGTACGAGGATGATGAAGATTCCGGTGACTCAATAATATATACCGGCCAAGGTGGGCAAGATAAATTTGGAAAGCAATGTATGCATCAGAAGCTTGAAGGAGGGAATTTGGCACTAGAAAGGAGTATGCATTATGGGATTGAGGTAAGAGTGATTAGAGGGCTTAAATATGAGAATCGAGTTTCGGGCAAAGTGTATGTTTATGACGGTTTATATAAGATTCTTGATTGTTGGTTTGATGTGGGAAAGTCAGGGTTTGGGGTTTACAAGTTTAGGCTGTCGAGAATTGAGGGGCAACCTGAGATGGGTAGTTCGATAATGAAGTTTGCTGAGAGTCTTAGGACTAAGCCTTTGTCTACTAGGCCAATGGGGTATTTGACTCTTGATATTTCCATGAAAAAGGAGAGAGTTCCGATCTTTCTTTATAATGATATTGATAATGATCATGATCCTATGTATTATGATTACCTTGTGAACACTGTGTTCCCTCTTAATGTATTTGGTCAAGGGAGTAATAGTACTGGATGTGATTGTGTTTCGGGGTGCACGGAAGGGTGTTTCTGTTCTATGAAGAATGGGGGTGATTTTGCTTATGATTATGGTGGAATTCTCTTGAGAGGGAAACCGGTGATATTTGAATGTGGAAATTTCTGTCAATGCCCACCATCTTGTCGGAACCGCGTTTCACAACATGGGCTTAGAAACAGATTGGAAATATTTAGGTCAAGGGAAACGGGTTGGGGAGTGAGGTCCTTGGACTTGATACAAGCAGGTGCTTTTATATGTGAATATGCAGGGGTTGTTCTCACAAGGGACCAAGCGGAAGTTTTCAAGATGAACGGTGATACTTTGATTTACCCCAATCGTTTTTCTGAACGATGGGCCGAATGGGGGGATTTGTCTAGGATATTTCCAGAGTATGTGTGTCCATCATACCCCTCAATCCCACCTTTGGATTTCGCAATGGATGTATCGAGGATGAGGAATGTTGCTTGTTACATTAGCCATAGTTCCAGTCCGAATGTGCTGGTGCAGTGTGTGTTGTATGATCACAACAACTTGATGTTCCCTCACCTTATGCTTTTTGCAATGGAGAATATCCCTCCTATGAGAGAGCTTAGCATAGATTATGGTGTAGCCGACGAATGGACTGGGAAGCTTTCTATCTGTAACTAAATATCTTAAGAGGAATATTTTGGATTTTGATGTGGTGCAGCCGGGCAGTGAGACATGATATACTGAGGTGAGCTTAACTTCCAAGCATTTCCAATAGTATATATATTTATTTAAAATCATAATAATTTGTGGTGTGGCCTTCCTATATTTAGATATTGATTTTTGATTTTGTATTTCTCATGCTTTCTTGTAGTCTAGTTGCCTGCCATGCCTGTTTGTAGGAGCTAGGAATGTTATTCCTTTGTGCAACTTCATGGTGTATACCTCAAGTAGTCGGCCATATGCAGGAGGATGGAACATTTGGCACTTATAGTTCTAAATGAATGCAGTTGCTTATCTCCTAAGTGCATGTTTTGTTTTCCACAGAGCAATGTACTTTTTTTTTTTTTTTGTAATATATATGTTGTTGTATTAGTCTACATCTTGTTTCGTCTTCCCTGTCCAATTCTACTGTTTATGTCTGCCTCAATTCTATGAATTTATTCTTTTCAATTGTTCCTGCTCGTAAATTTTAAGTGCCGTGATCGACAAAGTTGTTATTTGGTTAGTTCATTATTGGATTCTTCCTTGACTTGCCAAACAGTTCATTCAGTTTTACAAGAGTTCGTGACAAATTGATTTGTCATCTATAAGGGAGGACTTTAGCTGAAGGTAGCCTCATAAAGTTTAAACAAAATTCGAGTGTTTAAAGCTTCAGTACTGCTTAAGAAACATAGGGTTTTGTGCAACTGCTTTTTCCTCCCTGAATAATACCATTGGCAAGTTGCCATTGGCAAGGTGCTATTGTTACTTTGTTTTGATTCCTTGTCCTAGTATTTATTGAATCTCTATAAAGTCATAGATTAGAACAAATCTTCATCAGTTGCCTTATGAGTAAAATGCCATAGGCTTGTATCTCGTGTTTATCATAAACTATCTGTTTAAAAGCCATAGGAACGTGCTTATATTCGGATCTTTTCATGTTTACTAAGTTGATGCTATAATTAACCACATATAGCATTAGAGATTCCACATGTTCTGTTAATTTGGAAAGTGAGCTGTCGTAAAACGTCTGATACGGGGGTCTGGCAACTATCCCGTATTAATTTTGATTCCGCTTTCTAGTTTGAAAATGATGAAGTTAATACCGCATCATATGACTGCATTATTGTCAGCTAATTCGGTTCTGGTGCTGCAGGTGGGAATTGGACAATGCCATCTAAAACTGTTTGTTGTAGCCGTATTATCATAGTAAGTTCGTTCTTTATGCCTAGCTATTCAATGAATTTCTTAAGATTTGGATTGGAAAAAAAAAAAAAAATCTAAAACGGTTTTTTTCTCTTCCCCTCATCTGGTTCCTTGAAAATTTTGTATCTCAATCATGATTTTGCCTTTGTGCTACCATGACTTATGTATTTTCTCGCATTAGGTCAGTCCCTATCGATGGTTATAAAATATGGAAATCAATGAAAGAAACTTTTGGGAGGTTATGGTTGCTACTACAATATGTTGCTGACAATGGTTTTACAATCTTTCTATTTCTGGACCTTTTTCAACATGCTTTTCTACGACCCGAAAATAGTCGCCTTCCTTGTGCTTTTGTAACAACGAAAACAGTCATTAGCCTTGTGCTTTTGTAAGATTGTACTCGTAAACTCTAAACTCCGAATTTTTTATTTTTCGTTTTTAAAAATTTTCCCTTTACCCATTTGTACCTAATGAGGGTCCAGAACATGGACACGTTTGTACAGGCATTGTATTGGTGTGTTTGTAGTTGAAATCTCCAATGTTTCTTTCGTTTCTAAATTATGGACTTGTTGATTTATCTGCTATTATCTGATGCATTCTTGACATAGATATTCTTAAATTCTGTTATTAGTCTTTGTACTTTATAAAAGCTGAAGATTTGGTCTTTATATTTTTTAGTCATTGTACTTTTTGAATTGGTTGATTTTTGTAGTCCTCACTCAAACAGTAGCATTAAAATTTGTTTGGGTAAATTAAATTATTAGTTTTGTATTATGCGTACACAAATGTAAATTTAATTCATATTCTCTAATTGAATTATTCTAAATTTGTGTATTTTTCAAATTTTCAATTGAAATAACAAACTGATATAATATTATATATATGTTTAACACATTAAATTTTGAAAATAGCATAAGTTAATGAATTTAGCAATTATTGTTTATATTATCCCTTTAATATTATACTTTGATATATTCATATATGGGCATAGTTCAATGGTCTTAAGTAAAACTGTGGGATACACATCCACTTATATGGAGAATTTTTTTTTTCTTATAGTTTCTATATTGATTTGCTTAGGCTCTATGAATCTGAAACACCCCCCCCCCACAGCAAGCAACCAAATCTTTACATAAAATGGAGGGTGCTTAAGTTTGCGAGGTAACTAGCCGTTTGAGACAACCGGATTGGAGATCATATGAAACAATTTGCTTGGGTTTTTTTATTCTTTGGTAACTTGTGTTCCATTTTTCTCCATCTCCCTTTGTCTAGCTCGTTCCATCTTCCTTTTCCGCCATTCTTCTAGAGCTGCAAATTTTGCAAATACAAGTCAATTCACTGTTTAAACGGTTTTCATGTTCAATTTAGTACTTGCTTCAAGAGCTTCAAATTTCGCAAGAACAAGTTAAATCATTGCGTAAAAGACTTAAATATTCAATTTAATAATTCAGTATCTTTTCCAAATCTAAAATTTTGCAAGTACAAGTCAAATCACCGTTTAAAAGACTTCAAAAGTCAATTTAATATTTTAGTATTTTTCCCAAACTTAATACATGAGTTTGACTTCAGTACTTAATTTGATATTTGACATATATGCTCTAATGAATAAATATATGTACTTACTTGGGACATAGACTTAAGTATTAAAATGAATCAAGTACTTATTTGTTAAAAAAAAAAACTCAAATTAAAAGAACTCAAGTACCAAATTGTATAATAGAGCTAAAATCAGGTATAAATTGAAATTGAACCCAAATTCAGGTATAAAAGAATATATTAACCCTAAAAGATATTTGACAACTAAATTCAAGTGAGGAACAGCCGGTTTACCTTTCAAGCTAGAAGCATCATTTAGGGAACGGAAGTCTTGTAGTCTTTTGGAAAGATCGACTGCGGCGGTCTGTTTCGTATCTTTCGGTTGAATTGTTTCGGCTTCGGTATATGCCTCTCGCTGAATCTCCTTAACCTATAAATACCCAAGATTCAACCATGAAGACCACCATTTTCGACGATATCAATTTGTTTAACAGGCATTTCCAGCTAATCTTAGTTTCTTACAAACGCTCAATTTGCAAGATTACATCCATTTTAAAGGACCTACATTATCTCCACCGTATCCAACACATATCAAGTTCGTGTTGGACCTGTATCTACCACTCAAAATCGAGTCCGTGTGCCATAGATACCATGATAAATCAAGGGGGGAGTCGGATGTGAATGTTGAGAACAGGTACGTACCTCAGACATGTTCCTTTTAACTTTTTTGGGTAAATTATAGTAGCAGTCACCCCAATTATATATTTTTTTTCTTTTTTAGTTATATGACTATAAAAAGTTACAAAACGTTCATCGAAGTTCCAACTATTAGTAATTTTCCTTTTTGATTATTCAACTAACTTTGATTTTTGAGTGTTCCCCATTTTACACAAATCAGTTGATGACCAAAAGATAACTGTTTCGTAACTTTTCCTAATTAGGTGACCTTTACCATAGTTTAACCTAATTCTTTCATGTTTCTGTGTGTACATAGAGTCTTTAAAAGGTTATATCCTAGTACTCACATCCAATTACGTGTCGGACATAAGTAATTCAAGAAAAACGAAGAGTAGGAGCTAGATATGAACAACTCTGTATATATCACATTGCTTTATGTTTTTTGTTGAGTTAAAGTGTAGAGACTCACTCTTTTTATCAGTTCCAAAGGTTGCATAGCAATGCGCATCTCTTCAGCTTCCTTAATGTGATCAAAGCCAACTGCATTGAAAACGTAATCAATTCGATTTCATTAGACAACTATGTTACCCAGATTCGGATGACTGATTAATACGTATATGTTCAATAATTTTAAAAAAATCATATAATTGGAGGATCATACTCGTACTTATATCCAGATACCAGAACTTAGATATAATTCACATACACACGAATGCTTTAAAGAAAAGAGTAAACTGCATCCAAGATCACTAAACTATCAAAAAATTTACGTTTTAGTCACTAAGCTTTAAAAAGTTATAAGATAATCACTGAACTATTTAAAAGTTTTCATTAAGTCACCGAACTATTCAAAAGTTATTATTTAAGTCATTGGATTGTTAAGTTTTTCTTTTTTTTAAAGTTCAGTCAACAAACTCCAAGTGATGATTTAATGATCGATATGATAGATTATTATCCATCGACAAATAGAGTATACCTTAGATCTAAGTCGAACGGTCAATATCAAAGATTGGAAAAGAAAATTGTTTAGATTTTGGTTCGGAGAAGGGAAATAAAAACTTTGAATTAGTCCAAGCGGTGCGAATAGAGATAGCCATCCAATAACTTAAATAAATTTTTTGAATAATTCGATGACCACCTTGTAACCTTTTGAAGATAAATAATTAAAACATAAACTTACTAATAATTTAGTGACTAACATAGTTTACACTTAAAAAATGAAGAGCTCAAATTGTAAGTGATCAAATTGCAAGTGAAAAGTAAACTATTTTCATAAACAATGCCAAAATGTAAAATTAAATAAGCATTGATGCAAAATGAAAACCTTAAAACTTTGAAAAAAGGTTAATAATGCAAAACGCCAAAAAAAATCCCTAAATCTCATCAATCAACATCAATAAATTCTTAACCAAATCTAGTGTCCCCAAACCCTAAACAAAATCCCAATTCACAAAACAAAACCTAGCATTTGAACATCCAAATCAAAACCCAAAAAGTCCCCAAAAAGAACAGAAGATCAAAAGCAAACTTGGAGAAATACCCATGATCCCAAATCCCCTTTCAAACACAAAAACAATATGCATAAACAACAGATTCATCAAAAACAGGCAAAATCAACAACTACCCATTCTTCAAAACTCATTAAAAAATGCCCAAAATCATCAAATCAATGTTTCAAACTAGAGAAAAAAGAGGATCTGGGTTTTAAGAGGAACCTGAATTGGGTTGGTTAGAGGAAGGTCTGGTACGAGAAGAAGCAGAAGAAAGAAACCATTGAAGCAAGAATAGAGCAACTATAACATTGAAAATATTCAAAGCTATGGTCGCATTTTTGAAAGATAATCTACATCTCCATGATTGGATTATCTCCATCTTTTTTTCTCTCTTTTGCAGTGTTTGTTATTTGGGTTGGTTTTTAGTATTATCAGCTTCGAGCTTTATCGGGAAAACAATGGTGTGCGTGTCACGTGCTAGCTAAAATACTTGATTAGCGCGTGAAAGACACTGACCATATAGAAGGTTTCTAGTCTGCAATTTTGGCGGTTTGGACGTTGAACAGTTAACTATAAAGTATTGTCTGTCAAACTAAAACAGTGTTTTGTTTTTTGCTTTGGCCACTTACACAAAAACATTTGTGCATAGCAGTTTATGTGTGATTGTATTTTGGTTTTGATTGACTTTGTGGTGGGTTAACTCCCGAAATTATTGCAGAGATTATTTGAGAAATTAAAGCATATATATCTTGTTAGTAGGTGTTTGAGTTGTCACATCATGCCTACTGTAGTACAACTTTGTTTTTTATTATCTTGTCAAAGAGCAACACTTTGTAAAGGTCGGATTTCGTGAATATATATATATATGTACCACGTGAAATTTTTGTAATCTATCTTGATAAGAATAACAGTATGTTCTAAAAAAAAAGAAAAAAAGAATAACAGTATGTTTGGTTGAAGGTAATGATTATGCCATTACATGCCTATTATACGTTTATTTTGCAGGCCCACACAAACAAATGTTTGGTTCAAAGGAATACCTTATTACGGGAATATCTTATTACGGGTGTATTTCATTTCAGGTTTAAGTTATGATATTTGAGGATTTCTATTCCCTTCCCTCTTCACCGTTTACCCATTCATTGCTCGAAGAATCCTATCTTACTCTTACCAAATTCTCACCTTAAAAACACTCAATCGGCAGCCATTTCTTGCTTCCTTCGACTCTGACATTCCTCCTCTTCATCCAAGGTCAGGTAAACATTTTTCATTCTGCTGTTCCTTTCATTTTTCCTGTCTGTCATTTTTTGTTACCCACAAATTTTTTCTGCCTATTTTTGTTACTGTTTCCTTCACCATCATCTTTGATTTTTTTTTAATAAACATAGTCTCAAATTTGAAATCACATCGGAAGCTCAGAACTATGTTGGTAAGTAACATTGAAGCTGTCCAACCCATTATTGAAAGAGAGAAGATTTGTATTTTTCGAAGGTCGACTCAAATTTTTCAAAGGAAATCTTATCTGGCATGATCAATGGTGATTTAATGTTAATTTTTTACTCATTTAATTTCAATCGTAGGTTTAGAATGGATCTAATGGAATTTCTGATGCAAGTGATTTTTCTACTTCATTTAATAATGCTGCCACTTTATTGGCGGAAAACATACGGACCATTGGCCTTGAAATCAGTAAGAGTATTGCTTCCGAAGTGCTAATTCAACAAAAGTCATAAATGACCATTCAAGAAAGTGTTCTGAAATTATATCCAACATTATGTGAAGTAGAAGGTTTAACTGAGGACGAGCTCTATCGCGCATTGAGCAAAATTCCAAATCATCCAATGCAAATGCTCACTTTCTTTAGTTTACCTTCTGCTGTGCTATTAGAATGGGTCGGAATATTTCTTGCTGGCCATTAAAAATCATGGTTGTGTTGTGATATTTTGGTAACTTTTTGTGTTTATAATATTTGGATGGTATAATGACATGATAGAATGTTATTACAATGTTGTAACTTTTTGAGATTGTAAAATTTTATAACATATGGATTATGACATATAAACTAATGAAATCATGTAACTTTTTATTAATACACGAATATTATGTTTCGATATGAAATATAATTCTTAAGTTATTTATTATTTCTAATATTTTGTTTTCTATTGTAGAATAATTAGTTATTTGTTTCACTAATGATATTTTAGCACATTAAATATGTATTGCAGTTTAAATATAATAAGTAGACTATATATTATTTTTATAGTATTATATATTATGATTTTTTAATTCATATAATAATAATTATATTAAGAATTTTATTAAATTATATTTAATAATAATTATGTTAAAATATGGTTAAATTATTTATTATTTTTATTAAATTATTTTTAATAATAATCTTATTAAAATTTAATAACAATAACAATAATCATCTACCTAAAAAAAAATTATGCTAAGAGTATTCTGGTCATTTTAGTTTTTTCTTATGCTATTATAACATTATTCCATTCAACCGAACACAATAATACTATTACAGTTCTATTCCATTTCATTCAACTAGACAGTTGAATTACTGATTACAGCTCTATTCAATTACAGCCCTATTCCATTACAATGAACTAAACGTACCCTAAGTTTTAAATGCTTTTTGTATGGTCAAATTTTGTTTGGTCATCTCCATCTCATCGTGAGGGTAATTATACCCCTAAGTGACTAATTAAGATGTAAGGGTGAAGAAATATTACTTAAAAGGGAGCAAAAAATAATAATAAATTGGGGGTTAAAGTACAAATTTGCTGCTATATTAATCTATAATTGCATAAATTCTAAAGAGACTAAATGAATAATATATCATTGGGCGCCAAGGCCATTACCTACCTCCTTGTCTTCGCCTTATTAAGATGAGATTTGCATTGTACGTGTCGAGACTCGAGACTAAAAGAGGGTTACCCTCACTTGTAAATACTTTTGCCTTTAGCTTTGGCAAAAGTCTCGTGTGGTTCACGTTTTACCTTCTTTGCCGTAAAAATGAAGCATTTTTTTTACTACCTTTGACACTTGTTCATCATATAAATCGTCAATTATGGATTCAAAATATAATAAGTTGAAAGAATTAAAGTTGAACTGAATTTTATTCTGAAGTTTGAATCAATTTTAAATAAAAATTAAACAAAGAATTAAAGTTGAACTGAATTTTATTCTGAAGTTTGAATCAATTTTAAATAAAAATTAAACAATTTAGTAATATTTGAATTTAATTCCTATATTTGACTTTATATTCAACTAGATACACTCAATTTTGAGTTTGAGTTTTCTAATGTTTTCCAACGAATGTGTGCCTAACAACCACACAAATAGAATTTGGTGAAGTTGAAGTACAATGTTCTTAAAATCTTGTTGAGAATTTTGATTTGTTGAAAATAAGTTTTCGAAGTGTCTGTTGGAAGTTGACAAATATCGTCAACAGATTTGCTATTAAGCTCAAAGTACTTATGTTGATTTTATCTTTGAATTTTGTCTCCTATCTTTTCTATAAGCCTGTCGAGTCTGCAAATTCATAATTTGCATTTGGTGGAATTTGAACTCATTTCTTATTGCATGTAAGAGTTAAATTTAAGTGATACCTAATTGCAAATTATAAATTTGTGGTGGACAAAGATGTTGCTACCTTGTAAATTTAATGAGGCTTTTGATAAATGTGAAAGACAAAGTTAGGAAATAAAACTAAACATAGACAATTTGATCCTAATAACAGACTTATTACGTTGTCCGTCTCTCCTCAACCAACAATATTTCGAAAACTTTTTCTCAAAAAGTTAAAATTCTCTCAACAAATTTTAGAAAATAGAAGGAAAAATAAGATTCAAAGGGATCTTATAAATGGTGGCTTTTGTACCACTTTGTAAGAATTATTATTAATAATTACAATAGTATCCATATTTAATTATAAAATATGTAGATATAAATAGAAAGTTTTATCTTTAAAATATTTTAGTAAAAAATAATTTAAACTTTCAAAACCAATCAAATAAAAAAGAACCCCAAACACAAAGACAACTAAAATTTTTTTATTTCTCACATTTTTTTGCTTCTTAAAATATTTAATTTTTTATCTTTCACTTTTATCACAAAGATAACCTTTTCACCCCATTTGTTTGTGGCGGGAAAGAAACTGAACTGAGCAGAGAAAAAAGAGCAGATTTTTTTTTCCATAAAACCCTCAACCCCCAAAAAAAAAAAAAAAAAAACCCTAGAAATTCCCCCAGAATCAAATCTCCTTCCAATTCCCTAATTTCCCCCAAAATTGAGAGGCAGTATAACCACATGTACTGGTTAGCTACGCGAAACGTTGTCATTTCAATCCCCAGATGGCGTTCTCTTGCCCTTCTCCTTCGTTCCCCTCTCAACAAGCATGCTTCTTATAACCCTTCACCTCTTATCCTGTAATTCTTTTCCCCTATTTTCGGTTCATTTGATTTTTTCTAATAAATAAAAAAAAAATCAAGCAGCCAAAGCCTTGATAGGGAAAAGAGTAAACTTTTTATTTTTATTGTTGGTTTAGAACAAAGTAAAAACGTCACCCTTATGTAAATAGTTGAACAAGTTCAGTTCTTTGCATGGACCTGTCGTTGAAAATGCCTTTTTTGGTAACCCTTTTTAGTTCATTACCCAGTGAAGTGACATTCTCTCTTGGAACTATGTTACGAAATCTGCATTGTTAATATAATGAAAGATGAACGTTATGAAGTTTATAGTATTGCAAATTCAATATTTTTTGGTGCCGGTACACACTTTTAACTAGCTAAATTATTATGCCAGATCATATCTAAGATGACCTAACTCGAGTTATTTCGCAGAAGTTTGTGATGAAATGAAAAATGAGAAGTATTTCTGATGATAAGATTGCCCCTTTATTTGCAATTTGCTTCTTATTTTTGGAGGGTTTGCAATTGTTTCATTGGTGATATCCTAATAGGTTAATGGTTTTCCCCCCTTTAAGCTATTTGTTTATTTAGGTTTCACATTGTTCCTTTTTTATCTAAGAGATTGTTTTGATATGTATTGGCTATTTATTACTGTTTGGCTTTTGCTTTTGTAAATTTAGTTTCTAGTTTCTAAATGTTTCTTGACAACAGTGGGGGACAGTTTGGCCGGATACACTGTTTCAAAGATCAGAGGACTTTGAGAGGGAACACCAGGAAATATAAGGCAGCAGATAAATCCCTAGATGATAAGGATCATTCTCACATAGTCTGGTGGAAAGAGGTGTGTCTTTTTTGTCTGCTTCGTTGAAGTTTTTGATTCGCATATATTGTATTTCTTAAGCTCTTATACTTTTCATTCTTTTGTTGCAGAGACTGGAGTTGTGCCGCAAGCCATCCACTCTCAATTTGGTTAAGAGGCTTGTGTATAGCAATTTGCTTGGTGTGGATGTCAACCTGAAAAATGGCAGGTGCTTTGCACAATACTGTTTTTTTATTCTTTTAAATATTTCAGTTTAGATAAAGTCTTATCTCTCCAATTTTCATATCTCTTTGCTACAATCAAGTTCTTTTAATGTGGAGATTAGACTTATTTCTAGTTGTTGGCTTCCTTGGTTTCTTGGATAAGTACAATGCTAGCTAGCCCCCTCCACACCCCCAGGCCCTGCTTCCCAATCTCCCCAACAGAAAAAGGACAATAGAATTATGAATTTATGATGCAGTAGTCTAATAATCTCTATCCTTTCTCTTAAATATAGTTAAGCATTTTAATATACAGTTCCTATTGACGACATGTGAAATGATTGACGCTTAAGGACTCTAAACTTAGGTTTGAAAGAACCTGTTGCCATTAAAATTTCAATAAGGACATATGTTTTTTTTGAATAAGAATGGGAGTCAAATAATATTAGTTCTCATTTGAAGATCATTGATCGATTTGTGTTTTTTTTTTTTAATTCTATTGCAGTTTGAAAGTAGGAACACTAAATGCAGAGATTTTGCAGTTCAAGTCAAAGTTTCCGCGTGAAGTTTTGCTTTGCAGGGTATTTCACAGAGTTTCACTGACAAAGTTCCTTATGTATGCCATTTTTATAGTATTTTATGAATTATGATTGCTGGAAATTTTAATTTAACGTGTCTTCAGGTTGGGGATTTTTATGAGGCCCTTGGGATAGATGCTTGCATTCTTGTAGAATATGCTGGTTTGAATCCTTTTGGTGGTCTACGTTCAGATAGCATTCCACGAGCTGGCTGTCCTGTTGTGGTACTGGATCAATCTTACTCTGCTTGCTGTTATGCTTAAAATTTGAAATTATATTTTGCAATAAGGTTTTCTCTGTCAATTAATCCTGATCTTCTTGTTTGTCACCCATAACAAAATAGAGAAAAAGGAAAATGCAACAAAGAAAAAAATTAAATAGTGCGACTTTTCAAGCAGCATTTGGTTCTTGGCTTTCCCATGGAATGTTTGATTTATTCTCTTTCTAGTCTGTGTCATCATAAATTTTTTGATAAATGATCGTTTGCAGAATCTACGACAAACTTTGGACGATCTAACACGAAATGGTTTTTCAGTGGTGAGTACAGCGAGTACCATGATGTTGATGCATTAATTCAAGTTTGGAGTAAAAAGTGGAAGTAAATTTTGGTTTGCAATTGATTCTTTGGATTTTCTTTATGGCATACCTCTTGTAGTGTATTGTGGAGGAAGTTCAAGGTCCAACACAAGCCCGCTCTCGTAAAGGACGTTTTATATCCGGGTAATAACAGTTTAACAGCCCCTTTTAGCTTATGATGCTATTACTTTATGTTTTCTCCATTGGTGTAGATGTGATGGCCATTGCTTCGTAAAAGATAAGTTTAGTTCATGCTGTACATAATCAGTTGAAAGGTGCCTATTCTATATGTATGTGGTTTTAAGTCATTTATTGGGGTTTTTGAAAGTCGAAAACATTTATGCTACAAAATTTGTCTATTTGTTCGGTGCATATGTAATCTAATAATTATTCCTTATGGTGTTTTTGACATTCATACCATGCTCTGACTTGCTTTTTAAGTATCCAGGCATGCTCATCCAGGTAGTCCGTATGTATTTGGACTTGTTGGGGTTGATCATGATCTTGATTTTCCAGAGCCAATGCCTGTTGTTGGTATGAACGGTTACTTTTCATTATCTGTAATCTAGTTTCTTTGGATAATGTTCTTGAGAAAAAATATCTTGTAGTTCTCTTGCAAGTTTGTTATGGTTATATTGAATTTCCCTGAATTTCTCTAGCCCTCTATAAGTGTCATTCTTCTTTATTGGACTGCAAGTACGCATTCTGAGAATGCCTACCATTGAATCAATTATGACTAAATATTGAGCTTGAATGCTTGTAATCTCATTCTTTCTCTTTGCCTTCAATGCTTGAATGGCTGAATACCCATGTTGAGAGAGACGCACAGTTTTGTTATTAGTGCTTTCAAGTTTTATTTATTTGATAAACTTCTGTCTCTTTAGGTATATCACGTTCTGCAAGGGGATATTGCATAACTTTTGTGTTAGAGACTATGAAGACATATTCATCAGAGGATGGTCTTACAGAAGAAGCATTGGTAACCAAGCTGCGAACATGTCGATACCATCACCTATTTCTCCATTCATCATTGAGAGACAACGCTTCAGGTTTGGTCATTATTTTAGACATGTCATCGCAAGAATTTGCAAAAGAGGCCTTTAATCTATGTTACTCTTCACTCAAGGTGAATGTTAATAACTTGCTAAATGGACAAAAAAGAGCATTCAAAAGGTATGTAATAAGGCTAATTGCAGTGGAGTTTTTAAATGTATAACATAAATACAGCTTAAAATCCATACGTCTGTAGAGTGTTTATAGACATAAAAGGGCTCTTGGTATCTAATTTTTCCACTAAACTCTTCTTGATGACATGTAGAAGTTATTCCCCAATTGGTTGCCATCTTTTATGTACTTTTGGAATACGGGTTGATATTTTAGAAAGAACATTGGTTCAAATTTCTGGTCCATAGGAATTCTATTATGAAATGGAATTCATGACCACTGTTTCACAAACATTTCATCTTCAGATTCTGATAAATGGTTATTCTTCTCCTTTTATGCTAAATTATGTGGTCACCTTTTCACTGTATTAGAGGCTGTTGCAGGAACTTCCCGTTGGGGGGAATTTGGTGCAGGAGGTCTGTTGTGGGGAGAATGCACTGCCAGGCAATTTGAATGGTTTGGAGGCGATCCTGTCACTGAACTACTGTACAAGGTTCACATTTGTTCTAAGCAAAGCCTATACTTTAGCATATCGTACTTTTTACCAAAATTACATGTTATTGTTTATTCGACCATCTTAGGTAAAGGAGCTTTATGGGCTTGACAATGAGGTTACTTTCAGAAATGTTACTGTTCCTTCAGAAAATAGACCCCGTTCTTTAAGTCTAGGAACTGCAACACAGATTGGTTCGTTTGAGTTCTTTATTTCATTCCAATATCCAATTGTCTGCTTAATTCTGAGTCCTTTAGCATTTTTCCATCCATGGGGGTTGCATTCTTCCAGGTGCCATCCCCACAGAGGGGATACCTTGTTTATTGAAGGTGTTGCTTCCACCACATTGCACTGGGCTACCTGCTCTGTAAGTGAAAACCTTTTGGTTTTTCTAACATATACTAGTAAAGAATTTAGTAAAGATGACACGTATTTGTTCTAGTAGATCAATTTGTGCTGTGTTATTTGTTATTCATTTTTGTTGTCATTTTCTGGGGATTGATATTCATAAATGTGCATTTCTCCCTTCCATCCTATTTGATGGGGCTAATTGTGGCCATCTAACCCACTTAATATATGACTCATTGATAACGAAACTACAGGGAGTTAACTCCTCTCTTCTATGTAAAGCGTTCAGTACATTTATCATATCAGATACACAAGGTTCTGTTTTTCATGTTTGAGATTTCTCCGTTATTATTGTGATTTAGTTTGCTTTATAAGAATTTTGTTTAATATTTTTCTTCCATGTAGTCATTTTTCTTTTTAACTTTTGATGTCTAAAAGTTTGGGAGTATTTGGAGTTAACTTAAATCTCAAATATTGATTTGTAATGGGTGACTGCCAAAACAAGTTTTTATGGATTTAACTCTAGTTTTAATTTAGATATCTTATGAGACCTGCTGGAAAAAGTAATTGCCTTCTAATTTTGTTGCTGATTCTTAGGTATATTAGGGATCTTCTTCTTAATCCTCCTTCTCATGAGACTGCATCCGCAATTCAAGGTGAGTTGTGATATGTTTTCTCATACTGATGCAACATTGGCAATTGGGTGCTAGTATATTTTGCCGATGTCCATTAGTTAAACTAGGTTGTTCCATTATAAGCTAGTTAGAATATGCAGCTTTATAGTAACTTGGCCTAATTCTAACTTGAACAATCATGTGATCTTTATATTATTTATCATACTGACTATGTGTTTAGTATTTTGCCAAGCAATGTTTCACTACAGATGCTTCTTCAAAGAGTATGCTACTTAGATGACTAGAAGCTGGAGATGAGCCTTGCAATAGTCTGAAATGTTTTTAATCATTTTGAATACGCATTCTACCTATATATCGTATCTCTTGATTGTTTGACATGTGATACTCTGTTAATTTTATGGTACTTAAATGTTCAATTTAGGTTCTGTACTAACTTGTATTTCATGTGCAGCAACTTGCAAACTAATGAGCAGCATCAAATGCTCAATTCCTGAGTTTACTTGTGTCTCATCTGCAAAGGTTCTATCCTAATTTCTCTATTTTGTATTTTGCATTTTCCCTAATAAGAAGTGTTATATGTTGGTTGTTTTACCCTCTCTTTTTTTTTCTACTCATCTTACTTATCTTCAATTTTCATGTTTTTTGATTTTGTTAATTTCTTTGTTCTTTTGTATTTAACTCTTGGATTTGACCATTCTGCAGCTTGTGAAGCTACTTGAACTAAGGGAGGCCAACCATATTGAATTTTGCAGAATAAAAAATGTTGTTGATGAAATATTGCACATGCATAGAAGCATCAACCTTAGAGAAATTCTGAAATTACTGATGGATCCTGCATGGGTGGCCACAGGGTTGAAAATGGACTTTGAGACACTGGTAAGTATAGCAGTCCGTATACGTAGGACATGAGAATGGAGCATGGCTTTTATGTTCTTCTAGATTAAATGCCTATATGTAAGATTTTTGGGTCTTGATTTTTCCCAGGTTAATGAGTGCGAATGGCTTTCAGATAGAATTGGTCAAATGATTTTTCTGGATGGTGAAAGTGATCAGAAGATTAGTTCTTATGCCAGTATTCCTGGTGAATTTTTTGAGGACATGGAATCTTCATGGAAAGGGCGAGTCAAGAAGATCCATATAGAAGAAGAAGTTGCCGAAGTTGAAAGGGCAGCTGAGGCCTTATCTTCAGTTGTATGTTTGCTACGGATATGGTTATGTTGGTTTTGCACTTTGTCCTTGATTGCAACACAGTTTGTTTTTTTTCTATTTGATGACAAGACATCATGTGTTGGTTACTAACTTCATTGAGAAGGCTTATGAGTTTGAATTATTGGACTAAACTTCGATTTTTCAGTGCACATTTATGAATACATTGAAATCTGCTAGGTGCTAATTTGTTTGTTATCTTCTCCAATGTTCATTTTATACTACATGAAGTCCCCATTATTTATTGGGTATTTAATTTTCTTGTAGATAACTGAAGATTTCCTCCCCATTGTCTCAAGAATAAAAGCCACCTCAGCTCCACTGGGTGGACCAAAGGGAGAAATCTTATATGCTCGAGAACATGAAGCTGTTTGGTTTAAGGGGAAACGGTTTGCGCCAGCCGTATGGGCTGGTACTCCTGGAGAAGAACAAATTAAGCAGCTTAAGCCTGCTTTAGATTCGAAAGGTAGAAAGGTCGGAGAGGAATGGTTTACCACAATCAAAGTAGAGGACGCTTTAACGAGGTGTGCTATTAAATTTTACCAGGCTCCTTGCTAGAAGTGCTTGCATTTCTATTCTTCACCTACGTTGATTTAACTCTTCTTTTTTCTTAGAGTACCTGTGTTGGGTATGAGGATATGACTGAATACATGAAAGTAGTTAAAAAGATGGAAAACGCTCATTTTGAACACATATTCATATCCAGCACTCAAACCCCAGCCCGAGTGACATAGTTCTTCACAATAGATTGATGATTATCAGAATATCTTTATTTGTGTTTCAGGTACCATGATGCTGGTGCAAAGGCAAAGGCAAGGGTTTTGGAATTGTTAAGAGGACTTTCTACCGAGTTACAAACTAAGATAAATGTCCTCGTCTTTGCTTCTATGCTGCTTGTTATTGCAAAGGCATTATTTGCTCATGTGAGGTCAGTTTTACATTTTTCATATACGTATTCCGTTATTTCTTAAGACATTCATAGCATGGTATATGGATTGAAAATTCATGGAAATAATTCCTAAAACTCTGCCATTTGCAGTTCTTTGAAGAAATTAAATATTTGTTTGATGCACCTCTACCCCGTTTTCAGATATTTGTTAGCTTTATATCAGTTTGAACAGTGTTGTATATCAAAATCTGAAACTTCTGCCTTCTATTATTCGACATTATACCCTCAAACCAGTGGTGCCCAGTGTCTTAACTAATTAAAACATGGAACTGTTAAATTTTCCGTAATGAGATATCAATAGTTCACTGTTTCACGAAATATTACTTTTGCTTAAGGCATATATATTTTTTCTGAAAATTTTGGAATCTCTTAGAACTTAACAGGTATTTGTTATTCTTGCCAAATATATTCTAATTATGATTTCATTGATACTTTACAGTGAGGGGAGAAGAAGGAAATGGGTTTTCCCTACACTTACAGGTTTTAGTAGTTCTAAGGTAATCTCGAAAATGTTTGTATATGGTTTGTCTTTTGGTTATGTCATCTTAGTTGTTCTAGTAATATTATCTGTTATGAATGATGATAACCTGAAGCATCATTCGAGTTAATGATCAAACTACTTATGATATAGTGGGACAAGTAAACGTGCAGGATTTTATGTTACAACAAGGAATGATTTTCATTCTCTACTATCATCATTTGGCAGTACACATAAAGAGCTTTTTCCATTGTATGTAATTGATGCAGAGTGGTGAATCATGTGATGAAACGAAAGGAATGAAGATAATTGGACTGACACCGTATTGGTTTGATGTGTCCGAAGGCAGTGCTGTGCTTAATACGGTTGATATGCAGTCATTGTTTCTTTTGACAGGACCAAATGGTGGTGGTAAATCAAGTTTACTTCGATCAATTTGTGCAGCTGCATTACTTGGAATATGTGGATTTATGGTTCCTGCTGAATCAGCCTGTATTCCTCAATTCGATTCGATAATGCTTCACATGAAATCATATGATAGCCCAGCTGATGGAAAAAGCTCATTTCAGGTATGTTAATAGAATTTCCCCTATAGTGGTAGGTGTCCAAGTTTTGGTCTTTCATTTTTTTTGGTAAAAGTATCATGGAGGCCCCTGTACTAGGAGTCAAATTGCATTTTGGCTCTTCTACTAAAAAAAAGGGCAAATTAGTCCTTGTTCATTACCTCAAAAAGCAAATTGGTCTTTTTTGTTAAAAATTTCATCTATCTGTACGGTTGAAAATTGGTGTGGCTGATGAAATAATTAGACAATGGTACGTGGCGTGCCGTGTGTATATCATGCTGACATACAGGGATTAATTTTTAATAGTAGAAATAGATGAAAATTTTAACAGAAGGACCAAATTTAATATACAGGGATTAATTTGCCTATTTTTCTAGTAAAAGGGGCAAAATGCAATTCTACTCTTAGTATAAGAGCTTTCATATTACTTTTACCCCAATTTTCTCAATCATTATTTATCATTTTAAATATAAATCGTGCCATAAATCTTACTTGGTTCTAATTTCTCAGGTAGAAATGTCAGAGATGCGATCTATTGTTAATGGAGCCACTTCAAGGAGTCTCGTGCTTATAGATGAAATTTGCCGAGGAACAGAAACAGCGAAAGGGACGTGCATTGCTGGTAGCATTGTCGAGACTCTTGATGAAATTGGGTGTCTAGGTATCATATCGACTCATTTGCATGGAATTTTTAGTCTACCACTTTCTACCAAAAACACCGTACATAAAGCGATGAGTACAGAATACATTGACGGGCAAACAATACCTACTTGGAAGTTGGTAGACGGGATCTGTAGAGAAAGCCTTGCATTTGAAACAGCAAAAGTGGAGGGACTTGGTGAGGCAATAATACAAAGAGCCGAAGAACTTTATTGGTCAGTCTATACAAAAGAAGCATCTTCTGGACTATTCAACGCACAACTTACACAGTTTGGTTCCAAAGGAGCTCAAACAAGATCTCTCAGTCATAAGCCTAAGCCAACAAACAAAATGGAAGTCTTCAAGGATGTCGAGACTGTTGTTACATTAATATGTCAGAAGAAGCTAATGGAACTCTATAAACTGAAAAATACATCGGATGTCCCTGTCTTTAACTGTGTTGCTATTGCTGCAAGGGAACAGCCGCCTCCATCAACTATTGGTGCTTCTTGCGTATATGTCATGTTCAGACCTGATAAGAAACTATACATTGGAGAGGTATGTCTCTGATCTGTTCATTGTTTTTATTGTTGTATCTTTGAATGTAAAGTTTATTACCATGCATTTATCTTTGCCAACAGACGGATGATCTTGATGGTCGAATTCGTTCGCATCGTTCAAAGGACGGGATGCAAAATGCTTCTTTCCTATATTTCACAGTTCCAGGGAAGAGTATTGCTCGCCAACTCGAAACTCTTCTAATCAACCAACTCTTAAGTCAAGGCTTCCCGATTGCCAACTTGGCTGACGGTAAGCATCAGAATTTCGGCACATCCAATCTCTCATTTGACGGCATAACCGTAGCCTAATGAGTTAAAATGTATATCAATACGTAATTTAGTGGCGGCAGCAATTTTGCCTTTGATCTCGGTTGCTTCACTTGCTTTGTACATGTATCTATTAAGTCCATTTTGAGGTTAATATGAATCAGCTTTTCATCATTAATTGGTTAAATTCTGTTATTAGCTCCTCTACTTTACTAAAGTTGTAGATTTAGTTCTTATGCTTTAATTAGATTATTTTTAATCTCTATACTTTTCGAGTGATAAAATTTTAGTCTTCATTAAATGATAATTGTTAAATTTATTAAATTCAATTATTTTCAAAATCTGATGCGGTAAAATTTTTATTATATATGTAATATCATATTAGTTTGTTGGTTTTATACAGTGGCGGAACTAGAAAACTCTTTTTCTGGGGTTGAAATTAAATTGTATATTTTTATAATAGTAAAAATGTAATTTTATCATTTTAATAGTTTATATCTTTATAATTTTTAAAAAGTTAAATCAAATTTTTATTATTTTGGGGGGTTAAAGTATAATATTATTATTACTAATTTAAAATTTTATAAATTATAAAGGGTTAAAATTGAAAATTTATCATTTTAGTGGAGGCCAAAGCCTCTCTTAGTGGCTCAGCCACTGGATTCATATATTCCTAAAAATGGGTTAACATTTGTGATAGTCTTGATATTGAAATTTCAAAACTTGAAAAATATAAGGATTTAGAATAATTCAATCGGAGAACATAAGTTAAATTTACAATTATACACATCATGCAAAATTATTAATTGGATTTAACGAAATGGATATAATTATTACTTTTTAAAATTTGAAAAGTATAAAAACTAAAATTGATTAAATTATAGGGGTTAAATCTCTAACTTTTATATAGTACAAGGACTAATAGTACAATTTAATCTTTATTTTTGTCCAGTATCTATGTTTTTAAATCAATGCTATCGAATTCAAGAGTTAATATCGGATATTGATATGCCTTCGGTACTGATATGTTTAATTTGCATCTATATTACTCAGAATTTAGATGTGTCAAATACGAACATATTTAACAAATATTTAAAGAAAAACTTGGAAAAAAAAAATAAAAAAGGGCTTTGGTTTTCAGCTGCATATCCAAAGTTCCAAAATATTTACAAATCTTTGAAGTATTCCAACTGAAGGACAAAAAAAAAAAGGGAAAATAATAAGAAAGCTCAGTTGAGATGATGAAACTGAGTATTGGAATATGATGAAGAAAAGTCTAAAAGAAAAATCATCCCAAGAGCCAAAAATTCTTTTGGGTCTTGGAGTTGAGGACATATCCTCCATTTTGTCCCTTTTTCTGCACTCCAACACAAGTGCATGGGCTGTTCTCAATCAAATAATCTACTGTATCTATCAGTTTCGATCCCTTCATTGATCCGCTAGGTCGTTTATATCTATAAATCGAGAAATCAAAGTATTTATAATTAGTACGGATTTAGAAATTGTTGATATTTTATAGAGAAGCCCTTAAAGTGGAAAATTTGCGTTTTGGACCTAAAATTTATAGAATTGTAAGTTAATTGTTGTAAAACTACAGTTCAGCCCCCTTAACATGATAAAATTTTGATTTAATTCTTGTAGAAACTATAAAGATATAAACTAATATATTAGTGAAATTGTATTTTAACTCTAATACAAATACATAACTTATTTGGCCCTCTAAAAAAATTTTAGCCCCTTTAAAATGGAAAAAAATTTTGAGTTTTAAACCTTCTAAAATATATAGAATCACAAGTTAATAATGATAAAATTGCAATTTGACTTCTTAAAATGATAAAATTTTGATTTAATCATTCTAGAAACTATAAAGATATAAACTAATATATTGAAGAAACTGTGTTTTAATTTTGATAAAAGTATATAACTTACTTGCCCCTAAAAAGAATTTCTAGCTTTGCCTGAAAAAAAAAAAGCAGGGCTTAACTCCTCTTAAAAAAAAAAAAAAATTGAGTTTAGACCTTCTAAAATTTATAGCATCGTAAGTTAAATAGTAATAAAATTACAATTTAACCATTTAAAATAATAAAATTTTGATTTGATGATTCTAAAGACTATAAATATATAAACTAATATAATAGTGAAATTGCATTTTAATTTTCGTATTCTAATATGGAACTCACCCAAGAATTGCTGAAGAGAGGCTCCGTTTTTGGCCAATAATAATAAGATCAATATCAAGATCTTTAGATTTAGAAAGGATCACAGTAGCTTTATCTTTACCATCCGGATCGATTTTCTCTATACGTACAGGGATTTTGGGCTGGGCAATCTCACTTGCATATTTCATTTGATCAAGGAAATTAACATCGGTGGAACCCCAATCCGGCCCGGAAGAAATATTAGGTGTCATAGCATTAGCAGCTGAAGCAATTGTTGGCCTCTTTAAGAAAGTAGTCAATGTGTTCTTCCATGAACTAGTGTTTTCAACATGAAGAAGGATGAGTTCATCTTGTTCTAACAATGCATGAGAAAGTGCATATTGGAGGGCTGCCGCAGAATGGGGAGCCGGGTCAGCTACCACCATTACTTTTCGTGCCGGTGGAGTCACCATTAATGGCCTCAAACCAACAAAAACGAATCGAAACCACCACTACCACCACCACAACCAGAAAGAGAGAGGTTTTGGCTCCAAGTGAAAAACAATGGCATGTAATATGAGGTTGTCATTTTTGGTGATGGTGATGAGCTTTTTCATGAAGTTTTACCATATTAAACAAATGGTTTGCTTTAATTTTTGTGATGGATGGCTTTCAGCTATTTTTGGGAAGGGTTTGTATTTGCTAATTTTGGTGAATCCATCAGACTTGGTCAATGCCAATAAAATCTTGTTTATACAAGATAAATCCCCAACTTGTCAAATATCACCTCGTAAAAGACTTGAGTTAAACTTCAAGTTCAACAATTAAAAATAGGTCAAATTCTGCTAGTAGTCCTTACACTTTACAAAAGTTGTGATTTAGTCTCTATATTTTAATTTGACCAGTTTTAGTCCATGTCCTTTTCAAGTTGGTCAATTTTAGTCATGAGCCTTGTACCATGCCTATTTTCCAATTAAATCAATTTGAATCCCTATACTTTTCGAATTTTGAAAAAAATTCGATCTTGATACAAATCATAATCGTTAACCCATTACCTGAAATTTTTAATGAGTGATATAAAAATATATTTGGCGTATCAAAATTTGAAAATAGCAAAATTAACTTATTTAATTTAACAGTTATTATTTGTTAAGGACTGAAATTTTAAAATTTTATAAGTACAGGACTGCAAATGGCCAAATTAAAGTACAAGGATTGAATCCACAACTTTTGTAAAGTACAGGGACTAATAGCAGAATTCAACCTTAAAAATATTACTTAACTGCTAAAATAAATCAGTCAAAAAGACAAGAAGGCATCTATCAATCTCTAAAAGCCATTTGTTCCTTTCAATTGATGCATAATTCTTATATAAAAGAAAGGATAATTTGATCTACAAAATGGTGCAAAGTATTATATGAACTCAGTATTTGAAAACTCAGCAAAGGATTCAGACTTCAATATGTTCCTTCACCTTGCAGTTTGCTGTAGCTGTATCAACAAGCAGGACAGATTTGGCTGCTACCATGTGAATGTCGGATATTAGTATGTGCCCCGCACGGATATGCTCAACATTTTCTAAGTTTTTTCATATATTACGAGGATCACACTCTCGAATATGTTTCAGACAAAAGTACTACGGAAAAAATGAAAAGTTGAGGTAATACGGTTCAGAATATGCATCTGTATTCGGTAAAAGTGCCATTGAAGCCTTTGTACTAGGGTTGGATTGCATTTTGTCCCCTCTACTAAAAAAATAGGCAAATTAGTCTCTATACGTTAGATCAAAAAGCAAACTAGTCATTCTGTTCAAAATTTCATTCATTTACTGTTAAAAATTGGTCCCTGTACGTCAAAATGAGGTACATGTGGCACGCCAAGTGTAACTATTTGATTATTTGTCAGTCATGGCAGTTTTTAATAATAGAAATGGAAGAAACTTTTAATAAAAAGGGCCAGTTTGCTTTTTGATCTAATATACAAGGATTAATTTGGGCATTTTTTAGTAAAAACGGCAAAATGCCCTCTGGCTCTTAGTACAGGGGCCTCAATGAGTACTTTTACCATCTGTATTCACAATTTACTGTTATTCTGTTTAAAGGATCGATGCCCAGATACGTACCTAAGATACAATCAGCTTTGGCCATTTAATTTCTCCAAAAGGATTTTGTTCAACAGGCCAGGGTTTGCTTTGCCTTTTGATAGTTTCATTACCTGCATATGACCACTATTTTAGAAAGAGGCTACCAATGATTTCATACAAGTAGAAGAAATGTAACTTTTGTGTAAATTTAACGTACTTGGCCAGCAAAAAAGCCCTGCAGCTTAGTTTTCCCACCGCGATATTGTTCTAGCTGTTTTGGATTCTCAGAAATCACTTTATCTATCATTTTCCCGATCTCAACAGGATCAGCTATCTGCAAATATTGGAACATATGTTTCATAATCTCTAATAAACTATCATTTCAATAAATATCAAAGAAATAACATATCAGCTTATTTGAGTTCAGGTCTATATCATATTATCTTCCTATTGAATAGCCCTTAATGCCTGTTTAGAGAGCGATAAAACTTCAACAGGTAATCATACAAGCTGGTTCATCTAAAGTTACTACACTCACCAAAAAGTTCAGCTCTGTTCGCTCATATGGGTACACTATAATTTCTAACCCTATCTTACCATGTTCGAAAAATTCAAGACTTACAATTAAAACCATACTTCTCAGTTTATCTTAAGATTCAGATATTCATGTTTAAAGGAGCATCGTACAGCTAACTTGCCTGAATGAGATCCTTCTCTTCTATGAGTCCCTTCACAGTTCCACCTTTGGCTAGCAGCTCAGATAGTATCTGTGATGTTTTAGAGAATTCGTTAAAACTTATAGAACCATAAAACACTACCAAAGAATAAGGATTTTATGTCAACATAACCAAAACGCTTCGTTTTTCTTTCATGCTCATTTATATACGAGAGACAGTACCACTTCCAGAATACATCCCCTAAAGCTAATTTGTGAAAATACAAAAATGTCTCCGCTAAAAGTCATATAATATCTGCAAATCAAACAGCTGCTGGACTCTAAAATGTTTGAACTGTTTCACCCGGTAATAAAAGTAAAACGTTACCTCTTTTCCAATCTTTCCACTGATTGTCCCACTTTTAATGGAAGCTATCAGCTCGGCTAGCTCTTGTGGTGTAAGTTTGATATCATTAATGGACAGCTTTTCGTTCTTCATATAGGCAGCAATATCACCCATGATCCAGTTGGCAGCCAGCTTTATGTCAGCACCACTTGAAAGAGTTGCATCAAAATATTCTGCAACCTAGAACATTGATCATGTGAAGAAAAAAAACCAACTTAGAGCATTTTCTTATGATCCCAAACAAGATAATTTTAAGAAGCCATGCAAGGACTTTTAAGTAAAAAGTTATAGAAAATTCATCAAGGCACGGTCAAAAAAGCTTACTAACGATTAAACCTAAGAGAAATCAGGGATATTAAGCACACGTTCTTAAATTAGTTAAGGAGATGAGTAAACAAGGAACATTAGCAGTTAATCATATACTGTAGGAAAAAAAAAAACTAAGGACCATTTCAAGAGCAAGAAGCTACAATATGTTAAACTTAAAGCTTTAAAGCTTTTATCTTTCAACTTAATCCAACAATACAAGGTAAATTTCATAGGAGCTCTCCTTTCTGGGTTCCTAATCAACTAACTGATGCTTAACTGGATGCTGGTGGATATATTAGCAACCATTATGAACAAAGAAAATTACTTTGAATACTTACATTCATGTCATTTGCCAGGAAAAGAACATCCTGCATGCTCAGCCTCATCTTTTCATACCTACGACGCTTCGCTTCTGGAAGTTCTGGCAAAGAGTTGCTAATGCTATCAACATATTCCTGAGTGAGAATAACTTCAGGGAGGTCTGGTTCAGGGAAATATCGATAATCAGAAAGTCCTTCCTTTTTCCTCATTGTAACTGTTTTCTACAAAAGGGCACAAAGGTTTGTGGGCTACATAAGTAACAACGAAGTAAAGGGTCAACCTTATATCTTAGACTAGCCCTAGCTTGATATTAATATGCAGGTCTAACCTGAGCACCTTCTTCCCATAGACGAGTTTCCTGTACAATTTGATCACTTTGGCCTTGACTATGGAGCAGTGCCTGCCTTGATATCTCAAAATCAATTGCCCTATTAATTGATGAAAATGAGTTCAAATTTTTTATTTCAACCTGCAAATACGGTATAAGGTTATCTGTGTCAGACACTGAAAATTCTACTAACTCCATGCATTTGCTTTGCTCTATAAATGTGATAGAAAAATGCATCTATCCCAAAATCTTAAATCATAATAACAACAAAGGATTAAGGCTTAACAGTTTATGATCATAGCTCATTCAGAGAAATGTAAGAAAAAGAGAAGAAACGTAAGCAATGTCACTCTCCCATCGGTCCCCTGGGAATGGTGGTACTTGAATCTGCAAGACGTATTAAACCATAGATCTCACTAATTAAGGCACAGTAATTTAAGCAAACTATTGACCTTTGTTCCGAACTCTGATTGTCCAACTGGTCGAATTGATACATTTACATCACAGCGAAGTGAGCCTTCTTGCATATTTCCATTACTAATTCCCAAGTATCGAACCACCCTCTGTAACTCTGCAGCATATTCAGCAGCTTCAATCCCAGTTCTCATATCAGGTTCAGAAACAATCTCAAGCAAAGGTACCCCTGCTCTATTTAGATCAACCTGCAAAAGATAACCAACAGTGTCAATAAGCAGAAGGTCGTAACAGTAAACTGACTCCTAAACCATCAAAATTTGGTGAAGGGGCAAAAAGTGAAAGGAAGAAAAGCTACACCACAAATGACCAGATTGCAGCAAGATTTATTGAAATGTTATTTGTAAAGGAAACAATATACTATATGGTTGCACTGTATGTTTAGAAAAATAACTATATATCGATGTTAGAGAAGTAATTTCCTGTGAATAATCCCCATTTCCAGAATGAAGCAGCTTCCCTGCATCTTCCTCCATGTGAACCCTGGTAATACCAAACTTCCTATGGCCCCCACCGAACTCAAGAGGGAGATCCAAATCAACGTAACCACCAGTTGCAATTGGGATATCAAACTGAGATATTTGGTAACCCTTTGGAAGGTCTGGATAGAAGTACTGCTTCCTATCAAACTTCGAGTTTAGAGATAGCTTACAATTAAGTGCAAGACCCAATTTAACAGCGAATTCAATCACTTTCGAGTTTAAAACTGGCAAGGCACCAGGCAATCCCATGCAAATGGGACAGATACTGGTATTTGGTTGGGATCCATAATTGTAAGGACAGCTACAAAAGGCCTTGGTGAGAGTTGAAAGCTGGACATGTGTCTCTATTCCAATGATTGCCTCATAGTCTCTTGTGATCTTATCAACTGTTTTTTTCAGGGCATGTTGTGGAACTTTGACTTTGGGAGGCTGCTGCTTTTCTTGTGTAGCTGTTTGAGTTTGACTACTCTTCATTGTGCAGTAAAGAACACCATTCCTTCTGCTAAATAATGCAGTTGGGTAGAGCAAAAATGGGTGGATTTGAATAGTTCTAAAAAATGTGGAAGCCATGTTGTCAATTGTTCACTTCACAGATATGGAATCATAGAGTTAAATGACTCTTTCTCTCTCTCTCTCTCTCTGCAAAACATCAAACAGGTAATAGGCAAGCTTCAATACACTGACTAAAACAAAAAGAGGCACAAAAAAATGCAAAACAAAGTTATATACTTGTATCAAGCTTAAGACTTTGAACAGAAAATTGTTGAAAGGTAATTTTTTTTTTTTGAATACCCAGGTTGAATTTCATGCTTAAAACTTGAAAATCAATTAGAAATTACGTTTATACATATAAATGGCAAGTAAGATTTTCAGTGGAAAAAACTCAAAAAGCAATGATTTTGAAAGTAACTCATTAAGAAGAAAGGCATTTTAATGTAAAAAATACAGAAGAATTCCAAGTGAAACTTAAAAGCAATAACATAATGGTTTATTCATTTATCAATTTGCTTGCTTGAAGCAGACAGACATTAAGGGGGAAAGAACAAAACAAAACACTGAAACATAGTAATAAAGGCAATTAGAGTTTTGAAAGATTATGAAAAGTGAAAACTAATAAGGAGAGTTCAATGCTTACTTGTTTGAGGAAGAACTGAACTGAAAAGCCTGAAACTTTGAGAGTTTACAGCCTACCAACAGCCATCCACATAAAGCATGAAAAGAAAAAAGATTAACCGATGTCAAAAAGGGAATTTCCAACTTTATTGGCTACAACAACAAGGCCACTGTAAAATAATATAAAAACGTGAGCGGCAGGACTCGAACCTGCGCGGGCAGAGCCCACATGATTTCTAGTCATGCCCGATAACCACTCCGGCACGCCCACCATTTTGATCATGTTTTCCATATAATTTTTCATGAAGGCACCAAAAAGTTACTTATTGATTTAAATAGAAGAGAGATATCTTTAGTAGAAGATAATTTTATTTATTGATCTAATATATAAAAATTAATTTATCTATTTTTTAAATAAAAATGATATAGATTAAAACATTTGAGTGCTTAAATTAAAAGATATGAAAATATATTTATAATTATTTAACTTTTATTTTTTTGTTATTATATTTATATTAGTGATAAATTAATTAGTTACAAATAAAGTAGCCAATTCTGTCATTTCCAAATAAGTCTTAATTATCAATTTTCTTTATAAATATTAGCTGTTGAATTGACATAATTGAATTTTTTTCTAATAGAAAGAAATTAAATAGATAGATTTACCTAAATCCATCTAGTATGGTAGGTTAATTAATTTGAATTTGTGTATTTTCATATATAAATTACCCCCAAAGCTAACTCACAAATACAAAGTGTAAGATAATTGGTAATTGAAACCTGTAGAAGATGGCCAAAATTTCTCACTTTCTGATCATTGCCCTTGTTTTCACTGGTTTGTTTTTCTTTACTGAAATCCATCTCATTTTTTGATACGATTTTTTGTATTCATTAAAGTAACATCTATTTAGAGTTCATAGAATCCTTAACATGTCTATAACGTCTCTTAGATGTCATATAAGGGATAAGGGTTCAAAACCTATTAAGTTCGCCACACTCACCTCCCTTTGGTAAGTGACCACCACTTTGTGAATCCCGCCTCTAGCTCGAGCTCTTGATGAGGTCCGGTAATAATTTCGACTCGAACTAGAGGTAATATTGACTTGTTGAGAAGTTTATAGACTCCAAATAAATGACTTTTTATAGACTTCTTCAAAAAGAGTTAGTCTTCCCTCAATAATAATTTTTCAAAGTAAATTACATCTGAAATCTCTAAACTATTAATAAATTTATTTTTTAAAATTGATCAGTTAACTTAAAAAAATTACAAGATACTTATTAAATTATTTAAAAACTTTTATTTTAATTATTTTTGTAATATTTTGAAATTGAGGAAAAACCTTTGGTGTAGTTTATCCCATGTATATCTAATTTCTTGTATATATAATTTTCGTTATCGCATGTATGCAGTTGTGACAATGGTGGCTGAAACAGAAGCATGTGAAATGACACTATATCCAACCAATTGCATTGTTCAGGACTGTCAAAACAAGTGCTTAGAAAAGAACCCCACCTTTACAGGCCAATGTCAGGGCTTTAAATGTGTATGTACTTGGCCCTGTGATTGATGATTCCCCCTAATAATAACATTGTATGTACTTTCTTGTAAGAAAGTAAAACATACCTATACTTATTAATAAATATTTTAAATTATGTTTTTTTATTGTTTTCTTTGTTTATGTTTGTTTGGTGTTGAGTTTGATTTTGCAGGTTTGAGTTGTTATAAAGTAGGATTGAACTGATCTCTGAAAGAATCATTCAAAATTAATAAAAAATTTAAAATCAAAAATAAAATTAATGATCAAGGTCCTATTTTAAAAATTTAGGCTCTAAATTTGACTCGATTCATGAATACTTTTAAAAAGTAAAATTGATTGAATCATGTTGAGATAAAAAAAACATAAACCCATGCCCCTTATATATCCTTCAATGTGAATACTTCAAAACAGTGTATTTCCCTTTATTGTTCTTATATTGGAATCTAAAAAATGAATTTATTTTTTTATAAATTTTACATGCTTGAAGTTGTTTCAATGGTATGCACAAATTAAATGCAAGGTTATTTGCATCGGACTAAATCAATTGGATCGAAATCAATCGGAGTATTGGTCTGAAAAAAGGAGCATTGAACTAGTTAAACTGGATTTTTAATTTTTTTTAATTTTATGACTTTTTAATTATTTATTTAATTAGACCGATTAAACTAACAAACCGATAACTTGACTGGTTTGACTATCGATCCGGTTCTGAAAACCTTGAAGAGATGTCAAGAGGCAATGAAACCAAACAATTGCTCATTTTGCCTGAAATAAACTTGCACTCGAAACATATTCAGATATGGATACGGAAAAACTATGAAAAAGTTGAACATACTTATGTTGGATACACACTTTTATCCAACACCCCAACCTGAATTCGAGTAACATAAATTCATTAGGATTTTAAGGAAAACCCAACTCATGAAAAGCAATACACGCAAACCAGAATTGCAGAACTATGGAAAACTTAAAGCAAAAAAAAAAAACAAGAACACATGCTGTATATACTTATAACCAAACTCGTATAACGAACGATTTCTTCACAGAGATTATTATTTGATACACTCACGGTGGGGAAAAAATGTTTCCTTTATGATTGTTGATCTATAGTTCCAGCCTAAAGAATGACTGACAAAATAATCGATCGAGAACCGGAACAAGCAAATATGCTACACACAAGAAATGTAAGTATTGTCATGTTCCAACACTAAGGTTGTGCTATAAATGTAGTAATCACCAAAACAACTTAGTCCAAGAACCTAAAAATGGGAAAACAGCAATCAACAATCTCAACAACAAAGGTTCATTACTTTCGGTTTCGCTCATACTCAACCTGTCCTTCGGTTTTGTGGTCCATTTTGATCCGTTTTCCATTGTTGATGGTGTTCTTGTAGGTTCAATTCCATCGAGCTCATCCCATCCACCAAAGCTAGTTGTGCCCTGGTCATCAACGACCCATGATTGATAACCTTTCATTCCCTTTTTGTTCTTTGGACCTTCATATACTTGTTCCTCCTTTTTAATATTTCTTACGGTGTGCCGTGATGTATGCTTTTTCGTTTTCCTTGCCCTCGCCTTACGCTTTTGCTTGCTTTGTGACTTTCCCCAAACTTTTTCGAAGGCAAAAGCTATTGCTGACTGTCCAATTGTAAGTGCTAATGCCATGAGGAACGCTTTCGGGCCATTGGCAAACAACAATGAAAGTAAAATGGGCGGTAGCCCCCAACCAAAGGATTTGAAAGCCTGCATTGATCAATAGCAAAAGTATTAGGATCGATGGAAATTACTTACTATGAATACAAACAAAAAATTTCGATAAAATAACATTGTGGTCTGCAGAAGATAACACTATTTCTCGCCGAGATCAGAGTGGTCTGCAAAAACTTCACAGTTACTTGATGCTTAAGTAACCTAATACTAAAGCTTCCATATAGTACTCAAACTAGTTATAACTTGTATCAGCTGCCATTTGAACTCCTTATTGCGAAGGACACCAAAGGGGACTTTTTAACATCGAATTAGCGAAACACTTCTGGGAAATTAGGAACTGTATCATTAGATTCTTATTTTCCCATTGAGAACCAGTCCTATGCAAAATATTCTTAGTATCATCGTAGTTTACAGTTGTGGAAGAACTAAGTATGCGAGCCATGCAACTAGGATTTGAAGTGCAAGAGGCAAAGTCCCTAAACGATCGTGTTATTGTCTGTCGAAACTAACACTATTACTCAGTCTGCAAAACTTCAGACAGTTAGCTAATGACCAAGTAGCCTCATACTAATGCTTCTCAAACAAGTTAATTTGCCTAAGCTGCCATTCAAATCCCTTATTGTGAAGAAAATCAAAGGGTTTTTCAGCATCCATAGCCAAAATGCTTCTTGGAACTTAGGAGTCTTATCATTCAATTCCTATATGGAGTGTCAGTCCCGTCCAAAAGATTCTTATCATGTAGCTTACAGCTATGGAAGAACTTCATATATAACCCTGCAACTAAGATTCGAAGCGCAAGAGTGGGCAAAGGGAGCCTGCCCCCCACCCCCTAAAATGTAAAATTGCAGCTTTAGATCCTCCAAAATTCATAAAATCCTAAGTTAATATATGGTAAAATTATAGTTTGCCCCCCTAAAATGAAAAATTGCAGCTTTAGACCATTCAAAATTCATAATATCCTAAGTTAATATATGGAAAGATTATAGTCCCCCAAATGCTAGAATTTCGATTTATTCCTTTTGAAAACCATAAATATATCAGTCAATACAATGATGAAATCACATTTTAACTCTCATAACAATATATAACTTAATCTCGGCCCTTTAAAAAATTTTCTAACTTCGCCCTTGCACAAGGCGAAGTCCTTTAAGTTTTGAACTTTACAACAGAAGCGAATCCTATTTAAACTAACCCAATAAACCCAAGAATTAGCTTGTTTCTCAATCAAATTTCTTCATCCTTTTATTTGTTCACAAAGAAGCTAATTAGTAATTAGACCACAATGCTTCACAGCATTAGCATTAGCTGAACAAAGATAAGGCTAATAATCAACCAACCAAAGTTGATAAACAAAATGGCCCTTTGCCCCTCGCAGTTTTGATTCATTAAGCTAATTCCATAAATGGTATAAAAATACTTAAATAAATGTTCCAAAATTTAATTCAATGCAACTGAAAAAAAGTATTAAACTTCACACCGAATTTTTAACTTATAAGCATCAAAACTATCCCCCCTTTTCAACCCCATTTGCAATTAACAACTCAAAATATAAAATTTCTAACTTGTACCTTCAAAATCCAAATGCTATCAATAGCTTCCTCCAAAATCCCAGAACTTGCCGTTTCACCATCATAATCTTCTTCTTCTTTATCATCTTCATCTTCGTTGTTTTGGGTGTTAAAAGTGAAATCTTTGGCACGAATTGTCTCGGCATTTGAGTCCCACTTTCTTCTTCTTTTCCTGCTATTGCTATCTCTGGCTGCGGATGAGCTGAAACGACGGCGTAAATGAGAAGGAGGGAGAGGGAGAAATGGGAAATGGATGATATTATGGAGGCGGGTTTTTTGTCGTTGAGTGAAGAAGATGAAAGAAGAAGGACATGGTTGAACTGTTGTTGCTGCCATTTCCATTTTTGGATTCTCTCTGCTTCTGGTTCTCTGCCATTTTGCCACTTGTTGTCTTCTTCTCTATTGATGATAAAATAACTTTCCAATCACCTCACGACGTCGTTTCCACCAGTATATAAACTTTATCAGTCTTATCAATCTCCGTTGTCCGGATTAATAAAAGGCGCATTTCATAGAGATAAAATAATGCTGCAAAATTTGATTCTTTTTTATATCCAAAATTCAGTTTCTTTATTTTTCATTTTAAGAATTTAATTTAATATTTCTACTTTTTAAAATTTAAAATTTAGATTTAATTCTAAATAAATAATTATATAACAAAAAAATAACACTATAATCAATGTGAATTTAGCAAAAAGATTTCTGCTATCTTTAACAATTTAACTTTCATTTTTAAAATTTAAGAATAGTGACATCAAATTTTATTTTAAGAAAAATCAATTTTTTTTTTAGAAAAATGTAAAACTAACATCTAAATGTACAAAATTAAACATGATTTTGATAAAAATAGCAAAAATAAAAAGCTATTTGATTATGTTAATATATTTTTCTAGAAACAAAATTGAAAAGAAAATGATGGTGTATTACTGTATTTGATTCATATCTCATTAATGTGAATTAAAAAAAAGTTCGTTAAGTAAAAATAAAATTAGAAAGACATAAAATTGAAAAAGTAGAAAAATAAATAAAAAGCAAAAAATTTCCATTTCGTAAGTGTATTCAGTAAGAAAGCGGAAAAACTAAAAAAAAAAAAAAAAAAATTCCACCCATTACTTGATAACTGATAATTAGAAGCATACAATTTCGAACTGATATACACTACTTTCTCATTTCCTTTTTCTTGCCATTCAAATTTAAAATTATTGATTTTTTAATCATATATGCTTGATACAGTAACTACTATATACTTTTTCTTGATACAATAACTACCCATAATCCCCTCTCATCTCATGAATAAAAATATATATGCTTTTTCTTAATACAATAACTACCCATAATCCCTTCTCATTCTATAAATAAAAATATAATACGTTTTAAGGCACTCGAACCTACATCTACACTCAATTTTTATTTTCTTTTCAACTTTCCACTTTCTTATTCTATCATTCAATTTTGTCACTCAACCATACAAACCCTAAATGTTGTTTTGTACTAAAATTTGACTGAACATATATATATTCAGATCACAAAGCACTTTTTTTCTAAACAAGTGTAAAATCTAATAAATAAATCAAAACATATATAATGGAGCCAGAAACTGAAACAGGAACAAGACTGAAAAAGAAAATTTTCAGTAGAGTTCATTACACTAAAAGTTGCAAATCTAGAAAACTAAATTATAATCTACCAATCTGTATATGACAATAAAACAACAAAAATTCAAAAATCAAACCAAAGACAGAAAAGCATATTTCCAACAATTTTCATTTAAACCTGAACAAGTAGTAGATGCAAACAACCCACATTCTTATCCTGATTCACCTCGTTTCGAGTTTCGATCGATTTCCATGCTGTAAATGTGTCTCTAAGAAGCAACAAATGGAAATACAAAATCGGATTTGCATCTACCTACCAGCTGAGAAACTTTACAGAAGGGGCAAAGTGTGCGAGTAATTCACAGCCGTGACGAGATAAATAATGTACGCAAGACAGCAGTGTTTATGTCGGTCATCCTGAATGACACAGAGTAAATATTAGATCAAATAAATTGCTAGCTATGTTGCTCTGAGTCCAACTTTTCACTTTTCATGAAGTATTTAGGAGATGGGTATACGGAAACAATTCTCCAAATATGCAAAAAAAACTAAGAAAAAATGTGTTGAATACATATCTGAATTCAACACTCGGACCTAAGTCCACACAACATTGATGGCTAAAATCAGCATTGTTCTTGTTCACTTTTATTTCTTAAATGTTAAAAAATACGACGTTCGTAACTGAACTCCAGGAATTATTGATCTTATCCTGAAAAATTAATAGAGTGGAGGATATTAAATGTTCAAAAAAGTCCCTTTTTCTTCTCAAATTTTTGTCTTCTAGAATCATTTTCATTCTTCTAGAAAAAAATGAGAAAAGAGGAAACTAACCATCAAAGCCGAACTGCAAGCCAACCAAACAGGCTTTACCGGTCACACTAGCATTCTAAGGCATATGTTGGGACCTACAACAATAGAAAAATAATTAGGTTGATTTCAGAACCATGATAAGAAAGAAAATCAGATAAAACCTGGGTCATATAATTTGTTCTACAAAAAATAGAAGACTGGATAATCCCACTAAAGGAAATCAGTCTGTATGTATCACACAAATTCAAACTAAAAAGATAAGAAAAAGTAATGGCATCCATTTGTTCAAAGCAGCAAAGAAACAAAATCAGTTCTCGATGGGCAGATGTAGCAATATGTTCAAAGAAAAGAGTGTGTATATATATATGTATGACCACTCACACAAGCAATGTTCTTAAATATTAGGTAAGTTTTCAAAACATAAAGGACATGAATCCAAGAAAATAAACCTGCAAATTTGGGCCTCCTACCTCGAACATATTTTCATCAAGAAAACCGGACGCATTATGAGTTGTACTATTAGAACTATCATACTGGAGAATCCTTAGCTTTCCTTCCTGAATAAAGAAATGAAGAAATTTGGAACAATTAGTCAGCCGCCACAGATTAAAAAGAAAAAGGGTTAGTCTAAAAAAACAAATATGAAATTAATAGAAATGTCAACTGCTGACCTTTGTTCCATATACAAGGCCACCTCCGACAGAAGGATGAAAGCAAGCTACATTTACCTCATCCTCTGCACTTGGAAGAACTCTCACAAGCTCCATATCAGAAACTCTGTACACCTGAGTAATGAAGTAAAGTGAATTACACAAAAAGCTCAAATGCAAATAAACATGATAGAAGGGATTTTATATTCTTAAAACAATGCCACAAACAGATGAATAAAATGTTTCAATATAGAATAGAGTTTAACCAGAGACACTATCTGCAATTGAGCAGACAAAACTGAGGACATGCATGAAACATTTAAATGCGTTGTGACACCCAGGAGTGACCAATTCTCAACCAAATCAATAAAATGAGGCAACCGGAACTGTAAATGCATAGATAGAGGAAATCACATGTTTTTACCTCCAGAATGGTGTAAATGGGCACTGTGGTCTGTCCATCTATTATCACACTTTTGAGAAGTGAGCTATGGCGGCGACCATAGGCAAGCAGTATATGCTCCGATGTGGGTGAAAACTGCAAATAAGATAAAAAAAGGTTCATACATTAGCATTACAATATTGCACTGGTTTCACATACAGCACTGTGCAGATGTCTTCTAAATATGCATGGGCAACCCATGGCACTAAAACCCAGAAATCTTGACATAACAAATTTTCATTTGATGAACTGAATAGAATAGTCTACACAAAAAGGTAAACAGGGAGGGGAGAATTGCACCTGAATAGATGTTAAGCAGTGAGCAGCTCTTATTGCCCGTGAAGCAAGCACCAACCCAAATCTGCACAAAAAGAGTTTCAAACTTACAGAAGGATACTAATATAAACTGTAAACAGAAGAAAGAAAGAGTAGGTATATAGAGAATAGATTATAAGATGTTTGGGATTTACGTGGCCTCCTCAAGCGAATATATACGAAGCTCATACATAACCCGGTGTGCCAAAATTGGGTGTCGTGTGGGGGAGGTAGCAACTCCTGCAACATCAGAATTAAGCTGGCTGTGAACTCCAGGATCGGCTTCCAAATGAGGAAGCACACAGGCAACACAGGCTGCTAAAAATCTCCCACAAGGTGAAAAATGTGCACCCATTTCACTGCAATCATATTTTCACAGAATAGTTTGAAGAAGATAAATCAGTGATATTTTGCAGCATACATAAGAACATAACAACAACAATGTACCAAAGGAGTTGGTTTCAGAAGAAGCAGAAAAATAGCCTAATAAAACTGGACAAGGTAATGGAAGAATTAACATACAATTTGGCTCTCTGCATGCAAATCATTCCTAGATAAGAAAGAATAATAATCTACAATGTCTTCACAAAACTATAGTTATAAAGAACACACCTACAAAGCACAGCATGTGGAATGGTCAAGCGACATTTCTCGGGATCAAGGAAAGCACAAGGGTCTTTCATATCATGTGGCCATATTCTAAGCTTTACAGTGCAAGGTAGTTCTGCTGCTGCTGCAGCCGCAAGAGATGTGGCAAGTTCAGATGGAATTCTGCCAACAGCAGGTTGAGGATCACTACTCTCATGTATGATGTTGCTATAACCAGATTCACCAGTTCCACTTGAGGAGACCATGCGAGAACGTGAAGAACGATGCCGTGAACTTGGTCTTCCAGAAACTCTTGTTTGGCTAACACTCGTGGCCATACCCGAAGAAGCTACTGAAGCAGAAGTTCCTGTTTCACCAGCTGGGAGTGAATTCTCATGACCACCACCAGTAGCCAAACGCATATTGCGCTGACCAGCTTGGGTCTGACCAATTAACCATCCTTGCAAGAAAGGTAGCTCCCATGAGGTAGGATCACCAAAAGGGAAAAACTGAGTAGTTCTTTCCACAGACTGGACCTCCATCGTCTCCATGGGCTCCATTGCAGAACTGGAAACATCAGTTTCCATCTCAGTCGGTAAAGGATTGGCTCCTGTTTCTTCTGGCAATGGAGAAGAGCTATTTGGTTCAACAGGAGACAACAAAAGTTCATACTGCCCAGTTGGAGTTGAATAGGTCAGAAGCCGTACTGAGGCAGGTTGATCAACTCTCTGATGCACACCACCATTTGAACCAGTGTCACCATCAATATTCTGCAAAGATGTTCTCCCATTATCTCTAGCAAATAATGGCCATATCATGAAAGGTAAAGACATTAGAGGTAGTTCATTTGCCAAATTAGGTCGATCATTAGCCAAATATACAGTTGGGGCTGGATATCGCAAGAAACCAGGAGAAGTTGCCACTGTCATTGACGAATCAGATGAGTCAAGATCATTGACCTGCAAAACAGCCCAGAAATCTAATTAGTAAGAGAGTAGACTAAAGTACACAATCAATTTGATAGAACAGAAATTTCACCTCAGCAGTCAAAAGAAAAGGAGCCGCATATGGATGAAAATGTACAGCTCGAAGTGAACGTCTCGTCTTCAGTATAATAGCCGGAGAGGATGTCTCTCCCCTCCTGTTGTAATGCCATATATATAACTGACGAACAGCTCTAAAGTCAGGCAGTCATATAACAATCCAAATACAGAAGTACACATATATGGAATAGTCAACCTCACCTTATGTCCTGAGGCTACTGCAAGAACTTCCCCTTGAGCATGGAAAGCAATGGATGCAATAGGGCGGTCTGCATGAAGGAGAGAAATGAGAAATAACATAGAGCATAAACACATTCATGCTTCTCAATGTGAAATGTTACAGAGGGAAATTCACAAGAGTAATTACAGAAATCACGTGTCCCTATACACTCAGCAGTATTTGCATTCCACAAGCGAACTTCATGGTCCAAACTTCCACTTGCAAGTATCTCTGGATACAATGGATGGAATCTGACCTGTAAAATTCCAGCAGCAGAAAATATTAATACATACTTTACCATCAACATCCGAAATGCAAAATCGTTTAGGCATTCAAAAACAAAAACAGGGATTGAGTAAATCAACTAAAACCTAATTATAGATAACTTATATTTTCATCTTCATGTGCTGAATCAAAGACCTAAGAATGCATTGACAAAATACATAGTGATCTTCTGGATGGATACAGATGAATCAAGCAGCTTTCTTCTATATAAATTAATTTTTTTTTTATCACATCCAATTAGGCTGAAGTGACAGGTAGACGTTAACAAAATTTAAAGGCAAAGAGTTATCAACAGCCTTACCACCCAAGGTGTCCTGCGATGACCACTCAACACCTTCAAACAGTTGCCAGTTTGGCAATCAATAATCTTAACTGTATGATCTCCACTGCAGAACCAAAATCCAAGTAATATGTAGCAAATCTTAGCGTGAAGTGAACTGGACACCTGATTAGACAGAAATAAAAACTGGACCAAGCAACTCACTGTGTAGAAGCAAGTGTTTTTCCGTCAGGACTGAAGGCTGCTGCAATAGTAGACCTTGGAGGAGGCAACAATGGGCAGTATTTTGCTGAAAAATGCCGCAACGACTCTGACTCTACCCTGCAACCCAATATAATGCAATAAAATTTATCAGGATCCCTACTATAAAATAGGAACAAGCCTGCTATGAATCACACATGAATGCATGATGATAAAAAGAATGGACCACAAAATAAAATATAAACCTCAGTAGCTTCCACTTACAAAACTGTGAAAGAAACTGGAAAAGAATGGTATTACCAGGAAAGAAGATCAGATCTAGCATCTCTTTTTGCTAGACATTTTGGCCTGCAGGAATCAAGATGGTTCTTTGACTCTTCTCCCCATAGCTTTCGAGATGACCGTTTTGTTCGTGGAGAAACTTCTCTTTGTGCCAATAAATGAAAGACATTGCTAAAGCAAGCAAAAACATAGAAGAACTTATTCAGCATAAGCTTGAAATATCAAAACTATGTACTTAAATCAATATAAATGGAATAATGGACAATTAAAACCGAAAAGTCTTGAGCTCAACGAGCATAAAAGGATAAATTATATATTTAAATATGTAACCTAAAAACTTTGATAGCTTTTTGTTTGAATTTTATCAGGTTAGAAGGGAATTACATTTCCCATAGACACTCCCCTTGAAAATTTTTAGTCCTATAATCCTATAACTATTGCTTTGAACTTACAAAAATGTATAGTAACCAAACATTTTCCATGGAATTAGTTAAACCATAGATCTCTAATAGTCATTTGGCAAAAAACGAATCAGGAAAAACAAAATCACCGTCTCTTTATAGTTTATAGCACTGTTCCATCTGAATTGGTTGAAATTTCTCGAAAAAAAATTATGCTTTAGATTAACGAAATAGCATCAAAGTTTCCAACATTTAAATCCTTTCAATAGCATAACGGGAAATTTTCCAGCTTAATTCCAAAATCAATCGTAAATCCACTCGAAATTCAAAATTCAACATGCAAAACAAATCCAAATCCCAAATTACGACACATTTTTCAATCACCTTACCGAACAAGATCCTAAATTTACATCAAAATCCCCCCAAATATCTATCCGAATCCTCAACATCAGAATCCAAAAAAAGTAACCTAAAATTCAAATCCAATTCACCTAAAAAAAAGTTAGCGCTAAATTCATAATCATTAAATGTTTACCTGGTCTTTCGCGAGCTGGAAGTTGATGGCGCATTCAAATCTTCGGCCCGCAGTGAAGAATCTCTCATCGTTGATTTGCCCAAGTTTTTCAAGCTTCAAAATATCTCGGCATTTTATGAAGAAAATACAAAAAAGGATAAGAAAATATTCTTTTTTTCCTTTTTGTTTAAAAATAGAGGGCAAAGCAATTAGGTTTCCAATTTGGTTGTTGATCAATATGTCCTAATTATTATTAGTTGAATTTTTTTTAAAAATAATTTTAATTTTTTTTCTCTCTTAGATTATTCGGTTTGTTTCTAAGGAAAACCTAGAAGTAAATAGAAGAAAACTACTTAAAAAAAAGAGAGAGATAGAAAGACAAAATAAAATAAATCATGCTTCGCTGCTTGGCCTTTGCGCTTTATTTGTAAGAAAAAAATTTTTTTTTTCTTTTTTAAGGTCGGTGACTCGGTGTTGACTATTTAATTGAGTAAAATAGCCTTCGAAATGGGCTAAAACGACGCGTTTAACACTTTGAGCCGAATCCAATGACGTAAATGTCCGGTTAACGAGTACCCACAATATCAATTAAAAATTATTTAATTATTATTATATTAAATTAAATAATATTAATTGTCTGATTTAAAAAGAAAAAAGACATTATCACAAAAGTTATAATTGTTACACTCATTACAACAAAATGAGTTACACCGCTTCGTTGGAATTGATTTTAGATCGGAATTAGGTAAGGTTAATTTAAATTTTAAATCATTTTGACTGAAGGTGGATTTCGGGTTTGGATATTTTTGAATGTGTTATTTGGATTGTTTGAGTTTAAGGTCAATTTATTTATTTATTCTGTGATTTGTTCAGATTTGAAAATTTGTTTGAAAAATGATAGAGTTTGAATAAAAATATAATGTTCGAAAAATAAATTTGAGTAAAAGTTAAAGTTCCTTTTCTATATGGGTGGGGTCTTAAGAAAAAAATTTGACCTAATCCGACCCGAATATATTACGTTATAAAAATATTATATTAATTATATATGTATTTATATTTATATTAAATTACTAACTCAATAACAATTAAATTCGTTATTCAAAACTTAAAAAAAAAAACTTATTAAACTAAATAGTTCAACCCAAAATATAAAATTTTAAAAACTATATTTAACACAATAAAATATTTATTATTTTTATTTTTTAATATAATAAAACATTCATTATATTTATAATTGTTAGCTTATTATATTTTTAAAAAATTATTTTTAAATAAAAATTAATCTAAAAAAATCAATTATGGATGAGTCTGCTTTACCTTTCCTAAAATGGACCAAACTTGGGTAAAAAAGTAAGTTTATTTTTTGAGCTGAATTAGGCTCAAACTTAAAAATTTGGTCTAAATACATTCGAACCATGACCGGTTTTGAATTTTCTATTTTGAATATTTTGGATTTTATTGATTTTGAATTAGGAGAAGCTTATTATGATTTCATATATTTTCAGATTTCAGGTTTGAATTTGACAAATCTAAGTTGTTCAATTTATACGGCCAAGTTAAATTGGGTTAGTTTTAGATTTAAGTTAGATTGAATGAAGTTTTTAAATTCGAGATAATTTTGACATAATCTAAAATGAGTAAAAAAATTAAAACATTTATTATAATAAATGATAACTAATAAAGAAAAATCAATTTAAATCTTAAACAAAATCAATTTAACTAAATTTCGAATTCCACACTAACTTTTTTTTTTTTTTTTTTAATTCAAGGTTGTTCAACCTTGAAATCCGATCAGTACAAATCAATTGAATTGAAACCGAATTTTATTTTTAACAATTTTTTTTTATTTTTATGATTTTTTAATAATTCATTTTATCAGATCGAGATCAATGACCTAACATATTCTTCCGAAAACATTAGTTTGATTTACCTGTAACCCCATACTTCAAACAATAATGAAAAGTGGAAGCAACATAGATCCCAACACAACAAATTACACAACAATTAATTGTTATTCAGAAACAGAAGTTAAAGAGTTCTAAACCAATTACACCCCAAACAGTTAAAAAAAAAACCACTAACTAAAAGAAACATGCTATTCAAACATACATGAATTTGTAAGAACCTATTTCCATGAAATTTACCTCAAAATTTTCAATAAAGCTTTTTTCCACCTTCACGCATGATCTCATATGCAAGTTTATATTTTTCTACAGATGTTGTTCCACATTCTACATATTTACAAGCTGTTTCTCTTAAACTCCAGATCATAAAAGCCTTTAATTCTTGAGAACTTACCCCAGATTCGGCACCGCATAAGATACGGTACTCGGCATTTCTCAACCACCGAGGTAAGATATATTGAGACGGTAGTTCTCGTAAGTTCAACAATTTGAACACTTTCAAGACATGTCTGCATAATACGCCTTCGAATTCGAACATTTGACAGCTACAATTAACGCTGAGGTTGACCGCACTGAATGTGACGGCATGCTTGTCATTTTCATTCCCAGACCGTCTAACTAAGTACCGGCATATCGTTCCTTCTTCATAGGTTTTTATTCCGATGTAACTGTAAGATTGTAAGAGCTCGTCTTGAAAGATTTTGAAGATGGTGAATGTGTAGAGTCGTCGGCATTGTTCTTCTATTGCTTCTTTCGTTTGTGAAAAGGATTGTAGATTGAACGTGTTGAAATCTTCTTTTCTTTCGTCTTCTCGGCGTTGTTCAAGTCCTTGTTCGTATCGGGGAATGAATTCTCGAAGAGGGGTTTGGCCATTTACTTGTGTGCCAAAGAACGATTCGACGGTTTCACCTATGGGGATGCCAGCGAAAAATTTGCCCCGTAAATATAACGGAACCCAACTTTCACGCTTATCGTACATTTGTTGTAGCCAAGAATTTCCTTTCAAGTTATATTTATTTACCAGTGAATTCCATGTGGTGTTGAACTCAACCGTTGTTTGACTCTCATAAATGCACTTTTCGTACTCATATCTAAATTCAATAGGCATTGACCGTAAATTCTCCCGCTCCTTGGCTCTGATCTGCCATGATGAAAACCGATGATGTGCCCCAGGAAAGACTTCGGTGATCGCTTGTTGGATGGCCATGTCTTGATCGGCAATAATTGATTTAGGACGGCAGCAAGACATTGCTTTAAACCATGTTTGGAACAACCAAGTAAAGCACTCCTTCGATTCGTTAGCAATCAAAGCCGATCCAAGAAGTACTGGCTGTTTATGGTGGTTTACTCCGACAAATGTGGCGAATGGCACCACATAGTTACTTTTCCTATACGAAGTATCTAAAATAACAACATCACCAAACTGACTGCATGAATATCTCGACCTACCATCCGCCCAAAAGACACTCCGGCAACTACCATTATCGACCTCCACTGAATAAAAGAATCCCGTATCTTCTGCTTGTCTGGTTTGAAAATACTCTAAAAGTACAGGGTACCAATCAGTTCCGATTTTGCTTTCTCGGCTTCTTTTAATAAGCTTGCCAGTATTCATTTCACCGAGATCCATAGAGACCATACCATTGGTTTCTTCCTCTATGAATTTCTTTGAAGCTGTTGAAAATTTGTTCTCGTACACCGTTTGTTCTCCGAGATCATGATTATGATCTTTATTAAGTCGGTCTACCATCCAACTTCCCGAGTCTTTCTTCTTAATCCTCATAAAAGCCCCACAACCTACTCTCGAGGGATGCTGGAAACCTTCCTTCGAGCACACAAATCTCCGAGAAGTAATCGACCCGTCATTCTTCGAGCGAAACAGCTGACCAATCCGAACTCGAAACCCAACACTTTCGGCATACGATTGATAATACTCGTATGCTTCATTAGCTGTATTGAACTCTAGACCCGTATATGGCTCAGGTAAAGGTTGTCTTCCATCTCCACCTCGTTTTTGCCTTTTGAAATTTATGATACCGGACGGACTTGATCCTCCATTCTCGATTTGCCCCAACAATTTGACTTTCGGCCTACGCAACACTTCAACCAATGATTTTGGGACAACGGGAGGTTTCTGCTGCAAAACAGGCGAATTGTTTTCCCCTTCGAGCCCGAGTTCATGGTTATGATCCTTCTGAATTTGGTCGATAACCCACTTCCCACAATCACGCCTTTGCACCCTAATGAAAGCAGGACAACCCGTCCTCGAATTCAACTGAAACCCTTCTTTCGAACAAACAAATCTTCTAGACGAAACTGACCCGTCTCTCCTCGACCTATACAACTGACCGGTTCGAATCTTAAACCCAACACGCATGGCATACAAACCATAGAAATCACGCGCCTCATCCGACGAATCGAACTCTAAACCCACGGAAGGTTCCATCCTTAAATCTCCTTCACTTTCTACATTACCACTATTGATTACATGTACTATACCGACCGGAAAAGCATTTACGACCATCGGATTCAAACATTCTCCGCCGTTAAGATTAGTATCTGAGCTGTCTCCATTTAATGACAGAAAATGGTCAGAAAAAAAATCACAAAATATGATTTACATCTTCTTCAAAAGTACTAAAACCATATAAATAAATATAACACATTAAAGCTAAAAACAATCAAAGTCCCACCTGCATCTTTAAACTCCAAATGGGGAAATTTTTTAAAAAATACCTTTACTTATACTTAAGAACTAGGAATTCAAAATTCAAAAATCAACATATACAATAAATTAATGAAGAAAGGAAGAAAAACCCAGAAATTCAATCACAAAAAAAGAGCTAAAAAAGCATCAAAACTAAAATAATAATAACTGGATTAATCGAAGTTCCACCTGCATCTTTAAACTCCAAATGGGGAAAAAATTTAAAGATCCCTTTATTTCTACTTAATAACTACGATTTCAAAATCTAACATATACAATAATTTGATAAAGAAATGAAGAAAAACCCAGAAATTCAATCACAAAAAAGAGAGCTAAAAAAGCATCAAAATTAAAATAATAACTGGATTAATCGAAGATTAAAGACAAATTAAAATCAACGGTTCATCATCCCCCCAACTCCCCCCCCCCAAAAAAAAAAAAAGTGAAAAAGCATTTTACCTTCTGAAATCTGTGAAGTGGGTTGATCCAGAATCGATTTCCATATCTGGGTCTAGAATCAAAACTAAAAAAAAAAAAAAAAAAACTAATTCTGCAAAAATCTGGGTTGGATTTATCTCCTTTTCTTTGAGCGGGAAATTATGGGGGCAAAAAGGAACCCTAAAAATTATAAAAGAAAAAATGTATAATTAAGGGTAAGGATTTTGAAAGGTGAAACGAAAGAAGGTTGGTGACGGAGATTTTGGCTCTTAATCTTCTTCCATTGACCTCTGTCTTCAGCTTTGGGCTCTTCTTCTCTCTTCTGCCTTTCTAAACTAAAGTTACTACAGCCCATCATGTTTCTTTTTCTTTATTATTTTCTTTGTGTATTTGAATTTTTTATTATTTTATACTGCTCATGAATTCTGATTTTTCTCGGTACATATTCAAGCTGACTAAACTGTTAATAAATTTATATTTTTATTATTTAATTTTAAAAAATTATAAAATAGTCGTTAAATTATTAAATTGATAAAATTATTATTATATAATCAACCATATTTATATCATTTACACCAATTAAAAACTTTTATTCACTTTCTCTTCTATCGTTTAGTTTTTTTATTAAATAACTTTGAACGTCATTAAATATACGAACTAAAATATAAATAGTATTCTTCTCTAGTCTTCAACACTAATTACCAAAACGACTTGAATCTAAGTTATATTCTAATACTCATTGATGGGTATTAATCCCTATACTAATTGTGAAATCATCCTTTAAAGTTTGTAAGTCGGACTTTAAAAATAAAATAAAAAACTTAACAACCTAATAATTTGAAAAAAAACTTAAATAATTTAATAACTTAAATAAAAAACTTTCAAATAACTTCATCATCATTTTATAAAATAAAAATTTAAATTAAATAATTAAAATGTAAACTGTTAAAAATATTTTAGGATAATCAATTGTTTTGTTTTATTTATATTAAATTTTCAAGTTTAAATCCCACTGGCGGCTTTTTTTTCAATAAAATTTTCTGGGATTTATTGTTTTTTAAATCTTATCTTTTATTTTATTTTTTTTTCTTTTGACTTTCATTTGTTTTATATGTTTTGATATTCATGTAAATTAACAAATCATTCATTTAATTTATACATTAAAAAGTGTATTAGTGCTTAAATATAATAATGCATCTTAATTTATTCCAAGAGAAAGTACAGATAATTTATTAAATAGATTGAGATTGATTTAAGTAAACCTATAAATTATTTAGGTTATTTACTTCCATTATTCTTTTAAAAGATAGAAAAAAATGATAAAATGTCGCCGCAAATTCAAGAAAAACTGCAGTTTTCTTTTTTTTTTTTGTAATAATTATTGCTCACGAGATTACATAAACGAGCTACTGAACGGACCCCATAGACTCGAATTGTAGTGTTGGATTTTGGTCTAAGTTATTGATTTCAGAAAACAACCTTTTATGTTAGAATTGAAGTATGGTGAAGAATGTGAGATTGAGTCTCGATTTAATTAGTATGATTATTATTGTTAATATAAGGGATGTAAGTTCAAATGCGTTGAAGTACATTATTTTTTTATTTATAAGTTGATGAGAAGTTACAAGTAATTCTATGCATTTTGTCAAAAGGAACAGATATGATCAAAACTTATAATCAGATTATTCAAAAAAAGACATTAAGAAGACTCATTTCAATATACATATATTATAAAGACTATTGTATTAAGAATCAAATTGTATTTTATATATGTCAAAATAACATCCTGCACCAATTTTTAATTGTAGAAAAAATCAAATTTTTAATAGAAATAATAAATTTACTCTTTAATTCAATTTATAAAGATTAAATTGTCTAATTTTTAAATAGAAAGGTCAAAATATAATTTTTTTTACTAAAAATAAAATACAATCTAACTCTTAGTACAGAAATAGGATCTCAATAGCAATTTTATAGTTTAATACAAATATATTTAAACATATTAAAAGTGTAACAAATGTTATATTTATTTATATAATTATTTTTGTTTTTTATTACACCTTATAATATATTTTTCAAACCTTCAAAACTCTATAAGATAAATAAATAATTATGGGATGAAGTATTATTAAATGTTTAAAAATTTTATGGGACAAATACAGTTTTACATGTTTAATGACATGCGAGTTTACTCTTTTCACATATCACATAAAAAAAAAATTAAATGTATGACTTCCACTAAAATTAAATTTTCAGAACTCAAAAAGTATATAAAAACTAAGAATTTATCAAATTGAAGAGTAAAAACTATGAATTACCGTTTAATAGAAACTAAAATTTAAAAATTTAAAAAAAGGAATAAACTAAAACTGATAAATTAAAATATATTAACCAAATATGCATACTACATCAACTAATAAGAGCAAAATTTGACTTGGATTTAAACATGGTTTTAGCCCAAGATGGGTCCTTACTGAAATCAATAGCAAACATGGTATTTAGCATTGTTGATTTTTCATGATTTTGGCCAGAATGATCTCTCTGTGGAACTTGTAAGTTCATACAAGTAGAACAAGTCTTGGGGTATATATTGATTTTGAGATTGTTGAATCGAGTTCTGAAGAGTTTAGGAGCAACACAACTTTAGATGAAGAATGAATGAACAAAAATAGCAAATGTCCCAATGACAGATGAAAGCAGAGACAAATATGGAGTAGAGGGGAAGAGTGATCACCAGCCAAATGAGCACATCCAAATGGCGGTAAAAGTATAAGAAGGCCCTGCAATAGGAATCAAATTGTACTTTAAATTATTCATTGTACATTAGATCAAAGAACAAATTAATCCTTTCTATTAAAAATTTCATTCATTTGTACTCTTAAAAACTAGCATGACTAATGAAATAATGTGACACGTGGCATCTACCTCATACTGAGGTATGAGGACTACAGAATGATCGGTTTGCTCTTTGATGTAATGTACAAAGATTAATTTGCCTAGTCTTAGTAGAAGAAACAAAATGCAATCTGATTACTAGTAGAGGAGCCGGTGTCAATTTCAAAAAAAGCAAAAGAGTCAATGATCATACCAAACTGAAATCACATATCCAGCACATCATCAATCTCCCCTAACAGCAAACAACCATTGCAGTTTCATAACTATATTCAAGTAAATAAACTAACGAGTGAGGCGATAAGATCGGACTGCATAGTCGAAATTGTAATGTGGAATGACTTTAGAACAAACAGAATCCGGCAAACGTTTCACACGGAACTGATTGATGATATAATTGAATTATTGAATCCAATCACTGAGAACTATTTACCCAATGAACTAAATCTTTTTTGTAAGTAATCCTTTATAATATACAATGTTCAAGAATTAAAATAAAATCACTTTAAAAGAACTTGACTTACACTATTATTTACCACTTACCAAATTACCAGTATTATATCAAGCTTTAACAGGCTGATCTTCTTCTTCTTCTTCATCATCATCAATATCCCAACTCAAATCCTCCTCTTCTTCCGCAACAGTCAATCGCTTACGCAGATCAACCTTATTATTACTGCTCCCGATATCTTCCCCTTTATCGTCATCGATGCTTTGAATCTCCTCGATAGCATCCCACCCTTCCTCCTCAGGCATTGAAATACTCGAAACCACGGATACATCACTGTCCTTACAGGAGCCTGCTTTCTCCTCATCGATTTTCAAACATTTCTGAACGTCTCCACTAGAACCCTCCTTCACACTATTAACATTTCCACTACCCTCCTCGTCATCCTCATCTATATCCCAGCTCAAATCTTCCTCTTCCTCCCCCGAAATTGCGCGTTTAACAAGCTTAGCTCTTGCTTCCTCTGCTTTCATTAGTTTATTCAACTTATAGAAATAATTAGTCCAATATTTCTTTGATTCAACTTCATCAGGATCAACATCTTTAAAAATATTTCGAATAACTGAAATTTCACTCAACAAACCCTCAATTTCCCCTTTTTTCTCTTCCAAATTAAACCCTAACTTCCAATTCTCAAAATCCTCTAAATCCTCCGGTTCCATACGGTAAGTACTTCTATCTGATTGAAGCGCTCGAATTTGCATCTCAAAACGACTGTAACGTTTTCCATCAACGCTATTATTACTAGTACTTAATCTTTTAGAACTTTCAGAATCAGAATTATCATCATCGGACGGTGATAAGAACGTATCTTTACCGTGAGAGATGATCTGAGCTGTTGATTTCCAAACGGAGCTACCGATGTCATCAATGGCTTGTCCCACCGACTCAAGCTTCTCCTGAGCAACGGAGGCACCGATCTCAAGTGAATCGTTGACGGCGCGTGAAGCCACGCTCCGGATGATCTCGGTTTCCTTCTTTAACCCGGATCCGAATTCCTCAAATTCCTTCCGGTAAGATTCCATCACGGATTCGGACTTGTCGGCTAGGGTCTTTATTAAGCCGCCGAAACTCCATGTAGCAGACGATCCCAGGTCCGGAGTCGGGTCGGTGGGTAGATGAGAGGATTGGGATTGAATATCGTCAGCAAATACAGATTTGAAGAAATCCATTGGAAATTGCACAAAATTCAATTGGAAGAGAAAAATTAAAAAGAGAAAAAGAAAAAGGAGTTTTCCTCCTCTCTCTCTCTCTTATTAACAATTATAATTGTATTTATTAATATGAAAGTAGGGTTTATGAATGCCGTTTGGAAAAAAGATAGGGATTTGCCGATTTTAAGCGGTGTTCCAAATTTCCTTTCTTTTTTTTTGTTTATCCAATATCATTATATTTATTTTATCAAATTTACCCAAAATCACTAAACCATTAATTGTTTTAAATTTTTGTTCATTTAACTTCAAAAGATTATAAAATGTCACTAAATTATTCGAATATTTTTATTTAAATCATTTGACTGTCAAAATTATTGTTGTATGGCTTTTTTCGTTCGCATCACCTATACCAATCGAAAACTATTATTTCCTTTTTCTTCTAAAATTTAGTTTTTTTATGAAATAATTTAAAATATCACGAATCTATGAATCAAAATTCAAACAGATTTCTTTTCTTATCTCTAGCACTAGCCGTCAAATAGACTTAGATTTAATGTATATTCTTTTACTCGTCGATAGATATTGATCCACCGTATTAATTGTTAAACAATCACTTACAGCTTACTAATCAATCTTAAAAAAGAAAATTTTAACCACCCAATGACTTAGATAAAAAAAATTAGTGATTTAAATGAAAAGTTTTGAATAGTTCATTAAGCATTTTGCAATTTTTTAAAGGTGAGTAATCAAAACATAAATTTACTAATAATTTAATGACCTTAGATGTAATTTACTCATTATTTTTAAAAAATTATCCATATTTATTTTTTATTAGAAATAGATTTTGTGGTTTTTCTTTCTTCATACAATTTTTTTTTTTTTTTTTGAGTTAAGCAATTGCATGAAAAAGATTTTGAAATATTAAATTTGAATATTTTCATGCATAATTTAGATTATATTTCGGTCTAATTTTCATTATACTTATATTTTGTCCGGATTTTATATTAGTTTAAGGTTTATTATAGATCACCTTTGTCCAATTTTATTTTAATTTAGATATGTACATTCTTTTCAGTTATTAACTCAATCCTGGTTAATTCTAATAATAATTTTAAATGTATAATATAATCTATATTATTATTTAAATTTTTGATTAAGTATGTGTTACGAGTTAATTAAATATCAATTCAGTTAAATAAATTATGAAATTATCTTTAAAATAAGTTATACGATTCGATTGTATTTTAATCTTTTTACTAAAAAAGACATGGTGAAATTTGAACCTATGTCAATTACATTAATAAAACTTTAAATTTACCACACAACCAAAACATTATTTTGATATTTTTTATATTTTTTTTAATATACACAATTTATTATCCCCATCAGTTGTATGTATTGATTATGTTACTGATTAAGTTAATGTACAAGTTAACTCGATATCAATTCAAGATTGATGATAGCACCATAATAAACAATCTTACTCATTTAATATTTTTAATCTAATGTATTTATATGTTTAAATTACATTTTACTCGCAATATTATCTATTTTTTTCATTTTAATATCATACATATTTGATGTATTATTATTAATCAGTTTCAAACAATATTTATTATTATTTATTGTATGTTATTTTTAAACATATATTTCATGTATTATTATTAATCAATTTCAAACAATATTTTTTATTATTTATTATATATTATTTTTAAACATATATTTTATGTATTCTTATTAATCAATTTCAAACAATATCTTTGATTATTTATTATATGTTATTTTTAAACGTATATTTATATTATAAATACGTTATTTCCACATCTATAAATACATGATAGGATTTCTACATCCATAAATAAATGTCAATCATTTAACTTATTGGAAGAACAACAATGAATGCATTGGGCACGGAAAATCGCAGGCATACTAGATTGTTTGTAGGGATTGTAATTCAATTTCTTTTTGTTAGAAAAGTCTTTAAACTTGCCCTTAAACTATTTTTATAAATAAATAATTTTCACCCATAAAAAAATCCTTAATTTTAATATTAAAGTAGTAAAAATGTTTTGAAATTTAGGCTCTTGTCTTAATTTTTTTTTTTTTTATGCTGTAGAAATTCTATATACCTTAAGGTCAACATAAATTTTAAAACACCAATCAATTAAAATAAATAAATTATGCGTGTTATGTGTATAAATACTGTAAAAAATATTTTAAATATTATTTAAATTTCTATTAAATAAATATTGTTTTATTTTTTATTTAAGTAACCATTCTCATCAAATTTGTATAAACATTATATGTGATTTAGCTTAAAATTTCAAATTATTTTTACTTTAATATTAAAATAAATAGCTTTTATGAGTAAAATTAAAGGATGATAATATGTTAAATAATATGAATATAAATAATAGGTTAGGAGCTTATTTAATTACACAAACCCGACTATGACTAATTACTCTTATTGTCAAACAGCAATATCAATCACATGTGTCAAATTTTCATACTATTAATCTTTACGATGTCGTTTATTAAACTTGTTCTCAAGTGTTGATGAATCGGTTAAAAGGAATGTTGCCAAACTTGGTCACTCATTTCTAAAACGCTTTTATCACCGAGAATGGAACGTTACACACTATCAAAAAGAATGATGAAGTAAGGGCATTTTAGGTACATCTAAAATATACTTGTTTAAAACGTATATATGCGTGAGCTGACAATTTATTATAGATATACTGGAATGTATGTAATTTATCTAATTGTATATAAAAGGAAAGTCCAAACCGCACTCCTTTTTAGTGACACGTGGATCACCACATGTAACGGCCAAAATTTCAGTTGTGTTGGAATAGTGATTTGAGATCACTAAATCCAACTTGTGAGTTTAGAAATTAATAACTAAAAGTTAGGTGTGATTTTAGAAATATTTTTTAATTAGTGAATTTTGCGAATTGGCCAAGGTAATTTCATATGACTAAATTCAATGTTTTGTTATGAAAATTTCATGGATGCAAGTCAGAGAGTTACACGCCCCCAGAGACACGGCCACGCCACACAGGCGTGCCCCGTATCACATGGGCGTGTGACCCTTATATGTGAGAAAATAAAAAAAAAAAGATAATTTTTTTTGAAAATTTCCCTGATGTTCCGGTTTAGTCCCAACCCGATTCTAAAGCACGTTATAGGCCTCAAGGGTCCATTTAAGGGACGTTTATAGTAAATCAAGGTAACTGAACAATAAATGAGTAAAATTTCTGTAAGTGTTTTGTGCTTCTCCGTAATGCCTCGTAACCCTGTTCCGACAACGGATACGGGTTAGGGGTATTACACCACAAATTTCTTTATTTTATTTTTCTTTGCGTTATAAAATGGTTAAATTTCAATTATGGTTCATATGTTCGATTTGAAATTTAATTCTTATACTTTAATTTCTAACATAATTTTATTTTTATGTTTTTATAATGTCATTAATTAGTCAAAATAGTTAACATCTTTAATTTTTCGATTAATATGTTACATGGTTATATATAATATAAAAGTGGAATTTTAAATCTATAAAGTAAAGAGGCTAAATTATAGAAAATAAAAGTAAAAGAGTTAAATTACAATTTCACAAAATGTATAGAGACTTAGAGTATATTTTAATATTCAATTTTTTACTGAATAAATTGACACAAATAAATAATCAATCCATAATATTATATTATCGTAATCTTATTACGAAAGCAAATCAAAATCTATCATGATTGTCAAATAGTAATATCAATCATGTGTGTTGGGTTTTCATCCTATTAGTCTTTACGAAGTCGTTTATCAAAATTGTTCTCAAATGTTGATGAGTCAACTAAAAGGAATGTTGCCAAACTTGGTCACTCATAAAAGGAATGTTGCCGAACTTGGTCACTCGTTTCTAAAACGCTTTTATCAGTGGAACGTTACACACCATCAAAAGGAAGTGGCGAAGTAAGGGCATTTTAGGTACATTCAAAACATACATGTCTAAAATGAATAAATGCGTGAGCTGGCAATTTATTATAGATGTACTGGCACGTATGGAATTATGTAATTTGTATATAAAAGGATGGTCCATATGTCGTTCATTTTTATTGACACATGGATCACCACGACTTGCTTCCTTTTCTTTTTATTTGTATTATAAAAATGATTAAATTTTAATTTTAGTCCACCTGTAATTCTTAGATTTGAAATTTAATCTTTATATTTTAATTTTTAACATTATTTGATTTCTATAATTTATAAGGTTGTTAATTAATTCAAATAGTCATTGTTAACTTTTCGATTAAAATATTACGTGATTACATGTGATTTGAAAGTTTATATTTAAATAAAAAATAAAAAAAGCTAAATTTTTTAAAGTAAAACTAAATTCCAATTGTTGATATTGTTAATTTTGTTTATGTGATACTTTGAAAAAAAAAAAACCTATGTAGAAGTGTAACTAAAAAAATGAAGTTGTAATGAATTTGAATTTAACAAAATAATCTTAACATTTGCACCTGATTTTTTAAATATAAAAAGTAAGGACTAAATTCCTAGAAATAAAAGTATAGTGGCTAAATTTCAAATTTATGAAGAGTAGAAGGACTTAAGACTTATTTTAACCTTAAAAAATTACCGGGGGCATTATCGGAAAGTAAGAAAAAAAAAGTAAAATAAAGGCGGTTTCTCAGTTAAGCTTACCCGCCGCCGACTCCACCGATTTCCCAAAATATTTACGAACAAAATAAAATTTCATAGTCACCCCTTTCTGACTTCTCCTTCGTTTCCTCCGCTCTAAAACTCATACATTACTAACAAAAGATAATTTATCTAAAAGAAAATCTATTTTAATTTCTCAGATGCGTGGCCATGATTGGATCAATACGTGTCTTCCCGACGAGCTGATCTTGGAGATCTTACGCCGGCTTGATTCCAAATCGAGCCATGATGCCTGTTCTCTCGTCTGTAAACGTTGGCTCGGTCTCGAGCGGCTTAGCCGTTCCATCCTCCGAATCGGCGCCTCTGGTAGCCCTGATATTTTTATCAAGTTCCTCGCTCAACGGTTCGTTAATGTCAAGGCTGTTCATATCGACGAGAGGTTATCGATTTCTTTGCCTGTTACCGCGGTAATCGAATCTCAGATTCGTCAAATTTTGCTTATTTTTTCATTATTACGCTTAAAATCTGAATGAATTCAGGATCTGAGTGGATACTGAGATTTGATCTATCTTAATTACCTTGTTTAATTGTTGATTTCGGATGTAATTTTGACTGTAGTATAATTGAATCGATTTATGTAAAAGGAATGCCATTTATTTGAATTAAAAAAAAAATGTAGAAGCGACCAAATGATGGATATGTTAATGAGATAGCTTAACTTGTTCTTGGTGCAGGGGAAAAGGCGTCGCAGAGATGAGAATTCGCTTTTGTCTTTAAAGATACATTTTGCGGGTGAAAGAAATGAGCCCAAAGAAGAGGAGTGCGAACCATTCTGTTTGACAGATTCCGGTTTGACTGCAGTTGCTGATGGATTTGCTAAGCTAGAAAAGTTGAGCTTAATTTGGTGTTCTAATGTTACTAGTTTCGGTGTAATGTCCCTTGCACAGAAATGCTCGCTCTTAAAATCATTGGATTTGCAGGTAATTCATTATATGCTAGGGGAGATTTTGGTGATATTTAACTCTATTAATCTATTATGTTTGTCAATTTGGTTGATTATGAGTTATTCTTTCAATAATTTAGTTCTACTACCAAGTGTCCGTTCTTAGTCGTTAATACTTAAAAATGCATTACCATATCCATGAATTTCTATATTACTCAGACTTGGGTGCAAGTGTTTGATATGGTTATGGTCCCGAAATGTAAAGGTTTTCTCCGTATTTGGAGGTTCTTAAGAAAATATGTAGGACATGGTTACTTAAAGAAAAATGAAGAGCTGGAGCAACATAGATGAAATTTTAATTGTCATGTTCTACGAGTAATTCTAATTTAAACTTAAGTTGCTTATGATGTTTATCATAGGGTTGCTATGTTGGAGATCAAGGTCTAGCTGTTGTTGGCCAGTGTTGCAAGCAACTCGAGGACCTAAATTTGCGTTTCTGTGAAAGCTTGACTGATTCAGGATTGGTCACTTTGGCAACTGAGTGTGGGAAATCATTGAAATCTCTCGGTGTGGCTGCTTGTGCTAGAATAACCGACAAATCACTGGAGGCTGTGGGGTCCCACTGCAAAAATCTTGAGACCTTGTCATTGGATTCAGAGTTTATCAGCAATAAAGGGATCCTTGCTATTGCCCAAGGATGTCCTCTTTTGAAAGTCTTGAAGTTACAATGTATTAATGTTACAGACAGGGCTTTGATGGCTGTGGGAGCTTCTTGTTTGTCATTGGAAATGTTGGCTTTATACAGCTTCCAGCAATTTACAGACGAGTTAGTCTCTCTTCCTTAATATCTTATGCGTGATGATAGAAAGATCACCCTTATTGAATTGCATTCTTGAAGGCTATTTGGCCAATTAGTTTGCCCCACTAGAATTCTATATTTAGTAATGGAGGTGGATCTTTCTCAAAGTTTCAGTGTCTGATTCAATAGTCTTTGTTTTACTATGTTTTTGATACATGGCATGATTGTTGAATTATAAGTTTGATTCATGTCTCAGGGGTCTTCGTTCTATTGGCAAAGGCTGCAAGAAGCTAAAAAATCTTACTTTGAGTGATTGCAATTTCCTGGGTGACAGGGGTCTGGAAGCGATTGCCACTGGCTGCACTGAACTTACGCATCTTGAAGTTAATGGCTGCCACAATATTGGAACCATTGGACTGGAGTCTGTCGGGAAATCTTGCCCGTACGTTTGTCTTCTATTGCTTTCCTGTGCTACTAACTTTTTAAGGGGACAAGAATCCAGGCTTTGGTCTGTGGCTAGGTTCCATATCCAATCCCTATGATTGGGTGGCATGCCGTACAAATTCATTGTGAAAATTTTGAATAATATTGATTCTGAAAGTGCTTGATTTTGTGCAGGCGCCTGACTGAGTTGGCTTTATTATACTGCCAAAGGGTTGGCAATTTTGCTCTTACTGAAGTTGGAAGGGGCTGTAAATACTTGCAAGCTCTTCACTTGGTAGACTGCTCTAGCATTGGTGATGAAGCCATTTGCAGTATAGCCAAAGGTTGCCGAAATCTAAAGAAGCTTCATATCAGGAGATGTTATGAGGTCTCTCTCTCTCTCTCTCTATGTATATATATGTAGATATTCCCCTACCTACAATATGCTTGAACCACTAGTACTGACCGCATCAGGAAAATGATTTTGCCAGTTGAGTGGAACAGGGAAAATTTGTCATCTAAGATTTAACAGAGTACTCTTCCCCCCCTTCTCCTTCCTGCACTCTTCCCTCTCTCTCACTCCTGTCTCGTGCAGGATGGTTTCGATTTTCAGTAAGATGGCAGTTGGTGGTTTATTGTTTAAAGAACGTAGTTTTGATTCTGAACATTTTCAGAAATGTTTGAAGCGAGAACTTCACTGATATTTTGTTGCTTCTTTTGGGTCTTTGCATTTATAGACTTGCTTCTTTTAGGTGCTGGCAATCATTTATTTTTTAGTTTCAGCAATACCATATCGTGATCTAAATCCTTAACTTGTAATCCTTTTGTGCCAAATAGGTTGGAAGCAAGGGAATCGTAGCTGTTGGTGAGAATTGTCACTCTCTCACGGATCTTAGTCTCCGCTTTTGTGATAGGTGTGTCTAATTGTACTTGCCTTCCAGCATTGTCCATACTGTTTCATGTTGTCAGCTGTGTTTGAATTTTTAGCCATTTTCTATTAGGGTGCGCGATGAGGCTCTTATTGCTGTTGGCCAGGGATGTCCATTAAAATATCTAAATGTTAGTGGCTGCAACCAAATAGGTGATGCCGGAATTGTAGCCGTTGCAAGAGGATGTCCTAATCTCACTTACCTCGATGTCAGTGTTCTCCAAGTGCGCCCTCCATTTCCCTTTCCTCTTTGCTTCTTTATGTAGATATGTTTCTTTTCAACTTCATTTTGCACTCTTTATCATTTTGCTATGTCTTCCGATACTTCTCCAAATTACAGGTGAACTTCCAACCCGAGTGTTATTTTTTTTTTCTATTCCAATTCATTACTCGCTTATCAATCCCTTTTTATGGCAGAATTTGCGCGATATAGCACTAACCGAGTTAGGAGAAGGTTGCCCCTTACTCAAGGATATAGTACTGTCCCATTGCCACCAAATAACTGACATTGGTCTTTCCCACCTCGTCAAAAACTGCCAAATGCTCGAGTCATGCCACATGGTGTACTGTCCGAGCATAACCGCGGCAGGAGTTGCCACCGTGGTCTCTAGTTGTCCCAACATAAAGAAGGTCCTGGTCGAGAAATGGAAGGTTAGTCCCAGAACCAAAAGAAGAGCCAGTTCAGTCCTTTCTTATCTCTGTGTAGACCTCTAATTAGGACCATCCGAGTTGTGTATTAACCAAGCTCGTCGCTTCTGAAAACAACCTAACATTATATAAATATTTATGTTGCAGGCCTTGTCTGCTTTGGTTTTTTTAATGGTTTTGTTTTTCCTATTTACTTTCCATGTATCAAAGCTTCATGTTGTATGCATTTGCTTTTTTCCATAAATTTTTCTTAATTTAGGATTATTTGCCAAAATTCCCCTTATATTTCATGGGAGTTTAAATAAAAAAATGGACTTGTATGCTTGTAGCCACATTTTAAAAGGGCACTGACTAAACTCTAAAGTACTCGACTGGTGGTTAAATATTGAAATGGGAAATCGAAAATCAAATTCATCAGATTTATCCGTTGAAATGAAAAATGAGAAAATTGATTAATATGTTAGATTAATAGTTGATATAAGATTGGATCAAATTGGTAGTTTTTATATTGAAATCTATACTATTAAAAATCAAAATGATGGTTTTTATTTTTTAAATTTTATATGCTATTAATTTGAAGTTTTATATTGAAATCTATACTCTTAAAATCAAATGGATGGTTTTTTATTTTTAAATTTTATTTGTAATTAATATCGATTTAAAGTTTTTTTTTATAATTGAAATTAGAATCGAAATCCAAACAAGAATTGTTGTTTCACTCTTTTTAATTTAAAAAAATTTAAAGACATGATTAATTTTTAGTTCGATTGGTATGAGTATCATTCTTAATATAAGAGGATGTAGATTCGAGTGTATTGAAATATTATATTATTTATATTTGTAGATTAGAGAGTAGATATGATCAAAAGTTATAATTATTTTAGAAGGCTGAAATTAAATTAAAATTTTATAATATTTTGAAATATTAAATCACAAATTTATTATTTTAAGAGTTAAAATGTAATTATTATATATTAATTTATAATTTTTTGGATTTTAGAGGGGCTAAAATGTAAATGATCCATTTTAGGACTCCAGCCCCCTGCCTGCACCCTATTGTGCCGCCCTGAACGTGATTAATATCTATAAAACGCTGCGTTTGAAATAATAAGCAAAGCATCGACGGTTAACCAGCGCCGAAGCATATCTCATTCGCACCTTCGTTTATTGTTTTATTTTCAGTCTCTCTTTATCACTTAAAAAGAAAAAAAGTTAAAACGAAGAAAAATCAAAAGCCATGCCTGGCGATTGCAGCATCAGAGCACTGTGGATCCTCAACAATCTCGACGCCGTCGTTTTCTCCAGGTTAATCCATCACCTCATTTCAAATCTCTCTTTTTATATCAACGTTAGGGGATTTGTACTGTTTTTCCTCTTCTTTTTTCTTCTGAGATTCGGTTTAGATCTCGATTTAACTTCTTTAAAACGATTAAGATGGAAATCAATTTCTTTTAGATTGATTTGATTTATATGTTCAGGAGGTTTCCGGTGGTGGAGAAGCGGTGGCGGGCTGCTTGCCAAAGTGAAAATGAGAGCTCCGACGACGATCCTGTTAAATACACTGTATTTTCTTCGGTTCCTTCTGATTCAGATTTAGCTGCCGCATTCTCTGAAAGAAAGACGAGGTTAGCTGATTTTGTACAATTTCTTTGAGAATTTTACCTATTAATGACATGAACTTATCTTTTATCACTCGATTACTTTTGTAAGCTTAAATTGCATGCTATTATTATTGTTTTATTATGTTATGGATGTAATTTAGCTGACTGGAGTTTAATTTGTAAAAAGCTCGAGCTCATTTCAGTTTTACTTTTAATGTTTGAGCTCAATTTGAGACCAAGCTCGTTTGATTAAGCTCGTTTACCCAGTAAAAATGAATTCGATTCTTATGTTCACATTCGAAGCTTTGATTATTTGCTCAAAAGTTCATGTTTGAGTTCGAATTAGGAGTTTCAGTACTAGTTATAAAAAAGAAACTCGATTACTGACTTGAACTTTAGCGTTTTTCTTGTAAAACCTTCATTGCTTGTGATCATAGGTGTTTTGTGTACACCTCTAGTCGCATGCTAAATTTACTGTGAAATTAAATACTTAGTAAATCATTATCTTTAAGGCTCCATCCATTATTTTTGTTACGTTGACTACTTACTTTTTGCCTGGGTAGAACAAAGTACTTAAAAGAAACATGTTTGGATTTGAAAACAAAGGATATTACAGAAGTGAGAAACCGTTTTGCTTTCAATTTCTTACTTTCTATTTGTTAGTTTTGACTTGTTTTATCTATTTTTGTTGTTCTTTTACAGGGAGGGCTCTGTTCGTGGATTTGGTATACGTGTATCTCAGTCAAGAGAAGGATCGGATTCATGGGTTGATGATCCAATTACACGTCATATTGTAGGCGTGTACATAAACAAAGAGGAGGAAGGAGAGAATAATCTAATGTGGCCTTTAGCGTTGCACATCAAGGGTCCTTATTGCATTCTTATACTACCCTTAGTTGAGCCCAGACATGTAAAGGCTTATGCAAGGTTGTGTAAGAGGTCTGATTGCGGAAATGCTGTCACGGCACATGAAAATTTGTCTTCTTTGCTTCTTGACCTCCCATCAATCACAGGGTATGGTAAGTTACTTGCAACATATTTAGTAAACACAGTGCTCTACTCATTGTTATTTTCAAGTTCTTTTATCAATCTAGTATTTTCTTTTTGAAGTTATCAATCTAATATCTTGATTTAGACATAGCCAATAAATGTCAAATCAGTTCATCCCCTATGTCAGTTCCTTCTGTGACATGCCTTTTATTGAGTAGAAGGCTATGAGAATTTTCCTATCCTGATTTGTTCTGTTGTAATTGTGACTAAAGATAGTTTCAGCTTGTTTTGTGCTTTGAGTTTATCATACAACTGTTACACACTTCAACTGCAAAATAATTATTAATTCAGTTTTTGAAAGGTTATTTATCTTTAAAGTCATTCCATAATTTTGCATTCTGTTTGTTACGAGGAAAAAAGGGAGATGGTCTATTGTTTTTAGTGTTTTCTTTTCTTATGCTTCAGAGCATTCATGGTGGCTCATGCCATTGGTGACATAGTTACTGGGGATGTAGTGGAGCCTGAGGTGGTTGTAAGTCAATCTCCTTCAGTGGGTGGGTTGTTAGACTCACTTACTGGAAGTATTGGGATATCGGGAATCTCATCAAGGGCAAAACCAGTTGCCGCACCTGTTGCATCTTCTACACCAGCTGGTGCTGCTGCAATAGGAGCTCTTGCATCTGATGTTCCAAAAAGCGGTACAAGGCTGCTGGATAAAGATGCGCTTAGAATTTTCATAAGCAGCGCAATGCCTTTTGGTTGGTACTTGTCCATTATGGTATTTTTTTCTCATGACAGATATCCTCGTATATTTTTCTTGTAGGTTCTTGTTAGTTTGCTTAACAACATTTAATGATGACTATTTTCATGAAGGAACGCCCTTGGATCTCAGCTATTCTAACGTATTCTCGGTCAGGGCTAATGGCTTTTCTTCATTGGATATCCCTGCACAAGACCTCAAGCAACCAGCATGGAAGCCCTATCTGTACAAAGGAAAGCAGAGACTGCTATTCACCATTCATGAAACTCTTCATGCTGCCATGTATGATCGAGATGAGATTCCTGATAGTTTATCAGTCTCCGGGCAAATAAACTGTCGAGCAGAATTGGAAAGATTGCCTGATGTATCATTTCCTTTGACAGGGCTGAGCACATCTAAGATTGAGGCTTTATCATTCCATCCTTGTGCTCAGGTTCCAGAACAAAATGTGGATAAGCAGGCTCTAATGTTCTCACCACCATTGGGCAATTTTGTTTTGATGCGTTATCAAGCAACATGCCGCCTTGGACCTCCGGTAAAGGGATTCTATCAATTGTCTATGGTATCTGAAGATGAAGGTGCATTTTTGTTCAAATTGCACCTAATGGAAGGTTATAAGTCTCCTTTGACAATGGAGTTCTGTAATGTAACTATGCCTTTTCCGAGAAGAAGGATTTTATCTTTTGATGGGACTCCGTCGATTGGAACAGTTTCAAATGCTGAACATTCTGTTGAATGGAAAATCATCACAAGTGGACGAGGACTTTCTGGGAAAAGTATTGAGGCAACATTCCCCGGAACAGTTAGGTTTGCTCCATGGCAGATGCAAAGGTCGACTTCATTTAGATCAGTTTTTGAAGGCATAACGGATGATGATAGTGATAATGAGACAGAGAATACTAATAATATGGCAAACACAGAGGAGTTCTTAATGGAGAAGATGAGTAAGGATCTTCCTCCAGTTGATCTAGAGGAGCCATTCAGCTGGCTTGCATACAACTATGCTAAAGTATGATCTCACATGTCGTCTTATTTTACCTCTTTTAACTTTTCAGAATTACCTGAAGTATTTTTCGATAGTCTATGTCTCTAATTCTCATTCATGGTTACAGGTATCGTTCAAGATTATCGGAGCGTCATTATCCGGAATTTCCATTGATCCCAAATCAGTAAGTCTTACATTCCTCCAACTTGCCTTCTATGTTCAACTTCAGTTAATATTACGGACATCTATGGGGATTGTTTATGTCTCATTCTTTATCTTTGCGTCAAATAGGTAAGTATCTATCCTGCTGTAAAAGCACCTGTGGAGTCATCAAGTCAGGTAGGATTTTCAAAACCCTATTTAGGTTGTGATAGATTTAGCTTTTACTACAGTTTCGAAATGACTGTCGATAGTTTATGTTGGGGATCCTGTCCTTTGGAAATGTGTATGGCTATATTTGTAGATTGATGTTCTTATTTCATTACACTTGTGCTTTTTCACAGGTCACTTCTGGTGACTATATCTTGTGGAATACATTAGGAAAGTGCCCATCTGCTGTAACTGCAAAAGTGTAATTGAAGAGAGATTTTTCAATGGAGGATGTCAAGCTTCTAGGAATTACTTATTGAGATGATATGCGTAAATGCTTTTATTTTGGATTTGAGTTCAAATCATGTTCATATTCAAGTTGTTTCATATTTGGGCCTTTTGAATGGGATATCACTTTGAGTTAGATCTTTTAGGGTTTGGACCGAGCTTTCTTTTAGATTTTGTGAAAAAAATATAATCCATTCCACATGTGTTTCGGGTTTGAGTTATTTGGATTTAGGTTTCTGATTTCTTTCATCAAATTGGTTCAATTTATTTTATCGGATTTCTTTACAGACCAAGTACCCTTTTCCGTAGGAAGCGCTTTCCATTGACATACGTCCTGTAGGACGCTTTTTACCTCGTAGGATTGCCATTTTTAAATTGCATCTTTTAAGAGATTTTAAATTTAGGGATTAAGACATGAAAAAATCTGAGATGAATCTGATGACTTTCAATAAAATGCTTTTCGAGTATCTCAAGCATTACCTTTCAGTAAATTCCTGAAGCGTTTTTTAAAGTTTGTATAGTTGTCACTGGGTTAGAATTTTAGTTTCGTAATTAATGTAATCTTGGATATTTTTTAAGTGAGAATTTAAAAATTTTTTTAAGGCATTGAAATTAAAGGGGAAGCAACTCAATAACTAAGAAGCAGTGAGAGAACAAAAAAAGTTACAAGGAAGCAATACTTATAAGGTTTTTGAATAAATGTTCTCAAAATATTCTTTTACTCAAGAATGAAGTAATGCTCACAAGATGTTTGAGTAAATGTTCTTAAAATATTCTATTACTCAAGAATGAAGTAATGAATGTAATCATTACAAATGAGGGGAAAACTCTCTATTTATAGTTGAGCTCTTCAGATCCAATGATATAATTTACTTTACATCGACAATCGAAATTAAAACTTATTTACCATTGAGATTCTTAAAGATTTATAGAATTTTCTAAAATTATAAAATTAAATGTTTTAAGATTATAAATCTTCGCAAACTAGTTTTCATATTTACCATTGTACTTAAGTGCTTCACTTGGCCACAAAAGCTTCATGTAGTTGGGTTTCTTCACAGGTTTAACTAATAAAGCTAGTTCAAGTGGGTTGAATGAGACCTTTTTAATCAAGTAACCTTCATGGGACGCTCTTTATGCATTAGTCACGAGCTTTGATTCACGGCTCGTGACATTGTCATGTTCGTTCTTTTCTGACATTTTTAAATATGTTTTAAATTCAGTGGTAAAGGCTATCTATGAAGTGGAGATAATACAGAAAGATTGCTCGAAGTTAAGATTACCTTTGTGGAAAAATTTGCATGCTAAGGAGAAAAGTATTGATGTTAACAATATTAAGTTATTTTTATTCGTTTTGTCATACAAAGTTTGCAATTTCTGCAACTTAATTTGGATACTTGCCCTAAAGTATATAATTTGATATCACATATTCATGTGTTAGTAATTTATGTTGTAATAATATATCATAACAATACAACAATAAACATTTATTTTTTGTATAATGTTCTCATATTTATTTATTATAGCGTGTATTATTAAATAGGTTTTGTTATAGAAGATAAATAAAAGAGCTAAGAGTCTTATTTATTACAACAATCGAATTTTTGACATTGAAACGAAAGTTCTATGTGTATTCATTCAATGTATAGGTTTGGCTTTTAATAGGAGTGTCAAACTGAATGAGCTTCTATTAAGTATTAATAGGAAAGTTCTAGGTTCAAGCTGAAGAAGAATATTGAGCTTGAAATATAGACACCTATTGTGAATTAACCCTATAAAATATACTACATTTAAGTTGAATGGCAATGTAGATATCGAGTTAATGATTGATGCACATTACTCAACCGAGAATGTTGCAGTAGAATTATATGCCTAGTTTGACAATGTATAGGCTAGTGGTTCAAGTTTGTAAACATTTCCTATTAAATTCAGATTGAACCAATTCGAGTTAGAATCATTTCTAATTTTTTTCGAATTCGGATTATTTTATGCTTAGATTAATTTAAGCTCGTATTTGATGAGTCTAAATGTAATATCCCGATTTTGGGCCTAGTCGGAACAGTGGTTTCGGGGCTACAAATTCTATAAAGAAAATTTTTATTTTTATTATATTTTTATGGTTTACGATTTTACGGAATAATTTCGTGAAAATCTCGTTCGAAAATTTTGACGCTCGGGCACTCAATTTAGTCAAAAGGACTAAATTGTAAAAGTTGCAAAATGTGTATTCTAGTTTACAAAGGTACTAAGTACTTGTGAGTAATGGGTTTTTAAATTGGGGGTCCTTAAATGGTATATAGCCCATTTTGTAATTAGTGGACAAAAATGGACATGGCATGGTATGTTTTTATTTATTTTTCATTAAGGGTATTTTAGTAAATTGGTTAATAAAGCTAAAATAATTAAGAAAAAGATGTCATCTTCTTCACCATGGCCGTGTATACCAAGGGAGACTCCATGGCTAGGGTTTCGAAGCTTCCAAGCTCAATTAGCAAGGAAAATCGAAATTCAGGCTAAAATTGAAAAATATCAAGTTGTGGACAAAATGGTAAAAATGACCATTTTCGCATACGAGGTAAGTTCATATGATTTTAATAATGCAATGTGTATTTTAATGTTAATGTTATGATATTACATGAATTGTAAGTATACATATATGTGAATAATTTGATATTATATAAATGATGCAACATTACTATATGTTGTTGATGTCTTGATAATGGTATGATGATTATTGTTTACGAATTGTTGCATTCTATGATTATTGTTGAATTATTATTCAAATTATGTGGAATAATTGAAAAATATGAGTTGCCACCGAAGTATCGATATTGGCATCACGAGAAAGATGGCAAAGGCGTATGATCGAGGAAAGAGCCCGTTTGAACCTTAGGAATAGGTTAGGATACAAGTGACATGTCACTAAGAAATTGAGATCCGAACTCGTTGAGTTGTGGTCCGAATTCGTGAGAATTATGAGACATCTGAACTTTTTGGGTTGTGTTCCGAGTTCATTATGGATGCGAACACCCGAGCTCATTGAGTTGCGTTCCGAGTTCATTATGGGTGAGATTATGGTAGCTTTGCTACATAAACCGCAGGCTATTAAGTTTGTCTAGCTGCGGGCTTCTGTGTATCCGATTATATTCCGAGTGTTCAACGGGTAATTTGACGGAGTATTTGATAATGGTCCCAATGAGACAAGCCATTGATGAGTATGTTCTTGGTTTAAATTACAAGTTGTACAGGTATGTACACTAAACTTATGTGTGATGCCTTGATATATGATGTATATAGTATTGGTGAATACTATGAAAATGACATGATGAGGAATGGGTCTTGATACTTGATGACATTGAGATTATGGATCTATGCCTATGAAGCATAATTATGTGTTCTTTCCATGATGGATGAAATGATATTGTATGGATTTAGTGAATAATAGTTGTGATTGAGTAAATTTAGCCTTGGCAGTTTTGGGTTACTGCAGTAGTGTAACTTTGGAAATTCACCATAAATTGTGGAAATTGATTTAGAGGCAGTATAAAATATGATATTAAAGACTAATGAGTCTAGTTTCACATAGAGGAAATGGTGCATGCAATTTAATTCTATATTATGAGATATTTAAATTGTTGTGAGATAGAGTCTGAATAACTTAGTGATCCCCTATTCTGATTTGAGAAAATCATTAAAAATTGTAAAAAAATAATTATGAGTTAAAATTTATATGATTAGAATCTTATTGAGTCTATTCTCTAGAAAGATAGATGAGAGCATTATCCGAATTCTGTACTATGAGAAAAATAATTTTTAGTGAAGAGGGGTCAGAACTGTTGGACAGCAAAATAGGGTCAACTTTAATGAATAAAATGTACTAATTGGTTAGTAAAAAATTCTGAAAATTTTATGGGAGAAAGGTATATGAGTCTAGTTTTAAGGAAAATTAACAGAACTTAATTTGGAGTTTCTTAGCTCCAGATATAAATAATTTAGTTACTATAACTCGATAAAACAGCTTAACCAGAATATATGTAAATTGTACAATTATGATGTTTTATCTTAAAAAGCATGTTGGTAATTGCTTATTAATTTCATATGGACTTACTAAGCATAAATCTTACCCCTCCTCTCCACTTCTTCAGTTTTGGCAGGTCGGCTCGGGGTTGGAGATCGTCGGAGGCAGAATCACACTATCAAGCTATCACTTTTGGGAAAATTAATTCAAATATTAGAAATATCAAGTGAGTGACATGTATAGAAAGCTAGTTGTATGACATGTATTATTATTATGATTTGGCCTAACCTATTGATCTACGTTGAGTTATAGTATATGGCCATGGGATGTGACCCATATTCATTATGGTTTGTAAGCTTAATTAATTATGTCATGTTCTATGTTTCTGGTGTGATGAGGTAGTTAGCTTTGTTTGTTGTGCATGATTGGTAATACATTAGGTAAGTTGAAAGCATACCTATGGATCATGAATTAAATGGAAATAAGTAATGATGCCTTGAACATGAATGTTTAATGGACAAATTGGTAACCACAGTAAGATGGTATTAAACGAGAATAAGATTTGGCATATCTAGTTCTAGTTAATGTAAGAATGTACATTATATACATGATGGTAGGCAAATGATACGTTGGTATTAAAATAGAAGATATTGAATGTTATTGAACTCATGTATGTGCTAATATCTTGTGTTGAGGTTGATAGTCATGGATGTTGGTTAAAGAGAAATATGTTTAAAATGAAAGACTTGTTGTTGCGTGAAATTTTCCAGGTTTTCGTAAGTTCTCGGTTTAGTCCCGAAACCGTTCCAAAGTATGTTTTGGGCTTCGTAGACCCAAATAAGGGACATTATGCATGTGTCTGAACAGTTTTGAATTAAATAAAATTTTATGGCCTGGTTTTCGTCTGTGTGCATGTTTAAGTCCGGTAATCCATCGTATCCGGTCCCGGCGTCAGACACGAGTAGGGGTTGGATTAAATTAATAATAAGTTTTAGGGGGTGGATTAAATTAATAATAAGTTTTATCTTTTCTCCCACCTTCAGAAAAATAAGGCATAGGCATTTCGGGGCTATCGTCCGTTAGATTTTTTTGAAAGGTAACTATATCGGTTTCATATCATATAGAAATTTATATAGAATCCTTGAAAAAGACTTCTTCCTCATAAAAAAGACTTACTGTCTTTGGGATCTGATGCTACACCGCTGCTCAATAACTTAGGGGATTGGCTCTATTACATAAGTCGATTCCTAATTTTTATCTCATATCATGACATAAATAAGCAGTTCTTATTTATTGTATCGACTCAAAACCTCGCTAATTGATCTTTACGGCGCTTCGTCTATCAATTAGATCTTTATCCATAGAATAAAGTATCTAGGCATATATATTTCTTCATATTTCGACTTCTATGAAGTTTCTTTTTTTGTTACACTAAACTATCAATTTTTTATTATCAAATTAGATTAAATCAAACCAATTAAATTAAATTTCGAGATTCAAATGAAAATTTACATGCTTATCATATACGTATCACTGTATATCTCTATTTACAGGGCACATTGACGTTTTCTTTTGTCAAAAAAAGGAACATAATCATGGATTAAGCATAGTACAAAACAAAAATTCCTTAAAAGATCGGCCATCAAAAGCGATGACAAGCCATTAGGGAGCGAGTTACAAAAGAAGTAACACCAGTAATGGAAAAGACTATAGTTTGCGCATGTTTCAACATAATATTTCAACTCAGCTTTATTAATCTTCTGCTGAAAGAGTGAATAGAACATTGAATAACAACATAAAGGCACAAGAGCAAAGAAGGGAGAGATTCAACACGTAATATTTGTGAGCGCAGTTTAGATTCATTAATCCTACATTTGAAGAATCTCAGTTAGTGAATAACTTCATTCAACAATTGTTAAGATTATCTATTCATTTAAACCCAATTTACTCTTATACAGATAATTACATTCACCCAAAATGACCTCATATACAAACCATAAAATTGCTGCCTATTTATAGGTTTTTTAAGTGATCATCTAACAATATTTTGATAAGTTTTAAAATCTCATTTAAAAATTGAAATTATTTCATTAATTATCTTGAGCATTTATTAGATAAAAGTTGGTCATATTTGTCCTTTTTAACATAACGCCTAGAATTATCCATAACTCCTCCCCAAGCTATAAATAGGAGGATGTCGGTTCAAGTGTAACAATGTTCATAACAATCGAGCTAAGACTCAATCGGCTACTAAAATAAAATATTTGAATGCACTAAAATATGTATGAACATGAAATGAACAATTAATATTAGGGTCCAAAAGAGATGACAAACTAAAACTACTCACATCAATTATCCTCCTTCAAAAAATGCTTAATCAGCAGAGAATCAAAACAAATATCTTTGGAGTGAGGGTAGTAGATTTAGTGTAAAGGCAAGGGATTTTAAGATAAGATTGTGTGAGACATACAGTAAAATGATTCTTGCGTGGTGAAACAATTTAATTAATTCTTCTTTTACCCCCCAAACAACAACGAGATTCTGCATATTCCTTTTTCTTTTTTGGTTACCAAATAGCACGAGGAATTATGTGGCGTGTTTGGGTTTGCTGTTGATTGCTTCCAATATATATTCAGTACCCCTTTTTCTTTTCTGTAATTTATATATATATACATGTTTAGGCTGGAGGCATGGATTTTCATGTGTGAATTAGAAAGGTGAAAGGGTATAAATTATATAATATAAGCTTTTAGAAGATTAAATATTATGATTATGTTTATGGTTAGGGTTAGGGTTATGGTGGGTAGTCCCACTTTAACAGTTTAAGCTTCTCTCTAACATAACATGTCTTGTTTGCCTCAAAAATCTTTAGCATCAACGAGGTATGAATGATGTCTTTTGTGGGCACTCCCACTTTCCAACCACATTTTTGACACTTTTCATCATCAAAACCCTCACTTCTATTTCATCTTTCGTCACACCACTCCATAAAATTGTTACTCTCCACTTATCTATAATTTTTGGGTAAATATATTTAAGGTCACTAAATTATTAATAAATATATGTTCTGGTAATTCAATTTTAAAAAGTTAAAAAATAGGTTATTGAAGTATTCGAAAGTTTTTCATTCAAATCATTAAACTATTTGAAAGTTTTTTTTTAATTTAAAGTCACTAAGTTGTTAAGTTTTTTTTTTTTTCTTTTAAAAGTCCAGCTAGTGAGCTCCAAGCGATGATTCAACGATTGGTATGGTAGATTAGTGTCCATCGATGAGTAGAATAACATACCTTAAATCCTAGTTAATTTGACGATCAATGTCGAAGATCGGAGAAGAAAACTGTTTGGATTTTGGTTCATGGATTCATGATATTCAAAGCTATTTCATGAAAAAAAATTTGAACTATAGACTAGTGAGTTAAATGAAAACTTTCAAATATTCTAGTGGCCATTTTATAACTTTTTAAAATCAAGTAACCAAAACATAAACTTACTGATAATCTAGTGACCTTTAATGTAGTTTACCCATTTTTTTCCCTAAATCTTTTGATGTTCGTAAGTTATATTGAATTCCAATTCAATTTAAATTGAGTTGGATTAGCATTTAAACAATGGATAAATCTCTAGTTTTATCCATCAACAGAATTTAAATCTAAGGTCTTGCTTAAGAGGTAACAAGATGCTTACTATTCGATCCAACAAGTAGTTGGCACAGTACTTATCCATAATTCAACCAACCATTACCTCATTTTTCTCTGGTTAATACATCGTTTAATACATCAAGATACTTGAGTTTGTTATCTTAATTTAGTATCTAAGTTTAACTTTAATGTTCAATTTAGTACCTAGGCGAAATGACATATTATGGCCCAATATTGAATAGTTTACATGTGTGGTCTAGTAAAAATCATAGATACTTAATTGCAAAAAAAAACTTAGATACCAAATCAAACATTAAAACTAAACTCAAGTGCTTAATTGAGATATAAAAACACTCGAGTATCAACTTGAAAAAAAAAAATTTAAGTATCATTTCGAATATCAAAATCAAACTTAGATATCAAATTGAACATTAAAATCAAGTTCCAAATATTATATTAATTTTAAAAAATATTAAAACATGGATGCTTGTGCTCCACTTCCAATCCCTTCCACTATTTGATCTTATTATCATATGCAAAAGTATTTTTTCTTAAAAAACCCAAATTAGTCCACCAATACTCAATGTAACTAGACCACAAAATTACAAAGTACTTGTCCAAAAATATTAATAATTTTTTATAAAGGTCACAATTGGATTAAGATATCAAATTTGTTAGATGACATTATCTAAAATCAATTGATAAAATATGGTTTTTTTTTTTTTTTGACAAAATTTAATATAGTTGCAATATGTATGCAAAGTTAATGTAAGCCACAATATCCCAATTCCCCATAGGTGTAAAGGAGAGTTCCTAATTGAGAACTTTATACCATTCAATCCTAATGATATATTTTGCCCCCACAAAACTCCCCCAACAATAAAGAGTTGCTTAACAAATTTTGATATATATCCCCATGAAAATGAAAACCCTTTCCCCAAAAGCTCTCATCAAAGCATTTTGGGGGCAGGCACTAACTTGTCAACAGTAAAAATGGAAAGCACATTTAAAAATACTAAAGTATATGTGGTGGGCCTTTCTTTTGTACATTTTAGCAAACATATTGTGCGCATGGTACAGTAGCACTCAGCAACCAAGCGCTCATTCATCAGTGCTCCCAAAGACAAAAAGGAAAAAATACCCATTATTTTCTTTTAGGTTCCAAACTTGCATTTGCAATTACACTAATTGGTACATGTGTACCAAATAGTGTGTGTGCAGACAATTGGATAGATTCGAATATATTGGTGTCGGCTCATTTTTTATTCTCATTCATTAGCTTTTTACCACAAATAAAAAAAAAGGAACTACCCATTAATTTTTGGGTTCTGTACTTGCATTTGCACACTAATTGTCACATGTTCGACAATTGGTGCGCCTGGAGATTAAGCAGAGTGACTAAAGATAAATGTAACAATGGGATGGATTCCAACATATTAATTTTGAGTTTTTATTTATTTATTTCTTTTCATATGAGTATAGCATTATCATTTCTGATTTTTATTTTTTTATACTCCTAAATAAGAAGATAATATATTTTAACCCATTCAAATCCATGTCTTATTGCATTAACAACAATATTAATACTATCTAAGTTAAAACCTAATCGAAAATTTCAAGCCTTTTTAGTTCTTATTCATTAATGCTCCGTAAGAGGAAAATACTACCTACCCATTAATGTTTGGGTTCCACACTTGCATTTGCACACTGTTTGTTACATATGTGTAGCAAATGGTGTGTGCAGAGAAACTAAAGATAGATGTGATAATTGGATTTTTTTTTTATCATTTATTATTACGTGTTAAATTTTTAGTTCCGCACTTATAATTGCCACATGTATATGAATTGGTGTATGTGCCTTACAGAGATCATGTTCGGTGATTAAAGATAAATTTAACATTCAGAAGGATTCGAACATGTTAATATCGAGCCATTTTTTATTCTCATTTATTAGTGTTCTAAATGATGAAAAGGCTAACTACCGATTAACATTTGGGTTCCATAGTTGCATTTGCCGCTAATTGCCAACATGTACCAGTCATATAGATTCAAACATATCATTTTAAATTCGAAAATTTTGAATTAGGGTATTTTGTTAGTGGACCAAAATGGAGAAAAAAGAGAAGAGACCATCAATTAATTACAATTATTGCTACATGTGATTAATGGTGATTAAAAATAGATTTAATAATCGGGACGAATTTAAATAGTAAAAATATCACAGAGGTTTCTGTATTAAGAGTCATATTATATTTTACTTTCTGTAAATTAGATGAAATAGTAAATTGGTCATTTCTGTTAAAATTTCATCCATTTCTATTATTAAAAATTAGTTTGATTGATGAAATAACTAAATAGTTACACGTGACGTACCACGTGTACCTTGTTCTAGTATAAAGACACCGGTTTTTAACAATAGAAATAAATAAAATTTTTAAAAGAAAGATAAAATTGATTCTTTGACCTAACATATAATGATTAATTTTTTAATTTTTTAATAAAAATAATAAAATATAATTTAATTTCTAATATAAAAATTTCCGTAAATACTTTTATTAAATTCAAAAATATAAATCTCAATTTATATCCTATTAAAATCATTTTCGATTTCTGTGCTCCAAAAAGCTACCCACTAATTTTTTGGGTTGCATAAATACATTTGCAATAGCAGTTGATCTATACATATGTTGGCTAATGGTGCGCGTGCAAGGCATGTATGGCGGCTAAAAAAGGCACAAAGCGATGGCATATGTCGACCAACAAAGAACCATTTAGTCTAAAAGAGAAATAAAAAAAAAGGTAGATACCAAGGTTGGACCCTAAATTGCCAAGATGTTAGGGCACATCTTAGATGATGTGTAGTTTACAATGGGACCATGCCACGGTGGTTGTCGGGGGACACATTGAAACATATAATATGGGACCAACCATTGGGGGGCTTAGCTTAGCTTAGGCTTACATGATTTAGGGTTTAGGCAAAAAAAGGTGTAAGAAAGTAGGTCCAAAAAGATTAAGATTAGGCCTACTTTTTTATATTTTTTTGGTCATTCTTTTTGGCAAAAGATCCTTTGCTTTGTCCATTAAATTTACCTTTTTTTGGGGATTTTTCACAAGAGAAATTAGGGACTAACGAGGAAGATTTTGGACCTTTGGTTGCAACTTTTGATGTAAAAAAGAAAAGGTGGGGATTTTGTTGAGAGTTTTGTTTGTGACTTTTTAAAGATTTGATTTTTCAATATGGGTGTTTATTGTTGGGAAGTGTTTGACTATTTTTGTTGATAGAGACAGACACATAAACCCTTTAAAAAATTAATTATTAATGTATTTTGTCATATTTTATATATTTTTATAGGCACAATTATTATTGCAATACACTTAAGTACGTTATTGGGGAGAAATTATAAGTAGAAATATATATATTTTATAAAAAAAATTTACATTGATAAATTACTGAGACTTGTTTAAACTAGTAAACAGTAATTAGAGTTTCCATTTATTACCTAAATAATTTAAGTTGAGCCAGGCCAAAATTGAACTCTTAATCAATTTTATTACTTAAAAATATCCATACTCATTTTATGGTCCATGTTCAAGGTTCATGAATGTCCCTCAAAGTTCGAACTTATGTCTCCCCTTAAGAGTTAAATGTATCTTACTACTATACTCAACATTTATTGATTTTTCTATATTCTATAATTAGAAAATTTAATTAAAATTGGTTGATGGGTTAACTCTCTAGTCTTAAGCCCTAAAAGAAGATATTATTATCGAAGCGTCTATATACAGTTTTAGACCCGAGTTTTATCTCTTGACTTTAAAGAGAACTCAAAAAGATTCACAGAATTTATGGAAGCGTCTCACCACTAAAAAAATATTTTAACATCTAACTTTGATGGAGTTTAAACTCATACTTTTAAATGTGATTATTAACTAAAAACACTATGCCTAAATAAAAAACAAAATCAAATATAAACACTCAAAAATAATATCTCAACCGTTCAAAGATCGAAGACCGTCTCAAAGAACAACCTCCCTTAACAAAATTAAAATTTTAAAATATTATTTAAGAATGGATATTTGGATATGAGTGTATTAGGGATAAGTAGGGAGATAGTGAAAGACTTTGGTGGATGCGCGTGCAGGTGAAGATGTGGGAATGTGGTCATAATGGGGCCTCTATGCCAACTATCCACCCATTAAGCCCATTTACCATTATTCATCCCCAAAAATACATTTACATACATTCTCAATCATAAATACTCTGCATTTTTTTTCTTTTTACTCTAAAACTCACCAATTTCCATCATTGCCTCTCCTCCACCCTTCTCCTTTTTTGTCCTCACTTTCTTGTCTTATACCCTTTATTTTGAGTTCGGTTAATTTTAAATTAAAGATAATTTAGATTCCAGCAGAATAAATTAAAAATATTATTCAAGTTAATTTGAATTTAAGTAAAATGATTCAAAATTTCCCACTTGAATTATAATTAATAAGTTTAATTAAAACTCATTGAAATAGGTTAACTAATTCGAATTTTGCAATTGTATTTCAAATAAAATCTTCAATTCATCAATAAGTTAAAAATTTTCATTGGGAAGAAAAAATTATTAAATTCATGTTACAATTAAATTTCAACTCTTAATTTAACAATACGGATATTCTTTTAAAAAAGACCATATCAAAGATTTCACGTTAACATTTTAAAATCTTAAGGATAATCATGTTTATGGTGCGTAAGTTATCAATGATTTACCCTTATTAAAAATGTGTGACTCAATTATAAATATATATATACAAAATGTATAACCGAATAAAAGAAAAGATTATATAAATAAATAAATTTAAAAGGATAAATCTCCTTGAAATTAATTTTGGAGATGGTTTTGGTTTTGAGATAATTGTAATACTTTGTCAATTGAATTTTAGTTCGATTGACATCAGCATTGTTGTCAGTGTTAGAAGACATGTGTTTGAATGTGATGAAGTGCATTATTCTTCTATCTAAGGGTCGATAATGAGCTATAGATAGTTTTAATGTACCAAAAAGAGTAAATATAATAAAATTAATGTTAAAAAAAAGTAGGATAGTTTGTATTATACCAAAATGCATATTCATGAAGTATATAATGGGTTGGGTAGGGATATATATGATGTTGAATTATTATAGTAATCTTAATTTGGTGTGTAAAGTGTTAAAGTCCATTACGGAACTACTTCCAGAAAAGCTAACCCTAAACCCTCCAAACTAATTAATTTACATTTAATTTCCACTCATACTACCAAAGCAATCTCCATCTTCATCTCATCATCTTCCTAAACCAACATGAAATTCCTTCTTCTTTTTGAAAAAAAAATAATAAATCTGTTGGAATTTGGACCGACAATTGTGTTTATTTATCAATAATAGAAATGATTTTTATTTAATTATAAAATATAAAATATTTTATTTTTTTATGAATAGTGAAATGAAAGATCAAATTTGTATAAACTCAATCTTATTTATAGTTAAAAAAAAAAAATTCAAATCACGAACATTATTAGAGATGATAATTCAGATTATAGATTCGTATATTCAATCTATTTTTTGTGGATCTAAATATTGTATTTTTGGATATTTCGATTCTAAAAATTTAAAGTGGGTATAGATAAACACCCTCGAACATTATTTATTCGAAAATGAATCTCGATATTCAAATTCAAAATCTAAATTTGCATCAGGATTATCAAGATTGAAGACTAAGATTTGAATATCAAACAAATTTAAAAAATGTTTAATTTTAAATTTCAATAAATTCAGATATTCAATTAAATTTAATTTAAACAATTCAAAAAATATAAATATCCGACTCATCTAGCTCCTGAACATCTCAAAAAAGAATGATGCGAGATTGCTTGAGATTTTCATGTACTAGGGGGGGCTTCCCCCTAATTTCAAGGATACTCTCATTATTTAGTTGCCACGCCTGATTCCTTTTTGTAATTTTCTTTTTTGGATTTTTTTTCTTCAAGCTTATGGTTCTGCATAATTATTATTTTTACCCAATAAAAATTGATGATATTTTTGGCACGTCTACTTCTTTTTTCTTTTTTTTTTTCTCATTCATCACCAATATATGCTTATTGCCTTCTTTCAGATCGACAAAACTTCTTCATTTAGTCCTACTCATGTTTTCATATCATCATCTATCCCATATCCCAAAATTTTAAAAAATAGAAAGATAATATATTTTTTTATCTCTGAATTTGATAATTAGGTTTATTTTAGTATTTGAATATTTATTTATTTATTTTGATCTCAAAATTTAGATTCCGTCAAGATTTAATGATGTGAACAATATTATTGAAACATGATCGATTAGTTGGTTGAACCGATTAGATTAAGAACCGATCGATATACTAGTCCAAGCAAAGGAGTTGAAGTGATTGAATCGGGAACTGTTCAAAACCAGTAATAATTGGGACAAAGGTTGAACCGGTTTAATATTTTTACTTTTAATTTTTTTATGAAATTTAATTATTTACATAATTATCATTGGTCTAACAGTTGAACCAATCAGACCGATTGAATCGAGAACTAGTGGTTTGACCAGTTTAAGTGATAATGTGGTGTAATCTCAAAGAGCCATGTCATCAAAGTTTTATATTTTTTCAAGATCAATGACAAAAATGAATCTAATTCTCAAGTTCATGTGTCAAAGTGGATAAAAAAATACAAGTACCAAAGTGGACTTGATTGCCAAGTTCAAGAGCTAAAAATTATACTATCTCAAAAATAAATAAATATATATATATATATATGTATATTTGATTTTTGATCCAAGAGTATACACATCTTTAAAAGTGAAGCAGAAAGCATGTAAGGACTTTTACTAGGGATGTCAATTAAGATTACGGGTTCAAATATTGCAGATTCAAATAATATTTGGATTCGTATTTTAATTTTTTTTATCCGTTGAAGATTTAGAGCATATATAGATAGATTCCTCAATTATGTATTATTCAAATCCACATTGCTTATTCGGATAATAGATACGTAAAATGCTTATAATTTTAATTTTATATATATATATATATATATATATATATATATATAAATTTACGAAATCAAATTTGGATTTTTATAAATTTAGATAACTCAGAAAATACAGATATTCGACCTACTACCGTTTTTAATCTTGACCTTCTATTGGTGGAATGGTATAATTTCATATAAAACTCTTCTTAAAATTATTAATTCTGTTTAATCTGTTATTGTCTTAATTAAATGAAATTTTTTTTTAGTTTTAGCCCTGTAAAAATTCTATAATTCAATTTAAGTCAAGGGCGAAATCAGAAAATTTTTAAGGGGCGAAATTAAAATATATAATTTTATGATAGTAAAAATATAATTTTACCATTTTAATAGCATATATCTTTATAATTTTTAAATAATTAAATCAAATTTTTATCATTTTAGGAGTCAAAGTACAATTTTACCATTAAAAATTTACGAGATCTAAATAAAAAAATTTCATTTTAAGGGGCCGGACCCCTGCTAGTCCCTTGGGTTTTCGCCACTAATTTAAGTTATATTAACATAAAATTTCTACTTCTTATCCCTCCAATTTTTTAAATTTTATTTTCCATCCATGTTTATAAAAGCAAAACCAATGTCAATTTTTTGTTCATTTTAACATTACTGTTTTTTCTTTTGTTTTCCTCCTTGTTTGCTTTTTCTAAACCCTATTTAAGCTAATTGAGAACATCTATAAACATCAAAATTAAGCACTCAAAAACACACATATTTTCTAAATTGAAAACTCTGATTATTATATGTCCTGATTTCAAACCATTTGGTCCATCCTATGATTATGTCTTCTTCTTTTTTCTATAAAAAACTCCCCCCATGCCAATCACTTATAAACAGTAATTTTGACCAAAAAGTTTAATTTTTGCTCTTTTTCAACCCCATTTCAATAATTATTTTTAGTTTATTTTTTAAAATTTAAATTATGTACCCAAAAGCTTTCAATGATTTGATGAAGCCATGCTAAAATCCCCATTTGTTTGGCTAATCAAAACTATGAACAGTGGAAGCTTTTTATGACTGTAATGACAGATCGTGTTAGAGTCGACAACATCAAACCTTGTTTTGCCCTTCCATTTGTATTAAACTTTATGCATGTAATTTTAGTGGTTCAATTATGATATTTTTTACAATTAATTATACTAATTATTTATGAAAAATATTATTTAGTGGTTTAAACAGTAAAAAAAGATCGTGTTTGTGTTGGTTTAATGCATTTTTTATTTTGTTTTTGTGTTTTTTTTTCCATAAATCGAATTTTAATTAACACAAAGATAGTGTGATTTTTTAACCCAAAGACACAGTTGAATTGGTACTCATTAGTAATGTAAGAGTAATTGATTGTAACTAAACTTGTCCTGACTTCAACCTTGCCCAACTAGATTTATCCATAGGTTGAATGATTTGTTTGGTCCAATCTACTGGACTCGATTTGAATTAATTTTAGGTAAGATTTATTATCATCAACATAATTTGATCCATAGAAATCTTTAATCGTGATTTTTTTAAAAATAATCACGATGATTTAAATTTGAATTTGGTCCAATTCAATAATTTATTTTCACGATTTATTTAATAAAAATTAGTAAAAAAATATTTATTTTAAATTTGAGACGGGCCAAACCTAGTTGACCTGATATAAAAATGATTTTGTTCCATGTAAAGTGGGATGGGTTTATTCAACTCATAAATAGATCTAAATGGAACTAACAATTTTACAAATATGGAAAACATAACATAAAATACGATACGATTACCTAGCATAAATGAAAAACGATATAAACACAAAACTAGGAGTATAATTGAACTGAACCACAACTCTTTTATCAAATTTTCTACTCAAGCTCAATTAAGCTTACTCATAATTAAATATAATAAAGGTAAAAAAGAATCCATTCAAATAGAGTATATTAAAGTACTCAAATTCAACTCGATTGATAGTTCAAGCTTGAATTAAATTCAATATTTTTCAATTCAATTTCAATTTTTTTAAATAAAACTCAGATAACTTATGAGGACAAACATATAAATTTCAAAATTACAAGAGCAAGAATTACAAGACAAACAATGATGTTTGAACCACTTGAGGTACAACAGTTTATCTTAAAAATTAGTAAGAATTGATTAAATTAAATTCATTTTTAAAATTTTTTTAATAAATTATTTAATCGAAAGAAAAATTAATTATTTAAATTCGATTATCTATCCAATTACGAAAACCTTCGTAGAAGAGCTGAAATGCATGCGAGCGGGCATAATTTCCCGGTTCCCTTGTAAACCATTCTATTTTCATGAAAATTTTGTTTGCATTGAATCAAAACCGAAACTCCCAACAAAGAAGAAAACAACACAAAAAAAAACAAAAACCAGAACATATCATCATCTTATTCACCTTCATTATGCCTGCAATAATGATTCTTGGTTGCCTTACACCCGCATGCCCCTTTCAATATCCACTCTCCCCCCACTCTTTCTCTCTCAATATCCTACCTATAAAACCCCATTTCCCTCCCCACTTCTCTCTCTCACCTGTAGTAATCTTCTTCAACACCATCAAATCCTACCATTAAAACCAAAAACCAACATCTTCTTTTTCTTTCTACATTTTCTCTTGTTTTTTTATCCCTGTTTTTAAGTTCCTGTCTCTGGTTTTTTGTTGTTGTTTGGCAATGGCGGTTTCAGGGTTTGAAGGTTTTGAGAAGCGGTTGGAACTTCATTTCTTTGGTGATGATCCATTGAGTAAAATAAACAACAATATGGGTCTTCGCTTACTTGATTTCGAATCAATCGAACAAGTCCTTCGTGCCGTCCAATGCACCGTCGTTTCTGCCGTCGGTAACCATTTTTTTGATGCTTACGTCTTGTCGGAATCGAGTATGTTCGTATATCCGACTAAGATTATAATCAAAACCTGTGGGACGACTCAGTTACTCAAATCGATTCGTCCATTGACTCACTTTGCCAACAAGCTTAATCTTAAATTATGTGGGTGTCGATACACTAGGGGAAGTTTCATTTTCCCCAAATCTCAGCCTTTCCCTCATACGAATTTCAAAGAAGAAGTGATTTACATTGAAGAAAATCTCCCGAAAAATCTTGTTTATAGAAAAGCCGCCGTTATGCCGTCGAAAAATCCTTGTTATTCGTGGCATGTTTTCGCCGCCGGTGATCAAAACCACCGTAAGAAATCGAATTCCGATGTTACGTTTGAAATTTGTATGACGGAGCTTGACCGTCATCTGGCGCGTAAGTTTTACAAAAAAGCCGGGGATTGCAAAACAGGGGATTCGGCCGGGAAAGAGATGACGGCGTTAACGGGGATTGATGATATAAACCCTAGAGCTTTCATTTGTGATTTTGCGTTTGATCCTTGTGGGTATTCCATGAATGGCATCGACGGCGATCGTTACTCGACGATCCACGTCACTCCTGAAGACGGGTATAGCTACGCGAGCTTCGAGTGCGTTGGCTCCGTTTACGATGACGATGTCGACATTGTTGAGACCTTGAAGAAAGCCGTTCAGGTTTTCAAGCCGGCGACGGTTTCCGTTTCAACGACGAGTAATAGCCGTGAAGTTTGGACGACGGTGGCGCGTGCTACGGAACCGTTGGGACTCAAATGTCGGACTTTTGCCATGGATGAGTTCCCCGCCGCCGGTACCGTTGTTTTCCAAACATTCACGGCGGCTCGCCGGAAATAACATCGGGAAAAGAAACAGCGACAAAAAGGGGTAGATAAAAATGAAAAATGTGGGAAAGGGGTTTTAGTTTAGAGAGGGTTTTAGTCGTGGGGAAAAATTTAAATTGGGGGGAATTTTATATGATGACGTGGAAGGATTTCATTGGTTGAAAATGAATGTGGGTTGACTTTAGAAAGAAGATAAAGAAAAGGGTTTAATTTTGCCCCGGCCCTGTACTCTTTGGGCTTTTGAAATTTAGTCCTTCTTTTAATTCCACGAATTTAGTTCTTCTACTTATGTGATTCAAAAATTAAAGTACAATTAAAACACTACTGAAATACAATTGTTAAATTTGAATATATGACATTTTAATATTCAAATATTTGATTTAAAATTAAAACCCAACCGATAGCATATATTTAAATTTAACAAAAATCAATTAATAATAATATTAATTGGATTTTATTTTTTAAATCATACTACAAAATTTTGAAATTAAAAGAAGAGTAACTTAAAATTCAAAAGTCCCAAAAGTGTAGGGAGTGAGGGCAGAACTAGACCTAAAGAAATGAATGGTGGGGATTTTAGGAAGATGAGGTGGCATCATCAGAATGGTGGGGTGTAGAAGATGTGGGGAATTGGAATCACCATTATAATGCACCCCACTTAGGATTGTCACGCCTAAGATTTTTGAGGTTTACATGTAGTGGGAAGATATGGAAAAAAAATAAAGGTTTATATGAAATCTGCACTTTTTTTCTTATGTTCTTCTTCCTCTTCTTCTTTTTCATTTCATTGCCTCCTTTGTCAATATACAGGAACAAATCAATCTATTGAATGGATAAATTTGAAAATTAATTATGTCATTATTTTGAAATAAGGAAAAACTAAATCAACATTTAATCAGATCAATTCAATCGATTCAATTGATTAAATTAATGTTATCAATTTCACCTCGAGTTTGAGTTTTTGTAACTTGCTTATATATATTTAAGAGCTAAATGTATCATGAAAGCCATTATATTAGGTGTCATGTTACATTTAGTCCTCTTTTATTAAAAAAAAAATAGCAATTTCATCTTTGAATGTTAAATCAAAGAGCATAACGGTAATTTTTGTTAAAATTTTTATTCATTTTTATTGTTAAAAATTAACATAATTGACTGAAGAACCAGATAGTTCCACATGGCGTGTTATATGTACCTTATGTTAACGTACATGGGTCAATTTTTAATAGTAAAAATGAATGAAATTTTCAACGGAATAACAAGTTTACTCTTTGTTATAACATAATTTATCTTTTTTTTTTAAATAAAAGAAATAAAATACAATCTATCTTTTAATATAAAATCCTCAGTAACATGTTCTTTCTTCAAATTTAATTCAATAAATTCATGTGTATATAAAATAATCACATTGGTTTGGCTGTATTCATGCAAATTTAAAGATTTGAGAATGAAATATAAAAGACTATGTTGTTAATATAAAAGATAGATTTTATGAACAAATCTAATCAATTATTTTAGGAGATTAGCTCCTTAACCAATGCAAAGTAGATTAAAATAATGTTGGGCTTTGATTCTAAGTCCTAAATAGGCTTTTGGGTTTGGGCTAATTCTTTTTTTTTACAATAAACTCAATCCAAATGTCAAATTAAATGTAATAAATTGATTAAAATATAAGTTCCTAAATCTTCTTATTCTTATTTTCATATTGTTTTAGATTTAATAAACATTATTAAAAATTTTCTATTAAATTTGCTAGTATGTTTTTTGGAAATAAACAAATACTTACTTGGTAGTCGTGTAAAAAATGGTTATTGTAATGAACTTGAATTTAATAGAAGAAATTTAACAGTATTAACAATTCGACTTATATTTTTAAATCATAAAAATACATAGAATACATAAACTTAGAGCATATTTTAATCCAACAAATTCATTTTATAATAAAAATTCAGAATGAAAATTGTAAAAAAAAAAAAAAAAGCCACTAAAATATATGCATAAAGCAACAACCTTTCAAAGATTTGAGGATAATAAAAGGAATTGTTTCTACTTAAATGCTAAATGAATGCAACAAACAACACAATTTTCATAATACAATATGAAAATATAATAAAATGTTAAAAAAAAAACCAAAATTTAATATTTCTCATAATTTACAATATCTTTAAATCTATTCATGTGAGGTAAAAGAAATTAATAAATTGCTTACCACATAAAAGGAGAAGCCGAGAAGGAACCATTTAACTGCCAAACAAAATTGCTGATTGATATTCCCAAAGCAATTGAAGCAAAGCATGAAACCTTGTATTTGAATGTTAGAACATCTTAAGGTAAAAATCCCCTAATATTTGAAATCCCATTATGAGATTTGTAAGTTTAAATAACCAGTAAGGTTGCTTCTACATATTGGGTTTTGGTAGGGGACATTAGTGGAAGTATAAAATAAACCTGTTGGAGTTAAACATGTGGCTCAACACAAAGTTATAGTTAGGGGGATTATTTGGTTGCTTTTGCATTAAGTGGGATTAACACAAAACACAAATTTGTGGTTTCAACTAACTTTTCAATCATTATTTCCGTTGCTATTTCAACTAACTAAATGTTAAATTTCACTACTTTAATCTCCAACTAATGATTTAAGGATGGTTACTTTATAAAATTCATTCGGGTTCGAGTTTATCGAGACAAATTGGAAGGTGTAATATAAGGGTAGTTCCTTATTGAATATGATGTGTAGGCGTGTTCCTATCATGTGTGTGAATATTAATCCTCTAATTATATAATACTAACAATGAAATCACATAAACTAAGTTGATCGGGTTTGTTTTTTAACCAAATGAAATTGGATCGAATAAATCCATGTTTTAAAATTTTGGGGTCATTTTGGTTTAAATCAATTCTAGTTTTGGGTTGTTTTAGGGGTTCGGATCATTCATGTTTGGAGATTGACTTTTCAAGTTAGGTTATTATATGTTCAAATTATTTTAAGTTCTAATCATTTCAAATTCAAATAATTCAGGGTTACTTATTCGTGTCATTTGAGATTTAGATTTTTTTTAAATTTCAAACTATCTAAGTTAAGTTAATTAAAATTCAAGTTATTTATATTTTATGACCAAATTGAATTTAATTAAAATTGAGTTGATTTGAGCACAGATTAAAATTCACAAAATTGGTTGCAAAATGGTGTAGAAATCAGTCCTTTTAGATTGTCTCAAGTGGTAAGGTATTGGTAATGGAAGTATATAAGTAGATTGATATAATGAACAATCTATTTTTGGTGTTATTAATTAGAATATATTAAAATACAATAAAAGTTTATTTATTGTTCATCAATTACAAAACATATTAATTGATTAAATAATGAATTGGATTGAAAAAAAATCTGAATTATATGATTAATTTCAATTTAATTCTTACTTGTAATTCGTGAATATATTTATAACATTTGGGTTAAAAGGTAAATAAATTGTAAAGTTTTTAATCTTGAGCCGGCTTGGTTTTGGTCTATTTTACTATATAATATTAATACTAATATTTTATAATTAAAATTAAATATATATTATTTTTTAAACAATAGAATGACCCATTTAGATAAGTTGGACCAAGCCATACCCGAGCCCGAACTTGATTTTTTGTTTTGTTTTTTGAAATCAGGCTTAATCTCGACCAGACTAATGATTGTTGTTATTATACAAAAGCTTTTTAATAAAAAAATATAAATTTTGTGATTTTGCTTTGAAACACTTTGGGGTAGAAAAGGGGCATGCCTTTGGTTTTCCTTCACCCAAGTCTATCTAATTTGCCTTGATGTTTGAGGTGTCTTTTATTATTCTCGTACAAAAAGGAAACTTCCAAAACATTCATCAATTGGACAAAAGCAAACTACACAACTAACCTTCACCTAAGCCATAATAAACCAACCACCTTTTTTAACAAAGTGAGTGGAAAATTTTTGTAGAGGTTTTCATGATTAGATTAAATCGAGGCCTATCACAGTTGAAGTCAGAATTTTTTTTGGATGGGCTGAATTTAAATTATAAAATTTTTAGAGAATTAAAAATATAATTTCATCTTTATATTAATATAAAATTTTATAATTTTTAATGGATTAAATTATATATTTTTTTGCTTTTGAAGAGAGCACAATTGAATTTTATATTTTAGGAGTCGAAATATAATTTTACCATTAAATTAAATTAAAACTTTACGAATACTTAAGCAATTAAAGAGATAATTTTTCATTTCTGATGGGCCAAAGCTCCTGCCTACCATTCTCTAGCTACACCCCGAAGGTCTATGCTCCATTGGTATATCTGAATATTAAATTTAGATTGGGTCTAATAATTTAGAACTGTTAAGATTATCAACAGTTGTTTGATTAAATAGTAAAGAATTCGATGTCTCTTAAGTAAAATCTGGAGTTTGAATTTTGTAAAAGGAGAATACAACATTGAAAGATGTTTGCATCATTTAAGATCTAACCTAACTCAACTTTAAATTTAATCAAAACCTAGTGTGACTAATATTTTATCGAATGCGAAACAAAAAAAATCTATTAAAGTTGATTTATTTTAAAAAAAAAATTAAGACAGTCGTATTCAATAGGTATATCATATTTATATTTTAACTTTAAATAATAAATTATATTTTATTTCCCCTTTAATTTATATTATATATTGATCCATAAAAGTATTCGTATATTGATTATATTTAAAAATTATCAAACTATTTATCACTTGATTTTCTTAATAAAAAAAATATCATAGAATTTCTTCCATCGCAATTTCCTGTTATTTATACTTCAATTTTGATAAAATTTGAAAATATTAAAAACTTAATTTAATTAATTTAATTCTCAACTTAACTTGTTTTCATATAAAATTAATAATTCGAGCATGTGATATTTGAATCTAAAATGATTTTAATCCCACCGATACGTGTGGAGTAATAGTTAAAATTTTTATCTGATACCTAAATAATATGAGTTCAAACTCTATAATCTTTTTTCACCTTCTAATATCGTAGTGATAAAAAAAAGATTTCATTCGTTACAAAAATGTAAAAATATTATAGGGCTCTTGTGTTAAAAGCTAAATGACATTTTACTATTTTTACTAAAAGATAACAAATTAGTCATTATCAATTATATCCACCTTCATTTTTCAAAATAAAAATAAATAAAAATTTTACAGAAAAAAGTTAATTTATTTTTTGATTTAATAAAAAAATTATTTACTTATTTTTTTAATAAAAAAATATAAGGCCTCCTGATATTTTATTTTATCGGAAAATGTGCATTTTATTATTACCATTACTTTTTAATAAAAAATATTTTCTATTTTATTTTCATTTCATTGTCCTTGCTTTTCCCTGTACAAAGACAAAATTCACCCATGCACTCTTATCGATTTTTCTCCGCCTCTCTCTCTCTCCCTCTTTCGAAAAGTTGAAAACTTGAAGCAATCAACTCCACATTTCCCCCTCAGTTTTAGGGCTTCCTTTTTCCAATTTTTTTTTTTGTTTTTTTGAATTGGGGATTCTTTCACTGATTCCTTTCTTTTTCCTACTCAAGCAAAACTGATCATCAAGTCTGATCTTTTTTTTTCTCTCAAGAAAGTATTCTTTTTTTTGCCTTGATTCTTCACTGTTGTTTGCTTCTTTTCCCTTACCCTTGATTTAGAATTTCACTTTTCTTTTGCTTGGTTTGGGGTTTATTCTCTCTTTTTCTTTTCTTTTTTTCTGTCTTTGGAACCCCACTCTCTTGGTTTTGCATTGTCTATAAAAATCACTTCTTTTGCCTTTTTCTTCTGGGTTTTTTTGTTTATCTTTCTTTCTGTTTAAAAGCATGTTTTCTAACCAAATTTCCTATAAAAATACCCAAATTGTTAACTTTAAGAAAAACCCATTTCTCCATTTTCACCTAAATTTGGATCTTTCTACACCCTTTCATTGATTTTCAATATCCTTTGAGGCCTTTTCTCAAACACTTAATCTACACTTTTTGGAAAAAAAAAATCATTTTTTTACGTTTTGAAATCATGGGGTGTGTTCATGGAAAGTGTTGTACTAGATATCCATCATCATCTGATGGTGATTCAGGTCGCCGTAGAGAAAAGAGGCCTTACAAATGCAAACACATTCTTACACAAAGGTCATTGGAGTTAGTTCCTGTTCCATCTCACAACTTCACTTTGCAGTTCTCGGTCTTAACACAGCATGGTTATTATCCAGAAACGGCTGAGAGGGAAAACCAGGATAGTTTCTGTATCAAAACACAACTTCAAGGTAACCCGAATATTCATTTCTTTGGTGTCTTTGATGGACATGGTCAATATGGTGCTGAATGTTCAAACTTTGTTAAGGATAGACTTGTAGAAAGATTAGCTAATGACACCACATTGTTGGATGATCCTTTAAAAGCTTATAATTCAGCTTTTTTAGCTACAAATTCTGAGTTACATGATAGTGAGATTGATGATACCATGAGTGGTACCACAGCAATAACTGTGCTTGTTGTTGGGGATACACTTTATGTTGCTAATGTGGGTGATTCAAGAGCTGTGATTGCTGTTAAGGATGGGGATCGAATTTTGGCTGAGGATTTATCTGAGGATCAAACACCATTTAGGAGAGATGAGTATGAAAGGGTGAAGCTTTGTGGTGCTAGGGTCTTGAGCGTTGATCAAGTGGAAGGCCTTAAAGACCCCAATAATCAAAATTGGGGCGACGAATATAGCCAAGGTGGTGATCCTCCGAGGTTGTGGGTTCCTGATGGAATGTATCCTGGGACTGCATTTACGAGGAGTGTAGGCGATAGTATAGCAGAGAAGATTGGTGTGATTGCTGTTCCTGAGATCTCAGTTGTTCGGCTTACGTGTAATCATCTATTCTTTGTTGTTGCAAGTGATGGAGTTTTCGAGTTTCTCTCTAGCAGAAATGTTGTCAACATGGTATGGTTCATACAAATCCTTGGGATTGATAAATCACCATTATGATTCTCATTTGCTTATAATACTGAAGTGTCTTTATCATGTTTCTTGCAAAATGATGTTTGTAAACCTGTTTAATACAATCAAGTCTTAAAGGAAAGTGCTAATGAATTTTCCCGTGTCGTTTGCTTTTTGTACTGTTAGGGAACTCTCCACTCATTATATTTGAGTCATTTGAGCATTTTCTTAACAAATTTATGATTTTTCTTCGCATAGGCAGCGGAATACGCAGATCCTAGGGATGCTTGTGCTGCAATTGCTGGAGAATCCTACAAGCTTTGGTTGGATAATGAAAATCGGACCGATGATATTACAATCATCATTGTACAGATTAAAGGCTTGTCTAATGTATGCCCTACTTAAATCCGTATCTGGCTGTTCATGTTCTCAATGTATAAAAATACACTTCTTCTGCTGGTGTATTCTTTTTTAGAAGTGATTGAAGTATGATCTTTTAGATTGCAAAGTAGAAAGTTCCGCTTTTGCACCTAATTTTAAGCCTCGTGCCAAACCGAATTACTGCTACGAGTTGCATAATCTATCTTCATTCAAAAAATAAAAAGTGTTGATTTGATTACATAATCTAAAAAAAACATAGTAGTGGCCATAGACTATAGAAAGTGTGATGTTTTGCACTTTAATTGCATTGTGATTAGCTGACCTTTTTCTTTATTTTTTGCAGTCGGGTGCTAGTGCTACGGATAATGAAGTAGATCGCGGGCCAATGGTTATGAAGTCAATCAAGGGAAGTTTCGATGCGAGCAGTGTCTCAGAGCCGGAAGAAACATATGGTTCAGTAAGAACTGATTTGTCTGATACACAACAGTCTTGTCAACATAGTGTTTCGATGAATCGTAGTGCTGCTATTGTCGTTCCATCACCAATGATGCATCAGAGACCTTCACAATTGGATGTGGGGTAAGCACAAAGGGAAACAAAGAGAAAGTTACCTTTTTCACCACAAGATTCCCTTGGTGAATGATCTCAAGGCCCTATCATGGTGGCTGTGATCTTGCACCCGGTACGATCTGAACAGGTAGAGAAAAAGAACCCATCTTTTGAAGGTTGAAGTTAATTATGTTAGCAAGTTACTTGATGGAAACATGGAATCGGAAATATGAAGAACTCCCCTTTGTTTATTGCCTCTAAAGCACTACCATGAGGAGACATCAACTGTTTCCCGCACACTGCTGGGATTATGTGAGGCATAGAGATATAAGACTTGCTTGTTAACTGCTCACCATGGATTCTATTATTCTCATGTGAAATATATCAATTGTAATGACATTAGTGCATAAGCTACATAATTGACAAATTAACAGCCTTTATGTTCCATGTTCTTTAGTAGCCATTTTCTAAATTCTATTTCCTGCGCTGAAGAAAGCTTGGATGGAAAACCAATGCTATTGTAGCGGAAAAGTTAAAGCTTACCATGTCTAAGATCCCTATTTATGCTTTTTTGTCGATTTTGAATTTTTCTTTTGTTACTTAGTTTAATTTGTCTTTTTTTAATTATAAATTGACTAATTGGCTGCTTTTAAAATTGTTATAATAATAATTTTAAAATTTAAAATTTATAAATTATGTCAATTTAATATTATATTCTAAGAAATTAATTCCTGTATTATACATTATGTAATTTGATTTTTTTGGTGATATTGTTATTTTTATATTTAAGGTTAATTTTAAAAGAATGATTGAAGATGAAAAGTATTATTTTGGATTTTTTAGTATTTTTATTTTTTATATAATTTCAATCAAATTTAATTGATAAATTCAATTTTTTAAGGTGAAAGGGTAATAAAGAAAAATAATATTAAAAAAAATTAAATTACATGATGTATAAATGTTAGAGAGTTAAATTTTTAAGAATAAAAATTAAATTGACACAATATATACGCATTGATGGTTAAAATTACTATTATTAGCTCGTTGGTGACTAAAAAAGACAGATTAAATAATTAAGTAATTATTTTGTAACTTCATTTATACACATAAATAAGGAAAGCTAAATATACAGGCTAATAAATGCAAAAACCTTTGTTATTTTCTCATCATACAGAAGAAACATTTTTGAACAAATATAACATTGTAAAACCACCTCAATTTTAATGAGCTGTGTAAGTTGCAAGAAACAACCGTATATCAGAAGTAAATTGAAAGCTTCTCACCTATACTATTCTGTACTATGTTACATTTCTCCAACAATTGGCTTAATCTATCAGTTTCAGTTCCAGCCACCACCATTTTACCATAACTGGTATCTGGTTTACTTGTAGTACAAGCAACATCACCTGTAATGGCCAATCCATTTTTCTGTGAAGTATGGTCTTCTTTATCCTGAGAAGGTTGGGGATCGAAGTTGATCCTCCGAGATTTGAGGGGACTACAACCAACTTCAAGTATTTCATCTAAAGATGGATGACTCAGACAATACGGTGAAGTGTTGACTTCAAGTGGTAACTTAAGTAGATCTCCCAATGGAGGCACATGATGAGTCTGCAATACATAGGAAAAGGAACAGGCCCCGGTTGATAAACTCGAAAGTCGCCAGTTGAAAATCCGTCGGAAGATCGTAATCCAGTTTGGCACAAGATAATAGCTCAAGTTGCGGAGTTCGAGCCGTGTGTTTCTTTGTATCATCACGGATGTCTCTTTTGTAGCTAGTGGAATTCCCATCATCTTTGTTGATTGTGTTAGATATTCTACCAAACAATTTTCAAGTAGTAATTTGTGGTTATCAATATCTTTTCCCATCATTGAACCCCTTTGTAGCAATGAGATATCATCGGGAAAACGGGCAAGTCGACAATCTTTCAATGCGTGTTCGAGTGGTGCAGTTTTTGCTGGCGAGCTCCACCCCACACTTGGCAAGAACAACTTTGCAGCTAAAAATTCGTCACTAAAGTCTTTTAGCAGCATAGCCTCTGGACAAGGCCAATTGGTAGGATTTGCTTCAATAGCAGCAGCAATTTCTCCAAATGACCAATCCAATGCTTCATTGAAGACTGAAATGCAGTGATTCGGACCTACTTCATAATCACCCATCTTATCCAGTTCCTCCAACACCGGACTCAAGTGAGACATGACAAGTTCGCGCATCTTCACACTGCTAAGAACAGGTTGTAGAGGTGATTTATTGGCCAACCACTTCAGTCCTTCTCTTAACTTTTCATCACTGAAAAACCCATTTGAGTGTTCTAAATGCCACTTACCAACAAGGAAAACCACCAAAAAGCAGCTTACCCGTGATTTGTCAATTTCATGCAGCCCCAATTCATTAACTATAACCGAGGAAGGATCTGAACCTTCTACGTTATAAGAACCACTTAAGACCAGAAGTGGTAGGCATGCACCAGGAGGAACTAAATTCAAAAGACTATAAAGTTTGGCCTTTTGGAGCTTCCATGGAATGTTCTGAGATACAATAAATAATACTGCGTTTGCTCCGGATACGACCTCATCCAGATTATCGCAATTTGCATCTTTCACAACAGACAAGCAGCAAGTTAGATCGGTACCACATAAGCTAGGAACCCATTTCTTCCATATCGACAAACCAGGAGACGTGATTGCTAAATCATCATCGTTATTATCTTCTGTGGATGGCATGATCTTAGAGAACAACCATGGGCCTGCTGCCAAATGGCCAACCCGGTTATTCTGCCTTGGTTGATCTCCTTGACTGCTCTCCAGAGAACATAAAATAATTTTCCAGCATAGGCATTTAGCATCCGGGTTTCTTTGACCCAAAATACTTGACACTACATCAGAAACATTCAGCCTCGACCATGACCTTTCATATTTTTCGCATCTCTCACTCATTACATGATCAAAATCAAGCTCACCAAATGTGCTCCATTGCTACAAAGGATCAATAAAAAGAACAGGAATAAGCACAGTGAAATCCAGCATAAACTAAAATGAAAGAATATGACAGGCACCAGTAATGAAATGGGAACTATCCTTTCCAAGAGGAAGAAGGGCAGTTGTTCAAATTTCAATGCAAGTGTCTCAAATAAGACATGGGAATTAGAATTACTTGCACAGTAAATAATAAGTAAAACTTAGAACATATTGCACAATCTGAAAATTCCAGTAGTGTGCAAAAAAATCTTACCTCGTTGTTCTGCCGGACTGGTATTCCCAGTGGTAATGAACTTAGTGCAGCTTCAGCTGCTAACTGTCTTTGTTCCCGTAATTCCCTTTGCTTTGCAGCACGTCGGCTCCACAACCTGAAAGGAAAGATACTGGTTAGAAAAATATAACACAATGTTGCAGCCAAAACAAGATTGGCAATGTGACAGACCTCAGGATCAACTTGAGTTTTGCTTCAGCAACTTCCTTGCGTTGAATATTTGCAACTATTTCCTGATTCTCAATTTCTTGATGATTATTCAGAGGTTTATCTCCTAAATCATTAATTTCCATCCCTTGAGGCACTGAATTTTCCAAAACTTTATCATATTTAACACTTGACCTCTCTGACTGAGATTTTAAGTCACTAAGATCCATCGTTTGAGGCAATGCGTTCTTTGTATATTTACCACTAGGTGATCTCATTGGTGAGGACTTTACATTGTCAATAATAGCCATACTCTGAGGGACGGAGTTTTCCACAGAGAGATGAAATCTACCACTAGGTGATCTCTCAGGCTGAGATGCTTGTGAAAAAGTTAGTGGTGGCATTTGTTCCATGCCATAAGTATTTGTTCTGTCAGGCAATGAGGAAACAGCGACATTGTTTGATTTCTCCATGACCACAACTTTCGCTGGAAATGACCGAGGGGAACTACGATCCATAGAGAAATTAAATGGTTTGGAGGCACCAGACTTGAGATGACCATCTTGGAGCTGTTGTAACCCTTTTGATGTCTCAGTCACCAAATGCAGTTGCGAACTAGACTTTGGAGAAGGAACAACTTTAGAATCAGGCAATTCTTCATCAGCTGCTGAAACAGAACTCTTCCTTTTAGGAGAAGGTGAGACATTTGCCCTTTGTTTATAAGCTTTACTTGGTTGACTCTCCTTCGATGCTCCTATGGGCAAGGAAGTCACTTCGTGAGGAGTTGCAACATCCAAGGCTATTGTTCTAGATCTTTTTTGATGAACAAGTCTTGAACACTTGGTAGGATAGTCATTTTCAGCATTAAGAAATGAACCGTCCTTCACCATATACGGCTCTTCAAATTCCTTTATTGAAAAGCCATAGTAGTCTAAAATGCTTTCGATGTCCTCTTCCTAAAATCCAAAAACCAGAAGCAGCATAAGATAATGAAGAACTTATCATGATGATGAAAAATAAATCTTAGTTACCGTTTTAGGGTAATAATATTACCTCAATCCCAAGCCATTCGGCAACATGGGAAATAGGGAGGCCTTGGTTGTTCTGAAGACTAGAGTGTAGAGAAGCAAAAGCCTGGGTTCGTAACTGATAAAAGCGCCAAAGGTTAAAACCCAATGAATATAGAAAAGAGAAATCATGCAGCACTCCAAAATAAATGTCATAATTTATAGAGGATTCGTGACAAAGTGTCATCTGTGAACAGCACAATTTAGTCAGACTCTAATATAGCATGAACGTGCGATTACAGAAAATGTGTTTGCTCCCTCAGGCATGATCATCCCAAAACCACCTCTGGTTCCAAGAAGCAAACCAAAGAAATGGTACGAGTATGAATGTGTGTAGAATGAATGCAAAACCAAGAAAATGAGTTTTACGTTGAAGGCGGGGGAGAGGTGCAGGATCGAATAATTCCTTGTACCTACCTTTGCAAAATGGGCATGCATCAAGCATGCTTGAAGGTAGCTTGCCTTCCTCGCTAGTCTAAAGAAGGCAACAAAATTACCCGTTCTGCAAGCCCTGGGAGTGCCAAGAGTTTAAATAGTTAGACCAAGTTCAACACCCCAGTGGTAATGAAAGTTGAAGGGAAGTAACAACCTAGCTACATTACGAGCAAATAGCACTTCTGGTGTTTGTCTTATCTCTGGAGTCATCTTAGCGAGGTCCAGTGAGAGCTCTGCAGGTTCAACCTAGTGGGGAGTGCTTATTTTCAAAAATAAAGTTGATGAAGTTTGAATAATTGATTCAACATTTGTATCGACTTACTTTATACCCCGGATGCTTGTCAAGTTTGAGAAGTGCATAATAACCTCTGAACTCCTTTTCTGTTGGAACATTAATTCCTTTCTTCCTGTGATCATCATACATTTGGAATAGCTCAACTGATGTTTTGTTCATCTGCTCGATATTTAGATGTGCATCAAATCCCTCAGAGAAGCCCTCGCCTTTGGTGTATTCACATAATTCATGCATGGCAATTATGTGAAGCCTTATCTGACAAAAACAGCAATCAGCACCACTAATTGAACAAATCATAGCAATGATTTAGATATTTGTCCCCAAATGCAATACATTATGACTTATGGAGCAAAACAATGATGAACAAAAATGTAGGCAAGACCAAAAAACAGCTATGTTTATCAGTTCATTCTAAATATAATTAAAATCACAAGCACAGCATAAATAGGAATACCTTCTATCTGACCATGTAAATGAAAATGAACTTCTTTTTCTAATAATAGTTGTTGGGTTGATTTTTACACAACATTCACAAGTATTCAAGAATCAAGATAATGGGCCAATCGACAAGAAAGATCCAGTTACAAGGACATACCATTTGCTCTAGCATAGTGATTGCCCCTTGGTCAAAGATGTGCTGCATCCTCAGGTCCATTCGAATTGCTCTCATCCTATCCCATAGAAAGTTATATATTCCAAGAAACCTGTCATCATATGGCTGATCCAGCAAATTGAGTAGATAATCTATTGTCTTCTGCAGGACTAGCATTGGCCGTATCAAACTTGCTTCTCTCTCAGCTGTCCGAGTATACTGTACAGTAAATGAGAGATATTCATCATTCGTTATCACACACAAACCGCTGAGAAAAGAAGTTTCTTTTTACATTACCTTCTTAACAGCGAGGGATTCACTTGTTTGATTTCTATCACCATCCACACGTTCATACTGGTCAAGATCACCTTTTCTTTCTCTTTCTGCCCTTTCTGATTCTGGAAATTGATACAAAATTTGGATCGCATAAAAAATGAAACTGTTTTCAGACAGCTATTTTATATGTAATGAGATATCTGCTTCTCCAAGACACAAGACAATCAGATAAAACAGAAATTGAAAGAGATGAACCATATAAAGTGACTTTCTTTGTTTCAAGGCATGGTCAACATACCCATCAATACCTTATCTCTAAGTTTCAGGAGTCTTGGAACATACCTGGACACATATCTGGACATAAACCAATGATGACTCTGGATGCTTCTGTGCCATCAAAATCGGATGAAACAAGGTCATTCAAGGACTCCCCAGATGAATCCATAGGCTGCTCCCCAACATGCTTCTTCCTCTCTTCAACGTTGTGCTGAAATCTAGTTGTAGACAATCTTTGATCTGCAATATCTGGAGGTTTCGTCTCAACGGTTTCACTCAATTCAGTTTTGAAACGCGCTAATCGCTTTGCTTTAGCTTGCAATTCTCTGCAATAAAACAGGAATATTGAAACTATAATAAAATGCAATTTACAGTTATGGTTTTACCAGATATTAAAATTTACCGCTCAGTATCATCTTCAATAGGAGTGGAGCTTTCCTGAAGAAAGTCATCATGGTAAATTGAAGGAGGAGACCTCGTTCTTTTAGAAACAGGAGGCCCAATGTTTCTCACCGTGGGAGGAGGATCATTGCGCGCAGAAGGCAAGGATCTTGGACGAATTGGAAAATTAGAGCTAGAAGAGATTGACTTGGTACCTAACCTCGGAGGAGATCCAGATGGCCTGTAAGAGTAAATGACCGAATTAACGGGGAAAAAAAGGAATTCACAAAGGCATATGAATAAAAACAGCAAGGCAGTAAAGATATCTGTACGCATGGGTACATAATCTCTCAACTCCCCAACAAATCATATAGTGAACACCACCGTACAATACTGACTAGTTTAACTTTCAAGAACTCTATCAAGATAGTTTTTTCATTTTTATACAAGAAAATTGAGGAAAAAGAAAACGAAATCATTTGCCTTTTAAGATCATGGCTATCAAACACATAAGACGGTGAAAAAGCATTTATGCAAGAAAATTATAGAGTGAACACCACCGTAGAATACTGACTAGTTTGACTACCAAGAATTCTATTAAGATAGTTTCTTCATTTTTTATGCAAGAAAATAGAGGAAAAAGAAAAAGAAACCATTTACCTTTTTAAGATCACTGCTCTCAATGGAGAAAACTAAAAAAGCATTTATACATCCATTAATATAGCATACTCACCTCTTAGAACCATTGCGAACAGACTTATGATGCTCCTGGGTAAATTCGTCATCAAACTGTTGAGATGGCAACCTCCCTTGTTTGGGAACTTGCATATCGGGTACTTCATTTACAAAGTTTTTCCTGTAATCAGCGGAACCTAAATGCGGTGAGGCCATGGACCGGTCCTGATGAGCTGGGAAATTGGGATAGTTGACTGGCAACTTGACAGGATTCTGTGGCATATGGGGATTAAAAGAAGGCCTGCAAGAAAAAATAATCCTTATGAATAAAGTGATTGGATAGAAGTCTCTACCATATAAAGAAATTATCTTCAACAAAAGCCCCAAGAATATGACTGAACACACATGTGTGAGTTAACGGAGTTGAGTTATCAAAATACTTGGCTTGGATGAATGGAAAAATATGATCACTCTGGAATTTAAAAAGGTAGAATAAAGTCAACTGTGGTAAAATCAGTTCAAGCCACAAGTCTTAAGATAGGTTAAAAAATTGAAGCCGGAATCCAGAGACATCTTGATATACAACTACAAACAATGGAATTTGTAACGGAAAAAACCAAGTTCAAAATGTCACAAAATTGCGCCAATTCAAATCCATTATCAACAAAATAAACCATACTATCTCATGCAAGTAGCTGAAAAATGAATGTATGAACATGCCTTTGAAGGATCGTTTGGCTGGAATTTCTTGGTACAGTGTCATCTATAGACACCGTCGGTGGTGATTTAGTACTCTTTGACTCTTGAAATCTAGCCTTAGCAGTAAAACTAGTTTCAGGATTTTGTGAAGCATCAAATGATGTGACCACAGGTGGTCTGAAACGAGTTTGGGCATCATAATCTTTTAAGGGAATTTTGCCATCATCCCATCTAGGAGAAGATTCCATAGGCCTAGAAGAGAAGCAGAACATTAAATCGGCATTCCAGAACAAATAATAATTTGTTCTATTTCATTATCATGAAAACTGCAACATATATTATACAATACAAGATAAATGCATTTTTCAACTCGAGAAATAATTTTCAATAGAAAAAAAGCTTATTTATGCATCATAGGATTACACATAAACTGTCACATGAGGGTTGCATTTTACCTAATTGGAGCTCTATCACCATTAACAAAAGAAATAAATACATACAAATAAGATCAAAATAACATGAGTTCTTTACCTTTGGACCCCACCATACTGATAAGGTCTAAAAGCAGGACCGAAATTCTCAAAAGCCGACGGTGGAGTCCGAACTCTATCTGCAGCTTCATTTACCCTACAATAAGAACAAAAACAATAAGTTTTTAATCAACAAGAAAAGGAACCAAATCCGCAACTAATGTGATGAAAAGCTTCTAGATTCAACAAAACAAGCAACTTAAAACTTCCATAAAGGCAAAACCATTCACCTAAATTCTAAAACTTAGCACCTAAATCCCAAAAGTATAATTGGTGCATAACAATATAGATTAGCAGTCAGGTTAGCAATTTAAACCCTAATAAAAAAAAAACTCATAAAGGTCAATCCTTTTTTTCACAATCTTCGATCCCTCATTCAAACAAATCTCCAAAACCCTAAAACTAATAAATCCCCATTAAAAAAGTACAAAAAAAAAAAATTACTTCGAACTTAAACACTTAAAAAAAATCAAATTAGAACCATTAAAAGAACAAACTTTAAAGCAAAATACCTTGAGGGTCTGATTGGAGTAGTAGATGGAGGAGTGTAACTGGTGCATAGCAAAATAAATTAACAGTCAGGTTAACAATTTAAACCCTAGCAAAAAAATAAATCGTATAGGTAAATCCTTTTTTCACATTCTTCGATCCCTCATTCAACGCAACCAATCTCCTAAACCCCAAACTAATAAAACCCATTAAACAAGTACAAAAACAAAAAAAACATTACTTTTAACTTAAAAGTTAAAAAACTGAAAAAAAAAAAATCAAATTAGAACCATTAAAAGAACAAACATTTAAGCAAAATACCTCAAGGGTCTGATTGGAGGAGTGGATGAAGGAGTATAACTGGTGCATAACAAAATAAATTAGCAGTCAGGTTAGCAATTTAAACCCTAATAATTCTTTTATTCACATTCTTCGATCCCTCATTCAAACCAATCTCCTACACCCCAAACTAATAACAACCCATTAAACAAGTATAAAAAAAAAACAATTACTTTGAACTTAAAAGTTAAAACACTAAAAAAAATATCAAATTAGAACCATTAAAAGAACAAACATTAAAGCAAAATACCTGGAGGGCCTGATTGGAGGACTAGATGAAGGAGTATAACTGGTGCATAACAAAATAAACTAGCAGTCAGGTTAGCAATTTAAACCCTAATAAAAAAACCATAAAAGTCAATCCTCTCTTTTTTCACATTCTTCGATCTCTCATTCAATACAACCAATCTCCTAAACCCCAAACTAATAAAAAACCATTAAAGAAGTACAAAAGAAAAACATTACTTCGAACTTAAACACTGAAAAAAAATCAAATTAGAACCGTTAAAAGAACAAGCATTAAAGCAAAATACCTCGAGGGTCTGATTGGAGGAGTGGATGAAGGAGGAGGAGGGCGTTGAAACTGAAAAGGATTTGCAGATTTTGGAGCAGTTGTTGGACCTGAATGCTTCCCAAAACCTGACATTGATTTCACTTTTCTACCTTGCTTTTTAATTTTTTTGCTCTTTTTTAAGGCATAAACTGGAATTTCAAAACATGGGTTCCCTTTGCTGATGCAAGAAAAAGGGTCTTCTTTTTATTTATTTTTTTAAGCTTGGAGCTCAGTGACCTTGGTTTTACGTTGGGGTTTTTTTTGAATCTAGAGACAAAAGGAGAAGAAGAACTTGGTAAATAAAAATATACATATTTTTTATAAAAACCCAAGTTCATCAACAAAAAAGTTTAGATTTTATATCAGGTTTTCTATAACTAAAAACGCTGACGTTTTGTTTGTATTCCACCAAGCTGTTTGAGTGATTTCATAATGAACCCATGGGCTTAAATTTGAGCCTCTATAGTATCCACTACTGGTCCAAAAGCCCATAAAAATTTATAGTGGATAATTATTTTTTTAAAGGTTAAATCACAATATCTAATTAATAATTTTTTATTTAGGTGACCTAATTTTAAAAAGTTATAATATATTCATTAAATTATTCAAAAAAATTTATTTAAATCAATAAATACATTTATTGTCTCTACCGACACCACTCAAAAGCTGTAGTGATTTTTATTTTCTAATTTAAATAAACTCTAGTATAAAAAAAAATTTAAATGCATCGCGCTGGAGTCCAGGGACGTTAGTAACTAAACGCTGCTTAATCCTAAATTCTTCCCCATTTCCCAACATTCGGTCCAGTTTCGTTCTCCAGTAATTAGGGAAAATCTATAAAAAAAGAAGACAATTTCTTTCTACTATCAGTCCAGATTCATAAGCTAGGGTTTTAAAGGTGAAGTTGCAGTATACGAGACTCGAGCTTTGTAAATTTGTAGCCTTTTGAATATGGGTTCATCATCGGGTTCCGTTCATAAAACAGAGGAAGAATGGCGAGCGATTCTTTCCCCAGAACAGTTTCGGATCCTACGTCAAAAAGAAACCGAGTAAGAACAAAATCCCCATCATTTTAATTTCATCATCACTACTTCCGTTTAGAAACTTTGACTTGTTTTAGATTCTGGGTATCTTTGATTTGTTCCATTGAACAAGTATTTGAATCGCAAAGTTGAGTTTTCTTGGATTGACTTTGTTCATTTAAAAAAATAATACTCATATTGACTGTAAAATTTGTTGATTGTTTTAGAATTTCGTAGTTTACAGTTTTCTTGCTGTGACCATTAGTTGTAAAACATGACGAAGAAGCCACCAGGCTGATGGCTAATGGGTTTCAATTGAAAAAAAAAAAGTTAATAGATTTCTTAGTTATTTTATTTTGAAAAGTTATGTGCCTGATCTGAAAGAAAGCTTTCAGATTTGCATAAAATTTTCATTAGTAATAAACTAATCACAATTGGTAATATTTAGCCACATGACTTGTTTATGTCAAAAGAGGAGGAAAACTTTTTCGCTTATTGTGAAAATGTCTTATTAGTTTTTACTTATTTTTCTAATTACATCTTTAAATTTTTACTAATTATTTTTTATTTTATGTCTTAATTATTTCAGAGCATATATATTAAATTAGGTTTTTCTCATGTTATTACACTAGTAACCAAACGAATAATAGAGGTAGAGAAGGTGTCATGATCATAGAGGGAATCATGAATCTCATATCGGCTATGTACTATGGTTGGACTGGAGATATAAGTTTTTGTGCCATTTTGAACCTACATGATTTTTTCTGGGACAAAACCATGAGTATGAATAGGTACTATATATTGCAAGTTGATGTGGATCGTGACACTTTTGGTGTCTCTGGGACATCCATCTTAGATGGTTGGAGATTAAATTGGCTGCAAGGTTTTGGAGACACTGGTTTGCTTCATTGCTATCTATTTTGTTCTTAAGCTCCGAATGACCCTTTTTTTATCTTATTCCATTTCATAAGCCTCAGTGTCATCCTACCTAGCCCAGCATTGAAACATGAAATTTCAAAATGTCGAGTTCAAAATGTGCGGGAATTTGCCCTAGAAGACTGCTAAACTTTTAGTTTAGGCAAACATGGAATGTTAGAACTTTGCTTAATTGATGTAGGTAGCCAGATACTTTGGTCTATAATGCTCCAAAGGTTGATGATATTCATCATTTACAGGTTACGAGGAACCGGAGAGTATGACAAATTTTTCCAGGAAGGTGTTTACAATTGTGCCGGTTGTGGTACACCACTTTACAAGTCCACAACCAAATTTAACTCCGGCTGTGGTTGGCCTGCATTCTACGAGGGTTTCCCTGGAGCCATAAACCGAACCGTGAGTCTTTTTCATTCCCGAATCCCCTTCTTTTCGGTGTCATACTAGTATTATTGGCCTTCAATTAGATCATAAACATGCAACTGATGCTTTGCAGCCTGATCCTGATGGAAGAAGAACCGAGATTACTTGTGCAGCTTGTGGGGGACACTTGGGTCATGTTTTTAAAGGGGAAGGATTCTCGGTGCCGACTGATGAACGCCACTGTGTCAACAGCGTTTCAATCAAGTTTGTCCCAGCCGATGCAACTCCTTCACTATGAGGGGGAAAAAAGGGTTGTTTCAGCATAAAGAACAAGCTGTAAGTGTATGATTTTTAACAAACAAAAAATAAGTAAAAGTATCATGAAAGTCTTGATATTAGGAGTCAGATTGCATTGTCTTCTCCACTAAAAATGGGCAAATTAGTCCCTGTACATTAGATCAATGAGCAAATTGGTTTTTTCTTTTAAAAATTTCATCCCTTTGTACTATTAAAAGCTGGCATGGTTAATAGAATGGCTAGACAGTGACACGTGCATGTATCTCTTGCTGATGTTCATGGATTGGTTTTTAACAGTAAAAATGGATAATTTTTAATAAAAGGATAATTTTGTTATTTGAGCTAATACACAGGGACTAATTTACTTAGTTTTTTAGTATAGGGTCAAAATGCAATTCGGTTTCTAGGCCTTCATTATACTTTTACCAATTGTGACTGTCATTTGGTTATTTGAGTCCTTTGTATCAAGTCCCTAGTAAACTTTTGTGTGTTGAATTTTAGTATTACTATTTGACTTTGAATTAAATAAATTATTCACTAGATATTTGAATCCGTTAAATATTCAAATTTAGCAAGTAATAAATATTTAAATAAAATTTAAAAAAAGTAAAAAATATTTAAATTATAATTTTAGTGTTCGCAAAAATAAAATAAAGTGTATATGGTTTTGAATACTTTTTATGCAAAAATAAAGTAAATTGGATAATGGATAATTTGAGTGTAATATCCACATCCAACCTATATACATAATTTTTATAATATCATTCCTTCTGGAAGAGTATTATAGACGCCTCTATATTAGAAGTCGGATTGTAAGAACCCTACACATAGATAACAAAGACTGTTGATTGTAACCTGATGGGGTTCTGCTATTGATTGTAACAGAATCCCTCTTCCATTTCTAAATCCATTGTTAACTCGGCTCAAGAACGGTCTTTGTATCGATTTGTATCTTTATCTAATGTTATTTGTGGGGTTAAAGATGTTAAAGATACTATTGACGAAGCTAGGAAAATGAGGGTTAAGAATAATAAGACTGCTTTTTGTTGATGAAGCTCATAGGTTTAATAAGGCAAAGTAAAATTATTTCTTGCTTGTGATTGAAGATGGAAGCATTGTGTTTATGGGGTTGACTACCGAGAACCCTTCGTTTCATTTGATCACGCCATTGTTGTCTAGGTACAGGGTTCTTACATTAATCCTTTAAAACCCCCATCATGTTGAAACTCTTGTGAAGATAGCAGAATTTGATTTTTTTTTAATTTTTTTGTTAGGGATTTCCCTCACTTTATGTTGCAAATAAATAAATAAATAATATTTTGAATTAATTTTATGCTTCTCTCGAGTTTTTTTTTTTTTTTTGGGGGGTATCACTTCGTCATAGCCGTTTGACCTCTGGTCAGGTTCTCTTTTGCCGCCCCTAGTACTCCAAGTTTGTGAAGCATTTCTAGGCAGTGTCTGTGTGACACCTCCTGAAGAGTTTCGTGGTTAGAAGTCTCCGATTACCTCCTTTATCAACCGCTCTCAAATGGGTGATGCTCTTTTCCTTGTTCAATTGAGATAAATGTATTGTGGATTGGAGCCATTCAGTGGCTTTATTGGTTATCTTGGTCTTTGTCGTGTTTCGTTGGTCGTCGGTTGCCTTGCTGTTTAGATCGTCCATGGTCTTTGTTTCTTTACCATCAATGGCCTCATTGGCTAGACTGTCTGAGGTCTTTGCGTCTTGGTCGTTTGTAACCCTCCTTACGAGTTCGTGGGGTTTTTTTTTTTTATTATTAGTTGGGGTTAAACGTGTTCATGGGTCAGGTTATCTGTTTAAGTTTGATGGTTCATCCAAAATTTGAGAGGGTTTGGATAAAAACATTAGATCGGAAAAATAGGTTTAGACAAAAAAATTAGGTTTGTTTAAAATATGAGTTAATTTTAGGCTTTGGCAAATTTTTTTTTGGAAATGGAGCTTAAGAAAAACATGTTTGGTTATTATTGGAATTTTTTTTTGGAAATATGGGTTAATTTTCTTTTTGGAAATATGGGTGAGTTTGGGTAAAATTTTAGATCCATATTTTAGATTGGACTAAATTTGGGTAAATATAAATTATGTTAATTTCATGCTTAAGTCCGATTTAAACTCAGTTCGGCCCATAAACACTTTTAATTGAGTATAACCAAATTATTATTATTATTTGTAATCAAATTTTTTTTTATAAATGGTTGTATTGTATATCCTATTCCACTAGAAATAATTTTTTAAAATAAAAATATAAAAAAATATTTTTAATCATTTTACTTTTTAATACGATGAAAAGTGCACAATAAACCAAATAAATATATTTTTAAAAATAATATATATAATGAGCTAAATTTTGTAAAACAAAATAAATATTTTTTTACGGGGCATTTGTCTAATTGAAATCAGTAAAAAATAATAATAAATTATATTTAAAAACTTAATATATATTTTTTGGTTATAATTTAATCATGTTTAGATATCAAACATACACTTCATAATGTGAGCTAACAAATGAATTGAAAGAAATGTGGTTTAAAGGAATTCTTTGGTATAATAATTAAGAGACAATTTTCTATTTTCTATTTTATAATAATTATAATAATAATATTTTTTTTCAAAAAATTAAACAAAATTTCGAGCCCAAAATTATTTTTCTTTAACCATGGCTAAGTTGGGAATGCAAAATAGACAACCACATACATTAAAAGCAAATAAATAAATAATAAATATTTTTTAATAATTTTTTGTAGAGAGTGACCAAGAGACGTTTAATGCAAAATAAACATAAACATAAAAATAAAATAAAAACAAAACAAAACAAAAATCCAAAAAATAGCTCTCTCCTATATATATATTTTCTTCCATTTTGCCGATGCTCTGAGAGATTCTCCTTTGATTTTTGCTACAACGAAAATACGCTTACAATCGGGTATGTTTTATATATTATCGAAATCTGATCATAAATCAAGTAAAAGTATCTTTTGTTGCCTCGATTGAATCGATTATTTTTTTGGAAATTTTTTATTGATCTATTGGCTTTTGTTTTTTGTTTTTTTTTTAATTTTAGATTTTCACATCGGAAATGAATGATCGGAGAAAAATTTTTCGGTTTTACTTGGTGGGTTTTTGCTAATGCATTGATCGGATAGTTTATGTTTCTTTGAATTGTGTTTGTCTTTTTCTTTTTTCTTTTTTTGTATCGGAATTTAGATTTTTGGTGCTGTGAATTTCGGTACATGAGATATTGAGATATGAAGATACGACTTTATTTTGAATGTATAATATGATGTTAATACTATTTTTCGTTTGCCAGTGAATGATCTAATGAGCTGATTATGAAATAAAATTTCAATTCTGAATTTGGGGTTTTTGTGTTGTAGTTTTGCCTGGGTTTGATAGCTTTATAAACGTGTTCATATTGTTCTTGTTTTTGACTCAGCTTAAAAAATGGCATCAATGGTTCTTAAAGGTAGTAGTAGTAGTAGTAATCAAGTTTCTCCATTGATATCAATTCAAGAAAAAGGTAGTAGGAATAAGAGGAAGTTCCGGGCTGATCCACCTTTAGGTGATCCGAATAAGATTATAACTTCACCTCAAAATGGGTGTCCGAGTTATGAATTTTGTGCTGAGAGGTTTGATGTCAACCCAGTTCATGGTCAAGCTAGTGCATGTGACTTGTGCGGTGTTAATCAGGATCATTCCAACGGATTAAAACTCGACCTGGGATTATCTAGCACCTTAGGTTCTTCCGAGGCTTGGCCAAGTCAGCCTAGAGAGGAGATAGAAGCTGATGGATTTCAAGACGCTGATTGGAGTGATCTCACAGAAGCTCAGCTAGAAGAACTTGTTTTAAGCAATTTGGATGCGATATTCAAGAGTGCAATAAAGAAAATTGTTGCTTGCGGTTATGCAGAAGAGATGGCTATTAAGGCAGTCTTGAGGTCTGGCCTTTGTTATGGTTGTAAAGACACTGTCTCGAATATAGTGGATAATACCCTAGCATATCTGAGAAGTGGCCAAGATTGTATTCCTTCAAGGGACCACTGTTTTGAGGATCTGCAGCAGCTGGAGAAATATATATTAGCAGAATTGGTTTGTGTTCTTCGAGAAGTTCGGCCTTTCTTCAGCATTGGGGACGCAATGTGGTGCTTGTTAATTTGTGATATGAATGTCTCGCATGCTTGTGCTATGGATGGTGACCCGACAAATGGTTTTGCTGGTGATGGAGGTTCAAGTGGGACTTCTTTTACTTTCAACCAACCTGCGTTGAAGACAGAAGCCAAAACTTCTGAATTGAACCTTCCGAGTCCTTGTAAACCTGTTCCATCCATTCCTTGTTCTCATAGTCCTCTGCCAGATGTACCATCTATAGGAATCAATAACACAACAAAATCAAAGAATTCCCTTGTTCTAAGTGGTATAGCCTCAGAGAAAGATGGAACAAACTCCATATCTGATAGTGCAGATAAAACCTTCACTGCAACAGGAACATCTCAGTCTTCAACATTGGAAGAAAAGTTCGTGGGTAGAAAGATTCACTCTTCCAAGAGAGAACATATTCTTCGGCAGAAGTCACTTCATCCAGATAAAAACTATAGGACATATGGATCTAAAGGATCATCGAGAGCTAAAGTAAGCGGTTTTGGAGGTTTAATCACAGACAAGAAACTCAAATCAGTCTCGGACTCTGCTGCTCTTAATGTAAAAAATGCATCGTTGAAAATTAAAGCAATGGGAGCTGATGTCCTTCAAGATAATGGGAGTCACAATCTTTTGGTTAATTCAGGTCCCTCTTCTTCTGCAGCATTTTGCTTAGACAATGATAATCATACTTCACCAGTAAACATTCCACCTGAATTGCCACCTACCAAAAACCCACATTCACCTGCATTATCAACCGCTGATACGGAGCTTTCCCTCTCATTGCCCGCCAAAAGTAGTTCAACTATAGTGCCTACTGTTTCTCATTCCGAGGCTAGTAGTTCAAGCTATCCTGGGATGCCGTATGGGCATTGGGCCCCTCAGGATAAGAAGGATGAGATGATTCTGAAGCTGGTTCCAAGGGTGCAGGAACTGCAAAATCAGCTCCAGGAATGGACTGAGTGGGCCAATCAAAAGGTCATGCAGGCCGCCTGTCGGCTAAGTAAGGACAAAGCTGAACTTAAGACTTTGAGGCAAGAGAAAGAAGAAGTTGAACGGCTTAAGAAAGAGAAGTTGAGTTTGGAAGAAAACACTAAGAAGAAGCTCATTGAAATGGATGTTGCTTTGTCTAAGGCTAGTGGGCAGGTTGAACGTGCCAATGCTACTGTGTGCAGGCTTGAGGTGGAAAATGCAGCTCTACGACAAGAGATGGAAGCTGCAAAATTACATGCGGCAGAGTCGGCAGCTAGCTGTGAGGAGGTATCAAAGAGGGAGAAAAAAACACTGATGAAAGTTCAGTCTTGGGAGAAGCAAAAAGCTTTGTTCCAAGAAGAACTCATGACTGAAAAACGCAAGGTTGCCCAGATGCTACAGGAATTACAGCAGGCTAAAGCTCTTGAAGAACAGTTTGAGGTATGTCTTCATGAACGTTTAATTTTCAAGCATATCTTCATCTCTACTTTCTCAAATGTTCTCCTCATAGAAACTAGAGGTAATGTTATAAAATTTTCTACCAGCTGCTTCATAAAAATGAGACTTAGTGAGGAAATCATCCATTGCTTGATGTAGATGATTCGGATTTCTGATAATAGACCTGGTTGCACTTCGTAATCTTTTGCATGTTATATAATCTGAATTTTCAAAAGAAATTGCCAATCTGCTCCACAAAGGTAATCCATTTATGAGATTGTGGAAAGTGTTTTTAATGATTTGACAGCATTTATGAAGTCCCCAAAGTGAAGTGTTGGATCTAAAATATTTTTGCATGGCAGTCTCTTGGCGTCCTTTATTTCATGTAGGTGTTACATTCACATCATAGTAAGTGCAGCAGACGATTGGGAAACTCCTTTGAGGTGACAAACGGTAAACGCATATAAATGGTGCACTTGCACGTAATAGGTGTAAAAGATATGTTTTTGCCGGTAAAAGTAAATGAAAATGCTAAGAATAAGTCTCTAGAAAATTTGAGATTATCCATTGTATGACATGCCAAAAGACTACAGATTGCGTACATTGCTCGAGCTGTGTGGGTCAATCGTATTAATTACTACATATTTTTTGTTTGGACAATGTTTCTAAAGAGTAGATATTTTTGAGATTGTTCATTGCAATGACATGCCAAAAGAGAATAGGTTGCCTACGTTGCTCTAGATTTGCAGGTCAATTCTTTACTTAATTTTTTTCATTTCAAATTAACATTTTTGGTTTGGATTTTGATGTCAAAAGTTTTTTGAATAAAATTGGGTAGAAGCTAATATTTGTTACATTGTAGCGCTAATTTCAAATTATATCAAAACATTTGGTGGAGTTATCTTGTATTTTTTCCACAAATTTCATGCTTTCTTGAAAATATTTCTATGTATTTCCAAATTGATTGGATATAGCATGTCAATTGTATGGTTTCAGGCCACCACTTAACAGAATTTTTGAGGTATGATGCTTGTTTTGTTCAAGAAAATGAACCTCTGCTATTTGGGGGTGTTCCTGATTATTATGGCTTCTATACTATTATTTAAGCCCCCTTTACCGAGAGGGTGTCATGAGTTAACCAGACACTAACTCAGTTAGGGAAATTACAAAAATGCTTTTTTGTATTCGGTTGGTTAGGGAAATTACAAAATGTTTTTTTTTTTTTGTATTTAAAAAAGTTATATTATTTTAGGGTACTTTAGTCTTTCGAATGTTGTGATCCTACTCTCATTGAAAAGAAAAACAATGACAGGCTAGATTGAAACAAGAAGAAAAGGCGAAGGAAGAAATACTTACTCGAGCTAGTTTAATACGAAAGGAAAGAGAAGAAATTGAAACCTCAACAAAATTAAAGGAGGACATGATGAAGTCAAAAGCCGAAACCAGTTTACAAAAATACAAAGAAGACATTCATAGACTCGAAAAGGAAATCTCTCAATTGAGACTGAAAACAGATTCTTCAAAAATCGCTGCACTTCGAAGGGGCATCGATGGAAGCCACGCAGGGAGGTTTACAGATAACGGACACGGTACAGGTCAAAAGGAATCTCGAACCCCTCTTACAGTGATAGATTTTCACGAGTTCTCGGGGAAAGGAGCTGTGAAACGCGAACGCGAATGCGTGATGTGTCTTTCAGAGGAGATGTCGGTGGTTTTCATCCCATGTGCTCATCAAGTTGTTTGCATTGCATGCAATGAGCTCCATGAGAAACAAGGAATGAAGGACTGCCCTTCTTGTAGGAGTCCCATCCAGCGGCGTATTAATGTACGTTATGCTCACTCGTAAATTTTAATATATATTTGAAGTTGAGTGTTAAATCAATAATGTTTGTGGGACTCTTTTGAATTGAATAATCATGTGAGTTTATATATACCTTTTGGAGAGTTTGAGACTATTGAGAGTTGCATTATGGTGCAAGATGATACTTCATTTCATTTCTTCCTTTCTTTTTAACTGCTAATTTAAGAGTTCTTTTATATATATATATATATATATATATATATATATATATATATATATTCTTTTGAGATTAAGGAAGAGATTTTGATATTTAAAGATTGTCCTTTTGAGTCAGTTCCAATTCATTAATTAATTAATTAAATTTAAAATCCTTATTTCAACTTTTTTTTTCAATTTTACAAAATAATTTTAGTGAATATAATGGAAATGACTTTACATTGTTTTCAAATTTTACATATTTTCAAAAAATTATTTTCAAAATTTTAACCATACATGTTTTTCTTAAGCTCCATTTCGTATTTTGGTTTCAGGAAATAGAGAAATAGAGATAATTTCCATTTCTATTTTCTTACCGCGTTTTGGTTGAAATTTTTAAAAATAATTTTTAGAAACTAAAAATATGTGAAAATTAAAAAAACAATAAGGAGTTGTAAAAATAAAAATAATAAGAATAAGAATTTTTAGCTTGGTCATTATTCAAATCTATATATAAGCGTAAACATATTCTTTTTTAACAGTTTTTTAATATTAAATTTGGTACTCTGTTTTGAATCTATAAAAACGTAAATTTTTTTATTTTATTTTTGTTGATAAAAATAATTACCAAACATATTTTAATGTTTTGATTATTAAAAATGATTTTTTATTTTTGTATATCAAAAAACCAAAGGCAACCTTAATATTTTTCATTTAAAAAAATGAAAATGGAAATAGTCTCTATGGTTTAAAACTAAACGAAACCTGAGGGTTTAAGGAACATATTCCATTTATATATTTACATATGATATGTCTACAAGATTTATGTTTAATATTATTTTCGTATTCTTATTAGTTCAACATCTATTCTTCTCTATATTTAAATGAAGTTTCGGTTAAAGTTTTTGTTAAAAACCTATTTAGTATGAGTTTAAATTGTATTACCTTCATCAATATTCACTCATAAATTTATAACAAAGCTTAACTTTAAAAAGTTAATATATTCGTATAAAATACATATCTATGTTTAACATTTTAATCCATGAAACAAACTTTTTAAAGCATAAATCAACAGTCATCTTTGCTTCTTTGAATATGTTTTTGGGTAAAAGTATTATGAAGTGAGATTGTATTTTGTTTTCTCTCCTCAAAAAAATGAGTTATGTAAAGCTCAAATTTTGCCCGGGCCCAACAAGTAAAGTTCAAAACACCAACCATCCAATTAGCATCCCACTAAACCGACCACTAACTCCATCACCCCACTTGCCACTAACTCCATCACCCCACTAACTCTATTACCCCACTTGCCTGCAAAAAGAAAGAGATAATCAGTTGTAAAATTTGGCTATAAAAGCCATTCAAAATTATTATAAAAGGGGCGGGTTTTTTTGGAGAAAAATGGAAGAGATTCTAAATACGAACACAAAAACAGAGATTGAATATCGATTTTTATTTCGAAGGATTTGCGCATCGTTTCAATTTGCTCCTCATTTAAATACTGCCTTTTGTGAGTTGAAATATTTATATTTTAAATCCCTATTCATTTGGGCTCATTTCATTCTAGTTCTTGTCTATGCTTTAGGAGTTCTATTTGTCTACAAATTATCCCCTTAATTTTGTTTTTATTTCCATTGAATTCTTTAAAATTCATGTTTTTATATTCTTTATAATTCAATTATTATTTCTTTAAATTCATTTGGCGTTCATTTTTTTTTATGTATACATTTTGAATTACCTTGATAAGTTACGTTGTTTTTTTATTTTTGTTTAAGTTATAAAATTATTATTTTAAAATTTCCTTTTATATAATATTGTTTAAAAAATTGTATGATATTATATACTCTTATATATGTTACATGCATATAATTTATGAAAATTAGCTCTATTCTATATACATTATCGTTTTCATATTATTGTATGTAAATATTTTCTTTTAGATTTATTATATAAAATTTATTTATGTACAATTTGGCTTTCTTTTAGGAATCTTTTTTTATTGTATATTTTGTTTATTTTAAATACTTTCATATATTAGTATTTCTGTATATACATTATTTACCTTATTTTTTTCATTTTTACATATATATCGCTAGTCAAATTAATTGGTTTTATTTGAAATTATGTTATATGTTATTTATTTCAAATTTCTTCTTGCATATTATATAATTTAATAATCATTTATATATTACCGGTTTTATGTACATATGAGGTATTTCGAATTCTAGCGTGTGTTATTCCTTTGTAAATTTTTTCATATAGGTTTTAAATTGTTTTGTGTTATGTCGGTTTCAAATTTTCATATTGTTTTGTGTATTATGTGTCATTTTTGGTTTTCATATTATAGTTACATATTATTGTTTCATGCAAGTAATTATGTTTGTATTTCTTGTTAATGCATCATGATTATGATTATCATATTCTCTAAATGTCGATTGTCTTTTATTTCCAAACAAACCGAACAAGTATATTTTGATACGGTTTTTATAATTGTTAACTTGAGCCCCCCTCAACATGAGGAAATCTTTCGTGTTTGGAAGTTTGAGAGATCGTGCCCAATCGTGCTGGGTTTCGATTTTTCATTTGACTAAAATACAGAATATCCTTTGGAATTTTCGTCCATGCTTTTTAAAATTAAAATGAGGCAATATTTCGTATTTGGGGAGTTTGAGAGGTCGTGCCCAATCGTGCTGGGTTTCAATTTTTCATTCGACTAAGATACGGAATATCCTTTTTTTTAAATTTTATCCATGTTTTCTTAAACTAAAACGAGGAAATATTTCGTGTTTGAAAGTTTGAGAGATCGTGCCCAATCGTGCTGGGTTTCGATTTTTCATTCGACTAAGATACGGAATATCATTTTGTCATTTCATCCATGTGTTCTAAAATCAAAATGAGACAATGTTTCGCATTTGGAAATTCGATGAATCGTGCCCAATTGTGTTGGGTTGCGATTTACCGTTTGGCCAAATAACCAAACATCCTTTTGAAATTTCAAATGCATGAGTTTTGGAAATTACGAAATGATCTTGTATTGAGAGTCTGAAATATTGTATCCAATCGTGCTGGACATGATATTTTATTCCTTCTGAACGAGAATCTCGACATTCAATTCAAGATTTCCAAACGTTTTTAAAGATTGTATTTTAAAATCTTTTCAAATTTTCAACATTAGGACGTTAATCGATCAATACGATGCCAATTTTGGGCGTTGCGAGGGCGCTAATCATTTCTTGCGCGTAACTGACTCCCGAATCCGTCTTCTAGTTTTTCGTAGACCAAAAACGTTGTTTTAATAAATCAAAATGTTTTATTAAAATGATTGACCACAGGGTGACCCGATCACACCTAAACAAAAAGGATTGGTGGCGACTCCAAACTTTTATTTTTAAAAGTCGATCCCCGTTTTTCAAAATAAAAATGATTTCGACAAGTTATTTTATCTATGTACATTAAATTAAAGAATAAATTGATTGTTCGGTTAAAAAATAAGTTTGGTCACTGATTTTACATACAAAAACCAATTTACTCATTTTTTTAAATAAATATGACATAAAATAATACAGAAACTCTTCGATATTTCTATCTCCATCTTACCTTTGAATTATAGAAACATCATCAACATCCCATTTATTTACATATAAAAAATCATATTTTCAAACACACATTACAATCCAAACAAACCAATTAAAATATAATTATACAGTTTTTCTCATGCAAAATGGAAAATTATTCCATACACAGCAAATTTACGAGTCATCGTCCGAAGAGTACTTATCGGAAGAATCAGTGGATGAAGGGTATCCAATCCCGTGTCGAGTATTCGGAAACACCATAAAAGCCAAACCCGAAACCGCTCCGATAACCGGCGGCAAAACCATAAGCAAAACCTTCTCAGTAGCCTCAAATGACGGATAAAAACATTGGACGGTATTAGAATCCAACAACGACAAAACAGCAAACACAATGACCGAAAAAAAAGCATGAACGAAATCGCCTATACGCAGCTTATACTTCGATAAGTCGACCGAATCCGAACCCGAAGACGGCCAAAGACCGTTAACCGTTGCTATGCCGTAATGAACTAAACCGTCGCCGCCTTTGTAACTATCGGTAAAACAAGAAAATGCACAAGAGAAACCACATAAGCCAATGAGGGTGCTGGTTAGGACCTTGTTAACAGGGCTGCAATGGCCGTAGTTGGTTAAAACAGGGTTAAGGAACTGGAAAATGAAGACAGTTCCTGTCGGAAGGAGCTTGATAAGGTTACCTAAACTTGTAAATGTCTTGTCTGAAATTGAAGTTGATGAAGAAGAGGGATTAGCATTCTTGAATTTAGCCATTGAAAGTGAAAATGCTGGTAATGACTTTAAAACAGGTTTTTTTTTTTTTTTTTTTTGGCTGTGATGATGGTTTTTGCAAAGATTAAAGATTAGTAGTACTTTATAAAGAGAATCATGGGAAATAAAACGGGTAAATTACACTTTAGGTTAGTAAATTATTAGAAAGTTCATGTTTTGGTCACTTAATTTTGAAAAGTTACAAAATGGTCACTAAACTACTTGAAAGTTTTCATTTAAGTCACTGAACTATTCAAAAGTTTTTATTTAAATCATTGAGCTGTTAATTTTTTTTTAAGTTCGATTAATGGGCTCCAAGAGATGATTTGATAACCATTTACGGTGGGTCAGTACCCATTAATGAGTATAAGAATATAGCTTTGGCCCAAGTCGATTTGTTGGTCAGTGTCAAATATTGGAGAAGAAAACTATTTAGATTTTGGTTCGTAAATTTGTGACATTCAAAATTGTTTCATGAAAAAAAAAATGGAGCTATAAAAGAGAAGGGGAAGGAGAACTCTCGATCGGGGGTTGCGAATAGAGAATGCCATACAACAATGATTTTAACAGCCTAATGACTAAAATTAAAAACTTTTGAATAGTTAAGTGACCATTTTGTAACTTTTTGAAGTTTAGTGACAAAAATGTAAACTTACTAATAGTTTAATGATCTTAAGTATAGTTGTAACTTGCTATTAGTCCTTATAATTTACGAAAGTTGTGGATTTAGTCCATGTATTTTAATTTGATCAATTTTAGTCTCTGTACTTTTTGAATTGATCAATTTTAATACTGTACTTTTCAAATTTTGGAATTTTAATTTTGACCCAAGCAACAACAATTAATTTTTTAAGTTAAATTCAATTACTAGTCTTATACTCTGCATACAGATGTAGATTTAGTTCATATTCTCCAACTGAATCTTTCCAAGTCCTTATACTTTTCGAATCTTAAAATTTCAATCTTGACGCAAATAACAATCATTAATCCTTATATATAAAAATAACAAGCTGACATAGCATTACATATTTGTTGATATGTTCGCCGCATCAGATTTTGAAAATAGCAGAACTTAGTAAATTTAACAATTATCGTTTGTTGAGGACTAAAATTTTAAAATCCAGAAAGTACAAGGACAAAAAAGACCAAATTAAAGTACAAGGACTAAGTCCATAACTTTCATAAAGTATAAGGATTAATAGAAAAATTTAACCTATTTTATATTTATATAAATTTTAATACATTTGTGTTATATTATATTTAGAGACGTTTAGATTTATATATATTAATAATGTCATAATTTAAATATTTTTTATTTTGGGTTTTTCGTGTGGTTTAAAGAGAGTTGCTTGTACGTAAAAATGGTGTCACAGAGAGAATGGCTTTGCTTTTACTCTTCGGAAGCTTTGCCCATACCTCAGCTTTAAGCTTGGAGTTTGGAATTTCCTTAATGCCCATACTTTCTCTAATATATATATAATTTTAGGTTGAATTATTTTGAATATAAAATAATTATTTGAGTATTTTAAATATTTATAGATTTATATTTAACTTTTAACTTTAGAGAAAATTTATTTTAACTATTTATTTAATTTTTCGTTTATTTTATTATTTAAACTTTATTGACGTGGCATATACGTGAATTGTCATGTGAATGCCACGTCAATAATTACTTAATTTTTTAAAATTAAAAAATTATTAAAAAATTAAATTTTTTTAAATTTTTAAATTTTTTAAAAATAATTAATTATTAACATGGCATATATATTTTTAAATTATAAAAATATAAATTATTAAAATAATAAAATTACATTTTAACTATTGTAAAAATAAATAATTTATTCCAACCCCAAAATTTTCTAAGTTGGCAGTGAAATTTTTGTTGCTTCTTAGATAAAAGAAAACAACTTATCCAAAAAAAAAAAAAATCCCACAATTTACATAATTTACAAAATTAGAGTAAGAATAAAAAAATCAAAGTCACCTACAAAAAGAAGACTAAGAATACATTTTCAATGAGGCCCCTAACAAAGGTTTTTTTAAACATCATTAGAGTGTTCTAAAAGAATCTCCATTTGATGATAAAGATCATTCAAATACTTTGTTGGATTGTATTCTTCTGCATCAAAGATCTCCTCTGAGTAAGTCCTTTGGTCCTTTTCTCTTTGTTTCAGCATCTCTAAGCTGCTAAGATCCCCCTTCAAGATGTCCACAACCTATATTCAAACACCCATGTTACTCAATTTAAACTAGACCAGTCTATAGATCAAAAATAATTTTTTCCTATATTTGAAGAATTTAATGGGGATTATATCTTCATGCCTATGTCAAATATAAGTATCGGATAAATACTTTAAGAAAAATGAGGACTTGTGTTTAAAAATAATCATCAAAAACTGCAGTTGTTAGTTGGAGTACAAGTAACTTATAATGATTGTTTGGTTGGAAGGAAAAAAATTTAGTTAAGAGGAAAATGAAAGGGACCATGCCTGGCTCATTTGGGGTCGATTTGCTGCAGTTTGATGTACACAAATAGAAGCTGTTGCAGCAATACGGTGCAACTCGTCTGAGTCATAAGCATCGACCAAAATCGGATCAACAAATTCATCCATCTTGTTTTCTCTGATCAAAGGTTTTGCCTGCAAAAATTCAAATAATGGGAATACAAGTTTGCAGGGTTGGATCATTTCAAGATTAGATCATTTCACATTCGAGTCATTTTTTGTTTCAACTTATTGACTTGTTATGGTCAATATGGGTTGGTTCCGGTTGATCAGGTAAAGAATCGACAAGTTTACTCCGAATACTCAAATACATATCCAACACTTAAACCAAGTCCGAGTAACAAAGTGGTGCAGTAAAGCAAACCTTACCCACGTAACAATGCTTTGTTGTGAATTATCTATGGCTTGCCTCCCAGTGATAAGCTCCAATAGCAACACACCGAAAGCATAGACATCTGTCTTTTCATCAACTATACCATGCGTGAAGAACTCAGGTGGAAGATAACTGTCAAAACAAGAGTTTTTATGTAATAAAAAAGAGTTTTCAAAGGTTTAGAAAAAAAATAATCAGGGGTTTAGGGTTTAGGATTTACAAACCCAAATGTTCCTTCGATTTTAGAGACTGTATGATGAGTCCATTGATCAGGTAACCATTTTGCTAGTCCAAAATCACATATCTGCAAACACATTGGAAATTCAACCCAAACCTATACTTATATATATGTATGTATGTATGCATGCATGCATGTACCTGAGCATCAAACTCTTCTGTAAGCAAAATATTTGAAGCCTTGATATCTTTATGGATAATTCTCCTCTGGCAACCTTCATGAAGGTAGCAAAGGCCTTCAGCAGCCCCTAAAGCAATCTTGAATCTGATTTGCCAATTCAATTTCTCCTTTGAGCCTGGATATATATTTATGCACATATGCATGCATTGCAATAAGTTGAATGAAGAACTTTTAAAGAAAACAGAACTTAAAGCAGCTTTGGGGGGGGGGGGGGGCGAAAACGAACCATTAAGTAATGAAGCAAGGCTTCCATGGGGAGACAATTGAAGAACAAGGTGCAGCCCTCCTTCAATTCCATAACCAATCAACTTAGCAATATTTGGATGATCAACATGAACTACAATTCCGAGCTCAGATAAAAAATCGATGGTCATCTCTTCCGACGGACCACGGTTTAGCCGCTTAACCGCAACGAGGTTTCCAGTTTTCAATTTCCCTTTATAAACTTCTGCATACCCTCCTTCACCTATCAGATTTTCTTCTCAAAGAAAAAAACACAAAGACTATCAAATAAATATTTATAAACACACACATCAAATAAATATTTATAAACACACACACAAAAAAATGATCATAGGATAATGAAATCGAAACGAATACCAGGGCTGAAGTTATCGGTTGCTTCTTCAAGTTCCGAAAGAGAAAAGTTCTTCCATGAAGATTTAGAACAGGACATTTCAGCAGCAAGAGCTGAACATAGATTTGGAACCATTTCATCTCTAAGCCTTTTGCTTTTTTTCCTAGAGAACCTAGGCTTGAATTGAGGTAAAGTTTGAGAAGCAATTCCGGGACCTTTCTTTAGTAACTGAAGGAAACCACGCCATTGAACGATTTGAGCAAAACTGTACTGATTCTCGGAATCCGATGAAATGCTGGCCTTATTACAAGAAGTTGGTTCAGGTTCCATAGACCCTAAACTTCCTATAGATTCTTGATTTGGTTCTATACATTCTACGGTAGGTGTTGAACAGTCCTCATTAACAGTTGTTGAAGATGGCACATTTATTGTCTCTACTTCATTGCTTAATGATGCAATGTCTGAAAAATGACACCAACATGTTTTTAGCAAAGATCGTTGATGTTTTCTTATACCAAATAAATGGATGATTTGATTACCACGAGTTGCAGTCGTGTCAGAGAAAGCATTTCGATGTTGCCGTCTCCGTGGATTGCGAAACCGGAAAGGCTCCCATCTCCTCCTTTCAGAGGCTTTCTTGATTAGTTTGATGCCAATTGGTGTTTCACCACTACAAGTGAGAAATTTTAACAAACAGATGGTGTGAACAAATTGAATGAAAAGAAATTTAAGAACATGGCAAGAAATTACAAATCCATCACACACACACACATATATATATAATATGAAAAGAGGCCTAAAAAGATCAAACATGAGTATAAATACATAAACTCAAAGCTGCAAAACATAAACAATGAGGGACTCAAAAGGCTAAAAGTCCAAAAAGGATGCATTCAAAAGTACCATTAATGAGCAGAATCTTTTGTATCCCCCATGGCTTTTCAAACCAGGGAGACCTGAGAAGCCACAAAAAAAGAAGAAGAAAATGATTCAAATCATCAAATGCTAATTATTTTATGAAAATAAACCTTAAAATTAAACTCAAAGCATCCGCACAATATATATATGTACACATATAACATCAAAGCATAAAAACATATGAATATTCTAAAATTCTTTGAAAACCCAATGCTGCAAAAACACAAACAAAATGAAAATGAAAAAAAGAAGCAATATGCAAGAATATACCATGAATGTGCAGAAGGTTCTTTGGTACCTCCCATGGTTTTTTGGGTTTTAAACCAGGGAGACCATAGATGCCAAACAAAAAAACAACAATAGCCAAAGAATATGGAGATACTGAAAATGATAATTAAAAAAATGTGTGAAAATTGAAATATTGGATTTTTTTTTTTTTTTTACTTCGACAGATCACCTGGTTTTTTGTGCCTAAAAGTAGGCTTTCTCTCAATCCATTTCCCTTATTTTGGCATAAATCTATAAAAACAAATTGAAAACTGAAAGTTTGAAACTACTTTGTTTCCTATAATTAGCTCCTTGAAGGAATTTTGGGTCTTTAGAACGTGAAACAAAGTAAACAAACTGCCAGCTTTTTGTTCTTTTTTACATTTTCTTTTGCTGACACTTCAGCCAAAAAAATTTTCCTTTGAGAAAACCAGAGAATTTTTCACTTTTCTGTGCATTGCCAGAAGGTGATTATTCGAACTGTGAAGAAGCTACAATTTAAGGGATTATGTTTCATCATGTTCCTTTGACATGGATTTTGTTTTTCTTTTCTCACCAATCAAACAGCTCGAGCAACATACCAAATGTACAAGTTAAAAAAAACATGATTGAGCAAAGATAAATTCCTCTCAGTTTAGTTATAACAGGGAAGGGATTGGAGTTCCTTTGAGATTCAACTCGAAGTTGGTCATCGACTAAAAAGGTAAAATTACCATGAGGCCTCAGTATTGGGAGTGAGATTACGTTTTGCTACTATACTTTTACCTAACTAAAAACTTAATAGAAACTTTTTTATCCCTCTAATCATGATTCAGTTGACAAATATGCATGACATCTCATTGTTTGAGTCCCAGAATTAAAACTGCTCCATGCTGTAACATGGTTAGGGGTGGCCCTCGAAACAGGGACGAAATTAAAAAAAAATTAAGACAAAAACTAAATTATAATTTTTTAAGATGTTAAATTTAATTTTATTAGGCATAATGATTTATTTGATTCTTTATAAAAAAATCATTTTAGCTATTTATTTAATTTTTTTGTTTTTTTTAATTCTTAAACTTGTATTATTTGTCAAATCAACTTACATGATTGACGTGGCATATATGTGTATTACAACATGGATGTCAACAATTAATAAATTTTTTAAAATTTAAAATATTTTAAAAATATATTTTAAAAATTAAAAATTATTAAAATTATTATAAATTTATAAAATTTATTAAAAAAACAATGTTTTAATCAAAATTTCGATTAAAAGGAAAATGATTTGATTCTTTATGAAAGGTAAATAGGCAAATTTAATTAAAAAAAAGAATAAGAGGCAAATTGATAAAAGATGTAAATATTGAGAGTTAAATTTATCATTATATCATAATTAAATAATAGCTAAATTGTACTTAGGTTTAGAGTTTAATCATTCTATTTTTATTTTAAAAAATTTAATCCATTTAATTTTCAAATTTAAAAATTCAAATCCAACTATATTAATTAATAAAATTGTTATATTAAATTTAAGTGCATTCTAATGTCATTTTTTTATTACATTTTTCTCAAAAAGAATATTTTTATTTCAAAATATATCAATTTTAATTATATTAACAATTGAATTTAAATTTTAAAATAAAAAAATAAGTGACGAAATTCATAAAAGTAAAAAATAAAAAAATAAATTCCAACCATATAAATAATACAAAGCATATTTTACAAGTTAATAATTTCTTTTTCAAAAATATCATACAAAACGGCACCGTTTATCTCATCACATATAAAATAATAACCAGTTAAAGAATAACCAACCGTCGTGAATGGCTGCTCTTATAGTTTAATTAAATAACTCTTTGTCAGAAAGTCAGAACTTAGAATCAGATCAAGAAAGTGTCATTTTTCCGAGAAAATTTTGACTTTTATTCTTTCTTTTTCGCGGAAAATCTCAGTTTTGATCCAAATCATTCGACATTTTCAATGGCAGCTTCGAGGAGTTGCACATTGCGATTCATGATATTGTTCTCAATCGCTTCATTCTTGTACCAGTCTTGCTATTCCTTCTTGTCTCCTCCAAGCTCCATTATCAATCCTTCTAAAGTCAAACAAGTTTCTTGGAAACCTAGGTTTCAATTTTCTCTTCATTTCGCCACTGCTTTCAGTAGAAATTTCATTTTCTTTTTGTTTTAAAAAGATTTTCTTGTTCTTTTGCAGAGCTTTTGTCTATGAAGGCTTCTTGACGGACCTCGAATGCGATCACTTGATATCTCTCGTAAGTTGCATTTCCACTTCCATCGATTGTTTTAGAACTTGAATTCATTTAATTTTAGTACTTTTATAATTATTCGATCTTTTTTTATTACTATGAAGGCGAAATCTGAGCTAAAGAGATCTGCGGTTGCTGATAATGTTAGTGGAAAAAGCAAGCTTAGCGAAGTCCGTACTAGCTCAGGGATGTTTATTTCTAAAGCAAAGGTTCAATCATTTATCCACTTTTTTATGCATTATATTTGTATTGCTTTTAAATCTTAATTTGATCCAATCATGGAAGTTCCTAATTGTTGGCATTTATAGAAACCAAGCTTTAAGCTTTACTTTAACACTTAATCCTTTGTAGGAGGGCCGGCATTGCCCCAAAATGGTAGATTTCCCATTTAGCCCCTTAAAATTTTATGAAATTGTATATTAGTATAATGATAAATTTGCACTTTGGCCCCCAAAAATTGATGATTCATCTCTGCCCCCTAAAGCAATGTTTTGGCTTCGCCCCTTTCTAACATTGGCCATTTGATATATAAGGAAACTATTTTTGTGGGATTTAGTGAAAATGGTAGTAAATTTCATGCTTTTATTATTACATATAATAGTGCTGGTCCCATAGTTTCATGCTTTTGCATTGTTTATATAGCCTTGAGTTGTATGGCATATTATGATGAAAAGTATATGTTAATGATGTTCAAAAGAGTTTTCTTTGACAAGCTTTTGGCCATAAGTTTTTAAAGGATGCACTCACAACATTGAAACTATTATGCATTTGATTATTGGGTATTTCTACGAGACACATTATGTAAAGTCTCGATTTTTTTTTTAGGATCCTATTGTTGCTGGTATTGAGGACAAGATTTCAACATGGACATTTCTTCCCAAAGGTATGAATGCTCAAGAAAAATGTTGGTCATGCATCTTTCTCTCCTTAACTTTTTACCACAATTAATTTGGGTAGTAGCACGATTGGTCACCAGCTGGTCATTGGTGCTCGAGCATCGTTGTGACCAGCTGACCCTTGGTGCCTGAGTACCATTGGCACCAACTGGTGTTGACTACTACAATCACTTCCTTTGTTTCCTTGGCATAAATTTATGTTTTCATGACTTTTTGACAAGATGTGAATTTTGAAATATATCTTCAAGCCGTCAGGATTTTAGGTTGCATTTTAATGATTAATTTAGTTAGGTTCTGCTATTTTGATTGTATCCTCCAGTTTGAATGCACGAAACCTTATTTGATAAGTCTCAATCGACAAGATTGACCAGAGACTATGCTGTGGGCATGGAAAATGTTGAATGTTCTGCAGTTTGCGTAGGATAAAGGCGGTAAAAATACAATGGAGTCCTTGTCCTAGGATTTAGATTGCATTTTGCTCCCTCTACTCAAAAAATTGGCAAATTAGTCCTTGTACATTAGATTATAGAGCAAAATGGTCTTCCTATTAAAAATTCCATCCATTTCTACTGCTAAAAACTAGTCTTTGTATGTCAAAACAAGGTAAACGTGGCACGCCACAAGTAACTATTTGATTATTCTGTCAACCCCGTTAGTTTTTAACGGTATAATTGGATCAGCTCGCTCTTTGATCTAACGTATAAGGACTAATTTGACCATTTTTGAGTGAAGGGGGCAAAATGCGATCTAACTCCTAGAACATGGAGCTCCATGGTATTTTTACAGGATAAAGGTTGTTATTTCTGCACATTTCTGTGTCTGTGAATCAGATAGCTGGATAGCTAATTTATGCATATCCAGTGCTTTTTTTTAGGTAGCTTTTGAGAATTCGGATTTTAGAATTTGGATTTCAAAAATAGTGTAAATTAAGTAGTAAACTATTTAGAAATGTAACATTCATGATAATTTCTCAAAATCATGTATTTGTTAGATGCCTATTTAGTAATAAACTTGAAATTCTTCAAAGTATTCTTGGATTTCACAAATGGATGTTTTTATCTTTTTCTAACATATATTGTATTGAATCTCAACTAATTTCTCATAATATATGCATCACATTCTTACCATTTATATAATAAATGAAATCCAAATCCAAAATTTGAAATTCATGTTACCAAACAGAGCATTAAGGATCTGTGAACATTCAATATCTAAATAATCTTAATGTGATTATCTTCTAGTCTTCATCATAAAGCTTCACGCTACTTCCTGGTTAAGTGACAAACCTTATGTATGATAGGTTTAATGTAAAACCAGGTACATACATATCTGTATATATATTTTAGGAAAATGGAGGAAAAACATTAGAAATTGTGATTAAATTAAGTACATATTAACATGATTTGTTTTCTCATTCCAGAAAATGGGGAAGACATACAAGTATTGAGATATGAGCATGGACAGAAATATGATCCGCATTATGATTACTTTGTTGACAAGGTGAACATTGCTAGGGGTGGACACCGCACGGCAACTGTACTAATGTATCTTACAAATGTGACCAAAGGTGGTGAAACCGTGTTCCCCGAAGCAGAGGTTTGTTCAAGTGTCCATAATCGTATTAGAACTCTTCCGCTGTTATTTCACATGATTTAAGTTGCATGTTCTTTTCGACTGTTGCTTTCTCATGGTTTAAACATTTTTTAGGCTTCATGATTTCATCCTTGGAAGTTTTTGAGATCTGTTCTTACAGATAAGATACATGCTTATCGATGATAAATGGGATAAGCTTCCCAATACGGTGCTAGGCGGGGATGATTGTGGTTATGTTATTATACTTAATACTAATTTTCTAATTTAACTTCATCAACAGGAATCGTCACTTCACACGACTCCTGCAAAAGACGATCTTTCGGACTGTGCAAAGAAAGGCATTGCAGGTTAGCCACATAGAAACTAGAACAGCTTTTCTGAAAATTTATATACTTTTATTCAAGTTATTAATTGATATCTTGTTGTTTTCTTACCATTGCATCTCTGAAATAATTAGTGAAACCGCGAAGAGGGGATGCCCTTCTCTTCTTCAGTCTCCACCCTAATGCTATCCCCGATCCAAGCAGTCTTCACGCCGGATGCCCAGTAACCGAAGGTGAGAAATGGTCGGCAACAAAGTGGATTCATGTTGACTCTTTTGACAAAAATTTGGCAGCTGGCGATAACTGCATGGATTCGAACGAAAGCTGCGAGAGATGGGCTGTTCTCGGCGAGTGTTCGAAGAACCCGGAATACATGATTGGATCTCCCGAGCTTCCTGGATACTGTAGAAGAAGTTGCAAAGTATGTTAAACTTTACACTACATACTCTCCCATCTTTACATGATTATTTCTGCTATTGAACTTTTCTCATGTGGATTATTTGTTGATTTTTCATACATGTTCCTTTTCCTTTAGCTCTAACCGATTTCGTCCTCCGTCTGCCCCGAAAAAACCCGATTGTTTGTAAAACCGGATTCGGTCTTATTAGCTTTGGTCAACACATTCTTTATGAAGATTATCATTTTATCTTTTAAGTCTTTATCAGATATCTAAGTTTTTCATTCTCCATATTCTACTCGTGCTTGAAAACATATATTAGCTGTAAAAAATGGACGGAAATTTTTTATCCAACCATAGATGCCTTGGGAATTTGCAGCTAAAAGCAATATGTTCCTATATGGTTATAGTGGTCAACCTTTTATGTGGTGGATATAAACCGCTCCAAAGATCGGTGAGGCGGCTCTGTCTGTATGCATTGAGTCTTATACTAAAGTTGTATGAGTGAGCACCGGCCTGTGAATACGTACCTGAATTTTATTTTTTTATTTTTTGAGAAATTTTTTTTAATCAGATCCAGCCTCTTTAAACCTTAAAATATTTTTTATGCCATTCTTATTACCACATGTAAATTCTTACATATCCTTAAATTAAACAACAATATGTAGTTTAAGTGTGTTTGAAAAATTCAATTGAGTTATATAATTAAGTACACATTTATTTTCATATTAAATTAATATAATTGTTTGTGTATGTAATATATTAACGTAAAATTATGTTAATTCGATAATATTGTCAATGATTTTGAAAATTGAGCCAAATTAAAATTTAATCTATAAAATTACATAAAATCAAAGTTAATGTGTGATACCACAAATTAGATCAAAATTTTATAATTTTGATATGTATCCCTATTTAAATTCAACTCAAACTTGATTCATCAACATCTTTTAAATGTTTACTTTTATTTATAATACAACTATAATTTTTTTAAAATTTTAAGGTAGACAAAAAAAAAAAATCAATGTCCTCTAGCAACAACAACAAAAGGGGGCCTAAATGCAGGTATTCGGAATATTTATCATAAACATATTGACTGTGATCATTCCAATGACATACGCCAATAATGTAAAACAGACCAATAATGCAATGGACATAGATATCTACCAATTTTTTTCGGTGTAATATTTAATGTGTTGTTATTGCATAAATTTTTATGCACTAATAACAAATTACGATAAAATATCTCGTGAATAAATAAAATAAAAGATAATGAAAATTTTATTTGAACATAATTACAAATTAATTATAAATTATTTAAAAATCCTTCTACTGTGATTCGTTGGATTCATTTACCATCAAATGTTTTTTTAGAGAAAAAATATTGGCAAAAGATAAGGATTCTTTCTCCACGTTTATGCTTTTATCTTGTCCACACAAAATAAAATATCCCAAGGAATTCAACTTTGAGAAATGATTCTAACATATCATATTTTGAAAAAAAAAACAAAAATACAATTATGTAATAATTTGTTAAATGGTAAATATTTATTTTATAATAAATAATTTTTTTAAAAAAATAATAATATCATTTGAACAATATTTTTCTTTTAAAATAAGTAAAATTAGCTGTTTGTAAGGCTTCTTGTTCCCTAACAAGATTCTTTCATTGTTTTTTTTTTAAATAAATTATTATTTAAAATGAAAATTGAGAGGGAATATATTAAAATTAATACTATTATTTGGTCTTGTGGCATTAATTGAAAATTTATTATGAATCATGTTTCTTTTATAAAATTATATTATTACGAATATAATTTTATATTTCCTTTTAACACTAAATTTTTTCATATGTTAATTCATATAACTCAATTTATATAGTTGAAAATATTCTTTTATTATACAGTCGTGCCGTCCATAATTTCAACCACATGACACAAAGTAATTAGTGGAAAATATCATATTTACCATTTCAAACTCAAATAAAACATGGGATTTTCTTTCTTTGACAAGTGTCTTTTTTTTTTACATTATTGGTTAAATTTCAATTTTGATTTTTTATTTTTAAATTATATAAATATAGTTAAATTTTTAAAATTGTTAATTTCGTTAAAATTCTTTGTTAAATTTAGGTTCATTACAATACTATTTTTTTGTCACATTATTATCAAATGAGTGCTTTTTAAATTTTAGAATGTCACACAAGTAAGCTTAACAAAATAATTTTAACGATGATAATAATTGGACTTAAATTTTTAAATTTTAAAAAAATAGAGACACTAAATTCTTAAAAATTAAAATACAATGACCAAATTTCAAATATATGAAGAGTACAAAAACTTGGAGTATATTATAACTTTTAAATTTTAACTATTAACTTAAAGCAAAATGTGGAAAATCATACTAGTAATATATATATATATATATATATATATATATATATATAACTCTTATATATTGCTAGAAATTAGTTTAGATAAATTTTCACTTAATATAATTAAAAACATTAATATAAAATTATTATTTATTTTATTGATGTTTTAAATAATAAAAAAGGTTAACTAAGGACTAACTCAGATTATGAATTCAGGATATTTAAACATGTAAAATATTTTAATTTAATTATTATTAAAATTTAGCTTAATAAAATTTTAAAAATAATTATAAGCAGATTATGAGTGGTGAGTTTAATATTCTTTAAATAAAGTTTGATATTCGAGTTTTGTAAATGAAAAATACAATATTAAGAGAATTTTGTTTCTTATTTAAAAGTTTGACTCGATTAGACTATGAAATTAAGGTCTCAAAGTGAGAGAAAAAGGTTAATATTAATTTTGGTCCCCCAAACTTAGTAATTATGTCTAGTTTGGCACCTATATTTTTTTGTCAATTTTGGTATTTAAACTTTGACAATTAAATTCATTCTAATCTTTATAATTAAGTTCTGTCAAAATTTAATGACGTGACACTCTAAAATTATATTACATTATCATTTAAAAGTTTTAAAAATTATTTTTGGTAGGATATCAAAATACTGCATAATCAAAATTTTACATTTTATAAGTTTGGGATCAAAATTTTTCTAATTGTTAAATTCAATTATCAAAATAGAAAAAAAGAATACAAGACCAAAATCAACTTAGTTAACAAATTCAAGGGACAAAATTTCATTAACCCAAAAAAAATTGCAACTTGCGACACTTGGACTTAGACAAAGAAAAAAAAAAACTTTGGAATCTTTGTAGCAAATTATAAATCCCAACAAACATCAAATCCCTCTGAAAAGTTTATAAAAGCATTTATACCCTTTTGTTTGTTTGTTTTTCTTTTTGAGTGTGCAAGAATTCCATTCAATTCTAACCCCCAAAAGATACAAAATTTAAGCCACAAAGCTGTCACCTTTATTGGGATTGGGTCACATATATATACACACTCATATTTTCATATTTATATATGTACACTCATATTTGCAGCATTTATTAGTGAGAAAATTTTGGTTTCTCTGTTCTTGGACGCAAAAGAAAGGCAAAGAGAAAATGGAGTTGGTTCAAATTCAGAGAAGGTTGGTGGACTACACAAAATCCTTGTTTATGGAGGTAATCCCTAAAAAAACCCAACAAAAATCTCATTTTGGGTATATTTTGATTTTGTTTCCTTCTTTTTTTGGGGTAAAAAATAGGGTTTCCTGGATGCTCAGTTCTTACAGCTTCAACAGCTTCAAGATGATAGTAACCCAGACTTTGTCTTCGAAGTTGTGTCCCTTTTCTTCGAGGATTCCGAGAAACTCCTCAATGAACTCACCATTGCTCTGTAATAAACTCACTGAGTTACTGTGTCAAAATTCTTCATTCATCCCTGCCATGGCTGCTGCTTCTTTTTTTTTTTAAAGATTATTCATTTTTTTGTTTTTTTTTTTTACAGAGATCAGCCAAATGTGGATTTTAAAAAACTTGATAGCCATGTTCATCAATTGAAAGGTAGCAGTTCCAGGTAATTATAAAATTGCCCCTTTACTGTTTTACATTTTGTCTGAATATCTTTTTTGTTTTCTTCAACAGTAGTTGAAAGTTGTAGCTTAAAGTTTGGTTAAATTCTGCTGTTAGTCCTTGTACTAGTATTAAGTTGTGGATTTAGTCCATATACTTTTAAGTTGGTCATTTTTAGTGGAATACATGTACTAAATGACTAAATATTATAGCAAAATCTAGGGACTAAGAATTATCTAATTGGAGAACATGTACAAAATCTGCAACTTTAGTACAAAGTTTAACTGCTAGTGTTCGGATTTGGACTGAAATTTTAAAATTTGAAAAAGTATAAGGACTAAAATTGACTGAATGAAAGTACATGGACTAAATTGATAACTTATAAAAAGTACAAGGACTAATAAAAGAATTTGACCTCAAACTTTCACTGCAAAAAGATTGGGGTAACTCAAATAAAAAAGGTCTTAAAACCATTAACTTGATAGAGAAGAAACCCTTTAATATCTGTCCATTTTGATTCTTACGAACAACTTGGTTGCCTTGTTCGAAATCAAACCAATCATGTAAGAACAAAGTTCGAGTCTACCAGCCTATAATCTTCTCTTGAATTTGCGACTGAGAACCCCTTACCATCTTGGCCGTGATTGCTCGTTGTTTGTTTTTCTAAGAAGACTCAATGGTTCCTTGTGTGTGTTTTAAAACAGCATTGGTGCACAAAGGGTTAAAAATGCTTGCATTGCTTTCCGCAACTACTGTGATGTGCAGAACATCGAAGGGTGAGATTTTAGTTTCACTTCGAAAAGCATCTCGTTTTTCGGTTCTTTTTTTCGATTGAAATTTACGGAAGCTCAAAACAGGTGCCTAACATGTCTGCAACAAGTGAAGCAAGAGTGTTACCTTGTGAAGAACAAGTTTGAAACTTTGTTCAGGGTTAGTACTTAAAAATAACCCTAGTATTTTTATTTTTATTTTTGCTTATTTGGTTCATTCATTCATGATGGGTTTTCGGTTTAAAATAATGAGTTTCTTTTGCTATTGCAGTTAGAGCAACAGATCATGGCATCCGGTGGGTCAATTCCGATGATCGAATTGGGTTTTTAAGTAGCAAAAAGTGTTTTGTAATGACATAAAATGAAGTTCTCTTCTTGTTCTTTATCAGACTTTGAGCTTGAATTTGATGAATGAAGAGATTTCTTAAATATTTCGTTAGTTGAACAAGTCGAGTGCAGGTCTCCTTATTTCAACCGCTTTGATTTGATGTAATTTACGAGTTGAGTTTGGGTTTGATGAGCTTTTATGGCATCTTCATTTAACTCAGCTTTATTTGAAGCATATGGTCTCCCTTGGGGGAGATTCTACAATGAACAGATTGAGAAATCCGCAACACTAACATAAAAACAAAACTCAAGTTCGTGATCTGAACCATTTTCAAGTTCGATTCGATGGTGTTCTCCACATTTTTTTCTGTTCATCGTAGCTTCCTAAAACAGCAGATTGCTTTTCGTCACCCAATCTAATGGCAAATAGTTCATAATAAGCCTTATGATCAACATTTTTCAATATTTTCACCGTGTTCCCTCGTTTTTTATCAATTAAAATCTGCCCGTCCCTCGATTCGACACCTTCGGCAATGACTTTAATGGCCATTTCTTCTGTTTCGGGTTTCAAATTGTGATGTTTTTCAGCCATTAATATTGCACCAAGGATCTCACCCAAGAATGTACCCTGCAATTAAATTCGATTCGGTTGTTACTTGTAGCACAAGAAATCAAGCATAAGCTGAAATTATCTTTTAAGCTCATTTAAAAATTTTACCATATGGTGATATCTCTTATGAGTTCGTTGCAATGCTTGTAGTCGGGACAACAAACGCTTGACAAACCGAACTTCGGGAGTCTTCCTCATCAACTTTAGCCTCTCGAGTGTCTTTAGAAACCGACCAACTTTGCGTTGAATACTAAGCGGAACGAGTGTGATGTTTAGCCCCGATTCGAAGACCGTCTTCGCAGCAAATGGATCGAGAAACATATTGAATTCAGCATACTTGTTGGAAGCAATAGTGAAGACATTTCCTTTGTCGAGGTGACTTCGGTTGATATGTCCTCCAACAACATACACATTCTGCAATTACAGTAAGTAAAAAAAATCTTAATATCACTCGATATGGCATATAAATATCGAAAGAAGAGTCGATTCCGAGAAAACATCAAAAACCCAAGTACCTCGATAAATGAAGCTGTTCTTGTCTGAGTTATAATCTTGGCCAAACTAGTCAAAGGTCCATTTGTCAATATAGTAATTTTTGATCCATGATCCAAAGTTTTCAATGTTGAGTTCCAAATTTCCAATGCCAAAGGTTGTCTTAGTTCGGGATTATCAGTATCCCGAGGAGCTCCGAATTTTACAGAGTTTTCTGCAGTATACCTATAGTTAAAACCGACATGTTTTAGTTCAGTTCCCGAGCATTTTCCGACAAGAAATACAGTTAAAGTGCAACAAGGACATTGTACGACACCTTCTAGGACTTCGCGGTAATTCCCGAGCTAGCCCGTAAAGAGTATCTGAATCCAAGAATCCGCCGCTTCCATTCGGGATAGCCTTAGCATACTTACAGTCTCCAACAGGAGGGAAAACTATATCGGATTGATTCATTGCAAATACGTCTCCTAAACCAACCGGAATATCGTCCCGACCCATCATGTGTAGTAAATCATAGACGATATCGATAGTTGCAGCATTAGCCCAACCGGTCGGAGTTACCAATATTGCCTGCATAAGGAGAAAGTTGAGCATATTAAACCATTTAAACCTGCTTTTTTGGAGACCTCATAAGGCTTACTTCTTAGTTAAGCAAGTGAAACCGATGAAACCGAAACCCATTACCTTGATGTCGAGCACTTCAACAGGTACTTTGAGGAGATAAAATAGAGCCAGGAAATCTCCGGCACTCATATCCATATCAAAAACAATTGGTTTCCCCTTTTTGTTTCGAAAATCCGGTTTGTAATAAACTTCTCTGTAATACGGGAACTCGGTCATAAGATTGAACCGCCCTGTATGCTCCAGATTATTTAGAACCTACACATTCCAGGCTCAAACAATGTTCATGACACATCATACATAAATATCAGACATTCAATGAAAAATTTGTAAGAACTTACATCGAGAAAACTTATGTAAAATTCCCTGTCAAGTTTGCTGCTAACGTCCTTATTCGGTTTTGCCTTTTTCGCAACGAGAACATGAACTGCATCCGAACCAGTTACCTCCATTGTGTAACCATCCTTGCATTTCCCTTTTCCATCCTCGACGAAGCAAAACGGGTCTCTAAGATCTGTCTGGACATGGCCGCTATGCACTCCGCCTTTTGTTAGATTGAACTTTGGAATTTTTCGGCCATCAAAGAAGGGATTAGAACCATCGGATATTCCATAAGGCTCGTTCGAAGTAACTACGGTTATGTTCATGTATTCCATTTCTGCAAATTCATTCTCCCCATTATTCTTGTGCGAATTACGCATAATCGAGACTGCTACACCGGACGTGAATGAATCCCACATGAAATAACTCTGCAAAACATCGTAACACAACGGTTAGTGACATAAGACTAACGGCATTAGCATTTTGCAGGGTACATACCGTGTAGAATTGGTCATCGAACCAAGTATCGCGAGCCATTTTCAAGGACCGAAAGCAGTATTCCGCCTCATAAGTGCCCTGCCTCTCCTCGAACGCCTTGAAGAACTCCTCGGTTATTTGGATCGTATTCGTTGCGTCCAAGGGAACAAGTGTTACCGGTATACCTGAATGAAGCACTTGATATGCTGCAAAAGGATCTCCAAAGATATTGAACTCGGCATACGGATTACTATTGTAATCTGTAAACAGATTACCACGGTCTCCGCACTGTCGAGGCTGGCAAGACGACGTACCATTCTCGGGACAACAACCCGTCGGGTTTTCGGACCGGACCCCACCACCCATCACATATATATGCTCAACATTTCTCGTCAAATGTGGATTATTCATAAGAAAAATAGCAAAATTTGTATGAGCTCCAGTAAGAATCACATTTGTAGGACCAGCAGATATTGTATCAATCATCACTTGCTGTGCAGTAAGCTGTTGAAGAGGAACATATCTCCGACTACCCCATGGAAGCAACTCTTTTCGAAGACCGTAATTCGTGTCGATATCTAACCGTCCACCGAGTCCTACTGGAATTGCTTGCCTATATCGACAACCTCCGTACGTCGTCATTCCCTGTTAATTCAAATTACAAAACAACATGTATATAAAAACAACTCGAATCAACACATAAACCAAAACTCGAACCCCCGAGTACCTGTTCGATAATCGGAAGATAACCGCCAACATTCGGTTGTATCCTACCATTTTCCATAATCCCACCTTCTCCTCCTATTCCAACAGGTATATCATCACGGTCCATCATATAAAGTATATCATAAATTTGATTCACTGCATGACCAGCATCAGTCCATGCATTTGTACTGATAGTGATTCCCTGCAATCACAAATGATGAACCATTCATTTAATTTTTAAGTTGTTACAATTTTTCCTTATATAGCTTACCTCCAAACGAAATTCCGATCTGTTAAGCTTCAACAGGTACAATAACGCGAAGAAATCATCGGTATCGGCATCGTTATCCAACAGAATCCGATGAGGCTCGGCTTCGACAGAGTAAAGACTTGTTCCAATGATCAAAACTACAACCATCCATGAATTTCTCAGTTGCCTTGACATTTTCATAGCTAAAATAAGAAAGAAAATTCTTTCAGACAAGTGATCAAACAAGTGTTACATCAATGTCTGAAACTATAAAACTCAAAAGAAATTATAAAATAAATATATGCAGTTTCAAAATAAACTAGGGGGAGTTTTTGAATGATAAATGTTCTGAAAAATAATGGAGGTATTAGTGGTCAGAGACAAGAGACAAATGAGATGAAACTATGTCTTCTCTAAGAGTACTGCATCAGAGTCTTATAACTTTTAAACAATACGGAAATTATAAATAAAAAATAAAAACATGGAAAAGTTGGAAATTTTATAATGTTTGAAAGTCAAGCACCTCAACTCACCTCACCTCACCTCTATATATGGTAACTAAAAACTCATGTTATATTAATTTGATTAGCCTTAGTACATCATCATTTACATTAAAAAAGTACTTGTATTATTTTTTGGTTGGAGGGCCTGAATATGAATTATATCTTTTTGGGAGATAAAATTTTAATTTCGGCATTGTATTAGCGTAAATTTTTACAATTTTTAAAGGATTAAATTATAAACTTTTTAATTTTGGAAAAGACATAATTGAATTTTAAATTTTAGGAGGAGTCGAAATACAATCTTACTGTTAAATTAACTTAAAATTTTGCAATTTCTAAAAGGACTAATGAGGCAAGCTTCCCCACGCGGTACACAAAAGTTATACATTTTGGTACTAAAGTTAACAATATTAATTTTTTTAGTGTTTAATTCGGTTTTTATAATTGATAAGATGGAACTTCTTAATTAATTAATAATATTAATAATTAAATTTCATTAAATCAACCTTAATAGTCGAAAAAAGCACAATCATCAAACTATATTTAACAAATTAAACACAAAAATTAAATAATTCACAATTAGCACTAAATTTATTCAATTAACTTTAATGAAATCAATCATAAAACCCAAATTAAATACTAAAAGTCAATATTATTACCTTTGGTACCGAAATGTATAATTTTTGTTAAATAAATATATCACGTTGGACAAAAAAAATACAGATAACACATTAGAAAAAAAAATTATTAAACTCGAGTATAAAAAATATAATGAATTTGAAGGAGTCATTTAAATAGTTAACAATATGTGGTGGGTGAGATAAAATAAACATTGAAAAAAATAATGAAACAACCATTGTTTTTTTATGGTTGATCCTTAGACATATGCTTTGACTTCTTGGGACCGGGTCTTCATTTTCATCTGTTCAATTGGGCATTTTCTTAGTTAAACACATGGTTAAATTCCATTACTAGTCCTTATATTTTATATAAAGTTACGGATTTAGTTTTTATATTTTAATTCGATCAATTTTAGTCCTTATGCTTTTTTGAATTTTGAAATTCTAGTCTTGACCAAATATATTATCACATGTATAACGCGATGTTAGTTTATTATTCTACATATTACTAAAAAAATCCAATAAATGTATTTAATCGATGTCTTTTTACATTAATATTGAAATTTTAAAATTTGAAAAGTATAGAAACTAAGTTCATAATTTATGCATAATACAGGGACTAATAACGAAATTTGTGTAATGGTTGAATTGGACATGTTTTGGCAGGTAAGGGAACAGGTAACTTATTCAGACTTTGTTTCTTATTTTCTTTATTTTGGATCAGTAGACTTTGTTTCTTTTGAGACACCTTCAATATGACTTGCCGTGTTTGATGCAAAAAGTACAATGAAAACAAAGTGAAAATGTCATGGACTGGAAACCAAAAAGGAAAAATCAGACCAATAATTCACATACAATTATCAAAATGTAAGACTGATGTGGAAAAATTTTAAGGACCAAATTGAAAAATTATCAAATTCAAAAGTTAAATATTACTTTATCCCTAAAATCAAACCCATTTTGAACACGAATTCAAATCTGAAAGGAACTTCGAAAATTTTGTTTAACATGCATGTCGACCAATGAAGTGATAAATATATATATATATATTCAGTTAATATTAATCTGGAGTCAATTTCAGAAAAAAAATTAAATTATATTTATAATAATATAACGCTCATCTGGTAATTAGTTTTCAAAGGGGTATCCCACTAACGGAAAGATCTTGTTTCACAACCATTGAATGAGAATTGCCTTTATAGGTTTTGAGGAGAGAAATAGTCCCACATCGATTGTGGAACTTGGAAAGTGCATTGCTTTTATATATTTTAACTATATATAACTAGATAGGGAGGGAATAATGCTTTTTGCTTTAATAACAAAAATTTAAAGCCTTTACGTGAGTTAAAGGAGCTTTCCTTTTACCACTAGTCCTATTTCTTTAATCTTTGGTCAAACTCAAAACATCCTCTCTTTTTTCTTTTACTCTCAATATGATGTGTTTGGATAGGGTTTATGCTGACCTTAGTTCCATTTTTAAAATTATTTTATGTTAATTCTGGGTTTTTAAACTTGTTTTGATTATTGTTGTCTAATATGTAAATAATTTTTTATTTTTGGTGCTTAAAATAAAAAATTTACCTAATTATTTAATTTACTTTTAAATCTTATTAAAAATAGTTTCTCTTGATATATTATAAGTATTTACGTACTTTCTTTAAATCAACTGTAAATTTTTAAATTCATCTAATTAAAATAAGGAATATTATACATTTAATTGTGTTTAAACACTTTTTAAGTACTGACAATTGGATATTAGTATAATTGACATCGTGGTTATTTCAACAATTTTAAGATTATAAATTTAAACACAATTAAGTGTATAATATCTCTTATTTTAATTAGACGGATTTAAAAATTTACCGATAATTTAAAATAAAAATATATAGATTTCACTAAACTACGTACTTAGTGGCATTAACTTAATTACACCTTCTCCACCAAGAAAAGAATAGAATCAACAAAAATGTGCCAGAAAAATCATAAAACTTCCAATTATTTAAGCATTGGAATGCATTAAATAATCTAAATTCCAACACCATTTTTTTATCAAATAAATTTGACACTTGAATGATTTTTAATCTGTTAAAATCAAAATAGGGGCAAATACAAAAGATAGGAAAGATATAAATGATTAAATTGTAAATTAATATAGGAGAACATGTTGACCCTTAAAAAATAAAAGCAAATTATTTATTTTTTTCAAAAATCATAAAATCATAAATTTATATATGATAAACATCTCAACAATTTATAATTAAAAAATTTTCATATTCACCCTAGTCAAAACTCTCTTTTTTTTTAATCTATTATTTAAATAAAAAAAAAAAGGAAAAAGAAAACTTGGAAAGCAAGTTAGAATTAGATGCATTGAATAATGAAGCAATTGATAAAACGCTATTAATGATCAATTTTTTTTTTTTTTTTTTTGAAAGCACAAGCAAGCGCGACTTTTAAGAAGAAAAGGGGGATTCATTAAGTTGACCAAAATTAAAATATATACTTACAACAACAAAATTTTAAAATATATACATTTTTCTGAAGATTTATTATAATAAAATGATGAAATCACCATTGATAATCTCACGCAAAGCTTCAAAGGTCAAAACACATATTGATTATAAGATTTTGAAAATTTGCAAATTGTTGATAATTTAAGTTTTTTTTCTTCTAAGTTTTCCACTGTTTTATAATGAAACATTGTTGGATATAAAATTAAGAAAGTATAATAATAAATTTAACTCTTAACGTTTATATTTTTTATTGATCTAAGTCTCTTTTTTAGTTAACTTTGGCTTTTAACCTTTTAAAAAAAGTTGGATTATTATTTTTAAACGAAAATACGGATTAAAACATTAAATTTTTAAACATGTAGCCCGCATGACAATCTACACGTGTTTCTTGTTTTTATTTTATTTTATGAACATGTGTTTAAATCATTTTGGAATTTTGGTTAAGTAAGTTCGAGTTACTGATTTTTTATAATCAAATTAAACTAAGTCAAGTCTGCATTCAAATAAGTGGGATCAAAATTTCAAAATCGAGTCCGAACTGATAGTCTTCAACTTGCCTATTCCGATCAAAATTTTGAATTAGCACGATTTTAGAATCAGACTAGTTTAAATACTAAATTTCAATCCAATAATTCGTCTGGTTTTAATTAAATAAATTGTTAAAAATTTCATAAAAATAGCAAATAAATATATGCATTAAAAATTATCAAGTCTAGTATAATTGATTTAGAATTATTCTTGATCCAATCAATTCAACTCATTTATACGAATTAATATATTAATTTATTTTTAATCCAATCTTGATCCAATCTCACCACTTGTGGAAGAATCTTGAATCTAATTAAAGCTTTCATCTAAATGACATTAATGGCCGTATTCATTATTTTAATTCTATATTTATAATATAGGGCTCGTTTGTCTTTAATTTATTTTCATTTAATATATATATATATATATATATATTTATTTATTTATTTATTCCTACTTTTCGTTTATCTCTGTGATGAATGAATATATGAGATAATGAAATTAGTCAAAACGATGGGGCCAAAAATTAAAGATTTATAAACGGGTAATTATTAATTAATATTTCCAACTTTGATTATTAGTATTGGTGCAATTATTCAAATGGTCCAGCTCAAGGTTTGGGACCTAATTAACTGGTAATCATATTATAGTGTAAATGAACCCAACTCAAATAATAACAAACTTAAATTTCCTTCCAAATAAAGGTATCATTTTACCACAAGTGTTATATGAAGGCATGAATTCAAATCCTACTAGATTTTTATGGTAGGTGAAAATATTACGGTTTGGGCATAAAGGCTCGTGACCAAAGCACATAGAATAGCCTGAAGCAATTATTTTATTAAATTAGGGTTGCTTAATCTACTAAGACTGGCTCAAGTCTTTAAACATCGTGGAAAGTCGTCAGGTGATCTAGTAAAACACCCCAGTAAATTGTAATTATCAGGGTGATTTTGTAATTCTAAAGATAAGATTATTGAAAATTTAAATTCCTTAGGACTCTATTTTATAGAAAAGCTTGGATCTGAGTCGATATCATTTAATTTGTATCGTTGGATTTAGAAAAGCTCAATTGTAAATAAAAGTATTCCCCCACGTCATTTGTATTATTCAATCTTATAATCATTTTTACTCAATAATCAAATTGAGAGCATTTACTCAAGCTTTGCTTTCTTGTGCTTTATTTCACACGATAAAGTGTTGAAAAAAATTTAATCAATTGAAAATTAATATTCTCAACGACCTAATTTGCTAAACACATTTGACAACCCTTAGTTAAAACTATAGATATAATTTTTTTTTATAAACAAAGTATAGAAAATAATAAATAGATAGAGACCTACTTATCACTTAATAGAAAATAAATTCAATGATTTTTTAATTTTATTTCATTTAATATTATATTATCCTTTAACAAACAATCTATTTAATATTTAATTTTAAATAAAATATCAAATATATTTTATATTTCAATACCCATTTTTTTAGCATTTATTTTTTCAACACTTAATTTTGAACTCTATTTAAAAATCCTCAGTTTTCGAGAATTCAAGCTGATTTAAGTAAATTTGAAATCAATTTACCGCCTAAGGCCTACCAGAGTTAGTTGCTTTTTAACGTAAGTGTCTTGGCATATTTGAAACGAATTTACCGCCTAAAACCACGCGATTTGCTAGGTTAAAGTATAAGCCTGTGACAAAGGCGCTCTCCCGGTTTACTAGGCTAAAGGTCTAGGCTTATGACAACAGTGCTCTACTTTCGAGAACCCTTGTGGCTCTTAAGCAAAGGCGAGGAGGCAGTTTCCACCGAAGATAATACTAGACCTATTATCAACTCTCTACAGAGAACTACATTTCACAGACTTTTCCCCAAACTATTAAAACCCCAGTCAACAAAAATCATATGCGAAAGTGCATATCCGAATGAGACCATGAATAAATCATTCATCATAGTGATTAATCATGTTAAAAAAAAAAAAAAAAAAAAAAAGCTTGAGAGTCAAATTTTAGCTTAAAAAAAGACATTGCTGCTTATCACAATGGAAAACAGGATACAAGTGTACTGCAACAAGTTTTTTTGCTCAAATGCAAAACCCGTCCTTTTCATTTTAAAAATTTTATTTCTCAAGCATGGAAATCTCAAACAATGTTTGCTGCCATTGCCAAAATATCACTCACTCCAAAGGACAAGCTTTCTCAAATGCTTGTTGCTGTTTGCGACATAAATCGAACTCGTTTGTATGATAATACATGCATCCTACGTATCCTTCCATCGGGTCTTTGCATCTCTGATAAAGCTCTTTTAGCCTGCACACTCAAAAACATTACATTATGATTATGAAAAGAAATACAAAAAGTGTAAAGTATTGAAGCTATGTTACCCCTATTCTTCGTTTTCTTTAAAACACTCATGTTTGACATTTATATTGAATGCATATTTAGACATGAGGACGAGAACGGTTCTTCAAATTTTGAGTGCACTCATGTTGGTATCCAATTATACATAGAATGTAGCACATTTTCATGGGGAACTGAACATCACCATATGTATATACACATATAATTATGTACACATACACACATACACACATATACATCTATATATGCATATCGTGTGTATTCAATTTTTTAACTCCAAATTAGCCCATACATATATGTACAATTTTGATAGTGGAACTAAAACCATCAATATATAAGATGGTTACCATTACAGATTATTCAAGCAGATTGAGCAGACAATATAGAAAAAAATACGAAAATGTGGATGAGGTAGATTCCAATAAACCCAACCCAAAACCAACTTCGAATCTACACATTTTAGACTGTTTTCCGTTGACATTATTAATCAATTTTACTTGTTTGCTCCAACGCAAAGGTACAAGGATTAAACTGGTACTCAGTTCTATGATACAAAAACCGAAGTTACACTTTCTAGTAAAATATAGGGACTGGTTAGATGCTTTAACCAAATGGTATCCGGTATCTTACTAACAAAGAGAAGGCTAAAACCTAATAAAAAACATGGTTTACATTAAGCAAATCTAAAACTAATAAGCTCATCCAAATGTTAAACAAATCAAAACCGCAATAGACGTTCATTTCTAAATTTGATCATGTGTATTTGCATAAATTTGTCATATTTTAGTTATTTTTTCAATGACATATCCAAAACCACCCGGCCTACTCATTTCTCCGGCTGCCAACCGGCAAGGACTGATCCCTGTTTTCTCTAGCCAAACTTTCACATTATAGAACCTATGTTGCTTCCACTTTGTATTTCTTTAAAGTAATGATATCCAAAACCACCCGGCCTACTAATTTCTCCGGCTGCCAACCAGCAAGGACTGATCCCTGTTTTCTCTAGCCAAACTTTCACATTATAGAACCTACGTTGCTTCCACTTTGTATTTCTTTAAAGTAATGATATCCGATTTTCATGCCTGATACAAGGATATAGAGATATGACCTATGTTCCTCGGACTTGAGTGTGAGTGTCGAAGACAGGTATGTATCTGACATGGGTATGGTGAGTTTTTATAAGTTTTTCCATGTATTTGAAGGTACTTAATGAAAAATGAAGAATTCGAGCAACACAGGATATCACCTTCAACAATCCTCGAAATACATTGAAAAAACTTTGAAATTTCTAACTATGCACATAATCTAACTATACACATATTAGATTTAATATCATTCCCTAAATTTCAACTTTTTAAAACCCAAAAACAGGTAAAAATACCATGGAGGCCCTTATACTAAAAGTCAAATTGCATTTTTCCCCCACTATTCAAAAAATAGGCAAACTAATCCCGTACATTAGATCAAAAAGCACATTGACCGTTTTTATTAAAAATTTCATCCATTTGTACTATTGACAATATTGACTGAATAACCACATAGTGACACATGGCGTGCCACATGTATCTCACGGTGACATAGGAGAACCAGTTTTTTACTGCAAAAATTAATAGAATTTTTAACAAAAAGACCAATTTGCCTTTTGATCTAATATATATGGAGTAATTTATTCATTTTTTGAGCAGAGGGGCAAAATGCAATCCGACTACTAGTATAGGAGTCTCTATGATACTTTTACCCCGAAAACCCTAATTATCAATCCCATACGAATTCCTTATCAATTCCAACCCAATTCATATGAAACAAAATCCAGCAAAAAGGAAATCAACAATAACAACTAAGAAATTGAAATAACAAAGGTAAAAACTGAAAGATGAAAATGCTTACAGTCCAAGGGCACAACGAGTAGCTTGGCGGCCCTTATCGAGACATTTCTCAGGGTTCGGATCCTTCTTCTTACACTTAAGGAACTCCACGTTTTCGGACATGCAATTAATTTCGATGTGCTTAGCGGCCGCCATTAGAACCGACGATGTCGGGATCGGTTCACCCGCCACATCAACCACGTTCGCCATTTCCGAAGAAAGATAGCTTCTTTCTGAACCAATCAAAAAAGAACCCAAAGTAAAATAATACAAACTTCATTAAAATAAAAGTCGTTAATTCAATACAATTAAGATTGTGACTAATCTTTTACCTTAATCAATCAATGGGTTTTGTTTTAAACTGAAAGAGAAGATTGGGATTTGAGAGAGAAATTGGGAGTTCTTTTTGGTTAGGTAGTGATACTTACGGTGAAGACGGGTTGTAATACTTTGATAAAATTCTACTATTAGCCCCTATATTATGTTGAGTTTCGACTTTCATTCTTTACTCTAATTTTCAATTTTAGTTTTTTCGGTAAGCAGACCTCTTTAGTCTCTCTTAATTTTTATAATCAATTTAATATTTTTTAATTTTAAAAGTGAGTAGTTAAGGATAATTAGTATGAGCTAACGTTTTTTATTAATTGTATATAATTTTAATTAGTACGATAATAAATTTGCTCTCAAAATTTAGACATTCTATCAATGTGGTCTTAATTTAACAAATTTAACCTGTAACATTTATGTAAATGTGTAAATATTTAGGCTAAATTTATTAATTTTTTTTAAAATCAAGACTAAATTGATAAAATATATAAACATTAAAGGTTAAAATTTTTGTTATACCAATTAAAATTATGTACACACTAATTATTATCCTTGGTTGCTTAAAAAGTGACCGGAATTAGAACCTTCGATTTTTCTAAGTGGGGCTAATTTATTCTATTTCAAAATTGAAAGGAACTGTAAAAATCATTTTACCCTTTTTAAATTTTAACTCTTAATTCAAATAATAGTAAAATACTTTACACTCAATAGAGAAGAAGAAAAGGATAATCTCAAACTCCGAACATGTAGAATATGTATAATATAAAAAAAAAATAGAGTTAAAAGGAAAAATGATTAAATCCACAAAGCAAAATTTGACCTTAATCTTTTTGCAATGAAGGGTATTTACGTCTTTACATCATTTCAATTTGACCCCAAAGGCCAAAAACCCTGGTGGCTTTCTTCAATTTCATTGCTTTCTCTTCAGCAAATTTCAAGACAGTGATTCCGCCACATAATTCAAAGGTAAGTTTTCAAATCCTTTTGTTTTGATTTAATGGCTATAATCACTTCTTTATTAATATGTGTGTATTTCTCTATGGTTCATGTGATGGAGTAAAGTACTGAGTTTGCTGAAATTTACAGAGATTTTCCATCTGATTTTAAGTGTAGAAAATGGAATTTGAATTTACGCAAAAAAGAAAAAATTGTTTCCTTTTCCTTGCATTGGGGTTATGGTTCTTTATATTTTACTTGCAATGGGTTTTTAGATATATGTTCTTAATCGTTGCCAAAAGGAACCCGGTTTTTCTTCTGAAATGGCTGCCATCAACGATCAACTTAGAAATTTTAGGGTTTTGGGGTGGTTTTGGAACTTGGAATATAATGAAGAAAGGCCCCAATATTGAGCAATGCCCTTTACGGTTTTATTTTTACAAAAGGTGACTTGTAGGTTTAACTCTTTACATATACATCATAGCGGATCCTCGTCGTTTTAGGACTTGGGTGTTAGACTTGTAAATCTACAGGATTAGTGATGGATTACCAATTAAGTGATTAATATTTGTGATTGATTACCGATTTGGGTGATTAATGTCTATGTTACAATACTCCGGTTTGTTTTTCTTTCAAAAAAGTCGTCATAGCCGAACCTCATAGTTTAGGGAATAGGGTACTACACTTGTAAACCTACGGAATTGGTAATTGATTACAGTTTGAGTAATCAATATTTGCGATTGATTACACAATTCGGGTTTGTTTTTCTTTCAAAAAAGTTATATGTCATAGCCGAACCTCATAGTTTTCGGACTAGAGTGTTACACTTGTGAACCTACGGAATTGATGATTGATTACCAGTTGGGATGATTAATGTCTATGTTACTTGACTCGGGTTTGTTTTTCTTTTGAAAAGGATACATGTCATAGCGGAACCTCGTAGTTTTGGGACTAGGGTTACACTTGTAAAACTACAGAATTGATGATTGGTTACCAATTAGAGTGATTAATGTCTATGCTATTCAGACTCGGATTTGTTCTCTCTACTGATATGTTCATTCTTTTTTTTTTTTTAATATCATGTATGTCCAGAAATGGGTGACAAAAAGAAAAAGACTTTCATGTTCATTCGTCTTGTCTCGGCTGCCGGAACCGGTTTCTTCTACGTGAAGAGGAAAAGTGCTAAGAAAGTCGCTGAGAAACTCGAGTTCCGCAAGTACGATCCTCGTGTAAATCGCCATGTTCTTTTCACTGAACAAAAAATGAAATAAAGGTTGAAGCTGGTATGTAGCAGCTATTGAAATCAATGTTACTACTAGGTTCTGTTTCTCGTTGACAATATCAAATTTTGCAAAAGCTTTGAATAAATTGACATTTGTTTCTACTTGCATTGTTTCTCCATTATTTACCCTCCCTTTTCAACTCCAAAGAAAACTGAAAACCGAAAACCGAATCAAACAGAAATGTTTGATTCGGTTTCAGTTCGGTTTTCATATTTCAGTATATGATTTGCAACAGTAGCTGATACATGTTTCTCTTTATTACCACTTTTTTCTATACCATGTATTTACGCTATGTAGCAATCAATACTTGGTTCTTCTCACCATTACAATTTACATGATTGGTAACTGAATTAATTTAATGGTAAACTTTAGAAATGGTCACTCAACTATGCTTGAGTTCCTGTTTTGGTTACTCAACTTTAATAATTTTTAATTTAAGCAGTAAAGTTTGAATTCGTTCTTATTTTGATCATTCATTGTTAAATTGATAAACTATATTGGTAGTCATTCAATTATTAGTAAATTAAAAATAATTTAATTTTTAAGTAGCATACTTGAATTTAAAATTTAAACTATGTAAACAAAATATTTTCAAAATAGATTAATAAAAATTGAACTTTAAAAAAACAATTTAAAACAAGTTTTCATTAGAATTAAGATTAAATTGATAGAATATGTAAGTATTGAGGACTAAATGTGTTATTATATCGGTTAGAAAAAAAAAATTTGTTATCAATTTAAAATATGACCAAAATGAGAACAAATTCAAACGTTAAAAAAGAAAAAAAATATATTTGCAAAAAAGGAATATAAACATAATTAAGTGACCATTTGTATAATTTACTCTTAATTTAATCCCTCTATTTTTAAAAAAGTAACACAGTTAAATTTACTGTTTAAAAATAGCATAATTAAACAAAAAAATTATTTGCAAAACCATAAAAACTCTAAAAATAATAACTCCATAAAAAAGAAATGATATTTTTTAAACATTTCCTAATTCATCTAAAATTGTTTTTGAAGGACCATCTATATTTAATAATAAAAGGATCAATTTGATTAAATCTCAATAATAAAAGGACCTACTTAGTAATTCAAAATTGTAGAAATTTGGAATTTCAAAGGATTTTGGATTCATATTTCTAAGGCATTGACAATATCCTCCACATCAATTTAATTTTTTTCCCTTATATAAATAAACCAATCATGTGAATGTTGACATATTATAAGTTCCTAATAATATTCATAATTGAGGATAAAATTTTGATTTTTACTATTAAATGCGATAGTTTGATTAAATAAAACACACATGGCCAATATATCTTTACGACCAAGATATGGTAAACAATTCCCCAACATTGCCACAAATCCATGACAGGAATATGCTTCTACCATAGCAAAGCTTAATAATGACCTGCTTTTTGCCTCAACTGCATTGCAGTCGAGCCCAGCCAGGCGACCATTTATCCGCCATTAATGCAACGCGATCTATCTCATAAGTAAGCTCTTCAACAAAGCCTGTCAAATAAAAAATATATAACGGCCATCATTGAGCCTTGCAAGGCTGCAATCATCATTCAATCTGCATACAGAACCTGAATGAAAGAGTAAAATTTTCGATCCTATAATACTCTGAACAATAAAAATGAGTTCTTGATTAGAAAAAAGAACTTCAGAGCTTATCGGTCGAGGGAATATGAAGAATCAGATTAAGTTGCTTCGGTCATTGGAGACATCAAAACTATCAACCTTAAGCTAGCTATGGAGCTTTGGCAACATGTTCCGGCTGGGGTGAATGAAGTTCTGTTCCTGTGGGGTTTATTTCTTTGCCCTGACCGCCATTTGTATACTCTACGGTGGATTCAAGCTTACTAACATCACGAGTCGTTTCCAGAGAGTCTTCTGAAGAGATCGCTGTTTCATTTTCATAACTATTCTGATTCAACTGATCAGATTCTACCTTAGTAGGAGATGCCGCAGATAATTCTAATTGATTGCTAGAGGGCTCAACAATAGGGTCAGTGCCATCTCCCTTAGCCTCCTTGCCACTCTCAGTGATTGTGGTTTCGCAAGAAAGCTGGCTGGAATCTGGAATGTTATCAGGGCCAGTAGCAGCCACTGATTTCTCCTCTGACTTGCTTGCATCTGCTTCTGACCGGGACTGTTCAATACTCTTGTCTTGTGAGATATCAGAAACAGGAACTGCTGTTTCCAAAGGTTGCAGAGCTCTCTCGGATGATGATGCTTCTGAGGGCTTAACTTCTTTATCACAAACTTCAACACAATCACTCTTAGCACTTTCACCAGTTTGAGGCAGTTCCGTTGGACTGGGAGACTTAGGTTGAACTCCAGAACCTGTTCGATCACCGCCAGAAGCAGGAGTTCCTTTAGACACATCTTGCTTGCCACCGGCATTCTGAGGGCATGCAATATCAACTTCCCTATTACACTCTGTAATTAAATTTTCATCTGGAACCTGTCCCGAACTTGCAACATTCTCTGAGCCAGTATGGGTCTTGCATTCAGGTTTCAAAGAATCAGCCCCCTGAACAGAGGCCTCGACCACAAGAGTTGCATTTTTTTCCGGTTCTTTAGCATCAGCTTCAGTAACAGATAGCTTTTTACTTTCTTCTTTGGGAACATCACAAGCTGGAGCAGCTTTTTCACGAGCTGGTGTGCAGACAGCTGATTTACCATCTAAACAGTTTTCATCTGACACATCCGGTGTCTGGTTCGATAAGGGTGCGGGTGCAGTAGGAGTATTCCTGCCCTCGCTCCCAGATGTTTCACCAGCTTTGGTTTTTGATGAGGTTTCAGAGAAAATTTCCTTCATCACTCGGGCAACATCATTAACATCAGCAGTCTGTATTCGACTATATGCTGGAATTGCACTAGTCACTTTTCTCTTTGAATCATGACCAACAGAAGCACCCGGAGAAAGAACTTCAGGTGCATGTACGGGAGTGACATTTTCCAGTTCATGAGGACCAGAATCTTGATTGCTCTTCCCTGCAATAGCTTTATTGACCAAATATTCCCTTGATTTATTCGAGGACAGCGAATTTACTTTCAAGTCTTGGCCAGATGAAGCATCAGGAATAGCAGGTCTCCTTCCTCTACGCCTAGGTGCTTCTGTCCTGTTCGTGTTCTTGGGACCTGGCCTTTTGCTTTGAACAGATTCAGCAGGACTAGAAGCAGCAGACTGTGGTGCTGAAGAAACAGAAGCATTAGTTGGAAAAGGCAGAGAGCTCGAAGCAGTCTTTGCACCAGGACTAGGAATGGTTTTATTGCCACCTTCTAAAGGATTTGATGAAGGCAAATTATCTGTCATAGCACTAGCAACTGAAGATGTTTTCACAGTTGACATTGTTGTATAAGCTTTATGTGCTGCAATCTGGTTCTTTACTAATTCAACCGCGGTCTGACTTGATACAGGTATAACAGGTGAAACTTCTGCAATCACAGAAACCTTGTCACGAGCATCAGCATTTTGAATTTGTCCCACAGCAGGCCCTGCAAAAGTCTCTCATACTGAGTATATATTACAATATCCATTCGACTATTATTAAAGGATCCATTTCATCCAAATTCTTACCAAGAGTTACGGCATTAGCATTAGGTACTTCCGGTGAGCTCTCTGATCGCTTGCTTTGAGATAAATTGTCATGTTCAGCAGAATGTTGATTATGACCAGTTACTACAGCAGGTGCATTAGTTCCCTGTGCTTGCTCTTGAATAACCTTTGTTGGGGAAGGAGCATCATATTCTTGATTGCTTCTGATTGGAATGACTTTATTTGGTGATGCAGCTGCAGATCGATCCTGTGCTTGAGTATTCAGTTTTGAATCCTGACCAACCAAAACATCCTGAGCGGCAGCTGATATTTGTGCCAGTTTCTTTCCTGTACGCCGAGGTGTCCCTACCCCACTCTGAGCCTTACGGCCTTGGCCTTTAACTTGGACAGGTATTGTAGGGCATGGAGCTGATTGAGCAATTGGGGCACCAGAAGTAGTAAGTGACTGAGAGTTCAAACTAACCCCTGCATCAGAAGGATGATTGTTTACACTAGTACTATCCATACCAGGAGAAATGGGTAACGGATTGGTGCACTTGGTCATGGGAACATTGGAGACACTGGGAACAATTCCACTTATAGCAACAGCTTGATTATCAGGTGAATTAACTAATTTAATTTGAGATTGCTCATTTGGTTCTGGACCTGGACTAGCTAAACCATCGGCAGCAGGGATGGACGCAGGCTCTTGTTTCTTTGCCCTTCGACGAGGTGCTTGTCCACCACTTTGAGCCTTTTGACCTTGTCCTTTTAATTGCACTGGTGAAGAGAACCCAGGTGGGCTTGATTCAACAGGTGTAATAGAAACAGAAGGTATTCTTGGCTGCAAGTTTGGAGAAACTCCGGAAGTATTAGGAGGATCAGAAGCAGTAGATACTGATGAGCTAGAGCCTCCTGCTTTTTGTAACCCAACATCCACTTTACTGGTCTCAGAAGGTGTTGAAAACACTGGCGTAGTGGGAGATTTCTCTACTGGTACTCTTCTTGGCCTTCCACGTCCCCGTTTAGGTGGTGGTGCTGCATCTTTGTTCTGCTGCAGTGGCTGATGTGCAGGCTCCACCGCAGGTGGTTGTGGTAGTGGAGGAAGTGGAGCCGGAGATTCTGTGTTACTGACAGTCCCCCTTGAAGCATCTTTTGGCATGTTCCTCTCAACAGCTTCTTCATTCGGTTTGGGGGATTCAGGTGAGTCAACTTGACACATTTTTTCAAACTGCTCCTCTGTCCATTGCTCTTCATATGAGCGCACCTAATACAGCAATAATTTAAGATTGACAAAATGCAATTTCACTTGACTAAAGAGGCAACGGCAGCACCAGGCAAAGCCATAAATATTAGAGAGAGAACAAACCTCTCTTTGTCTTTTTCCCCTCCCATATTGCTGCGTATCAAGACCACCAAGAGATCCACCTTTCCGTTTTGACCCAATATTATTAGGCTGTAACTCAGTCTTTGGTGTATCATACAATTTCATTGCTTCATAAAATTCTTTCAAGTCATCATCTGTAACAAGGCGAGGTGGTAATGGTGGTAGAGGCTTAGAGCTATCCATCTCTGATCCACATACCAACTTTTTCCACTTTGCCTGCATGTTTTAAGGGAAAAAAAAGGCATCAAAATAGAAGTAAATGCAACAGGCCAAGCACGTTTATGCTGCACATGAGCAATGGAGCAACTTCCTGTCTAAGAGACTTGGATGCATACCGTCTCTTCTTCCCGCCTTTGTGTATCAACCGATTCAAACACATCAATCTCAGACTCACTGTATCACAGAGACATGTAATATATATTAATACCAAAATCATGTCATTAACTAAAAGCTAATAATATTAGTAGAAAGTAATTGTCATGTTAAATTACAGCACAACAGTAAAGTTGGATCAGTATAAAAATCTCGAAGTATCTAAAAGAAAATGCAGTCATTTCCAACTAGACATAGCCTTGCAGAGAAAGCTGACTGCTCAAAATCTCTTATTTATATAAGGAATCCTTCACCGGTCAATTACAGATAGATAAATAAGATCAAATCTAAAAATACCTGCGAGCCAACAGATCATTTAGAGCATCATCATCCAACACCGGAGCAACTTCCTCTTTCTTACACTCCCGCAGGAGGGACTCTAAATACTCCCTACGATCTTCAGCACTGTCGATAAAATCACAGGAATTTACTTAAGAGCCCGAGTCAAAACACTCTTGAAACTGCTTGTGCTCCATGCAAATAACTATAGCTCAACAAACAACCCAATTTACCTTGTATTATTATCGAAGAAACCGGCAGTGATACTCTGATTAGCAACTCCCAATTTGTGTTCAGCAGAAGCTCTGACTTGTTCTTCAACAGTTTGAACCTTATCAAAGAAAATATAATCAAACACAATTTAAGGTAAAACAAAATGGTACGCAACAGAAAACACTACTTAATGATTAGGAACATACTGTTTCAAAACGTAAAACAAGTACATCCTTCTTCTGGCCAAGCCTATGAGCTCTTGCTTGTGCTTGCAGGTCAACCTAAGAAGTATCAACCAAAATATATATATATTACAACCAATATCGTAAGAAACTATCAAGGAAATGTAACATTCCATAAAACCTGTGGGTTCCAGTCAGTGTCAAATATGATCACAGTATCAGCAGCTTGAAGATTGACTCCAACACCACCAGCTCGAATACTGACACCAACATTCAAATGTCAAAACTACAAGACTATTTACTCAGTAGTAAGACATACAAATAATCTAAGTAGCAAATGATTAGGCAAAGAGTCCCAGTCTAATACTACCCTCTTTTAGTATATTAAATTATTTTCAACCTCCCAAAATAAAGAACATTTACTATGAGTTCCAAGAGTGGGGTTTGCAAGTGTAATTTTTGTTTTTTTAAATGATAAGAACATGCCCAAATTGTGATAAACTTCTATGTTCAAAATGATGCCTAGTGCATGCTAACCATCCAATATTCAAATACCTGATCCCCTTTAATGTCTAAACCCTTACCACATATAACCCCCTAGGATATAACTAGAACAAAATGTATTATAAGAACATGCCCGAGTTTCGATAAACCTCTAGACTAGAACTTTCCCTCCTTACTCCTCTCTGCTACAACATTCTAATCTCGTCTCAATCCCCAAATGACTCCATTTAAAGAGCCTGTGAAGTTCAGAAGCATACAGCATAGCTGAATTTTTCTTCCCCCACCCACCCATCCCCCCTTTTCTTTTTTGGTGTGGTGCAGTTAAACTTTATCCATATTACTTAATTTTTGCATGTTAGGACCAAGGAAAAAATTATACCTGAGCAAAAATATGAAAAAGGGGGAATCTTGTTGATTAAACTTATCAATAAGCGCACCACGATCATTCCCAGCTGTATGGCCATCCAACCGAAGATAGCGGTACTGTTTAAAGGTGAGGTAGTCTTCCATCACATCAAGTAGCCTAGTCATTGTGGAAAAGAAAAGAACCTACAAGTTCAAATTAAAGGGATGAATCTTTCATTAAATTATATTTAAAAAAAAACTATAATATTTACAAGCATTCATTAACGAAGGAAGAATGTGAAGGTTCTAGAAAGGAAAATCACAGATGATCATGCTAAAACAGAGTTTTATGCATTCCACCAAGATTGAAAAGCATAAAGAGGGCTTAAACAAGAAATGCCAAATAAAACCAATGGCGCAAGATTAGAAACATATTAATAGACAACATACACAGCCAAAAAAAAAAAAAAAAAGAAGCCAGATTCAGCAATAGGATTTTTTATGCAAACAAACAACTAAAGTACCACAATGCATCACAAGGGAGCTTTAAGAAATTATTAGATCTTAGCATAACCACATCAGAAGATTTGCCTACCCGATGGTCAGTTGCCTTCAACTTGGGGAGTATTCGATCCAGCATCTCAAGCTTGCCACAAAGCCTAATGATTGGGGGCAAATAATGTTGAGGTATCAAACTATCAACCTACAAAAGTTTTATCCAAAAGTTAGGTTTGTACCAGTCAAGGCAAAATTTATACCAGCCAACTAAGGATATCCTAGTTTGCTACAAGAAAATAACCAAGTGGACCGATATTATCTTTAACTCTTTGAGTATTCCAACTTACCAAGTTTTCATAGGAATTTTTTTTTTAAGAACTACTGGTTTATTCCAGAATTAATTACATAAAGAAGATAAAAGGTTTACAGGATGCTTCAGAAAAGAGACTGTCCTATACTTTCTTATCTTTTATCTTCTAGAATTCTCAAGAAAACTAAACATTAGTAAATAGGAAAAGGACATGCCTCCTCCACGTGAAGGTGGCTGAGGTATGGATGATTGCATATATTACGAAGCTCCATAACAGAGTTGTGCACTGATCGAGCCTGCAAAAGAAGAATGATCAGAATAAAAAATTGTAAATGTCTATAACAGTGATATACTTAAGAGTTCATCTTTTCACGTCTATAAATAAGAATAGAATGTCATAAGGGAACCTTTGAATTTCCAATTGCACCAAGATTTTCTTCAATCCTCTTCATCAAAAGTTTTTGATAAGCAGAAGCTTCACATCTGACAAGTCTCTCAATCTTCTCAGGAAGCTCATTTTCAACCTACCAAAAGAGATAAGAAGATGCAAGACAATTAGCATACTAGAATTCCGAGGATCTTAATACCACACAAAACAATGACTTCAAAATATTGAGCCTCTCAATGTTTCATAAGTGCTAAGTCATGCATTCATTTATGATGAGACACATAAAAACAAACAAAGACAATCAGTATTCAACTAAGAAAAAGTTATCCTTAATACAATATCCATGTAAATACAAACCTTATGCTTCAGCCTCCGAAGCACAAAAGGTCGGAGAACTTGGTGAAGACGATTTATGATCAACAAATTTTCTTCCTCAGATAGTAAGGCCTAGTCAAAATATTTAGCATAAACACGTAAGTTTGATAATAGAGTAAATTACTCCAATAGCTAGAAGGTCGAAGTTAAATACTTCATCAGCAGAATTATCCCCATTGCTCTCAAATGGTTTATTGAACCACTGAGAAAAATCTTCTGATGAATTAAATATATTAGGCAATAAGAAATTGAGTAGTGCCCACAACTCCTCAAGATTGTTCTACATAAAAAGATAAGTAAAAGGTTAGAATTACATTGTATCAACACAATAACTCATAAAGAAGCAGCACGAAATACAGCAGGCTCACCAACAAGGAAATGACAGCAAGTATTGATTACAAATGTTAAATGAAAAGAATATATTAAAAGGCATCCAAAGAATATTATTGGTAACCTGTAATGGTGTTCCAGTCAACAGCAATCTGTGAGAGCTCTGATAGTGCTTTAAGTCTGCATTCAACTTGCAAGAAGCATTTTTTATCCGATGACCTTCATCAATTATAATATAGTGCCAGTGAATTTTGCTTAGCTTTGGTCTATCATGCTTGTTCATTAGATACTCATATGTTGTCAGGAGAACGTTAAATTTCTGATGTACAATCCTCTCCCTGCACCAGAAATGGATAACTAGGCTTACATGTATTTTAAAACAACAAAAAGTATAGGATAGGAAGGGCTCTTATTCACAGTTTGAATGTCATTACTTGAATAATTTACGCCTCTCCTCTGGGGGCCCAGAGTAAACAATTTTGCGTAGATCAGGTGCCCAGAAATTTATTTCTGACTCCCATCCAGGCAGAACTGAGGATGGAACAACCACTAAAAATGGTCCTCTATCGTTTTTGGTTTCCATTAGGTAACAAATAAGAGAAATAACCTACAAAAGTATATAACATTACAAATGAAAATATTTTACAATAAATTATAAAATAAACTGCAATCAAGAGAAGATATAGAACCATCAATACCTGAACAGTCTTCCCAAGACCCATTTCATCTGCAAGAATTCCATTAAGATGATTATTGTATAGTGAAACCAGCCATCTAAGACCATTCATCTGGTACCTGCACATAAAAAGTACAATTGAAAGAAACTTCAATCAAGAGAATGAACAAAGCACTCCCCATGCCAGCCCTTCCCAAAATATATATACGTGTATATGTTGGCAAAGTGCATATTCTACTCACTCTCTTAATTTTCCACCCTTAAGAAAAGTCGGTTGGTCATTGATGTTTTCTTTTATGCTGCAAAAACAGTTTTAATTGTGAAACTTTCAGCAATTACAAATAATTCAATACTAATTAAGAAAAGAATTAGGAAACAAAACAACCACAAGATGTTTGATTAAAAAAAATACAAGAAAAAGTATGAAAAACTGATACCTATGAGCCATCAGGTAGTACTTTTCATTGCTTTCCACATAATGCTGCAGACCAGATTGATGATAAAAAAATTCAACATTTAAACAAAGGATGACTGAAAAACTTTTGGATAAGGAAAGACAGCAACTCCAGAAATTCACAAGTAAAAAACTTGCCTTAGCCTCATCTTCATTCTCAACAGCAGTATCATTATCAAAAACACTTGCAGTTCGCATCTCAGCCATATCATTCCCAAAGCGACTTCCCATAGCCTTGGCATCCTGTAACTTGGATCCAAGTTTCTGAAGATATTTCTCAGTTTCTTTCAATAATTGCTTAACACGATCTGATTTAGCATCCTGTAAAACATCAAGAACTATATTCAATACGAATATGAAAGAAAAAGTTTTGCACTACTTGAGGCTAGTAAGCCTGAGCTAACCTGAACCATTCGCAAATAACCTTCCACATCATTGATTTTGAGCAAGTTAATCTTCTCACGCTGGATTCTGTCGATCTTCTCACGATGTATACGCTCTTTTCTCTTATGGAACTCCTTCACATATTTATTGAAGCCTTTCCAGCGTTCTCTCCTAATTTTGAACACGTCATCCAGCCTTTCCCTGAGGTTTCAATTTACCAAGCTAGTTAGAAAGGATGTAAATTTATTCAAAGCAACCAACTAAGACAAAGGCTTTAAATGGTAAGAAAAGCAAAGTGGTAAATACTTGTGAACTTCTATCTCACTGAAAAACTCCTTCTGCCTCTCACGAATTCTCTTTTGCCGCTCTTCTTTCATTCTCTGCTCATATTTTTCAAGTTGTTTTATCCTTCTACCATGTCTATGTTTCTTGTATGATTTGAGGCGTTCCATATCATTTGTAATTGGTTTGAAAAAATCATTCAGGAAACCACTGCCAAAATTTAAGAAGAAAATGTGAAATGAAAATTCATAACAAAATCAAGGAAACAGCCAAACCAACTACTTATAGCTACAACTGGCAACAATAAACCAAGATAAGAAATACAAAAAATAATAACTTGAGAGGAAATTTTACATATCAATTACCTCCGCAGACGGCGTTGGAGCTCTAATAATTGGAGTTTCTTCAATTCTATAACACTTTTGGTTTTTGCAGATATATCTTCAGATGAGCTCACAGTTTCCTACATGTAAATGCATTAATTACAAAAGCATGTGCACATGCAATTCTAAATCCATAATAAAACCATGCACTACTTTAGATGTTATTATACCATCCAGTGAGCTTCTTACTCAAATTTGCAAGCTTAAGTGCTAAAATCACCCATTTCTACCCAATAATAAGGCTTTACCAAATTTTAGAGATGAATTCCTTTCAACCTTGATCACAGTCTATGATGCAGAATCACTCCAAATTCTAAAGCTAAACACAAAACCATTCATTGGCTTTCACAAAAAGAAATTTACTTAAAAAAGAAAGAAAATCTCAAACATTTTTGTTAGCAAGAATATAAAGTGCATACAAATTAGAAATGGACGACTGCTTTACTAAAACAATAGAACATTTCATTTGGTCTTTCCTACTAAAATTTAACTTTCTACTCCAATCTCACTTATTCTACAGAGAAATTTTCGGTTGATTTTACGACCTTTCTTCCACTTTTGTTATTCATACAAAATTTGTGGGTACCAGGGGACACATAAACTTTTCCTTTCAATAAAAGCTCACAAATAATATAGCAAATAACAGTTATATCCTTAAAAATGTTGCAGGATGGTTTTACAGACAAATAGAAGGAAAAACAAGGTTAAACCAGGTATTAAGAACTTCAGAAGAAAGTTTGTAGCAAACCTTTAACTTGGTGAAACAAGTAATCATTCTCTGCTTGGTTTTGTGCTGTTTTAGAACCCACTGCTGCTCAGCTAATAGCTTCCGTCTTCGCTGATCCATAATCCATTTCTCTGACATAGTGTGCTTTGGAGAAGGCAAAGGCTCAGTTGATACAGATTTATCTTCCTCGTCTTGCTCTGTGTAAAATAGACAGCATTTCTTAGCAAATGGTTAATAGAATGAACTTTGTACCCAATTTGAATCCTCTGAACCATAATCACCAGATTCACCACATCCTAAAAGTTGACTTCAATTAATCAAAAAAGCTTTAAAGATTATCATTCTAGTTTCAACTAAGTTGATGAATAAGAAGATAACTTTTAGGAAGATATTGATTCCGTAACATTACCAGGACTTTGAAACTGACAATCAGAATCTTTTCTCTCTAGCACCAAATCATGCTGGACAGCAGCGGCTGGCAAAGATGCCCTGGAAACCTCATTATGACTGCCAATTCCAGACCAGCCCATCATTTCAGGGTTCACCTGCATATTAGCACCATCACAGAAGAAATTAGATCAGGTTTTCTCATTAGCAGATGGCAGTTATCCATGCCACCCACAGGTTTACTAACAGTAAAACCACCCCTTACAGTAGCAGAGTCAGGCTGTCTAGTTAAATATGCCTGTGGCCCCACTGTCTCATAGCTCTGAATTTCAGGCTCTGCCTTCCTTCTAGCTAGAATTTGTTTCCTTTCGTCCACAATTGCTGAAATATCAAAAGTTGGGCCATTACTCTCCTCCACTTTTAATGTTTCAGCTTCTTTTGACAATGAATCAGCCTCAGGGAATCTTCCAGTAGATGTAAAACCTGGAGGTGCATTATTCATCCTTCCAAATGGCATTGCAACTTCAGATATGCTACCTGGCTCATTGGAAGTCTGTGATTTCCCTCCATATTCATTCAATTCTTTGTGAGGGCCATCTGTATTGCCAGTTGATGATTACCAAGTAAATGATATAGACTTCTGAAAATTAAATTTTGCAAAACAAATTTAAATAATTAAAACAACCTTCTTTGGGAAATATGTTTCCAAGCGCAATTTCAAGATGCAGCTTTTTGGGCATCAAACCATTTCTGCACGTAGAGAACACAAGTTATACAGAATAAAGAAAAAAAACAGACCATGCAAAGATTCTTACCACCTATACCCCCATTAAAGATGGTAGCATATATTGCAATAAATTGGTACTACCTGAAAGCTAAAAAAACAAGGCACTGGGCTCTAAGCTGTTTCAACTGTTGTTCCTTGAAGGGCATGCCAGAGGAAGTGGAAGATTGGGAGACAGGAGATTTTCCCATATCTCTTGGAGTTGTGGCTCTAACCATGGTCATCTCAGAGGCCATATTTTGCCTGCCAACCTACAAAGGTGAATAACATGAACTGCCAGAAAATTCACTACATAAAATCAATTAAATTCAAAGCAACATATTAAAAAGCAGTCCAAGTTTAATTAGCACCTTTGGATAAAAAATAGCATATTTGAGCAAGGGTGACTTTAAAAAATAAAAAATAAAAAGAAGTGCATGAAAAGGAGGAAAAGCCATAGTGACTACCTGAGCTGTCTTATTTGCTTCTGCCAACATATTTGAACTTCCTCCATCATGTTCCAAGACTTTTCCAGCAGAAAGTGTTGTGGACAACCCATCAGGACTTGCTACAGAACCTTTGGATAATCCATGCTTCTGACACTCAGAGCCACTAAATTGGCCTGGGCCTGAGGGCGGTAGCTCACCTGCAGGATATGAATTAGATGTGGCAGGCAATAGTCCTTGAACCTTCCCAAAAGCACCTGAAAGTTGAACGATACCAATAACTTGATAATTATTTTATCTGACCAAGGAGATACTTTGGAAATTCGGGAAATCCAGACTCCATTTTAAGAACTGTTCAACCTCAAGTAAAATTGTCATTCAACTTCCGTATATAGATTGTTATCAACAAGAAAAATAATTGTACTCAAATATATTTACTCTGTGAAAAGGGCAGGGGAGGTTTAAATTTAATTGGCCAGGCCAAAATAAATACAAAAACAGTCAAGACCAAAATGGGTCCCGTATATATTTAAACTACAACTAACCTTTACCAGAACAAGAAAAATAGAGTGAAGGAGCAAAAAATACATGATCTCATCAAGAGACAAGTTCTCTAACTCAAACAATCTAAAGCTAAGGTTTCTTTCTCCTTTGTCACCCAGCTAAAATTGAACTATTTCAGACACAAGTGTGGGAGACAGATATGAGTATTAAAATATCTAACAAATAGAAATTATTTCCCTTTTATCAGCTCACCTGGTACAAATGATGCATGCATTGACTGATGAGACGAAATTTCAGCTGTCATGTTGCCAGAAACAACATTTGGAGAAAACCTGTGAAGTTGAGATCTATCAAAGGCTAACCCAGCCTTGTTTTGGTTCCATAAACCACCCCCAGAGGGAAAGTTTTCATGTGCACCAAGTAGTCCCTCTTGCTGCAGCCCAGGTGCATTTTGAGTGGAAGAATCTTCCACTTCTTCAGGATACTTTGAACTGGGAGCATGTGACATCAAATTGCTAGTTGAATCCACTAGGTTTTCTGTAACATTCTGACCATCCTGTCTTCCCCTAAGCACTGATCTGATATTACCAGGTAAAGATGGAAAATGCTCCATTTGGACACTACTTTGGACCATGTTGTAGTTACTAGGGCCAGATGGTTCAGCCTTATTCATCTTCCCTTTCCTTGGATCAATTGGAGCATTACAAGAATCAAGTTGCTGGGAAGTGTCAAATTTTGGTTCCATTGGATCACCCCTCTTTCGCTTAGATGCAGCCTTTTTATTATCATTTTGACTCATTTGTTTGTCTTGAGATTGCGAGTTAGCAGACCGAGTGTCCAAACTAGATGGACTTTCATGATCAAAAGACTGACTACTCCTATGAGTTCCAGCTCCTTGATAGTAGTCATGTCCAGCAATGCTTGGACCAACAGGCTGCCTGCCGGATGAAAATGGATCAAATTTAGGCATCTCAATTTGGGCCAATCCTGCTTTAGAATCCTTTGGAACTGCAACACCCTGGGAAGATCCTGGACAGAAGAGTCTCATTTGTAAATGATTAGCTCAGTATGCCACTTAACAAGGACACATTTGCAAAATGTTTTTTCAAGCTAACTGAAGTTTGATTAACAGTAATTTACCAGAATATTGTCCAGATGTAGCATCTAATGTTTGCGGTCCAGCTGTTGGAGGAAGCCGTGATGACTTCAAAGCCTCAAGATCAAGACCATGTTGATTGATAACAGTCTCCATTGCCCTTCAATAAAGAAAAAAATATCAGAGAAAGGGAGCACATCCTGGAATAGGAAGTCAAAAGCTCCACTGCAACCATGCCAATATTAAAAAGAACAAAAGAAAGTTAACATAACAGTTGAAACAGTAAGTTCAACACTCCATTGCAACCGTGCCAATACTAAAAAGGACAAACAAAAGTTTACACAACAGTTGGATCAGCCAAAGAACAAATGCAAGATGAAGATATATGAAATCATGTACTGGTTTTTTTAATAAACATAAAATTAAGTACACTGAACAAGGAGGATACATCAAGTTGTAATTTGAATTTTAGGTGAGTGTAATTTTATTGCAGCTCAGAACACTTTGATTCAAGCTGTGAAATTTAATCATATGTAACCCTGACGTAAAATACACAAAGTTAAAAAGCAATTATCATATATACGAACAAAGCTAAATGTTAACCCAAATTTCTAATTTAATTCAAGCATGTCTTGGTTGCTACAATACATAGTTCTATCCAGGAGGAGAAAAGTAAAAACAGCTTCATTTGGTGAAAAAGAGGGCAGACCAAAGTAAAAGTTTTAACTAAGACAGAGAGACATTTAGCTTATCCAACCATATGCATGGTGGGGTAATTGATGCCCTGATAACAGCAGAGGGCACACTCTTTATTAAAGGTGTCTCAAGATTTGCATGACTACCCAAATAAAGAGCAAATAGTTCCACCGGTCATTTCAATATCTACAAAATAATATAAAGCACTTGCATCCCTTTAAAGGAAAATAAAGAAACTAACACTTCAAGTGCCAATTGATAAGCAAAGTAAACAGCACACTCTATCAAAATTATTTATTAGATCCACCATTATCTTAATTAACTCAATTTGCTAATTTGCTATCTCCATATAGATGAAAATAACTTGGATACATTCTCTCCCCAAGCTACAAAAATCCAATGGCCTTTTAACAAGAATTCTTAATAAAGACCATCTGATGACGGATAAGTCAAAAATACTTCACCTTGATATTACTTGAAACGGCATTGAATGCTCCTTTCCACTAGCTTTCATATGTTGCAATATCTAAAATAAAATCCATATAAATGGTATTAAACTTAAGAGCTAACTAGTACACAATAAGACAACTCAGCTGACCAAAAATCTATGCATACCACATGAAGTTTAGTTGCTAGCTTCACTGGCTCATCTTTAGAATCTTGAATGAGTTTGTGCAGAAACTTTGCGGCCTCCAACTCAACATGATGCGAAGAAGACGCCATCTCCTCCTACGAACTACAAAATTAACAGCCAATAAGCAAGTAAAATTTTATTAGTCCCAAACCATCAGATTTAATCCCTACATTTCACACCAACTTGTAATTTCCGATCCCTTAGACACTTAAGACTTACAAATTTTCAATTCCATGTATATGATCGTAATTAAACTAAAAATTCAATAAAATAAAACAAAAAAACACTAAATAAAATAAAACAGAGACTTAAAATTTCCTAATCCTTTTCTTTTCTTTGGCCACCTAAAACTTCCTAGCACAGTAACCCCATTTTTATGGAAGAATATCTATAATTAAGCTGAAAACCACTAAATTAAGATCCAAAACTACTTACACCACACTGTAATGCGACTTGCTTAGCAATTTGTTTGTTTCTCGAGAAACGATCGTTCTTTTTTCCTCGAAAATGTTATTATATCAATGACGAGAAAACCCTACCCCAAGAAAATTCGATCAAATAAAAGGCCCAAAAACAAACCTAGTCGGAGATCGAAGAGTTCTTAGGTAAGCTACATAGAGTGATTCAAACTTGAAAACCTCTTCGTTAATGGGAATGGACCTCTCTGATTTTGCAGGAAACAAAAGGAAGACGAAGAGAGTAAATAAAAATGGTCCTAAAACACACGTACAACTTTTACGTGCGTGCCGAGTTTCTTTGGGGAAATTTCTTATTTTCTCCCTTTGTTTTGGTTAATATGCTATTTAGTACCTGAATTTGGCTTCAATGTTCAATTTGGTACCTGAGTTTTTTTTTCCCAATTTGGTGCTGAATTTTGGCTTCAATATTTACTTTGGTACATGAGTTTTTTCAATTTGGTACTTGATATTTTTTACTCAATTAAGTCCTTTTTTTTATCAGAACACACTTATCAAACCACGTTATGTTGTTTAATCTAGGTACTAAATTGAACATTAAAAGCAAACTCAGGTACTAAATTAAAAAAATTCAAGTACCAAATTAAACATTAAAGAAAAACTCAGGTACCAAATGGTATATTAACCCTTTTTGTTTTTGTGAATCAAGATAATGGGCATTTAGATTTTTAATTCCGAAGTTTACCATTTACTTTATGAAAATTGAAAAGTAAACCTCTCTATTATAATTTGACAAAATTCGATCCTCTGGTAAACACATGAATTAAGCGGTTGATTTTTGCTAAACTATGACATATACATTGCTGCAGTGCTGATTTTTGGTTATTACTAGTCTATAAATTGCTAATGTATAGAATTTAAAGTCAGCAATTAAAATGATATGGTTTAAAAGTATCAATTGGACTAAAGTTCACAATTTTAGTAAAAAGGGATTAACTTCTCACTTCCCAAATTTCATAATTTAGACGGGGGAATTTTATAATTAAACTTTAATTTAAAAATCCGTAAATTTATAACCTTATTTTGGTGAGATCTAGTAGAATCTTTTTAAATTTATAACCTTATTTTAGTGAGATCTTGTAGAATCTTTCGGATTCTGTTTGTCTAAAACTTATTAAATAAATTATCAAATTAATGTTTTTTATTCTTTTTATTTCAATCCGTTGATTTAAAAAAGAAATCCATGTTATAACGATAATGAGATCTTTTCGATTGTCATAAAATTGAAAAATCCTTAAATAAGGATTTTAACTCTTAGAATATTCTATCAAATAAGTCGAAATAGCATGGAAATGCTAAGTAAAACCAAATGTGCGCTATGGAAATGCTAGTTAAATGATTGTATAAACTTAACTAAATTAAATCCGAGATTTCATAGAACAAATGGCTCAAGACAACATGGAAATGAGACACTTTGAGTTTTCTACCCTTAAAACTGTAAACCACAATGAAGAAACAGCCAAACTTCATGTTGGTTTACATGTTCCATAAGCAACAAAAACAAAACTAACATTAAAACATCATAGGAGTAGCCAAAAAGAAAAAAACAGGGGATATATTTTTTAAGGACTCGTTGCCGGACAGCCAGCTGTTTTCAATGGTGTTTTAAGCATCTTTCTTCTCCACGAGCTTCTCGATCAGATCCGCTGCATCTTGAACGGTGACAATGCTTTGGGCACTTTCTTCTTCCACACTGATTCCGAACTCCTCCTCGAGTCCCATCACAATCTCAACCTGAATCACAAGAACAAGTATCATCGGATTTTAGTGTTTTTTCGAGTTTATTAATGTAATATATCCACTCATTCCAGCAAAATATCAAAACGTAATAGATCCTATAGGGTAGATATTTGGTTACCGTGTCAAGAGAATCAGCTCCGAGTGCAGCAAACTTAGATTCTCCGGTAACAGAAGAATCTTCGGGTAGTGCTAGTTGCTTCCTCACTATGCTACAAACTTTGTCCACCGTCTCGGGTTTGGCCTGAAGATATTAACAGCCCCAGAGCCAGTTAAGCATATTGATACGGAGAAATGCATGTAAAGGCTTCATCATATGGACTATGTTACCTGAACTCGAAATTGAATGTTAAATACAAGCATGCTCAAAGTTTAAGTTTCCACACATTTTTACACAACTAGACTTACATGTATCCAACTATATAAAGAAAGCAAATATAGGATACAGATATTTCAAAGAAATCGAAAAATCCGATTTAACATAATATATTTTCCTAAAACAACTTCGGCTAGGCCCAAACAGTTGCAGTTAAAGGTCCTTTCACCGGTACAGTTACACATTTATGATCTTGTTTTCGTATAAAAGGATTCCAATGATCGGCTAATTGGCACCGGTTAGCCATTTAGCGATGCGGATCCGGTTGTTAATTAGTCAGCATTGTACCACTAAATGACTATATTTTCGGATGCGGTAACATACCATTCTCGGTATGTACCGGATATGGGTGTGTTTAAATATATCATTTCGGTATTACCCTAACTACACATATTGGTATATGCCGGTACCGGTTTAGGCTCGAATCGATACGTACCGCACAAGAAACCCGGAGGCGCATAGGTCCCGGTCGGATTCTAAGAGATGGGAGACTAAGTAAGTTGACATTAGAGATCCCATGATGAGGTACCTGCAGAGAAATAGAATTGAATAAAATCAATGAAAAATTCGAAGTCGAGCTCGATCGTGTTTCACTTTTAGAATTTAAATGTGATTCAAAATAAAAATCCAACTGCTTGAACTCGATTATTTGTACTTAAATTCAATGACTGATTAGTGATTAAAAAGATCATCTTTCAGCTAAATATTCAAATCTCAGCATCAAATCTAAAACATCCCTAACAGAAGAAAAACAAATCAATGTATAACCAAAACCCAACTTAAAAAAACCAAAAAAAAAAAAAGCACAATAATCAGATAAAAAAAAACACCAAAAAGTAAAGGGAAAAAGGAAGACCTGGTTGTGCTTGAAAGAAGTTGAAAGAGGGGAGAAATTGAGTGAAAATCCAGTTGAAGAAGCCATTGGGATCGGGCTTTTTTGGTTCGATATGAAAGAGAGAAGAGAGCGGAGATCACGATGAAAGAGGCGGGGGGGTGTTTTGAAGTTATAATTTTTCTTTGGAAAGCTTTAAAGAATGAGATGTTTTTATAGATGCCTCTGGTGGTTGTTTATTTGCCTTGTGAGGGTTTTGGAATTTGGTTGAGATTTGTTTTGGCAATTAATTTCCCACTTGCATTTCATAGTTTGTATCGAAAAACAACACTGTTCTTACTTGCCTTCTCCATCAGGCAAACTTTTTTTAATAATATAATATAATATAATGAAAACATTTTGGGTAAACTACATCAAACATCACTAAGCTATTAGCAATTTTATAATTCAGTCACTAAACTTTAAAAAATTGCAAAATAATCATTGAGCTATTCTAAATTTTTCATTTAAGTTACTGAACTGTTCAAAAGTTTCTATTTGAGTTATGGCTGTTAACGATTCAACGATTGATATGATGGATTGGTGTCAATCAATGAGTAGAAAACTATAACTTAGATCCAAATCGATCTATCGATCAGTGTTAGATATCAAAGAAGAAAGCTGTTTAAATTTTATTTCACAGCTTTATGATGTTCAAAGTTATTTCCTGAAAAATTAGAATTGTAGAAGGTCATATAATAACGATTTTAATAACTTAAATGAAAATTTTTAAATAATTCAATAATTATTTTATAATTTTTTAAAATTAATAAATTAAAACGTGAATTTATTAATAATTTCGTCACCTATATAATTTATCCTTAATATCATTTTGTGTAATTGCATTAAATAAGTTTATTAATGAAATAATGAAAATAAAGACAGAATATATTGACCAACAATTCACGTGTTGGAAAAAATAATTATACTAAAAAGAGATGGTCTCAACCCATACGATTGAATTGGAGAATAACAAAAACTAAACAAGAATTGCATGTTTCAAGTTTGTCTAGGAATATGAGAATTTTGTGTTTGTTATTTTGGCAAAATCTTTACTAATGTTTTTTTTTTCTTGAGAAAGTTATAAAATAATTATTTAATTATTCAATTGTTTTAATTGTTTAATTGGCGGACAATAATTTACTAATGGAAAGATAGTTCAACAGTTTTTTAAATATTAAATTATACTATTAGTCCCTATACTTTGTGAAAATTATGGATTTAGTTCTTATACTTTTATTTGATTAATTTTGGTTCCTTTATTTCTTGAATTGGTCAATTTTAGTCTCTATACTTTTCAATTTTTGAAATTTTAGTCATGCCCCGAATAGTAACAGTTAAATCTGTTTATTTAAATTCAATTACTAGTTTTGTACCATGCGTACAATTGTAAATTTAATTGATATTCTCCATTTTAATTATTCTAAGCCGCTATACTTTTCAAATTTTAAATTTTTAGTTTTGATGCAAAATGACAGTCGTTAATCCGTTAATTAAAATTTTAGTAAGTAATTTGTGGAAATAACAACATGACATGGCATTACACATGTGATAATATATTTGTTGAGTCATATTTTAAAATTAATAGAACTTAAAATTATAATAGTTATCATTTGGTAAGGACTAAAATTTTAAAATTTGAAAAGTACAATGACAAAAAATGACCAAATTAAAGTTCAGGGACTAAATTCACAACATTTGCAGAGTACAATGACTAGTAGCAAATTTTAACCTTTTAAAATTGGGATAATAGCAACTTTAACTCTTAACATTTATAAATTGTGTCAATTTAATATTGATTCCAAAAAAGTAACCCACACATTTGCATAATGTGTAATTTAGTATTTTTTATAGTTTTACTTTTATTTGTGACATTGAGGGCAAGTTTTAAAAGAAAGAGAAAATATGAAAATTATTATTTTAGATTTTTGGGTGTTTCCATTTTTTGTACATTTCTGAACCATTTTATTTTTAAAAGGAGGGCAAATTACACAATGTGTAAACATTGAGGGTTAATTTTTTAAAATCAAAACTAAATTGATATAATGTATAAATGTTGAGGGCTAAAGTTTTTATTATGCCAAATTTAAAAGCTTTCACATTACCTTTATGTAAGTCATTTAACAAAAGAAAAAATTGAATAATTGAGTGCTCATTTTATAACTTTTCATAGTTAGAAAACCAAAAAATAAACCTACCAATACTTAGGTGACTACAATTGTAGTTTATCCTAATTTTAAATAATTTAAAACATGTCAATTTCTTTTACTTTTTTATAATTTTGGAATTTAGTGCCTATAAAAGGGTTTAGTCCATTTTTTTTTTCAGATTTAAAAATTCATGTCTAATTATTAACATTTTTTTTTTGTTAAATTTTTTGGTGTGATACTTCGAAATTAAAAAAAAAAATTCATTTGGTAGCCGTGTAACAAAAAAATTGTTGTGATGAACTTGAATTTAACAAAATAATTTTAACAATATTAACAATTGAACTTACGTTTTAAATTCTGAAAAATAGAAAGACTAGATTCTTAGAAATAAAAAAATAGAAACTAAATTTCAAATTTACGAAGAATCTAAAGAGTTATGACACATTTTAACCCTTTAAATATTACTATTAGATACATTTAATGTGAAATTAATATTCTCCATAAACATGTCATCGATGTCTCGTCTCAATGACAAGGTTGAGAAAATGGGGATTTTGAGATTCCAAATTCAAGTCCAATCCTCTTTAAATATATGTATTGCCTCCCAGATTTATTCCGATTATAATTAGTTAGTTTGGGTTTAGTTAGTTGTCGAGTTAATTCTGTAACGACCCAAAATCCGTGGGCACCAGAAAAGTGTGTTATCGGGCCTCCGTCTTAGTGAAATAAGTTCGAAAATAATTATTAAAAATATTTATAAGTCTAGTAGTGTGTTTAATTAGGTTTTAATTAAGTAAATTTAGCTTAATTTAGAGTAATTAGTAAAAAGGATTAAATTGAATAAGGGTAAAAGTTTAATTATAGATTAAAGAAAAACTAGAAGGACTTAAGAGGAAATTAAACCATTTCCTATAGCTGAGGCGGTTTAACGTGGAAAATATCAAAGATTTTATTGAAAATAAAATTTATTTATTTATTTAATAATTAAGTATATTGTATTATATTATATTATATTATATATAAAAGAAACAAATAAGTTAAAAGAAAGGGAAATAAAAACGAAAACAGTGAAGAAACAGGGGAGAAAGAAGAAAGAAAATGAGAAATAGGGTTTATGAAGCTTGGAGTTAATTGGTAAAGTCAATCAAGTCTTTTTCTCATAATTTTGATATTTTAGAAGTCTTAAAACAAGTTTTTGATGAAATTAAGTTGTTAGTTTGGAAGTTCTTAGGTTTTTAAACAAAGTTCATGTTGAATAAAATGATGAATTAGGGGTTTAATTGAATGAAATTCAAGTTTGAATAGGAATAAGGTGTGAATTGGTGTTATAAATTTGGTTATTAACATTTTACATCAAAACAGTTTTGGGAAGTAGCAATAGTCTGATTTTTAAAATTCACTAAAAATTGTAGGAATTGAATTAGAGGATGAATAAGATATGAAATTAAAGCTTATTGGGTCTAGTTTCTTATAGTGGAAACAATGTAAGCAATGAATTTATGAATCAAGAGATATTTGAAATTTTGTAAGACTGGTTCAGGGTGATTTCGAGACACTCTGTTTTAACTTTAGAAAATCATTAAAAATTGTACAAAAATTATTATGGAGTGTAATTTATATATGTGAACTCCTTAATGAATCTAGTTTCAAAATAAATAAACAAGAACCTTAGTCGAGTTCTGTACAATGAGATAATTTATTTTTAGTAGAGAGAGGTCAGAACTGTCAAATGAAATAACAGGGGAGTATTTAGTGAATAAACTGTACTAAATGGCTAGACCAAAAATTCTGGAAATTTTATGGTTAGAAGATATATGAGTCTAGTTTTAAGGAAAATTTACGGATATTAATTTAGAGTTTCGTAGCTCAAGATATAAATAATTTAGTAACAATGACTCAAGTAGACAGCTTAATGGTGAAATTATATATATACATTAAAAATGGTTAAATTTGCATGTTTAGGCTCATGAATTAAATTGAATCATGTTGTATTGATGATTATAAATTATTATTTTTGCAGCCAACAAAGAACCTGAAGCATCAGCATCGAAAGGAAAGGAGAAAGTCATCGAGGACTAAAACGGGAGAATTACGGTGTGTATTACTATAATTCGAATTTTAATTATTATTGATTGCTGAAATTTTAATTGTTATGTATGGTAAATAAGACTTGAGGTAAGTATGTGAAATTGAAAATTTGAAAAAGTAAAATAATACCCTATTAACTCGTCGGACTAGATTCGATACAAATGGCATGCCATTGGATTTGTGATGTGATGAAGAAATTGTAGTTCGGCCGAGAAGATGTTTCTGTTATTATATACTTCGGTTTATCCGAATAGGCATTTAATGCCTTATTGGTGTGTTGGGAAGATATATTACCGGTGTGTTATGGAGGATTTACAATATTCCGGGTGTGTTTGGGTGGAATCCGCGTATCTGTCATAGTCCGAGTTTTGTTAATAGGGTAAATAATTGAAATGAAATTTTGAAAATGAGATTATTTGTTTTAGCATTATTAAAAAGTATGAGAAAGAATGTATGAATTAAATTATGAATTGAGTTGGTATGTGAAAAATGAATTATAAATTTAATATTTATGAAGTAATATAATTATATATATAATTAGTTTACATAAATTTTAAAAATTTATGGTTGATGTTTGAAATTTATTAATGTTAAATAGTTTTGATTTATAGTAATACCACTGAGTATATCCATACTCAGCGTACGGTTGTTTCCGTGCGCGCAGTTAGTAGAAGTCACGTGTCCCACCAAAGATCCGTAACAATCCCGACTCCAACACAAATTTGGTGATGTATATTTTTCTTTTGGGTAAAGGTGGCATGTACATAGGTGCTGTTAGTCACTTGAATATATATATATATTACTTGGGTAGTGGAGGTTAAATTATCAGATTTAGATGGTTAAATGAAATGGTAAGGAAAGTATATGATATTTTGATACATGAACATTAAGTCGTTAAATGAATGAAGTTTTTAATCAATTTTGAATGATGTTATGATAGTTATTAAGTTAAAATTATGTTAATGATATAAATATTAGTTATATGAATGTGAATATTGGTGTTAGTTGTTTTGGTTTGAATTTACAGGAGGTTTAGGTAAAAATAAGCAGAAATGCTGCCGAAATTTTTTTTATAAAAAAAAAAATTTAGAATACTCGAACAAGTCCCGTTCTACTTTTAATACGTGTTTGAATTTCGAGAGTCCAATATAGGGACTTAATTATTATATTATACTATGAAAGTTATATTAATTGTAAATTATTCATAAGTTGTCTGATATGTCCGGTAATGCCTCATAACCTCGTTCCGGCGACGGTTTGGGGTTAGGGAGTGTTACAAATTCTTTAGTTCATTATTTTAAACTAATTGATTTGGATTGTAATTGTGAATATAATTATAATTTCAGAAAAATAATATAAATAAGATTAAAAAAACCATCATATGTTTTTAACACCGGTTTTAAATATTTTAAATTGTGAACAAATCTAATTAAAAATGAAAGGGTCAACTAATTAGTTGATCAGTCAACTTTTAGGATGCTTTCATTTTAATCATCCAAGCTATAAATTTTTAACGGCAGTTAATTATATATGGCACATCATGTTTACACTTTCATTTTGATTACCCGACTTTTAGGTTGTTTTCATTTTGGTCACCCAAAAAATATATTTTTAAAGTATTGATTGGGTAAAAGAATTTAGGATCAAAGTGAAAAAAATGATAGAAATTAAAATAATACACAAAAATTATCAAAATTGTATTTGTTTATCCCATTGCCGAAAATTCTAAAATTAGGTTTTGAAATATAAAACTTAAAATATTAAGAATCATAACAAATCGGTTGACATTATTAATTGATAAAAAAATTTCAACAATTTATTTAATTTATTTTGATGTTTGAAATTATTTTCAAAAATTATAAATGAAAACTATTATCTTTAATAATTGTCCATAAAACCCAAATTTCTTTTGATTTTATTATATTGAATCTTCCGTTCTAAGCTAAAAGCAAAGAAAAGTCTTTGCAATTAATTAATTTTATATTTTATTTCAAACAAAACTCATAAAATTTGTTCATCACTTTTTTACCCAAACGAAGAACAAGCATTTAATTTAACTAATTGCGAGTATTTTTTCTTTTAATTTTAGCTTAGCATGAAATATTTTAGATTATATAATCAAAATAAATTTAAATTTTGTAGACAATTATTAAATATGAGTTATTTGAGTTGATTTGGTTAAGGATAGTCTGGAAATATAAAATAAAATTTTAAAATTAAAAAGCAGATTAAATTAATTAATTTTAATATTATAGTAACAAATTGATTGACATTATCAATAGATATTTTTTTTAGCAATTTATTCAATTTGTTTTGATGTTTTGCAATTTAAAATTTGAATATTAAAAATAGAAATTTAAAATTTATTGTGATGGTATAAACAAATACAATTTCATAAATTTTGTGTATTATTTTAGTTTTTACCGCTTTTTCACTTTAATTCTTAATTTTTTTACCCCAATCAAAACTTAAAAAAAAATTGGGTGACCAAAACGAAAGCGACTTAAAAGTTGGGTGACTAAAATGAAAATGTAAATATGATGTGGCATGTACAGTTAACCATTATTAAAGATTTAAAGTTTGGATAATTAAAATGAAAACGCTCTAAAAATTGAGTGACCAAATTAAAAAAAATAATTTAAGATGGCCAAAATCAATGCACCTTAAAATTTGGGTCAGTTACCCGAACTGAAAAACATTTTTTATTTAGAGAAAATAACTATATCTATCAAACCTATTCTCTTTATTGCCCCAAATTTTGCCAATTACCTAATACCAACTATTTTGATTTGTTAGATAGCCTAACTCAATCTCCTTTGAAAAAAAAAAAAAAAGATTGTTATATTTAATCATAATAATAATTACAATTAAATAAAAAAATTCACCCGAGTTTAATCCCTTCAATGAAATTAAATCATTAATATGTTAAACTCTAGCATTAACTTTTTCATTGTTCGAATAGGTTAAATTAAGTCTAATCATCCAATTATTTTTACATCAATATTATTTTTATTATTAAATAGTTATTTAGGTCAAATAGTAATGCGTGTCCCTGAATTTTTAGTAATTCTAAAATTTAGTCTTTATACATTTATTTTTAAGAATTTAATTCCTCTACTTTTTCATGATTCAGATCTAACTGTTAATACCGTTAAAATTATTTTTAAGTTTTTTTTATTTTAAAAATTGTTACATAACAAGTTTAACAAAAAAAAAAAAAACAATTGAGCTTGAGTTGAATTTGAAACCTCAAAAGCAAAACTAAATTTTTTAAAATAAAAAATAATAACTAAATTCTAAATTTAAAAAAAATATAGGAACCTATGGTATATTTTAACCTTATTATTATAAAGCAAGAGTGTATAAATAAAAATATAAATAAAGGAAGGGAGTACTTTTAATAAAAAGATATACAATCAATAAAATTAAGCCTTTTACAAAAAAAAAAAAAATCCAAAACAGCATTCAATGTAAGATACAATCAAACATTAAACAGCAAATGCTGGAAAAAAAAATTGTTAAAATCAAATCAACCTGCCAAACTCTCACTTTTATGTCCTATTTTGTTTTAAATTCTTTTTTATGAATATATCCAAGTCAGACATATACCCATATTTAAAACCCAAACTCGAGTACAAATAACATAACTCTCACGTATATATTAGCAAACTTCACACTGAAAAGCCGGTTTTCATTCCACTATCCTACAAGTTTATAAAAATTAGTGTAGTATTTTAGTACCTGGTATCTGTGATCTCTTCATTATTCACTGCCATTGTTGATCATTTTGTTCGATGGGCGATCCCGGAACGAAGGGTACGAAACCCCTTCCTCCGAATACAGGTCGCATGAACGCGTTGTCGAATTTTCTCCAATAGTAGTGCACGGTGTTGGAAGGAGTGCTCAAGAACATCCTTAAGCTTGTTGGCCGGGTTATTAGATTTCGGTCGCTTTCGTAAGCCTCTAAGTCGTGGCCATTGGTGAGAAGCGGCACGGTGAGTGACTTAGGTGTAGACGGTTCGGAAGAGAGCATTCGATTTTTCGGAGAAGGAAGCAAGATTCTAATCAATGGTTTAGTCATCAAGCCAAAAACCTGCATATGATTCCAATTATCAAATTGGGGATCATGAACTTAATTTTCAGATTTCTTCGATGTTTTTTCATGTGATTAAACCAGAGTGTTACAGTTCAAATCGAGTTGGATGAATTGAGATTCTTACCACAGTGCTGAAAAGTACAACTGTGATTGTGCTGGTTATCATCATTGCATTCCCTCGCAACTGAGTATGGCCCAAGCTGGTGAACTGCAAAAAACGAATAGTTAAGCTCATTGTCACACATTTCTTATACTTCAGCAGAGTCGGGTTTAGGTAAAATCCCTCTTCATCTTGTCTCGCCTTTACCTTATATGTTTTCTAAAATACCTCTTTTTTAATTTATAACAATTTTTATATTTTAAAATAATTTTACAGGATTATATTTGGTTTATTTTAAAAAAAAACCATTTATTATATAATGTTATTTAAAATTTAGTGACAAACTAAGACAAAAAAAAAAAAAATATTTCAAGAACAGAAGTAAAAATTTTAAATAAAATTGGATTCGAGCAATGTCGGGTAGTATATATAAAAATTGGATAGGTCGAGGTTAGAGCAAGCAAAAAGCCACCCCACCCCGACCCTGTTGCTAATCCTAAGGAACATTCATGAATGGTCGAAAGGAAAACTAGACTTAGCTAGGTTAATTTTGGGTCTAGTTAATCTAAACCGGATCAATTTATTATTTTAAATTTTTAAGTCATTTCAAGTTAATTTTAAGTTTGGATCATATTAGTTACTTATTATTTTTGGTTCAAGTCATTTAGATTTAAAGCTTAAGTTTTTTTAGTAGGTTCGTTACGAGTTTAAATTATTTTATGTGTTGATTACTTTAGAATTGTGTCATTTCAACTTACTTGTTGAAATCGTTTTGAATCTAAGTTGTCCTAAATTTGATTAAATTGATTCAACAAATTCAAATTGTAAAACTTTTGTGATAAAATCATGGATTATCATACTTGTAATTTAGCACTCTTTTTTTGTCCCAACATCCATCCTACCGTTAGTATCAGAAAATTATATAATGTTGTATTATCTACGGAAGAAGAAAATCTTTTATACCTGATTATAAGCAAGTGCCATTGAAACTGCACCACGCATAAGACCGGCCCACCAAATGGTAACCTGCAAAAATTAAGTCCAAAGCGAAGTAAGCATTCATCAATCCATTTCAAAGACCGAATAGAGATCATACAAAGTAAATTAAGTGTTTTGAAACTCATACTTGCTGTTTGAAATCAATTTTGTCACATGGAGCTTTCTTAGTCAAGTTGGAAATGGAAGATAAAGGGAAAACAAAGGCTGCTCTCCCAACAAGAATCAAGCCTAATAGAATTGCGCTCACCCCAACTGATTTCCCAGGGCTGAGAAGAAAAAATGAGTTAAATCAACCCATAATTCGGAAAAGCTGAGTTTTAAGTTTAAATTTATTTATATTTGATGCAATGTCACCAGTAAATAAAATAGGTAAAAGCACCATGGAGGCCTTTATACTAGAAGTCATATTGCATTTTATTCCATTCACTAAAAAAATAGATAAATTAGTCATCGTATGTTATATTTCTGTTAAAATTTCTTTTCATTTATTTTTACTGTTAAAAATTAATGTGACTAAAGAAATAACTAGACATAAACGCGGACCTCTTGTTGACATAAAAGGATCAATTTTTAGCTGTAGAAATTGATAAAACTTTTAACAGAATGACTAGTTTGCTCTTTAATCTAGCATACAAGGACTAATTTGTCAATTTTTTTAATGAAGGAGACATAATAGAATCGGACTCATAATATAAGAGCCTGCATGGTACTTTACCAATCAAATATATGTCCAAATCTAGTTCGTTAACTTTACACTATCAATGCATCAAATATAAATACTTTAACCATTGACCTCACCTATCACTAACCACTCTCCATTTCTCAATGTCCAAAGCATCCATACCAACATAGAGGAAGATGAAAATCTCAGCAACAAATGATAGTGTGGCAAAAGCATGCCTGCAATAATCAATTGATAAGTAATGAAACATCAACAGCACGACAATGTTGGCTGTAGGGTTGGACAAAAAACCCCGAATCAAACCGGGATTGCAGTGAGAAAACCCGTTGCCATTCCGAGTTGGCTGGCTTTTCCGCAAGAAAAGTTGGGAAACTAATTCAAGTGTTCAAAGTAACCGATAGTGGATATTGAACATACTTGGTTGTCACTCTTGAACTTTCGGTAACATTATGCCATGTATAATGAGACATAACAATCCCACAAAAGAACACAGTGAGGATCGCACTTAAATAGAAAAACTGCAAGAAAGACAGTAATGCCAACATTGTGATTATTAGACTGTTTTTTGCATAATGTTAAAGAAAAAGGGGTCACCATTAGAATTATGAAAACCTTACTTCAGCCAGCATATATGAAAGGTAAGCCATGAGTATCATAAGAGCAACCTCGCGATCCGTTGAGTGCCTGTTTGTAAGAAGAGGGAAGAGATATTAAGGACAGTATCTTAACAACTTAATATTAAGACAAACGAACACCGGAACGTATACGAACCTTCCGAAATAAAGCTTTTTAATAATGTAAGCACTAAGCAATCCAGCCTGCAGGAGATCAACAAAAATGATCATGAGGAGCAGATAGAGACCAACAATCAAGGACTGAGAAGAGAAATAGTCTTACCAAAACTCCAAGCAACGTACTCGAGATGAATAAATATAAAAAGTTCCCAACAAATTGCAAAGCAATGGTGGTGTTGATGTGAGGAAGGTCAAAGCTTTGGATTGCTTTGAAAAGAACAACCGCTGTGGCATCATTGACAACTCCCTCCCCGAAAACCAGACTATACAATAAAGGCGTATCGTCCTGATTAAGCACCTGAGCCAACAAGGAGAGGTAAATAGGTTAAAGCACAAGTGCTGGTCTTTAAGAGCTGTAAAGAGGGAATTCTAGTTCTTAAACATGCATACTTGCAAAGTGCAAACAGAGTCTGTTGCTGAAAATATTGCCCCAATGGCTGCAATTAAGAAGAGCAAGTAGAATTAACAAAAGACTATAATATAAATACAAAAAGAAATTGAATTAAAATAGATATAGTGGCATGAAAATTTTACCAAGATAATCCCCTATCTTGAGATTACCAATACTCATTTTCTTGAAAAAATGTATGGCACCTATGTTGCACAATAAAGAAAGAAATAAGAAATAGCAGTGAGTTAAAAACACAAGCAGCTTAAGGTCATACTCTCTGAAAATAACCAATTTCATTTTGTATTTGTTCTTATGTATGAACAAAAGTAGGTAAAAGTATCACGAAGACCCTTGTATCAAAAGTTAGATTGTATTTTGTCTCTTCTACGCAAAAAAAAGGGCAAATTAATCCCTATACATTAGATCAAAAAGCAAATTAGTCCTTTTGTTAAATTTTTTATCCATTTCTACTATTAAAAATTGGTCATTATATGTTAGCATAAGTACAAATGGCGCATCAAATGTCATAGTTTGGTTATTCTGTAAGCTATGCCCCTTTTAATAATAGAAATGAATGAAATTTTTAACAAAAATAATCAATTTGCTCTTTTGATATGACACCTAATACAAAAATCTCAAAAATATTTTTACCAACAAAAGTGCATGTTTGTATTATTTGTATAGGCCAATAAAGACTATTATTTGAAAGCAATGGATTTTTCATAGAGCATCACTACAATGTCAAGTAGTTGAAGACAACGCATGCAACAACGTCCATGCTTTTGAACTTCTAGAGGCAATGATAAGATTAAAACATGTGCATGCATACCAAGGTTTATCTATCATCAAACCCCATTAACACATTACCCAGAGATATGATGGCAAAGGATATTAAAGTGCCAACTGCACCAAACAGCATTATGGTCATAAAGTTGCGGAAAAATTGCTTCTTTTTCACCTGGAATCTGGAACCAAAGAAAAACATAATATCAATCATTGTCAATATCTAGTTGCTTCCACTAAAGCAGACTACATTATTAAGTATTATCCCATTGTATGATCTAAATTAAAAGTAAGGAGCTTAAGGAATATTTAATTACTAAAAATAATCCATTAATTGTATATTTCTTTCCTTTAATATCATCTTTAAGGGTGTCAATATTTCCCTACTGAAAACTCACATTCAAAATATCCACATACTCAAAATGATTATTAGTACTTATACTTTTTTTCACTGATACCTAAATTTGATAACTAAATTCATTTTAGTCTTTGAAGTTAGATTTCATCTCAAGTTTGATTAGGTAACATAATGTCAAAGTATCACATCATCAAACTTTTTTATATTTGTCAAGTTTAGGGATTAACCTAATTACTAAGTTCATGTATCAAAATGGACTAAAAAAATATACATATCAAGATGAATCTAATTGTTAAGTTACATTAACCTAAAACAAAAACCTAACACTCGAAATAAACTGAAAATACATTTAAGTGCACTTTATAAATCAAAACAAGCAAAAATCAATCTTCTTATTATAAAGATTAAATACAAGCATAAAAAACTAACCCTGCATTGAAAATAATAGGTGGAAGCAAATAATTAAAGAACAAATCTTCACTGAAAACTAAAAGATGAGAGCTTTTTCCTCCTGTTGTAAGCAAAATTACAATTCCAGTGCACAGCCCCTATCATAAAAAATTATCAAAATTACGAAAACTAATAGCTTATTATTATTATTATTAAATATATATAATAATAAAGAAATCTATATACAAAAATCTGAAAAGCTTACAATGGCAAGGGCAGTAATGGATTCATTCATCCATCGGCTTTCCTCTAGCAAATGACCGATCACGATACACCCGCAAAGAAGAGCAACGAATAAATTCATTGAAACTACTGAGCTGTGACCAGACCCTAAAATCGTCTCTGATTTTGCTAAAAGAGTGCTTAATATCCCGATTGCCATTGTGTTAACGAACAAAACTTTAATGATTTTGAAGTCCTTGCTAAGAGTTTTTAATTTATATTATAACTCAAAGCTCGGTTTTATAATTCAGATTTTTTCCTTTAAATATATGAATTTGGATCAGAAAACTCTCATTCCAGTGACGTCCAGCTGCTAGCTCCCCTAAGAATCTGTTGAAAAAAACCAAGATAAGTTCATTAGCGATTGCTCTGTTTCTTAAACAAAAATGAGATTCAAAATCCAAGAATTCAAACTCAAAAAGAAATAAACTCAAAGTGAAACATCTGAAAAATCGAAAAAATAATAAAAGAAAAGCTTAAAACACATTTTCTTGGTGGCCAAACAGAGACACGTCGACAACTCAACTAGGAAACTTCAAATATGGTAGAAACAGAGAGAAAAAAAGGGATTTATTTACCAAAAAACAAAAAAAAATGAATCAGTGAAAGATAAACTGAGTCAGAATCCAAACCACCTCAACTCGACTTCCGTACTTCAAAACTGCAAATCAGGAATAAAACGGATTCGTTTTGGATCATAATATTCCAACTGGAACCAGATTCGGGAACTTCCAACAGCTAGATCCGTTAAAAATCAGTTGAGAACAAATGAGATTCAAAATCCATAATTTCTACTTTTGAACAAAAACAGAAGGGTATTTTTAAAGAAAAAAGAAGGCAGAAGAATTCAAACTCAAAGAAAGTAAAACTTTTCAAAAACAGAAAGAAAAGTTTAAAACAGAAAATCAAGTTAACTAATTTTCGTTTCTTTTAAAATTTTTCCTATGGTTTTTCTTACCGGCCAAACAGAGCCACCTCGACAACTCAACTCGGGAACTTCAAATATTATAGAAACAGAGAGAAGGAAGAATTTATTTACAAAAATAAATAAATAAATCAGGGACAGAAAAAACTGACTCAGGTTTCAACTCACCTTAACTCGATTTCCGGACTTCAAAGCTTCAATCCAATAACAAAACACATTCCTTTTTGGATCATCAAATTTCCAACTGAATCAAATCAACGCTGATTTCAATTTAACAAAAAAAAAAACGAAAATCAGCAGAGAATTTTTTTTAAATAAATGAGAGAATCCAAAGCTTTGAGAGTTTGCAGTTCAATTGAGAGTGAGAGTGCAGGAGTGAAAGGCGAAGAGATGGGAAAAGTGAGAGAGTCCGCCAAAGTATTTATAGTATTTTCTTTTTCATGAGAAGTTCAAAAAAAAAATGGAAACGATTTTAACCGTTGATGAGAATTAATTTATAGAAAGTATGATAAATAAACGGTTGTGATGGAGTTGTAGTATGGTTTCGGTTTGCATGGGATTATTTCCTTAATTTTTTAAGGTGGAAAAAAAAGGGGAAAGAGAAAGAAAATCGGAATGAATTACGGATGGGCCCACACAGTATCATTTTGTCGAATCAATATTGGTGTATCAAATGGAATAGGAAGTTCTCCTCTCTCCTAGGATTATTAGATTAATGTACTTTATATTTATTTTTGGATAATATAATTTTTGGTCCCTTCACTTGGCAACTACATCTATTTTTTTACTTGTACTTTTTTTTTATTCATTTTGGTTTTTGGAATCGGTAACTCAATCTATTTTAGTCTTGAACTTGAATTGTGTTTATATTTGATTATCTGACTAGTGTTATTAGAATAGGACTAGATCAGATAAATTAAAAATTGATTTGAACAATGAGGTTGAAACTTGAATCGTTTGACTCAAAAATTACTTGAAATTGATAAAAATTGAAAACCAAAAAAAAATCATCAATTTAACTGGTTTAATAAAAAATTTGAATTTAGAGATTAAACGTATATAGCAATTGGAATTTCTTAAGAATGTTAGTGATTTGGATTATGTTGTAACATTAATAATAAGAATAATATTAAATATTTAGATATTTTTAAGGGTAAACTATACTATTATTAAGTTTAATTTTTTTTTCATTTAATTTCAAAATGTTGCAAAATAGTTACTGAACTATTTAAATATTTTTATTTAAGTTACTAAATTATTCAAAAGTTAAGTCGTTGGGTTGTTGTTTTTTTTTAAATCCAAGTACTGAGCTCTAGCTGATGATTCAACGATTAGTATGGTGGATCAATATCCATTGAAAAGTAAAAAACATACCTTAGATCCAAGTCAATTTGACGATCAGTGTTGAAAATCTTAGAAGAAACCTATTTGAAATTTGGTTTACAATTTCGTGATTTTTAAAGTTATTTCATGAAAAAAAATGAATTGTGGAAGAGAAGGGAAACAAAAGCTTTCGATTGGTGCAGATGGTGCAAACAGAAAATGACAGACAACAATAAATTTAATGGTCCAGTGACTTAAATGAAAACTTTTAAATATTTCAATTATCATTTTATAACTTTTTAAAGTTAGATGATGAAAATGTAAAATTACAAATAATTTAATAAATTTAAGTATAATTTACATTATTTTTAATTTACTCAATACTCAACCTACATAATTTATATGAATGTAACTAATGACTATTAAAATAACAATAGTATAAAGATAAATCTTCTCTTATCCTTTCATAAAAAAATTTTAACCGCTCAACTTTTTCAAATTAAATCCTTGTTTTATAGATGACAATGCCGAACTTTAGGCTGATTATGGGTAGTGATTTCTTCAATATTTTTTTCTTCATAGTTTTATTTTGTTTTTAATTTCAATTCACATTATTGTTGTTTTGTCCATAATTTCATGGTTTTATTTTGTCCACATTTTTAATTTGTTTTTTTTAATTGTCCGTTTTCTTTAAAGCATACATGGTTTTATTTTCACTTTTAATTATGTTATCAAATATACGTGAGATTTGTCAATATAAAGGTGCAACCAAATCTCTTAGGAACCATTCTCGAATGGTTTTATCATGATAAATTATAGTGATTGTGATAAATTCAAAAAGATGAGGAGGGGGTAGGCCTTTTGAGATTTGACTTTTGTGTATCATAGATCTGGTGTGTGTCTCAAGGCTTTTGGTAGTTTTTCTTAGTTGATTGGTGTTTATCATCAAGTTAGTATAACGACGGCAAAACTAAGATATAAATTTTAACGATTTGATAAATTGATACATAATTTATTTATTTTTAAATTATTTCAATGTTATAATTACTGTCAAATTACCTCTTTTTAAAAAAAATTATATGCATTTATTTATTAATTTATAGTGATTTTATACTGTTATTTTTCATGGTTGCTCTTAATAATAGTATTTAAAAATATATATAAAGATTACAAAAGTGTATAAAATAAGTGAAAACGAGTGGGATTGGCCTTTTCGTTATTGCTTCAGTTTGTTGTAGCTAGAGGTGTGCATGGGCCGGGCCCATAAAAAATTTTTGGCCCGTTTTCAAGGCCCGGGCCCGGCCCGCCCAAATATGGGCCTAGAATTTTGTCCAAGCCCGCCCGAGAAAAATGATAGGCCCGAGCCCGGCCCGCCCGGCCGCCATATTAAATTTTTTTACTTTTTTTATTAAATAAAAACTTTAAAATATAATAAATCAAATGCATTTAAAACATAAAAAAATATTAAAAAATGGGAGTAAAATAATTCTTAAAATAATATATAAATTAAAAATATAATAAAAATAATTATATTAAAATTAAAAATTGAAATAAATTAGAACTAAATTATATTAATAACAAAAATTTTACAATATCAAAAAACATTAAAAACAATAAAAAAACCTAAAGTAAAAAAACTAAAGTTACTTAAAATTTAAAATAAAATAATTTAATATTAAAATCGGTAGGCGCAGGCAGCAGGCCCGCCAAAAATCTTGCTCGAGGCCCGCCCGCTTTCTAAACGGGCCTCTTTTTTGCCCAAGCCCATTTTTCGGGCCTATATTTTTACCCAAACCCTCTCATTTTTTAGGGCGGGCCTTGGTAGTGAAGCCGCCCGACCATGCACACCTCTAGTTGTAGCCTTACATTGCATCGTCGCTTTCTGCCGTTCTAAACAAAGGTTTGTCTGAATAAACAAAAATACTTGGCCGACCAAGTCTAATGCGCTTACGTAAGTGCAACTGTACCCTAACCCACCTCCTTAAAAGATTTTTTAAGGATTTGACAAATAATTCAATGTTTATCGAGTTAAACAAAGGGATAATGTAGCTTTTAACCCCTAATTTTTTTTTATCTACTTTGACCCTTGAACATAAAAATTATTATTCATTTTAGTCCATTTTGTTAATGACCGTAAAAAAAATGGAGATAATGTAACTTTTGGCCCCAAAACTTGGTAAGTAGATCCATATTGGCTATTGAACTTGACATCTAGGTTTACTTTAGTACTTATAATTTTTTGGGGTTTACTTTGATATAATATAAATATATTTAATAAAAAATTAATAATCAAATAATGTAGATTTTATAAATTTTAGAATATTATTATTCCTTGTTTTTGGGGTTATTTATAAAATTTGTCCTTTTTTTGTGTTTCATTTCATTAATGACATAAAACCAAACGACATTAATCAAACATAATTAAAACTATAAAAAAAGATCTTTAAAAAAGTGAAACAAATGACATAATCATGGTGCCTGCAATCCAGGCCACGCGAGTGGCGGTGCAGACAAAAAAACCCCACGGGTGGGGAGCAGGAAATATAAATTTAGAAACAAGGATTAATTTCAATAAATGCCCCTAAACTATTACTCAGATTATAAATCGGTCTTAAACTTTGAAATGTTCTAATTGGATAATCAAAATTTCAGAGTATTGTATTTAGGTCTGTACGATAGCCTCAATGTCAATCTAGATGTTAAATGAAGTTCGGATTTGATATTGAGGATGCTTAACACGTAAATCAATTTGTAAATACAAAGTTACATATCACATGGGCAATTTGTATTTAACATATTAAAAATATGGTTAATTTTTTTTATTTCTTTTTAATACGTCAATTCAAGTAGCCTATGTAGTGGCGGAACATGACATTAAGTTTTGAGGGACCTCTTAAAATTTTCAAAAATCTCAATGGGTATAATTAATTTTTTTTAAAAATATATTAAAATTAATGAGAATTTTTATTTTTGAGGGGGGCTAATTAAATTTTTTACACCTTTTGAAAGCCTTAATTAGTATCTTTAAAATTTTTGAGGGACCTACTTAAAACATTCAAACAAAGGACATGTTGAACATTTTCCAAAATTACGGCCCCTTTGGTTCCAATGACTTTCCGCCCCCAAGTTTACGCAATAGATTTATACATATTTACAATACAATCAACGTATTTTAAATATGCATCACATCATATTTGAGCTAACATTTATTGTCTAAGCTAACGGCTAATGTAATAAGGACCCGATTAATACGATATTAATACTTAAAAGAATCAATCACAACGTTTTGGAGATCAAGGACCAATTTAAAATCCAGACCATAACCAGAGGACTTTGATAGAATTAACCCTTTAAAAAAATTGGAGGATCCATTTAGTTGATACTCCACCTGGCAATCATGTGGACCGTGAGATTCATCATGAGATATCCTTTTTTTCCCACTGATGCATTTAAAAGAAAAATAAAATAAAAAAGTTGGGAACAGTGCTGCCGGCATTTGACTCAGCCTGTAATGATGCCTTTGTTGCGTTAAATATGTACACGACTCAGTGAGTCACCAACATCCGTACCGTTTATTTTTGGTTTTACAATGTATGTTCACTTATTATTGTTTGTTGTTCTTATGGTGATCATGATGATCACGACCGTTCAAATTTAAATCTGATAAAAGGAAAGAAAAAAGTGGGTCATCCTTTTGTAAAATAACAATTTCTTTTATACTTTACTATTCATATTCTATATTCAGGATTATCTCTTTTAATATTATTGTCTTTAAAATTTGAGCTTTATTCTATCTTTTGAAATTACTTTTTATTAACGTTTGATTTTATAGCTAATAAAGTGGTCAGTAAAGTAATATTTCATAAAAAGACATAATTAGTTAATTTTTTAATATTAAATACAAAAAGTTAGTGTATTAATATATTATATGAAAATATTATTATATTATTATTACTTTAAAATAACTCTTAAAATTAGTAAAAGCAATCGTTATCGATCTTCAGGGCTACAAATAAATATTCCACCAACTAAACCTGAGAAAATCTAAATTAAATAATAAAAATTAAAATACAACTATATTTTTAGTATTGGGTAAACTACACACACCTAAGGTCACTAAAGTATTAGTAAGTATACGTTTTAATCACACAACTTTAAAAATTTATAAAATGATCATTAAACGATTTAAAAGTTTTTATCTAAATCATTGAACTATTCAAAAGATTTTCTTTTAAGTAATGTGATTGTTAAATTTTTTATAAAGAAAAAAAGATGTTCGGCTAGTGAGTTCCAAACGATGATTCGAAGATTGGTACAGTGAATCTAGTGGCGGAGCCAAGGGGTTGGCAAGGGCCCCGACCCCCCTAAAATAGAAAATTTTCTATTTAGGCCCTTTATAATTTATAAAATTTTAAATTAATAATGGTAAAATTAAACTTTGGTCCCTCCAAAATAATAAAAATTTGATTTAATCCTTTGAAAATTATAAAGATATAAACTATTAAAATAGTGAAATTGCATTTTTACTATCGTAAAAATATACAATTTAATTTCGCCCCAAAAAAAAATTTCTGGCTCCGCCACTGAGTGAATTGATACTCATCGACAAGTAAAATAACATGTCTTATATTCATGTCGAAGATCGGAGAAAAAAGTATTTGGATTTTGGTTCATAAATACATGATATTCAAAGTTATTTCATGAAAAAATATTTAATTGTAGAAAGGGAAAAAAGAGCTTTTGATTGGTGCAAGCGGTGCAGACAAAGGAGGCCGTCCAACATCGATTTTAACAATCTAATGAATTAAATAAAAACTTCGAATAATTTAGTGAATCATTTAACATCGATTGTAACTTTTTGAAGTTAAGTGATCAAAATGTAAACTTTCTAATAATTTAATGACCTTAGATATATTTTACCTTTTAATATTTTATATGTATGCTAACAATGAATGCATCTAATTGGGCTAAATTTAGGGTTGGTTTTTTTTTGGGTGAAAAATTAAAATTACAAAATAATTAAACAAGATAAACAAAGGAGGATCCTCAAATAATCTTAAACCAAGGCTTCTAATGCGAACTAGCTTAAGTTGTGTTTAGTATTGCTTCTAATAAGCACTTTTGGGACAAAAAACACTTTTGAGACAAAAGCACTCCTAAACAAATTACTTTTTGAGAGAAAAAGTGTTTCTCCAAGCTAAAAATTAACCCCAAAGTACTTTTTGATAAGCTAAAAATTTTAGCTTCTCCCAAAAAGTATTTTTTTCTCCAAAAGCACTTTTGAGAAGCATTGTTAAACTAAATATTATCCAAACTATCTGCAATTAAGTTCTCTTCTCTAGGCAAATGTTGAATCTTCCATTACTTAAACATATTCAGGACTTGAAGTATTCTCCTTATTAAGATAAAATTAGAGTTTCTGGAAGAGCCATCTTGAATAATGTTAACGGCCTCAATACTATTAGTTTGGATTGAGACCCTATCGAATTTTCTTTTCAAAAGAAGGTTTAACCTATCCAAGATTTCCCAAAACTCAGCCTCCGTCATTGTGCAATTACCTAAATATCGGCAGAATCTAATGATCCACCCACCATTATGATAACATATGTAACCTCCAACTACTGCAAAACCTTCGTCAAGCATAACTGAACTATCTGTTCTCAAACAAACCAAACTACTAGCTAAAAGTGAAGAGTGGAGATAATTATGAGGCTTATGAAATGCAATTTTAGAGATTAAAATGTATTATTTTGCCCAACTAAACGAAAATTTAAGAATCTCATAATTACTCCAAGAAATGTCTTGAAAGGTAAACAAGTTTTGATTCTTCCAAATACGTCAATCAATGATCCCAAAGAGGCATGGCCAATCCACCCCATCCAACGAAATGTTGAGATGATTATGAAGGTTTTTGTTTGTTGGTTTATTTTTTTTTCTATTTATAGTATTCAGTTCATTTATAAGACTTCACTTTATGTTTAAGATCAATTTATTTAAATTTGTCTCGTGTTTTTTTATAAACTTTTTAAAGAAAATTGAACGCATATATTCATCAACAAGCAAAAAAAAGAGAGTTATAAATAATAAATAATAAAAGTAATAAAATCATTTTATTGTTGGGGAAATCAACTCTTTTAAGAGAAAAATTTAAAGTGTCGTTCTCTAGATAGTTGACTTGAACTTTTAGGTTTTGTCTTTAGCCTTTTGTGGGGAATTGTGTACAGCTCAAGAGAGAAGCGTCTCGATCAACGGAAGTAAGTAAAGCCTTGGTTGATGGTTTAAACTATGATGCACCCCTTATTATTTACGTACCTATTCCAAGTCTTTCATATACTTACTTCTATAAATTAAAACTCCCTTCGTTTGAACCAACTTTCTCTCACTCCCAACTATCAAAAGAAAAATAGTTGCAAATTTTATATTTTCATTAGTGCTAAAGTCAAATTTTAATTAGAAATTTAATATTAGAAACCCTGATTACTTATTTTCAAAGAAAACCAAAATTCCACAATAAAACCATTGAAAATCCAAGTTGACTTTTCTCTCTAGATATTTTTCTTATAAATGTTTTTATTTTCATCATATGTTATATTTAAGCAAATAAACAAAGAAAAAGAATTTCTGAACTGAAAGGCAAATTTCACAATGGGGAAAGTATGTTGCATGGAAGAATCCGATGATGCCGGTTTAAGTCTCACCGGATTTCTCATCGTTTTAATCTTGACGATTTTGTTGATGTCGATTTGTAGCCCTCAGCCACGACGTCCTGTTTATGCTGTTTATCGTTACCGATGATCGGAAAACGAATATACGGTGACTGCAAATTTGTTGAAATTTGTAAGAATTTACGAGCTCTTTTCGCTTATTTTTCCGGGGAAATTTGCTGCTTGGGGTTCAAATATATGGGTTGTCGATGTTTGAAGTATTGAATTACTGGATTCTTTTTTCTAATCTGAATAACAGTTCAACATGTTTTTAATCTGTTTGAAATAGATATGCTTGTTATTTCGAATTCAGATTCATAATTTTGAAAGTTGTATTATCATGAATTCGAGTTATTTTAGATTACTTATTTTCTTTTAGTTTAAAAAAAAAATTAGATTTATTGTTTTGAAACATTAAGTTTAAACTAGTTTTAAGTCAATTTATGTTCTAGCTAACTGATTCGAATTAATTCAATTTTTATAATCAAATTAAGATAAAGATCAAGTTAATATGATTCAAAGATGTTTTTTACTCCACAAAATGATTTTACAGTCTTATAATTAGATCAGGAACCGACTGATATATGAATTCAGAAAAAGGGATAGAACCAATCTTTTAAGTAAAAACGCTTGGAACTAATAAAAAAAGTAATTCAGGATAATAAAAAAATTGATTGAATAAGTTTATATTTTTTTAATATTATTTTAAAATTTTTATTATTGAACCATTAATTTAATGATCTAACCAGTTCAACCACCATTTCAATTTTTAAAACATCGTTTATAATTCATGTTTAAGGTATTATATATTATGTTATAATGTCATAATTCTTGATAAATTTAGAATTTAATCTTTATACTTTTTAAAGTCCAAAATTAAAGTCCAACAGTTAACATTGTTAACTATTTTGTTAATTTTAAGTTCATTATAATGTCATTTTTTTTTTAGTTATATTACTATATTATTACCATTATGACATGAACACGGTACAGATATATATATATACATGAAACCAGTCATTTGAGGTTTGGCTAGACTGGAGACTGCTTGGGGGAATTAACAACAAACACCTGAACTCGTAAAAATTCATGAGTAGCTCCTCGTTCAAGTACTGTCAACACTTCGCCATCATCATCTCCCGTCACAAGATCTTCGAGATAGACAAAACGGGAATGATATCCATCTCGGATACGGAAGCTGTAGACCCATCTCCTGGGCTGTCGCCACTTTACGCAAACTTGTCGATCAACTATCTTACCACTCCGAAGTGCTTCTGCGATACAAAAAGCCTGTAAAATTACGATGTCAAAATCGGAGGCGAGTAGAACCGATATATATCTCATACAGGCGTACTCGAAAATTTAAGTTTTCCACATACGTAGGATTTTGGCTCTCTACTTTTGGGAAATGAAGAGTTAAAATCTAGGGTTAATGGCACTAAACACCCTCAAACTATCATAAAGATTACAAATTAGTCGTTAGACTTCAAAACACTCTAATTGAATACTGAAATATTAGTCTTTTATTAATTAGGTCATTCTAGGTAAAAGTACCGTGGAAGCTCTTGTACTAAGAACCAGATTGCATTTTGCCTCTTCCACTTAAAAAATGGACAAATTAATCATTTTATGTTAGATCAAAGAGTAAATTAGTCATTTTATTAAAATTTCATCTATTTTTACTATTAAAATCTGGTCCCTATATTAAACCAAAAAAAAAAAAAAAAAACTAGTACCTATATGTCAGTATGAGGTACACATGCTGTTGTTTGGTTATTTTGTCAATCATGTAAGTTTTTAACTGTAAAAATGAATGAAACTTTTAATAGAAAGGACTAGTTTACTCTTTGATCTAATGTACTGAGACTAATTTGCCCATTCTTTTAGTGGGGGGTAAAATGCAATTTGCCAAAGAGTATAGGGGCTTCCTTGATATTTTTACCCATAATTCTAGTTGTCAGTTTAGGCATTAAATGTTAGTTCGGATATGACATGAAGCATAATTGGAACGCCTAAGTGTACGTACCTCACAATCGACTTGGATATGACATGTTAGAGAAAACAGACCATGGCAATAAATTTTAAGGGGTTAATTTTCCTTAACACATCATCTCGTCTTATCATCATCAAATAAAAGAAGCTTCTGATCCACCAGTCATTGAAGAATTTCAATTCTTCAAAGCTTATTAGAACCGATCTTCAACATAAACACAAATTCCACAACATGAACAACCAATACCGACATATATCAACTAACAACTTAAACCAAAATATTTCACTACAGCACTATGTTCTCGGATTCAACAGTTAATGGAGACAGGAAAAACACTATTTCAACACGATCCAAAACGAAAACAAATGGTAAAGAAGTTTACCGGCACTTGAAGAATGTTAAGGCAGTAATGTAGTCCAATCAAGTTAAGCAGAACATTCAGCTTCTGTTTCAACAGCAGCATTTGAACATCTCTGAAACCGAACTGCATCGTTTTCAGGCATCTGATTGCATGCAGATAGTCTATAACCTTGAGTGAATCGGATTGCGAGCATTGTTCCACCAAGTTAATGACAGAATCGGCTTGACCCTTCTTCTCTTCGTGCTGCTTTACATAAAATCCTTGCCAATCCTATATCATAAACATTTCACAAGTTTCAAACACCAATCCGAAGGAATTGTACTTTTTGCTTAATCAACAAAAAGTAATAGTTTGGTTGGTATGAGGGGAAAAAAAGAAAGGAAAAGTTACATTTTTTCCATCATTTTCTCTGTTTGGTAGGAAGGAAAATAGGAAGAGTGAAGTAAAATGAGTGGATTAAAAGTTTTCCTTCCCTCAAAATCCTATCTTTCCAAGTGTAGAAAGAAAACATTCATGAATTTAAGCTAATAATTTTATATGAAACTTTACCTTCCTTTCCCTCCATATTTTCTTTCCTCACCATTTTCCTTCCTTTTCCTTTCTACCAAACAAGTATAAAACTGATAACTAGGGGTGTAATCGAATAGTAGCAAGCTCAAGCTCGACTCGAATCGAACATCATTTTCTAAGCTTGAGCTCAGCTCCAAACATAATCCAACTACTCGAGCTTGATAAGCTCCATCTCATTCGTAATTAAACTCTTTTTATAATAAAAATGTAGCTTCATAAAGGAAAAGCTCAATTTGGCTCTCGTGTAATTTGTAATTAAGCTCTTTCTAATTTCATGATATAAAATTATACTAAAAAGGAAAAAGCTTGATTAGGCTCGTAAGCCATCCAAATAGTGTATTATAGTGCTCGAATTCGGCTCCATTATTACCAGATCAAATTCAAGTTTTTCCAAATTAAACTCAAATAGCTTATGAGCACCAATATCTCATTTACACCCTTACTCATAACCTCGCTAAAAACACCCAGTTCAAAGCCATGAAACAAGAGCAATTAGTCCAAAACAACTTAAATGAGGGGGAAAAACACCATATATTTACACACATTAAAAACTTAACCAAAAAACAAAACAAAAAATACAACCTTGAAGTTAGGGTCTTTAACAGCTTCATATAAAAGAGGCCATCTTTCTTTAACAAGTGACTCCCATAAACAATCCGACCCACATATCTCTCGCCAAATCCGAGAACAACAACCCAATGAAGAAAGATCAGGTACCTAAAAACCCGAATACCCAAAAACATCTCATTTACTTTCAATTCAATACCCAGAAAAAGAAAAAAAAAGAAAAAAGAAAAGAGATAAAGCAAGTAAGCGAACCTCAAGGGAAGAAGCAATTTTGAGAGCTATATCATTTGGTAGTGAACTGTATGAGTAATCTGATTGATTCATGTGGGTTTTTTTCTTTTTTCTTTTTTTGGTTGGTTACTAAATTTTTGGGATTTTTTAAAAGTGGGATTTTGTGTTTTGTCTGAAATTTATGGAAACTAGAAGAAAACATGTTCGATTGTCGGATTCTTGCAACGTGGGCCAAATTTGGATTTGGCTGTCTGTTTTGAGATCTTGATTCTGTGAGTTTCCTAGTGGAAGGCTGTGATTTAAAGTTACAAACTACGTCGTTTTAGGTACATGAATTTTTTCACTTCTAGTTGCCGAGTTATGGCTCAAATTTTAATTATATTATAGGAATTTGAAATAAATTAATTTAGTTTCTGTTTTATTAAAAAAATTAAATAAGATTAAATTTGAAAAAAATTAATGTTAATGTATAAAAATGTTATTTACTGTTTAATAAAGTTAATATATTTAAAGTATTCATAGTTTTATAAATGAAATTTTTTATTTAGATTTGAACTGCAGTTAAAAAAATAATTTTCAAAACAATTTTGATACAAAAATGTTAATTTTGTAATAATTTCAACTTATTTGATTTTTTTTAGTGGTATAAGAATTAAATTGATTTATTTTATAATAAAGGGACTAATTTGATCTAATCCCTATATTATAAGGGCCTCTCAGGTACTTTAACCCATTCTAAATTGGTCTTAAACTTCAAATTATTTCAAGTTTTTGTACTTTTCGAAAATTTAAAATTTAATCTCTATACTTTTATTTTTAAGAATTTAATCTTTCTATTTTTCAGATTTCAAAATCAAAATCCAAATATTAGCATAGTCAAAAATTATTTTGTTAAATTTAAGTTTATTACAACACATTTTATAGGTACATTATTATCAAAAGAATTTTTTTTTATTCCAAAATGTTATACCAATAAAATTGACCAAAAAAATTAATAGAGTTAACAACTGAACTTGAATTTTAAAATAAAAAAAATAAATTATTAAAAATAAAAATACATAAACTAAATTTTAAATTTATGAAAAATAGATAAACTTATGACATATTTTAACTTTTTTTTTACTCACTTTATAAATAAATTCTAGTATATTTTATTCCATGGGCAATTATCTAATTTAAACTATTTAAATGTGAAACAATTCAATTTACTATGTAATAAAAAAACATACAAACAAATCTAAGAAAATAACAAAATACAAACTAAGCCATCATTTACAGACAATAACACTTGCCACTTATATAGTCAAAAGATGAACACAGAAACCAAATTCAGACATGAGAGTAATTAAGAACTGTGTTTCTAAAAATTATCAACGGATCTTTTTGTAAAGGGCGAAGGTGGAGAACATGGTGAGGAACACCAACAAGATGGCCGCAAATAACGAGAATGCGATTGCGGTTCCAACGTGTCGACAGAACTCGTCGTAAACGTTGCAGATTTTGTCCCACCGGACGTGGCTGTTGCCTCTTAATCCGATGTATGCGACGCTACCAGCGGAACCGGTGGCTGAGGCAACGATTCCCACAAATACCTGCATTGTATGATTAAGATTGATTAATTCGGTTTGATTTATTTGATTATAAAATTAATCGGATCTGAAAATCAATTTATTTAGTTAGTTTAGTCTGTTATTGGTTTTTTCGAAAATTTGTAAATCGGTTAAAGCATTTTAATTCGGCTGATTTTATATTGATTTTCCAAAAAAAATTTAAATTGAAATTGATTGAATATTCCCACCTTCGGTTAATTTGAGCTCGAAATCATCTAAACAAAAAAATTTAAATTCAAAATGATTTTAATTTAATATGATTTGACTCTAAAAATCGATTGGAAAATTTGAATGATATAAATCCAAAATGACTTGAACTTAACATTGTTTAAATTAGACAGGATGTTCAAATTAAGAATCATTAAAATTCTCAAAACTTTACTTAAATATAAAATGACCTAAAAATATATCTAAAAATAACTTAAATTCAAAAAACTTGACTAACAAACTTAAATTCACCCGATTCAGAACAAATCAATCGACAACTCTTAATGAAAGGGGTTTGAAAGGAATAATTATCAGCCTTACCACATCCATTAATGCAAAGGCGAGCAAGATGGTGTTGGTATAAGAAGGCTTGCGGCCGAGCAAAATTGATGCGAGAGCAGTGATGATGCTGTATAAGCCTGTTGTTGATAATGCTGCCATGAAGTATCTGCACAATTATATAATAATTATTTTTATTAATTTCATTATTATAAGACTAGATTTTAATAATAAAAATCATGATCCAATAACATCAATCTTGGAATTTTTGTTTAATACTAAATTTTATTGGGATAATATTTTTATCCGACCTCGACATGATATATCTCTCATATAATATGGTCTCGACTTATTTTAAAACTCACGCAATTGATAAATTAATCAAAAAGTGACACATGATGTGCTAATGTATAAGAACCAATTTTATCGTTAAAAACGGATGAAATTTTAATATTACTTTTTAATCTAAAGAATAAATATTAGTTTATTCATTTTTTTGAAATAAAGAAGACAAAATATAATATGACTCTTTAACGTATTCATGTGAAATGTGTACTTATATCTAGGGGTGAGCAAAATCTGATTCGATGTGAAAAACTCTATAAAAAATTTAAACTTTAAATTAAATAGTTCGAGTTATTTGAGTTAATCAAGTTATTAGGATCAACTCAAATAAAAAAATTAAGTTTTTCGATTTAACTCGAATATGAATTACACAATTTGAGTTATCCGAAAATCCGAATAAGAAAATATAAAACTACATCGTTTTGATAAATGTTTATTTTTTTAAAAGTTAAAATTCAAATTAATTAAGTTAAAAGGTAAAACCATGTCGTTTTGATAAATATTTACCCATTAAGTTAAAATGACAAAATCATTATATTATTCATGTAGTTAAATAATCGGTCCATCTAAACGCAACATTGAGTATAAATAATATGATTCATTAACTAGACTCGATTTGACTTGATTTGATTTGATTTAAAAAAAATTCAAATTGAGTTCGGTTGCTAAAATAGGATTTGTCAACTCGGCTAACTCAAAAAATTTTAACTCGATTCGACTCGACTTGATCGAATACTTACCTCTACATATATCGAATATAACCAAACGCGAGTACAAGTAATATAAGTTAAAAAAGACTTACACAAAGGCAGGTGAATCAGTGAACTCGGCCGAAAAAGGAACCCTAACTGAAGTAGGCAAGCCTGGAACAGGAACCATTTCAGTTTGCTTGCTAGTAGCCATAACCACCACAGCAATTACAGCTGCAGCAAACAACACCACCCTAAGACCAGCATCTACAGCTGAATAATTAAAAGGGCATTTGCTAGCAGCAACCGTCGTTGATGGTGTTGAGGTTGTCGTCGCCGCTACCGCCGCCGGTTTATCTGTAGATTCCATTGTTCAAATTAAATGGAAACTAGCAAAGGCAAAATGATGGATATATGGAGAGTTATGAAGTGATGAAATGGTATTTATATAATGAAAAATTTGAGTAAAGAAATCAAATTTGGTTGGAATTCCCCGCACGCCATTCAAAAGTTGATTAATAATTTCAATTGTTGAATTTTTTTTAATTTAATGTTTTGAATATTATGTTAGCTTTTTTTTTTTGTTGTTGGGGACTTTTCTGGCTGTTTCACACTATGTCGGAGAGTGGACGACGAAATTTATTATAATCTGCATTTGGTTCTGGAATGTTGGTCAAATTATGCTGTGAGTCACTGTACTTGAATGAAATTTATAATTTAATCCATATATATGTTAAATTTTTAAAAATGGAATCTTCTTCTTGTTTTTTCGATTTGAAATTATAGATCATCTTTCATACCATTAGTATTTTTTGTCAAATTTTGTTATCATTCAATACTATCGATTTAGTAAGCAAATTTTGATAGAAAATGATAGAATTTAACTTTTAATTTTCAATGTATATTATAAAGATTAAATTTCAACTTTCGGCGTATTTATATTTTCAAGAGTCAATTTATTCGTTTTGGTTATAAGTATATACTAATGTATTTTATTTTTGTGATTTATTATATTTTATAAAAGTAAACAACATATTTTAAAAAAATTGAGACTAATTTGATTCATCTGACATCTTTATTATCCATATTTAAATACGTAATAAATGAATATTTTTAAAGAAAATAAAAGGCTCAGATAATATTTGCGGGCCACTATACTCCACATTACCCATCCATACCATACTCATATGTACTGTTAAATATAAAAATAATTTTAGATAACGGTAGATTTTCTCACCACGATGGAAACTTGTTCCCATACGTATATGATCCTCTAGAGAGATCGAAAATAATTGACTACCTTTAATATATGTCAACATGGTTATTGCAGTTTGTGTTAATGTTGATATTATATTGTTTTAACATTTGACTAGGCTGTCAAATTTCTGTCATTGCAAATTGGCCCTTACCCAGTCTGGGAAGAACAATTTTTTTTAAAGTCGATATTTTTATGATAGTAAAAATATAATTTTATCTTTTTAATAGTTTATATATTTATAATTTTTAAGAATTAAATTAATTTTTTATCTTTTTTAAAACATCAAAACCTAATTTTATCATTATTAATTTTAATTTTATAAAATATAAAAAATTTTCTATTTTAAGCAACCGGCCCCGCTGGCTAAGCCGCAACATATTTTATATATAAAAACCCAAAAGAGCCGTCTATATATATAGTATTTGCTTGAAAATCAAATATTTGATTTTGATATAAGATGAGGAGAAAAGATAGGTTAGTTTGCATAACAGAGATAGCGTTCACATAAGGAAACTTCTTTTTTTATATAAAAAGGGAGATTTTGATTTAACCTCATATTTTAAACTTTGATTTTAATTTAAATATAAAAAAATATTTTTATTTTATTTTATTTTATTTTTTAGATAAATATAATTATTTGCTTATGTGATATCAATAATGGTTCTAGTGGTTTGTGAAAATTAAATTAAATTAAAATATCGTATATAAGATCGCGCAAAATTAATATTAATGTATTACATTATAAATTACAAAATTAGGATCAAATTTATAATGGATATAAATGTTGAGGGATAAATTTGACATTATGACTGTAAAATAATCTAATCCTTTTTTTATGGATCATTGTTATTCGGGTCTAAAGAATGAGACATTTGCTCAATGTCAATGTTTTAATAATTAGACTCATGGTTGAATTGATCAAATTACTAATTTTCAAGTCAATATTCGATCCAATAATAATTAAGTAAATAATTTTAAAAAATCATAGAAACAATAATATATTATAAAATTAGCTATATTGATTCAACCGTCAATTTTTTGTCTCGATTTCTAATTTTTTATTGGTTTTAAGCAATTTGCTTATAGGTTGATTCAATTTCTCTGTCTAGATCGATATACATTTATATAGAATACGAATAGTTTTTTATAAAACAATAAAGAATTGGGAAATTAGCATTTATGACCCTAAGCCATTGCTTTCAAGATATCAATTATTTTTATAAAGCTTAGATATGAAATATATTTTTGTTGAAGTTACATAGGGAGAGATAGAGATCATTCAAGTTCAAAAATTCATTAAAATAACATTTCAATTCAATATCTAGAATCAAAAGATAGTTTTAAAGTACTCCAATCATTTTATACTTTGTATTAAATTTTAAAAAAAAAAAGTCAGAGAAAGTATGGCGAAAGCAAACTGGGAATTTAAGAAAATTTCCCCTTTTCACATTATGGCGGTTGGAATATCTGAGCTTCTTTAAACACGGCTGCTAAGCATAATTCTGAACTTGATCCCTAATGTTTACGCTTTTTGTCACTTTAGTCCTAATTCGTTTTTTAATCACTTTAAGCGTTATCTTTTAAAATCACGTGAAACGCCGCGTTTAGAATAAAAATGATAATTAAACCATTAAAAATTAGCAGCATCTATTAAGAACTTGATAATCCACCAAGTGCTTTGCATAATGGGATGGTTGATTCAATATTTCATAGGAATTGTATTAAATTAATCCATTAATTTAATCTTTATATTATTAAAAATAATTAAATAATGTCAAATTAGAATAAAGTAAACATTATTGTTTAATAAATATCATTTATTGTTTAACAATGTTAATATTTTTAAAGTTTTTATGGTTTTATAAATTTAAATTTTTGATAGAATTGAATTATAATTGAAAAAAAAATAAAAATATCTTTTTATAGAACAATTGTTTATTCTGTTAAAATTTGAATTTATCTGATTCTTTTTAATGGCATAGTGAATAAGTTGGTCCATTTAATAATAGAATGACTAATTTGATACAATCCCTATAATACATGGATCTCTTAGGTTTTTTTTTTTTTTAGTTACAAAAGGAAGTTCAACTATAATGCTCAACTGATAATAATAGACTAATTACTCAACACTTATCTCTCAACATTACATTTTGCATCGTCAAATGAGATTGTAAGAAAAAAAAAACCTATTTGGCAACACCTTACTACCTTGTGTATAGCATCAGCACCCATATTTGCTGTTTTTGGTACACGTCGAATCTCCAGTCCACTTGCCAATCCCTTGATATCCAGTTGCGAACCTCCGATGCTAATCTCGGCAATCCCACCACTTCGAATCCAAGTATTAGGTCTACTACTATCCTACTATCACTCTCAATTAGCAGCTGACGCACCCCTTCTCCCAAGCTGTTTCCAGCCCATCAACAATTGCTCAGAGTTCTGCCTCTAGGATTGAGCTAACACCTATGTTACGCCCATACCCAACTACCCAGTCACCCTAGTGGCATCTTACTATCCCACCCTCTATCGCACTTCCAGATCGCATGTCAACTGCCCCATCTATATTAAGTTTATACCATCCTGCCCGAAGAGATTTTGACCCTTGAAAATAGACAAATCCCTTCTTTTCCAAAGTAAACACTATTCAAATTTTTGGCATATTTTTTACATTTTACTGCAACCAATATTCAAATTCATTTGTAAAGAAATCTCTTAGATATTTTGACCATTTATTTTCTTTACCTTACATTTGTCAGTCTAGGTTAATGGACTTAATGCATATTTATTGTTTTAAAATATAAAAAAATTAACTTTTTTTTAAAAAATTAAAAGAGAATTCTAACTTTTTATAGTATAAAAATAAATTTAAACCAATGGCTGGCACTCTGTTCAGAGGGGATCATCACTAATGAGTAATACCTACCATTCCATTAAACCTTCCTTTCTCTGAATTTATTATGGTTAATACCTACCATTCATGATTTATATTTCCCATTACATAAATAAGCAGAAGAGTTTGGGTTTAATCTTAAATAATTCCATTCATTTTCTTTAATTATAAAAAATTAAAAATTATTAGGATAAACTACACCATTAGTCGCTAAATCATAGGCAAATTTTCGTCTTAATCACTTAGCTAAAAAAGTTACAGTTTGGTCATTGATCTATTCAAAACTTTTTCATTTAAATCAATGAACTATTCAAAATTTTTTATTTAAGTCATTACGTTGTTAAGTTTTTTTTAGAAAAGAAAAAGTTCCATCAGCGAGTTCCAAGCAACGATTCGATGATCGGTATGGTAGATCAATTCCAATTGATGAGTAGAAGAACATACATTAAATCCAAGTCATGACGGTCAGTGCCGGAGATTAAAGGAAAAAATTATTTGAATTTTGATACGCGGATTCATGACGTCCAAAGTTATTTTATGAAAAAAAAATCGAACTGTAGAACAAAAGGGAAAAAGAATTTTTGATTGATGCAGACAGTACGAACAAAGAAAGCTATATAACATTGGTTTTACTAGTCTACTGACTAAAATGAAAGCTTTTGGTGTAGTTTACCGCATTTTGTAATTTTTTTGCCTATTGAAAAATAAATAAATCATATCTATTTTAATGAAAAGGAAATTGAGATATATTGCTAAATTAATTTTTTAAAAATCATAACTTTTACTTAACCATTAATTTGCACCAAAATAAACTTAAATATTAACCATAACAAATCATTACATAAATTAATATTTTCTTTGAAACCAAACCTTTTTTTTTTTTGGATAAAATAAATTCAAAGTATAAAGGTTTACTTAGATCCGGTAAATATATAAAAACTTACTTTAAAAAAATTGAAAAGTCAAATAAATTGAAGCATTTTTTTAGTATTTTAAGTATTCATATATTGTGAAGGAGAAATGGTATATTAACTAATGAAAGAATTTTTATATATAAAATTTACACGACAAAACGAAAGGGATAGCCTATTAAAAATTTTAATTATATCATTAAAGAACACTAATTGGGTCTTAAACTCTTAATTATTTAAATAAAAAATAAAGGTTAAAGTTTTTGGGAGGTCCCTGTATTATAGAGAAAGGATCAGTTTAGTCCCTATACAATTAAAAATAATCAAATAAGTCTAAATTATAACGGAGTTAACATTTACCGTATAAAAAATATCTTGAAAATTATTCTTTTCAATTGCAATTCAATTACAAGCAGAAGATTTCATTTACAAAATGGTAAAAACTTTAAAGATATTAACTCCATTAAATAATAAAAAGTTAAGTTAGACTTATCAAATTTTTTTAACAGTAAAAAGACTAGATTGATCTATTTAATAATTAGAGAAATTAGTTTAATCAAATTCTTATAATACAAGGACTCCGAAAATAATATATTACCCAATGAAATTAATTGCTCAAAAATCATAAATATCATATTTTGATAAGACCAACGGACCAAGTCACGTTGTTAGGTACTTAAAATCTGGAAGTCAACGGATTTATTTTATTGATTAATAATAAATCACGATATTTAGTTATCTTTTTATTTAATCTTCTAAGGATTGAATATGTTAATTGATGATTTGCAGATCAAGAAAGAGCTTGAAATTGCAAACAAAATTAATCAATCTTCTTTGAAAGTGACGTGATAAAAACTTTATCCTTTCTTAATCCAAGTTTGAGTAGGATTAGAGTTGTGCATGGGCCGGGCCAGGCCGGGCTCAGATAAAATTTTAGGTCCGTTTTCTAGGCCTAGACCCGACCTGGCCCGAAATATGGGCCTAAAAATTTGTCCAAGCTTGGCCAGAAAAAAATTGTTAAGCCCGGCCCGAGCCCGGCCCATATTAATTTTTTTAACTTATTTCATTAAATAAAAAAATTTAAAATATAATAAATCATCAAATACATTTAAAACAAATATTAAAACAAGAAACAAATAAAAAATTATATTAAAACAATTCTTAAAACAATATACAAGTTGAAAATATAATAAAAAGTGATTATATTGAAATTAAAATTAAAATGTAAATATGATTAAAAAATATATTTAGTATATAATTCGGGCCGGGATGGGCCCGGCCCGGGCCAAAAAAGTTTTACCCGAGCTCGGCCCGTTTTCTAAACGGGCCTCATTTTTTTGCCCAAACCCATATTTCGGGCTTATATTTTTACCTAAACCCTCTCATTTTTTGGGTAGGCCTTCGGGCCGGGCTGGGTAGCCCGACCCATGCACACCTCTAAATAGGATCTAAAACTCTTTATTTTTTTTTTTCACAATTTTTATTTTATTTTATTAACATGATATTGAATATTATGCTATACACGTGAAATGTTAAACGTTAATAATAATAATAATTTATTCAATAATTATAAAACTTCAATTAATATAATTGTTGTAATAATAATTTGAAGGTTGTAAATATAAATATATTTAAACTGTAATATCTTTTGATTTAAGTATTTGAAAAGGTAATAGTATTTTAAATATTGTATTTAAAATACATTAAAATTAAGTACACCGAACATCTTCAAATTATCACCCTTATTTTAAGTTGACCCTCAAATTTTAAAAATTTTAATTACATCCTTATATTACTAAGGTTATATCAATAAAATATTTCCATCATTGAAATCTTAACTTTGAAGCTTTTAAACAAACTATTGTTCACTCTCTCTGTTTGTTGGTTTTACTGCATTTTTAAATTTAATTTTAAAAGTTATACGATAATATTTTACTTTTCTTTTAAATTTTCCTTTTAAATTATGTCGCATAAAATTTTCCGTAACATTTAATTGTTAAATGAATGATTTTAGTAATAGAAAAGCTTGATTGATATAATATTAATAGTTTAGGAATGTAAAATTCAAAGAGCAATTTAAAGTGAGTATCGTAAACTAAAGATGTTTAGTACAATTAACTCATAATATTATTAATCGAAATAATAAAATAGTTAATTCCACTAAACTTTAGATTGGTCTATTTCAAAACATTTTAAACAATCAAAATTTTCCATTAGCCTAATTATCTATCAATTTAGGTGTTGAATGTAAATTCAACACTAAAATAAAAACAAATTATAAACATGTGAGTCAAATTATAAACACTTATATGCTTATTGTGTTAGCAATTTAAATTTGACATATTAACAAATAAATCAATAAAACTTGGAAAAACTATTATTTTTAAAACATTAGATCCAAATTTTCCATAAAGTACGCATGTTTAAAAATTGATAGAAATTAATTCCTAACTAAAACATAAATCATGAATCTTAAAATGTTCAAAAATTTAATTTGTAAAATAAAATGAACAAAAGGATTTCTTGATCATTAAGTGATAAAAAAAAGTGCTTACTTTGTGACAACAATTCTCAGAAATGTCTTAACATTGTTGAAGGAAGCTTTGTTGAGACAAAGGTACCATAGTTCCGGTTCTTTTTTACTCCGATCTTCCCTGCCCTACGATAGAATTTCGTTTTTTGTCAAGTCTTCCAATTTTACGTCCCTCGCTAAACCAATGTTTAGTAGACTAGCAACCATGGTAGGAATATCTGATTTCAAAGATGCAGCCAATGCCTGACCAAATTGATTCAATGAAAGACAACTATTAGCTTTAGGTTCTTCAGTACACAATTCTGAAAGAAATGACAAGGTTTTCAATTTTAAGAGGGAATTGATGGTACAATTAAAAATTATTACCTTCTTATCCTCCTCTTTTTGATGTTTAAGAACTTCTGAAGGCCATTCGTTTACCAGCTTTTCAACTTCAACTGTAATGCTCCGCTTCCTTCCATCGGATAGAGTCTGGCAAGAATAGAGTTCATCTCATAAACATTATAAGACCAAAATACATTCAAGGGCACATAGAAAATAACCTCAAAATATCATACTAATAATTTTTAAATTTTTATGAACTTCTGAGGGCACGCCACGTGCAACTGTCTGGTTATTCTATTAACCATGCCAGTTTTTAAGTGTAGAAATAGATGAAATTTTTAATGGAAAAGACCAATTTGTTCATTTTTTGAGTAAAGGGGGCAAAATGCAATTTGATTCCTAGTACAAAGGCCTCCATAAAACTTTTACCAATTATCTTCCTTTTTATTTTAAATTCCATTTTGTTCTATTTTCCCCTACCTCAGCATGCTCGATACGGGTGGAGAATCCATGGGAGGATGACCTAAATTATAAACCACAAGAAGGCATAACTTGATATGACACCGGATTTACCTCATTAAGGGCTTGGATAAGAGCTGCAGCATCCTCGGGCTTGCGTTCTAGTAGTAAACCCTGAAAATGCAGAAATAACATGTATAGGTCATCAAATGATCATGTTCTTTTATTTACTGAAATCAATTTTCATACAGGCATAGAATCAAAAAGTACCTTGGCACATGCAAAACCAGTGGTGAGAGAATGCTGCTTCATTGACTCAGATCGCAGTTTCTCAATATTCCACAGTGACTCAGTGTCTCCTATTACCAAGAAATGATAGATCAATTGCAAGTACAAGGAAAGAGAAAATCATTCATCTGGCTCTCGCTTTACCTCTCTCTCTCCCCCTTTATTGGTGCCCCCTAATTTTCTAACCCTGGGTTAGAAATTCACTGCCAAAGACTATCTAAGTATATTCAGAAAGCTGAGTAGCTTTGTAGGTCACAAGTCAAAAACCGGAATATATTCTTACCGACCAGCACCACTAAGTGAGACAGAGTTTTAAAAAGAAATGCAAATCACAGAGAAGATCCAAAGAGATGCAAAAGAAAGGAACTAAAAACTCAGAGATTATAGACCTCTTCGGATGGCAAATTCCATCCAAGTGTCAAATGTAGTCTGTCGTAGTTTAACGCCAGCCTTCATAAACCTCTTCGAGTACTTAGAGATCAACTCCCAATCATTTGTATTGTAACAAATGCTGCAACATTTAATCCAAATAAATATTAAATCAACTTAAAGGAAGCATGAAAATAATTACACATCCCTTCGACCAAAAAAAAAAAAAAAAAAGAAAACAACTGCACTTATTGGAACACAAAATCGAATATTTTAGAAAATTAGTCAGCAAAAGCATAGCAGGTCATCTATTCGTACCAATATATAGCTTGTTCATTCAAAGAACAAATATCCAATACTGCAAAGTCATATAGACACACATCACATTCAAATATCTCGGATTTGATTGTCTTGAGTGTCCTAGTGCAGGAAAGCAAATAGGACAAGGATCAAACTTGAATTGAAAGAGAATGAGTCTTTCATGCCAGGTCAATTTTTTCATAGACTTAAAATTTTATTGCGAATAGGGAAAAAATGATATTAAAACAGGAATTCTTAGGGCATTTAGCAATGCAAAAGTGAAACATGTGACATAACTGAAGACTGATTTACCTGAAAACGATATCCGCAGTGCCAGCTTGTAATGGTAAGTTGTTCCTTTTTAAAAGCCTCATTACTTCCACCATGAGTTTAGCATCATTATGAGCCTTAGCATACGACTGCACTCCAATAATTAATTATACGTACAAAAGAATTTGAAAATTGAACAACTTGATTGATGAGTCAATTATACCAATAAATGATGTGCAGATGCAACACTAGGAGTCAGTCCATAAACATTGTGCAGCCACAAAGCTTTCTTTCCTGCATAAGCATTCAAGCTAAATCATATTCATATAATTACATTAAATAAACCAGGCGGTATGTATATATTTTAAATAACAAATAAATTTCTGCTAACTGGTAATAAAGAACTAACAGTAAAACTACAGAGAACTGTTCGAGGTCTATAAAAAGACTTTGGTCAAACAGATTCTTTAGGTTTCTTAAGTACCCGTGTCCGAAGCACTATCCAAGAACCTTAGTAATGTGTAGAAAAACTTTGAAAAAAATTGGTCTTTGACACATATCGGCATGCCAAACTCCTACTCAAGTTAAATTAATATAGGCTTAAGATATGAAGAACAAAAAGGCATACCAAAATCAATGGCTCCCACACGAGCACAAGTCTTGGCAACTTGTTGGCAGAGATTGCAATTAAAATTTGAATGAATCCGTAGGTTCGATAATCGCTGCAACCAAAAACCAGACAGTACATCCATAAACAACAAATGCTTAAAACTAACAAAACAAAGGAAACAAAGATCAGGAATATACAAATCTTCGGAGATTCTGGAGAACATTGAAAAGAAGCTTAATATCTTCACGATTTTTGCAGTTTCCGATCATTGACCATAGAGAAGCATTCGGAGGCATTGTTCGTTTAACATTTACAGATTGAAGCATGTCATCATAGAGTTCCTTAACTGCCTCTGAATTCGACAACACAATCCAAACATTAAACATAAAACAAAAAGCTTCGAACATGATATCAAACTAACCTAAGATAGAGCAGATCAAGTACCAGTTGAATTGCTATTAACTGTTCCAGCTTCTGTCGAAAAAAATGTCCTTGAAATCATCGGATAAATTGAATGCAGTGGCACTGGATAATAACAGCTTCCATTAATCCCTGTAAATTTCAATAACTAAAAATTAAAAAATACATAAACAATATTGAATTATTTATCTTCTTTCTCGGCGAGAACTAGTGAGTTTTTCTACTACTCGGCTAATAACGTAATCAATTAGCATTGAAACGAACAGGGAAAAAATAAAAAAAATAAATTAAATTATTTAAATAACCAAAATAATTTCGTAATGTATTTGAGTATCCAAACGAAGTAACTAAAAAAAACACAGAGATTTTGACGGTACCTGAGGAAGCGTCACTGTGAAGTTGGCATTGAAGAGAATAGCTAGGAGATTGAATCAAAGATGAGAGATAACGTTGATTAGAATTGAAAAGAATTGTTCGAGATCCTAAAACCCTAGCGAGATTGCGAGCGTTCGAAAGGACTTGCATCTTTCTTTCTATTTTTCCTTTTCTTTTCTTTTGAGTTGGGACTGAGTGGTAGCTGAGTCAGGTAATGAAGCGGGTTAACTCGGCGGGTTTATATACGAAAACTCGTATGGGTTTTTCTTTTCTTTTCTCTGGAAGTGGCTGATTCAGGGTTTTAGGGAAGAAGGAAGGATTTACTTCCTTGGGGTGGCGGTCCATGGATCTTCTGTGGACCTTTCACTTTTTTTAAGCATAATTCATGGTTTAACCCTTGAACTATATTATTTTTTCATTTTGATACTTAATCATTTTTCCACTTTGTACTTGTAACATCATTTTTATCTCAGTTTAACTCAATATTACAAAATTACCAATAAAAACGTACTAGGTGTGATAATTTTATTGGAAGCCGGTAATTTTTTTATTTATAAAATGGGACGAAAACAATAATTCAATCATCACAATTGAATAAAAAATTTAGATATCAAAAATTTAAAAAATACATAATTCAAGGGGCAATGCGACTTAAACTTTTTTAATATAGTAATTCATTTTATGCGAAAAAAAAAAAAATCACCATCTATAAAGATTTGTTATTTCATGGTTTATAATTGTTCCTCTCAATAATATCATCTCCAACACTAAGAAAAAGTGATTACTGAATAATATTAACACCTCAAGATTAAGTGTTTAAGTCTTAATTGTTACTTCCCTGTCTTTCAGTTTATAAGCTTGTAACAGTAAAAAACAACATCACCCAACATATTACTAAGTTTATTTAAAAAATTGACATGCTTAATAATTTTTTTTAGGGCATACTATAAAAATAGTCACTTTTATTTGTCTCAGATTATGTTTTAGTCATTTATGTTTGAAATATTAAGTTTTAGTCATTTATGTTATCATTTTGTTACGAAGTGGTCACTCTGTCGTTACCTTCCTAACGGCAATCCTATATAGCAGTCCAAATGAGTTTTAAATGTCAACTTGGATGTCGAACTAGGAGGAGAATAAATTTTTAATTAAATAAATTTAATTAATTGAAAACTTTAAATTGATTACACCTTGAGCTGGAAAATAAAAATCGTTCGTCTCTTTTTATTTTAGTTTTCTTTTCCATTTGATTGAAAGAACTATTCTCATCACAGTTGGATATCTAAGTTGGCATTTAAAACTCATTTAGACTATCACGTAGGATTGGTGTTAGGGAGGTAACGGAGCTTAACGACAAAGTGACTACTTCGTAACAAAACGATAACGTAAGTGACTAAAACATAATATTTCAAATATAAGTGACTAAAATATAATACGAGGCAAACAAAAGTGACTATTTTTATAGTTTAACCTTCATTTTATTTACTAGTTTAATATCTAACCATTTTAGTTTAATTTGACTTTATTTAAGTTGTGTATTTTTATAATGTTATATTAAATTCAATTTTTAATTATTGTGGTTTGGATAGCTTGAAAATTTAATAAATATATGTTGACGATATAAAAAATATGTCAATAGAATACTTAAAGTTATTTTTAAAAAATTCTCTTCATCAATTTAAGTGCATCAACTAACTTGGTTTAAATTTAAACTTATTGATAACATTATAAAATTAGAATAATTGAATAATTCTAAATTAAAGGATTAAATCTCAACTTCCGGCCTAATAAAATGACTAAAATGACAAAAAAAAAAAACATATTACAGGATCCGAAACAATGCTTATAAAACGAGGTGGTTATAACTAGTTTGAAGTTCCGACCGTGATTTATCATTGTTTTACGATAATCCAAGCCAGTTCAAAACTAATGTAAAACAAGCAATCATCGAACATCCTCTTGTTGAATTCTGTTAATTAGTTAAACCTGTTTAATAACAACCATTGCTACTTTTGTTCCATTAACATAAAAGTTGTTTTTAAATAAATAAAAAAACTGTAATTAAGAAGTAAATTACTGTTATGTTTTCTTTTCCCTGTATTAAAAAGGGTAGTAGTGTGATTCTGTTGTCTAAAATCGGAATAAGCAGAAATGGGTTGCGGTAAATCGAAACACGTCGCTATTGAAAACACGATCAGCCGTAAAAATTCGATAGTCGGATCGAAGAAGGGCAAAACTCCGGAAATCGGCATCGGAGAATCAAGTAAATTACTTGAAAGAAATGCTACCTCATTAATGGAAGAGGAGGGTAAAATTGTTGTTAGTAGGAAGAATTCGAAAGCAGAATTCAAGAGGGTAAAAACAGAGAAGAGAAACGGAGATATGGAAACGGGCTGCGGTGAAACGGAATGCGACGCGGTTGAGAACACGATGAGTGGTGAAAATTCGGGCGAAGCAAGTGAACTTGATAGAAAAACTAGCTCGTTAAGGAAAGAGGAAGGCGAAATTGTCGAACAAGATTCTATAGCGGACGATTCCAAGGTTGTCGTTGATGGAAACAGTGTAGTCGAACTCGAAACAAGCCAAGTTGATGGAAACATGAACTTCTTGTTAATTGAAGAAGATGGCAAAGGTGTCGTACAAGATTCCGCTGTAGACGATTCCGAGATTATTGTTGATGGAAACGGTGTGATCGATAGCGTAGAATCGAAGGAACCCATTGAAGAAACAAGCGAACCCGATGAAAACATGATCTCCTTAACGAAAGAGGAAGGGGAAGATTCCATTGCAGACAACTCTGAAGCTATTGTAGATAATGAAAGTGGCATAACTGAAAATGCAGAGCAAAATGAGGGTAATGAGAAGCTGAAACTTGGTGAAGAAACTAAAGGAGATGATACCTTGGAGGACAAGCAACTAGAAGAAAATGATGCAAAAGAAGGAACTGCAAATGGTATTGTGATAATTATTAACTGAATATGGCATTTTATTACTTTTTTTTGTTTTATGGATTCCCTGATTGAATTTAAGTCCTTAATGTTTGTATGTTTCCAGAAGAACCAGACACTGTGAAGGGAGAGAATTTGGGAAAAGAAGCAAAAACAACCGAAGAAGTTGAAGTTTATATCCCCAGTTGCTAAAGAAGTATTAGTTATTATTAAATGAAATTTGGATGTACTCACAAAATGGGTTTTTAAATACTTACATTAGTGTAAAAAGTTTGGTAAAAATACCCCTCCAGACCCTCTTAATTTATAAATTTAGCAAATTAATCCTTCACAAAAAAGTTGAAACAATTTAATTCGTGTTAATTTTGAAAGTGAACAATTATGGTTCAATTTCTAAATTAAGAGAGACTGAAGAGGTCTTTTTACCAAAAATTTTTATATACTTCAATAAATTTTTACTGATTAATATTTTAAAATTCTAATTGTTGAATTTAATGACATAAAGTTATAATATGCTCTAAGTCTTGTACTCTCTCTATGTATGCTCAAAGTTATAATATGCTCAAAGTCTTATACAAAGCCATCTACGAAGCACATGGGTGGTTGTTGCCTTCTGTTACAGTCGTGGGCGTTATATCAGATGTCATTTCTTGTATTAGTGAGCCACCAACCGTGAGTGTGACCATTCTTAAATATCTAATTGATAATTTGACTTTATCTTCTTCTTTTTTCCTTAATTTTATAGTATTTTTTGCATGCAAAAAATATGAATATGTTTTTAAAGTGGGAGACGATATCGTGAATTGGACGATTGTACACCCTGCTTGTATACCACCATATGATAGAGGCTCATCTTGGGGCTAAAGTAAAATACGCTTCCGATTTTTTTTTTTTACAAATACAATCTTTGTAAAAAAATTAATTTAACTAAATAATTTGTCTATACTATGCAATTTCTATTAATGTCCTATTCCGAACAAGAAATTGCAGTCCTCATACTACTATGGGTTAACAAGCAGCAAATGTTGTTCGTGACAATTAAGCTCTTCTTTTTGGATTAATTTGGGATTTAAAATTTTTAGATTATATAATTTTGGTTATTTCGTATTTGGATAGTTAAGTTTCAACTTATTAGATTCAGATTATTTTAGGTTTAAGTCTTAGGTTAATTTATTTTGTTGGTATTATAGATTTAAATTATATTGAGATTTGATCTGTTCATATTTAAGTTATTTTGTGTTTAGATGGATTGGAGTTTTGAGTTGTTTTTTTTTTTATTAAATTTGAACTAGTCAAAATTAAATTTGAATTAATTGGACTAAAAGTAATGGGTGTTTTACAATTTAGTCATGCAATAAAGGTGTTATTGATTGGACTTCCAAATGCTTTAAATCTTTGTATTTTTTCGACATTTAATTCTTTTATTTTTTATATTTTATTTATGAATTAAAAATTATGTAAGAATTAAATAATCAAATAAAAATTTAATTAATATTTTTTATTTTTTATCACCTTTTTTAAATCAGATATAAAATAAAAATTCGAAGAAATGTATCTAATAAAATAGAATGGAATAAATACAAGGGTAAACTATAAAAGTAGTCACTTTTGTTTGTCTCAGATTATATTTTAGTTACTTAAGTTTGAAATGTTACGTTTTAGTCACTTACGCTACTGTTTTGTTACGAAGTGGTCACTTTACCATTAAACTCTGTTACCTCTGTAATGGTAGTCCTACATGACAGTCCAAATGGTTTTTAAATGCCAGCTTGGATGTCCAGTTGCTGGGATGAAAATAGGTTTTTAATTAAATAAATTTAATTTGGACTGCCACGTATGACGTCTAAGTTGGCATTTAAAACCCACTTGGACTGCCACATAGGACCACCGTTAGGGAAGTAACGGAGCTCAACGGTAGAATGACTACTTTGTAACAAAATAATAATGTAAGTGACTAAAATGTAACATTTCAAACATAAGTGATTAAAATATAATCTGAGAAAAACAAAAGTGACTATTTTTGTAGTTTACCCTAAATACAAATAACTTGATAGGTTTTATTATTTTATACTTTTGTTATCTTTATAGAATATATTCTTCTGGGTTCTCGTCCACAAGTCATCCAGTGAGGCCAACAAGAACTGCGAAAAAGAATCTTGGAATTATTGACTTTAATATTTTAGTTTTTTTGTTAAATTACTCTTAAAATGAAAATGGTTAAATTCTGTAATTAGTCCCATATTTTTATTTTATCAATTGCCCTTTACTTTTTTTAATTGGTTAATTTTAGTCATTATATTTTTCAAGTTTTGAAATTTTAGTCTTGACTCCAATAGTAACAGATAAATCTGTTGGTTAAATTCAATTACTCATATTGTACTATGCTTATAGTCGCAACATAAATAACAAGCTGGCATGACATTATTCATATGATAATATGTTTGGTGCATTAAATTTTAGAAATAAGAGAGCTTAATGAATTTAGCAGTTATTGTTTGATAATAACCGAAATTTTAAAATTCGAAAAATTCAAAAACTTAAAATGACCAAATAAAAGTAGAGAGATTAAATAGACAACTTTTACAAAAGACAAGGACAAATAACAGAATTTAACCTAAAATTTTGAAAATAAAAACGACATAAATTTTCAAATAAAATGAGATGAAAATGATATCTTCAAGTGCGGATGAATGAAAAGTTTAAACATTAAAATCATAATTTTTTTTTTTTGTCTTTTTTTTGAATTACAAGTGGATGGAAAAACTCTAAAAATAATAAGATTAACATAACTCGAATCTAACCCACATCTGAAACCATCAACACTTTAATTATTAAAGATTTCTTTTAAGGGTTTTTTTTATTTTTTTGCATTAAAAAAAATTCTTACATTTTTTGCAGAAGAGAAATGATGAACAAAGACACATTCTTAGCATTTTTTTTCAACAATTATTGATTTGAATTTTGATTCATCATTTCAATCCTCACCAAAAAAACTCTAAAATTAGCCAGAAAAATCAACAGCTAAAATCTTAAGCAGACCATCAAAACAAACACCTTTATCATCACCACCGCCCAATCTGATCATCGCTTTAATATCTTCATCTGAAGCCGAAAACCCAGCCCAGTTCATATAACTTTTCAAATCTTCGTGGCTTAATCTTCCATCTCCATCTTTATCCATAACCTTGAAAACATCTTCCATTACACCGTAACTTGATACCTTCTTTTTGTTATTATACCCTCCTAAAACGCGTTCGAACTCGTCGTACTCCACGAATCCGTCGCTGTTTAAATCCGCTAACGAAATCATCGTCCCGATCATTTCGTCGGCATCTTCGGAACCGTATGAAAATCCGGCGTAAAATCTTCTTAAATCGTCTCTGCTTATCTTCCCGTCGCGATCCGCGTCGAGTACCTCGAACGCCGATCTGAAATCGGTTTCCGGTGTCGGAACTCGATTTTCCGGCCGTCTCAAGTTTCTTTCCGACGGACACATTTTTTTGTTTTGTTTTTTTGGGGGGGGAAGGGTTTGATTACTGGCAAATAACTTGAACAATTTGGCTTTGATTTTCAAGCCATATTTATAGAGGGACGAAAGTGGGACCCCCGTAAAATTGGAGATTCTTTTAGAATTGTCAACACACGGGTTTTTTTTTAGGGTATATGCCACCTAGGATATTTGCCATTCGATCATTCGTATGGAGTGACGTTATGACATAAAAATACAGGTTAAATTCTCATTCAAGTCTCTGTAATTTTCGTAAATTTAAAATTTAGTTCAAATCCTCTATTTTTTTAATTTAAAAATAAATGTCTAATTGTTAATACCGTTATACTTATTTTTTTAAATTATGATCCATTACAATGTAATATTTTCACATGGTTACAAAATTATTGCTTTTTTATTTTAATGGTATTAATGATTGAACTTGGATTTTTTAAATTCGAAAAGGAGATAATTAAATTATTAAAAATAAAAATAGAGGGTTAAATCTTAAATGTACAAAGAGTACAACAACTTGGAATATATTTTAACAAAATATATAAATTATTAAAATAATTTGATATATTGTTAGTGAAGTGGAGTTTGTAAAATCAATATTATATCAATCAGGTTAAATGTATTTAAAACACGTGAATTAAGTCTTAAATAGTATGCTCTTATTGCATGGAGACTTTAGATTTGACATTTTAAGAATTAACCCTCTTAAATTTTAATAACAGTTTATTTTTTATTTTAACATATTAAATCTAAATTATCCATAAAATAAGTATATACATATTTAAAATTTGATTCTCATGTTATAAAAATGTTTCATTTCAAATCCTAGCTGTCATGTAATGACCAAGTTGACATTGGGTTGATCGTAGGACCTGATTATTACGATACTATTATTGAATCCTTTCAAAACACTTTGAAATTTAGGGACTAATTTGAAATATGAAACATGATTTGGGGAGTTATAATAAAATTATCTCATATTATTTCTTTAGGTTTAGATGGATTTTCCTTTATGGAGATTTGAGTGGTAGGTTGTGATCATAGGTCACGTGGGGGATTTATAGTGTTCATTTTTGGCCTTCTATTATTGAAGAATTTTGAGCCCCTCAATTTGTAAAGAGTCGAGAAGATTCTTAGATTATTTTTCTTTTTAACAAAGAATACAAAATTTTGAAAAAGAAAAAAATTGACAATCGAGGATGTGCAATCAACAATTCCCAAGCTTAGTTAGAGCAGGTAAGCAGAGGAAGAGACAAGGAAGCAGCACTGTCATTCACCCCCTAAAATTTGGTAGATTTCTTATTTAGCCCTTTAAATGTTTATAAAATCATATTTTAACTCCCAATATTTTATAATTCATCTCTCATCCCCTAAAACAATGTTTTAACTTTTCCCTAGCAGGTAAGGGTGTGTCCCCGCCCCTAAATGAAAAAATAAATAAATATGACCCCTCTCAAAAATAAATAATTCAATTATACATTCTAACATAAATTTTTAATCTTGAAACAAAATCCATGACTTCACCTTCACAATATTTAAATAAAAAAGGTTTACAATAAATTATAAAATTAGTTCAATTGGTTTAATTATTAATTTTTTTTTTATTTTGGCTTTCGACCTTTTATCGATTCACGATGATTTACTTTAGACCCAATTATATATCAACGATTTTAAATTTAATTTTATTTAATCAATCCGACCAAATTCTAATATCACTACATTTTTTAGGGGTTATTTTATATATAAATTATTTTAAAATAAAGTACATTCTATAGTCAAATTTGTTTTTAATGAAAAAAACAAAAATGTAACGGAGAGTCAACACGGCTTGCTTGATAACCAAGTTATCAAACTTGCTACAATTCCCATATGAAAATGACGATATAATTTTTATATTTGTTAATACATATTTTATATAAATTTACAAAACGTGTTTAATTGATTGAGTCTTAGTTTAATTGGTATAAATATTATTGTCAATTTAGAAAGACGTGAATTCGAATTTACTGAGGTGCGTTATTCTCTAATTTATGAATTGAAGAGGAGTTTTGAATAGTTCTAGATATTGTAAAAGAAAAATCTTGTTTAAATTATTATAATTTTTTTAAAAAGATTTGACATGTACGTGATCATATTTTTTCGTGATCATTTTTTTTTAAAACATTGTTAACCGGTCAACTTTTAATTTGAATTTTAGAGTTGTTTTTAAAATATTATATTTTATTAAATTTTCAATTTTAAAAAAAATTAAGAATTTTTCTAGAATATAACTTTGTTACCGGCAAATATATATATATATATATATATATATATATATATATCTTTTGAATTTTTTTAATTCTCTAAATATTTAACTAATTTTTTTAATTTCTTTTAAATTTTTAGGAATTTTAAGAATATATATTTTTAGAATTTTTCTGAATTAATATTTCTAAAAGTTTCCCTTTTTAATTTTTATATTTTAATAGAATGATTTCTAATATTTTATTTTATATGAATTATATATAATTTGAAAAACTTTCAGGAATTCATTTTTTTGAAATATATATTATAATCTATATATATTTTTAATTTTTATGAATTTGTATATGTATAAATGCTCTTTAAATATGTTACATCATCACATGACATTTATAAAGAAGCGCCAAATGGCGTGTTCTAATTAACTGTTTGTACCATTTTGTTAACTTTTAAACTAAAATATTTAGATATAAAAGAAATTTTAATTATGAAAATTAGAAAAAAAAATACAATTCAAGACTTAAATCATAAATTAATAATTATATTCTGCAATCTTCTCTTATACCAGCTTTATTGAAACAAATAAGTTCAAATTTTGTTTCAATTTAACCTTACTTGATTGATTTATTTAAAAATAGAAGGGTTAATTAGATCAAATTCCAGGGACCTCTCACCAAAAGTTATCATGAAATGCGATCAAATGCAAATACCACAAGCATTCAATTAGATTATACACTGATGAGTTAACAAAGTTATTGCAGTCAATGTTGGTCACACTTTTTTTAATCATTTTACAGATGTGAATTCTCTCCCTATAATCAGTATACGAGCCGGTGCATCGGGGAATGGTCGTCCGTTGGTACAGTTTCATGTGTATGTAGGGGGGAAAAACCGGACGAAGTAGAAATCTATTCGGCCATACGAATTTAATTGTGTTCTAATGCACTTCGAATCGATACTGGAGGGTCTTGAACAGCACCTCTGGAGATAAGATCGTGATTAAAGAATAACACAATAACAGTTATATCGTCGTGAAAATGGCGTCGAACCTTCTTGTCGATCTTACGAAGATCCGAATATCTCATTTCTCGTTTTCTCGCTGCTTCTTGTAGGGCAGCCTTGACTAGCCTTTTGGCACTGCCCTGCATTCGTAGAGACAAGTGAGCACAGTAATACGACCAGCTGATTGCACGAAACAAAAACCGCAAATGCTAACACACTAAGGGGGAGCTAACAACATGTCAACCAATGACCGATATAAAACAGTTCAAAGACTCGGAAAAAGCGGATAGTTTACAAAAATAATCAGAAACCTGAAGTTCTATATCGACATCAACCAGAAGACACCTATATCGAGTTTCAAATTTGGAGGTCATCTAATCCCTAACAGCAAATAGTGCGAAAACACAAGCTTTGGTGTGAGAATTTATGTATTCGATAAACATGGAAATAAGGACAAAATCTTACCGCACGTGGATGACTATGGACAATGGCCACGGCTTTTTCGTTGCTCAAGTGTTCCCATAGACCGTCAGAAGCAAATATAAGGAAAGAATCATTTGGGTGGAGAGCATGGGAAATAATAGTTGGATTGGCACTTAATATCGGCATATTCATCGGTTCAGGAAGCCTGAATCTTGCGTTAATCGGTTCCCTGTTATACTGTGCGTGTTTCATATAAACATCACCTATCGACCTAGAAACCTGCACCACATACAATCACGGAATTGAAGATATGTTCAGTGATTAATGAACAACGGACATAAATGATAAAAGAAATACGACAAATGACACCTAGGCCAATTTTGCCGGTTTCCACAGATAATGAAGGTGAAGCTTTCAAAACATGGGAAATATTAAAATTGAAGGATGTATACGTGCATTAATATGCGGTAAAAGTACCATGGAGGCCCTTGTACTAGGAGCTAAATTGCATTTTACCCCTTTTACTAAAAGATGAGGAAATTAATTCCTGTTCATTAGTTTAAAGAGTAAATTGATCATTTATATTAAAAATTTCATCCATTTCTATTATTAACAACTAGCGTAATTAACAGAATAACTAAACATTTAAACATGACATGCCACATATACCTCATTCTGACAAAAAAGGTTGATTTTTAACAGTAGAAATAGATAAAATTTTTAACAGGAAGATTAGTTTGCTTTTTAATCTAATTTACAGTGATTAATTAACCCATTTTTTGAATAGAGAGGCAAAATACGATCCAACTCTTAGTACAAGGATCACCATAGTACTTTTACCATTAATACGCTCAATTTCAGAATATAAGAAGCAAGTGTTTATATTATAACCTGAATAATGCCCTTTACTCTCCAAACTCCATGCTTAAGAACAACAATTTGCGGATCAGTCGGGTGTAATTCCTTAAGTTCATGTCTAATAGCCTCGATATTAGCATTGTGTTCAGTTGACAACTGCATAGCAGCCATTCCTCCTGTGTTGCCAACTTTCTTGCCGAGCACAACGCGTGAATCACCGAGATTTGCAATAAAAAGTGTTTGCTGGTATATTACCCCAACCAGACAGCATGTCCCGACCGTTGCCATATTTGGTCGAGTACTCCATAACTCCGACACAAGGGCCGTAAACCCTTCTTCGGTTTGTCGAAAAGCTCTTTGAATGGTCTCAGCAGTGACAACTCCTTCCGATTCGGCTGTTATGGCTGCATAAACACAAAGCTTAAGAATACCAACAACGCAATGCTGCACTAAGATCCGTCTATCCTGAAAACTCAAAACTAAAGTTCCATGAAGGCCCTTGTACTAAAAGCCAGATTGCATTTTTGCCTCTATATTCAAAAAATAGGTAAATTAATCCCTGTACGTTAGCAAGAGGTACATATGACATGCCATGTATCACTGCTTGGTTATTCTGTCAGGCATACTAGTTTTTCAAAGTACAAAGGATGAAATTTTTAAAAGAAAGGACCAATTTGCTCTTTAATCTAACGTATAGGGACTAATTTGTCATTTTTTAAATAGAGGGATAAAATGCATTCTAACTCCCAATTCAGGGGCTTCCATACCATTCAACATCATGCATTTCATATAGCCACAAAGATCAACAAATGAACTTAAGAGTTAAGACCATTTAAAGCTACATTACTCCGATTCTTCGGTATGATCTTCGTAAGATTCTCGAAATATAACCTCATCAGAATTATACAAGTATCTATAATCATACTCAAGTTCAATTAAATTGTAATCTTATTGGATACTAAATTTTCTAAATTCAATAAAACTACCAATCAAAAGTCAAATTTCTTAAAAAAATAAAAATAAAATGGATGAAAATTAATACTATACAGTTCACATGTACCGAATAGCAAAACCCTGAAAATCAACAAATGGAAATTGAAATTATTTTTTTTATAAGTGGAATTGTGGGCAAAAATTTTAGATCCATGAAAAAGGACGGACCTCGAAAGTGGCTGAACAAGTTGTCGCAAACGTAACGCGCCGCCTCAGGGCCGCCGTGTCCGTCATAGATCCCAACGAAGGTACCAAATTGGCCGGACTCGATCTGGCTTTGGTCCTCGAGCACTTGGTTTGCTTGGATCACGGCCATGGAAAATTCACCGGACCCATATTTCCCTATATCACGAAACCAAAGCAACCCATCTTTACCTTCCCTTGAGCCACCACTACCACCGCCATCGCCGCTGCCAAGGACGCCGTTTGTTTCGTGACTTTCTACTTCATGCCCAAATGGGTTCCAACAAACCGAGAGCAGATTCATTAATCCCTGAAGCATCAGACATCTCTCATTAAAAAAAACCCTCACAAAACCCAAAAGCCCCCTCAAAATCCTAAATCCACCGTATAATCCCCATTTTTTTAAGATTTGATCTAAGCTTTTTTTAAAAATATGAGACCCTTTTTGGTCTTTTTAAAGACCCCAAAAAATCCCTAAAACTGAGGAATCAAAGAATGATATGATGATTAATTGCAATTAAAAAACACATTTAAAAATAAAACCCAAAGATCTTTCCAGTTGGGAAGTGAATGGAAGTAGTGGTGGTCGGCGGTGGATGATCGGCGGAGGTGTCGGTGGTCTTGGGTGGTTTTCTTTTTTGGGGTGTTATTTTTCAAGCTCTTTATTGTAGTTTTTTCTTTGTTTTTTTGAGTTTTCTTGTTTATTCATATTTGTAGGCTTCTTTTGTTTTTTCTTTAAAAACCTAACATTTTGAATTCTTAAAGTAAATTTCTATGTTTCTACAGAATCAAATTATTGAAATTTAATCTGCTCTGTTCATACAAATTATTACTAAATTCAGCTTTCAAAACATGTTTTATTTCTAAAAATGGAGATTAAGAAATACTTAATTATTAAGTTAATGATTTTATTTTACTTTACTTCCACCTTTCACTTCTAAGTCACAAGTAGATTTTTTTACTAACTTTTTTTTAATTATAATATTTATATTTCGAAATAAATATTTTCAAACATAAGCAACGGCTATAACAACCCAAAATAACCAAGTGAAGACCTAGGAAATTATTTTGGACCCATAGAAGTTAGATTATAATTTTTTTGTGAAATTTAAAATTTTATATTTCTAAAATGACTAAATCACAATTTATCATTTTAAAAAGAGTTGAAATATAATTTTTATTATGCATTAATTATAATTTTTAAAGGGTTAAATCTTATTTTTTCTATTTTAAAGAGGTTAAACCCTTGTTAACTCCTTGAGTGTCGCTCCTTATAATCTTGTTAACTCCTTGAGTGTCGTTCCTTGTAAAGAGCAAAACTCGAATTTTTTTTATCAATTATCATTCAATCTTCAAAGTTTTTGAAAATTTCAATTAAATCCTCCAAAATTTAATGCTAAAATCTACTACTAAACGAATCAAACCGAGACCAGATTCAAAAAAATACTTCAAAATCAAACACGTTTCGAGCTTTTTCATAAATACCAATAAAGGAGAGATGCAATGCTTTTGAATGAAAAATAAATATTTAATATCAACAAATTGATGCATATATTTTTTAAAATTTTTATATAGTTAAAATTACGTTTTATATTTAGATATGTTTTTTTTTCTTTACTCAATTTTGCTTTGAGTAAGTTTTATTATTATTTATATAATTTTATCATTAAATTCAAATAAATTTTACAATTATTAAATATTAATTCGTGCAATTTTGTTACATCTTTATCTAGAGTATGGTGTTGAAATGAGGGATTCAATTAATCGAATTAATTAAAATTTTAACATATTTAACAATTGATTGAATTAAATTTTTAAGAAAATAAATAATCAAATTGAATTAAATTCATTTAATTTGTTCAGTTTTTTATTTAACCGAACTAGAATGACAGTGTAAGAGGTTTTGAGTTTTGTTATTGTTAATTTTTAGATATTTTACATTTTATTTCAACTTTTTTTTCTTTCTCTCACTGTCGTATATAATTTGGATTTAACCTTCCTGAGTCCATTGAGCTTATATATATATTATTAATTTTAATTAAGTGGTTGATTCAATTAATTAATTTATTTTAAATTGAATTAAATAATAATTGAAATTTTTAAAAAAATTTAACAGATTTTCGATCGAATTAATTTCGGTCATCATTCAATTAATCGAATTAATTCAATTTTAACTTTGAGCTTGCACACACCTAATATCAATCTTTATGGTATAAGTCTATTAAAATGGACCAAACTATACGAATATTAAATAGAACTACCTCTAATTTGGTACTTTTGAGAACGAATTTTCATGTAATTAAGATATCTAAACATGTCCTATATACATTATCAAGGGCTTAATTATAAAATTAACCCTTTAATTATACCAATATATTTACTAAGGTAACTAAAGTCTTTTTTTTTAATTAAAAGTGCTATCAGTTTTGTCTTATATTTTCCAAAAAAGTGTGTAACGTCCTATAAAAACATGGCAGATGCCATGTTCTTATTGGCTAGTATCATGTATTGGGGTAAAATGATATGAAATCGACAATTTAAAAAAAAAAAACTTAGATGAATTTTAGATTTAATTATGTACTTTAATTTGGTCGCTTTCGATGGTTTTAGTTTTCAATTTTTGAAATTCCAATCATGAGCAAACGGTAGCTGTTATTTTATTTCTAATATCTCGTGTGACAATATCTTGTCAGTATATTATTTCTACATACTAATCACAAAAAAAAAAAGCCAGTTAAAAGATTTAATGACTTTCTTTTGTGTCATGACTAAATTTTAAATTTGAAAACTATAAGTATAAAAAATAATCAAATAAAAAAATGTACTAAACTTATAACTTTACGCATAATTAAAAGCATAATTTAACCAAATGAATTTAAATGCTACTGTTTGAATCAAGATTGAAATATTAAAGTTAAAATTTTCAAGGACTATAATTGACCGATTCAAAAAGTACATGGACTAAAATTGACCAAACAAAATATAAGGACTAAATTCACAAAATAAGAATATTACAGGGACTGATAGTAGAATTTACCATATATATTACGTGCTGGGAAGACTAAACGCGTGCATGTCAGAAGATCTATTCCATTGATACCAAAACGCGTGGGAAACTTTCGGCAAGAACGCGGTTTCGTGTGTGTTAATTTTGAGCCGTCCGATTAATATAAAATTTATCGGTTTGTTTCTCCAATTATAACCCGAATTAATTTAGACTCGAACCCAATTTAGCCCTAAACAAATTAAACTCAGAAAATTTTCAACATAAAGTGGCTCAACTCAAAATAAATTGAATCAGTAATTTAAAATAGTTTAAATATGAAGTGATTAAATGTCGAAATAATCTAAATTTACAATGATCAAGTCTGAATAACTTAAATCTTAAACGAATCTAATCTAGAGTTAATTCAAACAGAGAAAAAACCTTAACTCAAAACAAAATACCTAAAACGAATTAATTCAAACCAAAATTAATCCGATTTATTTAATTAAAAATATATTCTTATTTGTCAAGATTAAATTTGCCTACAAGCCATGTATGTAATAGTATTGTATATCGACTTTGACCAGTCTCGATTTATATTATTTAGATTTCAAGTTGAATAATATAAATTCGATATAAATATACTCAAATTCTTTATATTTTTAAAAAATGTTTAACGAAAATATTCTCGCATTCATATATATATATATATATATATATATATTAAATATGATAATTTTAAGAAATTTAAAAAAGTCTAATAGCAGATTCCGGATTAGTTCATATTAAAAATACCCAGTAGAGGATTAAATATAATAGGTAAAAACACCTCTCTAGTCCCCTTAAATGTTTATATTGAGCAAATTAGTTCATCTTAAAAATCGAAATAAATTTAATTATTGTCAATTTTGAAAGTGAACAGTTAAGGGTAATTAATCACAAAAATTAATGTTTTAAGTCAACTGTAGATAATTTTGATTGATATAATAATAAATTGAGCTCTTAATGTTTACATATTCAACCAATTAGTCCTGATTTTAAATTTACATATTCAACCAATTAGTCCTGATTTTAAAAAATTATCTAAAAATATATATAAAAATTTAAAAATATAATAAGTTAGTCCTTTTATTTTAAATTTTCAAAATTTTGTCATCGTAACTTATGAAAACTGAGAAGTTAGTCCATTTTTTATTGAACACATGATTTGAACCTTTTTTTTTTTTTTTGCTAATTTGTTTTACATAATTTGTTGAACTATTGATTTTTACTAATTCCGTTTATATGAATTACTGAATTGTTGATTTCTAGGTTAGTGATTTAGCATCAAGTTTTATCAGTGTTACTCTATTGGACTAACTTTTCCGTTTTCGTAAAATAAACCAAATTCTAATAAACTAAAGTAGAGGGACTGACATCTCAATTTTCATAAAGTAGAAGGATGATAGTCACAATTATACCTTCTTTGGTAGTTTACCTTCATAATTCACGTGACCTACAAAACTCAGAAGCATGTATCACATGGGGTAGCCGCGAATTAACAACCTCCATTAGTTTTAAAATTAGGGCTAATTTCCTAAGACATCCTCAAATTATGGTTAAATTTTTAAATTGATTACCAAACTTTATTTTAACCGAACAAATTTAAAGCACGTGAATCAAATTATAAACACGTATGCATTTACTGCAGATACAATTTGAATATGGTGTATTAATAACCCTCATAAATTTTGTTGGCATTTTTTGTTACTTTTAACATGTCAGATCCAAACATTCATGCGATAGGTTTATACATATTTATAATTTGATCCACGTACTTCAAATATGCTTCATGTCATGTCCGAATTGACATTTAACAACTAAATTGATAAAAAAATCTAATTGATACAATACCGATACTTTGAGAACTCAATTATAATGATTTAAAGTTTAAAATCCAAATAATTTTTTAAGAATATTAGGTGCAATTAACCCTAAAAATTAATGTCAATAAGTTTGATATTCAAGTCTATTTGCAATATTTTCTCTATGAGTTCCAAGTTCTTTTGTGGAAAAAAGTGTCTTATAATTAAGGTTAATTACTTTTGAAGTCCAAGGACAAATAGTTAATAATGAAGAGGTGAGTTTTTAAAGTAAGTGGACTAAAATGGTAAATAATAACACCAACTAGGACCTTATCTGATCAGCACACAGTAAGTAGGCTTTATTTATGAAAGTCCTAAAAGTTGTTGTTTTTAGCTAAATAACAAAGCAACTTGTTGGGTGTTTCTGCCATCTTTTTATTGAAAAATTTTCAAATTTTAAGGCATGGCTGAACTCTGCGTCACCCTTGCCCTATTCTCCTATTACAAGCCGAGGGATTTCTTTTTTCCGATTAAATTTTTTAAGTCGATTTTGGTTTCTTTTAATAATTTCATTTTTAAGGTTTAAAGTTATGTTACTACTTTAACTTATTGAAAAAAAAATGAAAGTGTTATAAAAGTTTTTATATAAAAAATTAGATTACATTTTATTTATTTACTAAAAAAGAGAGTAAATTAATCGTTTTACGTCAGACCAATGGAAAAATCGATTTTTTTTGTTAAAAAATTTATCTAATTTTATTGTTAAAAATCGACATTATTGTCAGGATAACTAGACAATTCCATATGGCGTATCACATGTACCTTATTTTGACATACAATTACCAATTTTTAACAATAAAAATAAATAGAACTTTTAACGGAAAAGACTAATTTTAATATATATTGGAAAAAAATTTAAATAAACTTTTAATGTTGAAAGAAATTTAGTTGCAAACTGTTTAACTAATATGATTTTTACAATCTGTGACTTTTGTGATCTTAGTAATTTAAATTATTTTTTTTTTGGTTTTATAAAAAGAAAATGACAATTATTACTGCTCTCAATTAAACCTATTTAAAGAGTAGGGTTTTTAAAAACATATTTTCTATCGATTTCACCTAAATATATTTATTCAAGAGTAGAAATTTCTATTAAAATTTAGTGATACTTATGTATAAACATTATTACAGAATAATTTTGGGGTCCGTGAAATTTAATGATACTAACTTCAATTTTTTTCTATTTTTAAATTTGTATGATTTTATAAGTAGTGCAGTAAACTATTTTTAGGATCGGATTGGGTAAAGCAGGGGTTCTACCAAAAATAGAAAATTATGCTTCTAGCCCATGATGTTTTATAAATTTAAGTATATAAATGTCAAATTTATAATTTGACCTTAAAATTAAAATTTTGATTTAATCTTTCTAAAAACTATAATTATTTATGTTAATACAATTATAAAATTACATTTGAAACTCATATAAAAATATATAATTTACTTAATCTCGACCCGAAATTTTTTTTTTTTGACTTCGCCTCAAGAGATGAATTCGAATTAGAAGTTTTGAGTTGGGAATTAAAATTAAAAAAAAAAAAACTAAATTTCACATTAAAATGCATCAACTCCATAAGAGAGATTAACAAAGCTTAGTACCGCAAAATAATAAAACTAAAATCCAAGAGTAAAAAAAAATTATACCATTTTTGCCTACCAGTTCTTTCATCTAAGTTGTCATGGCTTCCCAAAACCTTTTTAGTTTTCCGATAATACCATTCGCCGGCTTTCCGTCTCCGTCATCCTCCAACTTCTCCGGCAAGTTCTTCACCGAAGCACCAATGCGATTAAAAGCTTTATAAAGCTCAGGGTAAAGCTCATTCATGGAATCCTTGAATTTCTTCGAGACATTAACTTTCTTCTTCTTCGACCCAACCGGAGCATCACCGTCGAATAACCCGATCCGAACCCGGCCGTTCCAATAAGCAACACAAGCTTTCAATATAACACTCGCATGGTCTCTAAAATGCGCGGCGATAAAACCCTCGAAATTCCTCGCCGGTTTTTTCATCAAATACAGCATCGTTTTACAAGATAAAGCGAAAACATCGGCGTTGTAAGATTCCCAAGACCACGCCGGTTTAATCCCCGGTTCATTGTAATACGGCTTCTCGTTAAGAACCAGTCCTTGTAACGAAAGCAAGACTTGTAAAATCGTCGATTTATCGGGACACCACCGTTCAGTCCCTTTACCGCCCCAAGTGTTCAATAAGCTTAAACAAACGTACCCACTATTGTACAAATTAGGGTTTAATCTCAAACCAAAAGAACGATAATATACTTTGGGTGGATTGTTGGGGTAGTCGGAAGGGAACTGTAAATCGAAGAAGAAAAGCCCATTGTGATACGGTGTTTTTGAAGCTCCAATAATGGCGGCTCTTAAAAGATCAATCCTCCCTTCATAAACCCTAACGAAAATTGATGCTGGTAAGTTTTTTTCTAAGATTTCCCATTCTTTCATGATCCTTTTCATGGTGTTCCTGTTATTGATCATCATCGTTCCATGGCTGTTGCTCTTTTGGTTCGGCTTGGATTGATGATAATAATAATGATCTGAATAATCAACAACGCAATCGAATTGCTTGAACTTATTAACAACAACTTGCTCGTGCCCTGCAATTATGAACATGAAGAACATGCATATGATTTTAACCAAAATTTCTTCATAAAAAAAACCCTGAGTTTTAAGAGTGGAGTGAATTGAAAGAGGTACCTAAAGCCATTTAGTTTTCAATGGCGTCAATGGCAACGACAGCGACAGCGGCAGCGGCAGAGTGATACAGAGAGGTAAGAGTGAAGATAATAACTCAAAATCTCTCTTTCATGACTGAAAAAAGAAAATAAATTTTTCTCAATAGGGTAAGTTTAGGGTTTTCAAGAGTTTTAATAGAAGTTAATTTCTATGGTTAGATATAATTATTATTTATATATATATATATATATGGAATTTAAAGTATATATGAAAATTGGAAAAATTTCGAATTGAAAAAAAAATTGTGTTTATGGTTATTATTTGATATTTGGGTAAACTACACGCAAGATCATTAAACTATTAGTAAATTTATGTTTTAGAAACTTAATTTAAAAAAGTTACAAAATAGTCACTGATTTATTTGAATATTTTCATTTAAGTCCTTAAACTATTAAAATAGTTGTTGTATGGCCTTATTTGTTAGGATTGTTTGCACCAATCGAAAACTTTCCTTTTGCTTCTTTCCTACCATTGAGGTTTTTTTTTTTTTTTTATAAAACAACTTTGAAAGTAATAAGTTTACAAACTAAAATCCAAACAACTTTTTTCAATTTCCGAAATTGAAAGTTAGATTGAGTTCAATCTAATGTATGTTTTTCTACCAGCCGATAGGTGTTGGTCTACCATATCGATCATTAAATCATCGCTTGAAGCTCGCTAGTTGAATTTTAAAAAAAAAAAAAACTTAACAGACTAGTGACTTAAATAAAAACTTTTAGATAGTTCAATAACATAAATGAATATTTCCAAATAGTTTTCAGTGACCATTTTGTAATTTTTTGAAGTTAAATGACCAAAATATAAATTTACTAATAGTTTAATGAACTAAGAAATAATTTACCCTTCAATTTTATGTCAAATTTTACTAGTATTTTAATAATACAAAATATAAAACTTACCATTATAAAATAAATCATCATTTTTAGGAATTTTCATTAGTAGCTAAAAATCACACACACAAAAAGTGAATTTCATTATTTTTTTCATTCATACTTAAATTATGATTTTAAAAAAATTCAATCTACGTATAATTTAATTATATTTAATAATTTAAATCTTTAGGTTAATTACATAAAATAAAATTCTATTATTTTATTAAATATAAACATGTAAAATTACGTCTAATAGCATTGTTGATACGTTGATAAGGATAAGTTTATTTTAGTTATTATATCTAATTTTATTTTTTTATAAAAAATAATTTTATATTTAAGTAATATTATCTACTTTACCTTCAAATATTTATCCCAAGTTTTAAAGTATATAGTTAATTATTTTTAATTATCTAGTTAAATTTCTAATCTATTGATTCAAATCTCTATCACAAAACATATTAGAATTTATCTTCCCTTTTGAATTTAATTAATTTTAAAAAAGTCTGTCGTAACCATTTTTTTGGGTGAAATGGTTAGTCGACTTGGATTTTTGACTATGAAAACGAAAAAAGGGGGGAGTCGCCACCAATCTTTTTTGATGAGGTGTGATCGGGTCACCTTTGATTAATCATTTTAATGAAATCTAAGATTTACTAAAACGATAATTTTTTGGTCTACGAAAAACAGAAAATGAGTTCGGGAGTCGGTTACGCACGAGGAAGGGTTAGCACCCTCGATGCGCCCAAAAATTGGTACCTAGTTGATTAATTAGTGTCTTAACGTCGAAAATTCGAAGACTTAAAATACTTTGAAATACGATCCTTTTCTTTGTAAAAAGTTCGAATGTTAAGGACTTTCCCGTCTCGCAATAATGAAATACCACATCCAGTAAGTTAGGACGCGATATCTCGCACTTTGAGACTGGGCTAGTCCTTTATTAATGTATTTTTAATTCCTTTTAAACGGACATTCGGTTAGTTAGAATGAACGAAGGAAATCGAAACCCAGTAAGTTGGGGCTCGCTTCCTCGAGCTTTCAAACTCCGAATATTACCTTTATTTGCAAAACTCTTATTTCGGAGGGTCAAAGTGTTATACCCGGTAAGTTAGGGCACCACACTTCGTACCTCCGAGAATAAGCATTCTTAAGACTCGTATTGTGATTTAAGAGAGAATATTCCGTTGTTTAGGTCGAATGAGAAAAATCAAAACCAGATAAGTTAGGGCACGATTGTCTCGAATTACAAAAATACTGAACATCACTTTATGAAAAACTTATTTTAAGGTATCGAAAAGAACATGATAGGATTTTATAAAATGTGAGGGCCGAATTACGATATAAACAAATGTAATAATAGTGATAGTGTCAAAACGATAATATGTAATTATAAAAGATGAAAAAAATAACGAGGTTATGTAAATACATGCATTAAAAATGAAATAATCAAATACGTAAGCAAATAAATAAATAAATAAATGGGATGACGATGATAATGATAGTAACGATATAAAAGTATATACATGTGTGGGTTAAGGTACATACATAATAATAGAAGTAATAAGAAGTATAAAAGAAATACATACCTATATAATAATGGTATAAAAAAACACGTACACATAGTATATAAAAAGCAATATTACATAATGTATACATATTAGTGATAATAGTTATGATAATAATAATGATAATAACATTACATAAATATATATTGAAATGAATGATAGTATTAGAAGTAAGTATATATGATATATTTAAGAAATATATATATAGATATATGATATTTATAAAAAATATATACATGGTGTAATGTTAATATGTATACGTGTATAAAAATATAATAATATTAACATACATATGTGTTAATAAGAATAATAATATTGAAATTAATAATATTTTATAATATGTATATATATATAAGTATTAAATAAAGTGATAATAATGAACTATTAATAAAAATAACAATAATAAAGTATGGTATTATAAATAGTATTAAAATAAAATTAGAATAATGAAGAAAAGAGGACGAAATTGAATTAAAAATGGAACTTTGAGGCGAATTTAAAATAAACAAAGAAAAAGGAGATTAATTTGAACACGCTAAATAAATAGAAGGGCTGATCAGGAAATTAATCCAAACCACAAAAATTGTCATTTGAAAGAGGACCGAATTGAAAACGAAATAACTTTTAGGGTCGAATTCAAATTAAATAAAACTTAATTACAAAACGTGAAAAAGGCGGAAGGGTCTTGAGCGCAATTAGACCCTCGAACGAAAACGCGCGGATCCTGGGACGGGTCGGAGCTGGTTCTCGGTCAGAGTAGCTAAACGACGCCGTTCTGGGGATTGAGCATTCACCCCAAAACGACGTCGTACTGCGGGGGTATAAAACTAAACTTTTCTGAAAATTTTCATTTGGTCTGCGTGTGAGAGAAAAAAAAGGGAGAGAGTGGGTAGCAGGGGCGATTTCCGGCCCCAGAGCCGGTCACCGGCCGACGCCGGACCAGTGCGCATTGTCGCCGTCGCCAACACGCATACTTGGATGGCGAATTTCAAAAAGGTATTTTTTCTTTTTTTTTATATTTTCTACATATTTATCTCTAAAATGTATATGTTAATTCAAATGGAATAGAAAAGTCACCCTAAAAAAATAAAGAAAACGAAAAGAAAAAAATCGGATAACCTTAGATACGATCTTTGATTTGTTTTGTGGTGGTTCTTGTGCTATTGCTTGAATCATTTCTGCCTTTAGAAAGCTAGGTATTGTTCTTTTTATTTCATTCGAAAATAATTCCCCCCCTTACACTGTTTGTTGATTCGGCTTTTATAGCCATTACACATTTTTTCTTTTTGCTTTCTGTCCCTTTCTTATTAATGTTTGCAGGGCAACTTGGGCGGTGGAGGGGCGGTGCTGCAGGCGTCGGTGGATGGGACAGAGGCGGCAGCAGCTGATGTGGCTTAGGGTTTCTTGTTTTAGCATTTTCTTTTGTTTTGGGGTGGGCTGCTGTTATGCATAGGGCCCACTTGGTGTTTGGGTAGGTTTTGTTGGGTTTTAGGCTCGGTGGGTTTAGGGGTATTTGTTTAGGTATTGGGCCGGGCATAATTGGGCCTGTACAGCTGCCCCTCTTTGCTCATTGTCGTGTAACGAGAATAAAGCAAAGACTAAAGAAGGACCAATTTTGCCCGGGCTCACTGAGTCTTGAGTTCTTGATTCTTGATCTTCTTTAAATAACCTCTTTACGGCTTTAATCTGCCCCACTGCAACCCAAGAAGGCGATATCTGCTATCTTTGATATGCTCCTTGTCTAATACAGAGACGCCAAATCTGTCTTGATCTACTCTACTGCAACTTTAGCTTCAATCCATCCCACTGCAACTTCAGGGAAATAAGGTTTGCTATCTTTAGTCTGCTCCACTGCAACTTCAGGGAGATAAGACTTGTAACTTTGACTTCAATCTGTTCCACTGCAACTTCAGGGAAATAAGATCTGCCATCTCAGTCTGCTCCACTGCAACTTCAGGGAGATAAGACTTGTAATTTTCAGCCATTACCCTACTGCTTAGGGAATTAAGGCTTGGTGAACTCAGCTTGTTACCCTACTGCTTAGGGGGTTAAAACTTGTTATCTTCGATCTATTTCCCTACTGCTTAGGGGGTTAAGATCTGTGAATTCAACCTGTTACCCTACTGCTTAGGGAGTTAAGGTCCGCAATTCGGTCTGTTACCCTACTGCTTAGGGTTTAAGACTCTTCGTCTTTGATCTGATTCCCTACTGCTTAGGGTGATGAGATCTGCAAATTCTACTTGTTGCCTTACTGCTCAGGGATTTAAGGCTGGTGAATTCACTGACTCTAGAAACATGACCTGTAGAATCAATTCTATGTTTCTATGCTTATGCCAAATGATTAGGATGCTATGATCGAAATGAATCAGATGCTCCTAACTAGATGTGTTACGAATGTGTCAAATAACTAGGATGCTATGATCGAAATGAATCAAATGCTCCTAATTAGATGTGTTATGAATGTGTCAAATAACTAGGATGCTATGATCAAAATGAATCAAATGCTCCTAATTAGATGTGTCATGAATGATATGAAAATGTCATTTTTTAATTTGATATTACGCGCCTTTGAGTTTAGGGTAATTCAAACTAATTAGTCCCGTTTCAGGTCCTTGTATCGTTTAGAAGCACTTCAGAGTAATATGCAGAACTCCTTTTTGAATATTATTAGTCCATTTATCATCATTTCAACGAAAAATGCTTGAAATAGATTATTGGGTAGACAAGATGAAATTTTATTTTGAGAGTGAAGCTCAAAGTGAACAGAGTAATCTGGATAGCAAATTTGCCAAGGTACAAAATGAAAATTGGCGAATTAATCAAGATAGCACATTCTGCCAAAAATGCAAAGTGAATTAGATAAGAAAATGCTCCAAATATCAACAGTGTGAGCTTTGTTGCACGAATTTCTCAGAGACCCTCTGAACTCGGTATGCATTTAGAAGACTAAGAGTATTTCGTTGATGCCCCAAGATGTAGCATTTCTCCTCCTTATCAATTCAGAGAAAACAGGATCACTATATGCCCCAACTTTGATAAAAATTTGAATTGCCCATTCCTGGGTTTTCAACTCAAATCCCCTTTGGTCTCAAAGCGCCCTTTTGCGGGTTTTCGCCTTGGCCTCTCCATTTTTTTTTTTTTTTTTAGGTGAAGTACCTCTTGACCGAATCCGAATTCACAGGATTAGGTAGACTTTTACCATCCATCTCGGTCAAAATTAGAGCTCCTCCAGAGAAAGCCTTCTTTACCACATAAGGTCCTTCCCAATTAGGCATCCATTTCCCTCTGAAATCCTTTTGTATGGGAAGGATCTTTTTCAAAACAAGGTCTCCTTCATGGAATTCCCTGGGGCGAACTTTCTTATTATAAGCTCGCATCATTCTCCTTTGATACATTTGACCATGACGAATAGCCTTTAGCCTCTTTTCCTCAATCAAGTTCAACTGGTCATATCGAGACTGGATCCATTCTGCTTCATCTAATTTTAACTCTGAGAAAGTCACAGCGTGGGAGGAATCTCTCTACTTCAATAGGTAGAACCGCCTCCATCCCATAAACTAAAGAGAATGGTGTTGCCCGGTAGATGTTCTCGACGACGTTCGGTAGGCATACTGGGGCAAATGGTAATTTCTCGTGCCAATCTCTGTAAGTTTCAGTCATTTTTCCCACAATTTTCTTTATGTTTTTATTGGCGCTTCTCTTCGCACCATTCATCTTTGGGCGTCTGGGTGACGAGTTATGATGTTTAATCTTGAATCGCTCTGGACCTCCGCTATCGTGCTATTGTTCAAGTTCGATGCATTATCCGATATGATTCGCTCGGGCATCCCATATCGACATATGATTTCTTTCTTTAAGAACTTACTTTCACCGACTTTGTGACGTTGGCATAAGATGTGGCTTCTACCCATTTGGTGAAGTAATCAATGACCACAAAGATGAATCGATGTCCATTAGATGCCTTTGGCGAGATTGGCCCTATGACATCCATGCCCCACATAGAGAAAGGCCATGGAGAAGTCATGACATGAAGGGGTGAAGGAGGTACATGAATTTTATCTCCATAAATTTGACATTTATGGCACTTCTTGGCATAGTTGATGCAGTCTCCTTCCATAGTGGACCAATAATACCCAAATCCCATGATTTGTCTGGCCATGGTGAGACCATTAGCATGTGTACCGCAGACGCCCTCATGAACCTCTTCCAGGATTTGCTTAGCCTCGACAGCGTCTACACATCTTAAGAGCACCTGATCTTTCCTTCTCTTGTATAAGATCTCTCCATCCAAGACGTAATCACTAGCCAGCCTTCTTAGTGTCCTTTTATCATTTTCAGACGCCTGGTCTGGGTATTTACGACTCTTCACATATTGTAAAATATCCTGATACCAAGGATGATCATCTTTCTCTTCTTCTTCTTCGATATTGCAAATGAATGAGCCGGCCTCGTAAATACTCATTTGGATAGGCTTCATGTCCTCTTGCTTGTTCACTTTGATCATAGAAGCTAAGGTTGCCAAGGCGTCGACCATCCGATTTTCATCTCGTGGAGATAGCGCAGTGACATCGTCAAACTCCTCGATTAGCTCAAGAACCGACCTTCGATAATTGATCAATTTCGGATCTCTTGTCTCCCATTCACCTCTAAGCTGGTAGATTACTAATGCAGAATCTCCGTATACCTCCAGCACTTTTATTTTGCGTTCTATAGCTGCGCGGATGCCCATGACGCATGCCTCGTATTCCGCCATGTTATTTGTACAGTCAAAATCCAATTTACTGGTGAAAGGATAATGATCTCCATTTGGGGATACCAAGACTGCCCCGATTCCATTGCCTCTGACATTTGATGCTCAAATCAAAATTCAGACTTCCAAGGGTGGTCTTCTTGAGACTTTTCTTCCATGGTTGCAACATACATTAAATCCTCATTCGGGAAATCAAAGCTCAATGGCTCATAATCTTCTAGAGCTCTACTGGCCAAAAAATCTGCTATTGCACTTCCTTTTATAGCCTTTTGATTCACGTAGACTATGTCAAACTCAGAAAGCAGAATTTGCCAACGGGCCATTCTTCCGTTCAAAGCATTTGACTCCATCATATACTTCAAAGGATCTAATTTTGAGATTAGCCAAGTCGTGTGGTACAGCATGTATTGCCTCAGTCTTCGGGTTGTCCAAATCAAAGCACAACACAACTTCTCGATCAGTGAATATCTCGTCTCACATTCAGTGAATTTCTTGCTAAGATAATATATTGCTCTTTCTTTTCTTCCGATCTCGTCATGTTGGCTCTAGCACGCATCCCATGGAATTCTCGAACACCGCCAAGTCACAGATCGATGGTTTATCCGGACAAGGTGGCATAAGTACTGGGGCATTGGATAGGTAATGCTTGACCTTATCAAAAGTTTTCTGGCACTCCTCATCCCAAACACCTGGGTTATGTTTCCTAAGGAGACGAAATATTGGATCACATTTCTCAGTCAGTTGTGAAATGAATCGAGCAATGTAATTCAGTCTTCCTAGGAAGCCTCGAACTTCTTTTTGAGTGCGTGGTGTAGGTAATTCTTGTATAGCCCTGACTTTATCTGGGTCTATCTCAATTCCTTTTTCACTGACCATAAACCCCAATAGTTTTCCTGACCGGACTCCGAAGGTACACTTTGCGGGATTGAGCTTTAGTTGGAACTTTCTTAACCTTAAGAATAATTTCCTCAGGACTTGTACATGCTCTTTTTCTGTTCTGGATTTTGCAATCATGTCATCGACGTAAACTTCGATCTCCTTATGCATCATATCATGGAATAAAGTTACCATGGCCCTCTGATAAGTTGCTCCCGCATTTTTCAGCCCAAATGGCATCACTTTATAACAAAATGTCCCCCACATGGTTACGAATGTGGTCTTTTCCATGTCTTCTGGATGCATCCTTATCTGGTTGTACCCCGAGAAGCCGTCCATAAATGAGAAAAGTGAGTAACCTGCCGTGTTATCTACTAGCGTATCAATGTGAGGCAACGGGAAATTGTCTTTTGGGCTGGCTTTGTTCAGATCTCGATAATCCACGCACATTCGTACTTTCCCATCTTTCTTAGGGACTGGGACTATGTTGGCCACCCATTCTGAGTACTTGACCACTTGTAAGAAACCGGCGTCGAACTGCTTCTTGACCTCTTCTTTTATCTTCAACAACACATCGGGTCTCATCCTTCGAAGTTTCTGTTGAATTGGCCTACATTCTTCCTTTATAGGGAGTCGATGCACCACGATATCGGTATTCAATCCGGGCATGTCTTGATATGACCAGGCGAAGACATCCTTGAATTCCTGGAGCAACTCGATGAGGTCTTGCTTTATTTCTACAGTGATACTAGCTCCAATTTTCACCTCTTTTCCTTCTCCCAAGCTCACAATTTCCACCGACTCTTTGTGAGGTAAGATTTGTTTTTCCTCTTGTTCTACCATTCTTAACAAATCAGGAGATAGGCCACAATTTGGGTCATCTTCAAAATCTTCCGTGTCTTCTATACACAAGTCTTGCTCAAAAGGAATCTCTGAGTCATTGGCAATATCGCTCATATCATTGATATCTGGGGACCTGTTATGGATGAAGAAAGAAATCCAAAGAACAATGAATCTAAGAATATTTTATTTGTATGGTATGATTATGAATGAATTGGAAAGAATAAAAGAATATTCACTCAAGATGATACGCAAAATGCATTTTTATTGAAATAACGATACTTGGACATATGCCTATTTCATAAAGGATTCTTATTGCCCCTAGGCTTAGAGCAATAAGTTTGTTTCGAACATTACTCTGAGTTAATCCTAAAAGTTCTGAGGATCTCCTCCACGGTCCAATTGTTCAAGACGCTTCCAGCGATGTAAGGGCGAATTCCAGCTAAATTTTCTTCAGTTTTTCCGTCGGATATAGCATTGATGCTCAAACTGCTCAATATTTCCTCGGCAGGCTCTTTCTTCGTCGATCTTCTTTTTGAGTAAATAGTCCCTCCTGACACGAATGTTTTGGATAAGTGAGGAAAGGTCATTGGTTCCCACTTGACCTCCTCACCGCGCAGACGCGCTCTCCTTATCTCTTGCCTTTTTTCCAGCTCTTTCTTCTTTTGCTTCGCATCTGGCTTAAATCCTAAGCCAAAACGATCTCGTTTTTCCTTCACTACTGGTACCTCTATTCTTCCTTGGAGGCATCTTCCAAGTCCTCTCCCTGGCAAGGCTCCTTTGCCAACAATTAATCGTAGGCCCATCTTTGTGGTTTTGGATATTCTAGGCATTGGGACCTTATTTCCTTCGACGATGAATGTGGCATTGACAAATTCTAGTGATCGAAAAGAACACTCTATCGCCTCATCATCTATACCCAGGTACGGTGCGTCACTGGTGACAGATGCAATGATGTCTTCCTCAGCGTTTATCGTTACCAACCTACCCTCAGTTACCAATTTCAACTTTTGGTGTAGGGATGATGGTACTGCCCCTGCCGAGTGAATCCATGGTCTTCCTAACAGGCAATTGTATGAGGGCTTGATGTCCATTACTAGGAAGTCCACTTCATATGTGTTTGGGCCAATCAAGAGAGGTATCTCGATTCTTCCCATCACTTTCCTTTCGATGCTGTCGAATGCTCTCACGACGTTTTGACATGTCTTCATGTGAGAGCTATCCACGGCAATCTATTTAGCGTGGACAAGGCGGGGCGTTCAGTGACGATCCATTATCGATTAGCACTCCGTGCGTATATTCTTTGCGGTGAGTGGTGATGTGCGTGGCCTTTGTAGATCCCATACCCCGGTGGTATCTCATCGTCATTAAAGAAAATAAAATTATCGTGATGTTATTGACCAGACGATCAAGTTTGTTGACGGAGATATTATCTGCTACGTATGTTTCATTTAACACCTTCATCAATGCACTCACGGTGTGTCTCTCGAGCTCAAAAGCAAGGCTAGTATTGATATGCGAGTGGTTGTTTATGTAGTTGCTCCACAACGTCATTTACTCTCACCGTGTCTCGAGAAATTTTAAGAATTCCTTAGCCTCTTTTTCTCACATTATAGGCTCATTGACAGTGACTCAGTGTCCGATCGTTTTCTCTTTTCTTTGTTCGACAACCACAGATTTTCCTTTAGCCGGTTCTACCTTTGTGTCAGGGTATAACGTCTTCCACTTCGTGTATAGAACCCTTCATCTTGTCCCTCCTTCGCAGAGTGTCAATCGGGTTCTCCTTTCCCGGATTGTCACATTACGATCATAGTTCCAAGGCACACTCTTGCTATCTTTGTAAGGGAAAGCAACGAGTTTTACGGATTATAACTTTCGTACGTAATTGGTACTCCCTTTCACTAGTCCTTGGGCGCGATATGATTACAACCGGGTGATTGACCCCTTGGACATTGTTGGTTGGCCCTTGCTCTGACGCGCATACATCTTCTCTTTTCAGGTCCTCAGTGTATTCGAAGAATTCGATCTCTTTATTTTCTATCAATCTTTGTACCAGAGCCCTGAATTCATTACACTTTTGGATCTCATGCCCTTCCTCGTCATGGAATTCACAGTAGTACTTCCCTCCTTCAGGCTTCTCCTCTAAGTCTTGTGTAAGTAAACCTTCTTCCACCATTTTCTTCCAAACCCATCTCAAAGGGGTTTTTACCTCCGATACATCCATCTTAGTTCTCATCCCCCCACCTTCAACTATCGCGTTTACCCCTTCATCTGAATGACTGGGTAACGGATTTCCAGCCACATTAAGTCCTGTGGGATCATCGAACTTCACAATGCCCATCTTTATGAATCTTTCGACTAATTTCTTGAAGGCCGTGCAGTTCTCGATCGTGTGTCCTGAGATTCCTGCATGGTATTCGCATTGAGCGTTTGCGTCATACCACTTAGGGAATGGAGGTTGCATGGGTTTTAGGTAAAATGGGGACACTACATGTGCATCGAACAGGTTCTTGTAAAGCTCTTTATACGTCATTGGGATTGGCGTGAATTGAACCCTTTCTGTGTTAGGCCTTGGGTTAGAATCCTGCCTTGTCGGGCCCTGATGGCTAGTAGTCGCCGCCATTGGTTGGCTCACGGTGACTGGCTTGGAATAACTTTTATTGTATATACTTGCATTGTTAACCCGCTCTCTTTCCTCCTAGGAGCCGATCTCTTGCACTTTCTCCCGCTTCAATTTTCCCACATCTCACCGCGTTTTCTATCATCTCCCCGGACATCACTATGTCTGAGAAGCTCTTGGTAGTACTTCCCAACATATGGTTAATGAATGGGGCCTTCAGGGTATTGATAAAAAGCATGGTTGTTTCCTTCTCCAAGAGAGGTGGTTGGACTTGCATCGCTATTTCCCTCCATCGTTGTGCATACTGCCTGAAACTCTCACTCGGCTTCTTTTCCATATTTTGTAGGGTAATTCTATCGGGTGCTATGTCCGTCACGTGACCGTATTGCTTCATAAAAGCTTGAGCCAAGTCCTTCCACGAACCAATTTGGGCACGCGGTGAGCTGGTTATACCACTTGGCCGCAGATCCGATCGGTCGTCTTGGAAACGATGGATCAACAATGATCGTTATTGACATACCTGTCATTCTTCGACGAAACATCGTAATATGAGCTTCGGCGACTTGTTCCATTATACTTTTCAAACTCGGGGTTTTAAATTTTGGCGGGAGCACCAGTGCAGGACCAAGCTCAAGTCTTTAGCGTCAATCCTCCACGTGTCAATCGCAGCCTCCATTGCTTTGAATTTCTCTTCAAGCCATTTGCATCGGTCATCAAGTTGCTTTGCCAAGTCAACCTTTTCTTTTTCTCGCTTTGCCACCTCATCAAGGTGCGGGACAAATGGATTAGTGGATTGTCTCCGGAGTGGGCCCAACCTATAGGGCGTTCATCGATGCAGAGGCACCTACTGGTATTGCTGGGGCCTAATAATGTGATGCTGTTCGTGGGTGCATCTCTCGGTTGAGTGTTTACCGGGTAAAGCCCGAGGATAGATAGGGTCTTCATTGTCGCTCCTCTGATGTTTTTCCCTTTTTCGCGTTCTTTGAGTCAAGAATCGTGCCAACCGTCTAACATATTATTCAGGATTCTTGCATTTGCTCCTCATATCTTGTTGGATTTTTGCTAATCGCTCTTGCATCCGGGCTTGTAATTGCTCTTGCATATCCCTTTGCGATTGTTCTAATCTTTCTAGTCTTTGATCCATTTCTTTGGTTTCTGACGACGTATAGTAGTTTGTGTTCGGTTGGTTGATTTTCGTTGGTTTCAGATTAATCGAAATAATTTTTCTTAATCGGGGTTCTTTCGTGAAATTTAATGCATATGATGAAATGTAATGCACATGAATGAATGCAAAAAGAGGCGTTGATTCTAATTCAATTTCGTTAGAAGAACTTCACTAGAAGAAAAGTTTCTTTACATAGAACGGATGATTACATATACGACTTTGCCCTAATGCCTAAAGCCTTGACTTTCTTAAGGAGCCAAGCTAAGTTTCGGCCTCGATCGATTCGACTCGTATTATGCGCTCAATACATCACTGAACGGCCGGGGTTTGCAAGTGATCGGCTACCTCCCGAACTCCGAGTTCTGACCTGCGCCCATGACATAATCTCTATTTACGATCGATCTTGAGATTGGAAGAGTTGTTTTCTATCTTGTTCATTGTTTGCCTCAAGGAGTTCCACTCGAATTTTACTATCTTGTAGTGCGGTCTCGAGTTTTTCTATTTCTTCTTTCAACTCTTGATCCTACTTAGATCGGCTCTTAACTCGATTACGGAATTGCGGCTACGATGTTGATGTAGTAATCTTTCTAATTCAACCACCCGAGCTCGTAACTTCTCCTTTTCGTTTTGGCTTTCTAACAAGTTCTTTTGAACATCCTCTTGCTCTCGGACATCATGAAACTTCTTCTCCCACCGATCGGCCTTAGTCTTTTCCTTTCCGAGATCTCTTGGCGCCATTTGTTCCGTCGTTTTGCCCAAATCGGCGGTTCTTATTGACTTGCGTAGCTTCTTATATGTCGGTCTTTAAACCATCCAAGTCTTCCTCAGCTTTGTTCTTCCCTTTCCTTAGCTTTTCGGCCTCTAGCTTATGGATGTCAACGTCCAATCCCAGCCGCATTTTTTCTTCCTCCAATTGCTCTATCTTCTTTCCAAACTCGAGCTCTTCCTCTCGAAAGTCTTGCTTTATGATCTCTAGCTCGGATGGGGCTACTACAGCAAATGCTCTTCTATTGGTGAGTGCTTCCTTGATTCGGCTTAGGAATGTTATCGTTGACTCTCCTACTCCACCACCTCTCATACTCGGGGGTTGTCATCGGGCCTGCGGTGAATCCCTTCATTCTTCGAGTTTGATTCCACGCATCTGATATCTCACGAACTTTTTTCTTATAGCCGTCATCTTTATAAGAGAACTCACACTGAGCTAATCCTTGCATTGCCGGTATGAACTGCCTCGACCGATACTGCCTTAATACGAGTAGTGGAACGTATCCAGAAGCACCCCATATTCCAGCTAGAGGGACCCAGTCAAAATTGCCGCATCTATACAAGATCTCGCCAGGGATAAACCATGGAGCTCTCCATTCAACATTTTCGGCTTGCAAATTCTGGAGGATAGTTATCCATTTCTCTTCTGAGATGTCGTCCCGTCTTGATGTGGCCACCAATTCTCTTAATGGAGAATAGTCTCTAGAGAAAACCCGATAGGAAACCTTTTCTGCTTTCCAAAAATGACTATGGAACCAAGCCAAGAGAAGTTGTGCACAACCAATAAATCTTCCTTCGCCCGCTCTCCAACATGCATTCAAGGATCTGAAAGTTTCTGCTAGGATTGCCGGGACTGGCGTAGTACCTTTATCAAGTCGGTCGAATAAATCTGAGACAGCTTCATCTACATATCCCAATGCCTTTGGAAAGACAACCAAACCGTAGATACTTAAGGCGAAAACATCCACCCTTTTCTTCAAATCCGGATGTGCCAAGATCAAGTCCTCAAATTCCCCAAGAATACACTTACTATCCCCTTTACGCTTGATACGTCTTGCAACCCATTGTTCACTCATTCCCGTGATACGTATCAATTTCTTCGAGAAGGGAGGGACGCTAACAGGTCTCGAATAGGCCCTGTCGACTTGGATACTCGGGCAATTAAGTAAAGCCATGTATTCTTCCACGGTGGGTACTAAATCGACTCCTCCGAAGGTGAAGCAACTGTAGGCGGGGTTCCAAAACTGTGCGAGGGCCCGGAATAAGTATTTATCCACTGTTATGTCGAGCAGACAAGGTAGGTCGCCATAGTTGCAGTAAAAGAGTTGCTTGGTCTCGTCGTTCCAACTACTCCATATTTCTCTTAGTTCTCGCAGGTCGTTCTGAGTCACACTGATGCGAGTGAAATCCCACAACTCTGATTCGTATCCCTCGGCTAAACTATCACCTTTTTCTTGCTGTGTCCTCTCAGACCAAACTCGGACTGCCGCATTATCTTCCACTCTATCAAGAAACCCTTTTTCCATGTTAAACTCTTCTATTTAGGAACCAAATCGTGAATCAACACCCCTTTTATGATGAGATGTCATGCAACAACAGCAAAACACAAGCGAGTCAGTATCAAAACAAAGAATCAAGATAAGCAGGAAATAATCAAGCACCTAATCAGGTAACCACTAGGGCTCGGTGTGGTTCTACCTAGGGTAGGTTCTTAGGGCTTGCTACATGCGGTTTGGTTCTAAAGTAAAGGTACCTGAACCAGCGATTCCTCAATCCTCACCCGTTATAGGCTCATACGGACCGAGTTCGATTCGAGGGAATACATTTCCCTACGGCTATACTGGAGATGAAAACCTCACGAAGACGCAGTGCGGATGTATCCCCGAAAGCGATTCACTATCCTATACGGAGGTGAAGACCTCACGAAGGAGTAGTTTCTCACTTCCACTTAAAAGGGTGTGACCACAACGGTCATGCAACGTGATATGCAAAACTATTTAAAAACTCGAACCAACGCAGCAAGTATTATATCATAAACCACAAAATAACAAGTGAAAATGCAATGAAAGGATCGTTTATCAAAACCAAATTTTCAAATTTCGACAAAAGAGACAAAAGTGAATCAACTTATGGCTCGACTTCTCGAAATAGTTCCCCAGTGGAGTCGCCAAGCTGTCGTAACCATTTTTTTGGGTGAAATGGTTAGTCGACTTGGATTTTTGACTATGAAAACGAAAAAAGGGGGGAGTCGCCACCAATCTTTTTTGATGAGGTGTGATCGGGTCACCTTTGATTAATCATTTTAATGAAATCTAAGATTTACTAAAGCGATAATTTTTGGTCTCACGAAAAGCAGAAAATGAGTTCGAGTCGGTTTCATACGAGGAAGGGTTAGCACCCTCGATGCGCCCAAAAATTGGTACCTAGTTGATTAATTAGTGTCTTAACGTCGAAAATTCGAAGACTTAAAATACTTTGAAATACGATCCTTTTCTTTGTAAAAAGTTCGAATGTTAAGGACTTTCCCGTCTCGCAATAATGAAATACCACATCCAGTAAGTTAGGACGCGATATCTCGCACTTTGAGACTGGGCTAGTCCTTTATTAATGTATTTTTAATTCCTTTTAAACGGACATTCGGTTAGTTAGAATGAACGAAGGAAATCGAAACCCAGTAAGTTGGGGCTCGCTTCCTCGAGCTTTCAAACTCCGAATATTACCTTTATTTGCAAAACTCTTATTTCGGAGGGTCAAAGTGTTATACCCGGTAAGTTAGGGCACCACACTTCGTACCTCCGAGAATAAGCATTCTTAAGACTCGTATTGTGATTTAAGAGAGAATATTCCGTTGTTTAGGTCGAATGAGAAAAATCGAAACCCGAGTAAGTTAGAGGCACGATTGTCTCGAACTAAAAATACTGAACATCACTTTATGAAAAACTTATTTTAAGGTATCGAAAAAGAACATGATAGGATTTTATAAAATGTGAGGGCGAATTACGATATAAACAAATGTAATAATAGTGATAGTGTCAAAGCGATAATATGTAATTATAAAAGATGAAAAAATAACGAGGTTATGTAAATACATGCATTAAAAATGAAATAATCAAATACGTAAGCAAATAAATAAATAAATAAATGGGATGACGATGATAATGATAGTAACGATATAAAAGTATATACATGTGTGGGTTAAGGTACATACATAATAATAGAAGTAATAAGAAGTATAAAAGAAATACATACCTATATAATAATGGTATAAAAAACACGTACACATAGTATATAAAAAGCAATATTACATAATGTATACATATTAGTGATAATAGTTATGATAATAATAATGATAATAACATTACATAAATATATATTGAAATGAATGATAGTATTAGAAGTAAGTATATATGATATATTTAAGAAATATATATATAGATATATGATATTTATAAAAATATATACATGGTGTAATGTTAATATGTATACGTGTATAAAAATATAATAATATTAACATACATATGTGTTAATAAGAATAATAATATTGAAATTAATAATATTTTATAATATGTATATATATATAAGTATTAAATAAAGTGATAATAATGAACTATTAATAAAAATAACAATAATAAAGTATGGTATTATAAATAGTATTAAAATAAAATTAGAATAATGAAGAAAAGAGGACGAAAATTGAATTAAAAATGGAACTTTGAGGCGAATTTAAAATAAACAAAGAAAAAGGAGATTAATTTGAACACGCTAAATAAATAGAAGGGCTGATCAGAAATTAATCCAAACCACAACAATGTCATTGGAAAGAGGACCGAATTGAAAACGAAATAACTTTTAGGTCGAATTCAAATTAAATAAAACTTAATTACAAAACGTGAAAAAGCGGAAGGGTCTTGAGCGCAATTAGACCCTCGAACAGCAGCGCGATCCCGGGGCGGGTGGGAGCTGGTTCTCGGTCGAGTAGCTAAACGACGCCGCTCGGGATTTGAGCATTCACCCCAAAACGACGTGCGTACTGCGGGGGTATAAAACTAAACTTTTCTCGAAAATTTTCATTTGGTCTGCGTGAGAGAAAAAAAAAGGAGAGAGTGGGTAGCGGGCGATTTCGGCCCAGGCCCGAGCCGATCCACGACGACGCCGGACCGCGTATGCCGTGCGCGTCATGCAGTCGCCCACCACATCGCGTGGCGAATTTAAAAAAAAGGTATTTTTTCTTTTTTTTTTTATATTTTCTACATATTTATCTCTAAAATGTATATGTTAATTCAAATGGAATAGAGAAAGTCACCCTAAAAAAATAAAGAAAACGAAAAGAAAAATCGGATAACCTTAGATACGATCTTTGATTTGTTTTGTGGTGGTTCTTGTGCTATTGCTTGAATCTGTTTCTGCCTTTAGAAAGCTAGGTATTGTTCTTTTTATTTCATTCGAAAATAATTCCCCCCTTACACTGTTTGTTGATTCGGCTTTTATAGCCATTACACATTTTTTCTTTTTGCTTTCTGTCCCTTTCTTATTAATGTTTGCAGGGCAACTTGGGCGGTGGAGGGGCGGTGCTGCAGGCGTCGGTGGATGGGACAGAGGCGGCAGCAGCTGATGTGGCTTAGGGTTTCTTGTTTTAGCATTTTCTTTTGTTTTGGGGTGGGCTGCTGTTATGCATAGGGCCCACTTGGTGTTTGGGTAGGTTTTGTTGGGTTTTAGGCTCGGTGGGTTTAGGGGTATTTGTTTAGGTATTGGGCCGGGCATAATTGGGCCTGTACAAAGTCGATTGAGTCTTAACTCGATTAACATGAGTATTGTTGTCAATGTAAAAGGATATGAGTTCGAGTGGGCTGAAGTGCATTATCCTCCTATTTATGGGTTGGGGAGGGGCTATAGGTAGTTTTAAACATTGTATCAAAACGAATATAATTAGAACTTATAATGAAATTGTTGAAAGAAAAACTAAATTAAAAAAATTCCTAATGAATTTTGAATTCTTTCTCAAAATAAAGATTGATTATATTTATTATATTTCTTATTTAGAATTTGATAAATAGTTTCAAAATCTTATTATCCTACATATATATTTTAAAAAATAAATTTAATTTCTAGATTATAAACATAAGCTTATAAACAACCATTCCTCTCTCAATTTGTTTGAGCTTTTTATTTTATTTTAGAGTAAACTATCAAAATAGTCACTTTTGTTTTCTTTAGGTTACATTTTAGTCACTTATGTTTAAAATATTACGTTTAAGTCACTTGCGTTAACATGTTGTAACACTTTAGTCACTGAGCTGTTAATTGTCGTTAACAATGTAACGGTAAGATGACGTGACACGTTAAATCACCATCTCAAACAAAAATTTTAGGTTAAATTATACAATTAGTCCCCATATTTTTTCGTTTTAAGCACTTTTTTTCTTTTATATTCTTTTAACTTTCCCTTCTTCTTTTTTTTCATTCTCTTTTGCTTCTCCCTCTATTTTTCTCCTTTCTCCATCTCTTTAACGTAAAAGAAAAAAAAATTAAATTTCTCAAAACGAATTGTATAATTTAACCTAAAATTTTCATTTGAAATGATGATTTAACGTGCCACGTCAGCTTACTGTTACACCGTTAATGATAATTAGCACTCAGTGACTAAAATGTTAGAAGAAAACAACATAAGTGACCAAAACGTAACATTTCAAATATAAGTGACTAAAATATAACCTGAAGGAAACAAAAGTGACTATTTTGATAGTTTACCCTTTATTTTATTTTGAATTTATTGTTCGATATACTATTTTTCCTTGCTTGAACTTTTATTTTTTAATGGATATATATATATATATATATATATATATATTTAAATAAGCATTTCTCTTGACGAAAAGGCTGCTATGACCTTTCTTCTATTATTTAAAAAATTTCACAAATAGGATCTATAAGCAATCATATATATTAAATTATTAATACGTGGAAACTTATAACATTTCAAACATAATTATAACAAATTAAAAAAATTAATACACATAATGTGAAATATATGACTATCAGAGCACTAATAGCTGGAAATTAATGGCACAAAGCAAACATGTAGGACTAAAGTATGATTTGGAGATTAAAATTGGCTACTTCTAAAAAAAATAATAGATTGGATTTTAAACCCTAATCATCGGGATGAACAGTTGAAGAATACACTAATTGTCGGATGTTCATCGGGGACATGAACTTCAGGCCTCCGTCCATCATGTGGCTCGCTACGATCACATTACTGGTTTCTGTCAAATGGAATGCATCCCAAAATACATATTTGGTTCGATTTGAACAAATTTTGGATAATGAAAAGCATGGGAGTAGACCCCCATGAACTCCGACTTTGTGACAACATGCATCGTCCGCGTTTTCAAATCCTGTCGAAAAACAAAATAAAACAAGATTTCATATTTCAGTGTCGGGCATGAATATTTGTTGAGGATGAATATGTTTAATTCTTTTTAATGATCGAATCGAGATTTATCATTTCTCAATTAATTCAAACTTGAATCAATTCAATCATAAAATTTTTTAACTTGAATTGACTCTAACCCGAAACTAACTTCAACTTAAAACAATCTAAACTAGAAATTATTCAAACTTATAAAGTTTATACTTAAAAAATTCAAACCTCAAAATTAAATGACCTTAACTCAAAATAAACCAGATCTAAAAATTTTAAACCCAAAATAATTTATTCCAAATTTACTTGGCTCTAATTCACATATGTATTTGAAATCCAAAAGGATTGCACCCATGTACTCATATGTGGATTTATAATATATACATTATTCTTTAGAAAAATCTCAATAACATAAATGCCATATATTTAGTCGGTGGTGAATTCTGAGGCTGGTAGGAGCTCGACTCTCTTTAAAATGGAAAAATTTTTATTTAGGTTTTTTCTTTTTGTAGTTTATAAAATTTAAATTTAAAAATGATAAAATTATATTTTAGCCTCTAAAAAGATAAAACTTTGATTTAACCTTTTAAGATTTATAAAGATATAGGCTATCAAAATAGTAAAATTGTATTTTTACTATCATAAAAATATACAATTGAATTCTGACTTCCCAAAAATATTTTCAGACTTCACCTCTAATACTCGTACCGTTTATGTTATTCACACTTGAATTTTTAAGATATATATATATATATATATATGAAATTGTGCTCTCTTTATTTTTTCACATCTTTATATTTAATTAGTGTGAGTTTCAAATACGAATATTTTCAACAAAACAAATAAATAAAGAGTTAAGAGTAATATAAAGATAATGCGATACGCACCATAAGATCGATAATTCTGCAGGATATCTTTAAGCATTGCATGAATATCTGCATAAACAAAGGTTGAAGCAGTGAGATTGGCAGTAAGATTCATAAGTAGCCTCTTCAATCTTTTGTTGTATGAACTGATATCCTCGTTAAACGAAGCAATGCAGCCTTTGGTTTTTGGATTTTTGTCTCTTTCAAAAGGTGTGCACCCAAATCTTGGAATATTTGTCACAATAATTTTTCTAGCTTCCAAATAATAAAGTTTCTGCATAATTAAAAAAAAAATCATTAAGATTTTCTAAGATATATATTAAATTTGTTGAGGATTTCACTCTTTAGGAGAAGTTTGTGTAGTATTGTTCGATTGGAACTGATGGATTCCTCAACACTTCTAGTATTGTTTTCGGTAAAGGTTTTGTCTTATTATTTGGTCAAGAACCTGTGTATTTAAAGAGATAGCAGTTTCACAAAGATGAAGCATACAATGCCATATATGTATGTATGGTATAAAGGTTCAATGGGTTAAATCACTATTTAGAGTCTAAATTTGGTAACTATTCTTATTTTGAGGCCTGTATTTTTTCTATCCAAATTAGACTCTAAACTTAGTAATCATTCTCACATTGGGGTTTGAACTAGGCAATTATTTTCATATTAGGGTTTTCAAAAAAATATTAGGGACTAACTTGAACCAAATAAAAAACTCAAACATTAACGTGAGAACAATTGCCAAGTTCAATGCCTAACTTAGAAAAAAATTCAAACTCCAATGTAGGAATAGTTGCCAAGTTGATACTCCAAAAAGTAATTTAACCGATTCAAATCTCACCAAGCGCAAAAACTGGTACCATCACCTTTTCATGCACTCAGATACTTGGTAAAGTTGGAAAACAAAACTCATATCAAGAATAATAACGGTTCATTCAGAGATCCGTCAATTCTCAATGAACAATACTTAGCAACTTATTCTAATAGAACCGATTTCTCTACAATAAGATTTAAATAGAATTTTTAATATAATAATATTTACTCTAAGTTGAGATTCAAATTTCGAACTTAAAAACGATCCATCGGATATTATTTCTTTCTCCAAAAAGAAATCATTTGAACCAGTAACAACGATGAACAATGATTGATGTTTAAGCAGCCTTCTAGTCTCACGTCTGCCTATTATTGACACAATTCTTGCCTTAGTTTCCTCGAAGTTACTGATTTGTTCATCTAAGCTAATACGACCACCCTGTAATTTAAAAAAAAATCATTGTTATCGAATTAGATCTTATAGCTGCTTTTCGCATCAAATATTCAAGGTTAAATAATGCTATTAGTCCCTATGATATATGTAAATTATGAATTTAGTTTATGTACTTTAATTTGGTAATTTCTAGTCAATGCGAGCTGTATTTTTCGAATTTTAAAATTTTAATCTTGGCCTCAATATAAATATTAAATTTATTAAGTTAAATTTTACTATTTCTAAAATGTTATGTGACAAATATATTATCAAATGTAAAATGACATGTCAACTTATTATTTTTACATAATACTAAAAAAAATATCATACTACAGCTATCATTTGAATCAATAATGAAATTCTAAAATTCGAAAAATACAATGACTAAAATTGACTAAATTAAAATATAAGGACTAAATCCACAATTTAAATATAATTCAATGACTACTAGTAGAATTTGACCATGGTGTTAAGCGTTTTCAGAAGGAAAAAAATGTTACCCAGATTAATCCAGTGTCGTTCAAAATTCCAGAACCAGAAGATGCGTAATTGACACCTCTTAAAACGGCGTCGCCTGCGGTATTAGGAGCCAAATATGGAGGCCTGAAATCTTTGGCACCCAAACGCTGTTCTGCCACAAACAAAGTTGAAGCAAAAGAAATTCTCAGTCTGTGTTGTTCGAAACACGGAATTCGAAAAAATTCGTATCCTCTTATGAGATATTATCCGCTTCGGCTCGAAAGTTTCACAGTTCCGTCTCATAAGTATAGTCGTAAGTTTCTCTCTCTTTATATATTAGATCTATCAAATGAACCGGTAGAGTTTGTCTTGGAATATTTGAGTTCGGATTTTAAAATTTCTAGATCACTTTTTATTTTGGTTTTTGGGTTTTTTCGGTTGAATTATCTTGAATTGATTAATTTTTTGCTTGGGTTTTTTAAAGTTTAGGTCATTTTTTATTCAAATTATTTTTAATTCTAGTCATTCAAGTTCGACAATCAGGATTTCAAGTAATGGTGAATTGAGAAATCTTTTTAGTGAGAACCAAAATTTAATTATAATTTTTTTATAGATCAAAATATAAGTTTATTCAATATTAATTTATAATTTCATTTTTAAGAGGACTAAATTGTAAGTTTACTATATATCAATTTTCTTATTTTTATTTATAAGATGACTGAATTGATTTTTTGGGGGAACAAAGTACAATTTTACAATATATTAATTTATAGTTTCTTTATTTATAAAAATGACTTAAATGAATATTTTTCATTTTTGAGCCAAGACCCTTGCCTACTCCTCTTAGATTTGCCTCTGATTTCAAGTCGAACCATCTTGTGTGTTATGATCATTTTAGAGTTGAATCATTTTTAGTTTAAATAAATTTTTTGGGGTTGGATTAGGCTTGTTTTAGTTATTGCCTTTTAATGCTTAAATTGGATTGGGTCAAAATAGATTTAATTTAATTACGTAAGATTTTAAGTATGGATAAAAATGGATCAATTATTCATATATCACAATATTATAATTGTATTCTGTTATTTCAGTTTCAATCACGATAAACATCACAACATAAAAAATATATTTATCATAAAAAAAAAAAGTTATTGATGAAGATGAAACTTGCCTAAGATATCAATTACCGTTCTACCGTTAGTGAATCTCCCAGAGAGACAGTTCTTGCAAAAGTCTATTCCATTTGGAAACATTGCCTTGGCTAATGTGTTGATGTAATTGTTGTTTCCGACATCAACTATGGAATCTCCGAATATGAAGATCGTCGGAATCTTCTCAGCTGACATAATATTGAACAAAAAGAAGATTAAAGATGCTGAAATTCGAAACATAACTCGGGGAACCAAAAACATGTTCGACCATTTGATCCAAATGACTGTCGGACTCTGTGAAATCATCAATGTTTATGCATTGTTTCATTGCCTAAGAAAATTAAACGCATGATTGACCAAACATCTTTTGTAGCTAAAGCTACTTCGCTTTTTCTGAAAGCATAGCTAAAGCAACTTAGCTTAAGGTTAGTTATGGGTAGTTTTTTTAAGGACTATTAATCTCTGTATTATATTTAAGTGGCTATGTTTTAATTTAATTATTTTTATGCAGTGAATTTTTCGAATTTTAAAATTTTAGTATTTATTAATTATTTTACAAATGTAAATTCTAAATCCTCACCTTCAAACCTTAAATAACTCTAAACTCTAAAAAATAACTAAACCCTCATCTTTAAACTCTTATCCAATCCTAAATCCTAATAATAATTGAACACTAGCCCTTAAACTTTGATTCCTAACCCTAAAAAGTAATTTAACCTAAACTTTAAATTTTAATTCCTAATATCATCTAAAAAGTAAGTAAACATTAAATACTAAATCTTAAACTCTTAATCCTTTAAATATGTACGATTTAAAAGGCCAACACTATTATCAAGCAACTTCTCTTTTTCTTTTTCTTTTTTTTATGCATTGAGAGAAGGGGGATCCACTTACACAAATACATAATTTTTTGTACGATTAATATTTTAACGATTCAACCATTGAGTTTATCGATATAATTGTACTTATCATGCATGTAAAATTTTAAATTAATCTATTATCTTTATATGAAACAAATTTGGCGTGCAAACTCTATATGAGTAGCATATAAAATATGACGGTTAGATCATTAAAACATTAATGGTAAATTTCGAATCGATCCAATATCTCTATATGAAACTAATTTAACGCACATACTCTATATGAATAAAATATGAAATATGATGGTTAAATTATTAAAATATTAGTAGTAAAAAAAAATAAAAAATTATGAAGCCACAACTTTGATTCTAGAATGGTATTTAAGAGTTTTAACAATTATTTTGATAAATTTAGGGTTTAGGGTAAGATTCTTTCCCTTTTAAATTGATCTGACTAATTTTGTTCATAGGAGAATAGGATTTAAATTTATATTTTGTAAATGATTGGTGAGAGCTCTATCCAGTGGTGAAATTAGAGGATGGCAGGGGCTCCGGTCCTCTTTAAAATAGAAAAAAAAATTATTTAAGTTTTTTTTATAGTTTATAAAATATTAAATTAATAATGGCAAATGGTAAAATTATACTTTGACCCTCTTAAAAAGAATAACAATTTGATTTAATCCTTTAAAAATTATAAACATATAGACTATAAAAATGATAAAGTTATTTAAATATTGAAAATATAATTTTCATATTAAATATATATAATAATTAGTATACAAAATATTTTAAAGTTGAAACAATAAAATGAATAAAAGAATTATTGACAAGATTGTAAATATATATGGCACCCAACAAACAAACATTATTGAACTGATTTAAATTTAATATTGAATTCTATTTATTTACAAAATTCGCATTTTCTTAACAATACCAAAACACTAATAAAAATAGGAAAACAAAATTTTAATTAATATTTAGTATAAAAGTTTAGTAACTAAAAAGCATTTTGCAGCTGTTTTTTTCTTTTTATTTTGCTAATTATTAATGCTACGCTTGCTACTAATGCGGAGAATTTTCGTGGTTGTAACAAATATTATCACATTTTGGAATTAAAATCCTCCTCCAATTCTTCCGCCGCCGCCGCCACCAACACTAAACCCACCACTTACACTACCTCCAAATTTTCCACCGCCACTAGCTCTTCCACCTGCACCTCCTCCAGCTCCTCCACCTACGCCTCCTCTAGCACCACCACCTGCACCACCTTTGACTCCTCCTTGGACACCTGCACCAGCTCCACCTCTAGCACCTCCACTAGCACCACCACCACCACTAATCCCTCCTCCAAAACCGCCGCGGCCGCCAAATCCTCCTTTGGCTCCCCCGCCCCCACTAAAACTACCAAAAGTAAGCTCTCTCCTAGCACCACCATCAAAATCCTCCTCAAACTTTCGACACTCAACTATCCCTAAAACAAACACAAACATCAATGCAAGCACTCTCAATCTCTTGGAAATCATTTTTCCGACCATTTTCCAAAAAGAAAAAAAAAAGTAAAACACTCTCAACTTTCAAATCTATCTGTTTGGTACAAAATTCTTAATCTATGCTTATATATAATATTTTATACTATGAAAAGGTTTCCCATATCAACAGGTGTTGCTTTTTTTTCCTTCACAATTTTCTTGGATTTGAACTAGTCTTTGTCTAAGTTTTAGGTTTAGCTTGGCGTCAATTAACCCTTTAATTAGACATGAAATTAAGTTCGGACACTTGGCTAGAATGTAGCATGCCATGAAAAACCCAATATAAATTACATGTTACATAGATTAATGCATATGCACTAGCAAGGTGAACCCTAAATTTTTTGATAGTTAAAATGGAATTTTACTATTATATCTGCTTACATTTTTATAGTTTTTAAAAGAATTAAATTAAAAATTAGCATTTTTTAAAAGTTAAACTATAAATTTATCATATATTAACTTAAGATTTTATAAATTTAGGGATTAAAACAATAATTTCTCATTTTAGAGGGTCATACCCTTGTCTCCTCCTCCCTTTTCCCTGTGCACCAGATGTGTTAGGGAAAAGATAAATAAAACACAAATAAACAAAGTGTAAGTTACACTAGTAATCACCCAACTATTAATATTTTTTTTTGGTCACCTAACCATGAAAGTTATAAAATGATCACCTAACTATTCGATTTTTTCTTTTTTGGTCACTCAATTATGAAAAGTTACGAACTGGTTACTCAATTATTAGTAAAAAAAAAATTTGATCGCCCAACTATGAAAAATTACAAAATAGTCACCCAACTATTCAATTTTGTCTTTATTTGTTATCAGCTGGCTAATGGTATTAGCTTTTAAAATTGTCACAATAACAACTTTAACTCTCAACATTTATACATTGTGTCAATTTAGTTTAGATTATAAATAAATCTAACTCTCAACATTTCACATTGTGTAATTTGGTCCTTTTTGCAATCTTGGTTTTCTTTGTAAAACTGAATTTTGTAAAAATATTGGTTTTGAGGTTTTCAAATTTTTTTACAAAAGTTTTATCGTTTACTCTTTTTTTTTTTCAGTTTTACTTTATTTTTAGTTTTTACTATTAAAAGTCATGTGGTACGTTTTACTTTTCTTTAAAATTTTTATTTTAAATTATGTTACATAAGATTTAACATGTCATTTAATAGTTAAATTAATGGCTTTAATAATTGAAGGACCTAATTGATATAACATTGATAATATAGGGATGTAATTAAAATATTTTAAAATTTAAAAGCTAATTTAAAATGAAAGTGATGGTTTGAATATGTCTAGTGCAATTAACTATATAAATAATAATATAAAAATAGTTTCAAGAAATTTTTAAGTATTTATTGAACAATAATATAATATTTGAAGTTAAGTCAAATTGGATAACGTGAAACAAAAAATTATGGTTCATGAATACTTTTATTTAGAATTCTTTCTTGTTGTTATTAGTTTTTTAAGATCAATCTTATTATAAGTTTTTATCATATCGGCTCTCTTTTTTTTATACAATGTCTAATACTACTTATAGTCCCTCCTCAACCTTTAAATAGGAAAATAATGCGCTTTAGTACATTTAAACCTGATAACAATGTCAATACTAATCGAGTTAAAACTAAATCGAATTCTTTTTCTTATTTTTCATATGATCATCATGAGCAATCCATTAAAATCGAAATCAACCAATAAAAATTGAATTGTTGAATTAAAAGTAAGTTAATCAACATATAATTTTCATATTAATTAGTATACAATGTGTATTTTGTTGTTAAAGTAAAATATTTTAAATTTCAAAAAATAAAAATTATTGACAACCAGCCATTATTGAATTGATTTGAATTATAATTAATAGAAAACAAGTACATGCCGTTGGGTAAATAAATCCTAGTAATAAAGGCAGAAAAACAAAAACGTGATTAATAGAATACAAGAAGCATTTTGCAGCTTTTGTTTGGGTAGAATAAACCAGCATTAAGCTTAATTTCCACCTTTTTAATTACTAATACTATAACATTGCCATATATGCTTACTAGCATGCCACTGATCATATGGATAATTTGCATGGTTGGCACCATGTACCATGCACATTTTGACATTAAAATCCTCCTCCAATTCCTCCACCAGCACCACCACCACCACCGAATCCACCACCTCCACCTACACCTCCTCCAACTCCACCACCCGCACCACCTCCAATTCCTCCTCCTCCACCAGCTCCTCCTCCAACTCCACCACCTGCACCACCCCCACCACCAAGCCCTCCTCCAAGACCGCCACCTGCTCCAGCACCACCACCAGCTCCACCTCCTAAACCGGCACCGCCACCAAGCCCTCCTCCAGCTCCCCCACCCCCACCGGCTCCTCCTCCTAAACCACCACCAAGCCCTCCTCCAGCACCACCACCAGCTCCACCTCCTAAACCGGCACCCCCGCCAAGCCCTCCTCCAGCACCACCACCTAATCCACCCCCACCGCCTCCACCAAGCCCTCCTCCTGCACCCCCACCAGCTCCACCTCCTAAACCACCACCAAGCCCTCCTCCAGCACCACCACCAAAACCACCACCCAAATTCTCCTTCTCAAACTTTCTACACTCAGCTATCCCTATAGCAAACACGAACATCAATGCAAACATTCCTAATCTCTTGGAAATCACTTTCCCGGCCATTTTCCAAGAAAATAAAAAGTAAAACACTCAACTCTTAATTTCGATAAATGTTGAGCATATGAACTTAGCAAACAACCTCCTATATATACACATATATCATAAATGCAGGCAGTTGATTAGTTGAAGATGTTTAGATTTGCAAGCAAATATGCAAATATATTCTATAATATATATCTACGTTTAACCTAATGGCTCAATTTTCAAATATCTTTGAAAAAAAATTTATTACATCATTTGGTATTCGGGTTTTATATTTTTTTTAACGTGAATATTTGAGTTTTCTTTTCAATGTAATACATGTATTTTATAAAAGAAATGCGTTTTGGTACTAACAGTAAACCATGTTAATTTTTACAGTTTAATTTAAGTTTTAGGGTTGATATGATTAATATCATAATTAACTAATAACATTAACAATTAAATTTTTACCAAATAAATCCTAAAATAAAAAAAAAATCACACCCATCATGTTATATTTTCAAATTAAACAAATTCACAATTAACACTTAATTATTTTATTATTTATATCATGAAAATTCAAAATTAATAACATTAGCAATTACATTTCATCGAATCAATCCTAAATTATGAATTAATATTAAAAAATTAATACAATCACTTTTTAAGTATCTAAATATTTTACTTTTATTAAATATAAATATATATATAAATACCGAAAATTTTTAAAATTCAAGTATAAAATGATGCATTAAATATAAAAAGAAAAAACCCTAATTTGGACGGTGACATAGCAATTAATATAGTCTCGTCTTCTCAACTACCTCTAGCCTTGGCTAATTTCGCTAATGCTTGCCAGAGCTAGGCCAGCACCCTAAAAAATCTAGACGACTGATTGTACTCTCTGCCGATATATATTTATAATCATTTAGATTGGGATTTAAATTATGATCATAAACGCGTTTTTTTTGTTATTATATTGTGTTTATCATAATTATAGATTGTAATAAACATGGTTACCATCAATTTTGGTGAATACGTTATTTAAATTAACCATGATTGGAATTTTTAATATTTATGTCTCGAGTAATATTAAGACTTTAAAGAAATTTAAGTTCAAAACATGAGTTAGTTTTAAATATTGTTGTTAATGTAAGAAAATATGAGTTCAAATGTGTTACAGTATATTATCTTTTTATTTATCGGTTGGAAAGGGATTATAAAAAATTCTAAGTATCGTGTCAAAAAAAGAAAACATGATCAAAATCCATAATAAAATTACTCATACTCGAATTAGGATTAGGAGTAGATGTAAAAAACCATGCAAGAGTCTTGACTCTCTAATTAAAATGAAAAGAAAATTTGTATTTTGATGTCTCTCAAAATTAATAATTCAATTTTACGTGTTTTTAATATAAAAATTCTTATTTTAGCTTACAAAATTTTATAATAATCGAGCAGAATTGAAGCATTTACGCTTACGGCATATCCTAATTTCGCAATATTGACGTTGAGTGGTCATGATATGGGACCCGATGAACATGTTTGTGTACGAAGGCGAAGGTGAAGATGATGATGCTTAATATCTTAATATATATTAATTATTGGGAAGACTTGAACACATTTATAACTTCCTCCTGCAGCCTTTAATATTGCTATGAAATTTTTTTAAAAAGTAAACCCATCCCATGTGATATGTTTTGCTTTTAAAAATGATATTATTATAATCAGTAGAAAATCGAATAAAATTCATATATGATGAGATCGAAATTTTAGATACTGTAATTATGTAAGGTAAAACTTAAATTTAAATATTTAAAGATACATGACCTTCGCATTAATCAACTTGTTGGCCCATGTAATATGTTTTAATTATTGTTCAATTTGTATGGTTTCAATTTGAGTAGCCACTCCGAATTTAGTCGGAGCTTAATGTGACTATCATATATCAAATGATTCCAAATCAAAATGTACAGGTCAAATCTTATATAGCATAATTCAAAATGAATTAAAAAATTATTGCATAAATTTTAAAAAGGAAAATCTAAAAATAAAATAAAACGAGAGAGAGAGTGTGTTACAAAGAGAAAGAGCAATAAAATTTTTCTAAAAGCTTCAAAAAGCCCTGTAATGGCCAATTTTTGGCCCAAGTCAATAAACCCCAAATAAAATAAAAAGTCCAGATATTTTAAGTCTATTTACAAGACCCATACCTAGCCCACTACTAAACTATACCCAATTAGACACAAACCTTAAAGCCCAAGTCAGCCCAGCAACTTGAAGATTTCAGCAGCAACCCTAGCCCCCATCTTGTCAGCCGCCGCTCCTCACCAATGGCCACCACACGCACCACCAATCGCCGGCCTCACGTGCAGCTATCACCTGCAAAACAAGACCAGCAAGCAATCAAAGAGGGACAATGAACAAAAGGACAAAAATCGATAGCAAACAAAAAAGAAAAGACAACAAAAGAAGCAGAAAACAAAAATAAAGAAACAAAGAACGAATAAACAGAGAAGAGAAGAGAACGGGCATGGATTCGGCTATAAAAGCCATTCTTGACCCTTTTTTTTTACACGCATTTAAACAATCGTGTAGCGACGTAAAAATTTTGGCTCGGTCGCTAATTGTGGCGATTAAAAACTTGGAAATTGAAATTTGATTTTAAAATAAACGGGGAGTCGCCACCGATCTTTTTTCTAGATGTGATCGGACACCTATTAAATTTCTTTTTTCTTTAAAAACAAAAAAAAAGGCCGAGTTAGGTCTACGTTAAAAGCCAGAGAAAAATTAGGATTCGGGAGTCGGTTACGCGCGAGGAAGGTATTAGCACCCTCGCGACGCCCAAAAATTGGTATCTCATAAACACGTGTTGTCTTGATTTTCAAAAATACAAGTTCAATATAAAATTTAGTCATGATCCGACTAAAAGAAGACGAGAAATTTTCAATTTTTATTTTTGAGAAGGATATACCGTCTTAACACGAGTCAATTGATGTTCACCCAACATAACGATGAAATCGATGACTTGATGTTAACTCGATATACTACCTTGATTATTGAAATTAATTAAAAACATAAAAAATATTTCTAAAAAAAAAGAAATCATTAATGGATAAACAATACAAACATCGATATAATTAATGAAAAATATTAGCAGGGAATATCATAATATTAGAATAACAATAACAATAATATTTACAAAAATAAAAATAAAACAAACTATATGTCAATAATAAAATAAGGAAAAAATATATATAAAATAATAATATGTACATAATATATACTTACACACATATAAATATAATTAGTAATAATGTTAGAAATATACTATATATATACTATTTGAAATATATATGATAAAAATACAACACTAAAAGGTATATATACATAACATATAAAAATGCATGTGTTATATAATATTGAGATATTTACATATATATATATATATATATATATATATATATATATATACGTACATAATATATTTACATATAATAGTTATTAAGAAAAAATATATACACTATAGAGTGTTAAGAATATACACATAATATGGTATAAAAAATATGTACATGGAAACGTATAAGAACTATATATAACTAGCAATATTAAAATCTATATAACATACATGGAACATATACGATACATACATACCTTAGAAATGATAATAATAAAACTATTTTGTACACTACACACATACTTATACCTATATATATAAATAATAGTATTAGAAATAATATAGTATAAAGATAAATAAAATATATACATAATATTATATATAAATTATTCACATATTATATATTAAAAAAAATTGATTATTAATATGTACTAAAAATATATACGGGGGTAAGAGGCATACACTAATAAATATAATAATAATAACCATGTAATACAATACAAAAAATAACTATAATAAAATGATATTAAATTAAAGTCATTAAAAACAGTAATATATATATATATATATATATATATATATATATACATCTAATAAGAATATATAGTAATCTTAATGATAATAACAATAATAATAATAATATTGAAATACAAAAGCTATTATAATAAAAATATTAAAATAAAGTAATAAGAATATTACTATATATATACATACACAAACACATTAAAGACATACACAAATAATAAAACTTATATTAATAATAACAGTGATAATAACAATATAATTAGTAATAAATAAAAATAAAAATAAGAAAAAGGACGAAATGGAATCAAAATCAAAATTTTCGGGGCGAATTTAGAATAAAAACAGAAGAGAGGGACTAATTCGAACCCGCGCTAAACATTGAGGGGGCCAAACAGCAATTTTCCCCAGCTACTAAAACGCTGCGCAGCGTGGAGGACCAGATTGAAAACGCTGAAAAACTCTAGGGCCGAATTGTAATTCAAAACAATTTGATTGCAAAAAATAAAATTGCGGAAGGACCAATTGCATAAATATACCATTGAATAAAAAAACACGCGGATATGACCTGGTGCGGGTCGGGTCGACCCGACCCGCGTCCAAAACGGCGTCGTTTTTAAGTTTAAACAGAGGGGGTCCAAAACGGTGCGTTTTGGACCCCTATATAAGTCGAAAAAAATTTAAAAAATTCATTTTGTACCGTGGAGAGAAAAAAAAAAGAGAGAGAAGGGGAGAGGGAAGAAAGGAGAGGCCGGAAAGGTAAAAATCCAGATTTTTTAGTTTTTTTTTTGTATTTTTTATTTATGTTATATATTTATACATATATAAATACAAATCAATAGAATAGATTCGGCTATATAAGCAGAATCGAAATAAAATAGAAAACGATAATCACCTTAGGTTCTTTGCCCTTTTGATTTCTTAATCCATGGTATCTTTTGTTTGTTTTGATGAAATCCTTGCATTTAGATATTGATGGAGGTGATGTTGCTAAGAAATTGGATCTATTTTTATTTTCTTTGAACTTTTTAATAAACACCAAAACAGAAGAAAAATGAAGAAACACCGAACCCTTTTTATATTTTCTTCATGGCCTTTTATATCCTATTCTCAATGTCCATTTGTTCCCTTTGTTGCTGTTGCGTGTTTGATGTGCAGGTGGTGGTTGGCGACGGTGGAGCAGGTGGTGGCAGAAGCATGGGGGATGGGACGTTGCGGCGCTGGGGTGCTCAGGGGTTGTTGGGGGCAGAAACAAGTGGGAGCTAATTAGGGTTAGGTTTAGTGGGCCATTCGGGTTTGGGTTTAGTTGTAATTGGGTTGTTTTGTATTGGGCTGAATGGGTAATTAGATGGTTTAGGCTTTAGTTGGGCTAAGTTGTATTGGGTCTGGTATTTTTTGGTTTAAATTGTAAATGGGTTTTGGGGGACTATTAAATGGGTCAAAAATTGGCTTGTAATCGAAATAGCAAGAAACCGAAAAAGGTTAATTTTATCTCCATTTTCGTTAGATTCTAAGTTCATATTCTGTTTTCCTTTATTTTTTATACACGAAAATAAACAAAATAGCAAAAGGAAAAGAAATAAAAAAACCTTACCTGAAACCACGGACGCGTCGCCTGAGATCTCCTCCATCGTGGCGATCGGGTTCGAAGGGAAGGGCCATGGGTCTCTCTCTTAGTTTTTAAAGGACACCAAGATACTCGGCCTTCGAAGGGCTCTCAAACGGGGTTTAAAATCCCCCTAGTTGCGCGTCGCCGGCCACCGAAAATAGTGGCGGTATGGTGGACGGGGAAATAGCCCAATCGGCTGAAGCAAAGGGAGAGGGAGAGAGGGCAAAGGCCCTCTGTTTTCCTTTTTTGTTTTTTTTTTTAAACAGAATGCTGGAATGAAGAAAATAAAAAAAAAAAACTAACTTAAATACCTGAGGCAAACGGTGTCGTTTGGGGAGTGGGAGTCCAGGTGCTAAAAAGACACCTTTTTGGACCAACCACACGTGACTCTACCCGCACCCAGGGAGATCCGCGTGTTTTGTATCGGATGGGCTATTTATGCCCGTGGTCCTTCCGTTTCTTCGTGCTTTTTACTTTTGATCCTTTTCTTTCTTTTGTTTTGCTTTAATCTGGCCATAAAATGTTGCTTGTTTTTCAATCGGGTCCCTTGACCCATTGGTTCGCTGCGAGCGAACACGTGTCCAGAGGCTGGGTATATTGCCCATTCAGTCCTCTAACTTTTCATATTTTTTATTGTTACCATGTATCTTTATTTTGTTACAGTTTTCGCTTCTAATTTCATTTTTTGTTCCAATTTAATCCTTTGATTTTATTTTTCTTTATTTATTCATTTTTACATACATTATTTTAATCATTTCTATCTTTCATTTGTTAGATTTTCATATATGTTGTTAAATTATTCTTTTGTTTATTTTAAATCGTTCATTTACGTATTTTAAATTTTAAATTATTATTTATTTTAAATTTTATATACATCATTTGTTTTGAGAATATCATATATTTTGAAGTCTTTTATACCTTTTATTTTAAGCTATTATATGTACATACTATTCACGTTAAACTTTTACATATATTATTTAGTTATATTGTTTTATATGTAACTACGTTAAATTATTTTATTACCTTTTATAAACCCTTAATTATTATTTATTTTCAGACTTCGCATATTACTTACATTGAATTATTTTGTATATATATTTTTATATATTATTTATTTCAAATCTAATTTTCGTATATAATTTCTTTTAAACTTTTATATATTATTTTAAAATTGTTTTATAAGTTATCTATTTTAAGTCGCTCTATATACTATTTTATTATTTTTGTATATTAATGACTTTAAATTATATTAATCTATTCACTTCAAAAAATTTTATATATACATATTATTTGAGGTTTTTTTTTATCTTTATTCGTTTTGAATTATTCTTATACATTATTTTAAACTGTCATTTACTTGACATTGTCTTATTTTATTTCATTCTCTCTAATTATTAGTGTTGGAATTTAAGCGACGCATGTTATGTGATTAATACCATTGTGCATGTTATAATTTGTTTATTCATATTGCCATTATTATTATTTGCATGTATAATATTGTATTTGTGTTGTATCATTCCATACTCTATGTTATATTTTTGTTTTACCTAGTTTAAGCTATGTCATACATTAACCCAACATATCTACTCGACTAGGAGCGCTTGATTTTTATCCCAAACGAATAACGTACATCATTTAAATACTATATTTGCTACTATTCAAAAATGAGAATTTCAAAGTAAGGCAATGTTTCACATTTTGGAATATCGAAGAATTGCGCCCTAACTTACGGGGTTTCGGTTCTCTCGTCGATTCTAAAATTGCCAAATATCCTTTTGATTTCTAAAATACATGGGATTCCAAATTTAAATTAAAAGACAACATTGTGCTCTGGAATTCATGGTATTGTGTCCTAACTTACGGGATGTGATACTCCGATATCTCAAGATAAGAAAATCTTTAAACAAATTGTTTTTAGCTAATTCAAAAATTTTAAAATCGATATTGATAGAAAAGATCATATTTCAATTCATTCCCGATTTTCGATTTTCGACATTAAGACACTAACTAATCAATTCGGTACCAATTTTTGGGCGTGTTGGGGGTGCTAATCCTTCCCCGCACATAACCGACTCCCGAACTTGTTCTCTTGGAATTCGTAGACCAAAATGCCGTTTTAGTAAACTAAAATTGTTTTAACAAAGGTGATCCGATCACACCAAATAAAGATTGGTGGCGACTCCCGTTTTAATTATCATTTTCAAAACCAAAGTCGATTCCCATTTTTTTAAAAAAATAGTTTCGACAGCTTGGCGACTCCACTGGGGAGAGGTCGAGAGTCGAGCCATAAATTGATTATTTTTGCCTTTTGTTGGAAATTAAAAATCCGTTTTAAACGTACGGTCATTGCATTGCATTTCATTTTTTGTGTTATATTTGATTTGCTTCTGGTTTAATTCTCTTGGTGTATTTTTGCGCATCATACTGTATTATTGGTCAATTTTACCCTCTTAAGTGAAAGTGAGAAACTACTCCTTCGTGAGGCCTTCACCTCCGTATAGGATAGTGGATCGCTTTCGGGATACATCCATACCTGCGTCTTCGTGAGATTTTCATCTCCGTATAGCCGTAGGGAAATGTATTCCCCTGAACCGAACTCGGTCCGTATAAGCCTATAATGGGTGAGGATCGAGGAATCTGCCGATTCAGGTCCCTTTACTTTAGAACTGAACCACATGTAATGAGCCCTAAGAGCCTACCCTAGGTAGAACCACACCGAACCATAATGGTTACCCGATTAGGTGCTTGATTATTCCTTGATTGCTTTGATTTCTATTCTTTGCTTTAACACTGACTTGTTTGTGTTTTGTTGTTGTTGCATGACATCTCATCATAAAAGGGGTGTTGATTCATGATTCAGTTACTAAATAGAAGAGTTTAGCATGGAAAAAGGGTTTCTTAATAGAGTGGAGGATAATGCGACCGTCCGAGTATGGTCCGAGAAGACACAGCAAGAGAAAAGTGATAGTTTGGCCGAGGGATACAAGTCAGAGTTGTGGGATTTCACTCGCATCAGCACAACCCAGAATAACCTACAAGAGTTAAAGGACATATGGAATAGCTGGAATAGCGAGGTTAAGCAATTCTTTTACCGTAACTATGGAGACCTACCCTATTTGCTCGATGTAAAGGTAGACAAACACTTGTTTCGAGCTTTTCGTAGTTTTAGAATCCCGCTTACAGTTGCTTCACCTTTGGAAGAGTCGATTTAGTACCTACTGCGGAAGAATACATGGCGTTACTTAATTGCCCGAAGATTCAAGCCGACAGGGCCTATTCAAGACCTGTAAATTATCCCACATTTTTGAAAAAATTGATAAGTATCACGGGAATGAGGGAACAGTGGGTTGCAGCCCGTATCAAACAGAAAGGGGATAGTAAGTGCATCCCTTGGGGGAATTTGAGGGACTTGATCTTGGCACACCCGGATACGAAGAAGAGGGTTGATGTTTTCGCCTTGAGTATCTACGGTTTGATCATCTTTCCCAAGGCATTAGGACATGTAGATGAAGCCGTTTCAGACTTATTCGACCGACTTGATGAAGGTACTATATCAGTCCCAGTAATCTTAGCAGAAACTTTCAAATCCTTGAATGCATGTCGGAGAACGGGCGAAGGAAGATTCATTGGTTGTGCACAGCTTCTCTTGGTTTGGTTCCATAGCCATTTTTGGAAGGTAGAAAAGGTCTTCTATCGGGTTTTCTCTAAGGACTATTCTTCACTAAGAGAATTAGTGGCTACACCGAGGCGAGACGATATCTCAGAAAAGAAATGGATAACTATACTCCAAAATTTAAGAGTCGAAGATGTTGAATGGAGAGCCCTGTGGTTAATCCCCGACGAGATCTTATACCGATGCGGTGATTTTGACTGGGTCCCTCTAGCTGGAATATGGGGAGCTTCTGGATACGCTTCGCTACTTATGTTAAGGCAGTATCAGTCGAGACAGTTCATACCGGTAACACAAGGGTTAGCTCAGTGTGAGATTCTCTTATAAAAACGATGGTTGTAAGAAAAAAGTTCGTGAGATATCAAATGCTTGGAACCAAACCCAAAGAACGAAAAAATTTACCACGGGCCCGATGACCACTCCCGAGTATGAATGTTGGTGGGGTAGGAGAGTTAACGATAATATCCCTAAGCCAGATCAGGGGAGCACTCAGCCAATAGAAGAACATTTGCGAGTAGTCCCATCTGAGCTAGAAATCATCAAGCAAGACTTCGAGAAAAGGAGCTCAGAATTTGGAAAGAAGATAGAACAGCTAGAAGAGGAGAAAATGAAATTGGGACTAGACGTCAACATCCATAAGCTAGAAGCCGAAAAGCTAAGGAAATGAAAGAACAAAGCCGAGGAGGACTTGGATAGTCTGAAGACTGATTATAAGAAGCTGCGTATGTCAATAAAAACTACCGGTTTGGGCAAAACGTCAGAGCAGTAGCGTCAAGAGATTGGAAAAGAAAAGACTAGAGCCGATCAGTGAGAGAAGAAGTTCCATGATGTCTGAGTGCGAGAGGATGTTTTGAAAAAGAGTTTGTTAGAAAGACAAAACGAAAAGGAAAAGTTACGAGCTCGGGTGGTTGAACTAGAAAGATCACTACATCAATATCGTAGCCGCAATTTCGTAATCGAATTGAAAGCCAGTCTAAGTAGGATCGAAGAGCTGAAAGAGGAAATAGGGAAACTCGAGACCGCATTACAAGATGGTAAGATTCGAGTAAAACTCCTCGAGGCAAACAATGAACACTATAGAGAACAACTCTTTCGATCTCAAGATCAGATCAGAAATAGAGATTATGTTATGGGCGAGGCTGTGGCTTAAGTTCAAGAGGTAGCCGATCATTTGCAACCCTTGGCAGTTCAGGCTGATGTATTGAGCTTAAAATACGAGTCGGAATCAGATCGAGGCCAAAACTTAGCTTGGCTCCTTAAGAAAGTTAAGGCTTTGGGCATTAGGGCAAAGTCGTATGTGTAATCATCCGTTCAATGTAAAGAAATTTTTCTTCTAGTGAAATTCTTCTAATAAAATTGAATTAGAATCAACGCCTCTTTTTGCATTCATCCATTTGCATTACATTTCATCATATGCATTAAATTTCACGAAAAGACCCTGATTAAATAAAATTATTTCAGTTAATATGGAAACCAACGAGAATCAACCAACCAAACACAGCTACTATACCCGCCGTAAAACCAAAGAAATAGATCAAAGACTAGAAAGATTAGAACAACTGCAAAAGGATATGCAAGAGCAATTACAAGCGCGGATGCAAGAGCAGTTAGCGAAAATCCAACAAGATATGAGGGAACAAATGCAAGAATCCCAAAATAATATGTTAGGACAGTTAGCGCAGTTACTGGCTAGAAAACGCGAAAAAAAAAAAGAACACTATAGGGAGCGATAATGAAGACTCTATCTATCCTCCGGGCTTTACCCCAGTAAACACTCAATCACAACTGGAGATGTACCCACGAACAGCGCCTGTCACTATTAGGCCCCAACAATACCAGGCCAGTGCCTCGACACCGATGAATGCTCCTATAGGTTCGGGCTCTACTTCTGGGGATAATCCAGCTAATCCATTTGTCCCAGACCTTGATGATGTGGCAGAAACAGAAAAAAAAAAGGTTGACTTGGCAAAGCAACTCGATGACCAATGTAAATGGCTTGAAGAGAATTTAAAACAATGGAGACTGCTGACTACTGCAGCAGGATCGATGCTAAGGACTTAAGCTTAGTCCCAGATCTAGTGCTCCCACCAAAATTTAAAACCCCAGAGTTTGAAAAGTACAACGGGACTAGCTGCCCTGAAGCTCACATAACGATGTTGTGTCGAAGGATGACAGGATACATTAACAATGATCAACTGCTAATTCACTGCTTCCAGGACAGTCTGATCGGATCAGCGGCCAAGTGGTATAACCAGCTAAGTCGTGCCCAAATTGGTTCATGGACGGACTTGGCTCAAGCTTTCATGAGACAATACGGTCACGTAACAGATATAGCATCTGACAGAATCACATTACAAAATACGGAAAAGAAGCCAAGTGAGAGCTTCAGGCAGTATGCCCAATGATGGAGGGAGATAGCAATGCAGGTCCAACCACCTCTCTTGGAGAAGGAAACAACCATACTTTTTATCAATACCTGAAAGCCCCATTCATTAACCATATGTTGGGAAGCGCTACTAAGAGCTTCTCAGACACAGTAATGTTCGGGGAGATGATAGAAAACTCGATGAGATGTGGAAAAATTGAAGCGGGAGAAAGTGCCAAGAGATCGGCTCCTAGAAGGAAAGAAAACGAGGTGAACAATGCAAGCATATACAATAAAATTTATTCCAAGCCAGTCACAGTGGGCCAACCAAGGGCAGTGACTACTAACCATCAAGGCCCTGCAAGGCAAGATTCCAACCCAAGGCCTAACACAGAAAGGGTTCAGTTCACGCCAATCCCAATGACGTACAATGAGCGTTACTAGAATCTGTTCGATGTACATGTAGTGTCCCCATTTTACCTGAAACCTATGCAACCTCCATTTCCTAAGTGGTATGATGCAAATGCGCAATGCGAATACCATGCAGGAATCTCGGGACACACAATTGAGAACTGCACGGCCTTCAAGAAACTGGTCGAAAGGTTCATAAAGATAGGCATTGTGAAGTTCGATGATCCCACAGGACCTAATGTGGCCGGAAATCCGTTACCCAGTTATTCAGATGAAGGGTTAAACGCGATAGTTAAAAATGGAGGGTGGAGAACCAAAATGGATGTATCAGAGGTAAAGACTCATTTGATGCGGGTTTGGAAGAAAATGGTAGAAGAAGGTTTACTTGCACAAGATTTAGGGGAGAAGCCCGAAGGAGCAAAACACTACTGTGAATTCCACGACAAGGAAGGGCATGAGATCCAAATATGTAATGAATTCAGGGCTCTGGTACAGAGATTGATAGAAAATAAAGAGATTAAATTCTTTGAATATACTGAGGGCCAGAAAGGGGAAGATGTGTGCACGTCAGAGCAAGGGCCAATCAACAATGTCCATAAGGTCAATCACCCGGTCGTAATTATATCCCGACCAAGAGTCAATAAAGTCGGGGTACTAATTGCGCCAAAGGTCATAATTTAAAAGTCCGTTGCTTTCCCCTATAAAGATAGTAAAAGGGTTCCTTAGAATTACGACTGCAACGTAATGATCCCGGGAGGGGAGAATCCAACCGGTACTTCGGAGAAAGGTCAAGACGAGGGTTTCTATACATGCAGTTGAGAGGCATTATACTCCAAGCACAAAGGCAAAATCAGCTAAAGGAAAATCTGTGGTCGTTGGGCAAAAAAAAGAAAAGACAATCGAATCTGAATCACCTGTCAATGAGCCTGTAACTGAAAAAGAGGCTAAAGAATTCTTAAAATTCTCAAACACGATAAGAAGTGAACATTGTGGAACAGATTACACAAACAGCCAAATTTCAAGCATATCGATACTAGCATTGCTCTTGAGTTCAGAGACTCACCGCAGTGCATTGATGAAGGTTTTAAATGAAACATATGTTGCGGATGATATCTCAGTCAACAAACTTGATCGTCTGGTCAATAACATCAGCGCAGATAATTTTATTTTCTTTAATGACGATGAAATACACATTGCCAGGGGTATTGATTAATAATGGATTGGCATTGAATGTCATGCCCTTGTCTACGTTAAATAGGTTGCCAGTGGATAACTCTCACATGAATGCATGTCAAAAAGTCGTGAAAGCATTCGATGGTACGGAAAGAAAAGTGATGGGAAGAATCGAGATACCTCTCTTGATTGGCTCAAATACATACGAGGTGGACTTCTTGGTAATGGACATTAAGCCATCATACAATTGCCTGTTAGGAAGACCGTGGATTCACTCGGCGGGGGCAGTGCCGTCGTCCCTACACCAAAAGTGAAAGTTGGTAACTGAGGGTAGGTTGGTAACGATAAACGCGGAGAAAGACATCATTGCATCCGTTACTAGTGATGCACCATACGTGGGAGCGGACGATGAGGCGATAGAATGTTCCTTTCGATCATTAGAATTCGTCAATGCTACATTCATTGTCGAATGGAATAAGATCCCAATACCCAGAATATCCAGAACTACGAGGATGGGCCTGCATTTGGCGGTCGAAAAATGAGCCATACCAGGAAGAGGACTCGAAAGATGCCTCCAAGGAAAGATCGAGGTACCAATACTAAAGGAAAAATAAGACCGCTTTGGCTTAGGATTTAAGCCAGATGCGAAGCAAAAGAAAAAAGAGCTAGAGAAAAAGCAAGAGCGAAGAAGAGCACACCTGCGTAGTGAGGAGGTCAAGTGGGAACAAATGACCTTTCCTCACTTATCCAAAACATTTGTATCAGGAGGGACTATTTACTTCAAAGGAAGAACGACAAAGAAAGAGTTCGCCGAAGAAATATTGAACAGTTTGAGCATCAATGCCATATCTGAAGGAAAAACTGAAGAGAATTTAGCTGGAATTCGCCCTTACATCCCTAGAAGCGTTTTGAACAATTGGACCGTGGAGGAGATCCCTGTAACTTTTCGGATTAACTCAGAGTAATGTTTAAAACAAGCTTATTGCTCTAGGCCTAGGGGCAATAAGAATCCTTTATAAAATACGCATATGTCCAAATATCGTTATTTTAATAAAAAATGCATTTTTGTGTATCATTTTAAGCGAGTATTCTTTTATTCTTTCCAATTCATTCATAATCATACCATACAAATAAAATATTCTTAGATTCTTTGTTCTTTGGATTTCTTTCTTCATCCATAACAGGTCTCCAGATATCAATGATATGAGCAATATTGCTACTGACTAAGAGACTCCTTTCGAGCGAGATTTGTGTATGGAGGATACTAAAGATTTTGAAGATGACTGAAATTGTAACCTATTTCCTGATTTGTTAAGAATGGTAGAACAAGAGGAGAAGCAAATCTTACCTCACAAAAAGTCGGTGGAAATTGTAAGCTTAGGGGAAGGAAAAGAGGTGAAAATTGGAGCTAGCATTACCGCAGAAACAAAGCAGAACCTCGTTGAGTTACTCCAGGAATTCAAGGATGTCTTCGCATGGTCATATGAAGACATGCCCGGATTGAATACTGATATCGTAGTACATCGACTCCCCATAAAAGAAGAATACAAGCCAGTGCAACAGAAACTCCGAATGATGAGACCTAATGTTTTGTTGAAGATAAAAGAAGAGGTCAGGAAGCAATTCGACGCCAGTTTCTTACAAGTAGTCAAGTATTTAGAATGGGTGGCCAATATAGTCCCAGTTCTTAAGAAAGATGGAAAAGTACGAATGTGCGTAGATTATAGGGATCTGAACAAGGCTAGCCCAAAAGATAACTTTCCGCTGCCTCACATTGATACATTAGTGGATAATACGGCGGGTTACTCACTCTTCTCATTCATGGACGGCTTCTCGGGGTATAACCAGATAAAAATGCATCCGGAAAACATGGAAAAGACCACATTTGTAACTATGTGGGGAACATTTTGTTATAAAGTGATGCCATTCGGGCTGAAAAACACGGGAGCGACGTATCAGAGAGCCATGGTAACTTTATTCCATGATATGATGCACAAGGAGATCGAAGTGTACGTCGATGACATGATTGCAAAATCTAGAACAGAAAATGAGCATGTGTAAGTCCTGAGGAAATTATTCTTAAGGTTAAGGAAGTTCGAACTAAAGCTCAATCCCGCAAAGTGTACTTTTGGAGCTCGGTCAGGAAAATTGTTGGGATTCGTGGTTAGTGAAAAAGGAATTGAGATTGACCCAGACAAAGTCAGGGCTATACAAGAATTGCCTCCACCACGTACTCAAAAAGAAGTTCGGGGTTTTCTAGGAATACTGAATTACATTGCTCGGTTCATTTCACAACTGACAGAGAAATGTGATCCAATATTCTGTCTCCTTAGGAAGCATAATCCGGGAGTTTGGGATGAGGAGTGCCAGAAACTTTTGACAAGGTCAAAGATTACCTTTCCAATGCCCCAGTACTGATGCCACCTTGCCCGGATAAACCACTAATATTGTACTTGGCGGTGTTTGAAAACTTCATGGGATGCGTGCTAGGCCAACATGACGAGACTAGAAGAAAAGAAAAAATAATATATTATCTCAGCAAAAAATTCACCGAATGTGAGACAAGGTATTCGCCGATCGAGAAGCTGTGTTGTGCTTTAATTTGGACAGCCCAAAGACTGAGGCAATACATGTTGTACCACACAACTTGGCTCATCTCAAAACTGGACCCTTTGAAGTACATGATAGAATCAAACGCTTTGAACGGAAGAATGGCCCGTTGGCAAATTTTACTTTCTGAGTTTGACATAGTCTACGTGAACTAAAAGGCTGTAAAGGGGAGTGCCATAGCAGATTTTCTTTCTAGTTGAGCTCTAAAAGATTATGAGCCATTGAGCTTTGATTTTTCGAATGAGGATTTAATGTATGTCGCAACCATGGAGGAAGACTCTCGAGAGGGCCATCCGTGGAAGTTAAATTTTGACGGGGCTTCAAACGCTGTAGGCAATGGAATCGGGGCAGTCTTGGTATCCCCAAACGGAGATCATTATCCTTTCACTAGTAAATTGGATTTTAACTGCACAAATAATATGGCGGAATACGAGGCATGCATCATGGGCATCCGTGCATCCATAGAACGCGAAATAAAAGTGCTAGAGGTATACGGAGATTCAGCATTAGTGATCTTTCAGCTTAAAGGTGAATGGGAGACAAGAGATCCAAAGTTGATCAATTACCGAATGTTGGTTCTTGAGTTAATCAAGGAGTTTGACGATATTACTTTCTACTATCTCCCACGAGATGAAAACCAAATGGCTGATGCCTTAGCCACCTTAGCTTCTATGATCAAAGTGAACAAGCAAGAGGATGTGAAGCCTATCCAAATGAGTATTCATGAAGCTCCAGCTCACTGCTACAACATCGTCGAAGAAGAAGACGAAAAAGATGATCATCCTGGGTATCAGGATATTTTACGATATGTGAAGAGTCGGGAATACCCAAACCAAGCGACTGAGAATGATAAAATGAAGTTAAGAAGGTTGGCCAGTGACTATGTCTTGGATGGAAAAATCCTGTATAGAAGAAGAAAAGACCATGTACTCTTAAGATGTGTGGACGCTGTTGAGGCTAAGCAAATCTTAGAAGAGGTTCACGAGGGTGTCTGTGGGACGCACGCTAACGGTTTCACAATGGCTAGGCAGATCATGAGATTCGGGTATTATTGGTCCACAATAGAAGGAGATTGCATCAACTATGCCAAGAAGTGCCATAAATGCCAAATCTATGGAGATGAAATTCATATACCTCATTCATCTCTTCATGTCATGACTTCTCCATGGCCTTTCTCCATGTGGGGCATGGATGTCATTGGGCCAATCTCACCAAAGGCATCTAATGGACATCGTTTCATCTTCGTGGTCATAGATTACTTCACCAAATGGGTAGAAGCCACCTCTTACGCCAACGTCACAAAGTCGGCAGTCAGCAAGTTCTTAAAGAAAGAAATCATATGTCGATATGGGATGCCTGAGAGGATCATATCAGACAATGCACTGAACTTGAACAATAGTACGATAGCAGATGTCTGTAGCCAGTTCAAGATCAAACATCATAACTCGTCACCATATCACCTAAAGATGAATGGTACGGTGGAGGCGGCCAATAAGAATATAAAGAAGATTGTCAAAAAAATGACTGAGACTTACAAGGATTGGCACGAGAAATTACCATTCGCCCTCTACGCCTACCGAACATCTATTAGAACCTCTACTGGGGCAACACCATTTTATTTAGTTTATGGAATGGAGGCGGTTCTGTCTATTGAAGTCGAGATCCCCTCTCTACGCGTGCTTTCGGAACTAAAATTAGATGAAGCAGAGTGGATCCAGTCTCGATACGACCAGTTGAACTTGATTGAAGAAAAGAGGCTAAAGGCTATCCTTCATGGTCAGATGTATCAAAAGAGAATGATGCGGGCTTACAATAAGAAAGTTCGCCCTGGAGAATTCCATGAAGGATACCTCGTAGTGAAAAAGATCCTTCTCATACAAAAGGACTTCAGAGGGAAATGGATGTCGAATTGGGAGGGACCTTATGTGGTAAAGAAGGCTTTCTCTGGAGGGGCTCTGATTTTGACCAAGATGGATGGTAAAAGCCTGCCTAATCCTGTGAATTTGGATTCGGTCAAGAGGTATTTTAGCTATAAAAAAAACGGAGAGGCCAAGGCGAAAACCCGTAAAAGGGCGCTTTGAGACAAAAGGGGTTTTGAGTTGAAAACCCAATAATGGGCGATTCAAATTTTGATCGAAGTTGGGGGCATACAGTGGTCCTGTTTTCTCTGAATTGACAAGAAGAAGGGATGCTACATCTAGGGACATCAACAAAATACTCTTTATCTTCTAAACGCGTACCGAGTTCAAAGGGTCCTCGAGAAGTTTGTGCGACGAAGCTCATACTGCGATATCTAGGGTACCTATTCTTATCTCATTCACTTTGTATTTTTTGGCTGTATTTTTTGGCAGAATGTGCTATCTTGATTAATTCTTTAGTTCTCATTTTGTATCTTAGCAAATTTACTATATTGATTACCCTATTCATTTTGAGTTTTGCCTTCAAACAAAATTCTATTTTGTCTAATGCGATAACCTTTTTCAAGTGTTTTTCATTAAAATGATGATTAATGGACTAATAATATTCACAAAAGAGTTCTGCATATTACTCTGAAATTCTTCTAAATGATACAATGACCTGAAACGGGACTAATTAGTTTGAATTACCCAAATTCAAGGGTTGGAAGCGTTAGGGAAATAATAACCCAAATTGTGATTATTCTTCAGGTTTTCTGCCAGAGATACCAGTCGAAGAAAAAGCAGAGTAATACGTCGATGATAAAATCTCGATGAACAACGATTAATAAAGGGGGGACATTTTGCATTCATGCAAACATTATTCATACACATCTAGCTAGGAGCATTTGATTCATTCTGATCATGACATCCTAATCATTTGGCATAAATAGGTCCATGAAACGAATTCAACAGGTCATGTTCTCCAAAGAATGGTGTAATAGACCGAAGTGATCAAAATCCTACACCCCTGAAGACGCAGTGGGACGGATTGAAAAAGACGACGAATCTTGCCTTCCTAAAGTCGCAATGAAGCAAATTCAAGCCACCAAGCTTTAACCCTCTAAGCAGTAGGGTAACAGGCTGAAGATTTACAGATCTTAACCCCCTAAGAAGTAGGGAAACAGATCGAAGATGATGGGCTTTAACCCCCTAAGCAGTAGGACAACAAGCCAAAATTTTCAAATCTTAACCCCCTAACCAGTAGGGTAACAGGTTGAATTTAGATTTTGTCTCCCTAAATAGTAGTGGAGCAAATCAAAGATGAAGGGCCTTAACCCCCTAAGCAGTAGGGTAACAGGCTGAATTTACAGATCTTAACCCCCTAAGCAGTAGGGTAACAGGTTGGAAATCAAATATCTTCTTCCTGAAATGGTGTTGGAGCGGTTCAAAGCCACAGTAGATCTCCTTGAAGTTTCAGCGGAGAAGATTGAAGTGACAAACCTTATTCCCTTGAAGTTGCAGTGGGGCGGGTTAAAATTACCAAATCTTATCTCCCTAAAGTTGTAGTGGAATAGACTGAAGATAGCAAATCTTATCTCTCTGAAGTTGCGGTAGAGCAGATTCAAGCTATAAATCATACACCTCTGAAGCTGCAGTGGGTCGGATCAAATCTATCATGGCAAATCTTATCTCTCTGAAGTTGCAGTAGAGTAGATTAAGGCCATTAACATTGTTGCAGTAGAGTAGATCGAAGCTACAAATCTCTTCTCCTTTGCACTGGAACAAATCGTAGCACTATGTCCCATGCCTTTGAAAGTTACGATGGGTCGAATGAGGCTATTCAAAGAACAAAAGAGGTTAAGACTTAACAAGACTAGGCAAAATTGGCCAGTTTAAGGTCTTTGCTCAAGACTTAACAGAAGAGGTTACACGACAATGAGCAAAGAGGGGCAGCTGTAATGGCCAATTTTTGGCCCAAGTCAATAAACCCCAAATAAAATAAAAAGTCCAGATATTTTAAGTCCATTTACAAGCCCACATCTAGCCCACTACTAAACTATACCCAATTAGACACAAACCCTAAAGCCCAAGTCAGCCCAACAACTTAAAGATTTCAGCAGCAACCCTAGCCCCTATCTTGTCAGCCGCCGCTCCTCACCAATGGCCACCACGCGCACCACTAATCGCCGGCCTCACGTGCAGCTGTCACCTTCAAAATAAGACCAGCAAGCAATCAAAGAGGGACAATGAACAAAAGGACAAAAATCGATAGCAAACAAAAAAGAAAAGACAACAAAAGAAGCAGAAAACAAAAATAAAGAAACAAAGAACGAATAAACAGAGAAGAGAAGAGAACGGGCATAGATTCGGCTATAAAAGCCATTCTTGACCCTTTTTTTTTTACACGCATTTAAACAATCAAAATAGCAAGAAACTGAAAAAGATTAATTTTATCTCCATTTTCGTTAGATTCTAAGTTCATATTCTGTTTTCCTTTATTTTTTATACACGAAAATAAATAAAATAGCAAAAGGAAAAGAAATAAAGAAACCTTACCTGAAACCACAGATGCGTCGCTAGAGATCTCCTCCATCGTGGCGATCGGGTTCGAAGGGAAGGGCCATGGGTCTCTCTCTTAGTTTATAAAGGACACCAAGATACTCGGCCTTCGAAGGGCTCTCAAACGGGGTTTAAAATCCCCCTAGTTGCGCGTCGCCGACCACTGAAAATAATGGCGGTATGGTGGACGGGGAAATAGCCCGATCGGCTGAAGCAAAGGGAGAGGGAGAGAGGGCAAAGGCCCTCTGTTTTCTTTTTTTTTTTGTTTTTTTTTTAAATAGAATGCTGGAATGAAGAAAATAAAAAAAAACTAACTTAAATACCTGAGGCAAACGGCGTTGTTTGGGGAGTGGGAGTCCAGGGGCTAAAACGGCACCGTTTTGGACCAACCACACGTGACCCGACCTGCACCCAGGGAGATCCGCGTGTTTTGTATCGGATGGGCTATTTATGCCCGTGGTCCTTCCGTTTCTTCGTGCTTTTTAATTTGATCATTTTCTTTCTTTTGTTTTGCTTTAATCTGGCCATAAAATGTTGCTTGTTTTTCAATCGGGTCCCTTGACCCATTGGTTCGCTGCGAGCGAACAAGTGTCCAGAGGCTGGGTATATTGCCCATTCAGTCCTCCAACTTTTCATATTTTTTATTGTTACCCTGTATCTTTATTTTGTTACAGTTTTCGCTTCTAATTTCATTTTTTGTTCCAATTTAATCCTTTGATTTTATTTTCCTTTATTTATCATTTTTACATACATTATTTTAATCATTTCTATATTTCATTTGTTAGATTTTCATATATGTTGTTAAAGTATTCTTTTGTTTATTTTAAATCGTTCATTTACATATTTTAAATTTTAAATTTTAAATTATTATTTATTTTAAAATTTATATACATCATTTGTTTTGAGAATATCATATATTTTGAAGTCTTTTATACCTTTTATTTTAAGCTATTATATGTACATACTATTCACTTTAAACTTTTACATATGTTATGTAGTTATATTATTTTATATGTAACTACGTTAAATTATTTTATTACCTTTTATAAACCCTTAATCATTATTTATTTTTAGACTTCGCATATTACTTACATTGAATTATTTTGTATATATATTTTTATATATTATTTATTTCAAATCTAATTTTCGTATATAATTTCTTTTAAACTTTTATATGTTATTTTAAAATTGTTTTATAAGTTATCTATTTTAAGTCGCTCTATATACTATTTTATTATTTTGTATATTAATGACTTTAAATTATATTAATCTATTCACTTCAAAAAATTTTATATATACTTATTATTTGAGGTTTTTTTTTATTTTTATTCATTTTGAATTATTCTTATACATTATTTTAAACTGTCATTTACTTGACATTGTCTTATTTTATTTCATTCTCTCTAATTATTAGTGTTGGAATTTAAGCGACGCATGTTATGTGATTAATACCATTGTGCATGTTATAATTTGTTTATTCATATTGCCATTATTATTATTTGCATGTATAATATTGTATTTGTGTTGCATCATTCCATACTCTATGTTATATTTTTGTTTTACCTAGTTTAAGCTATGTCATACATTAACCCAACATATCTACTCGACTAGGAGCGCTTGATTTTTATCCCAAACGAATAACGTACATCATTTAAATACTACATTTGCTACTATTCAAAAATGAGAATTTCAAAGTAAGGCAATGTTTCACATTTTGGAATATCGAAGAATTGGGCCCTAACTTACGGGGTTTCGGTTCTCTCGTCGGTTCTAAAATTGCCAAATATCCTTTTGATTTCTAAAATACATGGGATTCCAAATTTAAATTAAAAGACAACTTTGTGCTCGGGAATTCATGGTATTGTGTCTTAACTTACGGGATGTGATACTCCGATATCTCGAGATAAGAAAATCTTTAAACAAATTATTTTTAGCTAATTCAAAAATTTTAAAATCGATATTGATAGAAAAGATCATATTTCAAATTCATTCCCGATTTTCGATTTTCGACATTAAGACACTAACTAATCAATTCGGTACCAATTTTTGGGCGTGTCGGGGGTGCTAATCCTTCCCCGCACGTAACCGACTTCCGAACTTGTTCTCTTGGAATTCGTAAACCAAAATACCGTTTTAGTAAACTAAAATTGTTTTAACAAAGGTGATCCGATCACACCAAATAAAAATCGGTGGCGACTCTCGTTTTAATTATCATTTTCAAAACCAAAGTCGATTCCCGTTTTTTAAAAAAAAATGGTTTCGACAAACCCAAAATTAATATTTACAATATATTTTAAAAAAAATCATTTTAAACTATGCCACATAAGATTTAAAATCTAATTTAACAATTAAATTAATGATTTTAGTAATGAAATGACCTTATAGATATAACATTGATAGTTTGAAGATGTAATTAGAATGTCTTTAAAGTTTGATAGCCAATTTAGAATGAAGATTAAAATTTGGGGTATATGATGCAATTAACTCTAAAATTTAAGGAAAAATATCTTTTTATACAATAAACTTGATCAAGAGTTACCCGCTCAAGCTCGAAGGCTCTTAATATTTAAAAGGTTAAGAATATTAAACAAAAAAGAACGAGGTCAAGAAAAAATAGATCAATTTAAAATATTGATAATATTCAAGGTGCTCAACTCGTTTTTCAATTTTCTTAATGTGTTAATTTTATATATATGTGATGTAATTCATATCCTACAAAAATTAAAGATATAATATTATAGTGTAAGTATTAAAATAAGTTGTTTATGTGTAAAAATTTTAATAAAAATATATAATTAGTAAATATCAAATGAAAATAATATAATTTTATAAAAAAATGTGAACAAATTTAAATTAACTTAAGTTAATTATTTTCAAATATGGATAAATTTAGACAAAATTTAATATTCATATTACAAACCATTTAGAGCTTTGAGAACTATATATGTATGGTGTTAATACCATACATGACCTCGATTTGACCAGGTCAATATCACCACTAATATTATACAGTAATTGTAAGATTATTTCATTAATTTAAAAAAATTATATTAATTTTGTATTGTAAAATATTAAAGATTAAAATTAAATAAATATAAACTTTGATTTGATTTACTATTATTAATTTATGAATAAAAATAAAATTATAAATTTTCAAATCAAATCAATTTAAGGCCCAATAATTGTAAATCGAAAATGGGCCTCAAGAAACTCAAACCCCTCTTATTGGATCAATTAAATTCTTATATTCAAGAAATGGGCTTGTAATTGGATGAGAGGTTCGATTTTAATTTATCATAATTTGATCCCGGGTTAAATTAAAGGTATTTATGGGTTGGTGGCTCACTCGATCCTATTTGTTTCGCTTTTGGATGGGCTTAGTCCTTTTTTCTTTTCTTTTCTTTTTTTTTCCTCTACTTAGCTCGTCTCAGCCCATTTTAATGTTTAAAAATAATAAAAATATAAAAAAAATATTAATATTTTTTTATAATTAAATTTAAATAATAATAATTTTTCGTTATTTTTGAACAGTGAAACAAGTCATTTGGGCGAGACGAACTTAGGTTTAAAATTTTTTAGAATTTGACATCAGCCCAACATGTGAACACCGCTAATCCATATTGATAACAAAATTTTAAGTGATTACGTGTAACTTTTTTATAGAACACCACGAAATATTCAATTAACATGTAAATTTATTATTTATTAAATATAATTAATTAAAATTTCACATAACTTTGATTGTATGACCAAAATTCAAATAACAACAAATATTTATATATTTTAATTTTTAAAATAATTAATTACATGATTTTTTTAAATGGAATAGCAAAAGTAAGTTTCAAGTTGTCTATATTTTATGTTGATGTGGAGTTGCATATAAATGGGTTGGCATGGCATCCAAAAGATAATAAATCCATTCCAAGCTTTGTAACTAACAAGCACTTACATTATAATACTTTTTTACACAAAATATTATTTAATTTCACAAATTACTATAATATTTATAATGTTTTTTTATAATTAAATACAGTATTACTCAATTATGCAAATTACTACAATATTTATAACCTTTCTTGTAACATGAAGTACACGAAACATTAGTTAAATACACGAATTATCACAACATTCGTAATATTTCTTATAAGCACACATTGTTAAATACACAAATTAACATAACATTTGTATTTTTTTATGTAACACGAATTACACAAAACATTACTCAATTACATAAATTACTGCAACATTCGTAATGTTTTATATAACACGGATTGCATAAAATATCATACAATTACACAAACTATTACGACATGTGAAATGTTTTGTGTAACACTAATAAATACTTATGTTAAATTAGATATAGTAATTTGTGTATTCATATCTCATTTTTTTTAACTTCGCATATTACAATCATATTTAAAACGCAGGCTTCAACTCTGTGTTATATAAGTTTTAACAAATTATACAATCAGCATTCGCGAAACTAAGGGGTCTGGGAGGGCTTGGCCCCTTAAAATAGAAAATTTTCCATTAGGCCATTTAAAATTTTTAGTAAAGGTAAAATTACACTTTAGCTCTTCTAAAAGTGTAAAAATTTAATTTAATCTTTTAAAAATTATATAGGCTATTAAAATGATGAAATTATGTTTTTACTATTGTAAAAATTATAATTTAATTTCGGTCCCTAAAAAAATTTTTTGACTTCGCCCCGGACAGTCAGCCTTTTTTATTATAGCTACCTATTATAATAGCATTTCGCTATAACAATCAAATTTTTAGAAAAATCGATTTTTATGTTTTATTTTAACACTCTATAAAATTTTTTTACTTATAACAACAACACACACAGTTATGAAGTACATTTTTTATTAAATTAATTTTTTATAACTACATATGATCTAAATTCTTTGATAAACTTATAATGGTTATCTCTTTATAATAATATAGTGTTATAGGTATATAACAACCACTTCTTTGTAATATCTAAGATGTGAGCAGATAAATAGAGTTGTTATATACGTCTGAATCAGGCAGCTGCCACGACCAGTGCCTAATGTCATGTCCTCCACTGGCAAATGTTGTGGACCCTCCACAAAGTGTGTTTAAAAAGATGGATTAACCAATAATATATTAACCTTAGCCTCTTCATATCAGCTAATATTAATATTGTTTGGTAAGAGAAATGGAAGTGTACAAAACAGGAAAGGACAAAGATAATGTGAAGTAAAATAAAGGTGTAATGAAAAATTCAGCCCTAACATTTATCTCTTTTTATCACATTAGCCTTAGTTTTTTTTTTTCTTTTTTGTGCTTTAATTTTCAATTTTCAAATTTTAGTCAATTCCAAAAGCAGTAACATAGTAATTCGTGTGGCAATTCAGATATACTTCATATAAAATTTTAAAAATACATAAAATTTAAAGCATAATTTAACTAAAATTTGAAAATTGAAGATTAAAATAATTTTAGAAGGAAAAAAAGAGAGTAAAATATCATTATAGGGGGAAAAGTGAGAAATAACTGGAATTCATTGTAATAGTCGATATTGACTCAAATTTCCACTCACATTTATTAACTATTAAATTAAAATGAAACCCATGGACCAGCTGTATTTAATTTTTTGTCAAAAATAAAATGGAGACATCAAAAATAAAATGGCTAAGCCTTTTTGTCAAAAGTAAAATGGAGACATCAAAAGTAGGTGACTTTTAATTTTTTTTCAAAAAGAATGATTAGTACAAATAGAAGAGGATTTCTTCATTTTTATAATTAGATATAAGTTATATGCTATTTAGTATTTGAATTTAATTTTAAATTTAACGTTGAATTAGATACTTGAATTTTGCTTTATCTCAATTAAATACCTATGTTTTTTTACTAAAGCACACATGTCAAATATTAATTAAGTCATATTGCTATACCATATTAAACATTAAACCCGAACCCAAATATTAAATTGGAACAAACAAGATTTTAATACCAAATTTAACATTAATACCGAATTCAAGTACTAAATGGAATAATAACCCTATAATAAACAATGCAAGAAGACATTGATCTCTTCACTCTATTTTACTCCATTGTAGATATATATATTCTGTATTATATACAACTTTCATTAGTGGTTCTAACATGCTTTACATATATTTTTTATAGAAAAAAATCACAAGTTGACATGAATCTAATCACACAGCACTGTCAAACAGATTTTTTGAAGATTTTTATGATGTCAGATTATAACAGACATCTCACAACTCAGGGCAAAAACTCACTCTCATAGTGCCAACAATTGTCTAGGTTTCGTCCTTTTTTGTCTGGCCTGATTTTAGTGGTCTAAACGCCGTAAAAGTCTCAGGGTAGCAAAGGAACTGCCTTTGACTCTGCTTTTTTTGCTTGAAGGCAATAGAATGGAATCCATAAAAATCGTAAATTTGATTCACGAGTCCCTTTGAGAACCGTCTCCGGCTGAATTACGAGCTTGCTGAAGTTGGATCATGTATTGTCTTTGAAGATCTCTAAGCTTGTCCAATAGTTCATGGAACGTTGGTCGGCATTGTGGATCACTGGGTTGGAAAAGTTGTGGTTACACATATTAGGTCACGATTGCAAATTATACAGACTAAAGCATTCGAAAATATGTGAACATTATAAGGAGAAAACGCACCTTTGCCAGCAACTTTCAATTATAGAAGACCACCGCGGATCTACTTCTTTTGGAATCTCTAGCCGTTGATTCATGAACCCCACAGCTCCAATTACCTGTGAATATACTAAAAGAACTTTTGTTCGTATATGCAGAGCCGTGAAGACAAATGAGTTCAAATCCTTATAAATGAAAAGGGTACCTGCATTGAGTTGAGATTATCCCAAGGTATCTTCTCGGTAGCAAGCTCCCATAAAATGACTCCAAAACTATATATATCGGACCTAAGTTGGAAAGGAAAAGAAATGCAAAGTTATTGGCCAGAGAAAAGGTGAATGTGATGGAATGGGGTTGCGGGATTTAGGAAAGGGGGTGACATACTTCTCATCAGAGGGTTCATTACGAAGAACTTCTGGTGCCATCCATTGAGGCTGCAAGAAATGGTGTACTTATGAGTGGTTTAAATATTTCTGATGAAGCAAATGAAATTTTCGGTAAAATACCGTTCCCTTCCCGGTCTTTGTTGTGAGATATGTTTCATGCTTGAGACGTGACAAACCAAAATCGCCAACCTATTTTACATCAAATAAACGAAAAAGTGTCCTCAAAACCGAGAAGTAAACTATAACTGGATTTGCATTTAGAAAGGGAGCACATAACTAGAGGCAAACCTTCACGATCCAGTTCTTATCAACTAGAAGATTTGATGACTTCAAATCACGATGAATGATAGGAGGATTGCAATGATGAAGATAATTCATTCCCCGTGCCTGTTGAAGCTCAATTAACAAGGTGAATTGACATAGGGAAGGGATAATCCAGTAATGCATGCAAGGATGAAAGAAAACCGAATACATGATGGCACTATATATGCATAAAAAACAGGGAGTCATAGAGAAACCGGAAAAAAATGAAAATGAAAATTAAAAAGCTAAAACTCATAATACTCACAATATCCAATGCCATATGAACACGTCGTCTCCAATCGAGTTTGGTAGTATTTCTCTGTAGTAACCGAAACAAACTCCCACTACAACAAAGAAACGTAAACATAAGGATTCCACAGAGCCATAAATATGCAATGTGAAAGTTACGAAAAAAGGAAGAGAACGAACCGTGGAAGGAACTCCGTGACAATGCAGAGACGTTGAGGCGAAGTCACGGCTCCCATGAACAACAGAACATTTGGATGCCTAAGTCTTTTCATCAGAGATACCTTCAAAGCAAAAGTAAAACCGTGAACACCGTTCCAAAGAGGAAGGAACTCGAAATAATAACAAATGCAGTGGCTTCAGACTCAGCGAATGCAAAGTTAGGATGGCGCATGTATCATGTGATTTTACGGTTACCACCGAAAAGAAACTGTATTTATGAATAAAGCACACCTCCTGTCTAAAGGAATCTATCACGTCATCTGAATATTCCTGCTTCGAGAATACCTTGACGGCAACGTCCTGCAATAACATGAATACGGTTAATTAACACAAATAATCATACGAGCATGATTTTTGATAATCCCAATGAATAACTAATGAGTACAAGAATGAATGCATTGCAATGCATTCGCAACTTCCATGAATTGGTATTTAACCACAAGTGTCCCGAAACGAATCATGGTACTCCTAAACCAAAATTTCAAGTTATATTCATCCATAATGCAAAGGTAAATCCTATCAAAAGTGAAGGCTTTGAAAGAAGCAAGAGAACGTACTGATCCATACCACAGACCATGATAAACGGTTCCACAAGAACCTGCAAATGAAAGCAAAGGTACATAAAGTATTAAACTTATACATATTAAAGAAAAAAAACAGCACAAACAAGGTAAACAGTGCTTTGAGTCAATGACCAAGTTCTCCGGCCATTGACAATTCCTTCACTCGAAAGCAATTACCTTGCCCGATTTGCTCTCCGATTGTCAAGTCTTCCCACAAGATTTCGTAATCTAAACAATCAGTGTCGAGATCAACTCTATTAACAGCACTACTGCTGGTACTACCACAGCTGCTGGCGCTGCTTGTGCTGTTAACATTAGCAGACGACCAAGAACCTGATGCTGCCTCATTATTAACAGATCTGTTACTCTCATTAACATGTCCTTCACTTTTCGTACCAGAATATGGGGTCTTCGGTTGAAACGTTTCATTCTCTTGATCGTTACTCAACCAAGGCCATACAAAACGTGTAGTCCTTGTCTCGGGTCCTTCTCGATCATTCCCTTTCCAAGGCCATGTTATCCCTTTTTTACCCATTAAGGTCATAATCTTTTGGATTGCGGGTTTTCCTTCATTCTCATCACCAAAATCTCTGGAGGTTCTAGCCGGTGATTTCTCATCAAAAGGCGAAAACACACCAAAAGCAGATGGGTGTATATCTCCCCTAGGTGTACTAGCTCCACTGGAATTTGCATCTTCTTTATGATCAGAAAGAACAGCATCGGACAAACCATGATCAGAATAATGACTATCTCCACTTCCCCCTTCACGATCGGAACAATTCTCTCCCGTCCTAATCTTCGATTTCACTTTGTTGCTCACCTTGGACGCCTGCATTTCATAACAATCAAACCAATACAACAAACTACAACAAAAGTAAATAGACACGAGACATGAGGAACTAATACCAAATTCGTTATTTTCGACGCGATTGCAGCTTGTAACGGCTGCTGAGGATCAAGACCGAGTTTAGCCGAGACTGCGTTTTTAGACCAGCTAAAAGCCGAATCACCATCGGCTTGCTTTTCAGCTGACAACGCAACTTTCATGTCTTGAAAAGGCCGAGTATCGGTCGAAACACAAATGATTCCAACCAAAGAACCGTCATCATCATAAAATGGAGTATTGGTTGCAACAGCTGAAAATCTTTCCCCCATTTTGTTCTTAACAGGGAATTGCCCAGTCCAGCTTTCCCCCATCATAACACGATGAACTATATCATGAGCTACAGAAAAGTCCCTATGATCAACGAGAAGCTCAATGGCATCTTGCCCTAAAGCTTCTGCTGCTGAATACCCATAAAGTTTTTCAGCAGTTCGATTCCTGAAAAAGAAACCCAATGCAAAAATGATAATGCTAGACTTGTTCATTGAATTAGATTTGAGAATTTGAACTTTGGAACTGAATAATTGAAAAAATAAAGAGAGAAAGAAAACCCTTTTTCTTTTACTTGCCAATAAATTATACGGCCACTAAGATCATATATATGAACAGATTGACCCATAGACTGTAATATCTTTAAATACTGGCTGTTAGTGAAATTAACGGCAGCTGGTCCGGTATTCCCACTTTTTCTTCCACCACCTCCGCCGCCGCCGCCGCCGCCGCTGCCGCCATTTAAGGTGTCATTGCTTCTGCTCTCTCTTTGCAACGGCGAGGAATGTCGAAATGGACCCGAAGTTTTCTTCCAATAAGCAGCAGCCGTCGTTGTCCCTCCCGCCGAAGCAGCCGCGGCGTTCCCGGGGAATCGAGGGCGCTGAGGGGAAATAGAGTGGGATCTTTGACGAGTCGAATCGAGCCTTGACTCACCGCCGGATTGCTTTAACTTCGACATTTCTTGCTTGAGATTCGCATGTCCCACTTCTAGTTCTTGAATCTTTCTCAATAGTTCCTCCGCCGGCGGCGTTTCCATTTTATACGCTTTTCCCTTTTACTTTCTTTTCGTTTTTCCTCTAAAAAAAACCAATCAAAATTCAAAGCTTTGATAAGATAAATGAAGATTTTCACAATATTTTCTCTGTAGAAGCTTTCGTCTCTTTTAAGAGGTCCAAGACTCAAAAAGACAACAACTTTTTTGTTATTGGTCTAATTCTAAATTTCAACCCTCTATTTTTATAAAAATTGATACACCGGTCCTTTAATTTAATTTATCAAACTTTAATCTCATTCTATATGAAAACTGGTAGAAGTATCATGGAAGCCCATGTATTAGAATTTAGTTTGCATTTTTTCCTTCTACTTAAAAAATGAATAAATTAACAAAAATGAATAAATTAACCCTTGTATGTTATATTAAAGAGTAAATTAATATTTTCTGTTAAAATTTTCTTTCTTTTTTATTTTTTAAAACTGGCATGATGCATAACCAAATAATTCTATGTGGTATGCTATGTGTACCTCATATTGACATACAATGATCAATTTTTAACCGTAGATATTGATGGAATTTTTAACAGAATGATTGGTTTACTTTTTTTTAATAGAAAAAGTAAAATGCAAACAAAAGTCTCCATGTTACTTTTACCTACTATAACTTGAAAGTTAGTACAATTGAGTAACATGTTTAAACCTTCTCGTTAAATCATTAACTCGAGAATCATTGACTTAACAATTTATACATGCCAAAAAAAAAAGAAGTAAAAATTAGTACTTCAACAATTTATATATAATAAATTAACAAAAACTCAATATTTACCTTACCAAGATTATGTTCTCATAAATTAAAATAAAGAGACTAAAATTTTTATTTTAATAAAATAGAGGGATAAATTTTAAAATTATACCTTTTTCTATTTTGATTTTGGGAAGAAATTTTTTTAATTTCTCTAATTATTATCAACTATGATTTGACTAGATCATTAAATACAAAATGACAAGGGATTTGCTTTCCACGCGCTATTAGTTCACGTCGTACTTATTAGCCTATAAAAGTGGTGGCTTTTACTTTTTTATCCAATCAGTGTCGCGCGTTTATAAACTGCCTTTTAGTGCTTCCCCTTTTAGACAAATTTCGGCTTTTTTTTCTTTTACAACCTTTAATTTTCAGAAATTTGTCCGGCTTTCAATATTTTTTCTAGAGATAAACGTGATAATTTCCGCGTCCTATTATTTTTCACATTACACTGTATTTAAAAACATTATATATTTATATTGACCACGAAAATCAAATCATAAATTTTCTTATGGAGTGAAAATTAAGTTAAATATATTTTCTATGAGAATTAAAAATAATTTTTTTATTATATTAATTTAATTTTTATAAAATTTAAGATTAAATTAAAATATTAATATTTTTAAAAAATTTAAATTAAAATTTTGCTATATATTAATTTATAATTTTATAAAATTTAGAATGCAATTTTTCAAGGGATATGGCCCTTGCTTACTTCCTAGGTCCCTTGCACAAGTGCATTGGTAAAAGATTTGGGTTTGACTTTTCTTTTGAAAGTTTATATTAATGGTATAATCAAAATGAAATATTTGGACAACCCTTACCCATCAAAGAAATATTATAACATATTTGTTCACAACTTAACATTTTTTAATTTTTAAATTATATTTATATAAAAAAACTCAATATGTACCCAAAAAATTGTTTTTAAAATAGTAAAAATCACAATAGAAATTATAAATAATACATCATTAAAATAATTTTAACTAAAATCAATTATTACATGATTAAAAATATAAAAAAATCTAAAAAAATTACGTATAATAAAACTTAAACCAATATTATATATGAAAAACATAAATATATATATAACAACATGAAAAGTCGAATTTTAAATCTAGAATTAGTTAACCAACTTCCTTTTTATAGTTCCAAGTTGAAGTCCACAATTTTGTTAGCCAATTAAAAGTAAAAGTTGGGTGGCTGTTTGTCTAAATCAAGAAAGTATGCTTCCAACTTTTCCTTTGAGGGAAGTATTATTATTTTTTGGTATTGTTAGATTATTTAAAATGTTAAAAAACGGTCATTATTTGAAGTTTTTTATTTATATCACTGAAATAAAAATATTTAAATAATTTAATAATTATTTTGTAATTTTTTAAAATTAAGTGACTAAAACATAAATCTAACAATAATTTAATGATTTTGAATATAATTTTTTTTGAAATAATTTTTTCCAAATTCAAGGCTTAATATAAAAAAAAATTAAATTTAATATCAACTTAAATTTCATTTCAAAATAACTTTTGATAACTTATCTTATTAATTATTATTTGGTCTTTCCCTCCTTTCTAAAAACTTCTAAATATGTGAATTTTTTTATCTGAGAATATTTAAAAATAAATTATCCATTCCAAAAGTATAGTTTTTTTTTCTAGATAAAACCATTTATTAAATTTAATAATGTGTATATTATATATATGGGGGAGTTTGTTGAATATATTGAGGATACGTGATAGGTTGACAAAGTTAAATAATGGGAGCAAAATTAGAAAATAAAAAATTTATTTGGGGTTATTGTTTTTGCATTGTCTATAAAGCGATAAGGTTGATGGGCATAAGCATGTCCAATTTTTATAGTTTACGCGGGGGGGTAGGGGGGTCAGTTTCAGCTTTGGAAGCTAGTGGCAAGTTGTTGCCTTCTAAAATATATATTAAAATTAATAATTGTACAAAGCGTCGTTATTTTTTTCCATATAATTATTTTGGGTAATTTGGACCTAAGGTTATTAAACTATTAGTAAATTTACATTTTAGTCATTTAACTTTAAAAAGTTGTAAAATGATCATTAAAGTATTCGAATGTTTTCTTTTAATTCACCGAATTATTTAAAACTTTTTTATTTAAGTCAAGTTTTTTTTAAGTTATAGCTAGTGAGCTTCAAGAGACAATTCGACAGTTGGTATAGTGGATCAGAACCCATCGGCAATTGGAATAATATACTTTAGATTTGAGTTAATTTAACGGTTAGTGTCGGTGATTGAAGAAGAAAGTCATTTGAATTTTGATTCGTAAATTCGTGACATTCAAAGTTGTTTTATAAAAAAAATTAACTTTAGAAGAAAAGGGGGTGAGTGCTTTTAATTGGCGTAGGGTAGTGGAAACGAAAAATGCCATACAATACAATTTTAACATCTCTGTACTTAAATGAACACTTTTAAATAATTTGATACTTATTTTATGACTTTTTAAAATTGAGTGACTAAAATATAAACTTACTAATAATTTAGTCACCTTAATTTATTTTACACATATTATTTTTTACTTTGATCGGTGGTTACTAATAATGGACGCAAGTGGTGGGAGATTTCCACCTCACCCATAGATTAGGTTTTTTATTTTTTATTATTTTTTTTATTTTAAGAGTATATTTGGATGGGTTATATGATTAATTTTGGTGTACTTGAAAATAACAATAGATTGGACATTAAATTAGTGAAATATCTATTTGGGTTGAAATGTAAGGGTGGTCGTAGATGAAAAAAATATATTAGGAATATTAAATTATTTTAATATGAATTAAAATTTTATAATATTTTATTATAAAAACTAATTGTAATTAAAATTTAATGAATCTTTGAAAAAGAAACTTGTTTGGGTTAATGTTAGACCTATCATCTCGAGTAGAAATGATAAAAATTCAAACTCTGTATTATCACGATTAAGAAATAAACAATAATTATAAAAATAAATATAGTAAATATATATTTAAATTAATATAAAAATTTAAATAATAATTTATAGATAAAATTTTATTTTTATTTTTTGGTGAATGATGAAACTTTATTTTTAAAGTACCATAAAGATAAAACAATAAAAGTTTTACCACATAGTAAATACAAAAGAATTTTCAAATTATTACTTTGTTTATTCATCTTTTAAATAAAATCACCATTCAAAAAATTTAAATCTTCCAACTTAATCATTTATTAGTTTTAAGATTTATTTTTAAATTATAGTTTAATATATTTAAGTAAAAAGTAAAAAAAAAAATTAAAGACAAGAATACCTTAGTAATAAAATTTATTATTTAAAAAATGTATTTTTATTATTCTTTAATTAAATTGATTTTCATTTATCTCGTTATATCGATTAATATAAATATAGATAATTAAAATAATGTCAAATTTATTGACCAAGGAATATGCATGAATCAAAATTGTGCTATTTAATGCTAACATTTATGGAATTATATGTTTTGTAAACAGATAAAATAAAATAAAATTTGATGGCGTGATATAGGCAATGCTTATGCTTTTTAGGTTCATTCGTTGTCAAGGTTTTTTTTTTGCTTTTTCTTCTCAATCATTCAACGATTTTTTCATGGTCCAAAATGCAACAATTTCATGTAGGTAGTGGGTGCCTAGTGTCTCCCCTCACCACACAAAAACAAAAAGCAAAAAATAGAAAAAGTGAAGGAAAAAAAAAACAAAATTTGCGTTGGTCCATATAATAATAAGTTTATGACATATTTTTCAGTTACCTATGGCATCAACAAGAAAGAATGAGGTTTGTAGATGATTTATCTGGCGAATCGAAAATCAGAAATATATTTTAAAGAGATTGAGAGAGTGATGATTAAGGTATGAATTAAAGAATATAATGGTCATCTACATTGATCATGTGTTTAAAATATACTTAAGGAGAATATTTATAAGCTATATGCCCTCTATTGATTTGTGGGTTTTCATCAAGTTTTATAGTTCGATATTTTTTCATTAAACCAACAATGTGACATGATGAGACGTGGTTGCAATGTATGTGATTAAGAGATGACGATAGTTTTTTTTAGCAAAGCCTATAAGTTTGATGAATAATAAGGTCTGCTATCTTGTTGTAGTATTGTTTCATAGCAAGACATGTCCCATAGTTAAAAATACTGAACTAAGTTTAACTTAAAGCGGGATAGGTTGAGCATGTTTGAGTTTAAGGTTAGACTATTTTTAAATTAGCTTAATTTTTTATTTAAATTCATTTTTCTGGTTTAATATTTTTGTCCAAATTCTTTCAAATTTAAAATAGCTTTCTAAGCTTAAGTGAGTAGTCCAAATAGTTCTAATTCGAGGAATTAACACTATAATTATGATTTTTTTTTAAAAGTAGCATGAAAATTTCGCCCATATTTATTGTCCCATTTTGAAAATCTGTATTTTTTTAATATAAATTTTTTACATTTTTATGATTATTTTATCTAGTCATCATTGAGCCGATGATTTAATCGGTTGAATACTCGCTCAATAAAAAAGACCGTTAGCAAGCCTAGCCCATTATCATAAGCCTTTTACGAATGCATTTATCCAAGCTTATCCCGAGTGTTTTGTTGTCGATCGAGCTTACAAAGCGCATTGTACGCTCGACTCTACCTAACAAATTCTCGCCTTTGTTTTTGGCACCGCGCCAAAATACATCCCCAAAAAAAGGAAGTTTCACAAATTCTCAAAATTCCCGCCCAAATCATTTGTAACAAACTCCGCAGTCCGCCGCCGTTTAGTCTCCGCCTTCTCTAGAAATTCTACATGGCTTATTCCAATGGAGCTTCGCTAATGGAAACCGATAACCATAAAAAACGAGAAGGCAAAGGAGAAGACGAAGAAGAAGATCCGTTTCTCTCATTTATCGAGTACGCCAGGTCGATCATATCTCCTGAAGAAGACGAAGATCCGAGTGGAAATGATGAAGGTTATAATGGAGCGGGGTGGAGCTGGATCGCGTCTCGGATCCTCAAAACTTGTATTTCTTACTCGAGTGGAGTCACTGCTGCTATTTTGCTCTCCGATCTTTCTCAGGTAATGTACTCCCGCTGTGCGGTTTTATCGGTTTTACTGATTTGCTTAGTTTAGGACGTGCTATTTCGAGATATTTAACTGTTTAACTTGCTTATGAATGTCTAGAATGGTTGAATAAGAGTTCGTAGTCTCAATTATCTTCTGTTTACTTTGACATTTCCAGTTAAATTTACCAATCTTATTCTGAGCTATTTCATTGCTTATTTTTTCTGAGAAATATCTAGAATGATCGATTAGAGTTCATAGTCTCAATTCTCTACCGTTTCTTTGATATATCCGGTTGAAATTATCGAGCTGTTTCACTGTTTATTTTTCTTTAAAAGAATCTAGAATGATCGATTAGAGTTCAGAGTCTCAATTCTCTTCTGTTCACTTCGGTATTTTTAGTTATTTTAGTTTATTACCGCGTTCAAGAAAAAAGAATCGGCATTCTCAGAAGTTCATATTTGCAATCGTGGTTTATTTTTTATTTTTTAAATATATTCTATTATTCTGTTTGTTTTATTAGATCTCTAATCCACTGATTGTTTCCCAGGCATGGAGTGAGCAACGCAGGGTAGGCGGTTCAAAGAAAAGGCCAGAGATTATAGATCAGATGAAAAGGAAACATAAGAGAGTAAAGCTTCCTAACACAGTTACAATCGACTCAATATACGAGAAGAATTTCTTGTCCTTGAGTAGTGTTTTGGAAGCTGTGGTTGTGGATGCTCATTTTCTTCCGGGTTGCTATACAGATTGTGCTCTATGTTGATGATTCTGATGAGTAATTATGCCTTTGTGTCGTTGTTTTTGTTGCTAAATTTGTATCTTTTTGTTTTAGGTACGAACATTTACATGCTCACTTTGGGGGATTATTGGAGTTCCAGTACCATTGATCTTTATCTTCACCGAAGGTAATCAAACTACTCGTTTGGACATATGCATTCTTACCCATGTATGTATGTATGTTTCTCCAACCCTTAATTTTTCTTGAAGTAGCCCTTGACACCCTTGTCTGCTGGATACTTGAATATGTGTATAAGGATATGACTAAGGACCCTTAAAATACATAGAAAAATTCAACATATCCTTTTCGTAACATACTCGTTTCCAACTCTTTCAGTTGAGTCTGAGTGACATTGCTAAGTACAGCCTTTTTCTACAGCAAAATGGAAGTGATAAACCATTCTAGAATGATGGAAAGGATAAAGCTGTTGTCTTTGTATTCCACCAATAAGTTTCTGATGTTATCTCTTTGTAGATACTATGACTTGGTTGATCCTCCGAATGGGATTTTGAAGAAAGCAAGGGAGATTTTCCTTACAGGTTGCTATCTTCGAACTGCCAAAGAAGGATGTGGTAGCCCACGGTTGTTGCCAACAGAATATCTTGTGATATTATTGGATGAGGTAACTTGCTATGTATGATCAATTACTTTCAATGAAAATGTAAGGTCAAAGCATTCCGAAATTCTCAATAATACCTGATACTAAATACATTTGCTTGCTTTCAACATTTCTTTTTCTCCACTTGCAGGAATCAGGAATGTAACAAGTTCTCTTTTGTTTTCTTTGCAGGATCTGGATGACGATGCAATCTTGATAGGAGCCCAGTTTTGCTCAGATTCTTTCTCTTCCATTTCTCATGATGGAGTCAAGAATGGTGTTTCATATTCGCTGTATGCTAGGTTGGATATATAATTTCTATTCTTCTTTGTTTGATTTTGGCTGTATCCTAAGCTTAGTGCTGTAATAGGTTTGACTTAATTCGTATCTGTTTTGGGATTTTCTTTCCTTTTTTTTTTTTCGCCAAAGCAGTCTCTAACAAATGAAGTATGATTGCATCATGCTAATTGCTCTAATATTTCATCGCCGGATTTTAAATTATAGCAATTGTTTCTGTGAGATATCCATTTATTTTTCTTCTTCTTTTGTAGGATTGAATCTATCAGTTCACTGGAAATTCTGGAACAATGTGGAGGTTTACAGAGGAAGCAAATCACTCTTGTTGATAATGATGGAGTAAAACTAAGATTTCTCTTGTGGAATGAGCAGGTAATCCTAGCCAATCTTTTCAGGTAATTCTTGCATTGGAAACTACATTTGTGTTTCTTCTCTTTCTTGTTTTGGCATTTAAGGTATGAGAGTCTGACACAATCCCTTGCAGTGTTGGAAGCATGCTTGCCCTGGATAGACCATATATTGCTATTGCCGCAGAGAGTGCCCTTGAAACAAGTGATGAGTTTTGTCTAGAGTATGGAACTGCAACACAATTATACTTGGTGCCTTTTGTTCAACATGAGGAACAAGTGAGTTAAAATTTATCAAGTGAATGGTTTTATTGCCATTTGAAATATACAGTTAGTTTATATTTACCTCAGGTATGCCTATCATCCACGCAAAATCGAACTCAAGGATCAAAGTTGCATGCTGCAGCTGATCCTACACAAGGTCCCAAAGTTTCTCAAGTGAGCTTGCCCTGTGATTCCCAAGGGTCAATTGACTTCAGTAATTATCCTTTTCAGGTAAGTTCATTTATAATCCTGCATTTCATTCTACTTGTATTTCAGAAACCTCAAAAGGTTGTCTTTTTACGCTCAAAAATTGGTATAAGGTCATTTGAATTCCTTTTGTTGCAGCTTAATTTTGCAGTTAATTACACTAATACTATTTCTCCAAAATTTTCTAAGTTCTGCAGTTATTTGTAGCTGATCTCCATGACAAGATGACCAGTATCAGCCTTTATGGCGTGGTTAGAGATGTTTTTCGAGAAAGAGAAACTGCAGGAGTTATTTTTTTATTGAAACTCGAGGATTCAACTGGATCAATTTGGGCAAAGCTACATTTTTCTCAATCTTGGTACCATAAGTTAACTTTTAACTTTATGGATTATAGCACTCATTATATTCTCTGCTTTTTTTGGCTTGATAATTATGATACACTTCTCAGGTCATTAGGACGAGTAAGCGTTGGTCACACAGCATATATTTCTGGCTTGACGTGCTCTAAGACAAAACAAGATCGGTAAGCATTGATTTGAGTTTTATCAATACACCTTAATAATGTCTATTCAGTTAAGTGGTAGCTTGAACTTGTACATTTATGGTTCTCATTTTCCTGATCTGAAGCTCATGGTGAATTTTCCACTTGCATAAGGTTTTAAAAGCACTTTGTGAACATCTGATGACGTGGGTGCTTGTTTTGCTTAACAGCTTTGAACTATCATGGTGTGAGACAGATGATGGAGCTTCTTTTATCAGCCTCAGTTGCTTACCAGCATTAGTAAACTCATCCTGTCTTCACAAGTTATCACGCCTTTCTGACCTCTCCAGCAGGAGGAACTCAATGCACGTATGGATCAAATGCTTTCTAAACAGTTATTTATGAATACCATTTCAACTCTCTAATGCTTTCTAACAGTTCCCTACCAATGTTGTTCCGACTTTTTTTTTTTTTAAAGTATCCATATTTGAAGCATGTGTGGTATGTGTATGAGATGTGACTCTTAAAGTACCCCCAAATATATGATCTTTTTTTAAATGTTAAATACACTCATATGGAATACATACCTATATCCAACACTGACACTTGAGTCCGAGTATCACAGCCAAGTTTATCCAAGTAACTTTTTCTTTGAAAAAATGGAAATGATCAATTTCAATCATTAGCACCTCGCAGGTAGGCATGTTTTAATTTTCAAAACCTAATTTTCCATGTGCTAACCCTTTTTCTTTGCCTGTCTCCAACATATGTTCAGATATGTCGAGTTTGGATTGACCAAGTTGATCATTGTCATGTTACTACAAGATTCTCACATGCTCCTTGTGGGCATTTTGTCAAAGAGATGCCAAGCGGAGCAGTTGAATGCAGTTTCTGTCACTGTGATTGTGATAGTGAAGTTGTCATGCGTGCTTTCTACCTGAAACTCACCCTTGCCGACAAGAACACTAAAATTTTTGCTTGGTGTACTGGTCAAACTGCTATGGAGTTACTGCAAATATCACCCGATGAATTCTACGAGCTGTCTGAGGTAAGCAGTTACTAGTTTTGGGGATATAATCATGATTAGCATCAAACTGCTAAAATTTTCAAGTTCATTTAATAATATTAAGGAATACGTAAGGGCTAAGCAGAAGTCAGTTATAACTGGCTTACCTGACTGATTGTTGTTGGTCCGTTAAATTAGGGCAGTTAGATTGATTATAATGCAAGTCTGTTGGCTAAGTAGGTCCGGTTTGAAGTTTGTGTAATGACTAATGAATTGATTGACTTTAAACCCTAACCAATTATCCATACTACTCAACTCGATTAATTGAAATAACCTAGATGCATGATTGAACCGACTGACTTAAGTTGACTCGGTTATTTTTTGGTTATGAAGCTAAACTTGATTGGTTTCGATTAATTTCCATTTGATGGTTGGTTCTGTCGATTTTCAATTTATTTTAGTCGAATTGACCAACTGCATAGTCCTCGAAATAGGGGATTCATTGAAGCCAGGGTTGGGATACATTTCAAATCTTTTAACACTTATTATTCATAGGTATGCAAATACTGTGTTATTGTGAACGAAGTCAATTTGTTAAAATGATGAACTTATGTTGGTTTTACTTTCGAAGACATAAATGTGATAAACGATGAACGTACGGTTTTCAATATTCTGTGCATTTACCATCTTAAATTTGCAATTTTGCTGGATCCTATAAATTCCAGGACGAGCAAGTTATGTATCCTTCTTCACTGGAGAATGAGAGATTCATTGTTGCATTAGTGAATTGCAAGCGGCAGGCAGTGCACGGATCTCGCGACAGTCAAACCCTGGAGGCTGATGCAGTTTCATGGGAGATCACCCGGGCACTCAAGTGTGAATAGAGGTTTAATATTGGAAGCTAAGGTTCTCCTTTTATACTGCTACATGGCTTTGATCAATATGCGCAGTAATATATAAATATATATTAAATGTATGTGCGTGTGCAATTTCATGGTAACTTGAATTTGGGGATTACATTTTGGAAGTCTTATTCTCACCATCAGTATCTATTTTACTAAAATGTTGTAACGCAATTATCTACGTTAATTCGATTTTGGTTTCTATAATGTAATCAATATATGTATATCATGATAAGGGTATGGGTATTTTTCTATAATTATCTCTAAATATATAGGAAAACTTAGAAAAAAAAATCAATTTACCCTTGTTTGACACAATTATATCCTACACATTTGAGTCCAAGTATTATAGGTATTAAACTTGTCAATTCAGGTTGGTTTTAAATTGGGTAAAATTGGATTGAATTTTATATTTTGGTCATCCAATTTTTTTTAATAATTATTATAATTTTTTAGATTTGGTCATCTTGAGTTATTTATTCAATTTATTTTGAGTTTATGTTCTTTTGAGGTTCAGTAGTTTTAGATTTAATTTTCAATCATTTCTAATTTAAGTATTTTTTTATGATTAAATCAAATTTTTTAGATAAAATTTTAAAGTTTGGGTTAGAATTGACTATTCTAATCATTTATAATCTTCATTAGCAATAATGATTTAACAGTACAGGAAGATCAGGAAGGGGATAGATAACTTGCTCTTGTAGAAACCAAAGCCAGCAGCAGGTCATGATGCTTTACTCTTAATAATTTTATTTTACAAAAAGTAAAATAAACCAAGTGCAGACAATGTCTACTTTATTCTAATGCTAAACAATTGAGCTAGTAAATAGTACTTTTTTCCCTTTTTGGCAATAAAGCTAATAAATAGTACTAGCATATTTTAATTTTATTTTTAATTTGAGTTTAAGTCTGATCAATTTTAATAAATTTGCCCTTTTCTTATTTTTAATTCGTGGTCTCTTTTACACAATATATATAATTGCTTACTTTCACTCTTTTTTTTCTTTTTTGCATTAATGATCATGTATGTTCCTTCTAAATTAGGAAAAAGATTTGAATATATTATGTTGGACACATGAATATAGTAATTGCCCTTTATTGGCTTCTACTTCTGTAAAGCTAGGACATGCATATTGGTATAATGCTATTCATATACGTTATTCAGAGGACATTGCAACAACCCATTTACGCACTTAAAAAATTCTTGAATTTTTCCTTAAGCAATCAGTTTAGCTTCTTTTGGCAGTAATAGCTTTTTACTTACAACAAAGCTGTAATAAGGAAGACTACTTATGCTTTGTGCAGGAGTTTCTATGATGGGCTGGAAATGCCTTTTCCGACTGCATTACTTAAAAAAAAATCATGTATTGAATAGATTCTCTTACTTTCTTTTATCTATTTTTCTTGGTATAACGAAGCCTTCCTTAAAAATACAAACAGTTGGCTGGATAGTAAAGCTATCATGAAACTTTAATATTTCAGATTCTTAGTGGTATCTTAAAATAAATGTATGAGTTTTCTGATTATAGTTAGTTATATGTAACGATTGATTATCGATTTAATTCTATTAGGTTTAAAATATAATTTGACATTTTTTAAATGTAGTATTTGTATTATTTTTTAGTCTAATATGATGTTTATATTTGACAAAAATTATATATTTTGATATCCACAAGGTAACAACATCAACTTTTTAATGTTTAATTCGAATATTAGAGTTGATTTGATGAAAGTTAATTGTCAATATTATTAGGTCTGAATTTTTTATGATTTTATTAATAAAATAAATTTAGTATTAATTGTAAATTTGTTTAATTTTATGTCAAATACATTCTGATGGTATGATTTGCTTTGAATTTTATGATTGATTTAATGAAAGCTAATTATTAATATTATTAGCTGATTATGAATTTTCATTGAATTAATTCTAAAATCTGAATTAAATACTAAAAAGTTAACATATTTTTATGTATCAAAATATATAATTTTTGTCAACTACAAATATCAAATTGAATAAAAAATAACATAAATATTATATTAAAAAAATTATCAAACTTAGGTACCAAATTATGGGTTAAACTCAACTGAATTAAACCCGAGTTTGATTCTTAGTTTCTTTTTTATATTTATCACTGCATATATATACACATATAATAATATTTCTAATTTTGCTCTTTACCAATCTTCCCAAGTCATCTTAGATTCCTTCAAGTGTAAAGATATATATAGCTGCTTACCCTCTTATCACCATCAAAATCTGACTCAAGTGATCATAAATTAAGATGGCAAGGGTTCAATTGGTTGTTTGCTATTAGGTTAAGCTAATTCCCCAGTGCTAGGGAGGGAGCTGTTTTATAGTGTATTCAGTATTCTTTTGCTAAATTTATTGGCTCCACAATCAGGTATACTAAGCTCATATATACCCATACATATTAAAAATACTCTTAGTGGCTATTTTTGTTTAAAAATTTTTAAATTGGGTATTCTTTGTGTAATATATATATGTATAGCTTTCAAATTCTTCTGTAAAACCTGTACACAATGCATTAAGGTTATATGGGTGATGCACCCCAGAGATAAATGATACACTTATGCTTGAAAAACTCGAATTTGGCTTGATTGCTGTTTAGCTTGAACTGATTAAGAGGGTTGAATTCCAAGTTTATTACTTGATTGAGTAGCTTGCAAGCATAAATGATCTAGTTTGAAGTTGAGTGTGGGAATCAAGTTCATTTTTATTAGATAAATGAGTTTAATTGAGTAAGACTGAGTAATTTCGGTTTTTAGTTTCAACTCAGCTAGAATGAATTTAAAAGAAGAAATTCATGGGAAAAATTATTCTAAACCCAGTTCCTTTAATGATGATGATAATGCCATTGCAGGTTGTAATGAAAAACCTTTATTTGCTTGTTTAAAGCTCGTTGTTTCAGTTACAGATGGCTACATCAATGTCGGAACCTACAGATGTCCTACAACATGTCGCCATCGAAATCCCGAAGGGGTCTTATGATTCTCTTGTAATTTGCCTCAAAGAAAAAATGGAAACCATGACGACTGCGAGCTGCATTTTCAAAGTCGATGAGAAACTGCGAGAGATCGATGAAAAACATTATCTCCCTCAAACTGTCTCCATCGGTCTTTTCCATCACGGTCGGGACAATACGAAATTCATGGAAGAACATAAATGGCGGTATCTGTATTCGCTCCTGAATCGGAAATCTCACCTTGAAGCTACATTGGACAAGTGTGTAAAGTCTTTAAGAGAGTTGGAGCATAAGGCAAGGCTGTGCTACAAAGATCTCAAACAGGACGAGGTTCCGAGTGACAAATTTGTTGAGATCATGTTAGCTGATGCTGGTTTCTTAATTGAACTCTTCCTCAAGTATGCGATAAAGGGTCTAAAACGCCGCGGCGATTACGTGTTCAACACGTCCGGGTTGTTGTACGAGTTGAGGTGCGACATGTTACTGCTGGAAAATCAGATCCCTTATTTCATCCTTCAACAGCTGTTTGAAATCGTCCCGATTCCAAACCATTGCAAACTGTCCCTCACCGAACTCGCATTCCGGTTCTTCAGAGACATGATCCCAGGAGACCACAGACTTCATTTGGCGAAATTCGGACAAGAAGGTAATCATTTTCTTGACTTAATCCGCCATTGTTTCCTCCCAACGGTTCCGAGAATCAAAGCAAAACAACAAGAAGAAGTTAGAGGTTTGCCTTATAAGGCAAGTAAGCTCAAAGATGCTGGAATTAAACTCAAGAAGGCAACAACAGAGGATTTACTAGATATAAAATTCGTCAAAGGAGTACTCGAAATTCCGCCTATCAATGTTCATCAATACACCGAAACCCTTCTCCGAAACCTCATCGCCATTGAACAATCCGGTCCCGGGACCACTAATCACATCTCATCCTACGTATTTCTGATGAAAACCCTTCTCCCCGAAAACAAAGATGTGAAACTAGTGAAAAGAAAGCAAATTCTTACAAACTATGATGTGAATGATAAGAAACAGGTCGAGACATTGTTTCATCGTCTTTGTGAAGAGATGAAAGTAATGGAGAATGCCGATGACGAGTTCTATTACAATGGGCTTTGCGAGCAAGTGAAAGAGTATAAAAAGAGCAGTTGGCAACCTCGCTTGAAGACGATGCAGCCACCGTTGAAACCTGGTTATCTTCAACGGCCCTTGCCTCGTATCGTGATCGTCCTTCTTGTTTTGTTCATCGTCCTTGTCTTTGTTGGTGCTTTGTTCTCTATAATCTCCTTTTTTAGACACAAATTGTAGGACAAGAATTGGAGCATGAGTGTTTGGTTTTCTTTTGAATCGATAAAAACATTGCACTAATTTTCAATTCCATTTGAACTCAGAAAAGTTCAAATCTTTTTTTGTTTGTATGATACTTTGACACGGTTCATGTAATCATCGACTCAATATTTTTTTGTCAAAATTTGCTTTATCAACTCTTTTTACAATGTTCCTAATTATTCGCTTCTAAAATTGATATAAAAGAGAGAATAGACAGTCAATTAGTTCGATTATAAAATTCGAAAAATTGATGTATCCGACCAACCTCATACTTGGTCTTAATTGATCTAACCAAACTTAACACCAGTCACTTCAGTTTATTAAATCGATTTTTATTATATAATAAAATATACTTAAATAGTTTCTAAAAATATATATTACTAGAATTCAATTAAATTAGCCATTTTATTTCAATGATCGATAGGATAGAATAGTGCTCATCCACAAAAAAAACATATCTTAGATTCAGGAAATATGATAGCTGATGTCAAAAATTAGAGAAAAAAACTATTTGAATTTTAGTTTACAAATTTATGATTTTCAAAACTGTTCCATGAAAATATTAAACCATCAAAAGAAGAGAAAGGAAAGATTCGAGTTGATACTAGAGATACGAACAAAAAAATTATATATAGATAGTTTAACCCAATAACTTAAATAAAAAATTTTGAAATTCATTCATCAACACGTAAGCTAATAATTTAGTCACCTTATGAAAATTCATAATTGATCATTGACAACCTATTTTAACCGCTTCAAAAACTAAATTTGATTGAAGGGTTTGACATTTGCTTCCCTTAAGTATTGATTCCATGAGGTTATTGATGACAAAATTTGACTGAGAATACCAACAATATCAATAATTGATTTAGAGTTTTTTAAACGAATTTTTTTTTTAACATTTATTATATACTTTCTTTTTATAATATTGCATTTTAAAACCAAATTTATAGTTGTATTGGTCATGGTTACATAAGATAATTGATTGATTAAACACACCATTAATTACAAAAAGCTGAATATTATACTTTCAAATTAATCCCATGCTAAGATTTAAACAAATATACTGATAGATTTCTTTCTTCCTTATTGAGCTGATGTTGCTAGAACTATGAACCATCCATGAAAACAGCACCATGTCCACTAGATTTGATGAATTTCTTGAACAAAAGAACCAAAATAGCAATGGTAAGTCCGACGGCAGCCCACGTAAATAAGCGGTCATCAACAACGGATCGTTGAACCCTCATCTCCGGCCTTCGTAGTGGTTGGTTACTTGGTCCCTCAGCAGGGATCTCTCTCACTAGCCTCGTGGCAACAGGATATGGATAAGCATTGGGGGGAGCCACAGGAGGTTCTTCAACAACCCTTTCATTTAATGTTGGATTAGGGATTCCGGGATTCCCGGCACCCACAGTAACAGCATCTTGCTGATTGGCCTCTGCCTCGGCTTCAGTTTTGGCTTCGGTAGGGTGTTCTTCTGAGGACTGTGAAGGACTATGTTGAGGAACACTGGGAGTCTTGCTTAACATATATTCATGTATCTGTGCCATGAAAAAAAAAGCTTCATTAGTAAAGAGCCAAAATCAAAGAATGTAATCGGTAGTCGAAGCAGAAACATACCTCATCGATAAGTTTCTGACGTTCTGGGTTCCCGTATTTAGGTGGTGATTCACGAGATTTGACGGCAAGGGTACGCCGCTCTTCCTTAGTATAATCTAGAGAACCTAAGGCACCGTTTGGGCTGGTGGGCATGAATGCAATCAATGCCACTAGAGCAGTCCGCACTATCAACACCAACAACCAAATTAGCCCAACTTTTATCCGTGTATTCCGACATTTACCCGTATCCAAAAAACACACACCAATATACAGAAACAAAGCTTCATCAAACTGTAACAAATGTTAACATATCAAAAAACTAGAGCAGTCCTAACTATCAACACCAACAACCAAATTAGCTCAACTTCTATCAGACACTTACCCGTATCCAAACACACACACCCAAATACAAAGTAACATAGCTTCATCAAACAGTAACAAATGCTAACATATCAATTCAGTAGTGCCACTATCATTGATTTTGAGTAGCTTCATCAAACAGCAGTGGAATAAACATTACAACATAAGAAAAAGTTGTTCGTTTTCCGGGTTCCGGACAACAATTTATATCAAAATTTGCATTGTGTTTGCCTTGAAAAAGAGATATGGTACTCACCACTCCAAGATGGTTGCCAATGCTCCGGGTGGTGATTCGATATACTCAAGCAAATCTTAGTCTGCGTTTCGAAACGTCCATTTGGCTGAAAATTTGAGCAGATTACATCAAATTAGATCATTTACCAAAACTGGAGCCTATATACATGTATATATGTATATGTAAAGGAAGCCCTTACGGTGAGCAACATAAATGAAGGGGGCTTAAATGGATACTCAGCAGGCAATTGAATCCTTCCATGATAAATCCCTCCTTCAAATTCAGAATCCCTTGGACCCCTAATTGCAAATTGCCATTCAAATATATTCTCCTGCAAAAAAAAAAAAAAAAGAAAAACCAAAAAATTATCATCACAATTCTCAATAATCTCTTAAACCAACAAACCATTTGTTTCTTAATTTCACCCCAAATCAAACATTTTCCTAAGATATTCAATTTAGTCCCTGTTCCATCCAAAAACCCTATTCATCAAACTCAGAAATTAAAAGAAAAACCCTAAAATTTTGAGATTAGGTAGGCTTACGATTGCATCTCCTTAATGTAAGATCCTCAATAAATCTCTTGAATAAAAATTTTCCTAAAATATTCATTTTAGTCCCCTGTTCCATCGACAAACCCGAATTATAAAAGCAGTGAAAATTATTTAAACCCCCCCTAAATTTTAGAGAAATTTACCTCGAGTGGTAGGCTCATGAAATCATCGGAAGGATTGGATTGCAATTCCTTAACCTCTTGTAAGATCCTCTTCACCGCCGGATTCTTGAGGTTATACTTGTCTTCAGCCATTAGATCGCCGATCTGAATTCCGATTGTACAACCGCCACCAGCGCCGCCGCTATCACCTCCGTATATAAATACGTATAATTTTGTTTCGAGTGTCTCTCTATAAAAAGGGATAAGAATTTGAGAAAAAGAAGGAGAAGAAGTGCTTCGGACTTTGGGAATTTAATGGTTGACTTGACTTAACACGTCATTGGCTACAGATTTCACCACGTGGCGTAGTTTATTGGATGAGTGGCAATAGTTTTTTTGTTGCACTCTATTTTTTTTTTTTTTTGATCAAGTTTTGTTGCACTCTTAGTTCGATTAGATCAAGTTCTTTTGTACCGTCGGATACTCGCGTGATACTCGTTTTTAGGGTAAATTCACTGATAGTCACCCAACTATTGTTAACTTTCTTTTTTGGTCCCCAACTATTCTATCTTTTCTTTTTCAGTCATTGGCAGTTAAATGGTTAACAGAAATATAATCCAACATCTTTTAAAATTAGAATAATAATAATTTTAACCCTTAAAATTTTTACATTATGTCAATTGAATTTTAATTCTGGAAAAATTAACCTTTAGTTTTTCTTTTCTTTGTGACTCTTCCACTAAAAAGCTTAAAAAACAAATTTATCAACTAAATTTGATTGAAAATATATCAAAAATGAAAACACCCTAAAATTTAATATAATAATTTTCATCTTTTTTCGTTTTTTTAAAATTAATCATCAATGTTACAAATAAAAGTAAAACTGAAAAAAAGCCAAATTAATGTTGAGGGTTAATTTTTTTGGAATCAAGACTAAATTGGCACAATATATAAATGTTGAGGGTTAAATTTACTATTATACCATTTTTAAAAGTTGCCAAGTTACCCTTTAATTGCTGACTTGGCCAACATCATAGTTGATGATAAATTGAATTTTCTCCAATAATACTGAGAAAAATGGCAATGGAAACAAATTGAAAAGACAAAATAATGTAAATTTACATTGCTGTTAGCCTCAAAGCTCACTAATGATGTTGAGTCTTTTTCTTGCAGGATGCATTGTAATATGTCCTTCTCATGTGTTAATCAAGGTTTTATTTAATGTCTGTTTACTATATGTTCTTTTATTTTTGTCATTCTCAAAATGCTTTATATCTAAAATTTTATGTCTTGTTTTGTTTATCTTATTTGATTAAATTCCTCAACAATGATATCAAAAATTGATTGCTTTATGAATTTAATCTAATATCAGTGTATATATTTATTCAAATAGCTGAAATTTTTGTTAAGAACATAAGATTTGATCTGTATCATGTCGAATGATGTTTTGTTGTCTTTCGTTGGTGGATTCCCTGACAAGCGAAGTGTTTGTAATAATGTTTGTGAGAGTTTTTACGGAGTAGCCATTGATGGATGCTATCGATTGCTAAACAACTATGGCAATGAATTCGAACGACCGGATACGGGAAGGAAAACTGAGGAAGTCGATGACGTAACCGTGTTAAAAAATGGGGTTGAGGGGAACTTGTCGACCGAAGATGTCTTGCGACATGCATGAAACGGAACTGCGTAAGCAGAGAGATTGTAGAATCGGTGTACTTTGCAGAGGGGATTAGGAACATGGTAGCTGCTGAAGGCGAGGAAAGGAGGGTCCGGTACGTGAAGTTCGATGTTTGGAGGGCGTTTTTCGTTCGGTATGGAATGGAGGAGGTGGAATTAAGTATGTCATCTTTGTACCAAGCTTCAACAAGATTTCATCCATGCATGGAATCCTTTGATGATTATCTCTCGGAGCTCAACGAGTCCTTCAACGGCAGATGCTATAATCTTTCGGGTGACAAGATCAAAGACGTAAGCTCATGATCCTTTTATAGCTTCAGCTAAAAAGGTTAATGCCTGGCAACCGGATCATGCGAGAAAGTTCCACAACCTATGCAAGTTCGTATCTTCCGATGGTGGCACCGCGATCCAACGAATCATCTATTATTTCAGTAAAGGGCTCCGGGAGAAAATCAGCGGAGTAATCGATGATAATAAACCATCACACCACCCTGATGAAACAGTTGTGAATATCTATTTTAAGTTACCATTCATTCATGAAACACAGTTTACCGGTCTACAAGCGATCATTGAAAGCATTTCGTGTCCAAAAAAGGTCCATCGACTTGGCCATCAGAGCACAATGCATATCCTTGATGCAAGCACTAGCAATACGCGAAAATCCCCCAATCGAGCGTCTCAAAATAACAGCCATCGGCACAACATTACGGACCAAGATGGAACAAACAGGTAAAAGACTGTCATGTTTTGCACAAGCTTTAAACATACCCTTTTCTTTCAACACCATAATGGCAACACACCTTAAAGACATAAACCAAGACATGTTCGACATAACCGAAGACGAAACCGTCGTTATAAGCTCCCGTTTCTTGCTCTGAAACACAGTAACACCAACCATGCAGCTTGGAATCCATACTCAAAGTGTTCAAGGACTTGAATCCATGCATGTGTGATTCGATAAGATTATAAATTTATAACCGGAATTAAATTAATTTGATAACCTAAATAACCAAAAAAAATTCAAAATTCAAATTAATTTGACGATTCAAATTAATCTAAGTCGAGCAATTGAAAAAAATCTACCAATTCAAAATGCTTCCACGTGTGTTCCAGAGTTGACACGTACGAAAAACCTTTGATTTTGCATGTGTGACACTTGGGGGAAACCAAGGGAAAAAGCCGCCCTTTAAAACACAGTTCAAGAAGCAGCAATTTTGTAAAAATTGGTTACACAGTGGCATACAAATGCAGGCAAAGATCACCGTGACGGAGACATGGCTGAGGAAGCACCGCCACTTGTACGACGGAGCCACCAGACATCCTTTTATCTGCAGCATTCGAGATGGGAACATCGATATCTCCGCCTTCAAAACATGGCTGGTTCTTGTTTTCTGATCCTAAATTTCTTGCTATTTTATGCTTAAACTGCATGTAGCTCCAGAAAAATTTTGGGTTTTTTTATATGAAAACTTGATTGTTTTGGATTCATATAATTTCAGGGGCAGGATTACATATTTGTTAGAGCTTTTGTGCCGTTTGTAGCAAGTGTTTTGACTAAAGCTTATAAAGGATCAGATGATGGTAATGGTGATGTAGAAGTGATATTAGGAGGTGTAGCTGCTTTACATGATGAGATTTCCTGGTTTAAGAAAGAAGCTTTTAAGTGGGGCGTTCAGCTCTCAAGTATTGTTCCTCAGAAAGCAAATCAAGAATACTGCCGGTAATTTCATGTGTGGGTGTTTACCAAGTGTTTGTTGTTTTGATTGCCTCTTGAATGTGGATGATTGGGACCTATGTTGTTCTTGATTTGGTGTAAGTGTTGTATACGGGTGTATATTTCTATATTCGATTTTGAGTGTCTTCTTCCATGAATTTTAAGTATCTTTGGAGGGCTGTATCTCAATGAGGGTATATATATCCGATTTCGAGTATGTTCTTCCTTGAATTTTAAGGATCTTTGGAGGGTCATATCTCAATATACGAACACAAGTCTCGATTTCCGGATCAATATAGATTAGGACAGCTCATTGCTAGGTGGTCATGTTACTCGGACTTCGATGGGTTCGAATAGTTGCTTGCTTGATGTAACGTGTCAACCTTTTTTCGGGTCATTGTTACGGGTTCATGGCTATGTTATTTCAGATCAAATATAAATATTAAGATCCTTGATTAAGTATTTTCTTAGCTTTCTTCTTAGTTTCCAGTTGCTTGGTCAACTAGTTTGAAAGCTTTAAAGCCGAAATCGAACTATCAAGCAAATGCATACCGGTTTGGTGTAAGATCGAGTTCGGATTGATCATGAAACTCGAATTGCTATAATCTTGGCTTGTTGATTTATTGAAAAAGCTCGGGCCAAGCCTTGTATGGTCGCTCTATTCTTACATTTGCAAAATAATAACTCAAGCCTCTGTTCATATATGTGCGTTGAGCTGTGTCGATTACGTGTTGTGCATATATGTTCTTTGCATTTGAAATGCCCATGGCAATAGCGGCATAGATTTGTCGATAGCATTGAGCTGTGCATAAATGTTCTTTGCATTTCTGGGCTGTGCCCGTCGAACTTGTAGCATCGTACATTTGACTTTACATGGTATTGCAGATTTCTTGAGAGCTTAATAAGCCCAGAAGTCGAATACAAAGTCGCGGCTGTAGCTTTTTGGGCGATCGAAACCATCTATCAGGAGAGTTTCGCACACTGCTTAGAAGATGACAGTAAAACCCCTCCAGAACTCAAGGAAACTTGCCAAAGATGGGGCAATGAAAGCTTCGGACAGTACTGTAATTCCCTCAGGAATATTGTCGATCGACAACTAGAAAAAGCGTCCGATGATGTCATCACAAAAGCTGAGGCGACACTCCTGCGTGTTCTTGAACACGAAGTTGATTTCTGGAACATGAGCCATGGAAGAACCTGAATCTACGAGACTGAGATGCATGGTTTACCTTTCGCAGAACTTGATATATCATAAGCACCAATATTACAAAGTTGCGTGCATATATTGTTAAATCAATGGTTTGCTATATACATAAACGTACCTAGAAGTTATGGACTCTGTTTCTCTTCCGCCTATAGATGAAGTTGTATAATGGTGATGGTTTTTCAGAATTGGATTAGGTAACCTTACCAAAGGTTTTCAGATTAGTGGAGCTAAGGTTTTCAAAATTGGTGGAATCAAGTTTTCCGTTTTTGTTTCCTGCAATACTTTTTGGAGATTGAAGAAAAAAAATTGAATATTTTTACGCCTATATAATAATTTCCATAAATTTATAATTTTTTAATAAAACAATAATATGCATCATTTGTAATTTTGTTTTTATATCATCGATTGTAACTTATAATTATTAACATGTAATTTTATACTTTTAATTAATGGTTTGAAATTTTGAACCAATGGAACTTCTTATTACCTTTTTGTCTTTTCGTGACTAAACAATGGATTTTATCAAAATAAATAGATAAAATGAAGGTTAAATTTGTCATATGAATAATGAATGTCGCAGTAAACGAAGGGACTAATAAATCTTTTTATTTTTAAAAATTTTTAATAAATATTTTTAACCATACAAAATGTTTAAATGAAATCATTAAAAAATAATTCTTTAAAAAACCTAAATATATAACAATCGAACTTGAGATTAATAAACATTCGTACATAAATACTTTACTACATCTATAACTCGACCTTTAAATAATCCTTTTATAAATATTCGTACGTGAAATAAATTTTATTATGTTTTTTTTCTATAAAGCCCAGCCCAATTCATAGAATCCTAGGCCTTTTTTTTAATCAAACCCATCAATTAAAGAGTTCTAACAAATGTGCTTTAAACCTCTCTCTGTAACCTAGCTAGAATAACCAAGCATTCATTAATGGCCGCTCTCTGCAACTGAAAACTTGAACAATTATCTTTTAAAGGTCTGGTCTCAGCATCAAAGAAAAAAGAAAAGAAAAACAAGGGTCTGGTCTCAGCTCAAACACTTTGGTCAGAACTAAACTTCCCCAATTTTTCATTTTTAAAAAGAATTATTATCCTTTTTGGGTTTGATTCCTACTGTTTCTTTTTTACTATGATTTTTAGTATTGTTTAGGGTTCTAACCTTCAAGCAAAATGGATTATTTTTCATTGTTGGATTTAGTGAATTTCCAGGGTTTTTTTGCATATATGTTTCTGGCTGAACTTTTTTAGTTACTTTACCCCATTTTTGTTTGTTGGGTTAATAGATTGAGAATGATGTAATTAGAGGTTGGTTTGAAGAGATGGAAAAAAACCCTAAACCCTAAATTATGTTTTTTTCCCACATGATTTGGCATTAGTGAGATGGAATTTGAATTTACTGTGTTTTTGACCTGTTGGTGTTAGAAATAGGTCAATGTCTTTGTACTTTTACAGCATTTAAGATTTAGTTTCTATGCTTTAGAAGTTAAAAATTAAATCCTCTTACTTTTTCAATTTTTCAATTTAAAAATTCTAATCCAGTCATTAACACCTTTAGCATGCCACATGATATGAGGGCAGCCTAATTAATGTGTCAAGTAGGCAAATTTTGACAGTAACTACTAACGATGTTAATGATTGGACTGGGATTGTTAAATAGAAATAGTAAACAGACTTTAACTTGTTATGTTTTGGGGCTAAATCTCAAATTTTGTCGAAGTACAATTATTGATGGCGTATTTTAACCTTAGAAAAATTTTCAGCATTGAGAATTATGAATGTTGTTTGAAGGTTTTTTTTTTTTTTTTTTTTTTTAAATGTTTGCAGAGTGGGAAGTAAAAGGATGTTGACAGCTGATTCGGGTTCTGTGTTAAGGTTAGTGGAGATAGAAGGAAGAGGAAGGGCTCTCGTTGCATCGCAGCCATTGAAGGCAGGGCAAATCGTTCTCCAGGATTCTCCTATCGTTGTTTACTCCGCTTTTCCGTTGGTTAAACCTCAATCTTCGGCATCTTATTGTGATAATTGCTTTAGGATACTCTCCTCATCGGCAAATGTAGTGCCGTGTCCATTATGTTCTCATCATCTCTTTTGCGGTCCAAATTGCCTAACCGCGGCAACGGCTTCCTCTCATTCACCTTGGGTTTGCCAGGCTCTTAGTCGTCTTCGGGATTGCCCTTCTCTTTTTTCTCAACCTCTGGAACAGCAAGTGCAAGCTCGGTTTCTTATAGCTGCATATAATCTAGCCCTTGTTTCCCCTTCGGATTTCCAGGTTTTGCTTTCTCTTCAAGGTCAATATTTCCCTTCCGATGCTCCTGCTGCTGAATTCCTACATTCCCTCATTTCGTCGGTCTGTCCTCCGCCTTCGTTATCGATTTCTATCGAACTCACAGCCGCTTTATTGGCAAAAGATAAGCTTAATGCTTTTGGCTTGATGGAACCTATCTCTCTACAACAAGACGGAGAGAGGTCCGTCCGTGCTTACGGGATCTATCCCAAAGCTTCTTTCTTCAACCATGATTGTCTTCCAAATGCTTGCAGATTCGATTACCTCGACTCAGCTCCGGACCAGAACACCAACATGATTGTTAGGATGATTCATGATGTCCCTGTAGGTAGAGAGATTTGCTTGAGTTATTTCCCTGTTAATCTCAACTACTCCGCCCGACAGAAGAGATTGGCCGAGGATTATGGCTTTACCTGCAATTGTGACCGTTGCAAAGTTGAGGCTAATTGGTCCGATAACGAAGCTGACGTTATAGATGATAACGGGACCGTCGAAGAGAATGAGAATGAGGAGATCATGGAAGAGGACAACGATGAACAAATGGTAGCCTCTGAAGGGGATGAAGTAGGAGAAGCTGATTTCCCCCATGCTTATTTCTTTGTGAGATACATGTGTAATCGCGAAAACTGTTGGGGCACACTGGCGCCGTTGCCCCCATCCAATGATGTTCAGTCTAAAATATTGGAATGTAATGTCTGTGGCAACCTCAAGAGTGAAGAAGATATGTGAACTTTAGGACAAAGGTATTCTTTTTCCATTGGAGAAAATGCTCTTATTACAACAATGTTGGCTTTCTTCCATAGTTGCAGTTCTGTGATCTTATGTGCTTGTTTTCACGGTAATTCTTTTAAGTAGTAAATTTTAATTTTGTTAATTTTTTATTAATATGGGATTAAATTTATCAACTTAATAGTAGAGGGATTGATTTGAACCGATTCCTATAGTACAGAAGTTTCTACAGCTTTTATCCAGGTCTTGTTGTTCAGGTACTGTCGGGCGCATCTTGTCGATTTCGAGAAAATAAGTACAGGCGTTATTGGCCAATATCGCAGACCTCCTCCTGATGGTCATCTGCTTTCTACTTTCCGAGGTAACAACATTCAGGGAGCCTTGACCAGCATGATCGAGTACAGTAAATCAAACATTGCATAATCAACTGATCAACTGAGCTGAACTTCGGATCCATTTCTTATTGAACTTCGATCCATGCATTCAACAAAATCTCTCATTTGTCAAGGTTGAATTCTTGATTCAAATTGTTCGAAAAAAGAATTATAGCTGGAAACTCGTAAAATCATGAATTCAAAGAGAAGATAAGCTTGCCAGGAACTCGAAAAATCCAGAGACACATGTTCAAGCTACAATGATTTCATAAAGGGATTCCACAACTACTGGGAACTATTGTCACTTACAAACATCGGAAAAAGGAAAGAAGACATATACGGAGTTATTTCCGAAGGGTCAATCACTGGCATCCAGCAATGAACACGCAAGATGTCAATGCCTTCAACTCTTCCTCCGTTTGCTCCTATCAATGGAATACGAATCAGAAGACTCCGAAGATGAGCTATACCTTCTACTATGCCTCCCCTTCTGCTTCTTCCTCCTCTCTTGCCTTCTCTCTTCCTTGGACTTGGATGATGATGAATTGTAATACGTACTACTCTCGGCTGAAGAAGAATCCGAAGAGGCACCAGTATCAGTCCTAAAAACTGAAGCCTCACTATCAGAATCGGGCCCAGAATCTCGCCGATGCTTCCTCTTGCTTTTCTTAGACCTATTACCGTCATTCCTATCCTTAACATCCAGGTTATCCAAATTATACGAGATTGAAAGTTTCATCCTCAATTTCGGATTCTTAAGCTGCTACGTACGCGAGTGTTGTAACATATAGACCCGTTCATTCTTACATTCGTATGTCCAATGTCCGGCTTGAAAACACTTTTGGCACTGCTAAGCACCTATCGTAGACATTGTCGTATTGCCTTTCCTTTCACCTAATCGAAACGCCTTTTCGTTACTCTTCAAATACATGTGCCGTTTTGCTTCCCTTTTCTCTTGCCGTCTACTCAGTCCCTCTTCTTTTTGCCCGTAAGCATTAACATTACGGGCTGCAGCTGCCGCCGCCCTTTCAGCTTGAGCACGACCTTTTGCAGCTATCATTGCTGTGGCCTTGATTCTTTAGGCCGCGACTGGAGTTTTTCTTCTTTTTTACCGGACATCTTATCAAATGACCAAAAGAAAAAAATGGGTATATATATATGTATATCAATTCAACCTAAATCCTTCAGCACATTCAAAATTTCCAGTTTCTTCATTTAAAACATATAATGCTAACTAAATTACTAAAAAGAATTCCATTTTTTACAACAAATTCTCTATTTTTACATATAAATAGATGGCCAATCTAGAAGGAAATTAGATCATTTCACTTGTACATTGGATGAAGGCGTAATTTCCATATTTAAAAAAATAGCGCTAAACAAATTAATTAAAAGACTCAATATTCACAACAAAATCCCAACGTTTAACTATAAATTAAAATATGAAAAATAAATCAAAATTCAGCAGAGACACTAAAAGAAGATAATTCTGCATAATTTGCCAACTAGCAACCACGAAATTATAGGTAAAGAAGCGAAATTTCTTCAAAACAACTAAAATTGGGGAAAAAATTTCGACGTACAAAACAACAGCAAACACCAGCTTCAAAACACGAAAGATTGAAAATAAAATGTAAATCTGCGATTTAATTCATATTAAATCCTAAACTGAACATCGTTTTGCAAAAAAAAAAAAAAAAGATTAATCAAGAAATTAATTGAAGCTTACCGGGAGACGGAGTTCTTCACGTAGGGGAAGATGCAGGAAAGAAGAAAAGAGAGAAATTTTATAATTATTTGAGAGCGGGGCCTTTTCGTCTTTAACAACTATATTTTTTTATATATAAATAGAATAAAAATAGAAAATAAAAGAAAAGTATTATTATTATTATTATTTTGGTCATCTAGGTGTGATCTAATCTTTAATGAAAAAAAGTTCATATAAGACATTTTTTAAATGAGAAATAAAATATTGAGTATGTAAAGAAGATTTTCTTTTTGTATTATAGATGTCGGTTGTGAAATATTTTTTTCTTGTTTTTATTTTTTTTAAAAAGTTAAAAATTAAATTATATATTTTTATACTAATAAAAATATGTTATTTTAATAACATATATTGTATTTTAAAATTTTATGAATTATACTTTTTGAAATTAAGAATTAAAATATAAACAAAAATATATTTATAAAATCATAATAAAAATTAAATCAAAATTAATATTACAATGCTCCATGCTTAATTAATCATAAATAAATTATGAGATGAATAATTAAAGACTTGAAATAAAAAAAAAAATTATTATATAAAAGAAGAACCTGAAATTTTCACAACAAAAACCTACTTTTTCCTTTCTGCCATTGAAAATTCAAATAATAATAATAATAATAACAATAATAAAATGCCTCCATCTTCAAAAGCTTAAGCTAGGGCCAATAATTCAAGATGATAAAATTCCATTTAGAAAGAAACGTGATATGAGCAAAATAAGAGAACACAACACATTTCATGGTCATATAGTCTTGAGCTGTGAAACAACTTTAAAAACTGAGACAACCAGTTTTTTCTTAATGTCTTTATTAAAGACACAAAAGCTTTTAAAACACTCCTGTCAGAAGATTGGCCGCCGTCGAAAGGGCGGCTCCGGTGATGGCGCATTGCAACAGGTGTTCTTGGCAAGGTTTCTCACATGTGAGTGCCACTGTCATCCCTGTAAGTGCCCCCGCAACCGCACTGTTTTTCTGCATACACACAATATCGGCCACCAACAAGGGCGTCGATGTCAACTACTATGAATTGTTAAAAAAAAGATACCCAATCCATTTTCTTGCAAGTAAAGAATTTGATCATACCCAATCATGAGCGCCACGAGCCTCTTGTAAGCCGTATGTGATACCCGAATATAACCCGGCAGCCAGGCCTGCAATGTACAATTTTGGATTGGTGGACAATTTAAGATCAATTATTGCTTTTGAAATTAAGCCAATAAAGTATTTGCAAATCAACCTTTTATAAAACAGTAGCAAGCAAATGCCTATTGGGACTTGCAAGAACTAGAACTCACCCCATTGTAGAGATTCCTTTCCAGTGCTCTTCACCTGTATAAGATTGTAACAAGTAATAAGTTGGCAATATACATATGCATATGTGAGTGCGCAGGCGTATATATATAATATGCTATTTTGTCTAGAATTTTCAGTTTTCTCACACTTGTATGAGACAAGTACCTGAACGCAGAGGTATTTGGACATGGAGATGCAATGGTCCAAGCACATGCACATGAAAAATGGCCCATCGTGTTTGGATATGGACATATAAGAAGTATGACCCTTCTATGAAAAGGGTATGTTTTAACAAGTATCCCAACCCAGAGCATTTGGACATGAAGATGCAATGCTCCGGATACATGGTTACATGAAAAACTGTGCACCAGTGTTTGGTTATGGAGATGGATACGTATTGGTAATTGGTAAAGGACATGTAAGAACACGGATACAAGAACTATAGGTACTTAAGCAAGACACATACTTATATCTAACACTTAATCCGAGAGACATATTTGCATCTAGTTAATACTCAATCCGAGTCGGTAACATATAAGATAGTCCAATGCTGAGATTGAGCTTAGCTGAAGAAGTCCAAGGCTAGATAATTGAATCAATAACTCGAAGAAAACCAGCCTTTTGTTTTTAGGCAGCATATATATATAGAATAAATTAAACATTTCATTCAGTATACAATGCATTAGGTCCATTATGAAAAAAAAAAACTGATGATATCATTAGGGAAATTTAGGAACTCACCATTGCTTCGAGCGATTTTCGATTGGTTTCTCCTGCGATCCACATATAACCAGCAATCAATGCCCAAATTAATCTTAAACTTGACACTCTCCAAATTCGAAAACGGAAGATTTAACTGGTACGGAACGATATACCATATATTAATAGCAAGCAAAGTATTTGATGAAATACCTCTGAGATAAGGAAATGGATTCTTCTTATTGTTCTTAGCACTGATATCAGTGGAACTACTTCTTGATTTAGTTCCTGCTACCAAATTACTATTAAATTTCTAAAAAAAACTAAGCAAACAATCAATCAATAACACCTTAATTAAGAAATTAATTTTTTTTTTTTAAAAAGAGAGAGAGAGACATGCTTGCCTTCAAGAGCTAGATAACAACCCTCTCTGGCAACACCTTTAATGGCTCCAATCTACAATTTAAATTAGACCACCACCATCACCAAAAAAAAAAATCATATTCTCATTGGTTTTGTTTAAAAAAAAAAAGGCATAACCATATGCATACGTACGCCAGCAGCTTTGACAAAGCTCTCAGCAATGCGATTAAGGAGAGGGTGACCGAGATCGAAGAAGCCTCCGTTGTCGAAGCTACGTAGCTCATCGAGCAATGACCTAGTCTCTAAACTAGTGGTCATGGCTAGTTATTTGTGTGTGCGTGTGTGTTTTAAGTCGATAATAAGAAGTTGGTAAGTGTGATTTTGCAGGGATGTTATGGCGGAGAGAGATAAGAGTAAGAAAGAAAAGTAGAGAGAGTCAAGAGGTGAAAGGACATGTGTTCCTCAGAGCTTGCATGTCTCCTGCATGGGAAGCTGATTAGCGGGTCTTCGTGGCCATTTCCCTTTTTCGCCACCTATTGTAGCCGATAACCTCTAGCCACAGCCCAATGTTCTTTTTACTGCAATTGGATCGGATGAATTTTGATTTTTAAATTACTTTAATTTAGATTTAATTTCAGTCCATAGATTAATTTCAGGGAATTTTTTTCCTTTTTCGCACTTGAGATTAAAAATAAATTATTACAGATTTGAATCATTCATGGTTATGATCAGTTCAGGAAATTTTAAATCATCCATTCAAGATAATTTCTTTATTTTTTGGAAAAAAATTTAATTTCACTTATTCAGATTATTTCAAATTTAATTAAATTTGAATTGGAGTGAATCACTCGTTTTAATCAATTGGTATACTTTCTCAAAACAATTAATTTGTATAAGTCAGATTAATTTAATTGATTTTTAAAAATTTTAAATGGGAATTATTAATATTACCCCTAAATAACCAGACAATCGGACCAAATCAAATTACTCAAGCCTAATTCTAGTCAAAATTTTATTATTATTTAAAATTTGAAATATTAAAGAATTATTTTGTACTTAATTTTTTTATATATTAAGAATTAAAGTTAAATATAAATAACTGAACCAAACAGACCCAAATTGAAAATACAACGCACCAAGGTAAAGTCTCAATCCATTAGATCTCCCAGAAAAGAAATTAGAAAGCAAAGAGAAGAGAGGAGTAAAAAAAGAACAAAGTAATTAATTGAAATTTAAGCTTGAAAACAATGAGCATAAAATTGGGAACAAATTTTGACTTTTTTATGATTTTAATAAAGAAAAAGGAATACCCTATTTTCAAAAGTAAAACAAAAAAAAAAAGGTTAAAATAATTTACAAATGCTCTATAAATAATGAGGTTTTAAAACTACAATTAAAGAAAATTTGGACTGTCCCTAACCCATCATCCTAAAGTATAACACAGTCAGCCACACACCCACCACAAAACTGAACAACAATGGGGCAAAATATTACTACCCCTATTCTATCAGTTTTTTTCATCATAAAGGCTTTTTCTAAATACCACGTGGATAGATTCAAAGAAGAAAAAAAAAAAAGGATAAAATGGGTAATGTCTTCACAAATGCAAACAGTTGAAGGCAGCTTCACAGCATCAGAAATGGCATTGTAGACTTACTTGGGCATGATTTCGAGTATTTTTTTTTCGAGTCTTTCCCGGGTGGTAGCACTATACACGATCGTCCTCCTCCGACAACTCATCCGCTTTCCCGGAATCCAAGTTCACTTTTTTTTTTCTCTTTGGTTGGCCCAAGGCTGGTTTAATCACTAAGCACATCCTTGAATAAAAACAAACCATTATTATGGGATCTGTATAACTCATGATCCATTTACAGCCATTTCGGGTGATGATTTTGGTGGTATCAACGGGGAGTCTTCTCCAGTCAATTGTCTGTTGTCTGAACAGTTTCTAGGAGATCCTTTGTCTCTATGGTTGTCCTCTTCTGAACTATTGTCGTCCGGACTACTAGATTCCTTCTCTAGATGATTTTCCTCACCTGAGCCTTCGTTTCCCTCAGCTGATCGGGTGGATAAATGTATGGTGTTTGCGGTTTTCTTACTAGGCAAGACTGCTTGGCTTAACGTTGAACATAAAGCTGCAAATACACTATCTCTCGATTTAGAGCTTTTCCCCAAACGTTGCTTCTTGGATAGCTCATGCTCCTTTTCCTTGGGATTCAGCTTCCGCTTTGACCTAAGGGACTCCAACATTCCCTCATCTTCCTCCGAGGTTTCAGTCTGCTTCCTCGGAGGCGGTGGCTTATAGTCTTCATCATCTTCATCGTCCTCATAGTCAACCAGTCCACCAGATCTCGGGCTACAAAATTATATAAATTACGAACCTAAAACACACTGAAATGCATTTTTAGTTATCTATTGGATGAGACCATGAAAATACCTTAATGATGAGCGGTTGGCCACAACTCCATTGGATGAAACAGGCTGAGGCTGTACTTTCCTAGGATGAGATGCCGAGGTAGTATCATCTTCATCACTGTTTGCATTCACATTCAATCATTAAAAGGGGAAACAAAATGGTTTAGAGAAGTGCTAACTCATCTAATTGATGAAAGCATACCTGTCCTCGTTGAAATAATCTTCCTCCTCTTTCTCCAAAGCACGCTCATCAATTCGTTTTCTTGGGTCAGGTGCATTAACATCCATTTTTGTTCCACAATTCTCCAAGCACTGCAAACAGACAAGTCACATGAACAGAAGTTCTATATCTAAAAATCTTGGTTGTAAAATTGGTCGGCAACAGGAATACCTGCTCGTATTTAATTTTCAATGAGTGAATAGAAGCCAAATTCTCAAACTTAACCAACTGATTCCAAAACGAATCAACAATATATTTAACCAATAATTTCATGTTTTCCTGCACGAAACAAAGATATTAGAAGACAGAATCTTCCAGAAACGAATAATATCCAAATATAGTGCGGAAGTAACATGCACCTTGCGGATATATTCGAAAAGCTCTAAAATTGCAGAGTTCAGCACATTGTATCGATTTCCATTAGCAACGAAAGCATCTATAACTGGTTTAAGAAGGTTGTTCTTAACAATATGATTTATCAGATGTTCATCCTGCAAGATGACAGCATAATTTAACTAGTTAAAACACCAGACTCAAATTAACCAACCAGAGAAAGTGCTAACCTGCAAATGTCTTAGATAACAAAAAGTAGTATAACAAATTATTTATATTAAAAAAAAAAAAAGAATTGATTTTCCTTATTTATAAATAAGGGGGGAAATAACCAGACTTAAGAAACTGCAAGCGCATAAAAAATGAAAAAAGAAATAATAAAAATAACAGGTATAGCAAGCAAGCCTAGCGAGTGAAAAAGGGATTTAGAAAGGAGATAAAATATGTCCATTCTTCCCCAGAATAATTTTATACACTTCCGAGTTGGATATCAATGGTGCAAACAAACATCACAGTTTAATAGTTAAACAAGTGAGCCGTCTTAAATGACACCAATGGAAGGAGATCTGCCATAATCCAGCAAACCACTTTAGACGTATTCCAGTAAGTGCTGCACATGGTAAGCATTTATTATATTTTAATTGTCTAGGATTCTAGACATCAAGCCTATGTAAGACAAGTGTCTGATACAAATACTACAGGAAAATATGAAAAGATATAGCAACATACACATCCCTCCATATCTTAAGAGATGTGTCTCCTTATGCAACTAAAGTTCACACGTCATTCACATAGAAAACAGCTTCAGCTTAATTTCATTTTTATCTTCAATGACATTTCTGATTCTGAAGGTGTCAAGGTTCAGATGCCATATGATATTTTTACTTAAAGCCTAAACTGAATAAACTTACATGACGAGTGAGAATGGTGCGAACAAAGCGAACTGCAGCAACTACTAAGTACTTTTCCCTTCTCCGAGTCAATAACAAAACTTTTTCTATAACATTGTTAAGGATAAAATTACACCTGCAAACAATGAAGATAAGGTAATTAACATCTTCAGTTAATAAGCCCAATTTTACATTAATAGAACACGTATCCTAAAGATTACTTTATTCTATAAGGATGGTGCAAAACACAGAAGCACAGCAATTCGCATATGCTTGAGAGAATTTCAGGCTTTGCGCTACTTTGACTTTCAACTTTTCCGGCATTTCTTGCCAAGCTACTGGTTGACTGGTCAGCCTCATCAGAAGAACATGATAATATTATGACATCAATTAGCTCGCCCAAATGCCTCTCATAAAAAATATCAGTAATTGAATCTCTCTGCAACAGAACAGTACACGGTCAAGTACTTGCATGAAAGAACTTGTAAGTAGCAACCAAAACCCGCATGGAGAAAGAGAAATTAAATCTTACGTGAAGTTTAAGTGACAAATTTCCAACAATCAGCAGACATATATATAATAAATCACAAATCAACATCCAAAATTTTTACACCTGCATAAATAAACTCCAAACTGTTGTGGACACCAAATGGGAAGATAACACAGATACAAGGTATGAAAATCACATGAGAAGGATACGTATATGATATTAAAATCACATGACAAGCATTCTTCACCCGTGATTTCTAGCATCTTATTTCAAAACAGTCACTCAGTGATCAACAAAACAAAGAAGATCAGCTAAAGTTTTGATTGGGCTCGTTAGACATGATAGGGAAAACAGACAAGCAAATTTATCAATATTTAGCTTAATCAATAACTATATCTCTATGCATGAAGATCCAAATTCAGGTTATTTGCAACTTTCTTGTCTTGCAAGTTGCAACCGTACCTAGATTCAAATTTGAAAAATGTTTTTGCTTCTCTAAGAACTGCAATAAGAACAGCACCACATTCTTGTGCAGTAAAGCAAGACAAGGGTTAGAAAGAGGTTAAGCTAGATCCAAAAGTCATGATCTTAAACTATGAAGAGTAGAAGAAAAGGATCCAGATAATGCCCCAGTTATTTGGGTATTTAGGTTGAGCAGAAGTCTATAAAATTTCCCATCTACCAAAATATAAAACTTGCATGGAGAAATCAAGAATCAAAGGTAGGCACCTGAGCTCCTGATAATGTGAATGAATCCAGTAAACTACGAAGAATTTCAAGAAACTGGCAGTGCATATCCTCCCCAAAATCTGTTACCATCCCTTTAACCTGCAAGTGTACAACTACATTAGTTCTTCTAATTCTCTCTCCCTATATACAGGCAAGCATATACCATGGTGAGGAAGATCTGTTGAGTTCATCCCATTCTTTTATTTCCACATAATTTTTTACCATATTACCAATAAACTCGAACAGAACACATACCAAAAGTCCAAAAAGTGGAATTCCTTCCTGGCGAACAACATAAGACCGCAGAAGGTTTGCATCCTGATTCAAGAACAGTATGAGAATGTCTGTCCTGCAACCAGTATGGAGAGCTACTGTCAGGCCTTCATTATAACTTAAGGAAACTAAACATTTATACGCAAAGCAAGGAAAGAATAGACTGAAGAAAAAAATTATAAAATGCCCCCATTACCCAGTAAGTACAAGCTTTTTATCTGGACTCTGCAGAACATCAGTGATGATATCAAAAATACCTTCATTGATAAGATCCCTAAAATGATAGAAAAATGGAAACTTCAGCCAAAAGATGCAGAAAAAAAAATTGTTTAGATGATATTTCCAGAAAACTTTAGCTTTCAGAATGAAGATACATCATGAAAACAACACTTATACCAGATTCTAACTTGTAGAAAACAATACCTAAATAGTCGAAGCTGCTGCACCACTTGAAGGCTCTTGCTTAAACTACAAAATTCGTGCAGGAAATATACCTATTGAAAGAATAAACTGAAGAATTATTGCAGGCACAAAACAAACAGACTAAACCATACTTCAAACCCATGAAAAGAACCTTGAACAACAAATATTCATATACCAAATGAAAAATAAAACAATAAAACTTCAGACCAATGTCAACAGTTACCAAATTTTTCTTTGATTCAGCAGATGTGGTGGGTGATCTCAACCTAGCAAACAATTCCTGAATGAAGGTGCTATCATCCTTCAATATAGAAATAACCTACAACACATTATTGCAATTAGTGCAAAAGAAAACAAAAGGGCACACGTATTTAACAACAGACTAAAAATCTTACAATAGCATTGTTTGAATGAATTATAGAATTGAGACTGGCAGTTGTAGCCTCATCCAATACCCTTGCCAAAACAACATCCTGAAAGAAACAATCAAAAGCAAGAGTTACATGATTAAAGACGAGAGTGAGACTCATAAATATAAAGTTTTTAACATGCATACCTTCAAATAACCAACTCTGTATGTCTGGTGTATCTTTGACAGGGCGAGGGGATTTTTAATTGGAATAGCCTGTAAAAATCAAATATCATAAAATGAACTCTTTTTAAACGATCCTGGATTTTCTTCCTGATCTAAATTTCTTCCAAGTTTAAACCTCCATCATTTCATTAAGACACATTCAAGAATACAATACCTCCTTAAAAACAACATGTTCTTTCAGAAAAAGCCGATATTGTTGCACCTGGGGAACATCAGCATCATCTGCATACAAGGAAGAAAGTGTCTTCAGTCCTAATGAAACCATGGTATAACTATCAAGCAAATAATCAATTCTGGGGCATGTAGACAAGAACATCATATGAACACTAAGCAGAAAATCCAGAATTTAACAAAATGCAACAGATACTAAATGGCAAACCAGCATGCAGCTCAGAAAAGTAACCAATTTTGAAGCAACAAACACAGGTTTAAACAAGCTTCACCTAATTACCAATGAAAGATGGATTGCTCTGCCTAAAGATTCATGTAAAAATTTACTTGAACTATCAATCACTTGCAAAAGCTGACATTTATTCCTCAATAACAACATAAAATTTCACATCATCAAAACTTACCATGACTACAAGTATATTGTCAGTTCTGTGAAAGTTTAAGACTATTAAGTTATTATGTAGAAGCTAAAACTATAGTTACAGATATAGTAGGTCATAATTTAGAGATTGAATTAAAAAATAACACAAAGAACCATGCACGTGAAAAGAGAAAGCAAACAAACAGGAAACACACGAACTCTCAGAAAATCCCAAAATATAACAAAGTTATTTGCATAAGAAGTATCGTGCCAATAATATAAGTAAATTTTCAACTTAGACATTGAATTCAATCAACAATAGTCACCAATAATAAATCCACGAACAAACAGTATAGGACTTACATTCAAGAGAACCAATAATATCCATGATTAATTCATCCCCAAATATTTTCTCGAAAACTTGAGGACTATTAAGCAAAACTGTAAAACAGCCAACAACATAAATCACATTTCCATGAATTACTAGTAAAGTATAAGCTTTTATAACAAAGAAATAAGAGCATCCAAGTTAGAAAGAGTACTAACTTATCCCCTTAATTATTTTGAATATCATGTGAAGACCATCTATATTTTCCAAGTCTTCACAGATTCTGAATAGCTCCATCAGCTTCTGGAAGAAATCTTGCTGCATACTCAATTCAGCAGGTCTAAAATTATTAAGAAACTAACATGGATGGAAAATCAACACGAGGGTATTAAGCTATAGAGTTAAAACAGAAACAATAAAAGAAACCAGGAAGCAAAGTAACAAACGATAAAGCCATGACATCATAGGGAAAATATAAAAGAACAAGTACTCGAGCTCGTAGTAACTTATTGAAGAAAGATATTTAATCTCTCTCCATATGACGGAAGATCAACGAGCTGACAACCTCAGAAAGGTGAGAAACCAGTGGAAAACCAAATCCTCAGTTCATATCACAGCAACAATTGAAAATATGACAGATATACCAATATTAAGATAAATAGAAGAGCAGTAGTTGATTACAGAATACTAAACTACATAATATCTATATATAGAAAAAATTAACAAACAGAAACTGTTAGCAAGAACAAAGTTCAAGAAAAGCATACATCATTCAATATAAGTTCTGTCAGCCGCATCTGATCGGCAATGCCACTCTCAGTCACAGTCTGCAGGATAAAAATGGTCACCTTAATGAATAATCATATAAACAGGCATTGCCTGAGCGGGCTAAATCTGAAGACCTTTCCAAGAAAACTTAATCAAGGCTAGAAATCATGGGGCTATATTAGAAATAATTATTAAATAAGGTAAAATAAGATGATCGAAAAACATGCGAGCATAAAAACCATTAACTTCATTAAAAATAAAGGAAAGAAAAAATGAGGAAGAAAAGCATTATCAAATGTTTTTGAGAAAAAAACCCTCAAAATTACAGCAAGCAACAAAAATAACCCTAAATAAAATGCAATCAAGAGGACTCAGTCATTCATTATAACCTTCAGGATTATGGGAAGAGTGGAAAGCTCCACGGCTGGCAACTCCCTCAACTCGCTATTCATTGTGTGAAATATCTCGTCTGCAGTAATCATATGAGAAACCATTATCCATTATTGTATTTCAAAATTGCACAAATGATATGTTGCACACATGTCTGAAAAAAAAAAACAATCTTCAGTGGATTAGAAGTAGAAGATGTTAGCCACTTGACAAATGAAGCACATTTAATTAAGATTGTCCTATCTCTAAGGCAAAAGCTAAATATATTATTACATTAACCAAAATAACTGCTAACATATTTAAAGATTTTCTGGAACTTTAGTCTTCATTTGGACAAGAGTCACTAAGAAAGTTAAAACATTTACAAGGATGCAACGTTTGATTACTTTAAGGAGTAAGATTTAATAGCTTCAATCAGATTTAAAGGTACTTACTGTTAAGAGAACTGAAATGCATATTTCTTTGCACATTGCAAATGTGGTCCCTGCAATAGAATAAAAAGATAAACAGATAGGAGTTGAAAGGCTGAAGTCATAAAATTCCAACAGAGAGAGTGAACAGAAAGAAAAGGGGATGTAAAGATAGAGATAGAAAACACTCAACAAGGAATAACCAAAAAAACAGCTACTTACCATATGTAAGAGCATCCCGTGTTCTCCTGAAAACTAAGTGCCAATTCTGTAGAATATTCTGAGTCTCTCCATGATATGATTGTATCTGAAGATAAATGCATATATAATTCAATCAAACTTAAATATTCAAAAATGGCAAAGATCCAGTTATGAACAGCATATTTGCTATTAGTCAAGGCAGAAGAAATATACCTTCTTGCTTTCTGTAAATGTCATCAGGGCTGATGCGGTGCAAAAGCAATGTCTCGTTGTCTTCTTCATCAAAAACAAATAAAGCCAGCTCTTCTGATCTCTGAAGTATAGCATATAGCATTCATTTAAAAGCAAGAACACGATTTTTCCTAAATAGTTTATTTTCAAAAGTAAATCTAGACTGAAAAAAGAGAACTATAGAAGCAGCTAAAAGATTTGAACAGACCTCCAAATAATCAACAGTTACATGCCCAGTTCCTTGATCATCCCATTTACCATCCTCATTCAAACGATAGACCTTTACTCGCTGAATTTGCATATAAGGAATTTGACCCCCAACATAAAGGAAGAGGAGTTAGATAGATATCTCAAAACTCATGCTAAATTCAAAGAAATAAACAATGCAGACAGAAAATGCATTGACATGAAGTTAGACTTTGAGCAGCTATTTGGTCCGTTGTCATACTAACAACCAAAAATAATTTTCCCAGCTAATTATTTTCCTATCATAATATTTGGCAGCCTATATGCTTCCATTCACCACATGGTGTTTCTATCGATGATGATGCTGTTTTTGCATTCTAGATTTGATAACTCGCCCATAGAGCAACACCCTCACCATAACACAGAAGTATCTAGCAAATGCTACTAAGATCATACTTCCAATGCCTCCTCAGGAAAATGTAAACAATTACTAATATAAATAGCATGTTAGTCATGACGACTGCTTGAAAATAATTACTTAAAAAGGGTTCATTAAATATAGTTTAACCATTATTTGACGACTAAAACACACCCTTGTCCACATTCCGTACATATATTAAACAACATAATCACAAAAAAAATTGAAAAAGCTGAAAAAATACTAACTTAAGACCAATTTATCTAACTTCCCGAGAAGAGAATTGTCTGGCATCCCACTTAAAGCCAATTTCACTTCACCGCACATCTCAAACAAAAACCTAAGTCATATTTAACTAATAAAACTGTGGAACAAGGGGAGTAAAAATAAAAGGAAGGGCATCTCTACCTACGAAACCAAAAACAAATTTAAATTCATTGGAAGATAGTAACTTAACTTACTATGTAAATTAACACCTAACTTATCTTATGCAAGTGAACTAACAAAAATAAGACCGATCTTATGGCTCCCAAAAGACTTTCTGACAGAAAAAAAAAACAGCGAGAAATAAGGTGACCTGCATCGAATTGGAGTTCCCTTGCGATTTCTCTTGAGCGCCCATCGTAGCTTCTCGCTCTCCTATTTCAAAACTTTACGAATCCCCAAATAACCACGAGAAGTCGTAAAAATTGGGGGAAAAAAGGAAGTTGAAATTGAGAGAGATTGGGGAAAAACCTTGAATTAGGGTTTTTTTGGTAAACGATAAGAGAGAAAAAGCGCGGGCTCTTGAAAAAATTTACGCGGGAGAGATTAAGGTTCCTTCTAGAAGGAGATCAAAAGAAAACCCTAACCGCCATTAACGAAGCTGAATAAACCTTCGTCTCTCTCTTTTTCTTTCAATTTGTCTATTTTTTTTTCTTTTCAATTTTCTGCGCAAGTGCCTGTCACTCCCCCCCGCCCGACCTTCATAAGTGAAAGAAAACAAAAATAATAATAACGCTTAATTATGTCCTAGTCCCTATAAGCTTCAAGCTTTTGAAATTTAATCCCTCTGTCTTTTAATTTATAATTTAATTTCTTCACTTAATTGATTTAAAAAATAAAATTATATCAATAATTTTTAAATTTTTTATTAAATTTGAATATATTTATTAATTAAAAATTATTTGTTAAAATCATATCTTTTCAATGCTAAAATTTCACATAATAGCTAATAAGGCATTGGTTTGTCGGGTAAGGAAGAAGTCTTCAATTGAGCCCATCATGTGCATACGCCACATGTAGATTTTGCCATGTTCTTTAAGATCTAATTTTTTGTCTAATTCTTTATTTGTTACGTTGAATTTTATATTATAATTAGTTATGTATATGTTTATGTTATACTCATAATTATACTGTATTTATATTAATAAAAAATTTTAAATAATAATAAAATGTCACGTACTCATATTCAACGCGAGTAAAAAATCAAAATCATGAAATCAGAAAATGTAGGGATTAAATTTTAAATTTTCAAAAAGTATAGGGACTGGTAGGAGAATTGAACTTAATAACAAGCTACTGCAACGAATGGGGTTCTAACTAAAGGGCTTTGTTTTCATTTTAATTACGGCTTTCGCCATTGATCCATCGGTTCTCTGCTATATCCACGCGCTTTCTTTCGTCCATCCAATAAAAAACACACAGAGATTCCCTAAACACGTGTTTTTTTTATACCCAATCATTACTCGACACGTAATCCATAGTACAGAAGATGCAAAATATCTCTTTAGTAACGTCACCTTCTTAAGTAAGTTTGGACCGAGTTTTTTTTTTAATTTGAATAGTTTATAAAAATCGATTTAATTCAATTTATTTTTCTATTACTTTTAAGTTTTAGATTTTTAGATTTATTTTAATAAAATTATATTTTATTTTATCAAATAAATAATAAATATTTCTTATATTTTATTTTTTAAGAAAATGTTTTTATATGAAACTTTTTGACTTATTTTTACTATTTTAAATATAAAATATTTACTTTTTCATGATAAAGATTCAAATTTAATTACAAATTAAATAAAAAATAAAATACGGTTAAATTCCATAATGATGATTTTTTTAATTGTATTTCAAAACTATACAAATATTTCAGTTCGGATTAGTTTTTTTATTTTTCATGTTGACGAGCAATTTGTGATTTCTGTCAATTAAAAATGAAAAATTAACTTACTTAATTAATCGTATATTTATCTGATTAATTGATAGATTTAAATTTTAACTATTTTAATTGAATCAACTTAATATAGATCACTTCAATTCACTAAATTTTTTTTATTTTTCTCCTTTCAACTTTCAAATGTGAAAAAAAATAATAAAATGATTATTTTGATCCCACTTTTATAATAAAAAGACTTGTCTAGATGATAATTCGAATTACGAATTTGAATTTCTGTTAGTTCGAATATTGAAAAAAAAATTAAAGCTATCTAAAATACAAGCTCAAGGTTCGAATCCATCCTTTCTATTTTTATAATTATATTATTTCAATTTTATATATCTTGTAATTATTTTTAAAATTTATAGTAATATGTAGTACTATATGTAAGCATTAAACACAATGTTAAGTTGCATATATATATAATTTTATAAAAGGAAAAAATATATAATTATTAAAATTAAAATTAAAATAATTTAAATATTTTCTAAAGATAAATTCATAATTTAGACTGGCCTAAAATAGCTTGGGTTAGTTACATATAAATAAAGTTATTATTTGCCCTTGTGGATAAAATTTTATTTATTGTTATTTATTAAATTTATATCTTTGAGTAGGTTTTTTTTTTTTGTAGATTTAGACAACTATCCAAAAAATCAAGTTTTCAAACAAGAAGACTTAAGGTGTCGAGTATGGACAGTAAAATGTTTCTTAAATCGAGACTCCACCTCCTTGCAAGCATCATCATGGTTAAAATAGTCAAAATAGAAAATCACGCATAGTTGAGATGAATGCTAGGCAGAAATCTCTATCAACTATATGTAGTTAGATATAGCAACAACTCGGGGGTGTAGGTAGGGGTGAGCAAAACTCGATTCGACTCGAAAAAATCGAAAAAAAATTCGAATTTCGAGTTAAACGAATCGAGTTATTCGAGTCAACTCGAATTTTTTTTTCGAATTTCGAGTTCGAATCGAGTTGAGTTTTCAAATTTGAATAACTCGAATAATTCGAATAATTCGAATATCAAACTATAATATTTTACATTTTTACCCCAAACTCCCAAACCTTTTTACTTTTCCTCAAAACTTTTACTCCTTCCCACTTCCCCAAAACTTTTACTCCCTCCATCCCAACCCCCAATCTACCCAAAATCCATTTCCCACCAAAATTTTACTCTCCCATTTACTTTTTTCAAAATTTTACTCCCAAAACCCTCAAAACTTTTTATTTTCCCTAAAATTTTTACTCCTCCCACTTTCCCCTAAAATTTTTACTTCCTTCCCATCCCACCTCCCATCTACCCAAAATCCACCCCCAAATTTTTTTAATATTTTCCTCCAAAATTTTACTCCACCTATTTACTTCCCCTCAAACTTTTATTCCCAAAACTTTTTATTTTCTCTCTAAACTTTTACTTCTCACCTTTCACTCTCAAATAAAAAATCAAAATTATCCAAAAAAAATCACTAAACATAAATAGTAATAATTTTATTTATATCTATTATTTATATTATTAAATTAAATTTCACATTTTATATTATTTATATGATTGAATTGTTTAGTCGTATTGAATATTTATATTAAAATTGAATTATTAATTATGCCATTAAATATTCATGTTAAAATTTTATATTAGTATCAATTTCACATTTTATCTTTAAAATAACTTTTATTAAAAAATCACATTTTTACATTTAATATATTTTTTAATTCCAAGATACATAGTGACAAGAATTTGAAGATAATTGAAACAACTAAGCAAACAAAGAAGCTAACCCGTATATAAAAGATTAATAAATAAATTATGAGGTGATGAAAGTTAATAAAAATTTTGATTAAGGTGGAAAATTTTTATTACGATAGGTGACAGTGGTTACAAGGACCCAAAATTATTTTATAAAATTTAACTCGAACAAATATATTCGATTCGATTCGATTCGAATTCCATCTCACTCGACTCGATTCGAGAAAATTTCAAATAAAGTTAGGATGATAAAATAAGATTCGAAAACTCGATTAACTCGAAAATTTTTGATTCGATTTGATTCGATTCGATCGAATGCTCACCCCTAGGTGTAGGTGGGGGGTTGGCAGGAGCCCCTTTTAACCCATTTAAATTTTTTAGTAAAAGTAAACTTATACTTTAACCCTCTAAAAATAATAAAAATTTAATTTAATTATTTAAAATTTAAAAAAAAATATATTGTAATGAACCAAAAGTACCGGTATTAGAAATCGAGTCTAGAGTACTGTTTTCTTGAATTTTGATTCATGAATATTTATTAGAAATATTTATGAATTATAGTTGAATGGTTATTTAGTGTTTAATTAAGTGAAGTAGCTTGAATTTAGTTTAAAGGATTAAATTGCATAAGGAATAAAAGTTTAATTATAGATTAAAGAAGTAAAAGGGACTAATCTAGCAATTAGACCCTAAGTGCCATGTCTGTGAATGTATGATATTACATGTGTAATAGTTGGTATAATGCATTAATGGTGTTAAAGGATTTTATTTCTTAGTGTTTAAATAATTTTTATTAAATTAGTATAATATTAAATAATAAGTAAAATTGATAAAATAGAAAAAGAAGATAGAAAGACTAACAGAGAGCAAACGTGAAAAGAAAGAATAAAGAAAGAAAGAAAAAGAAAAAGGGAAATTTTAGGTTTAAGGACTTGAAGCTTGATTGGTAAGTTGTTTTAGCTCATTTTCTTGTGATTTTTATGTTTATAGATGCCTAATTCAAAGTTCTACATGTATGAGGTTAAAATGAAGAAAAATAGAGAATTTTTTTAGATATTGATTTAGTTGAATAAAATATGTAATTGAAGCTTAATGAATCTATTTTTATATGGAAGAAACAAAATAGGTAAAAGAGTTGTATTTTATGAGATATTTACGTTTTGGTGAAACAGGGTTAGAGCAATTTCTGGATTTCCTGTTATGATTTTAGAAATTCACCATAAATTGTGTATAAATAATTAAGACTCACACTTTATATGTATGGATTCCTTATTGAGTCTATTTTTAATTGAAACAAACGGCATAGTCATTGGATTTCTGTACAGAAAGAAATTTGATTCGTAGTGCACAGGGGTCAGAGTAGTCGAACCCTAAAATAGGGGATACTTTTACTAATAAACTGTACTAATTGGCCTGACCAAAAATTCTAGAAAAAAATTAGTAAGTAGATATATGAGTCTAGTTTCAGGAAAAATTTACGGAATTGGATTTCGAGTTTTGTAACTCGAGATATGATTTTTTTAGCGATCGCGACGCAGATAGATAGTTTACTACGAGAACTGTTTAAGTGCTAAAATAGGTTTAGTAATGTCTCATGCTCGACTCCAGTGACTATCTCGGGTAAGGGAGTGTTACATATATGCTACAAAAATGATAAATTTGTATTTTTACTATTATAAAAAAAATTAATTTCGGACCTCCTCACAAAATTTAATGGCTTCACCCCTACAACAATATAAAAATGGAAAAAAAATCACTGCGATTATTTTCCTATTCCAACCAATGAATTGAGAAACAAAATTTTTTATATTTATCGAATCCAAATTCAATTTCACATTCTTTCTTTAGGGACTTTATATTTTTTATTCATAGCATAATTTTATAACAAGTTTTTAATTTATTTAATTTAGTCCACAATGTTACAAAGTTTTCTAATAAGTTCAATTTACTTTTTAATTTAGTCTTTATCACCATCTAAGCTTAATAACTATCAATTCCTTCAAATTAAGCCTAAAATCACCAATTTCTTTCTAATGGCAATTTGCTAAAAACTTAATAATTGAACAAATTAATACATAAGCTAATTAAATCAAGCACTCATAATTATAAATTTATAAAAATTACAAGAAAAATTACTTAACTAACTTACAAATTGATGGTCGAATGCTAGCTTTAAAAAATGATGATTTTTCTTTGTTTTTGACTGTTGAGCACTTGAAGAGGAAGATGATATGTTGTCATCTCCACCAAGTTAACTTATATTCTTAGATTATATTATAATTAATCTTAATCAATTAGTTAATTAAGAAATTATTATGCTTATTTTAATTATAATTCAATCTTAATGGAATTAACCATCACCATCCACTAATTCATGTTAAATAATGGTTAAATAATCATTTTGACCCTTTAGATAAATGCTATCTAGATTTCCAAACATTTTTTAATTAAAATTTAATAACGATTGAATTTTACAATTTAATTTCTGAACTTTAATTAATTATTTTTTTATTAAATTACTTAACTGAACTTTAATATATTTTCATAATAACTTTATTAATCTTTATATTTTATTTTTATGGATTCAATTTACAGAAATTAGATTTTGAAATCGCATTTTCCGACATCTTTACTGTACCCATAAGGCTATTGTTATTAAGTTTATTTTTTTTAATCGCTTTGTTATTTAATCTTGTTTCTTAATTCCTTTTTGAAGCAATAAAATGATTGTGGTGATTGCGTTAATTATTTACTCCTACGTTGTTGCTGCAGCTTATGTGGTTGTTAGCTAACAACATTTCATACGGACTTTTGCTCAGGATTCATCCCCGCTGGTGTCTGATTTCTTGCCTTCGACTATTCCATTCGTGCAGATGATTGTGGTCGGTTGGGATCCTATGTTGAGAATCTTTTAACTGTCTATGGCTGGCACCTCGATTCTTCTTCCTGCAAGCACTTTCCGCCATCATCATTCAGTGCGTGTCTATATCATGCACCAGGTGTTCCTGACGAGTGGTTTGCTGAGATCAACGAACATGACGTTGTCATGTTCTGTGTATTGATGCTAACGCTGGTATATGTGGTAATTTTCTAAAAATGAATATTTCAGAGAAACTATAACTATAACAGCTTGAATCTTTACTTTGGAAACTTTAGATTCAGCAGCTCGAATTTTTCAGTTTAATGCTTTCGAAGTCAATATTCAATCTATTCCAGTTTTAGGTTCTCCAAATATTTACATTTTTAGAAAATTACGGCATATACCAGAGTTAGCAGCAGTACACAGCGCGATGTTCGTCGACATAGCAAACCATTGGTCGGGAACACTTGCCGCCTCATCAAAGTTGAGAACGAGCCGCAGAACAGTGCAGGACCAGACAGATAACAAACTTGGATACACACCGGATAATTCTGGGAAGGTGCTTCCACGGAGAAGAATCAGGGTGCCAAGCATGGAGAATAAAAAGTTTTTCGGGCAGGACCCCAACCCACAGCAAACATCACCGCGGATGGGATGGTGAAGGGTAGGGGTGTTCAAATTTCGATTAAAATTAAATTAATCGATCAAATCGATTTAATTCGGTTAATCGGTAGGTTAACTGATCTAATTCAGTGGAAGTCAGTTAATAATTTGTTAAAAGTTCGGTTATTGTTCAATTCGATTCGAAACAAATTAAACAAACTTAATAATTAATAATACAATTTTTTTTGTAGTTTTATTTCGATTAATTCAGTCAAATGAATATTATTTATTTATTTATTTTATATATTTTGGTTGAATCAAAACAACATATTAAAATACAACAGTTCCAATACTTATCTACATTAAAATAAAGAATGATAAATTTATCGATACGATAATGATAACATTGCACTCAACCTATAAATAGTCTAAAAAGGTATTGTTGAAATAGGACTAAACCATCGGTTGAATCTAGAATTAATTGATATATGAGTATAAACAAGGAATTGGACTAACCTTTGAATGAACCACTCAGAATCAATAAAAAATAGAAACTAAAACAAAAGATTGACCGATGAACTAAGATATAAATTTTTAAATATTTTTATGAATTTTAATTTTGATTTAATTATTATTGGACCGAATGTTGAACCAATGATCTGGCTGGTTCGAGCATCGAAACATTGTAAAAAAGATTACATTTCAAAGTAATAGAGGGATTAAAATTATAATTAACTCATAAATTCCAACATATTATAGGGATTAAAACTATAATTAAACCAAAAATAAGGTGGTTTATCAGCCCAGACTTTGATAAATCCGCCTCCCTCTCCTAACTCTTATTGCTAACGGACTTAACAAAGCAAAACACATTTCTCACTGTCTCTATATTTCTCCTCAGATCTCTCTTTTCTTCTTTCACCCAAATAAAGCATTCCCTCTTGTCTGTCTCCATTTCTCTCTCATTTTCCCTCTTGCCAAACAGGTTAAAAAAAACAAGAAAATGCATTCTATTTGCTTTCAAGCTACTGGAGTTCCTGGATCGAATTACATTTTCGATTCTTGTTCTCCCGCTTTAGCTATATCCAACCCTATCAATCTCCGTTTCTGCGGACTTAGAAAGGAAGCCTTCGGTTTCTCTGGTTTGACTCACTCGAGTTCTGGCCGAGTTCGTTTCTCGAGTCGTGGACATTCTAAGAAAGTCTCTGCTTCCGCTGAAAGCAACGGAAGTCCTCCAAAATCGTTCGATTATGATTTGATTATCATCGGTGCTGGCGTCGGTGGACATGGAGCTGCGTTACATGCCGTCGAGAAGGTAGTTTGATCCTTTGTTTTTTTTTTTTTTTCACTTAAATTTGAAACTATTTATCCTTGTAGTTTCAGCTGAAACTTACTGAGATAATTTTTCTGTCTTTTTTTCTAGAAGTGGGTAATTATTCAAACTTGGCTTGCTTATTCTGTCATTTAATTTTTACTTCAGAATCTAAAGAAGCTTCCTAGTTTTTAGTTTTTAATCGTTGGTTTACTTGCATTAAGTGAAGATCAATGGTGGATTTCCTTGTGAATGTATTGTTTATAGCGGTCTTTCAAGCAACTAATACTCGCTTTTAGAAAACATTGATTTCGTTTGAGTGTAATTATTCTGTAGTAATATGCGGTTTGTACTCAATGTTTGAAATAGAATTTTTATTTTTTCTGCTTTGCTTTTTGCAGGGATTGAAAACTGCTATTATCGAAGGAGATGTGGTGGGAGGAACGTGTGTGAACAGAGGTTGTGTTCCTTCGAAAGCTCTCTTGGCTGTGAGTGGTAAAATGCGTGAACTTCAGAGTGAGCATCACATGAAGGCTTTGGGTTTGCAGGTAATAGGATTGAATTGTTGTGATCGGTTATGTGAGAACTTAAGCCGAAGCACACAACATTAGTTTGAAAGAAATTAGCATTTGCATTTAAAATTAGTTTCTAGGTTCAGCATGTCTTTATGGTGCAACTAAATGACTAACATGTATCTCTGCTGCTGACCAACAAGATTCCATGTCATGAAGTTTCTTAAGCTATAATTTGGCGAACTGTGGTTTCTGGACTATTTTCACATTCTGTAATAACTCTTATCATTTCCTTTTCTCCTGATCTTCATGTTACACATGGTAGGTGTCTGCTACTGGGTACGACAGACAGGGAGTTGCTGACCATGCAAATAATCTTGCTTCGAAGATTCGAAGCAATTTGACTAACTCAATGAAGGCGCTTGGAGTAGACATATTGACCGGTGTTGGTACCATTGTGGTAAAGCCTAACATATATATCCTGTAACAAAATGTGTATTCTGCAGTTTTCTGTAATCTCTGGTATCCTTACATTTTGTATGTGTACTCAGGGTCCTCAAAAAGTGAAATATGGGAAGGTTGGATTTCCTGATAACATAGTAACTGCAAAAAATATAATCATTGCCACGGGTTCTGTCCCCTTTGTTCCCAAGGGCATTGAAGTTGATGGTATGAGATTTTTTCATTTTCTTAGCTGTAATCTGTCTCTATGGTCTACTTTTTCATTAAATGTTTGATCAAAAGAAATCTGAGTGTTCAAGACTGCTCAGGCACTTGTTAGAGTTTTACTACCCATGATACTCCTTTTATTGTCTGTCATCATCTTCTTTTACCCTTTTCTCCCTTGATAGAGCAATTTGCATGAGATTTTTGGATGGTCATATGTCATATAACAAAGACATGTGCATCAGTTTTATTAAGTGAAATGTGGGTATAAAGTTTAGATAACAAACTCCTAGTTATTCAATTACAGTCAAACCGATGGAAATTTGCATCTGCTAAATATACATGTAGTTTGAGTTTATCAACCAGCTGGAAATAAACTTTTTGAATTTAACATTTATAAAAGGATGTGATCATATGGCAATGATTTTCTGTTTTATTAGTATTCTAGGATTTTTTTCTAATCATTCAGTGATAACCTGCAGGGAAGACGGTTATTACCAGTGACCATGCCCTGAAATTGGAGTCTGTTCCTGATTGGATTGCAATTGTAGGAAGTGGTTATATTGGTCTTGAATTCAGTGATGTATACACTGCACTTGGAAGTGAGGTGACAACATGTTCTTTTTTCTTCTCCTTATTTTGTATGAAATGTGTAGGAATCTTGCTTTGAGGATTAAAATACTGTAAATTTACGTTATGTTTCACATTAAGTTTCCACACCATCTGTTTTATCCTAGTTACAGACCTTCATTATGTTTTATCCTAATTCCTAAGTTACTGCAATATGTCCTTGTTCTTTTATTCCAAGGCAACAAAGTTTACATAACAGGTTTATGCAGGTCACCTTTATTGAAGCTCTAGATCAACTTATGCCTGGATTTGATCCTGAGATCGGTAAGCTGGCTCAAAGGGTGTTGATCAACCCTAGGAAAATTGACTATCATACAGGAGTATTTGCAACAAAGGTAATATATTGTTTAGATTTGTGTGTACTTTGGGTGGCTGTTAGATTAATCAATTACTGAGTTTCCTTGGTTTTTATTTAGATCACTCCTGCAAAGGATGGAAAACCTGTCATTATTGAGCTTATTGATGCCAAGACCAAGGAGCCCAAGGACACCTTGGAGGTATGTCCATTGTACACTTTTCAATGGAAACTCCGGTTTCTGCCTTTTCTTGTTTGCTAGTTATAGCAGCATATTTCCTATGTAGACAATGCCATCATGCACAAAAATTGTCGGCTTATGATGCTTTTCCTGTTTTTTAAGTAGCATACCTGCTTGGCCTTACTCAATGGCATCTGTTAAAGTGACATTTTTCCCCGTTCTACTCCAGGTAGACGCAGCCTTAATTGCAACCGGAAGGGCACCATTCACCAATGGTCTCGGCTTGGAGAATGTAGGTCTTCTTTATGTATACTGTAATATGAAGCTCTCCACTAAAAGGAAATGGATTAAAACTTTCGTATTCTTTTTTTTTTCCAGGTTAATGTAGTAACACAAAGGGGTTTCGTGCCTGTTGATGAGAGGATGCGAGTAATTGACACAAACGGCAATCTGGTTAGTTTTAAACTTGTTCCGGCTATATATTCTCCCGTACGACTCCTAGTTAATGCTAACCTTGCATTTGAGTGTTAGGTTCCTCATTTGTACTGCATTGGTGATGCAAACGGTAAAATGATGCTTGCTCATGCAGCAAGTGCGCAAGGAATTTCAGGTAAGTGCCTGCTAACTTTATTCTTTACTAATTCAAGACAATATTTTCGTTTAGATCCACCTCATTTTTTCTTCCCTTAAAACTATCTTATCAGTGGTGGAACAAGTGACAGGACGAGATCATGTGCTTAATCACCTTAGCATCCCCGCAGCCTGCTTCACTCACCCTGAAATAAGTATGGTTGGGTTAACAGAGGTAAGGATGACAAACACCCTTGTTCTTTTTATTCATTATCAAGTTTAAATTGCTGGATAAAAGATTGTGTGCATGGTGTTCAAATTTTGACATGCTTTTAATTCACAGCCTCAAGCAAGGGAGAAAGCCCAGAAGGAAGGATTTGAAGTAGGAGTTGCTAAAACAAGTTTCAAGGCTAACACGAAGGCACTTGCCGAAAATGAAGGGGAGGGACTTGCTAAGGTTATTTCTCTTCACACTTGTCTAAACCAATAAGCAAAATTGACTTGTTTTCTTTTAGTCCATGAGGTTCTCCGTCTGTTGTAGAAAAGTTGGTCTCCCGATTTTACAAAAAATGCTTGAAACAAATATCTTATCAAACTCTTAAAAACGATAAAAAAACACGGTTTCTCCGCATCCTTTTCTTTTCTCTTAAACATCATCGTTGTCTATCAGTACAGTTGCTCACTTCTACCAATGTTATATATCCATGCAGTTGATATACAGACCCGACAATGGCGAGATACTCGGAGTTCATATATTTGGCTTACATGCAGCAGACCTCATCCACGAAGCATCAAATGCCATAGCTTTAGGAACACGTATCCAGGTTTGTCTTCAGTACAAAAACCAACTCATTTTTTAAACCACGTTCGATCTTGTAATTAAGACCCTTTCCTCCCATCACGCAGGACATAAAATTCGCCGTTCACGCGCATCCAACACTTTCTGAAGTTTTGGACGAACTATTTAAATCAGCCAAAGTGAGTTTCTGATATATATTTTTCCCGTTAACCATTTTTAATTTCACGGCAAGTTCATATTTTCCCCACATTCAAACCAGGTTAAAGCTGCTGCTTCGAGCCACGGTCCAGTAAGTGAACCGGTTGCAGTCTAAACCCTTAATCGACCCTTTTCGGATTAAAAAAAAAAGGTATAAAATTTTTGAAGAACTTTGCTTGTATTAGGGACTATCAAGAAACATCACGGAGGAATTTACTTATAAATCTAAGATGATCGTTGTGCCCGAAGCTTTTTACAACATAGTCTCGTCGTTTGTTAAGTTATTTTCAAAAGCAATGCAGATATAGCTGTGCCGATATTTTTATTTATCCATTTTGGAAAAATTGTATTCCTTGATGTTCGTGATATAAATTATACTTAAATTTTTGTTTTCATTTTGAAAGGATTTTTGCATTTACAATTTATTTGAACATCATGTCTTTGCAAATTAATTCTAGCCTTTTTAACATTTGATTTAACCTAATGCCTGCGTTCATGACATCAACAAATGAAATGCACAATTCTACCAAATGGTTCTAAATCTAATTTGTGTCGGTGAACAAATGAAATGCTTTGAAAAGCTGGTGGTGAAGCTATTGCTTTGCCGGTTCAATCAATTCAACCAGTTTGATTGGTTCATTCAGTTTAATTAAATAAATTATGAAAATGTTCATATAGATTAAATTAAATAAATTATGAAAATGTTCATATAGATTAAAAAAAATACAGTTTGTTCGATTCAATTAGTTTTTTTTTTCAGTTGATTTGTGTTGATTTTTAAATTAATTGATTCAATAATTTTCTTCGTTCAAATTTCATTCAATCCAATCGATTCAATTCAAATTAAATAATTGTATTGAGAAATCAACAAAAAAACTGTTTTGTTTTGCTTCATGGCCTGCCACTAACCCTAAATGTCAATTCTCTATATTACAATATACAATGCACAAGATATCAGTTGAATTAGAGTTGCTGGTTGCAATAATAAGATGTATTGTAGTAAGAGGATTTGAGTTTAAATCTTAAAAATACATTGTTAGATGAAAAATTTACGAATCTGATAAGATAATAGAATAGACAATCATAAATATAAAAAGAATTAATCTTTATGTAAATATTATTGAAAAAAGTTAACCATATTAACCTTAAAAGATTAATCACACTAAAATAATCATGAAAAATACTTTAATCATAAAAAAAGCCCAGTATTAAAATTAAACGATTACAATTCACAATTCATTAACTCAAATCATTTTTTCAATTTGATTCTAAAATTCAAACAACTCAATTTTTACTATCTGATTTGAAAATTAGTTTTTTTTCCAAATCAATTCAACCTAATTTCAAATTTCTTAACTATGTTATTAAGTCAAGCTGATAATACAATGTTATTCTAATCAATCAGTATGATTGATCAAACCATTAATTCCCAATCCTATCAATACATCATAGTCATTCATTTTATTAAAAATAGATCTTAATTGTTTTTTGCTTGATTCGACTGGTTTTTACTCCGATACAATCTCTCTCCAATTTTATAATATTAGTTAAACTGATCTTCAATTTTCTACTCAACAACTTCAACCCACACCCCTATTTAGAAATGACATTTATATATCCACTAATTGAAGTGTAAACCAAACATCATGATCATCCACAGCTAAAAGAACCCAAATTCCAATGCCAATTCAATGAATTGGTACTTTTTAACATTTAAATAAATAAATAAAAACAGTAGATAAACTCGAAACATGTTCTCAATATTGATAAGCTCAAAGCTACAAATATTTTATAACAAAGATAATAATCAAAATAGTGCTAATGTTGAAAAAAAACAAAACCCTAATTTCCATTGAAACAAACAAAACAACCATAATTAGAAAACCCTAACCCAGGCTAGAATTTTCTTTTACCCGACTAAAAGCCTACTCTTCTTCATTGGCTGATTCTCCATTCTTCTTGTTGTGTTTCCTTGCATACCTTTGGTTCCTCAAGAACTTAGGATCCATCTATAAATGAAAAAAAAATACAATCTTTTATTAAAAATTTTGATGGAAATCAAGCAAATTTTTCACATAAATCAATTAAAAAAAGCTAAATAAATACCCCTTTGGTGGAAGTGTGGCGGTGCCTCTTGGGTTTCTTGATTCCATTCTTGTGAGCCTTGTAAGATTGGTTGTGAGCCGTGTGATTCTTTGACTTCGCCATTACTGCAAAACCCCAAATCCAAAAACAAAGAAGATGTTGTTAACTTGATTTCTGTAGAGAAATTAATGCTTTTATTTTTTTCACATTAAATTGCAATAAGAAGCTCACCAGAGTAAAGAGAAGCTGCGGCACTAACTGGGTTTTTTGAAGGGAAAAGAAATAGAAGAAATAAATTTTTGTCCCTTTTATTTGGAAAAAAGATTTGAAACCCTAGTTTTTTATGTTTAATAACGAAATTGCCCTCAATTTTTTGGGCTTATTTTTTATGTTTATTAAGCTTTTCATTTGAAGCCCAAACATTATAGGCCAATACAAATATTGAAGCAATTCAATCTTCCTCCTACCGACTGAACTAATTGGACCACCGATTTTCAATTGAATCGGACTCTAATGACCATGCCTGTAATCAGGGGCGGCAGGGGTCGGCCCTTTCCTAAAATGGGAAAAATTCACATTAGTCCCTTTAAATTTTATAAAATTATAATTTAGTAAACGATTAAAATACATTTCAGTCATTTAAAATGATAAAATTTTAATTTAATCCTTTAAAATTTTTAATGATATAAGCTAATGTAATTATAAAATTACATAACACAATTTTATCCCCAAAAATAATTTCTAGCTTTGCCCCCACCTATAATCCTTTCTTTATCATTATAATATTAAGAAAAGAAGAAAGATAAAATTGATAAGATTTAAACTTGTACGCAAATTGAACAAAGTTTTGCTTGTTGATAGAATCTTAATCTAGTTGTCATTTCTCACCTATGTTATAGCAATAGGTCTAATTATTATTTTAATCCCTAACCTTTTTATTTTTTTTGCATGTTTAAAATTCAGCCCCTCTACTTTTAATCTAATAAATTTAATCCCTTTGCTCTTTTGATTTAATGATAAAAATTCAATTGATAACATGTAAAATGAATTCCATAAAATATAAATACAAGGACTAATTTCTTAATTTTCGAAAAAACATATTTTAACCATATTAAGAATACTTGAATATCTAACTTGGAGCAATAAGCTAAAGATTAAGTAGAGATAAGAATGGATAATACAGATTCAAATATTTACGGTTTTTGGATTGAAAGAAAAAGAGGATGTTAATGCTTATTCATTTTACTTAATTCAAAAAACAACTTACTTCAAATATATGACTGAATTTTTAATTAAATCATATTTTATTATCGAAAATTTATGATTTCGATTTTTTTTTTTTATAAAAATTAATTACCGTTATTATTCCTGATTCAAAAATCTGTTGAGCTCAAAGGCCTAACTAAATATTGTTAATGATTGCCAAAGATATATACAAGCAGACGTGGCATGTCAAGTTTAATAATTATTTTCATTTTCACATAACTTTTAGTAGAACCAAAGGATAAAGAAGAAAATAATATAAAATATAAATATATATGTATATAATTGTAGTTCTGGTTTTTGTATATTTATATCATATTCATATTTTTTATATTATAACGTTTTTATTTTTATCTAGAGTTTAAACCTGAAATTAATAATCATGTCATCTATTTTTTTTGAAAATTAAAAATTTAGTTCTATACTTTTTTAAATTTCAAAATTCATATTCAATTGTTAACACAATTATGAATTTTTAATTAAATTCAATTTAATTACATAGCTATCAAGTATGTATTTTTTTTTATTTGAAATATATCATAACAATAATTTTAACCCAAAAAAAAAAACAATGTTAATAATTGGACTTTAATTTTGAAATCTTAAAAGTAGAGAAAATAAATTCCATAAAATATAAATACATTGACTAAATTCCTAATTTTCAAAAAATATAAAAAATTATGACATATTTTAACTACTTTTATCGCTATTTATTTTTAAATTTTTTAATAATTTAATTCACTAACTAATAACCATGCGTGTGGCTATGTATGTTAAAAAAGAACATTATGCTTATAATTTAAGCAAACACTCAATTTGTAGGTTTAGGATATTATCATGTTTACTTATAAAAGGAAAAAAAGCCACACAAACACACATATGACAACATAAATTCGATTAACAGTATATAAAATAATTGTTTTTTATATATGAATTATTATTTCATACGATTAAATTAAATTAAATTATTAATAAACTATTTTTTATTATAAAAATTTCTAAGAGGAAAAAAGAAAAGATAAGATAGGAATTGATGAAAATAAGCAGACAGACTCAAGAGTCAAGAGTGCCATTTCTGTACGTCACTTAATTATTATTATTATTATTATTTTAAGGATAAGAATGTTCTATTTATTAATTATTATAAAATTCATATTTTTTTATGTGAATATTATTGTCGATCTCATTGAAATCTCAATTCCCCAAATTTCAATTCAAAACATTTATTTTTATCAATCTTTCACCTAATTGAAAGGAAAATGATGATACCATCTAAATTGATTTTAGTTTCATAAAGGGTTAATAGCACCTTATGTCCTCAATTTATGGTTTGAATTTTAATTTAATTTCTGAAGTTTGAAACGTTTTAATTGAGTTCTTAAAATGTAAATATTATATTAATCAAATTATTTTATCAACTTAATATTAGTTTAGGAGTTAAATGCCAACTCGAATATAATAATCAAAATTTTAATATATTTATATATATCAATTACATAGACAAATTGTGTTTAATGTATTAAAAAAATAGATACAGTCAATCTTAACAAATTTAAGATAGCCATATATATATTTAATACGATAAATTCAAGTTGTTCATACGATAAATATAAAAAATTGATTTGTAGATGTTAAATTTAAGTTAACATTATACATCGGAAATCCAATTAAAGTGAGAATAAAAATTAAAATCAGAATTGGGGATGTTTAACCCTAAAGTAAATGTTGGATAAGTTAATTAAATATTATAATAAAAGTATGCATATTCATTCTCATCCTAAAATTGTTCAGATTTTCTAGGGTAGTTAAAGACCCAATGCCGGTCCCATTTAGAACCAATCGTTAGCCATTCTTTTGCATGCAAATTGTCAAGTGTCACGTTTGGGGTGTCAATTTAAAACCTAATTAATTAAACCCCACAATATCCATAAAATACATGTTGCTTTGAATTATGTTTTTGGGATTTTAGAGTTTGATGTTAGCAAGAAAACAGCTGGGATTGGCTGCCAATGTCTGCAAAACCATACCTTCATGTCACCTATTATCTCACAAATATTTTTAGAGGCTGTAAATTTAATTATAAAAATTTAAAATGTTATTTTATAGTTTCATTCTTTTTTAAATAGATTTTTTATTTTAAAAGAACTAAACGAAAAAAAAATCATTTTTAGAAAGATTAAAACCCTGCCACCCCGCAGCATCACAGAATATTCATAATATGAGTTTAAAAAACTATGTAAATATATATATTTATTAAATTTTATCTAAGAACCATACATCTTAGATTCAAAATGTATCTTTTTTTTATTGATGTTATATGAAAATATAAAAAAGAGAAATACATTCCTAATATAAGATAATTATTTTGCATATAATGATATTTTAATAATTTTTTAATTAAATTGGTGTTCACTTGACTCGTGACACTAAATCAAGAGTTAAAAGTATATCATATGCTTTATTTTTGGACTAGACCAATCCAAATGCTATTTTCATCTACCCAAACTCGAAAGAAAAAACAAGACTCGAAAGAGTAAAAAAGTAATATTGTGAATTTCTTGAACTATAGAATGTTAATATATTAATTGGTATATGAGTTTGACTTCAATATTCAATTTAGTATTTAATTATTTTTTGTCCTAATTTGGTACCCAAGTTTTGTTTCAATGCTTACTTTGATACCTAAGGGGTTTTTGTTTTTTTTTTCTCAATTAAGTACATATTTTTTTTATTAGAGTACATGCGTAAATTGTTTAATCTATGTACCAAATAGAACACTAAAGTCAAAATTAAGTACAAAATTAAACATCGAAGCTAATTTCAGCTACTAAATAGTATATTAACTTGCTAATTGGTTTTGTTTTAGAATCTTTATGGCAGTAATATATGGATTTTTTGTCCATGGAATGAGAAAATTCGAATTGTTTTCTTTGGATTTATCCCCTTTTTAACTCTTTTTTTTGAAAGAACTGAGTTGGAATATCCACTTTCGTCCTTGCATTTGACCAAAATTAACTCAATTTTGATTAATACAATGAATATGATTTTTCCTTACAAGTTAAAGTGCATTAAATTCTTTAAACATGTCCAAACGTGTATATGTTTGGTTAACTTTTTCAACTTTGGTGGGTTTTTTTTTAACAAAACATGAATTTTCTAGAAATTACCTCATTTTCACATGTTCAATAGTACAAAAAGAGGAAGTAGAAGAGGTTTGACAAGTTAAAAGGATTTGGAAATATGTGTTGGATATTAATTTTTAAAGATAATAGTATGAATTAATTGAGTTGTTTTTTTTTTTTAAGTTATGACAATTTTAATAGAATTAATTAATAACATTAGTATTTGTACTGTTGTTAATGTAAAAGAACGTAAGTTTAAATGCATTAAAACCTTAATATTATTGGAACATTTAACATCACTAGTCATATAAATTGTTGGGTTTTTTTAGGTGTTTAATTTCAATGATTAAAAAATAAACTTTGAATTTTCTTTTTTCTTTTCTTTTTTAAATATAGATATATTTGGTTGGCAATCAAGTTGCAAGTGCTGGTTGATGTTGTTGTTGACATTATGGTCCACAAAGAAATTCCATTTCACAAGGGTGCCTTTCATCCTTGGGAAAGCAAGAGGATGATCATGATTAACACCAGTTTAGATATTTGTGGATATTTGATTTATTTTTTATTTTTTATTTTATATTTTTTATAAATTTTGATTGAATAATATTTGGGTCTGAATACTTGAATTATTGTTTGTAATGAATTTTGATCGTATGTAAATAATGATTCTTAAATAAGGATAAAATTAGAAAAGAAAAAAAATATTAAAATTAAGTTGTATTATAAGAGTTAAAATGTAATTTTATCATTTAATAGCTTATATCTTTATAATGCTTTTAAATAAGAAAATTAAAATTTTATTATTTTAGAGAAAAAATGTAATTTTACCATAAATGAACATAAAAATTTATAAAATTTAAAGGACTAATAGTTAAAATTTCAATTTAAGAGCCCTATTCCGGCATATGTTTGAATCTAATTTACTTTTACAAATAATGGGTTTATATTTAGATATCCATTATTCAAATTTTACAAAAAATACAAATATCCAACCTACTATCATTTTCATATAATCAGTAACGTAGCTAAAAGGGGTAGACAGGGGCTTTGGCCCCCTTGGCTCAATGAAAAAATTGTTTTATAACCCTTTTTCAAAATTAAAAGATTAAAATTGAGCCTTTATTAATTTTAGCCCATGTGAAAATGAATAATTAAAACAAAACATTTTTAATACAATTAATCCCCAAATTTTATAATCTTATCCAAGGCTCGTAAATAAAATTTATGGTTTAATATTTGCAATCCATATGAATAAACATTTAAATGGAATTAATTTAAGATAGCATCCAATAAGTACAATGTGGAATTGGTGAGGTTTATAGCTATTCATGTTGGTTATATTCAACTGTGCGCTATTCTCCATACCATGGCCATAAATGAAGTAAAAACAACAGTCCATTAATGTAAAAACGAAAAGGGTCCTTAACAGCTGAAACTATAATAAATCTCAATTTAATGCTACATGAAACTTTTTAAAGATTATCTTTTAATGAAGTCACTTAATTTTTTTGGTAAACTATAAATTTATATATAAAAAAATAAATTTATATTAGATTAATAATGTGAGAAAAAAGCAGCGAGGTAAAAGAAAATCCAGTATATCAAATTAAAATAATTAATTAATTTTATAATCCAAAACACAGCCTGGATTTGAAAAACGCACATTCCATAAATGTGTTTGGTGTATGAAACTAAATTATATGCATGAATTAATAATCGTAAAAGCATGTGAGCTAATCGTAGGTTAATTGGTATTATGTCTTTTCTTAATTTTCTTACAACTTTATGGGTCCCAAAACCAATATTAAATGGTCATATATTATCTTATACGTCACCAACCATATCCAGAAAATATTTGATCAACTCTTACAATACTACTTTCATGACATGAATAAGTTTTATACAACTATATTCAATTATTTGGATTAAATTTATAATTGGTACTTAATTCTTTGTATATAATTTGTTGAATTTTTATTTTCAACTTACCTGTTTAAGGTAAGGTTTAATAATATTATTCAATTTCATTAACTTTTCAATTTTCATATAAAAAAGATTGAATTAAACTTCTTAACATATATAATTTTTGACCCTAAAAGATAACCAACCCAAAGACAAATTGCATGATTTTTTTCTCCGGATATCATTCAGTAAGAGTCAGAGATGTTAACTACACGAAATGTCACCAATTGTTGTGATTATTTAATAATTATAGAGCAAAAAAAATTTATGTTGTTAGGGATAAAAATTATTTTATTTTATTTTTACGAGATATTTTGATATTCAATAGTTATAACAAGTTATGATTAAATTTAGAATTGAGTTGGATCAAATTCTAAATGAGGGGTAATCTCTCTGCTTTCTCACTATTTTTTTTTCTTAATTCTTAATATTTAAAATCAAAATTTGTCCTCTTAGCTCTCTAAAAATAATAAAATTGTAGATTAATCCTTTTAAAATTTCCATAATCACAAGGTCATGTAAACCATTCTAAAAACTCATAAATCATTTTTATTTCTCTTACAACTTTTTGAAAATTTATCTTCGAGTTTTTAAATATCCAAATTTAAATTTTATCGTATTTGTATTTTATATTAATTTACTCACACATCGCTTTCTATATAACCAAAACAAGAGCATAATTAATTCCTATAAATTACCTCATAATTTAATATGTATAACACGAAAAGCTAAGACTAGAAAAGGGATTAATTTTGGATGTATTATAAAAATTCATAACCCTATAATAAGTAGTATTAATTTGTTTTTATGACCTCAACTAAACAAGAAAGTAAATACCCCTAAATCTCAGTCATTGAAAGTGCGATTAACATGACTAAGTTCAGAAATTAAAAAAAAAAAAAAAAAGTAAAAAAATGAAAGATTCTTTGGTCCGTGACCCACTCTCTCCATTTTAATATGTAAAATTCACGTACAAATATTTATATTTCGAGTTAATTATATTTTGTTCTCTGTTTAAAAAAATAAATAGATTAATTCTCTACGTTAGATTAAAAAAGTAAACTGACCATTTCTATTAAGAATTTTAACCCTTTGAACTATTAAAAATTTACGTGGCTAACAGAATAAATAGACAGCGCCACAAGTCGTTAGGGGGTAAAATAGAAATTTTTTCATTTAGGCCCCTTTATAATTTATAAAATTTTAAATTAATAATGGTAAAATTACACTTTGACTTCTCGAAAATGATAAAAATTATAACGATATAAGCTATTAAACGGTAAATTTGTATTAATTTTTTTAATATTATAATAAAAATTAATTATGTTAAGATGATTTGGATTTATCAATTGAATATTTTGAATCAAATCATTTCAATTTATTTATTTGAATAATTTTAAAATTTTAAATTCAAATTATTTTACAAGTTAATATATTAAAAAATATTATTCGTTTGATCTGGTAGGTATGGTAAATATAAACTGAATAAAATACATATTTTAATTTCAACCCGAGTAATTAAAATTTCAATCCGAATTATAATTAGTTTATTTAAATATATTAATTTTAATAAAGAAATGAATTATTTAACTAATTTGCCCATTCCAGCTTAAGAAAACACAAATTCTGACAGTGGCATAGCTCGTGAGCATCTCAAAGCTCTAATAACTAACTAAGATATAGCCAGTTTATATTTTGCTTTTGTCTTTTCCATGTTTTATGTTACAGTTTTATCTTATTAAAGTTAAATTGGTTGCATTCACTACACTAATTTAAAATAAATACAAATCAAAATAAAGCAAATAGTTGATGTGGGTTATTGAATCGGGATTTATATATATATATATATATATATATATATATATACGAATTTTTAATTAATTATTTAATTGGAATCAGATGAATTACAAGGTTTTCATTCTTTAATCAAATCATACATAATTCGTAGATTTTGTTCCACTATATATCAATTTTTCTTTCATTTATGCTTTGTATAGATATAATTATAAAAAGAAAAAATATTTTAAAAGATAACTGCAAAATAGAGTTGAACTTAAAGCTAGATTCACTTTTTTTCTGAAAGAGCAAAAAGCTTTCATTGACGTGGAAATCCAATCAATAAACCCCGAAGCCTTTTTCACATATATATATAACACCATTAAGGCCCTCACCCATTTCACTCACAGAATAAGCTTTCGAAAACATGTCTAGAACAAAACATGATTCTCTTACACTTCTCCTACTGCTTCTCATTGCTATCCTCTCCATTTCTTCGGTGGAGTCTGGCCGATCGCCTTTCGCCTGCGACCCGAAAAACGGGTTGACGAGGAGTTTACGGTTTTGCCGGACGAATTTACCTATCCACGTGAGGGTTAGGGACTTGTTAGGGAGGTTGACGCTGCCGGAGAAGATAAGGCTATTGGTTAACAATGCGATAGATGTGCCCAGGCTTGGGATTCGAGGGTACGAGTGGTGGTCCGAGGCGCTTCATGGCGTGTCCAATGTGGGTCCCGGAACTAAGTTCGGTGGTTCGTTCCCGGGCGCCACCAGCTTCCCTCAAGTTATCACCACGGCCGCTTCGTTTAACGAGTCGCTATGGGAGCGTATCGGACAGGTAAAATATTGAACTTGTTTCAACAATTTTAATTTATCATTTATTCCGAATAACAAAATAAACCAACCGAATTAAAAGGATGGTAAGCTTTTGTCACCTTGTCAGTTCATTTCTTTAACCTATATAGGCCCATGATTTTGGACGAAAGTGTATAAAATAAAGAATATATGTACAAAAAGAAAGAATATTCAAATATAATTTTATCTCATTCATATTTTAATCCGAAAACTTAAATTTTTTTTTTTTTTTTTTTTTTTTTAAAATGAGTTCATATTCTTTAACTAAATATTGAAAGCGTAAAGTTGGACAAAAAGTGTAACATTAAAAACAAATAAAAAGGGTTATTAAATTTGGTGACATTAGAAAAGAAACGTAATTAATAAATATTGTTACAAGTGGTAAGCTTTCTTTTTCTTAATTTGCTGTCGTTTATTCCTATCTATTTTGTCTGTAACTTAAAAATTCAATGAAAGAGCTTTCAAAGGCCAACCATTGGAACTGAAATTTTCCAATATAAAAGTTGAGTGTGAAAATTAGCATGTAGAAAGTAGAAAGAGTGAAAGTGACTTTTGAGGTCAATAACATGTTTCCAATACTTGGATTCAATCATTTTTATTATTCTATAATTAAGAATCCAATTTGAACTACTCATGTCAATTTACGAGCTCAATAATAAATTTATTTGTCTGTCTTTTGATTGAAAACTCAAATTTTCTTTTTTCATTTTTAATTATTAAATTAATTTTAATTAATAACTAGTAATTAAAAAAGAATTGAATCTAACCCGAATTTTAAAAATATAAAAAAAAATTGATTCTATAAATTGGTTAAAACCAATAATCCTATCTTAAATAAAATTAATTTGTGGTATATAGATTTGAATATTTTGTAACTCAACCATGAAGACCGGATAGAAATTGGTTGATATATCGGTTTGAATATAGGGATTGAAAATTAATAACAAGTTAGAAATTGAGAAAAAATAAAATTGACGATTAAATTGGTTTTAAAATTTTAACTATTGAGAATAAATGTTCCGACCAATTTGACAGTGGATCCAGTTATTACAACGTTGCTTTCTACTGTTTGATAAATTATATACTGTTGGGATGACTGCAGGTGGTTTCCGATGAAGCAAGAGCAATGTATAATGGAGGAATGGCTGGTTTGACATATTGGAGTCCCAACGTGAACATATTCCGAGACCCACGGTGGGGCCGAGGCCAAGAAACTCCCGGCGAAGACCCCGTTCTCGCCGGAAAATATGCGGCCAGCTACGTCAGGGGCCTCCAAAGTGCCACCGGCAACCGCCTTAAAGTTGCCGCCTGCTGTAAACATTACACTGCTTATGATCTTGATAATTGGAAGGGTGTGGATCGATTCCATTTCAATGCCAGGGTAAGACACTTAGAGCCCAACTATTTTTTTTTTTTTGCTAGCTTTTGTAGATCAAATAAATTAGGTTAGGATTCGCTTCAAATCCCTATATTTTTTTGCATTTGAAATTATACATTTTAAAGTTAAGATCTAATTGTTAATATTGAATTTTTTTTATTAAATTTATCAGTATGGTATTTAGAAATAAAAAAAGTCACTTAATAGCTGTATTATGTATAATAAAGAATAGTATTATAATAAACTTAAATTTAACAAAAAAATTTTAAAAGTGCTAACAATTTAAACTTACATTTTTAATTTTAAAAAACAGGAGTTAAATTTTTAAAAATAAATAGCAGATGACTAAATTCCAAATATACAAAGTCTATAAAAACTTCTACCATATTTTAACCAATAATCTAATTAAATAATTTGTCTAACCTCTAAACCAAACAAGGGCGTCTCTCGGCTAGGTCCCTAAGATGGGAAAATAGCACTTTACCTCTCAATTAATAAAATTTTATTTTAATCCTTTATAAAATTATAAAGATATCAATTAATATAATAACAAAATTATTTTTTAATAATCATAAAAATACATCACTTAACTCTAATGCATTTTTTTCCTTCCCCTGAAAGCATATAAAAAGTATATTGTAATTGTTTGGTGTTTCGTCCCTTGGATAAAATGGTGTAATCTCACTTTTAGTCCTTCTAAAAATTAATAATTAAATTTAAGTTTTTTTATCTAGCAAAAAACTTCTAACTTTGCCCCCAAACAATTTATATTTTTATCTTGATGTCCCTAAAAAAAACCTTGCTTCACCTCTGACTCAAAATTTAATTCAAGCTCGACAAAGTTTCAATTATTTTAAGTTCAAATCCGATTCGAAATAATAATAAAAATTCAACCCTCAGAATCACTCGATCAAGTTAAATTAAACTCAAGGAAAAATAAGTTTGATAACATATAAAAAAAAATGGATAAATGAATGCAGGTTAGCAAACAAGACCTGGCGGATACATATAATGTACCATTCAAAGCATGCGTAGTGGAAGGGAAAGTTGCAAGTGTTATGTGTTCTTACAATCAAGTCAATGGCAAGCCCACTTGTGCTGACCCAGACTTACTTAAAGGCACCATTCGTGGCCAATGGCACCTTAATGGGTTCGTTCCTATCATACATACATACATACATACATACATACATACTGTGTTTCTGATGTTTGGTTTCATTTGCATTAGGTATATTGTATCAGATTGTGATTCGGTTGGTGTAATGTATGATACTCAACATTTCACTGTTACACCAGAAGAGTCTGCTGCAGCTACTATTAAAGCAGGTTCGGTCCCGATATTCGAGATTTTATTACAATCGTAGATACCGAGATTTGAACTTTTATGTATGTTCTGAATTTGTAGGTTTGGATTTGGATTGCGGGCCGTTTTTGGCGATATATACGGATTTGGCTATAAGGAGGGGTTTGTTAACTGTGACTGATGTTGACTTGGCTTTAGCGAATACCATTACTGTCCAAATGAGGCTCGGCATGTTCGATGGTGAACCATCGGCTCAACCGTATGGGCATCTTGGGCCGAGGCATGTGTGTACCCCGGATCATAAACAACTAGCCTTGGAAGCTGCTAGGCAAGGCATAGTTTTGTTGAAGAACTCTGGGTCTTTGCCGTTGTCTACTTCACGTCATCGTACCGTCGCGGTTATTGGGCCGAATTCAGATGTCACGGAAACAATGATAGGAAACTATGCAGGGGTGGCATGTGATTACACGAGTCCCTTGAAAGGCATTTCAAGATACGTGAGGACTATTCATCAAGCAGGCTGTTCAAACGTTGCTTGCAAAGCAAACAATCTGTTTGGATTCGCCGAGGTCGCTGCCCGCCATGCTGATGCGACAGTTCTCATAATGGGGCTCGACCAATCAATAGAAGCAGAATTCAAGGACAGGGCCGGGTTGCTCTTGCCTGGATACCAACAAGAGCTGGTTACCAGGGTGGCTCAAGCATCGAAAGGCCCTACTATTTTGGTATTAATGTCGGGTGGCCCGATTGATGTCTCGTTCGCCAAGTACGATCGTCGAGTAAGTGCCATTTTATGGGCCGGTTATCCAGGCCAAGCTGGAGGAACAGCAATTGCAGATGTTCTATTCGGAACAACAAATCCTGGTAAATTCGATTCACTTGCTCAATGTCGAAAATATCAAACTCTTTGAAGCTAACTCAATGTATTCCACAGGTGGGAAGTTGCCAATGACATGGTATCCCCAATCTTACGTAGCTAAAGTACCAATGACAAACATGGGAATGAGGCCATCCCGAGGCTATCCCGGAAGAACCTACCGGTTCTACAAAGGTCCAGTCGTGTTTCCGTTCGGTCATGGCTTGAGCTACACAAACTTTAAACAATCATTAGCCTTAGCTCCAACTGATCTCTCAGTGCTCATTAACATCGATTTATTTGCCACTAAAAACTACTCAACATTATCAAGCAATGCCATTAGGGTGAAACATACTAATTGTGATTCACTTTCATTACCCCTCCACATTGATGTTGAAAACATTGGCACAATGGATGGGACTCACACTTTGCTTCTTTTCTCTGAACCGCCCGCTTCTGTAAAATGGTCACCGAACAAGCAATTAATAAGTTTTCATAGAGTTCATGTCGTTGCTGGATCGAAACAACGAGTGAAGATTGATGTTCATGCTTGCAAACACCTTAGTGTCGTCGATGAATTCGGGATCCGAAGGATTCCGATGGGTCAACATAGTTTATACATTGGGGATCTAAAGCATTCTATTTCTCTCCAAGCAAATTTGGAGGGCATCAAGAATTAGAGTATAATTATTATTGTTATTATTATTAGTTCCACTGCATTTCCAAAGGAAAAAAAAAAAAAAAAGTGGTCATAATTGTACAAGTTTTTAGGCATTTGGGTCTTCAATTTTTTTTTTTTTTAGAATTGGCAAAATGAATAATAGTGTAATAATTCAAGAAATATTAGTATTTTTTTATAATTTCATCCTTGAATTTTGTACTGACAATAATTTTAAAATTTGGTAATTTTGTTCAATTTAGTTTCTAAATTTAGATTTTTATTAAAGTTTGAACACGTGGCAATTTGAGATTATGTCATGTTATCACCTAAAAAATATTAAAAAAACTATTACAGATTATTAAAAATATAAATATATTTTTTAAAATTATTTAAATTTTTTTAACAAAGGCAATGACATGGTAAAATATTACACTATTATACCTTAACGTAATCTAAATTTAGGGAGCAAATTCAGAAAACTACCAAGTTTCAAGATTAATGTGAACAAAAAAATTTTAGGGACTAAGATGAAAAAATTATCAAGTTCAAAAAATAAATGTTAATTTTATCTTCTTCTTTTTTATCAAATTCGTAAATCAAGTGATAAAAAATTCAATTTATCCTAAATAAAATTTTGAATTCCAATTTTTTAAATGAAATTTAATTTTAAATTTAATAAAATTTTGAATAAGATTATCGGAGACTTGGCATTCCAATCTTCATAGGATACCCTTTAGCCTAATGGTTTGGACCCCATTACATGCCATCCAGCTAATTTAATTGCCTTTAGGATTCTCACTCTCATTCCCACAAAATAACAAACAAAAAGAGATAATCAACATTTTGGTTGATTGTCCCCACCCTGTTTCCTTCCGCACTCGATAACACGAATATTAAATACTATGAATGGTGAATTTCTTTTTATTTTAATCAGAAAATTACGAAATTTCATTATAATGAAATTTTTAAATAGACGTTACCAAGATAAATTAATAAAAATAATTAATTAAGTATGAATTTAATAAATGTACTTTTGAATTTTAAGGGTTGAAATGATTTTTAATGCGTAATATTTTTTTTAGTAAACATTTCATAATAAATTTTCTTTCAAAAAAATATTTAACTTCAATATTTGTGAAAAAGAGATGAGGCATTTTATGAGCCTTCAATTTTGGGTAGTTATGGTTATATTTAAGTGGACATGACTCATTTCACTATCCACCAAGTCTTTTTTTTTTTTTTTTTAAATCTTTGGTAATAATAATTTTAATAAATTACACCTAACATCATTAAATTATTAATAAATTTATATTTTGATTACTTAATTTTAAATAATTATAAAATAATTTTTTCAACAAATAATTTAAATAAAAAATTCAAATAATTTAATAATAAATTTAAATTTTTTTAGTTAACAATCGAAATATAAACTTACTGAAAATTTAAAAATCTCATGTATAATTTACCTAAATAAAATACTACAGCCCACCTTTTCTCACATGGAAGTATGGTAAAGTAAAGGGATGATGATAGACCTTTGAAGGAATGTACCATCGTGGAAAGCAAAGAAAAGTTGAATATTGAACCATTATTTATTTCTTTTAAAAAATAAAAATTTGATTAATTATAATAATTTATTATATATTATGTCAAATGATTATAATTTTATAAAAAATAAAAATAAAATGATTTAATGGTGTAGATTCATCATTAATGCATCAAATATTAACACATGTTAAAAATAATTCAATACTAACTTTTTTTTAACTTTTATAAATACAATTCTCCTATTTTAATTTAGTATAATCAAAAGTAATTTCATTTTAACAATATCATGAAACGGTCCAAATTAATAATATGATCTCTTATTTGAAAAAAGAAATAAAATTTTGGATTTATTAAATTTTCATGTAATGTTAACTATGTAACCAAATAACAATAAAAAAAGCATATGTGATTATTTAAATGATAATAATTAAATAAATTATTAATTTATGCTAAATTAATTTAGAGGATTAAATCTCAAATTGAAATTTAAAGGGATTGAAGCAAGTAAAATTGGATGCTTATTCAATGAAACCCTTTTATGAAAGGCAGCTCAAGGAGTGTATATATAATTATTAGCCAACTATTTAACCTAAACTATTAACCACAAATGAGAAAAAAAGCTAGCATTGTGAAAATGAACTAAACTTTCTTATTAGTTTGTAATTAAACATTAATATGGAACAAAAATAGATACAAAAATTATCATAAAACCAAAAATTAAAGGATAAAATCTACATCATAAGAAGAAAATAAATATTAAAAAAAAAGGAAGAGAAAAATATTATTACTTCATATATCTTCAGAAATTTCTCAGTTCCCTTTTTTTTTTTTTTCATCCCTGCAATGGCTTCTTCAGATCTGCAAATCTTCTACATTTATTTTCACCATCTTTTCTTCTTTAATTACATTTTTTTTTAATATTAAAGGAAAGAAACGAAAAAACCCAACATGGAAATAAAAATAGAAAGCCAATGGGTTGTTGATGATAAGCTTCTCGCCTCTGACGGTGGTGGCGGAGTATGGTAGTAAAAAGGGAAGTAAGGGACGATAGGGTTGGGTGGTGGTGGCGTTGGGTAGTTTTTGTACGTTGGTGGAGGGTAGTACATGCCACCAATGACACCACCGGGTGGTGGTGGAGCGTAGTAGTTATTTCCGCCGCTGGATTGAGAAGGTGGTGGTGGAGAGTAGTAGTAGTTTCCACCACCGCTGGAGGTGGGTGGAGAAGGAGGGGGTGGGCAGTAGTTGGGGTTAGGAACTGTAGGTGGTGGTGAAGATGGTTTAGGCGGCGGTGGGGATGGTGGCGGCGGCGAGGGAGTTTGCTGACATGGATTTTCACATGATGAACACATGGTGCACTCGATCTGGTACTTTGATGTCGTATTTGAAGTGGTGATGGTGTTGTCTGAAAAAACGACCGAACTCAGGAGCATCAGAGATGTTGTAATTACAGTAATTGTCTGAAAAATTTCCATCTAATAACAAATAACTACTTTTTTTAAAAAAAAGTTCACTGTTTTTTTTTTCTTGAATGTACCACCCCAAAGAACTGAAAAGAAATATAGATTAAAGGGAAAAAGAAGAGCTAGATAAGAACAATGCTTATTTGCAGAATAAAAATAAAATGGAAAAAAAAAAAAAAAGAGTTGAAGAAAAGAAAGGAAGAGAAAGAAGAAGGAAGCGAGTGTGTTTAAAAAGACGTGGGGTTTAGGGCGTCCCCCCTTTATGAAAGAAGCTCTTTTACGACGGATCAAATATATTTAGATTTAGCATAATATTTTATTACATTATGATACACATATTAGATTATGGTTCAGTATAGATTGCATTTTATTTTATTTATTAAAAAATAATCTTTTTAAATTAGAATAAGACGAAAGCTATTCTTTTACTGTTTAAATTTTTTTTATCTATTTGACGTGACACACAAAATGATCAGAATATACGTAGTCTGTTATGTGTGTCTAATTCTGACATTTAAAAATAATATTTTAATAGTAAAATGAATAAAAATTTAATAAAATAATCAGTTTGCTTTTTATTTAATGTACAATGAATTTACTCATTATTTTAGTAAAGAAGATAAAATGCAATTAATTCTTAGTACGAGATTTTCGTGATACTTTTAGACATTTCGTGTGAAATAAAAAATTATATAATAATCAAATGCGAGTTCAATTAAAATGATAAAATTATGTTTTAGGTTTAAACTTTTAAAATAATGTTTATTACTTTATAAAAATAATAAGGCTTTAATAATTTTACTATTAAATTGAGATCTGATTAATGAGTAATATCAATTCAATAACTCTTAATAATAACATAAATATTTAATTTAATTTTTTTAAATTTTTATTTTCCTCCAAACATCAAATTCAGTTATCATTTACTTTAACCTACATTACTAGCATTTATGCGTTTATTTACCGGTTCAATATCGATGTATTGAAAAACAAATCTTAAAACTAAACGGTAATTCGTGTAAATTATATAATTACTTTTATTATAACTATTTTCTTATGTTATCTTTACTACGATAGATAAAAGGCCTTAAACCCTTTTTACATGACACGTGTGACTTCTTTTATTATCTTATAATAATTTCTACCTCTTTATTATGATAACATTTAATATTTTAATGGCATAATTTATAATATTCCATTAATTTTCTATAAATTTTAGTAAACCCTCCAAAATTTTTATAATTAAACGTCTTAAAATGTTCAAAAATTTTAATCAAATCCCAAAAATTTTGAAAAATTTATTAAAAATACGTGTCATATTATCTTGATATTTTTTTTTCATATATCAGATTAAAATTTTTATAATATAATGCTACAAGCTTGCTCGAATTTCTAAAAGATATCACCGACACATTTTACTTTGTTAACTTGAAGTCGCCGAATTTTACGCAAGGTGCGGGGAGTTTCATGTCCATTGAGTAAAAAGTGAGGGGTAGTTTTGGTATTTAAATGCGAAATTGGTGATGTGTTGAGTGGTCACTGAAGCGAGTTAAAAATGGTAGTAAAATAAATTTTTTCATCTTCGAGAAATTTGTACATAGTAGAGATTTTTTACAAGTGGAAGGAAATGATTGGATAGTGAAGTGGTGACGTGGCTAACGGAGCGTAGATTTGACGTGAAGAAGACGCAAGCTGAAACATGGTGCTTTTGGCCTTACTGATAATTTTTTGATAGTTCATGGAATGTTTATAAATTTTTTACGGTTTTTATTATTTTTCGGCTAAAAATTTAAAATTTTGTTGTTTAAAAAGGTGAAGTTTTATTTATTGATGCACCAGAATTTAAAGAAAATTATGAATGATTTGGATAAATTTATATTTTATTTTTTTGAATTTTTTCAAGATTTGTTAACTTTTAAATTTAAGTTGTTTAACATTTTAATCACTCGAATTTAAAATTTTAAAATGTTTTGACTCAAATAATTATGAGTTTAAATAATTTCGTATTATGATATTTTTAAATATGATATTAATTTAAGTTAATTAACTAATTTTCTATGACGAAATCAATTCGGTTTGAGATTGAATTAAGGTTTATCAAATTGAATTAAGCTTTTGAAGATTGGATTATTATTAAAATTAATTTTCAATTTTTTTAAATTTTAGATTTATTTCAAATAATTTCTAGTAAGATAAACTAAAATTTAAAAATGATTGTGAACCGTTTAAATATATTAATATTATTTGTTTAGCTAGAAATTTTTTTCATATGTAATCTCTAACTCTTTTAAATGATAATTAATATTATTATAATAATTTTTATTTTCATATTTTTTATATTAAATAAAATAATTAAAAATCACGTAAGAATGAAACACATATTTAATCATATTATTATTCCACCTATATCATCATTAAGTAAATTTTACATAATAAAAAAAAATCAACTACAAACATGATATAATCTAACATATTTTATGGGTTTGTATTTTATTAATTATAAAAGGACATGCTGATTTTTTTTTTTTTTTTGTTTATCATTCAAATATTATTTGTAATTAATGAGGATGTAATTGGGGCATTATAAATGTTTAAAAATCCTTTAAATTTTATGATATGGATTGATTAAAATTAATAAGACTTTGAATGGACTGGTCTCACCAAACAAACAATAAAAATGAGGTATGGTGAGGACATAAGTGTTGTCCATGTGAGTAAATGATAAGAAACAAAACACACCGATCCATGAACTTACCCCTACTTTCTTTTCTATATATACGGCCATACAAACAAATTGTGGTCTCAATATGTTTTTCTACCATTGTCCTACGCAATATGAGATTGAATTCGTTTGTCAACTTATAAGAATTTCCTCCTTATTTATAATATACATTTAAGAGGGTTAAAATTATCCATCACTTACGCATCACATATAATAAAATTTAAAGAATACGTAGATATAATACATACACCATGAAGATAACTCTCCATCCTTTACATGAATTGTTACCAACCATCACAATATCTTTTTTATTTTGCATAAAAATATTCTCTCTTAAGCACTTGACTCATTTTATACTCATTGCTGCGATATAGTACCTTTGAGTACATGAGACAGTACATAATTATAATTTTTTTAAAAAAAACATGTTAATTGTACTGATATAATTTTGATTTTTTATAATATCGTTAAGTAGTTCAAATAATTAATATAATTAAAATATTGATATAAATTTTAAAAATTCTTCTAAATTTACATTAATATTTTATCATGTGTTTTTTTTTTTTGGAAATTAAGATATTTACCGTTTTTATATTATACGTACCTTTTGAAACACAAAATATATCTAAATTAGAATTGAATTCCCGGCCGGTCGACCAGCATGGCGGAGCTTTCCAGAGAGGTTGGGTGGGTGATTTGAGGAAGGGTCTATAGCCTTTTATTTGAGCACAATATTGGGTGGGGTACCACTACTACTAGGGCGGCTCGTGACAATAATCTAATTTCTATTGTCTTCAAAGAGCACATGAAAGAGTGTCGGTCGACTTACAAATTTACTTTTTCTGTTGATGGATGGAATTCAAGTCAAATCAGCCTTTATAACCAAAACCAAAAAAAAAGAGGTCAAATCAACTTAAAATTTGAGATTCAATTTCTTTAGTTGAACATAAATTTGTAATTTTATTGGTATATCAGAACATCATTTGTGATGATATAATGGCTACTTAAAAAATTAAGAATTGTATTTAATTAATAATAAAAAATTAAACTTTTAATTTGTAAGTGGGTCATAAATGACGCAATACTTTGATTATAGTTACTCAATCTTGCTATAGCAAGGGCGAAATGTTATGAGTATAAAATTATAGTTTTATACAATTCATAGCATTTTGCATCAAAGGGAATTTTGTTATTCCTTTTTAACTTTTTGGATGTGTAAGGAATCTTCTGTTCGAAAACCTTTTCTTCTTTTTAAGCATTTGATTGCTTAGTTGGAACAACTTACGCTTAAAAACAACTAAATATATTTTTTTAACTTTTTTATCCTAAAATCATTTTATATAAGAATTTATTTGGGTATCATCTCTAAATTGGTAAAATTATTCAGTTAGTTTGATACATTCAGGGTCAATTTTTCGTAATTTGAACTATCACACTTTGACCCGAATTATTATTTAATCAATGAAAACATATTCCGCATTTAATTATAAAATATATAAATATAGTTGCAAAACAATTTTTTTAATATTTTAAAGGGTTAATATATTGTTTGTCCTTTAAATTTGTCTAAAAGTACTTAGTTGGTGTATATATATATATATATATTTAGAGTATTTTGTCATTCAAGTTGGTAACCTCCGCACTAGCACCGCTAATTTATACTGACGTAACATTGATGGCCAATCATATAATGATATATGACAGTCTCTCAATGTGATACATAGTGGACATAAGTTAAAAATAATTATTTTTTAAAAATAAAAATTAATTTAAAAAGGTATAAAATTTTCAACAAGTTTATGTACTAACTAGATAGATACTTTCAGGCAAGTTCAGAGGGGTAAACTAAATATTAACTCTTAAAAAGTTAACACTATTAACAAATTAGGGGCAATGTGTGTCATAAAGTACAAGTTCAAATATCAACTAGGTACAAAAAATGTTTAGGTGCTAGTTAACTACTTTTGGACAAATTCAAAAGGTAAATTATATATTAACTCTATTTTAATTACTTAAATCGAGTTTAAGTATCTAAATTTTTTTCCCTTTCAATCTTGACTCCATCCAACTTGAGATGGTAACTACTAAATTGATGCTTTGATTTTGATTGATTCCATATACAAAAGCAGTTACAGATTGCTAAAACAATGTGGTTGAGTAGATTTTAAGGACAAATACCCAAAATACTGTGTAAACAATAGTAATGGTAATTTTCCTTTGAATGAAAATAAAATATATTCCAAGAATTGATCAAAATGAGTTAAAATGGACCCAAAAAATTGGAAATTTGTATTTTATAATTTGAAAGTTGAGGTAGAAAGGCTGGTGAATTGCCTAAGTTTCAATTAGCCCAATTTGATTAACTAGAAGGAAAATATATGATTTTGAATCAAATATTATCTATATTATTATTGTTGTTGTTGTTTTAACAATCTCATTATAGTTTTCTGATTATATCTGTTATTTTTTTACACAATTTCTAGAATTACCTATAACCCCTTCCCAACTCATAAATAAGAAGATAATGCATTTCAGCGCATTTAAATTCACGTCTTTCTGTATTAACAACAATGACCATGACAATCAAACTAAAACTCAATCGACTACCATCTATATTATTAGTTAATGGAATTTTTGATATTTTCCAATATCGTTAGTACTTTTTTGTCAAAAAATTTCATTAATATATTTATATAGTCATACTAACTTTAAAAATAAAATATTATGAACCTAATAAATATAAACAAAATTTGACTAAAAATATAAGGATTAAATATTAAAATTTGTCAAATATAATAATTTAACTTAAAATATCCAAGTTAAATATTTTCAATATTAAATTGAATTGAATTTAAATTTTGAGTTTGAAATATTTGGTTAAAGGTGTTCATAGATTCCAAAATTTTCTAAAACCCAAGCTTGTTGAGGCCGATTCAAAAGACTTATTTTACTGTTTATAAACAATAAAATGACTCGAATTAGATCAACATAGATTAAAAAATATAAATCCAAATCTAATCTAAAATGAGATGGGTCATGTGGATGATCACGATGAACACCTCTAGATGTGGGTGATATAAAGAAAATGAAGTAGCAGAGGGGACAGGTGTAGAAGGGAATAAAACAAAACAAAGCCTGCAAGGAACCCATTTTACGGATAGCTTTGTGACCATGGATGATGATGGGATTGAAAAAGCCTTTAAAACTGTGGGTTCATGCTTCACATGTTGGCTTCATCTTATACTTCCTAATCTTGCCTCTTAAAAAACGATACCACATGTTTTCTTTTATGTTTTTAGATGTTTTCCAATGAATAAAATAATAAAACTTGTTACATCTTTTCTAGAACATGACACGTGACAAATTGTGACATAATTCGTAAATAGCAGATGACCCTTCGCAATCCCTCAAAAAATCACTTTGGAGGAGATCCGTGCTGCACTCTCCCGTTGGAACCATCCGGGCATAACAGTAACCCTGGAGTATCCTCTTTCTCTCTTCATCTGTCAAAAGTAAACCGACACCTTCTTTCCCTGTCCTCTCCTTTCTGTCAACAGTATCAACAAGACTAGAGACAGAAGCAATGGATTAAACATTTAAGGAAAACAAAGAGAGTGTTTGTATTTATACCTAATCTTTGATTATTCAAAGGGCTGTGGGTGTATGTTAAATAAATATAAATATGTGAAAAATAACTGCCCAGAGTAGATGTAGCAAAATAACCGGGCCATCACTGCTTTTCAGCCTCAAATCCAATACATTTACTAAAAACCAACTTCATTTTGGCTCCACAATATTATCCATTTTAATATATGTATATTTTTTTGACAACTAAATTTATTTTGATCTCTAAATTTAAAAAATATAAAAATTTGATTACCCTAAAATTGTATCACAATATCACTTGAAAAAAAAAAATATAAATATTTAGATTGATATCGTGATATAATCTTCAAGTGTCACATACAATGTTTTATTAACCGAACTAGTGATTGATTCGATCAGTGCAATTGCTAGAGCAACAATAATTAAATAATTAATTAGATTTCGATAAAAATTTAAAAACATATATTAAATCAATTCAACCTATTCAACTACTAATTTTTGTCCCCAATTTTTATTTTTTACCGGTTTCAAGTAGTTTCCAAATTCCAATTCAATCAGTTCAATCCTTTTGTTCGAACTAATACATTGATTAGTTCTCAGTTCAGTTGATCTAACCAATCAATCAAATCATGTTCCAAAAACATTGGTCACATTATCAAATCTTAACGGAATCCAAATTTAATGACCAAAGTGAACTAAAAAATAATACAAATACCAAAGTAGACCTAATTACCGGGGACCAAAAAGAATTAATTTTCTAAATGAACATCGAACCAATTATCCATAAAAATAAATCACAGTCAAATATTCAAGTGGTCCATCCAAGCGTGAAGCTCTGTTAAATACAGATATCTAACCCACTATCATTTTTACAACTACAATTTCAACTTATTAATAAAAAACAAATTATAAAGAGATAAAATTCCAAATTTCAACATACTACGGGGACTAAAATCATAATTAGATCTAACACATATAGGAGGATCTCATGATAAATTTGATAAATAAAATAGCTATAAATGAATAACCAGACAGGCTTATATGTAGAGCAATCAAATGGTGTATATACATGACAGTCAATTCCTCCACAAAAACAGAATAACAATAAAAACAAAACCAAAATAGAAGATCAAATTTCATCTGTTATTTAGAGTTAGAAAATAAGTCTCCTATGATCTTGCTGATGACTAGAAAAACAATATGCTTCACCAACTTGAAAAAAGACCCTAAAAATTAGTGTTTTTTTTGCCTGCCCGATTTCGTTACCGAAAAAACAATCAAAAATTTGCACGATCGCCTTTGCATTATCGTGCAGAAATATCTTACAAGCATTGTAATTGTCGGTCCAAATGGTAACAGATACCTGTTTAGCCGGTCCTGTTAAACTGGAATATTATCGATGGAATATCCATCGAAATCGAAATCGTTGTTTTCAGCTGGTGTGATGACGTCTTGCTGCAAGAAGATTGGAAATTTCGATGTTAAAATGAGTAATATAATATCCCCATCAGTATCATAAAGAGAGAAGAAGGAACCAACCTGTTTCAAAAGAGCACTCATGAGATCCTCTTGTCCGAAGTGATCAGGATATAGATTGGCAGGGGCTGCATCAGCAACTCTCTCGGATTTGACCCTTACTGTATTGTCAACAAGAAGGGAGTTGAGATGTTGATTACCGTTTTGAGCGTTCACATGGCCAGTACTATCTCCGGCTGAGAACATTGCCTTACTTATGACGGTTGAATTCCTGTTCTGTCCGGATGAGAATCCTTGTTGAACTAAAACCGATTGTGTGTGATCAAGGTTACCTTGAAGAGAGTTCGAATGCTGAGAGGTATTGAACATCATGCCTACGTTCTGTAGTTCCCAGTTTTGGGGTTTATGCTGATTCAAGTCATTAAATATATCGTAACTTGGCATAAAACCCACTGATCCTTTGATTTCTGAGTTAACATCTTCCTGAAAAGCCACTTTGGGTGCTAGACTAGAAATCCCCGGTGTACTTACAAGAGGGAAACTATTACCAGGTAGTTCTGAAGTGTGATTCATGGGGAAGTTCAACATCGAAGAGGTCTGAGAAACTGGATTATAACTAGGGGCTCGGATATTTTCCGGAACCCCATTTCTTGGAGAGACATTCGTAGCCATTCCATTGGATAACATGGGCTGCCCCATTGGTGAAAGAAGCCTCGGAGCAAGACCGACAGTGGAATCATTGAGCATTTGTCCTCTAGCCTGTGGCTGAGCCATCTGCATCAATAACGGATTATTTTGGCTACTTTGTGAACCGTGGGAAAGGACCGGCATATTCATGTTTCCCATTGATTGCGCCGTGTGGTGCAAGCTGGCAAGCTGTTTTGGCTCCATAGTTGTTGGAATTCCATGAAGTAAATTCATTTGCTTATTATTGTTCACATGTTGCTGCGCTTCTCCAAATCTTAACTTTGGGTTTTCGAAACTAAAAATGTTTCTTTGATCAACGAGGGGAATAGGTATGCCTGATTTAGCAGTTGACCGACCGAGCCCTGCTGCTTGGAGTGTGGCAAGACTTTGTGCGGGAAGTTGACCAGTGGCAGCAAGAGCTTGAAGATCGAGTGGCCCAAACGTTGCATCTTGGGGATTCATAAAAGAATTATTCAGATTACTCGGGTGTTGCGATACCCCACTCAACCTTCTAAGATACAAGCGATATTTCTGATCACATAATAACGAAGTAATTATCATCATGAAACCAAACGTCACTACGAGAATTATTCACTAAATGCTCGTATTTAGTGAACTTTATCATACCTGAAGGTGGCTGGCAACATTTTCTCTAGTAAGTCCGGGAACGTTCATCAACTCCAAAATTTTCTTCGGGACAGCCTCTGTATTAGAAGATCAACCAGAAAATTATACGTAAGGGAAGACAACAATTGTCAATCTATTATTGAAGATGTAAAATTCAGCAAATTGTAAAAGGAGTAAAGACACGTACTTTCGATGCCTAGTTGATTAACTGCTGCAACAAACTGTTGATGGAGCTCAACAGACCAAACAACCCTCGGCTTCTTTAGCGTTGATGTATCATCCCTCTCATCATTTTCATCTTCATCATCCTTCCTCCGTTTTGAGCTTTTCCAATTCCCTTCATTAGCTGAGGATGAGTAATCTGCATCTTCGGATTGTTTTGGCTGCCGATCTCCTTCTTCCACACTTCCCGATTGCTCAAAGTCCTTCCACTCATTCTTCCTCTTCCGAACCACGTGCTGCCATATGTTCTTCAACGCCTCGATACGAACTGGTTTGATCAGGTAATCACAGGCACCATGCGTAACACCTTTCATAACAACATTTTTTCCATCGTCCGCAGACATCACTGCAGGAAACACGAGTTGAATATGAGGCCAAAAAGGGTGAAACTTTCAAACCGTGCTCGATTAAAAGCATTTACGAAACATGATAAAGAGTGTGCCTACTGATAACAGGCAGATCCATCTCTAATCCAATATGTTCAAGAAGTTTAAATCCATCCATATCTGGCATATGAACGTCGCTGATGACGATATCGAACCCATTTCTGTTCTCTCTTAGCATCGATAATGCGGTCTCGGCTCGATTACATTTAGTAACTGCAAAAAAATTACCAATCACAAATCAACCATTCATCTATCAAATTACAACAATATCAACCTCTATTGTACATATAAACAAATCAAGACAAATCAGATCATTGAAGCAATTTGTCGAACACAAACTACGCAGTAACAAAAATCATAGCCCGAACCATTACAAAAATGCTATACTATTCCCCCAAATCTAAGAATCAAATACCATCTTCTTGTTCCTTTTTTTTTCCCACTATAAACCCACAAAAAAAATTAAAAAACCCAAGAAATTATTCATTTACAGTTCATTCAAAGCTCAAAATAAATAAATAAAATCATTCCCTTTAAAAAAACCATAAATCAGTAATCAAAACAAAGAATTAAACACAACCCAAAGAGGAACTATGCCTAAAAACAAGAAAATACCATTATATTGACAAGCTTTTAACATCTTTTCTAAGATCATAAGACAAGTCGGATCATCATCAACAACAAGAACTCGTAAACCAGCAGGGAACTGATCAGCAACTACATCTCCACCAGCTTTCCAAATAACACTCGAACTAGCAGTTGACATATATGATTTTCCACTACTTGAATTCATTTTGACTGATCCAAAAACAAAGCAGAAAAAAAATAATTTTGCATAAAGATTCTAGCTTCTTCTTTTTTTCACATGCTTAAACTTGAACTAAGTAGATTGATGATATACAACATAGTTGAAAAAATAAATTCAAAGAACCCCAAAGTTTATAAAAGCTTAAAAATTTTTGAACCAAAAGAGAGATTTTGGATTATTTAGAAGATAATTGGTTTTTTTTTTTTTTTTTGTAGATTGGAGTTGAAGAGATTTGCATGTCTCTCATCTTTAAGTTTCTCTGGGTTTTTTTTTTTTTTCGAATGATGATTAATTATTATATAAAATAATTAATGAAATTTCCTTTTTTATTATTGTTTTTTTAATTTAAAAGTGGGTCAGTCCTTGAAGAGTGGATCCAGCTCATACATGAAGTTAACTAACTCCTCACATCTAAATCTACTACAAAACACATGTCAAAGTTAAAAAACAAAAAGTGTCATGGGTTAATTTCCTAAAAGTCCTTGAATTATTGTCTAGGTTTTAAATTAGACTTTGAACTTTAAAATGTGCTAATTGGATCCTTAAAATGTTAGTATCCTGTTAATCTAGAGTGTTTTGTCACCTTATCCATAAGCTTGAATGTTAAATGTCAAGTCAACATATTATGTAGAGTATATTTACAATATGTGGATCAAATTATAAGCATGTGTCCACCTACTATAATAAACAATTTGGATCCGATAATACATCTAAACTATTTGTGCAACAGAGTACATTGGTTTTTACAATTTGATCCATGTGTCTTAAATATACTTTTCGTGATGTTTGAACTAGCATTTAACCTCGGAAAAACTCAATTGTTGCAATAGTGGCATTTTGATGACTCAATCAAAAAGTTTTGAAATTTAGAGAGTAAATTAAAAATATAGATGATAGTTTGGAGGTGTTTAGTAAAGTTAACCCAAACATACTATATAAGCTGTTTTTTTACTGTATACATTTTTTTTATTATGAAGGTAAAAAAAACTTCCCACCAAACTTCATATTTGATATGTTTTACCAAGTCAATTTTCTTATCCAAAATGTTCCGTATATTTTTAAATTTAATTCTGTATTCTTTCAAACCCTTTGAAAAACGCACTTTAATTTCAAAAACTAATTTCTTTATTTTTGAAAAATAACACTTAATTCATGCATAAAAAATCATAATTTAATTTTAAAATTTATTATTATTATTATTATTGAGCTCTTCTTTTTAAGAGTTTGATGTTAACATTTCAACTATTTTACGTCTGTCAAGTTATATTCTTCTCTGACTAAGCTTTTATTATAATAATATTATTATTTTATCTCTTTATTGCCCCCCGTTTGCCACGTGTCCGTACAACCACTCTCGCAGATAAGGTCTCTTTGGCTTATATTGTTTTTGCAGTCTTTTGATTTTATTTTTTTTTGCTTTTTCAACGTAAGTAAATTTTATTTCTTATTGTTTTTATTTATTAAATAGCGCATATAAATACGGAAACAAACTCCTTTTTTGCATTCAAGTTTTCATTCTCAAATTTTAATTTTAAATTTGAAGTGAAACCTATAAAAAACAAGAATATCAAATTTTAAATAAATCTATATTAAAGATCTTATAACTTTTCTTTTTAAAAAATATAATTTTCTTATTCGCTTTTTTCTTTTACTTTTAATAGCACAATAAATTATGTGATAATTTAGTTTGTATTAATGGACAAATTATTGAATGTATATTTTAATAATTTCGAGACCTCAAAAAATTATATATAAATTAATTAAGCATATCATATCTTTAACCTAATATCCAAAATATTAGCAACTGCGCATAATCATTTTGAATCCAAATATCCCACATCTCAAAATATTCAATTTCACTCAACAAAAAATTTATTAATCATTAGAAATATTTTTTTATTAAAATTGTGGTACACGCATGGTCACTCAACTTTAAAACGTTACAAAATAATTAATGAATTATTAAAAAATTTTTATTTAACTCATGGGATTGTTAAAATCATTACTATATGGCCTTCTCCGCTCGTACTACCTACATCAATCGAGAGCTCTTCTTTTCTTTCTCTTCTACAATTCAATTTATTTTTAATGAAACTGCTTTCAACATCATGGATCTATGAATCAAATTCCAAATAGTTTTATTCTCTTGGTTTATAATATGTTATTCTACTCGTCAATGAGTACCGATCCATCATGTTAAATAGTTCATTAACTTAAAATGAAATTATTTTAATAATTTAATGATTATTTTATAACATTTTAAAGTGAATTGACCAAAATATAAAATTATTAATAGTATAATAATATCAAATATAGTTTACCCAAACTTATAAAAATATCAACACTTAATTAAGTGATGAATAACTCGATACATCTTATCTTAAGTAAGATTTCAGGTTCCATGACCAAAATTTAATATAATTATTAAATACCGATTTTTTTTTTAAATGGATGGACCGGCCCGGCCTAGTTTTAGCTGAGTCATAAGAGATATTGCTTTTTGGGAGTTCAAGAAAAGCTGTGACCCCTAAAAAATAAAGTCTGCTGCAAACCGTATATTCCCTGTTTGGACCTTTTAATTCTTACGATGAATTTTCAATTCTTTTACTGTCAAAAAGAAACTTTGGTTTTAACCCATTTTACCTCCATTTCCCCAATTTTTTTTTAACTCCAAACCCCAATAAAAAAAATTTTTAAAAAGTAACCGTACGAAACTCTAAACCCTCAGGGTAACTTTATCTTTATTTCCTCTTAACCCAACCGATTTCCTTATTTTCTCTTTTAAATGATTTAATAATAATCTTGTTCTGTTTTGTTTTACCTTTTTTATGTTGGAAGAGATGGCTTTTTAAGGGAAATTTGAGTTTTTTTTCTTGCAAGTTGGACTCCACGCGCCGTATCACAAATGAAAGTGAATGATATTTGATAAATATATTAATTTCTCTATATGTTTTTAAATTTAAATCATTCTGAATTTGTAATTTATGTCATTAAAATATCAATATTTTAATATTATAATCTTTTATCGACTTAATTATTAGTTCGGGTGTTAAATGTCAAACAATATTATTTGAATTAAATTAAATATGTTAGATCATAAATGAATTGATATACTAATCAAAACAAAAGGATTGAATCGACATTTAAGTGAATCACTCAAAAATCGGAATAAAATCTGCTCTTAAACTGATTAAACCAATTTTATAATATTTTTTTTATTTTTTTATTATTATTGAACTAAAATTTAAATCAAAATTCAACTATTAATTTAATTATTAAAACATGAACGCCAACTCAAATATAAATATAACGTACATATTTAAAGTACTCGAAGCAAATTTCAAACACATGTATGGTGAATCGGGGACAAAATTAAAATATAAATTATACTTTTAGGATTTATGATGAAATTAACCGTAATAAACATATACAGTAATTTAAAAAAAAAAAGCAAGGTTTTGTTTAAAATCGTTTACAGTCTCAAAAAAAAATTTATATAGAAAAAAGTGAAAAAAATAAATTAATAACACTTTTTTTTTAAATAATAATACATATTTGTCTATCACTATCGAAAGAATTCCTTAAATTTAAAACAAAGCTTTCCTCATGTTTGTACCTACTACATAGATAATTTTTTCTAGCATTAAAAGAAAATAGTTTCATTAAATTTTATGAATTTTTTTTATATGTTAAATTCAAGTTATATATTTGATGGCTACATAATATGCTGGTTGCGATTATATTTGAGCTAATATTTATAGTAAAAGATGATAAAATAGCTTGATTGATATTGTATTGACACTCTAATGACTTAATTAAAATATTTTGGAATTTGCAGACCAATTAAGAATTTGAATTATAATTTGGGAACATTTAGTATAATTAACTTATAATTAAAATATTTTCAATAAATTTAGGGTAAACTATATTTAATATCATTAAATTATTAGTAAATTTACGTTTTGGTTACTCAACTTTAAAAACTTACAAAATGGTCATGAAATTATTCAAAAAAGTTCATTTAAGTCAATAGATTATTAAAATCGTGTTGTATGGCCTTTTTTATTTGCATATTTGCACAATTTGAAAGGTCTCATTTCTCTTCTTTTCTATAATTCAATTTTTTTTTCACGAAACAACTTTGAATGTAATGAACCTGTGAATCATAATCTAAATAGTTTTAGATCTAATGTATGTTATTCTACTTGTCAACATGTATTAATCCACTGTATTTGATTGTCGAAATGGAGTTGGCTAGCTGAATTTAAAAAAAAAAAAACCTTAACAGCATGTGACTTATATGAAAACTTTCGAATAGTTCAATGACATTTTTTAACTTTTTAAAATTGAATGGCTAAAACATAAAATTACTAATAGTTTAGTGACATTAGATAAAATTTACCCGTAAATTTATAGCAAAAAAACGAAATAATTTAATTTTATATGAAAAAAGGGAGGAAAATGAAAACTACTCCTAAAAGATCCAACTAAGTAACAACTAAGATGGCTGACACAACAAGTGTTAGAAGGGACCCACCAGCTAGCGAAAAGGGGACCCACTGACCTACTTTAGGTACTCACGTCAGCATAGAGGCATCAAACGTTTCGTGTTGGATGAGGAACACGTGGTGCGGTCTCTTGTGGCTAAAGAGTGGGTCCCATCATATACTAAAAAACCAAAAAGGGGAAAAACCAACGCTCAGAGATGGCGGGCCTACGCTTTTACAGTGTACGTGCGTCTCCTTTTAACACGTCCGTTTCCACCGAAAATTAAAAGAACAAAAGTTCAAATCTTCCTATAGTCCCTATATGTTTTGAAAATTAATAATTTAATCCCTGTACTTGTATTTCTAGGAATTTAGTCCAACTATTTTTTATATTTCAAAATTAAGGTTCAACTGTAAACACTATTATTTTTTTCATTAAATTTGTTGCTAGTAATTAATAGTTAGATTTAAATTTTAAAATATGAATGATAGAAGAATTTAATTTCTAGAAATACAAGTATAATGACTAAATTCCTAATTTTTGAAAAAAACATGAACTATAGGCATTTTTTAACTAAATAAAAATTATTAATTAATTTTAAATTTTTAAAAAACCTTGACTTCATTTTCGTCATGGATGGAAACTCAGAAAGAATTATCGAATTTGGATATCTTATTATTTTATTTAATAAATTTATAAGTTTTTTAATTATTATTTTTAAAATTTTATATTGAAATTAAAATATAAATTGAAACATTGATAATTAAGCTACTTTTTATTAGATAAACGAGACAAATACTAAATAATACGAATTTTTTTTACCTCTAATTGAATTTCATCTTCTTCTTTTTTATCTTTTTGGTAATATTGAAATATACTTTTTGATAATATTATATTCAATCAATCAAATAATAAAATATTATGAACCCTGCATGTTGGTCTAATGATTAAGACATTCACCATCTCAAGTATGATTCAAGTTTAAATAGAGCTAGTCACATTATTTTAAAAATAAAATTGATAAATTACTATTTATATCTTACTTTATCAAAATATTATTCTCGTCAAATTTAAAATTCAAGTTCACGTGTTTACTTGTAATTGAATTAATGTCTTGATCTTTATAAAGCATAGTGACCCCAAAATTAACTTCTTAGTTTTTTGAAAATAAAGGGATATAATAATTAGACTGATTAAAATTTTTAATCCACTTGTCCAACAAAAGGAGAAGGGGGTAAAAGAACAATAACAGAAAGGGACAAGGGGTACTTTGAAATAGATCCACATATAAAGGCTTATAGACTTATGGTACACTTTGCCAGCCTTGCAAAAACAGGCTGCTACTGCCACTTTGCCTAGTGTTTCGAGACAGAGATTGCACTTACCTACAAAAGTTATTATACATTTTGTACTTTATTTTGATTTTAACAATCAATTTCATATTTAAGGTTTTTCTTGTCTTGATTTGATATTTAAATTAAACAAAATTATGTAACTCAATGAATATTTAACATGTGCTTTAATAAAAAAAATATTTAATTGAAATAAAAAAAATTTTAAATATCAAATTGAATAAACTTAATAAAAATACCATGAAAATTTTTGTATTAAAAATTAAATTATACATTAAAACTAAATTTAGATATCATATCGAATATTAAAATTAAACTCAGATATCAATTAATATATTAATAAAAAAAATAATGCCATCAAATTTTAAAGTTCCTAAGTGCTACTTTTTCTTTAAAACCCAAAATTATTTCTTTTTTCTTTTTTTTTACCATTGAATGCCTCTAGTCTTTTGTTGTTTCAAAACCCATAGATTGCCAATCATTGTCTTGTTTTGTATTCTCCAAATGCCAAAAGATTAAACCCAAAGTGGGGGGCACTTCTTTGGATTTTTTCAGTCTAAAATTTTCAAACTTCTTTTAAATTCTAATGGAAAAGACCTAAGTTATTTTAATAATTTGCACCATGTGAATAATAGGTATGGTTTTGGTTTTTTTTTACGCTTAGAATTAAGGTTTAGTAATTATATTTTAATTTAATATTATTTTATCTTTATTTTTATGATGTTATTACTTTTTTCCAAATAATTAATATTAAAAATTATTTTTATTAAAATGTTGACGTGATCTTTTTAAATACTGATCAACGTAATGAATTATAATAAATTAAAAAAATGAACTTCAACATTTTAATCGAAATAATTGTTGTTATAACTAATTGAACTAATTAATGACAATATAGAAATAAAAGTTTAAAATTAAAGTATAAACTAAATTTAAAATTTGAATATAATAATTTATGTTGAAATTAAAATTTTCTAACTTATCGAATGCAATGTGTAAAGGTATAGACAAGGGGACATATAAAGACTTTTGGCTCATTTAATTTTGTCAAAATTTATGTAATTATAAATCAATATAATAATAAAATTATATTTTAATCTCTCTAGAATTTATAATTAAGACTTTCAAATGATTTTTATAATATTTATTATCGTAGCATGACATTATCCTTAGTGTGGTACAAAGCTAATGATGATGGGAGTTTGAAACTTTATGTATCATTTTGCGAACAGAATTTTTATGAATCAATTGGCATCCAATGTGCAAAATGAAGAATTGTGTAGTTCTTCATATTGCAATTCCTAAAAAGTGCATCGACTTTGGACTTTGTATTGGGTCCATATATATAAATAAAATTTAAGGTAAATTTTATGAAATTATTTCTAAAAAGTATTTGTCCATTTAAATTGCACATGGGGTAATGTTAGTGAAGCAACCTGATTTTTGTCCTTTCAAGTATTCCAAGAAAATGAATCATGAAAGAAAAAGAAACCCATTTTTTTTTTAGCCATTTGTGCCTTTTTATAAGGGCCAATGTGTGTGGTTGGCATATTATATAATCAAATGGAGAAGAAAAAAAGGGTGCATTGGAAATGGGAAATGAGAAGGGGGAGTGACATTATTGGATTTATCTCTAAGTCAACATCCATCATTGGATGGTGCCACTACCCACAACCTAGCTCCTTGTTAAATGAAAAAGAGAATTTTATGCAAAAACAATGGTTTGCATGCTAAGCCTAGTGGCTAGCTATCATCTTCATTCATTGGTTGATTTCATGGATAAGTTTGATTCTAAAAAAAAAAAAAGAAAGAAAGAGGAAGGATAAATTACATTCAAGGTCATTAAACTATTAGTAAATTTATATTTTGGTCACTTAACTTTAAAAAGTTACAAAATAGCCATCGGATTATTTGAAAATTTTCATTTAAGTTACTAAACTATTAAAATTGTTGTTTTATGACATTTTTTGTTCGCACCACCTGCACATATTGAAAGCTTTCCTTTCTAATTTAGTTTTTTTCCCATAAAATAGTTTTGAACATTATGAACTTATGAACTAAAATCCAAACAACTTGGAATTCTATAATTGAACTTTAAAAAAAACCTTAACAACCCAATGACTTGTATATTTTTTTTGAATAATTTAGTAATTTAAATGAAAATTTTTAAATAGTTCAATAATTATTTTGTAACTTTTTGAAATTAAGCGACTAAAATATAAATTTACTAATAATTTAAAGACATTAGATATAATTTACCCAATTTTTAAAATTCATTTTGAATTTGAGTTTCCGCTGTCTTAATATATTTAAATGAATAGTTTTATAGTTTAAAATTTAACGCAAGGCAACCCAAAGTTATTTGAGCGACACGACTTAGACGAAAGATTAAAATATGTCAGAAGTTTCTGTATTTTAAAAAATTTAAAATATTTTTATTAAATTTGTTAGTATGATATTTTGAAACTTAAAAAAAAAACTTATTTGGTAATTATGTAATTAATAATTTGACGTTATAATTAAATGGATTTAATAAAGAAAATTTAATAAATTTAACAGTTGGACCTAAATTTTAATCTTTAAAAAGTTGAGAGACTAAATTTAAAAAGATATATATATATATATATATATATATATATATATATATAAAAGACCAAATTATAAAATTTTAAAGAGTATAAGTACTTACAATATATTTTAACCAAAACGAAAGCTATAATAGTTTGAAAAGGCCAAACAATATTAGAATCATATTAACTGGTTGAAACTGAAAGCTGGTGAGTCAATTGATACAACTAATGACATAAAATCAAATACTGTCCAAACAAATTTTGAAGAATCTCAACAATTTCAGTAATCATTTGGTCCGATCAATTAATTGATTTAATTGAAAAAAATAATGGATTTTATTATTTATAATTTTTGTTAATCTTAGAATTTTCAAATAATGGACATATATATTGGTTTGGGGATATTATAATTGATTTAAATTTGGGAATATAAATTTAATATTTATATTGTTAGTTAATTGGGCTATTGATATAAAAATCGATCGTTATTTAGTTTAACCTACTTTTTTAATAGATTTAAAATATTCAACGTTTATATTTGATATATGGTAATAATAGATTCGAGAATACAACCCTCCGAAAAACTTTCCAATACATGGTTTTTTTTCAGAAAATTTGATTTCTCCATTTGCTCTGATATATTTGAGCATTTGATTCAATAAATAATAAATAAATTTTTCATAAAAATGAAAAATAGAATTTAACTTCTCTTAAAAAAAAAAAAAAAAAAGAAAAACCCCATAAAATGCTCGAGTCTATTAATTTTTTTAAAATTAATTTAAAAATTATTTTTTAAAAAGAATTTATTAATAAAAAGGTCTCAAATTGAATAAAAACAGTATGTTCAAGCTTAATATTTTTAAAAATTATTATTTTTGCCAAAATTTAAAAAATAATATTTTTGTCCGATTCTATGAAGCGAAACTTCGATGTATCTATAACAACAATCGTCTTCCAAACCCCCAGAAGTAAAAATGACAGCTCCATTGGACATGTGGACAGTCCAAAACATATGACATTTATAAAACGCGTTTCAACGAATACCCAATCAAATTCGTACGTGACGTACTTACGTCCTCGCCCGGTAACGCAATCACAGCCAAGTGATTGTAAAAGTAGGGGTATTTTCACAATTCGGCTAAAATTAAAGGGCAAAGTAAGCAAATAAAATAAAAGAGAGGCAAAAAAGATTAAAAAAACAATTTGTTTCATAAAAGATAGCAGAAATTCGGTGGAGAGTCTCTCTCTCTCTGTTATTTTTTTTCCCGATTGTTTCTTCCATCTTTTTAGGGTTTAATTTTATTTTTTTAATCTTGAAAATAATTTTGATAATTTTATGAAGCTTTTAGACATTTCATTTCAATAAATTTATCAAAAGATTTTCAAAAAGAAGAGAGACGAAAAAGATTCATAAATATTTGGATCAAACAAGAAGAAGAAGTTGCTTTGTTTTTTCGAGAAAATGGAGTCAAATTCATGGAGCTTTCGATTCTCCAATTCTTCTTCTTCTTCTTCTTCGTCTACGTCAAGGCGTCGTCAATCACGATCTGGTTAGTATATTTGTTTCCGTTTGTTTCTCTGTAAATTTTAGAAATGGTTATAACTTGTGATGAATTTTGAATTTTTTTAAATGTTTTTTAGATCTGTTTCTAGGAGGAGGATATGAAGAAATTGACGGAGATGAGGATTTCAAGGCACAGTTTTTATGTCCATTTTGCGCTGAGGATTTCGACATTGTTGGACTCTGTTGCCATATCGATGAAGAACATCCTGTTGAAGCCAAAAACGGGGTACCCTTTTTTTCATAAATTGTTTAAAATAATCTGATTTATTATTACTTTTTTGTATGTTTTTGTTGATGAAATTTGTAATTTTCTTATAGGGTTTATTACAAAAAGAGATTGAAAATTTTGGGATTAACTTCATAAGAAATTTCATAATATTCTCAGCTATGTGTCTTGATGAATTTCACTGCTGCTAGAGAGATAATTGAAAGTTGCATTTTAAGCTGTTTAACTTTTAAAATAATTGTTTTAAGTTCTATGATTCTTTCTTTTTCCTTAATCCAATTGATGTGTATTGTAGGATATATGATGTTGCTTGAGTGTTGCTTATGAGTTTTGCTTAATATGTGTTTGGTTCGATGTTACCTTTTCAGGTGTGCCCGGTTTGTGCGAAGAGGGTCGGAATGGATATTGTCAGCCACATTACCATGCAACATGGGAATTTTCTTAAGATATCCTTTCTTTTTTTGGTCTATTTTGCGCTGTTCGGTTTAGTCGTTATCTCTCACTTATCTTTTATGTCGATGCTGGTTAAATAATACCAAATCCGTATAGACGTGACACGTGGTCCAAATATTTATCTGTTTATTTTAGTAGGCTTTACACTTTGACATGCTTTCATGTTCATCATGTCCATGGTGGTCGACTACGCACACCATGGTGAGGGAGGGGCATTTATTAGCATTTGTATGTTTTAATTTTTTTTAGTTTAATTGTGAGTAAGCATGCCATGGTGAATGGTTTAGTTTATTCCTTGACTGGACATTACCTTCAGCGCAAGCGGAGATTACGCAAGGGTGGGTCCAATTTGACATTTTCGATGTTGAGAAAAGAGCTGCGAGAAGGAAATTTGCAGGCCCTTCTTGGGGGATCTTCATTTCTTCCTTCTCCCAATTTTGAAGCCGATCCGTTATTATCTTCATTTATGTTTAGTCCTCCCACAGGTGATGAGCCTTTAAGCTTGCAACCTCTTTCTATTGCCGAAGCAAGTGTGGTAAAGGAAAGTGGAAATAAAGAATTTCTGGAAAGGTATAAGTGCTGGTGTCATTTATATTTGCTATATTAGTCCACTTGTTTCTTTGTTTGGTCCCCAAAAAATGACTGGGCTTACTGGTAGTCCAATATGTTCCTTTGATTTAGTGAACAACTTCGAGCAAAGTCACTACGGCTCGGAAATGTCATGGCTTAATTTAATTTGTTTTATTGTTATTATTCTTTCTGGTCAGTAGGTAGATAATCTCTAAATCATAGTGGCTTAGGCGGTGTTTCTTCATTTTATTTTGTGTATACGGATATGACATTCAAAAACTCTCCAAATGCGTAGAAAAGCTTTAAAAAAAGGTGAACTTATCCATCTCAGACAGATTTCCAAGTCTGAGTAACTTAGATCCTTACTGTCAATTGATGAACACATTAAACGTATTGGATGCATAGAGTCTGCTTGCTTTTTTGCGGTTGGCATTCAATCTCGTAAGTTATTAGCCGGACCTAAGTTTCTAACGCTAGTTTATCTCGACAGAAAGCCTCAACAGTCCCAACTGTCGGACAAGGATCATGAGGAGAAAGCTAGAAGGTGCGAGTTCATCCAAGGACTGTTGATGTCCACTTTTCTTGACGATAACTTATAAGTTGATTGGGGGTGCATTTGTAGTGGTTATGCCAATATAATATTAGGTCTGAGAGAGAGTAAAGCATCAAGAAGACCTTCACTCTACCTCAGGAAAACAGTAAACCGGTTAGATCCCCGGAACTTTATATTCCTATTGTATTTAGAGCTTCTGTGCATAATGAAAAGATGGAAGAACTTTATCCTATATCTATGCTTTGCTTTTTATATACTATCGAAGATCTGAGTTTCCTGATATATAGTCACGAATATGCATATGCATAATGTTCTAAGAAAGAGTTGCTTTTATATCTCATGTCAAATAATAATTGAATGTCCATGTCATTATCTGCAATAGGGGTTTTGTCTTGGGTTGAAAAGTAGGGGTTATACTGTCTAGCTGAGTAGCTGCCATTCATGTCAGCATTTTAAGCGGAGCTATTGGGATTAGCTAACAACACTATAAAAGCAGAGGGATCATATAAACTAAATCTCTAATTTTAGCATAGTAGAGGAATCAAAATCATAGTAAAGAGAGCAAACTCGTTTTAGGTTGTTAAAGGAGTCATTAATAGTAAGTAAATTATCAAGGGAATGTCTTACTTGAGATTTTGAGATGCATAAGCACCGAAGATTAGGGAAAAAAAACAATAAAGTTGTATCAACCTACATATTTGATATGCAATTTTGAGTTATTTGTATGGGAACATCACTTGTTTCAAGTATGGGTAACAAAGAACCTGAAATCTGGATGATCAACTTGCAAATGCCTAAGCCAATTATCAGCCTCTTGTAAAAGGGAATTGGCTTTTGGAGACTCGAAAACTTCGGGGGCATTCCAGATGGAAGCTTGGAACTTATAGAAAGCAAGTCCAAAGGTAGGCAATGGTAGCTTCGAGGGCATTTCGGCAGCATCAAACTCCCTGATGTTAAAACCTCGGAAGGGTAGGCTATCTGTGGCAGTACCTACTTGAAAAACAATACCGAAACCTTGTCATAGTTAAGTCTCGCAGAGAATAACGATGACACTTGATGGAATGTGAATGGTAGAAAAGATGTTTACCGTTTGATGGTGTAGAAAGGCAGTGATATGTTAGAAAGCAGGCATCCAGATTTTTCAAAGTTGGACCCATTGGCACCCTATATATAGGATACCTTCATGAAGAAAAAAAAGACATTTCTGTCAAATATTATCGGGTTTAAATTCGAAATGACAATAAACGAGGAAAATATACCATGCCACGGAAATCCAGCTCGAAGGCAATAGATCACAGCTTCTGTACGTCGTCAAAGCTGGAAATTGGGATGCTAGATCCGAAACCTGTTGGATGCAAGGTTATTAGAGAAAGCACGATGAACTGCAAAAATGGATGCTAAGGAACTTACTGTGTTGGTCAAAGGCTTCCGACTAGATGGCTCATCTTGCTCGAAGTACTCGAAAACAAGTTGACCTGCAGGATTGTTACGAGTATCGGTTTCAGGCCTATCTCTAAGTGACAATCTATTCAATGCCGAGATTTCAGCATCTCCAATCTCGACATGACTCTGAGCTACCTGGATGGCATCATTGCTCCCACTGCTACTCGATGACATGGTACTACTCTCCTCACCAGGCCTCCTGTTCAACGATATAGCAGAAAATGAGTAAGGCAACAAGCACGATTCACAGCTCAATTGAACTACTCAACGAGTACGGGCTGGAGAGCAGATCTTTTAAAACATATCAGTAACAATCCAAGTTATCAGACTTTGAGCAACATAATCATGCAAAAGTCGAGGGACATCAAGGATTCTCTGCTTAAGGCTCGGAACAACAGCGGGAAATTAAGATAAACAAAGGTAAGAAACACTGAATGGTTTTTAGTTTTTTACCTTTGGCTTGTGGAGGGTCTTGAAGGGTCAATATACAGCTGAATGGCAGACAAGTAAGGGACATAGTATTGAATTACAGGGTACCCCTCCAACAAAATATGAACCCCAGCTCCATACACACTCCATTCCTCCATAGATTCCCATAAATCCTTGAGAACGAAATACAGAGGATTCTCCAGTGAGTGTCGCCATCGCCGTCGGCGTCGGGTTATGATTGTCTATAGGATCACACAGTTTCATCAACAGAGTAGGGTTTCCCACCAGAATTGAAAGTAACAACAACAACAACAACAACAACAACAAAAAAAAAAAAAAGCCAAATCCCTAAAATCTAGGTAAAAACAAAGAAAAAGGAAAGGTAAAAATATTGGTTTTTTACCTGGGGTAAACGTTGAGCTGGAACCACCGGAGTTGTGAACTCCAAGAACCGATCCAAATTCGTCGGATTATTGTTATTGTTTCTTTCACTGTTATCGTAGCCACTATTCGCCGGCGAAGAAGAAGATGATGTTGGGGGTACCTCGTTATCCGTTCGGTTCTCCGACGAAGTCCCTGGAAGCAACGGCCTTTGTTCCTGCCGACGCCGCCACTCCATCTGCGGCTGTTGTCGGTGCCTCCTTGGCGGCAACCGCCTACCACCGCCTCGATTCCGAACGACGCCGGATTCCGACATTGTACGGAACGTAACGAGAAAAAACCAGGGCACGAGAAGGAGAAACGATACCGTTTAATATGTTAGTCTCGTTTTCTTGGGTGATGTTCGAGCGGGAAATGGTCAAGGTTGATGCCTTTTTAATTACTCTTTTTATTGATGAATAATTGAACAATTATATAGGAAAAAAAGTTAACATAATATTTGGTTGGTTCTAAAGATTAATTTGGTACCCAAATCAAACATTCAAATTAATATTTGACACGTGTGTTTTAATAAAAAAGGAAGATAAAAATTATTTTTGTATCAAATTGAACATTGAAATTAAATTTAAGTACTTAAGTACGATAAAAAATTACACAAATATCAATTGAAAAAACCTAGTTACCAAAATAAACATTAAAATAAAATTTATGTATTAAATTGAGGAAAAAAAACTTAAACATCAAATTAAGTATTGAAATTAAACTCAAATAATAAATAATATATTAATCGTATTTAAATAAAATTAAATATTATTTTTATTTTAAGTAAATTGCTAACTCACTCCTTAAATCACAATGAAGTTTTTTTATTTATTATTTCAATAAAATCTAACAACCATATTTAAAACATTATGTGAGTTTCGAATTCATTCAATTTGTTCTCGATAATATCGAGTTTTATCATGAGTTTGATATTCAAATTTGAATTATTTGAAATTAATTGTCTTCATCATTTTGAGTTTGGGATACTTTTTTTCTTTTTGGTCAGTTTTAGATTGAATCATTTTTCTCGATAATTTTGATTTTTGTCATATGAGTTTGATACTCAAATTTAAATAAATTAAAATTAATTGGTCTTTGTCATTCTAAGTTTGAGATACATTTTTTTTTATGTTGGTTTTGGATTGAATCATTTTTTTCTCTCGATTATATCGAGTTTTGTCATATGAGTTCGATACTCAAATTTGAATCATTTTAAATTAACTGTTTTCATCGTTCTAAGTTTGTGATACATTTTTTTATGTCGGTTTCGAATTGAGTCATTTTTTTTCTCTCTCAATAATATCATGTTTTGTTGTCTTCATCATTCTAAGTTTGGGATATATTTTATTTTGTCAATTTCGGATTGAATCATTTTTTCTTGATAATATTGAATTTTGTCATATGAGTTTGATACTCAAATTTGAATTATTTGAAATTAACTATTTTTGTCATTCTAAGTTTGGGATACATTTTTTAATGTCAGTTCTGGATTGAATCATTTTTTCTGGATTGAATCATTTTTTTCTCGATAATATAAAGTTTTTTCATACGAGTTTGATACTCAAATTTGAATAATTTAAAATTAATTATCTTCATCATTCTAAGTTTGGAATACATTTTTTTATGTTGATTTCGAGTTGAATCATTTTTTCCCTGATAATATTGAGTTTTGTCATATGAGTTTGATACTCAAATCTAAATCATTTGAAATTTGAAATTATTTGTCTTCATTATTCTAAATTTGGGATACATTTTTTTATATCGATTTCGAATTGAATCGTTTTTTTCTCTCGATAATATCAAGTTTTGCCAAACGAGTTTGATACTTGAATTTGAATAATTTGAATTTAGTTGTCTTCGTCATTCTAAGTTTGGAATACATTTTTTTGTATCAAATTGAACATTGAAATTAAATTTAAGTACTTAAGTACGATAAAAAATTACACAAATATCAATTGAAAAAACCTAGTTACCAAAATAAACATTAAAATAAAATTTATGTATTAAATTGAGGAAAAAAAACTTAAACATCAAATTAAGTATTGAAATTAAACTCAAATAATAAATAATATATTAATCGTATTTAAATAAAATTAAATATTATTTTTATTTTAAGTAAATTGCTAACTCACTCCTTAAATCACAATGAAGTTTTTTTATTTATTATTTCAATAAAATCTAACAACCATATTTAAAACATTATGTGAGTTTCGAATTCATTCAATTTGTTCTCGATAATATCGAGTTTTATCATGAGTTTGATATTCAAATTTGAATTATTTGAAATTAATTGTCTTCATCATTTTGAGTTTGGGATACTTTTTTTCTTTTTGGTCAGTTTTAGATTGAATCATTTTTCTCGATAATTTTGATTTTTGTCATATGAGTTTGATACTCAAATTTAAATAAATTAAAATTAATTGGTCTTTGTCATTCTAAGTTTGAGATACATTTTTTTTTATGTTGGTTTTGGATTGAATCATTTTTTTCTCTCGATTATATCGAGTTTTGTCATATGAGTTCGATACTCAAATTTGAATCATTTTAAATTAACTGTTTTCATCGTTCTAAGTTTGTGATACATTTTTTTATGTCGGTTTCGAATTGAGTCATTTTTTTTCTCTCTCAATAATATCATGTTTTGTTGTCTTCATCATTCTAAGTTTGGGATATATTTTATTTTGTCAATTTCGGATTGAATCATTTTTTCTTGATAATATTGAATTTTGTCATATGAGTTTGATACTCAAATTTGAATTATTTGAAATTAACTATTTTTGTCATTCTAAGTTTGGGATACATTTTTAATGTCGATTCTGGATTGAATCATTTTTTCTGGATTGAATCATTTTTTCTCGATAATATAAAGTTTTTCATACGAGTTTGATACTCAAATTTGAATAATTTAAAATTAATTATCTTCATCATTCTAAGTTTGGAATACATTTTTTATGTTGATTTGAGTTGAATCATTTTTTCCCGATAATATTGAGTTTTGTCATATGAGTTTGATACTCAAATCTAAATCATTTGAAATTTGAAATTATTTGTCTTCATTATTCTAAATTTGGGATACATTTTTTTATATCGATTTCGAATTGAATCGTTTTTTTCTCTCGATAATATCAAGTTTTGCCAAACGAGTTTGATACTTGAATTTGAATAATTTGAATTTAGTTGTCTTCGTCATTCTAAGTTTGGAATACATTTTTTTATGTCGGTTTCGGGTTGAATCATTTTTCCTCTATAATATTGAGTTTTGTTGTATGAGTTTGATACTCGAATTTGAATAATTTGAAATTAACTGTCTTTGTCATTCTGAGTTTGGATTACATTTTTTGATGTCACTTTCGGTTTAAATCATTTTTTCTTGACAATATCTAGTTTTGTTATACAAGTTTGATACTCGAATATAAATATTTGAAATTAATTGTCTTCGTCATTCTAAGTTTGGGATACATTTTTTATGTCGGTTTCTGATTGAATTAATTTTTTTGATAATATCGAGTTTTGTGATATGAGTTTGATAATCAAATTTGAATAATTGTCGGGATACGTTTCAGATTGAATCATTTTTTCTCTAATAATATCGAGTTTTGTTGTATGAGTTTGATACATGAATTTGAATAATTTGAATTAACTGTCTTAGTCATTCTATGTTTGGAATACATATTTTGATGTCGTTTTCTGATTGAATCATTTTTTTCTCAATAATATCGTGTTTTGTCATATAAATTTAATACTCGAATTTAAATCATTTGAAATTAATTGTCTTTATCCTTTTAATTTTGAGATAAATTTTTTGATGTCGGTTTCGGATTGAATATATTTTTTTCTTGATAATATCTAAGTTTTGTTTTCTTCATATGAGTTTAATACTCAAATTTGAATTATTTAAAATTAATTGTCATTATCATTCTAAATTTGAAATATTTTCGAGTTTTGGTTCAGATTAATCGGGTATAAAATAACCATTCAACAATGAATGTTTTCATTTTTACTGAATATTTTTTTGTGATATACAAACTAATTTTCTAATCTGTACTTCGTTGGATAAATTAATTGATATTGATTTCGTTTTTGGTAAATTTGATAATTTAATTTCTAAAACGTACTACGAATAAAAATAACGATCTAAACACAATATAAATATGGGTAAAAAGTACTGACAGTTTCTATATTATATTTAATTTATATTTTAATCTAAAAATAGAATGTTGGTTCATTTACCTTTGAAAAAAAAAAACAAAATGGTGAAATTATATTTCATATTTTTAAACTTTAAAATATTATAATTAAATTATCAGTAAATGTTAAATTTGATGTGAATTATTTAAAAATCATATTGATCAAATTAGAAAAATAATCGGTACATATCATATGAACATCTTAAATTCGATGGATAAAAAAATAGTTTTAATAAAATTTAGGAGACTATTTCTTTTTATTCACATGTCAGATTCAACACAATCGTGTGAAAGTATATACATTTTTTCAATTTAGCCCCCATATTTTAAACACTTGGAGCTCACATTTAAAGTCAAAGCTAAAGAAATAATTTAATGGCATATGGTTTAACCGTCCTTTAAGTTTATAAAAAAAATTAATTTTAGTAATCTATTTAATTTTTTATCTCTTTTAACTCATTAAATTGAATTGTTTATCAAATTATTGAAAAATAGATGAAAATTTAGTTTTTATTAATTTTGTTGGCATGACATCCACATGGATGCAACGTAAACAATTAATTAATTTTTTAAAATTAAAAAAATTCAAAAAATATTATTAAAACTATTAAAATTAATATTTAAAAATTTTAAAAATTAATTAATTGCTGATGTGGAATATATGTGGATTGTCATGTCAGCAAAGTTAACAAACGCTAATCTTTTTATCTATTTTGAGGTGATTTGACAAATAACGCAAGTTTAAAAGCTATAAAAACGAGAAAAATTAATTAAAGAGCTAAAATAATCTTTTTAATAAAATTGGAAGGTCAAATAAATCATTATGCCTAATTTAATTGATGTAATTCCAATATTTTTACACCTATTTTAATTAAAACGTTTCAAAAATTTGAGATTATTTTAGCATTTAAGATATAATTAAAAATAGCTTAATACATATTTTAGTCCCTTTATTATAGTGAAATTATCACTTTTACCCCTTTTTTTTTTTTTTTCCTCCGATCACTTTGCTCCCTTTACTTTTATTCCTTCCATCACATTAGCCATTTGATCATTTCCGTTTAATAAAATCCCCTGTGTTTGTTTAAGCCAATCAAATGTGAAGACGTGGACAATAATAAAGGGACCAATGTGAGAATTTCACTATAGTACAAGGGGTCAAACTGAGAATTTCGCTATAGTAGAGTGGCTAAAGCCCATATTAAGCCTTTTGAAAACCCTAACGTATTTTTAACGTTTATTTAAGTAACGGTTAGCAAATTGCAGTAAAAACCCTAAAACAGTATTCATTTCCCTCTAAATTGGTGCTTTTGGCGTCTGAACTGTGAGCATAAAATTCCCCAACTATAATTATTTCAAGGCAAGTAAGTAATTTTTCATGTGTTTCTCTGTTAATATTGTTTTTTTTTAATTTAAAGGAATATACTTTTTTTTCTTTTCATTTTCTGGTTTCAGGGTTGTTCTTAGGTTCGTGGAATTTGTTTAAGTGAACAGTACATGGAGGACTGGGGTAAATTCCTTTTTTTCTTTTTAGCCCAAATTTGATTACTTTTTTGTTGTTTAAGGAGGGCTTTGATTATAAATTTATATTTAATTTTCTTTTGTTTGTTTTATTATGGTATGAACCTGTATATCCAAGCTTTAGCTTATAATTATTTGTGTTGATTGAAATTTGGAATTTTTATTTGGTTTGTTTTGCTTAAGTTTTAATGGGGGTTAGGGTTTATTGGGAAATGGAGTAGATTATGGAGAAATTTAGCAGGTTTTCTTTTTTCTTTTCATTAAAAAAAAAAAAAGCTCCTTTTAGTAGTTAAGCTAGACAAGGCTTTGATTGCGGGAACATATTTGTATCTGACATTTATGCATGAGTCCGAGTAATATAAGCTAAAGTCAAGCTTTAGCCATCGGCTAATGGTAGCCCCAGAATCTTAACCAGTTGGTTTGAGGTGTGAAGAGGCACCAAATGCCTTAAAAAGCTTCTTTTAGTAGTTAAGCCAGACAAGGCTTGGATTGCAGGATTTGCAAATGCTTGTCCAATACATATTCATATCTGATACTCATGTTTGAGTCCGAGTAACATAAGCTTAAATCGAGCTTTAGCCGTTGCCTAATGGTAACCCCAGAGTCTTATTTAGGTGATTTAAGGTGTGAAGAGGATCCAATTGCCTTCAAAAGTTCCTTTTAGTAGTTAAGCTAGACAAGGCTTTGATTCCAGGATTTGCAAATGCTTGTCTGGAACATATCCGTATTTGACACTCACATGCTTGAGTTCAAATAACATAAGCTCAAATTGAGCTTTAGCCATTGCCTAATGGTAACCCCAGAATCTTATTTAAGTGTGAAGAGGCTCCAGTTGCCTTTAAAAGCTCCTTTTAGTAGTTAAGCCAAACAAGGCTACAATTGGGGGATTCGTAAATGCTTGCCGGATAGGACCAATACATATCCATGTCTGACAGTCATGTTTGAGTCCGAGTAACATAAGCTTAAATCGAGCTTTAGCCATTGCCTAATGGTAACCCAAGAATCTTATCTGGGTGGTTTAAGGTGTGAAGAGGCTCCAATTGCCTTAAAAAGCTCCTTTTAGTAGTTAAGCTGGACAAGGCTTTGATTCCGGGATTTGCCAATGCTTGTCCTCTGTACATATCCATATTTTGACACTCATGCTTGACTCTGAGTAACATAAGCTCAAATCGAGCTTTAGCCATTGCTTACCGGTAGCCTCAAAATCTTATCATAGGTGGTTTAAGGTGAGAAGAGGCTCCAATTGCCTTAAAAACCTCCTTTTAGTAGTTAAGCCAAACAAGGCTTTGATTGTTGGATTCACAAATGCTTGTCCGATACATATCCGTATCTGACACTCATGTTTGAGCCTGAGTAACATAACTACATAAGCTCAAATCGAGCTTTAGCCATCAGCTAACAGTAGCCCCAGAATCTTATAATAGGTGGTTTAAGGTGTGAAGAGGCTCCTATTTTTACCTTAAAACAGCTTCAATTTATGTTTCATTTGCTTTTAAGTTGTTGATAAGTAACAAAATTTTATTCTGTTTTAGTATGTTCAATCTTAATTGAAGAACCTGTCTTAATATGCCCTTTTTTTTTTTTGTTCACGAAACCGTATGTTGTCATTGCAGAGGATGACATTCCGCCTCTTGTTTCAAAGGAGTTGCCTAAAAGCAAATGGGATGATGAAGATGTTGATGATACTGATATCAAGGAATCGTGGGAGGATGAAGATGAAGAACCTCCTCTGGTACGATGATTTTCGTTATAATTTGGTATCTGTCTGGTTTTACTAATCTTCTTGGGTCTGTTGAATAATTTTGGATGTTTATACGGTAAAATGGGGACAAAATGGCATTCATAGTAACAAATTTCTACCACCTAACCATAACCATAGGCTAGAATATCTGGTTACAAGTTCATTACTTTTCTGACCGAATAAACCGATGGAAATATTAACACGAACTTAGAGCAACTGTGTGTTCATAGATGATATGTTTTGAATTCATTAGCAAACATTACTTATTGTGTATCGAAGTTGTTACTTGGCCATTTTGTACGGACATTGTATGCCAAGAAACAAGAATGTCCATATAAACTATTTGCTTGCATTGATGTTTTCTTTTCCTTAATCCATAATCAGCAACCCATAGCAAAAGCTACTGAAGAGAAGGCCCCCGAGAATCCCTTATCGAAAGCTACCGAAAAAAAAGGGAAAACTATCGAAATAGCTAAAGAAGAGCCCTTTGATCCCATTGCCGAGAAACTTCGCCAACAAAGGTAGAACTTAGTTTAGGTCATTCCTGAAATTAACCGAAGCCATATTGTTTTTTTCTCCACATCCGCATGATTGGATCTCGGGATTGTTACGGCACCTTGTTTTACTTGTATATGTCTCCAAACTCAATATTTTTTATGGTTTTAATTTGGTGTTTTCTTTCTATCGTAGGCTCGTGGAAGAAGCTGATTTTAGGTCGACTACCGAACTTTTTGCTAAGAAAGGTGATATCAAGACTGTTGATAACTTTATTCCTAAATCCGAAAGCGACTTTGAGGAATATGCTGAGCTTATTTCTCATAAGCTTCGCCCGTATGATGTGAGTTTTTAATCGTTTTTCTTTTCTGTGTCTTGCCTGTATATTGAGAAAGTTCTTACATTGCTCAAATACTCTCTTTCGATGCAGAAAAGTTATCATTATATTGCACTACTCAAGGCGGTAATGAGACTATCAACTACTTCTTTGAAGGCGGCCGATGCCAAAGATATCGCATCTTCAATCACCGCAATCACAAATGAAAAGCTAAAAGCTGAGAAAGAAGCCACAAGTAAAAAGAAGACAGGTAATCATTTCATTCTCGAATCCCATTATACACACACACGTGTATATATTATACATGCGTTTAAAGCTTTATATATCTTTCTTCCTTGAGAGCCTTAGGCTTTAGCCCCGAAAGGTTAGGGTCGAACCATTATGATTAGATTAGCTTGTTTGAACGAAATCTTCATGTTATGTTCGTAATAACAATTAAATAGAAGGATTCTCGAACTGCTTTTCAACCCTTTTTTTTCCCTAGGTGGTAAGAAAAAACAGCTCCATGTCGATAAACCGGATGATAATTTGGTCGTTAATGCTTACGTTGATGTCGATGATTATGACTTTATGTGATTCGGCAAAATGCCACCGTAGAGTTGGATACGGCCCAGTGGCTTGGTGAAGAGCCGAAAGTCATTACATTGAACTTGAGAAGCAGAGTCTTGGAGATGTTTCATGGTGGTTTCAATGTGTTTTTAACCTTAAAAATGATTCATATGACGTTTTGAGAACTGTTTCTATTGTAAGATTATACAATTCATTAATTGAATACTGAATGTTTCACGTGATTTATTAAGATTTTTTGACAAAACAATATATATGTGTCTATGTGTGTGTATATATATATATATTTATTTATGAGTTAATTGCACCAAATATCCTCAAACTATAACTTATATTTTAATTGGTCCTTAAACATCTCTAAATTATCAATAAGGTCATTCTATTATTAAAATTACTATTTTAACCATTAAATAATCGCAAGAGTTAAAATTTAAAGAAAAATGAACATCGTTAAAATTGTATGTTGTAAAAAGTTATGTGACAAAATTATACTGTTGTTTAAATTTTCATTTTAAATTTATTGACATTAGAATGTTTTGAGACTTACAATTTACTTTTCTTTTTTATCTTTCAGCTCTCGAATTTTGGTTTTTCAAAAATCTGATGGGATCAACCAACTAATTCACAAATGTATTGAACAGAGATAAAAAAAAAAAAATTTAATTCCTTAAATTTTTTTATTTTTATGAATTTTAATAATATAATTAATCAAGCCAATCAGATAAAAAACTGAAAATTGATTTGACTGATTCGAGGGACGAGAAATATTGCGTACAAAAACATAGACCAACAATTAGATAAGACAAGAACTAAAATGATTTCTTTTTCCATTTTTGTCATTCTCAGCTGTAATGCAAAAGAATCCAATGCAATGGAATCTACCTTCTCAAGAAGTGAGATAGTACTTATTTAATAATATTATATTTATTTCGAAAATATACTCAAATTGAATTTACACAACTAAGAAAAATAATAAAAATTTTAAAAACACTTTATTCAATCAAAAATAAAATTAAACACCCATTTTGAATCTCTTTTTAACTAATGTAGCTGGACCCAAATTAAATTAAAACAAAATTAAGTATACTCAATACTAAAAATACCCAAAACCCCTTTTTCTTTTTTGTTTTTTTACTCACCAATGACAAAAATTTGTTTACACAAGAATGAAGAAATGAAACTGTACAAAACAAATGCAAGACATTGCAACTCAAAGGGATGAACAAACAGGTATTCTAGATGTATCTTATTGGAAAGAATCTGACCTATTTTGTAAACCGGTAAAATTTTCCGAATTTATTTTTGTTTTTCTTCTTAGAAATTGTATTATAAGATCGCACCTCTACCACCTCTAACATTCGGCCTCATCAGGATGGAAAAGCACGAAGAAGCGTTTGAATTCTTAAGGTAGGCGCATGGTTCGGGAAAAACCAATTCGGAATAACCCGAAACGTTGGAGCATGACCAACAAGATGAAAAGGCAGAACTCATTGATAAGGAGATGTTGAATAAACACATGGATGTAAAGGGTGCTTGTTGGATCCCTGAGAAATTACCGGCCATTATGATGTTTTTACCTATGATATCATGCAAGGTAATTTTCTCAAGGGATGGGAAAGCATCGGGATTGAATTTTTCATCCGGATGAGACCCGTAATCACCGATAGCACTGAACGCCGTGTTAATGTTTAGCATGTTGGCGTCCAATATGATGATCTCTCTAAGGTAACCACCTCTACCTTTTGTTGTTCTAAACTGGATACCGGTGAACGAGTTGTAGAGGTGGACGTGTTCCACTTGGACATTGGAAATGCCACCAGACATTTCACTACCAAAGGCAAGGGACGAGCCAGTTGATGACTGAAGGTGGACTGATCGGATATGGACGTTTGTGGTAGGTCTACCATAGGCAATGCCGTATTCGTCCCAACCACTCTTGAGAGCAATCGCATCATGGCCTGTACTAATGTTGCAGTCCTCAATGCAAACATTATCAGAAGAATCTGAAAGCAAAATGTTAGAAAAACGATTCAGAAAGCTTTTGCAGCAGATAGAAGCACTAAACAGAACTGAGAAATCTTATTTGCAAGTAAAGCAACTGCATAAAATGAAAGATGTTGACAATAGGTAATATCTAAATGCAGCTTAGGTTCTTGATATGAACAAAATCAGATATTAAACATTGCAAACCTGGGACTATGCCGACAGTATACGGTGATCCTGGTGGAGCATAGACTGATAGATTATGTATATGTACATTGCTGCATAAAATCCGAGCAGATATCCATTTATTGACAGACCAACAAAAGTCAAAGAATAAGCAAAGCATCCAGATAAGTAATGAACATGAACCTGCAATAAACCGGATGGATATTATATGCTGGGGCATTCAGGAAAGTAATGTTCGAAACATGTACATCTTTAGATGAAACAAATTCCACAAGGTGTGGACGAGTATAATTTAAAGAATGAGACGTGAACCATTCCCACCAAACTGAGCCCTGCCCATCTATGGTTCCATTGTCACCTAATGCAAGAAGCAAGTTGTGAGCTTATCCAAGACACAACCAAGAACAAGCAAAAACAAGGGAACCTTACCAGTTATTACGACATCACGTAACATATATCCATTTACCAAACTTCGGTATCTTCTTCCGGGAAGTTCAATTCCTCGACCATACGAAGGTAACGGTTCAACAATATCCCAGTGAGATGGATCCTTAGCAAGCAAGACAAGCAATTTTAAAGCTAAAAATTGTTGAGAATAACACCTTAAAAACTATAGAACAATCATAATACCTGAGATCCAAGAATGACAGCACCTTTTTCAAGGAAAAGGGTGAGATGGCTAGTGAGATTGAAACTTCCTGTAAGCCATCGTCCTGGTGGAACGTAGAGTTGAGCACCACCTTTGTCGGCGAAAGACTTGAGATAGAAAATGGCATTTTGAAAGGCAATGGTATTCAAAGTTTTGCCATCACCAACAGCACCGAATTCTAATATTGAAACGCTATGGGGTCTCGGTTGCGACGTCGGGTTATGATCACATTGAAGATAGTTACCTTCTCCATTAACTTCGATTGCATTGCATAATGCCAGCAGCACCAGCAACGCCACCTGCACCACCATGAAAACACGAACAGAAAAGACAAACCAGTTGAAACTCTTGTACCTTTGCAAATACCACAATGGAGATAAAAGAGAAAATAATATCAAACCATTATTGGCTTTAAAAAAATTGCTTGAGGGTATCAAAACTATGCCTTGTAAGTTGTAATACATTAATGCCAAAAAAAGAGCCATTTTTTTTAATAAATATTATAATTTAAGGTGAAAAAATTAAAAGGAATCCAATACAAATCAAGGTAATTAAGGAAAAAAATCTAAAATTTTGACTAAAATTAAGGAATTATCAATAAATTAAGCAAGCATTAAGGTAACAATTAATTGCAGGAAAAAAAAAACAAAAAAAGCATCCTAAATGTCAATATCAAAAAGAAAAATCATAACTCTAAATGCAGGGAAGATGAAAAGTTGAAAGTTTTAGAATCCAATGAAACCAAAACTCCACAAAAAAAAAAAAAAAATCAAAAATCCGAAAATTTCAAAGAGACATAACATCAAACAATAAGAAGGCAATATATATTATATGTGAATTGCAACTATTAATATAAATATTAAAAAAAAAAACAGGAAAACAATGAATTTTATTCATCAAATCATATTTAAATTTTAAAAATTCAGAAATCAAATCAAAGAAACGTACTTACTGGCATCTTCATATGTTTCAGATTATAGTGAATAAAGAAAATAAAAGAAAAGCTGAAAAATACTCAAACCCTAAAAAAATAAAAGAGAAAAAGATATAGAAAAACAAAAGAAAAAAAAGAATGGAAGAAGAATAGGAGGAGAAGAAAAGAACGACCGCAAAAACAGGACTCCCCTGTAAGCATATGAATTATGATCATTAATTATATATATAATGGAAATTTAATAATGAAGAGCTAATTTACTGAATATAATCACATTTTTTTGTTATTTGCATATTATTAAAATTAAAATAAATTATTTAAATCTAATATAAATTATAAATGGTTAGATATTTAATGATTAATATAGGAGAAAAAAAAGTAATCAAACAAATGATGAGATCTAATTAAATTATATTAATTAATAATTACCTGTTTAAGTAAATATTATGATTAAAACGGTCCCTCCACAGATCCAATAAACCGTACAGAAATATTTGTTTCTTACCTTCATTATAATAAAACAAATAAGATAATTATAAATAATGTAAAAGGTTTTTTATAAAATAATATTTTTTCGCGAATAAGACTTGTCCCAGTTATCAAAGACGAAGTTTCCAAATTTTGAGTATTTAAGTTTGAAATTTATCATGAATAATTATATATGCAGGTCTTGAATCTCATCATGTATGAGAGTTTTAGTTTAATTAGTTTCAGTTTATTAACTTTAGTTTGGATTGTATCAATTCTTAATCTGTTTATAATGTATTACTTAAATTTATATTTATAATTATACTGTAGTTATCACACTTTAAAAAAAAAATTCTTTTAATCAACATAAATGAGATAATGAGGTGGTGGGAAATTATAAATTGATTTTTGTAATTTGTTAAAGGTTTAATTATAAAATTTACCTTTGCAATTTTCACTAATATTTAAAAGTAGTACTTAAATTATTAATTTCGTTTTATTTTAGTTAAAAATGTATGATGTTTAGTCTGAATTTGTTGTGTGTTATATTTTTACTGATTGATACCCTGTTTCTAAAGCAAAATAAGATAAAATTAATAGTTTAGTTACTTTATGTACTTAAATGAAAATTTTATATAATTTGAAGATCAGTTTTGTATTTAATCCTATGATAAATAATGTTTAGAAGTTTTAAGTAGATTATAGTGGATTGTATTTAAAGTAATTCAATTATTAGTAATTTTATATTTTGATTACTTAATTTTAAAGAATTATAAAATGATCATTAAATTATTTTAAAGTATTCATTTAAGTTATCAGACTATTAAAATTATTACCGTATGAGTTTTTTTATTCACACCACTTTCGTTAGTTGGACTTTTCTTTCTCTTTATCATATATAGTTCAAGTTTTTCTTCATAAAACAATTTTAAATATTACGATTATAGTTTACGAATTAAAATTTAAATAATTATTTTTTAATCTTTATTATTAACCGTCAAATTTACTTAAATATAAAATATATTACTTTAATTATCGATAAATATTAATCCACCATACTAACTATTAAATTATTGTTTGAAACTCATTAATCAAACTTAATATATATATTACTTGAATATATATATATATATATATATATATATATATATATCCTGCGAATTAAAAATCATACCCGCATTATCCCGTTGCACCGCTAAAAGAAGTTTGAAAAGTTAGAAGAGGCAAGTTTTGGTTGGTTTGTCAGTATGCTGGGAGATGAAAGGTCCCAGATTGACACGTAAGGGGTAGGACAAAAAGGAGGTGAAACGATGGGTGAGAGAGTGCATGGCATGTGGTGGATTGACAGTGGGCCCCACCTTCAATCATGCCCAAGATTGCTAGTCTGGCGTTAGTCACATGACAAACAAAACATCACAATTCACACAACAAATATATTTATATGCACGTTCTAATTAGTAGCTCTAAATTTTAATAAAACTTTAAAAAGTTATAAAATAATTTTTAAATTATTTGAAAGTTATCATTTATGTTATTGAACAATTTAAAAGATTTTATTTAAATTACTTGATTATGTTTCTTTTAAAGTTCGGCTAATGAGCTTCAAATTATTAATACAATAGATTTATACTTATCGACGAGTAGAAGAACATAACTTATATCAAAGTTGCTCTATAGTGTTAGATATTGGATAAGAAAGTTGTTTAGATTTTGACTCATAAACTCATGACATTCAAAGTTATTTTATGAATAAAAAAATGAACTGTAGAAGAGAATGAAATGAGAGCTTTAGATTAATGTAAGTGATGTAAACAAAGTAAATGAGAGCTTTAAATTGGCGTAAGTGGTGTGAACAGTGGATAACATACAACAATAATTTTAACAGCCTAGTTACTTAAATGAAAACTTTTGAATAGTTCAATGATTAATTTATATTTTTTTAAGTTAAATGATCAAAATGTAAACTTACTAATAATTTAATAAATTTATCCTAATTTAAATTATAATTACAATTACCCATTATAATATAATATTAAATAATAATCTGAAATAAAATAAAATAAATCCAACTCGCCCATTGCTTCAAATTACAAAACAAGCTTTTACTAGCACACCAAAACTGTAAATGATGAAATTATAAAATATAAATTTATATAATAAATCTTATATATATAGATATGTGTGAATAAATATATTTTAATAAGATAATATTTTTGGAACAAATTTTAAAAAAAGTAGAAAAGAAGATGGAAATCCATTAACATATATCATACTCCAACTTGCCATTTATGTTCAACTAAGATCTCTCGAAACTGAGAAAATTTTAATTTATTAGTACGTTAATGTGGGATATTTTATTTAAGATATTCAAATAATTGAAAGAATAAAATGTTTATTTTATAACATTTATAAAATTGAATTTAAATGGGATCACAATCCTGCTTTTAATTCTATATAAAATAAAATGGAAATTACAGCTCATCATTGATATAATTCAACTATGAATATTGAATGCCAGTGAATGAAAATAAACAAAATAGGCATCCCCTTTTATGTTTATAATGGATTCCATATTATACAAATTTGTCTCTTTGGTTTTCCTATTCTCATCTTATTTTATTTGTTCTGTTGGGTTAATATATAAATTTATATTTTATTAATAATAATAATAATAATAATTAAAGTTATTTTGAGAGTGGAAGTTAATTATGAAATTATAAAAAATATATATATATATATAATCGATAAAATGTAACATTATAGTTTATAAGATCTTGTCACTCGAAAAATTAAATTCGAATCTCATTTTATATAAATAATAACGTATTTAAAAAAAATTAAACATTCTTTTGTTTGAAAAGGATACTTTACTTGACATGAGAGGCAGCATTATCTAATCCCTCAAACAATTCTTTGACGCTGTTGGAAGTTTGAACAACTCTCAAAAGCTTCCAGCTAATATAGGAAAATGACATCAAACTATGGTCTATTTTCGATTTTGTGCTTTAATTTCTGCAATTTAATATGATATAATTTGATTTTTATTAGTTTTAATATTGTGCTGAGGAGGAATTTTGTTGGATTTATTGTTTGCCTGATGGGTTTTAAAAAAAATTTTAATTTTGTGATTTAATATCATTTTAATGGGAAATAATTAATTGTCTCAATAATTTGTTAAATTGAAGTATAGGTTGAATCAATTCAACGCAAATAGATGATTTAATTGATTTGATATATATTAATTCAATAATATTCTTTTTTTTCTTGATTTATTTTCTTGGTGAAAGATTTATTTATTTTATTTAAATTATAATTTTTATTTAGATTCTATTTATATTTATTTCAGATTTTCTTTCTTGTTTTTGTTTTAGTTTTTTTTTTTTTAAGAGCTTCTGTCTTGTTTTAGTTAGCCTTAAACGTAAAGTCATTTGTTGTATTTACTCCTTATATTAAAAAATAAGGGTCATTACCATAAAATTTCACTCAATTTTAAAAATTTATAAAATGATTATCAAACTGTTTGAAGGTTTTCATTTAAATCAATGAACTGTTCAAAAGTTCTTATTTAAGGCACTAGGTTATTAAGTTTTTTCCTTTTAAAGTCAGATATCAAAGAAGAAAGTTATTTGGATTTTGATTTACAGATTCACGACATTCAAAGTTGTTTTATAAAGAGCAAACTAGTCATTCTGTTTTAAATTTCATCTATTTCTACAGTTAAAAACTAATTTCTATATGTCAAAATCTGTTTAGTTATTCTACCAACCACACTAATTTTTAATTATAGAAATAAATAAACTTTTTAATATAAATGACTAGTTTACTTTTTAACCAATTCTCATTGTTTTAGTAAAAATGATAAAATATAATTTAACTTTTAATACAACATTCTCAGTGATACTTTTATCGCTTAGGTATGATTTATTTTAAATATTTAAATATTTTATTTTTATTTAAAATTTATAGAGCAATTAATTTTTTTAAAACCAACATCGACATGTTACATGTTGGAACTCTTATTGAAGTTGTACCAATATATATATAATGTTGAAGCCTGAACCACATATATCAAATTCCAAATGGTAATAACTGTACAAAATGCCAAGATCCACTACCAGGTCACCCTAATCACTGTGAAAAATGTTGATGTAATAATTTGACAATGTGATCAATATTATAAGAATAAGATCGGATTAATGAGTCAAATTGAGAATTGATCAATGTAATAATTCAAAAAAATTTGAATTAATTGAATAAAAAATTGTTTGAAATTGACAACAATCGAAAATCAAGACAAAAATAAATAATTTAACATGTTAAATTAGTTTAATAATTTTTTTAGATTTTTAAGAAATTTAAATTAACTATTTAATCACCAAAAAAAATTAACTATTTAATTATTGTTGGTTTAGCAGTTGAACTTCTTAAACCAATTAAATTAGGAACCAATGATCTAACCAGTTCAAGCATCAGCTTGGATAGTATGAGATTGTATCATGTCTATCACTTGAAAATTTATATAAATTTTTTTAATTTTGAAGCAATGATGAGGCATAATCTCAAAATGCAATATTATTAAACTTTTACATTATTCAAGTTCAGAAATCAAAACGAACTTAATTGTTAAGTTCAAATAGCAAAATAAAAAAATAAAAAAAAATAAAATGAAGTACCAAAATGAAAATCTAATTGTCAACTTTAGGGAAAATTTCATATTATCCAAAAATTAATTTGCACTTTTAACTTGAACATAATTGAGCATAAAATTCGAGATTACTTTTAATTAGGCAATTAAAAATGTTATAGTAGTTCAATATTTTATCTCTAATCAAACTTGAGTTCTAGAAATTCGATTTAAGTCGAATGAAGTTTAAGCTTATTACAATCAGAGCTCAACTCAATCACATCCCTAATCCTAATCATATTCATTGTTGCTTAAAATACTCATGTCCAACACTCGTATTTAATATATATAGACATAACTACGTAATATGATTTTACAAATATATGGAACTTAACATACCCTTATCTGGCATTCACCTTTGAATCGGGATACATCGGATGTTCAGACATTTTAATATAACACAAATTCCACAAAAATCTTCATTTTAATATAACGGCTCTGAGGTTTCCAAAATTCTATAATGTATGACTCAAAATTTTAACATGAATGAAAACTGAGTTTTGTACACAAACTGCTACAGAGAAAAATAAAAGGGATTAAGACATGAAGTTTACTGATTTTCGCTATTTCATTCACTTCTTCGCCTTCACCTTCTTAACCATCCTGCGAAAAGAAAAATGGAAATCGAAATTAGAACTGTTGAGAAACGGATAAGCAGCAATGCAGTGATCTTTATCATGCGTCTTACTCGGCCTGTTGGTTTGCAGCTGCAGGTGCAGTCTTCTCAACGGGTCCCTGGATGGTCAAGAAACAGAGGTTCAGTCGCTAAGAACCAACTATAAGCATCCAAAACTAACAACTAGGGGTGAGCAAAAGTTGATTCCAATTATAATGGTTAAACCAGTGAAGGCCAAGTCAATTCAGTCAAGTAGGTTATGATGGTTAATTATGTTTTGTAGACAGTTAAAATAGGTACGCTAGTCAGTTATCTGTTATGAAACCGATTTAACTGACCAATGTTATGTCGGTTTGGTTAGCTAAGTTGATTTTCCCCTTTTTTTAACCAAACTGACGAACCAACTGACTGCTTTCCTCTAGAAATACAGAGGGTAGTGTAAACTGGTGTAGTGTTTGGGGTGGTGCAATGGGTAACCGACATTAAGGTACTATAGCCTAGTATGCAAAAGCTACCATGGTCCGGTTTTCTTCTAAGGTAAATTTATGTTGAAATTTCAAAAAATTCAGAACCCGAAATTTCAAAAAATTCAGAACCCACGATTCATTCTCACATAACGATTATCGACGGGTAAATCGAAACAGATGTTTGCATTTACCTGTGCAAGGCGTTCCTCTCTTCTGGCCATCTTTCTTTCCCTGCTTGCCTTGTTCTTAGCACGCTTGGCCTCGAACTGGTCGGATAGAGTCTTTTCTCTCGCTTTTTCGGCTTTGGACTTGTGAATACTTTCCATCAAGACACGCTTGTTCTTAAACACGTTACCCTTAACTTTCATGTACATGTCATGGTACATGTGCTTGTCGATCTTCTTGGATTCCCTATACTTACGAAGCAATCGCCTCAGTACACGCATTCTCCTCATCCAAAGGATCTTTGTTGGCAACCTTGCCTCTCTCGTACCCTTCCTCTTACCTGAAAGTATTTAACATAAGTTATTATGGAACAAAACCCAATCATGTATGCAACACACTAAACATAAGCAACCAGAGATAGATTAATCGTATACCGTATCCAGAGTGTCGGCCCTTTCTCTTGGCCTCCTTCATCCTACGTGCACGTGAACGGGAGTGAATCTTTGTAGGCTTCCTGATGATAAAACCGTCCTTCACCAGTTTCCTAACGTTCTGCCCTGCAACCGGTGATAATTTTTTAACATAATAAAAAAGCCATGAAGCCGCTTCACATTAAGATAGAACACAAACCCGAACCATCCAAAATCGTAACTCAAACTACTCGAGTTCGACTTAAAAAAGAACTTTAATGCAACTCAGTTGTTGTCAAGTTCAAGCAGCTCAATCTATCAAGAGAGACAAATTCGAACATTATAATGCTTGACTTGACTTACTCGCAATGCGTTATTACTATTTGAATCGAAATTAATTGAATTATTCATCAGATAATCGAATCCGTCAAATATTCACATTTAGTACGTGAAAAATAATTTAAAAATTAATATCCACAAAATATAGCAAATTCAAATAATAGATAAATATCTCCATCTGCTTCGAATCTGCAACATATGGTAATTAAAACATCCAAATCCGACAAAAGCAATTCGAATAACTGCAGATATCCAAATCTGCACTATCAATTGCTATTCCTACAACCTGAAATTCAGAACCTAAATCTATCATTTTCCCTTCCTATGTTCACTTAGAAACCAAACAAACCCTAAACAATCAATGACGAACAATAACAGCTTCGATCTATATACTACAGCATATTGGATTAACAAATTTGGACTGTATTTCTAAAAATGAATCAAAGAAAGATAATAAAAAAGAAAGTTCAAGAGGGAGTAACTTACTGGAATTGGCCATGGAGATTTCATTAATTTCATTAGGGTCCAACCAGACCTTGCCACGACCACACTTGAGGACGCTAGCGGCAAGCCGCTTCTGAAGCTTCAAAGACACCATTGTTGTTTCCCCTTTCTCGTCTCCCTCTGTCACCGGCAAATCGAGGGTTTTGGGGGAAGAAATGTGGAGGTGGCTATTATAACGGTAGCGAAAATTTTATTTAGGGATAGGGTTTTGGGTATTGAAATATGAAGGTAATTTTTTTTGTTTTGATCCCTCAATTATGTTTAATCTATGCATTTAGTCCGTGTAATTTCTTTTTAAGTTAGTACAATCTCAAATAATTTACATCGAAATAGTTATAATTAAATATAATCATTATAATTGAAATATATTCGGACCCAAACCATGATAATTAATAACTCTCGAACATTTAATTCATGTGCTTTAATTTTACTTAAATTTATCTGTTTTACTTTTATAATATCCTTAATTAGGATAAAAGTTATCATCATTAACTAATTCAATTAAAATATTAATATGAAATCATTGCTTTCAACAAAATAAATTCATGAGAGTTGTTTTCCCTTTTCCTTTTTCTCTATAATTCCGATTTATGATAGGTTATTTTTGAGTTGTGCTTCGTAATATTTAATTATATTTATAGTAATTTCAATATACAAATAATTTGACAATATAGAAGTGATCAAAGCCTTGACTAATAATAGGTAGAAAGATTTAGACATTACAGTGTTTAGAAAGTACGACGACTCTTGAGAGTTGAAGGACAATGGTAGTTGAGGTATATACCTAGAGAATATAACATAATTGTGGATCACTTGGCCAAGTTGAGTTTTACGTGAAAATCAAACTTACAAATCTTTGATGCTATCCCTAATGAAGTCTCAAATATTTTTTATCGGGACAAAGTGAGAGATACTTTTAATCTTTTTAATCTTGTATAATAGTGTTTGTTTATTTATAATAGAAAAAAGAGATTAATAATTAGCTTAAAATATCTATATCTTCTACCAACCTAGGCTGGTTTGAATTGATATCCACTACAACATTCTGAAATGTACAAAATAAGAAAAAAAATATCTTACTAAATCAAAATTTAAACTATTTAGTATAGATTTAAATTCAGAGCAGAATATATTAAGGTTAATATATTGTTTGGTTAAGGTTTAGTTTTTAATTTGGTACTTAAATTTCTTTTGTCTTAATTTAATACTTAATTTTAGTTTAATGTTTATTTTGGTATCTAAATTTTTTTAATTTAATACTTGAGTTTTATTTTGTCTCAGTTCAATATTTGAGTTTGCTGTCAATGTTCAATTTGATACTAAAATCTTTTTTGTTCAGTTAAGCACCTATGTTTTTCTACTAGAGTAACCTTGTCAAACATTCATTAGGCTACGTGATGACATTTAATCTAAATATAAATTGAATATTGAAATTAAACTCTTAAAGTTTTAAAATAATTAATAATTTAATTAATTTTATATTAATTTGTTAAAAGTAATTTGCCTAAACCTTTTTATGGGTTTTTCTTTTAACAATCTAATAAAATCCAATTTTCATTACATCATTGAGTGGCATTTAAAAAAAAAACAGATTTTTTTTCTTAAAATGAAATTCCAAAAAGAAGACACAAGTGGACATTAGCTATGATTGAATTGAAGTAAGCCATTAAAGTTTGAGCAATCATGTATCAATTCGTTTGACAAAATCTATGACACTATTTAATTATATAAGTCACTTTATAAATAAAAAAAACCTGAACCAAATCCTAGTATTGTGCATGAACATTCGATCTAAAATGTTTCTATAAATAATATATGATTCGAATATGTGCATTTCTTTTAGTAAAAATATTACAAGTTGAATGTTTTAATGTTTTATTGGACAAAATAATAAATAATAATGAACCCTTCAAATGGCATTCCAAGGTTGCTTTCAAGGACCCATCAGATAAGATCCCATGAAACAACTTGTGACCAAATTAACTCCCAAAATCATACTATATTGTTATTTAATTATGTGTATTTGATATAATGTGGGTGTATATTTATTATAAAATGTTAAGATTGACAATCAATCATACAATCAGGGATCAGTGAAGTTATAAAATTTATGTTTGGGATTAGATAAAATTAAAAAATAAATCATAATGTCAAAAATAATTATTTGAATTATTAATTTTTTAAGGAGTATAAATATGAATTATAAATAATACATATATGATTAATTAGAACTAGAATCAACTTAATAAAAATATTACAGATTGAAATTTAGAGTATATACAAACAAAACCCACATATAATGGGACTTAAACTCAAAATAATACGGGGGAATATCTCACACATGGTGAGACTTCAATCTCGATGTTCAATATTCTGAAACAATACCAAAACCTAATTAACATTAAATTATTAATTTTAAAAGGGATTAAATGTGCAGTTGTACCATTTAACCAATAAAACTAAGGATCCTATTAAATTTTAAAAAAGTTACAATAAAATTTTCATTGTTTTTTAATTAGAAAATAACAAAAAAAAAAAATTCAAATAGAATAAGGAGAGGGGCTTCAACCACTTTCATTAAAAATGTTTAACACTTACTAATTTTTTTTAAAAAAAAAAAGTAGAAATAATTAAACATTATCCATATACGGAATTTTTAAAAAATAGAAACCCATTGATTTATTTATATAAACTAAATTAAAATTAAGCTAACATTAGCCTGACTAATTATATAAATCTCTATTACTACGATGATTCTATTAGTAGGTTTGTTTACAAAATAAAGACAAAAATTGAGGAATTATTTTTTGAAAGTTGGATTGTTTCCAAATAATATTACATATAATTATAATCATTCAAATATTCATGACGCACCAATAGATTAGGTTCATGCATCTTCCCTATGGCTATGGAGCTCTCAATTTTCAATTGCTTTCCCACCAATAAATTCTCAATCCATAATGTGACTCCAAAAAGCCTATCGTGTTATTTTTATATATTTATATTTAGAGGCGAATTTAAAAAATTTTTAAATGTGAAAACGTAATTTAAAAAATTTATTATTTGAGGGATTAAAAATATGTATGTTTAGAAGCTAAACCATGAATGGATTGAACTACAATTTTAGGCCCTTGAAATGGGGTTTTTCATGTGTTAAATTCTAAGTTGGATATATCTAATATAGCATTAAAAGAAACAAAATTAATGTAATTGATGCGGCAAAGGCGTAGGTTTGGAAGGTCGTATTAGTATATATCAAAGAGACCAAACAAAATAAGGAAACGACACATACAATAATAGCAATAATTAATTTTATTTGCAAGTAAAAAGTGAAGTTGTGTTTCCTCTTGGTGCATGCATGCTCTATTTTTTCATTACATCCATCAACCTTGCGTTGCACAAGCTGTGTATCAATTTGGAGTTGGATTCTTTGATAATCTCTACTCTCGTCGATTTGGGTATTTAATTTTGAGGGATCAATTAAGACTGTTTTTTTTTTTTTTTTACATATATTCTTTCATAACCAAATATTACTGATAACAATTAATAAGTTTAAATAATTATATTTTTTTACAAATTAAATGATGATCTTACCTAAAATGCCGAAACCAAGTTCAATGTCTAAGCAACCTGATTTTTTATTTAATAAGATACCTCTGTATATATACTTGATAAAAAATTAATATATACTTATAATTACTCCAAATACGTATAAAAAAAAAAAAAACAACGCAGGTATGTGACACATATATACATAGAGCAAGCTTAAAATCTTCATCCATATCTCATTTCATTCATATAATTAAACCCATGCAAGTGCAATGATTAACGGGGATTAACCCATGCAAGTGCAACGTTTTAAATCCTTTATTCTTATATATATAATGCAACTAATGCATTGATACAAACATTAAAGTCATAAGCATATATATATATATATATATATATATAACAACATAATAAAAAACCGTAATTAACACACAAACATTGATTAACGCTAACAAATCCATGCAAGAGCAAAGCGTTAATCCTTTATTCTCAGATATATATATATATAATGCATGATAGCATAAACAAAAAAATCCTAATTAACACAAAAACATTGATTAACGCTAACTATTATTTAATTTTCGCCCCCACTAATGAACATGTTAGCGCCGTTGCTTATACTGAGTTACGAGGTCATCAAGTGACCAAAGCTCCAGTGAGTCAGTCCCACCGTTACCACTCAGCTGAGTCATAGTCTCATGATTAGTCTCCAAACCCAGGAATGATTCCAGGCGCCAGATTTGTTCTTTCAACTCCAACTCACTCTCCACCACTTCAATCGGCTTATAATCTTCACTTCTTCCATACCCAAGACCCATAGGATAAGGTGGTGAGTCAGTCTGGAAGCTCGGTTGAGTTAACTCGGGAACGATGCACCTTTTCTTAGCAGGAGGAAGCTGAGTAAGAGCTGGTGAAGCAGCTTGATTTTTGGTGGGCGTTTGAGGGAAGTTGAGCTTGGCTTTATCACCACGGATACGCTTGGCGGCTTCATCGTAGGCTCGAGCCGCTTCTTCGGCTGTGTTATAGGTACCGAGCCAAACTCGGGCCCCTTTTTGAGGGTCTCTAATCTCAGCTGCCCATTTGCCCCATGGCCTTTGTCTTATTCCTCTGTAAATGTTTTTCCGAGTTCGCTGAGTCTTTTCAACCTTTTTAGTGACTCGGCTTGTCTTCTGAATCTTCTCGCTTCTCTCTAATCAGTAAATCAACCCCAAAGAAAAAAATAAAAAAAAACTTTCACAGAAAAAACCCCCATTTTTTTGTATGTTTATATTTGGTCTGGTTTTAGTTATTCTACTATGTTGAAATTAGAAATTTAATTTTTTTCATTTTAATTTAACATCGTTTCATCACAGTTTCTGTGATATTAAATTGAATTTTTTTTCTATAACAACTTTAAGCATTTGGATTTTCACGCAGCCATAAAAAAATTCAAAAGACCACTTCACTATAATAACTAATAATATTATCAAGCTGAGTCTACTAATGACATTAAATTAAGGGACTAAATCCCAAACAATACCAAATTAAATTAAAGTGATTAATCTCAAATTTTAATATAATAGAAGGACTAAAATCATAATTAAACCTTGCTTCAAGTTCATGCAAGAAAAATGTTTTATGAACAAAAAAAAAGAACAAAAAATTTGAAGAAAACCCAGAAAAAGAAAACCAGACCTTTGTTAAGTTGATTGTCTTTTGGATTGATCAGCTTCTTCTTGTTGGTGTTGTTCTGAAACTGATGATTGACAAAGCTTTTGCCATTGTTGTCGAAACCTAGGAGGTCGGAGAATATGTCAAATTCGGACCAAAGGTCATCGCCGGTCAATTTCCGGTCATGTTTCACGGCGACGAAATCGGAAATAATTGCACCTCCACACATTTTTGGGGGTTATCTTAAAAGAAAACCATTTTTTTCAGATGGAAAAAGCTTTGGCATTGAGGTCTTGGATTTATAGACCACCGGTTATAAATTATAATACAAACCAAAATATATATTTATAATAAACGGACAAATTTGCCATCACCTTTTTCTAGCTTTTCTTATTTTAATATTAGATTTTAGGGTGTATATTTAAAGGTGAAAATATTATGGAGTTATTTTTTTCATTTGAAAATGGGTAAATTAGTCTTTCTGTTATAGTATATCAAAAAGTAAAATAATTTTTTATTAGAATGAGCTACATATGATACATCAAGTGTAATTATTTAATTATTTTGGTAGCAACGTCGATTTTTAAGAGTAGATTTTGATGAAAATTTTACTATAAAGAATTAATTTACTCTTTAATATAACATACAGGCAGTGGCGAAGCTAGGATGATACTCTTGGAGGGCAAGTTAAAATTCGATAGTTAGATAATCTTCATTGATTACTGGTCGACTAGCATCACAATGATCGTTACTTTTCCTCTTAAAAGAGTATTAATTGTCTTTACCTTCTTCCATTTTTTGCAATTTAATTTTATAAAATTATAAAAAATTAAAATGACTAACATCTAACAACGAGAATTTCAGAAAATGAAAAATTTCACCGAAAACAAGTGAAACAAACAAGGCATAGCAAGTCATATCTAAAAAGTAAATGGTGAACAAAGAATTGGCACTAAGAGGAGAAAATTAGCAAAACAAGTAGGCGTAAACGTTGTTGAAGCGCCCCGAATGCATCATCCATCGCCTTATTTCCTATATTACTTCCTGGTTTGGATGAAAAATCAACCAAAAGAATCAAAATGCTCCTTCGTGGAAGGACCCCCAAAATTCTGACTCTTACTATTATTATTATTATTATTATTATATCCACTAGGCCCCCAATTTGCACTACTTTTTGGCAATGAATCAGCCAAATTCTCCCATTGAATACAGGCTTTTTCTTAAATTGGGATTACCATTTTTCTAAGGGACATTAGAATTACTATTCACTTTTCCTTGTCCAAAAGCAGAGCTAACCGAATCCCCAAACAAATTGGGGTTCTTGTTAACAGTTCCAATCCCAGAACGATTACCTGCTCAAGGACCCGACGAGTTCCAGCTCTTTCCCAAAATGTCACCCACCGTGGAAGGGGTCCAGATAACCTGGACTGGCTTCATTCGGGGCGAGTTGGTGGGTCACGATTTGTTGGGCTGCCAAGCGGGATTTGATTGTACGGTAGATGAATAAGATGAAAATGAAGATAGGGTTTTGTTCTTTTGGTCATTGAGGGATTTGAGTTGATCTGAGGCCGAGATCGAAGGTTCAACGAAGCTGATGAACTATAGCGTACCTTTGCAAATGAGATCGGAGGCATTGACTGTAACACCCCAAAAGTCGTTACAGTTTGAAAGTTATGAAAAATTGAGATTTTATCCTCCATAAAGTAAAATAAAATAAATAAATAAATAAATGAAATAAAAGTGATAAAAGGGGGAGAAGTTGAGTTAGATCAATTAAAAATTTGATTAAGAAGTATATTACGATGTATTGATTCAAGTAAAGACAAAACTGCAAATGTGAGAAGAGTTAATGACTCAAAAATTAAGAGGCTAAAGTGTAAATATAAAAAACTTAACGAGTCATTAATGTAAATATTTTAAAGGTGAAATGATACCCAAGAAAAATGGATGAATTAAGACCAAATTAAATAAGTAGAAAAAGCACGAGGGATTCAATGGAGGAATTTTGAAAGATCAGAAGTAGTAAAATAATCATTAGCAAAAAAAAAATAATGTTGAAGGGTAATGACAATGTTGATGATATTTTAGTGATGTTTTTTAAATACAGAAACAAAACAAAGGATCTGCGTAGTGCTTAAGGCTGGTCTAAGTATTTAGAATCATTTTTTCAAAGCAATGTTACCCAACCTCATAATTTCCACCCCTAAAAGAACCCGCACCATCAAACAAAAATAGATACAAGGACCCGATCCAACAAAAATCCTCCAAATATACAAAAACATACCCGTATCATACACTTACTTGTCCATATAAGATTTCAACCAACATTGATGCACTACTAGTCAAAAGCAAAAGAACTAGAAGTTTATAAAAAGAAGTGTCATGGACCAGTTTTTACTGCAAGAAATCAACAATTATATGCAAATGTTCATATTTCCCAACTTTCATAAATATGCTAGATAAACATGTATGAACTCATCACCATCAAACAAGATATATGTCAACCAATAGCATTTTACTCTAAAAGTTTCCTAAATCAAGGAAAAGCCAAGACCAACACGGTGAACCTAAGAAAGGGAAGAAGATGTAGATGGCGGTGGTGATCGGTTTCTTGTTACCGTAGTCTCGAAAAGGTTATCTTCTTATATGCCTATCACCACGTCCTCGAACTCTGCTGCCACTGGATGGCTGCACTGAGCTTGTATATTGTGGTCTATGAATGACTTTCCCATCAACAAACAAATCCCCTGATAATCAATCCACCAAGAAAAGAGATTAAATTTGTTGACAATGCGAATTTCAATGGCTATAAGCAACAAACATAATCTTTTGAATTCTTTAAACTACCCACCTCCATAATCTTTGTTCGGAACATCAAGATACGAATCCGGTAAAACCCAGAGTACACGAGGTAACCCTATAGAAACATAATGTCAATTGTATGAAAAAGATTGATTTTAGAACAAAGTGGCTGGCTCATCAAAGATAAGTTCAAAACCACTCACAAAAACAAATGAGACTTAACAATTTAGAAATTTTAAAACCTAGAAGTACCACGGAGGCCATTGTACTAAGAGTCCGATTACATTTTGCCCCCTTTACTCAAAAAATGGGCAAGTTAGTCCATGTATGTTAGATCAAAGAGCAAACTAGTCCTTCTCTTAAGAATTACAGGGGCTAATTTGCTATTTTTTGAGTAAAAAAAGGCAAAATATAATCCAACTTCTGTGCACTTCAAAACAATTGGGGAAAGAGGGGGAGCCGTTTAAACCCTAATAAAATAGTATAAAAAGTAATAACATTGGGAGATTTAAAACCCTAAAACAGCTAATAAAACATCACACACACTGAAAATCAATGTTAATTCTTACTCTTTATTTATTTATTTTTTCTGAAAACCCATTGCTTCAGAAAACACAATTCTTCTTCCAAGTACACTAAAAAAAGAGGAAAAAAGAAAGAAAACCATGTAAACCTTAAACCCTAATAAATGAGAAATGAAATTACCTTTAACTTTATAAGACAACTCCTCAGAAATCAACGCACCGAACCCAGTATACCTCGTTGTACAAACAGAGTATATTCTCTTTTTCGCTTCCTCTTCACTACAAGATTAGAACAAACAAAAAAGAAAAATAAAACCAAATTCTCAAATTCCCCGAAACCCCCCAAAATTAATGAAATTTGAAGGAATTGTTATTATTTAAAAACCTGCCGACAACAGAAGCGAGGGTTTTAACATAGGCATCGATCATTTCTTCTTCGGAAGGTTTTGGGTCTTCTGGGAATTCCAAAACGATAAGCCAATGCTCATAATCACAGCCATCGAGGAGAATCGTTTCTTTCGGCGGTCGGTTACTCCAGTTAGGAGATGGGTCGTTCAAAGGCGAGTAACCGGACGCGGATGTCTTGGTTCGGGTCAGGATTTTGGTTGCTTCGGGGATAAAAACTGGGGTTTTGTTGAGGAGAGCAACTGTGAGGCGAGAACGGGAAGGAAAGGAAGAAGAAGAAGAAGAAGAAGAAGAAGAAGAAGAAGAGAGGGCGCGGCTTAGAAGGGTTGATAGAGATCGTCGGGCATTGACGGAAGCCATTTTCCGGCAACGCTGGTTCTCTCTAATAATAAGCTTTGTTTTTTCGACTCTACTGGATTGTGACTGTAATATAGATCACCGGTTCCAACGATTTATTGTCAAAAGAAAGAAATTTTTCGAAAAAATAAATAATAGATAAAAAATCAGAAAATTAAAAAAATAAAAAATTTTGAAAAAATTATAAACTCATTAATGCCATAAAAAACCAATTATGCGTTACAAAAGTATTTAAAAATCTAAATAATAAAACCCTAACCTTTTTAGTTCAAAACTTAACAAGCTAACATTACAGCTTTTAACATCTGTATACCTGTCCAAGGGCCGGGTAGTTCGCACGGCCCAAGTGCAATAATTTTTGCATAAATCGAATTCAATTTACATAATAAAAATATTTTTTAGTTTAAATTTAAATAATTATAATTTTAGTCCTTATATTACACTTATATCGTGGGTTTAGTCCTTGTATTTTTATTTACTCATTTTGTCTTTATATTTTTTTTCAAAATTTAAAATTTTAATTTTGACTCAAATGATAATAGTTAAATTCTTGTTAGGTTAAAATATGTCATTAGTTCTTATACTCTTCATGAATTTAAAATTTTATCCCTATAATTTTATTTATAGGAATTTTCGAAATAACTTATTTTAATTTTTTAAAAGTATTAGAACCAAATTCTTACGTAAAGCAAAATAAACTATATTCATAATTATACCAAAATTTTACAGACAATTGGAATTCATATTTTTTTTGAATGCATTATAAAATACTCTCTAACCCCTATATTGGCTAAGATGTATTCACAACATTAACATGGTACTGTACACTAGCTCCACTGCTTTCTATCCTTTTTTACCCTGTGATTTCGAATGCCATGCGCCGCCCTAACGGCACGGCGGAGGATTTTGTAACCCAACGTAGGAAACCTTGGCATTAGTACAATTAGATTCGAAAGGCTGTTGTTCACGTGGTGGACCGACGTACTGTAAGTCGATATTATTCATTTGAATACTTTCACAAGGATTCGATTTACTGCATAGGAATTGTACCGCAACTTTGCTTATTGAAGTTCCCTTGATGTTCACAAATCGAACGTCGCTAATACTCACTTTCGATGTCTTTTTTTTTTCGTATAATACGCAACAAAAAAACGAAACCAAAAAGCTGAAAATTTTAGTTTTCCGAACGGGAAATTGGTATTTGTTAATTTGGGAGAATAAGTTTAAGTTACCTGAGTACTATGTCTATTTCCGTATTCTTGGTCTATGATAATAGGGTTCTTGACTCGATTCATAACTAGATCTGTGAAAAATATGCTCGAAGCTTTACTTGGGGAATCGGTTTTGTATGTTTTGATTCGAACCCCGTTTGTTGTGTCCGTTAGCGAGCTGTTTGTCACGACAATCTTGTTAACATCTGCCTCGTCATCGTAATGGCCGAGACTACCAACACTGCCAATGACTATAGATTAGCAAACCTTTGAGTATGCAAAATTAACCGGTCTAATGTATAGGTGGGTGCATCTTACATAGAATATAAAATGGACATGAAAGATATAGAAAATACCTGAAACCATGACCTGGGCCACAAATTACTTTGTTGACGCTGATGTCGATAGACCCATGGATCATCGAGACACAGTCGTCACCAGTGCCAATAACACAATGGGCTATTTTCACTACATTCGATTTACTAATATGAATGCCATCGGTGTTGGGGCTATCTCCAGGGGCTTGCAACTTAAGGTTTAAAAGCCTAAAGTTTCGACAAACAGTGACCATTATGTGGAACCCTTTCGGATCTATAGAATTTATCCCATTGATGATAGCATCATTTACCTTGTTGAACTTGAAATTCTGCATTTTTTGTAGACCATAAATGTTAAATCCTTCAGTTTAGCTCAAACTAAATCATAGGAAAAAAGAAAAAAAAAATCTAATCTCCAATTGTTATTTTGAAGCTTACTGCGGCTAGACGGACACAATGTGACTTATGGGCACAATCATTGTATTTCCATGCCTTAGCACCTTGGCCATGGAATGTACCGGTGCCGCTTAGAATCAATCCGTTGATGCTTTGAAACGTAATCCAATCCGTATCGTCGGCTCCTCCAGTAAAATACGACAAATCAGCTTGTGCTTTCACAATTCCGTTAGCTTGAATAATTAGAGAAGATGGATTGAAGCAAGGCCCTTGAAATATGATTGGCCCTATTAAGAAGTCCCCTTTAGGGATCACCATCATAGCATTTCCACGGAAATTGCATGCAGCTTTGAATGTCCTAATAAAATTCTGCAGCAAACCACAATTCAATCAAACAACACCATAATATATATACACATATATGGAACGATACTTACAATCGAGCTATCGGTCTTTCCGTTGGCCTTTGCACCGTAGTCCAACACATTAAAAGTTTTAACATCAGGGCCTAACTTGCCGGCAGCGGCATTTTTAGCTTTAACTAAAGCTTCGGCTGGATTAAACGGACCTGTCCGTTCGCAACCATTGCGATCAACTAAGCACAAGAGAAGAATGAGGCTAATTCGAGCTTTAGTGACGAATGCCATTGCTGTCACCTTTCAATTTGAGCTACAATTTTTCTTTTCAAGTTTGAAGGATTGAAATGAAGAGACTTAACAATGAGATTAATTTGTGGAAAGTCATAAACTTTCTTTTTTTATAATGTTTTAGCCCTTTTAAGAAAAATTCTTGCCACAATTTTACAATGGGAAAGGACTAAATTGTCGGAAGAATTTAAGTTTCGTCATCTTTTTATTCTAAATATAGCTTCGGTAAGTATCCTTTTGTGTTTTTGTACGTTTACCGTGAATGGTGTAGAGAAAAACCGGCGTGATTGATATATATATATATCGAAAGTTAGATTATTGGTTGCTTTTTAATTGTACTTCAAATTCAAAAATTAGAAGCTTCATTGATAAGAGTGAAATGGCTTAGAGTCCATTAAATATTAATTCTCAAATTTATTTAGAGGTGGATGAAGATATATTCATGGTAAAAATATTATGGATGTTTTTTGCCCCTTTTATTCAAAAAATAGATAAATTAATTATGAGTAAACTGATTTCATCTATTTTTATTATTAAAAACTTAGAGAATAATAAAAAATGACATACGGCATGCAACGTATATATCTCATGTTGACCAATTTTTAATAATAGAAATAGATAAAATTTTTAATTAAAGTATAAATTTACTTTTTGATTTGACGTACTGAATTTTCTTTTTCCTATGGTGAATTACAATATTTCATTTGTTTTAAAGTCAACAACTGAAACCTAATTTTTTTTTCCCTTTGTACTGCTTTTCAATGCCATCCTTTTCCCTTAAAAAAAAGTAAATATTTGAAATGGAAAATGACACGACTATGAAATTCTGGAAGATATTTAATTGAAGTCAAAATATTAATTGGATATCAAATTTGGAAAAGTAGGAATAATATGTCCTTCACAATATCATCTTGGAAGTTGGAATACAAATAATATCAATAAGGTATAATTTTATTCAAATTCATTGCTGAGACAAGAAAAAAACAAGTAAAAAGGAGAAATACTTTCCACTTGAAAAAGGTAAGTTATTTTGGTAACAAAGTGATATTCTCAAAGCCTTTTTGTCATCCTTAGTTGATTCCAATATTCATTTTTTTTATCATCAATAAAATTAATAAATAATCTAATCTAATATTTGTTAATACAAAGAACCCACATTTAATTTAAGTTTAATTTTTTAAAGAAATTATTTTATGTAATGAGATTTTAATTATTTATGATCTCATTTACTTAAATTTGTATTTGGGTTAATGTATATTTTAACCTTATAATTTGGCACCATAGAAAGCGCTAATTAATTTTATCTTTTATTGGTACTTAATTAATTTTTTTATTAATTTAAAACACGTGACGTAAGATGATGAGTTGAAATTGTAAAAGTTAACGAGGTTAATCATGTATTAATAAAGAGTATCAATTTGATTAACGATTTTTAAATTTAAGTACCAATTAAATAAAAAGAAATATACTAACTAAGTAGAAGCTATCAAGTTCAGAAGCTAAAATATACTTTAACCCTTACATTTTTATTAAGTAATTACAATAACATTTAAAATTTCTTAATTAAGTGGTTTGATTCAATTGACTGAAATAATAATCTGAAAGCATAAGTATATTATAGACCCTGATGCTTGAAAATCAAACTTATAATAAAAGAAAAAAATACAGAAAACAAAAGAAAATACAACTATGGTAAATCACTAAAAAAAACATGTATTTTACTACCCAAGCTAGTATATTTGCCAAAAAATTATTCAAAATTACTTACTATTGAGACTTTGCTCAATTTGGGCCGGGTTTGCTGAACAATCTGACATTTGATCAAATCGTTGGAACTTGCTACGAACTTGAGAGTTGGGATAGTTGACAAACATACCATCTTGCATAGTTGGTGGTGATTGGAATTTGATGATAAAATCCGGTATCGGGTTGTTGGACAACGGTAACAGCTTGCGGTCCATGATAAATGTATTGGTTCGGAACTGCACATCGATAAACCATCGCGTCTCCGACTTGCCGACCTTTTGATTCCGATGCAACCTTGATAAGATGACCTATTGAACATGCCATGGAGCTTAGTATTTCTTTTCGTTTGGTGTTGTTTTTTTTTGCCCTTTCTTATATGGTTAATTAGAGGCTTAGGCATCAATATTTATATAGGAAGTCTAGGATATCTAGCTGAAGCTTTTTAATTTCCCATTTTTTTCCACCATAATTTAAATTTTTTAGAAATAAATGAATAAAACTATCAAGGAATTTTCTTAGGGGAAAAAGAAATGAAAAAGAAGAAGAAGAAAAGGAAGTGGCTCCCCATTATTCTTCCATCTAACTTTTTTTGATTCTATTCTTGATTAACATGAAATATAGATGAAATTGAAATGACTAATCATCTTTCATTTACAAGTAGTGATGAGTAAAATTTGATTTGATTTGAAAAATCAAATTTTTTTCAAATTACAAGTTATTCGAGTTATTTGATTTTTTCGAATAAAATCGAATAAGTTTGAGTTCAAGTCGAGTTGACTTTTACAATTCGAACAACTCAAATAACAATTTAATGTAAATATCCCTTTGATCCCTATCAATTTTGAAAATAAGCAAATTTGTATCTGTATTAACAAAAATTAAAAAAATTCTAAAATTTATATTTTAAATTTTATAAAAGTTAAAAACAATATAGAAAGGTTAAAAAAATTCTAAAAAAATAATTTGTGAACCTAAATAAGTAAATTAATGATTCAAGTTTATCATACTAAAATGTCTTTGATTTTCTATTATGTTGCCTTGAAAGAGTTTTTAAATATATGTGGTTTTAAATTTATATGCTTTAGCATATAATTAGTTATATTGTAATAAGATTTAAATTTGACATGTTTAATTTTTTAATTTGATTTGACTCAATTCGAAATTCATTTCACTCGACTCGATTCAAAAATATGTCAAAATCGAATTAGGTTGATAAAATGAAACTCATCAACTTGATTCAATCGAATGTTAATGTAATATAAGGTATGCAAATATTGTAGATAACATTGGTATGAGTCATCATAATATTGACTTTTTAACCCACTAACACCTTATTAAGTAACAATTGAAAATATATAAATCAAGACGAATATTTAAATAAATATTTTATCTTAAAATTAATTTACTCTATTACTTAATATGATTTTTAAAATTTTACCATTATTTGATATTTTGAAATAAATTTAGTTGTTTAAAATATACAAATAAAAATATTAGTACACATGAGGTAAATTTAATTATTATTTTTATAATTTTCCAATTCTTTTACCTAACCATTAAAATAAAAAGGATCACTTTTTGTGAGCCAATAAATGCTCTAAAGATAAATTGAGATAAATGTATTGGTTTAGAAAAAGGCCTACATTTTATGTTATCTTAATATTTATATAATTATCCTATTAATTTAAAATAAAATTCAGTTTTTGCTATCCAAGGCGGGTAAATAATAGGAAAATAGTTTAAAATTTTGATATAAGTTGATTCATAATAAATATTTTTAAAATTTACTATCTAAATTTATATAATTATGCTAAATCTCTTAGGATTACATTTCAATTTAAATAAAAATAAATTCAATTTTGTGTACACCATTTGTTACATTAATCTTATCTTCAATTTTTTAAATCATCGCAACTCAATGGGATATTTAACAAGTACGAGTAAGTTAATTTGATTTTTGAAGATGATTGGCACCGTTTGAATTAAAAAAGAGATTATTTTTAAGTATCAAATTATTAATTTTTGGTTTAATTCTAAAAATAATACAATATTTTTAAACCCAAATAACCTAAACTATTAATATATTTCAAGAATTTGATTTTAATTTAAAATTTTAAATCTAAATATTTTTGTTTTTGATATTTAATAAAAATATGGATTTGGATTTATAAAAATCTCTAACTCTAATTTTCAAAAGATCAAATTTGAAATTGAAAATCTTTTTACAAAATTTAAATAATATAAAAATTGAAAATGATAAAATAATCTTTTTTTTTCTCCCATAATCCGTTTTGAACCTAAATTATATTTTTAAATTTGAATGAGACAAATTTATATACAGGAATGAAAATTGGTAACAAATTGGGGAGAATCACTCTCCACCATGCAAAATAATTAACTAAAAATAGTAATTAATTTGCTAAAAAGGGGTTACTTTGGTAGTATAAATATTACATTTGAAAGAGAGATTATTCAAGCCTGAGCTCAAGGGGCATCAAGTAATAAACAGCCCCCACAGCTTCAAACTAAGTTCCTTTCTTTCTTTCTTTTTCTGACTTTCTTTTAAGGGAAAGTAAGGGGAGAAAGATTTTATGCTTTTTTTATTATAAAATAAATAAAAAAAACAATGGCGAACAACGTTGCTGTTATTGGTATTTGTTCAGTGTTCTTGGTAGCAGTGGTGGTGGCAGTAGTGGTGGGTGTGACACAGACTAATACAAAAGAGGAGAGTGATTCAAAGAGCAATACCATATCGAGTTCAAATAAAGCGGTGCAGGCGGTTTGTCAACCTACACATTTCAAAGATGCTTGCGAAAAGAGCCTTGCGTCATCTAATTCCACCGACACTAAGGAGTTGATAAGGACGAGTTTCCAAGCAGCGATAGAAGAAGTAAGGAAAGTGTTGGCGAATTCAACGACGATACAAGACTTAAATAAAGATGACAACAACAGAGAGGCGCTTAAGGTTTGTCAAGAAGTGTTGGATTTATCGATTGATGACTTGCAATTGTCGTTTGATAAGATGGGGGAATACGATATGAGTAAGATCGATGATTACTTATTGAACCTGAGAGTGTGGTTAAGCGGTGCCTTAACTACCCAACAAACATGTGTAGACACATTCGCGGAGGTAAGTAATGAACAAGCGGAGAAGATGAAATTAGTGCTGAAGACTTCAATGGAGCTTACTGCTAATGCTTTAACCATGGTCACTAAGTTATCCACCGTCCTGAAGGACCTTAACATTCCAGGCCTCGAAGGCATCGACACGACTGGGTTCGAACGTAAGCTCTTGTCTAATGATGGACCTGAGTGGATAAGCCATGCTGAGAGGAAACTACTTCAGGCACCGATTATTAAGCCTGATGTTGTGGTTGCTAAGGATGGTAGCGGGAAATATGACACCATCACCAAGGCCTTGGAAGAAGTCCCTAAGAAAAGTCCCAATCGATTTGTTATTCACATTAAGGCTGGTATTTACAAGGAAAAAATCAATGTGACCAAGCAAATGACTAATGTTATGTTCATCGGTGATGGCCCAACCAAGACCATCATCACCAATGACATTAACTGCATTAAGAATCATCCGCTTAAAACATTTCAAACTGCAACTGTTGGTAAGTAGTATTATGTACATATAAGTTTGGTGGTGAGGTGAGGTGACTAACTAGTATATATTTTTGTGAAATATCGTAGGTGTGGATGGGGCCGGTTTCATGGCCAAGGACATTGGATTCGAGAACACAGCAGGACCTGAAGGCCATCAAGCAGTGGCCTTTAGGGCAACTAGTAATAAAGTCATCATGTTCAACTGCCATTTCACTGGGTACCAAGACACCCTTTACCCTCACAAAGGGCAACAATTTTATAGGGATTGTGTCATCAGTGGGACGGTGGACTTCATCTTTGGGGATTCGGCGAGCGTGTTCCAAAATTGTTTGATCATCGTCAGGAAGCCAGGTGAGAACCAACACAACATGATTACAGCACCTGGAAGGCAATACATAGACACTGACTCAGCCCTTGTACTTCAAAATTGTACCATCACGGGTGCCCCTGATTACCTTCCGGTGAAGGACAAGAGTAAGACGTACCTTGGTCGTCCCTGGAAACCCTTGGCGAGAGCCATCATAATGCAATCTACAATCGAAGACATCATTACACCAGAGGGTTATGCCCCCATGGACGGCACCAAAGGATTGGACACTGCCTACTTTGCTGAGTTCGAAAACAAGGGACCTGGTGCCAAAACTGAAGGTAGGGTCACATGGCCTGCTATCAAGAAAATTGATATAAATGAAGCCAAGAAATGGACCCCTGGCGTCTTTCTTGGATCTGACCAATGGGTTCCACAAGCCGGCATTCCTTATTATCCTGACATGGTCCCTGTAGTGTAAACTTCCAAAACCATCGCCATTAGTCTTTTATTATTATTATTATTATTATTATTATTATTATTATTATTATTATTATATATCCTCCTCCCATTCGAGAATAAAAGGGAAAATTCATCATTATTATGGAAGTTGCATTCTGTAATTATTTTCTTAGTATAGAATTAAAAGTAATAATATGTTATTAGAGATAGATACAAAGTCTAACCAACTTAATTTCTGATCGATGCTTTGTGTTGGATTAATTATTTTGGATTAAATAGTTAAAAATTTAAAGTTGAGGCTTCAAGTTAAAGTTAAATTTAATCCCTAAATTTTTTATTAAATTTGTTGGTGCGACATTTTAAATTTTTAAACAAAAAATTCACTTGATAACGATATCACGTTTATAGGAAACTTGAATTTAATAAAAAAAAGAAAAAATAGCTAATGATGTTAGCAATTCTTTAAATTTATCTCAGCATTTTAAATAGATTAACTAATGATGTTATATAAAAAGAAAACTCAAATCTTAAATATAGTACTATTTTTATATAATTAAAAAGTAGGAGCCTTCCTTTGATATGTAGTAGTATAGTATAGATATGCTCTTAAACAAAAAAAATGTATATCATTAATTGAAATAATATGTCTTAATATATTTTAATTAATATAAACACAGTTTTTAATATTTTTAATTTGTAATTATCATTTAACATAAATAATATTTTAATTTATAAATATACTATTGAATACAAATATTATTTTTGAAAATGATATATTTTCTATAATTTTTATTTTGGTGTTAGCGTGGTTGCAAAATTGGCCACCTTCCGCTTAAATATTTGGGCTTCCGTCTGGGTGTTAATCCTCGGGATTGGGAACCTATTATTCAAACGGTAAGGTCCAAGCTTCCGCAATGGAAACGAAAGCTTCTTAGTTTTGCGGAACGCCTTAGTCCTTACCCTGGGGAGGTTACATAGTGAATCGGAAAGGAAATTAGCACGTGTTAAATGGGAAGTGGTGTGCAAAAGCAAGAAAGGAGGAGGTCTTGGGGTTATGAATTTACAGCTCCAAAATCAAGCTCTCCTAGCCAAGTGGCTTTGGAAATGTGCCAGCGACGCCAATTCTCTCTGCCTTGGTCAAAACCTCAATCCATGCCGAATTTTGGGCGTTGCATCATAGAAGATGTTAAGTTTATTGACTGTAATTATTTTTCTTGGTTTGTTGGTTCAGGTAAGGGTGTTCTACTTTGGATCGATTGGTGGTGTGGTGAGAAACCGATTAAAGATTCTTTTCCCAGTCTTTTTGCTCTCGCTTTAAATTAATGGGCAAAAGTTGTTGGTTACGCCATTGATGGTAGCCTTGATCATGATAGCTGGCATTGGTTCTTCGTCCGATGCTTCCTTGATCGGGATATCTCAGCTTCAAGCCTTGGTCAAGCACACTACGTTGTTTCAACACTTGAAAGATGGAATTATATGGCGCCATGCACGATCCCAAGGGACAATTTTCTGTTCAGAAACTCTCGGCTATTCTTTTACATTCTGATAATGGTAACACTTGTAAAACAATATGGTCTATTGCTGTCCTGCGTAAGGTTCAAAGCTTTATATGGATGGTCCTTATTGACCGCATCCCCTCGATGTCATTTCTTATTCAAAGTCCAGAGCAATCTCTTTGCCCCATGGTGTAGAAGAACCATTGAATCGACATATCATGTTCTCTTCACTTGTAATTTTGAGTGGTGCAAATTGACCTGTTGCCTACAAAACTCTTTAAAACGACTTGCTAGTGGAATGTCTTGGAACAGTTTCCCAGCACAAAGGTCGTAAAGAGTAGCTCTCTGGTCCCTATGGCTTGCTCATAAGAAATCTCTTTCTCAAGACCAACTTCTTTTTTTAACTACGATGGTGCTGATATCTCTCAAGGCTTTGGGTGGGAGAATCCGTGGGATTGTGAAAGGGTTCTAAATGGCCCCCACCACCCTTGGGATATTTGAAATTTAATGTCGATGCATCAGTAAAAGGCAACTCTTCTGGTTGTGGTGGCAGTCTTAGAGGACCAAATGGGAGTATCCTTGCTCTCTTCCCTGCAGCAGCTGCTAATACTTGCGGTGTTTGCGGAGCTGAGTTAAGAGCCATCAAAATGGCATTGGAGCTGTTTGCCAATGCTGGTAAGTTCGAATCTCATGGTTTGTTGATTGAATCAACTGCTGTGGAAATTCTGCTATTACTTTCATCAACATCTTTAGAGAAGCGGATTGTCTCGACATGTTCCTTTGGTGGTAAGGTGATGCGGTTTGTTCCTTATTCTGTGTATCGCCGTATGTTTGGTGTCTTTATTTATAACATTGGCTTATGATTTTATCCTATTAATAAAACTATACCTTTGCTGATAATAATAAACAAAAACAAACAAACCATTGAGGTAAATTGATCAAAATAATTATACTATATTTAATTAAAATATAAAATAAAATGTATGAAATAATAAATCATGTTATATGAAAATGTGGCTACAAATATAATCTTGTATTTTTTATCACAAAAGTTTGTATTTTTAATTATAATTGATGTAATTACTAATTACTCAAATTTAAGTTATACTTGTATAATAAACTGATCTTGAATATAATCAATTTTGCTTTTAATAAATTTAATTAGTTTGTAGAATTAAATTTAAGCTTTAATAATTTTATTAAATTTGTTTATGTCTGTTGGTTGAAGTCCCCATTGATTTATTATTTACATTAAGGCTGGTACTTACAAGAAACAAGTCATATGATTAATGTTATGTTCATCGGTGATGGCCCAACCAAGACCATCATCACCAATGACCTTAACTGCATTGGGGATCATCCGCTTAAAACATTCGGCACTGTAACTGTTGATAAGTAGTATTATATACATTTAAGTTTTGGTGGTGAGGTGAGATGATTAACTAGTATGTATGTTTGTGAAATATTGAAGGTGTGGATGGGGCTGGTTTCATGGCCAAGGACATTGGATTTGAGAACACAACAGGAGATGCTGTTAATCAAGCAATGGCTTTTAGGGCAACATGTGATATGATTATCATGTTCAATTGTCATCATTTCAATGGGTACCAAGACACCCTTTATGCTCACAAACAGAAACAATTCTATAGGGATTGCCTCATCAATGGGACAGTGGACTTCATCTTTGGGGATACGGCGAGCGTGTTCCAGAACTATCTAATCATCGCGAGGAAGCCAGGTGAAAACCATAAGAACATGATTACTGCCCACGGAAGGAAATTCCCATACACTCACTCAGCTATTGTGCTTCAAAATTGTACCATCTCGGGCGGCCCTAACTACCTCCTGGTGAAGGACAAGAGCAAGATGTACCTTGGTCGTCCCTGGAAAGCTTTGGCAAGGACCATCATAATGCAAAACAATATTGATGACATCATTACACTAGAGGGTTACTCCCCCATGGAAGGTATCGGTCACTTTGTAGAGTTCCAAAACAGTGGACCTGGTGCCAAAACCGAAGGCAGGGTCAAATGGCCAGCTATCAAGAAATCGATATGAATGAAGCCAAGAAATGGACTCCTGGCGTCTTTCTTGAAATTGAAACTAACAAATGGATTTCGCAAACCGGCACTCCTTGTTATCTTGACATGGTCCTGGGAGTGTAAATTTCCAAAAACATCGCCATTAATATTATTTTATTATCATTATTTGTAATCATGCTGTCAATTATTGATTAATTTAAACAAATTTTCCTATTTTTTATATATAATAATATTCTACCCCTATCTAAGGTAAAAGGGGAATCATAGTTATTATGTATGGTCGAATATGAAATTATTTTCTTATTCCCCTAATAAAAAACTAAGGAATAATTTATATTAAGATAATAGTAAAATATATAATTTATAAGTATCAATAAACTAGTGTCACCTCATCAACTTTTGAAGATGTACAAATATTATTATACACATTCATATATGATATCTTTTTTAAGTTACCTTTTTATCAAATAACTTTAATTGAGTTACTTAAAAATAATTAAATTTTTTTATTAAAAAAAACACATTAAAACTAATATGCAACAAAGAAAACATAAACAAAACAATTGGAAATTAAAAATGATGAAATCAATAGATAAAAGAAACGGGGGTGAAAATTTAATGTAAAAAATTGAAATCAACAACTAAAAATTAAGAAAAACTTCGGTAAAAATTTAAAATTTGAAAAATTTTAACCATAATTGGTGACGTTATCAAATTTTGGTATTTAATTAAAAGTTGAAATATAAAATTAAGAATGAAAAAAATTGACTGCCTACACGAGAATAAAAGACAATTAAATTAAAAAAAAAACTAAAAATGATTAAAATATTATAAGAGAAAAAATTCATTTTTGTTTATTTAATAAAAAAATTTAATTATTTTTAAATATTTTAATTAAAGTTAAAAAAAAATCATATATGAATAGGCATTCAATAATACTTATATGTTTTTAAAAATTGACAATATGACACTTTTTCATTGGTGACTAAAACTATATATTTTAGAATGATCATAAAATAAATTATTCTAAAAATACAATATGAAATTATTAGAGATAGATATAAAGTCTAATATGCTCTTAAGCTATGAAATTATTCTTGAAATTATTAGAGATAAATATGAAATTATTCTTGGAAGAGCATCAAACAGTCTTTAACTGCTACTTCCATTATAGAGGCCGAGTTCATTTCATGTTTTGAGGCTACCTCACATGGAGTATGATTGAAGAGTTTCATATCCGAGTTTAGATTTGTGGATTCAACTTTTATACTGTTGATGATATATTGTGACAATTTAACTGCAATCTTTATGGTTAAGAACAACAAAAGTCGAAGTCGAAGTAAACATATCAACATTAAGTATTTAGGCATAAGGGGACTTGTTAAAGAAAAGAAAGTGGTCATTGAACACATTAACACTGAGCAAATGTTAGCTAATCCTTTGACTAAAGGCATGCCACCACACAAATTTAAAGATCATATTGTCACTAGTATCACTAAATTACTGATTAATTGTTATTGTTACTAGTATTTATGGACAATACGAACCAAGTGGGAGAATGTTGGATGTGTTTTATGGTTTGTGGGAATAGCCCCATGTTTGCTTCCATTGCAACATTTTGATCCACTTTCACCTTGTATGTGTGGTAGTGGGACATGTTTTGGCGGTTTTTGATGGGGAACCACCGCTATAAATACTCCCAAGCATAAGGTCCCTAAGCTTAAAAAAATTTCCATCTAGTGAGGTTTTTGAGTGCTTAGAAGACTTTAGCGATTTTCATATTTTCATATAGCTAAATTTGACGTCCTTGTCGGTTGTTTGACATGCTCAATAGTGGTGTTACAACGCCTGGATTTTACATTTGGTTCATACAATGGTCAAATGTATTTATGTTCGATATTTTCCATTGCAATTTAACGTTTAAACCGTAATTTATACTTACATTTAATATTTAATTAGTTTTTTAAATATTATAATTTTAATTCTAGTAATTAGCCTAAAACAATATTTCTTATTTAAATTGTTAAATATAATTAAAATATATTAACAATTAGTTTATTAGCTCAAATATTATAATAAATAGTAAATAATAATTAAAAAAAGTTGGCACCATATTTTAAGTTAATAATAAAATAGAATACTAAAGAAAAATAAAATATTGTATATTATACAAAAAAATTAATACAAAAGTAAAAAAATAATATATTGTTGTTAATAATAAAGTTATACTTATTTGTTTATTCTTTGGATCTCTCAAATCATCAAAAAAATAAACACATTTGTAAATTGTAGAAGTTGTTTTTGTAACCATAGAATTCAAATTTATTATGAATGATAATAAACCTACAAAAAGATATATATATATTTTACTATGTATAGATTATTTTCTTCTAATTTTTTTAATTAATACATAAAACTATTGAAAATAATATAAGCATGCATCAATAATAGCTCATCATAACTACGAAAAATATTTACATTAAATTAATTAAATATGAAAGAGATTTACATTAAATTAATAAACATATTTAATAATGATGATTAAAAATAATTATTAAAATTTTATATGGAAACTCCTTTTACTTTTTCAATATTTCTCTCATCCATTTACAACTTCGGTGTAATAATAATAGTAATGCTAATAATAAACTAAAAATAGCCATTAATTTGCTATTAATTTGCTCAGAAGGGGTTACTTTGGTAGTATAAATAGGGCATTTCAATAACGTATTATTCAAGCCAAGGGGCAATAAGCAATAAGCAATAAGCAGCCCCACAACTTCAAAAAGTTTTTTTTTTCTTTCTTTTCCTATCTCTATTTGAAATCTGTTTCAGGGGAAAGAAGAAGGAAAAATTTATGATTTTTTGAGGGTTTGTTAAGAATAAATAGAAAACAATGGCGAACAATGTTGCTGTTATTGGTATCTTTTCGGTGTTCTTGGTGGCAGCGATGGTGGCAGCGATGGTGGGTGTTACGAATTTAAAAACAACGGTGATTCGAAGCGTGAAATATCGAGTTCGGCGGCGCGTGCAGATGGTTTTGTCAACCCACACAGTTCAAAGAGGCATGCGAGAAGAGCACAGAGTCATCTAATTCCACCGACCCTAAGGAGCGATAAGGACGAGTTTCCAAGCGATGATAGAGGAAATAAGGAAAGTGTTGGCGAATTCAGCAATGATACAAGACTTGAATAAAGATGATAACAACAAAGCAGCCTTTAAGGTTTGTAAAGAAGTGTTGGATTTATCAATTTCTGACTTGCAACTTTCATTTGATAAGCTGGGGGGATATGAGATGAGTAAGATCGGTGACTACTTACTAAACCTGAGGGTGTGGTTAAGTGGTGCCTTAACTACCCTACAAACATGTGTAGACTCATACGCGGAGGTAAATAACGAACAAGCGGAAAAGATGAATTCAATTTTGAAGACTTCAATGGAGCTTACCCAAAATTCTTTAACCATGGTGACTAAGTTATCCACCATCTTGAATGGCCTTAACATTCCAGGCCTCAATATCGACACGACTGGATTCGAACGTAAGCTCCTGTCTAACGATGGACCTGAATGGATAGGCCACGCTGAGAGGAGACTACTTCAAGCAAAACCAACAGATTTGAAGCCTAACGTTGTGGTTGCTAAGGATGGTAGTGGGAAATATGATACCATCACGAAGGCCTTGGCTGAAGTCCCTCCAAAAAGCCCTAATCGATTTATTATTCACATTAAGGCTGGTACTTACAAGGAACAAGTCCTTTTACCCAAGGAGATGACTAATGTTATGTTCATCGGTGATGGCCCAACTAAAACCATAATCACCAATGACCTTAACTGCATTAGGGATCATCCGCTTAAAACATTCGGCACTGCAACAGTTGGTAAGTAGTATTATATACATATAAGTTTTGGTGGTGAGGTGAGGTGACTAACTAGTATGTATGTTTGTGAAATATTGTAGGTGTGGATGGGGCTGGTTTCATGGCCAGGGACATTGGATTCGAGAACACAGCAGGACCCTCTGGTCATCAAGCAGTGGCTTTTAGGGCAACATGTGATATGGTTATCATGTTCAATTGTCATTTCAATGGGTACCAAGACACCCTTTATGCTCATAAACAGAAACAATTTTATAGGGATTGTCTCATCAGTGGGACGGTGGACTTCATCTTCGGGGATGCGGCGAGCATATTCCAAAATTGTCTGATCATCGCGAGGAAGCCAGGTGAAAACCAGAACAATATGATTACAGCCCATGGAAGGAAATTCCCATACACTCACTCAGCCATTGTGCTTCAAAATTGTACCATCTCGGGTGCCCCTGACTACCTCCCGGTGAAGGACAAGAGCAAGACGTACCTTGGTCGTCCCTGGAAAGCTTTGGCGAGGACTATCATAATGCAAAGCAATATTGATGACATTATTACACCAGAGGGTTACTCCCCCATGCAAGGCACCGTAGGACTAGACACTGGTTACTTTGTAGAGTTCCAAAATAGGGGACCCGGTGCCAAAACCGAAGGCAGGGTCAAATGGCCGGCTATCAAGACAATCGATATAAATGAAGCTAAGAAATGGACTCCTGGCGTCTTTCTTGAAACTGAAACTGACAAATGGATTTCGCAAACCGGCACTCCTTGTTATCCTGACATGGTCCCTGGAGTGTGAACTTCCAAAACCATCGCCATTAGTATTCTTTTATTATCATTATTAGTAATCATGTTGTCAATTATTGATTAAGTTAAAAAAATATTTTAACCTTAATTATTAGTTATTTTAACTTATTGGCAATGAGTATGTTTAAACTTTTATTCAAGTTATAATTCTATTATAAAGTTAATAAATAAAGTTATAGTAACCTCCCCAACTCGGCCTAAACATTAGATCTGAGTTCGAAAGATTATAGTAGCCACCGAAATGACCCTGTAAGTTATCAGAATATTTGAAAACAGTCATTTTAAAATATTTGATTATTTTAGAAGAAAACTTAGATAATTACCGATTTATTTACTATTCAAAATTCTTATTTATAATTTAGCAGCACAAAACTAATAATAGTTTGTATATTTAATAAAAACCAATGTTCATGCATAATTAATTAATATTCATATTTCAAAATCCTAAAATAAAATTAAATGTCATGCAGGCTGTAAAATAAAAACCAAATCCTAAGTTCCATGTAACATGTAACAACCCGTTTTCAGTGAAATTAAAATAGTGGTTTTGGGACATAAATCTAAGTCAAAAAGAAAATTTATTTTAATATTATTGCATAGTCTACATTATGATAGGAAAGACGTATGAAAATTTTGATAAGAAAATTTTACAGATTTTATGTATAATTAGGAGGAAAGGACCAAATTGCATAAAGTGCAAAAGTTGAATTCTAGTAGCTAGAAGGATTAAATAGCTATGGAATTCAAAACTTGAGGTCTTTATATGGTAATTAGGCCATTAAGAGAAGTTAGTAGATATTTATGATGAATCATCCATAGAAATTTAAGAAAAGAAAAAGACTAAATTGGAAAGTTAAAAAATTAAAAGATGATAAGTTAATTAAAAGAATAAAATAAGTTTATTTCATCATCTTCCCCAAATTTTCTATGGAAACCCTAGCTAGGAGAAAGAGATTCAAGCAAGCTTAATTAGGTAAGTAATCATGTCCCGTTTTTAGTAATTTTTACATTTATGAGATCGTAATAACCTAATCTATTTATTTGGGGATCAATTTTCAAAGTTATCAAAGTATTTAAATTTTTCCATGGATTATTATGATGAAAATTTGAAATTTATGGTAGAAAATGAAAGGTTGTTGATAGATAAACAACTTTATAAAGTGAATTTTGATGAAATTGTAATTTATAGACTAAATTGTAATTCATGAAAATTTTCTAATTTTTATGAAATATATGGACTGTTTTTGTTATATGGAAAATTCGGCTAGGCTTGGAATAATGATTAAATTGCATGAATTTCATTTTCCCGGCCCTAGGGATGAAATTGGAATTAATAAAAGTATAGGTGCAAAATGGTACTTTTGCCTAAAATGTGAATTTGAATGAATTGAATATTAATTTCATTAAATTGAGTTAAATTTACTTGTATAGATCCGGACAGATCTAGTACAAAATTGGATCGAGAAAAACAAAAAGTTTTAGATTAGTGGATTCTCGTATACGAACAAGTATCGAGGTAAGTTCGTCTAACTATATTGTGTACATTTACATGTCTGAATTGAATGTAGTATAAGTAAATTGTGAATTTGTTATGAATATGAAAATGATTATATATCCGACATGCCTGAGAAATATTAAGTCCCGTCTGAACAAATGAAAATCGATGGTTGCAAGTTTCTCGATTGGTTGTGATCTAGCATATGTTGCAGACACATCATAGCTTGAAAGGCCATCCCGTTATAAGCCCTCTTGAGCTTCCCGTTATATGGTTCTTGCGAGCTTCTCGTTATAGCTCTTCAGAGTGTCTCGATAGGTTGTGATCCTACATGTGTTGTGGACACACCTTAGCTCTTATGAGCTTCCTGATATAGGCTCTTCATGAGCTTCCTATTAAGTTGGCTCTTTATGAGCTTCCTGATAGTGCTCGCTTGAACTTCCAAATATATGGCTATCCGGAACTTCCTGATAGGCTCTTCGTGAGCTTCCCGATTAAAAGTTTTTTGTGAACTTCCTAAGTATGGCTCTTATGAGCTTCTCGTTGTAGCTCGGATTAGCTTCCTATTACATGGCTCACTATGGCTCTTATGAGCTTCTCGTTTTAGCTCGGATTAACTTCCCATTACATGGCTAACATTAGTTTCTCGTTATATGGCTCGAGAGAGTGCTTCCTATTTAAATGTTCTCATGAACACTCCTAAATGTCAATTGACGGATTATAGATTCGTACACTTCATGTGTACTACCCAATATCCATCGATATTTCATAAGGTTCAACGGTTAAAATTTCGATATAAGTTAAGATAAGGTCTGAAATAATTAATAATTGTAACTACTTGAAAGTACATAGAAATGTTTACATGATGAGCTCATCTTTGTTATTTGAAAATGCTTGGAAATCATGGCTAACTTACTTGATGAGTATATGTGTTTAGGCAAATGGCCAATTTGCTTTGGATACATGTTGTTTGTATGTTTACTTTAAATAAACCTGAGTGGTAAGTTAAATTCCCGTTATGCGAACTTACTAAGTATTAAATGCTTACTTGGTTTTCTTTTCTCTGTTTTATAGTGCTTGGAAGCTCATAAAGGTTGGAAATCAGTCGGAGCATCATCATACTATCTTCAGCTTGTTTTGGTATAAATAGCAAACTTATTTTGGTATAATGGCAGTATAGACTAAGTTGGCTAAATGAGGGTATGTAAATGGTTGTTTGTATCTAGCCATTAGAATGGCTAGGCATGTTCGATGTATATGTAAGAGGATATATCATGTTTAATATATGCATATTTAGTAAGGTTGATTTGAATTCTGATAAATTTACATGATTACACAATTAGGTAAGTTGGAATACATGAACATATGTGATGATATGTCATACATAATACTTATATTTGGCTTGATTTGAATGTCTTGAATTGGTTGGTGAATATACTTAAATGTTGTTGTAAGTGAAAAACAAAATGGGTGAGAAATATGGCCTATTTTCGTCCACACGGGCAAAGACATGGGCGTGCATCTCAACCGTGTGTGAACACGGCCTTGCGTACAGGCATGTCACCTAATTTTCAAAAATTAAATTATCCACACAACCTAGCACACAGGCATATGGCTAGCCGTGTGACACAAGTCAGAGAGTTACACGGGTATGAACAAGGGATAGGATACGGCCGTGTGCCTTACATCGAATGCCCACACGGCTTGGGACATGGGTGTGTCACTCATATGGCCTACTTACACGGGCGTGTGTCTCCTGCACCTAAGAAATATTTTGAAATTTTGCGAAAATTTTTTTGAGTTCTTGATTTAGTCCCGACTTGTTTCTAATACATATATCAGGCCTCGAGGGTCCATTTAAGGGATAATACGATTGAATATGTTTGGTTTCGGCTATGAATAGTAAATGAAATGATTTAACATTAATTGTTTTGTAAACTTCAGTAATGCTTTGTAACCCTGTTCTGGCGACAGATATGGGTTAAGGGTGTTACATAACAGTTCAAAATAAAATATTATATTCCTTGAATAAATAAATAAATAAAATAATGAGCCTAAAATAATTTTATAATTAAAAACGAGCTGAGACTCTCCAATGCCATGTTCGCATCCTAACATGGTGGGTTATCTGTAAGGATGAAAATTTAAGGGGGAGTGAGCTATAATACTCAGTGGGAGTTCCATCACAAGAAAATCAATGCAAATTAATAAACTAAGCATACATAATAACAATTTTTAGTACGGTAATAATAATATGATATAACAGTATTTTTGGCAGTTCAACAATCATACTTATACGTGTCGATGCAATGCTATACAAGTTCAGTTTATTAGTAAAGATAGGTCCTACCCCATTGCTACAGTCCACAGTAAGAGTTCTCCTGAAATCTTATATCTCAGACACTCTAGCTTGTAGATGAACCACAAGTGTTGTAGGTTAATATGTTGCCAATAGTTGTGAATACACAATGGGTTTGCATATAGAAGTTGCTAGTAAAAGATGTGGATAAACCACTAGTATTTGCAGGTTAATACACTACCAATGGTTATGAATACACGGGTTTGCAGATAAAAACTACCACTAATTTGTGGATTAACCACCAGTGTTTTGCAGTTAAAATTGCCCGTACTTCCTCCTTAAAAAGCGTCCTACCCCATGCAATGCAGTATGACATGTAAGCATCAATACAATACAGAAATAGTAGACATGTTTAGCATGTATCTAAATCAACAATAGTAATAGACATGTTTGTCCTGGATTTGGTATGTCAATATAGTAAGCATGCTATTCACGCAATCAGTAATAGTAAAAATAATAATTAATTAGTAATTTAGTCATAGAAGACATGTATTCGTCACATATCATGCACATGTAGTAATAATCTAATAAATCAAATAATTGATTCCACATTATTCATAATATCAGAGACTTTATTAAAAGAGATAAAGTACTAAAAACAATTCAATGATCATGCAGGGATTAAATTGAACAATTTACAAAAATTTTAGGCAAAATTGTAAAATAGGGGCACATGGTCGTGTGGAGGGGTTACACGGTCGTATGGTTAGACTGTGTAATAGATTGTGGCTATGTGGAATTTACAAAATCAAGGTATAGGGGAGACACAATTATGTGGCAGGCCGTGTGAGAATCGAGTATCCTAAAGTTTCAAGGGGACATAGTCGTGTGAGGGGTCTTATGGTCCATATGTCTATCCCACATACCCGTGTGGCTGGCCATGTGACCCTATTTTGAGGCATGATTTACCTCAATTCGCTTGTAAAATAACACACACATTCCACCGGGATCTCGAACGACGTCCCTCACAATCAAATCTGGTCTGATGCACCTGTAACGGGTCCTTCAAACAACATTTATACACGGGTTAATGTTTGTTTTCAAGATCTATCAAGATTACCTAAAATTTCGGTAAGATTCGTAAAATATTCATCAATTCAAATGAAAAATTAGCATTGGATGCAAATACTACAAGAATTTGGGATTAGTTATCAGAATTGAATTGAACTTACCAACAATTCTTAACAAGGATTAAGAACATTTCTAATGGCGACTATAAAACCGATTGAAAAACGTCTTGAATCGAGAATAGATTTCAATCCGGGAAGAAATAATAAATTCAACAATAGAGAGAAAATATCTTGCAAAGAAGAAGCTAAGAAAGAAAAGAGAGAAGAAGTAGGGAAAAATAAATAAAAATTTTCTGTTTGGTTTGGAAAAGGAAACAAGTGTTCAAATGCAATTAGGAAAAGGATTAAATATTTAGGGGTTTCAAACTTTTAGGGGGTTGGGTAGTAATTTATCCCTGCTACCGAAAATAAAAGGATAATGAAGGAGAGTGGTTAGGCTTGATCTTGAGCATGCAAGGGAAAAGTGTAAAGACTTAACCATTGAGTTGCTGCCCATAATTTGTTAAGTTTTTACTCTAAATTATATACGTTTTAATGTGGTTTTCATCCTAAGTTGCTAAAAATAAAAAGAAATGAAATGAGAGAGGAGTGAATAGAACCTAAGACCTCTTAAAAGTACACTAATTACTTAACAATAAAGGTTAGGTTAATTTTTGATTAATTATTTATTAATCTCTTATAGTTCAAGACGTGATAGTTATAACTAAGAATTATAAATTAATTTATAAATATTATTAAATATCAATTTAATAATATGTTAGAAAAAAAATATTCTTATCAGTTCAAAGGTTTTTCAACTCATATATATATTATAGATGATTAGATATCAAATTTAATTATAAAAAATTAAAAAGTCCAACCCGCTAGCATACATGTAAATTACCATCAACCTAAATGTAACTTTAGTTACCAAATCATACCAGTTAAAAAATTAGAGTAAATTATATTATTAATTACTTAATTATAGTACAATTATTTTCTAGTTAATTATAAAAAGTTATAAAATAATCATCTAATTTTTTTTTCCTTTTTTGTCACCCACTGGCTAACGTGAAAAAAGAAAAAAAACCCAAAAATCAAAGATAATTGAGTAGCCAAAGAAAAAAAATTACTAATAATTAGGTGACTAGTACTATAGTTTGCCCTAAAATTTAAAGGTAAAACTTTTCAAATGAATGCATTTTATAATAATTAATAAAATAAGAGTTATATTAAGTATTGAAAAGTTACTCAACTATCTCAGATTTTTGGGATTTTTTTTTTACGTTAACCAACTAGTTACTAAAAAAGATAAAATTAAATAATTGGATAACCATATTGTAACATTTCATACTTGGATGACCAAAAAAGAAATCTAACAATAATTGAGTGATGGAAATTTTTTTTACTAATAATTATGTGACTAATAATGTAATTTACCTATAAATTTAAAGGTAAAACTTTCCTTATGAATGCGTTTTATAATAATAAATAAAAGAAGAGTTATATATAGAATTGAAAAGTTGTAACAAATTGGGGTGATAATATATCCGTGAAGCACTCCCCACCATGCTAATACCACAATGCTAATAATAAACTAAAAATAACCATTAATTTGCTAAGAAAGGGTTACTTTAGCAGTATAAATAGGGCATTTCAATGATGTATTATTCAAGCCAGGGGGCAATAAGTAATAAGCAATAAGCAGCCCCACAACTTCAAAAAGTTTTTTTTTTCTTTTCCTATCTCTGTTTAAAATCTGTTTCAAGGGAAAGGAAGAGGAAAATTTTATGATTTTTTGAGGGTTTTTTAAGAATAAATAGAAAACAATGGCGAACAATGTTGCTGTTATTGGTATCTTTTCGGTGTTCTTAGTGGCAGCAGTGGTGGCAGCAGTGGTGGGTGTTACGCATTTAAAAAACAATGGTGATTCGAAAAGCGGTGAAATATCGAGTTCGACAAAAGCAGTGCAGACGGTTTGTCAACCCACACAGTTCAAAGAGGCATGCGAGAAGAGCCTGGAGTCATCTAATTCCACCGACCCTAAGGAGCTGATAAGGACGAGTTTCCAAGCAGCGATAGAGGAAATAAAGAAAGTGTTGGCGAATTCAGCAACGATACAAGACTTGAATAAAGATGACAACAACAAAGCAGCCCTTAAGGTTTGTAAAGAAGTGTTGGATTTATCAATAGCTGACCTGCAACTTTCATTTGATAAGCTGGGGGGATACGAGATGAGTAAGATCGGTGACTACTTACTAAACCTGAGGGTGTGGTTAAGCGGTGCCTTAACTACCTTACAAACATGTGTAGACTCATACGCGGAGGTAAATAATGAACAAGCAGAGAAAATGAATTCAATTTTGAAGACTTCAATGGAGCTTACCCAAAATTCTTTGACCATGGTGACTAAGTTATCCACCATATTGAATGGCCTTAACATTCCAGGCCTCAATATCGACACGACTGGGTTCGAACGTAAGCTCCTGTCTAACGATGGACCTGAGTGGATAGGCTATGCTGAGAGGAGACTACTTCAAGCAAAACCTACAGATTTGAAGCCTAACGTTGTGGTTGCTAAGGATGGTAGCGGGAAATATGATACCATCACGAAGGCCTTGGCTGAAGTCCCTCTAAAAAGCCCCAATCGATTTATTATTCACATTAAGGCTGGTACTTACAAGGAACAAGTCCTTTTACCCAAGGAGATGACTAATGTTATGTTCATCGGTGATGGCCCAACTAAGACCATCATCACCAATGACCTTAACTGTATTAGGGATCATCCGCTTAAAACATTTGGCACTGCAACGGTTGGTAAGTAGTATTATATACATATAAGTTTTGGTGGTGAGGTGAGGTGACTAACTAGTATGTATGTTTGTGAAATATTGTAGGTGTGGATGGGTCTGGTTTCATGGCCAGGGACATTGGATTCGAGAACACAGCAGGACCTCCTGGTCATCAAGCAGTAGCTTTTAGGGCAACATGTGATATGGTTATCATGTTCAATTGTCATTTCAATGGGTACCAAGACACCCTTTATGCTCACAAACAAAAACAATTTTATAGGGATTGTCTCATCAGTGGGACAGTAGATTTCATCTTTGGGGATGCGGCAAGCGTGTTCCAAAATTGTCTGATCATCGCAAGGAAGCCAGGTGAAAACCAAAACAACATGATTACAGCCCACGGAAGGAAATTCCCATACACTCACTCAGCCATTGTGCTTCAAAATTGTACCATATCGGGCGCCCCTGACTACCTCCCGGTGAAGGACAAGAGTAAGACTTACCTTGGTCGTCCCTGGAAAGCTTTGGCGAGGACCATCATAATGCAAAGCAATATTGATGACATCATTACACCAGAGGGTTACTCCCCCATGGAAGGCACTGTAGGGCTAGACACCGGTTACTTTGTAGAGTTCCAAAATAGGGGACCCGGTGCCAAAACTGAAGGCAGGGTCAAATGGCCAGCTATCAAGACAATCGATATAAATGAAGCCAAGAAATGGACTCCTGGAGTCTTTCTTGAAACTGAAACTGACAAATGGATTTCGCAAACCGGCACTCCTTGTTATCCTGACATGGTCCCTGGAGTGTAAACTTCCAAAACCATCGCCATTAGTATTCTTTTATTATCATTATTAGTAATCATGCTGTCGATTTGATTAAGTTAAACAAATTTTTTCTATGTTTTATTTATATTAATAATATATATTCATTATTATGGAAGGTGCAAACTAAAATTATTTTCTTATTCCCTAATTATAAAAAAAAAATGAAATTGTTAGAGATAGATATAAAGTTTAGTATGCTATTAAACAAAAAAAAAAAACAATATTATTAATTTTGCTATGTATTTCATTAATTAAAATAGTACATCTTAATATATTTTATTAATTAATATAATAATTTTTTTAAAAATATATTTTTAGTATATATAATTTTAATAATTTGTAATTATCATTTAACATAAATGTTATTTTAATGGATAATAAACTATTTAATCTAGATATAATTTCAATACTTTTATTATTTTAATTTATAAATGTAATTTATAATATACTATTTAATGTAATATTTAATATAAATATTATATTTCAAAATTATATTTGAGCTAGTGAGTCTAAAAAACGTCTGCAGCACCCGGTTCGATTCATGCATTTCTATCGTTGCGTATACTAACAACGACAACTTGGAGTCCTACATCTGCTGATTTTTAACACTTCTAGTGGAATGCAATATATGACATCGGTGTCAGCGTACTATATTCATCCAAATTGAAAAATAAAATTGTAAATATCATTATATATGAATTTTTTTACAAATCATTACGTAATTAATATAGGTTTGAAAGAACAATTAGTAACTAACATTGGCTTCTGAGTATTGATCTAACAACAACCTAATATCTTTTAACTCCTCGGGTAGTTCCACATAGCTAGACCCATGGTTCCACCTGTACAGGCGATATGTTAGTCGGAATGTATAATAAAAAAATTACTGCATTGAGTACGTATTTGTTAATAAATGATATTTAACTTATCACCAACGGGAACATATATGGGTCAGTCACATTACGACGTAGAAATAGTAGTCGTCACTAGGACCACGACTACAGTAGGAATACACAACCACAGATCAACGTCGCACTCATTATTGTGGCCCGACACATCTCTCAGTATAACGTGGACAATACAACAAATTCCCAATTTAAATTCCCGCACTCATTGAAGTCCATTAAATGTAAGTCCACTAAATGTAGTAGCGACCTAACGATCAAAAAATTTCAAAATTTGACGGGTATTAAAATGCCCCGATTAACCTCATAATGTATGCTCGGACGTATTGTTCTATAACCTCCTCCATTCGATCTACAAGGTCTTCAGGGAACTCGTCGAAATTAGCTTTTAACTAGTTCAATCATATCTAGCCACTTTCGAACTTGTCTGGAACCTTCCACAATAGTGATTGGCAGAGACCCACTCGTCGAAATTGCTTAAAACGACCGTTGGTCCCTTGGTGATTGACCTATCCACTGGCAAATCGAGTTGCAGCGTTACATCGTCGAGTGTGATTGTACACTTGCCGCATAGAAGGTGGAAAGTGTGTATTTCAGGTATCTATCATTCCACCAATGCGTTGATTAGTGCCAAATCGAGTTTGCAGTCCCCAAACATTTGAGACGCATGTAAGAATCCAGTCGCTTGCAAGTGGCCACGAATTTCAAGGATCGCAGTCTGTCCCATATTATGAATGAAGCCTTACAGAATACGATCATCAACTATTTACACAATAAAAACATTTTAAAATTAAAAAAATAATTAAATTTAACATTATTAAAATTAACGAAATTTTAATTTTCAACATACCATTGCTACTTGGGTGGCGAGCGAATTAGAGAGGCGACTATTCGTGAAAAATCGATTTGAATGAATAAAAATGAGATAATTAAAAAGTATTATTTTTAAATGAAAATATCAAAAAAATTAAACGAGAGAGTTGAGAGAACGATGAGAATGAATAAAAATAAAGATTGGGGGTATTTATAGGGTAAAAAATAACCGTTGGTATATTTAATTTTTTTTACTGTTGGCGTGTCAACATATAAAAAGCTATTGTTGGAAAGTGCGTCCAGCTAAACGAGCTTTCCAAAAAGTACATCCATCTAGACACACTTTCCTGACACCTGTACAAAAGGCTTACCCGGCTGAACGTGCTTTCTATTCAATTCAACTTATTTCCTTAATTAATTTTAAAATCGGCCTAAAAACCTAATTAATTAAAAAAAAAAGGGAGGGACTTTTGGACTTATTTTGCCGTAATTAATAGCCATGAATCTTTTTTGGATAAAGGTCAATGTTAAGAATTAGTTATTTAAAAAAATTATGCTTTTAATTAAAGGGAAAAGTATGAAATTAAAAATAAAGTGCTTTGGACTTTTTTTAATACTAAAGTTAACCTAATAAATAATATTTAAATTGTTTATTTTGTCAAACATTAATGCTGTATTTGGATTGAATTAATATGTTGTTTAAAATGTATAATAAATACAAAACAAATTATAATGTTATTAAAATACATATATAATGAAAATTTAGTAAATAATAAGTTTTTAAGACTCGCTTGCCCAAATAGAATAAAGAGATAAAAAAAAACATCCCCACAAACTAGAGGCAAGTATCTGCAGCGAGTCTCGACAGTGTACAACAACATTATATCGAAGGTAAAGTGGAGATGGTTGAAGACGAGCTGCAGCAAGTATAGTGATGTGGCGGATGCTTTAATCCCTACAAAAACAAGTGTAAATGGATCAAAATTTGGGTTTGTAATATTCTATTATTTCGATGAAGCAATGGGTGTAGTTTCGAGGTTGAATGGTGAAGTTAAGTTGGCAAGGTTTCAACCAAGAAATACGTACTGGAGAAGGAAAACGGCACAAGATCGATTTGGTGATGATGCTGGGAAACATGTAAAACTGAACCAAAGTGGGTTAAAAGAAGTTAGCTGCCCAAGTACCAAGTACTGATGATAACAACCAATGGAGGAAGCAAAATCTGAAAGTGATAAGGAGGAGAACGAGAAACGTTTGGTGGATAGATCAGGAAAGAAGGAAAAAGATACGATGATGAAGGAAGTAGGCCGTTCTTGATATTTTTACACCCTAGATAAAACAATAAAATGATGTTTTACATTCATTAAAAGTTATAAATTTTATTTTTACATCCCTTAAAAGTTAGTAAAAAAATTTTAAACCTCTTAAAAGTTAAAAAAAAAAACTTTTTAGACCTATTAAAAATTGGTAAAAGATTTTTCTTGGCTTTAAAAGTTAGAAATGTTTACTTAGGCCCCTTAACAATTGGGAAATAATATTTTAGATCTTTTTCAGCCTTAAGTTTTGGGCAGCCGCACTTTCAGAAGACCTCGTAACCGAGCCTGGAAGGAAGTTATTGGTACAGTAAGTAATGAAAATCTACACTAGAAAATAGTTTAGCTGGTAAAACAAGTCAACATTTCACAGTTAATGAAATTCAAAAGAAGATAGAGAAACACCGCAGATAGGAGGATTTCAGGTAACGTGTTCTTTAAAAATGAAGAGATTATTGTCAAACTGCAGCAAAGGGGATGGGAGGCCTTTTCTAATATTTTTAGCTCTGTGGAGAGAACCTGGAAATTAAAAATACAACTCTTATTTTGGGGTACCTTTACAAGCATGGAATATTTCCACCTTCCAGCCTTTGGGGAAATTTCATTAGGATCGACAGTGACACTAGCAATATACAATCATTTTGCCGGATGAATATACAAATTAGTACAAATATAAGGGAGAGGATAGAATAGCTGATAAAATTGAAGGTGCGAAATAAAGAGCACTTTGTAAGAGTAGCTGAGATTGATCAAGCAGTAATTCCTAATAGATTTTATTGCGTGGGAATGAGGTGATGATGTCGAGTCGAGAAGCCATGATATAAATGAAGATCCAGCCAAAACAAACATGGCGAATGATTTTCCGCAGAATTCTTCAAGTGAAGATGAAGGGTCGCGAACAAAGGTTGACGACGATAAGCTGGAGGGTTCGGGGCATAAAGTCAGACAATTTCATTGGGAATACTAACAACAAATCTAAAGTTACAGCTGAAAATTTCAAGCAATTGGAAAAATAAATGTTGAACAGGTGCTCATGAGAGAAGATGGCTAGAGACAATTAATGCTAACGGCGGGTATTTGGAAAATATTACTATTGACAGGCCAGTTTTGTCGGATGTGAGAGAATCTGTTGAATTATGGGGTGGTGATGGTAGAAAGTCAAATATTGAAGGTGACATGGAAAGGGTGACGTTGCTTAGTATTTATAACAAGGCTGTAAACGAGATAGTTGAAGTGGAAGTAAGTAACCGGGACAAGGAAGGTGAGTGTGTTGGCAAGTCCAATTTCAAGATGGATCGGACAGTAGCGTTGGGCCATTCAGATGGGAATCAAGGTTCCGTTGAAACAGTTGAGGTGATGGGTAGAGATAATACAACTGAAGGCAAGGAATTGGTTAAAATTACGAAGAGGATATTGAAGAGGAGTACATAGCCAAAGATGCACTAAAAGTAAAGAAAATTGAGAAAGAAGAAACTAACGGCCAGTGGTGAACGCATTCCGACTTCAAAAACAGGAGGAAGGCGTTGAAGTTGGGTACGATTGTGGGACTACAAGTTGATGGAGATGAGGATGGAGTTTTGAGAGATTTGGCAGCAATAGAGTTAGATTTGAAGAAAGTTTGATTTTGTTTTTTCTTTGGTGTACCAGTCAGTACCCTCAAACTTTCTTCTCTAAACCTCTCCTAATGTTTCCCGTGAATCCCCGGCGCTAGCATGCAAACTATCTTATGTTTCTCTAAAATAAGATACTCTCTTGATTTTGAATGCTCTTTGGGTTCATTGTCAAAGTCTCACACAGACAGATGAAACCACGGTCTTTGAAACTTAAATGAAAGCAATGGAGAGCAAATAAATAAAAAAAAATTAAATAAATTGAAGGTGGAGAGTGACTAGAAGAGGTGTGCATGGCCGGGCTACCCGGCCCGACCTAAAGGCCCGCCCAAAAAATGAGAGGGTTCGGGTAAAAATATAGGCCCAAAATATGGGTTTGGGCAAAAAAATGAGGCCCGTTTAGAAAACGGGCCGGGCTCAGGTAAAACTTTTTTGGCCCGAGCCTGGCCCGGCCCGACTCGAATTATATACTAAATATATATTTTTTAATTTTTAATCATATTTACATTTTATTTTTAATTTTAATATAATCACTTTTTATTATATTTTCAATTTGTGTATTATTTTAAAAATTGTTTTAATATCATTTTTTATTTGTTTCTTGTTTTAATATTTGTTTTAAATGTAATTTATGATTTATTATATTTTAAAATTTTTTTATTTAATGAAATAACTTAAAAAAATTTTAATATGGGCCGGGCCGGACCGAGCTCGGGCTTAACAATTTTATTTCGGGCCGGGCCCGGGCTTAAAAATGGGCCTAAAATTTTGTCTGGGCCCGGCCCAACCCGGCCCATGCACACCTCTAGTGACTAGAGGTGAGCATGGGTTGGCCCGGGCTTAACTAAAAAATTAGGCCTGTTTGCTAGGCCCGGGTCTGGCTCGGTTCGGCCCAAAAAATGGGCCTAAAATTTTACCCAAGCCTGACCGAGATAAATATGCTAAAACACGGGCCCGACTCGGCCTGCCCATATTAATTTATATATTATTTTTATATAATTTTAAAAAATATATAAAACATCAAAAATACTAAAAACATTGAAATAAATATTTCCCAATAAATTAAAAATAAATTTTAAAATATATATATACTTAAATAACACAAAGACAGATGCAACTTAACAAGCAAATGTCTCTAAAATAATAACAAAATTAACAATAAAATTTTTTTTATACAATATCCAAATAATAACAACAAAATAGTAGCAACATAATAGTAAAATGGTAGCAAAATAGGGAGAAAACAACAAGAAAATAATATTTAAAAAAAAACAGATATTTTTTATCCTTTAGTGGATCCGGGCTAGGCTTAAGCAAAAAATTCATTACCCGAGGCCCAACTTATTTTTTAAACGGGCCTTATTTTTTTGTCCAAACTCCCTTTTTTAGGCCTATATTTTTGCTTAAATCTTCCTACATTTCAGGCGAACCTTCGCAGGTCTAGGAGAGTGGCATATAGAATTTTTAAAAATTTGATAAAAAATAGAATTCATTAATATGAAGTTATTTGAATTAAATATATGTAATATTATTGTACCCCATAATTTTACATGATAATATTATGATTATGATAATAATTATTATAATTGCTGCTCATGCACAGGGTTGCTTTCATTGTAAAAAGAAAAAAATATAATAACAGTCAAATTTTAAACCTATTAGATTAAAATAAATAATTATAATACATTTTATAATATTATTTTTAAAAAATTTATTTTTAGCTAATTTTAAATAATAATATTTTAATTAAAAAATAATTTTGAAAAAAAATGCCACAAAGAATGAATATATACCGGATTATATTTTATTATTTATGATATGATATGATTTCTTATAAATGTTTCGAACAACATTAGTTACCATTTAATCCACAGTTTTTATTTATAAGTGTCAAAGAAAAAACCTAAAATACGAAAGTTAATTTTTTGTGGAATGTGAAAAGATTAAAAAAACTAATACTTAATTTACAATTTAGCATTTAAATTATTTTTATATTTTAATTATTTCGATACTTAAAATATCAGTTTATCTAAAAAATATTTTAGAAGAATTCCAAAGCCCGAAATTTCAGAAGAATAAGAAATTGAAGATTAAAACACCATAGATTTATAGAGCATTTAATAGCCATGAAATTTAAACAAATTCTCACATCCGTAGGGCACTCTCCACCATGAAACATTTTAAACTAAATATGGCCATTTTTTAGGTTTTATCTAATTCATTTTTTAATATAAATATGGAACTTCAATAGCATATTATTCAAGCCTTTGCTCAAGGGGCCATAAGTGATAAGCAATAAACAACCCCACAACTTCAAATAAGGTTTTCTTCTTTCTTGCTTTCTTTTCTTTAGGGGAAAGAAAGAGAGAAGAAGATACTTTTTTTGAAACAAAAAAAGTTGTTTAAAAATGGCAAATAATGCTATTATTGGTATCTGTGCGGTGTTCCTGGTGGCCATGGTGGTAGCCGTGGTGGTGGGTGTTACGCACATAAAAAACAAGAACGATGGCGAAGAGATATCGAGTTCGAACAAAGCTATGCAAGCCCTATGTCAACCCACGAATTATAAAGAGACGTGCCAGAAAAGCTTGGCGTCGTCAAATTCTAGCGATATTAAGGAGCTGATGAGGACAAGTTTCCAAGCCGGGCTAGTTGAGATAAAGAACGTGTTGGCCCATTCAGTGACGGTCCAAGAGTTGATCAAGGATGAGAACAATAAAGCGGCACTTGGTGTTTGCCAAGAGGTGTTGGACTTAGCTATTGATGACTTTCAAAAGTCATTCGACATGCTAGGGGAATATGACATGAGCAAGATCGGAAAATACCTTTTGGAACTGAAGACCTGGCTAAGCGGTGCATTCACAAGTCAACAGACATGTATAGACTCATTCGCGCAATCAAGTAACGAATCATCACAGAAGATGCAATCAATCTTGAAGACTAGTATGGAGATTACTAGCAATGCTTTAGCGATGCTTAATGGGTTATCCACCATTGTAAAGGAACTTAACATTCCAAACGTCGGCAACATCGACACCACGGGGGTCAATCGTAAGCTTTTGTCGGCTGAGGATATGCCTGAGTGGATTAGTCAAGCTGACCGGAAACTCCTTCAAGCAAAACCAACAGATTTGAAGCCTAACGTTGTGGTTGCTAAAGATGGTAGCGGGAAATATGATACTATTAACAAGGCATTGGCTGAAGTCCCCGTGAAAAGTCCCGATCGATTTGTTATTCACATTAAGGCTGGTACTTATAAGGAAAAAATCAACGTAACCAAGCAGATGACTAATGTTGTATTCATTGGTGATGGCCCAACCAAGACCATTATCACAAATGACATTAGCGTCGCTAAGAATCCACCGGTTAGAACATACCGCACTGCAACTGTTGGTAGGTAGTAAAATATACATATATAAGTTTTGATGGTGAGGTGATGTGGCTAACTAGTATATATGTATGTATGCTTGTGAAATATTTTAGGTGTGGAAGGGGCTGGTTTCATGGCCAAGGATATTGGATTCGATAACTCAGCAGGACCCGAAGGTCATCAAGCAGTGGCCTTTAGGGCCACAGTTGATAGGGTCATCATGTTCAACTGCCATTTCACTGGGTACCAAGACACTCTTTACGCTCACAGAGAAAGACAGTTATATAGCAACTGTCTCATCTCTGGAACGGTGGATTTCATCTTTGGGGATGCGGCGAGCATTTTCCAAAACTGTATGCTCATCGTGAGGAAGCCAGGGCCAGGCCAAAACTGCATGGTTACTGCACAGGGAAGGAATGATCTTGGAACAAACTCAGCCATTGTGCTTCAAAACTGTACCATCTCGGGCGCCCCTGATTACATCCCAGTGAAGGATACGAACAAGGCGTACTTGGGGCGTCCCTGGAAACAATTCGCTAGGTCCATCATAATGCAATCTAGGATCGATGACATCATTCAACCAGAGGGTTATGCCCCAATGCAAGGCACTATAGGAATAGACACTTCTTTCATTGCTGAGTTTGGAAATAGGGGACCCGGTGCCGATACCAGCCGTAGGGTAGCATGGAAAGGTATAAAAAAAATAGATATAAATGAAGCCAACAAATGGACTCCTCGTGTCTTTCTCGAATCCGAGACTTGGATTCCGAGTTCCGGCGTTCCCTATAGTCCTGACATGGTCCCTGGAGTTTAAACAGCTTATTATCAATACCAACGCCATTAGTATTCTTATTATCATATCATTGTTCTAATTATGTCATTTTTTACTAATTAATTAAACAGTTTTTTTAATCTTTTATCTATCTATGTGTATATGTTGAATTCTTTAGTTTCCCAATTGTTGTTTCCATTCACTTATTAGTGATGTTTGCAAAACCCAAAAATTAAGTCAACGTTTAAATATTATTGAACTTAATTTAATATAATTTTTTAAGGATTATTTGGATTGATAATGTTGTTTCCCTAATGTAGACACCATACTTTAAATAGATTTAATAAAATGATTATTATCAAACTTAATTACAAGATTTAATAAAAAAATAGTTTATTAAGCAACAATTACTAATATAATATTAAAAATTAATAAAAACAATTATATTATAAAAAAATCAATCTTATTTTTTATATATATTTTTTATATATGGACTTAAGCAAGCATCCCGCTCATGGAATCAAAGATTTGATCAAGTGATAAAGAATTTTGAATTTGAGCAAAACAGAGAAGAAGATTGTGTTTATAAACATTTAGGGGATGAAAAGGTGGTCTTTCTCATTCTATATGTCAAGTGAAATTCTACTAGTTGAGAATAATGTAGGGATATTGTCATCGTTAAACTATGGTTAACCCAACAGTTTAGGATAAAGGACTTGGGAGAAGCAAATTCTGTTCTGGATATTCGAATCCTAAGGGATCGAAAAAACAAAGTGATAGCACTATCGCAAGATTCATACATAGACAAGATATTGTAGCGCTATGTTATAATTGATTCGTGGAAGGTAAATCAATCTTCTAATATTGTGAATTCACCTATTTTTGGGCGATTGTCCTAAGACACCGGAAGAAAATAAGAACATGAGAAAGGTTCATTATGCTTCAACAATACGAAGTCTCATGTATGCTATGTTGTGCATGCAGTCAAATATCTATTTTGCAATAGGTTTGGTGAGTCGATATCAGGTGAATCCTAGACTAAGACATTGACAAACAGGTAGTACAGTTAATAATGATCAATTAATAGAAAATATTAAGTTTTGCTGCCGGACTCGTCCGTCAGCTTAGTCAAGATGCATTGATGGGCTCCTTGTAGTTCATTTCTATTTGTATTAGTCAAACACCCATCATGCCATTCTATCTATCTAGGATTGTTTCTTCCTCTGAATTTACCTTTTCAGCCTGCTTTAATGATTGACAACTCTTTTCGTAGGTCACAACAATTGATTATTTGCAATGCCACATGATTACACAACCACCATAGCATGCACTTAGCATTTTTGCCTCGTAAGAAGGGTGAAAAGTATGGTTTAAACTTGTCACTTATCATGTCTCTGCTTGTGTCATTGCTCCAAAGTGGCTTTTTAGATATATTTGAGGTAATGGTTGGCACGGGTGTTGCTAAATGAATTAGCAAGGGAATTTGTACTAAACTTCCTAAATACTAGATCTGCAAAATTTTAAGTTCTTCCATTTTTGGTTTACTACATTACTTTATTCGTTGACGACATGTCTCTTGCAATGTCAGCGCACTCTGCAATGCTTTTCGTTCAACATCTATACTTATTAACTGCCCAACTTGATTGAGTCTAGCTATATGAGCATAGGTTCTATCTATATATATTTTTCCAATTTTGCTCAACATCCGGAAAATTCCTTGGCCTTCAAATCTCCAAGGTTCATTGTTAAAGTCTAAAGGCATGCAAAGCCTAATCAATTCAAGTTTATCAACTGGGTCTATTAATTCTTTTCTATTTTGCCCTAAAAATTCTTGTATCAACAAACACTCTTCTACTAGCTCGACCTTAATTACCAATGTTTCTATTGGTTGATTTGCATTATGCTGCTATTATATTTTAGCTTTATTGGCAGAATCCAAGGGTTCTAAGACAATGAGTTCCATGATGGTCTAATTCTTTGGCTTGTTAGACATTTTCCCCACTAGCTTTATATCTTCCCCTTCTGCTGTGGTGTTTAACTCATCTGGATACTCTTTTGTCTACTGAGATGAGAAATAGTCTAGGAGTTCTCCTTCTTCACAAGCGTCTATAATGCCATTCTCTTCTTTGCTCAACTTCGGACTCAGCACATCATAATCAAAGTATTTTGATCATAATCAAAGTATTCGTCAGACCACATATAATAGAAATCATCCATGACTTTGTGCTGACTGATTGTTATGTGCCTAGGATTCCTAAGAATAAACAAATGTTAATTAACAAAATAATTTGAAAGTTGTAACTATAAGCCACAAATTTCCTAATTATTATTTTAAAATGAAAAAAATTAAAATCAATCTACTGATGTTGCCTCCCCGGCAACGGCGCCAACAACTTGACCGCCTTCAGACGTACTAACACCCAGAGTGTGAATACTGCAATAAAATAGATAACTACGAGATGGTATCCGCAACTATATGGGTCGAGTTGTAATACAGTTTTTACAACGGAGTACGTGAGTACTCCGAGGATCGTACCCAAGGGAAGCAAGTGTTAGATTAATTCTAACCTAAACACTAAAAGATCTAATTAGTACTTTAAATAAATTATAATACGAAAGTATATAAAAAGGGTTTTTAAAGGTTTTTAATAATAAAAAAATCAAATAACATAAAAGAAATAAAACTCAATAGATAGAAGAGTAGAGTAAATCAAATCTTGATTATGGTTGATTAGCTCGCTTTAGTAATCCTCATCAACTGTCGTTTCGGGTTCCTTGTCAATCAACTAGCTGCTACCCTAGCAGGATCTTCTGGTCTTCCACTAACATAACAAGTCAGCAAGAACTACTTATCTTCTGACCTCACAGTTCAGACTGGTTTGGGGTAATGTTGTTCACGAATGGAAAGTACCAATTTTGGATTAATTCCCACATTGATGACTTTTCGGGGTTGCCAAGCCTAGGGTTTGTTTTATGTTCTTCCTTTTCCAAATAGTTGATTCGTTGAGTAACCCTACAAAATAGTTAATAGATCATACATCCACTCGCTAATCTCCCATAGAGGGATTAGTTTCTCGTGGCTTTCATAGACAAAATGAAATCAATATAAAGAGAAAACATACTATTTAAAACGACAAGATAAAGTAAATGAAAGAGTCTAATTGTATTGATGTTAATTGTGAATCCCCAATGTTTGAATGCTTCAACAATTTAGATCTCTTGACATCAACAAGAACAACTGAAAGAAATCTAAAACCTAAGAACGAAAGAAATTTAAACTAAATTTTACAAAAAAAATTTAAGCCAAAGGATTGATGTCCATAACAAGTGACAAATGAGTCTATTTATAGCCTTCAGGTGGCCATCGTCCTTAACCCTGGGTTAACTAACGTTCCCAAGCTTGAAAATTTGATTGTGCAGACCAAAATGCCCTTGCTTCGTATTTTGATTTCATCACAGAGTCGATGTCGTGAACACTAGGAACTGTATCGCAACCTAGCAACCAATATACTCCTCTATAGCTATCTTCAGTCTGTGCCTCGACACCCTCAGTCTGTGTCGCGACATTGATGGTAGTCTTTAACTTTCTTCATTCTGCTCATTATGTTACAACATCAAGCATCACATGTTGTAACATAGCGACAAATATCAGTTTAGTACGCCTTCTAAAGGTCTCCTACACACACACACATCAAGCGCGTTAGCTTTCCTTTAGGCCTTATTCAACCCATAAGGTTAATAAAAGACTCAATTTGCACATTTTATTAACTGTAAATAAAACTTAACTAAAACGTAACGAAAATGCTTGTATTCAAACTCTTCAAATACGAAAACTAGTTTGATCTGCTACACCGAATTATAGTAGATCAGTTATGCATGCAGAATATAAAAGATATAATAGTGAGATGTGAAATTAAATAAAAGACATAACAGTGAGATGTGAAATTAACTTTATTTATTTGTTCATCATTCAAATAAATAGAAAATAATTACACGTTCACCCTAATATGGGCACATTTCCCAACACTCTACTAGTCAGGACATCAAGACATTCACGTCGTCGGGAAGAGCTTTCGTTTCTCGTCGGGACAAGACTAACTGTTTGGGCCTAATAGAGGCATTCTCCCACATATTTGATGAAACAATTTAAATTTAAATTTATTTTGTTATGGTTTTTGGGACTGTAATTTTTTTAATTTTGGGCTATGGCATGGGTTCTTTTTAAGTTCAGATTTTTGCATGCATTCAATTTCATTAAACTGAACAAACCAAATTAATCTTCTTAACATCATACAAAGTATGGTTTAAAGTAAAAACTGATGGTTTCACCTTTTTCGCTGTGAAACAAGAGTTTTGAAAAGCAAAACGACAAAACAAAAATCAATTAAGTTTACCCAAAAATGTCACAACACATATTAAATTTGGACTCTTAAGTTTAACTCGATGTAAAAATCTTATGTTTTTGATAAATATATGACTACTACTCTAAGTTTTCTAAAAAATCGTAAAAATAAAAGTTATGAGAACTGAATAGTTCTACTAGGCCATTTCGGTGGCCAATGTAGTTTTTAAGATCTAATCATAATGCCTGGTTTGGGTTAGGGAAGTTACAGTTATGGCTGAAAATTTCAAGCAATTGGAAAAAGATGGAGTTGAATAGGTGCTGACGAAAGAAGATGGCCAGAGACAATTAATGCTAACGGCGGGGAATTGGAAAAAAAAACAATTATTGACAAGCAAGTTTTGTCGAACGTGAGTGAATATGTTGAATTATGGGGTGGTGAAGGTACAAAGTCAAATATTGAAGGGGACATGAAAGGGGTAACGTTGCTTAGTACTGATAACATGGGTGTAAACGCGACAATTGAAGTGAGAGTAAATAACTGAGGCAGGGAAAGTACGTGTTGGCAAGTCCAATTTCAAGATGGATCAGACACTAGCCGTGGGCCATTCAGATGGGAGTAAGGTTACGTTGAAATAGCTAAGGTGATGGGTGGAGATAAGATAACTGCAGGCAACGAATTGGTTGAAATTACGAAGAGGAAATTGAATAGGAGTATATAGTCAAAGGAGACAGTAAAGTTTTTTTAGATACAAAATAGGAAGTTGAGTTTAAGCCTTAACCAAAAAACCAAATACATTATCCAGATCTCTGCACTATTAGAAGTGGTTGTGTGAAGACGTGCAACCCAATTGCGCAATCTCTAACCCCTTTAGACATCACATCGACCGCCATGTTCGTCATCCTAGAAGGAGGCAGCAAACCTATTTAATAATATGATTTGAATTAAATATATGTAATATTATCGTACCGCATTATTTTACATGATAATATTATGATTATAGTAATTATTATTATTATTACAATTTCAACTTATTCACAGGTTTGCTTTCACTATAAAGAATGCATATTAATAGTCAAAATTTAAACATATTAGATAAAAATAAATAATAATGCATTTTATAATATTATTTTTTAAAATTATTTTTAAATAATTTTAAATAATAATATTTTTATTAAAAAATAAATTTGAGAAAAGAAGAATGCCACAAAGAATGAATATATACATTATTATATTATATTATTTATGATATGATATGATATGATTTCTTACAAATGTTTCAAACAACGTTAGTTACTATTTAATCCACAAAACTGTAATTTATAAGTGTCAAAAAAAATCCGAAAATATGAAAGTTAATCATTTGTGGAATGTGAAATTTTAAAAAAAAACTAATATTTAATTTACAATCTAGCATTAAAATTACATTTATAAATTAATTATTTCGATACTTAAAATATTAGTTTATCTAAAAAAATATTTTACTCAACCAAATATATAAAAAAAATAAGTATATAAATTACATCCTAGCATTAGCCTTTTTTTGAACAATTTCAAAGCCCAAGATTTTAAAAGAATAAAAAAAGAAGAAGATTAAAACACCATAATTTTGTAGAGCGATTAATATCCTTGAAATTTAAACAAATTCTCACATCCGTAGGGCATTCTCCACCATGAAACATTTTAAACTAAATATGGCCATTTTTAGGGTTTTAACTGATTCATTTTTTAATATAAATAAGGAACTTCAATAACATATTATTCAAGCCTTTGCTCAAGGGGCTATAAGTGATAAGCAATAAGCAGCCCCACAACTTTAAATAAGGTTTTCTTCTTTCTTGCTTTCTTTTCTTCAGGGGAAAGGAAGAGAGAAGAAGATACTTTTTTTGAAATAAAAAAAAATTTGTTTAAAAATGGCGAATAATGCTATTATTGGTATTTGTGCGGTGTTCCTTGTGGCCTTGGTGGTAGCCGTGGTGGTGGGTGTTACGCACATAAAAAATAAAAATGATGGTGAAGAGATATCAAGTTCGAACAAAGCTGTGCAAGCCCTATGTCAACCCACGAATTATAAAGAGACATGCCAGAAAAGCTTGGCATCGTCAAATTCTAGCGACGTTAAGGAGCTGATAAGGACAGGTTTCCAAGCTGGGCTAGTCGAGATAAAGAATGTGTTGGCCCATTCCGTGACGGTCCAAGAGTTGATCAAGGATGAAAACAACAAAGCGGCACTTGGTGTCTGCCAAGAGGTGTTGGACTTAGCCATTGATGACTTTCAAAAGTCATTCGACTTGCTAGGGGAATACGACATGAGCAAGATAGGAAAATACCTTTTGGAACTGAAGACCTGGCTAAGCGGTGCATTCACGAGTCAACAAACATGTATAGACTCATTCGCGCAATCAAGTAATGAATCATCGCAGAAGATGCAATCAATCTTGAAGACTAGCATGGAGATTACTAGCAATGCTTTAGCGATGCTTAATGGGTTATCCACCATCGTGAAGGAACTTAACATTCCAAATGTCGGCAACATCGACACCACGGGGTTCAATCGTAAGCTTTTGTCGGCTGAAGGTATGCCTGAATGGATTAGTCAAGCTGACCGAAAACTCCTTCAAGCAAAACCAACAGATTTGAAGCCAAACGTTGTGGTTGCTAAAGATGGTAGCGGGAAATATGATACTATTAACAAGGCATTGGCTGAAGTCCCGGTGAAAAGTCCCGATCGATTTGTTATTCACATTAAGGCTGGTACTTACAAGGAAAAAATCAACGTGACCAAGCAGATGACTAATGTTGTATTCATTGGTGATGGCCCAACCAAGACCATCATCACAAATGACATTAGCGTCGCTAAGAATCCACCGGTTAGAACATACCGCACTGCAACTGTTGGTAAGTAGTATTATAGACATATATAAGTTTTGGTGGTGAGGTGAGGTGGCTAACTAGTATATATGTATGTATGTTTGTGAAATATTTTAGGTGTGGATGGGGCTGGTTTCATGGCCAAGGACATTGGATTCGATAACTCAGCTGGACCCGAAGGTCATCAAGCAGTGGCCTTTAGGGCCACTGCTGATAGGGTCATCATGTTCAACTGCCATTTCACTGGGTACCAAGACACTCTTTACGCTCACAGAGAGAGACAGTTATATAGCAACTGTCTCATTACCGGAACGGTGGATTTCATCTTTGGGGATGCGGCGAGCATTTTCCAAAACTGTATGCTCATCGTGAGGAAGCCAGGGCCTGGCCAAAATTGCATGGTTACTGCACAGGGAAGGAATGATCTTGGAACAAACTCAGCCATTGTGCTTCAAAACTGCACCATCTCGGGCGCCCCTGATTACATCCCAGTGAAGGATACGAACAAGGCGTACTTGGGGCGTCCTTGGAAACAATTCGCTAGGTCTATCATAATGCAATCTAGGATCGACGACATCATTCAACCAGAGGGTTATGCCCCAATGCAAGGCACCATAGGAATAGACACTTCTTTCATTGCCGAGTTTGGAAACAGGGGACCCGGTGCTGATACCAGCCGTAGGGTAGCATGGAAAGGTATCAAAAAGATAGATATAAATGAAGCCAACAAATGGACTCCTCGCATCTTTCTCGAATCCGAGACTTGGATTTCGAGTTCCGGCGTTCCCTATAGTCCCGACATGGTCCCTGGAGTCTAAATAGCTTATTATCAATACCAACGCCATTAATATGCTTATTATCATATCATTGTTCTAATTATGTCACTTTTTACTAATTAATTAAACAGTTTTTTTAATCTTTTATCTATCTATGTATATATGTTGAATTTATTGGTTTCCCAGTTGTTGTTTCCATTCACTTAATAATGATGTTTGCAAAACCCAAAAATTAAGTCAACGTTTAAATATTATTGAACTTAATTTAATATAATTTTTTAAGGATTATTAGGATTGATAATGTTGTTTCCCTGATGTAGACACCTTACTTTAAATAGATTTAATAAAATGATTATTACCAAACTTAATTACAAGATTTAATAAAAAAATAGTTTATTAAGTAACAATTACTAATATAATATTAAAAATTAATAAAAAACAATTATATTATAAAAAAATCAATCTTATTTTTTATATATATATTTATATATGGATTTGAGCAAGCATCCCGCTTATGAAATCAAAGATTTGATCAAGCAGTTAATATTTTTGAATTTGAGCAAAACATAGAAGAACATTGTGTTTATAAATATTTAAGGGATGAAAAGGTGGTCTTTCACGTTCTATATATCAGGTGAAATTCTACTAGTTGAGAATATTATAGGGATATTGTCATCGTTTAAACTATAGTTAACCTAACAGTTTAGGTGAAGGACTGGGGAGAAGCTAATTTTGTTCTGGGCATTCGAATCCTAAGTGATCGAAACTACGAAGTGATAACATTATCGCAAGATTCATACATAGACAAGATGTAACAACCCATTTTTCAGTGGTATCGAAAATAGTGATTTTGGGGCCACAAATCCTACGAGTAAGTTCATAAATATTATTATTTAATATTTACGAGTCAAATGTGGTTTTATAAAGGTTTTTGATTTGGTAATTTATGCTATATAAATGATAAATTAAGTTGAAGTTGCAAGACCCTAAAGTCAAGTAGTTTTAGAAAATATGGTATTGAGACCTCGTTTCTGTATATTGAGTCGTAAATATTTTTAAAAATATTTACGGAGTGTTATTAAGATTGTATTAAAGTTTCGTTAAGAAATTTTAATATTTAAAAGGTTAATTAGGTGAAAAGGACTAAATTGAAAAAGGTGAAAAAGGTGAATGATATTAGTTAAATGGATCTAATAGATATGGAAAGGTAAATTCTTGGACTTGGATGGTAATCATACCATATTTAATGTGAGTGGATATTCATAGGAAGGTTGCATGGTAAATCTTGTAAATTTTAAAGGTTATAATATAATTAATTAATATAAACTAAAATAACTTAACCAAAAATTATCATCTTCTTCCTTTTTTTGAATGATTTAACCAAATCGCTATGGTGGGTGAAGGAAAACCATTCGATCAATTTATTTTGGGGTGCTTGGTAAGCTATTTTCACCCATTTCTTTTAATTTTTTTGTTTTTAAGACCGTTGCAACTAGGTCTAGCTAGCCTATACCTTCAATTTTGAAAATGTTAAAGATATTGAATTTTTCCATTGAAGAATATTATGAATTTAGATATTAAATGATAAATTTGAAGTGTTGGTTAGTATTTAAAAGTATTTTGTTAAATAATTTTTGATGAATTTCTCGATTAGGGACTAAATTGTTAAAAATACAAGGATTTTATATGAATTTTTATAAATATGGGCTGTATTGGGAGCTATAAACACTCGGCTAAGCTCAAAATTGGGTAAAAATGGTTATTCTACATGTTTTAGGCTCAAGGACTAAATTAAATAAAAGTAAAATGTTAGAGACAATTTTGTAAAAATGTCAAAAAGGACTAAATTGCATAAAATAATTTCTTTTACTATATGTATATTAATAAATGTAATGAAATTATTAATTTAGATCAAGATCGAGTGGAAAATCGAGGAGAATAGAAAATTACCAAAATGCCACTGTACTTTGACATTTCTGCAATTTAGCTAGGTAAGTTCGTACAGTTAGAATTTAAAATCAATATGAATTGTTGAGTAGATTAACATGGTGCAAATTATATATTTATTTTTAATTGCTGATAATTAATCTTAATTTGATATATAATATTGAATTTAATGCTCGGTTTGGATTGAACGCGGGATAGAGTACAATCGTGATTTTGTGTGTTTTATGGGTTTAGAGTGGAGATGGTATTGGAGGGAGATGTCTGTATATTAGAGTAAACTGAGGTTCATCATTTGTTGCGAACTCTCGTGTTATACTCTCTGTCTGGAGTGTTTCAGTTGGATTAACTCTTATGAGCTTCTGTCCGGCGTGTTTCTGTTGGATTACCTCTTATGACTTCTGTCTGGTGTGTTCAGTTGATCTAACGATGCACTCTTATTTATAAGTCATTTTTCAAATGAAAAATCTTAGTAAGGTAATCTGTTTAGTGAATTTGAAGTTATTTATTGAATATTGATCTGAACATAGATGAATTCATCGATTGAAATTATGGATGACAGGGAATTCTCACGGTTGATTATTATTGTTTGAACTGTTGTATTTACTTTGGTAAGATTTATCATTTAATGTGTCGAACTTACTAAGCTTCTTTAAGCTTACTTGTGTTGTTTAATGTCATTGTAGATTCTCGGAAGGTTGGACAATCGGATCGGTACTCAAGTCACCCTATCCAGCTCAATTCAGTAGTTTTTGGAATGTTTAATTCAGATTATAAGGCATGTATAGGCTCTTGTGTGATTATCGTTAATGTTTTGGTTTATATAAAAACTATGGATGATTTTTTGTGTAAATGGTCAACTTATATAATAGATGAGAATGAGGTATAGTTTCTATGCTAATGTGAATGATATGTATTAAAGAAATGTTGTGATTGAGATACCTTTGATAGGTATTTTTGATAGGTATTACTTGAATGAATTGATAATTATTTTGATGTATAATTATATATACTTATAGTACCAATGAGGGTACATTGGTTAGGCACTTAATAGGTTGGTTTTGGTGTGTTTTTGGCTCGATTAAAGTCATTTTGATTTGTTATTTTGGTTGGAATTTGAGTTTCTTAAGGTCCAAGCAAACTTGAAATGGTAATATTGTGTTTTAAGGTTCATTTTGGGTCCACATGGCCTGAGACACGGGCGAGTGTCTCAACCTTGTGTAACACATGACCATACGACACTGTCGTGTGTCTTCTATAGGTTAAAGGCATGCAAGTCAGTGAGTTACATGGCCTGAGAGATGGGCGTGTGTCTCAACCGTGTTACCCCTGTTGTCCAAAATTTTTAACTTTTTCCTAAACTTTTCAAATGTTTCTGATTTAGTCTCGGATTGATTCTTTTATATTCTTGGGGTCTCAAGGACTCGATTAAGGGACTTTATGAATGTATTTGAATGAATTTAGAATATGTATTGTATTAATGTATGAATTGAATGGTTACTGTTTCGTTTGTTCAGTAATGCTCCGTAACTCTGTTCCTACGATAGATACGAGTTAGGGGTGTTACACAAGATATTGGAGAGCTGTGCTATAACTAATTCAAGTAAGGGTAATCAACCTTCTAATATTGAGATTTCACCTTTCTTTAGAGGATTGTTCTAAGAAGTGGAAGAAAGAGAGAATATAAGAAAGGTTCATTATGCTTCAACAATGGGAAGTCTTATGTATGTTATGTTATGCATGCAACCAAATATCTATTTTGCTATAGTGTTGGTGAGTCGATATTAGGCGAATCTAAGACCAAGACATTGGCAAATAGTTATGCATGTACTCAAGTATTTACGGAGAATAATTGATTTTACACTTATGCATTATGGAAGAGATCTTACTCTTATTGGATAGACTGATTCTGACTTCCAAACGTGTCGAGATTTGAGGAAATCAATAGCAGGCTGTGTTGTTGTCCTCGGTGATCTACTTAATTTGATACGTCAAACTAAACTCTCTAATACACTTAAGGATCTTATCTTCAAACAATTTAAGTGTCTTTTATATGGTTTTTTCAATTTTTCAATTTTGTTTTTAATAATTTTTTATTAGTTTTGAGTCATTTCTGATACCCAAATTGGCCAATTGTGGCATGGGAAACCTAACAAGTTGATTAAGTGATGTAGGGAGTTGACGGTAGCCCGAACAGGAAAAAAACATCACTTACAAGTGGGTATCACGATATCGAAGCATGGAGGTGTGATACCCTTGAAAAAACTAAAATGAAGAAAATTGAGGCCGGCTCCTATGACATCGTGATACCAAGACATCTCAAGACCATCCATTCCAAAATTGTTGGGGTGTCATGATATTCAAGTTTGGGTATCACAATATCGTTGCCTAACGGATGAAAAAACTGGAAAGTCAATTTTATGTCCAACAAACTTAAGTCTATTTTTCACTTAATGGTAAATTAGTCAATGCTAGGTTAAATAGTAATAGGTTATAGATACAACTTTATAAGCCTTTCATTTCAAATTTTATTATTATTTTTACCTGTTAGTTAAAAAATAAGTTACTTGTCTAATGGTTAAGTGTTAGTGAAATTGTCTTTAAAGCCCGAGTCTGAATCCCCTCACTCGGATAATTTCTATCTTTTTGTATTTTCGCCCCAAAACCCTAGGTGTTGTCGTCCCATGTTGTAACCCTAGGTACATATTGTATTTTTTTTCTTTTCTTTTCAGCCTCGTTTGCTCACCCTCTCTGCGTTCCACCTTCTCTCTTCCTCTCATTTCTTCAATAATTTTTTTCTCTTATCTTTTTTATTGCCTCCCCTTGAAACCTCATATTTTCTCTTTAATTGACGCCACCCTAGTGATCAGCCACCACTATTGTTGCCCCTTTTATTTCTCCTCTCCTTCTCTCATTTTCTCTCATTCTTTTGCTGATGAAACCACCATTCATATTTGGTCAAAGCTTTTTTGGCCCTCTGCAAGTGATGAATCCTTTTTGTGATTATTTGTTATCAAATGTCTGAGATTCACAAAGTGTAAGTTGTTATTAGTCAAATCTAAATACATATTTCTTTTCTATAATGGTCGAATCTATCAAGAGTCCATGTCTAATTCTCACATGTGTTCTTTTTGTGTTTTTTATTGAAGGTTCACATTCAAATCACTCAGATCAATAGTGACATCAAAAATTATTCGTATCTTCGTCTTAAGCCAAAATAGTGTATGTAGTGATTCCAAAAATCATATATGAATTGCCATTGTTTTCTTTGATTTGGCCGAAACTTATAAGTTGATTAGTGGCTAATTTCTAAAAAAAAATTCCTTGTGTTAGGTACAAATTAAACTAGATTTAATCATATCTGAAGCATAGGAGCTGCAGACTAGTGTTAATGCTTCAGATATGCATTATTCAGGTATGGGTCCTAACTTTGTATGTTTGGTGATTGATGAAATCATGTTTGTACTTTATTGGCATTGGTCCAATGTTTTAGGGCCTTAAAGTGCAAATAACCAAGTGTGTAAGTGCTGTAAGTGTTAACCAATTGTATGCCTATTGTTATTGGTTGATTGGCTAAATGCATGTTATTACATGTATTGTATTGTTAAGCATGTTGACTATTACTATATAAATTGATTGCAAATATAGCATGCCATTGATTGATACATTGTTTATTGCTTGCATTTAAAAAAAAAAATGTCACTGATTGATATTATTTTATTGAATTGAAATTATCACCCATGCCATTGTTATTGAAATTGTTATTAAAAAGCATGATATGCTACACTATTGGTATGCCATAATGCATTGCATGGAGATTGGGATTGATTGATGATGGAGGAGGTCCGAGAAGAAACCGACAGTTTATCCACAAATTATTGGCAATCTAATTGAAAAAATTGTTAATGGCGGTTTATCCACATTGACCTACGACTCTTATTGTTTTGGTGTTCGAAATGATAAGCTCTGGTGAACTCATGGTGTGTAGCAGATGGATGGGTAGGAAATATACATTGTTTTCACATAAGCATGCCGATGTATATATACTGTACTTTTATGATGTTATGCTCTACTATGATCTAAGAAATGTTGGTGGCTATATGCTTTACTGTAGTTTGAATGTCTACATGTATATACAATGTTTACTAGTTTAAGACTCGTGTTGAGCTTTTTACAACTCACCCCCATAATTTTATCCTTATAGATAATCCTTGAGGTTAGGATCGGACATGACATTCGAATGTTTCGTCTCAATTTTATTTAATAAAACAATTTAAATTTTACTTTATTTTGTTATGGTTTTTGGGACTGTAATTTTGTTAATTTTGGGTTGTGGCATGGGTACTTTTTAAGTTCAAATTTCTGCATGCATTCAATTCATTAAACTGAACAAACCTAAAAAATCTACTTAACATCATACTAAATAAGGTTTAAAGTAAAAACTGATGGTTTCAATTTTTTCGATGCGAAACAAGGAAAGGAGTTATGAAAAACAAATCAACAAAACAAAAAGCAACTAAGTTACCCCAAAATGCCACAACACATATTAAATTTAGAACCTTAATATTAACTCAACTTAAAATCTGATGTTTTTGATAAATATATGACAACTAGTCTAAGTTTTCTACAAATCAAAAAAATAAATGATACGGGAATTGAATGATTCTACTAGGCCATTTCGGTTGTCAATGTGCAATTGGAAAAATAAATATTACTTTTGACAAGAAAGTGTTGTCGGATGTAAGAGAATCTCCTGAATTATGGCTGGTAATGGAAGAAAGTCAAATATTAAAGGTGACATGAAAGGGGTGACGTAGCTTGTTATTGATAACATGGGTGTAAACGAGATAGATGAAGTGGAAGTAAGTAACCGAGGCAAAGAAGGTGAGTGTGCAAGTCCAATTTAGAGATCGATCGAACACTAGAGTTCAGCCATTCAAATGGGAATCAAGTTTCAGTTGAAACAACTGAGGTGATGGGTAGAGATAATATGACTGCAGGCAAGGAATTGGTTGAAATTACGAAGAGGATATTGTAGAGGACTATATTGTCAAAAGAGGAAACAAAGTTAAAAAAATTAAGAAAGAAGAAACTAACGGCCAGTGGTGAACACATTCCGACTTCAAAAACAGGAAGAACATGTTGAAGTTGGGTAAGATTACGGAATTACAAGTTGATGGAGATGAGGATGAAGTTTTGAGACAATTGACAGCAATCAGAGTTAGCTTAGTTCAAAGAAAGTTGAAGTTTGATTTTGTTTTTTCTTTGGTGTACCAGTCAATACCCTCAAACTTTCTTCTCTGAACCTTTCCCAATGCTTCCCATGAATCCCCGGCGCTAGCATTCAAACTATCTTATGTTTCTCTAAAATAAGATCTTCTCTCGATTTTGGATGCTTTTGGGATTCATTGGCCAAAGTCTGACTGACAGATGAAACCATGGTGTTTGAAACTTCTCCCCATCTCAAGGCTCTATACGATTTCTGCATCGGGTTTTTTAAACACTAATAATAGTATCTTACATGCTAAGTCTCGAAGGAAACAAAGAATTTTTTTGGATCATTTATTTCGATTTTTCTCATATGTCTTGCTTCTCTTTGTCCAAAGTTTCATTATTTTCATCCCAAACTTTCACTATGATAAAAAAATATTAAATTGAGGTGAAACTAATAGAGAGCAAATACATAAAAAAAAAAATTAAATAAATTGAAGATGGAAAGTGACTATCCTATGCACATAAAAATATTAAAATTTTGATAAGAAATATTAAATATAAAAAATAGAATTTAATAACATGAAATTATTTGAATTAAATATATGTAATATTATTGTATCGCATAATTTTACAAGATAATATTATGATTATAATAATAATTATTACTACTGTTACCCATGCACAGGTTTGCTTTCACTATAAAGAACGCATAATAAAAGTTAAATTTTAAACTTATTAGATAAAAATAAATAAATAATAATGCATTTTATAATATTATTTTTAAATAATTTTAAAGAATAATATTTTAATTAGAAAATAAATTTGAAAAAAACAGAATGCCACAAAGAATGAATATATATACCTTATTATATTATATTATATTATTTACGATATGATATGATTTCTTCCAAATGTTTCAAACAATGTTAGTTACCATTTAATCCACAAAGCTATAATTTATAAGTGTAAAAAAAAAAAATCCTAAAATATGAAAGTTAATCTTTTGTGGAATGTGAAATTTTTTTAAAAAAACTAATATTTAATTTACAATTTAGCATTTAAATTACATTTATAAATTAATTATTTCGATACTTAAGATATTAATTTATCTAAAAAAATATTTTACACAACCAAATATATAAAAAATAAGTATATAAATTACATCCTAGCATTAGCCTTTTTTTGAACAATTTCAAAGCCCGAGATTTTAAAAGAATAAGAAAAAGAAGATTAAAACACCATAATTTTGTAGATCGATTAATATCCTTGAAATTTAAACAAATTCTCACATCCGTAGGGCACTCTCCACCATGAAACATTTTAAACTAAATATGGCCATTTTTAGGGTTTTAGCTGATTCATTTTTTAATATAAATAATGAACTTCAATAACATATTATTCAAGCCTGTGCTCAAGGGGCCATAAGTGATAAGCAATAAGCAGCCCCACAACTTCAAATAAGGTTTTCTTCTTTCTTGCTTTCTTTTCTTCAGGAGAAAGAAAGAGAGAAGAAGATACTTTTTTTGAAATAAAAAAAGTTGTTTAAAAATGGCGAATAATGCTATAATTGGTATTTGTGCTGTGTTCCTGGTGGCCTTGGTGGTAGCCGTGGTGGTGGGTGTTACGCACATAAAAAACAAGAACGATGGTGAAGAGATATCGAGTTCGAACAAAGCTGTACAAGCCCTATGTCAACCCACAAATTATAAAGAGACGTGCCAAAAAAGCTTGGCGTCGTCAAATTCTAGCGATGTTAAGGAGCTAATAAGGACAGGTTTCCAAGCTGGGCTAGTCGAGATAAAGAACGTGTTGGCCCATTCCGTGACGGTCCAAGAGTTGATCAAGGATGAGAACAACAAAGCGGCACTTGGTGTTTGCCAAGAGGTGTTGGACTTAGCCATTGATGACTTTCAAAAGTCATTCGACATGCTAGGGGAATATGACATGAGCAAGATCGGAAAATACCTTTTGGAACTGAAGACCTGGCTAAGCGGTGCATTCACGAGTCAACAAACATGTATAGACTCATTCGCGCAATCAAGTAACGAATCATCACAGAAGATGCAATCAATCTTGAAGACTAGCATGGAGATTACTAGCAATGCTTTAGCGATGCTTAATGGGTTATCCACCATTGTGAAGGAACTTAACATTCCAAATGTTGGTAACATCGACACCACGGGGTTCAATCGTAAGCTTTTGTCGACTGAAGATATGCCTGAGTGGATTAGTCAAGCTGACCGGAAACTCCTTCAAGCAAAACCAATGGATTTAAAGCCTAACGTTGTGGTTGCTAAAGATGGTAGCGGGAAATATGATACTATTAACAAGGCATTGGCTGAAGTCCCCGTGAAAAGTCCCGATCGATTTGTTATTCACATTAAGGCTGGTACTTACAAGGAAAAAATCAACGTAACCAAGCAGATGACTAATGTTGTATTCATCGGTGATGGCCCAACCAAGACCATCATCACAAATGACATTAGCGTCGCTAAGAATCCACCGGTTAGAACATACCGCACTGCAACTGTTGGTAAGTAGTATTATAGACATATATAAGTTTTGGTAGTGAGGTAAGGTGGCTAACTAGTATATATGTATGTATGTTTGTGAAATATTTTAGGTGTGGATGGGGTTGGTTTCATGGCCAAGGACATTGGATTCGATAACTCAGCAGGACCCGAAGGTCATCAAGCAGTAGCCTTTAGGGCCACTGCTGATAGGGTCATCATGTTCAACTGCCATTTCACTGGGTACCAAGACACTCTTTACGCTCACAGAGAGAGACAGTTATATAGCAACTGTCTCATCTCCGGAACAGTGGATTTCATCTTCGGGGATGCAGCAAGCATTTTCCAAAATTGTATGCTCATCGTGAGGAAGCCAGGGCCTGGCCAAAATTGCATGGTTACTGCACAGGGAAGGAATGATCTTGGAACAAACTCAGCCATTGTGCTTCAAAACTGCACCATCTCAGGCGCCCCTGATTACATCCCAGTGAAGGATACGAACAAGGCTTACTTGGGGCGACCTTGGAAACAATTCGCTAGGTCTATCATAATGCAATCTAGGATCGACGACATCATTCAACCAGAGGGCTATGCCCCAATGCAAGGCACCATAGGAATAGACACTTCTTTCATTACTGAGTTTGGAAACAGGGGACCCGGTGCCGATACCAGCCGTAGGGTAGCATGGAAAGGTATCAAAAAGATAGATATAAATGAAGCCAAAAAATGGACTCCTCGCGTCTTTCTTGAATCTGAGACTTGGATTCCGAGTTCCGGCGTTCCCTATAGTCCCGACATGGTCCCTGGAGTCTAAACAGCTTATTATCGATACCAACGCCATTAGTATGCTTATTATCATATCATTGTTCTAATTATGTCGTTTTTTACTAATTAATTAAACAGTTTTTTTAATCTTTTATCTATCTATGTCTATATGTTGAATTCTTTGGTTTCCCGATTGTTGTTTCCATTCACTTGTTAATGATGTTTGCAAAACCCAATAATTAAGTTAACGTTTAAATATTATTGAACTTAATTTAGTATAATTTTTTAAGGATTATTTGGAATGATAATGTTGTTCCCTAATGTAGACATCTTACTTTAAATAGATTTAATAAAATGATTATTATCAAACTTAATTACAAAATTTAATTAAAAAATAGTTTATTAAGTAACAATTACTAATATAATATTAAAAATTTATAAAAACATTTATGTTACAAAAAATGAATCTTATTTTTTATATATGGACTTAAGCAAGCATCCCGCTCATGGAATCAAAGATTTGATCAAGCGGTCAAAATTTTTGAATTTGAGCAAAACGTAGATGAACATTGTGTTTATAAATATTTAGGGGAAGAAAAGGTGGTCTTTCTCATTTTATATGTTGGGTGAAATTCTACTATTTGAGAATGATGTAGGGATATTGTCATCGTTTAAACTGTGGAGAAGCTAATTTTGTTCTGGGAATTCGAATCTTGAGGGATCGAAAGAACAAAATGATAGCACTATTGCAAGATTCATACATAGACAAGATATTGGAAAGCTATTGTATAATTGATTCGAAGAATGGTAATCAACCTTCTAATATCGAGATTTCACCTCTCTTTGGAGGATTGTCCTAAGACATCGGAAGAAAGAGAGAACTTGAGAAAGGTTCATTATGTTTCAACGATAGGAAGACTCAAGTGTACTATGTTGTGCATGCAACCAGAGATCTATTTTGCAGTAGGATCGGTGAGTAGTCATCAGGTGAATCCAAGACCAAGACACTGGCAAATAGTTAAGCATATACTCAAGTATTTATAGAGAATTAGAGATTCAACGGTGGTCCGAGCATGAAGAAAACTTCACCTATTAGAGGGGTATCGCGATAGGAAAGTATGGAAGTCGTGATACCCCTGATAGTGCTAAAATGAAGAGAATCAAGGCTAGCTACAATGACATCGCTATACTGAGTGATGGGTATCGCATTAGCGAGGCATCCCAAAACCACTCATTTCAATACTGTAATGACCCAAAATTCACGGGCATCGGAAAAGTAAATTATCGGGCTTCCGTCTTAGTGAAATGAGTTCGAAAATAAATTAGTAGAAATATTTATGAGTCTAATAGTGTGTTTAATTAGGTTTTAATTAAGTGAAATTAGCTCAATTTAGAGTAATTAGTAAAAAGGATGAAATTTAATTAAGGGTAAAAGCTGAATTATAGAGTAATAGAAAATAAAAAGGACTAAAATGAAATTAAGCCATTTATATGAAATGAGGCGGCATATATGCATTAAAATCTAAGATTTTATTTAAGTTATATATAAATATTATATAATTATTAACCATCATTATGGTTTTATATTATTATTATTATTATTATTATTATTATTATTATTATTATTATTATTATTATTATTATTATTATTATTAAATAAAGTAAATAGTAGACAATTGTATGGTTATAATTAAATACATGTGTAAAATGCAATAATATATTTGTATATTTTCTTAAATAATAAGTAAAAGATATTTATTGATTATTATTATTTAATTGATATTATATTAGTGAATAAATTAATAAGTTGACAAATGTAGGATAATGAGATGATACATATGTAATAATATGTATAATACAATTATAATATAAGTATTATTTATTAAGTAGATAAATAATTAAAACAAGATTTTTGGTATGAAAAACATATTAGATAATGACATTTGTAATAATATAAATATGTACACTTGTTATATAATTATTAATTTACTTAATATTAAAGTAAAAGATATTTTAATATATGATATTAATATTATATTATGTTAATAAAATAATAAAGCATAAAAGAAATAAAAAAACAAAAGAAACAGAGAGCATTTCGAAGGTAGCAGGAAAAAAAGAAAGAAAGAAAAGAAAAAGGAAAAACTAAGGGTTTAGGGCTTAAAGCTTTGATAGGTAAGCCAATCAAGCCCTTTTCTTTTAATTTTGATGTTTTAGAAGTCTTAAAACAAGATTTTGATAGAATTAAGTTGATAGCTTGGAAGTTCATAAGTTTTTAAGTATAGTTTATGTTGAACAAAAAGAAGAATTAGGGATTTAATTGAATAAATTTTAAGTTACAATTGATTAAAGGATTAAACTATAAACTAGGCTATAAGTTTTATGTTGTATGGATTAAATTGAAGAAATTTCGAAATTAGGAAAATATGCTGAAAAATTAATAGTTAAATGTAAGTATGGAGGAAATTTGAAAAGAAATAAAGTATGAATTGAATTAGAAAAGTAAGTAAAATTGAAGAAATTAAATTATAAACTAGGCTATAAGTTTTATGTTGTATGGATTAAATTGAAGAAATTTCAAAATTAGGAAAATATGCTGAAAAATTAATAGTTAAATGTAAGTATGGAGGAAATTTGAATAGAAATAAAGTATGAATTGAATTAGAAAAGTAAGTAAAATTATTTAGGATTAAATTGGGAATAAGGTAGGAATTTATTAGAAATTCAATTATTTATTTTAATTAGTGTTGAAATTAATAGTATAATTATTTTAATTTTCGTAACTAACAAAGAACTAGAGATATCGGCTCAAAAGGGAAAGGAGAAGATTACCGAGGAGTAAATCAAGAATTTTGGGTTTGTATTACTATAATTCAAGTTATTTATTATTAAGTATTAATTTTAAATTTATTTATTTTATAGTAAGTAAATATTGAGGTAAGTAATTTTATTGAATTGAATTTAGAAAATTGAATTGAATAAGAAATACGTGTTAGTATTGCTATAATTCGAATTTAATTATTATTAATTGTTGAATTTTAAGTTAATATGCATGGTAAGTATTAGTATTAAATTGTATGAAATTAAATTGAATTGTGATTATATGTGAATAAATGAAATTTATATTGAATTGAGAAAGTGTATTGAATTATGAATATGTGAATTGAAAATTGATTGAAAAGTGGGAAATGATTGAATTGAAAATGTGAGAAATTACGACTGAATCGAATTGAGATTTATATGTGATCTGGAAACCCTATTAACTAGTCGGGCTGAGTCGGATATAGTTGGCATGCCATAGGATTGGAAGTGTTCATGGATGCTTCGACCTCGAGTCGATGAGCCACTGGGTATCACTATTTTACTTCGGATAGATTCGATGAGGTACTGGGTACTATTTTACTTCGACTAGGCCGATGAGACACTGGGTGTCAACTTTGCTTCCAACTATCCGATGAGGCACTGGGTGCCAAACTGGTGCGTTTGGTTGGATCCGTGTATCCGCCAAAGTCCGAGTCTGTTAACAGGGGTAATTAAAAGAATAGTTAAGTTGAATAAAATGAATTGGTTGAGCCACTGAAAGAAATGTAAAAATGGAACATGAATGTTTATGGTTTCAATTGACGAATAGCTAAATTAAATTGTATGAATATATTGAGAATGACAAATTTATGTTTGAATTGGTTTAGTAAATATTAAAGTTAGATGATTTAATTTACATGATTATTATGTTTATAATTTGAAATATGATAATATCACTGAGTATAAAATACTCAGCGTACGGTTGCTTCCGTGCGCAGGTTAATAGGCATTCAGAGTCTCAGTTCAGCGTCCAGGCGATCCCGACTCCAGCACAAAACTCGATGATGTATTCTTTTTTTGGCAAAAGTGGCATGTACATAGGTGTTAATTTGGTCACTTGAAAATGCTATATAATTTTTGTTGTAAAGAATGGTATTTGGTATTTTGGTGTTTAAACTAATGAAATAGTATGAAAATTTCTATGATATGCATGTTATAATTGGTGCTAAATTTAGAACGGATGAATGAAATTCTAATTTAATCTGAAATAGGTATAATTTTAATACGATTAAATATGAAATTGCATTGGTTGAAATATTGGTTTTGGATTGGTTCAGGTTTGAAATTACAGGGAGGTTTGATATTTATAAAAGAGGTTATTTTGAAAAAAAAATTAAAAAAGAAAGAAGAGTCAATTAGCAAAAGTTTATATGATAATTTATGATTATATTATAATATGTTCGATAAATATTTGAATATTAATTGTAAATTGTCCGATTGACCGGTAATGCCTTGTAACCCTGTTTCGACGATGATTTAGGGTTAGGGGGTGTTACAAAGACTGTTAGAGGTATCGCGATATTCAAGCCTGGGTATCTGACCGCCTCCGGATGTACTAATGTCTAAAGTGTGAATACTGCAATAAAATATAGAAAGACAAGGCGATATCCGCAAGTATATAGGTCGAGTTGTAATATAGTTTTACAAAAAAGTGGGTCAGTACTCTAAGGATAGTACCCAAGGGAGGCGAGTGCTAGATCAATTTTAACCAAAATACTAAAAGATCTAATAAGTAATTTTAATAATAAGTACTTTTAATTGAGTTATAGTATGAAAAATATAAAATAAAGGATTTTTGGGGTTTTTGTAGTAATAGTAATAAAAACAAGATAATATAAAAATATAAAAGTCAAGAGATTGAAGAGGAAGAATAAATCAAATCTGATTATGGGTGATTATCTCGCTTCGACGATCCTAATCAACTGTCGTCTTGAGTTTCTCGTCAACCAACTAGTCACTACCCTAACAGGATCTTTCGATCTTCTACTAACATAATAAGTCAGCAAGAACTGCTTAACTTCCGATCTCACAGTCTAGACTGGATTGGCGTAATGGTGTTCACAAATAGGCAAAACAAATTTTGGGTTAATTCCCACTTTGATGACTTCTAGGGGTTGCAAGGCCTAGGGTTTGTTTCACACTCTTCTTTTCCCAAATAGTTAATCCATTAATTAACCTACAAAATAGTTAAGAGATCATGCCTCCACTCACTAATCCCCCATAAAAGGATTAGTTCCTCATGGCTTTCATAAACAACATGGAATAGATGGGAGAATTAATCATGGCGAATGGCTTGAAGTAAAAGGTTTAAGAAAAACCTTATTTATATAAAAAATAACATGAATCCACAAAAGTTGATCATCTTTGCAAATCAAAGCTCTTAAAGGAAAACAAAGAACAAATACACTAAAATATAAAAACCTAAGACATTAGGAAAACAAAACTAAATCTAAAGAACAAATCTAAGCTAATGGAATGGTGTCCATAACTGATAAATGAGTCCATTTATAGCCTTTAGGTGGCTGTCATCCTTAACCATAGGTTAGCTGACGTTCCCAAGCATTAAAGTTTGATTTTGCAGACCAAAATGCCCCTGCTTCGCATTTTATTTCCATCACAAAGTTGATATTGTCACACCTAGGACTTGTGTCGTGACACAGTAACCAGTATACTCCTCTGCGCTTATTTTTAGGGGTATGTCACAACATCCTAAGTCTGTTTCACGACATCGAAGGCAATCTCGTACTTTCTCAATTTTGTTTTCTATGTTACAACATCTGACCTTTCGTGTTGTGACATAGCATCTAGTATCGGTCTAAAATGTCTTCTAATGGTCTCCTACACACTCACAAAGTATATTAGCTCTCCCTTAGACCCCATTTGGCTCCTAAGGTTAATAAAAGACTCAATTTGCACATTTTATTGAATGTAAATAAAATTAAGAAAACTTAACGAAAATGCTTGTATTCAAGCTCTTTAAATGAAAAAAACTAGTTTAATTTGGTACATCGAATTATGGCAAATCAGTATCACAATACCACTACCTAACGGGTGAAAAAACTAGAGTCCATATGTACGAACATGCAAAGTGTGAATACTACAGTAAAGGCTTCTGACACTGGGATGAATTTTGTTAGCATTTCCTCAAGGTTCGGCTTCTTTCCTACTGGTATGGTGGTTGAAAGCCTGGAGGGGGTTGTGGTCTTTGATTGCTTTGACCACCCCAAGAGAAGTTGGGATGGTTCCTCCAACCTGCATTGTAAGTATTGCTATAGGGGTTATTCTGAGGTCTAGAATTGTTACCCATATAGTTGACTTGTTTGTTCGTAGTGCTAGGGTCGTAGGCTAGGCATTCTGTATTATTCATTCCTCCTCTACTTGTGTTACACTGCACCACCGGATGTACTTGCATAGAGACACATAAACCATCAATCTTTTTATTTAAAAATGCTACTTGGTTTGATAACATAGTGACCGTGTCGAGGTTGAAAACACCAGTTACTTTATTAGGCTTTGTCCACATTACTTGCCAGTGATAGTTATTTAGTGACATCTCTTCAATAAATTCATAAGCCTCCTCAGGTGTTTTGTTATTTAGGGTTCCACCAGTGGCTGCATCGATTAACTGCCTAGTTGAGGGGTTCAGACCATTGTAGAAGGTCTGAACCTATAGCCATAAAGGTAGCCCATGGTGAGGGCACCTTCTCAATAAGTCATTATACCTCTCCCATGCATCGTAAAGAGTTTCTAAATCCATCTGCACAATAGAAGAGATATCATTCCTCAACTTTGTCGTTTTAGCCGGCGAAAAATACTTTAGTAAAAAATTTTCGGTCATTTGTTCCCAAGTAATGATGGGACCTCATGGTAACAAGTTCAACCACTGTTTAGCATTATTCCTCAATGAAAAAGGAAATAACCAAAGGCAAATGGCATCATCAGAAACGTCATTTATTTTGAAAGTATCACAGAACTCTAAGAAGTTGGCCAAATGAGTATTTGGGTCTTCATCCTGCAAACCATCAAACTGAACAAACTGTTGAATCATTTGTATAGTGTTAGGTTTCAATTCAAAATTATTTGCAGCAATTGCAGGTCTAACAATACTCAATTCAGCCCCTGCTAAATTAGGCTTAGCATAGTCGTACATAGTACGAGGAGCAGGATTCTGACTTACTGGATTCGCGGCAACCACAGGAGGTAGCGGATTATTCTGATTTTTAGCCATCTCCTCGGTATTATTGGTATCATCCTCGTGCTCTTCTTCTATATACTGTAGACTTCGCCTTCTTTCTCTACGATTTTTGTGAGCTGTGCTTTCAATTTTGCTGTCAAAAAGTAGAGGTCCTAACGGGTTTCTTCTAGTCATAAACTATAAGAACCTACCAGAAGTAAACAAAAGAAAAATTAGCAATTAAAATAAAAAATTAAAAATAAAAATAAATTGCTATAAAAATAAAAATGGCTAAAGTAATAAAAATCAAACGTTCCTAATATCTTAGTCCCTGGCAACGGTGCCAAAAACTTGATGATCGTTTTATGAAACACTAACTAGACTACGATCACGGCTAAGGCAAGCGCACCTATCGAATGGTAGTATAGTTATGGTGAGTCCAGAATATCGTATCCACAAGGACTAAAAGTACTAGTATTAACTTTCTTTCTATTATTTAGCCTAAAATATAAGGGATTTGTTTTAATTTAAAATTAACTAACCAATTAACTACTAAACTCGACAGAGAGTGAAGAAATTAATCAAATAAACCAATAATTAAAACAATTGTAATGGCCTAAATTCAAGGTTATCGGAATAGTGGTTTCGTAACCACAAATCCGATTTAAAGAGAAATTTATTTTAATATTTTTGCATGAAAATTTATATGATAGGAAAGTCGTATGAAAATATTGATAGAAAAATTTTATCGATTTAGTGGCTAGTTAAAAAAAAATTATTGAAGAAATTAGGTAAAAATAAGTTATCGAGACCTCTATCTCGTAAAAACCGAGTCAAAAATAATTTTATAAATATTTATGAAATGTTATTAATGTGGTATTAAAATTTCGTTAGGAAATTTTAATGTTTGGGTAGTCAATTAAATGAAAAGGACTAAATTGTAATAGGTGTAAAAGTTGCTAGAGTGATTAAATAGCTTAAGAGTCTAATGAGAAAGGATTTAAAGGCAATTAGACCCAAAAGTTATTTGGGCTGGACGGCAAGGGTATGAAATCAGCAAAAAATTGATAAATTAAGGGTAAAATTGGAATATTGCAAAATTAACTAAATAAAACTAGGACTAAATAGGAAATATCTAGATTTCTCTTCATTTCTCTTCAATTCCAGCAGCTAAAAACGCCATAGGAGGGTTCTCTAAGCTGGTATTTCATAATTTTTGCACCAAGTGAGTTAATCCTTGCCTTTTTCTTAAATTTTTGTGTTTCTAAGACTTTTACAACTAGGTGCTACTATTAAATTCATTAGTTTTTGATTTCATAAATGAAATTGAAAATCACCATGGTTGAGTGCTGTAAGTTTATGATGAAATAGAATGAAATTAAAGCTTTAATTTGTTTATGAGATGATTTTATTAGGCAATTTCAATAGAAATTGATTCTTAGGACCTAATTGTGAAAATGTTTGGAATTAAAGTCTATTGCTAAAATTCTGATTCCTAAAGGTTGTAAACTAGTTTAAGGTGATAGAATAAAATGTTAATTGAGAAAAATCAGCTCAATTGAGAGGCTAATTGAGTAGGGACGAAATTATCATTTATTAAAAGCTTAGGGGAAAAATGGTAATAAACAACTTGCACTAAAACAGTTTGGACAGCAGCAGTAGACTAATTTTGAAAAATCACCAAAAATTGTAGGAATCGAATTAGAAGATGAACAAAATATGGAATTAAAGCTTATTGAGTCTAGTTTCTCATAGAAGAAATATTGTAAGCAATGGATTTGTAAATTTTGAGATATAATGAATTTTGTGAGACAAGGTCAGAATGAATTCGGGTTCCCCTGTTCTGACTTTGAAAAATCATAAAAAAATGAAGAAAAATAATTATGGGTTTAAATTTATATGTATAGAATCCTGAGTGAGTCTAGTTTTAATAGAAAAAAACTAGAATATCATTTGAATTCTGTACAAGGAGATAATTAATTTTTAGTGAAGAAGAGTCAGAACTGTCAGACAGCAAAACAGGAGTGACTTTAAAGAATAAACTGTACTTATTTGCTAAACAAAAAATTCTGAAAATTTTATGGTAAGAAGATATATGAGTCTAGTTTCAGGGAAAATTAACGGATCTTAATTTGGAGTTCCGTAGCTCAAGTTATAAATAATTTAGTGACTATGACTCAAGTAGACAGCTTTGAATGAACTATAAATAATAGTTGAATTATAGAGAATGTTGCATATGAACATGAAATGTATTAAATTGATAATTAAATTTATTTATTTAGATCCAGAAGATTCAAATACGAAGCTAGATCGAGGAAAGGAAAAAGTTCGGGATTAGTAGATTTTTATTGTTTACAAACAAGTATCAAGGTAAGTTCATGTAACTTGAATTATATTCTTAAATACTTGAAATGTATGTTATTGGTGTGAATATTATTTGAATGTTCATTATATGAAAATTGATGAAACATTGACATATTTGATAAAAAGGGGAAGAAATCCCGGTTGAATGAAAGGAAAATTCGATGGATCTCTGAAAAGGAATTGATGGTAAAAAGGATCTAGCCCGGACGGGTGATCCTATCTGATATAGCCCTCCCAAGAATATGTGGAAAATGGATTTAGCCCGGATGGGTAATCCGAATTAGGTCCAATTTAGCCTGACTGGTAATTCAGATCCAAGCTCATTAGAGTAATTGTCGCGGCAGGGATTTAGCTTTGACTGTAATCCCGACAATACTCTATGAGTTTATATTGCGAGATTTAGCTCGACCGTAATCCCGCCGCAAGGTTGAGGTTCGCGAGTGTGCTCTCGAAATGGAAATGTGCGCATATGAATATGAATTGACGGACCAAAAATGTACACTAAAAGTGTACCTCTGAAAAATCCATCGAAATTCCGAGTAATTCAACGGGATAAATATGGAAAAATAACAAGGGAATGGAAATCATAGTAATGATGAGCTCATCAATCATGATATATATTATTGATATATAGAAATTATTGTACTAACTTGAATGTTGAGTTTGTGCATGTTAGGGTAATAATGCATTGAATGGATATATGTAATGTTTATTGTATTGTACTGAAAATATTAGGTAAGTGTAATTCTTGTTACATGAGCTTACTAAGCACAAAGTGCTTACCACTGCTTCCTTTTCTCCTGCTTTTGTAGTGTTAAGAGCTCGGAGGTCGGATTTGGTCGAGACAGATCACACTATCAACCTCGGGATTTCGGTATATAAAGGAACTTTATTTTGGGAACCAATGGCATGTATAAGCTAACAAAGTAAATGTTAACGTGAAATGAATGTAAAGTTAGCCATTAGTATGGTTAACAAACCTGGTTATAGATATGTGATGACGTTATCTTATATAAATGCATGAATCTATCATGAAAATATGTTAAATTGATTTGATTGATGTGGATTGGTCTCGATTTAATATTACAGGGAAGTTTAGATATTTATAAAAGGGCTATATTGAATAAAAAAAAAATTTAATTCGTAAACTCCAGTAATGCCTCGCACCCTATTCCGGCAATGAATACGGGTAGGGGTATTACAACAATACCCAAGGAAGAATCCATCTAGACTTCACTTATTATTTTGAATCTGAATCAAACGATTTATTCACTTGTCTTGATCCGTAGAAATCCCTAAATTATATTAATATCTCTTTCGAGACTAAGAACAACTGACTCTAGGTTGATTAATTGAAATCTCTTTCTAATTAAAACTTCTATTGTTGCATTAACTCGATCTATGGATTCCCTTATTAGATTTGACTCTAATCTGGTAGATTTATGTAGCTCTATTTCTAGGGTTGCATGTAACTCCGCTTAATTATGTGAGATTTACTCTTAAACAGGGACTTTTGCTCCACTGAATAAGCACATCAAACTTGGAATAATATCCTGAAAATATTAAGGCAAGAATTAATAACTCATAATTAAGAACAAGAATAAGTATTTATCATTAAATTCAAAACTTTAAATAATAAAATCCGTCTTAGGTTTCATCCTCCCTAGGTATTTAGGGAGTTTAGTTCATAATGTAGTAGGGAAAATCTCAAAAATAGGAAAATAACAAAACATAAAGAAACCCAAAAACTTCGAGAGAAATTGAAGTGAGATCTTCAGTCTTGAAGGGAGATCTTCAGTCTTGAAGGAGATCCTGATTCCGAGCTAAATCCGTTGGCCTTCTTCGAGTAATTCCTGTGTTCTACTCTGCATGTCCCTTTTAAGTTTTCTTCTAGTATATATTTATAGACTTTTGAATGCTCAAAAACCCTAAAAATTAGCTTTTTTCGGGTGTTTGGGAAACCTGGAGCGATACCGACATGGGCTGCCACATGGGTGTGTGGCCAGCCCGTGTGGCTCACACGGGCATGTGCTCCACTCGTGTGGAACTCATCTTGGCCGTGTGGATCTTTCAATCAGCCCGTTTTGTCCATTTTTGGCCTGTTTTCTACTTATTTTGTTCCCCTATGCTCTCCTAAGTATAAAACATGAAATTAAAGGATTAAGAGCATCTACTTCACTAAATTAAATGATAAATCATCCAAAAAAAATACTAAGCATGGGATTAGAATGTGTTACTTTTATGGTTTGTCAAAAGCAGTTTAAATTTTACTTTATTTTGTTATGGCTTTTGGGACTGTAATTTTGTTAATTTTAGGTTGTGGCATGGGTTATTTGTAAGTTTGAATTTCTGTATGCATTCAATTTCATTAAACTAAACAGACCTAATAAATATGCTTAACATCATACTAAATAAGGTTTAAAGTAAAAACTGACGGTTTCAATATTTCCAATGCGAAACAAAGAAAGGAGTTATGAAAAGCAAATCAACAAAACAAAAAGCAACTAAGTTTGCCCCAAAATGCCACAACACATATTAAATTTAGAACCTTAATATTAACTTGACTTAAAATCTGATGTTTATGATAAATATATGACAACTACTCTAAGTTTTCTAAAAATAAAAAAATAAACATTACGGGAACTGAATGATTCTACTAGGCCATTTCGGTCGCCAATGTAACCTTCAGGATCGAATCATAATATTTGGGTCGGGTTAGGGAGGATATTGTTGTGGTTGAAAATTTGAAGCAATTGGAAAAATAAATATTACTATTGACAGGAAAGTGTTGTCGGATGTAAGAGAATCTCTTGAATTATGGGGGGGGGTGGGTGATGGAAGAAAGTCAAATATTGAAGGTGACATGAAAGGGGTGACGTTGCTTAGTATTGATAACGTGGGTGTAAACGAGACAGATGAAGTGGAAGTAAGTAACCGAGGCAAAGAAGGTGAGTGTGCAAGTCCAATTTAGAGATGAATCGGACACTAGCGTTCAGCCATTCAAATCGGAATCAAGGTTACGTTGAAAAAACTAAGGTGATGGGTAGAAATAATATGATTGCAGGCAAGGAATCGGTTGAAATTACAAAGAGGATATTGTAGAGGACTATGTAGTCAAAGGGGGCAACAAAGTTAAGAAAATTGAGAAAGAAAAAACTAACGGCCTGTGGTGAACACATTCCGACTTCAAAAACAGGAAGAACGCGTTGAAGTTGGGTAAGTTGGTGGAAATGAGGATGAAGTTTTGACACATTTGGCAGCAATTAGAGTTAGCTCAGTTCAAAGAATGTTGAAGTTTGATTTTGTTTTTTCTTTGGTGTACCAGTCAGTACCCTCAAACTTTCTTCTCTGAACCTTTCCTAATGTTTCCCATGTATCATCGGCGCTAGGATGCAAACTATCTTATGTTTCTCTAATAAGATCTTCTCTCGATTTTGGATGCTCTTAGGATTCATTGCCAAAGTTTGACGGACAGATGAAACCATGGTGTTTGAAACTTCTCCCCATCTCAAGGCTCTATACGGTTTGTGCATCTGGGTTTTTTAAACACTGATAATAGTATCTTACATGCTAAGTCTGGAAGGAAACAAAGAATTCTTTTGGATCATTTATTTCGATTTTTCTCATATGTCTTGTTTCTCTTTGTCCAAAGCTCCATTATTTTCATCCCAAACTTTCACTATGATAAAAAAATATATTAAATTGAGGTGAAAGTGACTATCCTATGCACATAAAAATATTAAAAATTTGATAAGAAATTTTAAATATAAAAAATAGAATTTAATAATACAAAATTATTTGAATTAAATATATGTAATATTATTGTACCGCATAAGTTTACATGATAATATTATGATTATAATAATTATTATTACAATTGCTACTCATACACAGGTTTGCTTTCACTATAAAGAACGCATAATAAAAGTTAAATTTTAAACATATTAGATAAAAATAAATAAATAATAATGCATTTTATAATATTATTTTTAAATAATTTTAAATAATAATATTTTAATAAAAAATAAATTTGAAAAAAAGAAGAAGAATGCCACAAAGAATGAATATATTTACCTTATTATATTATATTATTTATGATATGATATAATTTCTTACAAATGTTTCAAACAAAGTTAGTAACCATTTGATCCACAAAGCTGTAATTTATAAGTGTCAAAAAAAATCCTAAAATATGAAAGTTAATCTTTTGTGGAATGTGAAAATTTTTTAAAAAAACTAATATTTAATTTACAATTTAGCATTTAAATTACAGTTATAAATTAATTATTTCGATGCTTCAAATATTAGTTTATCTAAAAAATATTTTACTCAACCAAATATATAAAAAAAAAGTAGATAAATTACATCCTAGCATTAGCCTTTTTTTGAACAATTTCAAAGCCTGAGATTTTAAAAGAATAAGAAAAAGAAGATTAAAACACCATAATTTTATAGAGCGATTAATATCCTTAAAATTTAAACAAATTCTCACATCCGTAGGGCACTCTCCACCATGAAACATTTCAAACTAAATATGGCCATTTTTAGGGTTTTAACTGATTCATTTTTTAATATAAATAGGGAACTTCAATAACATATTATTCAAGCCTGTGCTCAACGGGCCATAAGTGATAAGCAATAAGAAACCCTACAACTTCAAATAAGGTTCTCTTCTTTCTTGCTTTCTTTTCTTCAGGGGAAAGAAAGAGAGAAGAAGATACTTTTTTGAAACAAAAAAGAGTTGTTTAAAAATGGCGAATAATGCTATTATTGGTATTTGTGCGGTGTTCCTGGTGGCCTTGGTGGTAGCCGTGGTGGTGGGTGTTACGCACATCAAAAACAAGAACGATGGTGAAGAGATATCGAGCTCGAACAAAGCTGTGCAAGCCCTATGTCAACCCACAAATTATAAAGAGACGTGCCAGAAAAGCCTGGCGTCATCAAATTCTAGCGACGTTAAGGAGTTGATAAGAACAGGTTTCCAAGCCGGGCTAGTCGAGATAAAGAACGTGTTGGCCCATTCAGTGACGGTCCAAGAGTTGATGAAGGATGAGAACAACAAAGCCGCACTTGGTGTTTGCCAAGAGGTGTTGGACTTAGCCATTGATGACTTTCAAAAGTCATTCAACATGCTAGGGGAATACGACATGAGCAAGATCGGAAAATACCTTTTGGAACTGAAGACCTGGCTAAGCGGTGCATTCACGAGTCAACAAACATGTATAGACTCATTCGCGCAATCAAGTAACGAATCATCGCAGAAGATGCAATCAATCTTGAAGACTAGCATGGAGATTACTAGCAATTCTTTAGCGATGCTTAATGGGTTATCCACCATCGTGAAGGAACTTAACATTCCAAATGTCGGCAACATAGACACCACGGGGTTCAATCGTAAGCTTTTGTCGGTTGAAGATATGCCTGAGTGGATTAGTCGAGCTGACCGAAAACTCCTTCAAGCAAAACCAATGGATTTGAAGCCTAACGTTGTGGTTGCTAAAGATGGTAGCGGAAAATATGATACTATTAACAAGGCATTGGCTGAAGTCCCCGTGAAAAGTCCCGATCGATTTGTTATTCACATTAAGGCTGGTACTTACAAGGAACAAATCAACGTGACCAAACAGATGACTAATGTTGTATTCATCGGTGATGGCCCAACCAAGACCATCATCACAAATGACATTAGTGTCGCTAAGAATCCACCGGTTAGAACATATCGCACTGCAACTATTGGTAAGTAGTATTATATATATAGATAAGTTTTGGTGGTGAGGTGAGGTGGCTAACTAGTATATATGTATGTATGTTTGTGAAATATTTTAGGTGTGGATGGGGTTGGTTTCATGGCCAAGGACATTGGATTCGATAACTCAGCAGGACCCGAAGGTCATCAAGCAGTAGCCTTTAGGGCCACTGCTGATAGGGTCATCATGTTCAACTGCCATTTCACTGGGTACCAAGACACTCTTTACGCTCACAGAGAGAGACAGTTATATAGCAATTGTCTCATCACCGGAACGGTGGATTTCATCTTCGGGGATGCGGCGAGCATTTTCCAAAACTGTATGCTCATCGTGAGGAAGCCAGGGCCTAACCAAAATTGCATGGTTACTGCACAGGGAAGGAATGATCTTGGAACAAACTCAGCCATTGTGCTTCAAAACTGCACCATCTCGGGCGCCCCTGATTACATCCCAGTGAAGGATACGAACAAGGCGTACTTGGGGCGTCCTTGGAAACAATTTGCTAGGTCCATCATAATGCAATCTAAGATCGACGACATCATTCAACCAGAGGGTTATGCCCCAATGCAAGGCACCATAGGAATAGACACTTCTTTCATTGCCGAGTTTGGAAATAGGGGACCCGGTGCCGATACGAGCCGTAGGGTAGCATGGAAAGGTATCAAAAAGATAGATATAAATGAAGCCAACAAATGGACCCCTCGTGTCTTTCTCGAATCCGAGACTTGGATTCCGAGTTCTGGCGTTCCTTATAGTCCCGACATGGTCCCTGGAGTCTAAACAATTTATTATCGATACCAACGCCATGAGTATGCTTATTATTATATCATTGTTCTAATTATGTCATTTTTTACTAATTAATTAAACAGTTTTTTTAATCTTTTATCTATCTATGTATATATGTTAAATTCTTTGTTTTCCCGATTGTTGTTTCCATTCACTTATTAATGATGTTTGCAAAACCCAAAAATTAAGTCAACATTTAAATATTATTGAACTTAATTTAATATAATTTTTTAAGGATTATTTGGATTGATAATTTTGCTTCCTGATGTAGACACCTTACTTTAAATAGATTTAATAAAATGATTATTATCAAGCTTAATTACAAGATTTAATAAAAAATAGTTTATTAAGTAACAATTACTAATATAATATTAAAAATTAATAAAAACAATTATATTATGAAAAAACTAATCTTATTTTTTATATATATTTTTTTATATATACTTAAGCAAGCATCCTGCTCATAGAATCAAAGATTTACTCAAGCAGTCAAGATTTTTGAATTTCAGCAAAACATAGAAGAACATTGTGTTTATAAACATTTAGGGGATGAAAATGTGGTCTTTCTCGTTCTATATGTCGGGTGAAATTCTACTAGTTGATAATGATGTAGGGATATATTCATCATTTAAACTATGGTTAACCCAACAATTTACGATGAAGGACTTCAGAGAAGCTAATTTTGTTCTAGGTATTCGAATCCTAAGGGATCAAAAAAACAAAGTGATAGCACTATCGCAACATTCATATGTAAACAAGATATTGGATGGCTAAGCTATAACTAATTCGAAAAAGGGTAATCAACCTTCTAATATCGAGATTTCACCTTTCTTTAGACGATTGTCCTAAGACAGCAAAAGAAAGAATGGGCATGAGAAAGGATCATTATATTTCAACAATATGAAGTCTTATGTATGTTATGTTGTGCGTACACTACTATAAGCGTTCCCAGCTCTAAACATTGACTGAATAAATTTGAAATCAAAACTACTAACTGAGTGTCGTGTCGAGGTCATGTATTCTAGGTTACCACCAAACCCCAATTGGTGGATGTTTTGCCTTCCGCGGTTGAAATCTAGGGCTGAAACCGATGAGTATCTTCCTATTGATGATTTTAGGATATCATAATGGAAAACTTCTAAAAAAGTCGTGAACCCCCCGCACATCTGTATTGTTGGACTCTCAGTTTATTCTTCCATTTTGGCCTCTTGAATTGAAACACGTGTTGACCTTCGACCGTCTTCATCCTTGTGCCTCTAATGTCGAAAGCCTTATATTTGACGAGGTCGACCAAAGCACAAAATTGATATTTCAATAACATACTCTCATCTAGGTGGATTTGATGATTTTTCGCCTAATTCTTACACAAAGCTTCGACAATTGTATGTTCAGGTTGAAAGTCAATTATGTTGTGTTCTCTGATGAAATAATGACCCTTGTTGGGGATCGACCTGATTAAGCAACAAACAAGTAAAGAAATAGCGTAAGAAATTGAGAAAATTAAACAAGTAAAGAAATAGCGTAAGAAATTGAGAAAATTAACACACAAATTTAACGTTGAAAAACCCCTCCAAGTAAGATAAAAAGCCATGGGCAAAGATAATTTTACTATAATGAAAAAATAACAAAGAGTACAAAAAATGGAGAAAAAACTAAACCCCAAAAAGAAAGAATCCTCAAAATGTAAACACAAAATTTTCCAAAAGTGTTATGATTCTAATCTTTTAATGGGTCTATTTTCTAATGTTGTAAAAGAGCCTATTTATAGGCTAATTTCGTAGGTCAAATAATAATAAAATAATCTAAACTAATCAGAGTTTGACTGAAACAAATAAACAGAGTTTAACTAGTAGATTATCTCTTAAGTTTGATTGAAATATGAGTCATACTCAACAAGTTTCCACATTGACTCGTATTTTTATCATGCCATCTTTGTCGAAGCCCGTCATGGACCAATCTTAAACTATGTAGGGAATTAAATGAGTCGAATTTGTGCTTAGAAACTAGAAGACTTCTAGCCTTCGACTTATGCACTGCCAAATTAAAACTAACTCGGGTCTGATTTCCACGAACATATTATCTTAACTTTTCAAAACTTGCGTCCAATAGAGAACCTCTCTTCAACGAAACAATCATATCTTTTTCCCTCCTATGACCAAGTTACCTCTGCTCCAAACAAGTTGACTTCGACTCCGTAACGGACGAGGGACGTCTGATTTCACCGGTTACTGTAGAACCTTCCAAAATGTAAAGACTGCCAATCATTTTACCTTTTAACAAAATGAAAGCCCCATAAGACACCTTAATTCCACTCGACTCGATGTTGATTCTAAAATATTTCAAGTCTAAAATACTCAAGGAGATGAGTTAATGCCACTCTACTCGATGTTGATTCTAAAATCTTTCAAGTCTAAAATGCTCTAGGAGATGAGTTAATGCCACTCGACTCGATGTTGATTCTGAAACCTTTTGAGTCTAAAATACTCAAGGAGATGAGGTTCATCCATAAACCAAATACATACCTGACATCTGAGAGTGTCCTAATCGTCCCATCGTGCATCCTAATTTTAACAGTACCAATATTGATTACCTTACTAGATGAATCATTTCTCATACGCACAACTTCACCTTCAACCAAATTGTATGTGGAGAACCAATCTATGTTAGGACAGATGTGAAAGAACATCCTGAATCTAGAATCCACTTGGACGTAAGCTCGGAGCTATCACTCATTGACACTAACAAAAAATCATCACCGCTTTTGGCAGCCAAATTAGCACTAGCTACATCTTTCACGTTACTCTCAGCAACCCTTTTATTTCGCAGTTTATAACAATCTATTTTGGCGTAACTGTAATGCTCGGTTTGTGTAAGTGTACACAATCATTTCAAGTAATAAGTAAGCATATAAGTTATCGTCTCTACAGGGACTGTGTATGTTAATCGATTATCAGCAAAATTATAAGTTAACAATTTGGTGATAAGAACAGAATAATTTGAGTGATGATGATTAAACTAAACTAATTTGACTAGATGCCAAATTGATCCCTAATGCAATTTTAATCTAAGTATGAAAATTATCTAAATGTATTAATGGATTTAACAGCAGAAAAGTAGCTTCAACAATCAATAACATGAATAGGCTAGGATAATTACATTAATCAACTTAATTCAGTTTTCTCATGTTCAATAGTGTTCGAAAAATATTCTATTGCAACTCGATCGTTCAATATGCTTGAATCATGTAAGGGGTGGACGGTTTCTCAAGCAAATCTTGTGTGTTGATTTCCATTGTTCTTCCAAATGTAAGGGCCTTCAAACAATTGTCCCAAAGTTGATTTCTCGGCTGCCCAATTGTGGTTACCGAATTTGGGCCTCTCTTCTCTTGAACTGGACAGTTAATGGCCCAACTAGCTTGTAGACTTGACCAACATGTATCATTTTTTTTTATTGGGTCAAGGTGGCATCTTGATAACCCATTAAGCTTGGTCTTGTCATCCAACACAAGAGAACAATAACTCATGTGTAATACCACCTACCCGTACTCATTGCCGGAATAGGGTACGAGGTATTACCGGAGTTTACGAATTTTTTTATTTTTTTTGGAAAACTCAATATAATCCCTTTTACAGATATTTAACCTTTCCTGCAATATTAAATCGAGACCAATCCACATCAACCAATCCAATTCAATATATTTTCAAAATAGATTTATGTATTTTTATAAGATAACCTCATCACATAGCAAAACCAATATTTGTTAGCCATACCATTGGCTAACCTTATATTCATTTCACAAAATCATTTACTTTATTAGCTTATACATGCCATTGATTCCCAAAATAAAGTTTTGATAAAAGGGGAAGAAATCTCGGTTGAATGGAAGGAAAATTCGATGGATCTCTGAAAAGGAATTGACGGTAAAAAAGATCTAGCCCGGACGGGTGATCCTATCCTGATATAGCCCTCCCGAAGAATATGTGTAACAGGGGATTTAGCCTGGACTGGTAATCCCGCTGTAAAGATGAGGTTCGCGGGAGTGTGCTCTCTGAAATTGAAATGTGCGCACATGAATATGAATTGACGGACCCGGATTTGTACACTAAAAGTGTACCTCTAAAAAATCCATCAAAATTCTGTGAAATTCAACGGGATAAATATGAAAAAAATAACAAGGGAATGGAAATCATAGTATTGATGAGCTTATCAATCATGGTATATAATTTATTGATACATGGAAATTATTGTACTGACTTGAATATTGAGTTTGTACATGTTAGGGTAATATTGCATGGAATGGATATATGAATGTTTATTGCATTGTATTGAAAGTATTAGGTAAGTATAATTCTTGTTACATGAGCTTACTAAGCACAAAGTGCTTACCCTATTTCCTTTTCCTCTGTTTTGTAGTGTTAAGAGCTCAGAGGTCGGATTTGGTCAGAGACACATCACACTATCAAAAACATACATTTCAAGCATTTAAGAATGTAATTTAAGTTACACGAACTTACCTTGATACTCGTTTATATATAAAAAATCTACTAATCCCGAACTTTTTCCTTTCCTCGATCTAGCTTCGTATTTGAATCTTCTATATCTAAATAAATAAATTTAATTATCAATTTAATACATTTCATGTTCATATGCAACAATTTCTATAATTTCATTATTATTATTTATAGCTTATTCAAAGCTGTCAATTTGAGTCATGGTCACTAAATTATTTATAACTCGATCTACAGAACTCCAAATTAGGATTAGATAATTTTTCCTGAAACTAGACTCATATATCTTCTCACCATAAAATTTTCAGAATTTTTAGTTTATCCAATAAGTACAGTTTATTCTTTAAATTCACCTTTATTCTGCTGTCTAACAGTTCTGACCCTTCTTCACTAAAAATTAATTATCTCTTCATACAAGATTCAGATAATGTTATCGTTTATTTCTATTAAAAATAGACTCATTAAGGATTCTAAACATATAAATTTAAGCCCATAATTATTTTTATCCATTTTTTATGATTTTTCAAATTCAAAACAGGGGAATCCAAATTCATTCTGATCTTGTCTCACAAAATTCATTATATCTCATGATTTATAGATCCATTGCTTACGCTGTTTCTTCTATGAGAAACTAGACTCAATAAGCTTTAATTTCATATTTTGTTCATCTCCTAATTCGATTCCTACAATTTATGGTGATTTTTCAAATTTAGTCTACTGCTACTGTCCAATATTGTTTTAGTGCAAGCTGCCTATTACCATTTTTCCCTTAAGCTTTTAATAAACAAAAATTTCATCCCTACTCAATTAGCCTCTCAATTGAGCTGATTTTTCTCAATTAACACTTTATTCTATAACCTTAAACTAGTTTACAACTTTTAGGATTCAGAATTTCAGCAATAGACTTTAATTTCAAACATTTTCACAATTAGGTCCTAAAAATCAATTTCTATTAAAATTACCTAATAAAATCATCTCACAAACAAATTAAAGCTTCAATTTCATTCTATTTTATCATATACTTACATAACTCAACCATGGTGACTTTAAATTTCATCCACGAAATCAAAAACTAATGAATTTAATAGTAGGACCTAGTTGTAAAAGTCTTAGAAACACAAAAATTACAAGAGAAAGGCAAGGATTAACTCACTTGGTGCAAAAATTATGGAATACCAGCTTATAGAACCCTCCTATGGCGGTTTTAGCTGCTGGAATTGAAGAGAAATGAAGAGAAATCTAGATATTTCCTATTTAGTCCTAGCTTTATTTAGTTAATTTTGTAATATTCCAATTTTTCCCTTAATTCATCAATTTTTCTGCTGTTTTCATGCCCTTGCCGTCCAGCCCAAATAAATTTTGGGTCTAATTTCCTTTTAAATCATTTCTCATTAGACACTTAAGTTATTTAATCATTATAGCAACTTTTACATCTTTTTCAATTTAGTCCTTTTCATTTAATTAACTATCCAAACATTAAAATTTCCTAACGAAACTTTAATACCACATTACCAACATTTCATAAATATTTATAAAATTATTTTTTACTCGGTTTTACGAGATAGAGGTCTCGATACCTTATTTTTATCTAATTTCTTCAATAATTTTTTTTTCTAACTAACCACTAAATTGATAAAAAAATTTCTATCAATATTTTCATACGATTTTCCTATCATATCAATTTTCATGCAAAAATATTGAAATAAATTTCTTTTTAAGTCGGATTTGTGGTTACGAAACCACTATTCCGATAACCTTGAATTTAGGCCATTACATCATGTCCATGCAACATTATAATAAGCTCAACTCTATGGTCCCACTGTATAAGCAAATTTAATATATTAATAAATAACATGAAATAATTTTATTTTATGCACAAAAATCATATAAAAAAAGTACAAATTTACATCCTTTATAAATTCATGTCCATTATTAACATTTAAGCAAAATTCACTTAATTCATTAACAAATATTTAAGATTAATAATCTTTTTAAGTAAAAAGGTGGTAAAAATAACTAGAAAAATCCTACATAATTTCGACTTTATCTTTTCCCTTTGGTTAGATTCTATACCTTTAAAAGAATAGTTAGATGCATGCTTAAGTTAAAGAGGTTAATTTAATAAGGAATCCAAAAGTGGATTTTTATAATTTTTAGTTTAGTTAGATAAATATGTATTTTTATTATTTAAATTTTAATCCTTTGTTTTTTATTTAATCATCTCAATTGGTCTACCAATTTTGTGTTGTACTTTCAATTCTTTGATTTAATAAATATTTTTTTTATTATGAGTAATGAAATTAAATTCTAGCCTAACAACAGTACACTTTAAATTGGCATAATATGATATGTTTTATATTCAAGATGGTTAAAGTTAGATATTTTCACTTAAACATCTCATGTCAATGTCACTAATAGTTTTGAACACCCTCTTCCTCTTCCTCTCCCATTTATGATAAAGATTTGTGGAAGATTTGTTTTTTTCTTAGGTGAACTTGGGTTCTAAGAAGAAGAAAAAAATTAAAAAATAAAAACACAATTAAAAGTTTGTAGAGGTATTTTTTTTAATCGCTCAACTATAATAAATTACAAAATAGTTAATTAACTATTAATATTTCTTTAATCAAAAAATTATAAAATAATTGCTCAACTAATTAATTTAATTTTGTGAAACACCTAAAAATCTACAAATAATCATAATTTAGTTTACCTTAAAAAAAAAAATCAGAGAAAGGTGGAACTGGCATCCACATTTGCCTCAGACAAGAGTTTGGTTCTCTTTAACAACAAACTCATTTACACCAATAAAAAAAAATCTATAAAAATCAATAGAAAAAGAGAATGTTATGAAGATGGGAAATTAGAATTGATTAATGGTATTCCGTTCATAATCTCATGCTTTCTAAGATTGATTTTCGTAAACAGTTATTAAGTATATAGGGAAAAAATCAGATTAGAATTAATTAAAAATAAAATACTTGTTCAAAGTTATTGATAAAGAAAAATAATAATTGGGCAAGAAATAATATTAAAATGCATATTTGAAATTTTTGATTTGAAGTCTTTAAGACTCACAACCTTGATGTAAACTTGGTAACTATAGAATCTAAATTTAATGTTCAAATGTAGGGATTAGGGATTAGGGGTTTAGAATTTTGTAAAGAAAGGGTTAATTTTAGAGTTAAAAATATTATATTATTCAAATTATGATATATTGTGTGATTATGGGATGTCTGACTTTTTTACAAGCATCCTAAGAGTCTCATGCTAAATAATGGTATTTTTGTTAGATAATTTGGTAGTCGTAGGGGAATTTCCTAGGAAAACCCATTTCATTTTCTCATTATAAAAAGGGTCCATTTCAAGCATGAAAATATTCTCAACAAAAACAATTACTATTACCACTAGCTACTCCAACAGAACAAATTCAATGATGATGAATTCCTACCCTTGTTTTCTCGCTTTCTTCTCTATCTTGCTTGTCTCTGTAAGCTGCAATAACATTATCCAAGAAGCTTGTAACAAAGCTGTAAAGAGTGATTCCCAACCCAAAGTAACCTTCAACTTCTGTGTTGGGAGTCTAGAGAAGCATCCGAAGGGCGAAATGGCCAGAAGCTATGAAGATTTGGTTCCTATCACGCTTCACATAATGAAATCAGCAGCCAAACATGTAAGCTTCATCATTTCCAAGATGATGAAGACCAAAAGTATGGACATTCATACAAGAGCCGGCTTGGAAGTTTGCGCTCAACTTTACTCGCTTGCGGACTCCGATGTCCGGAGAATTAATGGGTACTTAAAGGCTAAAGATTATTTTTCGGCTAAGACTGGTGCTAGCGGACTGGTTACTAGTTCGGTCACTTGTGAAGATGTGTTCAATGAGGGCAAAAAGACAGTATCGCCAATTGCAAAGGAGAACAACGATTTCTGTCGCCTGGCAATAATGCTTCTTACCTTCATACCTGACGCCAAATCTAAAAAATAATAATAATAGTGTTTTTGTTATCATCGAGTGATAGAATACTAAAAGAACAACAAGATAAAGCTATAGAAAAAAAGAAGAAATACTCTCAAGGTAATGAACTGACACTGATTTAATCTGTTCACAATACATGCTTATATAGAAAAGTGAAGCCTAAACTGCTATTAACAGAATATAACAAAATACCAGCTTTTGTAACTGTCTGCCCAACCACTAAGCTAATTACATATTAAGCACATGTGTATTAGATACTATAACATTCATCCAACTTCCTCAAGTGGGATGACCCAAAGAGAATTATGAAACCGAGTTAAAATGGACACAGACAATGGTTTAGTGAGAATATCGGCCACTTGGTCACAGGCAGGAACTTCACCAACAATCAACTCTCCACTGGCCTCCTTTTCCCGGACAAAAAAACAGATCAAGTTCAACATGTTTAAACTTGGACTGCAGAACTGGATTAGTTGCAACAGCGACAGCACTAGAATTATCACACCACACTGTCGGAGGATCAACTCAATTTAGTTTTAACTCTATCAAGAGAGAGGTCAGCCAAGCAACATCACTAGTTGCAGCAGCTAAACTACGATATTCAGCCTCTGCCGTAGACCGAGAGACAACTTGTTGTTTCTTGGAACACCAAGATATAGGTGTATGACCATAGTACACACAGAATCCCGTAGTGGACCGACGATCATCAAAATCAAGCCCCCAATTAGCATCGGCATAACGAACCAACGAAAGCCGCTCAGATCGCCGAAAAAGCAAGCCATAAGAAAGAGTATCACGTAAATACCTAAGAATGCGTTTTAATGCTACCATGTGTAGATTAGTATGAGCATGCATAAATGCGTTTTAATGCTACCATGTGTAGATTAGCAGGAGCATGCATAAATTGACACACCCTATTAACAGCATATGCAATATCAGGCCGGGTTAACACAATATACTGAAGAGCACCAGCAAGACTACGATATTCAATTGGATCAGCAAGACAATCACCCTCATCTTTTGATAACATGGAAGAGCTTAACATCGATGTATGAACACTTTTGGCAGTAGACATAGAACTCCGGGCAAGAAGCTCCCGAATGTATTTGCGCTGACACAAGTGAAGACTACCAGAGGAAGACTGACTGACCTCAATCCCCAAAAAATAATGAAGGTCACCCATATCCTTTAGAGCGAACTTGTTGTGTAGCTGCTGGATAAAACAATCTCCCAACCCATAAATAGAAGTATAATGCATTTCAGCGCACTCGAACACACATTCTCCTACATTGACAACAATATTCATACCAATCGAGCTAAAACTCAACCGGCAATTAAATGGTATTCTTAATATATTGATAATTGTATTTCTTTATAAAAATTTGATAACAATTGACTAACAAATCTTTTTAAAATATTAATACTTTGTCTAGATAAAAAATTAATAGTAATAGTTAGGATATCAAATTAATTTCTTTCGAAGGAAGTTACATTTACAAACAATATAATTCGGATCACTACAATCAAAACAAAACATTGTAATAAATTATTGAATTAATAATTAAAATATAATTGAATTTAAGTCAAAATAAATTTAAAAATAAAACTTTATCAACACTAAAATTAAAAATTAAATAAATTATAAAGATGTGAATTATAATTTAATCCCATGAAAATGATTGTCCAAAAACTCGAAATTTCAAACAGGAATTCAGCTCTAAAAAAAGTCAAAAAAAAAAAAACACCAAAAAACACGTAAGCTGTCTCAAGCAAAAGACCTCTGTGTTCCGTTTTTGTTTTTTGTTCTTTTTTTTGTGTGTGTGCGTGTGCGTGTGCGTGTGTAATAATTGAGGCTTTAATTGATTTATTATCAATTTGAATTCTTTTCATTGGCTTTCAATAGACAAATTATGATGTTAAGAAATTTGTGTATTCCAATTTTCTTAGTACAAAACCGCGTTTGGTAAACGCGTTTATCATATATATATATATAATAGGGTAAATTACATTCAAGATTACTAAGTTATTAGTAAGTTTATATTTTGGTAATTTAATTTTAAAAAGTTACAAAATGATCACTGAATTATTTAAAAGTTTTATTTAAGTCATTGGGCTATTAAGTTTTTTTTTTTTAAATCTGACTAGCGAGTTCTAAGTTATAATTAGACGACTGGTACGACAAATTAATATCTATTCATGAGTAGAAGAACATAGCTTAGATCCAAGTTGATTTGACAACCAATGCCAGAAATCAGAGAAGAAAGTTGTTTAAGTTTTGGTTCGCAGATTCATAAAATTCAAAGTTGTATCATGAAAAAATGAATAGTACAAGAAAATGGGAAGGAAAACTTTTGATTGGTGTAGGCAATGCGAGTAGAGAATGCCATACAGATACAGTAGTGTTTTTAACAACCCAATGACTTAGATGAAATCTTTTGAATAGTTCAATAATTATCGTGTAACTTTTTGAATTTGATTTACTGCAATATAAACTTACTAATAGTTTAGAAATCTTAAGTATAGTTTATCCATACTTATAATCATTTTTAAGTTATTTAATTTTAAATTGACTTGTTCACAAACTGATTATTGATTTGTATATAAAATTTTATTAAATACTTAAAAGGATTTAAATACAATATTAAATTTATAGAACAAGTTTAGATCAAAAGAAGGGTCAAATTATGGTTTTAACTTATGATTTAGCTTATAGGATTACGGGATGGAATGTCCAATATAGTATATCACCTTTTTTTTGTTTATTTGGTTGGAATGTACGATTTAGTTGTTATCAAAAAAAAAAAAAGAATGCATGATTTAATTATTTGATTGATAAAATATAAGACTACACAAAAATATATTTTACTAAATTGTACTTGTTATAGGATTTTTTTTTTTTTTTAAAACAAGCTTAGTTTCTTTAAATTTTTTTAGTCTCAAGTTTTCATAAATTGTGATAAGTTATGATACTTTTGTTTTCATTATAATTTATATAATAATTAGTAAAAATATGATATTAAAAAAATTATAAATTATAATTATAATAATTTATAAAAAAATGATTGCATCACTTACCATAATTTATAAATGTAATTATAATCATAATTAATATACTAATGAATATATCTTTAGAGTACATATAATAATTTTAACTTTAAATTATTACATCCATTGTTTTGTTGTTAAGAATAAACGATTTTGTTTTTTTTAATTATATTTGAAAAAAAATCAGATTTGATTTGTAACACCTCCTAACCCTAAACTGTCGCCGGAACAGGGTTACGAAGCATTACCGGACATATCAGACAACTTACGAATAATTCACAATTATTATAAATTTCGACAGCATATCCCCTTATTTTTACATAAACCCCCTGCAAATTCCAACCAAAAACCCACTAATTCAAACCAATGACATAGTCAAAAACAATTAAACCTAAATATACAAATATCATAACCAATTCATTAACATAATCATTTAATAACTAAACATTCATGATATTAATCAAAATTTAACTAATCACTTCATTCATTTTCCATTCTAACTAAATACCAATTTATATAATATAATCTTTACTATTTTATCAAACTAGTAACAAAATATGATATAACATTCTTACAACCAACATTATAAGCATATTTATATAAACTATACAACACCTAGTACATGCCACTTTCAATTAAAAGAGAAAACGTCACCAAAAATTTGCTGGAGTCGGGATCGTTCAGATGCTGTACCAAGACACTAGGCTCCTATTAACCTACGCACGGAAACAACCGCACGCTGAGTATTTCATACTCAGTGGTATTACCATAATTCAAATTATAATAGCAATAAAGAATCACAATTACCAAACATGTAGCTATTTAATTTCTCAAATATCAATTCGTTCTTAAACTTTCATTAATTAATAATATCAATAAAATTTCTTTTAACTATTTTTCAATTTCCATCACATATCACATGTAACAATTTCAATCACTACATGAACATTAAGTTCATGCCTTCCATATACCATCTCAATTTCAATTCATAACTCAACTTTCTTATTTCTTTCAATAATTCAATAACATAATCAATCAATTTATTTTATTTCTCACTTTAGATGTTCACCCTATTAACAAACCCGGACTTTGACGGATACACGGATTCCAACCCAAACACACCAAAGCGGCACATTGTGCCTAAAGCGGCACATAGTACCGATCGATATCGACACATAATGTGCCTAAAACGACACACGAGGTGCCTGAAATACGACACATAAAGTGCCTGATCGATAAAGCCGGCAAATCCCGTACACTTCCAGATCCTATGGCATGCCAATTATATCCGACTTAGCCCGACTAGTTAATAGGGTATTTCAATTCTCAATTCACTTTCATTTCCAATCCAAGATTATTTTTCAATCAAAATTTTCACATTCAAATCAATTTACAATTCAATTATGCATACACATTCACCATTCAATTCAATTCTTATTCAACTCAATATCAATACTTACCTATAACTCAATTATTAAGTATAGAATTTATATAAAACATTTAATAAAAAGAAATTTAAATTATAGTAATACAAACCGTGAGTTTCTCGTTTTAATCCTCGGTCGTTTTCTCCTTTCCTTTGTGCGCCGATGTCTTCGGTTCTTTGTTAACTACGAAAATAATAATAATTTATAACTATCAATACAACACAATTTAATTTAATCCATGAGCCTAAACATGCAATTTTAACCATTTTGTACATATAATTCTACTATTTACTTATATGTTCATTCAAAACTGTCTACTTGAGTCACTGTTACAAAATCATTTATATCTTAAGCTAAGAAACTCCAATTTAAGATCTGTTAATTTTTCCTGAAACTAGACTCACATATCTTCTTACCATAAAATTTTTAGAATTTTTGGTTTAGCCAATAAGTACAGTTTATTCTTTAAAGTTGCCCCTGTTCTGCTGTCAACAGTTCTGACCACTCTTCACTTAAAATTATTTATCTCCTTGTACAAAATTCGAACAATGTTACCGCTTACTTATCTTGAAAATAGGTTCATTAAGGATTTTAACCATGTGAATTTCAACCCATAATTATTTTTATACAATTTTTGGTGATTTTCTAAAGTTAGAACAGAGTGTCTCGAAATTACCCTGAACCAGTCTTACATAATTTCAAATATCTCTTGATTCATAAATTCATTATTTACACTGTTTCCACTATAAGAAACTAGACCCAATAAACTTTAATTTCATATCTTATTCATCCTCTAATTCAATTTCTACAATTTTTAGTGAATTTTCAAAATCAGACCATTGCTACTTCTCAAAACTGTTTTTATGTAAAATGCTAATAACCAAGTTTATAGCACCAATTCACACCTTATTTCTATTCAATTTCCATCAAAATATTCATATAACTATCAAATTTTCATCATTTTTCTATAATTCCGAATTTCTTTCAATTTAATTCCTAAAACTCAAAACTTATGGCTTGTTTTACAATTAAGTCCCTAATTCAATTCAAATTCAAAATTTTATCAAATTAATCCCTAATTTCATCATTTCTTCAACAAGAACAATGTCTTATAATCAACTATCTTACAATATATCAATTTAACTTCATCAAAACTTTGTTCTAAAGTTTCTAAAACATCAAAATTAAGAGAAAAGGACTTGATTGAGCTTACCAATTAAACTTCAAGCTTCAAAAACCCTATTTCCCCTTTTTTTTCTCTCTTTTTCTCTTCTTTCCTTCCCCTGTTCGAATGCTTTCTGATCTCTTTTCTCTATTCTTTTGTTTCTTTTCTTTATTCTATTTCTTTTATTATTTTAGTTACTAATAATATATTATAATAATTTATTTATTATTATTTTATTTTTTTACCAACCACTTGTCAAATATTTGTATATTATCATAAAAAAAAATCCTAGATTTTTACTCTACTTTGCCGCCTCATCTTCTCATATAGGCTTAATTCCTATTTGGTCCTTATTATTTCCTATTAATCTATAATTAGACTTTTACCCCTTATTCAATTTAGTCCTTTTACTTAATTACTCTTAATTAAATTAAATTCACTTAATTAAACTCTAATTTAACTTATAATTATCCTCATAAATATTTTTAATAAATATTTACTGACTTAATTTCCTAAGACGGAGGCCCTACGACTCATTTTTTTTCTTTTTTTCTTTTTTTTTGGTGCCCGGGAATTTGGGTCATTACATGATTAAAATAATCTAAAATTTACAATTACACTCAGTAATTTAAAATAATCTAAAAAAATTGATAGTTTAAGAATATATCTATATTCTAGTGTCTTAACACGATTTAGAAACATGAAATTACAAAATAACCGATATGTTGATAACCAAAACAACGTTCATAACGTGAAATTTTTTTATTAGGCAACTAATGTGAAACTAAAAAAAAAAAAAAAAAAAAAAAAAAAAAAAATCATGAGGTTAAGGGTTTCTTTTTTTTTTTTTTAAAAGGTTAATAAATAATAACTATATAAGAAATTTTTTGTATTCTTTTAAAAAGAAAAAAATTATAATTATATATCTCTACTACTAATAAAATTTTTAATTGAGACGATGTTATCTTTAATCGGGTCATCAACTCGATTAGAAAATCACGGGGATGCTCTTTCATAATTAAAACAAGTAATATTTTTCAAGGGTATTTTAGTCTTTTCACTTAAAGTCAATGAACATATACATATGATATTTGAAGTTTGAACCTATTGTAACATCCTAATTTTCAGTGGTATCGAGAATAGAGATTTGAGATCACCAAATTCGACGGGTGAGTTAAAAATTTAATAAATTAATATCTATGAGTCAAATGCGAATATAAAAGTATTTTTGAATTAGTGAATTTGGTATTTAAAAGAGTTAATTAAGTAAATTGGGTCGAGAGTGAGGTATCGAGATCTCGACTTCATAAATTGAGCCATAAATATTTTTAGAAATATTTATGGAGTGTTGGTGAGGTAGTATTAAAATTTAGTCAGAAAATTTTGACGTTTGGGTGGTTAATTAAATAAAAAGGACTAAATTGAAAAGGGTGTAAAAGTTACTAGAAGGATTAAATAGCTCAATTGTCAAATGAGGAAGGACCTAAAGTGCAAATAATCGTAAAGGAGATATTTTTGGCGGCAATAGCTGAGAAAAATCAGGAAATGGATGAAATAAGGGCAAAATTGGAAAATTGCCAAAATTGGCTAAATAAAAATAGGACTAAATTGGAATATCTAGAATTCTCTTCATTTCTCTTCATATTCATCAGCTGAAAAACAGCCATGGAGGAGGGTTCAAGCTGGTTTTCATAATCTTGCTTCATGTAAGTTTAATTCTTGCTTTCTCCTTGAAATTTTTATGTTTTTGTGACCTTTACAACTAGGTCCACTTGTTGAATTCATTAGTTTTTGATTCTATGAAAGAAATTGAAAGTTGCTATGAATATGTGCTGGAAGTACATGATGATTTGGCATGGAATTAGAGCTTTAAATTATTTATATGCTGATTTTATTGAAAGAATTGAATAGAAAGTGAATGTTTGGGACCTAATTGTAAAAGAGTTTGAAGTTAGAGTTTTATATGAAAATTCTGAATTTCAATAATTATGAAATAACTTATAATGTATAGGAAAAGTATTAATTGAGAAAATTATCTTAATTGAGGGTTAATTGACCAAGGACTGAATTGTATGAATTGTGAAATTTGGGACAAAATGGAAATCAACATTTTGCACTAAAACAGTTTGGACAGCAGCAGTAGTCTAACTTTGAAAAATCACCAAAAATTTTAGAAATCGAATTAGAGGATGAATAAAATATGAAATTAAAGCTTATTGAGTCTAGTTTCTTATAGAATAAATTATGTAAGCAATGGAATTGTAAATCATGAGATATGATAAATTTTGTGAGACAAGGTCAGAATGATTTCGGGTTCCCCTGTTCTGACTTTGAAAAATCATAACAAATTTAAGAAAAATAATTAGGGACTTAAATTTATATGTCTAGAATTCTGAATGAGTCTATTTTCAAAAGAAATAAACGGGAACATCATTCGAATCTTGTACGAGGAGATAATTAATTTTTAGTGAAGAAGGGTCGGAACTGTCAGATAGCAGAACAGGGGAGACTTTAATGAATAAACTGTATTAATTGGCCCAACCAAAAATTATGAAATTTTTATGATAAGAAGGTATATGAGTCTAGTTTTAGGGAAAATTAGCGGATCTTAATTTGGAGTTCTGTAGCTTAATATAAAAATAATTTAGTGACTATGACACAGATGGACAGCTTGAATATTCACATAAATAGATAGTGAAAATTATGGATAATGTTACCTACAAGTGTGTTGTTTATACTAAGGATGTGGAATGGAGAGGAGGAGGAGGAAAAATATGTATGAATATTCATCTAGCATGGCTAATTTGTATGTTTTAGGCTCAAGGACTAAATTGAATAAAAGTAAAACTTTATGGGTAATTTTGTAAAAATGTCAAAAATGACGAAATTGAAGGGAATGAATTGTTTTATTATCTAAATTAATGAATTGAATGAAATTATCAATTTAAGATTGGGTGCAATTTGGGAATATGGTAAATTACCAATATGCCCCTAAATCTTGGTATTTCTACAATTTAGTCAGGTAGATTCGTATATCCTACATGAATATGTAAATATGAAAATTTAAGTATTGTATCGTATTTTATATGATATTTTGAATTGAATATATATATGAAAAGAATGTTACATGAAACATGAAAATGAATACTAAATAATATAAATTAATTGAAATTATTCTGAAAATCTCGGTAATGCCTCGTATCCTATCTCGGTCTCAGGTACGGGTATGGGGTATTACATTTAATGGTATCAGAGCTACGGTTTAGTCGGTTCTCGGATCAAACGTAGTATATGTGAAGTCTAAAAACGCATGTCATTAAAATATGTGATAGTGTGATATCTCTCGACTCTAATGGAATTTGTTTTACTTATAGAAAGAGATGTTTTATAACCAAGTTAATTCTGATAATGCTAAAAACGATACTCAAGTATACAAGTAGAAAGTTGATTATGATGAATAGGTAAAAAAAAAAAAAAAAAAAGGCATGAATAAAAGTTTTATAATACATGTCGATGATGAATATTATGTTATATATATTATTAAAAGTAAATTATATTACTATATGAAATATTGTGCTGATAACTAAATTACAAAATATATAAATGTGATATATGAAGTACATGATAAGGATTATTAGAGAATTATGAATGAATAGTGAATATATTACATGTATTGAAGATACAGAAGATATAAGCATATAAATTATTGGTACAAGGATTAAATTGTAAAGCATGTAAAAAAATATTATGCAAAAAAAAAATATTATGCAAAAGGTGTAAAAGTGATATGCACGTATTAAATAATTTGCCCAAGTAGACAAGATTAGAACTACTAGGATGTGAAGGGACTTCAGCATGCTCTCTGATATTTAGCACGTCAGTGCTCTCTGATTAGCGCATTTGTGCTCTCTGTATAGCACTTCAATGCTCTCTGTTCATTAGCGCATAATAATGCACCTCTGTATAAGTCCTGTATATCCGAAGTGTTCTATCTAGTCTACTGGGCCTCTGTTAAATAAAAAGTAAACAATTTTCGTTACAAGGTAAATGATTATCCTCGAGTAAAAATGTTAGTTATGATGAAGCGATACTAAGTAAAAGTACGGATAAATGTTTTATAATACTTGAGAATAATAAATGTTATATGAGTAAATACATGAAAATTAAATTATGAGGCTTTACGATCTATACCCATTTACTAATACGATTTATATGCAATGAAATTCATGAGATTTATATTGATTAAATTCGAGCGGAAAAAGTGAAAAAGTTCAATGGTTGAACAATTGATAATACAATCAAGCGAGAATGAGTTAATAGGTAAAGATGGGTTCTGAATAGAGACATCAAATTTTTCTGAAAACTAGCTGGGATATACAGTACCACTGTTAAATAAAGAAGTTATTTATAGGAAAATCGATTTGTTCAAATATGGTATTTACAGAATGGTTAACTGAAAATTCCTTCCAAATTAATTTCTTGAGTGAACTGAATGATGTGAAATTATTGATGATTATACTAGTCAATAGATTGGTAAATAAATTGCAAAAAAATATTTGAATATAGCAGTTATAATTAGGTATATTATAGTAAATTTTTGGGATATTATGTGGGTATCTTATATGTACTGATATTTTCAGAGGCATATGCAATTGTTAATGTTTGGATGCTATAATAGACAGAAATTATCGCAAGTCTGATTGATTCACAAGCGGTACTACTCTATCTTTCTTTGGTTTTCCAAGCTAATATATGTGATAAAACACTTGATAATAAGATTCATATGATATTATCTTCTATTCCTGTTGGTAAAAACTCTGAGAGGCAAATGTGAAAATTGAATTGAAAATAAAATGTGAAATGAAAGGATAGAAAATGGATATAAATGATAAACTAGGTAAATATGTGCAAAAAGAAACTATAGAATTATAGAAATAATGAAATTCATGATCAAAAGAAAATAGTGTAAAGTGTTTAGAGATACATGCCATATAAATGCATGATAGAGTGATGCGTATAATCCGATCAAATTTTTATTTTACTTATAGACAGAAATACTTTTTAAGCGAGTTATTTCAGAAAGTGTTGAAAGTGACACTAATGTGTCTGAGTAAGAATGTGTTTATGATGAGTTGAAACTTGGAAAGGTATGAAAAGAGTTCATGATATGGATGTGATGATGTATGAAATGAAATAAAAGTTTATATTGTGATGAGCGCGCCTATGTTGTTTGGTATTTATATGATGTTATGTTGATTGATAAATGATATGTTAGATGTGTGTATATATATAAGAGCTAAAAGTCGAGGCTTTACAATCTTCACCCCCTATCATTATGGTATTATATAATAAAGTTTATGAAATTTATATTGAATAAGTTCAAAAGTGTGAAACAAAAGAGTTCAAAAAAGTGGAATAAAGTGGTCAGAGATAAGAATGGTTTAGCAAGTAAAAACGGTTCTGGAATAGATGATAGACTGTTTTGAAAATCATTCAAATTAAGTGATGCCACAGTTAAAGAAGAGGACAATCAACTTATCCAGGTATGATATCTAAACAATGTGTTATCAGGAATTCTTCGAGTTTTCTTAAGAAGATTGACATCAACAAAGTGTGGATTGTGACTGTTCAAGCTAAATTTTTATATTGATTTTCTTTTATTAGGTAATATTGATTAAGGTCAATGAGATAAATCGAGATGTGGTGTTTTGTTTGAACTAATGCCGTTAGTAAAGCTTTTTGACTAGCATGTTACAGAAATTTGTGAAAGATTATGTGATTGAGTTGTTCTAACAACTTGAAGAGGAAATTGTTTGAAAATGTTATTATTGTTTGACAGTTAAGATGGAATAAAATGTTTTAATCAAAACAAGTTATTCAGTTGGAAGGTAAATTGAAATATATGCATGTAAATCGATCCTCGAGTTTGGAAATGAATTTTATGTATTCATGAGTAAATAGATGGATAGTCTAATATATATATATATATATATATATAATTAAAAAAATTAAAAAATTAAAAAAATTAAATTAAAAAAATTTTGCTACATAATCCCTGATTCCAAGAGTTTAAAGTGTCGAATATTACAGAAAAATTTGAATTTAAGACAGTAATGATGATTTGAGTTGTTGAAAGATTGTGAGTAGCTATCAATTAACCTTTGAGAGGAGTAAACGTAGATATGTATGCTCTGAGTAATGAAGTTTTGTTTACTTTACGAGTGATGATTACTTAATTAATATTGTATAATGACATTCAGAAAATTTAAAGTAATCGAGTATAGTGTAAGGTTCTTAGGCAACATTACAGGATGGAGGATTTATGCTGAAACCTTAACCTCTTTTCTGATAAGATTTTCGGGGACGAAAATCCCTAAAGGGGGGAGAGTTGTAACATCCTAATTTTCAGTGGTATCGAGAATAGAGATTTGAGATCACCAAATTCGACGGGTGAGTTAAAAATTTAATAAATTAATACCTATGAGTCAAATGCGAATATAAAAGTATTTTTGAATTAGTTAATTTGGTATTTAAAAGAGTTAATTAAGTAAATTGGGTCGAGAGTGAGGTATCGAGATCTCGACTTCATAAATTGAGCCATAAATATTTTTAGAAATATTTATGGAGTGTTGGTGAGGTAGTATTAAAATTTAGTCAGAACATTTTGACGTTTGGGTGGTTAATTAAATAAAAAGGACTAAATTGAAAAGGGTGTAAAAGTTGCTAGAAGGATTAAATAGCTCAATTGTCAAATGAGGAAGGACCTAAAGTGCAAATAATCCTAAAGGAGATATTTTTATGTATTAAATTAAAAAAATTTTGCTACATAATCCCTGATTCCAAGAGTTTAAAGTGTCGAATATTACAGAAAAATTTGAATTTAAGACAGTAATGATGATTTGAGTTGTTGAAAGATTGTGAGTAGCTATCAATTAACCTTTGAGAGGAGTAAACGTAGATATGTATGCTCTGAGTAATGAAGTTTTGTTTACTTTGCGAGTGATGATTACTTAATTAATATTGTATAATGACATTCTTAAAATTTAAAGTAATCGAGTACAGTGTAAGGTTCTTAGGCAACATTACAGGATGGAGGATTTATGCTGAAACCTTAACCTCTTTTCTGATAAGATTTTCGGGGACGAAAATCCCTAAAGGGGGGAGAGTTGTAACATCCTAATTTTCAGTGGTATCGAGAATAGAGATTTGAGATCACCAAATTCGACGGGTGAGTTAAAAATTTAATAAATTAATACCTATGAGTCAAATGCGAATATAAAAGTATTTTGAATTAGTTAATTTGGTATTTAAAAGAGTTAATTAAGTAAATTGGGTCGAGAGTGAGGTATCGAGATCTCGACTTCATAAATTGAGCCATAAATATTTTTAGAAATATTTATGGAGTGTTGGTGAGGTAGTATTAAAATTTAGTCAGAACATTTTGACGTTTGGGTGGTTAATTAAATAAAAGGACTAAATTGAAAAGGGTGTAAAAGTTGCTAGAAGGATTAAATAGCTCAATTGTCAAATGAGGAAGGACCTAAAGTGCAAATAATCCTAAAGGAGATATTTTTATGTATTAAATTAAAAAAATTTTGCTACATAATCCCCGATTCCAAGAGTTTAAAGTGTCGAATATTACGTAAAAATTTGAATTTAAGACAAGAATGATGATTTGAGTTGTTGAAAGATTGTGAGTAGCTATCAATTAACCTTTGAGAGGAGTAAACGTAGATATGTATGCTCCGAGTAATGAAGTTTTGTTTACTTTATGAGTGATGATTACTTAATTAATATTGTATAATGACATTCAGAAAATTTAAAGTAATCGAGTGCAAAAGTAAGGTTCTTAGGCAACATTACAGATGGAGGATTTATGCTTTGAAACCTTAACCTCTTTTTCTCTCGATAAGATTTTCTGGGACGAAAATCCCTAAAGGGAGAGTTGTAACATCCTAATTTTCAGTGGTATCGAGAATAGAGATTTGAGATCACCAAATTCGACGGGTGAGTTAAAAATTTAATAAATTAATACCTATGAGTCAAATGCGAATATAAAAGTATTTTTGAATTAGTTAATTTGGTATTTAAAAGAGTTAATTAAGTAAATTGGGTCGAGAGTGAGGTATCGAGATCTCGACTTCATAATTGAGCCATAAATATTTTTAGAAATATTTATGGAGTGTTAAGTGAGGTAGTATTAAAATTTAGTCCGAAAATTTTGACGTTTGGGTGGTTAATTAAATAAAAAGGACTAAATTGAAAAGGGTGTAAAAGTTGCTAGAATGATTAAATAGCTCAATTGTCAAATGAGGAAGGACCTAAAGTGCAAATAATCCTAAAGGAGATATTTTTGGCGGCAATAGCTGAGAAAAATCAGGAAATGGATGAAATAAGGGCAAAATTAGAAAATTGCCAAAATTGGCTAAATAAAAATAGGACTAAATTGGAATATCTAGAATTCTCTTCATTTCTCTTAATATTCATCAGCTGAAAAACAGCCATGGAGGAGGGTTCAAGCTGGTTTTCATAATCTTGCTTCATGTAAGTTTAATTCTTGCTTTCTCCTTGAAATTTTTATGTTTTTGTGACCTTTACAACTAGGTCCACTTGTTGAATTCATTAGTTTTTAATTCTATGAAAGAAATTGAAAGTTTCTATGAATATGTGCTGGAAGTACATGATGATTTGGCACGGAATTAGAGCTTTAAATTATTTATATGCTGATTTTATTGAAAGAATTGAATAGAAAGTGAATGTTTGGGACCTAATTGCAAAAGAGTTTGAAGTTAGAGTTTTATATGGAAATTCTGAATTTCAATAATTATGAAATAACTTATAATGTCTAGGAAAAGTATTAATTGAGAAAATTATCTTAATTGAGGGGTTAATTGACCAAGGACTGAATTGTATGAATTGTGAAATTTGGGACAAAATGGAAATCAACATTTTGCACTAAAACAGTTTGGACAGCAGCAGTAGTCTAACTTTGAAAAATAACCAAAAATTGTAGAAATCGAATTAGAGGATGAATAAAATATGAAATTAAAGCTTATTGAGTCTAGTTTCTTATAGAATAAATTATGTAAGCAATGGAATTGTAAATCATGAGATATGATAAATTTTGTGAGACAAGGTCAGAATGATTTCGGGTTCCCCTGTTCTGACTTTGAAAAATCATAACAAATTGAAGAAAAATAATTAGGGATTAAATTTATATGTCTAGAATTCTGAATGAGTCTATTTTCAAAAGAAACAAACGGGAACATCATTCGAATCTTGTACGAGGAGATAATTAATTTTTAGTGAAGAAGGGTTGGAACTGTCAGATAGCAGAACAGGGGAGACTTTAATGAATAAACTGTATTAATTGGCCCAACCAAAAATTATGAAATTTTTACGGTAAGAAGGTATATGAGTCTAGTTTCAGGGAAAATTAGCGGATCTTAATTTGGAGTTCTGTAGCTCAAGATAAAAATAATTTAGTGACTATGACACAGATGGACAGCTTGAATATTCACATAAATAGATAGTGAAAATTATGGATAACGTTACCTACAAGTGTGTTGTTTATACTAAGGATGTGGAATGGAGAGGAGGAGGAGGAAAAATATGTATGAATATTCATCTAGCATGGCTAATTTGTATGTTTTAGGCTCAAGGACTAAATTGAATAAAAGTAAAACTTTATGGGTAATTTTGTAAAAATGTCAAAAATGACTAAATTGAAGGGAATGAATTGTTTTATTATCTAAATTAATGAATTGAATGAAATTATCAATTTAAGATTGGGTGCAATTTGGGAATATGGTAAATTACCAATATGCCCCTAAATCTTGGTATTTCTACAATTTAGTCGTAGATTCAGATATCCTACATGAATATGTAAATATGAAAATTTAAGTATTGTATCGTATTTTATATGATATTTTGAATTGAATATATATATGAAAAGAATGTTACATGAAACATGAAAATGAATACTAAATAATATAAATTAATTGAAATTATTCTGAAAATCTCGGTAATGCCTCGTATCCTATCTCGGTCTCAGGTACGGGTATGGGGTATTACACCTATTCCAACTACATTAGTAAAATATTTAATTTACCATTCAGCTAAAACTTCGTTTTAATATTTTTATACATTTTAATATTACCTCCATTAGTTGTTTATATTAATAATGTACTTGATTGAGTTATTAATAGTTTTTCATTTTAATAACGTACATATATTTTATTTGTTATTATTAATTAATTATAAATTATAGTTTCATTATATATTGTATATTTTATTTGTTATTATTAATTAATTATAAATTATAGTTTCATTATTTATTGTGCATTATTTGTAAACAGACATTTGTGTTCTAAATTTGTAATTTCCACACGTATACACTAATAGAATTTCTAGCATTAATAATGTATTTGATTGAATTTGTCTCACAAGTTAACTCAACATTGACTCAAGATTGATGACAACACAATGATAAACAATTTGGTCTAAAAATTTCATTTTAATAACGTACATATTTCATAGGTTATTAATTAGTTTCAAATCACATGTTTTATTATTTATTGTATGTGATTTTTAAAAAAATATTTGTGTTTTAAATTTGTGGTTTCCACACACATATGTATGTAATCGGATTTTTAGTTTAATAATGTATTTAATTGAGTTGGTGTCACATGTTAACTCGACACTGACTCAAGATTGATGAAAACATTATGATAAACAATTTAGTCTATTTCTTTTTCATTTTAATAACGTTATTATTAATTAATTTTAAAACATATTTTAATTGTTTATTACATGTAATTTTTAAATAGACAGATATATATATATATATATATATTTTTTTTTTTAAATTTGTGATTTGGTGTGTTAGGTTTCTAATAAAAATTATAATAATATGTAAAAGTGAGTTGGAGAATGAAGTCAAGTTGGTTGAATTGGAGACAGCCTTAGCTGCACCACCACCATAAGGCTATCTATAACATATCATATATATTTTTTTATTTTTAATTAATTTTTATAATTATATATATTAAGTGAAAAAATGGATTTCCTATCAAATTATCGAGTTTTATTATTATAAATTCAATTTGGATTCGAGATAAAAGAAAGGTAGTGTATATAAAAATAGACCAATTAATATATTAATTCGAATAAAAGAAATGAGGAATTCATAAATAAATAAATAAAAATCAAATCAATTTATATTTTAAAACAATTATTAAATCAAAAATCGATGATGATTAGTTGGATTATTAAAACAATGTGATAAAGATGGTAAAAATTGCGTGTAATGGCTCACAGTTTTATTTACTTGTATCAATTTCTCACGTAATTTGAATCCTTTGACTTGACTGCCACAATTTAATTTTAACTTAAAAATTGGGTTCACTTCATTATAAATAAATAAAAATAAAAGGGAAATTATGCTTAACCAAAAAATTTCAAGGATTAAATTTTTGATGTATTTTATTTATTTTGTTATTTTGACTTTAACTCTTTTTTTTTTAATTTTTTATCCTAATTTTTAAACTTTAGTCATATTGCTTTTTGTTTAATAAAAAAATTGACCGAATTATTAGCATTTTAATCACATTCACATAACAATTTGTCTGGAAGAATGTGTATACTTCAATGATGATGTAATTAATTACTTTAAAAAATTATTAAAAATATTTTTAAATTTATATAATTTTTAAATATTTTTATATATTTTTTAATTTTTATGAAATATACATGGATTCTTATTGTCATTAAAATTTTAATAACTTAATCATCTTTTATGTGTAATAGAAGGCAAACTGACTTATTTTTTTAAAGTTAAAAGTTAAAATAACTCAAAAAAAAAATTAAAGTGATAAATTAGTAAATATTTTTTTTAATAATCTCATTATAATTTTTAATCATATTTATTCTTTTTGACATACTTCAAATTATCTATAATCTCTTCAACTTATAAATAAGAGTATAATACACTCCAGTACAATTAAATTTATATCCTCCTAATTTGACAGTAATATTAAATGCTAATTTTTTCATTATATTTATTTTATTTGCGAGACTTGTATAAATTAGTGCCAAAAAATTAAATGAATAATTTAATTAAGAATTACTATAAAACCAAAAATATAAATAAAAAACTAATTTAATTTGATCAAATTTATCCACAAACGCAATATTTTACAATCAAAATATTTCCGGCTATCAACGATTCAAAAATATGCCACGTGTACATCCAAAGCAATCAGATAACCTAGAGCCTTGTGGATTATGTCCGTCAAAGTCCTCGAGTGGACTGTCATTTTTTACTTCGAAAAGGTAAAACTCAGCCACGTGGCTAAAACTTTTGTATCTGAGTCAATCCCCGAGTCAGCTCTGAGTTTGCCGAGTATCGTCCAAACCTCGCTCCAAATCCGACTCAGATACAGCCGCGTTTATTGGTGAAGGACAAGAACTCGTCCCACTCCCTCTCCAATCTCTACTCAGTATCCTCTTAAACGATAACATTTTACTCATCGGTGATTTATAGGATTGACTCGGTCCCGACTCACACTCACTCGACTCATCTACGAAGCCTTCAATATTCCTTACAGGAACCTCGATCGACAACTTCCTCCCCGCCGACGAACCGGCCCGACCATCCTCGTGCTGACAAGAATCGGGTTCTTGATTGGATCCGGACTCTCCATTCGACGGTTCATTAATCGCAATAACCAAATCTCCCGCGTTATCAGAAACGGGTACGGATCCTTCAACGGAGGTTCGACAAAGAGGACACGTGGAGTGAGAATGAAACCACATATCGATACACTCTAAATGAAAACTATGTTTACATTTGGGTAATACCCGACCCGATTCGTTTTCTTCAAATTCCGACAAACAAACAGCACATTCGAGGGCAGAATCCGGGTGTGTCTCGGAGGAGAAAGTGAAAACCGGTAACGACTTGAGAACCTGCGCGTCTAGTCCACGTGAAGCCACGGCGTGAGGACCATTAACGTCGGGGTCTACGTAAAAAACCAGCTGCGATCGACGGTGATGACGACGTCGGTTACGTGAATGACGACGGCGAGCACGGAGGAGGTACCAACGTGCGTAAAGGTGGAGACCAAACATAAGTACCACTACGAAGAACAAAACCACGATGGCACTGAGCATGATTTTGCCACTCATAGCGTAGCTACTACCGTCACCGGGAGGGATGTTGTCACGGGTTCTTAATCCATCGTCGTTTCCACCCATGGCTCTCTCTTCTTTTTTTTCTTCGAAGCTTTCTTATTCTTTGAGGGTATGGAGCTTTGGGTCAAGCCCCGATATATATTATTTTTTTAATTTTTTTCTGTTTGGAAATAAAAAGGAAAAATGGGAAAGGAATTGGGGAGGGAAAGGAAAGTTCTTGAGGGTTTCTTAAGTAAAGGGCTTTGAGTTTCCTTGCACCTGCTATTTTCAGTCTACCAGACGTCAGCTTTGACGCGGAATTCTGTTCATTTACTTAAATGCCCTTTTCATCAGTTTAGTGTAGCAGGTTAGTGATTGTAATTGGGTTCGGTGTTACTTAATTCGGTTTGGTTGTGTACTTGTGTATATATAATTTTTATAGAAACAGAGCAAAATATATTAGCAAATAAAAAGGGTTTGGTTGTAATTTGATTATTACTTTTCTATTTGATTGTATTAGAAATTAGATTAATTTTTGTTTTCTGGGTAATTAGTCCTTATATGTCAAATTAAAGAGTAAATTGATTATTCTATTAAAAATTCCATTCATTTCTATTGTTAAAAACTAGTCTTTGAACCCTAGGATGAAATACATGTGTAATTATTTGGTTATTCCGTCAATCACATTAGTTTTTAACAATAGAAGTAAATGAAATTTTTAATAAAAATGACCACTTTACTCTTTAATCTAACAAAACTCCAGTTAATTTGCTCAATTTTTAAATAAAGAATAAAATATGATTTGACACCTAATATAAGACCTCGTGGTACTTTTAAGCTTTAAATTTATAATTGTTTTATCCAAATTTATATGTTTATTTAATATGTTAGTAGTTTTGAAATTTTATATTTAAATAAGTAATAATATATTTTAAAATATTATATACATTAAATTTTACTATATTAAAATAATAATAATTCTATAATGAATGTCTTGTATTTTAATGTTATTAAATAGTAGTAATAATATTAATTATAATTTAAAAGAAATGATGATATGGCACTACTACCCGATCGGGTAGTACTACATGACAAATAAAAAATATGATTAATTGGCAGTGCCACGTCAATATAAATTAGTGATGTTAGTGCAGAAATATTAATCGGGTTAACAAAATATAAGTTTAAATAAATTTAGGGAGATTTGAGAAATCAAAACATAGCAATTTTTAATGGTCTCACAAACACTTTTCTTGGTGGACGTTAGTGTAGCCCATTTTTGGATCTTGGGCTCTAATTTACTTTATGATTCCCATTCATTTTATAAAGTAATGAATTATTTTTATATCTTCATAAATCTAGAAAATCATAATGAGAGTCATAGTATTCAATCACGATCATATTTATTTTTTGAATTAATTTTTATAAATTTATTATGTTATTATTTTTTTTTTTTACTTATATAATGAATGTGTCATAATTTAATGTAAGGAACTAGTTTGTATTCTCGAATGATTCACGGGTTGATTTTATATTTTAATATAATATATTAATATTAATGTATTTTTAATAATAATAATAATAATATATTAAATCATAATAATTTTTAAAAATAAAAATACTTAAAATATACAAAAGTTGCTTAACATATCTACATTCCAACCAAATCAATTCAGTATTCCTTAAAATATTTTTGCATTTTGAGATGTAAATATGATTGGTATTTTTGCAATTTTTAGAAAATGCATAGTTTACTTGTGATCATTTAATTAAAATAATTTATTCTTTAGATAAATTTATTAAAAATATATTAATAACTAGTTTGTTAATATATGATTTAGATAATATATGAAATGTTTTAAATAAATTATTTATGATGGTAAAAAATCTAAAACAAAACAAAATAAATAATATTAATATTTTAGTATATTTTAAATAATTAAATAATATAATTATTGTTCATAATTAAAATGATTTAATTTTAAAAAAATTAAAAAATATATTATTGTTTTTTTGAACAAAAATAAATTATTATTTAAACATAAGCATTATTAATATATTATATTTAATACCCAATTATAAATATATCAAATATGATAAGTATATTATATTTAAACCAAATTATCAATAATGATTAAACATCAATATATATTATTTATGATATTAATAAATTATTTATTAAACCCAATCATATTAATTTTTTTAGTAATTTAATTTAATACCCGTGCAATGTAATAACTAAAATAATTTTAATTTAGGCATCCAGTTTTTATTACTAATCCAAGTTTTATTGAAGTATTATAATTTGAAAATTAACATATTTATTATATTTGCTTTGTCTTTGTCCAAATTTTACTTATATATTTATAGACTTAGCTAAATAAAAATAGCATTATTTATAGTTTTATATTTTTAAATGTTTTAAAAGGATAATTTGGTAACAACATATAATATATATATATAGAGAGAAATTATAGAAATTAAATGGATAATAAAAAAATTATAGAAAATGAAAAAATGGCAGCAATATAGAGTTGTGTACCTTATTATATTGCATATTTATATGATGAGATAAGAAGGAGATTTTTCATTTTTCTTTTTAATATCGTTAAATTTCATTTTTATTGTAATTTAAAGTATTCAATTCTATCAATAAAATATTAGTGAAACAAATTAGATATATGAATGTGTGGAGTTAAAAGCTAAATGAAGGCAAAAGGCAGGTACTGGATTCACGTGATGTTTCCACTGGAAATCAATTCAATTCACACACAATGCTTTGTTTGTAATAAAGTTCGTCAAAAAGAATATTCACTATATGCATCGCATGCCTTGCAAAGCAGTCACAGAATTGGGATTCCATTTCCATTTCCCTTTCTTTTCTTCACCTCCCATTTTAATATTTTATTTCACTTCCTCTTACATCATTATCCTTATCTCCAAATCATTCCCTAAACCCCAAAGCCCAATTTTAAACAAATCCAATGTTTAATATGTTGTTCATGTTTAACAATTCGATTTTTAAACTTGAATTTAACTCTCAATTACCGTGAATTGAATTCGCAACTTTAGAAATTACAACTTATTTTAACCTCAATCTTATTTTCATATAATATAATATTTTTTATCATCTAGTTACAAATTGGTCACTCAATTATCCTATTTTGTATTATTTGATCATCAGTTGGCTAACGTAAAAATTAAAATACCTAAAAACCCAATATAATTGGGTGGCCGAAAAAGATAATTGAATAGTTGATTGACAATTTATAATTTTTCATAGTTAGATAATAAATAAAAAAATACTCATATTATATTAGTATAACCACATGTATGCATTGCAATATGAGCCTAATCTTGTTCAAATCAAAATAATATTAAGATAAAACTCTCTCAAAATCAATTATTCCAAAATTTAAAATATATTTACATGCACTGATTGACATCGATATTATTGCAAATGTAGAAGTACGTGAGTTCGAGTTGAGAAATATTATGAGTAGTTGTAGATGTCTCTAAATAAAAGAAATCCCACTCTTCTTATATATATATGAACAGAACAAAAAGGAAATGATATATATTTAAGACGAAGTCACAAAGTTCAATAAATTCATAGTTTAAAATAGGCAAGTAGGGCCATTGCAAATCCAAAGGATTCAGTTTCACCACTTTCCAACGGCCAAAATTTCTATCTTCAACCCCCAAAGCTCCCTTTTCTATTTTCTCTTTTAGCAACCATAAGAAAGATCCCATTTTCGTCGGCAAATTTCGTACCTTTTTCTTAAGGAAAAAAATAATGTCAAACAAGTCCCCAATCTTCCCAATTCATGAACCCCAACATTTCAGTGACTATGGTTTCGATCCCCAAATCGATTATTTTCGGGTCCCCTTAAATTTTGAAGTTCCCATTTTTAACCTCTGTTATGTTCTTCACTAACCCCTCCTTTTTTTTTACAGGTTTTAGAAGAAGCAAAGAAGCACAGAAAGGAAACACCAAGGTCCATAGATTCACTACATTTCAAGCTCCAGAAACCCATTTCAAAAGACGAACAATTCACCAAAAAAACCCAACACAAGTTGGGTTACAAGAAGAAGAAACGCTATTGGTGGTGGAAGAATGCTCTGTTTTTCTTCAAATGGAAAAAATGGGGTGGTTTTAAAAGCACCACCACCGGCGGCGGATTAGATCTTGACCTTGATCTTGAACCAGATGTTCATCGAGCCAGGGCTCGAGCTTTCAGGGCTGCTTCGATGTCTGGACCTGTTTATATAACAGAGAGTAGAAGCGGTTCGACCACACCTTATAGAACCAGCGTGAGTTGTCGACGAAGACCATCTTCTTCAGGTCCATTGGCAGGTTCATTGACTCCATATCTAAGTTTAAGGGAGCTTAACATGGAGTATCAGCAAAGAGTTTCTTCTTCTTCTACCTCTGCTATGCCTATTTATTTGGTTACTTGAGAATGAAATTAAAGAAGCCATCTTGTTTTTAATGGAGGAAACAGGGGTTTTTGTCTCCATTTTTTATTGTCGTTGCAATGCTTTTGCTTTATTGATTTCTGCAAAGAAAAGTAACGATCTCGTGCCTTGACTGTTAAAATTCTACAGCTTTTTTCTTGGTTTTGATTGAAGTGTTATTTAGTTTATTACTCTCTTTTTTCTCATTACTTTTCTGCACAAAAATCAATGGTTTCTTCCTTCTTACTTTTGGTGGGTTATATATTTTTATCTAAAATATCTCTTCATATTTTTTTACTTAAAGATTTTTTTAAAATATATTATTTGATGGTTGATTTTTTTTTTTAAATTTAGTTTTTTATGTTTATTTTTTATTAATTTAAAAAAACAATCTATTTATAACATTTCAAAAAAGATAAATCATTTTCTTTAATGAAAATATTGACTAAAATATCAAAATTTTAACAATGTTAGTGTAGTCATTTGTGTACTTCATATTGATATGACATTATGTGTCTTATATGTTAGGTCAATAAATAATTTAGAAATGTTCAAAAATAAGAAAATCATAAAAATTCAAAAAATAAAGGGATAAAGTATACGTAAATTGTCGTGCAGGCTGTCACGTTTAAAAATTTAATATCTGGTATGTATTTTTGTTAAAAATAACAATTTGACTCTTTTTGAAATATTGATGATCAAATTCAATTTTCTTTTAAAAATTGAAGGACAAATTTCACTTAAAAGGAAAAGAATAAGAGTCAAATTGAAAAAAAAAATAAACATTAAGGGTTAAAGTTATTTATGTATTTTGAATTGATACTTGAGGGTTTTTTTTTTTTTTTTTTTTGTCGTGATTAAGCACTTGAATTTTATTTCAATATTTAATTAGGTATTCGAGTTTGTTTGTCTCTATTAAATATATATGTTTTTTTATTAAAGTAGGCATGTCAAATATTTATTAGACTATATGATACCATTTGGTCTAGATGCCAAATTAAACAAAAAAAACAAAAACCTCTCATATATTAAATTAAATATTAAAACAAAATTTAAATAGCAAATGAAGTATTTTCTTTTATATCCAATAATGATGGTGAATCCAGAATAGGTCCAAGGGGTGGTCATTTGTGGGTAGCATGTGATATGAAGAATGTAGGACCATGAGCGAAGAATTGGGGGAAATTTCAATTCATGTAGATCAGATGTGGGGGGGTAAATTATGGGGTCACATTGTTAAAAAAGAGGGATATTTTAATTAAATAGTGAGGTTCAACCGACAATTGATGAAGCAAGTAATGGTTGGGATTGATTTTAGATTTTAATTACATTTTTTGAAGTTATTTTAAATTGTTTATTTTAGGCCAATTAAATAATCATAAACAAATTTAAAGCTACAAGAGATCCAACATTGAGCTATTTAGTTTAGTAAATACGAATTTAGAGTTCAAAAGATTTTTGGATTTAAATTAATTTTATATTCATTTATTTAAATCAAATCAAATCCGAATTAGATGGAAATTGCAAAAGAGTCCAAAGTGAGGGGCGCCATAGTATTTGGGGGCATTGGCAGCCTTCAATGAATCTGATTGCTAATGTCATTCTCAACTTCAAATAAAACCTCCTTGATTTTAGGTTGGGTTCATTTAAATATTTAAAATTTTTGGTTTACATTCGGCTATTTGTATTTACATTTTAAATTTAAAATTTTCAAATTCAACCATTATGAATTTAGGTTATTTCTAATAAATTTTGAATTTTTTTAATCATCTGAATTTATGTTCAATTATTTGGTGATACCACAATAAATGTGGATGGAAAGTGGAACCAAACTACCCATTTTAGGATTCAACAATACAAAACCCATAACCCTTAAATGGTATAATGTTAAATTTAATCCTCAATGTTTATATAATTTTATATTTTTATTTTTTTGAGTTAAATTTAGTTATTAACTCTTTAAAAAGATTCAAATCTTTTTTTTTTTTACAAAAATAGTAATTAAAACATTAATGTTTTAACGATGTTATTCGCATAGTAGTCTACGTGTATTTCGTACTAACATAACACTATTTATCTTATAACATCAACAAAGACTTTAAAAATTTATAAATAAAAAATTTTAAAAATGTAACGTAAAGTACATGTGGATTGCCATACATGTTGTCATGTTTAAAAATCTAACATTTTAGTCAATATTTTCATTAAAAGGTTGATAACCAAATTCAAATCTTTTTAAAAGGTTGATAAACAAATTTAGCTTAAAAAACGACCAAATTAACAAAAGATGTAAATATTAAGGATTAAATTTATTATTATGCCACCCTTAAATACAATCTTTTCACTTTGATTTAAGATAATTAATATATATATATATGGGGAAAATGGATTGTATGAACCAGGGATGCCACATCATTTGTATCCCTTTTCCAATAGTTTATTTGTTAATATTTTATCATACCCTTACAGGATACTTGTCAACCCCTTAATCTTGAGATATTATTTTATGAATCTTTCTCACCACATCATCTATAACTCCTTTCTAATTATTTAATGACATTTCAGAGTTTAAAGTTCGGGTTTAGGATTTACAGTTTAGAGTTTAAGGTTCAAGATTCATATTTCAATGTAAAAATACCAAAATTATGTGTTAATGACATGAAAAAAATTGCTGAAACGTCATTAAATAATTGGAAAGAGACCATAGATGATGTCATTAAATACTTTCAAGAAGAGAATTTAAGTTCCAACAATGAAAACGATATTAGGAGAAGCAATCACTAAGTTATTTGAGTAATAAGTTTCTTAGACCTTTAATTAACCGTCTAAATATATTCTTATTTTTTTGATAAATTATAAGAGAAGGGCAAAGCTCCAATAGTAACGCGACTCGAACCTAGACCATACCTGAAATGGTGTATACCCAAACTATCATGCTAACACACAGGTTAATTTTTTTCAAGCAAGGTTAAAAACTCATTATGTATCTCATTTGTTTAGTATTACAATTGTTTTTTAAAAATCCATTAAAACCCATGATAATTTCTTAATTTTACTTTATAAAATTAAAAAACAAATCTTATCAAATAATTAGTCTATAATTTTTTTAAATATTGAATAGTGACTTTTGAGAGAATAAAAGCATTGAGTCCAGTGAATCCTATGTGGTGACTTGATGATTAAGGGTGTTCATTGTCTCAAGTTAGCCTAAATCCAAATTGTGTTAACCGCGTTTATTTTTTGAACTTTACCTTATTATTATAATCTAAAAAAAAAAAAAAAAAAAAAAAACAGTATTGAGGCCCGCTTTTTACTTGATGGTTACATAACTTGCACCTTGCACATGGGAAAATTCGACTGCTTAGAAAACGAATTGACATTTTATATTATGTTTAGGCCCTAAATTTGATCTTCTTAATTTGGTCTTTTGGTTTTACTTTAGTCACAAAATTTGGTAATTTAGGCCCTAAATTATTTATTTTATGAAAAAGTTTTAACCATAAATAATAAGTTATTAAAAGTGTATAAAAACTATTTTAATTTTAGAGGTGAATTTCTCCCACAAATATATATATACATATATAAGTTTTTGATCCTGCTAAAAATATTATCAAATTTTAACAAACCTCATGAAATTTGTAATTAAAAAAAAAAATCAACCTTTATAACTTTACTGTTTTGATTGCAAATTATATATATTGGAATCCATTTTCTAAACCATTTATCTTTTGGCAAAGATGTATATATGAAGATTGAACCTTTTATGAGACAGTATCCAATAACTACCGAGATTCAAATTTCAACCCTTTCGCAACTCTTCTCCCAATCACAGCCTACGGACCTCTTTTAAACCCCAAGATCACTACTATTGACATCTGTCTTAAACTCTATACTTCCAGTAAAACTATTTTATTGCTCTGGAGGCTTGTTCATTGTCACAAAGCCCTACCCATTCATTTCATATGCAACATGAGGAGCTCAGGTTTCTCGATAAACCGTTTCCACTCGTTGCAGAATCTCGCAACGGTTGCTCCGTCCAAAACTCTGTGATCCGCACCTATGTTAACCTGAGAATTTAAAGAAACAAAATCATTGGATTATCGTGTTCTGCCAAAGATAAAGCTTATGGCAACTGGTATGGTATCACTGTAACTTACAGTCATGATGGAGGCGGAATAAACGTCTCCATCATCAGCCACTCGTGGAAGTTTCTGTATTCTACCCATTGCAATGATAGCTACTTCTGGCAAGTTAACAATGGGGGCACCGAATTTTCCACCGATAGCTCCGATATTGCTTAGTGTTATTGTTCCACCGGATATATCAGCCGGACTGAGCTTATTGTCCAGTGACAATTGTTGTAACCGTGAAAGCTCCTTCGTAATCTAGATGCATGATACGAGACTAAAAATTAAGAATTACGGACAATATGAAAGGGGATGACGTAAAGTCAAAACATAACAAACCTCCAAGATTGAAAGAGACTGAACGTTCTTTATGTTTGGCACCACTAAACCGTTTGGAGTAGCCATGGCAATTCCAATGTTATGGGAGCCTAAAAATAACCGACAAGAATATCCATGATTCATGTCATAAAGTTAAAAAAACGAGAGCCAAATAAACATCGGAATAAAGTTACAAACCTCTAAGGATGACTTCAACTGACTCTTCGTTGAAGCAACTATTCACCATGGGGTATTTGCTCAACGCCATTGAAAGCGATTTTATCAGTACTGGAAGGAACGTGAACTTTAAACCGGGCTCCAAATTGTTGGTTTGAAAAGATGCTTTAAGCTCTGCAAGTGCATCGCAATCAATCTCTTCCACGTAATGAAAATGCGGAACCTTAGCAGCCATGGACATCGTTTTAACCATCGTCCGCTGGAATCCCCTGAAGAAAAAACATCATTTACCATTTATACCCTGAAAAAGAACTTCGTAAGACCGTCATCAGCAATATCATAATAACTCTAGCTCGGTATACCTCAAGGGAACAATCGTATCTTCATAGTGCCCTGAAACTTGAGCTGATTTGAGTAAAGAACTCTTTTCTCGATGTAACAGTTGTCCAAGATCAGCAGTAGCAGTAGCAGTAACCAATGGATCTTTGATGATACCTTCTTGAGTAGCATATTTAAGTACATCTTCTTTTAATACCCGACCATCTTTTCCGCTTCCTTGGACTTCATTAATGTTTATACCATGTTCTTTTGCAAGATTTCGAACGGCAGGTGTGGATAGCACTCCACCGGTAAAGTCTTTGTTTGATTTAGTATCGGGTTGTTTTTCGTTTTCCAAATTACTGAGTGTCACCAGTGGAACCTGAGTGTCCTCGACAGCCATCTTAAGAAGAGTTTCCCCAACCTGAAATTCAAGTCTTTCATTTCAAAACAGTCCCTCAAAACCATATATACACACTTGCTAGCAACCTTTCATATTCAACAATGTTTTCGATTCTTCAAAAACCGAGCGAATCATATAACAAACTACCATCGTAGATATTCAACAAACAAGCTTGAAACTAAGTGATTCGGTAATTCAAGAACCGAATGAATCAAATAACAAACTACCATCATAATCAACATAAATACTAAACATTCGAGCACAAACCGGCAGGCAGTTCTCACCTTTACAATACTTCCGGGAACATGAAGAACTTGAGCAACTCTCCCTTTGTAACGACTTGTGATTTCGATCGTCGCTTTGTCGCTTTGAACTTCACAAAGGGGTTGAAACTCTTCAACTTCATCACCCTAAACAAAGCAATAAAAAAGAATCATCAAACATTAAACAAATTTCAATGGGATTCATTTGAATATAAAACAGGGCACCATGAACTTAATCAAATTAAGCACAAAAATTTTAAACCCTAACTAACTCACCTCTTGAATGAACCATTTAAGAAGCTCACATTCAGCAATACCTTCACCAGTTTGAGCCAATGGGACATCAACTATTCCATTAGTAAGAAGATCAGCCACAGCATTACTTGAAAACTTACATATATTTCCCATATATGGAATTTTCAGCTAAAATTAAAAAAAAGAAAAGAAAAGGTAATCGAATTATTTATCAGTTAATAACAATAACCCAAATTGCGAATTTAATGAAAAACTATCAAATTAGTGTTTTTTTTTTTTTAAATTTGAAGTGAAATTGAGTCTATGAAAATAATAGCTCACAGTGAATTGGTTATTTTGGGGCAACGAAAACGCCGCCATAATGTGGGTGGAGAAGTGACGTTTGTAGTCCGCCGTCGTCGGAACCGGCGACAGAGATGAAGAAGGAAGAAGCCATCGGCGACCGTTGTTCCAGACTTTTTTTAGTAAAATTCTCCGGCAGATCATAGTTCTCCGGCGTTAATTTTTATGAAAAAGGAAGGGGAAAAAGGGAACTTTAAAAAGATTATGTTTTTAATTTCAGTTTTGGATGTTTTAGTTTATGAGTTGAAATTCAGACAAATAATAGTGGCTAAACAGATTACGTCTTGTAATAAAACACGTGTCTTCCTTTTTACAGAAAAAAACACGTGTCCTAACATTAAATTAATTAGTATTTTAACCTAATTCGAAACTTAAAATTAAAAAAGAATTGTCGAATTTAAAATATCATTATTTTACTTTATCAAAAATAAAAAATGTAAATTGGTTAGTTAAAATTGATAAAGTATTATATGAAAAATCATCAATTTAATAATTTATATACAGTAAATTATAATATTACAAATTAACAGTTGAAATTTATGTGTTTACTAAATTAAAATACAATTTTCATAAGGGACCAAAATTTCTAAATTAATACATTTTATTCCTTTATAATAACACCCAAGTGTGAGTGTGAAATTATTAATCCGATGAAGATAAGGTCAAACACTCATTGATGCGCTGGCAACCTTGATTACGTTTACCCCTAATCCAAATATACACTTTTTTGAACTTCAATTTATTATTCTCTTATTTCTATTATAAATTTACTACTTTTTTTTTTTTTTTTAAGAAAAAGAATAACGAGAGGTTAATTATAAAAGAGCATAAGAAAATTGCTCATCTATATATAATTAATCAACCATCGTCGCAAGAATATCTTGGAAAATTTGGGCATCGAAAGGGAGTCACTTCATCAGCCTAGTCAGTGTGTACTTCCTTTGACATTTGTTGTATATTTACATGTTACTTTTGTCTATATAGTTTTAGAATTTTTAATACTAAGTCTCTATTTAATGTCCTCGAGAACTATCGTGAATGGCTTCAATTGCTAAGGCACAATAACATTTGTTCATTTTACATCTCAAGTCAAGAGGAGTCCATCATAAATTGCTCATAGCTTAGCTTACTCAACACTACATCTACTAATATTCCTCCAATCATACTAAATCATCTATCGTATTTATCTTCTGCCACTGTTGTTAAAAAAGTAAACCTCGAATTTGAATTTTGTACGTCATCAATATTCAACTTTTTAAAATTTTAATATTTAATGGATTGGATAATATTTATCTCTATCACTTTTTTTTCAAGTTACTTTCAAAATCTCCACCTTTTAGTTCCAAAGTAAGCATCTTGCCAAGTCTCCATCACTCAAGGACTTGTTTGTTTTTTTGCTTCCTTCCACACTATTTTCCTAGGGTTTGATGGATAGAAATAATTTACACAAAGTGCAATCATTTAAAAAAAAAATAGTAAATTTAGTGTTGCAATCGTAACATCTATCATCATTTTCTTTAAATTGCTGTTTTTATTAAAATGAATTTGGTTTCATCAAATTGGTTTCGGTTGAATTTATATTGTTCATTATGTAGTTAAATAAATTATATTGGAGTTAGCTTAGATTGAGTCAATTTAAGTTTTAGCTTTTTGTAGGTCATTCTGAGTTTATTTCATTTTGGGTTAAGAATTTTCAAATTAAGTTATTATAGATTTAAATAATTTTAAATTTTAATCACTTTAATTTGAAAACATTTCAAATGACCCATTTAATTTATTTTGAGTTTAAATTAATCAACTTTTTATAATTAAATTAAATTTAAATAAGTTTAAATTCGAATAAGTTGTCTAACATTTAAACTTTTCATTAGAATTAACCTTAGATTTATCAAATCAAACAGCTAAACCCAAAATTATTCTTAAAAAGAATGAAATAAATTGGTCTAAACTCACATCACCAAACAAAGACATATCAATGTCATGTCAACCTCAAATTCGACCATGTTTTCATTGGTTTTGTTTTGGCATGGAGAGAGCCCCACTTTCCATCATTCTCAAACAAGCAAACGTGGCCCAAAAGCTCCTCATCATTCAATGCCTCCACCAAAATTGCTGATCAAGCATGGCCCCCAACTCATTATTATATTGTCATTTTTTTACCGATAAGTTAGGAACTCGTGTTGTATTCTTAATAGGAGAATTGAACTTAAAAATAATATTATTGGAAGAGATAGTTATCAATCTTAAACATATATTATAAAACGAATTTGAAAAGTATTAAAAAAATAGTCACTTTACTTGATGAAATTATCAAGCATAAGTGTTTATATTGATTTTCGAATTTTAATTACTTCTAAACAGTTCATTCATAGACTAGTTCAATCCCTTTATTTAAACTGATATATCGATTGATTCTTAATCTAATAATCATAATTCCAACAACACTAAAAATTATATATGTGTGCTTTTATCATGAATTATATATATAATTATAATACAAGTTTATTTATTTGGTTAGTTAAATTATTTACTTACAACTACTTATTATTTTAAAAGATAAAAGATTTTTCCTATTTCATCATATAAAATAATTATGGAAAAGCTTATTATTTAAAACTAAGAAGATACATAATATTTTAATTTTTATACAATTGAAGATTGTGATTTGATTAATATTTTGTAAGAATATTAATAGATGCATTATGTTTTTAAGAAGATAATTTAGGTTTAAATTGTTAGTAATTTGCAATGCTACTAATCCCATATTACTAACAACTACCAAGTATAAAGAATATAAATATACAATTTTTTATAACTTAAGTAATTGTATTGGGTGCTTAGTCAATTGGATAAGTGGATTTACCTATTAAGCTTTATTTAAATATTTTAAAACCCAACTTTAATTTAATTATAATAAATTTTTATTTGTATCCGAATTAACTCTACATACGTAAATTATACCACTAGTTATGTAGTACGTGCCTATATATAAAACTTAATAATATCATTTTTATTATTCTATATTTGCTGTTTCAAGACTTGTTGTATCTTAAAGGTAAAATTAAATTTTCTTCTAATTTTCTTTTATTGCACCATAAATTATTCTTCAATGTAAATCATTCTCATCTTTAGAGGGCGTGAAATGAAATACGAAAAATAATAATATATATTAATATCTTTTTTATGGAATGATGAAATATTTTGTTGACTTTGTAGATGATCAATTATTTGTTCACTATCATGCTTAAAATCACAAGGGTAATGGAATGTAGTAGCATCAGTTTCATTCCGAATTTATCATCATAAGCAGTGTATCCAATAATTTAATTTATTTTATTAGTTAATTAAATTCAACTCGACTGATTAATTAATTAATTCAAATACAATTTTTGTAGGAGGAAACTTGAATCTAAACACTCAAAATTCCTTAATCGAGATTTTTTTTATGCTGAAAATTTTCATTTGTTACGAATAGAATATTAATTATTATATATAATAAAATTTAATTCAAAACAAATAAATAAATCAAAAAGTGTTGAAATCTTGTAGCTTTTCTAATTAACATATCATCCAAAACTTAGGATAATATAAATAAATTATTTGATAAGCATATGAAAATGAAAGCATGACAAATGAGTTTTCTTGTAGGAAATTGTGAAAGAATTGTAACTTAATGTGTTGAATCATGATAGGTTTAGGGCTTATAAATAAATTTGGGAAATTTGAATGGAATTCATTTAAAAATCATGAGTTTGATGTTATCTTGCCACATTGGTGCAAGATTTTGTTATATATTATTAGGTTATCTTTTATCAATAATTAATTAATTTATTAGTTAATCCCTCATTATATATTTTATTTACCCTTTTCCACTTTTTTCCTTTCACCAAAAATAAAGTGGGGGTGAGAAAGAATAGAAGATTACCAACTTTATGGATATATTTTATAGTTGATTCATACCACTTTGTATATTCATGCAATACTAATATTTAACATATTATTTATAAAAAATATATACATTAACAAAAACTTGATTATATATATGAGTTAGTATTTGGTACATTGGTAAAGTTTTTTTTTATTTTTTTATTCCACAAACATTATTAAAAATGGTCATGTCTCTTTTTTTAAATATTTTACTATATATGCCCTATAAGATATTTATTAACCCTCTAGCCCTACTTGTGAAGTCTAATATTATTCATACATATTTAATATTTCTAGGTTTAAATATAAGTGTAACGGTTAACATCGTTAAAATTATTTTATTAAATTTAGATCCATTATAACATCATTTTTTGTTAAATTGCTATCAAGCGTGTTTTTTTTTTTATTTCGAAATGTCACCCAATAAATTTAACAAAAAAAAATTGATGACAATGTTAACAATTAGACCTAAATTTTGAAATATAAAAAATAAAATTAAAATTATTGAAAATAAAATTTAAAAACTAAGTTTAAAAAATATTTTTTATGGTATAATATAAATTATTTATCACTATATCCAAAATTGATAGATGTACTTAAATGCTTCTCTTATTTTTAAAAGAACACATCATTTGGTAGTTCAAAAAATAAATATATGAAAGGTAGTCTTTTAATGTTCTTTTCTTGGAGTCTTTTTGTTAAGTGATAGTTTTAATACATCTAGATAATGTGGTTGGAAGGATTGTGAATACATTCATTTTCATGGATGGTAAAATTGAGTATACAATACAATATGTTTAATTTGTTTGCAATATATGTTATTAAAATCAAACTGAATCAATTAGTTGAATTAAAAATTGATGGCCTCATCGATATTATAAAATTGAAGGAGAGAACTGTTGCAAAATCGGTTGAATTAGTAGAAAAATTGTTTTAAATAAATCTAAATTCATTTAAATATTTACTCTTATGATTGTAATTTAAAAAATGAAGGTTTATGTTTATATTATTGTTTGTTTGTTTCTATTATTGATTTCTTATTTTTTTCTCTTTCTATTTTGAGAATTTTTTTTTTAAAAATTTAAAATATTTATTTTATAAGGGTTAAATAAAAAATTAATAGTCTAACTGATTCGACTGTTGGTGCAAGTTGAATTCTTACAAGATTGATTATATACCAAATAAGTTTTTCTTTAGACATTCTATTATACAACAAGTTGGTTTTTCATCCACTCCCACTTAAACTCTTTTTTCTTTTAATTTTCACTTTACAATCACATATCATTTATTGCTGGTAAAATTATTATGGAAGCCTTTGTATTAAAAGTTGGATTACATTTTGCCCTTCATAATAAAAAAAACTAAAGATGTTAGATCAAATAGTAAATAGATTATTTTGTTACAATTGATTAAAAACTAATAAATCTAAATCAATATCATATACGCATGGCACACTAAATATTACTATTCGATTATTTCATCAATTTTTAAATATAAATTCTTAAATTAAACGCATAAAAAAGTTAATTTACTTCCATTATACTTTTACCCTTTCTATAATAATAAAATAATAAAATATAATTAACATCAAATTTAGAATTAAGATGAGAAAAAGTTTTAAAAAAATACAATATATATTCCATTTGGCGTGAAATGAATTGAAGCAATAACCGACAAATAACCAGAAAAAACAAAACAACATAAAATTCATTTTAAAAGAAAGAGAAGAAATTATTACTTAATAAATAAAAAAGGATACGTGGCAGTTCGCTAGGAATACAGAAGTCCAAATCCATTGGCCTTACGTTTAATCGTTTCTTTGGTTTTTATTTACAATTGCAATTGCAGCACCAACTCTCTCCTTATAGCTGTAAAAGGGTCCCCTTCTCTTTAAACAAAAACAAACCCTTTTTCTCTCTCAATTTATTCAAAAAATGGTGGGCTTAAGTGTAGTTTTAGAGAATCAAAAGATCAACGATAATGATATAACAATCAATGAAAAATCTCCACAAGTTATTAATAAAGCAACCATGTTTTGTTCATCTTCATCTTCCCCACTTCCTGCTTTTTTAGAGCAATGCTTTCTTTGCAAAAGGAGATTGTTACCTGGGAAAGATATTTATATGTACAAGTAAGTTCTTTCAATGGAGTTTTTTTCTTTATGTTTTCAAGTGACTGATTTTTTTTGGGGTTTTTTTTTTCTTTTTTGTGAAGAGGGGATAAGGGTTTTTGCAGTGTGGAGTGTAGGTGCAAGCAAATTTTCATGGATGAAGAAGAGAGTTTAAAGAAAGATAATTGTTCTTTGGATGCCATTGTTAAACCTTCTTCAACTTCTGTAGCTTCAGCCGCTCGTCACCACCGGAAACCTGAGAGAAACCGTGCCGGTGGCTTTGCTTATTGACTCAAAAAAGGAAAACGGTTTTTTATTTTTATTTTATATAAGTTATTATTATTAATTTTTGTTTAAGGTTTTTTAAGGAGTGAATGATCTAGCTGGTTCTTTTTAATGACAATCCGATCGTTTTTGCTTCTTGGTTAGTGGGATGTTGTGATGGTTAGCGGAATTTTGTTATTTTTTTATGTTACAGATTTGTGAATGTTTTTCGATATCATTTTTAAAAGTGTAATATATTTTATGATATAATCTACTTTAGATAACCTTTACATGTAAGTTTGATTGGGTTGGGATAGTAAATTGAGTTTTAAAAGTTTTGAGATATTTTTTATTTAAGTTAATTTTCAGGTTCAATTTCCATTGTTGTTCTTATTGTCTGATTAAATTATTGAGGTTTAAAGTTAAGGTTTTTACTGAGTTGTATTATTAAAAAATTAAATCACTATGGGTTTTAACCTGTATTTGTTTAAGTGATTTAGAGTTTTAGTTATTTTGAGTTCATGGTATTTTGAGTTTGATGTTGATCCTTTTTTATCAAGTCATTATAGGTTCGGATCATTTCGAATTTGATTAGTTTAATATTTAAGTCATTTCGAGTTTACATAACATTGATTTACATTTGGATCAATTCAAGTTTAGATTATTAGCTTTTTTTTATTATAAAATTAAAGTAAATTTAAGTTGAAATTAATGGGATTGGTTGTGTAAATAATTGACTTGATTGATCTAATTAAATTTAATCTCATATTAAGCAAATAATAGTAATAATTAAAAAATGCTAATTAAAGTAGTTGTTTTTTATTGAGACAATAAAGTGGTGTAAGTTTGTTTTGTTCCAAAACGACAATGTTTCATTAATGCTGTTTCATCTGATACTGCATTCTAATTCTTTGTTTTTTGGTTAAAATCTCACTAGGTTCCTCTGCTCTTCATAAATTTAGAATTTAATCTTATACTTTAATTTTTAAGAATTTAGTCCCTCTACATTTCAGATTTCAATATTTAAATCCAATTGTTAACACTATTAATTTTTTTTTGTTAAATTTGTTGGTGTAAAATTTTGGAATTAAAAAATAATCAGTTGGTAGTAATGTAACTAAGAAAATGACACTATAATGAAACTAAATTTAGTAAAATAATTTTAAATGTATTCACAATTGAGCCCAAAATTTGAAATCTGAAAAAGAGAGGGATTAAATTCTTAGAAATAAAAGTACAAAGATTAAATTTTAAATTTAAAAAAAGTATAAAGACTTATGATATATTTTAACCTTTATTATTATTGTTGTGAAGAGAATGAAGAATTAGTAGCTTTTAGTGAAACAATGTTAATTTATGTTCCCCGTTTATATTATTGAAATTCCCCTTTTTTTTGGCTTATTAAAAAAATATTTATTTTTCGTATTAATTAAAGCTTTTGAGTTTTGAAGGGTTTTCGTTTTAATTCACGATGAAGGGTTCATGAGTTTTCTAGAAAAATCAAAATTTAGGACTTAAATAAAAATTGATATTGATTTAGTGATTCAAAGTGATTTTATCCAACAATACTAAATGTGAATTATATGACAATTAAGGTTAAATCCAACTTTTTCTTTTTCATGATAAGTACCAACTAGGTTTAAGTAATTTTTGGGTTTAGGGTAAAATTTGTTAAATTAGGTGCAGGAACTGATATCCCTTAAATAAAGTCTTAGATTCGAATCTTGTAGATAGAGAATTTAACTCTTATTTAGGGTTTGATTTGACTCAAATTTAAATTTAGTTAGTATCATGGCGGAACATGAAACTAAGTTTTGAAAGCCTAATTAAAATTTTCAAAAATTTGGGAGATTAACTAAAATTTCAAAGAAAAAGATTTTTATGTGAATTTTCAAAACAAAAATTAGAGGGTCTAATTAAAATTTTTAAAAATTTTGGAAAAAATAATGAAAACTTTTGAAAATTTAGTGAGTTAAAGTAAAATTTTCAAAACTTTTGTAGTGATCAATTAAAATATTTACAACTTTGGGAAGCTAAGTATAACTTTTAAAATTTTTGAAGGACCTAATAATAAATTTTCAAAATTTTCCAAGGGCCAAGGTCCCTTGACTCTTCATACCACCATAAAATCGCAAACTATAAAGAAAAGAAAAAGTAAAAAAATTGTACTATAGTCCATAGAATCTTGTACTTTTCTATGTGCCACTGTCCCTTGGACAGTTCTGAATAATTTTTTTTTTAAAATAAATGGAACCCTAGAAAGGGAACCATAAGAGAAAAGAAAAAGAAAAAGGGTACTAATTTGGAGTAAATTATTTAGGGTTCTCAACATACTTGTCTTTATGCTCCCTACTACAGTCCACTAAATTTTCACTTAGAAAGGGACTCTTAGGTCCTTAGATTTTTCCTTTTGTTCTTTCCCACCCCAATATTTTGTACAAAAAATTCCAATTATTTAATTATGCTAAATTAAAGGGACCAAAAGCATAATTTAACCCAAATTACACAAAATGGTTTTGTTTAGTACATGCATGAGGTTGGACATCAACAGTAACCCTCTTGTCTGCAATAAAAGCAATGAAATGCCGGGCAAGAGAGATCGTGTCGGGATTTTTCCGGCTTTATCTGATGATTGATTGATGAAAATCTCTACCACCGGCCGGATAAACGGGCCATTAGAATTAGAGACATGCAGCCTTAAACCTACCATGCTAAGACAATGTGTTCATGTTTCAAATTTTTTTCCAGTTTTGCAGCTCGAAATGAATCGAGCTTAGTCGACCATGCCGCATCAAATCTCCTTTGTAACAAGGAAACTGTAATGGAACGTAGTCGATGAAACCAGTAAGTGAAATACTAGATTTGAGAACAATGATTCAAACCCGACTTAGATGTAATGAAATATACAAGTTAGGCTACAGTTGCTAAAACCGTAACCAGGATAAGTAAAAGGCTTTTCATCTAGCGATTATACGACCACCGCCACTCTTTCATCAACATAACAGCATGATTTAACCAGATTTGAAGAGCAAAACTGCTTTCTGATCTAAGTAGAAATAAACAAAGTGGTTCGTCTCGTGAGTTACGTATGAACCTGCACCCAAAATCAAAGAGAAACAAATATTAACAAAATGTAATCTTAATCTTATATAAAGAACACTAAAACTGCAAATGCACTTTATACTTTATAGTATCGGCAGTTCACGAGTTCACCAACTGGCATTGCAGACTACAATTGTCTCATGTATGCTAGAGGGTCATGCTCGAGAGTGAATGCCGATATAAATCATATTGACATCAAATGAGCAAAGTTCTTGAAATTCTCTAATAGTGTATTGTTATATGCTTCATACGCATGCAATATGCATTTCACTTCCGTTTCTCAAACCCGAAGTTTTGAGCTCGAGACTTCTAAAACCTGAAAGTTCCAAGCTCTAACAACTTTCTTATTCAATAGAAAAACATATATCCCATCGGATATGCAATCGGAAACTGAAGTCTAATCCTGTCATCACACGACCGTTGGAGGTATCAAATAGCCTATCTAAAGAAATCCAAGCACAGCTAACCGACATACTCACACTGATACGAAACTCCTCCTACTGAAATACAATCACAAACTACAAAAACGGCATGAACTGCGTACGGATTAACATTAAGAAATTGTTTAAAGTGTCATCAGTAAAGCTGAAAACGCTTGATCGAACCTATAAAGTTACTAATCCTTCATCCAAAAACCGGATAAAGTTTGAGCCTTTCATCTAACGGCAATCAATCTAACCAAAAATACTTGATGATCTTAACCCAGAAATTCCATGAAAAAGCTAGAACAACATTACAATCCAATTCCGACTAAGTAACCGACATCTATGAAAGCTAGTGTACATTGAAAATCACTTAAAAAGAAATTAAACTGCAGAAAACACTTAATAATGAAATTGAAATTGAAATTTGTAGATCAAATTGAAAATTGGGTTAACAAAATTGCGACCAATGATGCAATGCCAAGTAGGTCCATGTCTCTTATCGAATTCCTTCTTTATGCGCTCGGCTACATCTTTCTCAACATTGTTCTTCTCAAATGCCTAATTCGAGAACCCAGAAAAAAAAAACAAAACACTCCAAGTTAACAAATTTACAATAATGAACAAAACCCAGGAACGAAATCAAATCCAAAACGGGCAGAAAAATGGAAGATTTGGGGTAAGGAAGAGAAAAGAGAAGTAACGGAGATGGCTATATTGACAGCTTCTTTTTGCTGTTCTTCCTTCATGTCGGCGCTTTTGATGATGACTTTCTTGGGTGGTGAAGTGGTGGACTCCGGAGAAAGCTTCGGGTCGTCGGTTTTCGGATTCAAGGCCATCAGAGCTCCATTGATGCTTCTCTTTGCTTCTTCAGAGCTCATTTCTTTTTGTGATAAATGAGTCCTATCTCTCTTGCTTGTTTGCTATGGTGATTCTCAGCTGAATCGTTTTATGTTCTATTTTGTAGTTGGGATTGATTATTAAAGATGTTTTGAGTTGAGTTATTTCGACTTTAATTTGTCTGGACATGATTAAATAGATTGGGTTAAATTATTATAACCCTTGTTCATATTAATTTGATAAAAAATCGGTTTCAACTTATTATAAAGTTGAAATCGTTTTAGGTTTTTGTCTTTAAAATTTACATCAATGTAAATTGAGATATATTATCATCAAAGTGAGATTTTGATTCAAACAGAAAAAAATAAAATTTTCATGTTTGTGTCACACATCACCTATTCATTTAAATTATTTTTGCACAAACTTTTATACCATTAATATTCTAATAATTTTTTATATAAATATAATTAGAAATACAATCTAAGTTTATAAAATAAAATAAACATAAAAATATTGACGAAAAGCCATGCATAATTCAAATTTGGGTGATATCTTGGTATGAAGTTGGCTAAAATTGAAAACTTTCAATCCAATCCAAATTAACCAAAACATTGGGCTTTAGATTAACATTTTAGAGCTTAAAGCTTTTTCAAAAACCATTGGGCTCAAATTTAGGGTAACGATGTTAAAATCAAGTTTTAAGGTCTTAGAGGGAAAAAAAATACAAATTAATCATGAAATTTCATAACATACATAACTTGTTTATTCAAATTCATCCTTTTCTATTTGGGATCCATTAGAATATCAAAATTTCCCCCTATTCAAAGATTCTATTCTATGACTACAAATGGACAAATTTGCAGTGCTTTGCTGTCCCTGCTAACCTGTCCATACAAATAAGTAAATTGCATTTATTAAATGATCAACCATTTGTGCCCTAGAAGTATGAACGGCCCTAAATATAATTACAACTAATTAACCCTGTCATTATCTACTAATTTAGCTTAGGCACCATCTAAAACCCTAATCAGAACAGACCACAAGTGAATAAATAAATATTCAGATCTGATCATAAAAACGAATAAATTTAATAATCAAAGATGCAATAGTTTTGTTTTTTTTGTTGGCAACAGTGATGTTGAAATTGGTAGTAAATTATAGATTCCTCCAAAATATTCTTTAATCAATCTGGCCAGTATATTCATTCAACTTTTAATTGCAACAACACCCTTCAAACTTTGAATGCTTCATATTTATATTGGGCGGTGAATTTGAGTTTTAATTTTTTGGTTAAGGTTGTTTGTTTGAGTTATTATTTCGTTTAAAGAAATAAATTGTAATGATAGATTAGAAAGAGGGAAGTGCTCCTTGTGATGAAATGATTATAGATATATTGTAATAATGATATAAATGATCCAAAGGGAAAAGGATAAGTGGAGCTGGGCATTTGATTTGAGCCAACTAAAATTAACTAGTTATTTGATGTTTCTGGACAAATCCAAAAAGGAAAACATGGGATGTTTCAAATGGGCAACCTCTAATTTCACCTATGAATGGCACTAAACAAAAATACTCACGCAATTCAATTTTTATTTAAATATTAATAAAATCAATAAATCAAATGGAAAAACTGACCTTCACCTAAGCATTTTCCTTTTATCCTTCCGGAATGTATAATTCAATTTTAAATTTTTTTTAATACAAAATGCATGCTTTTACCTCTCCCCCAACAAAACTGCCCTTAATTCCCCTAAACCCCAAACAACTTAAACCTCAAAATATTGAAATAAATAACATAAAATGATCCAACCCAAAAATCCCTAAACCTCATATTCGAATCATTCAAACTTAAAATAATTTAAATCCATCCGGAAATTAAAAAATCCCGACCCACCCCAATTGATCTCAAAACCTCATAATAAATGCGGCATAGTTTTATATATTTGGAGCCCCACCAAGAAAACTGAGTGCAAAATATTGAAAACGTGAATGGACTTATTGAAGAATAAGAAGAAGAAACAGACGGTTTGGTCAAATTCAGCTTTCAAAATTTCAAGGGCAATGGGGGGCTTTTGCTTTTAGACCCCTCTAATTTTTAAACATCCTCAACTAACATGTTCATTAAAACTTCACTTTCCAAACAAGTTTGAAGCTAAGACATAATTGTCTCCCATGTGGGCCTAATAATTCACTAAATATTATCTTCATCTTCATTAATACTGGATAAACTTGAACCATAGATTTGAATTTATCATTGTAGAGGTGATCAATAATAACTTTTGCATTTTATGATCATGCGTGCACTCTCATAAGACTTTCTCCTTTGATAACATGATTGGATTCATATAAAGGTTTAATTTTGGTTTTAGTCCTTTTTACTATGTTGAAATTTTAGATAATGTTACTACTAGTTGTTATTTTTCTTCTAATTAAAATAGCCCTAGGTATTGGACTCATATATAAATTCATTATTGGGTAAACGTTTCGGATTGGATTTTCGCATGATCCTAATTGTGCAACTAATATAACTCATATTATCACTGTAACAGCAGTAGCTAACATTTTTTTTTTATCAATTTGAAATTGTTATAATATTACAAAAATAGAAGACCAATTTACTGTAGAGGAATTAAATTTCAAATTTCAACAAAATAGAGGGACTCAAACCATAATTAAACCTCCAACAGACTATGTTACTTGGATTTAAATTGAACATGGATATGTATTTGGCACGAAAGTAATATAAAAACATTAGGGTTAATTGCACCAAGCATCCCTAAACTATTGTCTAAATTTTAATTTGGTTGTAAACTTCAAAATGTTCTAATTAAGACCTTAAAGTATCATCATTGTGTCAATTAGATTCCTTTCGATACCCTAATCCTAAATTTATGTGTTAAGTGCCAATTCAGATTTGACATGAAGCATAATTAAAACACATTCATCAAATTGTAAACATGTATATCTCTACTGCATAAACAACTTAGATTTAACATGTTGAAAAATAAATAAATAAACAATGTCAATAAAATTTAACCTTTTATATAATACTAATATTCAAATTGTCTATGCAATAAGTATACATATGTTTACGATTTGATCCACATGTTTTAAATACATTCCACTTCAAATTTGAGTTGGCGTTTAATGCCCAAGCTAATAGCTAAGGCCGACGGAAGGACCAATTTGATACGATACCAAAATATTAAGGATTCAATTAAAATGTTTAGAAATTTGAAGACCATTTTAAAATTTGAGCTATAGTTTTAGGACATATAAGGGAATTAGCCCTAAACATTAGAGTTAATATAACTTTTAATCCATGAACTTGTCAATTACATCTATTTTAGTATTTGTATTTTTTGGTTCAACTTAATACCTAAACTTGACATCTAGAACTATTTTGGTTCTAAACATGACAAATATAATAGTTTGATGACACGTCACTTTGAGATCATGCCACATCAATACTTGAACATATTTTTTTTTTTTCAAATTTTAGGTGATAATATGACACAATCGTATAGTGTCATATCATTAAATCTTGACGGAATCTAAATTCAATGACCAAATAGACCTAATTGCTAACTTCAGGACTAAAACTTATATTAACCCAAAACATAATGTTGACCATATGTTTGGAAAGATCATTGCAAGATAGTACACTTATATTAAACACTTTATTTAATATTTATTGGTAAGGTGAGTTTTCTTACATACCATTGCACGTGCTCCCTTATCCCTTACCTCCATTACTTTCATTACCATATTATTAATATTATTTTCTCATTCAATTACAGTGTCTCTGAACCTCTCTGCTCCACTTGTTTTTTGTTTGCATATATTTTCATTCATTGTCTCTCTGTTCGTAAGAAGAAAAAAAATCAAAGATTGTAGTACAATGGAAGGTATCATCAATGGTGGAAAAGTTGGTGAAGGTGAAGATATAAGAGACAATAATAATATACAACACTGTATCAATCATCCTTATGGGAAAAACCCAGGTGGGATCTGTGCTTTTTGTCTTCAAGAAAAGCTTGGGAAATTGGTTTCTTCATCTTCTCCTTTACCTATTCATGGCTCATCATCATCATCATCATCTCCTTCTCCTCCTCCTTTAAGATCTACCGCCGGTGGTAGTGGTGGTAATGGCGGCGTTGTTGGTAGTGATAATGGTCATTATCGTCATACAAGGAGGGCAGCATCACCAGATGGTGGTGGTGGTTTGAAGAGGAGCAAGTCCACCGTAACACCTAGGGGCGGCCGGTTCGTAGAAGGCGGCGATGAGTTTAGAAAAAGAAGTGGTTTCTGGTCTTTTCTTTATGTTTCTTCAAAGACCCATAGTGCCAAAAAACCAGCTTCCATTGGTATGAAGCTAGCAAAGAAGGGATCATCATCATTATCAATGGATGATGATCATGCATCATCATTTGAAAGGAAGGTTTCAAGGTCCAGATCCGTCGGCTGTGGAAGCCGGAGCTTTTCCGGTGATTTTTTCGAAAGGATCTCAACTGGTTTTGGTGATTGTACTCTTAGAAGAGTAGAATCACAAAGAGAAGGCAAATCAAAACCTACTCATCATCATGGCCATGCCCCATCATCATCATCATCTGGAATGAAAGAAAGGGTTAAATGTGGCGGTATATTTAGTGGATTCATGATCATGACATCATCATCATCTTCTTCTTCATCATCATCATCTTCATACTGGGTTTCTTCTGCAACTAATAATGAAGATCACATCAATGGCAGAAACAATAATAAGAGTTGGGGTTGGGCTTTTGCAAGTCCCATTAGAGCTTTCACCACCAGTAAGCCTCCCTCTGGTAAGAAACACAGTTCCATTGTTAAAGAATCAACAAACAACGATAACACAACGACGAAGACAACACCAAATCTGTCTGCAATTCCTTCATTGTTAGCTGTTACAAGCTAAAGGTAAAATTATGGTTTTGGTTCATTTACTATGTTTAAATTTATAATTTAGTCCCTTTACTTTAATTTGACACAATTCAATCCCTTTACTTTTATAACATCATTTGTTAGTCCAAATAGTTAACTGGAATAGTTAACTATTTAGGCTAAATAAGGTGAAAGTTTCGTGGAAGCCTTTGTAATAAGAGTCAAATAGTATTTTTTTCCGTTTCTATTCAAAAAATGGGTAAATTAATCTTTATAAGTTACATCAAAGAGCAAATTGATCTTTCTGTTAAAAAAATTATCCTTTTCTACTGTTAAACATTGATCCATGTATATCAACGTGAGGTACACGTGGTATGCCATGTGCCATTGTCTGGTTATCTCATCAGCCATGCCAATTTTTAATAGTACAAATGGATAAAATTTTTAATAATAAATCAATCTATTTTTTGATCTAATATACAAGGGCTAATTTGTCAATTTTCTAGTAAAAGGGCAAAATGCAATCCGACTCCTAGTATAGAGGTTTCAATGGCTTTTACCAACTAACTAATGACATTATAAAAGTATAGAGATCCCAAATTATGTGAAACTAAAATATAGGGACTAAATTCCAAATTTAAGCATAATAAAGAGACCAAAATAGTAATTTAACTCTCTTGACACATTAGATTTGGTTTTATGAACTTTTCTTACACTTTTCTTTATGGGTATTTTTAAATATGTGCAAATAATTAAGTTATAGATAGTTTGCTGTCTGGTCCTCCTGGAGTCATGTTCTTATTATAAACGGGATTTGTTTGACCAGTATGTATTATTATTAATTTGTATTATTTAATGATGTATGTAGTGTTTTTTTTATTGTAAGTTGTGTACCTTTTAATTAATGCTTTTTATGGCAAAGAAATGTGTTTTTTTAGTATTTAATTTTAATTTTTAAAATGTTGTGTAAGAACATTTTCTTCGTGATATCATCACATGCAAACACATGTTTGTTGATCTTAGACACATTTGGGATCTATTACAAAACTTATTTATTGCCTGGTATTAAATTATAACGTTAAAAAAATTAAATTTTTTATTTTTTATTTTATAAAAAGTAGAAATTAAATAGAGGTTAAATTACAGTTTTGGTTGTTTTACTATGGATTTAATTCATCTCCTTAAAAATAAAGGTGGGTTAGATATTTGCAATTATTGAATTATTTGAATTAGTAAATTTTATTTAAGTATTATTATTCAAATCTGAATTAAATATTATTTTTTAAGAATTTTTTAACATGTAAAAGAAGATTTTAAAATCTTCAATTATTTTTCAGATATTAAATCCACAAAATACCAATTTAAATCCACTAAAATTTTTATTATGTTTATAAAATCATTTTGTAATCCGTGGGTATGAGTGTCCAATTTTGCATAATTAGTTCAAACAATGAACCTGTTAATAATTTAAATTTAAATGTTGATGTGAACTTTTATAAGAAAAAGAATCTCTTTAATGAGTTTTTCTAAATACTTGTAACATTTTGCTCGAAATACTTATTATTATTAATCATTGGGATTAATTAAAGATATTATAAACGTAAAAGGATAAAATTATATTAAATTGAAATACATGACTAAATCCTAAATTTAAGAATTATAAATTAATCTAAATAAAATTTAATTTTAATTCAATTTAAATGATTACTATTTGAAACCGATTGTCAATTTCCACCGAAATTTTCGATGGTAGGGTAGGAAAATAAGAAAAAAAAATTATATATATATATATAGAGAGAGAGAGAGAAAGCAAGGCTGGAGGAGCATGATTGCAAGGAGACATGGGAAGAACTGCCGCTGCCTATTGGGACACTGTTATTAGATCACAACATTAATTTTGTGGACCAAATTGTAAAATAAAATAAAATTTTACCCAATACCACTAAATTATTAGTAAACTTATATTTTGATTAGTCAATGTCAAAAAGTTACATAATAGTCACTGAATTATTCGAAAATTTTCATTTAAGTTACTTAACTCTTAATTTTTTTTATATTAGTCACTGAACTATTATTTTTTTTTTTTAACAAAAGTCTAACTAGTGAGCTTCAAGTAAAGATTTGACTATCGATGTAGTGGATTAGTACTTATCAACAAGTAGAAAAACACATTTTAAATCCAACTTGATCTAACATTTAGTGTTGGAAATCGAAAAAAAGATACTATTTATATTTTAATTCATAGATTCGTAACATTCAAGTTATTAGAACAAGTTGAAGGAAGGAATATCGCTTTAGGGATAGAGCTACATTTAATTATTGAACTTCATTCTTTTTACTTCACAAAAACGGAAGCATTTTATTACGTGATAATATGATAATTGAACTTTAGCTCCTGAATTTCAAAATTTTTCTTTACTTGGTCTTCAAAATTTTTGTCCATATTAGTTTTGAAATTTAGTAATTTTTTTTTTCAATTTGGTCATTGAATTTAGATTCCATTATTATAAAATCTAAAAAATATACCAAAAAAATATTTAAGTGATGACATGGCACAATTTCAAAGTGACAATTTATCACACTTCAACAAAATCCAAGTTTAAGGATCAAATTGAAAAACTGCCAAAATTCAAAACTAATATAGATCAAAATAATTTAGAAACCAAAATGAAAAAAACTCTAAATTCAAAAATTAAATATTGCACTACCCAAAAAAACATAAATAACATGAATAAAACCCAAACTATTATGATATCATATACGAGATAATACGACTTTTATCGGGTATATAAAGTGTACAATTTGATCCGGAAACTACGACCCCTTGCCGGCTTTTTCCCAATCGTTTGATGGATTTCATTGCAATAAACAATAAGTGGAGGTAGAGAAATTAAATCATTTGATTTAAGATTGGGGCCATGTCTGTCTTCATCCATGTTCCTTCATTGGCAAAATTCTATCATTTTTGTACACCAAAAGTCAGCAATGTTGAGACTTGAGACCCCCAACCCTGAAATTCAATAATTGATTGCTCTGCAAATAATGATAACGTGACAATGGTGATAACAACTGGTTACAAAATAGTGAAAGGAAAGTAGATGGGAGGAGACAAGAGGAGCTTTTGGATGATGAAGTACACATGCATAACGACATGACAAAAGCTGCTTCGTAGGGTTCATATAAATTTTTTTCCTTAACAATATAATGGTTTCAATTTGGGACATTTAATCCCAAATTAAAAAGGTTTTGGTCTTTTGTTTTGATTTTCTCGGTACCCAGTAAGCTATAATTTCATTTAATATTAGTTTGGTTTTTACCTCAAATAAATCTCGAGTTTTAAAAATAAAACTCAATCGAACTCGAGCTTGAGCTCAGTTCAGTTATAGTTGGTATCCAGACTAAGCAACAAAATTTTTTTACCTTACATATCTTAAAAGCATTGTACAAGACTCCGGATAGGTAACCGAGCAAAAATGAAGGCGTGGCTAGAACCGGCGGATATCTTTGGGTGGTTTGAAGTTGAGAGGATGAGTTTGTTCGGTTGCGGTTTCATCTTCTTTCCACATTTTAATTGTCTTGTCAGCTTCACAGCTAACCAATCTTGTACCAGTTACATCGTATGAGAGAGCGTATATACCAGCTTCACTATCCAATGAGCCTGGAATACAGCACACAACATTGTGTTGATCATCTTCCAAATGGTATACAATCAAAAAAAATTAGCTGAAAAACGATCTGGAAAAACATACCAGGCTGCACGATTGTATGAGCTTGCTGGAAATTGTGACCGCTTCTCCAATCCCAGAACCACAAACTCCCGTTGTCACCTCCGGTAGCCATTACACCGTCCTCATTAACAGCCATGGTGTTAATTATAGTCTTCTGCTGAGAGCTGCTCCGGAAACACAAACACCACCACCATGTTAGTTCATAAAAACGACGAATGAATACACATATGAAGTAAAATGGCTTTTACTTACAGCATATTGTGTAAGAATTCTCCCTTTGGAAGACTGAATTTCTTTATGTTGTCAGCCGATGCAGATGCAAAAGAATGCCTGATACAGAAAGGTCAAGAAAACATTAGGACCTGAGATAAAATCAGCCATGGCTGCATTTTTGCGTAATAGGACAGAGGGGCACATACTCTTTAGGATGTGGCGCCATTGCTCGAACAGACTTCTTATGATGCGTTAGAGTTGACATCGTTTTTCCTGGGACATTGAACAACCAATATCTTACAAATGAAACTAAACAAAGAAGAAACGTAAGGTAAGTTCAATTTACCGTATCTAAGGTCCCAGAATTTTATCGTTGTATCGTGGGAGCCAGTGACAACTTGTGGATCCTGTAAAATGTGACGCATAGTTTGATATAAACATGATACAGTTGAATAAATAAAATTGTAAGGATGAAAATTTACCAATTTATTGGTAAAAGTATCATGGAGGCTCTTATAGTAAGAGTTAGATTGTATTTTGCCCCCTTAGCTAAAAAAATGAGTAAAATAGTCCTCATACGTTAGATCAAAGATCAAACTGGCCTTTCTGTTAAAAAATTTATTCATTTTGACCATTAAAAACTGATCCATATACGTCAAAATGAGGTACATATGACACGCCACGCCACATGTTACTATCTGATTATTCCGTCAGTCACGCCAATTTTTAACAATAGAAATGGATACAATTTTTAACAGAAATGATCAGTTTACTCTTTGATCTAACGTATAAAGACCAATTTACCTATTTTTTAAGTAGAAGGAGCAAAATGCAATCTGACTATTAACACAGGGACCTTTACGGTACTTTTACCCAATTTCTCCCTTTTAAAGTATAGCAAGGAGAGAGCAAGAGCTTCATACCGTTGGTCGAGTAAAAACCGAGCAAACAGTGTTATCATGCCCAGACAATGCAAAAATTTGCATCTTGGTGCGAATATCCCATACCTGAAAATTGTTGCCCATCAGATATCTAAAATAAAAAACCCGATTAACATGTATGGAAAGAAATTATTCCCAAGTAGTTTTTATGTAGACAAGTTTCATACCCGGCAAACAGAATCACGTCCCCCCGTTAACAGAATGTTTATAGTAGGATGAAGAGCCAAGCAATAAACACCACTTAAGTGACCATGATAAGACCGGATAACCTATACCCGATAAACACAAGATAAGTTTCTGTGCATTACAGATCCCAATTCCCTAGCAATGTGTATGGAGTTCATACCTTGTTCTGTTCAAGGTCCCAGCATTTAACTTGCTTATCATCACCAGCTGAAAACATATATGTGTGTTTGCTACTGACGGCGAGGCCTGTTAATAAAATATATATTTCTCAATTATGCTAAATCCATAGGATATTAAGCCAAAAAAAAAAAAAACTAACCTCGTATCTGTTCAATGTGTCCGGTTAGTGTGAGCTTTAGCCTTCCACTTGCTACATCCCATATCTAGCATGTCGAAACCGATGCAAAATAAGTGTCATTTTTCAACAACACCAAAATTTCAAATCAATATCCGTTTTATAGAGCCAATACAGACCTTGATTGTACGGTCTGCGGAACCAGTACAAAACCAGTTGTTACTTGGATCAAAAGCTACCGATCTCACCCATCCCAAATGGCCACTAATAACCTACATTAATCACCCATTTATAGATATCCGTAAATTTCCAGGAACTGGAATGTGAACGAACTGACATGTTCATTGATGAAATAGGACCGATATGTCAGCAAGATAGACAAGAAAAATACAACATTCTCTTCTATGGCAGATGACCGTGAAATCACGGACATTTCATCAACTTTTAGTGTTATAGAGTTTCTCACCCTGTAGTTCTTCCAAGGACGATGCCATACAGGACGTGGCCACTTGCTTGGGATTCTTTCTATTATTGCAGATGTTGTTAGCCTGTCATACGAAAAAACTCATAAACCTTCAAGCTACACATCCTATATATGCAGGATACAAGTGGCATGCCAGAACAGGATGGAACAATAGGTTTAATTGGATGAGATGCTCAATTTTCACATACGAGAGCATGTCAGCAAAGAAAAACAAACCCACCATGGCGAAAAAAATGTACTAATGCAAAACAACGATTACATGATTGAACAACTAATGAAATTATCAAGGAATCAGAATAACAAGGAGAGAGATACAAAACCTTTCAGAAAAGGGTGCAGAAGCCGAAACCATGGCGGTGCCTTTGCCGGAAGTACCAACATTGTTTCTGAGAAAAATAGAGAAAAAAATCAGTAAAACCGTGTAGCAACACGGTTCCTTCTACGTAGCATAAAAATGGATTCCAAGAGAACAAGGCATAGACCTATATGTCTTAGGAATGATCCAAATTAGCACATAGAAAACTCAGAGCAAGAGAACTTACTGCGTCTTTGGTTGCAAAGATGGACCAACAACTAAAGCATTTTGAGTCCCTTCTTTTTGTGAATCCCAAGAATCTGCAGGCCCTTATTCATAAACATTCATAGTTGAAGTTACACAAATCTCAGCATAGATATCAATTCACTAAAATATACAAAACCGCAGTAAAAAGTACCATGAAAGCCCTTGTACTAGGATTCAAATTGCATTTTGCTCCATCTACTAAAAAAATGAGCAAATTAGTCCCCATACATTAGATCAAAGAATCAATTAATCCTTCTGTTACAAGTTTAATCCATTTCTTTCGTTAAAAACTAGTCCATGTATCTCAGCATGAGGTATACGTGATCGTCAGCCACATCAATTTTTAATAATAGAAATGGATAAAAATTTTAACATAAAGGACTACTATGCTCTTTGATCTAGCATATGGGGACTAATTTACTCTTTTTTTTTTTTAGTAAAATGCAATCTGACTTCTAGTACAAGAGCCTCTATGGTACTTTTACCACAAAATCGCAGTCTCTATCACAAACCAAGAAACTTGATTGAATGAATTATCAAGCTAAAACCCTTTACTCTATTAAATCAAAAAACAATATTACCTGTAAGAGCAAGGGCATTCGAAGGTGCCGAACCTCGACACTTATCATCGGCAACACAGTAATTAACTTGCTTCAAAGGTTGACCCGGGGCAGTTTTTATTCCACTATACTCAACATTTATCTAACAAATTTAAATCAAAATCAACCATCAATTTCCAATCAAATAAACAATCCCCATTATAATAAATACCACTAAAAAAGCCTAAAAATTCAAGCAAATTCGACTAACCTTGTGGCTCAAGCGAATTTTTTTGCTACATTCCATTGAAAAACAAAAGCTTTAGTTTACAAATAGAGTTTAATGAAATTTCAGTAAATAGACAAATAAATAAAAGCAAAATTGTTTTTTTTTTGTTACTGAAGATAAAGATGAAACCTTCCAGAGTCAGGAGCAGCGAATTGGCCATGGCTAGGGCTAAAGAGATCGAGAGCACGCTTTAGGGATTTAAGGCTGAGCTTCTTCAACGACTGCGGCTCCACTGGCTCCATTTCTAGCGGTGGCCCTGGCATTTCCTTCCGATTTGAGGATTAGGGTTTTAGGGTCGGCTTGAAACGGAATGGTGAAGCTTATAAACCCTAATTCGCTTTATTAAAATTCAGAGAGAGAATGTGGCCGGCGACTAGTAAAGCAGAAGAAGCTACCGACTTTAACCTCCAAAGCCCGATGTACATTGAAATACTTTTCAGGGTAAATTACACAGAAGGCCTCTAAATTATTAGTAAGCTTATGTTTTGGTCATTCAACTTCAAAAAGTTACAAGATAGTCATTGAACTATTCAAAAGTTTTCATTTAAGTCACTGATTGTTAAGGTTTTTTTTTTTTTTTTTTTTTTTTTTTTAAGTTTAGCTAGCGACCTCCAAGTGATGATTCAACGGAAAGTACCCATTAATAAGTAGAAGAATATTACTTAGATCTAAGTCAATCTGACGATGAGTGTCGGAGATTGGAGAATAAAATTATTCAGATTTTAGTTGGTGATTCGTGACATTCAAAGTTTCATGAAAAAAATTGAGCTGTAGAATACAACAATGATTGTAACAATACAATGTCTTAAATAAAAACTTTTGAATAATTCAATTACCATTTTGTAACTTTTTGAACTTATTTGATCAAAATGTCAACTTACTAATAGTTTAATGGCCTTTAATAATTTTACCCTACCTTCTATATAGTTTAATGGCCTATGAAACTTTGATTTAGTAGTAAATTTAAGGTTTTAATAATACCGTTGGAGCGGGTTTAAATCCGACCATTTGCATATTATAATTTATTTTTGTTAAAATAAAAATACTAAAATACTTTCTAACAATTTAACTCTTTTTTAATTACGGAATGATATTTTCATAATTTTCTAACTGAATTTTTTATTTGGTTGAGGATGATACCAATTCAATCAGAGCTCAATTGATTGTATAGATACTAGTCAATTTTGATTTGAATTTAAGAGGCAATCTTCACTTAGATTCAAATTCAATTAAAGACGACTTGAATTTTACAATTTGAACTTGAATTTAGTTTAAACCCAAAATAATTTGAATTTGAAATAATCATAATATGAAATAATCCAAACTCGTAATGAATTAGATTAAAATGTCTTAGCTTTAAATCTAAATTACTAGAATCTAAAATGTCTTGAACCTGAAACAATTTGAACAAAAAATTATCAGAGTTCCAAAGATTTTTAATACCCAAATTAACTAATATAGATTGATCCAATCCACAACCAATTTAACTAGTTTGACAGATTTAAGATTTAATTAATAATTTTTTGTACCATTGATATTTTAGCGATCCAACTGTTAAATTCATCTATAAAACATAATTTGATAATATGACTAAATTCATAATTTACGAGAACAATAACAAATTCAATCTAATAAATTTAATTGCTACCATTTGAGTCAAGAATAAAATTTTAAAATTAAAAAAATAAGAATTAAAATTAACTAAATCAGAGCACATGGATTAAATACACAACTTATACATAATATAAAGTATAAAGGGTAATAACAAAATTTGAACTATCAACAATGGCTTTATTTGTTTTAACACTTGTAATTAATAATTATACAACATAACAACTGTACACATAATGCATTATTTTAGAAGCATTCAAAAACTATCTGTTTCCATTTTTCTTTGTATATTATATACTTGGCTTTTGAGGTCTTTTAAAGGGGGATCCATGCCTGCAAATCCAAAGGAAATCATTAGATTGAATTTTTATTTTAAAAAATAGTTTAAAATTTATTCTATATATTTTTATTTTTACGAATTTAATTCTTTTATATTTTATATTTCAAAAATTGGGTTTAATAGTTAACATAGTTAAATTTTTTATTATATTTGTTAGTGGGACATTTTAAAATAGAAAAAAGCTCACTTAATGGTAATGTAACTAAAAAATAGTTTTGTAATAAACTAGAATTTAAAAAAATAATGTTAGCACTTGGACCTAGATTTTAAAAATTTAAAAAGTAGAGGGACTAATTTCCTAAAAATAAATATATAAAAACTAAATTCCAAATTTACTAAGAGTATAAAGACTTATGGCATGTTTTAACTAAATTGAATATATCTTAAGATCCCAAACCTTGATTAACCCGGACTCTGTCCCGCAGAGAACGACGTCGTTTGCAGTTATAAGGCTTGTTATTTTGCTGCCAGCTGATATTCTCCCCACTTTCTGTTGTGTTCCTCTCAACCATATCTACTCAAAAATAAACTCGATTCGAATTTAAGTATCAGATATCTTTGAAAGAATTTTAAATTTTTTCTTATATTTGGATGATTATGTCTCTATGTACATTTTTAACTACAACTAATGTAGGAGACTATAACTTAAAAACTAGAATTCAACCTATTTTACACTGTCTCAGATTTGAGTATAAGATATCTATTAATTATTTTCAAAATATTTCATAGGATCACATCTTCACACCTATGTTTGAATATGATGTATGTCGGAATGTGATAGGTGAAAATTACAATCCCTCTATTATGCTCAAATTAAAAATAAAGTCCTAATTTATCTTAAAACCACTACTTTCTAACTCATCATATTGGGAGGGATTTTGATATTGGAGCATATTACAAAAATTAAAATCACAATTTAACTGGAATAAATATTTTAAAGATCAAATTTTCTTTCAAAGATTATCAATATAGTTAATGAATCAAACATTTATTCAAACACAAATAACAACGACTACTACTTCATGAATCCGAATAACATTAAAAAAAAAAAAAGAAGTTAAATATACCTGAAGACTATTAGCTGATGAGCTGCAATTTAAGTATATGAAGTCTTCCACTACTTCCATTGCTAAAACACTTACTCTTTTCTCTGGTCTCAATGCCATTTTGGGATCAGAGTTTCTCCTCCATTCCTATGAACCATAAAATTAGGGTTGATAAAAAAAAATCGAAAATGTAAGTTAAAAAAATTACCTCTTCAATCCTTTTCAATTTCAAATTTGACTAGATTGGTCATTCTCATAAAAATGGAGCAATTTAATTCTTGTCAAATTCAAAAGTGAACAATTAAATACAATTAATCATAATGTTATTGTCTTCCATCTTCAATTGTACATAATTTTTATTGGTATAATAATAAATTTAGCATTCAATGCTTACATATTTGTCATTTTGGCCTTAATTTTAAAAAATTAACAAATTTAGCCTCAACATTTATACATTTACACAAATGTTGCAGGATAAACTTGTTAAATCAGGACCAAATTAATAGAATTTGTGAACTTTGACGACTAAATTTGTTATTAAACCAATCAAAATCATGTACAATTGATGGAAAACATTAATGTGTGATCAATTGTCCTTAGACAAGGATTAAATTACTCTGACTTTTTTAAGAGAGAGCTCAATTTCGAAATTGAGAGAGACTAAAGAGGTCCTTTACCATTAAAAACTGTAGTTACCCTAATGTTAGAACCTTCAACCATTGAACTTGCACAATAAAGCCAGTCCCTATACATGGTGATTGAATTGATGGGTTTGCTTTGCATTCTCCATTTCTTAACAGCTGCTTTGATCTCTCTCTGATGGTTGCTTGATAAAGAAACCTCCTGGAAACAATCATATGTCATGTATGTAACTTCGGGTTTTCAATCGAATTTCAAATTGAGTTCAAAGATCGGGTTTTTTTTTATCATCGAACCTGAATACTTGAATCGGTACAGCCTGCATAAATCCTTCCTTGAACCATCTTCATGCATTTCACACTCTTGGTTTTGCAAATGCTGTTGGTTGTTCTTAATGAATCAATAACCTACAAGAAGAAGAATATTATATATCTTACGCATTTTACAATTTTGTCCCTATATTTTTATAAATTTAAAATTTAATCTTGACCCAAATAGTAACATTTAAATCCAATTACTAGCTCTGTATTATGCATTCAGTTGTAAACATTTAGTCCATATTCTCCAATTGGATCCTTTTTGAATTTTAAAATTTTGATCTTGACATAAATGATGATCCTTAATCTATTAATTGAACTTTTAGTGAGTAATATGTGAAAATAACAAGCTGATATGTCATTACACATGATAATATATTTGCTGCATTATATTTTGAAAATAGTGGAACTTAATAAAATTAACAGTTATCGTTTAGTGAGGGCTGAAATTTTCAAATTTAAAAAAGTACAAAGACTAAAAATAACTAAATTCACAACTTTCATAAAGTATAGGACTAATGACAGAACTTAACCTATTTCATATGTCAAATTGTTACCTTAAGATGGTGGGCATGGGTGATCATAAATATCATTTGACCATATGTGTCTAGCTTTTGAACTGGTTCTTTTGTGGCTATAACTTCAATGCATTCCAATTTGTTATGAACCATTTGCCACACCTGAAAATGTAAGAAATTAGAACCCGTATTCGGATATGTGTCCGTATTATAGCGTTTACAGTTGAATCCGGGTAACATACTGTGTTAAACTGGAGAAGGGTCTAACTTACTCTAATGGTCTTATCAGTAGAACCGCTTAAAAGGGTCTCTCCTGGTTCAAAGAGTGAAAAGCATGTCACGGAGTCCTTATGCTCCTTAATGTCCCATAAAAGTGTGGTTGATTGCCTTTTGATGTCCCATACCTACAATTGAATTAGTCGGATTGGTTTCAGGTTTAGTCAATCTAAAGCGATTTGAATAAATTTCGTGTCAAGTGATTAGAGTTCGGACTGTACCTTGATTGAACCATCGGAGTATCCACTATAAAGCATTCCTTTGTAGTAAATTAAGGCATTTACAGCTCCACTGTATTTGTGACTCACTTCTACTATTTGCGTATGAACGCAAGAAATACGCTGTTCAATGACCAAAATACAATTTCCCAATTGTATTAATTTAAATTTTTAATATTTCTAAAAGGGTTAAGCTATAAATTTATTATCCAACACTCGTGTTAGATATACACTATTAATGTCTGCATTACTGTATATATCGACATTTGGTCATCTTTAGTTTCGCCTAAACGACGATGCGGAAGAGACGTCCGAATCTCGATCATTACGGTATTACTTATATACATAAACACTAACCGATTTATTAGGCAAGTAGAAATCAGCTACTCTATGTAGTTCATCAGCCATCCAGATTACATTTGAAAATCTCCGAAGCGATTCTCGTACACCCTCCGAGAAATGAATCAGTTTCTTCATCCCTGCATATCGGTAAAAAGGTTTCCAGTGAAAATTGGACATATTAATATCTCGAAGAATGAACTTTAGGGTACTTAAAAAGGGTTGTTGATGTTGTTGTGATTGTTTATTTAAGCTAAGTTTGCTCAAAATGTTCATCCAGGTTTTTGGGTTTACATTACCTTTTCCCGAAGCATAGTTATATATGCATAGGCATGCTAGAAGCCTTTCTTCAAGGTCCATTCCTGGATGTAAAAATTTCTCAACTTCACCTAATAAGATCTCACAAGCTGAATATCGAAGGCTATTCGAACTTTTCGAGATTTCACAACCGAGCCACGCAATGGTCGTTAGAGACTCTCGTGCAACCCTTTTTATCTGACTCTTTAAACCCTTTCGTAGTGCAACGAATGCCGATTTCCCGAACTCGTTAATGCTTCTTGCAATCTTGCTGCACCACAAATCGGTTACCATATCCTGCAAGAAAGTTAAACATCAAAATATATCAATCAAAAAACTAAACTGCATCACCCTTTTATGCATCTTACCTGCAAGCTCGGATCCAACCAATCGAAGTTTCTTATCATGTTCCGATGATTCAAAGACGTTAAACCGGCCTTTTTCACCAGCCATGCTACGGTATATGGTTCCCCTGTCCATGAATAAGTCCCACCGATATTCGATAGAATGAACGCCGATAATAGCTGTGCAGTTGAGCTTTCCTCCAATGCAATCGACTGAAAAAGGACTTGCATTGCTTCCTCTCGAAATACGCTTTTACCTTTCGAGTTTTCCTGCACGTAACAGTACATAGAATTTAAGAGGTTTTGAGTGAGGTCACTTATCGGTATATGATCGGACTTACCAGGGTGTCTAATTGAAGCAATAAATTTGCTGCTAAAAGTTGGTACTCGGCTTGGAAACCTCGAACGCAATCGATTAGTATGTCCATAATATCGATACATCCTTTCACTATCTGCTGCAATAGGCTAATGGCTGATGACCTGAACAACATAAATTCAGTTTAACATACGTTTTTTCAGGTTACACGTAAGTACAGAAGTAATTCATTCATACCGTGGAATTCGAAGGACTTCGTGAAAAAACTCGAGCGCAACGAACACGGCCCGTTTCTCGTTACTTTGTAACAAATGTATAAATGGAGCCATTGCAATAGCTTGAGATATATATTTTCTACATTGTCCATCAAATTGCATACACTTCACAAGAATTGTGGCCAAAGAAATATGTTCTTCCAAGCTATGGTTCTTTGCAACATCTAAAAGTCCGGATAAAACACGAGGCGAATTGATTGCTGCTAAGTGCATGTTATTCGTAGCATTATCGAATGCAGTTACCAATACTTCGATAATCATCAAAGATGCCGCAGGTGGTGTTACCGTAACCGATTTAGATGGCCTACATCTCGAACTGTTAGAGGTACAAATGACTTCCACGAGTGTCGGTAAGAGCTCTAAAGTCTTTATTTCAGCAGCAGATGGTTTTATTAAGTATATAAGAGTAGCTGCCTCGTGCACATTATATTTTAGAGCGCGTGCTAGATCGGTTAGCCGTAAACCCTTTTTTTTTATATCGTCTACTACCGATATATTTGTTGAAACGATAGTCGTTAAGACAGTAACTGATGCTCGTATTACCATTTCCTCTTTGGAAGTCGAAACAGCTATCAACAACTGCTCCAGAATCACATCTTTCAACATTGCGTACTTCACACCATGTTTATTGTTTAACATTCGGTAAATTGCAGTGATTTCGACTGCATAATCTTTCCCGGACTTCTCTAATCCGTCCGAGAAACAAAGTTTCGAAACCGCATTCTGAAATATTTCCATTAACTCACCCTTGCAATGCGAGTCCAGTTTTTTCCTTTTAGCAGTCCTTTCTTGCTTCATACGAGTTGAGCTTTTACTCATTCGATAGTTCGGCGCTATGTGTTCGAAGAGCTGGACTTGTTGTAGTTCTAACCGGCTCATGTCTTCAGTCTCTAACACAGATAAACTTAAATCACTGACAGTTCTGAACAATTTGTCCGGGAAATACTTACTGATGTTCGCTTCGTTGATGACATCTCTATCTGTTTGATGCTCAGGAACTCGAGGAAACACGATTGCTTCGTATGCTTGGCCCGATGCACCATTATGACAATGCAACATCCTGTATATGTAAGCATAATTGAATGATAGAAATCAGAAACATGTTCATTTGTTTCAAGCTTTGCATTGAAAATTAATGTGATACAGCTATGTATGTCTACCGAACTGATCATAGCTCGCTCGTTTTTGGCCATCCAAATATATTATTTCCGAGTTAAACAAGCCGGTACTATCCTCTGTGCTCTCCGAATTGTATCCATCCTCGAAATCCGGTGTGTCAGATTGGGATTCGTCCAAGACATCCTGCAGGCATTTGATACTTTCGTTCCGGTTTAGCTCCATTCTCCGAAGTTGTAACCTTCGAATGTGATCCCGGTCCTCTATAGTTTTACTACGGACTTGATCTTCTTTATCGTTTACAGATGATTGAGTTTCATATGCCATGGTCTCGATGATATCTTCTTGGTGATTGAGTGGATGCACTTTATCGAACTGTAAAGCAAACAAAATTTAGTGACATCCTAAGGTTCCCTCGATGTACGAAACTAAGAGACAGTAGCATACCTTATAATTAGCCTGTGGTCTGTACCAATGCTCGGATGGCTTTGAGGAATCCGTGCTGCCGGCAATCTTGTGACTGTTCATACATTAATAGAATACCAACCAGATAAACGAAACATTATTGTTCAAACATAATCCAATACTATGTTTTCGACTCTTAAATCAAAAAAAGACTAATTGGTATATGTTCATATTATATCATGCTCTGTTTCCAGGCTAACTAGTACAAAATTAAGTCATTAATATGCTGATTGAACTCGGACTATGTCCGGGGTTATATTGTATATTGGAAGATAACGTACCCGAAATTTGTCGATTCGTATAACATGACCTGGTAATACATTAACCAATGCTTGTATCTCTTCGCCATCTGCCTTGTCGATTCGGCAAGGTTGTCCCGAGTAGAACAGTTACTAGAAACCGAATTCAACCTCTGAATTCCACCTATTTCTTGTGTAGCAGACTCAAAAAGGCTTCCACATAGTTCTTCCGATGCAAACTCGGTTCGAACAAGCATCGGCGAGACAAGCAACGCTTGTAAAAAATGCAAAGCGGCTTGCAATAGATCGTTCTGCAGATTCTTAATAACCGAAAGGTAAAAATAAGAACAAGAAACTAAACACTCATTAGGTATCGAGGAAGTAGTTCCTTGTTCGTCAAGCAACGCCGGAACCTGAAGCATTTTCTCCGAATTCTTCAGTTGACAACCCTTATCTTCCTCCGAACACGCTCGCAACGCAACCTCGATACCATTGATACCCCAATAAAGATTTGAAAGTACTGCCTGTTCGGAAAACTCAAAAAACTCCTGTTGCTGGAAATTCAACCTGGAACTGCATTTCAACCTTACGGAATCCCACTCCTCTTCGTCGGATACTAACCTGGAAATGTACCGGTTGATGGAATTAACGACTACCCTCATCGATTCAAAGTCCGGTTTATCCGCAGAAACGGAGAAAGAAGGTGAAGGAGGAGGAGCCATGAAATTGTAAGGTATATGTTAGTAGGAAGAAGACGGGGGGAAATGAAGAAATATGATGCACAAGAATTACATATTGTTGAAGGTTTCTTTTTCTAATGAAATCCCGTGAATGATTTTTAACTAAATTCCAATACAGTCATGGTCCCTTCATTGCTGATATTCAGACAAAATATTATTATTGAAAAACTAAAAAAATATAAATAAAAAAAAACACCCTAAATTTGATTGTACCTTTTCCTCGATTAGCATTATTATTGTACCATAAATGAAGTAATGAACCATGTTTTATATATGTATGTATATCTGTTCTCACGGGAGAAGATCCTTCTTGCATCATGTGATTATCAATAAGTTCGTAGTTTTTAATGTTTTTTAAGCATATTTTAAATTTGTTCACTTAGGACCTTTCAGATATTAACAACATTCTATTTTGTTTTTTCACCACTAATATAAACCCGATATTATGTTATTTAGACTCGGACAAATTATTTTTCATATATTGAAAACTCCAAAAATTAAAAAAATATATACATCATTTTGCAGGCTACAGATTAGCATATATTGACTGCTCAGAAGATTTTTCATTGCAAAACATTGGAACTATCCATCCCCAACTCTGATAAGTCAAAGTTTTTTGTTTCTTGGTCTGGTAATAATAAAATTTTAGCTATCTGATGTAAAAAAAGAAAAAAAATTTAACCATTCATATAATTTTCTTTCCTAAGTTGAAATTTCCCCAATTTTCTTACACAGCATTATCCTAAGTTTTGTTTGGTTTGATGAAAGCCAATTCAGATAACATTTTATGAAGCTGTCATGAGAGTGACAACTTATAAAACACAAAAAAAATAAAACATAGAACCCTATATGTCAATGTGACATTGAAACAATGACCATCACTCGTTACTTTAAAAAACTAATATCACATCATTCGAATTGATTAAAAGGAAAATTGATAAATTATTCGAGTTTAACAATTGTTGAAAGCTTGAAACTGGTTTGAGCTCTTTAGAGTAAAAATTGTTGAATACAATAATTTTAGCTTAGATATTAATCAGAGTAGGTCGGGTTGGATGGATTCATGTTTTATTTTTATTTTTTGAGTCATTTCAGTTTAACTCAATTTCGGGATTTTGAATTATTTAAGTTTTAAAGTTTTTGATTCTAATCAGTTCAAGTTCTAATTGCTTTAGATTTAAACGGGATGAATTCAAATTATTGACTATAAAAAATTTAAATTGAATTGAGTCGAATTTAAATTTGAATTCAAAATGAACAACTAAAAATAATAAAAAAGACGGATTTCGACTTGACTTGCTGGTCTACCATCTCTAGTATAATGAAATATACAATCGAAACGCACGTAACTTATACATTACAATTACATATAATAAAATAACTCGGGTGTATGTATTGAGTTAAAATGAATACTGTGTAATGGTATCAAAAGTGGAACCCACGTTACAGATGGATTGGACCATTGTCTGTCACGGGCTGGAAAATGGTGTTGAGTTACTAGAAAGGAAAGTACATTTTCCACATTGGATCAATATCACGTGTATAATTCTTAATGTTTCTTATCATTTTGTTTTAACTCGGAAAATTAGGCACATACCTTTTCTTTCGGGTAAGCGTTTATACAGCAGATTCAGTTTCTGATTAAATAAAATCTTAATTTTGAATTTGAGTTCGATTTTCTTAAATTCATCTAAATGGTTTAAATCAAGTTGAAAAATATATAAAAAATTATTAGAATTATTTTTTAAATTTTACTATGGTGGTGTAAACTCTTAAATTATTTTATTTTGTTGAAATAAGTTTTTCAAATTATATTTGTAGTTAAATAAACACTTAATCTATTGTTTTTAATTATGAAAGGGGCGTACTTAGGGGGTCTCAATTCCCCTAAAATTTAGGCCTTTAAATTTTTAAATTAGTAAAAATAAAATTATACTTTATCTCTCTCAAAATGATAAAATTTTAATTTAATGGCGATGTTGCATTTTTATTATGGTAAAAACTATAATTTAATTTTTCTCCCCTAAAATTTTTTTTGACTTCGCCCTTGTTTGTGAAAGCTCTTGATTTTAATATGAAAGTAAAAAATATTTAAAGACTTAAACTAATTTTCATTTTTCTAATGTGAATTTGGCTAGAATAATTTATTAATTAAAAAATAAAATTTTAAAATTTCTTAAAAGTGCTTTACTTAATTACTCTTTTAAATTTTATGTTTATATTAAAGTGTATATAATTTTTATTATATCGATAATAAATTAAGATAAAAGTATAAAATTCAAAAATAATTTACTTTATTATTAAAATAAAGGGCTTTTACGAGTAAAAATTATATGTTAGGGACTTATTTAACTACAAAAATAGTTTGGGGACTTGTCTAAACAAAGTGTAATATTTTAAAGACTTTTTTAATATACTAGCCTTTTATTAATCTTAAAAAATAAGACGAGTCTCATCAAACTAATTTGAAATTGAAAAATATAAACTCAAATAAACCGATTTCCCATGAACACTTCTATTTAAAAATATACATAAAAAAAAGTAAATAGGATGCATAATACACAAATTATTGTCAAAATAACATGTATTTAATATTAATATATTCTTTTTCTAAAAAAGTTATACTTTACTATTTATTTCCAAATATATGTCAAACAATATGAGTACTTAATTTAGAAATTCTTTCAACATTTTACATCTTTTTCTTTTTAAGGTATGGAATGGAACCATGATTGGGTCTATATTTCAGGCCTTAGCTAGACTATTTTGTTTTCTCGTTAAAGCCCACATGCTTTTCTCATTAGGAAAAAATATCACCCAACTATTGGTTATGGAAAATCATCTAACGAAAAAATCGATCTGGCAGCTTCTAAAATGGATATAATAATAATTTTAACTCTCGATATTTATATATTAAGTCAATTTAACTTTAATTCAAAAAAGTTTAATTCTTAATATTTACATATTGCGTAATTTATTTTTTTAAAATAATTTTTGTGACTCTTACATCTGAAAAACTAAAAAAAGCAAATTTATCAGTCAAATTTACATTTTTTGTGCTCTATTACGAAACGTGCTTGTTGTGCGGGTAGTTGCTATTATGGAGTGTTCTTGCTCAACACCTTACATTTTGATTATATATATTTAGGCGTAAATTTGCATTTTCTTTATTGTTTAACAACGTATCCTTCAAATCCAGAAATATTATAATTGATCAGGTGTGCAGGGGAAAGGAGAGGTAGACTAGATAGTAACATTGGCTCTTAAAAATAGAAATTAATATCCTCATAAGATAAATTTCTGATTTCAGTCCTATTTGCTTTCATTATACTCAAATAAATATTTAGCCAAAATTTTAATGAATTTTATAATTGCCTGTTTGATCCAATGAGTAATTGTGCCACTTGCTGACAGTCATTATTAGCATTTATCCACATATTATTACAAGATACTTAAGGATTGTGTCTCGGATTCAAGGGTCAATGTCAGTCCATTGGGTGTATTTTAAATTTAAAGATTAATATTAATGTAATCATAGAGATAATTATAAATTTCATTACAACTTTTTCTTTTTTCCAATTTATTATATAAAACCAATGCATAAGAATCAGAGAAAAAAAAGAATAGGGTTTTTGTTTGCAGCATGTGGCGTTGTGGGATCCAATCAAACTGCAAAAACATTTATTTATTTACCCTACAAACCCTCGGGACCCTCTTGAATCTTATGTTTACTTTGTGTACTAAATTGTCCATTTGCTATTTTTCGATTTAAAAAAAGTTGTAAATATTGAAATTTGAATTCAAATTTATTGGATATTAATCGGTAAAACGATGATAGTGAAATCGTAATTTCTTTTGTGTTAAAGATAACTCATAAGATCAATTATAATTTTGTAAAATATTAATTGCATAAAATATTCTCAAATTTTACAATGTTTTAATCGAGTTCTCAAAATATTAATATTGTATTGATCAGGTCTCTCTTACAACCAAATCATTAGCTTCAGCGCTAAATAGCAATTAGCATCTCAAATTTAACGCCCACATGTATTTAAAGATTCGATTAATACAATATCAGTATTTTTAAAATTGAATTAAAGTTGAAAAAAATAAATTTAAAATTCAAGCAAAGTTTGATGCAATTAATCATTTGTGGAAAACTTGCACTCTTACTTAACCGTGAAACCTTGGAGTGGAAATAAAAATATTAAATATTTGAAGGTGAAATGTCAGTAAAGAGAAACTTAGATTAAAATGTGAAATAGAGATTTTTGAGGGGGTTATTATGGTATACATGAAGCATCCCAATTGTGGCACATAGGCCCATTGCCTTTGTTTTTTTTCACAAAATAAACAAAGACTACTCAATTAAGTCTTTCCTTTTAATGGTCTAAAAGAACATAATCATTATTGCATTTCTTTTACCCATCTTTACACACCATTATGTTTATAAATGTATCATACATTAAATTTCTTAACTTAAATTCATATACTGAGAAACATAATAAGAATTTTGTCTCCTCAAAATTAATAATTCTATTTACTTTATTTTACTTTTGAAATTTATAATTTTTTTTTAACTCCATTGAGTAATACGGTGAAGTATGTAATGTAAGAGAGTTCAATGATATTGTTAAAACACTCTCATTTCATATCAAAACTCACTGTTTAATGAGGTTGCTGAAATTGGACTCCATCGGGCCTGTTGGTAAGGGTGAAGGGAGGGGTAAGCAAGGGCTTAGCCACCCCTAAATTAACAAATTATTGTTTTAGACCCTAAATGTTTATAAAATTTCAAGTTAATGTATAGTAAGATTATAATTTAATCCTAAAAATGTTAGAATTTTGATTTAATATTTTTAAAAATTATGAAAATATAAGTCAAGATTAAGATAAAATTATATTTTAACTCCCATAAAAATATATAACTTAATCTCAACCCCTCCTAAAAAAAATTATGACTTCGCTCTCGTAGATTGTATCGATAACCAATGCATGAAACCAGAACAAAGGAAAAAAATGATTGACTCTAATAATTTATTAAAGTAAAACTGAACGGATAAAACCAAAAATCCATGATTTAATCGGCTGAAGTCATGTTTAAAAATTTGCATATATATATATATATATATAGTTACGAACAGTTGAACAACCCCATCTTACATTCCAAGTTAAAAAGCAAAACGCAATTTGGTATATGGTAATTACACGATCCTCTCTCTCTCTCCAATCCTTACATTTTAGTCCTTCGTCAAAACCTTACAACAACGACAATGTTGCAAGAAAGACACGGCGGTGGTCCACCCCACGGCGTAATACTAGCAGTGGTCGTATTTATCGTGGTATTAGCTCCGTTCTTATCCGGTGACCAAGGTGAAGCTATCACTGAAGCCATTTCCGAGCTATTGACTCCACTCGGTCTCCTCCTTTTGCCTATCTTCCTCCTCCTCGCAATCCAGTTCCTGTCCTCCGATCGTGGCTCCTTTGTCTCCGCCGTCTTCTCCACCGGTGAACCCGACACCATTTACGGTCTAAGTGGCTCCCCTGTCGGCGTTGCCCTCTTTCTTCTCCTCGTCTTGTTCTTACTTTACAATCGTGTTTCCATCTTCGGCGGTGGCGATGATTCCGATGATTGACGATTTAACGTCGCAGCCCTGTTTTTGTTATGTCTTCATTCGTTTCGGCGTCGTTGAGGATTGGATTCCGATGATCATAAGTGCCGTCGCCGGTGATTAATAGTTTGCATCCGATGACGCACAGTATAATCGCAAGTAGAATTTTTTGTTTGTGTTCTTTTTGTTATTTTACCTGAATACCCAGGCGATCAAAGGGCCTGTATCATGAGCAATTGAGGGCATTTGTTGTCATTTGCATATGTCAACCTTGTTTCACTGTTTAGTTATACGTTGTTGATTTTTCTCGTCTATTTACAATTTTAATACCTCTAAAATGCTGAAATTTAAGAATTAATCCCTGTTATTTGACATTATTTTATCTCTACTTTCGTAATGTTGTTGGTCGTAATTGATACAATTGCTTAAGTTACATAGATTTCTTTTACTATTATTTGATCACATAGTCCAGGCCACATGAAAATTCAGTTAACGATAGTATCGGTGAGTGCTATCAATCTGAATTACTAATAATATTATAAAAATAATGGAATTCTAAATAGACGGACTAAAGCACAATTAGACTTTTTTTTACCGACAGTTAATTAACTACGGTAGTTGAGGTGGTTGTCCCGGAGGTAGTACGGTGGTGCAGTGATAGCTCCGTCTCAACTCTTTTTATTGTCATTTTATCGAGGCTCCTTTTGGACTGATATTCTCTGTTCCAATATTTAATTTTTACTCCCTCTGGATACTGACTTCTTTACAGAGTCACGTGCTCGCTTTCATTTGCAATTTTCACGAAGGAATAAACTAACATTTAGTCCATAAACTTAGTAATTTTTCCATCTTGGTCCCTATATTTTTTGTCCACATTAGTCCCAAAATTTGACTACTTTTCTCAAATTAATTGCTTCTATTAAAATATGATGACATGGCATTATGAGATTGTGTCATGTTATTACTTAAATATTTTATAAATCTTTTTGTATTTTTTAGATGTGATATAATTTTTTTTAATTTTTAAATAATAAAATGGTAAATTTTAAAATGTCACATCATTATATCTTAACAGAATTCAAGTTTAATGATCAAAATTAAAAAAAAAAGGACAACTCTTGTAAAAATTCATAAAATTGTTGAATTACTCAAAAAAAGTAAACAATACTAAGTAATTATTTTGAACAATGTTCCAAAATCTAAAATGAAAATATAAAAAAGATGTAAAACCCCCATCAAAATCACTGGCCTTATACTAATGACAAAAACCAGCTGATCACTCCTTGTTCTTAGGCTTCTTCACAATCATTACGGAACAATGAGCATGGTGAGCACAGTAATCACTTACGCTTCCCAAAACAGCCCTGCATGTTCCATTTTCAGACAAAATTTAAAAAATCTAATCTATTAGTTCAGGTTTTAAAAATAAAAATAAAAATTTACCTCTTCACAATGCCATAACCATGGCTTCCTAGTACCAGTATATTTGCATGGTGCTTGTCAACAGCTTCACATAACACATCCCTTGGATCACCTTCCATTACTTCAACATTCACTTCATTCACCTTTAAATATATACATATACATATATTATAATTGTTTTAGTGTATTTAACAAAAAAGGAAAACGTTTATATGATATATAAAAGAAATTTACTGATTTTTTCTTGCATAATTCCTTGACTTTCTCTGTGATCCTTCCGGCTGCCTTCTTTAAATCGATCTCCATCATGGGTATAATCTCCGCAGTTGCTGCGTTTATAGAGTTTCATTTAAACCGCAAGGAGATTCCAACCCCTTTTTTTTTCTTAATCCGGTAATACACGTGGAATTAGACGGTGAAAATATTACGGAGGGGTTGGGTTTAAAGAGTAAACTTTTTTTTATTAATAAAAATTTGATTTATACACATTAATATGAGGTACATGTGGCATAATTGTTTAGTTATTTAATTAGTAATACTAACTTTTAATAGTAAATTTAAATTGAAACTTTTAATTGAAAAAATAGTTTACTTTTTAATTTAATATATAGAGACTAATTTATTAATTTTTTAAATAAATGAGACAAAATACAATTTAACTCCTAATTTATAAGTCTCTATAGTTATTCTACCGAAATTAGACTCATTAAATTTGACTTCAACTCAATGATTTAATCTAGTTAATTTTGATTTTAACTAAAACCAATCTTCTTCTTCTTCTTTTGTCAAATCAAATCAATCTTATTTGATTATAAAAAGGTAGCAACTTGATCTTGTCTAGAAATTATCGAGATATAATTTTACTTGAAAACTTTAAAGGGTAAACTTAAATTATCCAAATTCAAAATTGCTTGAACCAAAAGACTTGAATCTCAATGATTTGAACCCAAAATACTTAGACTTATTTATTAGATTGAGTGGTCCACGTTGCTTAAAAGCCTAGTTCAAGTTGAGTTTTCACAAAAGATTTTGTATCTTGAATCGACCCGATTAGACTAAAATATTGTTTAAATAAAAAAAAAAAGTTTAAATTTAACCTTTGAAAGATTTAAAAATATTACTTGTTAGAAAGTTTTTTTTGACTCTTTTTGAAAAATCTTTAAAATTTTATCTATTTGGAGTCGACCACCCCCTTAACACGTCTAGTACTATCTTATGCCCTTTGATGCTATGTAAGGGGTAAGGGTTCAAACCCTTAATGATATTGCATCACGCAAGGCTGATCCAACAAGACATTTCTACTTTACCAACTTCATACAATTTTGATAGTAAAAAAGAAATCTCAACTTAGAATAATATAATGTATTAAAGAGTCCGTCAACTTCAGACAACCCTTCAAATACATAAATAATGGAACTGATTAACTCAATAAAACTGAATTCAATTCATTTTTTTTAAACCCGACCTGAGTCAACTCATGAAACAGCTTGATGCGAAATACCTGGACCAGCAAGTTGGATAACGGAAATGGGTACGGGTCGGGCATGAACAGCAATGAGTTGAAAAGGTTGGAGGGATCCGAATGGTGTAAAGAAATGATCCAGTGTCCATTCCAGTGCGTACATACTAGGCGCACTATCGTCCACTGCTATCACCATGATTTGTTTCATTGACATATTTTTTCTCTCTTTCTTTCTTATTACAACCTTCGAAAAAAAAAACCCTCTTTTTGCAAATAAATGGAGTTGAACGAGTTACACTAGGGTTTTAACCATGTTGAAGATGATGCTTTTTTTTTTTTTTTTGTGAATGAGTTTGTTGCGGCCATGGACTCGGTTTTCTGATTACCAGACAGTTAAAAGAAAAAGAGACCTTTTCTCTAGTCTTAATTTAGGCTAATCAAGTTTTTTTTTTCTTTCATTTCAATTGCTATTTTTGTGTGTAGTGAGTGTAATTGAACTCAATTGAGATTGAAATAATGGTAAATTTGGAATTTGCGCTCAATATTCAATTTGAGCTTGATTCATTTATTAATTTTCATGCTTAAATTCAAATTCAAACTTGATTAAGTTTATTAGTATTTAAATTTGAACTCGTTTATAATTAACTTCTTTCTATAGTTAATATATATTAAAATAAAAAGTTTGATGAGGATCATGAAACATTTGAATTGAGTATTTTCGTGCTTCCTTTATAATTCTAATTATTCAAGGTTGGCTCGATAATTACCAAAGCAAGTTTGAGTTTCTTTCGAATCGAACTCAAGTCACTCACGAGCATTGGTGTCTTCTTTTACTCCCCTATGTGCAATAAAGTAGATATATTCATATACAAGATCATTTGCAAAAATTGACTTGTTTGTGGATTAGATGACATAATTTGGGCTTGGACAAAATTTTACATTTTAGATTAACTCGATTTGATCTAAATTCAAAATAAGTAATTAGAATAAAACAAATTATTTTAATTTGATTATAAAAAATACATAAGTATTTGAATAAAAAAACATAAGTATATTGATGTTGATTGAGTCTTGACTCAATTAATATGGATATTATTGCTAATACGAGAGAACATAAATCTAATCGGGTCATATCGATTCCTGATCGATTCAAAATCCTTTTTTGAACTACTATACCAATTGATTCTCAATTTAATTAGTCTGATTGGCCAATCCAATCAAGTTCAATCAATATTAAATTTTCGTATCGATTAACTTCATATTAGAATTGATAAATCCAGTTGATATTGACTTTTTATTGTTGTAGTTTAGATCTGTTTTCGACCCTACCCGTTGATTCTGATATATTATTCATCTAAAACTAATTATTTATTTATTTTGTTATTATCATCCCTCTCCGATTTGTAGTATGTTAAACATATATATATATATATATATATATATATCCTAATTGAGGATGATGATCTCGCCGATTTACTCTTCTTACCCCTGTTGGACGATGATTCCGGCGATTGTTTCGGTTTCGAAACGCAGTAAGTATCGGTTGGCAATCCTTCAAGCTCATCCGCCTCCGACGAAGATGATGACTATGAAAAACGGAATATCTCCGTCGCCAATTAGAAGATCTCTCAACGGAATCCGGATAGCTTCTTCCATGTCATCATCATCATCATCATCACCACCTTCCAATGATTGGAAAGGAGGAGGAAGTTTCGGGATTCTCGAAAAGATTATTAACGTTTTCCGTAGCAGTAGAATGCCAAACTCGGGCGGGTATACGGTAGCCTGAACTCAGACGAGGGACCGGTTCTACAACCCGCTGGCGGTGAGGCGGATTCAGCAGTTGCAGTTGCAATAGGTTTTTTTTCTATTCATTGTTTTATTGTGCTAACGTTGACCGTTGTACGTATATTTAAGAGAAGGACCTTTCAGGTGATGGTATTCTTCTTCACTGCTTTTTGGTAAATGGGAAACAGCCACAAGAAAGGTCTGCTCTTGTTGATATAACAAATGACTACTCACCTATTGTTGGGCTTGCAATGGAAACACCGTCATCTGTTATAGGTAAGCAGCGGAGTAGTAGAGCCAAGAGCATGATGATGACTCCTGGGTCTGGTGAGGCTTTGTTAAGTGGTCAAGTCACTCTGTTGCAAAAAGTTGAAGAGGAAGCTGAGCTTTCAAATGTTTCAATGCAGAGCCATCCTTTTCTTCTTCATCCTTTTTTGCTGGTGACTCAGCAACGGTCTGTGTGTCAGTTGCCGCCTTTGCAACTGCTGATGCCCCCTCACCGCCGGCGGGTTGTAAAATCGGCTGGTCATCATCCTCAAAACGGTGGGCTTTCATGAAGGATATGGTATTTTATTCTTTTAATTAAATTAGTGGAAAAAAATGCCCACATGGTAGGTCAAGTTTAAGAGTTTAATGAGTGACCCATATTTAACAAATTTTCTATCGGTAATAATTAAATCGAAAAAAAATCAGAGTTATCAAAATAATAACAACACATTATTTTAGATTAATCCGTAGTGTAATTTATCTCAACAAATATTAAGTTTTAATAGTTAGAAATTTTATATATTTTTTCTTTATTTAATCATTAATTTTTAAAATACGAATTAGGAGTAATAGTTTTAGAATTAGACCTAGACCGATGGTTAAATCGATCTTGTTATTGATTTGATTGGTTCAATTAAATATTTAATAAGAATTTAAAAAGTGTTAAAATATTAAAAATAAAAAATCCGGTCAGTTCAATTGGTTTTTTAGTTTATTTAATCAGTTTGTACAAATTCTCAATCTAATTGATTTAATATCACTTTTGAGATCAATATCCTGGTTGATTCTTGGTCCACCAGATTTGATTCAAACATCATCTATTTGGGGCAATTGTAGTTTTAAAAAAAAAAAAAACCATAGTTATGGAATTAAAAAAACTTAATTACAAAATTAGCCCTCAAAATATATTCTTTTGTGACTAGGTATCTAATTTTTTGGTCAAAAGCAGTAACTAAATAATCAATTTTATCCAAAAAAGTGCACAACTCCAATAAGAAATGTGCCACTTGTTATGTTTTTTATTGGTTAATATCATGTTTTGGAGTAAAAATAAAATGAAATTTACAGTTTAGCTACAATTTTTAACAAAACAAAAACTTTATGTACCTGATTATAAAAACTATATGATTTAAGGGCCCAATTTTAATTTAAACCAATTAAAAAATATCTATCTTTCCTTTCCCTTCAAAGCAATAAACAAATCTAGCGTTGGGTGTGGTGATTTGTGAAATTGCCCTAATTACCTAAAAAAGTCAAACAAAACAAGATATAAGGTGAGAATAGTGTGGATTAAAGCAAACAAATACATTAAGACAAAACCTGAATTATTGATAGATTTGATTAATGACATGCTGCCATACAAAAGTGTTTCCAACTTCCTTGTATATAAAATAAATTGTAAATAAAATCATAATAGAAATATATTTCGATTTAAACTAAAATAAATTAACGAATATAAATAAAGAAAAACTATACATATGATCGAAATATTAAAATTCTCAAATTAAATAAATTGATCATATAAAAGAAGGCTTTAATAAAAATAATTAGACATGCTTTTAAGTTTTAAGTTAAAGCGAAGCTTTACTTCAAAAGTAGTGTAATGCAAGTTAGGGGAAATGAGGCTTGCATTCAATAAAGATATTGTTTTTTGTTGGGTCCACCTTAAGATCCAACCAACCATCTTATATAATAATTTAATATTTTATGTTATCCAATATAAATAAAGTTAAAATATGCAATAAATCTGTCTACTTTTAAAAATTACAAATTTAGTCCTGTATTTTTATTTTATGAAATTTAGTCCTTTTACTTTTCAATTTTTAAAATTTAAGTCCAATTATTAATACTGTTTTTTTTTTGTTAAATTTGTTGCTGTGACCATTTTGAAATTAAAAAAAATTCATTTAATAATCATGTAATTTAAGAAAATGACATTGTAACTAATTAGACTTGAATTTTAAAACATACATAGTAGGAAGACTAAATTTCATAAAACAAAAATGTAAAAGACTAAATTTCGAAAAAGTAGAAGAAGTTGTGGTACATTTGTAACCCCCAATATATATGTAGATACCTAAATTGATAATAAATTATGTAATATATAAGATTTTAGGTTGAAATCCATCTTCTATTAAATCAATTATTATCAGATTTATTAGTGGTAGAATTACGTTAGAGCCTCTTTATAATTTGTAAGAATATGAATTTGAATAATGGTAATTTTTTATTTTGATTTATAATTTACTTTTGATATTTTTAGGAAATTTTTTTGCCTTCGTCCTGTTTGTGATTATACTTTTATGTCTATTCAAATATGATGCGAAGCATAGTAGATAAATTTTTAAATGTGTATATCTATTAAATGAAAATATTTGAATTAACATATTACAAAAAAAAAAACAATATATATTTTACTGAAAGTGTCTTTTTTCAACACATCGTATCTAAATTGTATATATGATAAGTAAACACGTGTTTATAATTTGATTAATATGTTTTAAATATGCTTCATGATCCAAATAAACATCTAATGCTTAAATTGATGGTTACACTAACGTAAGGACCTAATTGATATAATACCGATACTTTGACAATTCAATTAAAATATTTTAAAGTTTAAGACACCAATTTGAAATCTTTTCCATAGTTTTGGGTTATTTAGTGGAATTAACCCAATATAAAAAATACAATTGTATTTCATTTCGTAAAAGCGCTTAAATTTTCCCTCTATTTTATTTCAGTTCTCATCGATTTTTTTTTAATTTCTCGAGAGAAAAAGGAAGTAAATTAAATAAAATCAAACACTGTTTTCTGCTTTTATAATTTGATTTCTCTCTCAGATCTGTTCGTAGATCTTCAATCGCCGTCTTCCTTTTGTCTTTTTTTTTCAACATTATCTGGTAATTTTATTTGTTTTTTCTACTGTTTTTTATATTATTTTTATATAATTTTAATGCGTTAATTTGAGTAATTTTTTTTTTCTTGGATAGGTTTAAGAAATTTGCACGAATTATTGGAAATTGCATTTTCGAAGAAATACATTTACATCTTCTTCGAATTTTTGGATTTTCTCCACCTCGTAAGTAATTTTTTAGTTATATTCTTATTTTCTTTGTATTGCTGTTGTTGTTATTATTATTTCTGAAATTTGATCTCTTTTCTTATGGTAGCGTTGATAAACAAATTTTAAAAAATTGGCTCCGCAAAGGCGATCGCAGCGCCACACGGGTGGCCAGATGCAGCAAAGCAATGCTGCTGCGACGGCGTTTTACGATCACGCTGGAGGCGGCGGGTCCTTCAACAATGCTGGTCCCGCCGGCGGAGATGCTGGTGATGCTGTTATGGCACGGTGGTTGCAATCTGCTGGATTGCAGCATCTGGCCTCTCCCTTGACTTCTACAGGCATCGACCAACGCCTCCTTCCCAATCTACTCATGCAGGTACTGGTGTTCCGCTTTTAGTTTACCACATGTATTTTATTTGTTTATGTTTCTATTGTTTCTATGATTCTATGCAATGTGATTTAGGTTAATGTACTTTTAATTGCTGCCATCACCTTTTAATCAAGGGAAATGTTCTAGTCCTTTTTTGCTATTTATATTCAATTCTGAGTTTATGGAATGCATAATTTCTTCCCTTTTTTGCATGAAGTTGGTGGGAAAAATCATTTTAGTATTGAAAAGGTAATGAGGAAGTTACTATTACATACATGTAGGGATATGGGGCAGAATCTGCTGAAGAGAAGCAGCGGCTATTCAAATTAATGAGGAACCTCAAATTTAATGGTGAATTTGGTTTGGAGCCATACACACCAACTGCCCAAAGTTCTGGAGGGCAGGCTACATCTGATGGGTTCCATTCTCCAGAGTTCAAGGGGGATTTTGGAGCTGGCCTTTTGGATCTTCATGCTATTGATGATACAGAGCTTCTTTCTGAGGTATGGTTATATTGTGCACTGAACATAACTTAGCCAGAGAATTCCACATTGGTTGATTGCTTGAAGTTTATATTGTTTACATCATGCAGTTCTACTATTTTTATTTCATTTTTGTGGAAAAATGTTGACATGTTTCTTGTTTCTTCTTGTTATTCCGTTTTATATTTTTCTCAATTTAGTAACAAAATTTTCCCCGTGAAAAATAAATGTTGATTTGATTTATTGGCAGCATGTTATCTCAGAACCTTTTGAGCCATCACCATTCATGCCTGGTGTGAACAAATCATTTGAAAACGAATTTAATGTGACATCTAGCCGGCAGCAAAAAGAGCAAAGTAATGCAGATGCCTCTGCTTCGTCATTCATTGCCAATGAAAAAGAGATCAGTACAAGGGAAAATAATGTTGCTAAGATTAAAGTTGTGGTATGTTCTGTCACTGTGTTTTATATTATCTGGGCTGGAACAATTGATGCGTGCTCGTAGCACAGTCTTCTATGCCTTAATTTTCAAGTTTCCTATGAAGCTTAATTTTTCCTTGCACATGGTACAAGGTACGTAAAAGACCATTAAACAAGAAAGAAATTTCTCGGAAGGAGGATGATATAGTAACTGTAGATGAGAATGCTTTAACAGTCCATGAACCCAAGCTAAAGGTTTGTCCCTTATTCACAAAAGTTAATGTGAGGTTACTATGTGTTGTTGAGATGAATTTTTTAGAATTATTGGTGCTTGTTTGATATGTCATCTCTTCTTATGCTTATATCTGCTTTGGTTGTTATGTGAAAGGTGGACTTGACAGCATATGTAGAGAAGCATGAATTCTGTTTTGATGCTGTTCTGGATGAGCATGTTACTAATGATGAGGTAATGCTTGGTTAAAAATTAATGCCTTGTTGCTATCTAAACATAGTTCCTGAATAACATTGAGTAGATTATGACCAATTTGTTTAGTGTTTTGCTAGAGCCAAAGACTGATTTTTCCCCCTCTTGTTCGCTTCAACAGGTTTATCGTGTTACTGTTGAGCCAATTATTCCCATAATTTTTCAGCGAACAAAAGCCACTTGTTTTGCATATGGGCAAACAGGTACGCACAGTTTTAGACTTTTCTTCCTGAATGTCATATGTGCTATATATGTTATTTTCTGCTTTTGTATGCTTGAAGCACTATTAATGTTAGAAGGAAATATTTTTGAATCTCAAAGCTTACATGCATCTTGGATGGTGTATAGCCATCTATTCCTTTCAGTTTCTTCTAAATATAGCTTTTACGTGAATATTAAAGTGGTAGTTTTTGAATCATTGTAAATCCTCAGAACTTCATAGTGAATTAGTTTTGGCTGTTAAATATGTAAACTTCCTTTTAGCGTTGATCTTATTTTATATTCCATCATTTTACATTTACTCATACGCTCTTATGCCTTACCAGGAATGGTTGCTTTGGTTTAGAAACATTGCCAGGCCCCAAATTCAAAGAGTCATGAAGAAATTAGATTCTGGTTGGAACCATAGTTTTTTTGTAAATTGATGTACATGATATTTTAAACAGAATGGAGGAAACTATTTGGAAGATTTAGAATTATTAGTAGAAAATTGATGCATATGATTGGGTTTCAGAATTTCGAGACTGATGAGAGAATTAGTGCTAAAAGAACTAGTTTCTGTAAAAGAGAAGAAAGCTTTGTTGTAAACTAAAGAAATCACATTAGCCTAAGACATGATAGTCATTTTCTTATTTTCCTTGGTTTATAGTCTTTTGTTTCTCATCTCCTTGTTTTTGCAGTTCATGGTTCTGTGGTATTGTTGCTAATTTCCAGTTCACGGAATATATTTTTTATTTCAGGTAGTGGTAAGACGTTCACAATGCAGCCATTACCTCTCAGAGCTGCACAAGACCTCATTAGATTCTTGCATCAGCCAGTTTATCACAGTCAGAGATTTAAATTGTGGCTTAGCTATTTTGAGATATATGGTGGAAAACTCTTTGACCTTTTGAGTGATAGAAAGTAATTCCATTTTCTTTCCTTGCTTATTTATTTATGCATGTCCATGTGTGTTATAAATCAATTTTTTTCTTAAAAGCACTTGATTGATTATGATATGTAATAAATTTTAATTATCTTCTGGTTTGACCTTCTATTATGTATCAAGCCATTTGCCCTTCACACATTCTCTCTTTCAATATGTATTCTGGAATAAATGTGCTTGCACATACGTATTAATAACTATTAGATCACTGAATAATTTAAGTTTCTTCATAGGAAACTTTGTATGAGAGAAGATGGGAGACAACAAGTCTGTATTGTTGGACTGCAAGAATTTGAGGTGTTAGATGTGCAAGTTGTCAAGGAATACATTGAGAGGGGAAATGCTGCTAGAAGCACTGGATCTACTGGTGCAAATGAGGAGTCTTCAAGGTCACATGCTATTTTACAACTTGCCATCAAGAAACACCCTGAGATAAAGGAGTCGAAACGGAACAATGATGGGAATGAATCTAAAAGTGGGAAGGTTGTGGGAAAGATTTCTTTTATTGATCTTGCTGGCAGTGAAAGAGGTGCAGACACCACCGACAATGACCGGCAAACTAGGTAGATTTGAATTTTTATGCGAGGACAAAAAGAGTGGAGAAACTAACATCAATCTTTTTTCTCCTCACCTGGTTTCTTTTTGGTTTGTTCTGATATCACTGGTTCCGATTCTTGCCAGGATTGAGGGTGCAGAAATTAATAAGAGCCTTTTGGCTCTCAAGGAGTGTATTCGCGCCCTGGACAATGATCAGATCCATATACCATTCCGTGGGAGCAAACTCACTGAAGTGCTCCGTGACTCTTTCGTTGGCAACTCAAGGACTGTTATGATCTCGTGTATTTCTCCAAATGCAGGTTCATGTGAGCACACTCTCAATACTCTGAGATATGCTGATAGGTATGCTTGTTTCTATAACGAGACACTACACAAACTTCCTTTGTTGCATTACATTGTATTTTTCTACTTGATGATTAAATAAAGATTATTGTTATCCAAATGAACAGGGTTAAAAGTCTTTCCAAAAGTGGTAATCCCAAAAAGGACCAGGCTGTAACTTCTTTACCACCAAGTAATACGGATGCTTCTTCAGCATCTTCTCTGCCAGCTCCCGCAGATATAGAAGTCGTATATGAACAACAACAGGAAGCCAAAGTTGTTGATACAAGTCAAAGGGTTGTAGAAAAAGATGTTTATACTGTTGACTTTGATAAACTGCTGTCAAAGTTTCCGTCAGGTTACTCTTTCAACAGGAGAGAGGAAAGTGGATTGACTTCTGGCCCAACAGGTCGGGAGAGATTTGAAGTGAATAACTCCTACGGCAGCTCAACAAAAAGAGTTTACTCATCAAATTCTCAAAACTCAGCTGATACAGAAGAGAAAGTGCAGAAGGTGTCACCACCTCGTAGAAAAGTGCCTGGAGAAGAAAAATCAGATAAGATGGCCGGGATCATAGCTAAGAAAGACGGGGGAGGATCTGATTTGTCCACTACAAAGTCTAGGCAGTCAAATGCTGTTAGTTATAGCAATGCAAATAATTTTGGACATAGACAATATGATCCCGAGCCTCCTGATGAGAATATCAATGCAGTACTTGAGGTAGGCCGTTGATATGGTTGTCATCATATGTATGCTTTTCGATTTTACTTCATTCTGTGTATGCTTTTGGTTTGTGGCAGGAGGAAGAGGCTTTAATTGCTGCTCACAGAAAAGAAATTGAGGATACAATGGAAATTGTTCGTGAAGTAAGTAAACTTGCCCTGGATTAGTGGTCAAATCTTTTCGATTTCTAGTACTTATTGTTCCGCTTCTCAAACATTCACGCACCAATTAAAATTTATACCACTGTTTATCTTGTTCTGCTCGAATATTAACAGGAAATGAAGCTTTTGGCAGAGGTGGACCAACCAGGCAGCCTCATCGACAATTATGTGACCCAACTAAGCTTTGTGCTTTCACGCAAGGCTGCTGGTCTGGTTGGCCTTCAAGCTCGCCTTGCCAGGTTCCAGCATCGATTGAAAGAGCAGGAGATACTGAGTCGGAAGAGAGTTCCTCGTTAAGGCAAGCAGTTTGTTCCCTGCTTGCATTACCGCATCAGAACCTGTCTCATAACCTCGCTTAGATTGTTATAGATATATTTCTCGATGGACATTGACGCTTAAATATTTTGATATAAACAAATATATAAAGCATTTATCTCGAATGGAATCTCTACTTGGTTCTGGCGGTCAATGCATGGAGCCATTTCGAGTTCTCGGAGAAAGGAAATTTGGCATTGCATAAAAACTCCACCGTGTCTTGCAGGTATTGATGTTTCGATGTAAATGCCTCATACATGTCCCGGTAATAAGAGGGACCAATTGAAATTGTCAAACATATATTGTTTAGATGAATCTGATGTATCATTGTTTAGATTGACATGCTTTGTTGTTTAATGGTGACTAAGCAAATGTTTTTTTTTTTTTAAATAAAATCATTTCTATTGGAAGGAGAGAAAAAAAAGAGTAAAGTAGTGTTTTTTTTGTCAATTCGTGTTTTCTCAATAAAAGAATTAATTGTTAATTCGTGACTCAAATCATAAATAATTTGAACGAAGTTGAATTTTTTATGCATAATGTGTTCTTTTATCCAAAATGATATTTATATTTGACAAAAAAATTATACATTTTGGTAGTTAATAGTAACATTATTAATTTTTTAGTATTTAATTTGGGTCGATAAAAAATTATAATTAGCTAAATATGAGTAACTTACTTTCATCTAATCAACTCAAAAATTTAAATTAAATTATTTTCATTGAATTATATTTGATAATTAAATATAAAATTAAATAAATTCATAATTAAAACTAAATTTATTCTATTAATAAAATCATGTAAAATTTAATCTTAAAATTATTAACAATTACTTTTTATCAAATCAAATTTAAAACTTAAATTAAATACTAAAAAATTATTTGACCTACTTATTCAAAGCAACTTAATGAAACGCTGCGTATCGACAGTAAAGCAAAACGGGTCGGATTACATTGCCTTCTTCTTCGTATAAACCCTTCATAAACCCTAAATCCTTCCAATTTCTTTTGATTTTATTTCTTGGTTTGAAAATTTTTAATTTATCTTCTGAGTTCTTTTGATTAAAAATTTGATCTGAGATTGATTACAAATAATGTGTACATGAAACATGAAGACTATCTTCAGAAATCCAGGTACATTTTTTAACCTCTGAAATTATCATATTAATTGAAAATTTGGATCTTTGCGTTTTACAGTGTAAAAATCAATGAATCTCATATATTGGGTATTTTTTTTTTAAAAATTCAGCCATTATCATGTGTTTTCATTTCCCAATTTGCTAAATTTTTATCCTTTTTTTTTCGTTGCAGGGATAAGCGTTTGTATCCGTACAACCTGTTGTCAAATTTCCAATACTTGTAAGTCCCTGTCTTTACTATCCGATGGGTCTTCGTCTGAATTGTATAAGAAATCTGCCATTTTTGAGGGTAAAATTAATAGTATTGAAGGGGTGAGGAAAGAAGTAGATGATGTGTGTTGTATTTTAGAGAGTGGTCCTTGGGGATCCGCCATTGAACACGCTTTGTCTTCACTCAATGAGAAGCCTCAACCCGGGTTAATCATTGGGGTTTTGAGGAAGTTGAAAGATGTTAACCTAGCAATAAACTATTTCCGATGGACCGAGAAGAAAACCGACCAAGTGCATTGTCCGGAAGCATATAATTCGCTTCTCATATTGATGGCTCGGAATAAGAAGTTCGATTGTCTCGAACAGGTTCTTGAAGAGATGAGCATGGTGGGATTCGGCCCATCTAGTAACGCTTGCATCGAGTTGGTTGTTAGTTGTGTCAAATCCCAAAAGTTAAGGGAAGCTTTCGATATTATACAGATGATGAGGAAGTTCAAGTTTCGACCAGCTTTTTCGGCTTACACCACTCTTATCGGTGCTTTGTCCGCTGTGTTTGAATCAGATCTTATGCTTACTCTGTTTCATCAGATGCAGGAGCTAGGTTATGAAGTTAGTGTCCATTTGTTTACTACACTTATTCGTGTGTTTGCTAAGGAAGGACGGGTTGATGCAGCTCTTAATCTTTTAGATGAGATGAGGAGCAACTGTTTTGAAGCTGATGTTGTGCTTTATAATGTTTGTATAGACTGTTTCGGTAAGGTAGGGAAGGTCGATATGGCATGGAAATTCTTTCATGAGATGAAAGCACAAGGTCTAGTGCCCGATGACGTGACTTTCACGAGCATGATTGGTGTTTTATGCAAATCGAATCGGTTGCAAGAAGCTATAGAGTTATTCGAGTTGATGGAGCAGGATAGAAAGGTCCCTTGTGCTTATGCTTATAACACCATGATAATGGGATATGGCTCAGCGGGAAAGTTTGATGAAGCGTACGGTTTATTAGAAAGACAGAAAGCAAAGGGATCAATTCCGAGTGTGATATCGTATAACTGCATTCTCACTTGCCTTGGGAAGAAGGGGAAACTGCAAGAGGCATTGAGGATCTTCGAGGATATGAAGAAAGATGCCGTGCCCAACCTTCCAACTTATAACATTCTCATAGACATGCTTTGTAAGGATGGTAATCTCGAGGATGCTTTGAGGATTCAGGGTGCCATGAAAGAAGCTGGCTTATACCCGAATGTTATAACCGTAAACATAATGATTGATAGACTGTGTAAAGCACAAAAACTCGATGAGGCTGTTTCTATATTTGAAGGAATGGATCACAAAGTTTGCTGTCCTAACGAGGTTACATTTTGCTCCCTTATAGATGGCTTGGGAAAACATGGTAGAGTAAATGATGCCTATAGACTTTACGAGAAGATGCTGGATTCCGATAAGATCCCGAATGCTGTTGTATATACATCCCTCATTCGGAACTTCTTTAAGTGCGGGAGGAAGGAGGATGGTCATAAGATATACAAAGAAATGCTGCGAAGGGGCTGCGCACCTGATCTTATGCTCCTCAATACCTACATGGATTGTGTGTTTAAAGCTGGGGAAATTGAGAAGGGTCGGGCTTTGTTCGAGGAAATAAAGGCTCAAGGATTCATTCCAGATGTTCAAAGCTATTCGATTCTGATACATTGTCTCGTGAAAGCAGGTTTCGCGCATGAAACCTATCAGTTGTTTCATGCAATGAAGGAGCAAGGTTGCATTTTGGACACCCGTGCTTATAACACCGTGATTGATGGATTTTGCAAGTCGGGTAAGGTTAACAAAGCTTATCAGCTTCTAGAGGAAATGAAATCAAAAGGTCACCAACCGACTGTTGTTACCTATGGTTCCGTCATTGATGGTCTTTCTAAGATTGATAGGCTTGATGAAGCATACATGCTCCTCGAAGAAGCTAAATCGCAGGGCATAGAGTTGAATTTAGTTATCTATAGTAGTCTTATTGATGGGTTCGGAAAAGTAGGGAGAATAGATGAAGCATATCTAATATTGGAAGAGTTAATGCAAAAGGGTTTGACACCTAACACATACACATGGAATTGCTTGCTTGATGCTTTGGTGAAAGCCGAAGAGGTCGATGAAGCCCTTGTTTGTTTCAAGTCTATGAAAGACATGAATTGTCCCCCGAACCATATCACGTATAGCATTCTCATAAATGGTCTTTGCAAGATTAGAAAATTCAATAAGGCCTTTGTGCTTTGGCAAGAAATGGAAAAGCAATGGTTAAAACCGAATACCATCACGTACACCACTATGATTTCCGGACTCGCAAAGGCTGGTAATGTTGCTGAAGCTCATGGACTTTTCGAGAGGTTTAAGGCTAACGGGGGTATACCTGATTCTGCATGCTATAATGCCATCATTGAGGGGTTAAGCAACGCAAACAGGGCAACGGATGCATATAAACTTTTTGAAGAAACTCGACGGAAAGGTTTTAACATTCATACCAAAACCTGTGTTGTTCTTCTAGATGCACTGCATAAAGCTGAATGTCTTGAGCAAGCAGCTATTGTAGGGGCTGTCTTGAAAGAAACAGCAAAGTCTCAACATGCTTCGAGATATTGGTAACATATTTCGGTTCGGTGTTGGAGAGAGATTGATTAATGCATGATGAGGCGATGTTTCTCGATGTTTCTGGTGGAGCAATAACACTTCTATAGATGAACTTTAAGCAAGGGTATTTCACCATCTTATGAAATGTTTCCATATGGCATGCATGCATGGGTGCATACATACATATTGGTGACATTGTATCAATATATAGGTGCTCTTGTCACTGAAGCCATTGCTAATGCATCATGGATGATTAAGAAGACAGATGCCCTCAGCAAATAAACAAAGACAGCAGCCACTTAGAGGAAAGGCCACTTCTATATTTTGATCTTTTAATAGTTTTGTTTTGTTTAATCTTAGTGTTTATATATATATTTATATCTTTCAAATGTGAAAGTAAACCCTTCATACCAATTAAATTCAAAGGAAATTTTGTTGTACCGACTTCTGTAATACCATGTATTATCATCTGCAACTTCGATTTAATTTCCGTTAGTTTAATCATTAATTTGGGCTATAAATGTCTTGACATGAAGCGTTAAATGTCATGACAGTGAATCATATTTGAAAAAGAGGACTAAATTTTGAATATGTGTATTTACATGAATAGCTCAAATATAATTAAATTTTGGAAAAATTATTCTTCTACCGCATCAAATTTAAGCTATTTATATATTATGCACGAATGTTCTTAAATTTAATCCATGGGTTTGAAGTAGTTTTCAACACTGGAATTGATGACTAGGTACCTTAGTGAATGTGTAGTTTGTATCTTATGTGTTAAAAAAGTGCAGATTTTCTATGTATGCACAGTGGGAAAAGGATTCACAAACACAAGAATCAAATCGTGAATTTTATGCCAATTAATTTGAAACTCATATGAGTTTACCATTGAGCTAGTGGCGTGGTTGGCTATATTCTCCAAGTTAAATTTGAGCTAATTTTTTTAGCACTTTCATTGATGTTTATGTTGACAGGAAATTTTGATTAATATAATACTAATACTCTTTTAAGATTGACATCAATGTAAACTCTTAGCTATAATGAAACATCTTGTGTCTATTATTAGTTTAAGAGTTAATTGACCAAACATCTCTAAATTATGATCCTCATTTTAAATTAATTTTCAAATTTTAAAACATTCTAATTAGATTTTTCAAATTATTGATTTTATTTCAATCATACCATTTCATTGTTGAAACCGTTAATTTAATCATTAAATGGCATGTAATATTTTATATGACATAATTTAAACCAAGAAATTTAAAGAAAAGTAAAATATTTGCATAAGTAAAATAGAAAAAGAAAAGAGAGTGAATATTTTTATATTTTTTGTTTTAAACTATGTTACATAAGATCTAACGTTTTACTTAATGATTAAATTAACAATTTTAGTAACAGATAAATCTACTTAATATAACATCTACAGTTTAAGGATGTAATTAGAATATTTCAACATTTGGTGGCTGAATTAAAATGAGAATTATACTTTAATGCAGTTAACTCTAATTTCTGACTTGATATCAGATGTGGTGTTGAAACCCGAATAACCCTTTCCCCTTACTCCTCATAAAGAAAATGTTTGTATTAGCATCATGCCACGTGTCCTATTGTTAACAACAAAATACAATACAACCGAGTATAGCAGATAATTACCACTTTTATAGATTTCGACCGTTAGAAGAACTTAAAAAAGGGAAGTCCAACGTCTCTTTCCCCACTTTCCTCAAATTTTTAAATTGCAAGAACTTTTTTTTATACTCCTTTCAATTTCAGCCCTTGTTAAATTTGCTACAATTTCACAGCCAAAAATCGACTCACTGTTTTCAGATTTCATAGCAAAAGAAAAAAAATGGCGTTGAGACCCATCGATAATGCACTCCCTACTACACCAGAAAGACCCAAAAAACAAGCCAAATTGTCGATTCCGATCCAAACCCAGAAGAAACCATCAGATTTTGGTGTCAATGAAGAGAACAAGGCTTCTCCTTTACCACCACCGCCACCACCTGCAGATGCCTCCGTTGATTACATTTCTTCCGAGAAGCTCAAACCCTTTGAAGACCCAGAGTCCAAAATCCAAGTAATTCTTGATTTTCTCTATATTAAAAGTAAACCCTGTTTGCAGATTCATGGTTCTGATTTTTGTATGAATTTTTCAGGGATTGGTTGAAGGGTTAGAGTCACAGGATTGGGTTAAGGTTTGCGAGTCATTGAATGATGTTAGGCGGTTCTCTTTACATCACTCCACCGTATTGCTTCCAATCTTGTAGGTTTCTTTATTATTTTTTTTTTTTAATTGCTGTTTTGGTGGTGGGATTTTTGCGCTGATAAAATGTTTGTGATTATGCCAGAGAGAAGGTGATGTTGATGCTGGTGAAGGCAATGAACAACCCAAGAAGTGCCCTTTGCAAGACCTCGATTATGGCTGCTTCAGATATCTTCAACGCATTTGGTGAAAAACTGCTTGATTTCACTGATTCTGGTGCATTTGATCGGTTGGTAAGTACCCAGTTGGCTTGCTTTTACCCTAAATCTCTTTTGAGGCTTTTCAATTTATGTTCGGTTTTGCACTTTTACAGTTGCTGCAACTGTTACTAAAAGCTTCTCAGGACAAGAAATTTGTATGTGAAGAAGCAGATAAGTCATTAAAATCAATGGTTAACACCATTGCTCCTTTGCCTCTGCTTAATAAGCTTAGTGGATATGTTAACCATGGCAACCTTAGAGTCAGAGCCAAAGCTGCTGTTTCCATTTCAAACTCGGTTTCCAAAATGGTAAACATTTTTTATACTGTTTTTGAACATTGTCTTACTCATTGAGCAACATAATCAACTATGGTATATATTTTACCAATGCTGCAGGGTGTGGATGAAATTAAAGAATTCGGGTTGGTTAGACTGCTACAAATGGCCACGGGTTCGTTAAATGATAGATTGCCGGAGGCCAGAGAAGCAGCAAGAAGCATTGTGTTTTCAGTATACAAGGCATTTACTGAAAATGAAGATGAGAATCCAGGGGAGGCTTGGCAAAGCTTTTGCCAATCAAGCTTGTCACCTATTCAAGCTCAGTCCATTATCAAAGCTGTAGGTTCACAGTAGGGTTTATGGTAAAAGTTTTTAGGGTTTCTCAAACTTTTTTCATGTAAATGCTGTTTTTACATGATTTTGGTGGCGAAAAATAACTTTGTTTTCATCCACTTTTTTCCTGTTCACTCCCATTTTGTAATGTTCGAATAACACATTTGCTGTTGTTATATTCTTTAACGTTAAAATGGACGCTGACCTAGTTTCATTTTTATTTAAATAACTTATCACTAAAAGTACCATAAAAGTTCCTATACCAAAAATCAGATTATATTTTACTTTTTCTATTTAAAAATTGACAAATTAATTTCGATAGATCAAAAGAAAAAATAAATCTTTTCTATTAAAAATTTTATTAATTTGAACAGTTAAAAATTAACATATTAACTAAATAACCAAAAAATAACACGTGTAACTTATGTTGATACATATATTTACAGATAGACCAATTTACTTTTTATCTAATGTATAAAAATTAATTTGTCCAATTTTTAAAATGAGAGCGCAAACTGCAATTTAACCCCCAAGTAGTACTTTTACAAATACATAAAAGAAAATGAAAAACAGAAGTAATATAATATTTAATCAAATAATAGAATTTAAAAAAAAAAAAAAAAAGGCAACAAAATTTTCGAGACAACATTCCGATCAGAGTGATTCGATTACTCTGATCCGAGAGCACTCATTAAGATGTTCATCAACTTCAGTCTTCAACTCCAGGAAGCATGTAATCCTCTTCAACTTTTTTACAGTTTCTGTGATTGAATCCCTTCCATAGCTTATTCTGAGTTTGCAATGGAGGCATTTTGGTTATTTTCAATCAAAGACTGCAAAGCCATCTCAACCTCAGCAAATGGTTGACCTGCATAAAGCTTAAGCTGCCCCTTCTGAACAACAATTACTTCCTTGGCATGAGATTTTACGGCTTCATTAAGTTCCTGCAGAATTCACCGGTTCCGGTCTAGCATTAGTCATATGAGAAACAGATTAAGAAAATGAATGCATTCTCAATCATGGTTCTTACTTTCACGGACATAGGAATGACGTCGGCACTGAAATCACCTAGATCTTCAAAAAAACATTCAAGAAGATAACAGAAGTTATTGGCATCGCTGCGGTCCTCAAATGCAACAACACAAGAAGTTTTGCTCTGTTCCTGACCCTCGGATGATAATTGTATGGTAAAAAGCCCTTCCAGTCCTAGATCATCACCTCGTTGCATGAGAATAACCTGGAAATAGTTGCAAGTGCAACCCAAAAAGGTACAATGGGGCATTATAATAGTGAGAGACATGGGAAACCAAGAAGAATGAAATACGGAACTAATTGAAGGGAATTAATCAAATGATAATAATCCAGGCATAAGCTTTAGCTGCATTTACGTACAAGGACATATGGAAGATTCAGCCACCATGGATCAGTTTTGATGCCCAATTGGCTGCCCTTGACTTTATCGACCGGTGGCTCGTTGCTAACATCTCTTCTTTTTGAAGTACGCAATAAAGAAACCTTATCGGATTTGGTTTTAGCTTCCGGATTCTCTTTTGTAGAAATCTTCGACTTCAGGGTATCCAAATCTCTCGAGTTCATTGATTTTATAGCTTCATTAGACAACCTTTCTTCACTGCTCTCTGAACCAGCACTAGAAATTCAACAAATAATCAAGGAACGCAAAGAACTCAATAGAACTATAAACTCAAATCCAACCGCTCATAAAAGTTAACAAATTTAGAGAAAACTATAAATAAATAGCTTGAAAGTTGAAACGAGAAAAGGTCGTATTTTTTTCTGTTCAGTTTCGAATTTCAGACAAGGCTAATCTAGATAACTACACAACTACATGAACATAACTACTAATAAGCCAACAATTGCAAAGATTTTCAAAAACAATCGAACCTCGTATTATCGTGCAAAGATCCTAATTCCTCCTCCTCGATCTTCTCTCTATTACTAGGCAAGGAAACCGAGTCTTGACTCACTACTGCTGTTCCATCATCCACTTCCTCAAACCTAGAAGCATTAGCAGCTACACCATTCTTATTGCTCAATTTGCTACCGTCTTTTAAACCGGAAAAACCCTTCACGCCACTTCTCAAACTCTTTTCAGGTCCTCGGAATTTAAACTTCTTCTTTACAAACAATCTTTTGTTCACCTCTTTTTCATCATCACCATCAATTAACTCGTCCAAGAAACTTGAGTACGACCCCGGAAATGTATCTTTCTTTGAGTTCAGTTTCTTCTCTAACTTACTCAATCTAGTTCCAATTTCCTTTTCAATCCCAATTCTTGCCCTAGAATTCAAAGTTTCATCTTCTTCATCCCCATTTTTCGGTTCTTTTTTCTCAATTTTTCGAGCTTCCCTAGCCATAGCTCTAATTTCTTCAACTTTTTCTTCTAATTCAGATTCATCACAATAAACCATAGTTCTAGAATTCAATCCCACTTTCCCATTATTAAGAAATTCACCATTTTTACTTCTATTTTTCCTCAAGTTCCTATCTTTACCCTCAGGATCCCAATTTCCCATCACCCAAACAGCAATTAAAGTCTGAAACAAAAAAATTCCAACAAAATAAAATCCAGATTTCATTACTGAATAAGGAGATAATTTACCAAAACCGCCACTGTTTTCTCCATTAACAACACCCGGTGTCTCTGAAACCCGAAATTCTTCAACTTTATCGGTTTCATGAGAAGGCGGCTCGAAAAAGACGACGTCGAGAGGTTTAGTTTCAGGATGGGAGTCTGTGGGGGTTATGGGATTGATAGGAGTGGAAGAAGGGAAAGGTTTAGTGAGGGTTTTGAGGATTTTGGGGCGCAAATAGTTTTTACGCTTGGTGTGTTTTGAAGGAAATGGAGTGGAAAGACGGGAAAATAACAGTGGCTTTAGTGAATACTTGGGAACGGAGGAGAGTGTGAGGGAGACCGTCCCCGCCATGGATTTGACACTGGAGCTCGAACAAGGTGAGTGACGGACATAGAAAACAGCTGAAGAAAGTTGGGTTCTTTATTCTCTTTTTTCTTTTTCATGGTTATCAGAGTTTTACCCTTCTCAGGCCGCCTTTGAAGCCCAAAAAAAGCTTTGGTTTTTCAGTTTTGAGATTAATCGGCCTAAACAAGGTGTACCATTAAAGCTGGTTCCATTTTTTTCCCTTCGTAACTTGGCCCAATTCAAATGCTTAAAAGATGAAAGCTTTACTTTTTGGGTTTTGTATTTAGATTTTGATCCAAAAGATCAAACCCGTAAGTGAAGTTACAAAGGTTGTTTTAAGTTCAGGCCATTTTAATTTTCAAATCGAGTCATTTTAGGTTTTAGATAGAGTTAATATATACGGGACACTTGAACTTCGAAATTTATACTTATTTTGTGTTAAAATTTTTTTGACCTAATTGGTACCTAAACTTGTAAATCTTAAGTCAATTTGATACTTTTTTAAGTACCAAACTAACATTGCTAAAATACGTTGATGTGGCACTAGTGATAGTCACACGTGACAAAAAAAATTATAATTTTTTATAAATTCAAATTTTAAAAAAATTTAAAAAATTTTCACGTGTCACCATTCTATTGATTGTCAATGCCACGTTAACGTAATTTAGATACCAGTTAGATAAAAAAAATTAAATACCAAATAGGTATAAATTATCAAATTCAAGTATCTTCGTGTATATTAACACTTTTAATTATTTCAATTTTGAGACATTTCAAATTTAAATTATTTGAGTTTAAACAATAATTTTTATGAAAAAGTTATATTTACTCGCAATATAACTCAAATATGAACAATTTTATTTTTTTAGTGAATCAAGATATAAATCAACGTATTTAAATGAATATTGAAATTGTATATAGTAGTGATGGGCAATCTATTGCTTAACTTCAATTAACTTGGCAATAAATTTAAAATTAAAATTGGAATATCTAAAATCTCTAATATATTTATTGGGGAAAATTCTAAAATCTCAAACTCTTTATCTTAAAATAAGGCCACACATTTTAGTATATGTTAAATTTTTTGGGGACAAGATGGTGATAACGTGGGGCAATATTATCAATATATATAATGAGGTGAGACAAATGTACACAACAGTTTGTTTCAATCGGCACTACCCCCACCCGCATGGCTCTCTTCTTTCATCACATCATCTCCGTTTTATATCATTATTGGTTTAATTTCAATTTAGTCACTCTATTACACTAAAATTTCATATTATTATTAGTTATTTTTTTTATATAGTGCCTATAATTACTCATAAAAAAAATTAAATTTCGTTTGGTAATTATCGAGCCAAGTTCGAGTTTAGCAATACTTGACTCAAACTTCATATCTTTATATTATTAAATTACATTATTACCCTCGATATATATATATTATTTACTCTAAGCTTAATTATTAAGTACAAAATTTGGTAAACAAGCTTAATTGAGCTCGGGCTTGGGTAGCTTGATTACATCTCGAGCCAAGCTTGAGCTTAAAATAGATGTTTAATTGAGTTCGAACCAAGTATCAAGCTTTGAAATATTGTCAAGCTCAAGTTTGACAATATTTAGGCTTGGCTCGATTACACCCCTAATTACTCATATTCCACCCAACCCTTAAATATGAGGATAAAATGCTCTGAGCCCGCTTGAATTCATATCATTCTGCATTGACAACAATACCAATACCAACCAAATTAAAATTCAATAGTCTTCCTGGATTGGCAACAATGCCAATACTAATAATTACCCATAACCCCTTCCCAATCATTAAATAGGAAAATAAAATGCAACCAAGCACGCTCAAACTCACGTTCTATTGTACATACAACAATTTCAATGTCAACCAAGCTAAGACTTAATTTTTCTCATGCATTGTCAACAATGATTATGTCAATCGAGTTGAGACTTAATCGGAAAAATAATATATTAAGCTTATATTTTTTGGCACAACGATGATTTGAACACAAGCTATTTAACCGATAGACTATAACTTGAAGCTCTAATGTTGTACAAAAATGATCACATCAAATTTCAATTAATCATGGTTAACAAATAATAAATTTAAAAATCTCAACAAAATGTTTAAATTTTCTTTTAAATCTATGTTATCATCTTAATAACATCAACTAACGATGTTATCAATTTAGACCTAATAGTAATATTATAAAAATAGGCTAAAATCATAATTAAGCATTCAAATTTTGTTTTAATTTTAATATAACCATTTTTTAATTATATAAGACCCTCTAATATTCAATAACCACAAAGCTCTTTCCTCCTTTTGATTTGAATTTTGATATGTTTTTCTCTTTTTAGACCCTTAAATTTTATAAATCTTTACTTAGTAAATGGTAAAATTTTTATATTGATTCCTATAAAATTTCAACTTCGCCCCTGTTTCTACCCATTATACTCAAATCCGAATCTGATATGTTATTTAAAACAACCAATTATTGTTTTTTAAGTATAGAATGAAATTAGAAATTGGGAAATGAAATTACATCAACCATTATTTCTTATATTATCCATATACCATATATTCATAAATATTTTGTCTGTTCTAACACAGTTGGGCAGTTTCCACGCCATACAGATAAAAATTCAAACCTAAAACCCTTACCAGTTTCCAACTAAAACACAAAAACATAAACATCATCGTTACAAAACAAAACAAAAAACATATAACCCTAAAAGTCTGTCTCAAAATCCATTGTCTAATCATATTCATCATCAGTGCCCACACCCCAAGACACAAGCAATAAACTAATTTGAAAGGCTCCTTTGTTTTTTGCTTCATTATCTCTTTTAGCAGCCATGGACTCAACAACAATGCCAGAAACAAAGACCCCATCATCTTCAACAGGTTCTTTACTTATTCGAGCTCCTTTAACGCTTGATTCTGATTCTGAATATGAACTTGAAACTGCAAGTACTGTTGGCGGGAGTAGTTTCAATAGTTATGAGAATAACAGTGAGTTAGGGGGTTCTGAAGAGGGTTTTTTGAGTGGTAATGAGGAGTTCGAGACTGGTTCAGAGAAGGATAGGCCTTTAGATGGAGACCCAGATGAGGGAATTGAATTGGGTGGTGAAAATAATGGTGGGGTTAGTGAAAGGTACAAAATTTATGTGGTTAACAAAGATGATGATGATTTGGATAGCTTGGAAAATTCAATGGCGGATGAGGAAGAGAGTGGTGGTGTTGATGTTCCTGTTGCTCAGGTGTCAATGGATGATGAAGTGTTTGATGAAATCCCTAGTGATGAAGATGCTGGGTTTTCTGGGGTGGTTAAGGTTCCTGGTAGAGTTGAAAGTTCACCTAGAGTGAACATGGCTACGGGGGTTGAAGGTGAAGAAGATGAAGATGAAGAACAGCCATTGGTTAATTCAGAGGTTGAGAATGGTGGTTTGGAAGATTTTGTAGGTGAAGATATGGGGCTTAGTTTAGAAGAGAGCCAAAAAAATAATGAAGATGGTGAGCCTTCTGTTGATAAAAGCATTCCAATGGAAACTCTGGGTGAGGAGAGGGTCCAATCGGTGCACAGAAACAGTGATGAGATAGAAGAGAATGGTTCGGTTACGGTTAGTGATTCTCAACCTGTCGTGGAAACCAGTGACGAGGTTGTTGTGTCTGATATGAAAGAATCACGTGATACCGACTCGGTTGAAGTCTTGGCTCCTATGTCGATTGTAGACCACGATGTTCAACCAGGAGTAGAAGATATAGCTAAGGGTGTTGGTGAGAAAGGTTTCCTTTCGGATGATGATCTTGTGCAACTGATTTTCGGGAGCTCTGAAATGACCGAACAAGTAGCGAATGAGGGAGATTCGGAGGCTCGGTTAGAGATGGTGAGTCAACAGATTGTCGTAGATTCGGATGAAGAAGAGGAAGCTGAGAGTGAATATGAAGAAGCAAAAGAGCTACTAAATTCTGCTACATTGGCTGCTCTTTTGAAAGCTGCAGCAGGTGCTGAATCAGGTGTTGGCGGCCTCACAATCACTTCCCCAGATGGCTCCAAGGTATTCCCTCTCGACGGGTCTGCTCATTCGGGTTCCTTGTTGCAATCTTCGAAAGTTATTCCACCATCGAATGTGGTTGACAATGCGTCGAAGGGAAATATAAGTCATGAAGATAAGCAGAGATTTGAAAAGTTGCAACGACTAAGAGTGAAGTTCTTGAGACTTGTACAGAGACTAGGTCATTCTCACGCTGATCCAATGGTGGCGCAGGTGCTGTACCGACTGGCCATTGCCGCAGGTAGTCTTTTCAGTCGAGAATTCACCCTTGAATCAGCCAAGAGAGCTGCAACGCAGCTTGAAGCAGAAGGCAAAGATGACTTGGACTTTTCTTTGAACATTGTGGTTCTTGGCAAAACTGGAGTGGGAAAGAGTGCAAGCATTAATTCCGTTTTGTGCGAGCAAAAATTGAGAATAGATGCTTTTGAACCGGCCACAACCTCTGTGAAGGAGATTGTTGGAACAGTTTATGGAGTTAAGATGAGAATCTTGGATACACCTGGTCTTCAATCTCCCGTGACAGATGAAGGTACCAATCGCAAAGTATTAGCATCGATAAAGAGGTTCATAAGGAAGTTCCCACCCGATGTTGTTCTTTATGTTGATCGTTTAGACGCGCATGACAAAGATCTTACTGATTTTCTATTATTGAAGTCTCTCACGGATTCTCTCGGTTCATCAATATGGCAAAATGCCATTGTGACTCTTACTCATGCTGCATCTGCTTCCCCAGAGGGGCCGATGGGGGAACCCCTTAGTTTTGAGGTCTTTGTTGCTCAAAGGTCTCATGTGATTCATCGAGCTATCAGCCAAGCAGTTGGCGATCTGCGTCTAATGAATCCGAGTATGATGCATCCCGTGGCTCTCGTTGAGAACCATCCGTCATGTCCTAGAGATGGAAATGGAGAAATTTTGCTTCCGAATGGGCAAAGTTGGATGTCACAGTTGCTACTCTTGTGCTATTCAGTGAAGATCTTATCTGAAGCAAGTTCATTGTCGAAACCACAAGAACAATTTGATCAGCAGAAGCTTTTTGGCTTCCGGCTTCGTTCCCCACCTCTAGCTTACTTGCTGTCTTCTCTGTTGCAATCCCGATCTCACCTGAAACTACCTAACAATGAAGGCAGTGAGGATGTTGACTGGGATACCGAGTTGGGAGGCTGGACATATTCCGATGAAGAAGATAATGATGAATATGACCAGCTTCCACCATTCAAGCCTCTGAAGAGATATGAGGTTGATAAACTTAGCAAAGAAGAGAGAAAAGCTTACTATGAGGAGTATGATTATCGTGTTAAGCTACTGCAAAAGAAACAATGGAGAGAGGAGGTAAAAAGAATGAGGGAAATCAAGAAGAAAGGGAAAGATGGTGATGATAATAATGGTTATATCAGAGATGATGGAAATGCGGAAGAAGGCGATCCAGCTACTATACCGGTCCCTTTGCCTGACATGGTCCTCCCTCCTTCGTTCGATGGAGACAACCCTACTTATCGGTACCGGTTTCTGGATTCTGCTTCACAGCTTCTCAGTAGGCCTGTTTTGGACTCACAGCCTTGGGATCATGATATCGGTTATGACGGTGTTAGCCTCGAAAGAAGTCTTGCTATAGCAGGTTATTATCCGGGGGCATTTGCTGTTCAAATCACAAAGGATAAAAGAGAATTCAACATCCATTTGGATTCTTCAGTCTGTACTAAACATGGAGAGAATGTATCTACCATGGCAGGACTCGACGTCCAAACTGTCGGAAAACAGCTTGCTTACATCTTCAGGGGCGAAACAAAATTTAGAAATTTTGAAATAAACCGAACAACTGCTGGTTTATTGGTTACTGTCCTAGGTGAAAATGTGGCTACCGGACTCAAGATTGAAGATCAGATTGCAGTAAGCAAACGCTTGCTTTTGGCTGGAACTGCTGGGGCTATGAGATGCCAAGGTGATACAGCATATGGAGCTAACATCGAATTCCGGCTAAAGGATAAGGACTTTCCTGTTGAGCAAAACCAGACCACATTCGGACTGTCTTTGGTGAAATGGAGGCAAGACCTGGGTCTAATGGCCAACTTGCAGTCTCAATTCTCTATCGGACATAGGTCTTCAATGACTGTTCGTGTCGGATTGAACAACAAGCAGAGCGGACAAATCAATATCAAAACAAGCAGCTCAGATCAATTACATATAGCACTGGTTTCTTTTCTTCCAATTGCAGCCTCCATTTTTAGAATGGTCCATCCCGGCTCTGATTCTAATATTTCTGCATATTAGCATTTTCATAATAGGGGTCCTTCCACTCTGAACTTCAATGGTGCTAAATTTTGCTTAGTATTTAGCAATTTTAATTTGTTTTAGCAACTTGGCAGGGTGTTCTTAATTTGTTTATCTAGCCGAGTTCAGGCTCAAGCTTTTAAGGTTTGAATTCTAAAAAGATAAAGTTCGAATTCCTCGAAACTGTCTAAAAAGTGAACATTATTTGATTATTAAACTGATTATATTAAAGATAAGAGTCATAGAAGAAAGATCCCAAATAGCCACTCAATAATAATGAATAATGTTGATTCTACTTTACAAGAATCGAAAGCAAAATTTTATGTTAGAATCATTGTTTTGTCTCTGAAATTCAAATCACTTACTGGAGCTGAGCTCCCGAATTTTCTAATGGCTGCTGCAGCAACTTGGGTTCCTCTAAGTCATCGGTGTGGATCGGTATATCCTGTTAAAACACAAACTGATAATTACCATTTGATTTGTTTCTGAATAGCAATGTTCAAGATGGCATGTGACGATAATAAGCAGATACCTGAGGCTGCAGTAGCTGATGCGGTTGTTGGTCTTGTGCCGTTGTGTAGGGTTGAGGCTGTGACATTCTGTAATAAGGTTCCTTGAGATCGAGTTTGCATGATGAGGACTGAATAATTCCTCCTTGTTCGGCCCCAGGACCCCACATTTTAGCTATAAGAATGGATTTATTTCCACATTAGAAACACAACCACAAATTAGAAACACGAAAACAAACTCAAAACCAACCTGACAATGTTAGATATATGGTATAACTTTGAGCGTTATGGGCAACCATGTGAAGTCGGCCGGTAATTTCTTGCCCAGCCATTACATAAATTGGCTGAGAAAGAACACATCGTATCTGGTACCAGTGGGTTGTAGGAGCACCAGGGGCGGTTGTAAGCCATCTTTGCACAGTGCTGTCGGTAAAGCATTTCAATGGCTGTAAGATTGAATGTAAAAAAAAAAAAACCGATGAAAATGCAAAAATTTGAAAATATTTACCTTCCATTAAACAGGACATCAAACCAACAGGCCAATCCATGCACTCTAGTCCCAACAGATGCTACGAATTTCAATGGAATATCTATTTCATACAAGTCCTCTTCCTGCCAAAAAAACGAAACAAAACTTTGATTCAAGGAATATGCCACGAAATTTACTAGAAGAGAGAGGCACGAGTCAATGGCTTGCTAATACCTTTGCTTCATTGAAGTCAATTACATGGGACATTGGAGGAGACACCAATAATCTAGGATCAAAGGCATCTACCACAGGCTGATATGAAAGCAAAAAGCATTTCATTACAATTTGGTCAAAACAGAATGCAACATCAATGGAGTAACCAAAAAAAAATCAAATGAAGACCAGTATGACAACTGCCCAAGAAATTTTATAGACAAGTATTGAGACAAAAACCAACGTAAACATTGCATTCTACTGACGGTTCTCTGGAAGTGTCACATTTTCAGTCTACAGATGCATGTGATAGTGTATAAAACAAACCTGAGAGAAGTATCCCTGGAATGCAGACCCGTGTAACGCTGTGAGATCTACACCATAATAGTTTTGTTGCTGCCAAAAAAGAGCCTGCAAGTTTTTCAGGGTTAGTGGGGAGGAACAGAAAAACGTAGATATAATACAAAATTAAACGGAACAGTATGGGAAAATTGATGGCAAATATAAGAATGCAGAACGGATTTGGAACACCATGAGTTGCATGTTTTATAAAATACATGGGAATATATTAAAGATGCAGGGTAAAAGTACCATGGAGGCCTCTATATTAGGAGTCAGATTGTATTTTGCCCCCTTCACTCAAAAAATGGGCAAATTAGTCCCTATACGTTAGATCAAAGAGTAAATTAGTCCTTTTTTGTTAAAATCTTCATCCATTCTACCGTTAAAAACCAACATAGATGACAAAATAGCCAGGCAGTTACCTCATTCAAACGTACAAGAGCCAGTTTCTAACAACAGATATGGATGAAATTTTCAATAGAAATACCAATTTGCTCTTTGATTTAATGTACAAGGACTAATCTGTCCATTCTTTGAGTAGAGGGACAAAATACAATCCAACTCCTAGTACAAGGGCCTCCATGGTACTTTTACCAAGATGCAGATATCACTTCAATAAGACATTGTCAAATACATACCTTATTTGCAATTTCAACAAATAAATATTCATCACTGAAAGGGGCCATATGTATCCTACAAGATTAAGATAGCATGAGGCTAACCCGAGGATATAGACCTTAAGCATTTTACAGCTTGATGATCAAAACACAAATCAACGAAATTAACAAGAAAACAAGAAATCCAAAAGGCAAAAAAAAACTAGTAAAGTGAAAGTCCTAAAACCATAGGGATATTATCATCCACAGATAAAAGAATATTTTCCCGATTACTTGGGAAACAAAAAAGATTCAAAGGAGTGACTTTTACCTTCCTACTGAAGGAAACATTTTCCCTTTAGGCACAAGAAACCGATCTCTTGCAATTATGTAGGATTCCAACATTCTCTCATTAACTAATAAGGTGCCTGCAAGTGAAAAAAAAATATAATCAAAGAATCTTTGCATCAATGAAAACCAAGTAGCTTCAAAGCCTTGCACATTAACATACCCATTGGTTCAGAGATCAGAATATCTGCTTTCTCGGGCAACTCGACTTCCTCAACTTTACCTTTTATTACCTATAATTCACATGTCATTTTATAACCGAACAAATAAGAGACCAGATCAGTAAGGAGATAACAGAACATAGTGATAACGTGACAGGACAAACACATACAGTAATCCGCTGCCCTATTAAGGGGTTCCCAGCAATAAGTTTGCGAGCATATTCTGCCATTTCAGAAGCTTCAACAGCGTAAACATGCTTTGCACCAGCCTAACAGGGAAAAAGATAAGGAATTTGGGCATCAATCTACAAATCACAGGAAAAGTTATAGCAAATATGCCGTCAAAAGTCAAAACAGACCAAATGGTTAAGAATACCTGTGCAGCAAATAAAGATAAAATACCACTACCGGCACCAACGTCAACCACCACCCTACCCGTAAAATCTGCACGGTTCTCAATTACAGCAGCATAATAGGTTCCTAGAGAAAAAAAAAAGTTAAATAATAATCAAAGGAATACAAATTGTAAGTGAATCTGTAACATAAAATCAAAGGAAATAATGAAATGCAGCTCCGTGATATAACCTGTCCTCACATAATCCTGTAACATGTTTTGCTGATGTAGCAACTGTCCGTAATAATGGAAATACATTTTAGCAGAAGATGGTTCTATTTTATTATCAAACTTGCTCTTAACATCAGAAATGGCTCCGTTTGGTAAATGCGTTCCTGTATCATGATGAGAAGAGAATAAGGATCAAACGAAAGCCTATACAGCAATCAATTTTTCAGCATGATCCGTTTCAAAAATTAGAACCTTGAGTAACATCTTCATTCTGCCATTGCTCAAATGCAGAATGGAAGTCCCTGCTCTCTTCCTCATTTCTAAACAGGATTGTTACTCCCCGTGCATATGATTTCTGATTCAAAAGAAATACATAAATGAACATACATATATACATATGTACACACACACAAATATATATACATGCAAAGTCCCAAATGCAAAAATCCAGCAATAAGCAGAAAGAAGCAGCTACATGTAGCCAGTAACCAGCATTTCACCAAGAACCCCAAAAACAGTATAAAAAGTGCAAGAAATTAAAATAATGAAATCATAAGCATTCTTTCTATTGATTTCAATTTTTCATAAATACAATGCAACAGTTGAAATCATAATTAATACCTCTTTGTTACTATCAGAACTTCCTGAAATGCAAAGCGATTTAAGAGGTCCCAACTTGAAGAGCTGAAAAAACAATAAAAAAAGATGAACCTCAACCATACTACACACACCACTTCAATGCCAAAGCAAAAAAAGAGGAATCTACCCAATATTTATTACCCCTTTCTTTACCTTAGCAGTGGCTTTCCATTTTCATTTTTTTCCTCAAGAACCAAACAACCCTCTATTTGTTACCTGAGCGGTTCCAAGATTGACGTTGAAGCCATCGAAAAATCCTGAATCTTGGCGAAATCGAAGCTCCGCTACTCCACTATCAGCACTGAACCGAGCAATCACTGGCGTAGACGAAGGAGGAACCGATGAAGAACACAGTTCAGAAACTGCCACTAAAGTGAACTCCAAATGTTTGTGTTTTTGCCCAGCTAAAACCTCCATTATTATTATTGTAATTAATGTACAAAAACAAAGAAAGAGAAATAAAAACCTGTCAAAATATATTCCAAATTAGGGTTTTTGTCAAATAAAGGAAAAAAATTTAGAGAGAGAGATAGACAGCCGCCACCTAGTGAGAGAAAGAACAAAAACACTAGCTTCAAAGCTGATTCATTGAGGAGACATAATAAAAGCTGTTTTAAGGGTTAATTTCGTGAGAAGTCCCTGTATTATAGTATAAAATTTAAATTGGTCTAAAATTTCAAAAAGTTTTAATTGAGTTCGCAAAGTATCAGCATTATATTAATCAAGCCTTTTTGACTGTCAAGTTATTAAAGAACACAAAACATAAATATTGAGGTTTAGATTTTCTAGAATCAAGATTAAATTGACACAATATAAAATATTAAGGGTTAAAATTACTATTATATCAATTTTAAAAATTGTCCTATTGGTGACCAATAAAGACAAAATTAAATAATCAAGTAACTATTTTATAATTTTTCATAGTTGAATAACAAAAATAAAATTTACTAACAGTTAAATATCTATTTATAATGTTTACCCTGATTTTTAATGTCACCATCTATTTTTTTGACAGCTCATATCCAAGTGGCTAAAACATCAACTGCACACTTGTTTAAATTTTGATTCATGTCATTTAAATATGCTAAACATAATTCGAGTTTTCATTTAAAGTTCAAATTTCCCCTCAAAATTTAACATTTGCTAAAGATTAAATCGGTAAAAGCACTTAATTGATGTAATATTATATTTTGGTATTGAATTATAACATTATAATATTGGTATATTTAAAATTTGGGCCGTACTTCAGTGATGTTGAGTGCAGTTAACCCTCCTTTTCTAATTTAATGGTGGATTCTAATTTGTTGAGTGCAATTTAACTCTCTTTTGCTTTAAATTGGGTTTTGGACGTGATGTTTCAGTAATAAAAATTTTAGGGTTAATTCTGTTAGACATTGTAAAAAATGGTTCAATTTTTAGATTGGTCTTTAAATCTTAAAATATTTTAATTAAAATTTTAAAGTATTAGTTTCACACCAATTAAATCCTTTCTTAATTTAAAGAATTAAAAATCGACTCAAATCTCACATAGAATATATCTAAAATATGTAGCGACGTAAAATTTTTTTGCTTTGGTCGCTAATTGAGGTGATTATTTGAAAGTTTGAGAATTTGGAAATCGACTTTTGATTTTTTAAAAAAGGGGAGTCGCCACCGATCCTTTTTCCTAAGTGTGATCGGACACCTAATAAACCCTCTTTTTTTTAAAAAAAATTATTTTTTAAACAAAAAGAAGGCCGAGTTTAGGTCTATGTCAAAAACCAAAGTAAAGTTGGGTTCGGGAGTCGGTTACGTGCGAGGAAGGTATTAGCACCCTCACAACGCCTAAAATTGGTATCTTTATTAAACACTGTTGTCTTAATTTTCAAAAATACGAATTCAATTTGACATTTAATCGTGATCTGATTGAAAAATGAGAATTTTTTAGTTTTTGATTTTTTTAGAAGGGTGTTCCATTTTTAACACTAGTCGACGAATTTCATCCAACATAGCGATGAGATCGATGACTTAATGTTAAATCGGTACATTGCCTTATTTATTGAAATTAATAAAACATGAATAAATAAAAAAACTTCAAAGTAGTGAACAGTAAAATGATATAAATGGGCGGGAAACAAAAAATAAAAGAGTTAGAAATGCATCGAAACAAATAAATATGATAATAATATTAAAAAAATAATAACAATGCATGCGATATTAAACGTAATAATAGTATTAAACACGAAATAAAAACAATGAATATATATACATAATAATGATATTAAGAGTATGTACGTAATATATATATAAATAGTAATAGTGTTAGAAATATACTATATACTATATACATAAAATAGTAAAAAAATATAACTAGTAATGTTAAAATATATACATAATAATATATATAAAAAATAAAAAATAATATTGAAAAATGTACATAACATATATGAAAAATATATATATAATATAGTAGTAAAATCTTTACATAATGTATACATATATAAAAAAACGACTACTAATACTATATAAATATATGTATATATTGAAAATTTATATATAATAATAATATTAAAAGTGTGTACAAAAATAAAAATAATATAACATAAAGCGAAAGAAGAAAAAAAAATAGATATATATATACATACATATACCAAAAATATCATATTAAAAATATATATACAATGATATATACATGAAATATATACATAATGTAGTTATAGAAAAAATATATATATACATAAGATGATATAAAAATATATACATGGAATAGTAAAGAAATATACAATAAATAACATTAAAAGTATATATAATATACATAAATATATACAACATATATTGTTGCGACGTAAAATTTTTAGCTTGGTCGCTAATTGTGACGATTTATTAAAAATCTGAAAATGGAATCTTGGTTTTATAAAAAGGGAGAGTCGCCACCGATCCTTTCTCATAGGTGTGATCGGACACCTAATAAATCATCTTTTTTAAAAGACATTTACATTTCCTTTTTTTTTTTTAAATGAAGGCCAAATTTAGGTCTACGTGAAAATCCAGAGAAAAATTAGGGTTCGGGAGTCGGTTACGCGCGAGGAAGGTATTAGCACCCTCGCGACGCCCAAAATTGGTATCTTATAAACATGTGTTGTCTTAATTTTCAAAAATACGGGTTCAATATAAGATTTAATCGTGATCCAATTGAAAAGACGAGAAATTTCAATTTTTGATTTTTGAGAAGGACATACCGTTTTGACACGAGTCGATTGATATTCACCCAACATAGCGATAAAATCGGCGACTTAGTATTAAACAGATACATTGCCTTACGTGTTGAAATTAATTAAAAAAATAAGAATAATATTTTCAAAATAATGTAAAGCGAATTGATAAAAATAAATAGATGACAGAGTTAGAAATATATTGAAGCAAATAACAAATATAACAATAATGTAAAAAACAAAAACAACGCATGCAATATTAAATGTAATTATAGTATCAAATACGAGAACACAATGGATATACATAAAAAATGACATTGAGAGTATGTACATAATATATATTTATACATATAAGTATATATAATTAGTAATAATATTGGAAATACACTACATATAATGTTTGAAATGAAGTGATAAAATATATATAACTATTAATATTAAAGTATATACATAATATATACATATGTGTATAAAATGAATATTGAAAAATGTATGTACATAACATATATGAAGAATATTAATATATATACATGACATAATATGAAAATGTAATAGCATTTGAAATATATGCATGATATATGAAAATACAATATTAAAAAGTATATACACGTGAAAATGCATATATAATATAACACTTAAATTTTTACATAATATATACACATATACGTATACATAAAAATTACATAATAATAATAAAAAACGTACATACTATATATATACATATAATATAGTTATTAAGAAAATTTATTATAGTTATTAAGAAAATTTATACAATGTATAATATTAAGAATATATAATAATACGGTATTTAAAAAAATGCATATATAACATGGTATTTAAGAACGTATACATAAGATGATACAAAATACATACATGGAATAGTATAAGGGACCTATAACTAATGATATTAAATATATATAAACATAATATGTACACATTGGGAAAAATGATGTAAAAGAACCTATCACAATATTACATAAATATATACCTATATATATATACTAAAGATATATACATATAATAAGACCTATACTAAGATTAACAACAATGATAAAGATAATATATATACATGACATAATATAAATATATATAACTAACAATAAATAAATAATAAAAATAAAAATAAAAGAAACATACATGATATGTACATAAAAATATACGATATATTTATTAAAAATGATAATAATGTATAAACTATTAACACAATACATAAATACGTACATAAAGCATATAATAATAATAATAATAATAATAATAATAATAATAATAATAAAAATTAAAGTTGAATAGCGAAAAAATAAGAAAAAGGACAAAATTGAATTGAAAAACTAGTTATTGGGGCCGATTTGAAATAAAAATAAAAAGAAGAGGACGAAATTACAAAACGCGCCTAACCTGGAAGGGCTAAAAGCACAATAAACCCCTTGGTCAAACGCACCGCAGCACGGGGGACTAAATTAAAAAGCGCTGAAAATCCCATGGCCGAATTAAAAAATGAAGAAACTTGATTGTAGAATCCCAAAAAAGCGGAAGGGCTAAAAGCGCAATTAGCCCTTCTACTTTAAAAAACACGCGGATCCTATTCGGAGCGGGTCGGGTCGACCCAACCCGGGGCCAAAACGGCGCCGTTTTATTGTTTAAACAAGGGGGACCAAAACGCACCGTTTTGGTCCCCTATAAAAGATAAAAAAAATTTAAAAAAATCATTTGGAGAAGGGGGAAGAGAAAAAAAAAAAGGAGAGAAGGGGAGAGGGAGAGGGAATTCGGCGGGGGGCGTCATCGCCGATCATCGGCGAAATGCGTTCAGTTGCGTTGCTGCCACCGTATTACGGTGGCGAAAAGGTAAAATTTTGTTTTTTTATATTATTTTTTTACGTTTTAAAATATTTATTTCATTTATATTTATGTATTTAGAAATATAGAAGGAATAAAATCGAAAGCAAAACGGAAATAAAAATGGAAATATTCACCTTAGGGCTTTGATGTCGGTAGTTTGTTTTCTGGATTGATGTTACTCTTGTATTTCTTCTTATATGTTTTTGATCTGTTTGTGTATGTATTGGAATATAATCCTTGTATTGATAAAAAATCCAACCTTTTTTTACAACCTTTGATTCGGGTTTTATAACCCTTTTACATTCATTTTTTATTGTTTTTGTCCTTTCGTTTTACTGTTTGTAGGTATTGTGGCGGTGGAGCAGAGCTGGTGGAGGTGACAGTGGCGTGGGGGTGCAGAGGACAGGTGGCCTGTAACACCCCCTAACCCCAAATCGTTACCGGAACGAGGTTATGAGGCATTACCGGACGTATCAGACAACTTACGAATAATTTACAATTAATATAACTTTCATAGTATAATATAATAATTAAGTCCCTATCTTGAACTCTTGAAGTTCAAACATGTATTAAAAGTAGAACGGGACTTGTTCGAGTATTCCAAATTTTTTTATAAAAATTTCAGCACAGATTTCTGCTATATTTTACCTAAACCTCCCCAAATTTCAAACCAAAACAACCAACACCAATATTTCACATTCATATACTACTATTTATATTATTAATAAAATTTTAATTTAATAACTATCATATCATCATTAAAATTGATTAAAAACTTCATTCATTTAACAACTTAATGTTCATATATCAAAATATCATGTACTTTCCTTATCATTTCATTTAACCATCTAAATTTTATCATTCATCCTTCACTACCCAAAGTAATATACATATTCAAGTGACTAAATAACACCTATGTACATGCCACCTTTACCCAAAAGAAAAATATACATCACCAAGTTTGTGTTGGAGTCGGGATTGTTCTGGATCTTTGAGCCGACACTTGACTTCTACTAACTCGCGCACGGAAACAACCGCACTGTTGAGTATGGATATACTCGGTGGTATTACTATAAACCAAGACTATTTAACATTAATAAATTACAAACATCAACCATAATTTTATAATTATTTAAACTACTTTTATATAAAATTATTTTACTTCATAAATCTTAAATTCATAATTTATTTTTCTCATACTAACTCAATTCATAATTTAGTTCATACATTCTTTCTCGTACTTTTCAATAGTGCTAAACAAATAATCTCATTTTCAAAATTTCATTTCAATTATTTACCCTATTAACAAAGCTCGGACTATGACAGATACACGGATTTCCACCCAAACACACCAGAATATCCAACCCAAACACACCCGGAATATTGTAAATCCTCCATAACACACCAAAGATAATATATCCTCCCAACACACCAATAAGGCATTAAATGCCTATTCGGATAAACGAAGTATATAATAACGAAACATCTTCTCGGCGAACTACAATCTCTTCATCATATCACAAATCCAATGGCATGCCATTTGTATCGAATCTAGTCCGACGAGTTAATAGGGTATTATTTTACTTTTTCTAATTTCAATTTCACATACTTATCTCAAGTCTTATTTACCATACATAACAATTAAAATTTCAGCAATCAAGAATAATTAAAAATTCGAATTATAGTAATACACACCGTAATTCTCCCGTTTTAGTCCTTGATGACTTTCTCCTTTCCTTTCGATGCTGATGCTTCAGATTCTTTGTTGGCTACAAAAATAATAATTTATAATCATCAATACAACATGATTCAATTTAATTCATGAGCCTAAACATGTAAATTTAACCATTTTTAATGTATATATATAATTTCACCATTAAGCTGTCTACTTGAGTTATTGTTACTAAATTATTTATATCTTGAGCTACGAAACTCCAAATTAATATCCGTAAATTTTCCTTAAAACTAGACTCATATATCTTCTAACCATAAAATTTCCAGAATTTTTGTCTAGCCATTTAGTACAGTTTATTCACTAAATACTCCCTGTTATTTCATTTGACAGTTCTGACCTCTCTCTACTAAAAATAAATTATCTCATTGTACAGAACTCGAATAAGGTTCTTGTTTATTTATTTTGAAACTAGATTCATTAAGGAGTTCACATATATAAATTACACTCCATAATAATTTTTGTACAATTTTTAATGATTTTCCAAAGTTAAAACAGAGTGTCTCAGAAATCACCCTGAACCAGTCTTACAAAATTTCAAATATCTCTTGATTCATAAATTCATTGCTTACATTGTTTCCACTATAAGAAACTAGACCCAATAAGCTTTAATTTCATATCTTATTCATCCTCTAATTCAATTCCTACAATTTTTAGTGAATTTTCAAAATCAGACCATTGCTACTTCCCAAAACTGTTTTGATGTAAAATGTTAATAACCAATTTTATAACACCAATTCACACCTTATTCCTATTCAAATTTCATTTAAACTCAAATTTAACTATTAAATTTTCAACATATTTTCTTAATTCCGAATTTTCCTCAATTTAGTCCCTAAAAACACAAAACTTATGGCTTACTTTGCAATTCAATCCTTATTTCATTTCTAACTTGAATTTCCTATCAATTTAACCCTAATTCATCTTTTTATTCAACATGAACAATATTTAGAAATCTAATAACTTTCAAAATATCAACTTAATTTCATCAAAACTTTGTTCTAAAGCTTTTAAAACATCAAAATTAAGTAAAAGGGCTAAATTGACTTACCTATTAAACTTCCAAGCTTTAAAATCCCTATTTCCCCTATTTCCTTTCTTTCCTTTCTTTTCTCCTTCTTTCTCCCTGTTTCGTTACTTCTCTGTTTCTTTTGTTATGTTTCTTTAATTCTTTTATGTTATATTTTATATTTAATTAATTTAATAAATATCTATTTTAATAACAAATACTAATATTACAATTGGATACATACTAAATTTTACATTTGTACCAATAATTTTATTACAATTGTCATTATTTAATTTGTTCTTAAACAAAAAAATGCTCATAATTTAATAATTTAATAATTTAATTAACAAATATCTTTTACTTAAATTATAAGTAATTTAGTATTTAAATTACAAATGTACCAATACAATTCTTACACATGTATTTTTTATTACCATACAATTGTCTTCTATTTAATTTATTTATAATATATTATCAATTAAGTAATCATAATAATTTAATATAAAACTATAATAATAATCATTATAATATATATATATATATATATATAATTTAATATATAAAACCTAAATAAAATCTTTGATTTTATTTCAATATGCCATACTCAATTTATGTAAATGGCTTAATTGCCATTTTGATCCTTTTTATTTTCTATTACTTTAGAATTAAACTTTTACCCCTTTTTCAATTTAGTTCTTTTGCTAATTATTCTAAATTAAGCTAATTTCACCTAATTAAATCCTAATTAGACACACTACTAGGCTCATAAATATTTTTAATAATTATTTTCGAACTTATTTCACTAAGACGGAGGCCCTATAACTCACTTTTCCTATGCAGTGAATTTGAGTCATTACATTTCTCCCCCTTAATAAATTTCGTCCTCGAAATTTACTCAAAAAAGAGATGAGGATCTCAGACTCTCATAGTTTCCTCTGGTTCCCAAGTCGCTTCTTCAACATTATGATTTCTCCATAAGACTTTCACTAAAGGAACCTTTTTATTTCTTAATTCTTTCACTTCTCGTGCTAAAATTTGAACCGGCTCTTCTTCATATGATAGATCAAATTCGAACTTCAATATCTTCATGAGAAATTATATGAGAAGGATCTGATCTATATTTCCGTAGCATCGAAACATGAAAAACATCATGAATCCTTTGTAATTCAGAAGGTAAAGCCAATCGATATGCAACTGGTCCAATTCTTTCCACTATTTCATACGGCCCAATAAAACGTGGACTTAATTTACCTTTCCGACTAAATCTCAATACTTTCTTCCATGGAGAGACTTTAAGAAATACCTTGTCTCCGACTGAATATTCAATGTCTCGACGTTTCAAATCGGCATAAGACTTTTATGCTGCCGAAAGAAAGCGACTTCAATCATCTTTGATCTTTTTAACTGTTTCCTCCGTTTCTTGAATCAATTCCGGCCCAATTACTTTCCTTTCATTCAACTCCGTCCAACATACTGGTGATCTACATTTCCGACCATATAATGCTTCATACGGAGCCATCTGAATACTAGATTGGAAACTATTATTATAGACAAACTCAGCTAGTGGCAAATATCGTTCCCAACCTCGCTTCAAAATCAATAATGCAAGCTCAAGCATATCTTCTAGTACCTGAATTACCCGTTCGGACTGTCCATCAGTTTGGGGATGAAAAGCTGTACTGAAACTAAGTCTAGTACCCAACGACTCATGTAACTGTCTCCAAAATCTCGATGTGTACCGACGATCTCGATCTGAAATTATTGATATCGGAATGCCATGTAGTCTAACAATTTCTCGAATATACACGCCCGCAAGCTTCACGCAGCGACCAATCATCATCGATGCTATAAAATGTGCTGACTTGGTAAGTCTATCAACTATCACCCAAATAGCATTCTTTTTGCTTGCTGACAACGGTAATCCAGTAATAAAATCCATCGTGATGCGATCCCATTTCCATTCGGAATATTAATAGGTCAAGCATTCGGTAGGAACTCGATGTTCGCGCCTTTACCCGTTGGCAAGTCGGACATTTACTTACAAATTCTACTATGTCTCTTTTCATACACGCCACCAAGATAATTCTCGTAAATCTCGATACATTTTCATGCCTCAAGGTGCATAGCAAACGAACTATCATGAGCTTCCCGTAGAATTAACTCTTTAAGCTCGAAGTATTTGGAATACAAATCCGATTTTGAAACCTCAAGCATCCACAATCATCGATACTAAAATTTTCTCACTGTGCCATTCTGTACCATCTCTCTTTTCTTCAATAATTTGTTATCTTCCAACTGAGCTGATCTAATCTGATCAAACATTACCGTTTTACTCTTAATTCAGCCAAAAGACTCCCATCATCATCGTGATACTAAGTCGTGCAAACATTGCCCTTAATTCAATTACAACTTTTACGCTTAATGCATCAATTTACAACATTAGCTCTTCCCCGGATGATAGTCTATAACACAATCATAATCTTTCGAAGCTCGATCCAACGCCTTTGTCTCAAATTCAATTCCTTCTGAGAAAGAAGATACTTCAAACTCTTATGATCAGTATAAATGTAACATTTTTCACCATAAAGATAATGTCTCCAAATCTTCAATGCAAAAATCACAGCTGCTAATTCAAGATCATGAGTCGGATAATTCCTTTCATGTGGTTTCAATTGACGAGATGCATAGGCTATTACCTTCCCATCCTGCATCAATACACAACCCAAACCACTCAAAGAAGCATCACTATACACTATAAAATCTTTACCCGATTCTGGCAATGTCAAAACTGGTGCCTCGGTTAACATTCGCTTCAATGTTTCAAAACTTTTCTGACACTGATCATCCCAAATAAAAGGAACATTCTTCTGCAACAACTTGGTCATCGGCAAAGCTATCTTCGAAAATCCATTTACAAATCTTCTATAATACCCAGCTAAACCAAGAAAACTACGTACCTCAGATACATTCCTCGGTGCATTCCATTGAACAATTGCTTCAATCTTTTTCGGATCAACTCGGATTCCATCTGCAGATACTACATGTCCCAGAAATACCACTTCTGATAACCAGAACTCGCATTTACTGAGCTTTCCATATAAGTGCTTCTCCCATAATATCTGTAGTACAATCCTCAGATGTCGATCATGTTCTGACTCTGACTTTGAATAAACCAATATATCATCAATAAAAACCACCATAAACTGATCTAAATACGGTTGAAAGATACGATTCATGAGATCCATAAAAGCAGCTGGGGCATTTGTTAACCCAAATGGCATTACCAAGAACTCATAATGGCCATACCTAAATGCGGAAAAATTTGTCTTGGTACATCACTTTCTTTTACCTTCAACTGATAGTAACCCGACCTTAAGTAAATCTTCGAAAACACAGAAGCTCCTCTCAATTGATCGAATAATTCATCAATGCGAGGCAATGGATACTTATTTTTAATTGTCACCTTATTCAACTGTCGGTAATCAATACAAAGTCGCATAGAGCCATCTTTCTTTTTAACAAACAATACCGGAGCTCCCAGGTGAAATGCTTGGTCTAATAAATCCACGATCTAGTAAATCTTGTAATCGCACCTTCAACTCTTTCAACTCGATGGCGACATTCGATATGGAGGTATAGAAATTGGTGTTGTACCTGGATACACCTCAATAGCAAATTCAACCTCTCTATCAGGTGGTAAGCTCGGTAATTCTTCTGGGAATACATCTGGAAATTCACATACAGTCCTAATCTGACTGCACTGACTCCCAACTGAATCAGAATTAATAACGTATGCCAAGTATGCTGGACAACCCTGCTGCATTAATTTATTAGCCTTCATCGCTGAAATAATGCGTGTCGAACCACTGGTACGGATGCCATTCACTTCAATTCTATTCCCATTTTCTGTCTGAATACTAAACCTCTTTTTATAGCAATCCAAAACTACCCCATGTTCATATAGCCAGTCCATACCCAAAATGATATCAAAATCACTAAAAGGCATGATCAACAAGTCCACAAGAAACATTTTATCATGTATTATTAACGGGCACCTCCGACATACTCTATCTACTAACACCGTTTGTCCCAAAGGGCTAGACACTTCTATAGAAACTTTAGACATTTCAGATTCTAATTTTCTCGATTCGACTAGTTTTGAATTTATATATGAGTGTGACGAACCCGGATCAATTAAAGCATAAATAGGCTCAGAATATAATAAAAATATACCTGTAACAACATCATGTGCATCGCCCTCCTCACGGGTCCGGACTACATACGCCTGCGCCGCGCTCGGCCTCTGATCGTTGTGTAGCTATATCATTGCTTTCTTTCTTGACACCTCCACCTCTGAACCACGTAACCCGAACCACCCCTACTAGATCCTCTGCCACGAGCAATGAGGTGTACCGATCTTTGAGATGTTGCGGTGTGGTACTTTCACCTTTCGCACAATCTCGGATAAAATGATCTCAGAGCCCCACATCCAGAAAACATCGCCGAGTTATCCTCCAACATTCACCTAAATGTTTCTTTCCGCAGATGCTCACAATGCGGAATTTCTATACTTCGATGGACCTCTCACACTACTAGTAGATCATCATCATCCGCTTACCTCTTTCTACCACCTCTGCATGCAAGTAAAATCGATCTCTCGGTCCACTTCTTGACTCTCTCGAATCTCTTCGGTAATGGATTAGAACTAGTAGTTCCCATACGTTTCCCAAACGATTTACCCATTTACGATTTTTATCCAGGCCCAATACTTGTTCTATCATTTTTGCTCGCTCAACCAGATCAACAAGTTCGATATTTGAGACTTACCAATTGAATCTTGATTTCATCTCGCATGATCCCCGTGAAAGCGTTTACAACTATCACCTCGGTTGGAACATATTCTAAAGCATACTGCTCAATCTAGAGAACTCTCGCTCATAATCCAATCTCGACATATTCCCTGTTTCAACACTAAAAACTCTTGCTTTTTCTCTTGATGTACAATTCCCCAATATACTTCTTCTGAAATTCTTTTTGAAACAAGTCCCAAGTTACCTGATCATCCGGCAAATGTCTAACCACAGATTCCCACCAGAGATACGCTTCTCCTTGTAACAGTGATACAGCACATATCAGACTTTCTCGGGGGGTGCAGTCTAATTGTTGCAAAACTCTTTTTGTTGTTTCTATCCAATTTTCAGCAACGGATGGATCAGCTCCTTTTAATCCCTGAAATTCCGTGGCACCATATTTTCGTAGCTCTTTAATCTGGGCACATCTCGGACGGTAAGAGGTACGCATGTAGTAGCAGGTATAGTTCTCACTATTTGCTGTAATGCATCAGCTATATCTCTTAACAGTTGTGAGGCATTTCTTTCTCTCCCTACGTTAGGAAATTGATTATCTAACGGATTCACACTAGGTGTAGCAGATTCAGTTTCTTCTAATTCTCGACTTCCAGTATACATTTCCTGTTCAACATTATCCATTCTTTCATCTGACATTTTATCTATAAAACAAAATCAAATAAATATATTAGCATCCAAAACAAATCCCGACTCAATTTCGACTCGACAGTGGCATGTACTTCTAAACTCCCTTCCGAGCCCATTTTAGCCCAAGAATCGGCTAAACCTAGCTCTGATACCAACAATTGTAACACCCCCTAACCCCAAATCGTTACCGGAACGAGGTTATGAGGCATTACCGGACGTATCAGACAACTTACGAATAATTTACAATTAATATAACTTTCATAGTATAATATAATAATTAAGTCCCTATCTTGAACTCTTGAAGTTCAAACATGTATTAAAAGTAGAACGGGACTTGTTCGAGTATTCCAATTTTTTTTTTTTTTTTTATAAAAATTTCAGCAGCATTTCTGCTATATTTTACCTAAACCTCCTGCAAATTTCAAACCAAAACAACCAACACCAATATTTCACATTCATATACTAATATTTATATTATTAATAAAATTTTAATTTAATAACTATCATAGCATCATTCAAATTGATTAAAAACTTCATTCATTTAACAACTTAATGTTCATATATCAAAATATCATGTACTTTCCTTATCATTTCATTTAACCATCTAAATTTTATCATTCATCCTTCACTACCCAAAGTAATATACATATTCAAGTGACTAAATAACACCTATGTACATGCCACCTTTACCCAAAAGAAAAATATACATCACCAAGTTTGTGTTGGAGTTGGGATTGTTCGGATCTTTGAGCCGGGACACTTGACTTCTACTAACTGCACTGCACTGAAACAACTGTGACACTTGAGTATGGATATACTCGATGGTATTACTATAAACCAAGACTATTTAACATTAATAAATTACAAACATCAACCATAATTTTATAATTATTTAAACTACTTTTATATAAAATTATTTTACTTCATAAATCTTAAATTCATAATTTATTTTTCTCATACTAACTCAATTCATAATTTAGTTCATACATTCTTTCTCGTACTTTTCAATAGTGCTAAACAAATAATCTCATTTTCAAAATTTCATTTCAATTATTTACCCTATTAACAAAGCTCGGACTATGACGTATACACGGATTTCCACCCAAACACACCGAATATCCAACCCAAACACACCCTAATATTGTAAATCCTCCATAACACACCAAAGATAATATATCCTCCCAACACACCAATAAGGCATTAAATGCCTATTCGGATAAACCAAGTATATAATAACGAAAACATCTTCTCGGCCGAACTACAATCTCTTCATCATATCACAAATCCAATGGCATGCCATTTGTATCGAATCTAGTCCGACGAGTTAATAGGGTATTATTTTACTTTTTCTAATTTCAATTTCACATACTTATCTCAAGTCTTATTTACCATACATAACAATTAAAATTTCAGCAATCAAGAATAATTAAAAATTCGAATTATAGTAATACACACGTAATTCTCCCGCTTTTAGTCCTTGATGACTTTCTCCTTTCCTTTCGATGTTGATGCTTGATTCTTTGTTGGCTACAAAATAATAATTTATAATCATCAATACAACATGATTCAATTTAATTCATGAGCCTAAACATGTAAATTTAACCATTTTTAATGTATATATATAATTTCACCATTAAGCTGTCTACTTGAGTTATTGTTACTAAATTATTTATATCTTGAGCTACGAAACTCCAAATTAATATCCGTAAATTTTCCTTAAAACTAGACTCATATATCTTCTAACCATAAAATTTCCAGAATTTTTGTCTAGCCATTTAGTACAGTTTATTCACTAAATACTCCCCTGTTATTTCATTTGACAGTTCTGACCTCTCTCTACTAAAAATAAATTATCTCATTGTACAGAACTCGAATAAGGTTCTTGTTTATTTATTTTGAAACTAGATTCATTAAGGAGTTCACATATATAAATTACACTCCATAATAATTTTTGTACAATTTTTAATGATTTTCCAAAGTTAAAACAGAGTGTCTCGAAATCACCCTGAACCAGTCTTACAAAATTTCAAATATCTCTTGATTCATAAATTCATTGCTTACATTGTTTCCACTATAAGAAACTAGACCCAATAAGCTTTAATTTCATATCTTATTCATCCTCTAATTCAATTCCTACAATTTTTAGTGAATTTTCAAAATCAGACCATTGCTACTTCCCAAAACTGTTTTGATGTAAAATGTTAATAACCAATTTTATAACACCAATTCACACCTTATTCCTATTCAAATTTCATTTAAACTCAAATTTAACTATTAAATTTTCAACATATTTTCTTAATTCCGAATTTTCCTCAATTTAGTCCCTAAAAACACAAAACTTATGGCTTACTTTGCAATTCAATCCTTATTTCATTTCTAACTTGAATTTCCTATCAATTTAACCCCTAATTCATCTTTTTATTCAACATGAACAATATTTAGAAATCTAATAACTTTCAAAATATCAACTTAATTTCATCAAAACTTTGTTCTAAAGCTTTTAAAACATCAAAATTAAGTAAAAGGGCTAAATTGACTTACCTATTAAACTTCAAGCTTTAAAATTCCTATTTCCCCTATTTCCTTTCTTTCCTTTCTTTTTCTCCTTCTTTCTCCCTGTTTCGTTACTTCTCTGTTTCTTTTGTTATGTTTCTTTAATTCTTTTATGTTATATTTTATATTTAATTAATTTAATAAATATCTATTTTAATAACAAATACTAATATTACAATTGGATACATACTAAATTTTACATTTGTACCAATAATTTTATTACAATTGTCATTATTTAATTTGTTCTTAAACAAAAAAATCTCATAATTTAATAATTTAATAATTTAATTAACAAATATCTTTTTACTTAAATTATAAGTAATTTAGTATTTAAATTACAAATGTACCAATACAATTCTTACACATGTATTTTTTATTACCATACAATTGTCTTCTATTTAATTTATTTATAATATATTATCAATTAAGTAATCATAATAATTTAATATAAAACTATAATAATAATCATTATAATATATATATATATATATATATATATATATATAATTTAATATATAAAACCTAAATAAAATCTTTGATTTTATTTCAATATGTCATATCAATTTATGTAAATGGCTTAATTGCCATTTTGATCCTTTTATTTTCTATTACTTTAGAATTAAACTTTTACCCTTTTTCAATTTAGTTCTTTTGCTAATTATTCTAAATTAAGCTAATTTCACCTAATTAAATCCTAATTAGACACACTACTAGGCTCATAAATATTTTTAATAATTGTTTTCGAACTTATTTCACTAAGACGGAGGCCCTATAACTCACTTTTCCGGTGCCCGTGAATTTCAGGTCATTACATGGCCGGTGCTGCAGGGTTGGTGGGTGGTGGCAGAGGTCAAAAGACCTAGGTGCGGCGCACCTAGGTGTTAGGGTTAGGGTTTTTTTTTGTGTTTAATTTAGGTATTGGGCTTGGTTGGTTTAGGTTAGTGGGTATGGGTTAGTGGGCTTCTAAACTGGGTTTAAAGGGTAATTGGCTGAGGGTTTGGGTTTTGTAATGGGTTTGGGTAATGTATTTGGGCTTTGTGTGATGTGAACTGGCCCAAAATTGACCTACAACATATATATATATATATTAGAAATAATCATATGAAAAAGAAAACCATTAGTACAATACATAAATATGTACATGTAGACACATATATAAATACTAAGTGAAAATTAATACTAGTACTAATAATATTAATAATAAATATAATAATAAATACATATGTATATAATAGTAAAAAAAATGAGATATTTTAAAATAAATATACATATATATAACTAAATATAATAATATAATAATAACAAAATATTGATAATAAATATAATAATGATATTAATAAAATAATATAGTATAAATGATATTAAAATAAAATAAAATACGTAAAAGAGGGCGAAAAAGAATGAAATTTAAATTTAAACAATATTTTAGGGTATTTTAAAAAGAAATAAAGGAAATTTGGACCGATTTGGATGCGTGCAAAACAAGGGAGGACTAAAAAAGCAATTATTCCTCCCCTCAAAATGCAACACAGCAAGAGGGACTAAATCGCAAAGCGATATATACTTTGGGGCCAAATTAAAAAACTGAAAAAGTACTTGATTGTAAAATATGAAAATACGGAAGGGCTAAATGCGCAAATAGCCCTTCTGTAAAAAAAAACACGCGGATCCTTAGTGGAGCGGGTCGGATCGGGTCAGGTATGGCGTGAAACGACGCCGTTTAAGCGTCTATTCCCTGGGCACAAAACGGTGCTGTTTTGCCCTGCTATAAAAGTCAAGTTTTTGTTGAAAAAATTTCATTTCCTTCCTTCTTTCAAAAAAAAAAAAAACTGAAATCTTCTTTAAAGTCCTCTCAAGCCTTCCCCTCTCCGGTGGACTCCCGGTCACTGGGCCACCGCCGTTCGTCACGCCGTTGCCGTCATCGGCCACTGCCCGAAAGGTAAGTTTTTTATTCCATTTTTTATATATTTTTATTTTTTTACATGTTTTTAATATATTTATGTGAGAAAATAGACCCAAAAACGAAACTAAAATGAAATTAAAATCACCTTAGATTTTGGTATTTCGGCTCTCTGATTCGTGATGTTTGAGTTTGATTTTTGTACTATTCCTTTGCTTTGATGTTACTAGAATAAAACTTGAATACCTTTTTTTTATTTCTCAATATACTACTGAATATTTTGTATTTTCAAAAGAACAAAAAATCCCCTTTTTACAAATTTCCATTTGGCTTTTATAACCCATTTGTTAAACTGTCTATTTCCTTTTTTGTTGCTGTTGCGTGTTCTGTTTGCTATGCAGGTGGTGGTTGAACGGTGGAGCAGAGGCTGGTATGGGGGTTGACAGAGATGATGGGACAGAGGCGGCGGCTAGGGTTTTTTTCTGATTTGTTTTGTGTTTGTTTTTTTGGGGGGGGGCTAGTTGGGTTAGGGTTTAGGTTTGGGTTATTGTTGTTTGGGCTGTTAGTTTTGGTGGGTATTGGGTTAAATTTAGTTTGGGTTAAATTGGGTTATTGGGCCATTCGGGTTTTAATGGGTTGATGTAATTGTGGGTCAAAATTGGCCTGTAACAAAATACAAAAGCAATTTGAACCTAACGTGTTAAAAAATAACCCAACTATTAGTACATTTTTTTATTGCACCCGATTATGAAAATTTATAAAATGATTACTTAACTATTCAATTTTGTCTTTTTTTACACCAATTAACGACAAGTTTTAAAATTGGCATGATAAAAACTTAAAATCTCAATATTTATAAATTATATCAATTTAATCCTAATTTAAAAAAAAAATTAATTCTCAATTTATCTCTAACTAAAACAAATACTATTAAGGAAAACAAGTTTTTTTTTTTTTATAATTCAAAGAAGTTTACACATTAAATGATCAAATCTTTACAAATAATTAAAAACACGAACTTGCTTTCCTGGTCTAACAAATGAACTTTGATCAATCCACCCTTATAATCACAAAATATAAACCTTATTTCATGAATTTGAAATAATGTTTTTTTTATTGTGTTTTTCGTTTCATTTCGTATTAGTACAATTTAACCCAAATACCTTGACTTGGAATGCCTTGATGAACCACAAACAATAGATAAAACCCCGACGGCGCTAAATTCCCCGACCGCGGCGTTGTTGCTTCAACATTGTACGTCGAGTTACCCACTGCTGTTACTTTATCGTTCCCAAGAATAAGCAACCTTTGATTCATGGAGAATGAATGCGTGTTGAAAGCTGGTGCAAACATTGTTACCAACATCGAGCTTTCATCCACTTTGTTGCTGTTAATCGCCACTTGGATCGTATATTTCTTCCGGTATCGGATCCCCGACATTGACTTAGGAGCAATGATGGTCGGTCGTAGGTTGTCGAATTTAGCATCCAAGTATGCCGGTGAGAATGCCTCTAAGCTCAGTTCGGTCGGGAAAGGTACGCCGGTGAAGTTGTAAAACGCGTGGGGATTGCTTCCGCCAACTAAAACTCTTCCGTCACGAAGTAACACAGCCGTGGAATGGTACATACGAGGGATGGTGGTTGGATTTTGAGTCTCGAATCGTGAGCGGATATTGTTATCAGGTCGATACAAGACTGGACTTAAAACTGGGTCTCGACCTTGTTCCCATCCCGCCGTCCCGGACCCGGCACCGTTGATGAGTAAGACGTTGCCATTTGGAAGCAATATCATGTCACCCATGACTCTAGCTAAAGGCATGGTCTCCATGACCCATTCCGGATTCGGGTCAGTTATTTTGATCCGAGCACATGTATCCAAGGCAACCAAGAAAGTACCTTTTAAAGATTGAAGATAGGATCCTTTAGGAGCACCACCACATACTAGAACTTCAGCTTCAATGGCTGCAGCTTTCAAGTTCTTCAATGGAAGTAAAACAGCCGAACCAGTGCTCGGATAGCTTCGAGGTTTACCGCCAGGGATCATTGGATACTTTTTAACAACAATGTTGTTCACATAATCGAACAAAATAGCTCGATTGTTGGCGAAAATAAACAAGTTTCCATCAATGTTGAGGAAAACAAATGGGTAAAGATTGTTCTCGATTCCTTTGTCGTTAGTTTCTGACAAGAAAGGTAAGTTGATCTTATTAGCGACGATGTTTTTAGGGATGAACTCATAGTTAAACTGTCCTCGACCGCCTACGATGATTTGTCTCCCATCAGGCAAGATATGGTTACTTGCATACCATCTTTTGACCGTTAATCCATTTGGTATTTCATTCCAATCGCACGTCCTGCATGGGCTAAAAACCCTGACCCGACGTTCGCCGTCGTTGAAACCGCCCGTTTGGAACAAGTTACCATCGGGCATGATGGCGCCCGAAGAGCACCAAACATCGGTTTGGACTGTGAGAGCCCGAAATTTATTGGCCAAAACATCATACTCAACCGAATGAGCTGTGCAATCCACTTGGAGAGCTGTGTCGGTTGGGTCATTACGGCATTTCCCATTCGGTAAAGACAGATTCGACGGTCCAAAATCAGTTCTGTCGAACATAATTACACGATCGTTCCTAAGGAGCTGCATGTGCATGGCGGAGATTCCGATACTTTTTTGCAGGAGCTGCCAATTGCCGTCAGCAGCGGAAATGAGAGTACGGTGGTGGGGCAGTAATGCAAAGAGAAGTTGAAGAAGAAGAAGAGTAGAGAACATGAATGAAGGAGCTGCCATTTTTTCTTTGATGAGGTGTTGAATTGTATTTCTTTTGTTGATGATGAAATGTGTTTCAATTTCGTCATATATATATAGTACTTTGTGAAAGAGGGCAACTTTTTTTTTTTTTAAATTTTAATTAAAGTTTTTATGTTTGACATTATGACATGATTATATTAAGTTACATAAAAAATTTTAAGCAATCATTTTGATTAACATTTTCTTTATTTTTTTGGATTATTAAATTAAATTATCATAATCTTTTGTTGTACATTGTTTATCATGATTATTTGATGCAGTGAACAAATTCAAAATCTTGAGATAATTGCATAATTCATACTATATTATATTATAATGTAATGTATTTATAAAATAAAACCATGACACTTATAATGAAGTTATGGATAATCAGAACAATTTTATGAGGGTTAAGATTATTTAGGAATTTCTTGAGAAATTGGTTCAATTTTCTTTTGTTGATCAAAATTCAATGTTTGTTCATAGTTTGTCATGGATAATTGCCATCGGCACATTGTTGACAAAATTATATAAATAAATAAATAAAAACAAACGACGTGCAAATGAAAAATAAAATGTATAAAATATGGTATTAGTGGTTCATAAATAAATAATTAAAATGTTTGGGAATATTGCTACTCAATATTCCTTTGTGTTTTCTTGTTTTAAAATATTCGGACAACAAAATATATATATATATATATATATATATGTGTGTGTCTCGTCTATTAGCAAGGTGCATTTTGTTAAATTCTGATTTTGGTGCTCAGTTTTAGAATTTAATTATTATATTTTAATTTGATTATCTCCATTTGAAAACAGGAAATTTAATTGCAGATGCATGAATCTAAATTTACATAAATCAGTATATAAGTTGTAATAGTGAAAAAAAAACATACGTATAAGATGTTACTATATAAAGAAAGTTGACGGTAAAAATTTGGATATGTTATAATCTTTAATTCGTTAAATTTTATATTAAGTTTATTTCAATTCTAATTAACCGAATTATTTATAATTTGTATTATACTTTAAAAAATATTAAATATTAAATATAATAATGAATAATATATAATGTTAGTGAAACAAAATAAGAGATTACAACATTCCAAGATTCTATCCATTGAATGAGATAAGAATTTGACTCTCTCTAGTTCTCACTCCCTCTCCATTTTTCTCACGTTATATATATACATGATTAGGGGATTAATGTTTAAAATTAATTATTTTTGTCAACCCAAATATTTTAAACATAGAATTTTTTGTTGATGAACCAACCAATAAATATTCCAAGAAGATGTTAAATCAATTGGACACCACCAACTGAGTTAGAAAATTACTAAAAATTATTTTTTATATTATTATATAAAATTATAAAAAAAAATAGATTTGAACTTAGAATATTATAATTTTTAGACCATTAATTTTGCCAATTTTATCAATGTGTTAACTTACAATTTAAAGTGATTATAGAGCAGTTTTATAAATTTTGTAGGGGTCAAGGTCTCTTCCTACTGCTACTCCGCCATTAACTATATGTATTAATCGGTGTTGTTATAGTCTAAATTAAGAATACAATTCATAAAAAAATTGGGTTTTATCCGGTTTCTTTAAAGTTAAAAAAATGGAATTCAAATATCACAATCTATAATTTTTATTTTCTTTCAATTAGAACAATTGATGTTATAGCAGAAGTCAAATAAGCTTAATCACATAATATACTTTCTAAGAACTAATCTTAAAACATCATTGGATCCTGTGGCATACAAGAATCCTTGGAAAGTATTTTACGGGGTTTATGTTTTTCACTATTCATCATCTTCAATCCTTTCATTCTTTGTTAATCTTAAATTAATTTAAAACCTTTTAATTTGACATAATTTAATCTTTTTACTTTTATGATGTTAATAAATCTAAATTACTAATACGATTAGTTGCCACTATTAAAGTGATTATAATTTGGATTTTTCTTTCAAAAATGAATATGGTTTTCTATATTTTCACATCACATTAACCATTTGATTGAATGATAATATATTTTTTTTAATTTATTACTTTAAACAAAGTTGTTAACCATTTGAACTTAGAGGGACCAAATTACATTAAATTAAAGTATAAACTAAGGAAAAAATCCCAAAATTTAACTTAGTAGAGAGACTAATTTGTTTTTAGTCTAAATTCAAGGACATGTCAAAAATTCAAATCAAATCAATTCTTTTTAGCCACTATTTAATTTAGTCCCTGTACTATTTTTTTCACCGAATATTCTAGTAAATTGTTTAATAACTCTATATGCTAATTTCATACCTATCTCATGAACTTCTCGATTTACCATTTGAAAATTACTATCATACATGAGTCTAGATGAATTCGTACCGACCCGACTATAGATGTATCTTTAACTAAAATTAACTCAACTATTAACGAAAATAAAATAATTTTTTATTGATAATCGAAAGAAATTTACACATTAAATCATCAAATCTTTACAAATAATTAAAAGCACAAACATTATTTCCTGGTTTAACAAGTGAATTTCGATGAATCAACCCTTTAAAGCACTAATCACATACCTTACGATCATCAAATTGAATGAATGTTTTTCACTATGTTCTTTATTTCTTTTAGTATTAGCGCAACCTGACCCAAATGCCTTGACTAGGAATGCCTTGATGAACCACAAACAATAGATAAAATCCCGATGGTGCTACATTCCCCGACCGCGGCGTTGTTGCTTCAACATTGTACGTCGAGTTACCCACTGCTGTCACTTTATCGCTCCTGAGAACAAGCAACCTTTGATTCATGGAGAACGAATGCGTGTTGAAAGCTGGTGCAAACATTGTTACCGACACCGAGCTTTCATCCACTTTGTCGCTATTAATCGCCACTTGGATTGTATATTTCTTCTGGTATCGAATCCCCGACATCGACTTAGGAGCAATGATGGTAGGTCGTAGGTTGTCAAATTTAGCATCTAAGTATGCCGGTGAGAATGCCTCTAAGCTCAATTCAGTCGGAAAAAGTACACCGGTGAAGTTGTAAAATGCATGAGGATTGCTTCCGCCGACTAAAACTCTTCCATCACGGAGTAACGCCACCGTGGAATGGTACATACGAGGGATGGTGGTTGGGTTTTGAACCTCGAACCGTGAGCTAATATCGTTGTTAGGTCTGTATAAGACCGGACTCATAACCGGGTCCCGACCCTGTTCCCACCCTGCCGTCCCGGACCCTGCGCCGTTGATAAGCAAGACATTGCCGTTTGGAAGCAATATCATGTCACCCATGACTCTAGCTAAAGGCATGGTCTCCATGACCCATTTGGAATTCGGGTCAGTTATTTTAATCCGAGCACATGTATCCAAGGCAGCCAAGAAAGTACCTTTTAAAGATTGAATGTAGGATCCTTTAGGAGCACCACCACATTCTAGAACTTCAGCTTCAATGGCTGCAGCTATCAAGTTCTTCAATGGAAGCAAAACAGCCGAACCAGTGCTCGGATAGCTTCGAGGTTCGCCGCCGGGGATCATCGGATACTTTTTGACAACAATGTTGTTCACATAATCAAACAAAATAGCTCGATTGTTGGCGAAAATGAATAAGTTTCCATCAACGTTGAGGAAAACAAATGGGTAAAGATTGTTCTCGATTCCTTTGTCGTTAGTTTCTGACAAGAAAGGCAAGTTGATCTTATTAGCGACGATGTTTTTAGGGATGAACTCGTAGTTAAACTGCCCTCGACTGCCGACAATGATTTGTCTCCCGTCTGGCAAGATATGGGTGCTTGCATACCATCTTTTTGCTGTCAACCCATTTGGTATTTCATTCCAATCACACGTTCTGCATGGGCTGAAACCCCTGACTCGACGCTCGCTGTCGTTAAAACCGCCAGTTTGGAACAAGTTACCATCGGGCATGATGGCGCCTGAAGAGCACCAAACATCGGTTTGGACCGTGAGAGCCCGGAATTTATTGGAAAAAACATCGTACTCCACCGAATGAGCAGTGCAATCCACTTGGAGTGCCGTATCTGTTGGGTCATTTCGGCATTTTCTATTCGGTAACGACAAATTTGACGGCCCAAAATCTGTCCTATCGAACATAATGACACGGTCATTCCTAAGAAGTTGCATGTGCATGGCAGAGATTCCTATACTTTTTTGCAGGAGCTGCCAACTACCGTCAGCGGCGTAGGTGAGGGTGCGGTGGTGGGGCAGTGATGCAAAGAGAAGCTGAAGAAGAAGAAGAAGGGTAGAGAACATAAATGAAGGAGCTCCCATTTTTGCTTTGATGGGTTATTGTATTGATTTACTTTGGGTGATGATGAAAAGTGTTTGAGTTTGGTCCTATAAATAAGTGCTTTGGGAAGGAGGGAAACCCAATTTTATTTTTTAATTAAGGTTTTTATGTTTGACATTTGTATAAAAAAATTGAAATAACATTTCCTGCATTTGGGATTGGGTTTTTGTTTTATTTTTAGGGAATTCTATCTCATGTTTTGTAACCCCTCATTTTGTTCTCCATTGTTTATTATATAAGTGGTTACTTGATGCATCCAAAATCTTGACATCTTTTCGTAATTAATACTGTAATGTATTTATGAAATAAAATCATGAAAATTATAATGAAATAATGCTAATGGATAATCACTCAATTTTGTCAAAAAAAAAATAAAAAAAGGGTTAAGAATATTAAAGAATTTGTTAAGAAATTGGGTCAAATTATTTTAGAGGTGTGCATGGGTCGGGCCGGGCCGAGCCCATAAAAAAATTCGGCCCTCTTTCAAGGCCCGGGCCCGGCCCGGCCCAAAATTTGTCCAAGCCCGGACCGAGAAAAAATGGTAGGCCCGAGCCCGGCCCGGCCCGACCCGGCCATATTAATTTTTTTTATTAAATAAAAAACTTTAAAATATAATAAATCAAATACATTTAAAAACATAAAAACAAATATTAAAACAAAAAAAATAAATAAAAAATAAGACTAAAATAATTCTTAAAATAATATATAAATTAAAAATATAATAAAAAGTAATTATATTAAAATTGAAAATTTGAAACAAATTAGAACTAAATTAAAAACCAAATTATATTAATAACAACAAAAGTTTTACAATATCAAAATAACATTAAAAACAACAAAAAGAGTAAAGTAAAAGTACTAAAGTTACTTAAAATTTAAAATAAAAAAAATTTAAAAAAAATTTAATATTAAAATCGGGCCGGGCTGGGCCGGACGGGGCCCGACCCGTTTTCTAAACGGGCCTCATTTTTTGTCCAAGCCCATTTTTCAGGCCTATATTTTTACCCAAACCCTCCCATTTTTCGGGCGGGCCTTCGGGCAGGGCCGGGCCGCCCGGGCCCATGCACACCTCTAGTCAAATGGCTTTTTTTTTGGGATGGAAGTTCAATGTTTTGTTGATAGTTTGTCATACATAATTGCAATCGACACATTGTTGACAAAATCATATAAATAAATAAAGGACGTGCAAATGAAAAATAAAATAAAATATTAATGGTTCATGAATAATTAATTAAAATGTTTGAGAATATTTGTATTTTCTTCTTTTAAAAATATTAGGACAGCAAATATATATGTTTAAATTTAAGATTTAATTCTTATACTATTTTACTTTTATGATATAATTATTTAATCAAGATAACTATATATTGGAATTAAAATATTGATCTAAAATTTTAAAAAATAAAATAAAAATTAACATAAATTTTATTGGATTAGATATATTCGTGTTTTGAATCCGTGGTATTGAGTTAAAAAAACAATATTAATTATAATTATTATATATAGTAATAAATAATGAACATTCCAAGATTCTATCCTTTTGCTTATAATCGCTTTCCCTCACGTTTATATATATGTTCATATTTAAAAATTAATTATGCTTGTCAACCTCAAATATTTAAAAGCTAATTCCATCCTTCAAAATTTTAATCACTTCCCTTAATATAATTCACTAAACAATTTCTTAATCAAATTTTTTTATTCATGGGAGTTCAATGTATGTTCATATATAGTTTGTTGCCATCGACACATAGTTGACAAAATTATATAATAAAAATAAAAAATAAAATGTAGGAAATAGTGGCTCATAAATAATAAAAATGTTTGGGAATATTGCTACTCAATATTCTTTTGTATTTTCTTGTTTTAAAATATTCCCACATATCTCATCTATATATTAGTAGTTTGTTGATGATGCTCAAATTATTATATTTTAATTTGGTACAATATAAATAAAAAAAAAATTAATCGTAAATGCATGAATTTAAATTTATATAAGTTTTGTTTTGTGATTTGTATTTATAAATCTCTTTGAATAGACTAATGTTAATGAAAGGAAATCAGAGATTAGAACATTCCAAGATTCTATGCATTGACTCTCTCTATTCCTCACCTTATATATTTAAAATTAATTATGTTTCTCAACCTAAACATTTAAAACACAGAATTTTTAGTTGATAAACCAACCCAATACATTTTAAGTGTAGGTGTATCAAGAAGTAAATTATAAGTGCAAGTATCTTTATAATAATTTATAATCTTATATATTTAAAAATAATTATAATTTTATTTATAATTATTGGTTAAAACGCTGGGCTAATTTTATTGATGTAAAATAGAATTATTACTGGATAGAGTTCCAAGCATCTTAATTACCACTTAATTATTATTAGAGTTTAATTATGCTAATTAGTTATTATTTTGAATAATGTTACTTTGTATTAATCACATAAAGTAATGTTGAATATGTTAGAAATGTTTTATTTATGATTTCAAAAATTTTCTATTATAATATGTTAGAATTATTACTGGATAAAGTTCCAAGCATCTTAATTAACTGTAATACCCCATACCTGTACCTGAGACTGAGATAGGATACGAGGCATTACCGAGATTTTCAGAATAATTTCAATTAATTTATATTATTTAGTATTCATTTGCATGTTTCATGTAACATTCTTTTCATATATATATTCAATTCAAAATATCATATAAAATACGATACAATACTTAAATTTTCATATTCACATGTTCATGCAGGATATACGAATCTACCTGACTAAATTGTAGAAATACCAAGATTTAGGGGCATATTGGTAATTTACCATATTCCCAAATTGCACCCAATCTTAAATTGATAATTTCATTCAATTTATTAATTTAGATAATAAAACAATTCATTCCCTTCAATTTAGTCATTTTTGACATTTTTACAAAATTACCCATAAAATTTTACTTTTATTCAATTTAGTCCTTGAGCCTAAAACATACAAATTAGCCATGCTAGATGAATATTCATACATATTTTTCCTCCTCCTCCTCTCCATTCCACATCCTTAGTATAAACAACACACTTGTAGGTAACATTATCCATAATTTTCACTATCTACTTATGTGAATATTCAAGCTGTCCATCTGTGTCATAGTCACTAAATTATTTTTATCTTTAGATAAAGAACTCCAAATTAAGATCCGCTATTTTTTCCTGAAACTAGACTCATATACCTTCTTACCATAAAAATTTCATAATTTTTGGTTGGGCCAATTAATACAGTTTATTCATTAAAATCTCCCCTGTTCTGCTATCTGACAGTTCCGACCCTTCTTCACTAAAAATTAATTATCTCCTCGTACAAGATTCGAATGATGTTCCCGTTTGTTTATTTTGAAAATATACTTATTCAGAATTATATACATATAAATTTAAGTCCATAATTATTTTTCTTCAATTTGTTATGATTTTTCAAAGTCAGAACAGGGGAACCCAAAATCATTCTGACCTTGTCTCACAAAATTTATCATATCTCATGATTTACAATTCCATTGCTTACATAATTTATTCTATAAGAAACTAGACTCAATAAGCTTTAATTTCATATTTTATTCATCCTCTAATTCGATTTCTACAATTTTTTGTGATTTTTCAAAGTTAGACTACTGCTGCTGTCCAAACTGTTTTAGTGCAAAATATTGATTTCCATTTTGTCCCAAATTTCACAATTCATACAATTCAGTCCTTGGTCAATTAACCCCTCAATTAAGATAATTTTCTCAATTAATACTTTTCCTAGACATTATAAGTTATTTCATAATTATTGAAATTCAGAATTTCCATATAAAACTCTAACTTCAAACTCTTTTACAATTAGGTCCCAAACATTCACTTTCTATTCAATTCTTTCAATAAAATCAGCATATAAATAATTTAAAGCTCTAATTCCATGCCAAATAATCATGTACTTCCAGCACATATTCATAGCAACTTTCAATTTCTTTCATAGAATCAAAAACTAATGAATTCAACAAGTGGACCTAGTTGTAAAGGTCACAAAAACATAAAAATTTCAAGGAGAAAGCAAGAATTAAACTTACATGAAGCAAGAGTATGAAAACCAGCTTGAACCCTCCTCCATGGCTGTTTTTCAGCTGATGAATATGAAGAGAAATGAAGAGAATTCTAGATATTCCAATTTAGTCCTATTTTTATTTAGCCAATTTTGGCAATTTTCCAATTTTGCCCTTATTTCATCCATTTCCTGATTTTTCTCAGCTATTGCCGCCAAAAATATCTCCTTTAGGATTATTTGCACTTTAGGTCCTTCCTCATTTGACAATTGAGCTATTTAATCCTTCTAGCAACTTTTACACCCTTTTCAATTTAGTCCTTTTTATTTTAATTAACCACCCAAACGTCAAAATTTTCTGACTAAATTTTAATAGTACCTCACCAACACTCCATAAATATTTCTAAAAATATTTATGGCTCAATTTATGAAGTCGAGATCTCGATACCTCACTCTCGACCCAATTTACTTAATTAATTCTTTTAAATACCAAATTCACTAATTCAAAAATACTTTTATATTCGCATTTGACTCATAGGTATTAATTTATTAAATTTTTAACTCACCCGTCGAATTTGGTGATCTCAAATCTCTATTCTCGATACCACTGAAAATTAGGATGTTACATTAACACTTAATTAATATTAGAGTTTAGTTTTGTTAATTCTTGAATTTGGAATTTTTATTCAGGTGATGAAGTGACACAATCTATGAGTGCCACACCATCATACCTTAATCAAATTCAAGTTTAGGGACCAAATTGGGAAAAAATTGTCTAATTTAGAGACTAATATGGACTAAAAAAGGTTAAAATTCCAATGTGGAAAAAGTTGTCATGCTTAGGGACTAAATGTTGCTTTATCCCTTTGAAACAATACTCTTATAATAAATACAGTAATTAATAATTAAAATCAACAAGTGGTTGGATGCAATGGTAAGGCATATTATACTTTTAAGGGGAGAATGTATGTTTGAACCTTAGAAACAATATTGTTGGAAGAGGTAACAAAAAATCCCAAACATAGACCGTGAAACAAATATGCATAATACAAAATAATAATAATAATAATAATAATAATAATAATAATAATAATAATAATACAAACATGCCAACCAAGGACCTTGGTTGCCCTCGGCTCCGCAACCGATTAATCACCAAAAAAAATAATTTTGATTTATTCTATGACTTTAATCAGCAAGTGTAGGATTAATGAAGTTGGCTAAGTTATTATTTGTATTAGAGATAAAAGTAATATTTAATATTTAAATTTGATAAATTTTTAATTGAATTTTTTAATTTTTTTTAATCCACATTGGTATTGAAATTTAGTATTATTTTTAATTTCATCCTTAAATTTGAGCTTTCGCGAGGTAGAATTTTGAGATTATATAAATAAAGTTATCATTCAACCTTTGATTGCTTCTGCAAGGATGGGAGCTTTCAACCTTAAATACGCAAAACTGAGTCCCAAAATAGTTTTGATTAATAGTAAGAGGGTGATTCTTTTTTATTTTATTCTTTAAAAAAAATTAAATTATCCATATAACCCTAATAGTATATTAATACTGTTTTATAAATTTAGCTTATTTATTTCTTTTTTTTCAACCGAGTTTATGTTCAATTAATATAAAATTGTGAATTGAAAAAAAATTAATTTCTCATTATGTTTCGGTTTATTTTCATGATTTTTTAAAATATATCTTTCATGTTTCTTGGATTTTTAAATATTTTTATTTATAATTTTAAACTATTTAAAAAAATTAATTCATCCGATTTTGTTTGATTTGTTTATAATAGCAAACCGACTAAAATATTAAAGACCACAAAATCCAGCTTTATTGAACCACCTTAAGATCATCAAATCTTTTAAATACATACAAAGCACCATGTGTTTTGGGCTTACAAGTGAACTTGGATCAAATATCCCTTTTAAGCACAAATCACTAACCTTATTTTTGCAAATTTTAATGAATGTTTGTGTGTATCTATATATTCATGTTTCTTTTATTATTAGCGCAACTTGACCCAAATGCCTTGACTAGGAATGCCTTGATGAACCACAAACAATAGATAAAATCCCGATGGTGCTACATTCCCCGACCGCGGCGTTGTTGCTTCAACATTGTATGTCGAGTTACCCACTGCTGTCAATTTATCGTTCCCGAGAACAAGCAACCTTTGATTCATGGAGAACGAATGCGTGTTGAAAGCTGGTGCAAACATTGTTACCGACACCGAGCTTTCATCCACTTTGTCGCTGTTAATCGCCACTTGGATTGTATATTTCTTTCGGTATCGAATCCCCGACATCGACTTAGGAGCAATGATGGTAGGTCGTAGGTTGTCAAATTTAGCATCTAAGTATGCCGGTGAGAATGCCTCTAAGCTCAATTCAGTCGGAAAAAGCACACCGGTGAAGTTGTAAAATGCATGGGGATTGCTTCCGCCGACTAAAACTCTTCCATCACGGAGTAACGCCGCCGTGGAATGGTACATACGAGGGATAGTGGTTGGGTTTTGAACCTCGAACCGTGAGCTAATATCGTTGTCGGGTCGGTACAAGACCGGACTCATAACCGGGTCCCGACCCTGTTCCCATCCTGCTGTCCCGGACCCTGCGCCGTTGATAAGCAAGACGTTGCCGTTTGGAAGCAATATCATGTCACCCATGACTCTAGCTAAAGGCATAGTCTCCATGACCCATTTTGGATTCGAGTCGGTTATTTTGATCCGAGCACATGTATCCAAGGTAGCCAAGAAAGTACCTTTTAAAGATTGAAGGTAGGATCCTTTAGGAGCACCACCACATACTAGAACTTCAGCTTCAATGGCAGAAGCTTTCAAGTTCTTCAATGGAAGCAAAACGGCCGAACCAGTGCTCGGATAGCTTCGAGGTTCGCCGCCAGGGATCATCGGATACTTTTTGACAACAATGTTGTTCACATAATCGAACAAAATAGCTCGATTGTTGGCGAAAATGAATAAGTTTCCATCAACGTTGAGGAAAACAAATGGGTAAAGATTGTTCTCTATTCCTTTGTCGTTAGTTTCCGACAAGAAAGGCAAGTTGATCTTATTAGCGACGATGTTTTTAGGGATGAACTCATAGTTAAACTGTCCTCGACCACCAACGATGATTTGTCTCCCATCAGGCAATATATGGTTACTTGCATACCATCTTTTGGCTGTCAATCCATTTGGTATTTCATTCCAATCGCATGTCCTGCATGGGCTGAAAACCCTAACCCGACGTTCGCCGTCGTTGAAACCACCGGTTTGGAACAAGTTACCATCGGGCATGATGGCACCTGAAGAGCACCAAACATCGGTTTGGACCGTGAGAGCTCGGAATTTATTGGCAAAAACATCGTACTCTACCGAATGAGCAGTACAATCCACTTGGAGAGCCGTGTCAGTCTGGTCATTGCGGCATTTCCCATTCGGTAACGATAAATTCGACGGTCCAAAATCGGTTCTATCGAACATTATCACACGGTCGTTCCTAAGGAGTTGCATGTGCATGGCGGAGATTCCAATACTTTTTTGCAAGAGTTGCCAACTGCCATCAGCGGCGGAGGTGAGGATATGGTGGCTGGGCAATGATGCAAAGAGAAGCTGAAGAAGAAGGATTGAGAAAATAAATGAAGGAGATGCCATTTTTGCTTTGATGGAGTATTGTAATTTTTTGGCTGATGATGAATTGTGTTTCAATTTGGTCTATTTATAAGTACTTTGTGAAGGAGGGATTGCCATTTAAAAAAAAAAAAATTAATTGAAGTTTATGTTTGACATTATGATATGATTAGATTCTTTTCATATAAAAAAACAATAATTTTGAGTAACACTTTTTTTATTTTGTAATTTGAATGAGTTGGTGGTTAAAATTTTTGTGTTTAGTATGAGTTTGTATCATATTATTCTCATCTTTATTTTTAATATTGTATAAAAAAATCATTCGTTTATGTTTTAGATTATTAAATTAGATTATAATAATATTTTTGATGTGCAATTCATAGTATAAATTTTTTGTCCAATTTATTTTTCAATTTAAACAGCTTCCCATGTTTTGAAAGTTTGAACATTATATTGTGTTAAATTATATAAAATATGTAATGGAAATTTAGATCTCAAATAATTAAGTTTTTATAATTGTCGAAAAATAAATTATATAATGAATTTATGCGATTTAATTTGTTATTGTGGATCAAATATATTAGGGATTTGGGACATGAACCTTCTCAATTCTTAGTTTCTCATAAATAATTGCCCTCCACATATTGCTCGCAAATTATATAAATAAATAAATAAAAGACGTGCAAATGAAAATGATAAACAAAACTCCAGTATTTGGTTCATGAATAATTAAAATGTTTGATAATATATTGGTACCCAATATTCTCTTATATATTTTTTGTTTAAAATATTCAGACTAACAATATTTATTTCTTTTTTTTTTATGTCTTTCTCCCTTGATCGAATTATATCAAATTAAAAGATTTAAATTTTAAATTTCAACATAATAAAAACACTATAACAATAATTATACATCAATATCTATTGAATATCGAATTTATAAGATTAAATTCTTAAAAATAAAAATATAAGAACTAAATTTTAAATTTATAAATAATAATATATTTTAACCTTTTTTCTATTTTAAAATCTTGTTTTTGTCCTTTTTACCTAATTCGTGATATTAATTCAAACACAGTTTTATAAATAGTGTAGATTAATTATTATATAATTAAGTAATGTTAATGAAACAAAATAAGAGTTAAGGACATTCCAAGATTCTTTAAATTGAATGAGATAAGGGTTTGACTTTGTAGTTCTGACCAAACATTCTTTTGTTTATTTGTTTTTCTCACGTTGGTTGTCTCCCACAAGTTTGGGTTTCTAGAATGCAGAATGTTAAAAATATCTCTCCGGTCCTTCTTCATTTTGAAATTGCATCAATTGGTTTGTCAAAAAAAATTTGGAACAATTTAATTTCTTATCAATTTTGCAATTGACGATAATTAAACATAACATTAATATTTTTCATCAGTTGTATATAATTTTGACTAATATAATAACAAATCTCAATATTTATATATTTTGTGAAAATATTTATATATAAACCAAATGGGACTAAAATGGAATATATGTCACTTTTAAAAGTGAAATTTAAATACTCTAGTGATCATGTACCAAAACATTTTCCATATATATCCATGTTTTGTGATGAATAATTTAAAATTAATTATTTTTGTCAACCGAAATATTAAAAAGAAAAATAGAGTTGATAAACCAACCAAAAGAAAAATAGTCTTAAAAAGATTAAGTTGTGGCTTCTTAATAAGTAGTTTGATAAATATTGTTGAATAGGAACTGAATTTAAACTTTTTAAAATTGTATATATTATCTTTATCATCATTAGAAGTTAAATTCTAATGAGATGTAGCAAAAAATAATGTGTTATGGACTTTTAGCCTTAAGGCTTATACGGATTAAAATGTTAAAACTGAAAATAGACTAAATAAACTAATTAAATCAAATATAAAAACAGATTAACCTAAAAACTGAATAAATCAAAAGAATTCAGTTTTTTGATTCGGTTCACTTACACCTCTACTAGTTAGTCTCTAAAATTGTCAATTATTCCCATATTAAGGTTTGAACTTGATAATTATTTCTATATTAAGACTGAAATTTAAGGTTTTAAAAAAATAAATACTAAAAAAATTCAAACCTCAATATAAAAATAATTGCGAGATTTAAACTCAAAAATTTATTTAATTTTGAGTACATCTACTCAATTCATCAGCACTTGACTTAATATCTTCATGGAATATTTATTTGGTTGGTTTATCAACTAAAAATTCTATGTTTTAAATATTTGGGTTGACAAAAATAATTAATTTTAAACATTAATCCCCTAATCATGTATATGTATATATATATAACGTGAGAAAAATGGAGAGGGAAACAAAAGAATGTTTGGTGAGAAATAGAGGGTCAAAACTCTGATCTCATTCAATGCATAGAATCTTGGAATGTTGTAATCTCTTATTTTGTTTCACTTACATTATATTTAATATTTTTAAAGTAGAATATTACAACTATAATTCCAATACAAATTATAAATAATTCGTGTTTGATGTATTGAAATTGGAACCATAACTAAACAAAATTTAACGTATTGAAAATTAAAATATATTTAAATTTATCTTGGAATAAAATTTAGATTAACATAATAAGTGTATTTAAAAAAATTCTAGATTAATATTTTAATCCCAACATATAATTAACCGTGTTTAATATAAAGTAAGATCATTAGAATATAAATATTAAATCTTAAATTTAAATATAAAAAATGATATATATATATATATATATATATATACCTTACATGGGACACATATGAAAGTATATATACTTGTTGTCCCGATAATTTAGAACAAGAAAATACAAAAGAATATTGAGTAACCAATAATACATTTTTTTTCCTTGGCACGTCGTTTATTTATTTTTATGATTTTGTCAACAATGTGTCGATTGCAATTATATATGACAAACTATCGACAAAACATTGAACTTCGATCCAAAAAAAAAGCCATTGACCCAATTTCTTAAGAAATTCCTTAATATTCTTAACCCTTTTAATTTTTTGATAAAATTGAGTGATTATCCGTCAGCATAATTTAATTATAATTTTCATGATTTTATTTCATAAATACATTACATTATATAACTTATTACGCAAAGGATCCCAAGATTTTGGATTTATGCACAAAGACCAACTCATATAACAAACAATGGACAACACAAGATTATGATAATTTAATTTAATAATCCAAAAAATAACGGACATGTTAATTAAAATGATTATATGAAAGGAATCTAACATATCATAATGCCAAACATAAAAACTTACATTAAAATTTTTCCAAATGGCTTTCCTACCTTCACAAAGCACTTATAAATAGGAACAGACTGAAATACATTTCATCATCAACCAAAAACTTACAATACCCCATCAAAGCAAAAATGGCAGCTCCTTCATTCATCTTTTCTATCCTTCTTCTTCTTCTTCAGCTTCTCTTTGCATCACTGCCCCACCATCGCACCCTTACTTCTGCCGCTGACGGTAGTTGGCAACTCTTGCAAAAAAGCATCGGAATCTCCGCCATGCACATGCAACTCCTGAGGAACGACCGCGTGATTATGTTTGATAGAACCGATTTTGGACCATCTAATTTGTCACTACCAACAGGGAAATGTCGCAATGACCCGACTGACACGGCTCTCCAAGTGGATTGCACAGCTCATTCAGTCGAGTACGATGTTTTCGCCAATAAATTTCGTGCTCTCACTGTCCAAACTGATGTTTGGTGCTCTTCCGGTGCTATCATGCCCAACGGTAATTTGTTCCAAACCGGCGGTTTCAACGACGGTGAACGTCGGGTCAGGGTTTTCAACCCATGCAGGACGTGCGATTGGAATGAAATACCAAATGGATTGACAGCTAAAAGGTGGTATGCAAGTAACCATATATTGCCCGACGGGAGACAAATCATCGTCGGTGGTCGAGGACAATTTAACTACGAGTTCATCCCTAAAAACATTGTCGCTAATAAGATCAATTTGCCTTTCTTGTCGGAAACTAACGATAAAGGAATTGAGAACAATCTTTACCCCTTCGTTTTCCTCAACGTCGATGGAAACTTGTTTATTTTCGCCAACAATCGTGCTATTTTGTTCGATTATGTGAACAACATTGTTGTCAAAAAGTATCCGATGATCCCCGGCGGTGAACCTCGAAGCTATCCGAGCACTGGTTCAGCCGTTTTGCTTCCATTAAAGAACTTGAAAGCCGCAGCCATTGAAGCTGAAGTTCTAGTATGTGGTGGTGCTCCTAAAGGATCCTACCTTCAATCTTTAAAAGGTACTTTCGTGGCTGCCTTGAATACATGCGCTCGGATTAAAATAACCGACCCGAATCCAGAATGGGTCATGGAGACTATGCCTTTAGCTAGAGTCATGGGTGACGTGATATTGCTTCCAAATGGAAATGTTTTGCTCATCAACGGTGCTGGTTCAGGGACGGCAGGATGGGAACAGGGTCGTGACCCAGTTTTGAGTCCGGTCTTATACCAACCTAATAACAATATCGGCTCACGGTTCGAGGTTCAAAACCCAACCACCATCCCTCGTATGTACCATTCCACGGCGGCTTTACTTCGTGACGGAAGAGTTTTAGTCGGTGGAAGCAATCCCCATGCGTTTTACAACTTCACCGGCGTACTTTTCCCGACCGAACTAAGCTTAGAGGCATTCTCGCCGGCGTACTTGGACGCTAAATTCGACAAGCTGCGACCAACTATCATTGCTCCTAAGTCGATGTCAGGGATTCGATACCGGAAGAAATATACAATCCAAGTGGTGATCAACAGCGACAAAGTGGATGAAAGCTCGGTATCGGTGACAATGTTTGCACCAGCTTTCAACACACATTCGTTCTCCATGAATCAAAGATTGCTTGTTCTCGGAAACGAAAAAGTGACAGCGGTGGGTAACTCGATGTACAACGTTGAAGCAACAACGCCGAAGTCGGGGAATCTAGCGCCATCAGGATTTTATCTATTGTTTGTGGTTCATCAAGGCATTCCAAGTAAAGGCATTTGGGTCAGGTTGCATTAAAACTAAACAAAACATTAAAAAAAAAGTACAAACATTCATTAAAATTTCCAAAAATAAGGTCTGTGATTTGTGCCAGAGGGGTTGATTGATCCAAGTTCACTTGTAAGACCAGAAAAAAGAATGTTGGTGCTTTGTATGTATTTAAAGGATTTGATGATGTAATCAATATGTAAATTTTTTGTATTATTCTTCAAAATATAAAGATGGTTCAATAAAAAGAGGAATTTGTTGTTATTAATTTTAATTAAAAATTGGATAAATAATAGAGTGTTGAATCCGATCCCTATCATGTACACGTAGTATGCACTGTCACCTCTTTTTTAATACAGTAAAGAGCCAAAAACAATGAGCAAATGACCAACAAATTTCAAAGGACAGTGTGGTTCGATGACCAATGAACAAATTGACTAGAAACGGTATGTTACCGGTGAGGCCGTCGATCAAGTTATAAAATTATAGCTCCTTCGTCTTGGGAGACCAAGAATTTTAAACGAGGTTGACTCAGCGGGAAGGAATACAGTGAAGGTGGGCTGCCATGGAACTCACGAAACCAACAAAGCTCGAATTCTATGATCAAATGTTGAAGCTTCAATCCAAAGCCATACTCGTTCATTACTTTAAGGTCACGTCTTTACCCGATTTCCCCTCTGGGTTTTTGTTTTTTTTCCCATGCATTGATGAGAATAGATCATTTCCCTCTTTTTTGATTATGGGGTGGTTGTTTTTTTCAGGGCGATGATGGAAGGAAAGCTTTGATTTTAGATAACACAATTTTCCATCCACAAGGTGGTGGTCAACCTTCTGATACTGGTTTCATTTGTGTTACTGATTCGAACCTTAGATTTTGCGTGCAGGATGTTCGATCAAAAGACGGAGTGGTAAGTTTACTTGTATAAATTTGCAACATTAATTTTTTTTCCTTTTTTTTTTAAACAATAGATTTGTGGTTTTTTTACAGGTGTTCCATTATGGAGTTGCTGAGGATTCTAGTATGGAAAATGAATTAGAGCAAGGAAAAGGAAAAGAAGTGATTTTGCAAGTGGATGAGTCACGGCGGAGGCTGAATTCTAGGTATTTGTTATTCAAATTTATGTGATTTTGAAGGTTGCTTTGTGTATATAATTTCAAACTTGCTATGAGTTACGGTTTTCGTTGAGGGATTTTCGACTATTTCGGGATAATTTTATGGACCCTTCAACGGGCCAATATTGTTCCTGGTCGAGTTGGGATTTTGTCTCCCGATTCTGTTGAGAGCCCGAGTCAATGGCAGGGTTAACAAAGTGGGAGCGCCTCCTCGAATCAAACTGTGTCTGCACGACCACAACATGAGCTTCCCTGTGTTTCATATTTTTACTATTTATTAGAAATCAAACAACTAGATTATGTAGTGGCACTGGCTTAATTGTCTGGCTACGTTACTCCAAAAACTCGTTATTTTTCCTTGAGGTACCGAAACATGGTTAGGCGTAGGAGTAAGATCCTTCAAATATTTGAAAAAACGCAGAGAAACATTGAGCATACCTATGTTAAACATGTATTCATATCCAACACATTACCCCTAAGTCCGAGCTACATGGTTGTCTGTAACAGATTTTGGGAAGTTGTATTTCCGGTATAAAAGTTCATAAAATATTAATCATTTCTTGAGATTTGCTGGTTCAAGTTCATTTTTGGGGGGATAAACTACTGTTGTTGAGCAGGCTGCACTCAGCTGGGCATTTGCTTGATGTTTGCATGAGAAATGTTGGTGTGGGGCATTTGGAGCCTGGGAAAGGCTATCACTTTCCGGATGGGTATGCATTTCGTACCAGCATTTGCAAATTAATTAATAGCAGAACTGCTATGAGCATCTTTCTGCTTAATCTTCCATTTCTGCTTAGAACTAGCATTCATGAAGTTTGTTTTTATTTTTTTTTCCAGGCCTTTTGTGGAATATAAGGGTACTGTTCCACTGAACGAATTGCAAAACAAGCAAAGGGAAATAGAGATAGAAGTTAATGCCTTGATATCGAAAGGAGGGAAAGTAAGTATTGTTTAGATTAGATCTGCTTTGTGAATTTTAGTTACAATGCGGAGCGTTTTGTAAGCTCGTCCCCATTTATTTCAGGTTTACGCCACGGTACTACCATATCAAGAAGCTGCTGAGCTATGTGGTGGTTCTCTTCCTGATTACATTCACCCGGTAAGTGGCGGTTATAAAGCTTACTTTTGGACTACATTTGTGTCAAGCACCGGCAATGACTGGAAATCCCATGGAAATTCGGAGTTCGATACTTTTCGGTTGCTAACGGTAGCCTTATTTTCTCGTCCTGTCCAGGGAAGCAATCCTCGTATAATAAAGTTAGGGGACAACCCCGGTTGCCCTTGTGGTGGCACCCATGTTTCCGATATTTCAGAGATCTTAAGTATGAAGGTATATATCATCAATTTGCTTCACTTAAAAAATGATAATTTGATTGATGATCCCCATGTTAGTGAGTGTCAGATATAGGTATGTGTCAGGCACTTGCATGCTCGGTTTTTTCATATGTTTGGAGAATCATGCCCTCTCGTACCCATATCCGAATATCTGGTAGATACGAGTGCTCAATTCCATTGATATGTTTGATTTATGTTGCAGGTCTCTAAAATTCGCACTAAGAAGGGAATGACAAAAGTGTTCTACTCCATTGGCACCTAATATAAACGGCATGAAATGCTTTTGTTGGGTAAAAGTACCATGGAGGCTCTTATATGAAGATCAGATTGTATTTTACTCTCTTTATTTAATAAATGGACAAATTAATCTTTATACGATATGCAATCTAACTTCTAGTACAAAAATTCTTATGGTATTTTTACTACTTTTATTGATAAAAGTATTATTGCATATATCAAATGATGTATATCCCTACCATGAAGTTGGAACCGTAAAACAGTCATGTCACTAATAACAGGAGATTTTATGTTCTGTTCGGGTAATAGGCTGCTTGTTTCTGAATATTAAAGTTGGAAAAATGTCTTGGACCATTCACTTTATTTCTCTGCTACTGTAAGGCCAAATTGAAATGTTCACTCTAGGGCTAACCCTCGGTTGGATTTTCGGTTTTTATTTGAATCCTTTGAAAAATAAAGAAAATATAAATTACAAAAGAAAGTAAAAGAAATTACCTAACAATTGAAAATGAATAAATCAAAAGTAGATGAAGTTTTAAATTTAATCTTTGAATATTTGGTTTTTAGTCTCGAAACTTGTCTAATTTAAACAAAACAAAAATTAAAATGCTATTTTATATCTGTTTGTGTCGACGTGAGCTAACAAGTTGCCTGTCTCTCCAATGACTCAAAGAGACGGTGAAAGTTTGATTTTCCCAAGAGGTCTTTTTGCTACGAATTTGGTATTTGAATATTATTTGTATTAGTGCTCTGAGTTATGAAATTATGCAAATTCAATTATAATAAAAATGAGAATTTTCCGAAATGATGAAGAGATAACAAATGAATTTATTCATTTCTAGTATTAAATGTTCAAGCAGTAAGAATAAGAGGGGATTGCCCGAATATTCAGTTTTTTTTAGAGATAAATTTACTGAGAAAATCTTTTGTCAACTAAGCAAAAAGATTTATATCTCAGAACATGGTCAACTGTAGAATGATTTTGAATGCTAGTAAACAAGTGGCTATTTATATACACACATATATACAAACCCAAAGAAAATGACGGCAATGGAGTTCAAATGGGACTCTGAAAAACGACACGGTAAATAGTGAATCTGACACGGGAAAAAAATGAAAGGCTAAAACCAGATTCCTCCAAAATTTAGCAGACACCCTTTCTTTCTTAACCATCCAATTGTTTCAGATTCTCCATTAAAGTTCCTTCTTTTTGCCTTGCTTTCCCCAAAGTTCACACCTTTGTTCACTGCCCCTCTTGATACTTATGGTCTTTTTTCTGGGTTTTGTGAACTTCTTCTTCTCTTTTAGATCATAAAACTGAGGTGGGTTTTTTCTTCTTTTACTCTGTTTCCTTCAAAGTTTTGATTTTTAACACCATTTCAATGCTTATAATTATGTTTTCCTCATACCCTTCTTGTTGATTTATTGTCAATACATTATGTTTCATTTCGATTCAATTAAGCCCGTTTATTTATCTGTTTCTGCTATTTTATTGCTGAATTGGAGGTCTAATATTATATGTTTAGCAGCCTCTTCCAACTTGGGTGTAAGAGTCTAAATACGGGTATTTATCCGGGTACGATTAAATTTCTTTTTGAAGTTTTTTAATATATTTGAACCATCACAGATATTGGATACGTGTACTTTAGTTTTTTGTTTGGATTTTGTTGAGGGGTCAGCCCTTTTTCCGTCGAGCAGCCGATCATATTGTGCTCTGAGACTCTACACTTGGTTTTATCCGAAGGTTTTATCTCCCAACTTCGAGGAGAACCCAATGATTTCGTGGAGTTTGGGGGAATCACCAAATAAATATTTAGCATTTGAGCCCATGCCTTTATATGGCATTAGTGGGTAAGAATACTAACAGTTGGCTAGATTTGGGAGACAAAACCTGAGAATAAAAGCATAAACACCTCGAACACAATGCCTCTACTATTTGAGGATCTGATGGCCTGCTTGGCGAACGAAACTTCAAAAACCTAAAAGAGAGCGGACCCCTTAAACAGAATTTTTCTTGTTATTACAAGGCTATGCTCTTTTTTCTTTTATATGAAACTTAACATAATGAAGATTTTAATGGTTATGTTTCGTATGTTTCAGCCTATATAATGCTGGGTGAAGATATTAATGATTCTGAAGGGGAGATTAAGGTGAGCTTCGGCTATCAATGCAACAGTGGCGGCGATGGTATTCCAAGTGGGGCTGTGAAAGGGGTCGAGTCCAGAAGTGATATACCGAGGAACGGTAGTTTCTCGTGTTTGTCTGGTGCTGCCTTAAGTGCCAATGCTACATTGGCCAACACAAATATCTGCAATGGTCTAATAGGATCCGATATTCTTCCCAGTCTAGATTCCCCTAACTCATTTCGTAGGGTTCCGTCTTCTCCATCTCTTTCGAGATTGGATATATTATCATCTTCCCTACAAAGCAGTATGTCAAATTTAAGTTGTAGTCCACCGAGTCCGGTCGGTTCATACGAAACCGATTCGTATATTTTGAAAACCATGAGTGTTCCCACTAGAGGTGATAGTTTCCTTAATGCTGTTGAAGTTCAAGTGGCGGGTGGAGCTGCAGGTGAAGATCGGGTTCAAGCTGTTTGTTCCGAAGAGAACGAATGGCTTTTTTGTGCTATCTATGATGGCTTCAACGGGAGGGATGCTGCTGATTTTCTCGCTGGGACGTTATACGAGACCATAATGTTTAACTTCAATTTACTCGACTCAGAATCAAAGCAGTATGTTCCCAGTATCGACACTGCAAGTGATGAAAGCTCGTATTCGGAAATGGAAGTGTCGTCTCGTTCATTTAGGAATGGAGTACTTGATATCCTTCATCGAGCTTTAAGTCAAGCGGAGAATGATTTCTTGTACATGGTAGAACAGGAAATGGAAGACCGTCCTGATTTAGTTTCAGTAGGATCTTGTGTTTTGGTTATGCTTCTTCATGGAAATAATTTGTACACGCTCAATTTAGGTGACAGTCGAGCTGTATTGGCAACATTTGATGAAGGCAACGACAGGGATCAGTCTGGAAGATTAAAAGCTATTCAGCTCACCGATAGTCATACCGTCGATAACGAACTTGAAAGAACTAGACTTTTGAGTGAGCATCCTGATGACTCGATGCCCGTAATTGCTGGAAAAGTGAAAGGAAAATTGAAGGTCACTCGTGCTTTCGGAGTAGGTTACTTGAAAAAGGTCAGCACAGTTTGAATATGTGTCAAATACGGGTATTTAATGAAAATTATAACATCTTTGTTATTCATTGCAGAAGAAACTGAATGATGCATTGATGGGAATTCTTCGAGTTCGAAACCTCATTAGCCCCCCGTATATCTCCACCGAACCATCACTAAACGTGCATGAAATATCGAAATCCGATCACTTCGTAATAATTGGCAGCGATGGTTTATTCGACTTCTTAAGCAACGAAGAAGCAGTGAAGCTCGTCCATTCTTACATCTCGAGCAATCCTTCTGGAGATCCTGCAAAATTTCTAGTGGAACAGCTTGTAATAAAAGCGGCTCATTCTGCAGGTAATTATCTTTTCTTCTTCGACGTCTTACGTTGTTCGTTTTTTGAACATTTCCATTCACAGGTTTCAGTAAGGGAGAATTGTTGAACATTCCGGCTGGCAGGAGGAGGAAATACCACGACGATGTTACCGTTATCGTGATTATTCTCGGAACGAATCATCGAACTTCAAAAGCATCAACCTGTATTTGAATCTTATGTATTTCATTCAACAACCCTAAATCATTGTATATATAAGCTTGAATTCAGATAATTTTCATCTTGATTTGTTGTAAAACAAATTTTGTGTCACTTAAAATCATGCATTAGTCTTTGGTGTATGTTTACAACAGTGCAAGTGATACAGCTATGCTCGTAATTTACTTGGATTTGATTATATGACCTAATTATGAATTTCATCAATTCTTTACATTCTCATCTCCTCTTCCTCTAGTACCATTTTTTAATGTTTTTTAAATTGATTTGATAGTCGAACTAATCAAATCATCAATTCGCCAGTCCAATTAAAAATTTTGGATTTAACTATCGATTCAATTAAATTTTAGCCAATTCAACCAAATTTTTAGCCAATTCAACCAAATTTTTAGTCAATTCAACCGGTTCTCGATCTAACCGGTTCAAAATCACTTTCAATTTAGTCTAGTTCAAACAACATTGCCATTTTCATTTTCGTTTAAAACTCACAGACCAGAACAGAGCTTGGAGCCTCTAATTTGAAATCTAACTTCTTATAATCCCAATTTTCCCACTTAATAAAAAAAGTAGGCCCTTATATTAGGAGTCAAATTGCATTTTACTTCCTTTGCTCAAAAAATGAGCAAATTAGTCCTTACATGTTAGATAGAAAAACAAATTAATCATTTATGCTAAAACAATTATCTATTTACACTATTAAAAACTGACATGAATGACAATAACCAAGCAGTTATAAGTGGTGAGCTCCATATGTCTCATACTGCCGTATAAGGACCAATTTACTCTTTAATTTAACGTTGAGTGACTTATTTACTCATGTTTTGAGTGAAGAGGTCAAAATACAATCTGACTCCTATTGAGTGAAGAGGTCAAAATACAATCTGACTCCTAGTACAATGATACTAGTACCAAAAATACCCAATGCTCCAAAAAAATGCAATGTAAATTAAACTGTCAATACCATATATCAATTGGAACATATGAAAGACTAGGAATTTGTAACCTAAGAAACATGATAATATAGTTCAAAATACAAGAATGGTCATTTTCATTCATAACCAACCTAGTTCTCCATTTCCTTGCCATTTTCCTTTATGGCTGCTGTTTGCATTTCCTCGTCTTTTGCTTCAACCTTGGGTTGTTCTTCACCATCTTTAACACCTTCTGAAACATCCTGCAGCTGCAAAACACTACTTTTCGATACTTGAAAGAACTTGATAATAGCCGTACCAGACATGTATTTGTATATGACGCTCGTATCCCAAGTCCGACTGAAACATGGAATGCAAAACAAAGGTTGTTAGTTAACTTACCCCCAAATTTCTTAAGCTTGCAGTAACATCTTCATGTTGCTGGTGGAGTGTGTTCCTTAGATCTTGAAATTCCTTATTTCACAAAATGAAAACATTCTAGGTAAGTTATCTTCCTCATTCAGAATGAAATACAAGAAGCAACTACATAACTTGAAGTCTGAAACATATTCAGACAACAGATACCCATGTTGGGCACGTAACTGTATCCGACACTCGCGTCTAAGTCCAAGTAAACAAAGGAAGCAAACACTCACCGTACGGAGTTGATCGACTTCAACATTAAGTGTTTTCTTCAGGTCTGTAAGCTCCTGCAAGAGGCATGCATATCAGCTTATGAAATAAACAGCAAATAAGGCAGGCATTTATTACTTCAAAATATACAAAAAGTAAACCTCAACTGCATTTCTTAATTCAATTGCAGCTTCCATGTTAGGAGTGAGATTACAGTTTCCTTTTTTGCAAAAATGAATAAATTAATTCTTATATATTAAATCAAAGACCAAACCAGTCTTTCTGTTAAAAATTACATCCATTCTTATGACTAAAAACTGATCCCTGTGCATTAGGGTACGTGTCAGGTTTCAAAGCTATATCTTCGGCAATCGAGGTTAGCGTGTTAGAAGTAAATGTCGGACACGAGTACTTAAAAGAAAAATGAAAGAGCCCGAAGTTTCCCCACACTTTGATATTTAATTTCATAGTAAAAGATCCATTAAATTACCTAATTAGCTTGAAATGAATCAGAAAACCCAACAGATTTCCTTTCCAACTCTAAACCCTTTTCTATCTCTCTATGATATAATCCCAATATGAATAAACAAAATAAAAAACAATGTAGAGAATCCATTGAAAAGAAAACAAGGAACTTAAAGCAAAAATGTACTTACATCGCGGTAAATTTTAACTTGGGTATCCAATTTTGATCTCCAATTTTGCAGATCCTAGCGATAAAAATAAAGATAAACAGCTCTTTTTCTACTCGAAATTGAAAAAAATATATAAACCAAAAAATTGTAAAAAAAGGGGATATATTTTGCGTAATTACCAGTTTCAATCCTTGAATTCTACTGAGTAGCTCAGCCCTTGATTCATTCAATTCCTAAAAGTCACCAAAAATTACAATTAGAACCTAAATGAATCGAATCAAACTATTTTTTCTTGAAAAAAAGAAACAAATAATAATTAAATACAGAAAACAAATTAAAAATCTAAAACTTACAGCAATTTTTGAGCCGACTTGAGTGTTGTTCTCCTTCTTCTGTGAAATGGGTAAACAAATATTTGGTTAACATTTCTAAACAAAATCCAAACTTTGCAGAAATCTAAAAAGAAAACAGAACTTTAAGACTTCAACTACAAATTTAAAAAAAAAAAAATGAAATTGAAGAAAGTACAGGAGCTAGAGGTGCAGAGATGTGAACAGCAGGAGTTGAATCAGATGATGCCATTTGCAACAATTTAGAAACGGAGATTGTTATTTGATTGATTTGAATTCAAGCTTCGTTTTTTTTTTCTTTTCTATGTGTAGAGATGGGAAAGAAAAAAACTTTCTTCTTTTCTGTTCTTCTTTATATTAAAGAAATGGATTTTGATTTTATTTTATTTGAACTGAAATTTGAAATTGGTAAATAGGGGAGTGTTTGGGCGGGGAAATTTATTAAAGGGTTTCTTTAAGGGATTTTCACCTTAATTATTTAAATAATTTTTTATTTAGTTCCTAAACTCAAATGCCACGTCTGAAATTCTTACGGCGAATTATATTAATAGTCACTTAACTATTAATATTTTTTAGTCACTTAATTATAAAAAGTTACAAAACGGTCAATTAACTATTAATAATTTTTTATTTTGATTATCCAACTATTCAATTTTTTTTGGTCACCAGCGGGCTAACATAAAAATAAAATCACCCAAAAATCAAAATAGTTGGTGACCAAAAAACAAATTTACTTATAATTGAGTGATCATTTTGTAACTTTTTATAATTAAGTAACCCAAATAATTAATGACTATTAGTGTAATTTATCCAAACTTTTTTATATTTCTTGTGTAGTTTTTAAAATTTATATAAAAATTTTAAAAATTTATGTTACTTTAACCCTTTGTTTTAAGATAGTAAAATCGAACATTGATCTCACCGTCATTATCCAAACTATCATTCAGATTTTAAATTTTAAAACATTCTAATTAAATATTTAAAGTATCAATATTATATCAATCATGTTATTTCATCAGCCTAATCATCCGATTAAATGTCAAATATCAATTTAAATCTAAAATGTAGTATTTATAAAATATGTAAATCAAACTATAAACAACTGTATTTATTATACATACAATTTGAATTTAACGTGCTTAAAAAACAATGCATATGTTTTAAACATGTTTAATATCAAGTTTGAACTAACATTTAATGTCTATAGTCAAATTAGTAAAAAAGTTAATTAATTTAATTAATACAATATTAAAAATTTAAGAATTCAATTAAAATATCAACAATAATTTTTACACTATCTAAATGAATCCCTACCTTTAAAAATATATTTTTTAAGTTTTATTTTAGAAATAATTTACAAAAATAATTTAAAAAAAAAGAATCTAGAAAGTTCTGTTACTCATTCACAAGCTGCAAACAAAATCATTGCTTTTGCATGCTTTTCTTTGTGTAATTATTTAATATTGCTCTTTCCTTTTTATTATTTCCACAAATTAAATTTGTGGGCCTAAAGCAATTCTTTTTATTTATTTATTTTTTAAAGTAACAAAAATAAAATAATCAACAAGACAAAATACTATTTCTCTAGTCTCAATCATTTTCCCACTTTAATAAATCTTTCCCTTTTCTTTAGTTAAATTAACTAGAATAATCCCATTTTGATTTCATAATTTCCATTAATCTAATTTCAATTCCATTGTTTTTAATTTTTATTATTTTGAAATATGTATTTTTAAATTGTTAATATGTAATTTTACATCACTTATTTTTAAACATGTAATAGTAATCACTTTTTTATAGTTTTCAAAAAGATTAAATCAAAATGCCAAACATAATTTTATTATATATTAATTTAAAGTTTTATAAATTTTGAGGGTGTAAAGTAACAATTTACTATTTTAAGGAGTCATGACCCCTACATGTCCTTCTTTCCGAAATAGCCAAAATACATAAAGAATAGGAATTAGTAAATTGCAAAAGAGGATTAAACTCACACAAAATGCAGAACAAAGAAATGGCAGACTCGGTCTTAAAAATATGAAAAAGGGGACATTAACGTTGTTGTCGAACAAGCAAAGCTCCCTTGTCTTACTCTGTTTTGTCTCTGTGATTAACTTGTGAGCTAACTCAGTTTAGCTCAAGAGAGAAAAAGAATGAGTCAGGAAGCGTTTATTTACAGCTTCGTTGCTCGAGGAACAACGATCTTGGCCGAGTACACTGAGTTCACTGGAAATTTCCCAGCAATCGCAGCTCAGTGTTTGCAGAAACTCACTTCTTCCAACAACAAGTTTACTTACAACTGTGATCACCATACCTTTAATTTTCTTGTTGAAGATGGTTATGGTAATTCCCAGAACTTTGATCTTTTTCTTTCTTTCTTTGTTTTTTTTTTTCTCGAGAGACAAACAGCATTGTGGAAGGTAAAGCTGAATTTGGAAGTTAAAGTTGGTAGATCTAGCTAAATTAGTATAAAATGGGATGTGGGATTTGCTGGGTTTTTGCTAAAACACTAGAAAGTTAGCTTCTTTTAGTTGTATGGATTCGTTTTATGCTGTTTGGTTGGTGAGAAAACTGAGGAAAATGGTGGTGTGCATATAAATGTGTGCATCAATGTGCTTTGTATGCCAAAAAATTGACTCAATTGAGATTGAATTGGAGAATATATAATCAACAATTCATAAATAAATATATATATGCATCTATATTATGTTTTAATGGATTTCATTAGTTTGCGTGCCTTTTGCATGTTTGTTATATGCCATTTCATTAACAAAGATGTGTTGATTAGAAAAAACTAACAATTCATGGAGGCCCTGCAAGTCAGATTGCATTTTGTTCTTTGTATCTAAAAAATGGATAAATTAGTCTTGTACATTAAATCATCAAAGGGTAAATTGGTTTTTTTTTTTTTTTTAAAAACTCCATTCATTTGTCCTTTTAAAACAAGCGCAACTGACAAGGGCCAGTTTTTAATAGTAGAACTAGATGAAATTTTTAACAGAATGATAAGTTTGTTTTTTTACTGACATAGAGGGATTAATTTGGACCTTTTTTTAATAGAGAGGCAAAATGTATTCTGACTCCTAGTACAAGGGCCTCCATGGTACTTTTACCCTCTAGAAGATTAAAACTTTGGGAGCTCATGTCGTAAGTTTTTCAATTTGGTATCTATAATGAAAGGGTATGGGGAGGAGGGGAGCTTCCGATATCCAAACAGCACGACCGTTTCCGAGCGAAGTTGCACTCACTTGTGTTAACCGAAGCCTATTCCGAACATTAAGGTTACTCCAAGTGCTATAACTATCAGTGATGCTAATAAAGTTACCACTGTTGTATGCTCAAGTATCATATACCAGTTCTTAGCCGACACCAAAGCTGATGATGCACTTTTCTTATTGCTTCATCGATCGGTAACCCTTGAGGCCTTAACGACACGGCTTTCATTGTATGCAGTGTATTGTGTTGTTGCAAAAGATTCTGTTGGAAAGCAAATCTCTATTGCATTTCTCGAACGAATGAAAGTGGACTTCAAGAAACGATACGGGGGTGGAAAAGCCGATACAGCTATGGCCAAAAGTCTCAATAAGGAGTTCGGGTTTGTTCATCCATCTAACTGATGAATTGGTAATCTTTTAATTAGTTTACATAAATATATATTCTTATTTTGTTGAAACGAAACATTACAATTCTCAGGCCAGTTCTGAAGGAACACAAGAAATATATCATTGAACACGCTGAAGAAATTGAGAAGCTATTAAAGGTGAAGGCTCAAGTTTCAGAAGTTAAAAGTATAATGTTGGAGAATATTGACAAGGTAAGTACTTTTACCGTTTTGTCTCAGGTGAATTTGCATTCTTTTCCCTTCGGATGTTTCGAAACATGATTGTAACATAACTGGAATACTGGAATTTCTATGATCATATAATCAGATAAAAGATAGTCTTCGAACAAAAGGGTGCCTGAAATGATACTTGAACTACGGTTTTAACTTAGCAAGCGCCATTGGTTACCTGCTGTGTTTACATGACTTTCAATTCTACATCTCAGGCAATCGATAGAGAAGAAAGCCTAACAACTCTGGCTGACAAAACCGAGAATCTATGTGATCAGGTAAACCCCATTTTCGAGCTCTATCGAGAATTTTTTTTATATGCATTAGGTTTCATATTATCGCGTCCTTTCGTCAGGCCCAAGCTTACAAGAACCAAGGGACGAAAATCCGTCGTAAAATGTGGTATCAAAACATGAAGATAAAGATGGTAGTTCTTGGAACCTTGCTACTTCTAGTACTCGTAATCTGGGTTTCGGTTTGTCACGGATTCGATTGCAGCGACTAGCGGCATCCAAAGTAAAGCTTGTGACACGCATATATATACCAAATGAGCCATTCATCGATTGTGTTTTATTTCTTACCATGTTTTCTGGAACACCAAAACAGGAACAGGAAAGTGCAATGATGAATGTATGACACAAAAAATGCACTATCATTAGGCCTGCTTATAGAGTTGAAAATCTTTATGCAATATAATATTTGGCTCTTAAAAAGGAACATTTAGATACCATCTTTCAAGGGACCTGGAATTTAACTTAGCAAACAGATGAGAATTAGATTTCATATTTGCTTCATTCTTAAACTGTTAGGTTGAGAATTTAAAAGAATGTTCTTAAGGTTGTTTTAAGGTTTTTTTCTTTTTGAGGGGTTTTATTCAATTTCCCCTCTAATTCACTCTGCTATATTGCCACATGGGCAAAGATGGGTGAAGTTAGGAATTATTATTGGGGTCGGAATAAATTAAAAATATTTCGGGGGTCAAAGTTTAAAATGAATTATTTATTTTTCATAAACCCCATATATACATATTCATTTAACAAAAGTGCTAAAAGATCAAATTGAATTTTTTAAGTTTAAGAGGAGGCTAAAGGTGAAATTAGATTATTTAATCTAGGTCAAATTTTGCTATTAGTCCTTATACTTTGCATAAGTTGTATTAATCTCTATAATTTAATTTGGTCAGTTTTAGTTCATATACTTTTTTTCTAATTTTGAAATTTTGGTATTGATCCAAATGGTAGTAATTAATTCTATTTGGTTAGGTTCTGCTATTAGTCTTGTATCATGTGCAAAGTTATAAATTTAGTCAATATTCTCCATGTGAATCATTCTTAGTATTTATACTTTTTGAATTTCTAAATTTCAATCTTGACACAATTGATCGCCATTAAATCCGTGAATTAACCTTTTCATGAATAATATATGCAAGTAACAAGTTGATATTGTATTACACATGTGATAATATGTTTACTATATTAAATTTTAAAAATAACAGAAATATAAAAAAAATTACGATTTGGTCGGAATGGAAATTTGAAACTTTGAAAAATACACAATCGAATTGAAGTATAGAAACTAATAATGGAATTTAAGCTTGGCAAATGTTTTGTTAGCATGTCTACACTTGGCATGCAAATTGGAAACCTAGGAGGGGACCCTAACAAATAACTTGGGGAAGAAATAAAAAAGAAACATTGCCATTGGTCCACTTGAGTAAAACAAGATTGAATTTAGACCAATTTCTCATATACAATTTATATATATATATGTATAGTTTTCAGACATGTGCATGCATGTCTCATTTGTTTGTCAAAATGGTAACACAAATGCTCCCTTGCTTCAACAATTGTGGTTCATAAATTCTTAACTTGAATTTGCTATATATATGTGTATATATATATTCTCTGGTTTAGAATTTTAGCTCATAGATGGGGTCTCTATCCATTTCACAATATTGTGGTTTACATTGTTTAAGTCTGATTTCGTCCTTCAATTATATTTATTTTTTACATTTTGGTATTTAAATTTTTCTTAGTTTCATTTTAGTATTTGAATTATCGTTTTTGTTAAAAAAAATTTCAAAAATTATCAACATTTTATAAGAATGCATCACGTACCCAGATGTCATGTTCTTATTAACAATATTTATTTTTTAAGGTAAATCAGAATGAAAATGATAGTTCATATATTAAAATGGGACAAAAAAAAAAATTTAGATATTAAAATTGGAAAATGAGTATATATCAAGTGCTAGATCATGACACAAGCCTTATTAGAATGTCATAAATGTTAGTTGGGTATTAACTCGGTTGAATTGATATTCATAATTTTAAGTAAACTATAAAATAATTAAAATATTTATTTTACTATCGTACACAAAACAACTATATTGAAGTTAAACTTAGATACATTAATTGTATCATTTGACTTAATGTAAGATTTATTAACTCTCATAATTCTCGATCCAAGAATTTATCGAGGTGCCTAAAGAAAACTATGGTAAACAACATTTATTTATAACACATAAGGAGAACACTAATTCGCATCAACATTACAATAATTTATATAGAAGCATAACACAAAGCAAAGTCACACCAAGCAAACCATTTTTAAGCACATTAACTTCTTTTAACCTTAAACCGCATTTGCAGTACGATGTTACGATGGTTATTTTATTGTTTCGTTTCTCTTCATCGTCAATATAACTGCAATAAATTCGATAGCGGCAACAATTATATATATTGATCTATTTTGAAAACTAAAACCCATATATCGCAATACTATAATCTTAAAAACAAATGCATGACATAAAAAAAACCAAACAAGTAAAGATAGATGAATTTTAAGACAAAGTAGAGTGCACTATTACAAGCACACACTACATTTTTACATATCCCTAACTTCAAACATGTTCCGATTTTTGACGACGATATCATACATGTGAATGGACTTGAACTTGTTGAAATCTCTAGGGAGAGAGATCAGATGGACGGTGGACCGTTTATGAAATTGAAGAAGATCAGGGTCATCATAGTACCTCTCCCACCCAAGAGACAATAGCTTAGACTCGAGATCTTCATAGCAAGTGATCACTTCGTTGGAAGGAACATGTACGAGCACCTTGCGACGTGAACTACTCGAACCTTGACGGTTACCATCCAATGGCTCTGCTCCAGGATTCTCAACCAGACGAACCACACCATTCTTGAAAACCCAAACACCCGACATTCTTATTTTTTTTAACAAAGGCTCTTAAGGAAGTGATACATGGGAGGTGGATGGGATTGTAAGGTATATATACACACATGTGTAAGTGAGCTGAAACGAGGCCGAGAGAGAGAAATAGAAGAAGAAGAAAAAAAGGCTATTAAATTAAGGTTAGGGTTGCAAGGGACAAGGACACACAAAATATTGTACCATGGATGTGGGCATAACAAGATTGAAGGGAATCCCTGTTTCTTTTTTTTGTTTAGTCTTTTAAATCAAACCCCACCATGGGAATCTTTGTCTTTGTTTTTGTCTTCTTTTTTTTTTTTTTTTCCTAAGAAATAAAAATGTATTGTAAGTAAGTGAGAGTGAGACTGGTTCTAGAGAAACCTAAACGAAAATGACTTTGTATTTGTATGTAACAATACTTTCATATGTATATATACATACGGATTATCGAGTTACATAGGGGCAGGCAGGGGTTTCCCTCCAAAGTTGAAAATTTCTATTTTAATTTCCTAAATTTTATAAATTTATATATTAATACATGGTAAACTTATGGTTTGATGTTAAAAATAATAAAATTTAGATTTAGTCTTAAAAGTTGTAAAAATATAAGTTAATACAATAGCAAAATTATATTTTAGCTTCCAGAAAAAGATTTTAACTTCACATTTGATTGTACTCTCAAATAAAAAATTCAAAATCAAATTATTGAAAAAGATAGTTATAAACCCAAAAACCTTAATCTTTGTGTATATATACAATATAAATTCTATTTGTAATTATTGAAAAAGAAAGAACCCAAGGTTTATTATATTATGCAAAGTCACCGATGGTTTATATATATAAATATGTATGTATATGCCACATGAATAAATGCTGTCTCACCATTGAAAGTAGGATGGAATATTGGTTTTTCCTTAAAACAAAATTTCTATACATATATTGTGAGTGAAAATTTTAGATTTAAAGGTTCACAAATATTTATAGGAATATAATAAAATATTAAAAAATATAATAATAATAAAAAGAAAACATGTATTAATTTTTCAAAATTAAATCTAAAATAAAATAATAGACTAATAATATACCAAATATTAACCCATATTATAAATGCATGTACGCATATAAAATTTCTTTTCTTTCTTTTCTTTTATATTATATAGAGTTTAGGGTATCTTTTTAGGTTTTTTTGCATCAATTTTATCCCTTTTAATTATTCGGATAATTATTTTCTCCCCTTAAATCTATTACATTGAAAAGAAAGAAAGTTACTTTCCATTATCAATTGAATTTTCAATGCCAAAATCATATGCACAACAATTTTTTTTTCCCGAAATTCAAGTAGAATCCAACTTAGATGCAAACCCAAAATATTTTTCTAGAGAGGTTGAGAATTTTATTATTTTTAAAAAAGATTAAAATTTTACAGGATCAAATCAACATTTTATCATTTTTAAGATTAAATTGCAATCTTACCATATACTAATTTTTAAAGTTCATAAATCTTGAAGGGCCAAAAATAAAATTTCCCATTTTAAGGGACTGAGGCCCTTACCTGCCCTAGTGCCACCCCTAGATTGGGTGCAAATTAAACTCTACCGGTATTGTTTTTTTTTCTAACACCAAAATTCAAACCTACAACATTACCTAAAAGACATTAAACCCCTTATCACTCGATCCTATAAAAATCAGTATTTCGAGTAATATTTATTATTCACTTTCTTTAACAATATTCTTAGCATGTATTAGAAATATGAATATATATGGCACTTGATTATATCATTATCTCTCCCCTTTTAAATATTTCCTTGTAGTATTAATATTCTCTTTTTATTTCAAGAATTATACAGAATTTTGGTTACAATAATGAAAACAAATATTAATACTTGTGAATCAAGTAATGTTATTTATGGAATAGAAATTCCAATAAGGGAGATGGTGAGGGTATGAAATATATTTTGTAATTAAAGAACTGATGTCCTTTTCCAAAATTTGTGAATGGTTTGCATTAATACAATGATGAATAATATTTAGGGGGTGGGACCAAATTGGAAGATTCTCTCAATATTTTTCTCTAGTTTTGTTGGGAATTGGAGAGTTCTTTTGCGTTGGGACTTTTACCTTGTAGGGTTCTCATCTTTATTTATTTATTTATTTTAATTTTGTGAGCTAGATTAATATATATATATATATATATATATATATTTGGTACATAAATCTCATGCATCATTAGTGAATAATAACATAATATGTCATCAGTAAATAAAATTTTAAAATAATGGAGGGCTCATAAATAAATAGTAATAAGTTTATTTAAACATAATTAAATAATAATTAATTATAAATAAATGTTAAAACCCTAAAATCTAAACACTTGAACCCAAGATCCTAAATCTAGAGTTATTAAGATTTATTTATAATAGTTATGATTAATATTTAATTATGTTTAAATAAAATTATTAGTATTTATTTACAAGCCCTCCTTATTTTTGTTTAATTTAAAGATGATTAGTCATGTTATTATTCACTCATGGTACATGAGACTTATACATAGATGATGCATTAAATATTATTCCTTAAAATATTATTATATATCTTATTTATTTTTTTAAACATCGATTAAAGAGTTTTTTAATTTTACTTCTTTAAGTAATAAATTTAGAATCAGGACCCAAATTTGGTGATTACAATTCTTTTTAAGGTTGCATTACTTTAACATCAAATTCATAGAAGCATTGCTTTTTTAGAACAAAAAATAATTATATTAGGTTTATTAAAAAAATGTATGAGCAATATTGATTTGATGGGCTATTACAATCAATTTATTCGTAAATATTGTATAAATGTAAATATATGTCTGAATAACTATAATGTAAAATTAAATAAATAAAAATCTTAATGAATGAAAAATAAAAAGAATAGAATTAAATTAAAAAAAAATAAACAAAACTCGAATCACGTATAACTCCCCTTGGCCATGTTTGATTACATTGAATAACATGCATTTAGCCCCTCCTAAAATATAAACCATTCAAATTAAATCCTTTAGTTTTTGAAGCAAATGAAAGTTTTACATTTTGGACCCCTTAATGTAATTTAAATATTTAAACACAAAATTTTTAACCTTAACCTCTCCAAAACTTTATAATTTTATTTCAACCCCTCCAAATAAAATATTTAACTTCATCCCTGCATAATAAAAATGGACTCATGTTGAATAATATAACAAATTATTTTTTATAAAGAGAGTTAGAAGAAGTTATCCGAATTTAAATAAAATTAATATAAAGAGATTATCATATATCCCAATTAGCCATGTTGAACCATGTGTGGAAGTTCAACTTTGACATGAAATTTTCCTCACATTCTCAAAGTTTCATTTCTTCCCCCTCATTCAACCACAAAAAGTGCAACTTTAAGCTTTTCTTTTTCTCTTTAATTTGCAAAACTAAAATGAATAAAAAATCACCTGATTTTATGGCTCCTACACAAAGCAGAAATCCGGAGGACTGTCGATGAAGAAGCACACAAGCAATAACAACATTGAATGTACGTAAAAATAAATAAATAAATAAATATCAATTAAATAACAAGTATAGTGATCTGTCATATTTTATTTTTAATGAAAAATATTCACATTCAAATAACAAAAATAACATTATTAAAAATAATAATCACCAATTCCATAAATCTCGAAAATAAATAAATAAAATGGAAAGATTTTAACAATCAATTCACCCCAACCAAACCCACAAACCATGAGGCATGGGAATGTAAGCCTTTTGGGCACAAAAATTTTGCTTTAATCCAGCATCATGGTCACACCATTGGTCTACATGCAGTGTCTGCAAACACCCTCCTCCTCGTGACACATGGTCCTATAAATAAAAGTTAAAATATATCATAGATTTTTATACTCTTCGTAAATTTAAATTTTAGTTTTTATAATTTTATTTTTAAGAATTTAGTATTTCTACTTTTCAGATTTTAATATTTAAATCTAATTGTTAGCACTATTATTATTTCTATTAAATTTGTTGGTGTGAAATTTTAAAATAAAAAAAAAAACTCACTTTAAAGATATAACTAAAAGAAATGACATTGTAATGAATTTAAATTTAACAAATTAATATTAATAATATTAACAATTAAACTTAAATTTTAAATTCTTAAAAGTTAAAATATATAAATTAAATTCCGAAAAAGTGTAAAAACTTATAGCATTTGTAGCCTAAAGCAAGCATTGGCCTTTCACACTTCACATGATCCAAGATCTCCTCCTAACCCTACATTTTTTCCCTTCTCTCTCGTTCTTTTCTTTTGGTTTTTTTTTTTTATATAATTTATTTGTCATTTTCCTTAAGAAATTCATCTTTTTATTGGACCACCATCCAATTTTCTCCACCTATTTTCCTTCAAAAATTTACTATATTAACCTAGTTTTAGGTATACTTGTAGGCCCACTGGTGCTTTGACTTATTAATTTATTTGATCCGATTTGATTCGAATTATCAATTTTAGAATAAAAATTATTTTTTAAAATAGTGGTTAGAATTACAAACCCGTGTAAACGTAAATGTAATTAAGGACAGATAAAGACTTTAGTCTTAATATTAAAATTTGTTTTAAGCACTCTCTTTTAAAATTCAAATAATCAACATGAAAGAAATGAAAAGTTGAATGTAACACTCTCAAAATTTATGGTTTCCAAAGTTCAAGGATGTGACTATTAAACAAATTAAGTTATATTTGGAATTGTTGTTGATATATACTAAGTCTTTCAAGATAAATTGTATATGTTGCAATTGCTCACGGAAAGAATAAGGAATAAATTTCCTTCAACCACAACATGAAAGCCAAATACATTTCTATGGTAAAATAAAAACGATATTGAAAGAGAAATACATTTCTTTTAAGACCCAAAAATTCAACCACAACATGAAAAAAACAGAGCTTAAGTTCCTCTCTCTCAAATCTCAATCATCACCTTATTACAAGCCCATGTGATTGTCCCATAAGACAAAGCCAAAATTTTGCCAAAGTTACATTTATTTAACCAAACAATATACCTCAATTAATGTCCCTGTTTTCTATACATATATATGTGTGTGCATATGCCTTTTCATATTAACCTCTTCTTTTTTTTTTTTTTTTCTTTTATGTAAAAAGCAATGCATGCATCCATCTTATTCATTAATGTCACTTATCATGGGGTTTCCTCTTACATCACCAGCATTCACAATATCAATTTGTGTGTTTGTTTTAGTTTAATAATATATCCATCAAATTTGTTTAAAGTTTGAATTTTTATCCGAAATTTGAAAAGATTAAAAGATAAAAATATTAAATTTGATAAATGGAATTGTACAATTTTATATTTATTTGTGAATGATATGATATCATATAATTTAATGGCAATGTTTAAGCTTATACAATTCAAGCTCATTCGTATTCATAAATGGTTAATTTAAACTTGTTGAAGTCTATCATACTTTTCTTTTATTAATTTACTAATTTTATATACTTTCTCTTTTATTACATTTTAAACATTTGAAACTTTTTTTTAGTACAATAATAATTCGAACTCAAGTTATCTATGAAGTAAACGAAGTTTTTTTTTTTTTTTATATTTATATCATAGTATTATACATTTAATTTTTAATATGATATAAATTACATAACGTATTATAAAATAGAGAAAATGGGTAGAGTTGGCATGGCTCATACTCAAACCTTAAAATAGTTTAACCTATATTTTTTCAAGATTTAAATTTTTGTCCAAACCCTCTCCAAATATTAAGTACGTGAAAATATAAACTCTTGATACATTATTATATACAAAAATGTACAAGCTAGGTGATTTTAGCACGTATAAATTAGTGGTACATTAATCAGACCTTGGCACTAATGGATTTGACACTCGCATTCGTAAAATATGTAAGGGTTGTTTTTAGAAAAAAAATATAATTTGGTTTCACCTCGGATGTTAATTTAGGTATTATTTAAAATGGCATATGTAATTATAAAGTTAAAAATAGGTTTACGATAATTGAAAAGTAAAAAATAAAGTTTTTAATGCAAAAGGCTTTTCAAAGAGTCCTTGTACACTAGAATTTATATCTGAATAAAAACAATATATTATTATGAATCAATAGATCCATGAAAATGTTAATGCGCAGAATGCATGGGCTTTATTATTATTATTATTATTATATGTATTTCCTAAGTAATTATGAGCTAGATCCCACTGAAAAACCAAAGTCAAAAACTTAGTTTTCCAATAAAATAAGAAAAGAATCAAATCATAAAAATTGAAATAAAAGGGGTGTTTATAAAAATCTTTTATATATAAAAAAAGATACTTAATTTGAGCTAATTCCATACTTGCCTATCATTGTTTAGGTACCAAAAGGAAAATTCTCTCTTTTTAAAAGGGAGAATTTCTGAAACACGCAATTAATCCACCTTAATTTTATTTTATTTTTACTATGATCCAACTTAATCTAAAATATATATATAAAGAGAATCTTCAAATTAAATTAAATATTGATGGACCCTCTTATGGAAAATGAACTTATTCCCCCCACAATCCTTGATTACTTGAATAACTAAGAGATTAAATTCATTGGGCGTATCAAAGTTTTTTGGAGTCTATTTCAGTGGCGATTGTGCGGAGATGTAAATTGGAATATTTTGTTCTTGAGAGAGAATTTTTTGCTGGGGGAATCAAATAAAAAGGGTCTAATTCTGGTTTTAGTCTTCAAATTCGGAATTTATATATTTTAATCCCTTTACTTTGATTTCGTAAAATTCCGTCTTTCTGCTTTTAAAGTAATTTTACTCAGGGGCATAGTTAGTGGAGGCAACCTTTTTAGTCTTATTAGCTCCTCTTAAATTTGACATTTCAATTTAATCCATTTTAGCTCCTTAATTAAATAAAATAATTGCATTTTTCGCCCCTCCCAGAGATTAACAATTTAATTTATACCATTTTAATACTCTTTTTTTTTTTTTTTTTTTGCTTTGGCCCTCCAGTTTTTCTTTTTAAAAAGATTATCTTAGTCACCCAACAAAAATTCTATGGTTTCACAATCAGTCGAATGCTTGAGGTTGTTTTAGAAAAAAGAACTTCCACATCATTCAACAACTAACTGTGCTGTTAATAACTTATAAAATTAAAGGGGCCAAATTGTGCCAAATCAAACTTGAGGTATTAAATCTAAAATTTTAACATAGTAAAGGGTAATTAGATAAAAAAAAAAAAAGGGTAAAGATCTAGAAAGGTTTGGTTATTAAGCATGATATACTACTGTTAGGATTATGTCAACTTTGATTAAAATAAGAATAGAATTAGGCCAATATTACATATATGTTTATTTTGAGAATAAAGTACTAAAGATCTTGGAATGTTAGGATCAATTCCTAATCCATATATAATAACAAAATTAGGGTTTCATCATATTCCATCATGATTTTAATCTAGAATGAACGGATCAACCAATTCATAAAAGTTACTTCCTATGCAATTATTCCATGACACAATCAAATCAAAAAAGCCATGTAGTCTTATATAGGTTCATAAATTTGGAATTTGATCCTTATAGTTTTATTTTTAGGAATTTGTCAAATTTTAGGTCCAATTATTCAAATTGTTTTTATTAAATTCAAGTTCATTACAATGCCATTTTTTTTAGTTACATTCCTACTAATTGATTTTTTTTAATTTCAAAATGTCATATCAACCAATTTAATGGTGTCAACAATTGAACTTAAAATTTAAAATCTAAAAAGTAAAGGGACTAAATTTTAGAAAATAAAATTATAGGGATTAAATTCTAAATCTATGAAGAATATACAACATATTTTAACCTTCTAAATATTAAAACTCAAAATAATCCAACATCAATACGATCCAAATCCCTTTGCACAATTGAAGCTCCCTTGCTAGAGGGTAAGCATACAATATTTCGATTAGTTTGTCTAACTGAATCAATCATAACTTAAAATAACCAACTCAATTAATTTTTAAAACATAAAATGATCTAACCGAGCCGACTTAACCTCAATTGATTAGGTCGGTTAATAGACTAAACATATTATAAAATATATTTAAAATAATAAAAATATAAATATTTTAAACTGATTTAATCAACTTATATATTATAAATTAATTAAAATAAATTTTAAAAAATAAATATTAAGTTAGCTAAATCAAATAATTCAATAACTAAAATTAAATGAACTGATTCTACAGTCAATTTAATGATTAAAATTATATAAAGCTAAAATCGATTCAACCGAATAGATGGATTAAACCGATTAAAAATAGAGTTATGCATACCCCTAACCATGTCACTGCCCTACATCCCTCCTTTTACCTAAGAAAGTATAAACCCAAGTTTTCTATCAAAGTCAAATTGGGGTTTTAGTGGACCATTTCCCAAAACAAGCCCAACACCTATAATTTATATGGCCAAACTTCAAAGCATATGTGTTTTGTACTCTTAATTTTTTTATTTTGGTATTTCTAATCTAAATTTTATTGTTTATATTTGGAGTTTGTGATTGTTATTTTTTAGTAATGTCGTTTTCAAAATTCAAAACATGCGTTCTCCCTTAAGAGTATAATCTTCTTTATCATTGTACATGACGCTTATTAATTTTTAGTTTCGCTTTTACAAATTACTAATTATGTTATGGAAATAAAATTTTAATTTATAGAATCAATCAAATCAAAGTTATTGATAGGATCAAAGTTTATGGATAGTTTGGTGTAACTGTAAGGCACATTACACTTTTAAGGGAAAAGGCAAGTTCAAACATTGGAGATGACATTATTGAGAGAGACAACCATGAACCTCGAACATGGACTGTGAAATGGGTACGAAGAATTTAATAAAAAAAACTAAATTAAAATCAATTTTTTATTGTACACATTGCACTTTAGACCAAAAATTATCTGTGGTTTTGAGAATTTTTGAAATGAATTTTAGTTTTAAATTTTGCAGCTTCGAAAACAAGAGGCGCATCTAGTGTAGTGGTATCATAGTACCCTCCCACGGTACTGACCGGGGTTCGATTCCCCGGATGCGCAGCAAAGAAAACAAAAAAATGGCCAAAATAATAATTTGACCAAAATATTTTACATGTTTTAATACTCATCTTCCAGATATGTTACAAAGAAACATGATTTTATGGACACCAACTTAGTTAACCAAAAGTTGAGAAAACAACAATAATTATAAATTCAAAACTAACCTTTATATTTCTAGTGATTCATAGACAGAATCTGAAATTTAAATCCTTACTCAAAGTGTTATCAAACAGTGGAAATATGTTGGTGAAATATGATTTTGGTCCCTTTCTTATGTTTAAATTTGATATTTTCATTTATACAATTTAGTTTTCTACAAACGAATTTTTTCTTAAAGCCACAATTTTCGACATAAATTAATATTAATATGATGAGTTAAAAGTAATGCTTTTAATGAAAAAGAAAAGGTTAATGTCAATATTTTAATAAAAATAATTAATGAATTAATAAGTAGTTTAGTTAATACTGGGTTGCGATTCAAGAATGCATAACGCACCATAACTTACAGCCTTGTAAAACTAAAGAAACTAAATTATGTTAAAACTAGAGTGCAAAGATTCACTAATTTCATTATTCCTTAACAAAATCTAAAATTTAAATTACCAATTAAGTCTTAATTGAGAGAAAACATAAATTCAAGCGAAATATCTTAATTCTTTAATTTAGAAAAGAAAAACTCAATTCGGAAATTAAAATAATTGAGAAACGCAACCAAATATAAATCTTAAAATGGTTTCTCAGAATGTAAATCCAGAACCCATCAGCTTCTCCTCCATTATCACATCAATCTTCTTCCCCATCTCAACACTCAAAATGATTTCGCCAGTCCCCAACCACACCTTTCCTAAAATACGCACTATTCTCAATCGCCCTCCCACGCTTCTCATGTTTCCCGCTCTTATTCACCTCCAAATCCCTCAAACTCTCAAAGCTACATTCCTTCACCACCCTTTCCACCACCCCTTCCCTCTCCTCCTCCGCAGAGAACGGGCAACCGAAGAACTCCGCCAGTTTCTTCACCCACAACTGAGTATCCTCCACCAAGTCTTCATATTTCAAGAACAGAATCTTCTCGGGACGTCGTTTGCTTGCTTCCCAATACCCCAATATGTGTTCCCAATAAGGTCCGTGGGAAGACAAACCTTTGCAGAACAACTCAAAAGCTTCGTCTATGGAGGCGAAGCTTTCGACGTCGGTCGAGTTTTTTCCAGCGACCAACTTACGGAGGAAGAGCCACATGGAGACGAATGTGTCTTTGGGGTCTCTGCAAATGTATACGGATTTACAATCTGAATCGATTACGGATTGGGGCAAGCATGTATATGGAAGGTGTGATGCAAAAAGTGGGATTTCGGACCCTGCAGAAATATTGAAAACAAGTAAATTTTAGAGATTCGAAAACAAATAGATTCTTTTTGAAAAAAATATTCAGTTATTTTTATTATTAAAAATGATATGACTGACAAAATAACACACGCGTATATCATGCGAATGTACACATCTACATTGCAAACTATTAATACCTGTGACCGCAGTTGAGTACTCATTGAATTCCAAGAAAGGAATGCAATCGTGAGGCACCGCCGTTCGAAGGTAGACCGTCGTCATGTCGGAGCCATCCTCACTCGGACGATGACCCCTGGTTGCGATCGTGAAACTCAAGGCCTTGAGCCAAGTGGTGCCGGTTTTCATCGAGCTGCATAAGAAAATATCAGTAGGCTGTGCTTGGAAGTGATCTCGTGCATGCAGGGCTCCTTCTAAGAAGACAGGGTAGAGCCAAAAGTTTTTGTACAAGAAAAGTTCCTGCAAGCCTCTCCATCCTTTTTCTTTGGGGAGTTGCGATATTTCTTCGACGTATTTTTGAGGGGATTCTGTCGAGGTACCGGATGCTGGAATCGGTTTCGAGGTGGTGGAGAACTCCATTTCTAAGCTCATTGCTAGAGGGGAGTTGAGAGCTTTTATGGTTGTGATATTTGCGCGTGTATATATATTTGTTGCACATTATTATTATTATTATTATTGGCTAATTCCATAGACTTTCGGTTATCTTCAAGCCATTAAATGCATGAACAAAATGATGTTCCACGATTTATTAATTAGCTTATAGCATTTAAATGGTGTAGTCAAGTGGATTCGTGATAGAATATCGGTAAGATTAAATATTTAAATTCCATTTATTTTTAAGTTGATGTGCAGTTCAAGAGAATTATTTGATTAAGTTTGTATATCTTTAAGAGCGAAGGAAAAATAAAATATTAGGCGAAATGAAATTTTATTTTTTAATATTTTATATCTTTTAAACTCCTTAAAATAAAAGTTAAATCTTTTTAAAGGGTTTAAATAATAATTTTTTATTTTAAGAGATTTGCATCCGTGTATATTTAGACTCAAATTTTGAATCTGATTCAATAATTATATTTAGGGGTAATAATATATATTAAGAATAATATATCAAAAATGAAAAGTTAGATAAAAGTAGTGAACAATCCGAATCAAATATTTTCTCGAGAATTGAATTATTTAATTTTGCAATATTATTTTAAACCGCCTAACCTAAATTTGGTCATGGGCTGAATTTTCAAACACCACCTTTAAGAAGAAAAAAGTTAAGTTGATGGGTTCATAAATAAAAAGTAATGATAGGATAAGGTAGGAACGTAATCTATAATCAATCAAGATGTGTATAGGGATAAAAAAGAATATTGAATATCCCAACGTGAAAGTAGCGTTAATATTATATTTATTAAAATCCCCTTACATTAATTTAATAACTATTTTTTATAGTTTAGATTATATATTATATATTTATTTACTTAGAAAAACAAAACCATCCTACCCTGTTGTCATCTCTGAGTGTATTCCTCGGGGAGGAATTGAGTTGTATTGAATTTCTCCTCGTAAAATAAAAAACATATTTTTCTTTAAAAATAATGAAATTACAATTACACTTGGGCCTCTCATAATTTCTAACATTGCCCCACTACCAAGATCTAATAATAATAAAATTATTATAAAAGATAAAGGTCTAAAATCCAAATCAAGTTAGAATTGAATAAGAACCTTGAAAACCTTATTATACTTTTGCTTTATATTAAAACAAGGAAATAAAATACATTCTTTTATCAGTTTCTTTGTAATACAAAACCAAAAAAGGCCCAAATAAAATACATAAAAAAAATATCAAAAAATATCAAAAATCAAAGCCGCCGTCGAAGCCGCCATCATAATCCGCCGCATCGGACACCATATCTCCGATCAACATCCCACCAATCGCTCCTCCAACCAACCCGGCACCCAATCCCAATCCAAACTTGCTATTCTTCTTCGGTGGCTGTTGCACCGGTGGGTACCCATAAGCCCCTGGTGGTGGTGGAGGATACGCATACCCCGGTGGTGGATGTGGATATCCATATCCAGGCGGAGGCGGTCCCTGTGGTGGATACCCACCATAACCCGCCACTGCATGCGGCGGCGGAGGAGGGTATCCATACCCAGCACCTTGTGGTGGTGGTGGTGGATAAGCCCCCGGACCACCATATGGAACAGCAGAACTCGATCCAGTCGCCACATGCGCCGCTGGATACGCAGTAACAGGCTGATGATGAGGATGATCGTCACCCTTATTCTTTCCGACAGGCTCCGAAACTTTGTCCCCAAACTTGTAAGAAAAATCAAGTGTCCCTTCAGGTTTCCCCGACGGTTTCCTCACCTGAAAACTAACGAATTTCATTGACCCACCATCGCCCGGCGAATCCAAAAGCTCTTTGACCGGAACGTTGACTACACCAAGTTCTTTATCACCCAATATACGTTCACACATGATCTTGAACTTGATGCTAAGCTTATTGTTTTTAGCCAATGATTCATCGACGGTGAACTTGACCGGAAAATTCCAATTCGGGTTTTTGCCACAATCTTTATGCACCGGCGTCTTCAATTTTTGCTTCGATGAATCACCCTTGAGTGAAACGACGGCGTAAACGTCCATTTTATCGATGAGGTTGACGTTTTTCAAGCCTTTTGCAGAGATAACGTTGATATCTAAGGTTCTAAACGCCATAGCTACGAGAAAGGAAGGGTTTTTTCTTTTTGTTGAAAAAGTGGGGAAAGTGGTAAAGGAAATGAAGATCTTTGTTTTTTATTTCGAGGGAAAAGGATAGCTTTGCGTCAACGCTAAATGGAAGGGCATTGGAGAAGAAAGAGAAGGTAACCATGGCATGGTTAAGTAACCATGGTTTATGTATGTGACTTTCAAGGAATCTGTTGTGGAATAGTTCCTCATTGGGAACATATCGGTTGGCTGAATCCATCGTTTTGAGAATAAAATTGGATTCAGAATATTGATAATTGATGGATCGAATTGGTTAGATCAAAAATAAATGAAGGTATCGTTTTAGAATAAGGAGTCATAATTATTGACTTGTTAATCGGTTGAACTAGTTTTCTGTAATTTTTAATATATTTTTTTATTTTTTAATGATTAGTTGAATCGAATCAGATAAACTAATTAGATTTATTGAACCATAAATTGATGGTATGATTGGTTCAAAAAACATTGGTTGAATTAAGAATCAACATTATAACATTGACTTTTATGTAGTTATAATTTCTAAAAGGATTTTTATGTTTATTACTTGAGTTCATTGCACCAAACATCCCCACGAGCCTAGTTTTAAATTAATTCTCAAATTTTAAATTATTCTAATTATATCATCAAACTATTAAGATTATATCAATTAAGTCCTCCTGCTATTAAATTCATTACATGTATGGTTTTTTGTGATATGATTTAAAATGAATATGGTAAATATGAATGTTTTAAAAATATTTGTTTTGAGGTTTTTGAAGTTTTCACAAAAACTTTATCATTCACTTTTTTTTTAGTTTTACTTTATTTTTAATTTTTACTTTTAAAAATTATGCGAAAATGTTCTATTTCTTTAAAATTTTCATTTTAAATTTAGCCACATAAGATTTGGTGTGTCATTTAATGTTTAAATTAACAATTTTAATATCAAAAGGACATGATTGATATAACATCGATAGTTTAAGGATGTAATTAGAATATTTTAAAATTTAAGGATCAATTTAAAATAAGTGTTATAACTTGAGAATGTCTAGTACAATTAACTCTTATTAATTATTTATGTTTATGAACTTTTCCCTTGTTTTTTCTTTTTGGGCATTATATAATTATTTTATGATTTTTTAAAACTTTTTAATTTTGTAATGATTGTACTATAGACCTATTCACTTAAAAATTAATCATCTCGTTGATTTAATTATCGATTCAATTTTTTACACAATCAATTTTTATCGATGCGATTAAGTGAAAGGCGATTAATGCATTTTAAATATGACACTACATATTTATTTTATTTTTTAGAAAAAAAATAAGAAGTCAAAGTTAAAAATTTTTAACATTGAAAGCCAAAATATAACAAGTTTTTTAGGATAAACAGAGTATGTTAAAATTCAAAATTTAATCTTTTTACTTTAAATGGACATAAATTGATCATTTTAATGTTTTTAATATTATTAGTAAATCCAAATTGATAATGTTGTTAAAGTGATAATAGTATTAATTCAGATTTTAATTCCTCTATTTTGTTGAAACTTAATATATTTAGTTTGTCTCATAATCTAATCTCTCTACTTTATAATGTTATTAGCAGGTTCAAATTGATAATACTATGATCTATTGTCATTAAAGTGTAACAATATTACTTATGGTTACATTCTCTCAGCTATGCTGAAATTTAAGATTTAACCTCTCAACTTTAACTTAACATAATTTAATCCATCTACTTTTACAATACTATTATAATCTCCAATTTTGTATGATTGTTACTATTTTCGTTAAAATAGTAATGTCACTAACAACACCCTTAGCAATTAACAATCAATACTATTAACACATTAACACCAACCAATAACATTATAAAAATAAATTAAATTATAGTAAATTAAAATAAAATAATTAAATTTTAATTTCAACATAATAGAGAGGGACTATAACAAAAAATAGACCTTTTTTTTCCTTTGCCGGAATAGAGGATGATTGACTTGGAATAATATTAGTTGGTCAAATTTTGCATGTTGATTTAATCTAAGATTCTTATGCAAGTAGAACATAAAATTTCATTTCTTTGGTTGTCATGTTCACAACATTACAAGACTGAATCATCCAATAGAGCTTCAACGATTAGATTTTTATTCATTTATTTTTTTTAAAAATATATAAATAAAAAATAGAAATCAAACTGTTTATGAACACTAATTCACCGTATAAAGCAAAAAAACAAAGTGATAAAATTCATTCAAGGAGAAGACTTCAATCAAAGTCTTCAAAAGTAAACTATCCTAAAAAAAAAAAAAAAAAAAAAAAAAGCTTTAAAATGTATTTTTATCAAACTAAACTCAAACCCAAGTTTGGTTTGCCTTCACTTTCATCCTTAGTTAAAACATCAAGGTTCAAACTTTGTTATTACCCTCCTATTTTTCAATTTGTAATATCTACTTAAAAAATTCGTTCAATTAGAGTTTTAATAGTAAATTGACTTTTTAATTTTATCCTAATTTTCATATTACTACTCACTTTTTAAACCAAAAAGTGATAATTAAACTATTATTTTACCTCTTGTCGGTTGAGTTTTAACTTGATTGGTATATACATTATTGTTAGTTTAGAAGGATGTGTGTTTAATCGTGCTCAAACATATTTTATCCTCTTATTTATGGGTTAGAAATGGGTTATGGATAATCAGAGGTGAATTTGTCCCTTCTTAAATAATGGAAGGGGGACAAGTAAGGGCCTTAGTCACGTGCCAAAATGAAAAATATTCAATTTTAGTCCCTTCTTAAATAATAAAATTTTACATTAATATATGGTAAATTTGCATTTTGACCCCTTCAAAAAAAATGAAAAAAAAGTTTAATCCCTTTAAAAATGATAAATTAATAAATGGTACCTCACAAAAAAATTTTTAACTTAATTCCAGCCCCACTAAAAACTTTTGTCAATTTATCTTTGTAGATAGTTTTAGGTATTGTATTAAAAAACAATTATTTTATCTCTAATGGTATACTACATTAAATAAAAATTATACCAAATGTCAAGTTTTTATTGGTCGATATTGTATTTTTTAGGTAAACTAAGATAAAATTATGAGTAAACTACAAAAATAGTCAATTTTGTTTGCATCAGATTATATTTTAGTCACTTATATTTGAAATGTTACGTTTTAGTCATTTACGTTATTATTTTGTTACGAAATGGTTGCTCTAACGTTAAACTCCGTTACCTCCCTAATGACAGTCCTATGTGGCAGTCCAAATGGGTTTTAAATGCCAACTTGGATGCTCAATTGCTAAGATAAAAATAGGTTTTTAATTAAATAAATTTAATTTGGACTGCTACGTAGGACATCCAAGTTAGCATTTAAAACCCATTTGGACTACCATGTAGGACCGCCATTAGGGAGGTAACAGAGCTTAACAATAGAGTGACCACTTTGTAACAAAATGATAACGTAAGTGACTAAAACGTAATATTTCAAACATAAGTGACTAAAATGTAATATGAAGCAAATAAAAGTGACTATTTTTATAGTTTATCCTACAATTATAGTTAATTTACACATCACTTTAAATTAAAAAAAAACTTGTAAGTGGAAATAATATTATTAAAAGGAATAACCACACACGAACTGTAAAATGAACATAAAAAATCTTAAAAAAGATAGAATTTGTTAATAAAATTTAAAATTAATCACCAGTAGCAGCAAAACATTTAAAACATAAAAAAGTCAACCCTTTAAATGATCTTCCCTAGGTATGATAGAAAAATTGCCAATGTGATATGAACACCAATTTGGACCACCATTTGCAATTGCAGGCAGAAAAAAGGTTATAAATTTATGAGTTCCACTAGTTTTGAAGATCCTCTATTTTGCTAATAGTTGTATTTCAATAAATGGTAATTAACACAAATTTGCATCATCTTAGCAAAACTTTGAAATGGTTTCAACTTTTTCGTGGTTGTACTATATTTAGGGTTTTTTAATAGGTGTTTATTTTTAGTGTAATGTATTTTTTTTTTTGTTTCACGTTATAGTAACGTTACCGTATCTAATCTCATCATAACCGTTGTTTTTACATTAATTGCAGGTAAACGCATCATCCATCCAAAGGGGCCCTTAGTAATTAAACCTCAATTATTTGAATTCGTTAGACTTAATGCTGAATTCAATCTAATTTGGAATAATTCGAATAAGCAATTCAAAATTACTTAAACATGAAATGACAATAATTGGAACTGTTGTTGTTAAAATCGGATTCGATTAACTGGTTAAACCAAAGATCAAATCCAATATGTATCATAAATTTGGAGAAAGATTGAATATGTGCAAAACCGATTAAACTAGAAAAAAAAAAGAGCTCATTTGGTAAAAGGAGGGTGAAAAATCCGTTTGAATCGAATTTAAACTAACTCAAATATTTAATCTTCTTGTTATAATTTATAAAATGAATGTTTGTATTATTATTGTTATTATTAATTATTTTCATATTTTTATTTTGTAATGGTTGAATCAAAGATTGAATCGATTGTTTGATTGGTTCAACTATAAGTTCGATTCTTATAATATTGATCCGAACTCATATTGACCTGACCAAAAAAAAATAAAACCTTCAAAATAACTCAAACTCAAAATGGTTCAAGAGTTAAAAAAAAAAAAAGACATCTAACTCAAAATCATGGAGTTTGGTCGAAAAGTAAAGGAGTTTTCCTAAGAGTAGCTCAAAAACCTTTTCCGAGGGATTGTCGGAGATACATAGAAAATGTGGTGAACTTATCCAAACTTTCTTTTATTGGCTAAAGAAAGCAAATACTTAACGAGATGGCAAGACCATACATCATACATAACAAAATGTAATGGCCAATTTTATTATGTAAGTTGTTTTTAATTCAGTTTCCACACCACAAGCATCATGAACATGGGATCACATTTTCATCATCCTTCTTCATTTTATGGACCATAACGAGATCATGCTTCTGTCTTGTCACTTTTTTACCAATTTCAACACTTCAACAACCCTATCAAAAGCTGCCAATCTAAAATTACAATAATGAAATTATTTTTATTTAATTAAGGTGCTAAAATAACTTAATTACATGAATATTTTTAGATAAAATATGCTCTACACTTTTATATTCTTAGTACATTTAAGATATAGTTTTTTATTTTTATTTTTCAAAAATTTAACCCATTTGAATTTCAAGTTCAATTATTAACATGGTTAAAATTCTTCTATTAAATTCGTTAATGTGACATTTTAAATTTTAAAAAATACATTTGATAATCATAAAATGAAAAAATGACGCTTTAATAGACTTGAATTTAACAAAAAAGATCTAACAATCTTAACAAGTAAACTTATATCTTAAAATTTAAAAAAATAAAAATAAAAATAAATGAACTAAATTCCATATATTCAGTATATTCTAAGGCTAAGACTATTGTTGACCCTTGATATACCACTATTCATAAAATTAAAAAAAATTTAATCTCTATTCTTTTTTCGTTTGGATTCAAAGCAACCTTTTTTAATAAGTTTTTTTCTATTCCTTTTCCAATAAAATATTTTCGTTGAATCCACTAGGACCACAATAAAACTAGTAAAAAACTGCCACCTTTAAACTTTTTTTGCTAACCATATGCTAACCCCTTAGCTCATTGGTTGAAACATAGAATTAAAGCTTAACAATTGAGAAAGGTGGTTAATTTTGTACCAAATTATGAATTGTATGAGCTTTGTTTATTTGGAATTGCCTCATTGGCCCTCTCAGCATCCAATATTAATGTTGCATTCCAATGAACCCTTATGGCTTTACATGGAAAAAGTTTATAACCATGCTTGGTTGTCAACAACACATGGTGCACTTAGTCAACTTAAACAACTAACATATTATCTATGTAAGGTGTAATTCTATTTTTAGTCCTTCATATACAGTCATTTTTTTTGTGAGCTTTGCAGGTTGTATTTTTACCAATTGAGGTACTCTCCCTTCATGAACCATTTAGAGCATTTGGTGGAGGAGGGAGGCAAAACGTTGACATGGGACAATACCTACGTTGTAAGGGTTCGGTTGGCTATCTGGTAAATGACAGTTTGAAGACTTTTCCCAAAGAAGTTGCTTATAAATCCCTTTACTTTAGTTTGACATAAATTGCTTCTTTATTTTTGTAATTTTAGTAAAAAGTTTAAATTCATGACACTGTAATTGCTTTCATTAAAATCATGATGTGAGGTTTTTTGGTCGATAATTACTTCCTTACAATAAAAAATAGCACAAACATAATTTGTTTAGAGCTTAAATCCACATTATCACTTTAACCGCGTCAATTAAAAGTACTTTCATTTTTAGTCTATTAAATAAAATTGTAAAAAGGTCAAATTATGTTAAATTAAATGGATTAAATCCCAAATTTTGACATAATTTGGTCTTTCTACATTTTTAACGTTATTAATAGGTCCTAACCGATACGGTTGTAATAACATAGAGACCAAACCATACCAATTTAAAACAGAAAGATGAAATCTCAAATTTCAGCATAATTTGGTCCTTTTACATTTTTAATGTTATTGATAGATCCTAATAGATAACATTGTAATAACATAGAGACCACCAAACCATTACAAATTAAAACAGAAGGATTAAATCCTAAATTTCAGCATAGTAGAGGGACTAAAACCAGAATTAGACCTATATATTAAAAATCGTTTCGGCCAGAAAACATGGCCCCAAACATTGATGTCAAACTGGGTCAGTGTCAGCACATGTAACATCGATATTGAGAATGACATACTTACATATGTATGTATACACACATACATACATATATATAATTATATATTTGTTGTGTGTGTATTTATATAGAGCTTTGAAGTATTTATAACCCTTTAGGGGACCAACAAGTGATTAAGGTTTTCAATAATGGCCGAAAATGCTGGAACGAGTGGTACTACTTCAAACAACGGCAACAATGTCGGCTTCAAAGAACAAGACCAGTTACTTCCCATAGCTAACGTCGGTCGTATAATGAAACAAATCCTCCCCCCAAATGCAAAAATCTCGAAAGAAGCCAAAGAAACTATGCAAGAATGTGCTTCAGAGTTCATTAGCTTCGTCACTGGAGAAGCATCGGAAAAGTGCAAGAAAGAACGGCGGAAGACCGTCAACGGAGACGACATTTGTTGGGCTTTAGCTACACTAGGCTTGGACGATTACGCTGTGCCGTTGAAAAGATACTTGCTTAGGTATAGAGAGCTTGAAGGTGAACATAAACCAGCAGCAAATCATGATAAGGTCGCCATTGTTGATAATTGCAACGTTGAAGATGGTGATAATATGGGGCCATTCATTTGAAGGTTCATATAGGGCGGATATACGGGTTTACTTAAAACGAAATAGCTTTTTTTTTTAGATTTTGGGTATTTGATTTTAGACTTTCATTTGTTGAGTTTTGCTTTAATTTCATGTATGGAGTTTTCTTTCTTTCTTTCAATTAGTTGAACATATATCTTATAGCTTTTGGGAATCAGGAGAGGAAACTAAATTTATATTCTTTGGTTTATTGTTGATTCTTTTAGCTAGTAGAATAATTTTATGATTGAATTTTTAAATTGTTGATGTGCTTCAGCTCTGCCATGAGCTCCTAGCCCTAAAGGTTGAATCGTGAAATCTTTGAGCAAAGGAAGGAGATAAAGTTAGAACCTGAAATAATACCTTACTTGTATGATGTACTCTTCGGCCTCCCATCATAGTTTTAAGCACATGTATATACGCACACATACACACATATATATATATATATATATATATATATATATATATCATATTGAATCTGGGGTTTCAGCTTCAGATAATTACTTTGAAAGCTAATTTCTTCAATATGAAAATCTTTGTACTAGTAATGAGAATGTATTTTATTGTCTTTACTAAAAAATGAGCAAATTAATCCCTATACGTTAAATCAAAGAGCAAATTAGTCATTTTGTTATAAGTTTCATCTATTTCTACGATTAAAAATTGGCCTCTGTACGTTGACATGAGGTACATGTGATACGTTATATGTACCTGTCTAGTTATTTCGTCGGCCACGCCAGTTTCTAATAGTAGAAATTGATGAAAATTTTATCTGAAAGGATTAGTTTGCTCTTTTATTTAACATACATAGATTAATTTGTTAATTTTTTTTTCATTAAAGGAAGTAAAATAAAATCTAACTCCTAATATAGGGGATTTTTATGCTACTTCTACAAGTGAAGTCAAATTTTACCCTACGTCCAAATTTTCTTTTATGCAATCTTTCAAGCTGATAAACCCACATGTTTTAGTTAATATTGACCCTTAATGGATCACGCTTCACAGAATTCTTCTCTATCAAAATCCCTTCAACCTAAACTATTTAGGGCTTAGGGTTCTTCCTAGGAAACCTAGCTAGGAGGGGCCACAATTTGACGAAGATAGCATTGAAATTAACCAAAAAAAATTAAGTGCTGGACCAACTAACCACATTGATATCAATTAATTGAAGATGAAAACTGGGTCTCATTTTGGGGTTTCTCTTATTTTATTGTTGTTGCCATTGACCTTTTTCTTTTTAAGTCTTTGCCTCGTTTCAGGATGAAACTGATTTAGGGTTTTCTATTGTTTTTACACATAATGATGGGCTTTAAATTTGGAAGCATATACACACATATTTTAAGGTTTCACTAGAACAGAAATGTAACAGGATGGGAGGCTGACAAAAAATATATTAGGTCAAATTCAGCTATTAGTCCCTGTATTATTCTTGAGTTACAGATTTAATTTCTATACTCTAATTTGATCAATTTTAATCATTGTATTTTTTATTTTTGAAATTTCAATCGAGACTAAAATGGTAACAATTAAATTCATAAAGTCAAATTTTGGAATTAATCTTGTATATATGTGTGAGGGATTTTGTCCATATTCTCTATTTTAATTATTTTTAATTTCTATATTTTTCGAATTTTAAACTTTCAGCGTTAAAATCTATTAACTAAAACTAGCTTTTTCTATGAGTATTATGTGAAAATAACAAACTGATATGTCATTGCAGATGTGATAATATGTTTGCTACATAACAGTTCGAAAATAACAAAATTTAACTTAAACGAATTTATTAACAACCATTTGATTAGGATTGAAATTTTAAAATTAAAAAATATAGGGATTAAAAATAGAATTTGTCCCATATAGCAAACTTTTAAAGAGCACACTAACTCATCATCAATATTATAATATTATAATGTTTGATTGAATATTCAAGGAATCCCCAATACCCAAAACTAAAAAAAAAAAAAAAAAGCAGAATCTTTTTATATTTAAAAAAACAAAATTAAAAATTATTGCCATGCCCCCTTGCCATTCAAATATCAAACAGTCGGTTGTAAGTGCATATGCCCATCCTATTGTTTTTGTATCTTGTATCCATTAAATTATAAATTACATATAATTTTATATTTTCATGTGTTACTTTTTTTAAGGGTAAATTATATGCAAGGTCACTAAACTTTTAGTAAGTTTACGTTTTGGTCATTCAACTGAAGTATTCGAAAGTTTTTATTTAAGTCATTGAATGATTCGGATGTTCTTACTTAAGTCACTAAGTTGTTAAGTTTTTTTTGTTTAAATTTTGGCTAGTGAGCTCTAAGAGGTGATTCAATGATCGGTTTGGTAGATTAGTACCCATTAAAGAGTAGAAGAGCATACCCTAGATCCAAGCTGATATAACGGTCGGTGTCGAATATTGGAAAGGAAAACTATTTAGATTTTGGTTTGTAGATTCGTGATGTTCAAAGTTGTTTCACAAAAAAATGAACTATAAAAAAGAAGAGGGAGGCGAGTTTTTGATTGGTGCAGATTATGAGAAAGTCATACATCAACGATTTTAACAACCTAGTAACTTAAATAAAAACTTCCGAATAGTTCAGTGATCATTTTGTAACTTTTTTAAGTTAAGTGATCAAAACATAAACTTACTAATAATTTAATGACCTTTGATACAGTTTGCCCAAAAATATATACAAAAAGGGAGGAACTGGCACCATGTGATGTATGGTGTCCCCCCATGCAATAATGAAGTGTTTCATGTGCAAAGGCCAGAGAATTTTCTACTTTTTATGCAATATTAATTTTTGAAGTAAAAGAGAGCCATCGACAACATGTATTAGAGGTGTGAAACCCTACTTATGTGTCTTCCCATTTTTAACTATCATCAACAAACATTAATTAGAAATTTAATTCAGATATAATTTGATTCGTTAATTTTACGAAATGTCCTCAAATTATCATTCAAATTTTTATTTTAATCAGATTCTTGAAATAACGGTATCTAAAATCTACATGTAATATATTTAAAAACACATGAATCAATTTAGATTTAAAATGTCAAGCTATTCATGTAATGGGTTTAGAAATACATTTCACGTTAGATCTAAATTGATATTTAACGCTTAAGTTTATAGTTAAATCAACGAGATAACCTAATTGATATAAAATTAATATTTTAAAAACTCAATTACAAACATATTAAGATTCAACCCTGTAGAATGAACCTTTAAGTGATCATATTAATGCATATATTAGTCACCTATAGGATAAACTAGTTATATGAATGATAAGTTGGGCATCAGAGGCCACTAGCCAATGAAAAAAACGGCAGACAGCAACAACAGACATTATCCAGATGATCATTTATGTCCTGCATCAAATTCAGTCGAAACAAATTAAGACATACAACAACGGTTGTAGGAAGACGTTTGGTAATAATAAAATCTCAAATAGAGTACACATGGAACGACAAAAACTTGGACCAACATATTTGGTTTTTGTAACACCCTAATTTCACTTTAAGAAATAAACTCTAACCATTCACTCATATAAATTTAACTTTTATATTTTAATTTACTCATTTTTAGTTCTTTATAGTTTTAAAATTTTGTCTCGATTAAACTATAGTTGTTAATTGATTAAATTTTCTATTTCTAGGATTTTATATGGTAATTATATTATCACATGTATAATATCATGTTAGCTTGCAATTTTCACATATTACTTGCACAAAAATAGTTAATGGATTTATAGGTTGCTGTTTGCGTTTGATATTGAAATTTCCAAATTCGAGAAGTATAAGGATTAAAAATAATCAAATTGAAGAACCTAGACTAAATTATGAATTTAACTACTACTGTTTAGGTTAACATTAAAATTTTAAAATTCAAAAAATATAACAACTAAAATTGATCAAATTAAAAAACAATGACTAAACCCACAATTTACGATAGTACAAACACTAATACCATAAAAGATATTGGGTAATAAAGTAATAAAGCAATCGACCAATTGTCTTTTTAGGCCCATTTTCACTTTGATCTCGTGTAAACTTCATAAACTCTTTACATAGATGAATCTATGGTAAATGTTATAGAAATCTAGTTAAATTAGTTTCTTTACTATTAAATGGATTAATTTAGTTCATGTATTATTAAAAAGATTCAAATAAAGTTAAATTGGAATAAAATTATTATTTACTGTTTAAAAAATATCATTTACCATTTAACATATTAATATTTTTAAAGTTTTTATGGTTCTGTAAATGAAATCTTTTTGTTTGGAATTGAACTGTAATTAAAAAAAATATTTTTTAAAATATTTTTTATACGATAAATATTAACTCCGTTATAATTTAGACTTATTTAAATTTTTTAATAATAAAGGGATTGAATTGAATTATTTAATAATAGAGGGACTAGTTTGATTTGGTGCTTATATTGAGCTCTCAGGTACTTTAAACTAAATTAAGGTACACCCATTATTAAAAATGCAATAAATATATTTATTCAAGTTTAAAAAAATATTAAATAAAGTTTTGATTGGAATGATAATGTTGAAAGGTTTAAATTTTTAACCATGAGATGTGGTGTGATAGTTGTTCACCTCATCCCTTAACTATAAGGTCAGGGTTCGATCCCTGCCCATTAGAATGGATAAATTGCATGATCAGTTGTTTATCTCTTTGGAAAGTACCCGCAAAGAAATGATAATCACAGAAATCCAAACATTTATCTATCCAGCCGTAAGGTAGATCGGCCGCTACTCCTCCGATACGAAAATAATTATGCATCATTCTCATACCGGTGGCAGCTTCGAATACTCGATACAACGATCTATTAGATTCACATCTCATCATGTGCAAGTTTTTATTGATTTATAATATAACTTTGTAAAATGAATGATTTTTAAATTATTTCTCAATTGAATTTATGTTTGATTGGCTTTTGACATCAACTCATCCAATGACTTAAATATATATATATATATATATATATATATATATATATATATATATAAAAAAACTTTTAAACACAAATAACTCCTTAAATTAAATTATATTTTTGATGGCCCTCCTTCCAAATTCCCTTGAGTCCCTGTAGCTCGATAAAGCTTATGCTAGCAATAATTTAAGTTAGAGTTCATATTTGGAAAAATACCCATAGGTGAATAGTGTTTATTTTGATGTTTTATGATAGAATATGAGGTCTTAAATTATGTTAGACAACTTGTACTACTCGGTTTTAAGCAAAAACGAGTAAAAGGACTTAATCGGTAAAAATACCTAATAGTCATAAGTGCATGTTAGAGTATGAATTTGATGCTGCCATAGAAGGGAAAAATGACCAGCATGTCATAAAACATAAGAAAATAGGCTGAAGTTTAATTTACGAGCTTTGGGGCAAAAGTGTAAATATGCAAAAGTTTAGGGGCAAAAATGTAATTTTTCCAAAGTCTGAGTAAAGGACTGTTTTGATAAATTTTGATATTAAATAAGTTAAATTTGCTATTATAGATCAAGAAGAGCGAAATTCGGGAGTAGATCGGGAAAAAGAAAAAGTAAAGGATTAAATTGTAAAGTTTAGTCACATTTTGTATCGAGGTAAGTTTACAGTAAATAAATGCAATATTCTTCTATTTTACATTATTATGTAAATTTCCAGCATTTATATACTTATTTTATGAGAATATTTGAAGGCGAATTAAAGAGTAAGTGTGAGAGAAAAAGTATTAGGAAGCCTGTTTGAACCTTAGGAATGTTAGGATATTGGGGTTGTGAGACGGACGGAGACGAAATGAGCCATGTAAGTCCATATCGGATATATGGCTTTTGGAGGCAGGAATAATTCATGTAAGTCCATGTATCGAAGACATGGCATTGGCGAGATATTGATGAGCAGAGAACGACTGAGTATCCTTAGTATTCCGAGTGGTTCAATGGGTCATTGTACATGTTAAATTACAGATGAATTATCAGCAAAAGAGAAGGTAGATTATATTTACGAATAGTGAAAGGTCGGAGTAAGGAAAAAAGGTAAGTAAGTAAAGAAGAAGGTAGAAAATGAGAAGTAAAGAAAGTTTATGAGGCTAGGTGACATTATGTATAATCATTCATTATGTCAAATGTTGTAATTTATTTGCTTGTAAGCTTACTAAGCCTAGTGCTTACTCTCTTTATTTTCTTTTTCTTATAGTTTTTATCAAACCACTCAGGGATCGAAGGAAACGTCGGAGACCCAATCACACTATCGAAGAAATCACATTGGTATAGTTAGACGTTTAGTTTTGTGTATGGCATGTATAGGAACTTGGTTTCTTTTGATATGATATGATCAATGAATGATGTGTAAATACTTGCTAGTGATTAGCTAATAGAATGGCTGATGATATACATGTTTAATTGTATGTATGAATAAGTAGTAACTATCACATGAAAATTATGAAAATGTGAAAGTAACCTAAAAACAGATTCAAATAACAGAAATGACATGATTTTGAAAAATCACTAAAAATCGTAGAGACATGGTTTGATGGTGAATAATATATGAAATTAAAGCTTATTATGTCTATTTTCTTATGGAATAAGAAAAACAGGTAAAGGTATTATATTTTATGAGATATCTGAGTTTTAGTGAAACAGGGTCAGAGAAAAATCTAGATCCCCTGTTTCAACTTTGAAATTCACCATAAATTGTAAAAAATAATTAGGTGGTTTAATTTATGTGGTTAGAATCCTTATTGAATCTAGTTTTAATAAAACACAAACGGTATAGTTATATTAATTTTGTATAGGGAGAAAAGTGGTTCGTAGTAAGTAGAGGTCAGTGCAGTCAATTCTGAAACAGGGGTAACTTTAACTAATAAACTGTACTAATTGGCTAAGTCAAAAATTCTAGAAAAAATTGGTAGATAGATATATGAGTCTAGTTTCAGGAAAAATTTACGGATCTTAATTTTGAGTTTTGAAACTCGAGAAATGAATTTTTAAGCAGCTATAACGCAGAAAAACAGTTTATTCCGAAAATTAAAATAAGTGATTTAGAGTTGTTTAAAAGGTAAGATAAGTTTAGTAACACCTCAAGCTTGACTCCGGTGACGGTTTCGGGCGTAGGGCGTTACATTTATTGGTATCGAGAGCAGGTTTAGTCGGTTCTCGGAACAGCCAGTGTGAGTAAATGTCTAGCTATACATGCCATACACGTATTTTGATAGTGTGACGACTCACAGCGATTTTTAAATATTTTGTTTTTGTTGTAATGGATCTGGCGGTGGTGATGATGATGATGTAGAAAGCGTGTCGCTGCTCCGGAAGGTAGCGCCATCCGAGAATAGGCGATGCTGATTAATCGGGGAGGAGTGACTCGAGAAGCTCTCTTCCAAGCTTTGAATAATTGGTTTGCCGAAGTTCGTTACATTTAATCCTCAGTGTAGTTAGACCCTCCACCCCTCATGACTCTCGGGCTACCCATGTAGCTCAAGCTTCCCAGTCCACGGTACAATGATAAGAGAAAAGCCACCGATTGATAGAATCGGAAACAAGGGCGAGAAAGATTTCGAGCAACAAAAGATGATGATGCGAAGAAGAGCGAATTTTTAGTTAGAAAATACTATCGTAGTCTTTGATGAATTATCTTGTACACCCGAGGAATGTATGAAATGTGTAGTATCACTTCTTAGAGACTCACCTACTACCGGTGGAAGACACTTGTATCGATTGTACCAAAGGGAGGATCACTTGGGATTTCTTTGGGAGGAATTTCGTAAAAAGTACATCGATCGAGGGGTTTATTGACCCGAGAAGAAAGGAATTCTGGAATTGAAATAAGGTAATATGATGGATCGATGAGATTGTGCATAAATTATCAAGAACTTAACAAGGTAACAAGAAAGAACAAGTATCCATTGCCTAGAATTGATGATCTGTTTGATCAATTGAAGGGAGCTACTGTGTTCTCAAGATAGGTTTGAGATCGGATACTATCGGTTGCGAGTTAAAGTCGGATGTCTCAAGATCGCTTCCGGACTAGGTATGGTCATTATGAGTTCCTTGTGATGCCATTTGGCTTGACTAATGCTCCGCCATTTTATGGACTTAATGAACCAAATTTTGGAATCGTACTTGGATAAGTTTGTAGTTGTGTTCATTGATGATATCTTGATTTATTCTCATGATGAGACCGAGAAGCATGCGAGCATTTGAGAACAGTTTCTGATTCTCGAGAGATAATCGGTTGTATGCCAAGTTTAGCAAAAGTGAGTTCTGGTCACGAGAAGTTGGTTTTCTTGGACATATTGTTTGAAGTGAAGGTATTAAGGTTGATCCTAGCAAGATTTCACCATTGTTGATTGGAAGCCTCCTAGAAATGTATTAGAAGTTAGAAGTTTTCTTGGTCTTGCCGGATATTATAAAGTGATTTGTAGAGGATTTTCCATGATAGCTACCTCATTGAAGATTATTGTCGAAAGAATTATCAAGTTTGAATGGTGAGAAGTGTCAACATGAGTTTTGACAAGTTAAAAGCATTATTGACTAAAGCTCTGTTTTAGTACAACCGGAACCAGTGTAAGGAGTTTGTGATTTACAAAGGATGATCGTCCATGAATGGACTTGGTTGTGTACTTATGCAGAAGGAAGGTAATTGCTTATGCCTCTAGATTACTAAAGCCACATGAGAAGAACTATCCGACACATGATTTAGAGTTAGTTTGCCATTATTTTTGCGTTGAAGATTTGGAGACATCATTTGTATGGTGAAAGGTGCCGAATATTTACCCGATCATAAAAGCTTGAAATACTTGATGACTCAAAAGATTTGAATTTGAGGCAAAGAAGATGGTTGGAATTGCTTAAAGATTACTGAGTTAGTGATTGATTATCACCCGTAGTAAGGCAAATGTGATTCTTGACGCTCTCTAGTAGGAAACTTTTATTTACATTACGAGCTTTGAATACCAATTTAGCCATGTCAAATGATGGTTCTATTTTAAGTGAATTTAGAGCTAAACCGGTATTTCTTGAAGAGATTTGTGAAGCTCAAAAAGATGATAATGAGTTACAAGCTAAAAAGAGAGTTCAATGCGAGTCGGAGCATAGAATCGATTCTATTGGTTACGATGGTCGTTTGATGTTTAGAGACGAATTTGTGTACCAAAGAATGATGAGCTTATTCGAAGATTTTACGGAAGCACATAGCGAGTTCTTTATCTATTCATCCAGTGATTACAAAAATGTATAATGATTTGAAGAAATTGTATTGGTGGGTAGGAATGAAAAGAGACATTTCGGAGTTTGTTTTTAGATGCTTGATTTGTCAACGTGTAAAGGCAGAACATCAAGTACCCTCGGGATTATTGCAACTTTGTGCTAGTTCCGGAATGGAAATGGGACGAGTTACTATGGATTTTGTGACACGGTTCTGCAGTTAACACGAAAAAGAAAGATGCAATATGGTTGTGATTGATAAGCTAACTAAGTTTCCATCATTTTATCCCAATCCGTATGGATTACTCACTTGACAAGTTGGTTGAGTTATATATTTGAGAGATAGTTAGACTACATGGAGTGCCATTATCGATCATTTAGACGAGAGATCCAAGATTTATTTCACGGTTACGGAAGAAGTTACAAGAGAGCTTTAGGTACGAAATTGAGTTTTAGTCTGACTTTCCATCCTCAAACCGACTATGATCAGAGAGAGTTATTCAGTGCTTGAAGATATGCTTAGATCTTTGTGTATTGGAATTTTAAGGCGGTTGGGAAAAATATTTACCATTAGTAGAGTTTGCCTATAATAATAGTTATCAATCGAGTTTGAAGATGGCACCTTATGAAGCTTTGTATGGACGTAAATGTCGCACACCTTTGTATTGGACTGAGCTTAAGGAAAATCGATTTACTGAGGTTGATCTAGTTAAGAAATAGAAGAGAAAGTAAAATCATCGAGATTGCTTAAGCGACCTCAGACGCATGACAAAAGTCGTATGCACATTTGAAGAAAAGGGATTGAGTATCAAGTTGGTGACAAAGTTTTTTTGAAAGTATCCCGTGGAAGAAAGTTCTCAGTTTTGGCAAGAAAGGCAAACTAAGTCCACGCTTTTATTGGACCGTTTGAAGTGATTGAGAGAGTCGGACCATTAGCATATCAGTTAGCCTTGCCAGATTGAGTTAGAGAAGATTCATAATGTATTTCATGTGTCTATGCTACGTCGTTATATCGTTCAGATCCGTCACATGTAATTTCTCGAGGCAGGTTGAGATTCAACGGACATGACTTACGGTGAAGAACCGGTAAAGATTCTAGCTCGAGAGGTAAAGCAATTAAGGAACAAAGTATGGTACTCTGTGAAAGTACTATGGAATAGGCATGGGGTAGACGAGGCTACATGGGAACCCGAAGAGGCTATGCGAAAACAGTACCCAAATCTTTTCAGTGTAAGATTTTCTGGGACGAAAATCACTAAAGGGGAGAAATGTAACATCCCGAAATAGGGCCTAAGCGGAATAGTGGTTGCTAAACCACAAATCCAGGTAGAAAATTTTATTTTATTATTATTTTGAGGTCTATGATATGTTTGCATGATTGTGTGAAAAGTTCGTGAAGAAATTCTATGCATAAAGTGCTTAATTTGAAATTAGGGACTAAATTGAATAAATTGTAAAACTTGTGTTCTAGAAGTATTTTGCATAAAATTGAATTAGATTATTAATTAGAGGTCCTTAAAGGTAATTTGACCAATTTTAAGTTCATGGACAAAATTAGGACATGGAAGGAATTTTTGAAAGTTTAGTAGTAAGGGCATTTTTGGTCATTTAGGGGTAAAATGAATTAAAAACAAAATTAAAAGCCAATTTTTGTCCATCTTCTTCATTAGGACGAAATTTCAAGGGTTCTCCATAATAGAGGTTTGTTTCAAGCTTTCAAGCTCCATGGTAAGTGATTCAAAGCCCTGCTTTTAATGTTCTTTACGCTTGAGTCCCGTGGCTCGATAAAGCTTATGCTAGCAATAATTTAAGTTAGAGTTCATATTTGGAAAAATACCCATAGGTGAATAGTGTTTATTTTGATGTTTTATGATAGAATATGAGGTCTTAAATTATGTTAGACAACTTGTACTACTCGGTTTTAAGCAAAAGCGAGTAAAAGGACTTAATCAGTAAAAATACCTAATAGTCATAAGTGCATGTTAGAGTATGAATTTGATGCTGCCATAGAAGGGAAAAATGACCAGCATGTCATAAAACATAAGAAAATAGGCTGAAGTTTAATTCTAGCTTTGGGGCAAAAAAAGCATGTAATATGCAAAAGTTTAGGGCAAAATGTAATTTTCCAAAAGTCTGAGTAAAGGACTGTTTTGATAAATTTTGATATTAAATAAGTTAAATTTGCTATTATAGATCAAGAAGAGCGAAATTCGAGGAGTAGATCGGGAAAAGAAAAAGTAAAGGATTAAATTGTAAAGTTTAGTCACATTTTGTATCGAGGTAAGTTTACAAATGAATAAATGCAATATTCTTTTATTTTACATTATTATGTAAATTTCCAGCATTTATATACTTATTTTATGAGAATATTTGAAGGCGAATTAAAGCGCTAAGTGACGAGAAAAAGCATTAGGAAGCCCCGCTTTGAACCTTAGGAATGTTAGGATATTGGGGTTGACAGGACAAGGACAGATGATAAATGAGCCATGTAAGTCCATATCGGATATATATGGCTTTGGAGACGGGAATAATTCATGTAAGTCCATGTCGAAGACATGGCATTGCGAGATATTGATAGACGAGAGCGACCGAAAGATCCTTAGTATTCCGAGTGGTTCAATGGGTCATTGTACATGTTAAATTACAGTGAATTATCAGCAAAAGGAAGGTAGATTATATTTACTTAATAGTGAAAGGTCGGGTAAGGAAAAAAGGTAAGTAAGTAAAGAAGAAGGTAGAAAATGAGAAGTAAAGAAAGTTTATGAGGCTAGGTGACATTATGTATAATCATTCATTATCTTTGAATGTTGTAATTTATTTGCTTGTAAGCTTACTAAAGCCTAGTGCTTACTCTCTTTATTTTCTTTTTCTTATAGTTTTTATCAAGCCACTCGGGGATCGAAGGAAACGTGGAGACCCGATCACACTATCGAAGAAATCACATTGGTATAGTTAGACGTTTAGTTTTGTGTGTATGGCATGTATAGGAACTTGGTTTCTTTTGATATGATATGATCAATGAATGATGTGTAAATACTTGCTAGTGATTAGCTAATAGAATGGCTGATGATATACATGTTTAATTGTATGTATGAATAAGTAGTAACTATCACATGAAAATTATGAAAAATGTGAAAGTAACCTAAAAACAGATTCAAATAACAGAAATGACATGATTTTGAAAAATCACTAAAAATCGTAGAGACATGGTTTGATGGTGAATAATATATGAAATTAAAGATTATTATGTCTATTTTCTTATGGAATAAGCAAAACAGGTAAAGGTATTATATTTTATGAGATATCTGAGTTTTAGTGAAACAGGGTCAGAGAAAAATCTAGATCCCCTGTTTCAACTTTGGAAATTCACCATATTGTAGAGTATGAGAAAATATGCTCCATGGACACTTAGATTGTTATTTTACTTTAATATGTCAAAATTTGCTCTTCTTATAAATAAACCCAAATTTTGGTGACTACATGAACTTAAACTAATGATTTTTATTTATTTTTTGTACTTAAATTGTTGATTTTCATGCTAGCAATCTAACTTATACTCAATTGCGGATAATAGTTCATCCTCACTGCTTGAACCGCGGTCCCCAACATTTCTTCGAAAACATCCCGTTTAAGCCTAAGCTCTTTGCTATATACTTCAAAAGATCTTTACAAAGTTTCCTAATTTCCCTTGAATAAACTTCTGCCAAAAGAAAATGAAGATAAGTTAGTTACCAATTAGTGAATTCGAGGTTTGGGAATTCCGTTACGGTATTGTTGTTAAGTACCGGAGCCGAGCCGGTTTCAATGGCCAGAGGTTTGGGTTCCTTATACAAGGTGGCTCAACACCAAGAGCAAACATGTTGCACCAATCTAGCTTTTGGTTCTCCGAGAAAACAAAAGCTTGACCATAGCCTTGAACTGTCCCTGGTGCCATTGGTTACTTTTGTTTTCAATGTTTTCAAGGAATTTCAAATCAATCCCATGATTCAAAATCTGAAAAAAAAAAAAAAGCTTCATAGTTGATTTTCAGACAGATGAGCAGTACATGATAAAATTTAGGTCCAATTCTGGTTTTAATCCCTCCACAATGCCGAAATTTGGGATTTAATTTGATCAACTTTAAGAATTCGGTTGACATGTGAATAGGGGCGAAGCTAGAAAATTTTTTTAAGGAGGTCGGAAATAAATTGTATATTTTTATGAGAGCTAAAAAGTAAATTTACCTTTTTAATCATATCTTTTCAATTTTAAAAATATTAAATCAAAATTTTATCATTTTTGAGATCAAAGTGCAATTTTGCAATTTTACTATATACTAACTTAAAATTTCATAAATTTAAAAGGGCCGAAATGAGATTTCTCATTTTAGGGGGCTGGGGCCCTAGCACTTCCCCTACATGTGAGTTTATTATTGGTTTGACTAGGGCAATTGGATTTTTATATGACCCTGATTGTGTGACCTAATAACAATGACTTTAACGACACCGCCTAACAATATTTTTAATTTAGACATAGTAATAGTATTATAAAAGTATAGGGATCAAGTGTTAACTTGCATTGAGTAGCGGTTAAAACTCTTGTTAAACACCCGTTTAGCCAAACCATGTTACCCCCATCTCCCACCTCTAATATTGTATAAAAAAAAGAATAGGGGCCAAATTATAATAAATTAAAAGTAAAATGATTAAATCTCAAATTTTAGCATAGTAAAAGGGACTAAAACCAAAATTAGACCAAAAAATTATGTATTTAATTTTACCTGGAAAAATCCCCATCCTTGACATGCAACTTTGAGTTTCATGATTTCTAGTACATGTTCGTCACTTGACATGAGCTTTGAAAGATCAATAATGGGAATGTCATTAGGTGATGAAACAATTGCAGTAAGCTTTGGTCTCTCGGCCATGTCTAGGACGAATCTTCCAGTGATTACGGTTGGCTCGGACTTGCTAAGTTCTTGAACGTCGGCGATATGCGCAACCTCAACCAGAAAACTAGGCATCGGATCCATGATTTGCAGCACTGAGAAATTGATAATGTGTAATGAGGTTTTACAACTGGAAGCTCTGCTCTTTAGGCAAACTTTCGTACCAAATTGTTGCACTGTTAAATATGTGGTATGTGGGGTCAATTTTTATGCACTTTTATAATTTTAATGAACTCAAATATTTGATTCGCTTATAGGTTAGGTGCATATATAAAGAAATAGGGTGTGCAAATAAACTCAAACATTTGATTAATTAACTAAGCTTTTTATTATAGTGGGATTCATGGGATCTTTTTAAATTATTAGTTGTGGTTAAAAGACAGAAATGAAGAGATTGTAGTCATCTGATCAAGCCATGTCAATAATTGAAAAATTATATTCGTCACTTGAAATTGTTAAATCAGTTAACTTTTCTCTAGAAATCAGTTTATCTCATTTAGTTTTTAAATTTATTAAATTGATTAAAATGTAAACTCACATTTTTTAAATACAAATCCTACGCATCATGATCAACAGTGGATTAACATTTCTTTTTCTTCCTTTTTATTTCAATCATTGATATAAAAAAATCTCACGGTATACCACTACAATGTGGACCTTAAATAGATGCGACGTAAATTTTTTTATTATAGATTTTTTTTTTTTAACTTTTTTGTATTAGTAACACTTGAATCTAAAACATGCAAGTAGAGATGTACCAAATTCAAGAATATGAGACAATGGATTGTGAAAATCAGTCGCACTGGATCGACTATTGGACCAATGGATCCAACCATGAAAACTTGAAGATCTGTTTGCATATTAGATTATCATCATATGCATATGAATGAAACATGGTCTATAATTGAAGTTATTGCAAGTTTTTGAGTGGCAATATTAGTGGTAAGTAGGGGCCAATATTTCAACGGTGCTGAAGTAAACATGTCACCATTTATGCAGACCAAATCTAGTGATGTTGGTTCTCAATTTGCCCTTTGTCCCACCCGCTTTCCGGATCTCTCAGTAGTCGGGTGGCTCAACTGGCATGAGCTTAAACAAAGAATTTTGCATTTTGAACAGTTAAATTCAAATTCAAATGAAAAAAAATCTTTTATATTATGAATAGTGAAATAAATTGGGCCAAATTTCAGCTTCAACTTGAGAATTATTTTAGAATTGGCCATTTTAAAATCTTTTAAGTCCAGTATCTATGCAATGTGTAAGTTGTAAATCTAGTTTTTATATTCTAATTCGATCATTTTTAATTATTGTATTTTTTATTTTTTAAATTTCAGTCTTAACTCAATAGAAATCGTTAAATTCATTATATTTTCAAAATCTTATGCTACAAATATATTATCTCATGTGTAATATATCATATTACTTTGTTATTTTCACATAATATTCGTAAAAATGCTACATCATTTTAGCTAATGAACTTATCGAATATCATTAAAGTTGAGTATAAAATTTAAAAATTAAAAAAAAAAAAAGAGAGATTAAAAATGATAAAATTAAAAAACAAACACTTAATCCATAACAAAAACATACTACAAAACTAGTAGTAAAATTTGACATAACTACTATCTTTTAAGTCGGACTGGAATTTGAATGGTATCTTCACTCAATTTTGGGAACAATTTAAGGATTAATTTTATTTGGGCCATTGGTGTATTTGTTGGATTTGAAAATTGGATTGGATTTTGGACCCATGGGTTAAGTTCTGAATTAATTTTGGGCTCAAATAATTAAGGCCAAATCTAGTTTGAGTGTTAGGTATTATTTATTTATTTATTATGTTTTTCATATTTTTCCTATATTGGTTCTTCTTCTTTTTCTTCCTACAAAAGTTAAAGAAAATAAAAAGGAATTAAAATATTTTATTTTAATCACATGTGCAAACTATTTTCATTAAAAAAAAATTGAAAATTTAGGAAAAATTGTGATTATGGTCCCTTTAATATGTTTAAATTTAAGATTGAAGATTTATATAATTTAGTTATTGTATTTTGATAATATTATTAGTTAGTTTAAATAGTTGACACTCTTAATTATTTGAATTAAGATGTTAAAGACATATCCTTCCTTAAAAATATTCGTTTTAACTTATCACATCGAAATGTATTATTTTTATTTGTTAAAAAATTATTTTTAAAATAAATTCACATCAATATTTAACCAAAATAATAAAAATTGTTAACTATTTAAATTAATTAATAATATTATAAAAAATATAAAAATTAAATTATATCAAATTAAAATATAAAAACCCAATCTCATACCACATTATAAGCATCTTATAATAATAATAATAATAATAATAATAATAATAATAATAATGGACAAATGTTGGGGCGTTCTATATATGGAATATAGATGATCTTTTTTATAAGACTTCACAAAATAAAACAAATAAGGTTCCACATTAACAATTAATAAAAAATTAAAATTAAAAACATATATAATCATAATAATAAAGTTAACAATTTTTTATTGGTCCAACCGCACGTGTTTAGCAGCACACAAATCCCAAATCAAGCCAAACAAACAGTGGGAAGAAAACCAAACCAAACAAGCCGCAAGTGTTTGTTGGTTAAAACTTAAAACAACACAGTTAAAAAAGATTGAAAAAGGAAAAAAGGAAATCCAAAAAAAAAAGAAGAAAATAAAATTATTATAAAAGAAATCAAATATTCAGATTCGATTATATCGCGCAAAAAAAAAAAAAAAAAGAAGCCAAAACAAAAACAGATCTTCACTCACGTTTCTGTCTTTCACATTCAATTAATTACAAAAATTTTGGTGTTTCCTTTTCCCCCTTTTTTCCAATTATTTTTAGGGTTTCAATTTTTCCCATTTCCCCCTAAATTTGAAGATACCCTTTTTGCCTCCATTGTTTGGTGAGTTTCAAATTCTCTTCTTTTTTTTTCCCGTCCGTACAATCAAGTAAAAAAAAAGGTCGAGTGTTTGATGGTATAATCATAATAGTGATTGAAAGGGAAAAGGGAAAATTGTTAAAAAAAAATATTTTTTTGTTAGAAAAGTTTTAATTTTTTTTTTTTTTTGTGTTTTCGAACAATTAATTCTGTTAAAAAAGTTGTTTTTCCAAATGTTTGCTTCCGATATGAATCCGGCGAGAGATGCCGGCAGAGTAACACTATTGCCAATTCAATTTACATGGCCTCATGGCGGGAGAAGTGTTTTCTTATCTGGTTCTTTCAATAGGTAACACTTTAATTAATTAATTATTTATTATATATGAAAATTATGATGCTTAGGCTTATAATTAGTATATTTAGATTAATGGTTAAATTGTTTGAATATAATTAAAGGTGGACGGAGCTGGTGCCAATGTCACAGGTTGAAGGTTGCCCTAATGTGTTTCAAGCTGTTTATGCTGTACCACTCGGTTTTCATGAGGTTAGAATGGTCTTTTTAAGCACTTCCGGAACATGTCGATTTTTTGTGTTTAATTTGCTCACTTGTGTTGTTTCTTGCATGCAGTACAAGTTCTTCGTCGATGGCGAATGGCGACATGATGAACGACAACCTCACAAAACTGGCGAATATGGTATAGTTAACACTTTTGACGCTATACCTATACCTTCTGAGGTCCCTTTAGTCCATCCTCGTTCGGAAATACTGAATAACATGGAAGTGGATAACGGTCTCATGGTAAGAATTAGCTATTGTTCGGGGCCTAGTTTAGCTTAGTGTAGTCTGTAATCGGATTTTGCTTCTTTTTTTGCAATGCAGCATCGGGTTTCTGCCGTTACGTTGAATCAAGCAATGCCTAGGATTTCGGAAGAGGATGTATCGGCCTCTCATCATCGCATTGCTGTGTACTTACAAGGGCATACTGCTTACGAGTTACTACCTGAGTCAGGCAAGGTTTGGATGCATTCCTATCGGTCTTTCTTCTTGATATATTCGACTCTGACCAGTTCCATTTTGCTAATTTAGACAGATATGTCTTAACAGGTTGTTGCCTTGGATGTTGCTTTGCCCGTAAAACAAGCGTTTCATATTCTGTCCGAGCAGGTATCAATTTAGTTACTGCCTTCGAATGTTAGGCAATTTTGTTATTTTCATATACGTTTCTCGTTAGCCACATAATCTGTCACCATAATTGGTAATAAAGATCTTGGATTCTTATGTTTACTGAGTCATGCTGTTTTCAGGGCATCCCTTTGGCTCCTCTTTGGGATTTCCGTAAAGGAAAGTTTGTTGGAGTTATTACTGCTTCGGATTTTATATTGATTCTGAGAGAGGTATGTTCATAAATGCAGAATTGAGTTTTCCAGTACCGAGATAGTTTTCTGATAGATGGAGCTTGTTTTTAGTATATTTCTTTAAATGCATACTCGTTTTTCGTTTTGCAGCTTGTAAATAATCGATCAAATTTGACGGAGGAAGAGCTCGAAACACACAGTATTGCTGCCTGGAAAGAAGGAAAGGCTTACTTGAAAGGACAAGTTGATGGGCACGGGAGACCGATTCCAAAAGAATTTATCTATGTTAGTGTTCAATATAGTGATCTGCACGTTATTTTGGTGCATGTGCATTTTGTACTTGCATACACAAGTGATGTTATTGACCCCTCTCGTTGATTATGCAGGCTAGCCCATCCGAGAATTTGAAGGACGTAGCTTTAAAAATTTTGCAAAGTGGAGTAGCTATAGTTCCTATAATTCATTTGGAAGATGGTTCGTTTCCCCAGCTATTACATCTTGCTTCTCTTGCAGGAATACTAAAATGTAAGCCCCTAAATAGTTTCGTGAAATTAACTATATTTTGTTCGAAATATGTGGCTTCCTAAATGGAGTCCGGTTTTCTAGGCATATGCAGGTATGTTAAACATTGTCCCGCCTCTTTGCCTATATTGCAATTACCGATATATGCAATCCCTCTTGGTACATGGGTTCCGAGAATCGGAGAATCCAGCAGTCGGCCGTTTGCGATGCTGAGACTTACTGCCTCTCTTAGTTCTGCATTAGATATGCTAGTTGAAGGTACGTTTCCTGTTCCGTTAAGCAGTTTTATATTCGAGATATTCGTATATTTATGTGTTGTATATCAGTATGATATGGTTTTGCTGTTTGTATTCACAGCTCATGTAAGTTCGATACCTATAGTTGATGATAATGACTCATTAGTGGATGTATATTGTCGGAGGTAAGGTTACATTCTTGAGTATCTTCCGAGAATGCGAAACTTATTGTCAGCTTCTATCGAGGGTGATAGTTATTCGTTAATTCGTTGTCTTGTTTCAGCGATATTATGGCTTTGGCTAAAGGCAGAGCTTATACGCATAATCTAAATGAAATGACTGTTCATCAGGTAATCATTATAACTTTTAAGATTCATTTTCCGTAATTTTTGTCGGTAGTCTCGACCAAGGTTCTGCAGTGTAATTTCTTGTAATGACTAGTACATTGCAAGTTTCACGGTGAGTCCTGGCCCGTGACCAGGGTTGTAGGTGGGGCCAGGCAGTGGGTCCCGCCCAAATGTAAAATTGTCTTGTAGCCCCTTCAACATTTTAAAAATTACAAGTTTGTATAATGGTAAATTTGCACTTTTGGCCTTTCCCCAAAATTTTGTGATTTATCTTTGGCCCCCCTAAAGCAATTTTTGGCTTCACCCCTGTTCGTGACACAAGCAACACGTGATGTTGCCTTTCATACCTATTCAATGTTTTCAAAGCCCACAGGTTGAATGATTGGTGCAATCTCATTGAAGAATCTTGGTTTCGAATTGTGAACATGATGGATAGCTCGACCGATGTACTTTGCATCAACTTGTTTCCTAATCTTTTTGTTTGCCCCTCGATTGTTACTTGTTACAGGCATTGCAATTGGGACTAGACTCGAACCCTCCTTACGGGACGAGAAGTCAAAGATGTCAAATGTGTTTGCGTAATGATACGTTGCTTAAAGTGATGGAACAATTAGCAAACCCTGGTGACTTGCTTTCTCTTTCTTTCTTTCACTTCAAAAACTCCATTAGATATTGATATTTTGGGATAAATCATTTACTATAAACTTGAAAAAAAAAAACCGATTTTTCAGGTGTTAGAAGGCTTGTTATTGTGGAAGCCGGAAGTAACCGTGTAGAAGGCATCATCTCACTCACCGACATTTTCAGGTTCTTACTCGGTTAGGGATCGGCACCGGGTGATTTTAACCATTGATTTTGGCCTCTTTGCTGCTTCTTTTTTTCTTACCTGTGTTTATTTTTAGGTCCCTATAAAAAAGAGGCATGTAATTTAAAAGATTTGTTCCATGATTGTAGATGCCATTGCCAGCCATTATTTCACCTCTAATTGGGTTTTTTTTTTTTTTAATTTGCTTTTCAAAGGTATAAACAGTTTCATGATGTTCTTCACCATGTTTTTTACAAGATCTTAACAGGTTGTGAATATGGATTATTTACTATGCAAACCCCTCCATTGAAAAATTATTACAAAAAAGCCTTTTTATTACATGGAAACCAAACTTTTCAATTTAAGGCAACACATTAAAAAAAGGAAAGAAGAAAAATTAACAATACCTGCCTTCTCCAAAACATATATGTGGCTGTTCATATGAATAATTATATATATATATATTTTAGAACTTAGAAGTTCAATAAAGTAATTGTTAGGTGAATCAAATCAGCCATGTTATGTATGGATTTATTCATGTATTATTAAAAAAAATTAAATAAAGTCGAATTGTAAAATAATTAATATTTACTATAAAAGAATGGTATGGAAATATTTTTGTTTGGTGTTTAACTCTAAATGATATTATAAAAAGTTTTTAAAATATTAACTTTGTAAATTGTAAATCATGGTTGCAGTCGATCCAATAGAAATTGGTCAGTACGTTGATTCGAATAAAGGAAATAAATTGATTTTTTAGTGAATCATAGAAATCGATCAGTTTTTATAATTTTTAATTATTTATTTAATTAAAATCTAATCAAATTAGGAGTGAGTGATCTGATCATTTTTTAAAACCATGTAGTAAATGATATTTTTATTGGTAAATGTTGAGCTTATTTGATTCCTTTTTAACAGTGAGGATCAAATTGATTTAATGATTGGGAGGTCTAATCTGATCCCGCCATTATTTTGAGAGACCTGACAAGTAAATTCATTCAAATCCCAGTGAAAAAAGATCCATTATTTTTTCCTTCAAAACAATCAGGTAAGTAAATCCCGTGTCTTTTTAAACTTAAATTACAATTCCACATGTTTTACTTCCTCTGCAAATCAATTCTCCATGGGAGGAACCTTGTTACAACCCCCCAAAGCCACAAACTTTTATCATCATCACAATCTCTAATCCTCAAATACATATCCTGTTCATCAAACCATCAATCATTCACAGTTTCATTCCTTAAAAACAAATGTGGGTTATCCTCAGAATCTGCTTTAACAGCCTCCAAATACGTTCATTTCGAAACCCCAGAAAAATCCAACGCCGTCATCGCCTTTTTCAACCGCCATGGCTTTACCAAACCCCAATTAGCTCGCCTCGTTAAGAGACGCCCAATGGTGTTAACCACCGATGTTGAAAAAACCCTTTTGCCTAAGCTCGAATTTTTCCGATCTAGAGGTATTTCAAACCCTGACCTTGCTCAAATCTTATCTAGCAACCCAACTATTTTATCATCAAGCTTAGAAAATCAATTAATCCCATGATTTGATTTGCTTAGTAATGTGCTTAAATCCAATGAGAAGATTATCAGTGCTTTGAAACGTCATCCACGCCTTTTGAATTACAATCCTAATGATGTTTTGTTGGTTAATATCAATATTTTGGTTGATAATGGAGTTAATGAATGTCATATCGCTTCAACACTTTGTTCAAAGCCATCAACATTGACTGTAAGTCCAATTAAGTTTAAATCCGTGGTGCAAGAAGCAAAAGAAATGGGGTTTGATCCTTGTAAAGGAATGTTTATGGTAGCAATCTATGCGTTGGGCTCGATGGCCAAACCGACATTGAAGAGAAAATTCGAAGCTTTTAAGAAATTCACTTGGTCCGACGAAGAGATTTCTGAAGCTTTCCGGAGGTATCCGTCATTCATTAGGTTGTCCGTGGATAATTTGATGGTGACTATGGATTTCCTAGTGAATAAAATGGGGTGTTCGCCTAGTTTTATTGCTAAACGACCCCGGTTATTGCTAATGAGCATGGAGAAAAAGATTGTTCCAAGGTTTCTGTTTGCTCGGGATTTGTTGTCTAAAGGTGTTATCAAGAACATTAACTTGCATGCCTTTTTGGAGACGTCAGAACATTTGTTTATCGAGAAGTTTGTTAACTGTTATAAACCAGAAGAAGCATCCCGGATGTTGAAGCTATATCATGAAAAGTTGGATCTTTCGAAAAACTTGAAAATGGATGGTTACAAGCTGCAGCATTTATAGGAAATTGGATTCAAAAGGTTTGAATTTTAACTCTCTTGTTTTTTTTGGTGAATTACAATAACAGGGCAAAGCCTGAACAACCAACGTGACTAGCATGACTCGAGCTTAGGCCATACCTGGGGCGGTAAACACCCTTGACCATCAGGCCATCACATGGGTTCTTGAATTTTAACTTTTGTTTTCTTTGATCGAGCTCAATTCTTTAAGCTAAAATCTTGCTTGAATTTCGGTTAAGAATGCTTGAAGTTGGCTCTTGCTCTAAAGATTTGATGTGCTATTATGTAAGATCATGCCCTGTCTTTGCTAGGAGTGTGTTTAGGGTTGGTTAAGTTACTACTAGATAGCTTATTATGCAAGAAACCTGGTAATGTTCCGACATTTAAGGGTCGAATAGAGTAATAATAGTACATGACATGTTTATGGTCTTTTTGTTGCTATACATTTTTTTTGTTTTGTCATTTGAATTGATTTCTTTGCTTCATTGATGAGAACTGCACCGTATTGCGGTAGGATGCTATAAAGCCTACATGCTCGGTGCCGTGTTCTGTACTAACTTTTGATTATGCCTACATTTAGGGGTTGGGCGGGGTAATAATAGTACATGACATATGTTGGTTTTGTTTTTGTGTTCTTTCTGTTGCTATACAGGCTTTTGAAACCAAAATTCCATTAATTTCTGTCATTTGAACCGATTTATTTGCTTCATTGATGAGAACTGTACCATATGGTGGTAGGATGCTATAAAACCTACATGCTCAGTGTTGTGGTCCATTTTTGGGGCAGTTTTTAGCAATTCAAAAGGTCTGTGAACTACTTTGTTCTGTATATGTGTCTCAAGAAGGCATTTGGTCTACAAGAGGTGAGTATTCGACTCGGTAGAGTCGCTGTGATGTTGCTGCAGCTGCTTCTGCAGTTGTTCCTGCCCTTACTGTCTGCAATTGTTGTTTTTGCTGTTGTAGTCATTGTTTCTCTGAAAAATCCTAACTTTATCTTTTTTATGCTTTAACCGTGCATGGTCTACAACAGGTCTAGGATTTCAACCTGCTAGGGTCGCCATGATGTTTCCACGGCTGCTTCTGCAAGTGTTCTTAATTGTTCCGTATATGTGTCTCAAGAAGGCATTTGGTCTACAAGAGGTGAGTATTCGACTCGGTAGAGTCGCTGTGATGTTGCTGCAGCTGCTTCTGCAGTTGTTCCTGCCCTTACTGTCTGCAATTGTTGTTTTTGCTGTTGTAGTCATTGTTTCTCTGAAAAATCCCATCTTTTTTATGCTTTAACCGTGCATGGTCTACAACAGGTCTAGGATTTCAACCTGCTAGGGTCGCCATGATGTTTCCGCGGCTGCTTCTGCAAGTGTTCTTAATTGTTGTGATTCACTATTGTTGTTTTTGCTGCTTTCGATGTTTTAACCTCCGGAACCCCTTTTGGGGTCCAGAAACAACCCTGCGGCAGATGTGAGACGTGCACTTTGGGCTAAAAAATGTCATGAACCAATAACATTACTTTTTGTGCAAGTCTTAAAAAATAGGAGGGGCTTCATTTCTTTGTAACCGTGGTTCCGATTCAGGTCAAGCACGTAGCAGTTCCAAAAATTAGTCCAATTTAACACTATAAACATCAATGGAATAAAATTCTTAAAATCTAACAAAATTAACTAATAAAAATAATTAAAAATCCTACTAAAATAAGAAACAAATAACTATTAAGATATTAGAGTTATCCAGCATCTCTTTCGTCTTGAATAAAATGACATGGCCGACTGTATAATGTTCACCTTGCTTTTTGAATAACCATTGAAGGACCTACAGTCGAGAGCCATAGTCAACCCGTCCAAATCTTTTTCGGAGTCGGGTTTTGTTTGTTTGTGATCCAATCTTTACCGAAACAGGAAAAAAACGGTCGGTTCCTCACCAGTACACACCTGGTATAGTATTTATAGTTCCTCTTTAGTACACAGCCTTGTTATCAGATTTTCTTGTCGACGCTAACATGCAAAGATGATGCATGGTAAAATTATTTTGTAGTCCTTGATATTAGAAGTTAATATATGGTAAATTATACTTTGGTTCTCAAAAAAGGAAAAGTTTTCCCTTTAATTCCTTCAAAATAAATTATAAGTTAAGATATAATAAAATTACACTTTGACCTTTTAAATTTTAATAATTTAATTTCAACCCCTAAAATGTTTCTAATATTTTTTCCACAAGGTGTTGAACATTTGAATGTGTGCTTTTTTTTATATATTCAAATAATAATAGTTCTATGTTCAGAAATATTATACTTAATTAACTTAGAATATCTGAAGTTCTAAACCATCCCCCTAAAGATCCCGTAATGTTGGGTGTCTGGCCTTTGGCCATCCCAAATTGGAAAATAAATATCGTTTAACCCTTCTATAAATGATAAAATTAAAAATTAATATATAGTAAAATTACATTTTGATCTTTAAAAATATAAAAAAAATCTATTTAATCCCTTAAAAATGACAAAATTATAAATTAATACAAAATAAAAGTATACTACATAATTTATAATTCAATTTGAAACTCTAGAAAATTCCGAAAAATGCAACATAATCTGACAGCTCTATTGAACCATTAAAATCATAATGTAATAATTAAGGTAACAGCAATCCATTAGTCCATCTTGGAAGTGTATACATGCATTTTTTTTTTTTTTTTTTTAAGAACAAGAAAATATAGAACTTCCATTTGATTTAACAAAAGTTAAAGGTGAAACATATTCCTCGAAACTCTCTTAATTCTCCACCTCAAATGATGGGGAAAAAAAGTTTAATTTACAATAACAACCGAAAAAAAAAAACGAAACTCTCTTTGATGATTGAGTTGCAGAAACTTCAAAAAACAAAACTCAAAACAGTGAATACCCGAAGTCGACAACATCAGTACTGAAAGTAGCCATTGAAGTGGTTTGTGGTATCACCACGTTGTTGTCATAGCTGCTTGTATTGTCGTCGACATAGTTAGTACTGTAAAAACCCCCCATGCACCCATCTTCAACCATTAATGGAGTCGGTACGTTGTTGATTATAGCCGATAGTTCATCATTGTTCATATCCCATGCTTGCTGCATGTTGTCACCCCAAATGAAACCCTGATTTGGCTCACCAAAACCTTGATTTTGAGGGGAAGTATAAGTATTAAAGTTTTGGTTCATGAAGGATGATGAACTGGTTGGATTTGAAGGAGGTTTCAAGCAGTCACGAGGGACAATGCAAGCCAAGTAACCATCATCGACCGAACCGTATGTGGTACTGCCTCCAATCTCACTGTTGGGAACATTGTTTGGTTGAACTTGAAACTGATGATGATGTGAAACATCAAATTGAGGGGACAAAACAGAATGGAAATTATTATCACCATTGTTATTGTTGTTGTTGTTAGAGTATACGAAGTTTGTTCTTGCTTGTGTTCCTTTCATGGAAAGTGCTGCTCTATCATACGCAAGAGCTGCTTCTTGTGCCGTATCGAATGTGCCAAGCCAATGTCTTTCTTTCGTCGTCGGATCACGGATTTCGGCTGCATATCGACCCCAAGGACGTCGTCTTACGCCAAGGAACCGACCTGGCTCGGCTTGTTTTCTTCTACCCCTCCTTTCATGAGATGGAGGGGCAGTGTTTCTTTGAAGCAAAGCAAAACCAGCTTGGGTTTCAATAGCTTCATAAGTTTTTGAAGTGGACATCACTATATATATAGATTGTTGGAGAATTAAAGGACAATGAAGGTGGTATAAGGAGAGTAATATAGGGCACAGCTGAGTTATATAGGAGGAAAAAAAAGGGGGAGATGATGGTGTTTTGGGTGGAATTGGTGAATATATGTATATAGGGGGGAAGTCTTTTAAAAGAGGGCCATTGCCTCTTGTTGTCATTCCATGGAAAGACCAGCTTACCTCTTTCTACCTACTTCTATATTTTTATATGTACATAGATATTGAAAGACTCATTCATCCTCCAAAAATTTAGTCACTATGAATTAGTATAAATATAATTTTAAGTATTAATATCGAACTCGAAACTTGAAACCTTAAATTTAAAAGGTAAATATTTAATGTATTGTCAATGCACAAGTTTCACGCATCATTAATAAATAATATGACACTTTATTATTAAATAAAAGAAATAGAGAGTGACTTGTAAATAAACATCGATAATTTTATTTAAACATAATTAAATAATAGTTAATTATAAACTCAAGATTTTAAATTTGAGAGTTATTAATATTTATTTATAATATTATTTACTAATGGTACATGAGAAGTATACACCGACGGAAATCAAATATTATTCCAAATTTAAATCTTAGAAAGTGAAAAAAAAAATTGAGATTTAAATTAAAGGCTAAGACTTGGCCATGTTTCCGAAATAGAATCACGGACTCTTAGCTACCTATTTTCCAAATATATAATAGATAGAGAGATTGGTAAATATAGATAGGATATAAGTTTATTGTGGGAATTTTTTTTTTAAGATTCTCCCATGAACGTGTGTGGAATAAGCCTATGCTAAATTTAATGTTCTAAAATCTTCTTAAATTAACTACTTTAATTATGGTTTTAGTCCTCACACTATGTTACAACTTGTGGTTTAATTTGATATAATATTATCTTTATTTTTATTATGTCCTTATAATGTGGTTTTAGTCATTATAATAATAATAATATTATTATTATTATATCCAAATTAATAATACCGCTAGTTACTATAGTTAAAGTGATGAAAAAACAGTAAAAAGAAACACACATATTCTCACTTAAACTGTTATAATTAACAATGCTATAAATTCCAACATATTATTAATATTATAAATATAAAAAATAAATCTCAAATTTTAACATAACAAAAACACCAACACTAAAATTAGAAATAAAATTAAATTCGTATCTAATATAACTTGTTTCTAGCACCGTAAAAACGAAAACTTTACCATATATGAATATTTTATAGTTCTGAATGATGCATATATTATATCATACAAATGTAAGCTACCAGGGTTAGTTAGTTCAAGTAAGAAAAAGTAATAAATTATCGCTCCATGATCAAATAAATCCATAAGTTTAACGGTTGTATTAAATAAACCCTAACCTAAAATATCAAATAAATCTTAAATTTTAATTCAAAACTCAAAAAAAAAAAAAAATCAAAATTATTTATGAGAGATCATATTGTTCATTGATATAGTTGCATGAAACTCATACATTAATAATGTATCAATTATTATTCTAATAATAAATATTTGATATATTATCAATACATAAATTTTACGTATAGTAAATAAACAATAATAATTCACATAATCACTTATCAAATAAAAATAACTAATATAAATGGTTATATTATTATATGGAAAAAAAACAAATAAAGTTGCTGGATAAACACATGTGAATCCGCATTTCGAGAAAAAAAATTAATCAATCATTAGAGAAATTAATTAGAAAAATGGTATTCTTCAATTTGTCAGCTTTCATGTATTTTCAAAGGGAGTGGTTAAAAGATAATCACATCTCTTAATAACTAAGCACCAAAATATAATTGCACTTTGCATTGCCATATGTGTGTATCATGGAAACTTAACCAAAGGGGTCCTTTCACCAATGTCTCATAAAAGTCAAAAACCCTTTCATTTCTTTCTATTTGTCATTTTATATAGCCTGTTAATTTTTTGAATTAATGTATTTATGGTTTATTAAAATTATTTTTCAGGATTTGTGATTAACTCTTTTAATAATATTATCTTCATATTTAAAGTTAAGAATATAATGTGTCTTATCATTACACCAACACTTGTAGGTCATTATATAGATATCCTTCAAACTTGTAGGTCTTTTGTTATTTTTATAGTTAAATAAGCCCCTAACCTATCATATTTATCTATAAAAGCTCTTGAATTTAATATTAAAGTAAAAATATTTGTGAATTTAACGAGAGTGCTTATATAATTTGAAATTATATTAAATTAATTAATATCTTAAATTATTTTGAAAGTGCTTATATATATAATATACACTTAATCATTCTTTTATGAGAAAAAAATTACAAAATAAGAAGAGACTTATTTAACTATAAAAATAATTTAAAATTTTGTTTTCTAATATATTAGTCTATTTATTATAAAGGTGGACCTTGGTCTCATGGCTCAAAAAATGGTGTTCACATTAATGCTAACACAAACACATAGATATACAGATATATTAATATTGAATAGTCTAATATTTGATATATTGTTAACATAAAATTTTTATTTTATAAATAGCCTTAATGTATTATCACGTAATGAAAATTCGTAAATATTCCCGATACAAAATGGTTGATTCAAATTAAAATAATTCTAAAAACCAACCTAACCCATTCAAAACCTATGGCATTTGGAAGGTAAAATTGGAGAATATGTGACAAATGAAGATGGTGGGTCATCACTTCCAAACAAAATTTTTTCAAGCTTTGTTGAAAACAATTTCCTTTTTTTACATTGTCTTTTTCAACTAAAAATTCAGCAAAAATCTGGTCTTGAGGAAAACTTTTCATACTTGTCTTTCATCTTTTTCCAAAGAAGCAAGAACACAAAATAACTTAGTCAAAAGGGTAATCAAATTAAGGCTTTTAAAGATCAAATTATAAAAAAAAAAAAAAAAAAAGTGTATTAATTTGCCTAACCAAAAGCCATTTATAGATTTTTATTTAGCAGTTCCAACGGGGAAAAAAGTTTAATAAAAAATGGGTTTCACATGCTTTGGGAATGGCCAAAAAAATATAGTCATAATCAAATGGGTCAAACCCCCACCCCCTCCTTTTTCCTTTGCCACTGTTAATTATTATTGTACCCTAAACCCAATTGAATAATGTATCAAATAAATTTTATATGAAAAAAAAGAGCATATGTCAAAATGATGGAACTAAAATAAGGGATGAGAGAATGACAAATCACAAAGTTACACTAATATTTATTTTAAGTAATTAAATTAATCATTTTTCATTTCTTTTAAGAATGTTCATATATACATAGAGAATTAGAATCTTTGACTTTTGACTCCTCCACTAAAGATCTGAAAAAAAAAATCTTAAATAAGTATGATGTTAATGAGATTTTGGTATTGTTGATAAATGTTAAAATGTTAAAATTTTAGAATTTTAATTTTTATGTTCAACTTTTATTTTATGTTTTATAATGTTTAATTTTGGCTATAATTTGTTTAAATATATATTAGTTATAAAAGATTTTAAAAGAAAAAAAATACATGAGATCATAATATTTAATTACAGTGGATTGAAATACAAAAGATTAAAATAACATCTTATTATGGGATTTTTAAAAAGTTATAAAAGTGTTTTTATTCTATATGTAGACATAATGATCAATTTAGTCCCTAACGTTTATCATTTTTATCACTTTAGTCTTAATTTTTTTTATTTTAAAAGAATAAATTTGACCCTAACATTAAAAAATTAATTAAATTGCGAAAGTTGATTGGAACATGAAATTTTAATGACATAGACTTGACAATTCATGTGTTGATTCCCATATGCTTCATAAAAATTCAAAACAATTAATAAAAATTATTAAAAATTCAACAAATTAAAAGAAACTTAAAATAAAATAAAAACATTGAAATATTGGTCTAAGGAAAACATCTCTTTTTTTCCTCATATTCTGGTTAGACCAGGAAAAGGCATTTTTTTTCTCCCATGAACATGGCACATGCAAAAAAGGACATTGAAAAAGCATGCTTTGTTTTGTTTTTATTTAATTTTCTCTATAAAAATGAAGCTTTACTTCGCTTTAATGGTTACTTAAGGAGGATTACCATTTTAAAGAGAAGAAAGCTTAGTCAAGCCTCTTTTCTGAAAAGATGCTTGTCCAGTTGGACTATGCTCGGAGAAAATGGGTTAGGATTTGACAGTTACCATGCTTCCATTAAATTTTGATATTGAATCAGATCATGTACTTAAACAGTAGGACAAAATTTCCGAGTAAGTGATGATATAATTCACCTCGACCCATTGATGCCATCATCCAATTGATTGATGACATAAAATCAAATATAAAATAAATTATTGTCCACAAGTGCTTTCGGCCAATGATATTAAAATTAGATCAAGTTAATGAATTGAACCGAGAATTATTAGTCGGACCGTTTCACTTGTGACATAAAATTAGATATAGAAACAATCATGTAAACCAACAAAAATCCAAAACTTGAGATAAAAAAAATATTGTTGAACTAATTTATAATTTATAATTTTTTATTTTAGATTTATTTATTTAGTCTTAAAACTTGAATTCAAAACTTCAAATTATTATTTTATACCTTACTGAACTTTTATTTTAAGTCCAAAATTATTGCATAAAGAATTTTTTTTTTCATATTTTTTCGCAAATTGGTCTTAGGTATGTAGGGGCCTCACACTTTCTTTGATTTGATTTCCCTGTTCTTTGAAGGGTGTTATTCTATTTAAATCAATATTTATTATTTATTTTTTGAACAATTTTTCTTGGTTTTTTAAATCAGATAGAGAATTATGCACAATCTCCAAAAACACCCAATTTTTTAATTATTTTTTTTAGTATTAAAGGTAACCCGGATTTAGGGGAAAAAGATGAGTGTCTTTCTTAGAACTTTGGACTTTGACTTCAAAATTAAAATTTTATTAAAATATAAAAATAAAAAAATAATACCCAGAGTTTTGTTTTTATCGTCAAATTCTCCTATTTTTGGTGTGATTTTAATTTATTTTCCAAGACCTTTTTGGTTTAGTTTTAGGGACCCTTTTTGGCTTAGTCAAGCAGTCAACACAGACACTCGTGGCCTGCCACTAAATCAATCATTTTTACTTTTATTATTTTAGTCCCTAAAGAAATCTAAGACACCCTCTTAGGTTTTATAAAATGAATATTGTTTTCTTTCGAAAAACAAAATGAAAATTGTGGTTTTTTTTTTAAACATTTTTCAAAAAAAACAATTGTTTAGCGCGATGAATTAGAGCTAGTGTCTTTATAAATTCGTAATAATTAATGGTATTAATTATAATTAATTCATAAAATTTAATCTTTTTTACTTTTATAACATAGTTATTTATTACCATTAAATGATTACATGAAATTTGTCTTAAACATTCGAGCTATATGTACATTTATTATTATTTTAACATGGTTAACTAAATTCCCTTGTGACCCTAATTATGTGATTAAAATATTAAATAAATTATAAAAATAGTTATCTAACTATTGGTGTATTTTTATTTTTTTATTTAAGTTTAAATTTTTTTCAAAATTTAATATTTTGGTCACTAAATATTAAAATTTGATAACATTAGTAACTAAAAAAAAAAATTTAACTTGAAAGACCAAAATAGAAATATGTTAATAATTAGGTGACTATTTTATAATTTACCCAAAAAAAATCATTCCATCACTTTCATGGAAACAACGAAGGGTATTATCAAATTGGATTTAGTAATAATATTATAGGGATGAAATTTGAAATTTCAACATAATACAGGGACTGAAATTTTGAAATTTATACGCAAGAGAAAAGCGGATTACACGCTCGAACCTTTAACTTTAACCAATAATGTCATGCCACGTAACCTCGTAAGCCATCAAAACTCTGAATCTGACCACTGGGTAGCATCGCATGATTTGACACGTGGATACTGTTGCCACGTCATCCCGATAAGTGAGATAACGTGTTCGAGCGTAAAGAGGGCCGTTCCTTACAGCGGAATGATGAACGGGATGACTTTTTCTTTCGGGAAGGGAGGATGGCCGCGTGTCGAAAATTGGTGGGTTGAGAAGTAAATCACGGAGGGAACAGCACGTGATGGATACGAGGTTAGATGGACGGTGGGGATTGATTGCGGAATGATGAGGATACAGTGAAAGCGAATCTAGGGGAAGAAAAAGGAAAGGGGGAGGTTGGTCAAAGATTCATGGAGAACGGTTTGATTGAGATTGGACGGCTGATACTGACACTGTCCTTTGTCCTCGATTTAGGCCACAGACCACGAGATTTGCTCCCGTGTGCAAGTTGCAAATTTCTTAGCTAGAAACGACACATACATTAAATTCAAGCAAATTTTATGATTAGTGGCGGACATCAAACAAAATATTTGTTTAAATTTTTTAAAGTTGTTTGATGAGTAAATATAAATTTATAAAATTATAATTAAAGTGATTAAAACATAAATTTATAAATAATTTAATAATATTGAGTATAATTTTTCAAAAATATAAAAGTACGGAAAAAAAAACATAATAGCATTTTAAATCTTGTGGAGTTCATTTTATTCCGGTGATAATATATAAAAAGTAAATAGGATTTGTAAAATTAATAAATTTAAATATTCCAAAATTTTCTAAAACATTATATAATATTATAAAAAATATAAAAATATCTGAAGGATTTTAAAATTACTTTTTATCACTCTTTACGATACTATTGTAAATTACACTTTCTTTTACTTTTGAATTTTTTTTTTAAATTAAAAAAAAGGGACTTTTTAAAAAAATTAAAGAAAATTTTAGAATTGTTTTGTAATTTTCAAAACTCTGGAAAAAAAATTATTTTATTATTTTATTATTTTCTTTATCTTCCTTTTAATAATATTTAATATTTTGACATTAAAACTAAAAGAAGAAAAAAAAGACTAATTGCTTCTTATTATATACAGCATAACAGGATAAACATCTTTTAAGTATTCATATCACTATATATAATTTACAACATTATCATATGTAAATTGTTTTTTAAATTTCTTAAAAAATATGCATAATTCCATGTTTAAAAAAGTTAACCAATGATACATTATATAATGTCATTCCATAGAGATAATTATATGAATACTAGAATTTTTTACATCCATGGTTGGAAGGTTTTTAATAAGTTTGATAGTAGCTTCTAGGGGGAAAAAAAATATTTTTGAAAAAAATTCAAAATACCCTTACATTATTAACCATATTTTTTATTTCTCCAAAAAAAATATATTTATATTGTTATTTTCAGTTGGGCCATTTGACTAATGGGTTATTTCCATTTGGGGCATTTGATTAATGGGTTAAGCCCACTTTATCCAAGTTGAATAATTTTATTTTGGGCTTTTTATTTAATAAGCCGTTTTTTTTTACAATTTAATTATATGTTCTGATTATATTTGCTCTTTTTGACACAATACCTAGAAATACTCAAAGTCCCTCCCTAACCCATAAATAGAAGGATAATGCCCTTCAACGCACTTGAACTCACATCCTTCTGCATTGGCAACAATGTCTATGCCAATCAAGCTAAGACTCAACAATGACCAAGTCTGTTTTTTTTTTAAAGCAAAACACGTATTTTTCTTTACTTTGAATTTCACTTCATACTCCTAAAAAATAAATGAAAATGGTGATACTTATTTTTCAAGTGAATATTTCATTATTATTCTCAATGAAATGGGTTTGGAATTTGGATGCTGTCGAGTTTATGCAAAATAAGTATTAAACTAATATGTAATTTTTAATTAAATTTAAATAAAAACAATTTTACTATAAATAACAGTTTGGAGCAGACCAATGATAACTAGTAAAAACTCTAGAGTTGGTTTTTAGTAGAATTGGTTTTAAGTCAAATCAAATTGTATTTAAAAATTTCGGGTTAATTTTAAAATTTAAATTACTTTGGGTTTTAATTATTCGAAATTTAAATTTAAACTTCTAATATCGAATTTATAATTTTTAAATTTCATTGGGTTTTTTTATTTAACTATAACTTAACAAGTGACGAAAAAGAAAGGGATTTTCGTGGGGGCCAATGTAAAATGTTTTGTGGACCCTTTTAACCCTGAATTGTCGCGGAAGATTCGTTGGACAAAGTGGGGACAAGCTATATTGTGGGCCAAACTAGCTATGCCTATATATCATTTGCTGTTATGTTTGTTTGCTAAAATCCTAGTTTTGCTCCTTGTATTATGATCAAAATTAAAATTTAGTTCATTTATTTTAATTTGGTGTAATTCTATATCCATTTTTATAATTTCATTAATTTAGTTTAATATTATGCTTCAAAAGTCACTCGGTAATTAGATTTGATTGTAGTTATTTGTAATTGTACAAGTAGCATGCATGGACAACTATTGTAATTAATAGGTCCCACTTATTTCAACAATTAGGGTAAGTAGTCCTAATGACTTTAAACTTTTTTATTTTTATTTTTTATTGATAAAGAAATAAGGGTAAACTACATCGCAAATAAAAAAATGTTACGTCAACAATCCTCGTTAGTAGATTAACGGAATTTTTAATAGTAGTAATCAATTTGAGCAATTATCTTAATTAGGATGACTAAATTAACCAAAAAAAATTAGAATGAGCAAAACAAGAACGACACCATTTTAAAGTGACCTGCAGTGTAATTTACCCAAGAAATAAATACCAAAAAGATGCAATTACACCATGTATGCCGAACATGTATAGAGAACCAAAATTCCTTGCAAATTACAAAGAGATTGTGGTTATTATCTTAGTAACTACATATTCATGCAATTAATTTGCAGTGTCTAAATACACTTGAAATATTGATGTTAAAATGCAGTGTCTTCTCATGGTGCAATGCGTTGTGCCGGGAGGAGGGTATAACAAACTGAAATAAATAACGTGATATTTCGATAAATTAATGCCAAATTAAAATATAGGGACTAAATTTTAAAGTTAAGCATAGTAAAGCATGAAAACCATAATTTGACCTTCCATAATGTGATTACGTGGTATATGGTCTAAGATGCAGAATCAACAGCAATTGATCGATGATTTAGCTTAGGAAATCATGTGATTACACAGAATATTCTGCTCATTTATCCTTTTTCTTTCACTTAATAGAAACCCACCCCCCCCCCCCCCCCAAAAAAAAAACATCTTTGCCCCTTTCATTTAAGGGTTAATGCATATTTAGTACCTGAATTTAAATTTAATGTATAATTTAGTATTTGAGTTTTTTTATCCACTTGAGTTTAATTTTAATGTTCAATTTAGAACTTAAAGCTTTTTTTCCTCAATTAAGTACCTATATTTTCTTACTAGAGCACACATGTCAAATATTCATTGAGTCACATAACACCATTTAATTTGAGGATCAAGTTGAACATTAAAATCAAATTTAAGTATCAAATTAAATATTTTTAAAAGTGAATTAATTGATAAATAATGTAATGTAGGCTGCAAGGATTTCACCCCATGGATTTAGGCGTAGAGTCATTTCAAAACCATGGCCTGAAAATGGATTTGAAGGATCTGAAAAAGAAAATGGTCCCTCATTTGCTTAAAGAATGAAATGATATGTGTGGGTGGGTGGGTGGGTGGGAAGGGTTTGTCATTATCGTTGTCCGTCACCATCGATGATGGTTGATGTGATGGTCGCTGTCGGAAAAGGTTTTGGAGAAGGGAAATGGTCTCTCCCGAACACAGTTTCTATACCTTTTGCCAGCCATCTGTTTGCAAGATTTAAAAGGTACATTGTAGTAACCTTTTTTCTAAAAAAATTAAGATTAAATTAAAAAAATATATATTTTTAAGGGTTAAATTATAATTTTACTATGTATTAGTTTATAGTTTTATAAATTATAGAGAGGTTTAAAGAGCAATTTTTCATTTTAGAGGACCTAGAGGCTTAGTAGATGTGATGAGAGTGCGTAAAAGTATAGTAGAAACATTGTATTAGGAATTAAATTGTATTTTATTCATTTTAGTTAAAAATAAATAAATTAGTCATTATACATTAGATCAAAGAGTAAATTGATCATTTTTATTAAAAACTTCATTCATTTGCACTATTAAAAATTGATATAACTGATAAAATAATCAAACAATGACACATAGTATGTCAGGTATACCTCATATTGATGTACAAAGATATGTTTTAATAGTAAAAATGGATGAAATTTTTAACAGAAGAGTTGATTTGGTCTTTCATCTAACGTATAGGGATTAATTTACCAATTTTTTGAATATAAAAAATAAAATGCAATATGATTTTATACACAGAGTACACATGCCACTCTCCGAAAATCTTCTAATCTGCATGGCTGTTAATAAGCTGCATGATACATTAATATTTATCAATAAAATCCCATAAAATAAATATACACGTTTCCATTAATTTATGATAGCAGCTTCACTACCCCTACTTTATAAACACTTCATTTTTTATCCTAAGCTTTGGCCCCAAGCTTTAATAAAACTACATTGGGATTGATCCTTATTTTGAAGCAAATAGCTCACTACCTAGAGCGATTTTTGCAGTACCTTCACCTTTTATTGTTGTCATTTCCATCTCGTTTTCACGGATCCGTTCGAGTTCGATCGAAACGGTGTTCATATCTGGCCGCCTTTCCCCGGGAAAACTCATGCATTTCAATGCCAACTTGATCATATCCTTAATACCATCCATGGTGAAGCTTCCAACTAGTCTATGGTCCACAAAGTCATTGCAACTCAGCCTTGATTGTACCTTAAAAAGAACAGTTCAACTATGTTACATCGAGCGTGCCAGGTGTATGTTTGATACGGGTCTGGTAATCTTATAGTTCATATACTTACCCATTGAATTAAGCTCTCATTGGATCCCATGTAATTGATATGCATTGCCTCATCCTGTCCGGTTATAAGCTCTAAAAGAAACGCCCCGAAGCTATACACATCGCTAGTTTCGGTGAAACTCCCTAATACTTCCACCCTGACAAAAACCCGAGCATCAGTTTAAGGTTGTTTCTTTTAAAATGAAAATGAGTATCGATAAGAGTTCGGGATTACTCTGGATCTCGGAAAACATTTACACTAGACGTGTAAGATGGACTGGCTTCTTCTATCTTTTCGAGTAACATCGATAACCCCGAATCTGCAACTTTAGCTATGAAGTCCTCGTCGACCAACACGTTACCCGTTTTGAAATTCTTGTGTATCAAAGGGGGTTTCAGGCCATGTAAATGGCATAAACCTCTAGCTGCCCCTAGAGCAATTGATAACCTCTGCTTGAACTCAAGACGAGTCGGAGCCTCTCGTCCGGTATCTGCCGAAAGAAAAACACAAAAAGGTAATGCCATGGTGCCATGCAATGAATCTATGTTGTTTAATGAACCATTACCATATAGGTGATTGCACATGCTACCATTGGGTAAATATTCATATACCAACATTTGGGAACCACCTTCTTGACAATAGCCTAAAAGAGTAACCAAGTTTCGGTGTTGAATCTCGGACAAATACATTACCTGTTCCGAGTTCCGAGCTATTAGAAACATAATGCACATGAACTATATATAAAGTGATCAGAACATGTTATAAAATTATAATACCCCTGCAACGAATTCTGGTCGGGGAATACCGGGATGTCTTTTGATAGCAACGACAACGTCACGAAGCAAACCTTTATAAACCAAGCCGAAACTTCCGTATCCAATGAGATTACTCTCAGCAAATTGTTTAGTAGCTTGCTCTAGTTCTTCCAACATGAACTCCCTTGCTCCTTGTGGTCCATATAAAGACGGACCGGCCGATGAACTCGGTCCAACTCCTCGATTCCACTCCGCTGCAACATTCATAGTTAGTAAACCATGAAGTACTACAAAAACTGCTCTGTTTCAGTGAAAGAATCTTACTTAATGCCGAAGGATCCGACGAGCCGGTCTCCGAAGCTCTATTCGAAAAACTCTTACATGACTTGAAAAACCAAAAGAATCCCATTATTACAGCCATTAAAGCAAGTGTTCCTGCGGCTCCACCAACAATAGTTGCAACCTTCACCATGTTCTGTCACTGGACTTGATCATTGAACCATCAATGGAAGCATTTAACTATTACATAGTTCACCAAAATGTGTACAACAAGATGCCGAATAAATCCAAATCATAGAATTGTGAAGTTGAAGGACTAGTTTTTAAAAACATTTTTTTATTACCTGTAAAGAACCAGACATGAAGGTGGTCCCTGTGACTATATTATATAGTGTAATTTTAGTACAAACAAAACAACATTCAGAAACCAAACTGGTTGAGGGAGAAACTGAAAAAATCTGAAATATAATCCAAATATTTGTCCAATGATGTTTTTAAGCATCTCATCATAGTGACAAAGGAAATAGAAATAAACTCTGCATATATAGGTATATATGTGTATAAATAAATTGCCAATAGCTGAAACAAGAATGTCGGGTCTATGCCTAGAACTTCCCTGTCATGAAAAAGAAATGGTGATAATAAAGCTTTGGAACTCATCAAGAAAGTTAAAAGAAAAATTATTAATGCCTCGCATGTGAGGGGTGTGTACAAACATAATACGGACTGAACACGACATGAATACATACATGAACATGTATCGTTTAAAAAATGGGTTTTTAATTTGAGGGATACTGGTGAAGACATAATTATTGAAGGGATGAAAAAGAGAAGGTAATGATCAGTGAATCAAAAAATGAAGTGTTTTTTTATTTCCTGAATTAGCTCTTAAGTTTCCATTTTGCCTTTTTATGATGTGGAAAGGGAAGAGGGGGTACCTAATATAGAGAGGGGATGGGACTATATTGCAAAAATGTGGTCATTGACAGCTGCAGGAAAAAAAACAAGACAAATGCCAGTTTGCCACTGCAAGAATTACAGGTTCCTCAGTTTCCATGCCAGTACATTCTCTTTTCTTTTCCTTTTAATTTCTTCAGCATTGGGATATCAGAAGATATGACCATGTTAGAAGATGCAATCACGGATTCTGAAAGAAATTTTAACATTTATGAAAGACACATTAATTATATATCCACATTGTTGATGGTATTTTGAGACAAGGCAAAATAGACGGTGAGGATGGATGGTTCAACTCATTTAGTACAAGGCAGAGAGCCACTAAGCTAGGTGACCTAATATGAAAAGAGACGAAAGTGTGTTGAGTGAAAGTTGAATAAGGTAAGTAAAGAGGGAGAAGGGTTTTAGTGTTGCCCTCAAGCTTTGGGCTTTAATACTCTTAGTGTTAGTTGGGAGATGTCATGTGTAGACGTCTTATAAAGAAGTCAGAGGTAAGTGATAAACTGGTTTATCATTATAGGTCTATCTGGAATGGTCAATGAATTTAACTAATTAAATTAATCAATGTTAAATAATCAATAAACTAATAAATTAAATTATCAAGTTAATTAGTTAAATCATTTTTCTTTTAATTCAATTCACCCAACCTCAATTATATGAATTTTGTTATATTAGTATTTTCAAAATGCCTAATTTAAGTTTTATTTTAATTTAGCACAATTTGCTTTTATAATATTGTTAATAAATTTAATTGATTCTTTTTTTAGTCTAAATTGATAACATTATTATTTATTATTAAATATGTGAATTTAAAAAAAAAATGCTAAACATTTAATTTAATATAAATTTAATATTAATTAAATATAATTAACTAAATTTTCACGTCATTTTTAATAGTGAAATCACCAGAGTCTTAACTCAATTGACATGAGAAGACGTGAGTTCGATTGCGCTGAAGCGCTTTCTCCTTCTATTTATAAATTGGGATGGGCTATAGATAATTTTAGAACTTGTGTCAAAAAGAGACTTGGCATAAGCAAAACATATAATAAGAATATTAATTTAAAAAAAAAAAAAAACAGTGAATCGAATTCATCAAAAAAAATGGAAGAAGAAAATGGAGCTTTCAATCCACCTCAGCTTGAAAAATATCTTTGTCATCCAGTTTTGTTTCATGTAAAAATGGTACATCACATCATTTCTTCTCAATGGGATTTACCATTGTCAATATTTAACCGAAAAAAAAATTTAATTGAATATTTAAAATTATAGTTTAAAACTCTTAATTTTAATATTTTTTAAAATATTAATATTATAATAATTGAATTTTTTTAATCAATTTTACTATGAATTTGGAGCGTTAAAGCCTGCATGCTATATGAATTGTTTGAATATGATATATTTTTTTTTAAAAAAAATCTTATCAAAGAAAAAAACACCACCACCAGTGTTTTGGATCTTGATATGATCATTTAATTAGATCGGGAACTAGTCAATGTACTAATTCGAACAAAGGGATTGAACCGACCTCTAAATGAACATTCGGAACTAGTAAAAAACTAAAAATTGGGACAAAAAACAACTATTAAACTGGTTTATAATTTTTTTTAATTTGTTATTAATTTTTATGAACTTTTTAATTAATTAATTAATTATTGTTAGATTGATGATCGAGCCAAAAATCAGTGGTATGACCAATTTGACCGTTAATTCTATTTTTAAAACATTGAACAACTCTCTTAAATTAATGAAATTGTATTTTTAACATGTCAGATATAAACTATCAATTTGATCCACGTGTATTAAAAAAATACTTCATATAGATACAAAGTGATATTTAATGTTAAATTTACGGGTAAGCTAGCGTAAGACCAGCTTGATATAATACTGATATTTTAGGAGCTCACATAAAATAATTTGAAATTTAGGGCCTAATTTAAAATATGACAATAGTTTGGGAGACATTTGTTAAATTAACCCTAAAAAAAGGAGGGAAGCGTTTTTTTTTTTTTTTTTTTTTTTTTTCAAAGCAATTTGTTTTTTCAGATATCATAAAAACCGTGGAGTTGGACGATTAGATTGAAAATCGAACCGGTGTGAGTTGACTCGGTGTAACTCGGCCATGTACGGTGGATCCAGTGACGGCGATGGCCATAAGGCCGCCACTCAACGGAAGATCCCGCCAGCTTCGTCGATGCTTTGGGCCCCAGAACCTTCGTCGGTACATCGGAACCGGTGCCGGACTTGGCTCCGAAGCTCTAATGAGTACGTTTCTCGTCTTTCTGATCTTCATTGCCTTATAACACTTCCACAATTCTATCCTTTTTATAATTTTTATCAATACATTCAAAGTTTCTCTATTTCACTCAAAATGTAAGCTTATTGTGTTTAAACTTTTTTTGTTAATTTTGATAAATTGTGGGTCTTTCTTACTGAAACATGTTTAATTGATGCTTAAAATTTCATTTGGAAGTGGAAGCCTTTTGGTTAAAGCTGAGATTAAGAATTCGATTAGCAGAGATTAAGAATGCATTAGATCTTGATTTTATTTATAAATTCTTGGTTCATGATGTAAATTAAACCCAAGGTTACTAAAAAGTTTAGATTAAGTCATTAAATTTCAAAAAAATTACAAAATGGTAAAGTTTCTATTTAAGTTTACCTTCAAAGACTTGTTTGCATTTTTGGTAGAAATGATGATGTAATAATAAATTTTATTTTACTGTCATAGAGTTGTTATCATATCGATGGTAACCAGTTATGGTGGTGTTTCCGATATGCTGTTAATGATAGTATTCCTTTGCAGGAAAAGCAACTGTCTCCAGGGATTAATGGAAACTACATAAGGTGCATTATTGATGAATACATCTTCAAGATATACCATCCTTTTTCATATAGTCATCAAATTGGTGTTTTATTTTTATTTTTATTATTATGGTCCCTGGTTTTTGTTTATTATGTGCTTCGACCTGTTGCTAAGAGTTGAGTTGTTTTTCCTTCCTCGAGTTATCGAACGTATATCGAGACATGGAAGCTAAGAAGGGAAGCATCAAAGAGATATGATGTTTCCTGAAATAATCTTCCTATAGAAAATTCTAAAGTTTCCTGCTTGTAGTACTTGAGAGCAAGTTTCTGCAGGTCTCACATCTCCAGAGACATGAATGATGAACCATAGTTTTACAACTCGGATTACTGATTTATTTATAAAAGAATCCATCACTGAAAGAATGTTATTTTTCTCTTGAAACAGAGATTCACACCGGAAATGGATTGAAGGCGGCGACTATGGCCTGTGCATCGAGGACGTGAGGGACGAAATATGGGATATGGTGAAGCCAGTTGATCTTCATTGAGGATTAAACCGGCCAACTTCCTGGCTTGTAAACACGGCCCCACCACGGCCAAGGAAAATCTTATCCAAGAAGGATAATCGGTAAAAGTATCATAGAGACCTTTATATTAAGAATTAAATTGTATTTTATTTCCTTTACTCAAAAAATAGACAAATTAATTCATGTACATTAAAATAAAAAATTAATTGATTATTCTGTTAAAAAATTGATCCTTGTACATCAACATAAGATACATCTCACATGACTCGTCACTTATCACTGTTTGATTATTCTATCAACCATGTCAATTTTTAATTACAGAAATGAATTATAAGATAAAAAAACTAATTTGCTTTTAGATATAACAAACAAAGATTAATTTATTTATTTTTAAAATAGGAGCAAAATACTATATGACATCTAAGTACTGAGACGTCCTTCATATTTTTACCAAAATCACATTTAGACAAAAACAACGCAGATAGATTTTTAAAAATAAAATTGAAGAAATGGAATTCATCACAAAAGCATTTCTTCCAACTGCATCCTAGCACTAAGCAGTTGTTTATTCAAACTGTTCCTCCTACCATATCATATATACACATCTTGCATATGAGATGGCTGTAACTAGTCGGTTTCAGTCTTAACACTATACATTGAACGGTTTCCTTGGAGTTGGTGCTCGGTTCTCCATAGATTGCAGTCTTTGTTTGAGGTGGAAAACTTCTACCTACAACAATTGAGTCGTTAATTGAGAAAGCTATTCTTTAGAATTCGGCATACAGTTATCTCCAGAGCAACACAAGCCATGCATACCTGTAGTTGGAATGCTCTGGCCCTCTCCCCTGCAAGGACTCCTCTAGTCGAGTGCAGCTCCTATAACAAAGTTTCAAATCAGGTACTCTTCGAAAATACTTTCAGTTTTACGAAGAATTGATAATTACCTTTTGAGTATCATCTAGAACTGCTTTAAGGAAAGCCACGTCGTGCTCGAGTCTTACATTATCGGAGTGAACTATGTTAGATATGTTGTTGGCCTCTTCTTGTGCAAGTTCTATACCAGCTAGTTTTTCTTTTAGTAAATCCATCTCTTTCACTGTGTCTGCTAGTCTTTTCTCCATCTCCTCTTTGCTCTTCAAAGCCGAAGCTAAATTTCTCTCAATGGTGTCTCGGCTTGCCATTGCAGCTCCCAATTGTACTTCCAAAATTCCATTTTTTCTACTTAGGGCAGCCATTCTCATCTCGTAATATATGCTTGAAGCAGCTGATAGCGCTCCTGCTTTACCTTCCACTTCCGGAAATACAAAATTATCATTACCAACAGGAACGCTTGTGATCCCTTCGACCCGAGGGTTTGAATTTTCACATTCATTTAGGAATGATTCTTCTGAACGGATTTTGGTCCCTGGAGCATTAACCTCAACTCCTGTATCAGTTTGATTTGTTTTTTGTTCTGTTGCCTAAAACCCACAAAACCGCAAATGTTAATCATATTGAAAGCAGTAAAAGTATCATGGAGGTTCCTGTACTAGGAATCAGATTATATTGTCTCCTCTACTCAAAAAATAGGAAAATTAGTTTGTATACCTTGGATCAACATCTATTTGTACTATTAAAAACTGACGTAACTGACGGAATAACAAGACAATAACAAGTGGCGTGCCACATATACCACATGTTGACATACAAAGTTTAGTTTTTAACTGTAAAAATGAATGAAATTTTTAACGGAATGATCAGTTTGTTCTTAGATCTAATGTACAATGACTAATTTGCCCATTTTTTGGTAGAGGGGACAAAATACAATCTAACTCCTAGTACAGAAGCCTCTATGGTACTTTTACCTATTGAAGGCAATAATTAACTAAGTGAAACTTTGATAATTACCTGTAGAATGGAACTTAAGTCCTCTGAACTCTTTGTTATTCTAATACTCGTGTTGTATTCTTCCTTGTTATGAAATTGTTTTCGTAATGAGACATTTCCGGAAAGAGGATTTTGATCCGCAAGTGACAAATCTGACAATGATCTTCTACCAGAACCATGGTCAATTACAGAGGCTAGATTTTGTCTAACAGCAGAATCAACCGAATGGTAAGACGAAGCATTAATAACAGGTTGGCTAGCTGAACGTTTTCCGGCAGATTTTCCAGGATTATATTGCCGACCCATGGATGATTCATTTTTCTCTATGATCAGTACTTCAACCTGTGTAAAAGAACAATGAAGGGATTACAATTTGAACACTATCTAATCATCCTGAGTATACAAATTCAAACTTCAACCTGATTAGATGGCTCTTTCCGGCATCCACCGAACACAACAAGAAAATCCTTATCCTTGTGCTGCACGAGTACTAGGCTAAACCCCTGCAAGAACAACCACGTTGTGCTCAAACAAAAATCCAACACGGCTTAAATCGATGACCAACCGGAAAAACCGGATGATAGTCTCTACCGGTCAAGTTTGCAAACTTTCCGGCTATATGTATAATTTACATCATGTATAAGTAAGCATGTTGTTGACCTTGTTAGTGGTGATCGAAGATGGAAGTGATGCAACGGCCATGGACCACTCAGACTTCAAAATATCATAGATGAAGGTCTCTGTATGTCCTGTAAACATTTCAGAATCAAATAAGAGAAGTTAAAATGAATGCAGAGAGCAACACGTAAAACAATAAAATGAATTGCTAGATTTGTACACGGTATTAGGCATATGCTCAGCACATAAAAAGGGAACAGGAAGATGGTAATAATTAGCTTTAATGCAAAATAAGGGTGAGTAAAAGTCGGTTTCCGACCGGCTTAATTAATAGCCTTCAGTCATCTGTTAGGCTAAAGTATGGGTTGGTTGGTTAAAGCCAGCTTTTTGGTTCTTTATACCGTACTGACCGAACGGGCCAATTTCTCTCCCCTAATACGAAACAATAATAGTTCAAACCATTTCAAAATATACTACAAAAAAAGGTCGCCAAATCCGTGTATGACGCCTTTTTTCATCAAAGTTTATAATTCCATGCTTTCCTGTACGAGGCATACTTTTTTTCCTACTTCCGCCCCCAGCTATGTACCATTTTGTTCCACATAGAACTCCACAGCAACCAGCTCGTGGTGATGGATGAAAACCACGTATCTTTATTCTCGACCAAACCATCTAAAAATTACGAAAAACAACAATAGTAAGCATCACAATCAGACCATAAAACATGGCAAGAAAGCTATAAAAGCTTTTACAAACCGTTTCAAAGTCAAGCGAGTACATGTCATTCAGTGTCCTCGACTTCGATGCTCCACCAAATATGAAAAGAGTTTTATCATCATAAAGAGTTGCCACATGATTGGATCTCGGAGACGGTCTTGTTCCCCTGCATAGATAAGATCCATATTTCTCTGACATCAAGTTCGGAGGGGTTTATAATTAGAAAACAATATCGGAAAATCTTAGAGCTGCTACGCACGTGCATTGAAGAGTGAGCCACGTCAAGGACTTCAAATCAAACATATGTAGGTCATTAAGTTTCTTCTTTTTAGCAGATTCACCCCCGAAAAGGATTAAAACTGAGTTTGCCCTGACCACAGTGTGACCACTCCGTGCAACCTGGAAGCAACAAAAATGTTTATTAGAATGCTACTTTACAGGTAATTTGGCATTTGACGAGTCAACAAAAAGTACCGGAATTTCTCCTTTAGCTTCCATAACCGACCAACATTCCGTCTCTGTATCAAATGCCCATACTGCTAAACCATAAATTATGAACAGAAAACATATTACATCATGTACCGCCCCAAAAAAACGATAATAGCAGACCAAAAAAGAATATAATTTCGAACCTGAAACTCGGTCGTTCCCGGGGTCGGTTCGGCCTCCAACAAGAAGGGCTTTTTTCCCCCACGAAACCTGCGTAACGAAACAATAAACCAGCCTGATGATAAGATAAAGTAACATGAAAAACTTCATTGAAATCAAACGGAAAATACGTAGTCCAGTTGGGAAACACGGCATTGGCATGAGAATGCTATTAACCTCATCCTAGATATGCCTAATCCAATGTACACAATATACATACACTGTATCGGGAAAAATCGGACTACATCACAAATAATATTGTACCAGACAATGGCCTTTGCACGAAGGAATCTTCAATGGAAAACTGCTAGGTGACAAGTAAAGCTTCGATGATGCTGTGGTCCAAGAAAAATTATCGAAATTAAGAACCTGCACATCATCTAACAATCCATTCCCGGATTCACCCCCGACCACTATCATCCTATTCCCGACTACAGCGGCTGCGTGCTACACAAAGAACAAGTTTTTGACATATCAATCATAACACCTAACATACAAAGCAATCAGAAAAACCGAAAAAGGCAACAATGTATTACATTAAAGCGTGGCACGGGTTTTTCGCCAGCAACCGATAACACCATCCAGTTCTCGGAATTCCCCGACGAATTAATCTCGGGGGCAGTCGAAGGATCAAAATCATTATAATGACTAGTACCAGCAGGCAAAGCTGATTCCACCTGAAACAAAGTTTGAAGGGTTTAATTTAACAAATTTCCCATTAAAAACAAAACCAAGTATCAAATAAAAAAATGCCTTACAATTGTATTGTTTTTTCTTTTGGATGGTCTTATAGGGCTTCTAGTTCCATGAACAGATTCTGAAAGTTGTACCTTTTTCACTCTAAAAGACACATCAATGCACCAAATAAGGTATAGAAATATAAAGCAAAGTTTGCAAATTTATATACCAAGTCCCTCAATTTCTTACATTTTTCTTCATTGACGTAAAAAAGAAGAAGAAGAAGAAACTGACCTGTTAAGTTTCATACGTCTACGAGAAAAGCTAAACATTTTCATTTGAGCAGACCCTTTTTAAAAGGAGATCACTTTAACCCTAAAATTTCCACACAGAAACAAATGAAGCTACATTATCATCAAATAAAACAGCTGAAAAATAAACCCCAAAAAAGCCTAATAGCCAGAGCCATGGATTTAAAGCTTAAACTGAAACCAAAGGTTTGACCTTTAACCATGAACTTTGAGATGGGGTAGTTGAGAAAACAGAGGAAAAAAGGAAAAATTTTAAAATATTAGTTTTGAAGGTTTTCAATTATGGAACTGGGTTTTTTGAGGAAATGAGCTGTACCTTCTGCAAGTAGTGTGATGAAAGAGAAAGAGATTGTAAACTATGAAAAAAAACAAAGAGAATCTTTAATACTGATTAAACTAAATAATTTGTTAAACATTTTGGGTTTTTTTTTTAATTAACATGTATATGGCTTATTTTCTATATATAAATTTAAATGGATTGAGTTATAGATTTTTTTAGCTTCAAATGGAATGGAAAAGTGTGGTGAAATTGTAAACTATGGCACAGTAGACTGGTTTTTTGACACTTGAGAGTGACGGAAGAAGAGTGAGAAATATCATGGAAAAGTTGACCCCTTCTTCCTTTGCCACATATAATTTTATGGGTTTAATTTCATTAGATAGTCTTAAACTATTGTTGAATTTTCAAATTAGTCTTTAAATTTCAAAAAGTGTCGTTAAATTTTTAAAATGTTTTTTTTTTTTTATAGATAAAATGCTTGTACTATATCAGTCATGCTAATCATGAATTTAGGTGTTTTGGGCGTAATAAAAACACATGTGTAATTACTATAGAGACAGCTCGAATAAGATTTGCAAAAACAAACTTATATTTACACACATATCTATATAGATATAACTGTGATATATTTGAATGTATATATTCACATGTATATTTGTATAGATGTAATTATGATATATTTGCATGTATATATAATATAGTATTATTAAAAAACTAAAAATTAGATTATAAAAATATGTGTGAAAATATTTAAAAAATTGATAAATCGAAAAATGGTACATCAAAATATAATGATTGTGGTATGTATCAACATTAAAACAAAAATAATGTGCACATTGATACAGTATTGACTATCTTCTTTATTTCGTTTTTTATTATGTTAGATTCAAGATATTTGTGCGATAAATACACACTTACTTATAATTTAATTTATGTGTTTTTAATATATTCTATATTAAGATTCGATGGATACAATTCTAATACTTTGAGTGCTTAATTAGAGAATTTGAGGTTCGGGACCAGTTTGGTATATAGATTATAATTCGAGGACGTTTTATAGAATTAACCCTAATTTTGTGTGTCGTTTATTTTTGTTGTTTAGTGTAATCTTATATTTTCAACAGGCAAGTGGAATTCATTACAAGGACTGGCTTTGTCTAGGAACTTGCGGCTACATGTTACAGTGGATCCGAATCTCTCCCACCACACGTGTCATTTTCTTATTCAATTGATTAAGCTTAAATCCTTAAAAAAATGCTGGATATTGGATTTATAATGGGGAATGAAAATATATACAAATATATTTATTAAAATTTCATACAAAATTTAAATGATGTTTTCGTTAAAATAGAAAAATTAAAAGTTTGATATACATTATATTGTGAATTTACATTTTATTATAAATAATATGTTTTGTTTATAAAATATAAAAAAATAAAAATATTCTCATAATAATATAACATATTTTATAAAAAAAATTGGTTTCCTATAAAAAAAACTTTTTTGTGATAAATTTTCAACTGAATTTAAGATCTAATTGATAGGTTAAGTTCAATCAAGACACGACCTTGTTCCAAAAATTTTTTTAAGCCTAGGTCAGTTAATTAAAAAGTTAATAAAATGTTAAAAATATATTTATACAAATAATATTTTAAAATTAAGTTTAAAATATTTTTTATTATTTAAATTAAATTAAAAAATAAGTTAAAACCGATTCAATATGCGAAAATACTTGTTTAAGTCCAATCCAATTCAGACTTGACCTATTGGGCCAAGCGTCCAACCTAAGCCTTTATATCCCCTAATCCCATTCTTCTTGCTTTTTCTTTTTCTCATGTGAATTTTGAGCCCATTTGCAATAATAATAATAATAAACCCATTTTAAACTCATAATTTTAAAAAAATTTAAGTTATTTTCAACCTATTCTCTATTTGTTTTAGATTCAATTGAGTTTTTAATTTGGAAAATTATAGATTAAACTCTTTACTTATTATATGTAATAGTTTACCATTAAATTTAGTGGCTTTCGAAAAAGAAAATTTTGTAAATTATTTATTAACACATAATCTGATGATATGATGCAAAACCAGTTTTATACTATATCATATTTATAGTACATTCATAGCATGAGTGAAATATATATATATATATATATACATATACATATATATATATATATATAATTGCTAATAAAGGGAGGAGAATAAGGTGATGTAACGAAAGTTGGTTCACTCGTAAAGTTCGAGAGCTAAAACAAAAACAAAAGGATAGGTCGATGAAAAAGATAAATGTTTAGAGTAACTTTAGGATGTTCAAGGGTCGATCCCTTGTCCATAGTTTTCCAAAGTATTAATAAGAAAAGTCTCTTGTCTACCGGTATGATATTGGCAAGATAAGGGTTTAATCATGTTAAATGCGTAATGGATAGTCATGGACGCATATAATGTGATTCTATCATTATGAGCTAATTAAGCTTAAATAGACTCCTTATTGTCATGGAAGTGTGTTTACATTAAGATAGTGTTCACTGTTAAACACGAGTGGTGGATTCTACTTGAGTGAATTGGATGGTTGTGCTTAAAAGAGTCAATACAATGTCATCGATACATGTTGGGCTTGCCATGTGTTCTTCTTGGCAGAAGGGTATAAAAATAACAAATATATTTATTACAATTTCATATAAAATGCAAATGATGCTTTGGTAATGGTAAAATTAAAGGTTTAATATGAATGGTGTTTTTTGTTCAAATCTCATTATGACTATTTTTTTCTTTATCTATAAAATATAAAAAGAAAAAAAATAATTTCGTAATAATATAACTTACTTTCTAAAAAAATATAATTTTTTAATTGAATTTAGATTTAATTGATTGATGACACTAGACTTGTTAGGGGGTTAAGTCGAGTCGGGCCACGACCTGTTTCCAAAAAAATTTTCTAAGTCTAGGTTCATTTTTAACCACCCAAAAAACTCGTTTTACAGTTTAAAAATTAATAAAATATTAAAATTAATTTTCATATTAATATTTTACATTTTTTATAATTAAATTAAAAAATATTTTTGATTTTTTAAATTGAAGTCAGGATGAGAGAAGCCAACCCAAAAAATAAAAATACTTGTCCAAACTCAATCCAAGTCTGACTTGACTTATTGAATCGGGCGGACTATTTGACACATGAACAAGTCTAGATGACACCAATTCAATTATAAATATTTATTATAATAAATATGTACACACTTTTATGAGGTACGACAAGTTATTTTCATGTCATGGATTAATAATATAACTTAAAACCACATAAATAAATAGATAAATAGCAAACCCTAGAGGATTGAGAGAATGGTAAATTTAATATTTATATCTCGAATTGAAAAAAATTAAGATTCTAGGTTGATATTTTTAATATTTGGGAAATAGGTCGATTTTAGAGAGAAAAATTGAAAACGCGTGTAATACCCCCTACCCGTACTCATTGCCGGAATAGGGTACAAGGCATTACCGGAGTTTACGATTTTTTTTTTTGAAAAATTCAATATAATCCCTTATACAGATATCTAACCTTCCCTGCAATATTAAATCGAAACCAATCCACATCAACCAAATCAATTCAACATATTTTCAAGATAAATTCATGCATATTTATAAGATAACGTCATCACATATCTAAAATCAGGTTTGTTAACCATACTAATGGCTAACTTTACATTCATTTCACGTTAACATTTACTTTGTTAGCTTATACATGCCATTGATTTCCAAAATAAAGTTTCTTTATATACCAAATCCTCGAGATTGATAGTGTGATGTATCTCGACCAAATCCGACCTCCCGAGCTCTTAACACTACAAAACAGGGGAAAAGGAAATGGGGTAAGCACTTTGTGCTTAGTAAGCTCATGTAACAAGAATTATACTTAGCTAATATTTTCAAGATACAATACAATAAACATTACATATATCCATTTAATGCATTATTACCCTAACATGCACAAACTCAACATTCAAGTTAGTACAATAATTTCCATGTATCAATAATATATATCATGATTGATGAGCTCATCAATACTATGATTTCCATTCCCTTGTTGTTTTTCCATATTTATCCCGTTGAATTACTCGGAATTTCGATGGATTTTTCAGAGGTACACTTTTAGTGTACATTTTCTGTCCGTCAATTCATATTCATGTGCGCACATTTCCATTTCAGAGAGCACACTCAAGAAACCTCAACCTTGCAAATGGGATTACCACCCAAAGCTAAATCCTCGCAATATAAACTCATAGAGTATTGTCGGGATTACTAGTCCAGCTAAATCCCTCGCAACGACAATTATTCTAATGAGCTTGGATATGAATTACCAGTCCAAGCTAAATTCGGACCTAATTCGGATTACCGTCCGGCTAAATCCATTTTCCACATATTCTTCTGGAGGGCTATATCGAGATAGGATCACCCGTCCGGGCTAGATCCTTTTACCGTCAATTCCTTTTCAAATATCCATCGAATTTTCCTTTCATTCAACCGGATTTCTTCCCCTTTATACCAAATATATCAATGATTCATCAATTTTCATACAATGAACATTCAAATCATATTCACATCAATAACATACATTTCAAGTATTTAAGAATATAATTCAAGTTACATGAACTTACATTGATACTTGTTTGTAAACAATAAAAATCTACTAATCCCGAACTTTTTCCTTTCCTCGATCTAGCTTCGTATTTGAATCTTCCGGATCTAAATAAATAAATTTAATTATCAATTTAATACATTTCATGTTCATATGCAACATTCTCTATAATTCAACTATTATTTATAGTTCATTCAAAGCTGTCTACTTGAGTCATAGTCACTAAATTATTTATAACTTGAGCTACGGAACTCCAAATTAAGATCCGTTAATTTTCCCTAAAACTAGACTCATATAACTTCTTCCATAAAATTTTCAGAATTTTTGGTTTATCCAATAAGTACAGTTTATTCTTTAAAGTCATCCCTCTTCTGCTGTCTGATAGTTCTGACTCTTCTTCACTAAAAATTAATTATCTCCTTGTACAGAATTCAAATGATGTTCTAGTTTTTTTATATTAAAACTAGACTCATTCAGGATTCTATACATATAAATTTAAACCCATAATTATTTTTCTTCATTTTTTTATGATTTTTCAAAGTCAGAACAGGGGAACCCAAATTCATTCTGACCTTGTCTCACAAAATTCATTATATCTCAAAATTTACAAATCCATTGCTTGCACTATTTCTTCTATGAGAAACTAGACTCAATAAGCTTTAATTCCATATTTTTTCATCTTCTAATTCGATTTCTAAAATTTATGGTGATTTTTCAAATTTAGTCTACTGCTGCTGCCCAAACTATTTTAATGCAAGCTGTTTATTACTATTTTTCCCCTAAACTTTTAATAAATGATAATTTCGTCCCTACTCAATTAGCCTCTCAATTGAGTTTATTTTTCCAAATTAACACTTTATTATATCACCTTAAACTAGTTTACAACCTTTAGGAATCATAATTTCAGAAATATACTGTAATTCCAAACATTTTCACAATTAGGTCCTAAAAATCAATTTCCATTAAAATTACCTAATAAAATCATCTCATAAACAATTTAAAGCTTTAATTTCATTCTATTTCATCATAAACTTACATAACTCAATGATAGTGACTTTCAATTTCATCCATGAAATCAAAAACTAATGAATTTAATAGTAGGACCTAGTTGAAAAGTCTTAGACACAAAAATTACAAGAAAAAGGCAAGGGTTAACTCACTTGGTGCAAAAATTATGGAATACCAGCTTATAGAACCCTCCTATGGCGTTTTTAGCTGCTGGAATTGAAGAGAAATGAAGAGAAATCTAGATATTTCCTATTTAGTCCTAGCTTTATTTAGTTAATTTTGCAATATTCCAATTTTGCCCTTAATTCATCAAATTTTCTGCTGTTTTCATGCCCTTGCCGTCCAGCCCAAATAAATTTTGGGTCTAATTTCCTTTTAAATCATTTCTCATTAGACACTTAAGCTATTTAATCATCCTACTCACTTTTACACCTTTTACAATTTAGTTCTTTTCATTTAATTAACTATCCAAACATTAAAATTTTCTAACGAAATTTTAATACCATATTACTAACATTTCATAAATATTTATAAAATTATTTTTGACTCGGTTTTACGAGATAGATGTCTCGATAACTTATTTTTACCTAATTTCTTCATTTTTCTAACTAACCACTAAATCGATAAAATTTTTCTATCAATATTTTTATACGATTTTTCTATCATATAAATATTCATGCAAAAATATTGAAATAAATTTCTCTTTAGATCAGATTTGTGGTTACGAAACCACTGTTCCGATAACCTTGAATTTAGGCCATTACAACTCTCCCCCCTTTAAGGATTTTCATCCTCGAAAATCTTACCAGTAAAGAGGTTTGGGTATTGTTTTCTCATTGCTCCTCCGGTTCCCATGTCGCTTCCTCAATCCCATGCTTTTGCCACAATACTTTCACCAAATTTATCTTTTTATTTCTAAGTTCTTTTGTCTCTCGTGCCAATATATTGAATGGTTCTTCACTGTAAGTCATATCCGGTTGAATCTCTACTTCTGTTGAAGAAATAACATGTGAAGGATCTGATCGATATCGTCGTAACATAGATACATGGAAAACATTATGGATTCTATCAAGTTCCGGTGGTAATGCCAATCGATAAGCGACCGGTCCAATTCTTTCTATGATTTCATAAAGCCCGATAAATCTTAGACTCAGTTTACCTTTTCGACCGAATCGGAGGACTTTCTTCCAATGAGACACTTTTAGGAATACCTTGTTACCGAATTGAAATTCAATCTCTTTTCGTTTAAGGTCGGCATATGATTTTTGACGATCGGAAGCTGCTTTTAGACTATCCCGAATAACCTTTACTTTTTCTTCTGTTTCCCGGATCAAATCAACCCCATGTATCTTCCTTTCACTAAGCTCTGTCCAATATAACGGTGTTCTACATTTTCTCCCATACAAAGCTTCATACGGAGCCATTTTAATACTGGACTGATAACTGTTATTGTAAGCAAATTCAATCAAAGGTAGATATCTTTCCCAATTACCTTCAAATTCTAGTATACAACATCGGAGCATATCTTCCAATACTTGAATTACACGCTCAGATTGGCCATCTGTCTGAGGATGAAATGCAGTACTGAAATACAACTGAGTACCCAAGGCTTCTTGCAATTTGTCCCAGAAACGAGACGTAAATCGGGGATCTCTATCTGATATAATGGTCAGGAGATATCACACTATCAATAATAATTTAAATGGCATGTATAGCTAATCCCGTGTTTGCTACATCGGTCCTAGAACCGACTAAACCGTAGCTCTGATACCAATAAATATAATACCCCCTACCCGTACTCATTGCCGGAATAGGGTACGAGGCATTACCGGAGTTTACGAATATTTTTTTTTTTGAAAAATTCAATATAATCCCTTATACAGATATCTAACCTTCCCTGCAATATTAAATCGAAACCAATCCACATCAACCAAATCAATTCAACATATTTTCAAGATAAATTCATGCATATTTATAAGATAATGTTATCACATATCTAAAATCAGGTTTGTTAACCATACTAATGGCTAACTTTACATTCATTTCACGTTAACATTTACTTTGTTAGCTTATACATGCCATTGATTTCCAAAATAAAGTTTCTTTATATACCGAAATCCTGAGATTGATAGTGTGATATGTCTCTGACCAAATTCGACCTCCGAGCTCTTAACACTACAAAACAAGGGAAAAGGAAACAAGGTAAGCACTTTGTGCTTAGTAAGCTCATGTAACAAGAATTATACTTACCTAATATTTTCAGTACAATACAATAAACATTACATATATCCATTCAATGCATTATTACCCTAACATGCACAAACTCAACATTCAAGTTAGTACAATAATTTCCATGTATCAATAATATATATCATGATTGATGAGCTCATCAATACTATGATTTCGATTCCCTTGTTGTTTTTCCATATTTATCCCGTTGAATTACTCGGAATTTCGATAGATTTTTCAGAGGTACACTTTTAGTGTACATTTTCGGTATGTCAATTCATATTCATGTGCGCATTTTTCCATTTCAGAGAGCACACTCGCGAACTCAACCTTGCAAATGGGATTACCAATCGAGCTAAATCCTCATAATATAAACTCATAGAGTATTGTCGGGATTACCAGTCCGAGCTAAATCCCGCAACGACAATTACTCTAATGAGCTTGGATCTGAATTACAGTCCAGCTAAATTCGGACCCTAATTCAGATTACCCGTCCAAGCTAAATCCATTTTCCACAAATTCTTCTGGAGGGCTATATCGGGATAGGATCACCCGTCAAGACTAGATCCTTTTTACCGTCAATTCCTTTTCAGAGATCCATCGAATTTTCCTTTCATTCAACCGGGATTTCTTCCCCTTTATATCAAATATATCAATGTTTCATCAATTTTCATACAATGAACATTCAAATCATATTCACATCAATAACATACATTTCAAGTATTTAAGAATATAATTCAAGTTACATGAACTTACATTGATACTTGTTTGTAAACAATAAAAATCTACTAATCCCGAACTTTTTCCTTTCCTCGATCTAGCTTCGTATTTGAATCTTCCGGATCTAAATAAATAAATTTAATTATCAATTTAATACATTTCATGTTCATATGCAACATTCTCTATAATTCAACTATTATTTATAGTTCATTCAAAGCTGTCTACTTGAGTCATAGTCACTAAATTATTTATAACTTGAGCTACGGAACTCCAAATTAAGATCCGTTAATTTTTCCTAAAACTAGACTCATATATATTCTTACCATAAAATTTTCAGAATTTTTGGTTTAGCCAATAAGTACAGTTTATTCTTTAAAGTCACCCCTGTTCTGCTGTCTGATAGTTCTGACTCTTCTTCACTAAAAATTAATTATCTCCTTATACAGAATTCAAATGATGTTCTAGTTTTTTATATTAAAACTAGACTCATTCAGGATTCTATACATATAAATTTAAACCCATAATTATTTTTCCTAATTTTTTTATGATTTTTCAAAGTCAGAACAGGGGAACCCGAATTCTTTCTGACCTTGTCTCACAAAATTCATTATATCTCAAAATTTACAAATCCATTGCTTGCAGTATTTCTTCTATGAGAAACTAGGCTCAATAATCTTTAATTCCATATTTTTTTCATCTTCTAATTCGATTTCTACAATTTATGTTGATTTTTCAAAGTTAGTCTACTGCTGCTGTCCAAACTGTTTTAGTGCAAGCTGCTTATTACTATTTTTCCCCTAAACTTTTAATAAATGATAATTTCGTCCCTACTCAATTAGCCTCTCAATTGAGCTTATTTTTCCAAATTAACACTTTATTATATCACCTTAAACTAGTTTACAACCTTTAGGAATCATAATTTCAGAAAAATACTTTAATTTCAAATATTTTCACAATTAGGTCTTAAAAATCAATTTCCATTGAAATTACCTAATAAAATCATCTCATAAACAATTTAAAGCTTTAATTTCATTATATTTCATCATAAACTTACATAACTCAACGATAGTGACTTTCAATTTCATCCATGAAATCAAAAACTAATGAATTTAATAGTAGGACCTAGTTGTAAAAGTCTTAGAAACACAAAAATTACAAGAAAAAGGGAAGGGTTAACTCACTTGGTGCAAAAATTATGGAATACCAGCTTATAGAACCCTCCTATGGTGTTTTTAGCTGCTGGAATTGAAGAGAAATGAAGAGAAATCTAGATATTTCCTATTTAGTCCTAGCTTTATTTAGTTAATTTTGCAATATTCCAATTTTGCCCTTAATTCATCAATTTTTCTACTGTTTTCATGCCCTTGCCGTCCAGCCCAAATAAATTTTGGGTCTAATTTCCTTTTAAATTCTTTCTCATTAGACACTTAAGCTATTTAATCATCCTACTCACTTTTACACCTTTTACAATTTAGTCCTTTTCATTTAATTAACTATCCAAACATTAAAATTTCCTAACGAAATTTTAATACCATATTACTAACATTTCATAAATATTTATAAAATTATTTTTGACTCGGTTTTATGAGATAGATGTCTCGATAACTTATTTTTACCTAATTTCTTCAATAATTTCTTTTTCTAACCACTAAATCGATAAAATTTTTCTATCAATATTTTCATACGATTTTTCTATCATATAAATATTAATGCAAAAATATTGAAATAAATTTCTCTTTAGATCGGATTTGTGGTTACGAAACCACTGTTCCAATAACCTTGAATTTAGCCATTACAACGCGTCTTGTAGAGCGCACTTTCAATCACCTCAACTGAAAACGTATTCAGTAGAACACGTTTTTTGTTTCTCTCTAAAATCAAACTTTTTTTAATATTAAAAAAATTAATTTAAAACACTAAACATTTTTTAAATCCGACATATATCTCAAATTTATGAAACCAATCTCGTAACCGGCTCAATAGGAAAGCCAAGGGCCAATTGCTTTTTCTGTAGGGTCGTTTTGTTTACTTTACCTATATATATACCCTCCCTCATACGTAACTTAGCATATATGCTACCAAATAAGTTGTATGTATGTGTGCTATGCAAGTGTATGTATGGAGAATATATTCATAAATGTGCATACATAGCTGAAAAGAAGAGTAGGGCAAAATAATGTCAACTTTACAAGACAAAAGAATAATAATAAAAAGAAAGAACTGTAATGTAATGCATGCAAGGACGGATCGCAGAATCCCGCATGTTAGGGCTTTTGGGTTGGTAAGGTATTGCATAAATAAAATAAAATAAAATAATTTTTTTACATCGAATCGGATTTAATTTGTTTGATTTGATCAATTACTGGAATACATCAAATAGGATATATGTTTTCTCGTTAGGTAGTGTTTGAAAAGTCACCTAATAATATAGTAACGTGTTTAGACAGCCATTATAATTAGTGGATCTCACTAAATTGTTGTAATTAGAGCATTCTAATTACCTTTTTCAATACTTAAGGGAAGCGAGAATTGGAGGAATTACACAGGAAATTACACCTAAATTTAATTTTAAATATTTATTTTTTATACAAGTTTAAGCTATAATTTTTTATATTATAAGCATGAACACATATGAGTGTTTGGGATGGTTACGACCAATGGGTTTATTGTAACACTCCCTACCCGTATTCGTTGCCGAAATAGGGTACGAGGCATTACCGGAGTTTACGAATTAAATTTTTTTTTAAACTCAATATAACCCCTTTATAGATATCTAACCTTCCCTACAATTTTAAACCGAGACCAATTCACATCAACCAATCCAATTCAACATATTTTCAAGATAGATTCACGCATATTTATAAGATAGTCTCATCACATACCAAAACCAAGATTTGTTAGCCATACCAATGACTGACCTTACATTCATTTCACATTAACATTTACTTTATTAGCTTATACATGCCATTGATTTCCAAAATAAAGTTTCTTTATATACCGAAATCTTGAGGTTGATAGTATGATGTGTCTCCGACCGAATCCGACCTTCGAGCTCTTAACTCTACAAAACAAGGAAAAAGGAAACAGGGTAAGCACTTTGTGCTTAGTAAGCTCATGTAACAAGAATTACACTTACCTAATATTTTCAATACAATGCAATAAATATTCATATATCCATTCAATGCATTATTATCCTAACATGCACAAACTCAACATTCAAGTTAGTACAATAATTTCCATGTATCAATAATATATATATCATGATTGATGAGCTCATCAATACCATGATTTCCATTCTCTTGTTATTTTTCCATATTTATCCCGTTGAATTTCTCGGAATTTTGATGGATTTTCAGAGGTACACTTTTAGTGTACAAATCCGGGTCCGTCAATTCATATTCATGTGCGCACATTTCCATTTCAGAGAGCACACTCCCGCAAACCTCAACCTTGCAGCGGGATTACTAGTCCATGCTAAATCCCCTGTAATATAAACTCATAGAGTATTGTCGGGATTACCAGTCCAGACTAAATTCCTTGCAACGATAATTACTCTAATGAGCTTGGATTTGAATTATCAGTCCAGGCTAAATTCAGACCCTAATTCGGATTACCCGTCCGGGCTAAATCCATTTACAGATATTCTTCGGGAGGGCTATATCAGGATAGGATCACCCGTCCGGGCTAGATCCTTTTTACCGTCAATTCCTTTTCAGAAATCCATCGAATTTTCCTTTCATTCAACCGAGATTTCTTCCCCTTTTTATCAAATATATTAATGTTTTATCAATTTTCATACAATGAACATTCAAATCATATTCACATCAATAACATACATTTCAAGTATTTAAGAATATAATTCAAGTTACCCGAACTTACCTTGATACTTGTTCGTGTACAAAAATCTACTAATCCCAAACTTTTTCCTTTCCTCGATCTAGCTTCGTATTTGAATTTTCTGGATCTAAATAAATAAATTTAATTATAAATCTAATACATTTCATGTTCTTATGCAACATTCTCTATAATTCCACTATTATTTATAGTTCATTCAAAGATGTCTACTTGAGTCATAATCACTAAATTATTTTTATCTTGATCTACAGAACTTCAAATTAGGTTGTAATACCCCGAAAACTTTTACAGTAAGATATTATCCTTGATATAGTAAAATAAGGAAATAAAGTGACAAAAACGGAAATTTTGAGTTATGTCAAAATTGAGAAGTATATTATGATATATTAATTCAAGAAAGGACTAAATTGTAAAAGTGAGATAAGTTTTGTTGCACAAGAGTAAATACTCAAAATTTGAGGGGTTAAAGTGTAAATATGAAAAATTTGAAGGACCAATAGTGTAAATATTTTAAGAGTGGAATGATCTAGAAACTAAGAAAAATGGATGGATTAGGAACAAATTGAATAGGTGAAGAACTATGAGGGACTAAATTGCAATTTTACCAAATTAAATTATGACTCAAGGATGGAATTTTAAAAGATAATAAAGGGCAAAATGGTCAATTGGAAGAGAGAGAAATCTAGAAAGCAATGATGATGTTGGAGATATTTTAGATTAAATAAATAAATAATAGTTTATTAATATTTTAATTTAATTTTTTTAAATGATATTTTATTATTTTATTATTATTTTAGTTAGTATATATATAGAAAGAAAGATGAAGAATCTTCATCTTTCCCATGCACCCAACGTATGAAGAGAAGAGGAAGAAAAAAATTTCTTTTCTTTACAATTTGGTCCTTCTACCAAAAATTCACCATTTTCACCCAAAAATCAAATGAATTTCCATAGCTACCAAGAGAGAAAAATGTTAAGGAGAGCATGGGGAGTTAGAATATCAAGTTGGATTCAAGAAATAGAAGCTGGAGGAGAGAGAAAATCAAGTTAAAGATTGGTATCAAGAGAACAAGGTAAGTACATCAAGATTTCAATATGTTTTTAAGTTTGTTATTGTTGATAAAGCATGGAAATAATGTTATAGTAGAGTTTTATTACATAAGGTCCTATGTTCTTGATATGTTAGGGAAGAGAAAATAAGAGAAAGTGATGAGAAATGGTGTAGAAAAAGAAAATAAGGGTGTTATAACATGGTAATTAATATCTTGCACTAAAACAGTTATGGACAGCAGCAGTAGTCTAACTTTGAAAAATCACTATAAATTGTAGAAATCGAATTAAAAGATTAAAAAAATATGGAATTAAATATTATTGAGTCTAGTTTCTCATAGAAGAAACAGTGTAAGCAATGGATTTGTAAATTTTGAGATATAATGAATTTTGTGAGACAAGGTCAGAATGAATTCGGGTTCCCCTATTCAGACTTTGAAAAATCATAAAAAAATGAAGAAGAATAATTATGGGCTTAAATTTATATGTATAGAATCCTGAATGAGTCTAGTTTTATTAGAAACAAATTATAACATCATTTGAATTCTGTAAAAGGAGATAATTAATTTTTAGTGAAGAAGGGTCGGAACTGTCAGACAGCAAAACAGGGGTGACTTTAATGAATAAACTGTACTAATTGGCTAAACCAAAAATCCTGAAAATTTTATGGTAAGAATATATGTGAGTCTAGTTTCATATAAAATTTACATATCTTAATTTGGAGTTCTGTAACTCAAGAAATAAATAATTTAGTGACTATGACTCAAATGGACAGCTTTGAATATACATATAAGTAAATAGTGAAATTATTGATAATGTTACTTATAAGCATATTATATAAATTTAAGGATGTGGAATGGAGAGGAGGAGGAGGAAAAATATATGAATATTCAGCAAGCATGACTAATTTGCATGTTTTAAGCTTAAGGACTAAATTGAATAAAGGTAAAACTTTATGGGCAATTTTGTAAAATGTCAGAAATGACTAAATTGCATGAAATAGATTATTTTATTATTTAAATTACAAAATTTAACGAAATTATCAATTTAGTTCAAGATCGGGGAAAACATGTTTTAGGGATTAAATTGAAAAGTGTTGAAATTGTGAAAAATTTTGATATTTATAGAATTCATGGATTGTTATCGATAATTATGATAATAATAGCTGGAAATAAGGATTAAATTGCAATAATTTTATTTTCCACCCCTAAGGATGAAATCGTCATTAATTAAAAGTTTAGGGGCAAAATTAGTAATTTTGCTTAGAGCATTAATTAAATGCATTAGAATATGAAATGAATGAAAATGATGATCAAATTTATTTATAAAGATCCGGACGACACAAATACGAGACTTGATCATGGAAAAGAAAATATATCGAATAATATAATCATAAACACGAACAATCAATGAGGTAAGTTCATGTAACTTGAATTATATTCTTAAATACTTGAAATGTATGTTATTGATGTGAATATGATTTGAATGTTCATTGTATGAAAATTGATGAAACATTGATATATTTGATAAAAAGGAAAGAAATCCGGTTGAATGAAAGGAAAATTCGATGGATCTCTCGAAAAGGAATTAACGGTAAAAAGGATCTAGCCCGACGAGTGATCCTATCCTCGATATAGCCCTCCCGAGAATATGTGGAAAATGGATTTAGCCTTGACGGGTAATCCGAATTAGGTCCAATTTAGCTTCGACTGTAATTGAGATCCAAGCTCATTAGAGTAATTGTCGTTGCGAGGATTTAGCCTGGACCGTAATCCCGACAATACTCTATGAGTTTATATTACAGGATTTAGCCTGGACCGGTAATCCCACTCGTAGGATGAGGTTCGCGGAGTGTGCTCTCTGATATGAAATGTGTAAGACCATGGTTGAAAGACACCATGGCAACTGATATGAAATGTGTAAGACCATGGTTGAAAGATACCATGGCAACTTGATATGAAATGTGTAAGACCATGGTTGAAAGACACCATGGCAACCTGATATTAAATGTTTAAGACCATGGTTGAAAGATACTATGGCAACATGATGACAGAAAATGAGTAAGACCATAGTTGAAAGACACTATGGCATCATGTCAAAGATAAATAAGACCGTGGATGAGAGACGCTATGACATCCGTTGAACAATTGATATTCGTAATATGTATCGATGACGAATGGTTATATGAAATAATTATGAAGATAGATAAACGAAATAAGTATAAGTACATGGAATATAATTTATGTTAAGTTTGATATAAGCTATTACTCGAATAAATATACATAAAATATATGGAAATGATGGAGTATGAAATATTGATATAATGAAATGAATGATATATGCTTATGAAGAAACGGTAAAAGAATGATATGTTTCATGGCATGTATATATATGATTATCTTTGATATGTTGATACAAGGAAATTATGAAGTAAAGACAATTATTAAACTCAAGTGTGACATGTCGAGAAAATAAGTATATCAATGTTGAATTTATATGAAATAAATGCAAGTATACTAACAATGATGTGGCTTGACACTTAGACAAAGGACAAGCTATTGATTGAATGGTAATATGTTTAATTACAAGAAACTTTGAAATGGTAAGTACTGAGATGAAAATAAAATTTAAGATTTTGCAAATTTTTTTTTATAATCTCGATTTAATTCCATTTGGTTTCTAGTGTATGTTGGGGCTTGAGGCCCAATAGAGAGACATTATGATTATTTTCAAAATCTGAATAATAAATGGCTTAGAATTATCTGAAAATGTTCAGTAAACTCCGGTAATGCCTCGTACCCTATTCTGGCAATAGATACGAGTAGGGGGTGTTACATTTAATGGTATCAGAGCTACGGTTTAGTCGGTTCTCGGACCAAGCATAGTATGTGTGAAGTCTAAAAACAGATGTCATTATATAATATGTGATAGTGTGATATCTCTCGACTCGATAAAATTTGTTTTACTTATAGAAAGAGATACTTTTCAACCAAGCTAATTCCGATATACTCAAGTATAAGAGTAGAAAGTTGATTATGATGAACCAAAGATTAAAAAAAAAAAAAAAAAAAGGGTATGAATAAATGTTTTATAATACATGTCGATGATGAATATTATGTTATATGTATTATTAAAAGCAAATTATATTACTACATAAAATATTGTGCTGATGACTAAATTACAAAATATATAAAAGTAATATATGAAGTACATGATAAAGATTATTAGAGAATTATGGATGAATATTGAATTTTGAAATATATTACATGTATTGAAGATACAGAAGATATAAGTATATGAATTATTGGTACAAGGATTAAATTGTAAAGCATGTAAAAGTAGTATATAAAAGGTGTAAAAGTGATATGTGCGCATGAAATAATTTGTCCAAGTAGACAAGATTAGAACTATTAGGATATTAAGGGACCTCAGCGTGCTTTTTGATTACTAGCAAGTTAGTGCTTTCTGATTATTAGTACATTCAGCAAGTTCGTACTCTCTGTATAGCACATCAGTGTTCTCTGTTTAATAATGCATAATAATGCACCTCTTATGAGTTCCGTATATCCGAAGTGTTCAATCTAGTCCACTGGGCCTCTGTTAAGTAAAAAAAAAAAAAAAAAAAAAGTAAAAATTTTCACATTCAGGTAAAAAGATTATCTCTGAGTAAAAATGTTAGTTATGATGAAGCAAGAACTCGTAAAAGTACGGATAAATGTTTTATAGTACTTGAGAATGATAAATGTTATATGAGTAAATACGTGAAAATTAAATTATGAGGTTTTACAATCTATAACCCTTTACTAGTACAGTTATACGCAATGAAATTCATGAGATTTATATTGATTAAGTTCAGAAGTGGAAAATGAAAAGCTTAGTCGGAACTGAGAATGAGTTAATAAGTAAAGATATCAGATTTTTCTTAAACTAGTTGAGATATACAATATCACTGTTAAATAAAGAAGTTATTTATGGGAAAATCAATTTATTCAAATATGGTATTTACATAATAGTTAACTGAAAATTTCTTCCGAATTAGTTTTTTTTTAGTGAAGTAAATGATGTGAAATTATTGATGACTATACTAGTCAATAGATTGGTGAATAAATTACAAAAATATTTGAATATAGCAGTTATAATTGGGTATATTATAGTAAATTTTTGAGATTTTATATGGGTATCTTATATGTACTGATATTTTCAGAGGCATATGCAATTGTTAATGTTTTGATGCTAAATCAATATATGAAAAGGTTGGATAAATATGCTAATAGACAGAAATTATCGCAAGTCTGATTGATTCACAAGAGGTACTACTCTATCTTTTTTTGGTTTTCCAAGCCAATATATGTGATAAAACACTTGATAATAAGATTCATATGATATTATTTTCTATTTCTATTGATAGAAGCTCTGAAAGGCAAATGTAAAAAAAAAAAAAAAAAAAAAATTGAATTGAAAATAAATTTCAAAATGAAAGGATAGAGAATGGATATAAATGATAAACTGGGTAAATATGTATAGAAAGAAACTATAGAACTATAGAAATAATGAAATTCATGATCAAAAGAAAACAAGAAAATTTCGAGGACGAAATTTTTTAAGGGGGAGAGAAATGTAATACCCCGAAAACTTTTACAGTAAGATATTATCCTTGATATAGTAAAATAAGGAAATAAAGTGACAAAAACGGAAATTTTGAGTTATGTCAAAATTGAGAAGTATATTATGATATATTAATTCAAGAAAGGACTAAATTGTAAAAGTGAGATAAGTTTTGTTGCACAAGAGTAAATACTCAAAATTTGAGGGGTTAAAGTGTAAATATGAAAAATTTGAAGGACCAATAGTGTAAATATTTTAAGAGTGGAATGATCTAGAAACTAAGAAAAATGGATGGATTAGGAACAAATTGAATAGGTAAAGAACTATGAGGGACTAAATTGCAATTTTACCAAATTAAATTATGACATTAAGGATGGAATTTTAAAAGATAATAAAGGGCAAAATGGTCAATTGGAAGAGAGAGAAATCTAGAAAGCAATGATGATGTTGGAGATATTTTAGATTAAATAAATAAATAATAGTTTATTAATATTTTAATTTAATTTTTTTAAATGATATTTTATTATTTTATTATTATTTTATTTAGTATATATGTAGAAAGAAAGATGAAGAATCTTCATCTTTCCCATGCACCCAACGTATGAAGAGAATAGGAAGAAAAAAATTTCTTTTCTTTACAATTTGGTCCTTCTACCAAAAATTCACCATTTTCACCCAAAAATCAAATGAATTTCCATAGCTACCAAGAGAGAAAAATGTTAAGGAGAGCATGGGGAGTTAGAATATCAAGTTGGATTCAAGAAATAGAAGCTGGAGGAGAGAGAAAATCAAGTTAAAGATTGGTATCAAAGAAACAAGGTAAGTACATCAAGATTTCAATATGTTTTTAAGTTTGTTATTGTTGATAAAGCATGGAAATAATGTTATAGTAGAGTTTTATTACATAAGGTCCTATGTTCTTGATATGTTAGGGAAGAGAAAATAAGAGAAAGTGATGAGAAATGGTGTAGAAAAAGAAAATAAGGGTGTTATAACATGGTAATTAATATCTTGCACTAAAACAGTTATGGACAGCAGCAGTAGTCTAACTTTGAAAAATCACTATAAATTGTAGAAATCGAATTAAAAGATTAAAAAAATATGGAATTAAATATTATTGAGTCTAGTTTCTCATAGAAGAAACAGTGTAAGCAATGGATTTGTAAATTTTGAGATATAATGAATTTTGTGAGACAAGGTCAGAATGAATTCGGGTTCCCCTATTCAGACTTTGAAAAATCATAAAAAAATATAGAAAAATAATTAGGGGCTTAAATTTATATGTATAGAATCCTGAATAAGTCTAGTTTTATTAGAAACAAATTATAACATCATTTGAATTCTGTAAAAGGAGATAATTAATTTTTAGTGAAGAAGGGTCGGAACTGTCAGACAGCAAAACAGGGGTGACTTTAATGAATAAACTGTACTAATTGGCTAAACCAAAAATCCTGAAAATTTTATGGTAAGAATATATGTGAGTCTAGTTTCATATAAAATTTACATATCTTAATTTGGAGTTCTGTAACTCAAGAAATAAATAATTTAGTGACTATGACTCAAATGGACAGCTTTGAATATACATATAAGTAAATAGTGAAATTATTGATAATGTTACTTATAAGCATATTATATAAATTTAAGGATGTGGAATGGAGAGGAGGAGGAGGAAAAATATATGAATATTCAGCAAGCATGACTAATTTGCATGTTTTAAGCTTAAGGACTAAATTGAATAAAGGTAAAACTTTATGGGCAATTTTGTAAAAATGTCAGAAATGACTAAATTGCATGAAATAGATTATTTTATTATTTAAATTACAAAATTTAACGAAATTATCAATTTAGTTCAAGATCGGGGGAAAACATGTTTTAGGGATTAAATTGAAAAGTGTTGAAATTGTGAAAAATTTTGATATTTATAGAATTCATGGATTGTTATCGGTAATTATGATAATAATAGCTGGAAATAAGGATTAAATTGCAATAATTTTATTTTCCTGACCCTAAGGATGAAATCGTCATTAATTAAAAGTTTAGGGGCAAAATTAGTAATTTTGCTTAGAGCATTAATTAAATGCATTAGAATATGAAATGAATGAAAATGATGATCAAATTTATTTATAAAGATCCGGACGACACAAATACGAGACTTGATCATGGAAAAGAAAATATATCAGAATAATATAATCATAAACACGAACAATCAATGAGGTAAGTTCATGTAACTTGAATTATATTCTTAAATACTTGAAATGTATGTTATTGATGTGAATATGATTTGAATGTTCATTGTATGAAAATTGATGAAACATTGATATATTTGATAAAAAGGAAAGAAATCCGGTTGAATGAAAGGAAAATTCGATGGATCTCTAAAAAGGAATTAACGGTAAAAGGATCTAGCCCTGACGGGTGATCCTATCCTGATATAGCCCTCCCGAAGAATATGTGGAAAATGGATTTAGCCCGACGGGTAATCCGAATTAGGTCCAATTTAGCCTCGGATCGTAATTGGATCCAAGCTCATTAGAGTAATTGTCGTTGCGGGGATTTAGCCTGACCGGTAATCCCGACAATACTCTATGAGTTTATATTACTGAGATTTAGCTTTGGACTGTAATCCCACCGTAAGGATGAGGTTCGCGGGTGTGTGCTCTCGATATGAAATGTGTAAGACCATGGTTGAAAGACACCATGGCAACTTTGATATGAAATGTGTAAGACCATGGTTGAAAGATACCATGGCAACTTTGATATGAAATGTGTAAGACCATGGTTGAAAGACACCATGGCAACTGATATTAAATGTTTAAGACCATGGTTGAAAGATACTATGGCAACATGACAGAAGAAAATGAGTAAGACCATAGTTGAAAGACACTATGGCATCATGTCAAAGATAAATAAGACCGTGGATGAGAGACGCTTATGACATCTGTTGAACAATTGATATTCGTGTAATATGTATCGATGACGAATGGTTATATGAAATAATTATGAAGATAGATAAACGAAATAAGTATAAGTACATGGAATATAATTTATGTTAAGTTTGATATAAGCTATTACCGGAATAAATATACATAAAATATATGGAAATGATGGAGTATGAAATATTGATATAATGAAATGAATGATATATGCTTATGAAGAAACGGTAAAAAAGATGATATGTTTCATGGCATGTATATATATGATTATCTTTGATATGTTGATACAAGGAAATTATGAAGTAAAGACAATTATTAAACTCAAGTGTGACATGTCGAGAAAATAAGTATATCAATGTTGAATTTATATGAAATAAATGCAAGTATACTAACAATGATATGGCTTGACACTTAGACAAATGACAAGCTATTGATTGAATGGTAATATGTTTAATTACAAGAAACTTTGAAATGGTAAGTACTGAGATGAAAATAAAATTTAAGATTTTGCAAATTTTTTTTTTATAATCTCGATTTAATTCCATTTGGTTTCTAGTGTATGTTGGGGCTTCGAGGGCCCAATAGAGAGACATTATGATTATTTTCAAAATCTGAATAATAAATGGCTTAGAATTATCTGAAAATGTTCAGTAAACTCCGGTAATGCCTCGTACCCTATTCTGGCAATGGATACGGGTAGGGGGTGTTACATAGGTTCCGCTAATTTTCCCTGAAACTAGGCTCACATATCTTCTTACTAATTTTCAGAATTTTTGGTTTAGCTAATAAGTACAGTTTATTCTTTAAAGCCACCCATATTCTGCTGTCTGACAGTTCTGACCCTTCTTCACTAAAAATTAATTATCTCCTCGTACAGGATTCGAATGATGTTCCCGTTTGTTTCTCTTGAAAATAGACTCATTCAGGATTCTAAAAATATAAATTTAAGCCCCTAATTATTTTTATCCAATTTTTTTATGATTTTTCAAATTCAAAACAGGGGAAATACCAGCTTATTAAACCCTCCTATAGCGTTTTTGGCTGATGAGAATGAAGAAAAATGAAGAGATTTCTAGATATTCCAAATTAGTCCTACTTTCATTTAGTAAATTTTGTTATTTTAGTCCTTTTTCATTTAATTGACTACCCAAACATTAAAATTTCTTAACAAAATTTTAATACCACATCGCTAACATTTCATAAATATTTATAAAAATATTTCCGACTCGTTTTTATGAGATCGAGATCTCGATGCCTTGTTTTTACCCAATTTCTTAAATAATTTCTTTTTCTAACTAACCACTAAATCGGTAAAAATTTTCTATTGATATTTTCATACGATTTTCCTATCATATCAATATTCATGCAAAAATATTAAAATAAATTTCTCTTTAAATTGGATTTGTGGTTACGAAACCACTGTTCTGATAACCTTGAATTTAGGCCATTACATTTATTATATTATAAATCCTAAAAAATCATCTTATAAAAATAACTTGTGTATTTTATAAAGTTATAACAACAAAAATATTATTTAAAACTTATTTTTTAAAAGTTATGGTAAAAAAGTTTATAATTATTTACATATTATAAAATTGTTATAATATATTTATTTATAAAAAGTTATGGTCAACAAGTATGGGTATAACTTATTTATATGTCCATGCTATATACTAAAAAAATAATATGCTTATTTGTAAAAAAAAAAATGTTATAGTTTTTTTATCATAAATTATTTGTAAAAAACACACACAACTTTCTAAAGTTATGACAAAAAAATTATACTATTTATAAGAAATGTTATGAAAATTATTAGACAATTTATAAAAACTTATTCATAAAGGTTATATGTCATAAATTTTATATTATTTTGACTTAATTTGCATATTATGAAAAGGGTTATAACCTACCATGATTGTTTCTCTAAATCAAGTTTATCTGTGAATCTAGATATTATATGGTAGATGTTAATTATGCAAAAACAAAATGTTTTTTACACTATATTGTGGGGTATGATACCATTTAAGAGAATAGAGCTAAATACAAGCACCAGAGACAACTCATGAACTCTTTTAATTTGAGACATTCAAGGCTTCGAAAATGTAGTTAAGAAGGCCTTTGTTTTGTTATTCTAAATAAATATTTCTGATATTAGCTATATCACCTTAGTATAGTATAAAAAGAGAATGTTAGATCATACAAACATGTTACATATTTCATAGATTCATTCATTCGTAAGTGGATTTGAGATGATCCATAAGTTGAAGAGTATATGGAAGAAAGAGATTTTGATAATCTTAATGATACAAATTCAAATTTAAATGATGATGAACTCGGTCAAAAACCACGATGTGATAAAAATGAGCTTATGTTACATATTAAAGAGGGAATAACCCAACAAATATGAAACATTAAAAACAATTAGATAAAATTGTATATGATGTTTATTTTTCTTATTATTTTTATTAATAATCGCATTATCAACTATATGTTCTTACTAACATAATACATATGATGATTTGATTTTAATTTTTATTATTTGTTTATAATTTCTTTTATCATGCTAATTATTTTTTATAGATAAGGAATACTTCTCCATCCAAAACCCCAAAAGTAGGAAAAAATATTCTACCAATTTTGTTTGAGGCCTTTCAATTTATTACCAAACAAACAAACAAATAATAATATATAATATATAATATTAGGTAGGAGTATCAATATATCCTTCAGAGTTGCAAAATCTTCACGTGCTTTATTCGTTGATAAATTTATTCCAAAAATATTTTCCTTTTAAGATTGGTTATATGATTCTCAAAATTATATTAGTTATTCTTTTAACATCTTATTTAGAATGTTAAAGATAGGGACGAAATTAAAAAAAAAAAAGAGTAAATTATAAATATTTGTGGGAATGAATTTTTAACTATTTTTAGGGTGTAAACTTTGGGTATTTTCAATAATGTCACATTGAAGTAAGTACTTTCTAACTTATTGAGTTTTTTTTAATATTTTTAAAATTTTAGAGTTGAGTTGATTTAAATTTAAATTAATAATGTGATTTAGTGTAGTAAATTGTTTGAGTTGGAACAAAGGACAAAAGAGCTAATTAATGTATCCTGTTGCACTTTGTAGGCTCTAAGAGATCGTTTCATCTCCAACAATTTGATACAGCTTTGGGAATAAAGATGTATAGCATTTATATAATATAAGATGATTGGACAGTTAATTATATTCTAAAGTGATATATATTATTGTGGTGAATCTACAAATTTTTTTAGGGAGGGTTTTATAGATTAAAATATAAATTATTATATATTAATTTATAATTTTATCATTTTAAAAGTATTAATATTTTTTTATTTTTAGGAGTTAAAATATAATTTTACTATATATTAATTTATATTTTCTTTATTTATAAGAGGATTGAATTAAAAATTTTACATTTGAGGGGCAAAGTGAATTTCAATATATATTAATTTCTCTATTTATAAGGAAACTCAATTGAAACTTGTTATTTTGAGACCCAAAATTATTTTCCAACCCCAAAAAATATAAAACCTTTAAAAATTGTTAGCTTCTAATAAATTATATACCTGTTAGACTTACTCATGTTAAAGCCCGAGTTTTATCTTAATCTTTTTTCCATCATATCTCAATGAATAAATTTAGAACATAGAATTTAACAAGTCAAAATTTATATACTACTTTCACTATCAAGATAAGAAAAAGAGTCATAAATGCCTGAATATGAACATTTATTAAAGAAAAAAATATTTGATGTCACCTCTTTAAAAGTAATTATATGAATCAATTGAGCTGTTGTTCGGATTTTATCACGAAAATAACTTAACTCTAATGCATATTTTCCTAGATGTCTGCGTCTATATATATCATCAGCATCTATATATGTATGTGTGTGTCACTATCCTATCCAAAGTTGACATTCCCCACCTCCCCAACCCCACAGTCACATGAAAAACCAATGGGGCATTTTCTTTCGCAAAAAAAAAAAAAAAAAAAGACAGCATGGACCGTACAAGAGAAAAATGTTAGTCACATATCAATTCTCATTGCTTGCCATACCCTATCATTTTCCACCATGCAATGGCATATAGAGCTAGGGGTTAAATTAACTTTTATTCCTGAATTTGTCAATTAGGTCTATTTTAGTAATAAGTATGGAGTGTTTAAGTTCAATCCTAAGCAACTGTATCTCTTGTCTCCAATTATAAAGAAAAAAAAGTCTATTTTAGCATTTGTAATTTTTTTTGGTTTGTTCTGGTCACTGAAATTGACAAATATAAAAATTTAATGACATGATATAATTTCAAAGTGTTAGTTCATCAAATCTTGATAAAATCCAAATTTAAATACCACAGTAGACACAAAAATATATAGATATTAAAATGGACCAAATTGCTAATTTTAAATACTAAAACTTATATTAACACATATATATTGAATTTTTGGTAGATTCTAAGCGACAACTATCTAGTTAAATAGTTTGAAGAATACCACACAAGTCAATATCAAATCAAAAGGGTGATTTTGGGAGGTGGCATCCATCCAAATAATCTCAAAGGAACCTTCACTTTTTTATTATTTTTTATTCATTATTTTCATTTACTTTTCCAATATTATAATGTATCATCAATACCGTAAATTTCCCTATATATATACATATATAAGTTCATCAAAGCTTCAAATCTATCACAAAGCCAAAGCATATAGTAACAAATTAAGTAGCATTTGCTCCGAAACATAGTCTTCAACTTGAAAAAATATATCGGATCGATGGATCGGGTAGCAAAATTGGCGTCACAGAAGGCAGTTGTGATCTTCAGCAAGAGTTCATGTTGCATGTGCCATGCAATCAAGAGATTGTTCTACGAGCAAGGGGTGAGTCCAGCTATATACGAGCTTGACGAGGACGCCAGAGGCAAGGAAATGGAATGGGCTCTGATGAGGCTCGGCTGCAACCCATCGGTCCCAGCCGTGTTCATCGGTGGTAGGTTCATCGGGTCAGCTAACACTATCATGACCCTTCACCTCAATGGTTCCTTGAAGAACTTGCTAAAAAATGCCGGTGCTATTTGGCTTTAAATTTTAAAAGAGTTACAATTTCCCCCACAGCATATAGCCCGGCTTTTAATTTGTATTGAAAATAAATCTATAGAGCCTAATGTATCTTTTATATATATATGTACGTGTATATTTTATGCTTTGAAAATGGAACTTTTATTGGAGTTTACTCTTGAAAGTCAAAGATTTTGACTTTTTTTTGACCCAATAATTCTTCAAGTTGTTATAATCCTTGTGACTGGTATCAAATCAAAAATAGTTGGATATGAGAGGATTTAGGGTCAAGCTTTTCAATTTCAATTTACAAATGTTATCTTTACCTCCTTTTTAATTTCTGAACTTGGTGATTAAGTTCATTTTGATTCCTGAACTTGACAAATGTAAAAGTTTGATGACACCATACTCCAAAATCATGCCACATCATCAAATTTGGATAGAATCCACGTTTAGGGACCAAAATAAAACAAATTATCAAATTCAAGTGCTAAAATGAACTAATTGTCAATTCAAGAACTAAAGAATATAATAACCCTTTCTTTTATAAAGTTACAATTACACCACATTTTGTAGTCATGAAACAATATTCCATTCGATAAAATGGTAAGAGAATTTGGGATTTGAGTTTCTACATTACGTTTTTCGTAGCAGTGGAAACAAATATATATGTCATTTATATGCATATATTCCATTTTTTATAAATAAAATCCCGATATTGTTTGCTTGAATTATATTCTTGTTAAAGTGTTGTTCCATCAATGCATATATTTTAGGAATCAAGAAATCAAAATTCTTGAAGGTATGGCAATGGAATCATTTCCTCATTTGGTTTTACAGTGACATTAATTTAATTAAATTCCAAATTAAGTATTTTAAGTGAAAGTTATTAGCACTTAAAACATTGCCGAAATAATGACAAAAGATTTCCTTTTATTATCATCACTTTGGGTTTAGGTTCTTCTTCTTTTCCAAATCAATCAAAGCAATTGCAAACAAAACATATTAATTCCATTTTCCAGCATTATGTGGAGAATATTGCTCATCAACGTCATGCCTTTATAAAGTCTCTTTGTCAATTCATTCAGATTATGGTAAAATCTCATTGTCAACCTAAATTTAATTAATCTTTTTTTTCAAATTATATGTATATATCATCACTAGCCCTTTTCTTTTCTTTTCTTTTCTTTATTATATCATTTAATTTCTAATGAGAATTTTGAAAATTTTAGAAATTTTAAATTTGGACAATTCATCAAAAACCAATCATATATACGCAGGATTGTACCATGGAGGGAGGCAGCGGTCACGACTCCCTCGATTAAATGGAGTAATAACCATTTCAGTCCCTAAAAATTATTAATACTACCTTTTAAGCTTTTTTTTAAATAAAATTTTTAATTTTGGCCTATAATTTTATTTTGGTTCCTCCACTACCAAATTCCTGGCTTACATCCTTGTATATATGTATACGTACATGGGAAAGGTTCTTATATTTAGCTATGAAACTCATAGGGACATTGGTTCTATGCTCAATGCTTTTAGTTTATCGTTTCATATATTTAGAGTATCGTCAGACATTCATTTTATGTCAATCTTTGATGACAAAAGGATAAAAAAGTAAACACGGAAAACTATAGCCACTATTTTGAGAATTTTCTACTTTGGGGGTATATATCCACAAAAAGCAGTTCATCAATTCTTAATTGTTCCGTTTCAATTTCAATACATCTTCTTAGGTCTATGGATTTAGTCCTCCTACGATGCTAAATTTAGAATTCAACCCCTTTAATTTGGCATAACTTGATTGTTATTTGCTTTTATAATTTTATTAGTAAATTCAAATTTATAACACCATTAGTTTCTACCGTTAAAAAACATGGTTTTGTTGAACAACTTTAAGCATCGAACTCGGACTTAAATTTATCATTTATTGAATCTTGTTAATTAAATTTAGACATAGATTTAATCATGTGTCCGATTAACAAAAAATATCTTTTTTTTTTATTTTATCATTTTAATAAGAGCAACTAATAATATTATTAATTTGAATATGCTAATTATATTATAAAAATAAAAAAATATATATATATTAAGCCAAAACTTGACCCAATTCTCATTTTGCACATTGGTAGATATTTGGTCGACGAAAAAACTAATGAATTTTCAAGTTATATTACGCAATTTGGATCAATGAATATCTTAATAAATGATTGAATCCAAAAAAATGTACTAAATTTTCTATATCATCTCAAATTTTGTTATTAGTTTGTATTATTTGTAAGTTGTGGATTTTAATTTATGCATTTTAAATTTATCAATTTTAATTCTTATATTTTTTAAAATTTAAAATTTTAGTTATAGCACAAATGATAATAGTTAAATCTGTTGGGTAAAATTTTTGCCATTAGTCCTATATTGTGCATAAATCATAGATTCAACGTCTATTTTTTGATTTAATCATTTTTAATTCCTGTATTTTTTTAATTTTAAAATTTCAATCATGCTTCAAAACTGCAATCGTTAAATTCGTTATCACTCATCACTTCAGTTAATAATCTTCAACATATTTTTAACCTAAATTCTAGAGATATTTAAATTCATCCCTTCAATTAAATGAACTATAAATATCAAATTATTTAATATCTCAAATTAAAATATAAAGAAGAAATTCTTTATCAAGTTTGTTCATGGACTGAATTTAGATAGGATATCGATGTTTTTTGGTAATGTCGGAATCGACCTGAAATACGGGCTTAATTTTGAACCAACCTTGATCAAATTAGAAAAAAGATTGGGCTTGGCCCAGCACACCAACATATAATTTTCGTTTTTAAAAAATATAATTTTTGTGGTATATTTTTCCAACTTTACTCGCTGGGATCCTTGTTGAATAGGGTTCATCAAATTTGTATCGAAAAATAAAACGATATTTTGGATTTAAATATTTATATAATAAAAATATATAAAATTATTATTATTTATAGAACAAAACAATTAGATATTAGAGGTTGATATTTGAGTTTAAAGCTTAATTACTAGGCTGGGTGGGGCATGGGTTTCAAACTTTTTGTTTAAAGCACACTAATTTTTTAAATTATTTATGTCTAAATATTCTCAATTTTCAAATAAATATTCAAGCTCTTTGATGGTTAATCTTACTCTTGAATATATCTATACATTATATATATATATATATATATATATATATATGCAATTTGATTGAATTTTGAAATTGCGGAATGTGTTTTGTATTTTTAGACAAAAGAAAGTTGTTGACATTCCGACAACGCAACATACGACGTCACGACATGGTGACATATTCCCACATAAGTCGAATTTCTTCTTTAGTTAAACTTTGCCTAATCGAACTCTAATAGTTAAACTTTGCCTAATCGAACTCTAATTAATCTGTGATATTTTAATCATATCTGACCTCTGAATTTGGCTTACAAAAAGGCATTTAGTAACCCTAGAATAGTGAATGAAAAATACAACATAACACAATTAAGAAATAGTTTTAATAGAGCTTTAAGAGAATTTTGTATTTGGGGTTCAAGGTTTGTTTTTTATTATCTCCATCTTGTACTTTTCATATTACTTTCTCATTAGTAAAATTTCTTTTGCCCGTGATTTTTTATTTTCTTAATTGAGGGTGTTTCACGTAAATATTTGTGTATTTGATTTTCTCTATTTTCTTATTCGTTATTTATACAAGTCGATCCCCAATAGAAAGTCTTATCCTAACCTCTTGAATTCATATCACAAATTGAAATTGTACTCTTTTAACACTTTTAAAAGAACTCATAGATACTTAAAATTATATTCGAATTACAAAATTTCAGCATCAACAAATTTTTATCCACAAACTACAACCTCCTTGAAAAATAAAAAATAAAAACATTATTCATCGGCTTATTTCTTTAAATGGGCATGGTAAGTAAAAGTATTCATGGATGAATTAGGTCAAAGTGCAGTTTTAAAAAAATTTCAAAACTTATTTTACTATTAAAAATATATTTTAATTACATAAATTAAATTTGAGCCAAAGCCGCTTAAGATACAAAAATCCTTATTCAAGTCTAGGTGAACCCGACTGTTGGGCGGATCTAATGGTGAGGCATGCTTGTGTTCATCCATGGTGCAGTAAAAAGTACTGGCAAAATATTCATCTTGTCTAAAGAGTGATGGAATTTATTCCATTTTATCTTAAAATAGAAAAAGAAACCTACCTTTTTTTGTCCTGTTTTAAAAGTTTTTAGGGTTTGGTTTTCTCGACTCGATTTATCAAAATAACTGGTTTACCGTTTAAAATATAATATATTAATATAATCAAATTTAAATAAAATTATTTCTAATATTATCAAATATTATATCAAAAGATAAATTTAAGAAAATCCAAACCCAACCCTAATCCGGATTTATCAAACCAGATGCATAACTCAACTCTTGAGGGATCTATTTTCAAAATTTTATTTTTAATTTGAAAAGAAAAAGAGAGAATAATTAGTGCATTGGTGCTCATATGATGATCATTTGATCAAAGTTGGAGCAGGCAAAAACAAATAAATAAATACAATGGTCCCAAAAGGTCAAAACAGTAAAAAGAAAAGGTCTCATAGTGATTTTTTTTTCTAAAAGGTAAAAAAGAAAAAAAAAATGTACTGACATACTTATGTATGGATAACTTGGCATCAAAGCTACTTCCTCGATATGCTATGGTTTTCTCAAGTTTTTTCTTAAATTAATAAAATTATTGTTTATTTTTATATATAAATTTTATATTTTTATCTCATGTTTATGAATGGGTCGGACTTGTGTATAATATTAACACTGAATATAATTGTTTAAGTTTAGTATAACCTAAAATATGTGTATTAAATTTTATTTTACATTTATTCAAATTTTTTTTTGAATTTTACCGTTAATCATTTAAAAAAATTATTTTCTGACACAAATATTGACTGAAACGTTAAAATTTTAAACAAGATAATTTATATGACTTTATACTAATATTTTTTATTTTTTGAATATTTTTATAATTTTTAATTATTTGTTGACGTGTCATATAAGATAAATAATGTCATGTCAACATGAAATACACATTAATATCACTTAAATTGTCACGCTAACATAATGAAAAAATTAATATTTTAGTTAAATATTTCTATTAAATAAAAATGATTTTATTTTTAAAAAAATTAATAATCAAATTTAGTTAAAAGAGTGAAATTGACAAAAAAATAATATAAATATGAATGACTAAATTTATTATATATTATATACAGTAAAACATCTTGTTATATACATTTGGGAAGTTAAAATTTTTACATAAATGGTGTTAATTTAAACAAAAATAAAGATATTTGAAATAGTAATATTATAATTAATTAATTATTATCAATGAATATCGCTAATTGAAAAAATGGTTCAGAAAAGCAAATAGATTTAGAAAGTTAATACTTTTTACATAAATAATATATTTAAAACAATGTTTTGGAAGTTTAGTATATATAAAGATATTGGATTTATGATTTTTTTTTTTTTTTAATTTGAAGTCGTACAAAAACAGAGAACTTTTTTGTCAGAAACTGACATTCTATCCTAATATTTAAAATTGAAAAAAGGATATTTTTAAAAAAGTAATTAAAAAACATTAAATAATACCGTAGTTGGATCGAGCATCATGACATCACTACCTCTTTTTTTCCATCACACATCTAAATCCAACGGCTCAAACTTCAAAACACCCAAAAAGGAAAACACGGATATCAACCACACCGAATCGAAGTCCCCTTTAATTTTTTTTATCTACTTTTCTTTTTTTAAATGTTATTTATATAAATTTAAAAAAATTTAAAACATGTGTTGAGAATTTCCATCACAAGTGTGGAAAGCACATCTTCTAAAGTGGGACCCACACTTTTTTTTCCCCCTTCCGACCATGGTAATTATTAATTGGTTAATTAATTAAAATATAAATTTTATTACTAGAAACTGCTCCTAATATTTTATTTCTTTTTACCAAATACGAAGACAATTTTCATAATTATTTTTTAGCTACAAAATATCAAATTTTCACATTACTTTTGTTTACAATATCAATTGTAATTCAGGTGTTAATGAGGTGACAATCGGATGGGAAAAAATTTCATTTAATTCCTCTCATAATATAAATAATTAAAATTAATTTTTTAAAATTTTTTAATAAACAAAAAATTTGTCATATTAGTTCCTCCAAAAAAACTAATAACATTATTTAAATATTTTAACATATTTTTTATCGCCATCTCTTTAAAATTTTATAATTTTATTTCCATTTCTTAAATAAAATTTCTAATTTTGTCTCAAATTATTCTGAGATTAAATCTTGCCGTGGGTCTAGATATATTTATGATTTATTTTTTATATGCCTTTAAAAAATTATAAATATAAATAATTATGGAAAAATAAGTTTTTAAAAAAAGGTAACCATTTGGGAAATTAATTTTTACCTATCACTCTACGTAAGCCACCGCTTTTTTTTTTTTTCCTCTAATTTCCATCAAATTAAACCCTTTTTTTTTTTTTCTCCTTCTCTTTAGTCTTTACCTTCTGACACAAAGTAAGTTTTTTTTTCTTCGATTTGTTGATCCACCACTTTGGTTTCGATTTTTGTCTTTAATGGTCATTTGAAATCATATATAGAGAGAGAAGCTAAAACAAAAGGATTTGAAGTGGGGAAGAAGAAAGGAGTTGGTAAATATTGGATTTTTTAACTGAGAAAATACACCAAAAGGATGGGTTTTTTTTTTCCTTCTTTTTTGGGAAGTAATTCTTGAACAATTATCTTTAATTTTGGGTTTTTAATTCTGGGTTTTATTTGAATTTTCTTGGGTATTTCTTTTTCTTCTCTTTTCTTTTTTTTGGATTATGGGTGGGTGTTTTCCTTGTTTTGGATCATCAAACAAGGAAGCTAATAACAATAACAATAATGGTGGAACCACAGTTAAAGAACTGAGCAAGAAGGATTCAACTAAAGATAGCTCAGTTCCACAGTCTCAACATGTTAATAGAGGTAAAAAAATGTTTTTTTCCTTCATTTTCTTAGCTAAACTGATGCTTTTAATTTTTTTTTTTTTTTGGGATTAAATTGCTAGTTTGATCTGATAACATTATGTTTGTTTTAGGGTTTCTTTAGGGTTCTTTGATGAATTCGTTAGTTTGAATTTTAGTATTTTAGACCCGTAATTGTTTAGATTAAATGCTAGTAAATGCATTTTGAGTGAGAATTTAGAATATTCAATAGAATACAGTAAAAAAAATAACGGTTAAAAGAATTGCTTGTGATTTTTCAATTTTTTTGATGTCGAAAAGTAATAAATTTTAGGATTATAGACAAGCATTTTGAGACTTTTATTATTGTGGTTGAACAGATAAATCGAAATCTCGAAATGGTTCTGATTCTAAGAGGGAGCTACCTGTAGTGCCTAAAGATGGACCAACTGCGAATATTGCAGCACAAACATTCACTTTCCGAGAGCTTGCCGCCGCTACAAAGAACTTTAGACCGGAATGTCTATTAGGAGAAGGTGGTTTTGGACGCGTTTATAAAGGCCGTTTGGAGAGTACAGGACAGGTTCGTAATGGTTGCTTTAAATAGATGTTAATGACCATAATATAAGCTTTGTAATACTTATTTTTAATTACGGGTTTGACAGGTTGTTGCTGTCAAACAGCTCGATAGAAACGGGCTACAGGGAAATAGAGAATTTCTAGTCGAAGTTCTTATGCTTAGCCTCTTGCACCACCCAAACCTCGTCAACTTGATTGGTTATTGTGCTGACGGAGACCAACGCCTCCTTGTTTACGAGTTTATGCCTTTGGGTTCATTGGAGGATCACTTACATGGTAAGGGTGGTATTCATAATACTTACAGTCCTCTAGCTTTTGGTTTTTTATTGCACTGTCAATTTGGAAACTGAAAGACACTAGGATTTATTGATGAAGCTTCGTATTGACTTTGGTTGAACCATATTTTCCTTATAGAATTGTAATCGTAGCAAGAATGGTTTTTGTTTCAATGCAAAACTGACCTATTGCTGATTGACCTTGGCTTCATTTATGCTGCTAGACAAATATGTAACTAGAAATTCCGTTGCTTTGGTGCTCATTTTCTTCCTCCAAGCTTTTATGTCAGTTTTTTTTTACATCCCACACGAGAAAAACTTTTAAATTGTGTTCCTGTTATTCTATTGTATTTAAGGTTGCACACTCAAGATATGTTGTTTTGTCTTCAGTGGCATTTTACACTCTCATTTCATGAATGTGATATCAGGCTTGTATTAGAAAATTGTGTTTTTGATATACCTCGATGGTTACTGTATTTCAATTTTGTTTCAGATCTTCCACCGGACAAGGAACCTTTGGACTGGAATACAAGAATGAAGATTGCAGCCGGTGCAGCCAAGGGATTGGAATACTTGCACGATAAAGCTAATCCTCCTGTTATATATAGGGACTTGAAATCATCAAACATCCTTCTTCATGAAGGATTTCACCCTAAATTATCGGATTTCGGGCTTGCGAAACTGGGACCCGTCGGTGACAAAACCCATGTGTCCACACGAGTGATGGGTACTTATGGTTATTGTGCGCCGGAATACGCGATGACTGGCCAACTTACCCTAAAGTCTGATGTGTATAGTTTCGGTGTGGTCTTTCTTGAGCTTATCACGGGGCGCAAGGCCATTGATAATACACGTGCTCACGGAGAGCATAATCTCGTTGCATGGGTAAGTATCTTTCTCTTCTACCTGCCATGATTCCAAATTCCGACATCTTATGCTTATTTATGCAGAATGAGCGTCATATTTTATTTCATTTGTAGGCGCGGCCACTTTTCAAAGACCGTAGGAAGTTCCCAAAAATGGCTGACCCGTTACTCCAAGGTCATTATCCAATGCGAGGCTTGTACCAAGCTCTTGCAGTTGCTGCAATGTGTTTACAAGAACAAGCTGCTACAAGACCTCTAATAGGCGATGTTGTGACAGCCCTTACGTACTTGGCATCACAAACCTACGACCCAAATGCTCCTGGCAATCAAAGTAACAGAGTTGGTCCATCGTTTCCAAGACCCAAGGAAGATGGATTGGACAGCCCAAAAGAGCACAGCCATAGAAACTCACCTGATTACAGGAAGAGGAATCACGCTAGGGAATCAAGCACTGGAACAGAGTTAGGTAGGAACGAAACCAGTGGTGGATCAGGAAGGAAATGGGGTTTAGATGATTCAGAATGGCACGAGTCTCACAGAGACAGCCCTCTGAATACTTCAAGACCAAGGGAACGTAATCGTGACCTTGACAGGGAACGTGCAGTTGCAGAGGCTAAAGTATGGGGTGAGAATTTGAGGGAGAAAAAACGAGCAAACGCAATGGGAAGCTTTGATGGTACAAACGACTAGTGTTGCTGAAATCCTTTCCATTTTGCTCTTTCGATGAAAAAACTACATATTGCATCATTTCAAGGATCGTCAAACGTGGAATCCTTACTTCAAGTCTCCATTTCTACCTGTTATCCAAACTTCAACTGTTGTTTGCTTTTGTCCTATGATCATTCTTGTAGTTAAGGGAAGAAACACCACAAAGAGAGGACCAAGAGCGGTTGATCAATTTCGGGGATTAACAGGTAATGTTGGTACTTGTATGCAACATGCTAATCTATGTTTCTAGGGCTTTTTTTTTTGTTTTAGATTCATGTTGCAGGAGATATTGAGACTCATGTGGGTTTTGTGTGGGATGTCTCTCAATTGGTGTTTGCATCTTTTGTAATGGTACAGTTCTTTCTTATGTATGGATGTGTGAGTTAGCTCTGTTTTCAGCTTATACAAAGACTTTTCATCATTATGTTAACAGCGGCAAACAAGATCATCATAAATTCATATTCATCCTTTGTAAACTGTCGTTTTCTGATTATCATGGTTATCAATGGCAATCAAGTTGGATCGCTGTCGATTATAAACGGTAGCAAGAAAAACTGAAAACGCAGCTCAAACCGGACAATTTATAACATCCAAATTTTATATTTTTATAATGTAAAAATTAATACTTTTATATTTAAAATAATAAAAACAATTTAAAATTTCTTGAAATTTTATTGTTTTTAAAAATATCTAGGACAATCATTTTGAAATTTTGTGAAATAAAACAAAATTTATTTTAATAAAATAAACTTAAAAATTAAATATTAATATGAAAAAATCAAATCAAACCAAATTATAAACAGTTCAAAAAATTCAAAAAACCAGATCAAACCAACATAACAATTATATCAAGTTAAATCAAATTAGGAATAAGATGAAAATTAACGAGTTCAATCCCTTGATAAATGAATTGCGCAAAATCCATACTTCTAGCTCTTCTAGTATTTATTATCATAGAAGAGAAAGCCATGGTTTTTTTTTATCCCAATGGCAGGTAGCCAATATATTTCAGTAAATGTAATGGACATGGTTACTGTTCTTAAAAAAATGACCTTAGTAGTATACTCTCATTTATACAACTTCCATAACCTAATAAAACTAACACATCAAAGATATTAATTAGACCTTTCAAGTAGTGCGGGATAATAAGTTTTGTTGAATAATTCTAAAGTCAAGTCCATACAAAAAGTCGAGAATTATACCCGAGTCCCAAACAAAATCTGAGGCTTTTCATTTCCTCTTTTTTCCCTGCAAATTGAGATGAATACCACTTTAATATTAAGGGATATAAAGAAACAAAGTTCATCACCAAATTCTAAAAAGTTCCAGTAAGAAACGAACCGAGATCACATAATCATCCATGGATAGCTGTTTTGGTTTCTTTGGTTGAGCAGGACTCTCAACCGGCTGCCTCCCACCTCGCTTAGATGGTGTCATGTTCTGAAAAAAAAAACAACTAGAATACACATAGTAACCTATGAAATATATAACTCTTTAAAGATAAAAGCAAGATATACTGAACCTTGGCAAGTTTCTTCTCCTTGCGGGCTTGTCGCTCCCTCTCGTCATATTCTTGATTTTCCTTCTCAACCAACCGGATGAGGGTATCGCATCTCCTTGCCAGCTCTTGAGTTGTCCGTGACTTAACAAACCAATCAAATCGAAACAAAGGAGACATTCTGAATGCTGCCTTCAATTCCTCCCAATTCCCATATCCAAGCTTGTGAACCATACATATCTGTTTTACATATGATGCACAGGCATAAATAACACAAATAAAACTAAGGTGAACCCAAAAATAAATCATGTGATGGAAAAGATTAAAAGACGCACCATGAACCGATCACATTCTTCATTGTACAGCTTCCCTTTGTTTTGACCATACTGGATCTTCATTTCCAGCCACGGATTCTTGTAGCGATCCAATTTCTTGCCAATTGCTTTCTTGATCTCATCTTTTCTAGAGATTCTGGCTTCCCCTCGTTCAATGTTCTTTATTATCCTATCATAATCTGTTGTATAATAAAACTCACTAATTAATATAGCATTTAAACCTTGTGCATTATTCACATTCGTATGTTTACTTCAAATCATTTTAAAGCAAGCTGGGGAAACAATTACAGGCACATGAAACCAACCCAAACAAGGTAAAAAATAGCATGGTATCAGTATCACTTGCCATTTAACTCCTTGTATCGTTCTTTGAAAACTTTAGCATATCGTTGAACTTCCTCCTCAGTTTTCCCTTCCATTTCTGAAGCAATACTTTTTATATCATTTCGTCCATACTTCTCACAAGCTCTTATGAAAGTATTGAAATCTCTTCTGCTCCATGAAGAAAACCCCTGATGCACTAAAAAATTAAGTTCAAGTAATCTATAATATGAACATAGCAAACACTGCATTCTACTCACCTCTTCTAATAGTTGTTCCTTTTCTTCCAATTCTTCAGCAGTTAGTGGATCTCCACCTTCTAGATAAAAGAGCCTTGGTCAAATAGGCACAAAGAAGATCGCGTAACATAAAGCAACAGCTTATATGGGAAAAGTACAATACCTTCAGGTTCAGCCTCATCAATTGAATCCTTTATCTGATTCTTCTGATGGGTTTGCTGATTTTAATGTATAAAAAATTAAATCAGAAAATGAATCACAACCAAGAAGGAATTGATGGATGGAGTATATGGAAATCTGTATTTGCTCTATGTATCCATACCATAAGATAGCGCACTTCTTTCTCATACAACTCACTTAGCCTCTGAGTGTTAAAAAACTGGAAATCATGCCTGAGAAATTGAAACATTTTATTAGCTACAATATCTAACAAAGCAAAGTAATCAACAAGATATAAGTTTCAGAAAGGGCTTACAGTTGAGGCATGCGAGGAATTCGAGGTTCCTTTGGTTTTGCTGGACCACCTTGGCGCAGGGTTTGTTTGAAGTACTCAGATTCTGAGTAACTGATTAATGGAAATGACAAATACAAGTCAAATACGGATAAAAGATGAGCAATGCAAACTTTAAGTAGAAATGCTGAAAAAGGAGACTTACTTCCTCTTTCGCTCTCTTTTTGGAGGCTCAATCCAATTTTCAGTTGCAATTTTCTTGAAGTCAAACTTGTTTTCATCCTTTATCCAGAAGAAGCAAAAGCACCAAGCATCAATAAAGGGCAGTGTAAATCACTAGACTTAGAAGAAATCAAACAGAAAATTACGGATAAGAAGCGAGAAGGATGCTTTTACCTTGTCATCATCAAAATCATACAATTCAGCAGCTACAGAAACAGAAGAATGTCAGAAACCAAATGATTGTTTATAAGAACATTAAATAAAATAAAACACAGAAAGCAAGAGAGGCATACTATCATCCATCTTAAATTTAATAGCATCCTCTGTAAATTTCTTCATCTTGGCATCAAGTTCAGCTGTTGCTGCTTCTCCTTTGGCAATGATTCTATCAATGTCTTCATCTGTAATTGTGCTATCCTTGGAACTAAAGACCATTTCAGCACCAAATCTCACCATTTGAAGCAACTCATCTTTGTTAACAGCTGCATAAAACAAGATGTTGAAACGATACAGATATATGCTCGCAGAGAATAATTGCATCAAGAAAAGTAATTGCACTGCAAAGGAACTTCTTACTCTTCTGCTCTGCTAATCGTCCTTGTTGAATAACCAGAGCATCTAGGGCAAGCTTTTTGTAGGCCCTCTCTATCACCTTTTCCTCAATAGTGTACTGTTCCATAATAAACAAAAAAAATAAGTCTACTGTAGCATAGAGTAACTTCTCAACTGGCATACAATGAGAATTTTCAGACCTCCGTGCAAAAGCGAAACACTTGAACTTCCTTCTTTTGACCAATTCTATGAGCACGATCCTGTGCTTGCAGATCAACTTGTGGATTCCTGCAAGGTTCCCCTTGTATCACCAATCCAACAAGGTATAAGAAACTATATATAATAAATTATGGAAGATGCTTACCAGTCACTATCATAAAGGATGACAACATCTGCTGTAGCAAGATTAATACCAAGACCTCCAGCTCTAGTTGATAACAAGAAAACAAATTTCTCACTTCCTGGCTTATTAAAGGCTTCAATAGAAGCATCACGGTCTTCTCCACCCGTATTACCATCAATCCGACAATACAGGTACCCACGGAACATCAAATAATCTTCAAGAATATCCAGCAACCTTGTCATCTGAATACAACAAATTCCCACAGAAAAATCACAAATACAGAACTTGGAAAATAAAGGGACACATCTAACAATAAAAATTATGTAAATAAAATAAATTAGAAGAAAATCACAAGGAAAGGTAGAGCAATAACTGGCACCTTCATATACACTGCAGAGGTATCTATTATATGCAAATGGAGAATTCTAGGCAACCCTCAAAATTACCTGAGAAAATATCAGAACTCTAGAATCACGCTCCTTTAGCTTTGGCAGTAGCTTGTCCAAGAGAACCATTTTGCCTGGAAATAAATTAGTAAGGTCATCTTTCATTTAACAAAATTTGATTCAATATGTTCCTGGAAGTAAATTTACCAGCATTGGTTATAAGATGGTCCCCTGTAGTATATGGAGGTCCAGGTTCAGCACCTTGAAAAAGATATGGGTGATTACAGCATTTACGTAGCTGCATTGCAATGTTCAGAAGACGCTTACGCTCTCCACCAGCATTAACAACTTCAAGATCTTTTTGCAGCAAAGCCCTGTAGTAATGTTTCTGCATCTGGGACATTCCTACTTTCAGGATAGTTTCCTTTTTGGGAGGCAAACCTTTTTCAACATCTGATTTCAATCTTCGAAGGAGAAATGGCCGAAGAACCTAGAGATTCAGGACAAAGAATCTTAGTTATTTGTACAAAACCATAGGCCTGCCATGAGTAGATATAAGATTTTTAACTTGCCTTGTGAAGTTGTTGAACAACTTCCTGCTCGTCATTTTCACCAGAAATCTGAAACCACTCGTCAAAAGTTTCAGCCGAACTAAAAATCTCTGGTAGTAGAAAGTTAAGAAGAGCCCAGAGCTCATGGAGATTATTCTGCACCAAAAATACCAAGATTATTACGTGTGCAAGTAATCAACAATACAAAGAATTATCAAAATATTTTCAGTTGGCAACAATAACTTATCCAAACAAGGAGACATGATACATGATCGACCAAATATTAAACTTAAACAAGTTCGGTACCAGAAAATGGCATAGGTATTTAGAGGGCAACTGAGCAAAGCAGATGTCATGAATGGAATAAGACTCCATAAGCACTTCCATAGCAAATAACATTTGAACTCATACCTGAAGTGGAGTACCAGTAATAAGAAGACGGTAATTAGTGTTGTAGAGCCTCATTGTTTTTGAAAGAAGTGAATTCTCATTCTTGATCCGATGGGCTTCATCAATAACTATATAGCGCCAACTAAAACGACGCAAGGCAGACTTCTCCTTAATGGCCATCTCAAAACTTGTGACACAGGCATCAAACTTCCCAGCAACAAGTAGCTCCTCACGAATGTATCTCTGTAAAAATTAAAAGACATAAGAATCATAATGAAGAGCAAAAATAGTCATCAATGAAGCATGCACAAAGCAACTTACTCTTTCTTCAGGATTCCCAAGAAATTTTACAGTTCGCAGGACTGGGCAGAATCGACGAATTTCATTCACCCAGTTACCGAGAGTTGATTTTGGAGCAACAACCATGTGAGGGCCAGTAATTCCCCGGTACTCATGCAGATAGCCCAATAAAGAAATAGTTTGCAAAGTTTTCCCAAGACCCTTTTGTTAAAAAATATTAATAAATAAACATCAGCTAATAACATATGACAAGATTATTGCGATAAAAAAAAAAAAAAAAAACAAGCTTTGGCATTGAACTTTAAACAATATGCTAACTATTAAAATCCATGGCTATGACACATACCATTTCATCAGCAAGAATTCCATTTATACCATTCTCATACAGTCGTATAAGCCAATTTAAACCAGCAAGTTGGTAGTCCCTCATTTTTCCTTGAATACCTGACAAGTGAGGAAAAAAAAAAAAAAGCAAAGAACATAAAAAAGAGTTAAGAAACCAGTTGAACTGAGTTCTCCAACTGAGGGTTTCACAGAGAATTTACAAGTAGGTTGAGTGACCAATCGCGTGTTTCCAGACAAACCATCTTCTTCCTCCTTGAGGTACTCTTCATCTTCTTCCTCCTCAGTTACTTTTGATGAATGACGTCCCCTAAATTTAACAAGTGAAAGAAACCATTAAAAACCAAATAGAAAACAACACCCATCACTTACAAGTGACAATCAGTAATATCATAAAAGCACCACAATCACGAGAAATCACCATTTCAACACCCTTAACAAAAAGAAGAACATGCATACCTTCCTTTCACCTTCTTTTGCGATGATGATTGTTCACCTTTAGAAAAATGAGCAAACAACTCCGTCTGCTGCAAAAGATACTTCAAACGCCCCTTCCCCTTGTTATTCTACAATTAAACCAAACATCAGCAGCCCATGAATTACACCTCAAATTAATAGAAATGAAACTTTTTTCTCTATAATACGCACCATATCAGCATCAATGGCGGCATTTTGAGCATCCAATATTTCCTGAATCTTCTGCTTCTTTAGTTTCTCCATTTCTTTTAACCTCTCCTTTTCTCGCTTACTAATATCTGGTTCAGCCCCGTTAGACTCATACTACAAGGAAAAAAAAACCCTCAAAACTCATAAAATATAAAATATAAACAATGAAGATGTTCTCGGCAGCTTACTAAAAATCCTAGAAGCAAAAATCATATTAAAGTGTAAATACTAAAATCTTAAAAAAATATTCAGTTATCAGCAGACCTTAACTACAAATAACCAAAAAAATAAAGCTAGATCGAACAACTAAAAATCAAAAAAAAAAAAATCGAAAGCAACATAAGGGGAAATCCATAAATTTACCTACAAATAATCAAAATAAAGTGCAAACACTAAAAACTTAAAAAGCATATTTTCAATTCTTGGCAGAAAGCTAGATCGAACAACTAAAAATCATTAAAAAAAAATGGAACACGAAATAAGGGGGCAAATAGTAAAACTACCTCGTAAGCATCATCCGCGTTTGCATCAGGTGCAGCGTCATCATCTTCGTCTTCATCGGAAGCACCGGCGGAACAAGCGACGGCTTCGAGCTCTTCTTCATCGTCTTCATCGCCGTTGATCTGATCGTCGATCCTTTCTTCTTCCGATGAACTGGAACCATCGGATAATGCTTCATCGGACGACGCCGGTTTCGATAACTTCGCCATCTATTTCTCTCTAACGAAGAGATTTCTTTTTTCCTTTGTGTGTTTTCTTTTTTGTTTTGGCAGAGATCCACTTTTTCGTACATAGAAACGAGGCGCTCCAAAATAAATGGGAGAGAGACGATGTTTGGAGAAATCGTAGCCGTTAGATTTGAGTAAAGTGGAGATCTTAATGTTTTGAAGTGGATCGAGAGTCAAATGAGGAATTTCCCGCCAAGTATACGGAAAAAAGAATTTCCCGCCTAGTTAACCCGCTGACTCGGGGCTCGGGGCGTGAGCCAATCGACTCAATGGGGGAAGCATGAAATTTGGGTCGTGCCGTGACAGTTAGTTACTTGGATTGGATGCACTGCGGATGATATTTCGTTCATAGCAAAATTTTCAATCATAGAGATTTTTATGTTAGAATTTTTTTTATTGGTTATTAGTTTAAATTTTTGTTCATCTTGGACATCGGCGCACAGGCAATCAGGCATAATTTGGCGATAAGATGCAGGAATCATATACCTTTTCTAGCATCTCATGCGCACACATCTTGGTAACTCCCTCCGTCTTGACGATTAGTTAAGGTGGTGAAAGGAAATGGATAATCGTTAAGATGGTGGCTATGATTGTTGTTCCACAGTTTGGTTTTGATTTTGGTTCCTGAATCCACAGGAAATATTATGGTAATCTAATGTTTTATCCATCCCAAAATAGTTAGTATTGTAGAAATCAACCTACGATTTTTATTTTGGTATTGCTATATGATGTTTTGATCTATTGTTTTGAGTTTATCAATAGTTTAAATATTTTTTCACATATACATATTTATTGTCTATTTTTTAAATTTCTTAATAAATTATATATATTTAAATATTTTTAATAAATAGTCTGATTTTTAATTTCTTTTGTAATTATATGTTATTTTTATAAAAAAATAAATTATATATTATATATAAATCGAAATATATCTTTATTTTATCTATGAAAATATATTTATATGTAAATATAAGTTTTAAAATTATTAATTAGGTTGAATAATTCAATTTAATATTCTTTTTGTATTTTATTTTAAAATTATATTATTTAAAAGGATTGATCCACACATTAAAATCATGCTTTAATTTTGTTCTAATATTATTGTTTTCGCATGCTTTAAAAATATAAAATTCAAATTGATCCGCACATTAAAATCGTGTTTTAATTATGTTATAATATAATATTTTTGTATGCTTTAAAAATATAAATTTCAACAATAATGTTATACTAATTGTAAGAAAATGTTATGACGAGATCAGATATTAAAACTTGCAAAAATATACTAAATCACAATGAAAGGAAAAATAGTTCATAACACAAAACCATCGACCACAGTGGGAGTCGAACCCACGACCTTTTGATCCGAAGTCAAACGCGCTAATCCACTGCGCTATGCGGTCCTCAAGTGGTAAAAGCATTAATTTTTATTTATTTAACCTGTAAATTTAGCCTGAACAGTCTAAAATGGATATTTTATTTTTCAAAAACACTTTTTAACAGGAATGCTGAACAGTTAAATTTTAAACCAAACTTTTCAAAAGTACTTTTCAGAAACATTGTTAAACTAGCCCTTAGATTGGAGTTCAATCGATTCATATGTTATTGGTTTCCAATTTATATAATTTGAATGTTGGATTTTTTTGAGTTTAAATCATTTTAAGATCTAGTCAATTTAGGTTTGATTATATAAGTTTAAGACTTGAGCTTTTTAAACTCAAGTTATTGTAAGTCAAATTATTTTAGATTTTAATTATTTTGAATTCGAGTTAATTTGAGCTACTTATAATTTTAATTAATTTAAATTTTCAATGTTAAACACTTTATATTTTGCAATACTCTCAAGTTTTTTAAGTTTTCTGATATGAGGGCTTAATAAGTACTTTTTTTTAAGTGTTTTAAGTACAATACAAATAAATGTTCGATTAACCACAAGTATCAAATTATTACAATATAAACTATTTGAGTAACAACAAATAGAATCAAACTATTACAAAACAGTTAAACTAAGAACTAGTAGAATCCATAATAAAGCCAACAAACTAAACTAAAACCCATGCATGAAAACGACCCATAATGGACTCAGAGACTCGTGCATATAATTGTGCATAATAAATCTCGAATTTGGATGCTTAAGCCTCAAAACATTCACCTTTATCAATCATACCTATACCTTATTGGATAAAATACTTATTATATAAAATTATATAAAATCTACTCTTTATACATCGGTAGATGTGTGCATGGGTAGGGCCGGGCTCAACTAAAAATTTAGGCCTGTTTGCTAGACCTGGGTCTGGCCCAAAAAATTGGCCTAAAATTTTGCCCAAGCCCGACCTGACCTTCCCATATTAATTTTTATATAATTTAAAAAAATATATAATACATCAAAAATACTAAAAACATCAAAATAAATATTTTCTAACAATTTGAAAATATAGATGCAACTTTACAAGCAAATGCCTCTAAAATAATAACAAAATTTAACAATAAAATAAGTTTTATACAATATTCAAACAATAACAACAAAATAGTAGCAACATAATAGTAATGGTAGTAAAAATAAAGAGAAAGCAATAAGAAAATAATATTAAAAAAATATTTTTTTGTCATTTAGTGATTTCGGGCTGGCCCGGCCGGGCTCGAGCAAAAAATGCCTTACCTGAGGCCTGACCTGTTTTTTAAATGGGCCCTATTTTTTTGTCCAATCCTATTTTTCAAGCCTATATATTTACCCAAACCCTTCCACATTTCGGGGGGATCTTCGTGGTCATGAACAGGTCTATACATTGGTTGTAATGACCTGAAATTCACGGGCACCGGAAAAGTGAGTTATAGGGCCTCCTTCTTAGTGAAATAAGTTCGAAAATAATTATTAAAAATATTTATGAGCCTAGTAGTGTGTCTAATTAGGATTTAATTAGGTGAAATTAGCTTAATTTAGAATAATTAGCAAAAAGAACTAAATTGAAAAAGAGGTAAAAGTTTAATTCTAAAGTAATAGAAAATAAAAAGGATCAAAATGGCAATTAAGCCATTTACATAAATTGAGGCGGCATATTGAAATAAAATCAAAGATTTTATTTAGGTTTTATATATTAAATTATATATATATTATAATGATTATTATTATAGTTTTATATTAAATTATTATGATTACTTAATTGATAATATATTATAAATAAATTAAATAGAAGACAATTCTATGGTAATAAAATATACATGTGTAAGAATTGTATTGGTACATTTGTAATTTAAATACTAAATTACTTATAATTTAAGTAAAAAGATATTTGTTAATTAAATAATTAAATTATTAAATTATGAGATTTTTTGTTTAAGAAACAAATTAAATAATGACAATTGTAATAAAATTATTGGTACAAATGTAAAATTTAATATGTATCTAATTGTAATATTAGTATTTGTTATTAAAATAGATATTTATTAAATTAATTAAATATAAAATATAACATAAAAGAATTAAAGAAACATAACAAAAGAAACAGAGAAGAAACGAAACAGGGGAGAAAGAAGGAGAAAAAGAAATGAAAGAAAGGAAATAGGGGAAATAGGGATTTTAAAGCTTGGAAGTTTAATAGGTAAGTCAATTTAGCCCTTTTTACTTAATTTTGATGTTTTAAAAGCTTTAGAACAAAGTTTTGATGAAATTAAGTTGATATTTTGAAAGTTATTAGATTTCTAAATATTGTTCATGTTGAATAAAAAGATGAATTAGGGTTAAATTGATAGGAATTCAAGTTAGAAATGAAATAAGGATTGAATTGCAAAGTAAGCCATAAGTTTTGTGTTTTAGGGACTAAATTGAGGAAAATTCGGAATTAAGAAAATATGTTGAAAATTTAATAGTTAAATTTGAGTTTAAATGAAATTTGAATAGGAATAAGGTGTGAATTGGTGTTATAAATTTGGTTATTAACATTTTACATCAAAACAGTTTTGGGAAGTAGCAATGGTCTGATTTTGAAAATTCACTAAAAATTGTAGGAATTGAATTAGAGGATGAATAAGATATGAAATTAAAGCTTATTGGGTCTAGTTTCTTATAGTGGAAACAATGTAAGCAATGAATTTATGAATCAAGAGATATTTGAAATTTTGTAAGACTGGTTCAGGGTGATTTCGAGACACTCTATTTTAATTTTGGAAAATCATTAAAAATTGTAAAAAAATTATTATGGAGTGTAATTTATATATGTGAACTCCTTAATGAATCTAGTTTCAAAATAAATAAACAAGAACCTTATTCGAGTCCTGTACAATGAGATAATTTATTTTTAGTAGAGAGAGGTCAGAACTGTCAAATGAAATAACAGGGGAGTATTTAGTGAATAAACTGTACTAAATGGCTAGACCAAAAATTCTGGAAATTTTATGGTTAGAAGATATATGAGTCTAGTTTTAAGGAAAATTTACGGATATTAATTTGGAGTTTCGTAGCTCAAGATATAAATAATTTAGTAACAATAACTCAAGTAGACAGCTTAATGGTGAAATTATATATATACATTAAAAATGGTTAAATTTACATGTTTAGGCTCATGAATTAAATTGAATCATGTTGTATTGATGATTATAAATTATTATTTTCAGTAGCCAACAAAGAACCTAAAGCATCAAAGATCGAAAAGAAAGGAGGAGAAAGTCATCGAGGACTAAAACGGAGAATTACGGTGTGTATTACTATAATTCGAATTTTTAATTATTCTTGATTGCTGAAATTTTAATTGTTATGTATGGTAAATAAGACTTGAGGTAAGTATGTGAAATTGAAATTAAAAAAAAGTAAAATGTTAGAATTAAGTGACCCTAATTCTTATTTAAATAAAATACGATGGAAAATAAAATAAAAGTAAAATCCATATAGAACTAGACTTCTTTTATTTTATTTTAGAATAAGGTTTTTTAAACCTTATTAAACTCCATCTATTTTATATTTACTAGGATAAGGTGTTTCAATCCTACTAGAATATGGCTTTACAAGCCTATAAATAGACATAGTCTATTCCTTTTGTATTGATTCAAATTTTCGACATAGTGAATTTTCTTCTCCTCTGCCCGTGGTTTTTTCCCGAAAGGGTTTCCACGTAAAATTTTGTGTTCTTTATTTTTTATTTTATTTTATTTTTTTTTTTCACAATTGGTATCCGAGCTTCCGGGTTGTTCATCTCGATCACGGTAATGGCGTCTTTGAAATATGAAATTCCGTTGTTGGATCGCAACACCGCATTTGCGTTGTGGCGCATTAAGATGCAAGCGCTTCTTGCGCAGATGGATCTCGGAGGATGCCCTGCTAGGGGATAGATAAGATGCCTTCGACATTAACGGATGAAGAGAAGAAGCGTAAGGATCGAAAGGCATTAACACAATTGCATCCGCATTTGTCCAATGAAATTTTGCAGATGTGATGAAAGAGAAGACGCTGCCATGCATTATGGAAGAGGCTAGAACAAATATGTATGTCGAAAACTCTAACAAGCAAGTTGCATATGAAGCGGCGTCTTTATGCTCGTCGTTTGGAGGAAGGTGCGTCAGACACGAACACTTAACAGTGTTTAAAGAAATTCTCTCAAACTTGGAGGCCATGGAGGTTCGGTGATGATAAGGAAGATCTAGGGTTGATTCTACTTTGTTCGTTGCCTCCGTCTTATTCAACCTTTAGAGACACGATTTTATATAGCCGCGAGTCTCTCACGGTTGATGAGGTTTATGATTCTTTAACCTCGTATGATAAGATGAAACATCTTGTGGTTAAACTCGACTCTCAAGGAGAGGGTCTCATTGTTCGTGGGAGACAAGATCGAATCACGATGATGATCGTGGTAGGACACAGAAAGAAATCATCGTGGTAAATCTAAGGGTAGATCAAGTCTTCAAATAGAGGTAAAACTTGTAACTTCAGTAAGAAGAAAGGGCACATTAAATCTGAGTGCTATAAGCTACAAAATAAGATTAAAAGGAGGCTGCGAATCAAAAGGAAAACAACCGAAAAATTCTCGTGAAGTGATGTTGTAGAAGACTACAAATGATGGTGAACTTCTAGTCGCTTCACAATGATTCTAAAGTAAGTGAGGAGTGGATACTTGATTCAGCTTGCACCTTCCATATGAGTCCCAATCGGGATTGGTTTACAACTTACGAAACAATTATCTCAAGGTGTTGTTTTAATGGGAAATAATGCTTCGTGTAAGATCGCAGTGTTGGAACAATTAAAGTTAAGATGTTTGATGGAGTTGTCGAACACTTAGTGACGTGCGGTATGTTCCAGAATTGAAAAGAAATTTAATTTCGTTGAGTACTCTTGATTCAAAAGTGCACAGATACACAAATTGAAAGTGGGGTTTCAAAGATTTCAAAAGGGTCCCTTGTTGTGATGAAAGGGCAAAAAAAAAGCGCCAAGTTATATGTTTTGCTGCGGTTCTCTTCATTCTCGTGATGCAAATTGCCGCTTCCTCTTCCTTATCGGATGATGATATTACTAAACTTTGGCATATGCGCCTAGGGCATATGAGTGAGAATGGCATGGTAGAATTGAGCAAAAGAGGACTTATTGATGGGCAAGGAATTTGCAAACCGAATTTACGTGAGCACTGTGTGTTTTTGGGAAGCAAAAGAGAGTTCGATTCACTAGAGGAATCCATAACACGAAGGAAACGTTGGAGTATATTCATTCTGATCCGTGGGGACCATCCAGAGTGCCTTCGAGAGGTGGAGCTAATTATATGCTAACCTTTATTGATGATTTTTCCGTAAAAGTTTGGGCGTTCTTCCCGGCGCGAAAAGCGATGTGTTTTCCGCATTTAAGTCTTGGAAAATTATGATTGAAAAAACGCAGACGGAAAATAGATAAAATACCTCCGCACGCATACAATGGCTTAGAGTTCGCTCGATGAGTTTAATAGATTGTGCAAGTCGGAGGGATCGGATGTGAGACACTTGATGATTCGTCATACTCCACAAAGAAAACGGCGTTGCGAACGAATGAACAGAACGATCATGGAGAATGTTCGATGTATGTTGTCAAATGCCAACTTATCAAGTCGTTTTGGGCGTACGCCCTCTCTCATCGCATGTTTTTTGATCAACCGATCTCCATCCGCTTGCCATTGAGAAAAAGACTCCACAAGAGGTATGGTGCGTAATCCTGCTAATTATTCTCGATTTAAAGATCTTTGGGTGTCTCTGCGTATGCTCATGTTAATAATGGAAAATTGGAACCGAGATCCATTAAATGTGTTTTTCTTGGTTATAAAGTGGTGTAAAAGGGTATAAGTTATGGTGTCCTGAAAATAGGAAAGTTGTGATTAGCAGAGATGTTGTTTTTGATGAAACTGCTATGCTTCCTAACTTATCTCTTAAAGACTCTTCCAATAAAGAAAATCAAAAGCGGTGTGGAGCATCAGACAATCTGAGTCGACTCCTCAAGTCAAGACAAAATTGAGAATAGAGTTGCTTCTTTGCCTCAATACTCTATCGCCAAAAATGAACTAAAAGAGAAATTAAACCTCAAAGAAGTATGCTTGAGAGGTGATCTAGTTGCTTATGCTTTAAATGTGGTGAAGATATAGATGCGAATCAAGAGCCATCAAATTATTCTCGAGGCGATTAGTCTGTGAAGACTCGTAAAAATGGATGTTTGCTATGCAAGAGGAGATGGAATCACTCCACAAAAAAAAAAACATGGGATCTTGTGAAACTTCCTAAAGGTAAGAAGACTGCTTTCGTTGTAAATGGGTGTTTAAAAAGAAAGAAGGGAATCCAGGAGTTGAAGAACCTAAATATAAAGAAAGGCTTGTTGCAAAGGGTTACAGTCAAAGTTCCAGAGTGGACTTCACAGATGTGTTCTCCCAGGTTGTGAAGCATAGTTCGATTCGAGCTTTGCTTGGTATTGTGGCCATGCATGATTTAGAGCTTGAGCGATTAGATGTAAAAACTGCATTTTTGCATGGAGAACTTGAGGAAGATATTTACATGCAACAACCAGAGGGTTTTACAGATTTGAAAAAAGAGGATTATGTTTGCTTGCTTGAAAAAGTCCCTTTACGGTTTGAAAGCAAATCACCAAGGCAAAGGGTACAAGAGGTTTGATTCCTTTATGACTTCTCACGATTTCAAAAGAAGTAGTTTTGACAGTTGTGTTTACTTTAAGAAAAACAATGATGGTTCTTTTGTGTATCTACTTCTTTACGTTGATGACATGTTGATAGCAAAGAAAAGACAAAGGAGAGATAAGAAAGGCCAAAGCCCAACTAAGTGAAGAATTTGAGATGAAAGATTTGGGACCAAAGAAAGAAGATACTTGGTATGGAGATTCTTAGAGATAGAAAAACAAGTAAATTGTACCTAAGTCGGAAGGTACATTGAGAAACTTCTTTGCGAGTTCAATATGCGAGTGCTAAGCTCATTAGTACTCTCTTTAGCGACCATTTTAGACTTTCATCGGCTTTGTCTCCACAATCGGATGATGAGATTGAGTACATGTCACATGTTCCATACTCTAGTGCAATGGATCTCTCATGTATGCTATGGTTTGTTCACGTCCGGTTTATCATATGCACAATCGGTGCAAAGATTAGCGAGATATATGGCGAATCCCGTGAAAGAACACCGGAAAGCGAGTTAGTGGATTTTAAGATACTTACGAGGTACTATCGATGTTTGCTTACAGTTTGGAAGAATCAAGATGGAGTTATTGGGTATGTTGATGCTGATTTTCTTGGAGACCTTGATAGAAGAAGATCTCTCACAAAGTTATGTCTTTACAATCGGAGGTTGTGCAATAAGTTGGAAAGCCACTTTGCAAACTACGATCGCTTTGTCTACCACCAAGCCGAGTACATGGCGATTATCGAGGCTTGTAAAGAAGCTATTTGGTTGAAGGGACTCTTTAGTGAACTAAATGAAGACCTTCAAATCAAAGCTGATGATATTTTGTGACAATCAGTGCCATCTTTCTTACAAAAGATCAAATGTTTCATGAGAGAACAAAACACATTGATGTTCTGGTATCATTTTGTTCGTGATATTATTGCTCGTGGTGATATTGTTGTGAGCAAAATTAGTACTCATGAAAATCCTGCAGATATGATGACCAAGTCATTTCCTATAACCAAGTTTGAGCATTGCTAAACTTGGTTGGTGTTCATTGTTGAAGTTAAACCCTTAAGGGGTTTTATGGAAGAGGTGGAGAACTTGTTCGCGATTAAGAACTTGTTCATTGAGAATTTGTGTCAAGGTGGAGATTGTTAGAATTAAGTGACCCTAATTCTTATTTAAATAAAATACGATGGAAAATAAAATAAAAGTAAAATCCATATAGAACTAGACTTCTTTTATTTTATTTTAGAATAAGGTTTTTTAAACCTTATTAAACTCCATCTATTTTATATTTACTAGGATAAGGTGTTTCAATTCTACTAGAATATGGCTTTACAAGCCTATAAATAGACATAGTCTATTCCTTTTGTATTGATTCAAATTTTCGACATAGTGAATTTTCTTCTCCTCTGCCCGTGGTTTTTTCCCGAAAGGGTTTCCACGTAAAATTTTGTGTTCTTTATTTTTATTTTATTTTATTTTTTTCACATAAAATAATACCCTATTAACTCGTCGGACTAGATTCGATACAAATGGCATGCCATTGGATTTGTGATATGATGAAGAGATTGTAGTTCGGCCGAGAAGATGTTTCTGTTATTATATACTTCGGTTTATCCGAATAGGCATTTAATGCCTTATTGGTGTGTTGGGAGGATATATTATACCGGTGTGTTATGGAGGATTTACAATATTCCGGGTGTGTTTGGGTTGGATATTCTGGTGTGTTTGGGTTGGATATTCCGGTGTGTTTGGGTGGAAATCCGTGTATCTGTCATAGTCCGAGCTTTGTTAATAGGGTAAATAATTGAAATGAAATTTTGAAAATGAGATTATTTGTTTTAGCACTATTGAAAAGCACGAGAAAGAATGTATTAACTAAATTATGAATTGAGTTAGTATGAGAAAAATAAATTATGAATTTAAGATTTATGAAGTAAAATAATTTTATATAAAAGTAGTTTAAATAATTATAAAATTATGGTTGATGTTTGTAATTTATTAATGTTAAATAGTCTTGGTTTATAGTAATACCACTGAGTATATCCATACTCAGCAGTATGCAGTTGTTTCCGTGCGCAGTTAGTAGAAGTCAAGTGTCCCGCTCAAAGATCCGAAACAATCCCGACTCCAACACAAACTTGGTGATGTATATTTTTCTTTGGGTAAAGGTGGCATGTACATAGGTGTTATTTAGTCACTTGAATATGTATATTACTTTGGGTAGTGAAGGATGAATGATAAAATTTAGATGGTTAAATGAAATGATAAGGAAAGTACATGATATTTTGATACATGAACATCAATTTGAATGATGCTATGATAGTTATTAAATTAAAATTTTATTAATAATATAAATATTAGTATATATGTGAAATATTGGTGTTGGTTGTTTTGGTTTGAAATTTGCAGGAGGTTTAGGTAAAAATAAGCAGAAATACTGCCGAAATTTTTATAAAAAAAAAAAATTTGGAATACTCGAACAAGTCCCGTTCTACTTTTAATACATGTTTGAACTTCAAGAGTTCAAGATAGGGACTTAATTATTATATTATACTATGAAAGTTATATTAATTGTAAATTATTCGTAAGTTGTCTGATACGTCCGGTAATGCCTCATAACCTCGTTCCGGTAATGGTTTGGGGTTAGGGGGTGTTACATTGGTAAACCTATCATACGTATTTTTGAAGTCAAATTTTTAAAATTTATTTTAAATATTCTAGTTAATTTTTCGAAACACTTAGATTTTTTGAAGTTAAATGTTTTAAATTTTAATATCAATTGTTTTAACTTTTAAATAGTTTAGTTTAAAATGTTAAGTGTTACAAATACAATACAATCAAAGTATAATACATATACTATTTAATTAATTACAAGTACTAAATTAATACAACACATACATATTAAAAGATGGTACAATATAGACTAAAGTCAACAAATTAGACTAAAATCCACATATCGCAATTGAATATAACAAAACTCAAATTCACACTAAAGGTGTTCATGAGCTGAGTTAAGCTTAAGCATGATAGTAACGTACTTTATACTTGCTCAAACTTAACTTGACCTAAAGTATGGGTCTAAAATTTTACCCAAGTCCACCTATATTTATAAATAATTAATCTAAACTCATTTTAAGCCCCCTATATATTTTAAATTAAAAAACACTTTTATTATTTTAAATAATTTTATATATTTGCATTTATTAATATTTTATATGTAATTGTTTTAACATTTTTAATATTTACATTACAATATTAAATAACTCATATTTAACTCATATTTTAAAAGATTTTATTTTTTTAAGTTTACTTTTCAAATTTAATATTTTTATCTAAGTTCTTTAAATTAAGGTGGGTGAATAGTCAAACCCATGAATAGATAACTTAAAAACAATTAAAAATGCGACAAATTAATTATTAAAAGAAGTGATAAATTTAAAGGAAATGAAGGGTTATATTTATAGAAATCGAGTTTTCTACCGCCAAAAAAGCAGTACCAAAATAGACAGCGAAATTTGAACAATGAAAGAGAATGAAAACGAAACAACGCGAAAAAAAATAACTCCCTCGAAGTTCAGATATTGACAATCGCCGATCAAAGGATTCTCCGGCGAAGAAAACCTCAAAGAAGGCAAGTGGCTCTAATAACCCGTAATTTATTATTCGTATCCCCATTGTTTCCTCTGGATTGCGAGCTCAATTCCCCCTCTGTTTTCGTTTTTGTTGTCATCGCAGATTGATCATAAAAAGGTTTAACCAAATCGTTCGTTTCACTGACTGGAGATGTTTTGCCTAAAATTTCATTGATTTCTCTTCGATTTCTGCCATTTCAGATGCCAATTTAAACGGTGAAACCTCACAGTTATGAGTAATTCACGTATTCTTTTTGAAAAAAGAATACGTGGTTTTGAACGGGAATGGATTGCTGGAGGTTGATTAACTGTTAAGTTTTCAATTAATCTGAAATTTGAGTTATTCGAATCATGTTTTATGATGTTTATTCTCCGTGAAAAATGTAGCTCACGAATGAATCAACAAAAATTTCCAGGTTTCCAGCAAAAATCTGATGAAAAAAATGACAAAATCCTAAACCTGTTGATAGATAAAACTTCAAACACAAGTTCGATTAACAAATCCAAGAAAGTTCTAAGATGCATTGATCACTTTCATATTTAACGATGTTTAATTACACTCTGCCTGATGAGATAAAGAAAAACGACCTCAACTCGTTTGTGGAAATGCTTATTTCTCTGCTTCTTGCTTTGGGCAGTAGCGGGCTTGCTGTTTTCCTTGTATTTGGTGATATATATTCAAGAGTCACTTGCTTTTTCACTGGACTCCCGCCAACTTGAAGGTACCACTTTTGCTTTTTTGGATGTCAGTGGGATTTAGTTTGTTATTTTGGATCCTCTTTGTGATGCATATTCAAGTTTTTGATGATATGATTTGTGTATTGGGATTTTGCTAACATCAAATTGTCACTTTATTGCACTATCCTGAAAATGCAAGCTACTAGAATTCAACTCAAAAAAATTTAAACTTGATTAGATAATTATTGAGCCGAGCTCAAGCTTGAATCGCTTGAGTCATCGATCGAACCGAATTCAAACTTAATAATACTTGGCTTAAATAGTTCATGAGCCTTATCAATTTTTTTCATTTTTAATATATATTTTAAATATTTGTATATTATTAAATTATGTTATTACTCTTAGTATATATTATTAATCTTACACTTAATTATCAAGCCGAGTTTGAGCTTAAATAAGTATGAGCTTAATTGAGCTTTAGTGCGAAAAGTACTAAACGAGTTTAATCGAGCACGAGCTTAATTATATCTCGAGCTGAGCCAAATATAAACTCAAAAATAAATATTTGATCGTGCTTGAGCTCCAAATTTTGATTCAAGTTTACCGGTATTCAGATTTGGCTTGGTTGCAGGGACATGCATGTCTACCCACCTTTATTTGTCCTTAACTGATAATTTGATGACACTCTTCTGGTCAATAATTGAATGTCTAAACAACTAAACCATGTGGAATCTCCCTTCGAAGAATTAGTAAACGATAAAGTTTATACATAAAATTCTAATTGCATTGAAAGCCATTTGGTTTATGCCATAGTGCAGACCATTTTCAAATGCTTGTCTCATTGCACATTCACGGTCAGGTTACATATTCTAGTTATTTCACCGCTTAGGTAAAAGTATTATAGAAGTTCTTGTACTAGGAGTCGGATTGTATTTTATTTCGTTTACATAAAAAATAGGTAAATTGATCATCATATGTAAGATCAAAGAGCAAAATTATTATTCCTATTAAAAATATCATTCATTTCTACTATTGAAAACTAATGTAGCTAATGGAATACCCAAATAATTACACGTGACGTATCACGTATATCTTATGTTGAAGTATGGGAACTAGTTTACTTATTTTTAACTATAAAAATGAATGAAATTTTTAAGAGAATGATCAGTTTGTTTATTGATGTAACGTACATGGATCAATTTATCTATTTTTTGAGTAAGAAAAATAAAATGCAATTTTACTCTTACTAAAAGGATCTCCACGATAATTTTACTGAGGGCTTGAAGAAACTTGTGTGTGGCTGTGGCATGCATTAAGCATAAACTATTAGGTCACACTTTCAAATCCTTTGGCGTTTCATATCTTTGGGTTTCTCATAGATAAAACAAGTCAAGGTAGAACTAACAACATTAATCTGAATTTCTAACATAATGGAACCAAAAGAAAACGTGACTCATGAGTTAGGTATGATTGTGGTGGGGGTGAAACACTAGACAACATTATGATGACTCCTAGAATGCACAATCACAAGCATAAACAACATTTGTTTTTATGTTATCAACTGCTTTTATCCTTGAAGTAAATTAAATAGTTATATGATAGCTATGATAAAAAGGGACAGTGAATGAGGAATGTAAGGCTCTTTTGAGGAGATATTTAGGAAGTTTGAGAAGGGATGGTGACGCCAAATTCAATCTTATAGGCTCTTTTTTTTTTTTTGAAGTGGTTTCACAGAGGGGACAAGTTAGGGTCTAATTGACAGATAAATCATTAATAGGTCAATAAAACAAAGTGTAACACTAAATTGATTAGTACTTAACTTAAAGAATGCCAAGAAGAAGATTTTTTTTTCCCTAGTGATCTATGGTAAAGGAGGAAGAATTAGCTGGATTAATGTAAATGGTTTGGTGCAATCCACAAAACTTTTGTTTGTTTATGAACAAGAGCATGATTAATACCCACTTTTAGGTCCTGGCTCTACATAAGAATAAACTTTTAGGTCCTGGCTGTACATAAAGAGCCGAGATTCGATGTAATCCACAATGATTTAACTTGTTAAATAGTTAAACAATTTTGTTTGTATGTTTTAATCATAGTTACTTTAAAGCAATGTTTAGGATGATAAAAAGAATATTTTGAGTTATTAACGAGAGATTGTGACATAATCATTGAATTTTTGCTTTCTATCAATAAGTGTCTTTGTGCTAAAGTATTGATTACTCATCAAGCAAGAGAAATTCAGCTCGTCTTGTTCAGACTGAAATGTTTAGACCATGTTCTTATTCATCTTTTTTTTTTTTTTTTGTGAGAATATTCTTATACATTATCTCTGATAACATGGTAAAACTGTTGTAGCGAATCATCTCAATGTATAATGCTATGTGGAGAGAAATTAGGCAGCAGAAACAGTCATTTCAGACTTGGTTAACTCAAAATCATGTACGTACTGTGGTGCTGAATCTTAGACAACTTCTTTCTCTGATTTATGTTATCGGAATTTTTCATTTTCTCAAATATATTTGACATTTATTCAAATCCTTTGCGTTGACTTTTTATACATAACCAAACGAATATAGTTTAAAGAAGAAACAAAAATTACTCATAATTTGCATAATTTCAAGATAGATAATATTATCGGATAAACATTGAATTTATATATTAATTTTGGTTCAATGTGAGGTTCATTTATATCAATTTTATATATAAAGTGTCGTGGTTCATATTTATACATAAAATTTTAATTTTGATTCAATTTTACATATTTAAAGAAATGAATACATACATTTATTTTCATATTAGATTAATATAATTATCTATATATGTAATATATCAATGTAAAATAGTGTTAGTTTGATAATGTTGTTAGTGATTTGTGAAAATTAAATTAAATTTAAATTTTATGTATAAAATTATACAAAATTAAATATCATGTATGACAATACACATTAAATTAAAATTTATATTTAATTTTGATATTTATCCTTATGAAATCATTTATTGCTACAGTGTCATCTTGCCAGCAAAATTTTACCTGTAAAGCACATTGTATAGGAACTGCCGTTTTCGTTCCATTATTATTGGAGTTTTTTCTGAAACAACATTATTGTTGGAGTTATATACTTAGTATGGGGCCATTTTTACTCTTCTTTCCTTTCTTGAGTTGACTTTTGCTAGATAATTTAAGTCAATTGACCGTTCTTTTTTTTTTTTTAATCTTTTTATTAATTGTTCTGCCATGAGATAAACTGATTTTGGTTTGAGCCGTGGTTCATGTGAAATTTCAGAATCTGGTTCTGAATTTATTTATGCAGTAATGAAGTATTATTTATTAGATTTGATGAGCTAAAATCGTTTCCCATGCAGGTTAGACTTCAATTGGTACTCTTTCCTGCGCCCTTTATCAGGTTTTTTTTTCCAAATTCTGTTCTTTAAAGTTTAAACTAGTAGGGCGGGTTGGTTCGGTTAAAAGATTGAAAAATCCACCTAAGCAATTAATTTCATACTTTAATCGATTAATTGACTTAACGTTAGTGGATTCAGTTCATTAAACAGAATTTTTTTTTTTTCTTTTGCTTCCTTCCTAGCATGAGAAATAGAACAAGTATAGGAGGTTGGTTTGAGTTTGATTAACTTTTATCATATTTTATAGATATAAAAAAAATTAAATTAAAAGTTAAGTTAACCAGATCAATTATGCATTTCACAACTACTTACCAATTGATTTTATTCACATAATATTTACTTTTATCCATAATCCTTCAAATCTTTAAATTAAAGGAAAAAAAAATGTTTAAGGGCGTTTGAATCAATGTTCATTTTGTTGCAATGGCAATGACGTGAACTTATTTCAACTAAATACAAAATCAAATTAATTATTATAATAGGTAAACTATATCCAATGGTACTAAATTATTAGTAAGTTTATATTTTGGTCACTCAACTTTAAAAAGTTATAATAAATTGTTACTGAATTATTCAAATTTTTTCATTTAATTCATTGGGCTATCGAAATTGCCTTTGTATGACATTTTTTGTTTGCATCGCTTGTACCAATTAAAAACTCTTATTCTTTTTCTCTTTTATAATTTAATTTTTTTTCATGAAACAACTTTAAATATCATGAATTTCCGAATTAATTTTCAAACAACTTTCTTCTTTGGTCTCAACATTGATTGTTAGACCTATTTGAATCTAAGATGTTCTTTTTATTTGTTGATGGGCATTGATTTCTATTGTATTGATCATTGAATAGTTGCATGAAGTTCACTAGTTGAGACTTTTTTCTAAAAAAACTCAACATTCTAATGACTTAGATAAAACTTTTGAATAATTTAGTGACTTACATAAAAACTTTTGAATAATTTAGTGATCATTTTATAATTTTCTAAAATTATATGGTCAAAATATAAATTTACTAATAATTTAGTGACCTTAGATGTAATTATCCTATTAAAATCCACTTAATCGAAAGACTGCCAAATTTTTTTTCTGGTGCCGTTTAATGCTTTCTTCCCCTTTTTTTATTATCGTTTTATTATGTCTCGCATAAGGGAGGCAATCGCTCTGGCACATCATAATGTCCAACTAGTGTTTTAATATTTTATAAACTTTATATTAATATTTCCTCGAACTAGCGTCCCTAGAATTCATTAGCATACACATGCTAAAATGATTTTTTTGGTGAGAATTAGGATTAGGTTCATGATTATATTAGAATTTGGACCATCTTGTTTTTTTTATTATCCCGAGGTCAGGTAACCCTCTCTGTTTGTTGGCTGTGATTTCTTTACTGATAAAATGGGTTTTGCTTTTCATTAACAGTAAATCAAATCAATCATTCAAAGTTTTCTTTAATAATTTCATTTTAATCATATTTTTTTATATAATATCTAGAACAATTTATAGTTTTTTTTAAATCCATAAATAAGAGGATAGTGCGCTTAGGTGTACTAAAATTCATGTCCTTCTATATTGATAATAATATTCATAACAATTGAATTAAAACTCAATTAATATTTCACCGTCAAAGTTTTAATTGGTAGGAAATTTGATAATATTTTTAATTGTTGTTGATAAAATGGGTTTTGCTTTTCATTAACAATACATCATTATATTAAAATTGGATTTCTATTTTATTGGTAGGAAATTGATAATGTTTTTAATTGTTGGTAAAATAAATATGCTTTAAAATATTCTATTGATGTATATGTTAATTGAATTTTACATTATCAGTTTCACAATAATAATTAATAGTGTTATTAATTTAAATTTAGTGATAATATTGTAAAAAAATAACTAATTATGTTAAAATGGAGAAATTAAAATTTGAATTTCAAGGAATTAAGATTATAATTAGACTTTTGAAATATTTTTATGTGATTAGGTTATAGGTGGGCCATTTTCTTAAGCCATCATCTATAGTCATTATATATGGCTTTGACATCTTGTTGAACTTTTGTGATCGGGGCTAGTTTGGTAAAATACACATCTTTTCCCAGCTGGAAATTTAGTGATGGGGATTAGAGAGCCAATAAATGACAAAAGAGTGACATACAACACAGAGATTTCTTTTACTTATATAAAGTTTTTTTCTTTTTTTTTTTGAATATTTCGTCTTTGAATTATATCTATTTTTTTATATTGATATTTATTTTTTTTAATTTAGTACTTATGCTATAGCTTTGTTATACTTTTTGGTCCTCGTCATTAAACGGTGTTAAAAAAAATCACCGGCCAATTAGAATATATCATTTGTTTCCATTGGTTGGGTGTTGACCACGTAAATTGGACGTTGACCAAACAAAAAAAATAAAGAAAGGTTGTAAAAAATTTATTAAAAATTATAAAAAAGCTGAAAATTATAAAAAAATTAAATAAAAATTGTAAAAATAGTAAAAATATTAAAATTTGTAAATAATTATCAAATATTGTAAAAATATTTTAAAATTGTAAAAAAAGTTATTAAAAATTATAAAGTTTGTAAAAATTGTAAATAATTAACAAATCAGATAATTCTTCCTCAAATTTCTTTGCAAATTCTAAAAGAGTACAAGGAGGAGAAGAAAACCCTGTTTTCACAATGGAACGAGGTTTCCAAAGAACCCAAATTCTCACCAATTATCTCTTATCTTGCCCACCATTGCTATCCCCAACCCTTTATCTTCGAACGCTTGTTTAAGCTACTCATCGCTTCAACTTTTCGAGAACTATGAATTCGACATTAGGGAAATGAGGAAGCTGATAGATGGCCACAATGTGGAGGAACGAGATTAGTTGTTTGGGTTGATGAAGCAAAGCAAGCTGTTCAACCCGAAGGTGAGGGGAGAGAAGGTGTTCGTTTCGTTTGACTATAACCAATCAATGGAGCAACAGCGGGAGATGACTTTGAAAGGATTTTTTACGAATTTTAATATATTTTTTACAATTTTTAAATTGTTTTGACTCGGTCAATGCCCAGTCAATTTGGTTGATACTCAATCAGCAACCGTATCATTAGCTACATCAATGGTCAACGGGGACACATGGTGTGTTTTGATTGGTTATTGAATTTTTTAACACCGTTAACGGTAAGGGCCAAAAAGTGTAACGGAATTACAGTTTAGATACTAAATTGGAACAAAAAAATTTAGGTACTAATATAAGAAAATGGGTATAGTTAGGGGTCAAATAGTGAATAAAGCCTTATGTATAGGATGATATAATTTTTGTCCCTAAAATTAATAACCAGATCCACTTTGGTGCTTGTATTTTTTATCCATTTTGATACTTGAACTTAGCAATTAGATTCATTTTAATTCTAGAATTGTAAAAGTTTGATGATGTGGTATTTTGAGATTATGCCCCATCATTACTTGAAATTTTTAAAAAATATATAAATTTTTAGGTTATGACATGGTACAATATTATATTGTCACATATAGTGTTACAATAAATGGATTCACGATTGAACCAGTTAGACCATTAATTTTTTATTCAACTAGTTCAACTACCAGACAAACAATAATTGAAAAATAAGTAAAAGTCATAAAAATATTAAATTGGTTCAACATTTTCAACTATTGGTTTTTGTCTTCTTCTTTTTTTTTTTAACCTGTTTCGAGCAATTTTTGATTCAATTGGTTCGATCCTTTTGTTTGGATTAATATATCAATCGATTCTAGGTTCAATCGATTTGATCGATCAATACAATTATATTCTAAGAAAACTGATCGTATTATTTAATTTTGACAGAATCCAAGTTCATAGACTAAAATAGATTTTAGTTACCAAATTCAAGTACTAAAACAAAAACAAATATATATATATATATATATATATATATATATATATATATATAAATACTAAAATAAATTTAGTTAAGGCTAAAAATTATATTACCCTTTATGTAAAAAAAATCATATATATATTTATAATGAAACTTGTACGTCTTTTAATATATTCGAACAATTAATAGAATCGTTGTTGTTAAAGAAGGATGGGATTAGTTAGTTTCCAAATAGGAAAAATGGTTGGGATAAGAGAATTTGGGTTCCATTTGAAGAAAATGTAGAAGATATTATATATATATAATAAAAGCGAATATAAAAAGGTGACGAAAAAACAACCCACATTGCACATGCATTTTTATTTTTTTACTTGTTTATGGTTTTCTTTTTCTTTCTATTTTTATTCATCACCTATCCAATGATGATTGCAAAGAACGAAAACAAGTTTGTCAATTAGTGGAAGCCAACACCCCAAATACATCCAACCATCATCCGCCACCTTAACGATAGTTTATTGACTGAAACCCCAAAAGCAAACAAAAAACTCTTAAACTACATTTATTTATGTAATTAGGAATGATGTTTGTAAACATGGTTTAGAACTTGTAAGTTTGTATAATTGTACCAAGGGTTTGGCTTAGACGACAATTCATTACTTTTACTTTATGGCTTTTAGGTTCATTTAAATCAAAATTGCATCTACATCATATTGTTTGACTTAAATTGAATCAATTTTAGTTAAAATAAAAAATAAGGACTGATTTTAGAAGAAAATATAAATATTGAAAGTTAAATTTATAAAAGATAAATAATTATTAGGTAAAATGTTAAATATTTTTTTTTCTAATATCTTTTTAACTTTTTCACCCCAAAGAACTAGTATATATATATAAAGTTTTAGATGATGAAAGTTTGAGAAAATGGATTTTATGAAGGTAATAAGGATGGGAATGGGTCAATATTTGTAATTTTTGTAAGTTATTAAATACTTCAAATATGCACAATTTACTTTGAAATTTGTATTTGTTTATTACCCACATTAAATTGCAGTACTGTTATTTTCTTTCAAATATGACTTCATCTATAATCGATAAAAAAATTTACAATATTAATGATAGAATTAAAAATTTTAAATTTAAAAAATTTTAAATTTTAAATTTAAAAAATTAAAAATGATTTTATTTTTATTTTTATTTTAAAACAAAAATCTCAAATTTTATCTACGGATAATATATTTTGACCATCAAGCTATATCTAGTGAAAGGATGGGAAACCGAACCCAAAACAACAATGGGAGCCCCTACCAACAGCAGACCGGGGCCGATTAATCGGACCGACCATCAACGTTTCACACCCACCACCACAAAAGCAATATATAAATAAAAGTATACCAATTAAATGGCTTAACTACAAATTTGGTGCCTAGGTTATATCATATTTTCACTTAAGTACAAGTTGTTTTAGTTAAAAGTAGTACCTAAACTACTTGTTTCATCTTATTTTACCCAAAATAATATACAATGTGTTTTTATTAGTTAGTATTGTGTTTTTAGGTAAAATAAGATAAAATTATAATATTAAGGTAAATTATATTTGTTGTCACTAAATTATTATTAAATTTATGTTTTCATCACACAACTTTAAAAAGTTATAAAATTATCATTGAATCATTGCTTAGAGCTTGTTAGCCAAACTTTAAAAGAACAGAAACATAACAACCCAATTACTTAAATGAAAACTTTCGAATAGTTCAGTGACCATTTTATAATTTTGTTGAAGTTTCATGACTAAAATGTAAACTTACTAATAGTTTAGTGACCTTGGGTGTAGTTTACCCAATTAAATTCACACCTTGCTTTCATTTCCGGTCCTTTATAAACCTTTTGCCTTCTTCTCCTTTCATCCTCTATTCTTTCCCTCTTAACTCTGTTAATTTCAATAACTTCTTTTGATTCCACTGAGCTTCAACAAATCTTCAGAATTTCGAATTGAATCCTTTTTTTTTCTGTTATAATTCACCGAATCGTACGGTGAAAAGGAGAGAATATCTGCGAAATGGAATCCACTGTAACGAATCCATTGCCGAACTCGAATTCCGACCGTGTCAGAAGGAAGAAGAAAAAGAAAACATCAGCAGCGGCGGCAACGGCGACGTTGAAGATGAATCAGCAGCGACAGAACCAAAACCAGAGCAACAATCACACTAGATGGAAATCCGAGGCGCAGCAACAAATCTATTCTTCGAAGCTGATTCAAGCTTTGACTCAAGTCAATCTCAACGGTAACCATTCTTCTCCTTCGGCTCCGCGTCGTGGACGAGCCGTTCGTGAAGCTGCTGATAGAGCTTTGGCTGTAGCGGCTAAAGGGAGGACGAGGTGGAGCCGTGCTATTTTGACGAGCCGTGTTAAGCTGAAGTTTAGGAAGGAGAAGGGACTAAGAAGTGGATCTGTTTCTGCTGCGACGGTGACTGGCGTTATCGGTAGAAACCGGTCGAGGAAACAGAGATTTAGTGTTTTGAAATTGAAAGCGAAATCTGTTCAAAGGAAAGTCAAGGTTATCGGTCGGTTGGTTCCCGGTTGCCGGAAACAACCGTTACCGGTTATTCTCGAAGAAGCAACTGATTATATTGCCGCGCTTGAGATGCAGGTTCGCGCCATGAGCGCTCTTGCTGATTTGCTTTCTGGTTCCGGCTCCGCCACCTCTAGCTCACCGCCGACCAGCAAGTGACACCTTTTTTTTTTGCTTAATTTCCAAGTATCATCCTCTTTATTTTTAATTTTTCTTTTCTTTATCTCCAAGTAATGGTCATCTCTCCTTGTTAATATACACCCAAGTACTTTTCATTTTTCATCTCAGATTTACGTTAAAAATCCATCCATTATTTTCTTCCATATTATGTACTGAATTCTGAAATATATATATTCCAAATAAAAAAGATTTGTAAATGCTTGATTTGTAGTGTCAATCATTACTCATTGATCCTAAAAATCAAGAAATTAAAGCTTTGTTTGTTTGTTTGTTTGTCTATTTTAAAGGGTTTCATTTTGATAGGCGACAAATGAACCTTGATGCCATGCCTGCCTGCTTCATGATAGGTCTCCGTTATCTTGGGATGATATCCATGCTGTGGTGTTTTCATTTCCATTTTTAATGTTAATAGTATATGAAGTATTTAAACGATACATCACTGCTCGTAACTTCTTTAAGTTGGATTGGAAAAAAAATTATAATTATTAAACTGAATTTGAACGATTTATAAATTAAGTTAAATTTAAAATTAATATTCAATCGAGTTTAAATAAATATCAAATTTTAAAATTTAAATTCGACGTTACCACTATTTGAAGTTTTGGGAGATCCGATGATAAAATTGAAAGAAACATTTTTTTTATAAACTTTTTACATAAAATTAGGTATGAATGTGTGTTTGCACATGTGATACCCACTTTCATTCCATAGTGCCTTGAATTATATTGAGAAAGTAGGATGAGAATAAGGCTATTCTAATAATATATATATATATATATATATTAGTAGGCTTGGCAGAGGAGATTATTATATCTCATATTCTTTTCATTAGAGTATATGTTAAGGATAATAATTATCAAGGTGGAACAGGTAAGTTAGGTGAATCCATGTATTAGATCATTTATTTATTTTATTTTGAGAGATTTATTATCATAAATACATTTTAGATTGTAAAATTGGTTAATTATAAAATAAAATAAAATAAAATAAAAAAAGAATTGAACTAAAATTATTTATGACATATGAGACGAAAACTTATACATTACAATTATACATTGTAGAGATATGAATATGAGACTTAATGACTTAGGCTTTTATATTAAGTAATTTATAAATACATTTTGAAGGTATCAAAATTTAGTTTTTTTATTATTAAAAATGTAATATTTTGTTAACAAATTATAGGGTTTTTCATTTTATATATGGATAATGTTGCTAGGGAGAGAGAGGGGTATTTATGTTTTTTAATGTATTTAATTTATTTAATAATTTTTATTTTGTTTTTGTCTCTATTTGTTAAAATATGTATCTTTAGTCTTGAAATTAAGTAAATAATTTGTTATATATTTAAGTAATGTATATTATGATATATCAACTAAATCTATCTATATTATAGATTTCTTTTATAAAATTTAATTTGATTTTCTTTAAGTTGGTTAATGAATGTGAATATCCAAGGAAATCCAAGTGCAACGAAATGTGGCAGGGGTGTCCATACGGGTTAAAATGTTAAAAATGTCCCCACATTTTTCCTTTTCGCACTCAAAAAAGGTGCCCAAAATTGGGCACATGTGAGAGAGGGGTGTGATTATTGCATTCTTGCATTTCACCACTATGCCCCCCATCCCATGTGATGCCAAACCCTTTTCTTTCTTTCTTTCTTTTTTTTTTCCTTTTTCTCTCCCACTGTTCTAAAGTGTCGTTCATGACGCTTGGAATTCATTAAAGCATGGTTACAACAATTTTTGTATTTTAAAAAATAAAATTTAATTTCAATACTTTTCATTTTTAGAAATTTAATTTTACTTTTTAGATTTTAAATTTAAGTTTAATTATTAATTTTTTTTGTTAAATTTATTAATGTGACATTTTGAAATACAAAAAATACATATTTTGTAGCTATGTTGCTAAAAAAAAACTTTGTAATGAACTTGAAGTTGACGAAATAATTTTAAACAGTATTAAAATTAAAATTAAAGTTTAAAATCTGAAAAGTAGATAAATTAAATTTCTAAAAATAAAAGCATAAAGATTAAATTCCAAATTTATGAATAGTATTCGAACCAATGACATATTTTAACCTTTATTCAAAGTGCACTGATCAAATATTTTAATTGAATCGTCAAAGTATCAATATTAATTGGTTAAATTTTCTACTTAAATAATGGGTATTTGGTAGTGTAAGGGTCTTGACTCGTGATCCTCTAAAATGTGAAGCTACTCCTTTTGGTCTATTAAAAAGTTACAAAATTTTAAATTAATATAATGATAAAATTATAATTTAGCACCTTAAATTTAAAAATCTAATTATTCTCCTTCTAAAATGAAATTTTTGATATATTAATATATGAAATTACAGCCTTCAAACAAAAAAGCACAAAAGTCATAATTGTTTATCCATCATATCAAACAAGAAAAGGAAAATGTCAATTATTTCATATACATACAATGCATTTGAACGAAAAAAGCATGTGATCTATTCGTCTGTGTTTCATCCATGCAAAAGTTGAAAGTTACTGTGAGAGCAAGAGTTACAAAATAATAATAATAATAATTGATGCAGTGATAAGACATACTGTATTTTTCAAAGTGAATTTCGAAAAAATTAATTTTTATATATAGTAAGAATACCCAATAAAGAACATAGGGAAAAAAAAACATGGATTAGATTTTGCATGATCTCATATATGCTTATGTCTTTCACTCTATGAAAGGAACTTGATGTGTGTATATATATATATATATATATATATATCGATGGGGTTGTAAGAATCTTAACTTCTTAATTAAAGCTTAATTCAAAGTGTAATGAGAAGTTGGTTGACCTGTTAATTGATTGCAAGTAATAGGTCTTCGGAAAGCTCAATTATTAAGCTATCTAATGAGGTTTTTTTCATCATAATTCCCCCATGGAATAGTATATCATAACTATATTAAGTGATTCATTTATGATAAATTCAGCTTTTCAATTTTATTTTTTTATCATTTAATCTTGATTTAATTAAATTTGTTATTATTACACCAATTTAGATTACGTGAATTCAAATATATTTAAACATATTCTAACCTTTATTTTAAATATAAAAAATACGGGTTTTACAAATTAAAATCTTACCTTCGATATTTCAAGTTGAAATCTTATTTCTCATGCAATAATAATATTATTTTTAAATAGTTTCAATGAATATATATATATATATATATATAAAAACACTATTGCTTAATCAAGTGAAAAGGGAACACCAACAAAAAATTTGGTGGTGTTTCAATTTCCAATTCCTTATTATTATTATTTTCATTTTCCCATTAAATTAATTAATATTTTTAAAGGAAAAAAAAGAAATATTGGGTGCCTTTCAAAAGTTTTTGATGACTAAATAAATAAGCAAAATGTGTGTATGTGTGTGTTTTTTTTTTATGATTTAGATTTGATAGCTAAAGCAAATCCCACTTAATAAGTGGTTGAGAGCTAAGTTTGAATGTTAATAAAAATTCCATTTTAATATTTTATATATTATCAACAAACTTCCTTGATTCAAAAGCTAGAAAGCTACAATCCACCTTCTAATTCCCCTAATTACCAATCAATTAAATTAAATTGAACATAACAAATATTGATTTCAAATAAAAAAAAATCATAAGCAATAATTGAGAGAAGGATTAATTGAATTAATTTTTTTTAAGGTACAACTATGATGAAACAAAGACCATAAAAATAGATTAGATTTTTGTTGATATTTATGTAATAATATAATGAAACAAACATTTAAAAAGAAAAAAGAAAAAAAGGAATGGATTCTTTGTTTCCTCTCCAATAGCTTTATCTTATCAGCAAAAGAAAAATGCATGATACATATACACACATATATATAAAGAACTAAAGATTCTAACAAAACGTTGAAAGAAAATCATTAGTCTTGCATGTGACATGTCAATGTTTCACCCAACACCACGTATATTACAAAGCATAATATTTCTTTTTTTCTTTCCATTTGTTAAGTTTGCCAATTCTATCGGCCTTTATTTTGTGTGTGATTTTCTTATATATTTATATATTTGTGTGTGTGCGCATTCATGCATGTATTACAACACAAAAGTTTGAGATAACTTGTTATGACAATTCACATCATAATATATTTTTTATAGAGTGATTCACACTATGAAATGTGCAAAAAGCTATTAAACTTGAAAGTTTAACAATGTGAATGGGGTGAAGCCTTGACAGTGTAAGGGCTATATGTATTTTCTTACCTCCTTTACCTCAGTGATAATGGTGTATTTACAGAGAAGTGGAGACTAAGCGTAAGTTCTAACCACTTGAGTTTTCTTCCCCTAAATGTAGTGAGAGAATGGCATATGTCAACCTACAGTTTTAGTGAAGTCAACTTGAAGGGATTGGGCAAAGAGTCTATCAAATATGATGGATTGATGTATGTCATCAAGACCCTTCCTAATGTATTTTTTACAGATCGTGTGAGCTAAATAAGTATGAAGTTTAGATGAGAGCATGAAACCTAGTTTCTTTAACGAAGCATGAGCAAAGTTGTGTTGTCATAATTCCGGGGTGCTTGATTATTCTAGACCACCATATACACATGCTATTACAATGTCATGCCCAATTTAAAATATTGTAATATATCTTTCTAATATATTAAAAAGTAAATAACAAAAAGAAAAAAGAAAAAAGAAAACACATAGCAGCCCCTAAATCTAAACTCATTAAAGTTTAATAATTATTCATAAATAGGAAAAAAAGCCCCAACCCTAACTCAAAATCACAATCACAAATATATTTATGCTGGTTTTATTTTGCTTTTGTTTTGGAGGAGTTTAACGGACAAGGAATGACCCCTCCATGTGCGTTTAGGATACTCTAGCTAAAATCATGCGTGCCCTTTTCTTTCCTTTGGAGCAAGCCATGCCCCTATACTTTATATTTTTATATGTAGGGGTGAAATTAAGAATTCGGTATTAGAGAGCTAAAATAAAATTTATTTTAAAGTTTAACCACTAAAGGTAAAAGTTGTTTTAAAATATTTTAAATTGAATATTTTATGAAAAGGATTAGAATAGCTGTTATACCATTTAGTTATGGCGTAATTCCACCTCTAGTTACGCCCATGCACACATGATAATTATTTGATAAATCCGGTTTTTTTTTTTTTTTATTTGTTCTACGATCCATGAAATCTAATTTTTTTTAGGGTTTGTGATTATTTCTTTAACAATATTATTTTTAATATTTGAATTTGAAACTTTTAATTTAACTTGTAAAATTAAAAAAACTTCACCATTAATATATTAAATAAAATTCTATATATATTACACCCAAAAAAACACATGTGTATATAAACAAATGTATCATTTTATATATAAACTTTATTGTAAACTTTTAACCATGATCAGGGGCATAGTTAGACGGGATTGGGAAGGGTCCCGAATCCCGATCTCCGTAAAATAGAAAAATTTTCATTTAGGCCCTTTAAAAAATTAAATTAGTAAAGGTAAAATTACATTTTGCCTCCTAAGATGATAAAAATTTGATTTTATTGTTTAAAAACTATAAAGATGTAGTTTATTAAAATGGTGAAATTGTATTTTTACTATCGTAAAAATTTTAATTTAATTTCGGCCCCCTAAAATTTTTTTCTGGCTTCGCCCTTGACCATGATTCGAGTTTTATATAAAGTATTTTAAGTAAATTTCTAAATTTATCAATTGATGATAAAAGAATACATTTGTAAAATCATTTTAGAAAAAATATATATATTGTCGAAACCACACCTTTTTTCAAAATTAAAAATTTTATGTTTAAAAAAAATGGGGGGAATCTAATTTTTAAAAAATAGAAATGGAGTCGCCACCGATCCTTTATTGGTGTGATTGGATCACCTAAGAATTTGGTTATTTTAATAAAACATTTACGATTTACTAAAACAACGACTCTGGTCTACGAAAATTTTAGAAAACGGGCTCGGGAGTCGGCTACGCATGAGGAAGGATTAGCACCCTCACTACGCCCAAAATTGGTACCAAATCGATTAGATATTGTCTTTATGTCTAAAAAGTAAAAAAAATGTTTTTGAAATGTGGTTCTTTTTTAATAACGTTTGGGTAACCCGAGTTGGTTGCCAAAATCTTCTTGTTTCGACATCTGATAGTTTACAATCCGAAAATTACCAAAGGATGCCCAACTATTTGGTCCAACGAAAAACCGAAACCCAGCACAGTAGGGCACGACTCCTCGAATTCCCAAACATTGAACATTGCCTCGTCTTAAGAAATACGAGTGAAATTCCGAAGGGATCTTCGATTGTTTTGAACAAATGAGAAAGCGTAACCCAACACGATAGGGCTCGATTCACAAATTGCCAAACGTCGGACATCGCCTTTGTTTTGAAATATTTTTAATAAACATGAATGAAAACCTAAAGGAATATTCAATTATTTTGAACAAACAAGAAATCACAACCCAGCACGATAGGGCATGATTCTCGAATTATTAAACACCGAATATTACCTTCGTTTTAAAGGATTTTTAGCAGGCCTGAGTGAAATTTTGAAGGAATATTTGATTATTTTAAGCAAACGAGAAATTGCAACCCAACACGTTAGGGCACGACTCCACAAATTGCCAAATATCGCACATCACCTTCATTTAAGGGATTTTAAAAGACATGAGTGAAATTTTGAAGTGATATTTGATTATTTTGAGCAAACGCGAAATTGTAACCCAGCACGTTAGGGCACGATTCCGCGAATTACCAAAAATCAGATCTCGCATTTGTTTTAAAGAATTTTTGAATGAATGATTATAAAACTAGCTTAAAACGTATTAATTTGATTTGAAACCAGATAAAATTAATCATAAAGACTTGAATTTTATAAAAACCACATTTCGCAAACCAAGTGAAAAATGATGATATGGGATAACGGATATGTATGAGATACGATTCACTAATAAACTAATAATTAAGCAGGGCTAATCTAAAAAAGGTAACTCGATTATAATAATGCATGGAGAATAATTAACATGATGATGTAAACAATGAATAAAATATGCAACGACAATATGCATGACATAATATGATATGACTACCACTAGATACACAAAACAAAATACAAATCAAAGAAGTGATAAGGTATAAAATTATTCTAAAATAATGACGAATGAATGGCTACATAATATATAAGTTTGACAAATTTGCATGAAAAACTAGGGATATATTATTATTTAAAATGTGTATTATGGAATGGAGATTTTTAAAGTTAAATAACATACAAGGTGTTAAAAAATATGCGCAACAAAGGAGAGTTTAATTAGCATACGACTTAAAATGTGCATAGAATTAAATTAATTTTATTATAAATTATATATATATATATATAATATATTTAAGAATATACTTATATGTATATATGAAAAACTGGATGCATAAAATAACATGGATTCAAGGATATATATATATATATACCAAATATACATGCCAATATATACATATACATGCATAATAATCAATTGAATAATATTTAAAACATGCATGCAAAACGTATTATAATAACAAAAATGTATGAATAGATTCAAAGTCATGTATGAAATAAAATAACATTAATAATATACATGGAATAAATTTAACTTATTATAAAGTGTATATACATATATAAATGTTTAGTGAATCATGAATCAATAAATATTTTAAATAGAAAACCCTATTAAAATAATTTATGTATCAATACATAGAAATGTTTAAGCAAAACTTCATAAAAGTGTTAAAATGGTTTAATATAAAAAAAAGTTTTGAAACGATGATTTTATGAACAAGATAGAGTTTTTGAGAGAACTCAATGCATATGTACATATATAAAAATGTTAGGAACTTTAAAAAAAGCAAGCAATACAAGTTAAGAACTCAATCAAAATAACTCAATATAAAGAAGCAATAATTTTATAAGTACGAAAATGAAGTTTTTGAATAATTCTACATATATGTATATATAAACATTAGATAAATCTTAAAACGAGAAGTATTTTAAACAAAAAACTCTATTAAAATAACATATGTACAAATATATATGTATATAGAAAATAAAATGTATAAAAAAACGAAATATTAGCATGATAAAAATCTTCAAAACCATTATACGAATAAGCAATTAAGAATAAAATTATAACCTAAAAGGATTTAACTAGAATCAATCCAAAACAAAAGGGGTAATTTGAAAATAAAGTAATAATAAGAGGGGCCAATAAGTAAAGTGGGCAAATGCATAAGGGCTCAAACTGGAAATAATCCGGGCTCTAAAACGCTGCGTTACAATGCGAACCCATTTGCTAACGATTGTAAATTACAGGGGTAGTTTAAAAACAAAATAAAGAAACACAAATGAGAGCTGAATGAAACGTGTCACAACAAGGAGGGACCGATGCTGCAAATAATCCCTCATCGCGAAAACGCGCGGGTCATCGGGGCAGCTAATCGGATCAGGTCAGGGCTCCACCAGACGACGTCGTTTTTGGGTCATTGAAACGGGCCTGAAACGACGTCGCATTTGACCCTTTAAAAGGGCTAAAAACTGAATCATTCGGTACAACAAACCCTAGCCTCCCCTTTTCTCCAGCCGAGCTAAGCCAAACCCCTTTGGCCATGGTTCCATCGCAGCCTACAACGGACGCTTTCGTCCCTCACCGTCGATATACAGCCCTGCGATTCCTCCTCCACCTTCGACTTCAACGAGGCGAGAAAGAACCAATGACGGATTCGCGAGGTAAGGTTTCATCCTTCTCTTTTCTTTTATTTTATTATATAGAAAACATATGAAACAAGAAAGGAAGATGAAACATATGTGGAGAAAAGAAGAAGCACAAGGTGTTTGAAAAATCACCTTCTCGTTCTATTCTGATTTCTCTCTATTGCGTATTGTGTAAATGTCCGTTTTTTTTTTTTTGTTTACAACGATTGAAAACTCGGCTTTATAGCCGAAAGGAAAAAATAATAAAAATAAAAAATACAACATTTTTCTTCGTTTGTATTTGCTGCTGTTGCTTGTTTGTTTTTTTTGCAGGTGCCGATGTGCTGGCGCTTGGGTACGGGGCTGCTGGACGATACGGAGTGTACGGCGCTGGCATCGTACGGAGGTGGCGGCGCGCGTGGGAGAGCTGAGCGGCGCCTAGGGGACAAAACCCTAGGGTTTCTGTTCTTGAAATGTTTCGGGCCTTTTGGGCCGATATAACTTGGGTCTGGGTTTTTGATATTAGGCTACGGGGTATTAGTTTGTAAAAGGACATTTATTGGACTGATATTGGGTTTTTATTATTGCAATAATATTATTTTTATGCTTGTACGAGCCCGGGCAAATTTGGCCCACTACATATATGTCAACTTTTTAATCTCAAACACTTTGATTGTGATCGTGTATATTAAATAACTTATATTTAGCTTCTAATTCCGATAATTATAGGTTAGATTGGGTAAATAATTGACCAAAATAAAAGAAATAAGAATTATTAATAAATTATAGAAATAAAAATGTATAATTTTATTACATTTATAATGTGTAAGAATAGTTTTTCTTAAAATATTAATTTATAGAATGGAGGTGAGTTTCATTCCATTTTCAATTAACTACATGTCTAGCTTAACTAATATTATATATATTATCATAATTATAGTTATATATTTATATTAAGGATGCTTTAATTAATGATAAAATTGAGCTTGCGTTCCTTCCTATGTAATTTTTATTTTATTTTTTAAATTTAACTCCAAATATATTACTAATATTAGTTCTATCATATGATTATACTTATATATTTGTAACCTATTTATATGTGTGCGTGAATTTGGCTATAAGTTAGACAATCTCCTTTTGCTTGGATTAATCCCCAAATTTTCTCCACACCTCAAATTCGTTTACTAATCATAATCCATCGGTCCAATTATACAAATATATAACATGATTGATTATGACATACAAACAGATTCTTATCCATATAAGTATGTTGGTATTGATGTTAATATAATATTGTAAAAGATATGGATTCGAATGTATTTAAATTTTTTTTATTTTATAGATTTAAAATATCTTCAACAACTTAAAAATTGTACAAGAATGTCGTTCCTCAACATACGAAAACATTAGTAATTAAAAAAAACTAAATCATATATAATAATCTAATTCATAAACCGATCATCGCATTATGTACAAATTGGATAGGTTGGATCCTCGGTAGATGTGTTCATAAATTGGGAGGATGAGGAGTCGACCCGACCTGCCTCGGGTTGGGTTTGAGTTTATATTTTTTAACCTTAAGACAACTTGACCTGTTTTATTGATTATAAATAAATAATAATATTTAAATATATTTTTAAACAGTAAAATGCATATTTTTTAACAAAATAGAAGTCGAACTTAATCTTAGAAAACTCTTTAAAATAAAACTCGATTTGGCCCGACTGAAGAACATGTGCTATGTATGATGTCTAATTATGGCGGAGGCCGTGGGAAATTCTCTTCCAACAATTCATAAAGCATGGAAATAATGCTACTGTAATTTAGTGGGAAAACTATTGGTAGACTCTTCAATTTAATTGTGCAATGGATCGGTCTTCTTATTGTCTATTTGAAAGATAGTGCTTTACTTTTTCAAAACTTGAAAATCATCAATAATTTAGAGGTGAGGCTGGTAATTTTATTTAGGAGGCGAAATAAAATTATAAGAATTTAGAGGGATAAAAGTTAAAATTTTTGGTTTAAAAAGACTTCAATTGCAGTATTCTTTTTTTGAAGGGGCCATTAATGTAAAATTTCTATTTATTCAAGAGTTAAAAGTACGTAATTTGATCATTTTTAAGAGGGTCTAAAGAAAAAAATTTTCCATTTAACCAAGAAAAGGCCAAAATCCCTGCCCCTTGGCTTCGTTATTGCAATAATTGTATCAATCATTTTAGCAGGATTAAAAAACTATGCTAAATTTGTGGTTAGATATGACGGGGGACATGTAACATGAAGTTTAATAATTCAAGAAACTCCTTAATTAAAATCTTGAAGGTAATTTTCTTAATTTCACCTTAAAAAAAAGAGATGCAAAAAAAAGAAAGAAATTTTCACTTATTTTATATTTAGGCTGATGCTATAAAAAGTATAATTGAGGTAATTTTCCTTAAAAAAAAGTTGCCTTTTACCCCATACTTTAAAAACAAGTAAATTAATATGTATACATTAAATCAAAGAGTAAACTAGTCATTCTATTAAAAGTTCTATCTATTTTTACTGTTAAAAACTAGTCATTATAAATCAATATAAGATATTGTCTTGTTAATGTATCTGCCACACCAGTTTGCTCTTTAATTTAATGTACATAAATTAATTTACTCATTTTTTAGTAAATGACATAAAATATAGTCTTATTCCTAATATAAGATCTTTTATAGTATTTTTACCATAGTAAAATAAGATAAACGTGACATATCCAATACACCAACAAATCAAACCCTCCTCCCCAAGAAAAATATTCCACGGTCAGCAAGCTCCGCTCCAACCAAGGAGGTCATACCACCGCAAGGCGAGCAGTTAAGCACCAGTAGTTGTCGTAAAAGCCAAATGAAAGATGAAAATGGAATGGACCAAATGATTTAAGTGTGGATTCCACCACCAATTACCAAATATTGTAGATTTGAGACATTAACACCAGGAATACTTCTCCTCCCTATCAACCGTGGGCCAAACAAGCTGAAACTGTTCAAAAACAAAAGCTATTGCAAGGTTTACATACTTGAAGAAGGTCATCCCTTGATAGTTTGAAAAAAGCCTCGAGGTTGATATGTTGTAGATGCACAAGTGTTTGCACTTTGATCTACGTTTTTTAAATATGTTTTACATCCCATTTGAACTACATTTAACACCTAAAGTAATGATTAAATTAATGATAAGACTCGATTGATGTATTTCTAGTACTTTGAAAACTCAATCAAAACAATTTAAAATTTAAGAATTAATTTAAAAATGGGATAAATATCAAACTATACACGAATTTTGATTTTGTGCGATTTTATATATGAAATTTTGATTTGATTAAATTTTAACAATTTACTGACAATATTATCGAATTAACACCATTTTACGTTAATCCAATATGAAAATAAATGTATGTATTCACTTCTTTAAATGTGTACGACTGAATCAAAATCAATTTCATGCATACATATGAACCAAAATTCAAGTTTCATGTGTATAATTACACCAATCAATGTTCATGTATCAAATTGCATATCGGACCAAAGTTATTGTATAAATTTGATATTTACCCCATTAAAATCTATGAATCGATTAATTGTTTTAATCAAGCTCTAGCCTAACAACAATGAATAAGGCCTAAAAATTGAGCCCATTTTTGCAATGTGCTTTTGGGCCGAACTATATTCGTTTTTGGTGGCACTCGCAGCAAGCAAGCTTTCGTCCAAAGCAAAAATATTATGGCGGGCGGCGTCTTTGTCTTCAACATCACCCAAAACGACGCCGGAGAGGTCGTAAAATTTCAACATCTTCATCTCCAAGAAAGGTCGCTTCTTTATAGTCGACTTTTTTTAGTGTTGACAGCTAATTTTAGTGAAAAAATTGGAAAATTTCAAGCTTTGGGTTTCTTTTAAGTTTTGATTTTCAGTTTGGGATTTAAATTTGCAGGCTTGAGCAGTGTATAAGTTGATTGAGAAGAAACTTGTTTGCTCAACAACAAGATCTTCAGGTACTAAATTGTATATTAACCCTAATGTTAATGTGTTCTATGACCTTTAGTGATGAAATATCATTCGTGAATCAATCAGGGAAACACTTGTTGTTTGAAATAGATATGCAGGTAGAAGTAAAAAGGTCAAATTCTGGTTTTCATGACCCCGAACTATAGCTAATTCTTACCATGAGACCGTTATCCACTTCCATAGTAAAAAATACTTTCACGTCCATGCATTAAGGTATTTCATGTTGATTTGTTTATTTATTTTCACGTCCACGCATTAAGGTATTTTTGATAAATCATTAAAAAATTAATTCCTTAAATATAAAAATTATTAATATTTAATAATGACATGTTTTTTAAATATATAAACAAATCAACATGAAATATTTTTGTTTTATCAAACATAGAGGTGGATAGTCCCTACTCCTCCCCATTTCATTGGCTTTGGGGAATGACATGATCCCCATGCTTACACACGCACACGTCATACTCCTTTTTTAACTAAAAACCATATGCTTATGTCGCTCCTTTGATGCATGCATTTGTACTGTATTTGAAAAGAAAAAAAGAAGTGAATTTAATAATTACTTTTATATTGGAGCATCAATATTTTCTTATTAAATTTTGAATTAAACAGTTGTTTTTATATTGAAATAAATTTTATTTTTTGGTTAAATTAGTTCTCGAATTTAATAAATTGTCTCATGTTGGGACTTAAATTTTTAGAATTTTGAAAAAAATATTAGAGTCTAACTTGGATAAAAAAAAAATTCAAACTCTAATATGATAACAACTATCAACACCAAGGCCTAATTTGAATTTTTTATCATGAACTAAGTAACGACTCTCACTTTAGAATTTAAATTTTTTTATTCAAATTGGTCTTTAAACTTGACAATTATTCTTATACCAGAACTTAAACTTGTCAATTATTTTCGTATTGAGATTTGAAATTTAAAATTTTTAAGAAAATATTTATCAAATTTAAGTTTGATTTAAATATTATTTTTAACTGTTTGGTTCAAAAATTGAAACTTCGATAAAGGGATATAATTGATAAGAAGTCCCCCACAAAGTACTTTTTAATGTGAAAGAGATTGTCGGCAAAACTTTGACCTGAGCTCGTGAGATGACAAGGTCGTCTTAAAGCTAGCTGCTGTGTTAAATGGTGTCAGTTAAAAATCTGCTAAAAGCTTAATAATGCACATGAATGAACCATGTCAGCCAATGCTAAATTGGAAGCTACCATTGATTGAATGGACTTATTTTGTACATTTCAAAATACCCACTTCTTTTGTATGTGTCCTTTTGACTTTTCTAGCCATTATAGATTAAGGGTTTTATAAGCTTTTTAAATAATTTATCTGCTTAGTTGATGCATGAAATGCATGTGCTGCAAATGAAAGAATGGAGTTCTTACTTTTATGAATATAAGTTTTATTTAATGTGTAATATTATACAAGAATTTTTATTTTGTGCGATTTTATAAATAAATTTTTGATTTAATTTAATTTTTACAAATCACTAACAATATTATTGGATTAGTACTATTTTACGTTGATATATTGCATACACAAACAACTATATTAATTCAATAAAAAAATAAATGTATGCATTTATTTCTTTAAATGTACATTATTGAATCAAAATCAAAGATTTATGTATGCATATAAATCACAATTCAAATTTCATGCTTATACTTACACCAAATCAAAATCCATGTAACAAATTACACATTAAACTAAAAATTCATGTATAAATTTAATATTTATCCCCATTTAGGTGTTTTCTAAGTTTTTGCAAGCTAGCAGCTCGTACATATACATTTTGGGATAATGGCCACTCCATTCCCACAAAATTGTAGACTTTGTCTAAAAATTTTGGAGTTGCTTTGCAAAATAACATAATCTGTACATATTGAAAGATTTTTTATTCTTTCAAGAAAAAAATAAGTGAAGTGTCATTTGTTCGAAGCCATCAGACCTCTCAACATGTTATGATGGAGGTTGTATAATAAGAACTTGAATATCTGAAAAGGTTGTGCAAGGACGAAGCTAAAATATTGCTTTAAGGGCAGAGATGAATTGATTAAATTATTGAAGGCTAAAATGTAATTTTACTATTATATTAATATGTAATTTCATAAAAATTTAAGGAGTTCAACGGTAAATCTACCATTTCGCAGGACTAAGACCACTACCCGCCTCTTTGCCTTCATCCCTTACAAGGGTGGCACCAAGGGATTAGTAGGGGTCAAGCCCCCTAAAATAGAAAAATATCACAATGACCCTTTATGTTTTATAAAATTATAAATGAGTAAATTATCAAATTATCAAATTATACTTTAACCCTTAAAATGATATATTTTTAATTTGATCCTTAAAGTAAAACAACTCTGAAATTATATTATAACTCTAAAAAAAATACATAATTCATAAGATTGCATATTCACAAAGGGAAAGATTCTAAGAATGTGGACCATGCTTCTCAAAAGATATCTTATAACTTTTACGGCATGGGTTCAAATCCACCTAACTCATCGTATGTTTAAAATCAGCATGTAGAATAAAAAAACAAAATCGACTTTGATAAAACTTGAGTGAAGATGTGTCCGATGATTTGATTTAACTTGCAAGGGGTTCAGCGTGCATTGAATTTGAATACCCCACCATGGGCCAGTGTAGCTGTTCCCTTCAAAGTACTGTTATTTCTTAAAAATAACTTATTCCAAGGTTGAACCTGTACTGGACTGCAAAAATAAAAAATAAAAATTGTACCCTGCCGAAGCGTTTCACGCTTCCTTGAATTGCCCCTTGAAATTGGACCCAAAAAATTTGCCATTCCGTATTACCTACTCCTCATATGACTCTACATTCTGAATCTGTGATTCAAAATTAATCTCCCATTTTGAATTATCAAAACCTCCCTCACACACAAATTTTTTTTTATAAGATTGAATTTTAAAAACTTAAATCTTGAACTTGATTAATTTGTGGTTTGATTTAAAATCTAATTTAATTTTCCCGTTTAACAAGAAAAACATCATGGACGCCCCAATATTAAGTGTCATATTATATTTTGCCTCTTCAACTAACAAAATGAGTAAATTAGTCCTTTTACATTATATCAAAGAGTAAACTGGTTATTTCTTTTAAAATTTTGTTCATTTTTACTATTAAAATCTTGCATGATTGATAGAATAACTAAATAGTGACACATGGCGTACCGCTTGTACCTTATGCTGACAAACAATGGCCGATTTTTAACAGTAGAAATGGATGAAAATTTTAACATAATAACAAATTTACTTTTTTATCTAATATATAATCTAATCTATAGAGATTATTTTGCTCATTTTTTGAATAGAGGAGATAAAATGCAATTCAACTCCTAGTATAAGGATTCCACAATATTTTTACCTCATTTGATATGCAACAGCCTAAATTTTAGTGGTGTCGAAACAGTGATTTAAAATCACTAAATCCGACATGTGAGCTTAGTAATTAATTAATTAACAAGTGAAAGTTAGGTGTGACTTTAGAAATTTTTTTTTTTGAATTAGTGAATTTTGTGTTTTAAAAGGAAATTATTAGGTAAATTGAGATAAAAATGAGGTATCGAGACCTCAAAATTATAAACCGAGCCATAAATATTTTTAAAAATATTTATGGAGTGTTAATAAGTTAGTATTAAAGTTTCGTTAGGAAATTTTAACATTTCGGTAGTCAATTGAATGAAAAGGACTAAATTGAATAAGATGTAAAACTATGAAAAGTGAATAAATGGCTTGAAATGGTTGATTGGTTGGACTTTATTAGTATATAAATGTGTTTTTGTGCAGGAGGGTAGTATGAGGGTGAGAAAAGTGGACTTAGAAGGCCTATTTTCGTCCACAACCGACGTGTGTCTAAGCCGTGTGTGACACACGGCCTGCCATATGGGCGTGTATTAAGGTCGTGTGTCCCCTGCATCTTAAAAATGAAAAACAAAATGTCCAGGTTTTGGCACACGGCCTAGCACACAGACGTGTGGCTTGGCCGTGTGACACACACGAGCTCCAACATAGTCGTGTGATACGGCTGTGTGAAGTCTGCACCTAAAATGTGAAATTTTAATTACCACACAGCCTAGTAACACGGGTGTGTTCTTAGGCCGTGTGATTCAAGTTTCTTCATGAATGCAAGTTAGAGAGCTACACGCCCTAAAGACATAGCCATGTGGGCTACACGGTCATGCCACACGGGCGTGTCCCCTGTCACACGGGCGTGTGACCCCTTTTACATGAAATTTTTTCTAAGTTTTCTAAAAAGCTTTCAAAGTTCTCGGTTTAGTCCCGAACAATTTCCAATGCATGTTTCAAGCCTCGAAGGCTTGTAATAGAGACAATATGTATGTTTATGAAAAGTTTAAAATTTGAGTGGAAATTATTGTCTCGGTTTAAATGTTTACTCGTGAATAAGTCTGGTAATGCCTCATACCCTATTCTGGCGTTGAATACGAGTAAAGGGTGTTACATGATAGGTTTAATTGAGCTGAACTAACTAGCTTTTATTATCCTTTTCCTGTGCTAAGACTATATTTATGCTTTAAATTATTAAAAAAAGAAATTAGAATGGTTAAGTTAGTATTATGATAAGATATAAGTAAATCACTGAATCTCTTTTATATATATTGTAAGTTTAAACATTAACCTTATGTCTGAAGGTAAAACTTGATAAAGCTTGATTTTGTGATCTCGTTAAAAGTATAGTTTTAGTTTCGTCTCACCAAAACTTCACGTTGCATAAGTTGGACTTATGCAATTTCTAGAAAATGTATCGGGAATAGTTCCTACTAGCATCTATCAATCTATCACGTCTTTGGACCTTATGATGCTCCAGCTAGTCACCTCATATTGACTCCAACAATACTCTTAGTTGACAGTCCACCACTCTATCACTCGTACTTATAGAGTAGACCATTTGATGGTTATAACTCATACCAAGCCAACCTCTCTTTATAAGTACTTCATCTTAGCACCAAGCCAATTTGACGAACACAGAAGAGATCAACCATATAACCTTCACTCTTCTTGAATACCACCTCCAAAACCATTATCCTTAGTGACTTCCTCCATCACTCTCATTCTCAATCATCACAATTGTGCCATCCAACACATTGTATAGCTTATGGCTCTTGTTTTTTTTAAGTTGTTTTCTCTGGCTATTTTAAGAATTACATACGTTAAGGCATTTTATCTTTTAACAATTTCAAATTATTGGTAAAAGTATTATAGAAGTCTTTATACTATATCTTGAATAAGGGTCTGATTTTTTTATTATCAAAATTAGGCTTTAAACTTGCAATTGTTCCCACATTTGAGCTTAAACCTTTTTTTTTTATCTAAGTAAGGCCTGAATTTGACAATTGTTCTCACATTGGGACTTGAACTTTTTTTTTGTCAAAGTTGGCCATTGAAAGCCCTAAAGTTCAAGCCCAAATGTGGGAACAATTGTCAAGTTCTGGGACTAACTTGGACAAAAATGTTTAAACCTCGAAGTGAAAACATTTGTCTAGTCCATACCCCAATGTAAGAACAATTATCAAGTTTAAGATCTAACTCGAAAAAAAAATTCAAACTGAGAAAATTTGCCAAATTCCGACCAAATTTAACCCATGTTAAAATAATGCTTCATATATAATTTTGATACTTAATCGTGTAAATTAAAGAGAAAAATCAGTTTAGGATAATAAATTAAAAAAATGAAGGAATAAGTGGTAGTTGTCTAACTATAATATAATTTATATCTTACTAAGCAATTAATTAGAAGTTTCCTTAGAACCGTCATTAATGTATAATTTGTCGACACTAGTATTGTAACCCCAATATTTATTTATTTAGTCAAGTGATGTTTATCAATTAAGAAAATTCATTAAAAACGACAAAAATAATGAAGACGAAGGTTTGATATTTATTTAGGGTTAATTGCATTAAAAGTCCTCAAATTTAATCATCAAAATTTTAAAATTGACCCCTAAATTTCGAAATGTTCTAATTTAATCATCAAAATATTAGTATCATCAAATCAATCATGTCCTTCTGTAAGACCAACCATAAGCTTAAGCATTAAATGACAGCTCAAATTTGATGTTAAGCATATTTAAAACACATTGATCAAATTGTAAATAAGTGTATATATATTTGCAAGGAGATGTTAGATTTGACATGTTAAAAATAAGAAATAATTAACCAACAAATTTCAACAATACTGTTATCTTTTAATACATTAGACCCAAGTTGTAAATGTAGTTAGGTTGACGGAAAAACTTAATTGATTCGATATTGATACATTTGAGCAATTATTTAGAAATGCTTTAAAATTTATGATTAATTTAAAATCTAGATGATAGTTTAAGGATGCTCAGTGGAATTAAGCATTATGTTTAATATATCAACGACATCTTATTCATATAGTTAGTTCTTTTTTAATAACATATCTAGGTTTTTAATATATTCACGAGATTCTCATACTGAATTTGATGAAATTATATCTTAACATAAAAAATAATAAAATATTAATCGTAAAAAAATTTATAAAAATATGTGCAATACATGGTCGGCTATACATCGGTAATAAACAATCAATCTATACATGCATTATATTCTCAATAGAAATTTCAAACATCGCTATTTCTTTTTTAATTTTATTTTTTGGAATCTCAAATTTGTTTCCGAAACAAACGAAATAGGTCGATGTATATATATATACTCAACTCAACGATGCAAATTTTATACATGATACATTAAAATATACAGGTTATCCGGTGGATCGAGTTGGTTTCAAATGGTGTAGGTTTGCATCAAATGATTTCCCACTTTAAAATTTTTAAAGTTGTTTTTTGGGGTTAATTTGAGTGTAAGCATGTTTTTTTGTGCTTTGGGTTTTTTTTATTCATATAGTTTAAGTTTAAGGGTTGAGTTTTTTTGATCAGGTCATACGGATTTAGACATGATCACTTAAAATAAGAAATTTTTTAGATTATTCGTTTAAATTATTTTGATTTTAGTTGTTTAGAATTAGGATGGAATTGGATTTGAATTTATCAGATTAAATATTCAAATTCAGAATAAAATTGATAGATCTATGTACAATTATGTATTTTTTAAATTATAGCTAACAAGACCTTGGTAGTGTCTGTAAAAATTAAGACCTTAGGTGCTCGTGTTTTAGTTTTATCGTGTACAAATATCATATCTAGGTTCTTTTTAGATTATTTTAAGTATTATTATGTTGTGTAGGCGTATGTGAACATATTTCAATTTTTAATTTGTTGTAATTTTAATTCTAGCTGTACAACTACCAACAATTGATTAGAAAAAAAAGTAGAAGTGAATTTCTTTCAAAATTATTTAATCTAAATTCGAATCCTAAAATCAACATTATTTTGAAGATTTTAAATGAACATCACCATTTACTTAAACTTGTGATTATAAAAAAAGAAAAGAAAAAAGAACAAAGGTAAACAAAACCATACGTCACTAAACTATTAATATGTTTATATTTTGTTTACTCAACTTTAAGAAGTTATAAAATAGTTGTTAAATTATTTGAATGTTTTCATTTAAGTCACTAAACTATTAAGTCTTTTTCTTAAAAAGTTCAGCTGATGAGTTTCGAGCAATGATTCGACAATTGATATAGTAGAACAATACTCATCAATGAATAGAAGAACATATTTCAGAGCTAAGTTGATCTAAATGTTGGTGTTAAAGATCGGAGAAGACAGTTATTCGAATTTTAGTTCATAAATTTGTAACGTTTAAAGTTGTCTCATAAAAAGAAACTAAATTGTGACAGAGGAGGGGAAGTTTACTCTTTATATTAACGCTTGGGAATAGAAGAAGTTATACAATAACAAATTTAATAATCTAGTAAAACGAAACATTTTAAAATAATTTACTAAATTTATTAATAGTTGATTGAGAGTTGGGTGTAATCTAGAAACTAGAGGGAATTCGGTGAGGGTAAAAATCGAAGAACAAGCGCCACGTAAATTTCGTGTACAGCACGCTCCAAACCTCATTGAAGCTTCGTCGTCATTCACATGCACGTGAAATTGTAGAAAGGAACGATTTGTATTTCTGTAGTTTGGAAGCCTTAATCACAAAGTAATCCAGAGTCAACTGTCGTTTTAAAACTTAATGAATTTTATTCAGTACTATTATTTCTTAATACAGAAAATATGATAAAATGTTTTTTTTTTTATCTTAATTTCGTACTTTCAATATTTTATTAAGGCTATATTCTTAGGATTATTAATTAAACATATTAAAAAAGTAAATAATTTAATTTAATTTAGATCTCAAATTTAAGCTTTATTATCATTTGATTTATTTTTATTATAATTATTTTGATATATTAATTTAAATCTGTACTAATAATTTATTCCAAAAATAATTAAAATAACGAAAATTAAAGAAATTGTGTAGTAAGGAAATAAATTGATAGAGATGGAACCACTAGCCATGAAAAAAACTTGATGGCCAAGAATAAGGAGTTGTATTCGAGAAATAAAGATACCTAAATTCGTTTTTCCTTTTAAACAAAAAAAAAAGGAAGAAAAATAAAAAGGTTTAATTCAAAAAATGTCCTTAAAAGTATTGTTTAAATTTTAACTTCATGTCCTTTTTTTTTTTTCATGACATTTTAATCAATAATCAATTTAGACGTTAAATGTTAATTTATATATGACTTTGCACATATTTAAAATACGTGAATCAAACCGTAAGTATGTAATATTTTCTGCATGGATAGTTTGAAAATGAGATATTGAGAAACTAGACAATATCAGTAAAATATATAAAAACTTAATTAGAAAGTTTTAATGTTCAAGGATCAATTTAGAATTGGAGTCGTAATTTAAGGATGTCTTTAGAAATTAACCCAAATAAAAAATGAAGGGGGCGTGTGTAAATATGATAATTTGGAAGCAAATCCCATCAAAGGTGAAGGGAATATACTAAAACCGCGTGAAGGTGCATGTGCATTGGCAGTGGGATCGAGAAACATCCGCCGTTGGATTTGACACGTAGGATTTTCTTGCTAAAGAGAGTTTTTTTTTTTTTTTTTTTTAAATTTACTAAATAATGCTCAATTAGTTAGAAAAGAAGAGTAAAAGAGAGGCCTTGGTGGTGATTAAAAAAGTTTTAATTCTAAAATTCATCCTTCTACTTTCATAAGAATTGAAAAGTTAGTCCTTTATTTTAATTAATTAAAAATTGCTCCTCATACTTTATAAAAAAACTAAAATGTTAGTCCAATTAAGTAACAATGTTAAACTTTACTGTTAAATTTCTAACTTGGGAATCAAAAGTTTAGTAATTTATATGCAAAGAAATTGTAAAAATCAACCGTTAACAATTTATATGCAATAAATTAACAGAAATCAACGGTTTAGTTTCCTATATTTACTATAGATAGGTCTAATTTCTCAATTTGTATAAATTACAAAGATCAAATTTTAATAAATTAAAGTAAAAGATAAACTTCTCGAGGATGAAATTTATAATATAAAGTAGGAGAATGAAAATTATAGTTAGATAGAAATAAAAGAATTAAATTATCTTTTTATTTTGAAAATATTTTGCCTAGATGATGATAATAGAGGTTATTTGGTGGGTATATGACAAAATGGACAAATATATACCACAAGAAATAAAAGCCAAAGTTTCATCATTGCAAGAACTTTGGAAACAGTCTTATCTCATATATTTTCCTTGAGATATATAATTGCTAATGTGCCATGTATTATGTTCTTATTGGCAGTCTTTTTTATTTGGATAATGTGGGATGAAAATTATAATTCCAAAAAATATGTACCAAATTAAAAAGACAGTTATAATTTAAGGGTCAAATCCTGAATTAAACCTAATACGAAGAAAACTATGTATGGCTTGTCGAGGAAGAATGGTGCAAATGATGGAGTGGGGACTCTGCTGACGCGTTTATTGTATCAGCATCTGCAACAACTGGGTTAATTCCTCTAAACATCCTTAGTTTACTCTTGATGTATCAAAATGGTATCAATTAGCTCTTTTCATTGGTTAAATCATTAGTCAAATCAGATTGTAAACACTTTTTTATTTACTATATGAATAATTTGAATCTAACATATTAAAATGAAACAACATCACTAAAATTTAAGGAGGAAATTTTTTTTATAACATGTCATGTTTAAATTGTTTGTGCAATAAGTATAAATGATTTGCTAAACAACTAAAAATATTTTACACCAAAAAATAAATTTATTTTTAGAAATTATTTCTCGAAAGTTATTTTTAATGAAACAAACACGGTCTAATATCTAAGCTAATGACTTTTAAAAAAAAATTGTTTGATAGGATATTAACACTTTAAAGACTTAATTAAAATATTTTTAAATTTAGAGATCAATTTAAAATATATCATAATTTGAGGACGTGTCATGCAAATTAAGTCGTACAATGTTAACTAATTTAATTTATTAAAAAAACAACCGATTTTATGAAAAGTTAAAAATGCAAAGCGCGCAAAATGAAGGGTCCCCCTCCACACACACAACCGGTTATACCGGTCAACAATCCGCGTATTGGAGACTTGACCCGAAGAGGATAAATTACACTTAATGTCAGTAGACTATTAGTAAATTTATGTTTTGATTAATTAGTTTTTAATAATTATAAAATAGGTACTAAACTATTTAAAACTATTCATTTAAGTCCCTAAGTTGTTAATATTATTGTTGTATGACTTTTTTTGTTCGCACCGCCTACACCAACCAGAAGCTCTCATTTTATTTTTCTTCTATAGTTTTTATTTTTATTTTTATGAAATGATTTTGAATATCACAAATCTACAAACTAAAATTCAAATAACTTTCTTTTTCGATATTCGACACTAACTATTAGATTAATTTTGATCTAAGGTATGTTCTTCTACTCGTTGATGGGAATTGATCTACAGTATCGATCGTTAAATCATCATTTGGAGTCTGCTAATTGGACATGGGTAAAACTAGAGGGGCGTGTAGGGGTCCTAACCCCTCCCCCCAAAAAATTACCTATTTACTCTCTTGAGGATTTATAAAGTTTTAACCCAATTTAATGGTAAAATTATACTTCTTAAAATTATAAAAATTTACATTAATACAATAGAGAAATTACATTTTTAGCTCACTCAAATTTATAATTCAAATTTGACTCCTCCAAATAAAAATTTTGGCTTCAACCTTGTTGCCAAGCTTTTTTTTAAAAAAATTTTAATAATTCAATAACTTAAATAAAATTTTTTGAATGACTTAAATAAATTCTTTTAAATAATTCAATAACTATCTTATAATTTTTTGTAATTAATAACCAAAATGTAAACCTACTAATAATATTTTGGTGTAGTTTATTCAAGAAAAAAGAATAAGCAATAAATGGCTCCAACACCGTCCCTCCACCGTCAGCTACAGCAGTCATAATTAACCGACAATTGCCGGTCACCTTCTTCTTGTATAAAATTCCAAGCTGTTCTCCAAATTCCCAACACGCAAAGTCCTTTTCACATTTCAACACCCAAAAACACTTGCCATTTTCTCTCTCTGGGTATTTATTTTTCTAATCTTATGTGATAATTTCTTATTGGTGTAATGCAATGCAAAGATAAAATAAAGTTCTGGGTTTGATTTGATTTTTTGAAAAAAAAAATATTTTTCGTTTGCAAATATGAGATTTTCCGATGAGAATTCGACGGCAGCTGCCGAAAGTGGCGGTGGTGATGGTGGAGGAGATAAGTGGGATTCGTTAGGCTTCATGGAGTTGCTCGGTATTCATCAAGATTTCTTCGAATCCTTTATACAGCAGCCTGCTTTGATCCTTTCACCACCATTACTACAACTAGACACTGAACAGAAGCCTCAAGCTGGTCTCCAATCGCAGCCGTATTCCACCGTGTCGGAATTTTCAGAGTGTTTAAACAACCCGCCGGCAACGCCGAACTCGTCTTCCATCTCGTCGTTATCGAATGAAGCTGCGAATATTAATGAACAAAGTACTAACGCCGGTGATGATGAAGAACAAGACAAGACAAAGAAACAGTAAGTTAAAAGAGTCCGTAAAAGTATCATAGATAACTTTATAGCATTTGTTAGATTGCATTTTATTTCTGGAGTGAATTATTCTCTTAAATTAAAATTTAATTTCACTATAGAAAATTGATATTTATAATTCAACATGATATACACTTCATATCTTATGTATAATAATTCAGTTATTTCATCGTGATAACAATTTTTAGTAGTAAAAATAATAAAGTTTTCAAAAAAATTAATTTATTTTTTAATTTTATATACATGGATTAATTAATTAATTTTTTATTAGACATATAAAATACAATCTATCTCACTTATGATTTTTTTTAAAGAAACTTTTTTTTAATTCTTTTTTATCACATGTTTTTTTAATAATTTTATGGGAAAAATTAGGTTAAAACACAAAAAGAAGAACCAAAAAAAGCAAAAGGAACCCAGATTTGCATTCATCACAAAGACTGAAATTGATCACTTAGATGATGGTTATAGATGGAGAAAATATGGCCAAAAAGCTGTCAAAAACAGCCCTTATCCAAGGTACGTAAAAATATTAATTAATTTAACATTATTGTTGCGGTTTAAAAAATACTTATTGTATATAATATCATACAAAGCAGAAGCTATTATCGTTGCACTAGTAGCGGATGTGGTGTGAAGAAACGAGTCGAGAGATCGTTCGATGATACGACGATCATTATCACCACTTACGAAGGCAAACACACGCATCCGTGTCCGGTACCGCCTCGGGGAAGCGGTTTCGGTAATATCGGTTTGACCCCATCATTTATGGTCCATCATCAGTACCAGGATCAGCAACAACAAGAAGTAGAACAACCCTATATGTATGCTTCATTGTCTCCATTGAATCCATGTTTTAGCCCTAATGGTTCTTCTTCAGCTTCATTAATTAGAGACCATGGGCTTCTTCAAGATATTGTGCTTCCAATTAAGATGAGGAACGAGGCTAATGAACAAGTGTAGGGTAAAAGAAAGTTGGGGTTTTAGTTAATAATTAATGGTATGTAACTTTTTTTAACTTTGGGGAGATTTATTTTTTGAACAAAGAGAACCCACTTTTTGCCATTATTACATGTATGATATTTATATGCTTCCGGCTACCCTTTTGCCTTTGCTTTTTTCTTGTAGTTACTCTTTGTATTTAGAGAATTTTCACTACTGGTGTTTTTTTTAATTATTTATTCCATTTTCTGCTTTAGTCTAGTAATTTGTTTATTTATTTTTATCATTAATTTGCAGCCATGCAATGATGAAGAAATATTTAGGGTTAGGTTTTGTTTGGTTGACGAGAAAAGTCGTTACGGAAGACTGGAAATTACTATACGTATAAAAGAGAAAATTCTTGAACTTTATGGAAAAACTCAAAAAAAAGGTGCATTTTAGAATAAGAATAATATTCGATGCGTGCACAGTATATCATTTTATTATTGGGTATATCTTAATAATTTTATTTAAAAATATTAATTATAATAATTAAACATAAATAAATAAATAAATCCGAAATTCAAAATCTAAAACTTTAAATCCCAAATTCAAAACCTAAAACTTTGAAAAACAAAATAATTATAATTAATATTTAATTATGTTTATTAAGTTAATATTATTTATTTTTAAGTCCTTTGATAATTTTTATTTTACATAAATGATGACGAGTCATTTTATTATTAACTGATGGTGTAGAAGACCTATATACTAATAGTACATCAAATATTAATTCGAATATTAATTATAATTATTATTTTTTCTTGAATTTTAATTTAAAATTTTAAGATTTAAAATTTTAGAGTACATAGCAAGTTTAAGGTTTAGAAATTCATATTTCTCTTAAATTTTGAGTTTATATTTAAATAAAATTATTAGTATTTTATTATTATTTTTATTTCACTAATAATTTATTGAAGAATCACATACTTGGGGAAATTTACCCTATGATGTCTCTTAACATGCTGACCAGCTATGCTTATATCTGTATGGCCATATAATGTTTAATAATTTTAAAATCATATAGTGAAAGACTGCATAAACTTTTATTTTTTCCAAATGGTCTTATCAGTATATCTTTCATTCTATCTCCTATAGTGGAAGCCATACTATTGGGAAGAATAGATTTTTCCATACGCTACAACAGGTGGCTTCATACTTAATAGTCTTATACTTCATGAATATGTTATGAATTTGTATATATTATGTATTTTTACTTATCGATGAGTAGTGAATCATTTTACTGATAATTGAATTGTTATTTGAAATTTGTTAACTAGATTTAAAAAAAAATTAATAGTCTGGTGACTTAAATAAAACCTTTCAAATAATTTAGTGACCGTTTTATAACAATTTGAAGTTAAATGATTAAAATGTAAACTTACTAATAGTTTAATGACTTTAGATAGAATTTACTTTAAATATAAATATTTTCGATATCCATACAAAAGTGAAAAAGATTAAGATAGAACGATTCACGGTTCAACCAATCTCCATCATATTTATTCTTAAAGTTACACCAAGCAATAATGATACAAATATGCAAATTACATATGTGACTCTGGTAAAATACGTAATACATGCGATATATTATATAGATAATAAATATTTAATACATTGTGAGTAAAAAAAAAAAAAAACTCTAGTAAGTATAAAATGTTGTTTGACTAGAGATGTATAATTATATTTTAAATTGGTTTGTGAATTTTTTTATTCGAATAATTTACCTATATGATACATGCAAAAATCATCAAAATTGAGTTTTGGGTACTAATAAAGCCCACTTCAATCTTGGATTATTATTGGACTGCCCATTTGAAAATAAACTAGTATTTAGTCAAGCCTACTCCAATAAGTTTTATCAGAACAAATTACTTTTAATCATTCTATATATACACTGGAATGTTGGGTTTTAATTTTTTTATGTAATTTAATTATATTATAATTACATATTAAATGTTTATTAAAATTTTAAGATTTTTTTAAAACAATTATAATGATTTAAATGATTTATTCATTATTTAAAAATTTAATTTAAAATTAGTATTTATATTTTAGTATGATATAATCTGATTTCTCTATTTTTTTTTATAATACACTATTAATTATTCCTATTAAATAGATGAGTTTTTTTTTCAAAATATCCATTACGACTTATCATGTTGAAATAAATTTTCTAATAATATCAAATTAAAATATAAATGGTAAATTATAAAAATAGTCATTCATGTATGATTTAAATTATTTTTAGTCACTAAACTTTAATTTGTAACAAAATAGTCATTTATTATATTTTAGTGACTGAATCGTTATCCTCAGTTAATAAAAAAGTGATGGAAATCTGACACGGATGATAATTATAGACGTGTATTTCAGGTCAATGTTACCTAAGTCAAAAGTCATTCTAAACAAAAGCAAAACCTTTCTTTCATGAACCCTAAACAACTGCCGATGCAATCCCGTTGCTACCAAATGTCATTGGGTTAAGGCTCGAGCTTTCAAGTCTTCAATGTCCGAATCTGTTTGCATATATGAGAGCCAAAGCAGTTCAACCATGCCTTATAGAACCACCTCGAGCCGACCATATTTGGGTTCCTTAGCTGGAACTTTGACACCTACCAGAAAAGAGGACTTAAGAGATTCCATATCTTAATCTTAGGGAACTTAACATAGAGCACCAATAAAGGTTTTCCACCTCTTCCATGCCCGTTTATTTGGTCATTTGAGACCCAAACCAGAACCCATCTATATTTTAAGGGTCAAGACTCAAGCTATATATATATATTTTGGAGAACATGGATTTTGTCCTCCGTTATTTATTGTTGCTACAATGTTTTTGCATTGCTAATAGGGTCTATTGCTATTTTTCTTCTAAATACGTTTTGACCCTTTGAATGGAAAGAAAAAAAGAAATTAGGGTGACAACCCTTTGACCCATTGAATTTATTTTGTTAGTTGACATCTATATAGATTGTATATCAATATTTAACAGTTCCATTTTTAATGAAATGTAACAGTTCAGTGATTAAAATATAATTTAAATAATTATTTTAATAATTTATCTAAATACTAATTAGATATCTAATAATAATAATATAAATCTTTTTCTCTCAACATGACTTAATTAACTATATTAAAATCATATTAAACTCGATCAAGATGGGCCACGACACTAATTTTGTCTTTGTCATTAGGATTATACTTTTTGCTAAACTATTCTAAAAACGTCTAGAATTTATCATTTTGTTTAAATCAACTATATTTTTATGGTTCAAATAAAACCTTAATTATTACTCAAACAAAGCCAACACTTAATTAACTTTTCATTTGACGGTCTTCCTTCTTCTTTTATATGACCCATCTTTCAATTATTATAGAAGCACAATATTCTCTCTAATAAATTTTAGCTTTTTGTTTAGTAGCAAAACACTTAGAAAATTCAATTTTCCATTTTATACATCTTTAAATGTGCTAGAATTCATGTCTTTCTAGTTTTTACAATCATAAGAGATAAATTCAATCAACAAAATATATTTTTATAGACTATTAATATTTCAAAAGTATCTCATTACTATTATTTTAAATATAAAAGATTGATAAAATAATATTTAAGGATAAACATGATTGAGATATTGGATTGATTCAAAATTTTAGATATATACATATATATATATATATATATGTTTTTTTTAATGGTATAATTATGAATTTCATCACTTTATTTACGAAAATCGACAAGATAATCTCTTTACTTTAATTTATTAGAATTCAATCCTCTTATTTTACAAAATTAAAAAAACAATCCAATTGAGTACCACTATTAAATTTTGTTATTAAATTATTGAGTTACAAAATAAATTAACAATTCAACAATTTGTGTGTAATTGAGTAACAAAAATCAATGGTCTGAGTTTATCAATAACTGGATTTACTTTTTTCTTTTTCTTTTTTTTTTTTGGTAAAGTAAGAGGATCAAACTATGACAAATCACATTAGAGGGATTAGTTTCTCAATTTTATAAATAAAGGGATGAAATTTAGAATTAGACATATTTTAATTAGTAGAGATGCCTCTCGTTATGGATATCTGCCACGTAAAATATGGCTTTAAATAAAATAAATAAATAAAAGAGCAATTATTATTAAAAAGGACCAATCGTTTCGAAATTATTTAGATTTTGATTCGGTGTGTTTTATTCGTAAGGGAATCAATCACTCAAAAAAAATTGCAGGCTACAGTGACCGGAAGAGAGGCAAAGAGAGCAATGGCGAAGCACGAAGACCTTCCGGTTCCGGTTTACTCTTCACTAGAACTGGTCTACGGCGAAGGATCTCAGCTGGAAGAAGCTCAGCTTCGGTTCGATCAATTGAAGTCCAAGTTTGTCAAAGTCTTTGGTCATCCTCCCGATGTCTTCGCTCGATCTCCAGGTTTGCTTTTCTATGTTCTCGCTGTTGCTGAACGATAAGCAGGAAAATTGACTTTGATTTTTTTGGATGAAAGACTGTTTCCTTTTTCTTTTTTTTTTTCTTTTTGTGTGTGTGTGTGTGTTAAATTCTAATGCTATGTTTAAGAACGTGAACTTGAAAATTTGGATTTAGGTTTCAATTACTCTATAAGTCGTGAGGAGAACGAAATTTATACTTAATATTAGTTGAGTTTCAGTATGATTATATATCTCGAATTCAATTAGTATGATTAAGAACGTGAATTTGAAAGATTTGAATTTAGATTTCAATTACTCTATAAATCTCGAGGAGAATGAAATTTCTACTTAAAATTAGTTGAGTTTCAGTATGATTATATATTTCGAATTCAATTAGCATGATTAAGAACATGAACTTGAAAGCTCTGAGTTTAGATTTCAAGTACTCTGTAAATCGTGAGAAGAGTAAAATCTATAGTTAGTATGATTAAGAAAATGAATTTAAAACACTTGAGTTTGGATTTCAGTTACTCTATAAATCACGAGGGAATAAAATGTTTACTTAAATTATTCAAGTTTCTGTTTGATTATATATTTCGAATTTATATAGTATGATTAAGAACTGGAACTTGAAAGCTTTGAGTTTAGATTTCAATTACTCTATAAATCGTGAGGGGAGTAAAACGCATATTTAAATTAGTTGAGTTTCAGCATGATTATATATTCTGAATTCAGTTAGTACGATTAAGAACATGAATTTGAGACATTTGAGTTTAGATTTCAATTACTCTATAAATCGTGAGGAGAAAAAAATGTATACCTAAATTAGTTGAGATTTAGTGTGATTATATATTTAAAAGATATAGAAACATAAATTTCAGATTCACAGATATCCTTAGTAATTTCAATTTTCACATAGTAAATAAGCTTCCAACAAATGCATAGATTTGAGAACTAATCATGAATGTCATATTTATGTGTTTTATCACACAATTTGCACTATTTTTGAAATTCAAGTTCTGAACTCTACCTTAGAAAAATTTCTAGTTGTTTGCTGAGAAATGTTTTGAGAAAAATAGGCTACATTGATTGGCTAATCAAAACAATTAATTAAAATGGGAAGATAGTGATTTTTCACTTCCTCTTGTGAGTGGTTTACTGTTTTAATTGTGAAAAGTGGTTATTTTTTAATCGTTTGATCAACTAATGGCTATTTATATGTAGGGAGAGTGAACTTAATTGGAGAACACATTGACTATGAAGGATACTCGGTGTTGCCTATGGCAATCAGGCAAGACACGATTGTGGCAATCCGAAAGCACAAAGAAGGAGAGGCTGAAAAGCTTCTAAAAATTGCTAATGTCAGTGATAAGTATGCTACCTGTACTTATCCTGCTGATCCTAACCAGGTAACTTTAGCAATGTTCTAACCTTCTGGTTTTCTTCTTATAGTTATCCAGTTGATTAGGTAACTTGTTAAATGTTCATCTGCAAGTTTACCTATTTAACTACCATTCCCTGATTGCATTAGCTTCTATAGCATTAAAAAAAATGCTGACTTCCTTCTTTGTGTTGGTTTGTTGGTTTAAGGATTGCTCTTCATTTGAGTTAAAATGCCTGATATTGTTTATTCTGCAGGAAATTGACTTGAAGAATCATAAATGGGGTCATTATTTCATTTGTGGGTGAGATATTAAATTCTTTTTCTCCCTATATATGTTTTCTATTTGACAATGACAGTCAATACAATCTATTGATGTTTCTATCCTTTTCCCAAGTATGTGAAGACACTTCAGAGTGACATATATATTGACTATTCTTGTATTGCAATGGATCCCCTCAAAGTGGTGATGCTAGTATTGTCCATCTATGTTATGCAGGTATAAGGGTTTTTATGAATATGCCAAGTCAAAAGGAGTGAATGTAGGTAAGCCAGTGGGCTTTGATGTCCTTGTTGATGGAACAGTTCCTACAGGTATTCTTTTGCTCCACTTGCATGACTTTGATGGTAATTGAATAAAAATTTAGCTTTACATGGTGGTAGTTAATTTCTTATTGGATCATCTTTTTTGTTTCAGGTTCTGGTCTATCAAGCTCTGCAGCTTTGGTTTGCTCAGCTACAATTGCTATTATGGCTGCTTTTGGTGTTAACTTCCCAAAGGTATTATATCTTTGCATTGGTAACCACAAGTCAAAATTTGAAATACTAATATCTGCGTCTTTAACAGAAAGAAATTGCCCAATTAACATGTATTTGTGAACAACACATTGGAACACAGTCAGGTGGAATGGACCAGGTTTCACTTTTTCCTACATTTAATTTTCCTGAGTTGCTGTGATGCTTAACATGCTACCTCATTATAATTTGAAGTTAATTAAATTTACTCTGTTATTATTGAAAATCGTGTGTAACTTACTACCCTGTTTAATTATTACAGGCAATCTCCGTTATGGCCAAAAATGGGTTTGCTGAGCTAATAGATTTCAACCCTATTCGTGCAACTGACGTGCAACTACCTGCTGGTGGTACATTTGTGATAGCCCATTCATTGGCAGAATCTCAAAAAGCTGTAACGGCTGCAACAAATTATAATAACCGAGTTGTGGAATGCCAACTGGCAGCTGTAAGCTACATTTCCTTACTGAAATTTCAACTTTTTGGGGAGTTTCTTGCATCATGGCATTTCTAATTCTACCGTCTTTGTTTGTTGGACACTCACAATGCGCAATTTTGTCTTTTCAACGTTTCAGATCGTGCTTGGTATAAAGCTGGGAATGAAGCCACAAGAAGCAATATCAAAAGTCAAAACTCTTTCAGATGTGGAAGGATTATGTGTGAAGTTTGCTGGTGGTCAAGGTTCTAATGACCCTGTCATTGCAGTCAAGGTTTGTATTATTTAGTTTTCTACCTCCATGATATTGCGGTGATTTCTTTTTCCGTTAGAAATTATACAGTCTTACGTCAAACTTTACTTTTGCTTCAGGAATTCTTGAAAGAGGAGCCGTATACTGCTCAAGAAGTTGAGAAAATTACTCAGAAGGATCTTCCATCAATATTGTGTGATAACCCAACTTCTTTAGATGTGCTAAAAGCGGCCAAGCATTTCAAGTTGCATCAGGTACTTTTGGTTGAAGTTGAATAGATCATTTATTTTTTCAAATTAATATTATTATCAATTATAATTTTTTTTTAAAATTAATTGCACTTATGTTCCATACTATACATTTTCTTCAATCAATAGTGACTTTTTGAGGTGCTTCTCTAAATGCAAAAAAATTGCCTTTGGACTTTTGTGTAGCAAGGTGGCTACCACTCACATTACACTTTTTTGAAGGGGGTTGTAACTTGGGAATAGGAAAGGGGTTGCAGATGCTAAGATTTGAATCCTAAGCCTACCGGAAAACTACCACTTAAGGGTGGCTGCATAAACCAATTGGGTTAAACCCTAGTTTCTCTTTACAGTTTACACTCCTCTTATTACCGGTTCCCTTACTGGAACTAGTACCAGTGATCCTGATATATTGTCTTCATCTTTATGTGAAACTTTAGATCTTTAAACCGTTTTGTACATCTTTAACATTTTCACTAGAAACATTTTGATATACTGGGTTAAGTTATGGAGTATTTTAGTTATTTCTTGATTCTTAATTTCCAGAGAGCTGCTCATGTCTACTCCGAAGCCAAGCGTGTTTATGCTTTCAAGGATACTGTGGCATCAAAGTTAAGGTGACTTTCAAATTTTAACAATAGGCTATGTTCTGTCCGAATGCTGAAGTTGTTTCGTAACCGATAGTTAATGATTATTAATAAATTTGTGCAGCGAGGAGGAAAAGCTCAAGAAACTCGGCAATCTTATGAATGAAAGCCACCACAGCTGTAGTGTTCTCTATGAATGCAGGTACAACTATCAGAATGTACATCGAGTCTGTTGAACTGTTTGTAAGATTGTAACTGAAAACTTGTTAAAAGTATGATTTAGTGGCCCTTTTATTGTTTAACATGAATCTGTCACAGTGCTCCTTCGGTCATAACTGAAATCTCCTTTAAAAAGGATGATTTGCTACCTTCTTTCCATGCATGATAAAGTTTTTTCGACCTATATTACTCGTCCTGTTTGTAGTACTGATCTTGACTGACGTGACTTTAGGTCTTGTAAGGCAATAATTAGAAGATAACTTTATCTTATATTACTGTTAACACTATTCTCCGTGATTATAGCAAAAATCGATTGGCTTGGCTTATTTTGCTTATGAGGGTTTTCTATGTACTGTGATTGTATTTTCTTTTGATGGCAAGTTCACATGGTCTGCTGGTTAGTGTCACTTATCTTACTTTTTTAATTTTTAACTAGCTGCCCGGAGTTGGAGGAAATTGTAAAAGTATGCCGAGAGAATGGCGCTATGGGAGCAAGGCTTACAGGAGCTGGATGGGGTGGTTGTGCCGTGGCCTTGGTAAAAGAGAGTATCGTACCACAGTTCATCCTCAATTTGAAGGTATAGCTCTCCGTGCAAGCTCTCTCTATTTCCTTCTGTTTTAAAGGCATCATATTTATACTATTAGTTAAGCTTGTAACTGTCCGAGTCATTCCTGACACCAAGTCAAGAAGAAAATGACTAAAACCCCTTATTATTGCAAAAAATAGCAAGATGTTTCAATCCTTCTATATTTTTATAAGAAAATATTACTATGATAGGGATTTGAACCTAGACCACCATGATTTTTATAATTTCAATTTCACCATTTCAATCAAACCTTCATTTGTATGTTAAACAAAATTTTTATAAATATTCTTTTTCACCCATATCATGGATATGTCATAATCTATAATCTAGTATATATATACACGTGATTTTACGTGTGTATATATATAAATATGAGCAAGCTTTAAATCAAGCTTTGTATATTTAAGCAAGCATCAAGTTAGCCAGTAAGAAAAGATTTGCACAGTTGACACGAGATCCAGGGTATATATGTGTGTGTGCGTGTGTGTGCGCATGTATGTATATAACAGCAAGCATTAAGACTTTATTATGTTTTCAGGAACAATTCTACAAGTCTAGGATTGACAAAGGTGTGATAAGCCAGAATGACCTTGGTCTCCATGTGTTTGCTTCAAAGCCTTCAAGTGGTGCTGCTATTCTTAAATTTTAGTATGTTCCATTTGACTTATTGGTTGTGCCATAAAACATTTTCAATTTCACATGCCGAAGATTTAAAAAAAAAGGAAAATCAGTTTAGGGAATAGAGAACATCAAAATTCAATAAAAAATTGATCGTTTTGTGTATGGTTTTAGACAAATTGGACACTGATTTCGCTCTATGTAAATTGATTAGTCATGTTGAGCAGGTAGACATTAATTTATTTCCCGTCTGTTTCTCTTCCTTCAATATCATCTTTTATTTATCCTAAGACCGTCTTGAATATGTTTTTTTTCCCTTAATTTTTGGAAGTTATTATTATTATAAATACAAAAAAAAAAAAAAACCCTGAGTCGTACGTGCTCAGTATATTTTGTGCTAGCGAACGAACATAACATGGGTGATTGTTTTAATTGTGGTGGAGTGGAAAGATATTTCTTTGTACATAGTCTCCCGACCGAGGGACCCAATCAACAATGGTGGTGACTGGTAATCGAAGTTTGGAAGCTTTATCGATCAACGGTTCTTTGGTGTACGAGTTCTTAGCTACTTTAGTCGTTTTATCAATTCAATTGAATAATCAAAAAGTTGATTAATTAATTTAATTCAATCATTTTAACATCGACCAGTTTAGTTAAATAGTCACCAGATATCCAGTTAGTTAAAATAGTCATTAAATACTCAGTTATCAAAATCTAATATTCTGGTCTATTTTTTGTTGGTATAATAGTCATTAAATGTTTACATTTTTATAATTTAATTCTAATTTTAAAAAATCAAGAGTTTATACAATATAAAAATTAAAAATTATTTTTTTTAAAAACTTTAAAATAAAAATTATAAACATATTCATAAATAAATATTTATTTTTCTTATTTTCTAACAAAATATTTATTTATTAAAATAGTAATTAGTACGAAACGTCTCGTTCATTGCATGAAGAAAATTACTGAAAATTAGTTGGTGTTGTCTTCGGATTGGATGGTGGTCCATAGTGGATTGAAAAGATCCAAGCCCACGTGCCTTTGTACCATTAAATAAAGTTAAAAATTATCCCAACTTCTGGCCTGACCCCCCAGTCCCCATTGATTCAACTTTAAAATGGACAACCCATCTAATCTTATTATTATTAAATTATTGTACACAATATATTATTACTTTTATTGTTATCACGAAACTATTTCGAAGATTTGATTTTGTACTTTATGATACTCTAAACATCATATTTTACCTTGGACAAAATTTTACGAAATCTTAATTGAGGTGAAGCATAGAGAAGATTATGAACACGTGTATATCAATCTTCTTAAATACTTGCAAGGATTCGTATTCAGTTTGTAATAAAGTTGACATTGAAGTGTAATACTATTATCTCAACTCATTTGCCAATGAAGCCGTGGTAGTATTTGACAAAGTCTAGGGCTCTATTTTTTTCGGATTATGAGGTACAGAAGTATGACCTTAATCTATATGCCAATGAAGTTTTGGTAGTTGTTGCCGGGGTTAGATTTTTTTAGGGAAGTTTTTTAAAGTGTCATTTATTAGATAATTGATTGGACTCTCAACAGTTAAAGGTATTGTCTCTTGGGAAGGTTTGTTTCATGGTTTGTAGAGAGTCAGTGTAACATGAGTAGTTGCTTTGGGGGTTTGGTTAATAGAACTAAAAACGATTTAATTATACAACTATTTTTCAAGATGACATGAGAATCTTACCTTTGGCTGAGATTGAACCCTTGATGTAATACCCCCTACCCGTACTCATTGCCGGAATAGGGTACGAGGCATTACCGAAATTTACGAATATAATTTTTTTTGAAAAATTCAATATAATCCCTTATACAGATATCTAACCTTCCCTGCAATATTAAATCGAAACCAATCCACATCAACCAAATCAATTCAACATATTTTTAAGATAAATTCATGCATATTTATAAGATAACGTCATCACATATCTAAAATCAGTTTGTTAACCATACTAATGGCTAACTTTACATTCATTTCACGTTAACATTTACTTTGTTAGCTTATACATGCCATTGATCTCCAAAATAAAGTTTCTTTATATGCCGAAATCTTGAGATTGATAGTGTGATGTGTCTCTGACCAAATCTGACCTCCGAGCTCTTAACACTACAAAACAGGGGAAAAGGAAACAAGGTAAGCACTTTGTGCTTAGTAAGCTCATGTAACAAGAATTATACTTACCTAATATTTTCAAGACAATACAATAAACATTACATATATCCATTCAATACATTATTACCTAACATGCACAAACTCAACATTCAAGTTAGTACAATAATTTCCATGTATCAATAATATATATCATGATTGATGAGCTTATCAATACTATGATTTCCATTCCTTGTTGTTTTTCCATATTTATCCCGCTGAATTACTCGGAATTTCGATGGATTTTTCAGAGGTACACTTTTAGTGTACATTTTCTGTCCAATCAATTCATATTCATGTGCGCACATTTCCATTTCCATTAGAGCACACTCTCGCGAACCTCAACCTTGTAGCGGGATTACCAGTCGAGCTAAATCCTCGCAATATAAACTCATAGAGTGTTGTCGGGATTACCACCCGAGCTAAATCCTCGCAACGACAATTACTCTAATGAGCTTGGATCCGAATTACGAGTCCAGGCTAAATTCAAACCCTAATTCGGATTACCGTCCAAGCTAAATCCATTTTCCACATATTCTTCGGAGGGCTATATCGGATAGGATCACCCGTCCGGGCTAGATCCTTTTTACGTCAATACCTTTTGAGAGATCCATCGAATTTTCCTTTCATACAACCTGGATTTCTTCCCTTTATATCAAATATATCAATGTTTCATCAAATTTCATATAATGAACATTCAAATCATATTCACATCAATAACTTACATTTCAAGTATTTAAGAATATAATTCAAGTTACATGAACTTACCTTGATACTTGTTTGTAAACAATAAAAATCTACTAATCCCAAACTTTTTCCTTTCCTCGATCTAGCTTCGTATTTGAATCTTCCGGATTGGGTGCAAAAATTAAGGAATACCAGCTTAGAGAACCCTCCTATGGCGTTTTTAGCTGCTGGAATTGAAGAGAAATGAAGAGAAATCTAGATATTTCCTATTTAGTCCTAGCTTTATTTAGTTAATTTTGCAATATTCTAATTTTGCCCTTAATTCATCAATTTTTCTCATTGCTTTTCATGCCCTTGCCGTCCAGCCCAAATAAATTTTGGGTCTAATTTCCTTTTAAATCCTTTCTCATTAGACACTTAAGCTATTTAATCATCCTACTCACTTTTACACCTTTTACAATTTAGTCCTTTTCATTTAATTAACTATCCAAACATTAAAATTTCCTAACGAAATTTTAATACCACATTACTAACATTTCATAAATATTTATAAAATTATTTTTGACTCGGTTTTACAAGATAGATGTCTCGATAACTTATTTTTACCTAATTTCTTCAATAATTTTTTTTCTAACTAACCACTGAATCGATAAAATTTTTCTATCAATATTTTCATACGATTTTTCTATCATATAAATATTCATGCAAAAATATTGAAATAAACTTCTCTTTAGATCGAATTTGTGGTTATGAAACCACTGTTCCGATAACCTTGAATTTAGGCCATTACAACTCTCCTCCCCTTTAAGGATTTTCGTCCTCGAAAATCTTACCAGTAAAGAGGTTTGGGTATTGTTTCCTCATTGCCTCCTCCTGTTCCCATGTCGCTTCCTCAATCCCGTGCTTTTTCCACAATACTTTCACCAAATTTATCTTTTTATTTCTAAGTTCTTTTGTCTCTCGTGCCAATATCTTGAATGGTTCTTCACTGTAAGTCATATATGGTTCAATCTCTACTTCTGTCGGAGAAATAACATGTGAAGGATCTGATCGATATCGTCATAACATAGATACATGGAAAACATTATGGATTCTATCAAGTTCCGGTGGTAATGCCAATTGATAAGCGACAGGTCCAATTCTTTCTATGATTTCATAAGGCCCGATAAATCTTGGACTCAGTTTACCCTTTCAACCGAATCGGAGGACTTTCTTCCATGGAGACACTTTCAGGAATACCTTGTCACCGACTTGAAATTCAATCTCTTTTCGTTTAAGGTCGGCATATGATTTTTGACGATCGGAAGCTGCTTTTAGACTATCCCGAATAACCTTCACTTTTTCTTCTGTTTCTCGGATCAAATCAACCCCATGTATCTTCCTTTCACTGAGCTCTGTCCAATATAACGGTATTCTACATTTTCTCCCATACAAAGCTTCATACGGAGCCATTTTAATACTGGACTGATAACTGTTATTGTAAGCAAATTCAATCAAAGGTAGATATCTCTCCCAATTACCTTCAAACTCTAGTATAAAACATCGGAGCATATCTTCCAATACTTGAATTACATGCTCAGATTGGCCATCTGTCTGAGGATGAAATACAGTACTGAAATACAACTAAGTACCCAAGGCTTCTTGCAATTTGTCCCAGAAACGAGACGTAAATCGGGGATCTCTATCTGATATAATGGAGACAGCACTCCATGTAACTTTGACAATCTCGGATATATACTGATTCAATAGTTTATCTAAAGAATAATCCATACGTACCGGAATAAAGTGCGCTGACTTTGTCAATCGGTCAACAATCACCCAAATAGTATCTTTTTTTCTCGGAGACAAAGGTAATCCCGATACAAAATCGATAGTGATTCTTTCCCATTTCCATTCCGGTATAGTAATTGGTTGAAGTAACCCCGAAGGTACCTGATGCTCAGATTTCACTTGCTGACATATTAAACACCTTGAGACAAACTCAGAGATATCACGTTTCATTCCCGACCACCAGTACATCTTTTTTAGATCATTATACATTTTATTACTCCCCGGATGTACATACATAGTACCGCTGTGAGCCTCATGTAGAATCTTCTGTATGAGCTCTGAATTCTGAGGTACACATACCCTACCTCTGAATAATAAACAACCATCAGAACCAACCTGAAATTCAGAATCATTACCTGACTCACACTGTGCCCGTTTAACTTATAACTTCTCATCATTCTTCTGAGCTTCACATATTTGCTGTAAAAATGTCGGTTTAGTTCTTAATTCAGCTAGGATTGAATCATCATCAGTCAGTGATAACCAAGTATTCATAGCTCGCAAAGCAAATAGAGATTTCTGACTCAAAGCATCAGCTACAACATTAGCTTTACCTAGATGGTAATCAATAATCAAATCATAATCCTTTATCAGTTCAAGCCACCTGCGCTGTCTCAAATTCAAATCTTTCTGTGTCATCAAATATTTCAAGCTTTTATGATCAGTATAAATATGGCATTTCTCACCGTACAAGTAATCTTTGCCATATCTTCAATAAAAATACAATAGCAACTAATTCAAGATCATGTCTTGGATAATTTCTTTCATGTGGTTTAAGTTGTCTTGAAGCATAGGCTATTACTTTACCTTCTTGCATCAAGACACAACCTAAACCATTTAATGAGGCATCACCAAATAACAAATTCCTTACCCGGTTCTGATGCACTAACTAATACAAAGCTTTCGTTAGTAGATCTTTCAATCGGTTGAAACTCTGCTGACATTCATCACCCATTCGAACTTTACATCTTTCTGCAATAATCGGGTCATTGGAGAAGCTATCATAGAGAATCCTGTACAAAAACCTCCGATAATAACCAAATTAAACCCAAGAAACTTCTAACTTCGGATACATTCTTGGTGGACTCCAATTGACAATAGCTGAGATTTTACTCGGATCTACCCGATACCTTCTGGTAGATACAATATGTCCTAGAAAACCAACTTTTCAAGCCAAAATTCACATTTACTTCGAATTTAGCATACAATTGCTTCTCTCGCGAATTTGTAAACACGCTTTTCAAATGTTCGCATGTTCTTCTTCATCCCGAGAATAAACCAAAATATTATCAATGAATACTACCACAAATCTGTCTAAATACGATTGAAATATCCGGTTCATCAAATCCATGAATACTGCGCAGTGCATTAGTTAGCCCAAACGGCATAACCGTAAACTCATAATGCCCGTACACTGTTCTAAAAGCTATTTTTGGCACATCCGACTCTTTACTCGTGGCGATAATAACCCGATCAAAGATCAATCTTTGAAAACATGGTAGCACCTTTCAACCGATCAAATAAATCATCGATCCGGTAACGGTACTTACTTATTCTTTATAGTTACTTTATTAAGTCGCCAGGTAATCAATACACAATCTCAAAGACCCGCTTTCTTTTTCACAAATGCAACTCGGAGCACCCCAAGGTGAATGACTCGGTCGGATAAAACCCTCACAACAAGTTCTTGCAATTGTGTCTTTAACTCCTTTAATTCAGTAGGAGCCATACGATACGGAGCTATAGAGATCGGAGTAGTTCCTAATCAAATCTATAGAAAATTTCACTTCTCTTTCTGGTGGCAATCCTGGTAATTCCTCCGAAACACATCGTAAAATTCACATACCACCGAATCGCTCGTAATTTTTACTCGGATACTTTGGTGTCAAGTACATAAGCCAAGTAAGCATCATACCCTTTTTTAACATACCTCTGTCTTTGCCATTACCGAAATCACATCGGATAACCCCTCTGTCTCGATCGTTTTAACCTCAAGCAATTCACTATTCTGACATTTTAATATAATATATTTATATCTATAATTTACTACTGCATCATGCTGGGTTAGCCAATCCATGCCCAATATCACGTCAAATTCATCAAATGGCAGTAACATCAAATCAGCCAGGAAACAATAACCTCTTACTATCGCGGACAATTTTACAAATTTTATCCACTAACACGGGTCGCCTAGGGGTTCGAGACTTTAACCACAAATTCAGTAGGTTAAACAGATAAATTTTTAACAATTGCAAGTTTAACACATATATATGAATGCGTAGAACCAGAATCAATCAATACAGTAATATCAGTGTCAAGTAAAGAAAATGTACCGGTAATAACATCGGGTGCCGAGGTATCTTCTCTGGCACGAATGGCATATGTCCTAGCAGGTGCTCGTACCTCAGGCCTACCTGCAGTATCTTTTGTAGCTCCTCGACTACGGCTGACATTACCAGACGGTCGAGGTGATCTGCCCCTCGAAACTAGATTACTCGACTTCGATATCTGTTCAACTTCTTTTTCAACCCTTTCTGGACAATCTCTGAGGAAATGGTCAAAAGAACCACATCGGTAACAAGCCTCACTCTTAAATCGGCATTCACCAAAATGGGTTTTATTACGATCATCGACATCTCGCCAGGGGTACCAACACCGCTAACACTGTAATCGATGGAGTAGAAGGTCTTGGATTAGTATGTTGAGAACCTCGCTCTCTACCCGAATACCCAGTGGCTGAGGTAGAACGATCTTGGTATTTCTTCAATTTTTTTGAGGCAGAAAACTGGGATTTTCCCATCGGTCTTTTACTAAAAATTTGAGCTTCCCTCTCAGCCTATTTCTTTTCTTTACTCAATTCTTCTGCTTTATAAGCTCTCTCTGCCAATGTAGCAAACTCTCAAATTTCAAGAATTCCGATCAGTAGTTTAATGTCTTCATTCAACCCTTCTTCGAATTGTTTGCACATTTCAGCTTCTGACTGTACCCATTCTCGAGCATATTTACTCAAGCGAACAAATTCTCTTTCATACTCAGATACTGATCTGTTACCCTGCTTCAACTCAAGAAATTCTTTTCTCTTTTGATCGAGAAACCTCTGACTGATATATTTCTTTTTGAACTCGGTCTGAAAGAATTCCCATGTAATTTCTTATTTCGGAACAACTGAAGCTTTAGTATTCCACCAATGGTAAGCTGTATCTTTTAGCAGTGAGACGGCACATTTCAGACATTCTTCTGGTGTACAAGATAATTCCTCCAAAACCCGAGTAGTGTTTTCCAACTAGAATTCAGCCCGTTCAGAATCATCATCAACTGCTGCTTGAAATTCTTCTACTTCCATATTTTCGGATTTTATCTCACGTGAGCTTTCCTTTTCTCGACAGATTCGATTGCACACTGCACTGTGGGATCTCGGGAACCGGTGGAGGAGCGGGGGGAAAGCTTGAGCTTGCTGCACTACAGGGTTAGTTCTTAAATATTGACTAAACCATTCATTCATCACTTGAAAGAAGGCTCGCTTTGCCTCCTCCCTTGGCCTCGACACGGGCCTTGTACTACTAGTTACTTGGCTTCCTCTCTTTTTTGCCCGCTCGGAGTCTGGAGCATGACTCCCGCTTCCTCAGATTGAGCTCGGTCGGTCGACATTTACTATAAAAAAAACACATTTAAATGGTCAGGAGATATCACACTATCAATAATAATTTAAATGGCATGTATAGCTAATCTCGTGTTTGCTACATCGGTCCTAGAACCTACTAAACCGTAGCTCTGATACCAATAAATGTAATACCCCCTACCCGTACTCATTGCCGGAATAGGGTACGAGGCATTACCAAAATTTACGAATATTTTTTTTTTGAAAAATTCAATATAATCCATTATACAGATATCTAACCTTCCCTGCAATATTAAATCGAAACCAATCCACATCAACCAAATCAATTCAACATATTTTTAAGATAAATTCATGCATATTTATAAGATAACGTCATCACATATCTAAAATCAGTTTGTTAACCATACTAATGGCTAACTTTACATTCATTTCATGTTAACATTTACTTTGTTAGCTTATACATGCCATTGATCTCCAAAATAAAGTTTCTTTATATGCCGAAATCCTGAGATTGATAGTGTGATGTGTCTCTGACCAAATCTGACCTCCGAGGTCTTAACACTACAAAACAGGGGAAAAGGAAACAAGGTAAGCACTTTGTGCTTAGTAAGCTCATGTAACAAGAATTATACTTACCTAATATTTTCAGTACAATACAATAAACATTACATATATCCATTCAATACATTATTACCCTAACATGCACAAACTCAACATTCAAGTTAGTACAATAATTTCCATATATTAATAATATATATCATGATTGATGAGCTTATCAATACTATGATTTCCATTCCCTTGTTGTTTTTCCATATTTATCCCGTTGAATTACTCGGAATTTCGATGGATTTTTCAGAGGTACACTTTTAGTGTACATTTTCTGTCCACAATTCATATTCATGTGCGCACATTTCCATTTCAGAGAGCACACTCACGCGAACCTCAACCTTGCAAATGGATTACAGTCGAGCTAAATCCTCGCAATATAAACTCATAGAGTATTGTCGGGATTACCGGTCCAGGCTAAATCCTCTCGCAACGACAATTACTCTAATGAGCTTGGATCTCAATTACAGTCCAAAGCTAAATTGGACCTTAATTGATTACCGTCCAAGCTAAATCCATTTTCCACATATTCTTCGGGAGGGCTATATCGAGATAGGATCACCCGTCCGGGCTAGATCCTTTTACCGTCAATACCTTTTCGAGAGATCCATCGAATTTTCCTTTCATACAACCTGGATTTCTTCCTTTATATCAAATATATCAATGTTTCATCAAATTTCATATAATGAACATTCAAATCATATTCACATCAATAACTTACATTTCAAGTATTTAAGAATATAATTCAAGTTACATGAACTTACCTTGATACTTGTTTGTAAACAATAAAAATCTACTAATCCCGAACTTTTCCTTTCCTCGATCTAGCTTCAGTATTTGAATCTTCCTGATTTGGTGCAAAAATTAAGGAATACCAGCTTAGAAAACCCTCCTATGGCGTTTTTAGCTGCTGGAATTGAAGAGAAATGAAGAGAAATCTAGATATTTCCTATTTAGTCCTAGCTTTATTTAGTTAATTTTGCAATATTCCAATTTTGCCCTTAATTAATCAATTTTTCTCATTGTTTTCATGCCCTTGCCGTCCAGCCCAAATAAATTTTGGGTCTAATTTCCTTTAAATCCTTTCTCATTAGACACTTAAGCTATTTAATCATCCTACTCACTTTTACACCTTTTACAATTTAGTCCTTTTCATTTAATTAACTATCCAAACATTAAAATTTCCTAACGAAATTTTAATACCACATTACTAACATTTCATAAATATTTATAAAATTATTTTTGACTCGGTTTTACAAGATAGATGTCTCGATAACTTATTTTTACCTAATTTCTTCAATAATTTCTTTTTCTAACTAACCACTAAATCGATAAAATTTTTCTATCAATATTTTCATACGATTTTTCTATCATATAAATATTCATGCAAAAATATTGAAATAAACTTCTCTTTAGATCAGATTTGTGGTTACGAAACCACTGTTCCGATAACCTTGAATTTAGGCCATTACACTTGAGAATATAAATAACTTATTGGGGAAGATGGTATTACAAAGGTAAGGCTATATATGTCTTGGTGGCTAGTTCAAATTCCTGTGGGTGTGTTTTTCATGGTTAATATTACGCATAATGCTAATACCTTCCGTGAGCTATTACATGTTGCATTTTTATCAACAGAGGCGTTTCCACTTCGTGTACCCTTGAAGGCTCTCCAGGGAGTTGGGAGACAACATTGACATGGAGATAATTCCTTCACCGATTAGGGGGTCCATTAACTCTCAAGTAGACAACACTTTGAAGAGAAATCTTGAGAGAGAGTTCGAACATCCCTTAACAACAGTATTATTAAATGCCAAGACTATATAATTTTGATATTCAAGTTTAACTCATATCATGTACTAATCATATATAGATTATTCTTAAATTTATTTTAATTTAAATCTCATTATTTATAAATCGTTAGTTCAAATAAATTCCTTTAATGTTTTGTAGATGTAATATTTGAAATTATAATTGTTGTTATAAACTTTTATCTAAATATCAATTCATATCCATAATGCCATAATTTTACTAGTTTCTAACATTTCAAACTAGCTCAATTACCACGTGGACCCTAGTGTTTTTTCTTGCATTTTTAGGATATTTTCATGGTGTGACTGTTGAATTGTTTGAAATTCAGCTTCATATACTTTCCTTTCAAATTTTACATAATTTTCATAAAAAAATATGCTTTCCATCATTTAACTCAATCATAAATACATGTGTTTAGATAATTTATTACTTAGGAATCCATTAATTTAAATCTAAATTCCTCCTAATTCAATTTAATTATAAAAAAATTAATGATTCAAATCTATTCAATCAAACTCAAAAAAATAAAAATAAAAAAATCAAACCTCAAACAATAACAAGAAGTAACTCTCATTCAAAAGTGAAGTAAGATTGTTTGAATTTTTTTGGTTTGATTAAATTATTAATAAGTTTACGTTTTGATCTAAAAAGTTACAAAAATATCATTTAACTATTCAAAAGTTTTCATTTAAGTCATTGAACTATTATAATTATTGTTGTATGGTCTTATATATTCTCACCGTCTGCATCAATCGAAAGCTTTTTTTCCTTTTATATATATATATATATATATATATATATTTCATGAAGCAGCTTTAAACACTATGACTAAGAACAAAAATCCAAACAACTATCATTTCTGATTTTCGACATTGACCGCCAAATCGACTTGAACATAAAGTATATTCTTCTACCCTTTTATGAGTATTAATCTACTGCACCGATCATCGAATTGTCGTTTAGAACTTGATTATCGTACTTTTAAAAAAATGCTTAACTATATAATGATTTAAATAAAAACTTTCGAATAATTAAATGACTAAAATGACTAAAATGAAAACTTTCAAATAATTCAGTTACCATTTTACAACTTTTTGAAATTTACTATTAATTTAGTGTGATTGGGTGTAGTTTGCTTTTATTTTCGTATATGAATGCATGGATGCACCCACTTGGGCAATAAACAGATTGGAAGGGGTTGGGGAGAACTCTCACATGGTAGGGCATAGAAATACAGCAAATTACGCCTAAAGTATATATATATATTTTTTTTTGCATTTTATTCAACTTTCTTTAAAAAAAAAGAATTTATATCACGAAACTTTAGATTCATTACGTATCATCTCTTAAAGTTGATGCTAGGATTTAGGGTTATATATATTTTATGGATTTTTCTTTGATGAATTATTGCAGCAAACATCGTATCTGATAATGTTTAAGCAAATGGGTCCAAAGCTTCCTAACTACAAAGCAATGAATTCAGCTGCAATTAATCCAAATACATTATTATTAAGAATTTTTAAAATCGAATTCATCGATTTTATCAACTTTTAAGATTAAAATATGTCATAAGTCTCTTTACTTTTTCTAAATTTAAAATTTAGTTTTCTCAACTTTTTAGATTTTAAAATTCAGGTTTAATTATTAATATTGTTAAAATTATTTTATTAAATTCAAAATCATTACAACATTATTTTTTTAATTAACTGTGTGCAGGGGCGAAGCCAGAAATATTTTTTAGGAGGGGCCAGATGAAATTTTAATTTTTTATAGTTTATATCTTTATAATTTGTGAAGGATTAAATCGAATTTTTATAATTTTAGGGGGGCTAAAGTGTAATTTTATCTTTACTAATTTAAAATTTTTAAAAAAATTTAAAGAGCTAAAAATAATTTTACATTTTAGGGGAGCGAGTCCCATGCTAGCCTCTCCTGATTTCGCCCCTGTGAGTATTTTTAAAAAAAAATTCAAAATGTGAAGTGACTAACTTTATTGAAAACATGTGATGGGTTCTAAATTTTACAATAATATGATTGATACATCTCAAATATTTATATGATTACAATAATAATTACTATCATAATTATAATATACGTAAATCAATTATAATCAAAATTAATGTTACATAATCTAATCAAAGAAAATCAAATAACATCCAATTTTAATAAAGTTAATATTTATTATTTTAAAAAAATAATATGAAATTTTTTTCTTTTTCATTTATAGTTCAATTGTAAAAACCGTATTTAACAATGTTTTTTAAATACTAAATCTATTTAATAATAAAAGGACTAAATTGATAAGGTTCCTATAATAAAGGGATCTACTAGGTAGTTTTACCCAAATTTGAAATCTGTCGGTTTCCACTTACCTAGGACTTTCCAATTTCCCTCCTCACCCTTTATATCTTCCTTTTTCTAATTAATTAATTTAATCCAAAGCTATTAAAATTCTAAATTGCATTAATTGATTCGGTCTATATATAGATTAAGCTTTTGTAGACTGAACTAAAGTAGAGCCCATCTCTTGTTTCAGCATTGGATCTGGGTATTTTTCTTGCTTTCACTGGAAGGTATATATATATATGTATATATTCTTTTTATATATCTTATTGTTATTTATCTGATAAAGAACCCTTTTTTCTTTATTTGGTATTGATGAATGTGGGGTTTTCATTGGTACATTTTCTGGTTTTTGAATCGTTTTTATATTTTTTTTCCTGCTTTTTATGCATTGGCTCTGTTTCCAATGGCTTTTGATGTTTTTTTTTTTTCCTTTTTTGGGGTTTTAGATTTTATGATTTTGTGATTGAATCTCTTATATTCTGTTAATTATTTCAGGGTTCTGCTTATTGGAGGTTTGATAGTGAAAGTGTTCTTCTGGGTAGTAAGTTCAATAACAAAGCTAAATTGCATTTATTTAAAGCCGTGCTTTTTGTGTGAATTTTTAAATCCGCAAAAATCCCCAAACTTGTAATGTATTTGTATAGATTGAGATTCTGAGAGTTAGGATTTTGATTGGTTGATTAATATGGCTCCTAGAGATAAAGATTTAGAACTTGGAATTGAAAATGGGGTCATTGTTAATGCTAGAGGAGAAAAAGAAGATTATAGCATATGCCCTATTTCAGACATTAGCCGACCCGTTGTTAAGGTTAAAGGTGGTTTGGCCGATGATAGAGTGTCGTTGTCTGGTGATGTTTCGAGTTGTGGTAGTGTTTGTGTGGAGAACACGAATGGTGATGGTAAAGATGCTAAGGAGAATCGATTAGCGAAGGAGAAACGTAAAAGCTTGGGTTATAAGAAACCTCCTAAACCTCCTAGGCCACCAAGAGCTCCGTCCTTGGATGCGGCCGACCAGAAGTTGATTAAAGAGATTGCAGAACTTGCGAGATTGAAACGTGCGCGTTTGAAAGCCTTGAAGAAGATGAAAGCTGCTAAGGGAATGGGAACGACATCTTCTAACAGCACCAACAACATGCTTGCTGCTGTGTTTACCGTCATTTTTTGTATTGTCATGATCTTTCAAGGTAATGTGTTCACTATCTTGCAGCTTGTGGTATGACCATTGCATTATTTATGGTGTATATGATTTGTTTATGGCTTCATTTCATTGTGATTGGCGGTAAAGATGCCTGATATCTCTGTCTCAATTTATCTGGTATTCAATTCTATTGGATGGATACTATATATGCAACCTCAGTTTCCAAGCCCGGAATATAGCTTAAAATTTGTTTGCCGTTTTTATGCAGGAATGTCATCCGGGAACAGACCAACAAGTTTTCAAGGTTCACCCGTGCTAGCCGGAGCCAGAGCAGTGAAGGGCGGTCTAATTTCAGTCCAGTTCTCAGGGAAACAATCTGCCAACATACCAAACCAACCCGACTCGGGATCTCCCTAGTACGTAGCCCTTCATATCGGCAACACAACTTGATATTGTATTTCTATACGTTCTTGGTACTTAAACCGAATCAATTAAGATAATAGAAGCAATGGTAGTGATTTTCAAGTCTGCTTTCTTTTTTGTAGTTTAGTGGAACAGGTTGCGGGTCTAGACCCTTGGGAAAAGCCGAAAAGATCTTCAGGATAAGCCATTTCTCCAGAAGATGTTTCGTATTAACAGCCTTGGTATCTCCGGAGTTTAACTTTTCCTGGTAATTCATCCCCGGACTCTTGTATGCTATTTGAATAAAGCTGAAAGGGATCGAGTTAAATTACCATGTAAATTTTTGGCCATGATTCTTAAATCTCAAATAATAATAAAGTATAATAAATTTGAAAACCCTGTGATTTGAAAAAAAAAATTGTACAATAATTATGTTCTTGCAAGTTGACTTACAAATCTGAATACTTATATACTTATATATATATATATATATATACGTTTTTTGAGCCTGGACTCTGGACTCGGGTGTAAGTGTTGGTACGACACGGATATTTTTAATTTTAGCCAAGATTTTATTTGAATTTCAAAATTTTTCGCGTCATAGATATATTATATATCCGTGTTTAAATATCTATACGTTATTAGTGTCGGATATGAATATACTTGAAGAAAAACGAAGGTTCAGGTTTTCTTTGTTGTTATGGAACATTTGTTGTTTCTTTCTCAATGGATTGTACAGTTCATAATGGTATCATTTTGCAAGTGATGTAAGAGTTTGGTACTAAAATCATAATTAAAATATATTATGAGATGTTTAGAACTTGATCTGATTTAGAATATTTTAATTTTTTAAATAATAGAATATTTAATTTTAGGATTGATTTGAATTTGTACCAAATCCAGATGTTGAGTTCATGTGGATTCACGTGTGTCTCTAACTTCTTCCATACCTTTGGGTTTTTTCCCGCCTTGACCCGGACTTGATTATTCTCAATGTAATTTGATTTGATTTAAAATTAAATATTAATTTATTTGATTTAAATTCGATCTGAAAAGTCAAAGTTATAATTGATATCGATTCGGGATCGATCCTATATGTCATAATTTATCGTTTTTAATTTTTTTTAATCAAAATGGAATAATTATTATTATATATGAAAAGGGTCACTATCATTGTCACTATATATTAAACTAACATAAATAAAAATTTACTATTCTATCAATCTCAAAATAGGTAATAACAGAATTTATTCAAGACATATTTAATTATTTTGGTTTAGATCTAAGCTCCAAACAGTACAACATATATTACTTGCTACATTACCATGTTACGCTAATGGTAACCATTGCGTAAATGGGACCTAGCAATTCTTCCACCAGCTCCCTTGGGAAAGAACCCACCAGGGATGCTTTCATTGCCACTTCCATACACAATCCTCAAAACCTCTTCCGGTGTTCGATTGTAGGCGAGCGAGAATTGATCTCCAGCGAGCACGTTGCCTTGCACTCTGCCTTCGGCTCCCTCATTTACTGGAACCGTAAGGCCTTCATCTTTGCTCCCGGCACGTCCTAGTGTGTTTCTAAGGTTTGAAATCCGTCTCGTGAACTCGTCTACATCTATATCATATGGAGGAACCTTCGCTAGTCTAAGCGGATATAGCAGTGTTCTTATAACAGCATCTTGCCCAGATTCTATCCCTAGGAGGCCTGAAACCAGCTACAAACAAAAAAGTTACGTCTAAGGTGAGAATAAGTGGGATTTCATGAAATCCTTTTTAATTCAACAATTGTGGTTAAAAAATAATATTAAATGACTGTAGCCGTTTGATCAAGTTATGTTAAAAACTAGGAAATTGAGCAAGTAACCTAGAATTTGTTAAATTGGTTAGTGAATACATTGTTTTTTTGTAAATCAGTTTCTCTCTCTCTCTTTTTTTTTTTAACTAATTGAATTAGTTAAAAAGTAAATTTATGTTTTTCGATGTAAACCATATGTTTCATGATCAACAATGGATTAGTGTTTCTTTCTCTCTCTTTTTTTTTTCAATTGTCGATTTAAAAGGATCCTACTGCAACAAAGCTTAAAAAAACTGAAAAAATGGGTTAAAATGGTGGCTTACCTTCTTTGAAGTGATGCTAAAGAGCTTGGGGATAGTATCAACATAGCCAGTAAGTCCAACATAAGGGATCAAATAGGCAGCAATGAGAAAGCTGACATTATTAGCATAAGGATTAAATGGGGGTTGCAATGGCCTATCAAATGCTTGGTCCATCACTTTTGCAAATGCTGATGCACTTAAATCAAGTTGTGGCCTTGGGAACCCCCTCACTACGTTCATAATTGCCCTGCAAATGTACATATATCTAGTCATCACATTCAAGTGCGTACATACATACATACACACATATATATAAATAGGTACTGACTTTATGTGGCCAACTTCTTGGTAACCAAATTGAAGGATCAAACCGTTGGTGATACTGTCAAGGTTAGCCTTTTGGGCACCAATAGGAGGTGGACTATCCCGAGTTAAGTTAGGAGCTACCCTTTCTAAGCCTTGGCCAAAAGAACCGAACAAGAAGAAATCAGCTTCTAAATACTCGAGGTTCAAAGAAAACTCCAACAAATCCACATCAAAGATGGGTAATATGGTGGCACTTAAGTCTAAAGGGTATGCAGAAGGAAGAAGAAGAGAGGTTATAAATGAAGAAATGAAAACAGTGGCTGCAAAGGAAACAAAGCAAGATGCCAATGCCATGGTTTTTACCTAATTGATGTTGATGCATGTCTCAAGGGGCATTTCCCTTATTTATATATATGCAACGGTGAAAGAACATATGAAGTCCCACTATTAAAGTGGACCAATTTAATCACTTCACTATAAAAATGAATCAAATAAAGTTAAATTGGAACACAATTAACATTTACTATTCTAAAAATTACATGAAAACTATTTTTTTTCATTTATAGTTCAACTCCAAATAAAATATGTCATTCGAAGAATCATAAAAAGCTTTCAAAATATAACACTGTTAAACAATAAATGACATTTTTTGAACCTTAAATGTTACATCTATTCTAATTTGGCCTTATTTTATTTTATTTTATAATATTGGAACTAAATCGATACATTTAATAGTAAAATGATTAATTTAATATAGTTCTTACAACAAAGGGACTTACCAAAGTACATTCACCTGAAGGATTGATGTGTATAACCACGAAGGATTTGGTTTAATGGAAGCTTTGTCTTTGCATCATGGTTATTGGAATCGGACCGGATCAATTGGATTAGAATTCGATTGATATATTAGTTTAAACAAAAAGATTGAACCGGGTTTTGAGCGAACTGTCTGAAATTTGTTGAATTGACGATTGATTCAAAGGAAAGAGGGATAGTTTTTTGGTATAGTGACAAATTAAGCACTTAATGTTTAAATATTTTGTTAATTTAGCCCTTAATCAAAATAAAATAATTAATATCATATATAAAAAGGGTCAATAACATCGTCACTATATATTTGTCCCAAAATCTTATTACAAGAAATTTTACACCGCTAGGTGAAATTGCTCCTATGTGATAAAAAAACATCAACCAAGTCGCAAAGTTGTTTCGTAGGGTCAAAATTGAATTATAATTTTTTATGAGAGCCAAAATATAAATTTATTATTGTATTTGTTTATAGCTTTATAAATTTTCTAAGGACTTAATCACAATTTTATAATTTCTAAGACGTCAAATCACAATTTTACCATGTATTTACCATGTATTAACTTATAATTTATCATATTTTAAAGAAATTAAAATAAAAATTTCCTATTTTAAGGGGCTAGGCATCCCTAATCAAAAGAAATGAATTATTAAAAATACCTTTATGTTAATTAAGTAATAATAATAAAACTATTAACATAACTTAGAGGGATAAATCAACATTTAGTCTTTAAACTTGAAAACTTTTTCCGCTTTGGTCTGTGAACCTTTTCTTTATCCACATTAGTCCCTAAACTTGGTAGTTTTTCTCAATTTGGTTTCTAAATTTGAATTCTGTTAAGATATGATGATGTGATACTTATATATTATGCTAAATTTTTTTAATATATATATATTTTATATTTTTTAAAATTTAAAGCTTTTTAGTGTAATGCCATGACACTCTCCCATAGTGCCACATAATGACATCTTAACTGAATTTAAGTTCATGATCAAATTGAGAAAAATTACCAAATACAAGGACTAATTAATGAAAAAAAAAAAAAGAAACCAAATGATAAAAATTACCAAATTTAAAGACTAATTGAATAAAAAAAATATTAGTTTATCCCTACCTCAAATTCACATTAAAGTATCGAAAGATTAAAAATAACATATAAAAATTAAAATTTCAATGTTCAATCACTTCTTCGTAAGTTGATATAGGCATAAAAAAACCCAAAAAAAATAAAAGACTGGTTAAAGATGATAATGAAAATCATGCATGTTGGTTATAGAAGAAAACAAAAATAGAAGTTTTTCTTTGTAATTGTTGTCATAATAGGGTTGATTTTTTTTTTTAATTTAATCTTTGAACTTAGCAATTGTTTTCATATTGAGTTTTGAACTTAACAATTATTCTCATATTGGGACTTGAACTTTAGAATTTTTAAAAAAAATCACTAATTAACTTGGATAAAAAAAAGTTCAAGTTTCAACGTAAGAACAATTGTCAAGTTGAAGGATTAAGTTGGACAAAAAATAAATTCAAGCAGTAATTTAACATCAAAAAGTGAATTAACCCTTTTCTTAGTTAAAGATGATAATGAAAATAATGCATGTTGGTTATAGAAGAAAACAAAAAATTGCAGGTTTTTTTATGTGAATATCATGGAAACCTTGTAAGAAGCATGAGCATGTAACTCGTTTTCTTACCAGACTATATGATTGCCACCACACTGCAACAACAACAGCAAAAGCAGCCGTTACAATTGCTTCTTTATGACAGCTTCGATCCTTAATTTCGACTCCATAGATCACGTTTCTTTCATGGTTTAATCGATTACTGCATAAACCCCAAATGTCATATGAATTTGTTCATGGCCAAAACCTCAGTCCCATGTCTCCATTTTGGATTTGTTTTGGTAAGATAAAATGGGTTAAATTTGACAAAATTGTGACACTTTAAGATTTTTACTTGTGAAGTGACTAGATCAAATTAGTTCCTCTACTATTAAATGGATCAATTTAATCCCTATACTATAAAATAGAATCAAACAAAACCAAATTGGAACACAATTAACATTTACTATTTAAAAAGTTACACGAAAATTATTTTTTTCATTTATAGTTTAACTCCAAACAAAATATTTCATTTGAAGGACCATAAGAAGCTTTCAAAATATAATTCTATTAAAAAATCAATGACATTTTTTATATAAAAAATGTTAAATCTATTCTAATTTTCCCTTATTTGATTCTTTTTTATAGTATTGGGACTAAATCGATTCATTTAATAGTAGATGGATTAATTTGATATAGTTCTTATAATAGAGAGATCTACCAAGTACATTCATTTGGAGAACTGATGTGTATAACCAAGAAGGATTTGGTTTAATGGCAACCATTGTCTTTGCATCATGATTATTGGAATCAGATTGGATCAGTTGGATTGAAATCCGATTGATATATTAGTCTAAACAAAAGGGTCGATTCAGTTTTTGAGCGAACTATTTGAAATTTGTTGAACCGGGACAAAAACAAGGTGAATTAGCAATTTTTTTTTTGAACAACGAATTAGCAATTATTCAAAGGAAAGGGGGCTAATTTTTTGGCATAATGACAAATTAAGCACACAACGTTTACATCTTTTGTCAATTTGGCCCTTAATCCTTTTTTTTTAAAGTTAAATTTTGCCTTTAACCTTTGAAAAAGAATTGAATTTGACCATTAATCTTTAAAAAAGAATTGAGTTATTTTTTTAACAAAAATACTGGCTAAAACGTTAAATTTATAAACATGACAATTCATATGTATTTCATGCTTCTTCTTTTTTGAGTTTTTATGAAATTTTTAAAAAGAATAAAAGTCAAATTGACAAAAAAAAAATGTAAACATTAAAAACTAAATATATTATTATGCCAAAATTTTTTAAATGATGCGGACATTTAAGGCTATATAACCTACCTTATAATTTTATATAAAATAATTAAATACACAAATCTAAATATTTAACAACATTGTTGATTGAGTCTTAGCTTAATTGGCATAGGCATTATTATAGGAGAACGTGGGGTTCAAGTGTGTTATAATGTATTATCTTCTTATTTATGAGTTGAGAAGGAGTCATGGGTAATTTTATACATTAAGAAACAACAATGTTGTTATAGCAAGATGTTATTCAATTTTTATTATTGAGTGGACTATTGTGACCTTTTAATTAAAAAAAATAACAGCATATTACATGATTAAAAAAAAAAAAGACAGCATAACGATATTCTAACATAATAGTAGATTAATTGCCCTAATTAATTAAGGGAAAAAAAGGGTAAATTTACAGAAAACAACTTATTTATTTCCCAGTATAATAACAGTGGGCATTAAAAAGCCACATACTCAACACAATAGAAACTTTAATAAAAAAAATAAAATTGTTCTAAACTTTTATTAAAACACCATAATAATAATTAATAATTCTTATATGCTTGTTAAAATTTAAGCAGCTGAGGGAGCAGTCCATTGGGGGTTAACAACACCATCATCATCTTCAGACAAGGTAGTAGAGACCAAGGAACCAAGCTTTTCTGGTTCATCAATGGCGGCTGTCGTAATAACATTATTATTCTTGTAATCCAAAGATTCATCTTCATAAATATCCCACCATTTCTTCACCAATAACTTTATGTCTTCCCTATCCATGTTCTCTTCTTTACCGGTGTACCTCCATGGCTTTGATCCCTGTAAAAACATTACATGCATGCATTCGTGCATGTAAATGTGTTAACTTCATTTCATCATGGATGGATGAATGGATGTAAGGGAGATGGTTATTACCGCAGCACAGTAGTGAACGACTTTGACTTGGTCAAGGTCTATATTTTCAGGGTGACGCCATAGTAGAGCCAAGACAAGGTTGTAAGTAGGAGGGATTGGTTTGTAAATATCCCTAAAGAACATATTCAGAAAGTCCTGCAATTGCAATTTCCCCATGAAAAAAAAGGGGTCAAGTTTGTGATTTTATTGAGAACAAGAAAATCTTGTGCTTTTAAGAATATTAATTCACATCCAACTTAATTAAAGCCAATTTAAGGTTATATATATTTGAAAGCCGATTTAAGATTATATACGGAATATAAAAATGGGTCAAATTATTGTTTTAACCCCTCTACTATACTCAAATTAGGCATTTTATGTACTTCGTTTACTTTATAATGGCAAAAAAAAAAAAACACCATTAACTATTCTTTTTTAAACAATGAAGTAGATTTTTTATCTTTAAAAAATCCATTTTAATCAAAATAATTAATGTATGAGAAATAACACAAAACGTAGTTAGGGAAATGGGGACTTGGACCACAAAATTTTATAACATTTTCATTAACCCTATCAATTTTTTTAAAAACAAAAAATTAATTAGACTCTTGAAAATTTTAAGCCTGCCAAGATTTTTGAAACTTTTAATTGGATTCTCCCAAAATTATTTAAACTTCTCAATTACCCCCCTCCCAAAGAAAATTTAAACCTTAATTAAGTATCCTAGAGGGACAAAAATCAAGATTTGACCTAAAAATTTAACTACACATAAACACAAGAAAAAAAATTGATTAATTACCTGCTCAGCAAAAGAAGTAGGAGAGGTGACTTTGAGGGTCTCTAAGAGGCGACAATAAGTGAAAAGGCACGGTTGATAAACGAACATGCCAGCATTGAAGTAGCGCGGTGGCGGCGACCCCATTCCAACTGGCCACTTCGTCTTTTCCGGGCATTGCTGACAATATCCGATCTTGTATTGAGGAGAATTGGACCATGTTTTCTCACAGAAACAGTCCATAACAGCATAAAAATACCCATCCTCTAACTCGAAAAGGTGATCAATATTGTCCATAACTTGAATGTCACCATCTAAGTATATCATTTTCTCATATTCCACAAACTACAAAAATGAAATTAATTAATTTGATATATATTGATCACATCATGAAAAAAAATTGGGAGTCAAAAAGTAATTTTACTATTTTATTAATTAATAATTTTATAAAACTTTGAGGGATTTTAGAAGGAATTTTACCATTTTGGTAGTAAATAGAGTTACATAGCAACATCAACATGCATGTGTAAGTAACGACGTAAATATGTTACAAGAATCATGATGACGTATAGGAGGAGTTTAAAGGTGAAATTTTGTTTTTGGTCCTTTTAATATGTTCAAATATGAGATTTAATCCTTGTAATTCAATTTGACGCAATTCTTACGACTGATTTTTTTTTTTTAACATTGGAATGAGTATTTTTGAGAGGGAAATCATTTTCGGTATTTTAATTAAAAGAGTATTAATTATATAATAATACAACGATCAAATTGCCCAAAATTAAAATACATTGATTCTTTTATTAATATCTCGGTTTTGAGTATAGTAAAAAGATAAAAAATCATATTTTAATTGGATTTTAAATAGTTTTTCTGGACTAAACTACATAAGAATAACTAAACTAATCTACGTACACAACGTGCATATCGACTACATGGATGTCATGCATGCATGCATGCATGCCAAAAAGTAAAGATTTTCTATTTAAAAATTTAATTACCTCCCAAATACGAAGTTTGGAATAATTGATGACATAATAAGCCATGGCAAACTGGGTCTGATTCTCCGGCGGATAAACAGGTTCAATCTCTCGAACAATACATCCTTGGGACCGAAGGATCTCGCGGTGGTCGCATGGCACATCAGGGAGAACAGCCACCACCAAAGGGTACAACGATTTAGCCTTCCTTAAACCCTTGGCTAAACCAACAACACCTTTGACATAATCACCATTGCCGGCCAAGAAAGTCACATAAGCCCTGTTGGGATTATTACCAGAGACAACAACATTTGGGGACATGTTTTTTTGTTGGTAAAGTTAAGGTAAGAAATAAGAGTTGAGAGACGCCGGGGAATTGGTGAACACAAAGGGTTTGGGTCTATTTATAAGGGTTTTCAAGAAATGGTGGTGAAAAGAATTTATTAAAGGGCAAGTTTTTAACTCTTTTAAAGTGAATATATATGTATATTTGCTTTTTTGAGATTTAGAGAATTTTGAGATTTTAAATTCGAATCATGCTTTTCTTGAATTTAATTTAATGTAGAGACATACTTACACTACACATTACGTTTTAAGGGAGTTATCTAAATAAAGGTCTATCATTTGTTTTCCGAAAATTTAAATTAGATGAACAATCCATAATCATCATATCAAATATAAAAGTCGAAATTTATTAATCGTATGATTTCTCTTACCTAATATAAATATTTAGATATCAAATAAAGTTAATCATGGAATAATTTTGGAGAATATTTAATATTTACTTTAAAAAATGTTTGATTTAACACAAAGGGTTTATAAAAGGAGGAAATTATAGAGTTGCCTCTTCTCAACGTTTGACACATTAAAAGGCTTTGGAGCCTTTATTAGATCATCTATATATATATAGTTAGTGTATCATAGAGAGATAAATCCAGCGGTTGAGAAACTAGCAATGAGTACATTTGATATTAATTGGACGGCGTTGATTTACTTTAATGTACACACGGCATTACCTTATCAAATTGGTAGTCGGTGGGTGAGGATAATTCATAACAAAAAGGAGACAAAATAACTAACATTTTGGAAGTTAACTTACGTGGCTACCTTTTATTTTTTGTTACTTTTAAAATGCCACGTGTTGATATTTCTTTCGCATAATATACAAATCGTACACTAAAAATATTTAAGTGTCCAAATGCATTAAAATTTACTAAATTAAATTAAAACTCCATTTATTTATTTAGGTCTGTTTAGACAACATAATGTAATTGTTAAGGTAATAATTACGAGCAGTTAGATTTGAATTTAATTACTAATTAATTTTTAAACGCTACTTTAATATTATTTTTAGAATAAATAATTTATGTTATTAAAGATGTGGGATATTGGCATAATAATTTTATTGGAGAAATAAAAGGATGCGCCCTTAATTTGAGGTTAATTAACTACAAATGAAATATATGATTGAAATTTTAGTGGCATTTATTTCCTATTATATACCAATTACTTAAGTTAATTAAGATTGAGGGACCAAACCGAATGTATTAATTGGTTATTAGAGTTGATATTATACCCCAACACATTTAGATTTTAGACATTTCACATATTATATAATTAATAAAATATCAAAAGAAAAATGAAAGGTTTTCAACATATATACGGAAGAATGTGGGACTTGGGAATTTGGTTTAGGTCGTTGAAGATGATGTTTTTAAAGTGGGAAATTAATTAAAGTTTTAAATAGCTTTTCGGAAACTATCCTTATGGACTTACGGATACTCTTCAAACTATCTTATACAATATTATATGAGATTGAGAATTAAAGAGTCCACTTTTACATTTGCATTAGTCTCTAAATTTATCAATTTCGGTGTAATGTTTTAATATCATCCCACGTAATCACTAAATTTTTTTTATAAAAAAAATTAGATGATAATATGACAAGATTCAATATGCCACATTATTTTAGGGATTAAAATGATGAATAATTAATATAAAAAAAAAATACCAAAATCAAGTTTTATAGTGATTAGGAATAATCTATTGTATTCTCAACCCAAATAATTGTGCTCATGTCATGGGGCATAGTGAAGGAGGGAGGGAATGGTTGGGTTTTTTTCCTTTTTATGATTTCAGCTAAATTAACTAAGCATATCTTCCTTTCATTCAATAAATGCAATATCCCTGAGATTGTGTGTGTCTTTAACATTATAGATATGTTTAATTAAATACAAAGTTATATGCGCGTGCGCGTGTTAGGTTATTAGTTGGCATCAAAACTCAGAATCCCTTTCATTAATTCTCCATCCCTTATTTATTTATTATATTTATACAGCAGAGCACTAATTTAACAAGTGCAATCGAATCAAGCCGACATCAATTTTTAAATTTAAATAGTTCGATTAAGCTAATTATATTTGAACTCGAATAATTCGATTAAACTTGCTTATTCGTGCTTAAGCTCTTTGTATATATAATAAGAGTAAAGATGTAATTTCATAATATAAAATATATTAACTAAAAAAGCTTTGATTAAACTCACGAACAGTACAAATCAAATATCACGATGCTCAAATTTGATTCGGTATTTATCAAGTCGAATTCAAATTTATTCAAAACAAACTCGAATAATTCACGAGCATCATATCTCATTTACACCTAGCACTTACATGATCAATTAAGTCTAAAATATCAGTCTGCTAAATGCCAAAGCCAAGCCTTGCAAAGAAAGGATTCTTCGTGTTAGATGGGCACAATAACTAGAAAAAATGGTAAATTACTTGCAACATAACACAGAGCAGACAAATGGATATTATTATAAATTATTATGATAATGATGAAGATGATGATGTTACTCATTTACAAATGATGATAATACAAGAATAATTGTATCACCTAGACCCCGCACTACCCTGGCCCTGACCCTGCAAGGGTCAACTTCCAAATATTGTAGATTCAGAATCTACATTTTAAAACAGAATACACACACTGTCGATAACTCCATGTTTGTTTCTACATTTTCCCAGTAACCAAGCAGCAACCACACAGCTAACTTACCTATTTATCTTAATACTCACTGCTATGGTTCTCGGCCTTTTGGTCTCAACAACCATTCATCCCCCCCTTCCAGCTCTCATGGTATCGGTTAGAAAATTTCTGACATTCCAATTCCGATATATAAGAATATAAATTACCGATGCGCACATATACTTCACTCAAACCTGACACCGGAGCCGGTCTTTGTCTACGTGTCAAGTTGCTTATGTAGAGTACAACTCAACTCAAATCAAAACCAGCATCTGCATTTATAGCATATAGCAATTTGGTTTCCAGTTGCTCTTTGCTGCACCATAACCACAAACATCATGATGTGGAAGTTCATTATATTGCAATAAAAGTTAAAAGGAAAAGGCCAATATCTAAATAAGGGACAATCGTTATGATGAGCTGCTTCTAATCAGAATTTGACTCACTTTATTACTTCTAAGGTAAGCTGCTAATAGAGAGGGAGGGAGAGACAAACCTTCCGTATGGTGGAAGCTTTAAAAGGTTCATACAAGTCGCAGACGTTGGTAACCGGTCCAATGCTTCTTCAGAGGCACTTCCAGCGGCTCTGCAAAAGAGTTGATAGTAAAGTCTTTAATTCTGTTTCGGAAACGGAGAATGAATGAATAAATACAGAGGCCGGAAGAGAGAAATAAGTCATGTCCTCAGTAGCTGTCAGCCACCTGAAGTTACCATATTTCCAGAGTACATTTGGTACCATGATTACCTTTGTATGCAAAATAAAGGTTCAAGATATTTGAATCCCAGCAACGGTCCTCGGGAACAACCAGTGACAAACCTAAAAAGAACCTTATCAAGTTATTCTTCTCTCTCACGTTAATAATTATTGAAGCTAATAATTAAAAGTAGACATCATAGGAGGACAATCACACAGATAACAGATGATGTAACTTACTTCAAAAATTTCTTTTGGTTTTCCAGAGAAAAGCTTTTGAGGACTTCCCAAAACATATCAATGACATAGTGCTCCTGTCAAGCAAAGAAGCGAAAATAAGTATAAAGAGCTGATTCTTGGTAAATACGACAGATAGGGTAACAAGTTGATTGGTAACAACTTGCACTCCTTTTTCACCTAAACAAAACTAGGAAAACTGGAAGCACACTTGGTATGTAATATGTAATAATCATTCGAATCCAACTATAAAAATGAGAGCCATAAAAAACTTACACCATGATAGCCCCCTGCATAATTAGTGTTCTGTCGTAGGTCATCAACATCCAAGCTGTCAAGTGAACCTGATATCAGAAGCTGCAAAGAAAATAGATTCGGAGGATTTAAAAAATGTCAAAATTACATTTAAGCAGATGCACTCAAGTGATGAAATTTATAATTTAAAAGATAACAAGATGTTTCAGCCAGTGTGAATACAGTACTTGTTTCATGATATTATGCATGACAATCACAAATCTCGAGAAAAAATGCAATTCACGGAGATAACATTTTCATGGTTCATTAACTTTTTAAAGTCCAAAAGGAATTCCAAAAAACTCTACCTATCATGTTTAAATAGGTAGATGGTAGCAGAAACCTGCAAAATTTAGAAGTAGACTAAAATACCTGCAACTCGTGTTCATTAAACATATCAATCCACTCTTTCCGCATAAGTTGCTGAAATCCCCTAAGGAAATGTGTACTTTGTTGTCGTATCTGCAATGGTGCATCATTTCATTGTCTCATCATCATGCAAGGTAAAAAACTAAATTGCATTAAGATACTTAGAAATGAAATATCTTACTACCTGAAAATTCAATCGGTGGTTAGATACAAGGTGAATAAATGTGATAACATTCTCATTAGTAACACGAATGTTTTTGCCTCCTGGAAGCAGCTCTTCTTCTGTTTGCTCTCCATATTCATTATTCACAATTACAAAGTAGAGCTCCAACTCTGAAATGTCCTCTTTATAATGCTGAGATCATAGCAAAGCTGGGGATTAGAATGCTAGAACCATGAAATGTAGAGTGCATGAAAGGGTGACTGCAATTAAAGTCACTACATTTCCATAAAGTCTGAATGCAAGAGATATAAAAGGGAAAAGGTCAAGAAAAATTACCTTCAAGAAAATAAGGTGACGATATAACTCAGGGTCCAAGGAAGGCAAATCATTTAAATAGTTGTACCTAAGTAATTAAAAGAAAAAAAAACATGGATAAATATCTCTATAACACAAGGTCTTCCAGAGAGGAGGAAACCATTCAAAACCTTACTTTTGTTTCAATTTGCTCAAGAAGAATGTTGCAAATGGTATATCTACAAGAATTCCTTCAAACATGGCCTACAAGGAAGGTAATATTATGCCTCATCAATAAGCCCATGATAGATAAAGCTGAGATCGCATACAAGCAAATTAAATATTAAACATAGACAAAGCATTGGATAGAATAGATTAAGCTTCTGTAATAGAATTACGTACCTTAGCAAGGAGTGATCCCAAGAAATGGAAAAATTGGAGGTGTTGTTCGTGTATCATTCCTGATCCAGGATTTGGGTATAAAAGGTGATCAGCTGTTTCCTGGGTAGCCATGCCAAGTAGTATGTCAAAAGAGCATATAATAGAAAACAATACATAGCAAGTGAGACAAGTTAACATGTGCAACAAAGAGGACCAATACCAGTTACAACCAAAACTGACTTAAAATGAAAAACATGTAAACTTGATGAACTTTAAATAACAGACATGCCAATACGAGAAGACAACTAGTAGCAGAGGGTAATGATATCCTCTATTTGAATTCCATCTCTTCTATATCTTTATACCAAGTACAGATTCCAATCTTATGTAAAAAAAAAAGGGTTCAGATTCCAATTGGTGTTAAATCCATCTTTATCTTCAAATATTTCATTGAAATGAGCATCTCTTTGCCTCTTTTATCTTTCCCTCATTCAGAAAGAATTGAATATTAATATGCTCTCTCAAACCTATTTGATCCAAAAGAAGCATGCCATCTTAAATCAGAAAGGTAAGGAAGCCCCAAGTGACATCTTTACCGTAAGTGAAATAAAAAATAAAAGTATCTTGTGGATATGCCCTACCAGCTTATCGAGAAATTACTTGTGTACATGAAAAGATGAAAAGGAGATAGCAGTAGCATAAATTAACAACCTTAAATAACCCATACTGCACGTCAAATGCAGCTCGAGTAATATTCTCCATAAAATCTTTGAAAATTCCACCGCCATCAATACCAGCTTCCTCCACTCCAAATTCATTGACAAATGTTACACGAATCTGCAGGGCAGCAAATGAAACTGCTTGTATCATTGTTGGGCAATGTCAAAATTGAAGAATCCAGATTCCCCAGGGAAAAGATAATAGAGTGAAAAGACCTAAGTAAAGCATACCAATCCTCTAAGATCCTCTTCGGATAATGCACTCATCTGATTATACGCATCTTCCAGAATATGATCCCTTCGTATTCTGAACCGGTTTCTGGTAAAAACACCATGAGCCTCTTGTCTCTGCCTGACTGAGGCTAGTTGTGACTGGAAGATGGAGATATAGAGAGAAGATAAAAAGGAAATTAAATATAAATGGAAAAAGAATGCATAGATTGGACTAATTTGCCACATAACTTCCCAACCTCTCAGTCCAATGAATTTATATTATGATAGTCACAACTCTTATTCTCCAAGAACCAACAGTTACAAACAGAATTTGCTAGTTACTCACAGTGAATATTTTAACTCTGCTAGTGAATGGAATCAAGAAAGATGCTTGCTTCAATATGTCATGCGCTTTTGTGCCTTCCGTTACAGCCTGCTAGGGAAAGTTTGAGGTCAGAACAAACAACAGAAAATTGATGCTCAGAACTTAAAACTGCAATAGAGAAGCTATTACCTGAGAAATAAAATAGTCATTTACACCATCAGCATGGAAGTCACTAGGGGGAGTGAACTGCCGCCGGTTATTCCAATCTTGCAACTGTAAGAGTAGGTTTAAATATTTAAATAACAAAATCAGAAAGGTGAGTTAAAAAAAAAAAGCATAATGTTTCCCTACATGCCATTTCTCTCAGGAAATGTGTCACTCTATTTATATTTATTGAACACAACCCAGTTAATCAGCAATATCATGCACAAGAGAAAACATCAACAAGTGGGAAGTGAGAAATTTGACAGTTTATACTGGCATCTACCTGGGATAGCAGCTCAGAGGCTACAGTACCAACCCTACTTTGAATAGCTTCAACAGGGTGCTTCTTATGACCAGAAGTGTTGGAGATGAATTTCCCAGAACTGGGGTGAGCTGAAGGATTTACCCATAGGATCTGCCACAAAGCCTGTATTAAGGAGGAGAAGAATGTCAGTTAGACCTTATGCAATTCCATGTAATCATAATAATCATGGTTTCCACAAATGCTATCATAAGGCTGATCGATATCCATAAATCATGTCCTTAATCAAAAGCAAGCACAGTGCAGTGAACACAAGATCTTTTTTCTGAACCAATATTTAAAAATTGCTTCATAATTTAAATAATAGTTTGCTGAACTACACTTTACAAAATGAAGTCACCTGTCTCAGAATGACAATTAGGCATCTGACATCCTTCAAAGACAGAGGCTTCTCCTGCTCATAAAACTCCTCATTATCAACTATCATAAGCATGTGCCTAATCAACCACAAAAAAGCTAGACTAGTCAGTCATCAATCTGTAAACAACATTTAGCATGTAGAAAAACAAATTAAGGATGAAACCTGCAACAAAAATTGCATAAAATTATTCTGCCAGAAATCAAGCAATCATCTTACTTGTACACTGGACAAAAAACGGACAGAGGTAGCAGCCAACCAGGTGCATCTCCCAGAAGATATGAAAAGCGCTCAGGCAAGGATGACCACTTTTGATTTTGATGACATCGCTTCATAAAATTCCAAAGCACTGGAACAAGTTCAGTTCTATATGCTGAAATGCGGTCATGATTCTCTCTAGAGGTAAAGTATTGAATGTAACATGCAAAAAGCACACGCAGCTGCAACAACAGCTGCCACCTCCTTATCATCTGGGCCTTCATTATGTGAACCATGGGCAGTGGAAATCCCTCCAAATAACACATTAGTCTGCTCAGAAGAATCAAAATTAAAACCATTTCTTTGATCTCGCAAAGAAATCACCAATTTTACGAGGAATAGCCAAAGTGATTTTCAAAATAACAGTAAGTGTCAAAACTGCCTACCAATTGCACAAGAAAACGTGAATCAATAGCATTTGTTATCTGCTGTTGCAAATTATCATCCAAAACAATTTCCACTGATTCATCACCAATTATCATGTCATCCTCCCCAACTGTAGAACCTGAAGCCAAATAGTTACCCATGTGCTTGCAATGAAACAATTTAAAGATGAATTGCTGTGCAAAAAATTCAAGTCATGGTTGCAGTATCATAATAACAAAATCTATCATTTTCTTACTGAGCAAACAAAAAAAAATTCCATCACCATATAAGAGGAAAGAGAAATAGATGACATATCAAGACGCAAAGCTTACTTTCTCTGCTTGAAGATTTTATGGGAGGAAGAGCTTCCAATAAGTATGTTGTAAGTGCTGCAAGATCTAAGGCCTGCTCAAGAGAAAAACCAAAAGTAGAAAACTAGCTGAGAACCTGCTTAAATTAAAATTGAATTTCTTTAACATAAAAAGCAACTTTAATGCAAACATAAAAATAGATAATCACATTTGACACTAATTTAAACACCGCTTTAATGGAAATACTAAGAGTATAATTTGTATGACATGGGAGCCAGGGAAGCTATTTGGGTCTAACATCTGAAGGTACATGCATTTACATATAAACATATTCATAACATTCAATCATATCAAAAGGACAATATTGTCCAAAAGCCACACATGTAGAATCACTACGTTTACCACTAATGAACTACAGAAAAGCTTGTAGCACAAAAATTTGGTTCAATTAAAAAAAATCAGCTTCTTACCATTTCAAATGAGCAGTCGGGCTGAGATAAAGCAGCACCTGTTGTTTCTAATATATTACCAAGAATGCAGGCATAACCAGGAAACTCATTCAACATATCAGTGGGAAGTACATTAGCATGGTTTTGCACACACAAAGCCATCTGATTAGTGTAGTATTGGGTCAAGCTCCGAGAAGCAAAAACCTAAAAAGTAAAACATTATAAAATTATAGCCTGTAACAAGCATAAAATAAAAACAGAAAAATAAATTGCAATACAAAATTTGCTACGGAAAATAAGATTTGGAATATTTGCAGCATTAACACACAAAAAAAATATATATATATATATATATATATATATATAAGCAATATGTACAACTAGGTTGCAGAAAATGTAAAAGTAATAACAACCAACTAGACTAGAAACAAGAAGCATTAAAACTTGGAAGTTTTTCAGCACCACATACCACCACTATCGAGATTCAATTAAGATCAAAGAAAAAACTTATAAAGTCTCAAACAAAGTAGGATGTAGAAGAAATCTACCTCTTTTAAGTATGGGAATTTTTTCCATAAGAAAGGGATTGTAAGAATTTGGAATGAGAAACTCCACTGGGGATCCACATTTGTGCAAATACATGGACTCTTACCAACATGAGAAATCATACAAGCAAGCACATGCTCTAATGCAGATACTTTCCCAAAAGAACCTTTAGCATTTATGTTTTCCTGCACGACAAAAAAATGGTAGTATCATAAAAGAAGAAGCCCATTACTAAATCACAAGTCTCAAGATGCACAATGATGGTCGTAGGGATTTCAAAATGGGTATGTAAGAAGTGTATCTAATTAGAAGAAAACAAAACCTAAAAACAGGGTTGCAAAAATGCTTACCTTTGCAGTTAAAATAACTTCTCTAAACAGAGAGAATACATTTCTTTGCAAGAGATAACCAACTGTCTTACAAGCCCATGGCAGTTTAGGGTCTAATATCAAAACCAATGCTTGAAGCAATACGGCTGTTGATGCACTAGGCTCCTCTCCCGTCATCAACAGTTGATCTTTCAATTGATTTCTGCCCAAAAACTAATATTACCCTCTGAAACAGCTTAAAGACATGCACAGAATATATGCCTACATTAAATTCTGCCTGACATCATAGTGCAAGACACTAAGAATGAGAAAGGAGGAAAAGAGAAAGACATGGGTGCATGACAATATATATTAAGCTATCATCAACATTGGGCATTCAATTTCTTTCCCTGGTTTCAGTTTCTATTTTAGATCCCTGATATTCTAGAGAGCATCTAAAAGCTTCTTAAATATAAAGGAACACAAGCTTGATGCAAATATAGAAATAAAAAAATAGAGAACACCCAGCTGAAAAAAGAAGATTTGAAGCACAAACCTGTTGTGATGTATAGCCTGAATGCAAGCAAATGAGAGTCGCTTCAACCTGTAGACAACCAAAGAATGATTGGATAAGTAGTCCATGCCTGCAAAGAGTTCCACAACATCCCCTGTTGCACAATCATGTGTGAAAGTTAGAGAAAGAAAGAAATGCATAAACTAAAACAATTATATGAAATGCATAATAAGTTGTGCATAAATATGCAAAAGTTAGAGAAAAAAAGAAAGATAAGCAGTTAAGCAGTTAAGCACTGCCACCACCATAATTATATGCAACACAAACTTATCCATAATACAACTATTCAAGAAGGGATTATTATAGAAATACCACTTTCTCGAACAAAATGCTGAATTAATCGGCAAGTCTCAACAAGAACAGAAAAATCATTCATATTCCATGCATTGACAAAGAAAATTAGCTGGCGGAGAAACTCTAAGTCTGGACCAAAACAATGCCTGCATAAAAAGGGCAGATCTGAATAAAATCAGAAAATCACATTAAAGATAAGGCATTTCAAAAAGCAGTGAAGCAGGCCCAAAAGAAAATGGTGTTTCAGTTCACTCTGTTGATATTAAATGGAGCTCTTCATAAAATGAACCAAAAGAGTTCTTGACAGGAAACATGTTAAAGACATTATAGATGTCCAAATATACCTGTCTACATGATGGCAGTGCTTTCCATAAGTTTTGTAGAACTGCTCTCGTACCTTGGCTCGTTCAACTTCCACTACCTTTCTCCCTCTGAAGTATTTCTGTAGTTAATAATTAGTCAAGACTTTGCCAAATGTAGACCAGCAAGTTCTTAAAGACAAATCCAGACAACCATTTCGTTAACCTAAATTGCCTAATAGAAAGGCATGCTCTAAATTCATATGCACCCTATGCCGATAACAATTCAATTTAGTAATAAGTATTTGATGTTGTTAAATCATAAAGCAGAAACACCTAAATAAACAATGCAGGTTTCGATTTAATAAAAACTAATTTATTTCAACACCTTATTAGCTTGGAGGATAATTTAATGTATTTAAACCTGACAGTGAATTTAATAAACGTTAAATCATAAATTTTCACAAGTAAACCTGAGAATGGAATTTAATCTCTTTCCCAGATATAATGAAGTTAAAGGAAAACAAAGGGTAGTCTCTCAATCACATTCTACAATGCAATGATTACATCTACCTATAGTTTGAACCCCCAAAACTATATTAGCACTTATCAAGCACAAATAAAGAGCGGCCTATACATAATACTAAACCTGTGCAATCTAACCAACTCTTCGCATTACAAACGAACCTAGAATTTTTGGAAACAGTCTATTGCATATGATTGCATTTAAACTAAACAAGCATGGAAATTCTCGAGAGAATAATTTTCAGCTCAATGCCAAAAAAAAAAAAAAAAAAAAAGGAGGAAAAAGAAGTTCTTCAACTAAACCAAATAAAGTAATTAATGAAACTAAGAAACAGCCTAAATTCAAAAGCAAAACCTGAATCTTGAGAGCTGCAGAATTTTGCTGGCGCAACCAAAGACGACGATTGCGTTCCAAACGCGTTTGTTCAAGAAGTTTCTGCCTATCTCTCTCTTTGGAGCTCCGACCGCCCAAATCAACCCGTTTCCGAGTAGTCGGATCACCCGAGAAGAACATTCTCGAAACTCAGCAACTCCGCTAAAACCCAAAAAAGAAACCGAAAGCAATCAATATTCCGAGGGAGCGAAATCAAAGGCTTTTTCCTTTTAGATTCGATGAAGAAAGAGTTGCGCTAAACAATGTTTTTTTTTTTTTATCAGATTGAAAATAAGAGATCGCTGAACGTGCGATGTTTGGTGTTTGTATAGAGAGAAAGTGGGAGGAAAATTGAGAATAATAATTAAGAGAAATTAAAAATAGTGGAAGAAGAATTTGGGAGAAAACTTGTCGCGATTCCTTAATTTCTACTGTGAATATATATGATTTGAATTAAATTTGTTAATTAAGAATATGGGGAAAAAGTTCAGAAGGCATAAAGGAAGAGTCTTTAAGAAATTCGGAAAGTGTGGGCTGCCAAATCCTTCAGAATTAACCCATTAAAGCCCAATTATCAAACCCTAACTTCGGTTCAATTCCAATCCAATCCAATCCCAATACTTTTTAAAAAAATAAAGTAATTTGGTGACTTTCATTATAATGGGATCTCATGTCATGTGATGCTTTTAATTAGCTGTTAGAAAAAGAAAAAAAACATCAATCCACTATTGGTCAGGTCACGAAAGATTTGTATTAAGAACTATAAACCAATTCAACCATTTTTAATAGGAAAGGAGAAATATTTATTTGGTAATCAATTTAACAGTTTTTAAGTCGTTAACATAATTTTTTAACTTATATGGCTTGATTAAACAGTTACAGTCTCTTCTTTTTTTTTTTATCTTTCAACCACAACCGTTGATATAAAAAAGATTTCACGAAATCCCACTATAATAAGTCTCACCTGAGACATTATCTATTAATTTGTCTTTATTTGTTTGGTAAATTTTAGTTATTAGTCATTGTACCATGCATAAGTTTTGATTTAGTCCCTATATTCTAATTTGGTTAATTTTAACCTTTGTACTTTTTGATTTGGTCCATGTTAGTCCATAAACTTTTCAAAATTTGAAACTCTCGTATCTATACTTTTCAAATTTTGAAATTTCAATCTTGACCCGCACAATAGAAATTAAACTTGATAGGTCAAATTTTTAGTCTTTATGCTTTTCAGATTTTAAAAATTCCAATCTCGACTCAAACAATGGCCATTAAATTGATGGCTGATATAATTTTATATATGCAACAATTTTTCAATTCCACTTTTATAGCTAAAATAGTTCACGGTCAGTATACCAAATACATAACAGTCTAATGACACATGACAGACTTTTACCCAATTAAAAAAAAAAACTCACCGATAGTGGAGAAAATAATTTTTATTTTATTGTTAAATAAATGCATTTCTTATTCAGCAGATGTATTTCATATCTCTCTTCTCAAATAGACATTGAAGATGTGCAATAAATTAACTTCATCGTTTATTGATTAATGAAAATTGATGTCGAGATTACCTTATGTATTACCAAAAATATTGGCATTATTATTAGTAACATATTATTAACCATTCAAGATAATATTGTTGAATCATATGTAATTATATAATTACAAAGTTATAAAATTTGTATCCATAATCCTACCTTTTGTGATCCAAATCACCTACTAGAATGCACGAAACATAATTTTTAGAGCATTATTAAATTTAGTTCGAAAATAATATTAGATTTAATTCAATATTAAAGTATGTTTAAAGCTTTTGAATTCGTTTATTTTTATTCTAAGGAATAAGCCTGGGTGAAAATATCTCTTCAGTTTTACTCAATTTCGATATTGAACAAATTTAAACTAATTAGGTTCATTAACATCATTATTATTTTTTTTTGAAATTCATGTTGATTATTATTTTTTATTTCAAAGTACTGCATTAGTAAATTTAATAAAACAATTATCAATGTTAATAATTAACTAAATTCTTAAAAATAAATATAAATAGATTTACTTTTAAATATAAAAATAATGTAATGTTCAGAGATCACAAATCAAACCCTCCCTTAACGCCAAAACTCCAGCATCATCAGCCTTAACCCTCCGGCCCTTACAACCCATAATACACCCCAACTCATCCCTCATCACCACCCCAACAGCACATCGATCACCATCACCGATTCGCCTCAAGTGGCTTCCAAACTTCATTTATTAGATCCATCAATGTTCATTACAGAAACACATTAAGCTTCATAAGGTAATGAAAAATCTCCAGTGCTACACCAATATTATCATGAATGAACCTACCCCTATAAAAGCATTTTGATTCTGAGTTATCAATCCCCCTAAAACAGTCTTCAACCTAGTAACCATTTTATACACTAATAGGTGTATATTGAGAAACATTTTTCAGGAGTTCCCTACCATTCATCTTCCTCAATAGCCTCCCACTCTGAAAAAATCCCTCCACAGCCCTAATCACATCACCCTTAGTAACATCCCAAAATTCCTGGAAGAAAAAGCCATTAAAACCATCAGGTCCTGCAGCCTTTTCCACCTTTCCTTCAGATATAGCAGCACACAGACCATTATTCATCTCAGCTGTTACCAAGTTTGGAACCACCTCCAGACGCCATTCAAGTCCCTATCCACATCAGATTGAAACAGTTGTGCCTAAAAAAATTTTAAAAGCATGATTTGATGGTTACACTTGTTAATTAACTATATGGTCTGCCACCTTATTATTTAGAAATAATTAAAAAAAAAAAAAAAAAGGATTGTCTACAAAACCCATTTTAATGGGGTCAATAAAATAATGGTAGCTAGGTAAGTTGTTTGATTAGGTTTAAGTAATTAATTAATCAATTAAAATATGAAGCAAATGCAAACTTTGAGTGGAATTAAATTAAATTATTAAAATAATAATAATAATAATAATGCTGGCCTTTAACCAACTTAATAATGTCTCGAAATGGTCAAGCATTACTAGAACTATCCAACAACAATTTTAACTATATATATCTAAGAGTGGATAAGTTTTTTTCGTATGTCATTTCAATGTTTAAAGTGAAATTTATATCTTTTTTTTTATTCATATTGATACTTGAAATTTGACTTCTAACCTACATTTTAGTCTATTTTTGCAACTCCGTTAAAATTAAAATTAAATCACGTCAACCAATCAAATTATTCCACGCCATCTAATTTTAACAATGAACTAAAAAGATGAGAAGGAAACCAATTTGAAACATAAATACTAAATTAAATATTAAAGCTAGATTTTAAGTAAAAAGAAATATGTTTTAATGTATGGAGGACTGAGTTGAAAGTTCAAACTATGAATTATGAAACTGCAATCAATCAAACTAAGAAAATAAAGCATCATTGTAGGAAAAAAAAATAAAAGATAGAAATAGGTGATTAATTATTGGAAATTGTTGACTATAATATGTAACTTAAAGAATTAAATTATTAAATAAAAATAAAGACTAGGAAAAGAAAAAAGGCACTGAATCTGGACAAGCAACCTGTTTAATCCTTCCTAATATATATTATTTAACTCACGATTTGGTACTTAAACTACATATTTTATTTAAATTATTATTTCTATTTATTTACTTCATTTACTCGCATTCGGTAAAAATATGTCATGTGAAATAAAAGTGAGAATCAAATTATATGCCTAATTAATAATGTGGAGCAAGCAAGTCCCCTGCCCCTAAAATTAAAAAATTATTTTTTTATCTTTTAAAATGTATAAAATTATAAATTAATAATGGTGAATTTGTACTTTAACTCTTCCAAAAATAATAAGATTTTAATTTAATCTTTTAAAAGATTATAAAAATATTAACTAATTGGTAAAATTATATTTTAACTTTTATTAAAATTTATAACTTAATTTCAAGTGATGATTATCCCAAACTTCACAATCTTATTTTATTTGATTTTTTTATATTATATATGTATATGGATCTACTCCATTAATCAACATCAACTTCATCATTTCCACATTTATAAATTAACTAATTTATCATCTTACCCTCTTAGATAGACATGTCCTAAATTTCTTTTGATGTTGATACCACAATATGTATTTTCTTAAATTTTAAAATATTTTAATTATATCCTAAACTATCGATATTATATCAATCAAGTTCTTTTGTTATTAAAATTGTTAAATGACACATAAAATCTTATACAACTAAATTTAAAATGAAAATTTTATAAAAAAACAACAAAGCGTTGTCGTATAACTTTTAAAAGTAAGAACTAAAAAGAAAAAAAAAAGAGAAACGGTGAATGAAAAAGATTTTGTAAAAACTTTCAAAACCTCAAAATTAATATTTTTAGAATATCCTTTTTTACACTATTAATTTTTTTCTAAAAAAATTCATTTTAAATTGTGTCATATAAGATCTAACGTGTCATTTAATAGTTAAATTAACGATTTTAGTAACAGAAGGACCTAATTAACACAATTTCAATAGTTTTGAGATATAATTAAAATGATTTGAAGTTTAGAAAGTATTTAAAATGAGAATCATGATTTTGGAAATGTTTAGTACAATTAAATCATATATATATTATCATACTCCACATCCTCCTCCTTATCTCATCTCTAGTATTAAATTTCGAATTTTGGCATTAAATTTTATGAGGCATGATTAAAATATTTAAAATTTTTAAGGATTTGATAACAACATTTAAAACTTTAATAGGTCTAATTAATTTTTTTTAATTGAAGAAATATAACTATTTTTTTTTGGGTGAAAAGAAAAGGTTACAAAATCAATAAGTTAAATCCTCATAGGAGGATCCTCAACCAATCTTAAGCCTAGCCTTTTAGAACGAACTGACTTGGCCAGACTACTAGATTCTCTTCACGAGGTATATGTTGAATCCTCCACTGTTTTACCATTTTAAGGATAAGATGAATTCTTCTGACGAGTGCAGAATTAAAATTTCCTAAAGAACCTTCTTGAATAGCGTTAACAGCTTCAATACTGTCAGTTTGGATTAAGGTCCTTTCGAACTGTCTATGCAAAATAAGATTTAAGCCATCTAAGATCCCCCAAAGCTCAGCCTCTACCACCGTACAATTGCCCAAATACCTACAGAACCCCATGATTCACCCATCGTTATGATCGCACACAAAACTTTCCGCTGCTGCAAAGCCTTCATCAAGTCTAATATAACTAATTTTTTAAAAATGCTTTGAAGGAAGTGATGAGAGTTTTCAAAAATTTTAAAGATAATTAATTAAAAAAAATCTTTTATGCCACTTTAGAGGAAAACAAAGACTATGTTTAATCTCATAATGTGCAATAATTTAACCCTTAAAAATAATAAAATTATAAATTTAATCTCTTTAAAATTTTAAAAAGTATAAATCAATGTAATAATAAAAATACATTTTAACTAAAATAATAATTCAATTATGTACTTAGAAAATACAATGGTGTTTTGGTCATTTTCTTTATTTGTTAACCAATTAGCAACATTTTCTTGTTTTATTGGTTGCTTCATACATCGAAAATTTAATTTTATATTACAACGTTAAAATTCTTTCGTTAAATTTATTGTGTGATATTTTGAAATAAAATATATTCACTTTATAACTATGTAATAAAACGATGATATTGTTATTGAGCTAAATTAAATAAAAAAATTTTAACGGTATTAATAATTGAGTTTATATTATTAAATTTAAAAAATAAAGGGACTAAATTCAAGTAAAAAGAATCAAATAGACAAATATTAGAGGGACTTAAAGCATAGTTTAACATTTTATTTATCTACGAGTAATTAGATTTCTAGATATTTGACATTAACTTAGCTAAAATTAGTATAATTATATCAAATAAGAAGTTAGAGTTAGCACTTGGCAGTCCATCTTTTTGTTGAATTTTTTACGGCATCATTCATATCTCTATAACGATAATTTAGGGAGGATTAATTCATCACTTTCTTAATTTCAATTATGACAATAGATACAATGTGTTGAGATACACATATATTTTTCAAGCACAATGTATCATACCTCTTTAATTGAAATTTAAAATAAACAAATAAGATAAATGTCGGATTTTAATTTTATTTGTCATAATTAATGTTTGAGATAAATATAAAAGTTATATATAAACTTTAATTCAATGTACAATATATCATACACGAATTTTGATTTTATGTAATTTTAATTTAATCTTCACAAACCTCCAACATTATCAATGTAGCACCATTTTACGTATAATACACATATAATTATATTAATTCAATATGAACATAAACTGACGTATTTAAATCAAAGTTTCATACGAACATATGAACCACAATCAAAGATTCATGTGTATAATTGTCTAGTTGACCTAAATCAAAGTTCATATATCAATTTACACAGGACAAATCTCAAAATTATACATAAACTTTGATTTGGTGTAATTATATACATGAAACTTTAATTTATTTTTATATTGAATAAATATAATTACTTCTATATACAATATATAAACATAGAATGATGTTATATTAATAATTGTGTTAATAATTTGTGAGAATTGGAACAAATCAAATTCTCATGTATAAAATTATATAAAATCAAAGTTGATGTATACAATTGTACATATTAAACCAATGTTTATTGATAGTTTTGAGATTTATTCTTTTTTTTTTTTACACAATGTTTAAAATTACTTATAGCTCATCCAACTCATAAATAGGAAGATGATGCGCTTCAGCGCACTCAAACTCGAGTTTTTCTACATTGATAATAATATACATATTAATCAAACTAAGACTCAATCTGTAATTTTGAGATTTATTCATGAAATAATAATTCAAATTTTTCTGTCGTCAAACCATGGTTAAACTTTTATACCTAACACATATTATATATATATATATATATATATATATATATATATATATATATATACACACACGCATGCCTCAAAAGAGTCAAAGAAATTGAGAGACCAATTTGGCAAAAAACGAATAAATTTCAAAACATATTAGTTTTGGTCAAAGACGCTTCCGATTGAGGGAGAAAGAATTAGAGTAATAATAAGTCTATAAACATAGGAGTTAATTTCTAATTACTATTATATAGAAGTATTTAAAATTCATGTATCAAATTGTATATATGTGTAATCTCTCTTTAAAAATATTAGGGTAAATTGCACTTAATATCGTTAAAGTATTAATAAGTTTACATTTTAGTCACTCAATTTCAAAAAGTTACAAAATAGTCATTGAACTATTTAAAATTTTTTTATTTAAGTCGTTGGGTTGTTAAGTTTATATATATATATATAAAAGGTTTGACTAATGAGTTCTAAGTGACAATTCCATGATCGGTATAGTAAATCAATACTCATCAACAAGTAGAATAACATATTTTAGATCCAAGTCGATCTGATGATTAATATCGGAGATTGGAGAAGAAAGTCATTTGGATTTTGATGTTCAAAGCTGTTTTATGGGGAAAAAAAACTAAACTGTAGAAGAGAAGGGGGTGAGAGCTTTCGAGTGGTAAAAGCAATGCGAACAGAGAATGTCATACAACAATGATTTTAACGACCCAATTATCTAAATGAAAACTTTTAAATAGTTTAATAACTATTTTATAAATTTTTAAAATTAAATAATCAAAACGTAAACTTACTAATAATTTAATAACTTTATATGTAATTTATCTAAAAAAATTAAGGAGAAAATTTAGATACTTAATGCTAATTAATAATGGGAGAGATTTGATTGATTGGTGATCAATATGGTCAATGAACACACACCACCGTCCAATTAGAAATATCAACCCCATCCCTCCCTAAAACCCGGGCTACCTTTTTGAACAAATGACCAAAAACAATTTAATGGAAATCACGGTTGTCACTCTCTAATTTCAAATTTCATTCGTAATTACGATAAATATGAAATAAAATAAAATATTTTTAAGTAAATATTTTTTTTTAATTTCACCGCAATCGGCTGAAAAAGATTGTTGTAAGTTTGAGAATTTTTAAACAAGTTTTGACTTTAATTGATAAATTTGTTAACAATATCAAACTTTTCAACCATTCGCTAAATTTGATTGTTGCTTTAGGTTCTTGAAACCCTAACTTTGTAGCTTCATGAACTTGGGGCCCATGGACTTGGAAGTGCAAATTTTTCTTAGCATTAAATTGCCAAGTGACAAATTGGATCTATCACCATAAAAAAAAAAAGGAAAAAAAAAAGGAAAAATGCTACCAACAATAACTTAAACTTGATAGCTACAAGTGCTTGTATGAGCACCAAATCAATGGTTTCGATAATTTTGAGTCGCAAATCGAAGATGAAGACTTAGTTGGGAAACGCTTTTTCGACTTGTCAATAGCGTGTTTAGCTATTTTAAACCAGATCAAACTAAATTTATTTTATTCTAATTTTGAAAATTTTGATTTATTCAGATTTTTGAATCGCAATATATGAATTTAATAGTAATAATTGCGTGTAGAAACACTAATTCAAGTGTTTTTAATAATTTCGAGTTAACCGATTGAGTCTTAGTTTAATTGACATCGGTATTATTATCAGTGTAAGAAAACGTGGGTTCGAGTGTGTTAAAACGCATTATCCTCTTATTTAATAATTGATAATGGATTATAGATAGTTTTAAGCATTATGATACTACACTCATATGAAACGGAGTAAATAAAATAATAAGAATTTGAAAAATGAGTTTTTTGGGGGTCAAATTCTTATCACAAAATAGCAATGGGTTGTAGGAGAAGCAAATCATGGGAATTTTCAATAAAATAAAAGGTTATCAATTATGACTTAATACCTTTCCATGTCAACATTTCATTTGCTTATTACTTTTTGATATATATTTCTCTAAGCATCATTACATAATTTCCAATGGTCTAAAAACTATATATTTATAATTGAAATGCTTCAGTTTCATATCAAAAGAAATGCTTGGTACCCAAACTACATGCTACGCCTTTTTTTTTTAGTTAAAATATGGTTTAACTACATGTAATTTTTGTATATTTAAAATTTAATCTCTTTATTTTTATTTTTAAGATTTTGGTCCTTTAGTTAAATTCGCAGGTGTAACATTTTGAAATAACAAATTATTCATTTGGTAACCATATGGCAAAAAAAAGAAAATCGTTGTAATGAACCTAAATTTAATAGAAGAATTTTAACAATATTAACTATTAAATTTATATTTTGAAATTTAAAAGAAGAAAACATATATTAAATTCCAAATATACGAAGAGCATATTTTAAATTTTTTAATGTAATTGATTAATCTAAACTCTTTTTTGCCACTCTTTGCATAATAGTTTTAAATGAATTTTTTATAAAAAAAAATCCAGTCAATATTGGTAGTAAATACTCTTCAACATATTAAATTGAAGGATGGTAGAAGCTAGATTTTAGGGAAAAAACAATTTAAAAAGAAAATTAGGATTAACAAATTATCAAATCATTTTTAAAGTTTGAATTTCTGATTAAAAATAATTAATTGATTTTGAATATTCTGGTATTTTAGAGTATGCAAAAGACAAAAGAGGGGATTTGGTTATGGTACTGGGGATTTTTTTTTTTAAATTACAAAATTTCACTAAAATCATTATTAATATAATTAATTAACTAAAATAAATTTGGAATAATCTAAAGAATAGGGTTCCAACCTAAAATATTAAAAATTTCAAGCCCCAACTTCGCTATTTAACCAATACGTTATTCACTATTGAGGGATTTGTTGGTTTGATAAGTGATAAAATAATTTAAGAAATCTGAATTTTTGTAGTCTTCGTACATTTGAAGTTTCGTGTTTGAATGAATTTAAAATTTAAGTTCAATTGTTAACATTATTATTAAATTCAGATTTAGCACAACATCAATTTTTTGTTATATGGCTATTAAGTGAGTACTTTTTCTTCTTTTTTTATTCCAAAATGTCGCACTAGTAGATTTAACAAAATAATATTAACAATTAAAAATTTTGAAATCTAAAAAGTAAAGGGATTAAATTTCAAATGTATAAAAATAAAAGGGAGTCAAAGCAAAATTAACCAAAACTAGGGTTTAAATCCCATAAGAAAGAAGTAATTAAGTGGAAAGGGATGGAGAAGACGTGTCCTTTGTTTTGATGCTATGCTTGCTTTTCCCCCTCCACGCTCCAGTCCCCTAATGGGGGGTAAGCAATTAAAAAACTTGTCACCCTTTCTACATCAACTATTCAATTTTTTATTACAATTTTAACATCGTACAATTCAGAAATTGTTTTTTAAGTTTGGTTAATTCAATATTTGTTGATGTCTGAATAGGTGACAATCGTAATTGTCCAACAAATTATAGAATGAAAAACCATCCAATATTTGTTTGTTTTACTGGTGACTGATGACTGATGACTGATGTTTGGTATGCGTCATATGGGACATACAATACTCTTTTTGCTCCTTTATACCTTAAAACTTTCTACATTTATTTCACGGGTAATATTTGAGTTTTACTTTCACAAATTATAAATCTCGATAATATTTACTCTTTTAGATATAATATCTAAAAAGATTCATAACCCGAACCCATGTATATGAAGATAATGCGTTTTAACGTATTTAAACCCACGTCCTCCTACATTAACAACAATGTTTATACCAATCGAATTAAGGCTCAATCGACATAAAAGTATTTATTTTATGTATATTTTTCTCATTGTTTTTTATTCTTTTTAATAAATATCTTTTATATGTTACCATCCATTATTGACACATGTCACTAACTAGCACTTTAATGGAAAAAAAAATAATGGAACGGCAGATTGAATAACTTGATTGGAAGTTAGAATAATAATAATAATTTATGATTAAATTATAATATTTTGAAGTTTAGGGATCACCGTGAATTTGATTCATAGTTTAGGACTAACCCGAATACTTATTTACATTTCAAAAAAAAATTATTATTCGTGATTTTATATATATTATACATAATAGAAAATATTAATTTTTTTTACCTAAATAAAAGAAAGAGTTGTTCAGGATTTCATGTTAAATGAATCTAAAATTCTTTTTGGTACTAAAGCAATAACTTAGTCAACATTGATAAAAAAAAAAATTTTAATACCTTATCAATTTGGGGGAGAAAGATCATATTGATAAGGTGGCTAGAAGAAGCACATTGGGACTTCATTTCTTCTCTCAACCGCCTTTACAAGTGCAAGATATTTTGTCTACTGATTGTTGCATTATAGTTTAATTTCCTACCTTTTTGTTCAGCTTTCAATCTCAACTTCCTTTTGTAAACCAAAAAAAAAAAATCATTATCATTAGGGCTCCAAATAAAAATCTTAATCACTGCTACCTTATGTTGGTATATATATATATATATATATATTTTTTTTTTATAGATGTAGAAAATCACCATTAATTAAACTACAACTATTCTAGGTACTACAAAACCCATCTAAATCATCATGGAAAATTTAAAGAATTGTATCAAGTGGAATTGTGGGAAGACAATAAGACCGAGTTCCAAATTAAAAGCCATGGCTGCCATACCATTTGCTAGTCAATTTCTTTCACGAAACACATGTTTGTGTTTGAGATTAATTTTCCAATCACTAGTAATCGTTCTTTTAACATTTCGTAAAACATCACTGTCATAATCCATCTCACCCTTTCCACAAACAAGGTCGCCATCTTCCTTGCTAATGCCAATCCATAATGGATACCCCATAATTCAACCTCGGCAATACTACATATCCCTATATTTCTTGCAAATCCTGAGTGTTAAATACCATTTTCATCTTTGACCAATTGGTCATTGATAAATATATTGGCAATAAAATTTTTTTAAATAAAAAAGAGTTTCACCCTATAACTTAGCAACTAAGTTCACTTTCATATCTATATATATATTATTGTCCAGCACTAAAATTTGATGGTGTGACACAATCTGAAAATGTCAACTCATCAAACTTTTACATTTTTCAAGTGCATGGACCAAAATGAACTTAGTTGTTAAATTTAGATATAACGTAAACATTATAAAATACAAATACCAATGTGGATTAAATAGACAGATTTAATGACTTAAAAATACATTAACCCTTAAAACTCTATCACATTATAAATAAATGAAACATAATTACATTATAATAATTTTTAAAAAGAACTCAAAGCATAATAATCCATTGAAAAAAATGTGTGAAATTATCTTATAATGGCATTTAAATTCTTTGCATCATGGTCCACCTCAATTTAAATCAAAGCACAGTTTCTTAGGGTTTAACAAAATTTTTTGTTTCTAGTTGATATTATAACATTGTGGAGTAACATTTAATTAATACAATAATTTAATGGAACCTTTTTTTGCCTTGTGTGTAGGGTACTTAAAAAGCATTGAATTAATCCGGCTCCTATACATTAAATTAATAAAAAAATTAAACTTAAGAAAATTAATAAGAGAATTACTAATAAATAAAATAATTAAAAATATTTTTTTGGGATAAATATTAAAGTTATATATGAAGTTTGATTTAATGTGCAATATCATACCTGAACTTTTTTTTGTGCAATTTTATACATAGAATTTGGTTTGATTCAATTTCCAAAAATCACTAGCAACATTATTGAATTAGCACTATTTTATATTGGAAATTACATATACAAACAATTACATTAATCCAATATGAAAATAAATATATTTATTTATTTCTTTAAATGTTTATAATTAAATCAAAATTAAAATTTTATGTACACATATGAACAACAATACAAATTTCATATGCATAATTGCCCCAAATAAAAGTTTATATATCAAACTGTACATTAAAATAAAATTAATATTTATACATTTTTATATAAAACTTTAATTAAATATTAAAAATTATATAAAATGCTAGAATTTTTAAATATTTTCTTTTGAAAGTTACAACTAACAATCTTATGGAAGTGACCATTAAACTCAATCATTACGAGTGCTAAACAAAATAAATTAATTCAACAACTTAACTCACCTACATATGATTTACAAAGGTGGGAGTCGAACTTGGGATCACAACATTACCATGTTCGAGTCACATTGATGTAAACCATACAAGATTATGTATGGTTATTGTCTTCTCAAACACTTGACGAGATACTCTCAATCTGTAGATTGATCACCATTTTTTAGGCATTCGAGCATTTGGCAGAATCAAAAGTCCTTAAAATTTTAACTATATTATACATTGATTTATTGAACGTTAATGTTATACATTAATTTATACAATTCTTTTTAAATATTTTAATTTTTTTAAGTTTAACTCAACAATCAAACTTTATCAGCTTTTTCCCAAGAGATTTAACTTTGTCATTAAGCTAATGTGTCATTGACTATAATAATTAATAATTACCCCCAGTTTCAACTTTCTTATGTCCAAATAAAAAAGGGTTAAATTAATACTTGGGACTTGAACTTTGCAATTATTTTTACATGGGGGATTGAACATTTTTTTGGTTCAAGTTAGTCATTGAACTTGGCAATTGTTCCTATAGTAAGGCTTGAATAAGGTAATTGTTCTCATATTGGCGCCTAAACTATTTTCTTCTTCAAGTTAACCCTCCGAACTTGGCAATTGTTCCCATATTAGGGCTTGAACTTGACAATTATTCACACATTAGAACTTGAACTTTAGGGTTTTCATAGAAAATTATGGGCTAACTTGGACAAAAAAAATGTCCAGGCTCAATTGTAGAAATAGTTGCCAAGTTTTAACCCCCAAAAGTAATTTAACCTAATAAAAAAACATGACTTGCAATTCTTTGGTTAAAATATACTATAGGTCCTTGTTCTCTTCATACATTTGAAATCTAGTCCTACTTTTATTTCAATAAATTTAGTTCCTTTACTTTTCGGATTTAGAAATGAATGTCCAATTCTTAACGTAGTTAGAATTCTTATGTTATACTCAAATTCATTACAACATTTTTTTTTGTTACATGATAATTAAGTGAGTATTATTTTTTAATTTTAAATTATTACTTTAAATAATTTAATAAAAAAATATTAATATTAATAATTGGACCTGAATTTTAAAAATTAAAAAACTAAATTCTAAATATAAAAAAATACCGTATTAAAACATATTTTAACCTAATTAAAGGCAGCTTAATATTGACCCGACATACCTTCCAATTATAATCCTTTGTCATTAAACATCGGTTAAAATGTCAACCATTTACATTAAATATTGGTTAAAATGAATTATAAAGAAAGGGTTAAATTATGTTGAGGTTTGGACTTGATAATTGTATCATGTTGGAGCTTGAACCTTTTTTTTCTTCAAGTTAGTTCTTGATATTTATTTGAAAACTTTAAAATTCAGGTCTAATGTAGGAATAATGGTCAAGTTTAAGACCCAATATAAGAACAGTTGTTAAGTTCAAGCTCTAACTTGGACAAAAAAAGTTCAAACCTCAATGTAAGAATAATTGTCTAGTTCAGGCCCCAATGTAAGAACAATTATCAAATTTAAAGATAAACTTGAATAAAAAAAGTTCAAATCCTAATGTAGAAATTATTACTAAATTCAAACTCCAAATAATTATTTAACCCATAAAACAAATTATAATTAATATTCTATTTTAAAAAAGAATAGTAAAAGCATATATTGAATATATAAAAAAAATCTAAAATCTAAAATTAAATATGCATTCAACTGATTCAAGTGCCTTCCAATATAGGGAAAGGTAGCCATAACTACGGCTAATTAATGAAGTGGATTTGGGGAAAACCAAGATTGGTCCTCACCTCGTCCCTTGTATATCTGATCATCGGTCGGGTTGGTGCAAAATTTAAGTCCTTTTTTCAAGTTTAGATTTGTCTCGGTCTGAAAAATGAGCCTAAACTTCTATATAAGTCTAGTTTAAATTAAAAATGCTAAACTTGAGCTCGACCCTTCCCGACTCGACATGCCTGTATTTATTTATTTTAGATTATTATTTTTGTATAAAACAAACTTAAAACATTAAAATAAATATTCCCCAACAAATTGAAAATAAATTAAAAAAGTTATTCTACTTAAATAACACTAAAATAGTTGCAATTTAGCAAGCAAATGCGCCTAAGGGCATATCGGTTGAAGTAGATTCTTCTTTTTGATCGATCAATCAAAACCCCTTCCCAAATTGTACAAGCTTCTTCTAAAGCATACGGCTTTCTGGATGTAGATGATGATATCTATATAGATAGATTCGTATAATTCTTATATATATTGTACAATGAAGTACCACATGAGTGGATATATAGGAATCCAAATTTGTTGAACCACTCATGTTATGATCTTCTACATCCTAGGTCTTCCCATTCCGTCATCTGGCTTATGTTCTTCATGTAGCATTTAGACCAAATGACTCTATGAAATTACGTCAATACTTCCACATATTATGGGTAGAGGTGTGCAATGTGGGAGGGTTTGGGCAAAAATATAGGCCCGAAAAATGGGCTTGGACAAAAAAATAAGGCCCGTTTAAAAAATGGGTCGGGCCTCGGGTAAGGTATTTTTAGCCCGAGCCCGGCCCGAATTCACTAAAGGACAAAAAAAATCTGCATATTTTTTTCATTTTTGAATATTATTTTCTTGTTGATTTCTCCATATTTTGCTACCATTTTACTATTATGTTACTATTATTTTGTTGTTATTGTTTGGATATTGTATAAATTTTATTTTATTGTTAATTTTCTCATTATTTTAAAGGCATTTGTTAATTTTTTTATTATTTTAGAAGCATTTGCTTGTTAAGTTGCATTTATCTTAGTGTTATTTAAGTTTACATATTTTTCAAAATTTATTTTCAATTTGTTGGGAAATATTTATTTTGATATTTTTATTATTTTTGATGTATTATATATATTTAAAATTAATATAAAAATTAATACGGGCCGGCCGGGCCGGACTCGGGTTTTAGTATTTTTATCCGGGTCGGGCTTGGGCAAAATTTTAGGCCCATTTTTTGGGCCCGGCCCTGCCCGAGCCCAATAAATGGGCATGATTTTTTAGTTGAGCCCGACCCGAACCCGGCCCGGCCCATGAACACCTCTAATTATGGGTAACGTAGGATATATCTCTATTTTTCCCCCGGGGAATCTTTAGAATTACCATTGTTTAGCTTTCAGTTCGCCTCTGACCATCAAATGAAATGTGAATAACTCGCCCTCCTCTCTTTGAAATAAGGGGCGCTTTTGGTTATGTCGGTGCTTGAAACAATTTTATCTTCTCCATATTACTATATCTCTAAAGTCAATTTGAGTACCTTTATAGGATAGACCTCAACAGAAAACTGAAGAGTAACAGCAGCAAGTGATTGAGTTTAGTAGTTCCTCGTATAACTCTAAAATAGTAGCAAATTTAATAATAAAACAAGAGATATACAATATCCAAATAATAACAACAAAATAGTAGCAATATAATAGTGAAATGACAACAACAACAAAATTTAGGCTAATTTGGGCAAGACCTAAGCCAAAAAAGCCTACCCAAGACTCAACCCGTTTATAAAATGAGTTTTATTTTTTGTCTAAACTCATTTTTCGGGCCTATATTTTTGTCCAAACCCTCCCACTTTTCGGGCAAGCTTTCAAGCCTGGACGAGTGGCCCAACCCATGGTCAGGTCTAATGCACATATATGCATAAAATATTTTCAAATTATTATAAACAATTTAAATTAATATCTAAATTTCAAAGCAACATTATATCTATCAGGTTATTCCTTTTAACCTAATCATGAATTTAGGTATTATATCAGCTCAAATTTGACTTGGAGCAAATTTATAATACTTGAATTATAAACACATGTGTAGTTATTGTATGAACAACTTAATTCTAACGTATTATAAAAAATAATAGTGTCAAAAAAATTACCCGTCAAATTTAAATTGTTCATGTAGTGTGTATATATACATTTACAATTTTATTCTCGTGTTTTAAATATGCTATAAGCAGAGACAAATATGGGGGCCGGCCGGGGCCTTGCCCCTAATTTGGTAAATTTCTTGTATGTACCTTGAAATATTACAACATTCTATTAACAAATAAGGAAAATTTATAATCTCCTCCCCTGAATTTCTAAATATCTTAAATTACATTGAAAAGTAGAAATTTTGATATCATAAATTCAATTGTAATAGTGTTTTTCGTAATGAGTTAATAATTCCTACTAAATTTTTACATATAAAACATACCAATTTGGGTCGGCTTATTCAATGATAAAAATATATTTTTAATTAAATAAATTATAAATTATATAAATATTAATATACAAATAATTTTTAATTTTTAATTATTTTTAATTGTAAAATTGGTAATTAAATATAATTTAAATTGGGCTCATGTAAAAACCTATAAAAAATCAAATTGTAATTGTCTGTAAATTTAGTCTCACCCTTCATGATATTTCTAGCTTCGTTTATGGCTAAAAGTTACATTTGAGATGTCACTTAACACTATAAATTTAATGGCTAAACTAATTAAAAGACATGATTGATACGTTACTTGTTATACTTCTAGGTATTACTTGCATCGCAATGAAAGAGCCTACGTTGTTATTGACATTTAGTAGGCAATGTACTGATACCATTGTCGCAAATCTATCATAGACACGATTTGAGTTGTCACTTAACTCTCAACAAAATTATGGCCAAACTAATGAAAGGAGATAATTGATGCAATACTTACGATATTTGTTATACCTTTAGGCATTACTTGCACCACAAAGAAAGAGCCTAAGTTGTTGTTGACATTTAGTAGGCAATGCCACAATGCAATACCATGACACCATTGATGCAAATCCACCAAGGACAATAGTCACAACAAGATCACTCTCATTTAATGATCTAAACTCTCCAAATTCACTAACTTCCTAAAAAGTCATATTTAGCTTATACCTTAAATCGGGCCTATGATTCGACCCTACAAGGAAGCTAGCATGAGATAGGGCTAGTTTTAGGCAATTCTTCATCTATAAATACCTCTCTCTACTCAAGAGGAAGGGAAGAGAGGAAAAAAAACCCCGAAACTTTGTTTTAGTATCACCCCAAGCATCTTTCAACTACTAAACTCAATGGCTCTCCGCACTTTAAAAGGTGAGAACCCAGGGGCGAAACCAGAACAAATTTTTAGGGGGGGCCGAATGAAAATTTAATTTTTTATAGTCTATATCTTTATAATTTTTAAAGGATTAAATCAAATTTTTATAATTTTAGGGGGAGCCAAAGTACAATTTTACCTTTACTATTTTAAAATTTTTAAAAAAATTCAAGGGCCTAAATATAAATTTTCCATTTTAGGGGGGCCAGGGCCACTGCCACCCCCCCTTGTATCCGCCTCTGTGAGAACCATGTTTAGCTCGATAGCTCTTTGAACTCTAGGAAAGGCCTGAGTTGCCTCCGTTGTAGTATTCAAGACTCTATTATAACTTAATTGTTATAACAATATTTAATACTTTAAAGATCCATTTGAAGTTCTAAAATAAAATAAAATTCTAAATTATAGTTTAAGGACGTATGGTGCAATTAACTTTATATACTTATATATGTAATACTTATTGATTAATACATTAATTGCTAAAGCCTCCCTCCCCCTTGAGAGAGCGTAGAGTGGAACATATATAGAATGGTTGTTTGCTAATTGTTTGCATGCAAGTGGAAGATACAGAGGGACATAATAGAGTCATGCCCACACCTTCCCCAAAGCCGCCTAAACAAATATTATAGCACCCTACTTAGTAACAACATTTTTCAATTTTTGTTGAATTAATTAACTTCCTATTAGACTTTTTTTTTTAGTTACAAAGGTAATTATTTGATAATCCAGCAGTAAAAATTTTTAATTTCACAAGCGATGTTAAAAAAAATTATCATGAATCTTTAAATTATATTTAAAAAATAATAAAACTAAATAAACGAGACACATCCCGATTTTTTAGCTTTGCTTGTAGAGTAAAAAACACTTCACAATTTAACAACTTTCAAATTTTAAAAAAAAAAATATGAAAAAAAACTAAATTTGACCAAATTAAAACATAAAAAACTAAATCCACAGCGTAAGCATAATACAAGGACTAATAGCATAATTTAACCCTTTTTTTCTTTTGTCCTCCATTTTCAAATACCAACCTCCGTCTATAAAACCCCTCCCACCTTTAGCTATCTTCCTTGGATTAATCCTAACTCTCTTTCTATCCGTTTACTTCCCTTTTTCTTCTCTGTCTCAAAAGATATTTCTCTCTATCATCATCATCATCATATATATATAGTTTTGTAAATTAGAAAATATATATACCTTTATAATATCAGTCTCCCCATTAAAGGGTTTAAAAGAATGGATGTTAAAGCAAAGGGAAACGTACGAAGGGAAGAGGAGGATGATCAAATAGAGCTGAGACGAGGACCATGGACTGTTGAAGAAGATTTAAAGCTCGTTAATTACATTGCTTCTCATGGTGAAGGTCGATGGAATTCACTTGCTCTTTTCGCAGGTAATATTATAATACTATTACTACAAATATTCTCCTTTTACTTCTTGTTTAAGAGGTGGTCTTATTTTCATATCTCCATGTAATGGATACGGATTTGAGTTCGCCATAGACCAAAAATTTAACCTCCAACGTCATATGTTTCTTTTTTTTCCCTCTTTTTCTGACAAAAGTGTGAAGTTTCCGACAAGAAAAAGAGAGAAAAATCTTGAGTTTTGATTCTTTTTTCGTGGATTTGTAGAAGAGGGATAAATTTCATCAATTGGTCCTATATTTCATTAAAGCTTCAATTGAATCCTCGAATGGGAGTATCCAACTATCGTTCTAATCAGGTCCTTTTGTCAATTTATAGTTTTGGACTCAATTGTTAGCATGGAAAGTATATAACATGTCCTCAACCCAATCATATCCAAACTGAGGAAATGACTTGATTGGAATGATAATTTAACTTAAGGATTCAATTGAAATATTTTAAAGTTTAAAGATCAATTTAGAATTCTACTTGTAATTTGAGAATGCTTGATGCAATTAACCCTATATATAGAATTTCGACCAAATTGTAAGAAAAGAAAGTAAAAAGCTGCATGTTCCATGGAAATGCTCGAGGATTTGGGGCTTTGAATGTGAGGTTCATGATGTTGGTATCGTATAGGGAGAACCTAATCATCAAAGCATATAACTTTACCAAAAAACTTATTGTATCTAAATACAAATATCCCAATGACATATATATATATATTTATATATTATATGCCACTACAAATTTGGTATTGTTGGTAAAAAATTGAGGCACTGAATCTCGTGTATTTAGGTTTGAGTTTCATCATACATATATAATTTTTTGTCATGTGTAGACTTTAGCTTAGTGAGTCAAATCTAGTCTAGATTATTTTGGTTCCTACTTCATTGCTCATATATGTATTTATAATTATATTATAATTAAAATGTATTTTACTTATAAACTTTCTTAAATATTTATAGGTCTCAAAAGGACGGGAAAAAGCTGCAGATTGAGATGGTTAAATTATCTTCGACCCGATGTTCGACGTGGGAACATCACCCTTGAAGAACAACTTTTGATTCTTGAACTTCACTCTCGTTGGGGAAACCGGTAACCTTTTAACTCAGTTTAATTATAGTTTTAATCCTTTTTTATGTCAAAATTCAAGATTTAATCGCTGTATTTTAATTTGACATAATTTATTCTCTCTAATTTTATAATGTTATTAGTAACTCCGAATCAATAAATGACACAAATTTTTTTTATATAAAGTTTACTTCTTTTAGAAACAATTTACGAAGCTTTTTAATTTCCTATTATAGATGGTCCAAAATCGCCCAACATTTGCCTGGAAGAACTGACAATGAGATAAAAAACTATTGGAGAACTCGTGTCCAAAAACATGCCAAGCAACTCAAATGTGACGTGAACAGTGAGCAATTCAAAGACACCATGCGATACCTATGGATGCCAAGGTTAGTTGAAAGAATTCAAGCCGGCATCGGCTCCTCCTCTTCCACAACAGCCACCGCCATGGGGCAAATCGTTATACCACAAGTAGCCCTAAGTTATAACACCCTTGACAATTCCAGCACCGCAATCTCGTCGGAGACTCAAATTTCACCAACATCGGATTTTTCCGATTGTTACGGTAACATCGTCCCGATTAATGAAAACCCGAACCCGGATTACTTTCAGGCTAGCCAAATTGGTTCCTCTAATGATTACAACCATGGCATGGATTTCCAACCATGGTTGCGTGGAGTTGATAATATTACATCAGATCATTTCTTGGATTGTGATGATTTTTTGTTCTTACAACAGCAATTTAACTTCAACATGTGAAAAATATATCAATCAAATAAATTGATATATATAGTGAGAGAATTTTCAAGTAAAATTTAGAAAAAAGAAAACAAATATTAAAATATAGGGTTTGATTTGTCTATTTGTGTATCAACTTTAGTTTGTATTTTTTTTCTATTTGAGAGGTGGGGGAAAATTGTAATTTAAGACTTTTGTTGTTTTTAATAATCACATTGATTCATATTAACTTCATCTTATTTTACTTTGAATTTTCTTTTTTTAAAATGATTTTTAATTAATAGAAATATAGAATTTGTTTTTGCTTTTTTATACTTTATTTTTATTTATGAAAAATAATTTTATTTTATATTTTTTGAAAATTAAAAAACACGTTTGCATAATAGAAATAAAATTTTATTTTTAATAATAAAAATATGAAAATATATTCATGCCTATTTTCCTATAATAGAAATATGAGAAATAGTTCTCAACCACGGTAAAAGATTATTTTGATATTTAAAAGATAATATGTTTGTGTTTATATTGATTTAAACCTATGTTAATTCATTATAAATTTAAAATTAAACGTTTTTATCTTTTGTTAAAAGGTAAGGATAAAAATAAAATATAAAATTGAACTGCGTGTGTTGACCTCATGATTAAGTATTTATCATCTTAGGTGTGATTTGAATTCGCGTCATGCTAATTGCGTTGCTGTTAAGCTTTACTCTCCTCTTATAATTCATCATAAAAGAAAAACCCAAAACTAATATCAATAGAATAAATTACAATTTACCAGTTAATTGGTTCCACTAAATGATTTCAATTAAGAGCTATGATTAATATATAATATTCTTTTGGAGATCATGTAGTTGTCCATGGGGCATAAACCATAAGCTACTTCTACATTACACTACAAAAAAGGTAATTAAAAGGCCTTTAATTATACTTAATTAACTATCAATCTATTAAATAAAGGGACACGTGGCAGCATTTACGCGTTAAGTTATTAGACTTTTTGGAATTTTAGACATCCAACGTCCAAAACCAAACATAAAATAATTTTTTTAACCCATACCTTAGAATATTGTATACATAAATTTTAATTTAATGTAATTATACACGTAAAATTTTAATTGTGGTTCAAATATATATTTGAAGATTTAATTTTGATTTAATCATACACATTTAAAGAAATAAATACATCAATTTATTTTTATATTAAATAAATATAATTATTTATTTTTATAATATATAAATATAAATATAAAATGATGTTATATTAATAATTGTATTAATAATTTATAAGGGTTAAGTCAAATAAAAATTTTATGTATATAATTACACATTAAACTATAATTTATATATAATTTTAGGATTTATTTATTAGGTTATGATTCATTTTAATCTTCGTTTTTTGTCAATATAATTTTCTTAATTTTAATGCTTTTTAATACTATCTTTATTATTAATTTATATTTTTTATTCTCAAAGTGCTTAATACTGCTCAATCCAAATTATCAATAATTGTGAATCAGAAACTTTTTTTTCTTTCAAAAAATCATTGAGGAAGAAAGGGTCGATAAAATATTATTATTTGATATAATTAACATTATTAAAGTAATAAAACCCCATAATTTTCTTAAAGAAAAGTGAAGTGGCACGTGTGGAGGACAACGCGAAAGTGAAGCACGTGATGGAAGAGATAGAGAGGATGGCGGCTGGGAATCTTTGTAGGGCACGTGGCAATGGGAGAAGCAACCGTCGTGGTCCCCACCGAGTTTGTTGTCAAATTGAGGACACGTGTTTTTTTAAATGGAAATAAAATATAGTTAGTGGAGAGTTGTTATAATTAGACTTACAGCCGCAACTCTTGAAACAGTTCCGTCAGACTTTATCTCCTGATCTAATTTAGTCCTTGGACAACAACAATTTAATACCTATTTACTATTTAGTCCTTCTAAAGAGGAAGGGAAGTATAAACTGCTAAACCCAAATAAAACTTAAATATAAAATTGACCCAAAAAGTGTACCTTTCTTTTCGCGTAAGATTTCTCTTATAATAAATTAAATATAATTATGTAGATCAAAACATACAAATAATAAAATAGGATTTAATCTCAATTTAATTCAATTAAATATATATATTATCAAGATTATATCTAAATAAAATTCATCTCAAAATTCAAAGTTATCAAATTAGGTAATCCGAGTTTTTGTATGATTTGAAAAATACAACCCTACTTGCATTCATATTATTTTGAATATTTAAGAATCTAAACCCTTCATTTTATTCCCAAAAAAATTCTAAACCCTTCAACGTTCTTTTAATCTTTCTACAAATATCAAGTTTTTCCGCAGCAGCTACAAGAAAGCAAATAATGGAAATATCTCATGATCAAGATCACGTTGATGAAATCTCTCAATCTCATTTTGAAGAATCTGTGGATGATTTTTTAAAAGAAATCGATGACGACGACGATAGTTATGAGTGTCTTTTAGAAGAAAACGACGATGATGATGGTGATATTGATGACGAAAATTACATTGATGATCGTCAATCTCAAATAGATACTTGGAATTTTTATGATCACACTGTGTTCGAACAAGATTATCGTTGCCTCCCATTATCTTTCCACGATAAAATAAATGATGATTTATCAGTTGGTAATAGAATCATTATGCCCTCCATGGATCTTGAATTTATCATAGAAAATCAAGTCCCCTTGCCTTTACAATTCGAGATTCATAACCTATCGGAAGGGAAGTTTTCCCATTGTGGGGTTCTCGAGTTCAGTGGACATGAAGACGGTGTAGTGTTCTTACCAGATTGGATGATGGAAAACTTGCAACTAAAAGCATGTAATTTCGTCTATATGAAGAATAAAAAGCTAGAAAAAGGAAGTTACATCAAGATTCAACCACACACAAGTGATTTTATTTCTATTCCGAATCCGAAAGCTGTGTTGGAAGAAAATTTACGTAAATTTTGTTGCTTAACAAAGGGTGATACCATAATCATCAGCCATGGGAGCAAAAGGTTTTATATTGACATAGTGGAAACTAAGCCCGACGATGCTATTAGCATTGTGGATATAGACTGCAACGTTGATTTCGCTCCTGCTTTGGATTACGAAGAGCATGCAATTCCCGTTTCAATTAATTTTGGTTTAAAGAAGAAAGAAGAAAAGGAGGAAGAAACTCAGAAACCCGAGTTCAAACCTTTCACGGGTTTAGCTAGAAAATTGAATGCAGAACCATGTTGCAGTACTTATCTACCTAAAATCGGCAGAAATAGGGAGGTGGGTGAAGCAAATTCGAAGACAAGTTCAATCTGCAAATCAGAGGTTGCGAGTCAGAATAAAGAAACTGAGGATAAGCCAAAGTTTCAAGCTTTTTCAGGGAGGAGCTACACATTAGAGAGGTGACCTCAGAAGATTTTATTAATCAAAATCTTAATATTGATTTTTAGGGTTTTTTTTTTTTTCAATTAGATCAAACATTTTAGGTTTTTTTTTTTTGGTTTAATTTTATTTTTAATGTTTTATTCGTTTACTTATAAATGTTTTTATTTAATAATATCAGGAATATAGATTATCAAATACAGTATCAATAAGTCTTTTTAATTGCCTAATTATTACATTGCGTGTTAAATGTTTGGTTAAATATTATGTAGAGTAAAATAAGTGGATCAAATTGTAAACACATGTATACTTACTATATAGACAATTTAGATTCAGCCTTATTAATTTTTATGAACACTGTTTGTTCTTTTAATTAATACTTTAAGTTCAAGTTGTCTGTGAGGTAGGCACACACGTGTTTATAATTTAATTTATATATTTAAATATATTCAGTGTCACATCTAAATTAACATTTAATGTCTAAATTGAATAAATTAATGAAAAGATTTGATTGATGTGATATTGATAAATTGAAAATTAATGAAATATTTTAAAATATAAATACCAATTTAAAATATAGACAATAATTTCAGTTAAATTGTGAACTTTGATTTAAAAAAAAAAAACAATTTACAACATAAAGCATTTATGTTAACATGATGATTTGGAATAGATGATGTAAAGAAAAATTATTGTCAGCATATTAACTGAAATAATTAATGATGTTAACTATTTATACAAATTAATGACGTTATAAAAATAAAGAGACTAAATCTTAAACATAATAGAAGGACCAAAACCAAATTTCACCTTTAATAGAAAAAAAACACACATGAATAAAGTGAACCCATATTAATATATATATTATATATCAAATTTCAATACTGAAAACATCCTACCGACCACCTTTGAATATCATCCACATCAACACATTCCAACTCTGCAACCCAACATCACATCCTCAGCAGCAACAGCACTAAACCTTTTTTTTTTTTAAATACATTATTATTGTTCCTTTTTCCACTCACAAACCAACAGTGGACAAATCCCCCAAAAGTGAAGGGGTCTAATTCAAAACTGCAACTGTCAGTGGTATGCTCCTCACTTTCATTTCTCTGATTTCTTTATTGTATTTGGATTTTTGACACAAAACCCACTCTTGTCTCATGTTTTCAGTTTAATTACATGTTAGTCCTTCCACTATGTCGAAAATTTGAATGTAATCCCTTTAATTTTATAATGTTATTAGTTGGTATTGCCATGCGATTAAATAATGTAGAAATGTGAAAATACAAAACCACAAGAGCAGTGTTTGGTAGACGACAATAACTAACGTGTTACCAATTTGGAACTATTAATAAAGTAAAAAGATTAAATCTAAACTTTCTACATATTAAAGGGACTAAAACTGAAATTAAACTTATTTTCCGAAATCAGATTGAAAATGCACTACTACTGGATTAAAATGCTTTTCAACTAGGGATTAAACTACATCAAATAAATTAATACAACACAAACCAATTTTCCATCCCAAAATAAACAAATTGCTTTTGTTGCTTGCTATGGGATGGGAAGGGATGACAGGCCAAAAATCCCCATATATATATATATATATATATATATTAAGTTGCTTTGAAAAGGTGAAGGCGACTGTCCCCAAGCCTTAGAGAATGGGAAGCCTTCTTGTATTCATCCCAAGTGAAAGGCCTATAAAGCAATGGCTTGTGGGGAGTGACCAACTCTATAGGTGGAGTGAGGCATGTATGGAGTGGTGGTGCCCCAAAATAGGCCATTGACATTCTGGACTTGCTGGTGTTTGTCACCATGGCTCTGTGTCTCACACTCATGAACCTCCCATTAGTCATTGCCTTCAAAAAAAAAAACCAAAATACTATTAGTCTATTGCTATTGCTATGTATTGTGGCTTATTGAGATTGGGTTTATTTAAATTTTTGTTAGTTAGAATTCCTGGTATTTGAAGATTAAGATGATGATAAAATAAATCATTCGGATTTGAGATTTAAATCATTTAAAGTTAGATCATTATAAATTTAGGTTATTGCATATTTAAATAGTTTACTATTTCAAGTCATTTTTAAATTAAGTTAACTTGAATTTAAGTCAATTAAAGATAAGTTCAACAGATAATAATTTTGATTAAATGAGAAATCTTCATTGTAGCCCTTCCTACAAATTATAACGTTCAATTTAATAAAAAATTCATTATCAACCCCTCTAAAACATTAACAATTTTAATTTTAATTCTAATGTTTTATAATCTTATCTTAAACTCCTTATATAAAAATCCTAGCTCATAATCACTTCTATCTTCCAGCACATTGAACTAAAATGTGGCAGTCGATACATTTTTGTGGTTTTTGTTCCTCAAAACTCTGAACCATCATGACCCATGTTTGTTTCCCGAGGAAAAAAAGATATTAGGGTAACCGTTGGAAAAACTTTCTGGATTCTATGAGTTTTTAGGCAGATTACAACATCTATAAATGATATCACCTGTGAGAAAACCTTTTTCCATCAGTTCCATATATTGTCAAAAAAGAAGAAGTTAGCAGGTATATGATTATGACAAGAGAGAAAAATATAATAAATGTAACTTTATATTTTAATAATTAAATTGTATTTATTTTCTTTATTCAAATAATGAATAAATTAATTTTTATATATTAAATTAAATGATAACTTGATATTTTGTTAATAGAATTATTTATTTTTATTATTAAAAATTAGTTTTTGCACTCATAGTCTGTGTAATTATATGACCATTTTGTCACTTTAATCCTATGAACAACCATTTTTAAGTTAAAAGCAATATACGATGAGACCTAGCTTTTCCCGAAGGAAAAATAAAAAAGAAGACAGAAAAATGGAACCAAACCTGTAAAACATCACCAACATTAACACAGAAGGCAGTAGGGTGAGAAGGAACGGGGATCCACACACCATGATCCTCATCATCAACTTGGGATATAACTTGCAAGCCACCCACATCGTTGGATTTGAGGATGGTCAAGATCTGAGGGTCAGTATGTTCCCCAAAACCAACCTTATTAGCATGGAATGAAGGGTCTTTGTTGTTGTTATTGTTGTTGTTGCAGAGAATGGGTGGATAGTGATTGAGCCTGAAAATGGAGTCGTTATCAACGTCCTTGATCATCTTACTGAACACTGATGAATCGTGGACCCTCAGTCCCTCTGCCATTAGTTTTAATATCTCACATGCTAACCCTGTCACTGCTTCTATGTAACCATTCACAGCAGAGCTGTCACCAGTATACACACAAATCACCATCACACACTAGTTTTAAGAAAAAGGAAACAAAGAAAGAAAGTTTAATGTTGCCCTCGGTCCCCCTAAGTTGTTTTATACGCTAAGTCCAGTTGATAACACGTATTCCTACTCGAAAGAAGTTCAGTTAATAATATGATCTATGTTCAAAATTAATAGTAAAATAAGGGTTAACTATTTTCTAAGGTACTCAAATAAGGTCCTTTGAAATGCTGTATATTAATGTCCTTTAAAAGTAAATGACTCAGTTGCCATGTTATATATTAAACACTTTAGATTCACCAAATTTTGTATAATAAATTGGGGTAAAGTGTAACGATGGTAATGGAGTGGGGCAAGACCCGCCCCGCCCCGCCCCGCTTCAACTTAATTTTTATTAGTTAATTTTAATATTTTCAATTTTTTTAAAAATAAATAAATATTTAAATATAATTTTTTTAAAAAAATTTAATATAAAATATATTTTTTTATAACAAATTATTAGAAGCAACATATAGCGATATATAGCGAGCTGGAACAAAACGAATCATGTAATTAATGTAATGGTTTCATACTTATTACCTAAAAATAATCAACCCACCTCGCTGTATATCCACTTTTAAAAAAATATATTTCATTCAGAGTGAATCAATCAATTTGGGTTCATCATGCTGTTCAAGTCCTTTCATACTTAGTGAAACGTGTGAACAACTCCTAAAGGATTCAACCCCGTTGAAAGCATTTAACAAAAGCAAAGGAATTAAATTGTAAAAAACTAATAAGTATAGGGATATGGGGTTGAGAATCAGACCCCAAAAAAGAATCTTTGCTATCAAGTTTCAATTCCATTTGATTTGATGAGACCTTGTTTAGTTTCTGACATGTAAATCTGATATACAATCTTCTAACATGTTTCATACAGACGCGCCACCTTTAAGAGCGTGAAACTACAAGACTGACAACGAACACAGTGAGAGACAAGTTGTCTCTGACATAATATCCCACCTTGTAGGAAAAAACTATTGTCTATATATCCCACATACCACAGTCCCCATGTGACTTGATGATGAAGAAGAAAAGAAGTTGAAAGTAATTTTAAAAACTCACGTGTGTCTGTTCATAAATCATGATTTTTTCAAACTTAATTGGTTGAAAATGATGAATATATGCAATGCATGCATGAATGCATACATACATGCGTGTGTATATATGGAAAATATAGTAATCATTAACATATAAAAGCATGGCGTGAGGTGTAAAAGAAGAAATACAACTCATGTATCCCGACATATATGTTGATTCATATAGTTCGTGAACCCATGTTAAAAGTACCGTATGGCACTGTATATAGCAAGTTTATGGTGAAAGTATTATAAAGGTTGTTACATTAAGAGTTATATTAAATTTTATTTTGTATTCAAAAAACAAGTAAATTAATTTTTATACATTAGATAATAGAGTAATTTAGTCATTTAGTTGAAAATTTTATCCACTTTTATTGTTAAAAATTAATTTTTGTTTGTTACAATGAGGTACATGTGCAACTAGTTTGATTATTCTATCATCCATGCCAGTTTTTAACAATAAAAATGATAATTTTTAAACAGTAAAATGGACAAAATGCAATATGACTTCTACTAAAGGGATCTCCATGATACTTTTCTTGCAACCTCACCTTGTAAGTTTATATATATTGTCAGTCAAATTATGATTTTGATTCCTCTATTATGTTCAAGTTTGAGATTTTACTCTTTCTCTCTCTATATATATTTATATATTAGTTATTTAAGTTAAAATGAAGATGGAGAAGTTTTTATTTATAAACACTCCGATGACTCAAAAAGTTATTTTTAAGAAAAAAAATACATTTATTTATAAAAATATCAACTCTTAAAAAATTTAAATAATGTCAAATAATATAAGGACCAAATCATAATTTTTCCATTTTCCTTATCTTTTTACCAAATTATATAAATTTAAACTTAGAACTAGACTAAACTGAATAATTAATTCTGCAATTAAGCTCAAACAAAATAACTATAACTAAAATAAATTTACTTGATTAATTAAACTCAAACTAACTAACTAAAATCTGAGCGACAACCTACACATTTGCATAAAGAGTCCAACATGATATTTCAAATTTCTGAAGACCTCAAATTTGTAGTTTGACAACCCATATTCAAGAAAAAGAGATAACAACCAAAGATTATAAGAACTTGTATGAAATGGTGGTTAATTTTTTTGTCAAACACTCGTTTAATATAAGTTTAAATCGTGTTACCACATCCCACCTTCAATATTGTATTAAAAATAAACATGCAATATTACAACATTTTAAAAAGTAATAAGAAAAATGAAATTGAGGGAAAAAACACACCTGAACATTTTGGGGTCATTAGAGATGGCATAAGATCTTTCAACAATGGATAAAGAGTTAGTGCCTAACATAAGATACTCAACTTCCCCAACATCACCATTGAACCCAATGTTCTTGCAACCATAACCAAAAGGAGTGGCCGGACCGGCCTTTTGTTTGTCGCCGAGCGGCTTGGCAAAGAAACCGAGACCTTGTTCTTCCATTCTGGTAATAATGTCGTGGGAGACACCATGGTTGATCACCTCAAAGAAACCGTACTCTTCGCAGGCTTTTATTACCAGGTTTATAACCTTTGATCTCTCGGCTGAAAGGTCTATGATTGGTAAGTCAATGAATTGAACCTTTTCGGGATGAGTTGGACTGGGTGAAGCCACAACCATTTTGGTAACTCAAATGGGAAAACTGATAGGCTGGCTATTTATGTTATAATATATAATGGAAATTATTAAGTGAAGGGCAAAGGGTGTATGTTTTTAAACAAAAGTGAAAAGTTTGAGAGATAGTAAGAGAGGCTTACGATATTTATTGAATGAGAGAATCTAAGAGAAAGTGGGGGATTTTTAAAATTTTTTAATATATAAAATCTGGGTTGACTTTCATCACCATTCTTTGATTTTTTTTTTTAGGGGTAGTGAGCAACAATGTTGCAGTGGTGGAATTATTCAGCTGGTTTTTTTTATCGAATTTGAGACTCATATTTTACCCAACAGATTTTATCAATTTGTTTTATGTTTACCAAGATTTTTTTTTTTTAAGGTTTTGTTATTATCTTTTTCAGTAACAATATTTTTAGAGTTGGAACTTATCTCTTTTAATATTTTAACATGACTTATCATAATAAATGTGTAAATATATACATATTTTGTGGTTTACAAGCTCATATATTCCAATGCAAAGGACATAGAGTGAGGGATTTTTTTTTAATGGAAACCCACATAACTACTTCTACTTTGATATTAGTATTTTCTTTTTGTTTATTTTGGTAATTAAATTTGACAATTATATTCATTTTGGTTTCTAGACTTAGATTCTCTCAAAATTTGATGATATAATTAGTATAATTAAAACATGACTGGATTGATCGATTTGACGAATTGATTTATGATTAAAATAAATGGGTTGAACCGATTGATTTGAAAACTACTTGAAACCGGTAAAAATAGAAAACTAGGGCAAAACCAATAGTTTAACATGTTTAATAAAAATTTTATGAATTTTTAATTAACTATTTAATTATTTTTAGTCTAACAAATGAATTGAGAATCAATGGTCTTACTAGTTTAATCCCTGGTCTAGTTATAAGAACACTATATATGGCACGCTAAAATTGTACATCATCATTACGTGAAAATTTATATATTTTTTAATTTTCATCTAAACAATGTATGTGGCATAATTTTAGAGTGTCACGTCATTAAATTTTATATTTTTTACATTTAAAGATCAAAATAAATATAATTGTCAAGTTTAGATACTAAAATAAATAAATAAAAAATATCAAAATAATCCTAATTACTAATTTCGTAGAAAAAATTATATATTTTTTTCAATAAGATTTGGCTTTTCACGATGCACATCTCAATGGTACCTACTTAAATTCTCCTTATATATATAATTAAAAGATAAAGATAATTGCCTAACCTAAGATTTTAGGATTATTTTATCCTCTCTTTCACTATTGTTTGTCCATTGCATTATCATACACAACTTTTTATGGGTGTTTGAGTGTCCAATTAGGGTTAACCCAAATTAGACAATAATTGACAACTTTAGGGTCGAATAATGAATATAATTGGATGGATTAAAATAAGGTTTAAGATTTGCCCCTAATCTGCTTCTATTATTAGTAAAACTTGTGAAATTAAATATTTTATTGACCCCTGAAAACAAGTATTAAGGTCCTTTTTCCTATGCAGTCCACAGGCTCGCACTTCAACCAAGACCCCTAAAAAGACTTTCTTTTTTGTTCTATAAACATTAGGATATTTATATATATATATATATATATATATATGAATTTAAATTTAGGCTAACCATATCAACTCAATATTAAAATATCAATATCGTATTAATTAAGTCCTTTTATTATAGTTTTTTATTGGGAGTTACCTCTTCTCTGGTGGTTGAAGTTCAATCTGACAAATGTAACATTAGAGGATGAAACTGGTTGTGATAGGGTATTGAGAGACGATAAAGGAGTGGCTTATGCTTTGTTCTCTGGGCCGATAGAGGCTAGAGGATTTGAAATGGTTGAGGTAATAGCCATTAAAACAGCCTTGGAATTGTTTATTGGTGTGGGTTGACATGTGAAAGTCCCATTAGTTATTGAATCTAGTTCACATGTTGCTTTGGAATGGTTGTTGGAAAGGAATTACAGACCGTGGACGCTGTGGAATAGATTTAGTGGTATAGATTGCAGTGTTAACCAGTTGTTTCGAGTTCAATTCATAGTTATTCATCAGCAAGGTAATGATATGGATGATGCTTTGACTAAAGCAGGTATAACGAGACCTTCGTTTTTTAAAGTCTAGTGGTGAATATTGTTGGTTGCCTATTAGTATTGTTTGAGTTGAGGTTGTTTGTCTAAGGTTGAGTGTTCTTCAAAGTGTAAAGTCATTCTGCGAGTTTTATAATTTTTTTGGCTTTGAAAGAGGTTGGTTTTATCCAACGTCTTCCTTTGTTTGTTACGTTTATTTTGACTGAACAAAAAAAAAAGATAATTTAAATGTTAAATGTTCGCTCAAATTTAATGTAGAATATATTTAAAACACATTCAAGGTTCGATTCAACAATAAATGGATCAAAATAGAATAATTATTAAAAAAATTACATAATCAATTCAATTGTTATTTTTTAGTAATTTCCCCTTTTAATTGATTCACATTATTTTGATTTACTTTCAGTTTTATACCACCAATTCAATCGATCAAACCATTGTTCGAAGTTCAATCATCTAATGTAGTCTGGTTTTGACATCATTGACACATGAATCAAATATAAACACATATATACCTATTGCATGAAAAGCTTGAATTTAATATGTTAAAAGAAAAGAAGTAGCTTGGTTAAATTTTAATTCGTCAAACTTTTACAATTTTCAAATTTAAAGATTAATATATATATATATATATATATATATATATATATATATATATATATAAACATTAAAGTCGACCTAATTGTGCCAAAAATAATATTAAGTTTTGTGGCACATTTTCAAGCCCAGATTGGTGTTAAGCAAAATCTAGTAAACCAAAGGTCCAACCCACCAATGATAAATTGAGACTCAGAAAATTGTAATGATTGGGCTGGATTAATGCTTCAAGAATACTTTAGAGTATATTCTTCGATGTTTAAGTCTATGGAAGTAATGAAGAAATGTGAAGAGTACAATGAAAGTCAATGGCAAGTGTTGGTAGTCCAGATTAATTCCGGTTGGGGTCGAGCATATATATATATATATATATGATATTAGTGTACTTTATATTCAAGGATAGCACTAAAAGAAATAGGTAAGTGTCCTGGCCCCTTAAAATAGATAGATTAAGTAGAGTTGAGGTCGAGGGGATATATATACATATGAAATTCTTGACTTCGCTCCTCTTTATATTTATCTAAATATGAATTAGCCTTGAGAATATTGTTTTTTTTCTCGGTTCCCTCTGTAGACAGATGTCAGACACTGGGCTCAAGGCTCACTGCAATGACGGTGCTTAAAGTTTATAGTCACATGAAGCCATGAACTGCACATATATATACATACATTTATATAATATTGAATCATTCCCCAAAAAGGGTTTGTCTTGTTTTGGATGTTAAAAGAGGCTCATGAGCATTGAGCATTGCCAATGTACGGACGTATTTTTCACATGCATGCATGATCCATATGGAAACAGGCTTATATATTAATCTCACCACATCCACATACGTGTTGGCAGAATTAGCGGCTTTGGAGCAGTCCACGTGGCGTGTAAATCTCCTGTTTCTCACTCTTCTGCAAATCATATATATGTAATATTATAATGCATGTTCTCTTTTGGGATTTGTCAGTAAAGTTCACACACTTTACATATATATCTGTCTGTCAGTGCCATGCAAATTAAATAGGACAACCTCCATGCCAAGCATTATTATTGTTATTACTAAAATATAAAATTTATGACCTACAACAAAGCAAAGGTCGATACTCGACACTTAACATTTTATTCATGGCTCTGTTTTTGTCCCCTCTAATATCAAATATAAAAATGACAATGTAGGTTTCCAATATTATTTATTTATTTATTTTACACCCTTCAACTTAATTAAATTATGACATATCTTCAAATTATCCTCATAAATTTAAATTTAAATTGTTAAAAAAAATAATCTTCGTAAATTTTAATCGCACTGTTTATATTCCTTTAAAGTTGACATTTAAGCTAATAGGACTTAATCGATAAATACTAATATTTACTCAACTACAACTTTATAAAATTCGGGACGAATTTAGAATCTCATTCATTGTCTAAGGACGTCCTATGGAATTAACCCCTTTTTTTCTTGTAAAATATTATTGGAGTGGAAACCTCACTTTATGTTGTAGTTGGAATATTGGAGATGTCTTTATTGAAAAAAATAATTATGAATATAAAAAAAACGTTAGCATGAGTGACATGTCTCCCTGCTTGCCGGGTTCATACAATACAAGGGGATCCAAGCAAAAAAGCATCTGATTTGGATGAGATTAATTAATTTTGAATGATTAATTAATCATATTTTTCCCACCCGTGAACACCGAATCAAAAACCCGTGAATTATGAGGTAACACGTATCACCTCTTCATCTTGCATTCTATATCTGCATGTGAATTTTTCTAACTGTCCAATCAACTCCAGTTTGAATTTTATAAATGGCTCTATTTTTATTTAAAGATTCAATTTATTTTGAAATTAAATTTAGATTAAAATGTAATATAACTATACCAAATCTAAATCTAGTGGCCAGCTTTTGCTCTCACCATCTTCGTGACCAAAGGACCCCATAAGCTCGTAGCCAATCAATGTAGAAAAAGCGGCTTGGCCCTGGCATCAACCACCATTGGCACTTGGCAGGAATATAATAAAAAAAATGAACTCTCTCTCACTTTACCTTTATCTTCTCTCTTCGTTATGGATGGTAGTGAATAATTCTTTTTTAAGAATATTTTCCAAAAGATAAATCATTACTCTTTATATATATTTGATTTTTATAAGCGAGGATTAAATTTTGACCACATGATTAAGGAATAAAATGAGCAATTATATCATGCTTCATGAAAATTTTACCTTAACTTTGAAAAATGTTAGTCCAGATTCAAATTTTAAAATGGGTAAACTATAGTAGAGGTCAATTAATTATGGTTTTTTTTTTTAGTCATCACTTGGTTAATATAAAAATGAAAATATTTAAAAATTTAAAATAGTTGAGTGACAAAAAAGACAAAATTGAATAGTTGAATGACCGTTTTGTAATTTTTTATAGCTTGATTGACTAAAAAAAGAAAAAGAAAAACATAGTTGATGACTACTAATATAGTTTACCCTTTTAAAAATAATATTGTTAAGAGGTACAATTATAAACAACTCTAAAAAACGATTAAAATTTAATTTTGATACAACACCCTAAAGATTAAAGATTTATACCAAGAACTCATATAATAAAAGCCTTGATTTGTTTATGATTTGATTTTGATGCAACATCCTTAACATTCGATAATTACATTACACTATGTTTAAATTTAAAATCGGATCGAATCAAACCACCATTGAAGTTAACATTATTGTTTTCTCAATTCGCAAGATTCTTACTTCAAACCAACCTTATAAGACATTAAATTTCACCACTTAACCCAACAGACTTCCATATATTATATATTTATATGTACCACTTTTGATTGGCTTAATTAATATGTTATGAAAGTGTTGCATTTAGGGTTTGTGGACCACAGAATTCGGATACACCCGTGAATGTTATAATTCTGTTGTTGTTCACCTACTGGTATTAATGTTTTTCTTACACTAAAAAGAGCTAAACAACAACGTAGAGTCACGAGATTTGTTGCTTTCAACATCACAAATACTTGTAATATGCAAACTGGTGTTTTATTTTTACTTTAGACCCCCACCCCCTCCATTGGCTATAAACCACCTAGCTTATCTCATCAAAAACTATTCATAGGCCATTCTAGTTTCTTTCTTTCACATAAAATTTAATTTAATTTCATCCCAAAGGTTTTTTTTTTATTCAAATTACTTTTGCATTGCTATTGTAATTGAAGCAGCTTCAAATTTCTTTAACCCTTTGTATGAAATAATTAATATTACAATGTTTTTTTTTTTTTTTTTTTATGTTTGTTTAACGGTCTATTGTATGAGTTTTTTTTTTTTTTTTTTTTTTTATGAGTGCAATATGGTTTAAAAAAAGAGAGTTGGTATTACATTGCTAAATCATTATTGCAACGTGTAAATCACATTATTGGTTGGTTAAAAGACAAAAGATGACTATATAAAGTATTGTTGAATAAAAGTATCATGAAGGTTTCTATATTAAGAGTTAGACTGCATTTTATTTTATTTTTATTTAGAAAATAGACAAATTAATCATTTAGATTAACAAACAAACTAATCTTTTTAAATAAAAATGTCATCCATTTTCACTGTTTAAAATTAGCCTAGTGGATGGAATAACTGGATGACGTGTTTTGATGTATAGAAACCAAATTTTAACAATAAAAATGAATACATTTTAATAAAAGGATCAATTTACTCTTTGAACTAATATATATATATATAAATTTATTTATTTATTTTTAAATAAAAATAAAATTCAAATTTTAATATAAAATTCTTTTATCTTTCTTCTATGTTTATGTGTCATACTTATCCATGAATAAATTTAAAGAAAAAAACCTTAAAAGACAGTGGTTTTGGCACTTTGGGACTTGGGGAAGTTCACAAGCATACAATATTACTAAAAGAAGTAAATCCAAGCTTGAAAAAAAAAAGAGACATGTCTGAACCACACATCACACATGACAAAAACCAAAACACGGCTTAAAGAACCTTCTGCCATATTTGAATACATAAAAAGAAGGCAATAATGCTTAAACCAAACCATAACTTGACACCTGTCATGAGTATCTATAAATTAGACAATATAGCCTCTCTGCATATTGTCTTCAAAGCTCTCATAATACACATTGATACCTTCCTCGTTTTCCCCTAAGCCTTATTGTGTGTGTTTACCATTAATGGACCTCGCTCACGTATGCTTCTTCATATGGATTTTAGCCATTCTCACCTTTTATCAACACCCCATCATTGTAAATGCAAGGTACCATTACCACAAGAAGCAACAAAAAACCAAAGGGTCTCCTTTTATTGGCGAAGCACCAGCACCGGCACCAGCACTAGTTCCTTCAACACCTGCTGATCCTCCATCCATTCCCTCGGACCCGTACCCGACCGCTCCCGGCGATACATCGGACTGCATTTTCGATGTGACCGCATATGGTGCGGTCGGCGACGGTTCTTCAGACGATACGGCGGCGTTTAGGGAAGCATGGAAAGCTGCTTGTAGTGTTGAATCAGCCACCATTTTGGTACCATCTGATAAAATTTTCACCATCACTTCTACTATCTTCTCAGGGCCATGCAAACCTGGACTTGTGCTACAAGTGAGCATTAATGTTAAAATGTTTATATGTTTTCGAAGTTTGAACCCGTGTCTTTTTTCTTAGACCGAGCTGCTTTTCATTTTCTTTTTTATGTGGAAGGTTAATGGGGTCCTAATGCCACCAAAGGGACCAGATTGTTGGCCAAAAGCTGATAAGCGCAAGCAATGGCTGGTGTTTTATAGGCTTGATGATATGAAGCTTACTGGTAATGGAACCATTGAAGGAAATGGACATGAGTGGTGGGAACTCCCTTGCAAACCTCACAAGGTAATCAAAATATAGGTTTAAATACAAATTTAGCCCTTAAACGATATCATTTTTTCCATTTAGTTACCTAATGGTTTTTTTTCCCCAAAAGTGATACTAAAATGGGTTAACATACTATTCGGCACCTAGGTTTGGCTTCAATGTTCAATTTGGTACTTCAGTTCTTCTTTTTTTTTTTTTTTTTTTTTTCTTTCCAAATTTAGTACCTAAGTTTGGCTTCAATGTTTATTTTGGTACCTTAGTTTTTTTTTTCAATTTGATATTTGAGTTTTTTTGTCTCAATTAAGTTTTGTCTTCAATATTTAATTTAGTGCATGATCATTTGGTCTAAGCATCAAATTGAACATTGAAATCAAACTCATGTGCCAAATTGAGAAAAAAATTGAGGTATCAAATTAATATTGAAATCAAACTCAAACACTAAATGGTATATTAAACCTACTTAAACTATTAATTTCATCTCATTTTACCTCCAAACCAATAAAAATGTGACAATGGCACGTTTTGGACCTAGTACGTTTTTTGAGGTAAAATGAGACAAAATTAATAGTTTAGATACCTAAGTGTGAAAGCCGGAATAGTATGAGGGCCAATTTTGTAGTTACCCTTAAAAATATTCTATAATTTTCATTTTTTTTCTTCTTATTAATTATTCCTTAAAATCACGTGGCCCTAAAATTCTTGTAATGATATGACTAAATATAGGGTCCAAAAGGTTCGTCTCTGCCAGGACCATGTGAAAGCCCTGCTGTAAGTACATAATTTAACGTAAACTAGTTCATTAATTTGTACTTTATATTCTTTCGAAAAAAACATACTCATTTCTTGCACTTTATTTCAGATGATTAGGTTCTTCATGAGCTCCAATATAGTAGTAAGTGGCCTAAGGATCCAAAACAGCCCTCAATTTCATATGAAGTTTGACGGGTGTGAAGGAGTTTTGATTGAAGAACTGTCCATTTCTACCCCTAAACTTAGCCCTAACACTGATGGGATCCACATTGAGAACACAAAATCTGTTGGGATTTACAATTCAATGATTAGCAATGGTGAGGGTGTTGAAAAAAATGGAGCTTGTTTGTTCATATAGAATGGTGTTTTTATGTTTACTAAATATATGTAAAAATGCAAAACTGAAATGGTTATGGGTTTTAATTGAAACAGGTGATGATTGCATTTCAATTGGTCCTGGATGTTCTAATGTAGACATTAATGGTGTAACTTGCGGGCCAAGTCACGGGATCAGGTATGAGCATTGTTGTTGTTGAAAAAAAAAAAAGGGTTTCCGTAACTCTTTTTGATAGCAAAAGCGCTTTGTTTATACAGCATTGGGAGCCTCGGAGTGCATAATTCACAAGCATGTGTTTCGAACATAACCGTACGTAACGCGGTGATAAGAGAATCGGATAACGGGGTTAGGATCAAGACATGGCAAGGTGGGACGGGGTCGGTATCGGGTATATCGTTCGAGAACATCCAGATGGAGAACGTTAGGAACTGCATCATCGTTGACCAGTACTATTGTTTGTCGAAGGAATGCTTGAACCAAACCTCAGCCGTTTACGTCACTGATATTCGATATAAGAACATCAAAGGCACTTATGACGTAAGAAACCCCCCGATCCATTTCGCTTGTAGCGACACTGTGGCTTGTACGAACATAACGATGGCGGAAGTCGAGCTTTTGCCACAAGAAGGAGAATTGGTGGATGATCCATTTTGTTGGAATGCTTATGGTATTGAAGAGACCTTAACTATACCTCCTATTGGTTGCTTGCAGGAAGGGATGCCCCAAGCAATAACAGAGACCTCTCAGTATAGTTGCTGATATTGATGTAAGTAGATTTAGTTTCATTATATATACATACATATATAGATTACTATCATATACAAGATATAGTATTGTTACTTTAGCCTTTAGGTTTCATCCCTATGGGGGTTTATTTTCCTTCATTGTGTGATGAGATATGTACCACTACTAGTGTAGTACAGTAGCAATGCCCAAATGGGATTCATATTTTGCTGGCCCTTGGGGTGTTATGCTTTGGGTTTGTTTTACATTATTTATATATATATATATTGAAGACTTTTAATCAGTGAGATTATCAAATATAATCCCTTTTGTTGTTTTCTGAATGTCACAAGTAGTTTTAAGTTGTTGTGATACGTGTATCATCAAAATATCTTTTATGTTCATTTTACGATTAAAAAAAATTAATTTTTTTTAGAATTTGTGTTTGTCCCTCCTAACGATATTACCTCCAATTTAAATTTTTCTAAGAACGGACAAAAAGAGTATTTAAAAGAATAGCTATTATGCATGGAACAAACCTACAACCAATACATCTGTTTGTATCTAAAATGATATTATTATAGGTAAAAGTACTATGAAGGTCTTTGTATTAAAAATTAGATTGCATTTTATCCTCTTTACTAAAAAAAGACAAATTAATCCTTTTATATTAGATCAAAGAGCAAATTAGTCATTTCTATTAAAAAATTCATCCATTTCTACTATTAAAAACCGGTGTAATTGACAAAATAATTAGACAATTACACGTGGCGCCACTATACCTCATGTTGATATACAATGACCAATTTTTTACAGTAAAAATGGATAAAATTTTTAATAGAAGAGTCAATTTGCTCTTTGATTTAACATACAATAACTAATTTAACAATTTTTTTATAAAAAGAAACAAAATACAATCAAACTCTTTCTACATGGGGCTCCATAGAAATTTTACCCATTCTTATAATATATTTTGCATGGTTACAAGATTTTCTTCACTAATCAATGGCATTTTTATTAGTAGTAGAATATATTTTACATGAGTGATAGCCAAAATCAGGGGATTAGTATGGGATATGCATAGCAGACTTCTTGAACTGCATGCTCATATATGTATATATATTCTTGTAGCAGCTTGGTCCATTACTTGCTAACCTTTGCCTAAATTTGATGGCTTTTCATTGGCTCTAGGACTAAATGGCCCTCTTCCAGCATTCCCAGGACTTAGCTCACCTCTCAGTTGGCTTATCCTGGGGCTATATACCTTTTCCGAGAACCGTGGGCTTTGAATGCTCTTAAATTCTTTGGACGGAGTTGTTCCGGTCGAGCTTGTTACCTTCGGGCTGCACATGTGTCTAATCTCACCCCGGCTTCGGGTAATCATTCCGTCTAAAATCTCCCCATCATCAGAAAAGGAAACTGTCCTAACCAGCTCTCCTTCCTGTAGAAAACCGAACACAGGCTCAAACTCGGGTCGTTTTTTCAACATTAGCTCAATGAATTATATTGACTTACGGTTATAAGGTTGAATGGTACATCCGGTGATTCTTCGTACTCGGCAGCATCCAAATCTTGAAGGTGTGCCCCTTTGAAAAACTTGGGCAAAACATATTGTCTCACAGGAACCAAAAGCATGATCATCAATGGGAAAAGAACACCGGCGACTGGAACCCAAGTAATCCCGAAACAAACAAACAAGTAGATGGTTTGGAATATCGTGAACATGGCAATTGTTTTGAATGGTACGGTTTCTACAAAAGTTGCATGGTACTCCTCTAGTACTCTGAAACAAATTATCATGTGAAGAGCAAATAAACTTAGGGACTCTACAAGGCGATGAAGCACATTAACTTACTTGTATCGTCTACTTGGAGCTGTGAAGAGCAGCAACATTCGTTCCCAAAACTGGTTTCCGGGCAAGCTCTCGATAGCCATGAATGCAAAGTAACCCCAAAGTATTGAGGTTGGTATCTTTTTAATCAGAGGCATTGCTGCAACACATCCTCCAACCATTGTAGCTTGAAGCAAGTTACTAAGCCGTTGTTCTTTTACCTCGATGGGCAATAGATCATTGATTTCCTTCTCGATATCAAATACTGACTCATCAACCGGGGCATTAATATTTTCCATGTTTGAAGCCATGTGTATGGTTGATTCTTTCAGTTCCTTTAATCCCTATTCAGAAAAAAAGAAGAAGGAGAAGTTAAGCTGGGATACTCGAGCATCAGCATTAAGCAACATAAGTCCATACCGGAGCCGAAGGTTCTTGGTAAACCAACGGAGTCTGCATCTGTTGATAAGCTTCTTGCATTCTTTCGTACACTTGTCCTAAGCTTGCATTCTTATGTATGAATTGGCGAGCTGTTGTTACTAGTCCATTTCGGAGCAACTACGGAACAAAACTATTAACATTCAAGGCCATGACATGAAGAAAAACAAGGCCGAGGTGCCAAGCTAAGTACCTGGTGCTTTAATGTAGCTAAGCTTTTAGTATGCATTGGAGATTGTGGGATGACACCATTTGCTGGTGGGATACCAATAAGACCACATAGTATTGTCTGCCACCGATACATAAACATTAGCATAAAAACCGAAGTGCATATAGAAAAACAGAGAAAAAACGGAACTGGTACCAAGAATCCGAGAAGAAGTAAATCATAATGAAAAGAAGGTGGTTTCCTCAAATTGAATTCCTTTTGTTGAGCGAGTTGCGAAGCTACACTGTGGTCGAAATAATATAGGACCGCGATCATTGTAGCCGGAATGAAAGCTCCAATTATATAGAGCACCGGAACCTTTAGCATGTCCTGTTAGTTTTCACCAATCAATCATTAGAAAACAAAGTAAAAGCCCTTCCTTTGTCAAGTTAAACCGGTTAACTAAGTTACCTTCACAACGGTCCAATTTTCGTATGCACCTGGTGACCATGGATTAGTACTAAAGAGACGCCGTGGAATTCCTTTCGGAATAGTTCCAGCTGGTATATAAGAAACAGCAGTCCAGACCAGAACCATCAATGGCACACCGTAGTCAGCTACAAAGCCTCGTAACGATCCTTCGAGAAATATAAAGATAATTGAGTTATGAACTTGTAATATCTATGGCTACAAGTATGTTAAGGAAACTAACAGAACAAAACTCACCGCATGCGTATCTCCAAGATCTTGCTTTCCGGCTTCTTAATGCAGTAAACAGGAGTCCAAATGACAAAACCATAGCAAACATCCCATTTGAAAATCTCCACGAAGGTTGAAACTCGACCGACATTGGATTTTCTCTTTCAGGTATGTGGAACTCATCCACAAGTCCCTAGTAAACCAAACCTGAAATTAGTTCAACATAACTTGCAGTGTATTTTACCATATCAACAACATTCAAAACACAAATTCGTCACCTTAATAGCTTGCTGCATGAAGAGCATCGCGATAAGAAGACCAAACAACTCACCGGCAAGACGAGTAAACCTGTTGATAATTGAACAAGCTCCTAAGATAGCCAACAAGAACAACAAAATCGCAGTCCAAACGCATACCCTGCATATGTTCCATTAAAGCTTTTAGTGAATGCCATAATTTTGTAATGCCTTGAGATACAAGTAATTATACCATCCAGTCCATGCAAGAAAGAGCTGTGACCCCAAATCGGGCCGGTTCTTGGCAAAATCGAACATAAACCGGTACAGAATTACAGTTGGTTCTGCAACTCCAAGGATCAACAAAGGTTGACCTCCTATGATAGAATGTATAATTCCACATAGTGCAGTAGAAGCCAATGTTTGAACTGCTGTGAGCACCCCATCTGATCAACACAAAAGAAATGATCAAAGATCGGACCGTGTTCGCACATGGATACGGAATATGACCAGTAAAAGTACCACGTTAGATTGCATTTAACCCCTATTTACTTAAAAAATGAACAAATTAATCCTTGTGTGTTAGATGAAAGAGCAAATTGGTACTTGTATTAAAAATTTCATCTATTTTTACTGTTAAAAACTGAGCTCATGTATGTCAGCTTGAGATACACGAGACACACCAGATGTGAATAGCCATGACAGCTTTTAACAGTAAAAATACATAAAAGACTAGTTTGCTCTTTGATTTTACATACAGGACTAATTTGCTCATTTTTTAAGTAAATGGAGTAAAATGCAATCTGAATCTTAGAACACCAACTCTAAAGATACTCCAAATACACGAAAAACATAGTATCAGACGCAACAAACCTGTGTCTCTTTCCAATTGTTCACCAAATGAAATAACAGGAATTGCTGATGCAAAAAATATATAAGTGGTGGGGGCTAAAATCCTACAATGAGATCATCCATGGCAAAAAAGTTAGTTAACAAAAAAATAATAATAATAATTCAGACAAATCCTTATATCTATAGCTGTATGTAATTGTAAGTGCGTTCTAATGTTTTTTTTTTTGTCATGAGAATAGAATGAAGTACCTAAAACCAGCACTAAGACCACTGGTCCAATCTTGCTTGTAGCACTTCAATCTCCCTTTAATGTCATTTTTTATCCCACCAAATGGTACAAAGCTCTCTTCCATTGTATGAATAAAAGCTGATCATTTCAGGTTACACACAACCAAAAAAAGAAAAAACAATTTTCAAACCTTAGAGACATGTAACGAAGTAAAATTTGAATCTTGACAGCATTATTACATCAATGTTTGAAAACCCAGACAAGAATGGTGAGCAAATCCGAAAAAAAAAGACTAAAGACATTAAGTTTGTAATGGAGATTTTACCTTTTTTAAGAGAAATGTGGATACAGAGAGATGAAGAGTTGCGAAGGGGGAAGGTCCAAATATATAAGGTCGTGAAAGTGTGGATCAAATTGTGAAAAAAAATGTACCCAACAGCAAGAAAACAAATACTACAAACAAAACTGCATATATATATATATATATGTGTGTGTGTGTGTGTGTGTGTGTGTGTGTGTGTGTGTGTGTGTGTGTGTGTGTGTGTGTGTAAAGGAAGCTCAAAAAGATAGTAACTTTGAAGAACAAAGATAATGGTTAATGGAAACAGGAGATTCAATATAGAAGCACTATGGAGAATACTCACCTGTCACCACCAATGCTAAAGAAGGAAAGAGCACAAAAAAAAGTTGGGATTTTTTATACTCTTACCTAAAAAAAAAAGAAACAAAAGAGTAATTAGAGATGATATTACCATTATATGTATGATGAAAATGATAAAACTTAAATAAAAAAGGGTGCTTTTTTTCATTAAAAGAGAGAGAGAGAGAGTATGTCTGTCTGAACCAAGTTAGCAGTTTTTTTTATTTTTTTATTTTATGATGTTGATCATTTGTAGCAAGTGATTATAGAGATAAATAATTGGTCATGAAACCTGTTTTATTTTCATGAATGGGGATAGAGTTCCTAGACTCATAATTAAGATATGAGAAAAATAATAATCTTTATCATAGGTTTTTAATTATAGTTAATTTTGTTTGTTATTTGACTAGTTTTAGTTTTTTATAGATAAAATTATCATGAAAGTTTATGTATTAAAAGTTGAGTTGTATTTTATCCTTATTACTCAAAAAATAAGTAAATCAGTTTATGTATGTTAGAACAAAGAGAATATTGGTTCTTTTGTTAAAACTTTATTCATTTATTTTAATAGTACAAATGGATGAAATTTTTAAATGAAATGACTAATGGATGAAATTAAAACTAGTCATTGTACACATGTCATTATTTGATTATTTTATCAGTCACATTAGTTTTTAATTGTACAAAATGATGAAATTTTTAAGAGAAATGACTAATTTGCTCTTCGGTCTAATATTTAGGGACTAATTTATCTATTTTTTAAAAATACCATGGAAACTCCTATACTATAAGTCAGATTGTATTTTGTCTTCTCTACTAGAAAATAGATAAATTAATCATTATACATTAAATCAAAAAATAAATTAGTCCTTCTATTAAAAATTTCATTCACTTTTACGGTTAAAAACTAGTCATTGTTCGTCAAAATAAACTACATGTGACATGCTACGTGCACTTTCTAGCTATTTCATCAGATATACCAGTTTTTAATAGTATGAATTGATTATTTTTTAACAGATAATACCGATTTATTCTTTAATCTAACTAATTAACCTATTTTTAATAATAAAAAAATAAAATACAATATATCTCTTAAAAAAATTCATTATACTTTCATCGCTATTAACCATTAAATAATTTATAAAAGGAAATCTACATTGTATACACATCATTGTTGAAGAAGCAGCAGCCAAATAACACGGTGGCGCTTTTACTGAGAACCATGGGGTTAAAAAATTAATCTTTACTGACCATAAGGTAAATTGAAATAACGGGGCTTTCCATAATAAAACTCATGCGCATATGAAACAGGACAAGTTGTTTGTAGTTGCTGGAATGGAAATGGTACATTAAGATTACTGTTGTCTTTGGTTTTTCTTTTGATTTGGGTTCCTTTTTTTTTTTTTTTTTTTTTGTAATTTAGTATTATTGTCTTTTAGTTGCATATGATTTTTTTAAGCTTTGAGTTTCATGAATTTGGGACTGGATCCCTCTTTCATGTTGATGGTTAATTGCAAATCCAAAAACCCCTTTGTTTGTTTCAAGTAAATGGCAAACCAACTTTTATTTATATATAAATAATTGTATTCTTTATAAATTTAGAATTTAATCCTCGTACTTTTAGTTCCTTTATTTTTTAGATTTCAATATTTAAGTCAAGTTATTAACTCTTTTAAGTTTTTTTGTTAAATTTATTTATATGATATTTTGAAATAAAATGAATATTCACTTGGTAGCCATGTAATTAAAGAAATAACATTGTAATGAATTTAAATTTAACAAAATAATTTTAATAATGTTAACAATTGAATATAAAATTTAAATTAAAAAATAAAAAGACTAAATTCTCAGGAATTAAATTCTAATTTTAAGTAACCAAATACAATTTCAAATTACACCGTTAAAATACAAAATTATGATGAGAAGTGATGGCCAGTGACCCCATTTTTCTCGACATTTTTAATCAAAACTGTACGACCTTTGGTTTTTAATAAAAATTAATGGTAGTTGTTGTTGACTTCAGAGATACTTTAAAATCTATGGTAATGTATTGCATTACGGATTTGTAAATATTTATATATTTAATAAAATAGTTAGTGTTAATAAAAATTAAAAAGGTTATTTTTCAAGACGTCGTATTGAGGTTGTTCACAAATATTTATAATTTGACCTTGCGTGTTTTTTAATATATTTCATGCTAAATTTGAATTAATATTTAATGTTTAAATTAATAATTAAATTGATTGAAAGACTTGATGGATATAATATCAATAAAATTAAAACATTTTAAAATTTAAAATCAATTTAAAATTTAATTTAAAAATATATGGTAGAATTGAAGCAAAAATAAAACTCATTTATAAGTTCTTGTTCACAGTTAGGAAAATGGTAAATTGTACCTAATGTCATTAAACTATTAGTAAATTTATATTTTGCTCACTTAATTTCAGAAAGTTACAAAATAATTATTGAATTGTTCAGAAGTTTTCATGAAACATCTTGCACCAATTGAAAACTCTTATTCCCTTTCTCTTCTATAGTTTATTTTTTTAATAAAACAACTTTAAACGTCGTGAATCTGGGAACTAAAATCCAGACATCATTCTTCTCCAATCTCCGATATTGTCCCTCAGTACAATCATGTTCGGAATTCGTGGTTACCCTCTCAATAATATCATCTCCAATGCTCAAATCTAGATCTTCTCCTTAAAAAATGTAATATGTTTTACTATTACACCAAACTATTTGTTGGTAGACATCGTCTGTGATCATTCAACATAGGGAATGAATACTTATCTTATTCAATCATTATGGGATTTGTGGAGCCAACTTCATTTTCTTGTTTCAATGTAAAAAAATTAAAATATTCTTTAGGTCCCTTACTTTTTGCATATTTTTAATTTAGTTTATCTACTTTTATTTTAAGTAATTTAGTTCATTTATTTTTCTGATTTAAAAATACAAGTCCAACTGATTTTTTTAAATTCAAATTCAATCCAATGTCATTTCTTTTGTTACACGACTACTAATTGAGTATTTATTTTATTTCGGAATGTCACGCCAATATATTTAATAGAAAGATTTAACAGATTTAATAATTGGGCTTAGAATTTGAAACCTAAAAAGCAGAAGGACTAAATTTTTAAAAATAAAAGTAGAAAAACTAAATTCTAAATGTATGAAGAGTACACAAACTATAGCATAATTAACCAAAAAATTTTATGTCAATATCGAGAAATATTTATAAAATTGTAAAGAGGTCAAGATAAAAGTTTTATATTAAAATGGCATAACTAAGTTGTTAATTTGACTAAAAATTCAAATTTTTTCATTTAAATTAAGGATTAAAAGTATTAAATTGAAATATTGGTTTTTAGAAGTACTAAAATTGAAATTATATTATTTAAGCAATGAAGCCAAAGCCCCTGCCCTAAGTACTGTTAGTGGTATATCTCCAATCCTAGTAAAACATCATTCATTTTTTTGATCCATTGATTTCAATATTATATAATAGTTTATAGAAAGACAAAAGGGTTTTCATGCTTTAAAATTTTTTGGTTTGCTTCTTTCTTTTTATACGCTTTCAAATTATGATTTAATTTTAAATTGGTTCTCAAATTTTAAGATGTTTTAATTGAGTCTTTAAAATATTAATATTGCACTAATTAAGTCTATCTCTCAGTCTAGATATCAATTTAAATGTTAAATATTATCTCAAATTTGACATGGAGTATATTTAAAATGCACATATCAAATTGCAAACATACACGTACTAACTACATTAATAACTTATATATGTTGTGTTTTAAAAAGAAAACCTCTTAAATTTAAAGGTAAACTACACCCAATGTCACTAAGCTATTAGTAAGTTTACGTTTGGTCACTCAACTTCAAAAAAGTTACAAATGGTCACTAAACTATTTAAAAGTTTTCATCTAAGTCATTGTGCTGTTAATCGTTGTTATATGACATTCTCAGTTTGCACCTCTTGCACCAATCAAATCTCTCATTTCCGTATCTTCTACAATTCAATTTTGAACATCACAAATCTATGAACCAAAATTCAAACAGTTTTCTTCTATGATCTTCAACATCGATTGATAAATCGACTTTGATCTAAGGTATGTTCTTCTACTCGTCGATGGGTACTGATCCACCGTACTTGTAGTTTGCCCTAAATTTTATTGATATCTTCTATTCTTTTTAATACATAATATCTAAGCAATCCATGCATGCTTACGTTCGACCTTCCATATATATACATAAAGAGTTGCCCTAGTTAGGTTATATAACTAGTAAAAGTATCATGGAGACCCCTATATTAGAAAATTGATTGCATTTTGTCCCATTCACTAAAAGAATGGACAAATTAATCTATGTACATTAGACCAAATAGCAAGATGGTCTTTTCTATTAAAAATTTCATTTATTTTTACTATTAAAAATTGATGTGGCTGAAAACATGAGAGTTAAGTGAGATGATAAGGGTCTCTCCTACCTTAACCAATGGTCGAGGGTTCAATCCTTATTTGTGTATGGAGCAACTTTAAAACTCGTGGCCAACGTCTACCCCCTTAATAGGCCTACTGAATTTGAATGATTAGTCACTAGGCTCACTCCAATAGAATAACCACTAAGGATCAATTTTTAACAATAGATATATATCGAATTTTTAACAAAATAACTAATTTACTTTTTGGTTTAATATACATAAATCAATTTACTTATTTTTTTAATACATTAAGTAAAATGTAATTTATCTTTTAATACAAATGTCTTTTTCGATACTTTGACCGGTTATATAATGATTTAAGATGATGGAAATTGAAAGCAATTTTAAGCGATGTTATTATTAATGGAGCGTAGGATGTGGGGAATGTTACTCTAACTGTAGAGCATGATAATGATGATGACGACGACGACATTGATTGATTCTATCATCCTTTTACGTATGGGCAGACATGAAGTACATGCAAATTACAAAGTAGCTTTTTTATAAGGGGCTCCTTTCTTTATGATTTTGCCTCCCGCAAGCTCTACTTTGCATCATTCATTGGATATAATATGATAAAGCTCATGTAGACATCCCCCTTATAAAGCTCCGGAAAGGTGGGTTGCTCAAAATGACCATCCTTTTCATGATGTTAATAAATGCGGTTGTGATCATTGTCCTTAGAATGGGATCTCATCAAATTAGGTAGAGAAAGAGATAAGGACATGGATGGTTTACTTCGCTTGATGCAGGGTGGAGAAACGTTGAGGAATGCTGTCATAGGAAAAAGGAGGGAGAATATCGGGGAAGAATAGGTAAGGAGAGAATGATATATGAGCAAAGTTTTTAAAATTAGATTGGTGATCGAATTAGTTAAGTCATTAGTTTGATTAAATAAATTATTAAAAATTTGATTCAATTGATTTTTTATCCAGTTCAATCGGTCTATATTAGTTCCCGAGTCAACAGGTGCAATGCCCTACTTTGAATTGGTATCTTAGTCCAACTAAAACAACCTTGTATACGAGAAGAGTTAAGGGGAGAACCCTATGTCCTGTGAGAGTTTTGGACTTTATACACCTTTAGCTTTGGTTCCAATGCATAACATTTTAAGTTCTTACAAGTGAGTCAAAGACAAATTGTTAAGTGGTTCGTTACTATAAACTTAGGTAATGTTGTGATTAGATGCTTTCAATCATTTTGAACGGGACATAATAGTTAAAATTAAAGATATAATTAATAAGCGAGACTCTCATGAGTGTTAGTTAAAAAATACTTTCAAAGAGTTGATTAAATTTATTATTTAATCTTAAAAATTAAAGTAATATAAATTAATTGAATCGAAAATAAATAATTACGAAAAAGTTGATTAAAAAATCATTTGAAGCGACTAGATAAAAAAAACTAGTGATGTAATCACACCTTGCGACAGAGAAACTGTGCATTATTTTGTGAATATGGAGCATTTGGCTATGCCCAACTTGTTTAGCGGCCTAGAACTATGACACTTGGCAACCACTATAATAGAAAATGAAATTTAGATATTATTAAGGTTGAACCCACTAAGTAAAGTTAGATTTAGAGAGACATATTTCACATCACTTTGTAAAGAGAAGCAAAAAAGGAACTTTGATGTTGTAACCAATGTAAAGGATGTTCTTTTTTCTTTTAAAAGAAGAGCATTTGAAGCTTTTGTGGTGGATTGTCCACTCAATCATTAGACCGTTTCTGTTGCATGCTCCAAAATATAATGTATGGAAAAAAAATCGTACTAGAAAAATCATAAAGACTCAAAGCAATACGTTAGAAATTAAATCTTAAAAAATATATTAAGAAGATGGTATGAACATTAGCATGTAAGTTAAGTCATAGCAGAAAAACATATCATCCTAAAAATGAAACGTCACCATACATTATTAGATGCTTAATTATTGAAATAAATCATTCGAATCAATAAATTAAATCTAATATAAATATCGAAAATTTACGAATTCTCTTAAATATCAAATCTATCAAATCAAACATAAATAATAATTAATTGACTTTAACTTAAAAAATCGAGTCAGAGAAAACACAAGTCTTCACCACCTCGCGGAAACCTATAATTCATGGAAGGAGCGAAGGGTGTAACCCTATGCCAAAATTATTATTCCGAATAATAAAACGAAGACACCTTGTGCTAGAAACAGGGTTAGTGGCCAGCATTGAGGTGTCAAAGGCTAATAGTGGGGCAGTTGCCTTGGACTTCCTAAAATGGTAAGTTTTCTATTTAATCTTTTAAATTTTTATGAAATTACATGTTAATATAATGATAAGATTTCACTCTTGCCCTCCCAATAATTAATGGTTCATCTTTGCCCTCAAATGGTAGATTTTTCATTTAGTGCTTAAATTTTTATAAAATTACAGGTTAGTATAATGATAAAATTTCACTTTAACCCTTCCAATAATTTATGATTCATCTTTGGTCCCCTTAAAACAAGTTTCTGCATTCATCCCTGGTGGCAGCAGAGGGGGTTCACCGTCGGTGTAAATTGCAAGAAGCCTTTGTGTGTGTGTATATATATATATATATATATATATATATATAACAGCAAAACAGACATTTACATGTCTTAAAAGTAGATTGCACCATTGTGAACTTCACCTTCAATTAGCTCCACACTTTCATTCATCATGTTTTCAACATTATCAAAAGCTGCAGAAACCTGAAATGACTAGATGAAGGAACAGTTTTCTGATCAAACATAACACATTTTGTAAGAAACAAAGACAAACTACATTACTATCACTGCCTCACTGGCTTTGTTTTGATTGTTGTCTGATATGGTATATGTCTCCAAATGGCTAGATTTTGAAACATCTTTAATGATGTTCCACTAGCATTAACCTGTGTATAGGACAAAGTACCGCATTAGAGTTGTTAATGAATATATCAGAAAAACCATATAGGAAACTTGTATTTAACACAAAATCTTGAATGATATGAAGTGAATGCAATGTACCTTAATAGCCAAACAAGTAAAAATGGGGGCAGTGGCCATAGCTGTAGGGTAGCAGCTTCAACTGTAGGCCGGAACTATGGCTGTAGCAAGGGGCGAAGCTAGAATAATTTTTTAGGGGGCTGGATAAAATTTTAATTTTTTTTGTAGTTTATATTTTTATAATTTGTAAAGGATTAAATCGAATTTTTATAATTTTAGGGGAGACCAAAGTGTAATTTTACCTTTACTAATTTAAAATTTTTAAAAATATTTAAGGACCTAAAGAGCAAATTTACATTTTAGGGGCCAGGGCCCATGCCACCCCCTCCTCCTCAGCTTCCCCTGGCCGTAGCTGTAGGCTAACCATCATGTGAAACAGCTACAGGTTCTACAATATATATATATATATAGCGCCATGTTCTGGTCCTTTTGAGGCTGATGCTATCAGCAAATGCTTCTTCTATATTCTCTTCCATAAATAAAAAAAAAGACTATAACATTCATATAAGCATCTCCAACCATCTGTACCAGCATTGTCATCACTAGGAAACAAAAAAGCTGAAATTCCTAACAGAAAGACACAACTCTTGGTGTGCGTTTGCCGGGAGTCGAACCCGGGTCTATTGCTTGGAAGGCAATTATCCTAACCGTTGGACTACAAACGCTTGTTGTCAAGTGAAAAAATAAATAATATATCATGTTAGGCTATACAGTTGATGGTGTTTGGTTTTGAATCATGGTTAAAAATTAATATAACGGCCAGTTAGGATAATTGCCACCCTTAATAGAATTACGGGTCCCTCTAATGATTTATACATGTATTTTTGGCAGAACCACTAATTTGACTAAGAACAAAGTTCGGGTACGTAGAGTATACGAGTAAGACCAAAATTATGGCTATAGCTGCAGGCTACCATCCTTTTCGCAGATATTATTTAACGCCATTTTGGCATATAAGGATGGATTTTTAATATTAAAAATTAATAAAAAATCAATTCACTCATTTTTCATTCCAGTCCCTACTCCTAATACAAATGCGTTGATAATACTTTTACTCTTTCGGCTTTATCGTTCATCATCCTCGATGACATTGCCCCAAATTGGATGCTTGCCAGATCATTGCTCCACTCTACTCATAAAACCCTGTAAACAAGCATAAACATAGGGACCAGAGCCATGTTTGAAACAAAAAAAAGAACAAAAGCAAGCTGCACTACACTGCACTGCATATTTCACCTCTTTTTTTTCAAACTTATGGATCCCACCTCTCAGCCTATTAGTCAAAAAGTCACTAAAATCTCGGGTACTGTAACCCCTCCTCGATCCCCTCTCCCTTACCCATTTCCCTTTCATACCATACCAACATACACAACAACTCAATCACCACCATTGTTGTTAAACATAATGCAGCACCCTCTAAATCACCACCTTACCCTCACCCTTTTAGCATTAACCTTACTTTCTCACTTCCCACCAGCTTCCCCCCTCACCCCATGCCGCACCGTATGTGGCACCACCGCCATAAACTACCCTTTCAGCATCGACGACGGCTGTGGCGCCCCACAATACCGCTCAATGCTGAACTGCACAGGTACCGACCTGTTTTTCATGACCACTTCGGGGCGGTACAAAGTCCAATCAATCGACTACAACAAACAAACCATGGTGGTTTACGACCCTGCCATGTCGACATGTTCCATTCTTCAACCCCACCATGATTTCGTTATGACGGACGTTGAATCCGTCGTGATACCGCCTAGTTCCGACACCGTTTTTGCCCTTCTCAATTGTTCTATCGACTCGCCGGTGCTTAACCGGTACAAGAACCTTTGTTTTAACTTCTCAGGGCATTCGTGTGATGAGCTTTACGGTGGGTGTAATGCTTTTAGGGTGTTCCGTTCGTTTACTAATAGTTCGCCGCCGTGTTGTTTCACGGGGTACGATACGGTGAAGTATATGAGCATGAATATATTGGATTGTTCGCATTATACTAGTTTTATTAATGTTGATGGTTTGAAGGGGATTGGGCCGGCGGATTGGGTTTACGGGATGAAATTGTCTTACGCCGTGCCGGACACCGGTTGTGGGAGGTGTACTCGGTCCGGCGGTGCTTGTGGTTATGATACCGAGACTGGTGTCATGATGTGCCTTTGCTCTACTTCCATGAATACTACGAGAGAATGTGGTAAGAAACTAATTTTGGATTAATTTAATATTTTCTTGTAATCTCTAAATTTTAAAATATTTTAATTTCATCCTTAAAGTATTAGTATTATATCAATCTATCAATTTAGACATTAAATGTTAATTTAAGTATGAGATAGAGCATATTTAAAACAAAGAATGGTACAAGTTCTTTTATTATAGAGACAAGATCAAATTAATCATTCTATTATTAAATACATTAATTTACTGTTTAAAAAACATCATTATTGTTTAACAATGTTATATTTTAAAAGTTTTCTATAATTCTACAAATAAAATATTTTGTTTAGAGTTTATGTCATTTTTAAACAGCAATTATTAATTCTGTTATTATTTGACTTTATTTGATTCATTTTACTAGTACAAAGGACTAAATTGATCAGTTGTTTTAAATATACTCCATTTATTAAATTTGAATTGATTAATATAATGTTGATTCTTTAAAATTTTAATTAAAACATTTTTTTTTTTAAATTAGCCCATTAATTTTATCCTGATTACTTGCTATATTGTAGCTGCAGGTAGCAATGGAGATACAGGAGGTGGTCAAAAGTTGGCATTGCGGCCAAAGTTTCATGCATTTGCCTTGGTGGTCGGTGCATTTATTTACTTTGTAATATTCATATGAACAATGAATATAGTGGCTGTATGTTTTCTTCTTCTTATAGTTACTGGTGCTCCAAAGAAAGTGACCAGGCCATTCTTGTGGAGGGTTGATTGGTTTGTATCCAAATTTTGTACTTACTTAAATATTAATCTCATTATAAGTTATTATCATATCTGTCATTTTTTATATAATGTTTAAAAATAAGCATAACTCTTAACGATCCTTAAATAAGAGGATAATACGCTTCAACATACTCGAACTTACGTCCTCTTACACTAATAGCAATGTCGATGCCAATTAAATTAAGAATCAATCAACAACTAAATTTTAAATATTTAAAAGATTGTTTTTTTAACCCACTACATTCGAATCCATCCATGCTATATGTACACTTTATTCAACTCAAAGATCACCTATATTTATTCAAGAAAATTATAACTAATTCCCTAGCATGTAAGATATTAAAAACATTTTAAAAAAATTATTTAATTAGCATTTAGTGATTACGTTGATTGTGTTAAGTTGACAGAATAATATAATGAATAAAATGTTCATACTTTTTTTTTAGTATAACTATAAGTGTCTTGATTGATTTTAGGATCCGAGTTTGATCCTGTTGGGGCCGAAAGTGATATTCAGATAAAGCCCTTTGATACTTTGATTACTCAATTGTCAATTATAACGTTTTGAAATTTGGGGCGATTTAAAATTTGAGTTATATTTTGGGGATGTCTTATGAAATTAACCCTCATTTTAATTGTTATTTTACTTCTTCGATATCCTTTCCCGTGTTTCTGAGTCGTCGAGTCCTCTTTTAAATCGCGACCTAGCAACAGTGAAAGTGTGAAACCAAAAAACTTGAGAGATTTATCAGACTCAGTGAGTGAGTGAAAGGCTAAATCGTATACGGGAACGGAAGGAAGACAACGACGAAGAACATGTCTTCTCCTCCTTCCTCTTCTTCTGGTAAAGCATTGGACTTTGAAGCCGCATCAAAATCAGCCATTGCTTCTGTTGAGTCCCTCAAATTCAAACCGCAAGACGACATCGCCGGCGGCGTGCAGGTCACTAGCTTTTCGGAGATCGTGGATGAAGTGACGCTTCACTTTCAAATCATTCGTCTCGCCAAGCAGGTTACTCGAATTTCTTAACTTATTTTAAAGCACGAATGTTCATTGTTCTGTCAGTCTTTCCCAAATTCCATATTCGTTATTGAATTTTTCATAGATATACGTATGGATCGGCTCTAACTCTGCTAATTTGGGAAATTTATATGCTGCTGCTCCTACACGACCTGTAAGTTATTTCTCTTCAATTGATTACTTTTTTTTATTATCATTGATTATAATACTATTTTGTATTGTTACTAAAAGAATCCATTGTATGAATAGAATAATACGGTGAGCGTGACTTCAATTCTTGGAGGTGCTTCAGATAACACTGGCTCTGGAATTGCTCGACGATTAGGTCTTTCTTCAATTTTACTAACATTTTAATGCTATATCTCTGTTGGTCTAATTATAGTTTTAGTCACTCTACCATGCTCAAATTCTCAATTTAATCCTTCTACTTTAATTTGACATAATTTGGTGCCTTTAATTTTTTTATGTTGTTAGTTGCTGTACTAAAAAGTGCCTTGAAACCATTTTTACCATTATTCACATAGTTTAGGTCATGAGGAAATCTTGTCAACCATGTTCAACAAATAATAAATTTATATATCAACCAAATGTTTAAGGTTGTTTTCAAAAATTTCTTTGTCATCATTTTAACGGCAAGAACTAATGGTGTTATCAAGTAGATATATCAAAATTCTGCCAAATTAGAGGATTAGATCCCAATTTAATTTTTGATATAGCAGAGGGACTAAAATCATAATTAGACTTTTGTTTTCGTCTTTTTGGCTTGAATTTAAAGCAAATTGATTCTTTTGCAGTGCTAAAGACTGGTCTTAACATAATTGTGGCTTGCAATATCCCAAAGAATAACCCCATGCTTGAGGTTTGGTTTTTTATTCATTGATATTTAGACTCGAATTCAAGCAAAGATCTGATATGTTAATCTTTTGTGCTTATATCATCATTTTGTTCCCTTTTTTTTTCCTCACAGGCAAATGCTGAAAAGAAGTTAATAGAGAAGCTAATTGCCTTGGGGTACTCAAGGCCGCAATCCCAATCCTCAGGTCCAGGGTTGTCTTCCTCATAGTGAAAAAACTGTGATTCATATTTGCATTTGTAGCAGCAAGCAAGTAGACCATACAAGTCTTCAGTGTAGCATCAGTTATGGAATCCTTTTTAAATCATCGTATTCGTTCAGAAATTTAACCGGCAAAACATACTGCGCCTAGCTGTGAGACAAGCAATGCTGTAAGCTTTTCTGTTATGTCGTGTGAATTGTCTACATGTCATAAACAAACAGGTTGCAACTTGCAAATGCACACGTTTTTTTATTTTCCTAGTGGTTGATTCTATGTTTGCTGTTGAGTTAGTGCTGGTTAACCCTGCTACGCCCTGAATTTGGATTTCAATGCTTTTTTTGTAGCATAGGTTATTTACCACCACTGATGCCAATTTTTTCCTGCAAAATGAAAACTGTTGCAAGCATATATTATATACCCCCATTGGATGCTCTCATATCATAAACAGACAAGTTTGGACTTGCTAATGCACACATTGTTTTCTGGTAATTTCCTTTGTGGTTGATTCTATGTTTGATGTTGAGCTTAAGGCTGGTTAGTCCTGCTATGACCTGGACTTATTATATTGCTTTTATTGTCATAGCTGAAACATTCAGATTGTTGATGTTACTTACCACCGTTGAATGCCAATTTTTTGGAAACCTAGACTTGAATGGTAGAGCTAGGGATGATAATGGAGCGTGGTGGGTAGATATTGCTCAATCCATCATTGCTACATTTCGCCGTGGGTGTTAGAACTTAAATATCACCACCATCTCCTTGGATTTTGGATTATTCCGGAACTGTCCAAAGCTTATGCATTTTACATATAAAATGAAAAGAATATTCTTTGAATATTTTAGTGTTTTTTCTATAATATATAATTATGTTTATATCATCTGAAAGCTGAATATATAAAAGTAAAATAGTAATTTCAAAATATCGGATTGGGAAATTGTATTTAGAAACAGCATCTTGCCCCGCCTTGCCTTTACAACGACAATGCACTTCTGCCACATATAGAGAGGTGAGAGGTAGATGCGTTTACAAGGTTGGAGACAATTAGGTTAAGTCAATCAATCAGTTAAGTCGATTTTTCGACTAAAATTAATCAATTACTCATTGAAATTTATAGTGATACTCAAGTTTACTTTCATATTATAAGTAAGATGCACAAAATATTACATTCCCTTGTTTAAATTTTGAAAATTGCTTAAACCGATCAACTTACAGTCACAAACAATTTAAAGTCTATATTCTACCTTCCTTTGATTAAAAAAAAAAAAAAAAGACAATGGGAGAGTTTGAAAACTTGATGTGGGTGGATGCCCAGGCCATAATTGACCCTAAAACCATGTGATGGACATCACCACCACATGGAACGTGAATCATTTTCAAGTTTAGATTAGGGTTTGGACAATAGAAAGCTAGTAGGATTATTTCCTTCACCCCCCCCCCCCAAACTATGATTAACATTTTAAATTGATCTCAAATTTCAAAGTGTTATAATCAAATCCTCAAAATATCAATATAATATTATATCAAACATGTCTTTCTATCACATGCACATTCCACGTGATATTTAACACCAAAATTGACAGTTAAACTGGTGAAAAGACCTAATTGATTCAATATCGATATTTTGATAACTCAATTAAAAAGTTTTGAAATTTAGAATCCAACTTAGAATTTGGACAATTGTTTGAGGACATTTGGTGAAATTAACCCAAAATAATAAAGAAAACATAGATTTTTTTGGACTCATCTCATCAAAGCCAACCCATATGCACATGGGATAAGGAGGCAAGTACCATGTTCATAATTTTCAGCTTCAATAATTATCGCTACCTAAGTACAACAAACCAAGAAAAATACTTCCTAATCACAACTATCCATATATAAGATGAATGTATGGATGTGTATGTGCACGTGTGCATATATATATATATATATATATATATATATAAGATTTAGCACATCAACACAAATTCATAAAAGTGAAGCACCCAATGGAGGTAAAAAAATTTATATAGAATCCCATATAATAGACCTGTACAGAAAAATCATGTGGCAAGGCAAACAATGCACAATGATGACCGAGAACGCCATATCTGGAACCAAAAACAAACTAATCTTCTCTAGAATCTACAACTAGATATGTAATTCAAAGATCCCATATAATAAAAAAAAAAAAATTTTAAATTGTTTGCCTGTATCGGCTGCACAACATTTGCATCTCGTATACACCATTCCGAAGCATCACAATGTTTGACTGAAGTAAAGCATCGGTGGCTTTTGAAACCATTTATCCTAAATGTCTAGGAGGGGCGGTGGTAGATTCGGCTGTCTGACCTTGAATCCGTATAATCACTCCTATCAGCATCAGAGTTTCTCGGTCCCATTTCGGCTTCTGAGTTCACTGTCTGATTCCTTCTGCGTCTTCTATCCTGAAAATTTTACATACGGTTACAACCTTAAACCAGAAATTCACCTATCAGCAATGACGTTTGAACCGAAACAGACTGGCTAGTTGGACCAGTAACCGACCGGGGTACTGATCCGAAGATTAGTTTTGAACTTAATAGACCAGGAACCGGTGTGGACCAGTTGAACCAGGTTTTTTATTTTTAATATTTTTAATATTTTTTTAAGCGAATAGGTTGAACCGGTGAATCAGTGACCTGACCGGTTCGACCACCAATCTAGTTCTAAAAACATTGCCAATCAAACAATCTATGGTCAGATTACAATTTTAGTTCAATTTCTATACTTTAGTTTGGCATAATATCGTCCAATACTTTTATAATGTTATTAGTATGTCCAAATTGATAAATCCAAATCATCAATTTAACAGCAGCAAGCAATTACACTAATAACATTATAAAAGTAATGAGACCAAATTATGTCAAATTAGAGGGATTAAAGTACAAATTTCAGTATAGTAGAAGGACTAAAATCATGGCTAGACCGTCACTTTAATGGCAGCAATTACCTATGTTATCAATTTGGACCTACTAACAAAATTATAAAAGTAACGAGACCAAATTATGTCAAATTAGGACTAAATTATAATTTTCAGTATAGTAGAGGGACTAAAATCATGGGTAGGCAGCAATTACCTATGTTATCAATTTGAACCTACTAATAACATTATAAAAATAATGAGACCAACTTATGCCAAATTACAAATTTCAGTATGGTAGATGGACTAAAATCATGGGTAGACCGACAATCTATCTAAAAGCAAGAAGTTGTTATCCTCGAGCCTACGACTTCCAGCATTATAATGCAACTTCCACAAGCACCAAGTAATTCTTATTAAATGATTTTAAAGTATTGAAATCGAACCTCTCGAGGTATAGGATACTCCTCTGATTCAAGCATGCGAACGACTTGACTCATCTTCGGTCTTTTATCTGCATCAGGATCGACACATCTCAAAGCGGTCAAAAGAGCTCGTTTAAGAGCGCTAGTTGATGGTCTAGCCTCTATGTTAGGGTCAACTACTTCCTCCGATCGGCGGAGTTGAACCATCATCTTTAACCACTCGACCATATTTACCTGAGATTTTACCATATTCTGTTAATGTAAATTACCAATAAAAAACATATTAAAAAACGAAAATTCTCACAAGAAGCACAGCATAAAAATGCCTTTTCGAGTTTGTACCTCAGGCTGAGGGCGACCATAATCTACAGGGTATCTTCCAGTAATTGCTTCTAAGAGCACTACACCATAGCTATAAACATCACTCTTCTCATTCAGGAGGCCCGAGTTGGCATATTCCGGAGCAACATAACTGGTTAAATCGAGCAAGCCGAACACGAGACTTAGTTAACTAATGTAAAAACAAAAGGAAACAAAAAAAACTACAGTAAAACTGCTCACCCGAAGGTACCCATAACTCTTGTTGCAATATAACTTTTCCCGTCACCTAACAATTTGGCCAGACCAAAATCGGATATCTTAGAATCATAGTTGTCATCAATCAATAGATTACTCGATTTTATGTCTCTATGCACGACTTTCGGTTCAATAGCTTCATGCAAATAAGCCAACCTGCAAAATGTAGTTTCAAGAAACAAAATGAGATTAAATCTGAAGTTACTTAAAGCATTAATAACCGAGATTTAGTTTTAAAAGTGGACTTACGCCTTGGCAGTACCGAGAAGAATCTTTATACGAGCCTCCCAAGTAAGATATCCCTTGTGAGACATATCTCCACGAAGCCATTGCTCTAAATTGCCATTATTGACATATTCGTAAACCAACATCCTACGAGTTATAGCAGAACACATTTATGCAAACCCAGATTATAAGAACATGGACACGTAAATATAACAATTTATTAATGACAGCGTACCTATGAGTTCCCTCGATGCAATACCCGAGAAGTCGAACTAAGTTTTTATGTCGCATGTGACCGATAGCTTCAACTTCGACTCGAAAATCTTTGTCAGCTTGCCCCCTAAAATAACATCGAACAACTATGAGCTAAGTTAGAAGCTATAAACAGCAAAACACGAACAACAAAAGGGATAATTTCGTGCAACATACGGATTGTTAAGGAGCTTTTTGACGGCTACGGGTGTCCCGTTAACCAGATTGCCTCTATAAACAACTCCATATCCACCATCACCGATAATATTATCCTTAGAAAACCGGTTGGTTGCGAGCTGTAGGTCTCTAAGAGTGAACCAATGACCCCATCCTAAGTGCGAAAATTCGGGTAGACCAGACAAAGGTGAAGGAGCATTTAACGGATGCGAAGAAGGCCTGAACACGGAAACCACTCCTACACCTTTCTCTTCAGCTGGTTGAGATCCCTTAACATCTTTCCCTAAATGATTAAAAGAACCAGACCGGCCACTGTCATCTCCGTTACCAACATGATATGAGACCTTGTCTGAATCTCTATCACTGAATTTATAGTTAAGAGTATTCGGACTGCCATTGTTCGCCGAAACTTCATCGACTCCTATTTCTTTAATTTCCTCCGAAACATAAGGTGCTTGTCTTGACGGAAGCATGTCCTTATGCCTCCCGGATTTCTTTCGAAAGCTAAGCCACAAAGATATACCAAGAATAACTAAAAACACTATCCCTAAACAAATTACAATAAGTACCCATAACTGTAGACCAATGTATGTTTTTGACAGTGTTTTGTTCAGATCAGACGCCATTTTTGCACACCGATACACCTAACAACAACAACAAAAAAAAAAAAAACAGTTTAAAAACATCATAATCCAAATCTAATAATCTAAAAGAGCAACATGTTTTAGCATTGATTCAAACATCAATTCATATTACAACCAAATCTCATTTTCACAGTAAAACAAATGCAGTGTGAAAGCAATTAAAGAAAAAAATTACCCTTTAACCACAATCAAATTCCCAAGGAAAAAAAAAACCTAAGATCCTTCAAGTAAATAGCTTATCCAAACCCTAAAACAAATATCAAAGCATCACATTTCCATAAACACAAAAAAAAACACCCACATTTCAAATGGAATCAGATATCATATTTCAAACAAAAAAGCAAAAAAATAAAATCAGGCATCAGTTTGACTGGATCAAATAAAAAAAAAGTCAAAACTTTGAAGCATTTAGATGAAGAACATATGAATCAGAAGAAACCTGTTCAAGTAATGCTGGCAAGACACCCAAAAATGAAAAAAAAAAAAAAGGGGGGAATTTTAGGACTTTGGGTGTGTTTAAAAACAAGAAAGGGCTAAACCCAAAACCCAAAGGGGGAAGCACATTGAGAGGAAAACAAGACAGGGTGGTGGTGCAGCATTTTCGAAAAACAGAAGGGATTTTGTTAGGGTTTTCATGTTTTGTAGGATTGGGTTTTGGGGCATTGGGAAATAAGATGTGGAGTTGAGAGAGGTAGGTAGTGAAGGAAAGACATTGTTGCCTTTTGGAATATACTACTATTTAATGTTTAATTGGGAAGATTGCTCTGCTCTGCTGTTTATTCCTTTGCCTTATTTCTTTTTTTTTACCCTTTTTTTTTATATTATGCAATAGGATAATATAATCTTTAGCTTCTAAACTTGACAATTAGATTCATTTTGATTCTTAAATTTAAATTTTATCAAGATTTAAGGATGCAACTAATATTTTTGCAACATGACTGGATTAATTGGTTAGAACTATTGGACTAAAAATTGACAAATATATTAATCCAAATAAAAGGATTGAACCAATTGAATTAGAAATTGGTAAAAATAAAAAAACTGGAGACAAAAATCAGTAGAATATATTGAACCGATTTAATAATTCTTTAATTTTTTAAGCTTTTATGAATTTTTAATTGTTTATTTATTGTTGATCTAGGAGTTAAACCAATTAAACCATCAATTCAAGAGCACTACATGTAGCAATCTAAAATTATATTAAGAAAGTTGGGAAATTTATATAACCTTTTTAATTTTTAAATAATGATGTGGTACAATCTTGAAATCCCACACCATTAAATTTTTATATTTTTTAAATTCAAAAATAAAAATAAATCTAGTTCGTAAATTAAAAATTATATAATTCCTTTAATATAATATGTATTATTGGAAGCCATTGATTTATGTGTTTTTTTAACTCAAAGATACAAAAATGTTTCTTTTTATAACTTGAAATAAGAGTGAAATGCTAATGTTTGACTTCAGCTCACATATACCAACAAGTTTGGGGTGAATATTGTTTGGGTTTTGTAGACGAGCTCGAAAAAACATATTGAGTATATTTTATATTTTCAGAAATTATTTTATTTATATATGATTTAATTGCATTAGAGAATTTAGATTTTAAATCAAATTTTAAACTTTAAAATGTTTTATCAAATACATATCCATCATATTTAACTGTTAGATGTATCTAAAACATGTTTATAACAACTTAAATTTATTAGGTAAAAACCAAAGAATGTCATTTTAGGAATACTAGTTTGTTAACAAGTGGGATCGCTCCCTATTTTTTAAGTCTAATTATGCTCTCAGTCCTTATAATTTTCAGATTTCCTTTTTTTTTCTTTTAAAGACAAAAGATTTCCATTTCTAATTTTGGGTGTAAAATTCTTCGATACTACTTTAGAAAAGCAACGTGAAAACTGATATATATATATATATATATATATATATACAATACTCCACATAAAATTCAAATGAGTTTTTTTTAACACATAAGTTATCGGCTAGATCGAATCAGATTGATACAATATACATACACACACTGTTAACACCTAAGTTAACAGCCACAAGCACACCACCTAGCACTACCAGTAATCCTTGCAGGAACACTCCCCATCTTTGAAATGGTGAAACCGATTCCGGTCCCTAACAACGATCTCACGATCAAAAACCTTTGAGATAAGTTTGCTAGCATGGTGGCAATCTCTGCAAACTCGAAGATTTTTCGTTATCCTGAAAGTGTCCCCTGCTTTTGTTTTCAACAAACCGAAGGCAATGGCAAGCTTCTCACTATGATAGTTCAAAGGATTCTCCTTTTCTTCCTCTTCATCAAGCTCTTCTACCACTCCCTCAGCATCGCAAGGAACGTACCCAATGGATCGAATACGGTCCAGCGTCTCATCGAGTTTGGCGTATATCTCTTTGCTTTCGGGATGGTCTCTTCCTCCTGCTATGAATTCGTTAACTTTGCCTTCTAATTCAATGACAGAGAAGCCAGGGAATTTCTTCACTCCCCTCTCGTTCATCATTCTCCTCACGTTAGCCATATCTTCATATCGGCCGGCTTTGACGTATAAGTTAGCTAATAACACGTAGCGTCCGCTGTTGTTCGGTTCCAGTTCGATGACTCTCTTGCCTACTTGTTCACCTAACTCGATGTTTCCATGGATCCTACACGCGCCGAAAAGAGCACCTAGTACACCTACATCAGGAGTCATTGGCATTTGATCAATTAGCTTTTTGGCTTCATCTAGTAATCCAGCCCTTCCAAGCAAATCAACCATGCATCCATAATGCTCCATCATGGGTTCAATTCCGTGAACTCGAGTCATGTACTGGAAATAATAGCGACCTTCCTCAACTAACCCTGAATGCGAACATGCACTAAGGATGTTTACGAAGGTGATGTTATCGGGAACGATCCCTTGTTTTTCCATATCCTTGAAAATGGAAATGGCAGCTTCTCCTTTTCCATGCATTGCAAAGCCCCCAATCATGCAATTCCATGAAGAAATACTCTTATAAGTGAGACCCTTGAAAGTTTCATAAGCTTTCTCCAAGCACCCACATTTGCAGTACATATCAATAATGGTTGTAGCAAGCTTCGGGTCTAGTTCAATCCCTTTGTTTCGGATATATTTATGTATCCACTCGCCTTGCTCAAGAGCTCCTAACCCAGTACATGCCGATAACATGCTAGCCGCCACGAACTTATCCAGCGCCAAATTCTCAGCCCTCATCCTATTAAACAAAGCAAAAGCCTCGTGAAATCGGTTGCTCTGCACGTAAGCAGCGATCATGGCATTCCAAGAAACGGAATTCCTCTCCGGCATCCGCTCGAAAACTTCAAACGCCGCGTCGACAAGACCCAGTTGGGCATACCCGCTTATCAAAGTAGTCCAAGAAACAACATCTCTCCTTGGCATTTTGTCAAACACCTTCCGAGCATTTTCCAAAGCCTTGAAATTCACATACATATGAATCAAATTGTTCAGACAAAAGCCATCATTAGCAAACCCGAATTTGAAGACGTGGGCATGAATTTGAGCCCCTTCTTCAACAGCAACATCAACCGAACAAGCTCTTATGAGACAAGGGAAAGTGAACTTATTAGGTAAAACAGAATCTTGCAACATCCGCAAGTAGAGAACGATGCAGTCGGCAGCTTGTTTCCGTAGCAAGTAACCTCTGATGAGGGTATTGTAAATGAAAGCATCCGGATGAGGCAATGTATCGAACAAGTGGATTGCGTAGTCCAAATCTCCGTCGTTAGACAAAGCACAAAACTTGATGAGGCGACCCATGGCATCGTTATCGGAGGAAAGGCCGAGTTTGGTGAGGTGGGCATGATTTTGCTTGAGTTGGGCCATGGAAGAGCATGTTTCTAGGGATTCGAGAGGTGAATAACGGGGCTTTGAGTTCGATGATGAGAAAGAAATGGAGAGTGGAGGAGCTAAAAGAGTCTGCAACGAGCTCATTTCTCATTAAAAACTTGAATTAATTAGCCCGCAGTACCCAACTTGAAGTGGCAGTGCTGTTGAATATTATCTGAAAGAACCGTAGCAACAATTGGTGGCCACCATCAAAGGGTAAGGCTAAGGCAAGAGATTGGCAAAGTTCCCTCAACATTTCGGCTATCGTCTTTGACCGGGTTTTATCTCTTGACTTTACTAAATGAAAATGTGCAACTTGAAGAGGTGCGAGTTTATAAGAAAAAAAACATCATCACGTACATGAGAAGATGGACCATGCGTGTGTGCCTACGATTACTCACTAAGAGAATCTCAATAATTTCTCTTAACGAGGTTTGAACATATGCTAACTCTTCAGGTCGTGCTTTCTCCAAAGTTAAAGAAACAAAATCCCACTAGAAGGCAAAGTTAGAAAACAAAATCCCACTAAGAACACTATTAATCGGTGTTGCATGGTCCGTTTTCTCAAGCACTCAACAATGCGCTCATGCTATATGGACTTACAACCTTTCTAATTCGTGCTTTCTCAAGCACTCAAATTCTCTGTAAAATTAAAAGATAAAACATATACCAATGACACAATAAACGATTTATCAATTCCTAACAGATGACACTTCACAAGCACATTCAGACTGACTCGACCTCCCCTCCACGATACCAAATCTCAAATATCAAAACAATTTTAAGATTTTGTATCAATACTTAAAACAGAGTTTGAGTTTTTTTAACAAAGAGAAAGGAATAAAAATTGTTTAGATATTGAACTCGAAACTACTGTCGACTTAGAATAAGGTCTTTTATCACTACAAATGTCTCAATCCAAAATGTTACTTTTAAACTTTAATGGTACTCTATTTACAGTTTTTCACACAACTAAGTTTTGTATAATAAAATCTTTAGTATCACCAAAAACTCCTATCTCCTTCCCTCGTAAAAAAAAAACATATTAAATCTGCATAATATAAGGAAACAAGATAGCAAGCATCAATGACAACAGTCCTTATAATATGGTAGAAATGCAGAGTGATATCAATTAATCAAATATGGGAAATACATATCAGTTCAACCAAAACAAAAAACTGTTACATCAAGTTAAGCCCTACTCCTACTATTAGTCACCTCTATCACCAAATTAAAAGAAATGAGACCACAATTTTTTGCTCTTCCATTTTTTTTATATATAAATTAAAGCAAATAGAGGGCAGTCGCCATTAGAACATTGCATTGGTGTCGTTACTCCGTTATTGCATGCGCATATGCTCTCATTTTTGGATCGTCAGGTGTGAGCACTTAAAATGATGATGAAGGATCCAAGAAATCCAAAATATGCCACTGATTTGCAACATAGAACACATTTAGCAATGGAATGTTTTTATCACCAAATCATATTAGCATGAAAAATAAAGAGAATGCCTAATCAGATAACATATTTTAGTATACGAGATGAATTATGGTGCTACACACAAGAACCAAGAAGCAAATCCCAATAAGCTACTTAACAGTGAAGCTAAATTCAATAAACAGAAAGCAATAAGAGAAATATACGAATATACAAACCGCATAACCATAGGCAGAATATACAAATGCAACAGCAAATGCAGCGCAAAGTGGAAAAACCATACGGCAATACGATATGGGAAGTGGTAAAAGTACCATGGAGGCCCCTATAGTAAGAGTAAGATTGCATTTTACTCACTCTACTCAAAAAATGAGCAAATTAATCCCTATACATTAGATCAAGGAACAAATTGGTCTTTCTGTTAAATTTCTATCCATTTCTACTGTTAAAAGCTGGTCTTTGTATGATGTCCACGTGGCATGCCGCATTTCACTGTCTGAGTTTTTAATAGTGCAAATAGATGAACTTTTAACGGAAAGGACTAATTTTCTCTTTAATATAATGTATAAGGACTAATTTCTCATTTTTTGAGTAGAGGGTGTAAGGGCCTCTATAGTACTTTTACCTATGGAAAGTCTATTTGCTCTAACATCACCAGGAATGGAAATAGTATTACGGTTAGACAAGCATGCTAACTTATTGTTCAGCATCTAACGTTGTTCGGAACTGTTAAAAAACCGGGAATCAAACACATAATCCAAAATTTGTACAACACAAGCTGGATATATATATGTGTATATGGTGGTTTCATAAACTTAATTTACAAACAAACCCTGCCATGGAACAATCTTAAAATTAATGTCATTGCAATTTCAGTAGGATCATACAATATCTTTATTAGAGCATGGAAAAGACAACAGGAGAAGAAACGGGACACAACAAGAATAAAGAAAATCAGCTATGGAGGTACAAAAATAAAACAAGAACTAATAGTGTTCTAACTGAAACAAACAACAAAGCTGTTAAAAGTTTGAAATTGAGACCCCAACTTCCACAGAATCTTGTGTTAAATGATGCGGGAGCAACTAAAACAAGTTGTTCACTTCTCTATGAACACTCAATGAATAGCAGCTGAAATAAAGGACAAACAAGTTATATGGTCATATAAAATTATATTATTTATCATTCATTCAACCCTAAGCAGGTTACCAAGTGGAGCATACGGTAGCGGAGCTCTTAATGAAACAGTGTTGACTCAGACTACGTAATGTATGCTCGGATTAGACACAGGGTTGACAATAACCGGGAATCTGTATGCTAACAGAATAAGATTATCAAGTGAAACATCCACCAATGATCATTACTACGGTTATCAGTATAATACAAATCAGTTTAATTCTCAAAGTTTCATCTAAAAGACCAAGTTTTTCAGGAGTGTTAGTAGTGGCATCATAAAAAGACCCGGAAGAAAAGTCTAGTTAGCCAAACAAACTATTTAATCTAATATAGCCGTAAAACCATGAAGAGTGAGCGCCTACTTACAGTGTCCTTATGTCTAAACTAGGATTCTTTGCAAGTTTTCTTGTTGTGGCCAAGACCTTTGCACTTGCTACACTGGAGCTGTCGTCTCATCATGTCTATCGATTCAGGCTGCTTCTTCTTTGGCCGACCTGGTGGACGTTTAGTTGGAGGAGGAGTTACAGTTACAGCTACAGCTGTTACCTCAGGTAATTCATCCTCAATTGGTCTGTCTACATTTGGAACAGGGTGAATGGACTCGGCGTATGTTAAGCGGAAACTCTCAGTTGTGAAGTATCGAGAACAATAGTCATATGGACTTCTACCGATGCATTCAATGACAGCAATAGCATGAGAGCATGGTAAACCAGTAAGTTGCCAGCCCTTGCAGCTGCAGTCCCAATGATCTATATTAACAACCGCAAGAACCTCGGGGTTTTCCCCACGGACTTCAAATGTGCTACCCTGTGTGAGTAACACTTGAAATGACCTCGCCATTGCAGTTTCCTTCTGCAACTTTTCCTCGTTACACGGAGTTAATTTTGTCATCCACTGACTGGAATCCACACGACGTTTGTAGATCGCCTCCATCATCTTACCCCGTAATTCATCAATCATCTGTGTTATGGGAAACTCGTGTGCTTCAGATACCCAACTATAGAACTGCTGCCCAAAGGTCGAGATCAAGTGGTTATACCTAGCTCCTCCGAAAAAGGCATTTGCCCAGTGCTCTGGTTCACTTTGAATTATCCAGTCGTAAGCTTCAGGAGAAATGGCTCTTATTAATTCAGTATCACGCTGGAAACCCTCAAGTCGTGGTGACCGAGCAGCAGAGTAAAAGTCACTGATCATAAACCGTCTTGCATCATGAGAAAGATGCCCCTTTAACTCTCTGTTAAGTTTGTCAGCAAGATGTTGTAAACAGTAGCTGTGGTAGCATTTATCGAATACATCAGCCAGTGCCTGCTTTAAACCATTCTGAAAATCTGCAACAAATGTTAACTGGCTAGATGTAGGAACAGCAGATTTGAGTTCCCGTAAAAACCAAGTCCAATTGTCTTCATCCTCGGCATCAACTACAGCAAAAGCTACAGGAAAAATACCATCCTCCGCATCTGCAGCCGTTGCAGCGAACAAGTTTCCTTGATATTTAGAATTTAAAGTAACACTGTCGAGAAAAATTAGGGGTCGACAACCTTGTAAAAAACCAGATATCGAGGCATGAAACGAGACAAACAGTCGATGGAAGCTTGAGTCGTCTTTGGTATTAAAGGTGACAATACTGCCCGGGTTAGTCTCTTTTATCTTCTCACAGAAAAAAGGTAAGAGATTATATGCCTCTTTAAAGGATCCTTGAAGCTGTTCCCTAGCAATCTCTTTGGCACGCCATGCCTGAGAATAATTCAGTTCGATTCCATATTCTCGCTTGATATCATCGGCAATATCTTTTGGCCTGTAGTTGGGGGAAATTTTCAATTTCTCCTTTATAATACTTCCCACCCAACCCCTTGTTGCCCGGTACCCAGCTTTTACTGCAGCTCCTCCACACGTATGCATAGTGTTCATCTTCTTGATGCAAATCAATTGAGTAGTGGATAGTCTTGATGCATATATCCTCCAGGGACAGCCTTGAGCTTTGCATTTAACAGTAACACGATGACTATCGTTTTTCTTATACCTATAAGCAAAACCATGTGCAATTGAGTATTTATGCAAGGCTTCTCGGAATTCATTAAAACTATTGAATCTTTGGTCAACGCCAGTGATTGTATTCTCCCACACTTGTGCAGCTTTATGATGCTCGATGATATTGATAGGCATACAGTCTAAAGGAGTTTCATTCGGCATGTCCATGTCAACATCATCAATGGCATCGGTCATTCCAAGAACAGCATTGGCAGGAGCAACAATAGGAACCCCAACAGCTTCTGAGACGGTCGTCCTGCTAGACCTGCACATTTAAGCATACATAACCACAACAGCAAGGACAGAACTTAAGACAGTAAATTCAGAAACAAGAAAGATCAACTGAGTAACTACCTACTACCAGGCATGTTGGAAACATTACGAGCAGCCGCTTCATCCGATGCAACAAAGACATCAACAGTGAGAGAGTCACCTAAAAAACTAAGCATCCGCTGCAAATCCTTGTCTTTCGAGATAGTTATAAGGGTCTTCTTGTTTCCAGGGAGAAAGTACTTGATCGACATGTTATCAGAGCTAAGACTAAACATATCTGCTATTTCAGACTTGAAATCACTTACACTAGTTTGCTCATTAATATCTATAGCAAAGGCCTCACCACCACTATAGGACAATGAACCATCTTTATCAGTGACAAAATCGCCACCAGACTGGCATATTGCTATAATTTTCTTCGCAGCCATAGCCTAAAACCCAAATCAACCACAAAGAAACTACATTAAACAAAACATGAAATATCAAATAATAATAATCTTCTTTTTTTTTTCCCACGCACAAGAATTCAAAAAAGAAAATAAAATTCAATAGCGAAGCAGTAAGTTAAAACAACTTAATCTATTCGGAAATTACCTTCTGGGACTAAAAACCCAAATCGGAAAAAACAAAGAAAAAGCCCAAAAAGGAAGGGGGAAAATGCATAGCATAATCTTTTGTTTTTTCACTCACAATAATTTAAAAAGAAAGCATAAAATTCCAACTTAACCTATTGAGAAATTACCTACTAAACTAAAAACCCAAATCGAAAAAACAAAGAAAAATCCCAAAAAAGAAGGGGACAATGCATGGTATAATAGGATTCAGAAACCCTAATATCTATGGAGTTAGAATTCAAAGAGGGAAAAAAAAAAGGATGATACCTTTAATGGAGAAACATGAGAAAGGGAGGATTTTTATTTTTTTTTTTTTTTTTTTTTTTTTTGGGTTCGTTGTTAATTGGGAGATTGAATCCTTGAATTTGACGAGAAGAGTACGGAGAGAGAGTCCACAGATAACCCAAATGCCAATTGCCTGAAACTCCAAAAATGCATGAAAAGAATAGAATTGAACACAATACGCAGCGTACTGTCTGGTATGGTATGGTGGTATGGTACATGGTATCCTCGTTTTCAATTTAACAAGGGTAAACTATATTAATAATCAATTAACTATGTTTTTTTTTAGTCACTTGCTTATAAAAAGTTATAAATTAGTCATTTAATTTTGTTATTTTTTACTTTTTTGGTCACCTAACTATTTAATTTTACCTTTTTTGGTCACCCAATTATCTTGAATTTTGGGGTGTCTCCAATTTTACTTTAGCCAAGTAGTGACTAAAAAATATATATTTAAATAGTTGGGTGACCGAACTATGAAAAGTTATTAAATGGTCACTTAGCTATTCAATTTTGTCTTTTTTATCACCTGATAACTATGAAAAATTACAAATGATCACTTGACTATTCAATTTTATTTTTTCTGATCACCCAATTATCTTTAATTTGGTGACCAGTTAATAATTAGTATATATATTTATTACATTGTAAATGATTAAATAACTTTTAAATAATTATATACAAATCTGAATATAAATTAATAAAATAAAATGAGAGAACCAATAACACTTTTAAATATAATTTCTTGTAGAAAAAAATTATGATACAACTATGAGAAAATAAATAAACTGAACTTAAAAAAAAACTAAAGAAAACATGGAAATTTGAGCTATTGTTAGTTTGGTTGGGTCAAGTTGGAGCTAGACATACCATACATAATTGCATAAGTTTGATCGAGCTTGGAATATTAATTTTAATTTAACCCAAGCCTATTAAGGTCCTGTCATTTTTTAACATAGTTATTTTTATTATATTTACCAATTACGTATATATTTTCTATTTATTTTTTTAACATAAACAACTTGATAATAATTTTAATTTTTGTTTTACTATGAATTATACAATATAAATTATGGATCAAGCTCAAATTTAATATTCAAGGTTCAAGTCCAACCCGTTTTTAAGTTTATAAAATATTTTATTTTCTTTTGTATATTATATAATTTAAATCATATGAAGATTAAATATTGTACATTATAATACAAAATTGTAACTATTAAAATGAGTAAGTTGTTTAAGTTTAGAAATGTATATAATGGTAGTTAAACATACAATCTTAATTTTAAATGATAGTATGCGTGAATCTAAATAGACTTAAATTAATTATTTATAAATATAAATAAAATTAAAAATTAATATTTTGAGTTGAGCTGAATTTGAATAACTATGAATATCGATATCAATCATGAATCAATATCAAACCGAGCTAAACTTGACTTGTGAACACCATTACTCCAAACACATTTTTGTACTAAAGATAGACTGCTTAATTATGGGAACTAAGCCTAATAATTCATAGAGAATATTAGATAAACCTACCTGCCTACCCTAGCTTAGCGTTAGCTGACCAAATAAATCTTATAGTAATTTAGGGTTGATTAGCCAAATTCCTTTTTCTTTTTCTTTTTTTTCATTTTTCGATTTCATTGACTTCTAAGTATATACATGAAAGAGGTGTGTAAAACGTATCCAAAAGCCCATTTTCAATGTGCCAAAAGTTTGTACAGCTTGGATGCACATTGTACGTAGTATGATTTTCTTTTATATGTAAATGGAGGAATCAATTTAATCTATATTAATGTAAAATTAATATAATTTATGTGTTTTTTTTATATAAATAATATTTTAATATGTCGATGATCATATTTTATATTATATTCAGTTATATATGCATCATAAGTTTTAAGTAAATTCGTGAGAGTTATTCATTTATCGTACAATTATTGATAAAAACAATAGAAATATTGGATTGATTCAATATTTTTTGTATATGACTCATAAAATTATTTAAAAAAACAAGTTTATTTAAAAAATGCTCTCTTCTATAAATATAGGTTAAATTATGTTGATGGTATCTATATTACGTGTAAATTGTAAATTTAGTCTCTATACTATAATTTTGGTTCATTTTATTCCTTTTTTTTTTTAATTTCATTCATAATTTAAACAATAATAGTTAAATCCCTTGAGTAAGTTTTTACTATTTTTCTCCAATTTAATCATTTTTAGTTGTTGTATATTTCAAATTCAATCCTAATGCAAAAGGTAGTAATTAATTTTATTAACTAAACAAATGTGATATTTTTGTGAGTATTAAATACAAATAGCAAACTAACATGACCTTATACATGCGATGATATATTTGTCACCTAAAATTTAAATTTTAACGATTATTATTTAGATAATATTTGGTAGCAAGTTGGATATCTACATCTTTTTAATTATCTGAATTTGAATCTACAAATCTACCTAAAATCCATTTACTAATGCAAAAATTGTCTGAGAATAATTTATCTAAATTCGAATCAAACATTATTATCCATTTAATATTCACGGTATCTATCTATACCTATTTTGAATCTGCAGCAGATAATAATTTTAAAATTTGAATCTATAATATTTGAAACCGCAACAAAATAAAACAAATATTCAAATACGCAGTTCAAATCGACATCAATGATTAAAATTTTAAAATTAAAAAAATATACAAATTAAAATAACAAAATCATAATATAAAGAATAAATTTACCAAAATTTGACCACAAATAGACGTATACCAATTACAGCCGATGCCAATCCAAAAGTCCTTCACTTTAATTTTTTATTTTATTTTTTTTACTTTTCTTTCTCGGATTTTGTTATATTCCATAAATTTTTTAATGTTAAAAAGCTATACTTTATTGCAAAATATCCCAAGTACAAAGTACGAGGGCTGCACTTTATTACAAAAAAAGCAAATGTTATGGCATTTGTTCCCTAAGATAAATTCAGAAAATAAAAATATTCATTTCTATAATGTCACAATAAAACAGGTCCTACAAAAATACATGTTTCACCTTTCTGCTCAAATTCTTAGCAATCGGGTGTAATATTAAATATTAACTAATTTTTTATACTGTGTAATGCATGATTTACATTTACTCCTATATTTTATAAAATTATTATCCAAATAATATCATATTAATTAAAATTATTGATAAAATAATATACTTAAAACAATAATAACAACACAAAATATTTCGGAAATTTTTCTTAATTAAAAATATTACATAACACCAATTACAAGAAAATGGTTAGTATTTTATTCAAAAACATTTTTAAATATATAATTCTAATTGAATAAATATTTTAATATTTTTAATTCTTTTGATTTTCATTTAACTGAATAAAATTATTATTTTAATATTTTAAATATATAATTTTATGTATAATAAAATCTAAATAGAATAAAAAGATTAACAACTTCCAACTAGAAAAGTTTAAAAGAGCTTAACGAAAAATATATAAAAACTTAATAAAAATAAGTATAATGAAAAACTAAAATATTTTATAAATTTTATGTTAAATTAGATAAATCACTTATTTTTTTTTAACTGAAGGATTTTTTTTTTAAAATTCATTGACATTTTACTTAAATTACTTGTTGAAATAATTATCAATTAAAATGTGATGTTTTTTAAAAAGGATAAAAATTAAATTCTATAATTAAATTTTACTCAGTTTACATGAAAAAACAAAAAGCTATCCACATCAGTTGAGAGCCTAAAATCTTATAATATATATATCTATATATATGTAATATTTTTACTAATAACCAAAGTCGTGATCGAATTGATGTTACTTTTGACTGAATTACAAATTAGTTATAAATTTATTAAAAAAATTATTTTTACAAATGGATAAATATTATTTTGAGGATATTTTTATCTTTTATCTTTTATATAAATTCTAGGAAATACATACACATAATGTAATTCAAACCCAAAACATCATGACCTCTAATATCTCAAATTTATCATCTCAACTAAAGACATATTTAGTATTTATATAAATCTTTTATAAATTTACTAGGTAATTGTTTTCACCCACGTCATGACTATGCCTAAATTAATTATAATTAAGTTGGTATTTTGATTCTGGGCACTAATTCAATTGAAAATTTATTAAAACCCCATTATTTTTATAAAATAACAAATATTATTATGATAATTTTTTCGTTTTTTATTATATATTCATATATAAGATCTATAAAAATCAATTTAAACCCATAAATAATGAGACTTGAACCTAAAACATAATAATTTTCAATACCTTGTAAGTGTGTTATAATTTAATATTGATAAAGAGTTTGCAGCATCTACAACTAAGTATATTATATATATACTTACATGTATATACATACAAGTTCATGAACCTTTCCTAAATCTACTTTAAGATAGTATAATGTATATATTATAAATATATTGAAATTCATAAAGTATAGTAGTAGTTAAGCTGGCAACATTGAAGGGGTCCGAGCTAGTAGTTCTCACAAATTAAGTGCAAAGAGGTTGCTTACTTTGCTTAACGAGCTAGGTCTCTCTATGAGCTTTCCTTCATGTTTCCTATAATCAATTTAATATATACTTACATATATAAGACAACTTAGCATAGAAGATTAAAACTAAGGGTTAATTCTATTATATGTCCTTAAACTATGATCTAGATTCTAAATTGGTGGTCAAGCTTCAAAATATTTTAATCAAGTCCTTAATGTATCAATACTATATGGCATAGTTTTTTAACATGTTAGATCCAATTTGTCTATGTGATATATATGCATGTAATGAATGAAGGACTTAATTAATAAAATACCAGTACTTTGAAGATTTAATTAGAATATTTTAAAATTTTAAGGATCAATTTAGAATATGTGTGATAGTTTAAGGACATTTCGTGAAAATGACCCTAAGAATAAAGTAGCCGAGTAAAAAGGAAACAAGTTCGGCAGCCGTAGTATGGAATACTTCAGAGAAAACAGCTTGCTATAGGGGGTATCGATTCATCTTTCCGATTAAACTTTATATATATGTGTTTTTTCAGTGAAAAAAATTATATATATATATTTTTTTCAGTCAAACTACATATACTTTATTTTCGGTGAAATCTTTTCTTATTACACTTTGAAAATATATGTCTCATTCATTTAATTTTATTTGATATATTAAGGGTGAAATTTTGTCACAAGAATAAAACATTAAGTATCCTTCTCATCTTGTTAAAAAAATTCCACTAGTATGTCTAATAATAACAAATTTTATTAAATCTTAAATAGATACGAGATTAGAGGTGAATTTACCTAAAAATAAAAAAAATTTAATTTGATCCTTTTAAACTAATATATAATAAAATTGTACTTTCACCTCTAAAAATGAAAAAAAGTTGTTAAGTCCCTTCACAAAAATTTTCTAGATATGCCCCTATGTTTTACCAGTATGCCTAATATGGATAAGAGTACATATATAATATCAGGATTGAAAAGGAAAGGAAACGATGGAAATAGGTCGAATAGCAGTAACTATATAATAATAAATAATAGAAAAGGTATATATAGTAAGATACGATACCACTGAGGGAAACAACGAAAAAGCATACAAAAATGGGGAAAAAATAAAGCTGAGGACCAAAACATATATGCTTATTGCTTTGCTTTGTTCAAGTTTTACAGCCATGATATATATGCATTTTTAAATTAATTAAAGACACCCCTTCCATTTGCTTAACCCAAGTGGTTTCTCCCCTCTCCCCCCCCCCCAATATTATATATATACATATATGCTACCTATGATTTTTTCATGTACCATTGCTTGCCGACAAAAGAAGAAGAGAGTGATATGGGTTCAGGTTACACTAGGCATAGGAAATCATCTTCGTTTTCATTTTTCAGCATATTCTCGGCTTGTTGCTCCAACGGAGGCGACGACGTGAGCGAGGATGGCATTTATGTGAGGAGGATGTGGCCGAGCGACGAAGACGGAAGGCGTTGGACTGCCGAACCGGGTATTGATCGTAAAGCTTCGGCCTTTATCGACAGGTTCAGGACTCGAGTTTCCGACCCTGAGAGACAAGCTCTTGCTGTTTAATTAGTCGCTATAGCTAGCTCTATTGTTTTTATTTTTGGGTAAATTCATCCAAGGTTACTAAACTATTAGTAAATTTACGTTATGGTCACTTGATTTCAAAAAGATATAAAATAGTCATTGAATCATTTAGAAGTTTTGTTTTTGTCATTGGGCTGTTAAAATTTTAAATGGGATTTTTTGAATATTTCAGTGACTATATTTTGTAACTTTTTAAAAATTGAGTGATCAAAATATAAATTTATTAATAGTTTAATGACTTTTGGAGTAATTTTATCCTTTATTTTTCCTAAACAGTTCTTTCCATTTCGTTCTTGTACTTCTTTTTGCTTTTATTTCCTCGTTGAGATGGGATTATCAGTACAACATTTGGAGTAGCAAAAAAAAATATGTATTCTATTGATTACATTATTCTATGGATAGGAATAAATAAAATACATGATTGAAATTTATAAAGATGTAATTATTATCTATTTATTTAAAATTTGTTAGTAAATAAAATTTTACTAAATTTTGAAAGAGTTTGTCTGTTTGTGTTTTTTCTTATGAAACTTCAACCGTTAAAATTAAATTATTATTGTATTAATTTATCATTTTTGAAAATTCCTCTCTTGTTACTTGGCCTAAATTGGACCTTGTCTCGAATCAGCTCGACTCAAATTTAAATAAAAATAATTAAATTGAATTATAAAATATATAAATATTATTATTAAAATATAACATGTAAACAGGCCAAGCTGAATTTTGATTTGGGCATGATTTTTAGAAAAGTTATGTTGTAGCCCAACCCAATCTATGAACGAAAATTCGTTTTATTCTTTTTGAACAATCTTATTACATGTTCTGATCATATCTGCTCTTTTTGAGACAATACCTAAAACTACCCATAGTCTCTCTTCAACTCATAAACTAGGAGGATAATGCGTTTCAACGCATTTAAATTCACGTCCTCCTGCATTGGCAACAATACCTATACCAATCGAACTGAGACTTAATTGAAAAAAAAATATTTTTTTGAACACAATAACATGACACATTATCATTTTATAGTAAAACAGAAAAATAGAGAAAAACTTATAAATAGATACTAATAACTTTATTTCAACATAATTAAATATTAATTATAACATTATATTTTTCTTATTTCTCTTATTATCAGTTTAAAGTTTCTACGCCCTAAATCCTAAACTTGAAAGAAGTCATTACGTATTATTGGTACATGATATTCGTGCATGGACAAATATATTATATATAAAAATTAAATTTATATATTTTTAATTTTTTATACAATTTATATTTGTTTAACTTCATTGTTATATTTTATTTTTAATTGAAACAAATCATATACAGTTCATAAAATAGGTTAAAATGTTTAATTATGTATTCAAAGTAAATAACTAATAATCATCAAATATATATTAAAATTAATATTGGTAATTAATAATATAAAAATATTGGATAATTAAAATTGATGCATGGATTTACATTTTAATAAGCTTTTAATTACGAGGGAGTTACATCTTAGCTCATAATTTCCCTTTAATTATAATCATTTATTTGCAGTTACAAAAGATTAACTCTTTTACTTAAATGGTAAAAAATCGTTTTTTTTTATTAACCTAACCTTATTATGAGTCTTTAAAGAATATTAATTGGTTTTCTTTTCTTTTTAGTAGATTTATATATATATATATATATATATATATATTAATATTTTTTTAATTTTAATTTTATATCTTATAAAATATTTTCATCGATTAATCATCTGAATAAAAAAAACATTTTTTGTCTAAAATATTAACAGTATATAATGAAAATTAAAATTATACACTCATAATTATAATTTTTTAGATTTTTATTTGAATGTTAATAATGTTTAACTTCATAAATAGAATAATAATGCACTTTGAAGCACACTCGAATATATATCTTCCTACATTAATAAGAATATTCATGCCAATAAAACTAAAATTCAATCCATGTTTGTAAACTATTTTAAAATATATTGTCAATAAATTAATGGGTAATTGTAAAATTTCTTATATTTTTAACAAGTGACTTTTTATAATTTATTGACAGTGTATATGAACTTACCCATTGTGTATCAAATATAATTTGTTTTAGGGAAAATATATATTTTTTAATTAGCGTAAAATCAAATATGGCAAAATTTACAAATTATTTCAATCAAATGTGAACAAAAAAAAAAAGGTTAAAAATATGTATTATTTTCAATAACGTAGTTAATCTCACAAGCAAAAAAAAAAAAAAAAGCATTAAATAAGCAAAGGTATTCATTGGTTCATGCATGCATGGCCAGTTTTATCCATCCATGGCGGCGCACCATCTTCCCCAAAAAATCAATAATTACCTCTCATATATATATATACACTCACAGCCATTTACTGGCTCTTCACATTTCCAAAGCCATAATTTCTCTCATAATCTCCAAAAAATAAAACAATGGGGAGCAACTGTTCCTTTAATGGCTGGTCTAATGAAGGATGCTCATCTTCTTTCCCTCAACCTCTAGATTCAAAGTAAATTTTAACTTCCTATATGTTATATCCTCAATCATGATTTAACTTTCGATTTTATTTTTCAGTTTATTTTTTAATTCAATGGTGGATAATGAGTTTTCTGTACAAGACATGAGCTTTTACGGTACTGCTCCATTGGTGAACAGTTTTTGTTTATATGCTGATGTTGAACAAAATCCAAACTTAACCCAAGGTGCACTGTTTTTCTTTTTCCATTCATAAACTGAATTTTTTAAAATTATATATTTATATAATTTTTTTTTGTAGAGAATGGTTTTTGGAATGAACTGGTAACATTATTTGAACCAGAAAATCAAAAGTTTTTGAAAGTTGACAATGGCAGACACAGTGGACAGCAGAGATTAATGAGGGAGAAGAAGACTAAAAATTTCAATAATGCAAAAATGTTGTCAAGGGAAATTATTTCACAATATTTTTATATGCCAATAACAAAAGCTGCTAAAGAGCTTAAGGTAGGGTTAACATTATTGAAGAAAAGGTGTAGGGAACTTGGAATACGTAGGTGGCCTCATCGTAAACTTATGAGTTTACAAACCCTAACGAAGAATCTTCAGGTAATATGGTGGTTGTTCTTTTTCGAACATAAAAAAAATTCCAACATGACATGAATACATGAACTGGTTTGGTTTTCTTTTGCAGGTGTTGGACAGGGAAGAAAGAGAGGGAAGTGAAGGGAAATTGAGGGAAGCAATGGAGGCTTTAAGGAAAGAGAGGGAAATGTTGGAAGAGATGCCAAATATGGAATTGGATGACAGAACTAAGAGGTTAAGACAAGCTTGTTTTAAGGCTAATTATAAGAAGAGGAAGCTGATGATGGTGGTGGTGGAGGAGGAGCCGTCACGATTGGCGGCGGAAGCTTTTGGTAGTAATAATGATGGTAGCAGAAGAAATGAAGAAGAAGAAGATGATGATGAAGAAATCAAGTATCTTTTATCTGATTCTTTTTCATCAACTGATCTAGGGCTTTTATGATGTTTTTTTTAATCTTTAGAACAATTTGCTGGTTTTTACGTACACAGATACACTATGAGTATTGATCTTTGTCTCTTATGTTGTCATATATGTCTGTTTATATATATATATATATATATATATATATGTGTGTGTGTGTTTTATTATAATTACGGATTAAATTGATTTAATTCTGTTTATATATGTGTGTCTTTTAATGATATATTAAAATTTTGATTATCGGTTAATTCGATTTGAAATAAGATAATTAATCGAATTAATTAATTAATTGAAATATTTATTGTTTTCAAGAGACTTATTAGTGTTTCTAATGTCCTATTTATTATTTTCATCTTTATTTAAAATTTGCTGAACTATTAAATAAAAAAATAAACATTAGTAATGTATTTTTTTATATGTTTTTTTATTTATTTTAACTCAAAGATAAAAATAAATAAATTTTGATTAATTCGATTAACCGACTGAATTTGATTAACTAATCGAATTAATTAAAATATTTCAGTTCGATTAATGTATTTAAAAAACTTCAATTTGATTAACAATTAATTTTATATTTCAAATAATTGGATTAATAATAATTCAGTTTAAGTGTTAACGGAATATTTGAAACCCTACTCCTGATAGTATATTCTCCCTCCATAAAATTAGACCCCAAAATCTACTTAAAAGGCTTAAATAAATTAACAAAATTCAAATATGACGCCTTTAACACCCGACGAATCCCGCCCTCTTTCGGAGGCCATAAAACAAGGAAATGCAAAAGAGCAAACAACTCTGAAAATGACACAAATTTCAGCATGCATCAACAAAAAGAACATCACCATCATCGTCTTCTCCCTCAAGCTCTCTATCCCTTCTTTCACAAGCACAACGATCCCAATTAATCGACATTTCAGTCTCGAAAGCTTCCAAGAAACATGCCCAAACAACTATCAACATCCAAAGCCAATGCTCAAATCCACCTCAAGACATCAACAACAACAGACCATGGTTTCCCTCGTAAAATCCAGCACCCATAAACCCCATTTACTTCAAATTCAAGCTCACCTTACCCGTTCTTCCCTTCTTCAAAACCCAAAATTTTCCCTCTTGTTTCTATCCTCCCTTTGTTCTTCTCGTGATCTTCGCTATGCACGTCTTTTTTTCTCTCAAATCAAGAACCCATCTTCCTCTCACTACAACACTCTCATCAGAGCTTACTCTTCCAGTAATTCACCTAAAGAAGCCTTTATTCTTTACAGAGAAATGAGACAAAAAGGCCTAAAGCCTGACCCCATATCATTTTCTTTCGTCATTAAATCTTGCGTTAAATTTCGTTCTGTTTTTTGCGGTTTACAGGTTCATGGAAGGATTATAAGAGATGGGTTTTTATCAGACTGTCTTTTACTTACTACCTTGATGGAATTTTATTCGAGTTTCGCAAGCCGGGAGGATGCTTGTAAAGTGTTCGATGAAATGTCTCAAAAAGACACTGTTGCGTGGAATGTATTGATTTCTTGTTATTTACGTAATGGGAGGACTAGGGATGTGTTAATGTTGTTTGATAACATGAAAAATGAGGGCGTTTGTGAACCTGATGATGTTACTTGTCTCCTTGTGACACAAGCTTGTGCTAATTTAGGGGCGTTAGAGTTTGGCGAAAAGGTCCATCGTTATATTAAAGAACGTGATTACGGTACTGCTCGTAACCTATCCAATTCGCTTATATCAATGTATTCTCGGTGTGGATGTTTAGACAAGGCTTATGATGTTTTTAAGGGAATTGGAGAGAAGAATGTTATTTCGTGGAGTGCTATGATATCCGGTTTAGCGATGAACGGATTCGGGAGAGATGCTATTCTAGCGTTCGAAGAGATGCGGAGAACAGGGGTCATCCCGGATGAACAAACATTTACGGGACTCCTTTCGGCTTGCAGCCATTGTGGTTTAGTCAATGAAGGGATGGAGTTTCTTAATCAAATGAGCAAAGAATTCGGTATAATGCCTAACGTTCATCATTATGGGTGTGTTGTTGATCTTTTAGGCCGTGCCGGTTTACTCGAACAAGCCTATCGAGTTATTATATCAATGAAGGTTAAGCCTGATGCAACCATTTGGAGGACCTTGCTCGGAGCTTGTAGAATTCACGGTCATTTTACGCTTGGTGAACATGTGATTGAACATTTGATTGAACTCAAGGCTCAAGAAGCAGGGGACTATGTTTTGCTGTTGAATATATATTCATCAACTGGTAACTGGGAGAAAGTGAGTGAACTGAGGAAGTTTTTGAAAGAAAAAGGCATTCAAACAACACCTGGATGTAGTTCGATCGAGCTTAAAGGAATTGTACATGAATTCATTGTGGATGACGTTTCGCATCCACAAAAACACGAGATTTACAATAAACTAGACGAGATTAATAAGCAATTGAAGATTGCTGGTTATGTTGCTGAAACAACATCTGAATTACATGATTTAGGTGCAGAAGAAAAAGCAAATGCACTCTCTTATCATAGCGAGAAACTAGCTCTTGCTTTTGGGGTTCTGGTAACTCGACCCGGCACTACGTTACGAGTTACCAAGAATCTTCGGATTTGCATCGATTGTCACAATTTCGCAAAGTTTCTTTCGGGGGTCTACAACCGGCAGTTAATAATCCGAGATCGAACCAGGTTTCATCATTTCAGAGATGGACACTGCTCTTGTAATGACTATTGGTAGAAAAGTTGAACAAAAGAACTGCCAGTGCTAGCCCGAGTGCTTATATTGCTCCGACTTTTCATTTTTTATTTGAATTACTCATATCAGACATTCATGTCTGATACTTAGGACATGTGTACGGAGTATAGAACAGGTATCTGTGCGATATATATATGTATCTCCATGGCCGACACTCACATTTGATTCCGTTTAATATGTCTTCTTCTCCAATTTTGCCTCTATTGTAGAAACTAGATAGGAAATCATGTAAGCCATCATAAACCTTGACTCTGTTCCAAAAAGCATGGCTTAGAAAACCATACTCAGCCATGATTGAAATTGAATAGGAAGATTTTGTTTATATGTTGATTTGATTGTATTTTGATTGGCATTTGCACCCTAAGCTTTTGTGTTTGATGTTTCAGAGGAAAACATTAGGTTAAATTCTCTTATTATTGTATTTTGTGAAAATTGTGGATTTAGTACCTATACTTTAATTTGGTCATTTTTAGTCTTAGTACCTTTCAAAATTTAAAATTTTAGTGCTCACCAAGCAATAATTGTTAAATTCATTAAGTTAAGTTTTACTATTTCCAAAATCTGATGCAATAAACATATTATCACGTGTGTAATATCATATCGTATCAACTTATTATTTCGACATATTACTTACTAAAAATTCAGTTAATGGATTAATGATGGCCTTGCATCAAGATTGAAATTTCAAACTTTGAAAAGTATAAGGACTTAGAATGATCCAATTAGAGAATATGGATTAAATTTACAATTGTATGCATAGTATAGCACTATAAATTGAATTTAACTAGATGGATCAAATTGCTATTGTTTGGTTCGTGACTAAAATTTCAAAATTAGGCAAGTATAGGGACTAAAATTGATCAATTCAAAGAAGTAAAGGAACTAGAATTGATCAAATTAAAGTAAAAAGACTAAATCAATAACTTTTGTAAAATACAAGGACTAATAGAAAATTTTAACCAAAATATTATTAATACAGAATTGTTATTGGATATAAAGACAGAGTTGTTAATGGTTTTACGAGAAAGTTGTAGCCAAAAGAAAGAAACTATGTTTATTCATATTCAACGCTTAATATTCAATAAAATATTGAATAATTTTATAATTCAATTTTAATACATATTAAATTTAACACTTTTAAGCATTTAATTTTCAATTTATTAAGTAATAGTTTAATTTTTTCTTATTTGGGCCAATTTTGGATAATTATTTCATTTACACATTAGTAAAATTTAAACTTATTAAGAAACCATCATATATTTTTAATTAATATTTTTATGATCCAATTCAAAATTGTTGCGGTATTTTTCTCTCTATTCTTTTTTTTTCCTGGTGATGTTCGACCTTGTGGATTTGGACCGATACCGACCTAAACTCAAATGGGTTTTGGACCGATGGTAATAACTATTCTAATAAAAATCAAAATCCATGTGAAACCTAAAATAATGAATTAACGAAATAGTTAAAAAAAATACATAAACTCGTTATATATATATATATATATATTCTCCATTGAAGCATTAATTGAGTTAAAACAAATAAGAAAAGGAGATTAAAATTATAAAATATACATGTATTATGTGACCAAAGTTTTGTTGTCCAACATTTGAAAATAGTGGAAAGGCTCCAATGTTCCCATTTAATACATTTGATTATATTTATATTAGGTAAACTCACTTTAACTGCTCAATCCTTCTTTAAAAAGAAAAAAGAAAATCAGCTCACCTTCTTGATCTAGATTTAGACATCTTTGACCTTGACCATTGCAATAAAGGCTCTGTTTTAGCACTTCAAACAGTCTCCAATGTTGTCTTATTTTGATTAAAATATACATATTACGGATACATGGTTGCAACAAGAAGAAGGGGTAGTTGCAGTTAGGTCTAAAACTCGCCAAACAGACAGACAATGAAATAAAAATGAAAACCCCATAATGTATATATAAGCTCTGACACATGTTCCATTGAACAAGGAAAATTTCACCATCACCTTTGTTCTCTCAACATGAAACTCAATGTGAGATGGAGTTGTTTACTGTGTTTGGTCCTTATAGGAATCGCCATTGAAGGTGTTCAATGCAAGGTGGTTCAGTTTATTTTCGGGGATTCATTGTCGGATGTGGGCAACAACATGTACCTTTCAAAGAGCTTGGCTCAGGCTAACTTGCCTTTTTATGGAATTGATTTTGGCAATGGCTTGCCTAATGGAAGGTTCACTAATGGCCGAACCGTTGCCGATATCATAGGTGGGTTTTGGTTTCCTTCGTTTACTGGACTAATAACTGTTTTAGTCCTTTATACTTGTTAAATGTTCAACTTAAGCTTTTTGGACAAAATTTTAAAGAGTTTGGGTATTAAATTATGGTCACGGTCGCCATTTTTAGCATGTTGCTGTATATGTTTGGTTATTTCAACAGGCAAGGTGTATGCCATTTTGGTTAAGTGGACTAATAACGGCTTTGGTCCTTTCTAGTTGTTAAATGTTCAATGAAGCTTTTTATTTTATTTTATCTTTTTACCGAATTTATCTTTGCCTCTCAAATTTTAACGAGTTCAGGCTTTAAATTGTAGTCACGGTCGTGGTTTTTGACATGCTGCCGTATACGTTAGGTTATTACAACATGCAGGGTTTTCGCTCCCTTGGTAAAGTGGACTAATAACAGTTTTAGTCCTTTCTAATTGTTAAGTGTTCAATTTAAGCCTTTTTAGACAATTTTTTTTACCTTTGCCCCTCTACATTTTAAAATTTTATTTCGACCTCCCGATACTGAATTCTTGCCTTTGCCCTTGACAACAGGTGACAGCACTGGTCTCCCAAGGCCACCAGCATTTTTGGATCCATCATTGACCGAGGATGTGATATTGGAAAGTGGAGTAAATTATGCCTCTGGAGGAGGTGGGATATTGAATGAAACAGGAGGTTACTTTGTAAGTTTTCTTGCAACTTTTGTCCCTATGAAAAAAAAGTTAAATTCTACTTTTGGTCCCTCTGCTATACTTAAATTTGTGTTTTAATCTTTGTATCTTACTTTTATATAATTTGGTCCTATATTATTATAATGTCATTAGTTAATCTAAATAACATCATTAACTATTTCGGTAAAAAATGATGATTCGAATATTTTTCTTAAAAACATCCCTTTCGATCCAAAAAATCAGTGTTAGTATGATGAGTTAAAAAGGATAAATTTTTCAGAAAAAAAAATCCACACTGAAATAGTTAATTCTGTTAGCTATTTGGACTAACAAATCACATAAACTAAAGGATCAAATTATGTCAATTTAAAATATGAAGACTAAATCTCAAAATTAATCATAGTATAGGGACCAAAACCATAATTTGACCAAAACCGAAAAAAGGCAATATCTTCCCAGCTCTAAGACCCGATATCTTTGACCTGTTTCAGATTCAGAGGTTTTCCCTTTGGAAACAAATCGAGTTATTTCGAGGGACGACAGAATTGATTACGAACAAACTCGGCAAACAAGCGACCGACAAGTTTATCGGAGAGGCTAACTTTGTGGTGGCATTAGGGAGCAATGATTTCATCAACAATTACTTGATGCCAGTTTATACTGATTCTTGGAAATACAATGACCAAACTTTTGTTCAATACTTGATGGAAACACTTCAAAACCAACTCTTGGTAAAACTCATTTAAATGATCAAAGGCTAAACTACATTAATAGTCACCAATTATGCTTTTTTCTTTTATCACTCAATTATGAATCTTTACAAAATTTTCATCCAACTATTAGTAAAATTTTTTTGGTCACTTAACTGTTACAAACTGGTCACTTAACTATTCAATCTTGAATTTTTTGATGTTTTCATTTTTACGTTAGTCAGCAGGAGACCGAAAAAGATAAAATTAAATATTTGAGTGACCATTTTGTAACTTTTCATAATTGAGTAACTATTTTATAGCTTTTCATAATTAAGTGATAAAAAAAATCATAATCCGGTGACCTCCATTGTAGTTTTCCATGATCAAATGATTGTTTTCTATAACATCTATTTTCATTTGTAGTGTTAATTAAAGCTCGAATTTCGGGGGTTTTTTCCGAAGGTTTTGCATAACTTAGGAGCACGGAAATTGATGGTTTTTGGACTCGGACCGATGGGTTGCATACCGCTACAAAGGGTGTTAAGTACAACAGGACAATGCCAAGAAAGAGCAAACAAGTTGGCTACAAGTTTCAACAAAGCTGCAAGCCAATTGTTAGCCGATTTGGATAGTAGACTTCCCAATGCTAGCTTCAAGTTCGGAGACGCTTACGACGTTGTCGATAATGTGATACGGAATCCGAACAATTACGGTGAGCCCGTGTTAAAGGGAAAAATTAACGACTTCAATCTTTTATTGGTGAAATAGTTTATGAGTAGGACGGAACGTAAGAGGAGGTAGAGGAGTCATTAACACTTGAAAATTTTTAAAAGATTGACATTAAGCCCTTTAAAAGTTTTGAAATTTTAATTAAATTCTCTAAAATTTTTCGGAAGTTTTCACTAGTTTTTTCAAAGCTTTTTTTGAAGTTTTAATTAGACCCCTTATTTTTTTTTGAAATTCTCCATGAACACAATTTTTGAAACTTTTAATTTAGGCCCCATAAAACTTAATACCGCACGTTCCATCACTGTTTATAAGCATTTATCACGATTGATTTCAGACTTTTTTGAATTTTTTCTTTTTGTAGGGTTTGATAATGCTGATTCGCCGTGTTGTTCGTTTGGAAGAATTCGACCAGCTCTCACATGCTTACCGGCATCAACACTGTGCAGTGATAGAAGCAAGTATGTCTTTTGGGATGAGTATCATCCATCAGATAGTGCCAATCAGCTGATTGCTAATGAACTTATCAAAAAATTTGGGTTCCTTGGTGGTGGTAATTCAAGTGCTCCTGTCCCTGCACCAGAGTCTGCCATTGCTCCATCTCCAGATGAAGAATAAAACATATATATATATATAAATAGGTCTCACCATAACCGTATGGTAAAAAACCAGCTTTGCTTGTAACATGTTTGATGAGTTTGGTGTAATGTCATAACTATTTAAATTGTTTCAAAAGTTTTCATTTGTTTTAGATTGTAATTGGTAAATTATCAATTCCCATTGGAATGGTAAATCACTTATATTTTACACAAATAAAATTTGGTTTTACCCGAGATATAACCACCTTTTAAATAATATAAATATATCTGTAATAAACAGTCATATTCAACTCTCTTATCCCAAGTCTAATCACAAATCGTTAATTCTATCCTTCCAGTGCTTTCACTCTTCAACCAATCATCAGGGTTATTTTTCGAATGTTAATTTTTATTGTAAATTTTTAAAACGTCAATCACTTAATATCAAAATTTCAACTTTTATTTTTTTTTCAAAATTTAATAAACATGTAAGGTATAACATTTCTTTGCATGTAGCCACTCTATCAATATACCTAAAATTGTCTTTTAAAAAAGATTTGAAACAAAAACTCTTTTAAGAAAAAGGGATAATTCTTAAAACTTTAATCGAATGTATAATTTGATATATAAATTTTAATTGTGGTTCAAAAGTGTACGAGAAACTTTAATTTTAAGTCAATTGTACACATTTAAAAAAATAATTACTTTGATTTATTTTTAAATTAGATAAATATAATTATTTATGTATGTAATATGTAAACTTAAAATGATGCTATATTGATAATTATGTTAGTAATTTGTAAAAATTGAATCAAATAAAAATTTTAAGTATAAAATTACACAAAATCAAAGATAACGAATAACATTACACATTAAACCAAAGTTCATACATATTTCTTAAAATAATAATTTTTACAAGTTATCAACTCCATTTAGTCACAGAAAAATTGGAGACAATCCATGCTTTTCAAAATACATCTCACAATCCCAAAAAGGACCATTATGATAAACCCAAAATGCTAATATATACTAAAACAAAATAAAATACTATACTAGGTAAAATCATTTTTGGAAAATAGAGATGAAACAAGCATTTGTCAAACCTGCCACCTCCACTATTTCAAATACATACATACATACATACATACATACATACATATTCCATTCGAAACAAATTGTACAAAGTTTGTATAACGGATCGAATTTTATCATTCTTGAATGAAAAAGTGAGAAAAAGGATAGAAGGAACAAAGAATTTCATTAATTACTAGTTGATTAAGGAATCAAATCAAATGAATGAAAGAAAGAAATTGAAATAAAGAACCAAAGAGCTATTTACAATTAGGCTAAGAAAAAAAAAAGCCCATCTTCTAATTTCTTTATCTCTAAACCCTAATAACATATACAACCTCCTCTATTCGATGGGCTAATGTCAAAAATGGTGGTGGTTTTTGGGGGACTCAATTTTCATGAATGAAAAAGGAAGAAAAGATTGTATTACAAGGAACTGAATTCTATTGTAGGTGGATGGTTAGAACTTTTGTACATGATACGAAATACAATCCCACATGGCATGGATTCGGCCCTCGCATGCCCAAAAAATTGGGTTGAGATCCTATTCATTAATGGACATTAATGGAGGAGAGCCGAACTAAAAAAAAAAAAAAGGAACATGCTAAATGAAAGGCGGACATTGAAAAAAAAACCGCTCTTATCATATTGAGAAGTGTTAGATTGGCTACACTGACCTTGATAACTTGCATTTAGAGAACCTCTAATTACTTTGTTCTGATTGTAACTCGGTGATCAGAGATGTCGCATTGCAATGTTATTGGGGTTAACTGCAATGGATATTGACAGTGAGAAGAGCTGAAACAATAAAATAACATTCGCAACAGAAGTTTGGTTCATCTGACATTTACCGAGTAATGGGGTTGAACACTTCCCATAAAAATTGTTTCCTGAAGCCTTATGCGCAGAGTTCATGTCCGGCAAAGCCACCAGGACATGGCCCTTGCCTCGTATATGACATCTCTGAAGGGATAAAATTGCACCAACACCAGAGAATTGGAGGCATATCCTGCCATCCAGTCAAAAATTCGAGGCTTGAAGCCCAATTCGAGTTCCTCAAAAGCAGCATTTTCCTGTCATTCAATCAAACTCATCAGTACTAAGAAGCAATCAAGCCAAGCGAAGCTCAATTCAACTCAAAATTTGAAGCTCGATCCGAGTTTGATTCGAGCACAATTCAATATAAAAATTCAACTACTCAAACTCGGTCGAATAGGCTCAATTAACCTCATTTTTCAAGAAATAAATCAGCTCAATTCTTAACTTTAGACTTAATCATATTTACTTGAGTTCGAGTTCAGATTTAAAATTTTCGAAACTACTTTAAAATAAAGAGCTCGATTAGGTTAGAAAGCTACTCAAGTTAAGTACTAAAATATGCAAACTCAAGTCACTCAATAGCTTGAGCTCAATTCGACAATGACTGAAAGGCATTTGAGTTTTATTGAGCCTAACCTCTATATCAGACGGGTATAAGTCTTCTGTTTACAATCAGCACATACACATATAAGCTTGTAGGAGCATATTACCTTGTGGGAATAGAGAAATTGATCCCCAGATATTTTGAAATCTTCTTTACAAGGATTGATTCACTTAGCAGCCTTCTCCATTTCAGCATCCTTCAAAGCTTTTTTCTTCTCCAATTCATCCTGCTTCACATTCTCTTCCAATGCTTTTTGAAACAATTTCACAAATTTTAAGATTGTTACGGTAACTGCATTTGTCAAACACACAGCATCAGGATCCTGGAATCATCAGTTCAACTTCAAATCACCAAATAAAACCATTTATACTGTGAGGGAACGTGTTGATTTTAGATTGAAATAAATATAATTCTAACTAGCTATGTTACTTATGAGCTCAAGTGCGAACACTGGATACACATATGTGTCCTAAAATAGGTATAAGCTTTTCCATGTATAGAAGGTATGGATCCACAATGTACCTTGCTCAAACGGGCATCGGGCAGGATCCTCACCGAAATAGAGTGCAAGTGCATCTGCATTTCTACCCTGTCCACCAAAAAGATATTATATATATATATATATCAATGATTGATGACTAGACCTGTTCATGAGCCGGGTTATCTGTCTAAGCCCGAAGGCAAGCTCGAAATTTGGGAGGGTTTAGGCAAAAAAATATTAGACCTGTTTAAAATATGGGGTGGGCTTGGGCTTAAACATTCAAGACCTGAACCTAGCCCAGCCCGCTTTTAAGTTTGTAATGTTTTATATCATGTAATTTATAGCACATAAAAATTAAATCTATAGTAATATATAATACTATTATAATGTAATAAAAATTAAATCTATAGTAATATATAATACTATTATAATGTAAACATTAAAAAAATGTTAAGATAACTAAATATAAATATTAAAAAATATATAAAATCATTAAATATTAAATTTAAGATAATATAAATATAAATTTTTAAATTTTTAAAAAAATAATGAGTAGACCTAAAATAGACTTAGTTTTAGTTATTTACAAATATAAGCGAGCTTGGGCAAAATTTTAGGCCCATATTTTGGACCGGGCCGGGCTTGATCAAGAATAAAGTGTGTTAATATCATGCCTAGACCCAACCCGATCCCGGCCCAAAAACATCTCTATTGATGACATAATCAAAAGAGTCAGATAACATCAGATTATGTTACTCGGACTCAAGTTTGAATCTTGGAAATGGGGTATCTTCCCGACATGGGTATGTTCAAATTCTTCCAAGTTATCCATGTATTTGGAGGGTTCTTGGAAGATCATATCTGCTAGAAATGGATGCTTTAAGAAAAAACGAGGAGTCTGAGCAACGTAGACATTAGATGAAGTATCAAAGAGAACGTCAAACATTTGGCAAATTACCACCACAGTGTATAGATTTTGCAGGGATCCTGCCTCTGTTTCAGCCGCAGTAGTGAAATCCTTTAATGTCTATTTAAGAAAAAAAAAGGAGAAAATGTTAGAAAAATGACGGTATTCCCTAGGTAAATAAAGTAGATGATGGTGGTTGGTGTAGGTCACAAGGCTATAACAAATGTTCACTCCATTGCATGAGAAATTGAGAATCAACGAATCCAATGTAACTGAATAAATCCATATGTTTGTCGGATTTGGTAATGAGTGCCAGGTAAGGTTTTATTTTCAACACAGAGATGCTTATTTTTTTTTTTTGTATATTTGGATATGATCATACTCTTTTACCTATGTCTAATTATATTTTGGATACAAGAGTCGAACAGAAACACTTTAGGGAAAATAAAGAATCAGTGTAACATAGGAATAAAATACTTGACACGTGGTCAAACACACTTAAGAATGCAACAAATGTTCAATATGAATGTTGAAGAATAAAGAGCAGTGAAACAACAATGTACCTCCCGGAAACCTTCAGACACAGGACCATCATCTTCTGAGGCAGCCAGCTCCTGCTTAACCTTTTCTAATCCCTTAATTATAGCTTGCATTTCCTCTGCTAAATATTTTAATTGTACCTGCAAGGACAGAAGGCTTAAAACTCAACATACTGTTACCAACAAGAGTTGGACAAGGATAATTTTAAGAGAAATGGAAGTTTCAGAATAACATAGGTTAACAAACTACAAATTTCATATGCTAAAGGACTAATGGAAACCTTAGATGCAGCCTCAAGGCTGACCAAGTCCAAGTGAAATTCAAGAAGTTCTGGTGCCCTGGTAGCTAGGACCTGAGCCACAATAAAACACAGCTGATATCAATCCAAATTGACGGTTCATTTTTGCATCAGAAACAAGTGACTAGAAGTAAAATAACATATAAAGTAGGTGTAAAACATAATTCAGTCAAAGGGTTTGTAACGGGTTCAGTGGGTGGATTTTTGTCGGTCCTGCCTTTGACCAACCTAAAAATATTTCCACCTGATACTTGCCCTGAACTTGAACTTAACTTTAGGCTCTAGCACTTGGACCCGACCTCAAAGACATACTATAAAGTCCAGTAAACACTACAAAACTGTATATGAAACTAAAAGCATGATATTTTAGAAAATATCGCTGGCCTGGGTGGTATAGATTTTATCTAAACTGCCCTTGACTCAACCCTAAAACTTTCAATCCCTGAAACCAATTTTCAAGAAAGAAAAAAACCTATAAGGTTGGGTCAAGCTGGGATCTAATGGGCTCAAGTTATTCTCTAAACTCAAATCTTACAAGAAAAATGACCATAATAACACCAAAGAGGAAGAAGGAAATAAAATTAACAAACCTTGCAAAGGTAATGCATTAGTGTCATCCTGCTATTAGAAGCACGTGTCTCTGAGAGCTTTAGAAGACTGTCCAACTTAAATCCAACAGCAGAACCTGTATTATAAGAATAATTTTGAAAATATTAAAGGAACACACATCCTTACGAATCACATTCTCAAGCACCCGTTTTCCAACTCATATTTAACTGGTATGGTGGCATGATATGTGTCGAACACATATCCGTATCCGATAACTAGCTTACTAGAATCTGATAGCAACCATCCTAAATGAAAAGAATACTTCAAACATTGAATCTGTTACTCCAGGACTACACATAACACAAGGTTTCCACTTTACAGTTTAAGAAATACTGCTCAAAATATGTGACTTAACCTCACCAGGAAGAGTCTAGATAATAATCAAAGTAATACATCATGTGTGGTTTAGCTAGTAAATCTCTTCTCCTCTGCTAGGAGTCAGAAATGAGTGTCAAATATGATTATATATATGACACAAGTATGTTTAGTATTTTCAAAGTTCTTTCATATATTTGGAGGGTGTTTTTAGGGGAATATCTCCATACTCTTAAGTGAATATGTGTCGAAAGCATGTACTTCAAGCAAAACAAAGAGTGAGAACAACATAGCTCTTACACGGGTATGTTCAAAATTTTTTTTCAAGGTCTTCATTTATTTGGAGTCTTTAAGGATCATCTCCACAAGCTCATGCCTGGATATGCATTGGATACAGGTTTGGACACAAGTACTTAAAATAATTAAAAAAACATGGAGAGTCGGAGCATCATAAGTTCTAGCATAAAAGACTGAAGCAAAAAGGAAAATTAAATATATAATTTACCCCTTGCAGTTCCTTGATTCAATGTATTTCCCAGACAAAGGATTTTCTTCATGATCTCCTTCAATTTACGGGAATTTCGAACCTAAATTAAGCAATACAAAAGTAGTTAAGAGAATTACGAAATACAAACAAATAAATAAAAACCACTCTTAAGTCAATTCAGCAATATTATGATATACCTCTTCACATGCAGAATTTACAATGTTTAAGCTCTTTTTAAATTCAGAAATCTGCAAAACACAAGTAAAACAGGTGATTAAACAAATCAAAAGGGGAAAAAAGAAAGCAATAGATTAATTATTCAACAATCATGTAAATTATCAAATCAGAATATCCACGGAGATTCTGCCAAACCTGAGTGTTGAACTGAATTTTGAAAGAAAACACTCTTAATTTTGCCTCTACTCGTGGCACTTTCATCAGCTCCAGAAAGAACTGAACATGAAAAATCAAAAGCTAGTCAATTTGAAGTTTTTGCAAACATGGATCGAACAAAGGTGTACAAGAAAAGCATCCAGAAAATAACAGTATAGGCCAGGTTCTTATAAGTTCGGGCTGGTCTGAATTGATATTTAAGAACAAAAATATATAATTATTTATATAAAAACAAATTTTTAGTATTTTATTATTTTGTGAATGGTGAGTGAGGCCTGCAAACTTGATCAATAATCAAACTTGAAAAAAGTGACCTACATCACTAAACTTGAGGGCAACGATTTTAATTCTATGCACAGTCATGAATAATGCTGTATTTTCTCAATGAAGCCACTAATGATGTTATTATATACTTATGAAGTACATAAAGAAAACCCTTAGAAAAAGTTAAACTTACTTATGTCGGATATACACACAAACCCGAATACAAATAAACATTGTATAAAATGGTCAATTTTTTTAAAAAATCAAAGACAAGACAAATTAGTTTTCAAAAGTTCACTTGTAACATGTCAATGTTAATGCAATATTCTACCAATTTACTAAGGTAAGAAAGTTATCAAGTATAATGAGTTACAACATTAGAATATATGATTTAGAGAAAATTTTGTGTACCTGTTCACACTTCCCTAGGGTCTCCTTGTCACCAGTGTACCCCTGAAAAATCACGGACATTGAATCACACTACAGAAGACAAACTTGTAATGGTAAATGGATATCTACACACACATATATAGATAAAACACAATTCTGAGTCTTCAAATCCAATGCTAAATATTTTTTTTTTTTGTTGCTCCAATTCTTCTTTTTTATTTATTTTTACTTTTAGTAGTCGTGTTTGACACTTATGTCTGACATATATCAGGATGAGTAAGGGGATATGACCTCCAAATATATGAAAAACTTCAAAACAAATTGAAGATACTTATATCGGACACATATCTCTACCCGACTCTCATTCCGGAGTCCGAGTAAATTAGTTTATTTCTATATGTATGTGTGCTAAGGCTTCACCTTGACAAGTTCCATCTCATCTTTATTTGGACAAAATTTTATGAGATTTTCCACTTGATCAGCATCTAATACTGAATCATCCAAAGCTAGCACCGCAGCCTGAGAAAATACATGAAGCTGTATACGGTTACTAAACAAATAAACCTGACAACCTTCAGTTAAAACTAAGGAGAAGTTAAAAGGAAAACAAAGGAAGAGAGAATTTCCAAGAAAAACATCGAGAAAATCTAAAATCAATTCGAACTGTATCTGGTTCCAGTTTGGTTCAATTCAATTTCTAAATAGTTAAATATATTTGGTTCGATTTGATTTTTCAATTCATAAGTTTAGAAGCTGCAATTATTCGAACTGACCCAAATATATTAGTGAAAAAAAAACTTTAAGAAAATACTTTTTTTTTTAATAAAAAATTTTATTTGTTCACATCAGTTTAGTTATCTGTAGTCTTTAGTTTCAGTTCAATTTCTAGAAAACCAGAATACTGCACATGAACCATAAGCCTTTATTTTTCCTAGAACTGAACCGTTATGACCTTATAAAAAGGGAATCAATAACCTAATTTCCCCAATGCATCCCACAAATTCAGTCAGATACAGAGTGAGATGCTAAGATTAGCACTACACAAGAAAAATCGGTTGAAAAGCCGGTGGCCCAAGGAAAAGACATTTCTGGCCACTTAATTGCAACCATCTTCATACATATTATGGAGAAAACTTCTATGTTTAAAGTCCACATCTATATAAATGAGAACACCATACACACTCCCTCTAGTTCTGTAAAAAAAGACACTAATAAATGCAAGAGCATGACCATATCCAGCATACCATCATATCAGAGAGAGGCATTTTGACTTTAGTGAGCATAATTTCGGTGTTATTAGCCCTCTTCAAGTCAACCTACAGTGTAATAAACAAAATTTGTTAGTAATAGTCATAAGATCTAGATAGTTTATAAATGAATAAAACTATTTAATAAATTTTTAGAAAGATATCTTTTACAACATGTCATAAAATTACAAAACCTTAGACTTCTAATAGTGCAAACCTTGTATTCATTCAAGCATGTTATGTGATTCAAGAAATAGTATCACAATTGCCTATATAAAACATAGATGTCTAGGGTTTATTATAAAATGCGATTCCAGATTACCAGATGGACTACATCAGGTTTTGATCCAGCTGCCTTGGATTTCCCTGCAGATTTAGCAGCAGGTTTAGGAACAACTGCAGAGAAAAGAGTCTCAAGCTCTGACACATCAATTTCTGCCGATCTGAGAGAAAGAAGGCAATGTCAGCAAATATATATAGGAAAATATCAGTATAAAAGTGTAATGCCAACATGTGATCCCATGGAATTTTAGCTTAAATATTTAGTCATAAATTTATCACTTATGACAATGTACTACAGAAAAACTAAATCATTAAAAGAAGACAAAATACATTTGAATCTCTCCAAGTCTTTGCAATTCATCCCATAAGCTTCCTTGTATTGCCCTTGTAACCTTGCTCCAGTGTAATGGCTTTAAAGAAGATCTTTTTGGTGCTGCACCAGCTCCTCGTCCACGCCCTCTTCCTTTCATGTCAGCTGCTTTGCCACCCAATGGTGGAGGTGGAGGAGGTCCAACACCAGGAGCTCCAGGTGGAGGTGGAGGTCCCGGAGCTAGACCTCCACGAGGTGGTGGAGGTGGTGCGCCGGCCACAGAAGGTGGTGGGGGTGGGGCTCCAAATGGGGGAGGAGGTGGAGGTGGGGCGCTAGACATTGGGGGTGGTGGTGGAGGTGGTGGTGAAGTAGAAGAAAGAGAAGGCAATGGTGGTGGCGGAGGTGGGGGTGGAGAAGGTGAGGCCCCAGGTGGAGGTGTCGGAGCTCCAAGGGTAGGTGGAGGCGGGGGCGGTGCTCCACATGATGTAGTAGGTGGAGCTGTCATTCCATGCACTGGAGGAGAGGCGTCAAATTCTGAAGGAGGTAGGGCACCAGACGTTGAAGGGGGTGGTGGTGGTGGTGGAGGAGAAGATCCAAGAGGAGGCATTGATGGTGATGAAGGTGGGAAAGCTCCATTTTGAGGAGGCAAAGGAGAAGAAGGGGGTGGTGAAGCTCCATCTTTAGTAGGCGGTAGTGGTGGTGGCGAAGTGCCATGTCCAGTAGGCAGCGATGATGGTGGGAGAGGTAGAGATGAAGCTTCAGAAAACGGAGAGCGTGAGGGAGGAGAAGCTGATTGCATTCCATGGATAAATGCTAGAGCCATAGCAATTTGAATTGGTGTGGTGGGAGGGGGAGGGCGAAAGTTGCCAGGTTCTGATGTGGTGGTAAGGGGATGACTAAAATTACGAAGTGTTGATGTGGAGCGAGATGGAGAACAAAGTTGACTAAGTTTTGATATGCCTTTTGAAGAGCTAGCAAGAGTTGCGGATAGAAGAGAAGGTGGAATATGCTGTATGGTACGGGCAGTTGAAGACTGGGCCTTCCATGGTGGTGGCGGTAGTGGAGGTGGTGGAGGAACCACCAGTGCATTAGTCTGGTTATTCGAGATATCAGGAGATGCTGATGTCGTTTGTGAAACCATTTCAACATTTTGTACATATTTTGCTCGATTGTGTGGAAGGGGAGGTGGAGGAGGTATTGCACGTGATATTCTAGTAATGGCATTTCCAATAGCTGCCATGAAAGGTCGTGCTGGGGGTAGTTTAGATGCTGCCTTTTTCTGAACAGGCCGCGAAACCAACGAAGAAGATCTGGGTGGGGGTGGGGGAGGAAGTGGTGTTGTTGGTGTGCGGGGTGATGGTGGAGATAGAGTGCTAGATGGAATAGACACCGATTGCTGCAAACCAGGGGGAAACGTTGGAACTATTGGAGTTGTAGAAACTTCTGTTTGGGAATCTAAAGGCCCTGTAAGGTCAGCCTTCTGACTTCCTTGCTCAAATGAAACATCATTTGAAACCACAGCTGCATTAGAGCCCTTTAGATTGGAGCCTGAATTAGATTCCTCTAAAGCTAGACCACTGGAAAGCGTAGGCAATGCAGTTGAAGAGCCTTTGTTAGAAGGGATCAACTGAGATACAACACTTGGCTTTGCCTGCCTTGCAAGAAAGCCTTGAGATACTAATTGGTTGCTATTTGGCTTCACCATAACAGGATCTGAAGTTGATTCTGAGCCCGTCCCAGCCTTTTTCTCTAAAGCAGGCAACACTTCCTCAAAGTTAGGCTTGGAAACCCCAGGTTCCAACGTTTGCTGCAACACTTTAGATTCCAAATTCTTCAGTTGAATGGTATCTTCTCTGTGACCCTTATCTTGGATCACTTCTGGCTTTCCAGGCACATCTGTCATTTCCTTTGTTTCTCTTTGTTTCAGCATGTCAACAGTAAATACTGATGGATCGACCCGATTGTCTCCATTATCGCCAACTATTTCTTTCACTGCATTAGTGGCATAATCCATCTTCTTATCTATACTGTAATTCACATCATCCACAAATAAGCCCTTCACCATATCCATACTAGAATCAACATTGACATCCTGTTTGAGTTTCCCGTCATCTGACACCCAACCTTTGTTTGTAAGACCATTTGCATCCTCCCACAACATATCTTTCTGCTCTGGCTTGTCATGAGCTAATGGACTCTCATCATCCACCATTGCTTCTGGTGCATCGACTGCATTGCTAAAGATCTCTTGCACCTCAAAGTATTCCTCCTTTGAAACACTTTCTATCTCATTCTCATCTCCAGTTGCAAAAACTCCAGTGGTAGGAGGGATGACGGCATTAGAGTTCATAAAAAGTACCTGATACAGATATGAATATGCATTCAACTCCTACAGTTTAGAAAAGAAAAACTAACAGAATTAGAATTTAAACCTACCTCGAGTCTGAAGTCCTTTGGAAATTGATACTTGACATCCCACAACTTATCAACTTCGTTGCTGTAAAACATCAAAATATTTCCTTGAACAAACGCTGTGTGAAACATGACTCTAAATAGCATTTCTTCACGTACCAAATCTTCATTCAAATGGATGCACTCAAACACAACATCCCCTTGAATGTGGCAATGAATATCTATTTTCACCAATGCACACTCTTCCTGTAGATAAACCTTATTAGAACATCCCAATTTTTTGGTTAATTTATCTTTCTAGTTTCAATTGTTTGACTTAGGCATCACCTTTCGGTAGTAAGGAATTTGTTCTTTTGTCTTTGCATTTGAAAAAAGAAGCTTGGAACTTCTATTATTCCGTGCTTTTGGGTCCTGTCCGTAAACTCGTATAACTGGCCTGCACCCTTTTCCCCCTTCAAAAGTCGGAAGCACTCTAAGAATCAGGCAATCCATAAATAGAGGTGTGTCTGAGGGAGGCCACTTAGAACCCAAGTTTCTTCTAGAAATATACTGGAGATACCTCAACTGGGATGGCTGAGGGTTTAAAGGAGACAGAAGCTGAAGAAGGGCCTTAGGAGCTTGCTTATAGACCATGTCAAGAGTTTTCTGCTCGTCACTGTACTGTTTTCGATATAATAAAAGACTGGCAAGCATGAAAGCGAGCATAGGCCATCCACCTCTTTCACAGTGCATCAAAAGCACATTTTGTTGTCCTTGCAATGACAACCAGCTTTCACTCGATCGAAGGAAGTAATGAATCATTTCAAGTGGTAACAGTGGACATCCCTCATATTGCCGTGGGTAATCCATAACAGTCATTTCATACTGAGATAAAATGTCTGATATTTGGCTTGGTCTCTCCCCTTCCTTGAAATTAAACACCATATAAGAAGATTCAGGAAAGTGGTCATTTAGCTGTCCCACAATCCTAGACATATAAACCTTGTACCCATCTTCGTCCAATACATCCGTGGAGAAACAACAGTCAAATACTGCAAAACAAACAGCAGAAAATCAAATCAAATTACCAACACTTAATAATCACATGCCTCTAAATGAAATATGATCTTCATAACTGTGTTCTTAGATAAGTCTCAACACTATATATGAAATGTACAATATGATAAATTTGATTTTTTCTACAACTATGTACATGAAACTTTGGCTTTAGTTCAGCTTTCGTAGACCACTAATATCGTATGCATACGCATAATATTTATCCAACGTAAAAACAACTGATTTATTTGGTTTCTTAAACTTGTACAATTGAATCAAAACTCAAGTTTCATGTGTATAATTGCACTAAATCAAAGTTCATATAACTTATTATACATTATACATTGGATTAAAGTTCAAATGTAATTTTGAGAATTATCCTTTATAGTTTCAAACAGAAACATTTATATTAAAATTGTATCAAAAACTTTTATGCATTGCTAAGAAAGAGAGAACAAACAGTTCCTAAGCTCCAAATGATCTAAGAAAGTTCAAAGGCAAATGTATTCAGCAATTCAACTTTAAGGTAACTACAATATCACGCCCTCTTTCAAGCTCATCTTCCAAAGCTAAAATTACTTCGTTCCTTAGTTGTAATAAATTAGTCCAAGATTAATAAACAAAACCCTAAATATCAAGAAATTAAGCAGTCATTGTCCACAGAATTAACATTAAACCCAAAAAAATCGAGCTAAGAATTCCGAAAATAAATATTCCCAAACAGAATCATGGAATTCAAAATACTTCTCGAATGAAGATGATTTCGACATTTTAAGCTAAATTAAACAATGAATTAAGGGGAAAAAAAAAAAGAAGATTACCGTAAATACGTTCGGAAATCTCGAGAAGTCGTTCCTGCGGTTTCCGGTAAAAAATGCGTTTGAACAGCGCCATCTAATGGCGCTGTTTCTCCCCTAATGGGATCCAAAACCCTATTACCTACAACCAGATCACATTTTTAATTTGATCCTCCGCTTCTTTCAACAAAAAAGAAACAAAAAAAAAAAAAAGGATTTCAAATTCGAATCAAATTCGATTACGAATTGTGTTCCTCATCAACATTTGATTCCATTCCAAAGTAAAATCAAACAAAAATTTTCCGTCGATCCGCTCTCCAATCTCAAATTATTCAATTTACTAAAAATTTCTTTGCCAAAATGCAAAACGGAACGGTAACAGAAATATATATAGACAGATAAAAGAGAAAAAAAAGGAAAATCTTAAAACAAAAAATTTAGCTGAAAATTTAAGAAATTAAATTATGTAAATTAGATATTTTGATTCCCCATCTTTTATTAGAATCAAATAAGGATAGGCGTTCTGTTTTTTTTTTTTTTAATCCACCTCATTAGATTTTTTATTTTAACTAAAATCAACGCCGATTAACTTCCTTGAACCGCCAACTTTCCAAATCTGACAACGTACATGATTAACAGCTGATATTATCCGGTAATCTCAAAATCCGATCGCCATTTGTCGTGATGATACGCATTGTACTTGAAAAGAAAATTCCAGCCTGTTCTTTATGTGAAAATCGATAGCGCCGCCGGCGGCGGCGGCGGCGGCGGCGGCAGGGCCGCAAATCCCTTAGCATTGACAAAGTGACCGCCGTTTCACAAACTAAACTAGAAAACTCCTCTAACGACAATCACAGTCAGCCTACGTAACTCTTACGTTTCCTGCTGTTAAATTACTTAAGAAGTCCCTGTATTATAGGGATTGGATCAAATTAGTCCTTTGTTATTAAATAGATCAATTTAATCCCTATGCAATAAATATGAGCTCTATCCTAATTTAGTATTATTTTATTCTTTTTAATAGTATAGATGCTAAATTGATTCATTTAATATTTAATAATATACAGAACTACCTCTCAAATACATTTACTTATTCCCTACAATATCAAATAATTAAATCAAGTCCAATTAAACAAAATACCTACAAGCTCGAGTTTGTTTTGAATTTTTAAATTTATGCTTCATTCAAACTCAATTTCTAAGTTCGAGCTTGGATTTTTCAAACTCAAATTCAATTAAATTTATTTATCAATTTTCATAACCCATTTGAATTTAGTTCAAACTCTCTTTATATTATAAAAATAAAATTGTAATTTCATAATATAAAAATCTATTAAAATGAGAAGTTCACTATTACACTCATGAGTTATAGGAATAAAGTATTACTGTGATTATATTAAACTTAATAGTTCTACTTTAACTCAATAATCATCAACTCAATTTTTTTTTTCAAAACCAACTTGAATAATTTACAAGTAATAATATTTCTTCTACGTGAATATTCGATTAAGTAAAGATTTTTATTTACCAAATTAGAAATTTAACTCTCGATTTCCAATCTAACTAAACAATTCAATCTTCTTAAGAAAAAAATTAAAATTAAAATAATTAAGGAAAAATATTAAAACACAAATAAATAAATAAGAAATTTTGTCTTAAAAAAATGAGTATCATTGCACAAATAAATTAAATTAAGCAAAAACGATATAAAAGAACATAAAATTGGGTTTAACAAGCTCTAACGCATAATTTAAAAAAAAATTATTAACAACCCAAAATTAATTGAAAGTAAAAAAATCTGATTTTTCTAGTTTTTCACCAATTTTTCCCATTTTTCCTCGGTTCTAACCGGTTCACTAATTTTTAAATCCAAAATATATGATCGAACTAACTCTTGGTCTGCCTTTTCAATCACCGGTCCTATAACATATCCAAAATCATTCATTTAAGGCCTAAAAAAATATTAACATAATTTTTATCCCCTAAACTTGACAATTATATTCACTTTGATGCCTAAACTTAATAACTTAATTCATTTTGATCCCAAAACTTGAATTCCATCCAAATTTTGATGATGTGACATAATATCAAAGTACCAAATCATAAAACTTTTGCATTTTCCAAGTTTAAGAACCAAAATGAACCTAGTTGTAAAACTCATGTACCAAAATGGACATAAAAAATATAAGTGACACAAAGTGGACCTAATTGCAAATTTTGGGGGCCAAAAATTACATTTACCCCCCAAAGTGAACACTAAAGTAACACTAAATAAGCCTTAATCATGATTTATAATATACAAAAGACTGCTTCTCTCAATCAATTGCTAATCCAAAAAAGTGAGCAGGAAACTTCAATTTAAAGGGAAAAAAAAAATCAATCATGGTTCTTTGCAAAAAAGAGACTTATTAGCATAGCTAACTATCCAGGGCCCTCATTTCCCTTTTTCTCTCACTTAAAAGCTCTATATGAACAGCTTTACCATATCATATTGCAGTTTCCCAGTTTTGTCTTCACCATTTTCTGTCTTTTTCAGACAAAATTCATGTTGATGATGTTGTTGGTATTATGATTCAAGGGCCAGGGCCTTTGCAGCAACTTATGGCTTTTTGCACTTGGGAATGTCTGAAGAATTATTACTTCCCATGTTTTTTACCTGCAATGCAAAATATCCGTGTCCGACACCCATTCAACACAAATCAAAACACAAGTTTAGGGATATGATCCACCTAGTACTTCTTCAATACATATAAAAAGGATAATGCAACATTTAGTCCCTGAACGTGGCACTTTGAGATTGTGCCATGTTATCACCTTCTTCTTTTTTATCAAAAAACTATCGTTTTTAGGTGATGATGTGGCACAATATCGGAGTGCCATATCATCACATGGACCAAAACTAGGAAAAGTTGTCAAGTTTCAGAACTAATGTGGACCAAAAAGAAGTTCAGAGACTAAGGTGGAAAAAAGGTGCCAAGTTCAGGGACTAAATGTTGTTTTATCCCTAAATAAAATATTGAAAATATCCTCATTTAACACTAACATCCAAGTCAGAGCAACATAAGTAAATGAATGTTGGCTTCATAATCATTGTTCAACAACATCAACTCATAAATTTTAGGTACATACAACTTTCATCATTATTCAGCTTCTATCTTATGGTTTGCTTTAAATGGTGTGTATTTAAGTCAACCATAAAGTGGTTTAAAACCAACAATAATTATGATCACTTTCTTCTTTTAATGGACCTAAATCAGTGGCATATAAATCTCAACCAATTTCATAAAGGCAGCAAACAAAAATAGCAACAGAAATCATTTATATTAGATGAAAAGAGATTGGTAAAGAAAAGTTGTTTCGGTTTTTATTTTTAGCGTACCTCTTTGGAACCATGACTTTCGTATTGCTTGGCGAATCTGTCGTTCGTTTCGCTCCAACAGTTCGTCAACTCTATATGATTGAGACAATAAGGGACCTGAGAACTCAACCTTTTCCCTTTCATCTTGGTAATCCTGTCACGAACAACATGAAAAATAAAGAGGACTACATTTACAAAAGTCACACTCTTCTCTGTGTGATAGGTATGAAAGGTAGTTTCTCGTTAAATTATGGAAATAAACCAATGCTTCCATTTATTTAAAATAACATTTTCAAAATCTATGTTGCTCAGACTCTTCACTTTTCTTGAAGTAACTGTGTGCGGCGCTCATGTCCATGCATATACAGACATGGGTATGGGATATGACCCTCGAAAGACCTTTAAGTACACGGATAAACCTCGTTTTTTTCTATACTAACATCCAACACTCACACTCGAGTATAGGTAACATAGTTCAAAATAGTCAATTATGCTTGCATTGCAAGTTGCCATACTTGACTGATGTAATGGGGTAAAAGTACCAAGAAGGCCCTTGTACTAAGAATTAGATTGCATTTTATCCCTTATACTCAATAAATGGGCAAATTAGTCCCTATATGTCAGATAAAAAAACAAACTGGTCCTTCTGTTAAAAATTTCATCCATTTCTGTTGTTAAAAATTGGTCCATATACGTCAATATGAGGTACACGCGGCATGCCACTTGTCACTGTCTAATTATTCCATCAACTACTCCAGTTTTTAACAATACAAATGGATGAAAATAAATTTTCTAACAGAAAAGACCAATTTGCCCTTTAATCCAATGTACAAGAACTAGTTTGCTCATTTTTTAAAGGGCAAAATGCAATCCTGCTCCTAGTACAGGGGCCTACATGGCACTTTTACCGATGTAATGGATATCAATAAGGCCAAACATATAAACTTTTCAAGCTTCCAATTTATTCAAGTTCAATGCAGTAATCCAACAATGTCGAGAACAAAATTTTGATGTAATTTTGGGTTCTAATATTTACAGACATACCAAATTATTTCTCTTGGCCGCCATTTCTTCTCTTTGATAAAGTGCCAATGATAACTCTTGTGAGTGGTATTCGTCAGAAGCATCAAAGGAATCCGGTCGCTCAAACTGGCTCCACTGTTTTTGCATAGCACGCTTGGCAGCTTCATATAAATCATGGCCTTTAGAATCAGTTTGACCTCCATTTATTACATCCCCGTTTTCATGTCGTTTTGAATCACAATTATTTCGTGTGTGTAACTGAGCAGAAGGTTCTAAGGAATTATAAAGGTGACCTCTTGATATAGATCTGCTGTGAGATCTTTTGGATGCATCGTCTTTTCGTCTTTTGGCCCATGCAAAGCCACTTGATGTAGAAACTTGTAATGGACCCGAGAAAGGAATATCACCTTGGGATGCATGCTTTATATGAGCAGCTTCTTCGACTGAATCAGTAGATGGATTCGTCAATCCCTCGGTGATAGTAGCATTTCTTTGCTTCACTTTGTGCACACGGTTACCATTAATTTTCTGAGAACCTTGAGCTTGCGCAGCAGCATCCTGCATGTGAATGTCATATGGAAAATAAATTAGTTTTCCGGGTAACGATAAATACAAAAAGGGGGACAAGGAAAAGAGAGAGATAACAGACCTCAACAGGTGCCAATTTAGTTATGCCATGGGGTTTTCTTATCGGCTTTCTTGTTTCAGGCCCACGAACCCTTCCACTTATCTTTTTCCTGAGAATTCATCGCCGATGATGTCAAACGGTGTTAAGCAGTTAAGTATGTGCATTAACAGTGGAACTTGCAGATGATAATCATTGTGTCAAGTATTATAACATGCATTAGTTTACATATTCTCTAAAACCTTGGAAAAAGAAGAAAATCATGTACACAAACATCGAGCATTTCTGTGTTGCATGGTAACAAATCATTCAATGTAAGTGGAGGTTCCCAATAATTCGGAAAGCCGTCTTAAAAACTAAATGATATTACTTTCTTTTCAATATTTATATTGCCGTATGAGCATTCAGGTGAGTAATAGCCTACTAGGTTCCGGCTTGTGCATGTAAATGATATGATACCTTCAAAAATACAAGGAATAATGGGAAAAGAACGGAACAAAAAATTGTGAAAATATGGAGTGGAATGTGACAGTATTCAATGCAGATGGCACGGACAAGGTTCCGGGTTCCACAAAAGCTATCTAAATTTTTGTCTTCATACACACATTTTTTAAGAAAATTCTCACCTCCTTGCCTCTTCACGATGTTTTGCATCTATCTCTTTGCTGGGTGGATAAACCGGCAAGCTCGATGGATCACATGCATAAGGCTTTGTCGTGAAATACTGAAAATTGTAAATTAAGAATCAGAATATTGCAAATGGCAGACAGAAAAAAAGTTAAGCTAATTTGAAGTATAAGATTTGCACAAAGCATGTGTATAGCACTGAATGTTGCAATCTACTTATAGGCGAGTTACATGACAATGGAACTTGGGCCTCTCTATATACAGCTTATAGCTTTTTGGTGGACGTGTAACATGGTATTAAAGCTCGGGTTATTTGTTGCCATACTATGGATTAATTATACACAGAACATAGCATGAACACCATCAGACACTTTTATTTTAGAAATCACCAAACATGCAGCCAAATGAAGCGAGAAAAGCATTTCTCATGTGCCTTGTCTATGTTGTACGAGATACCGTTTATTTCAATTGTTGGCACTGGACCTAAATGTAAAAGTGTTTTAATTAACCTAAGTATTTACTTAAATTCGGCATTTGTGGAGGGCTAATATTCATGGTAGGGGGTGCTACACCTGAAGTCTATTAATATATATTAGATGCTTAATAATTGTGAACGATCATGGTGCCTGGCATAGTTACCTCTGAAGCAAGAGCCGAGGAAGCAGTCCCACGCTTGTACGGCTCGACTGAAATCAAAGTTTCTATTAGATTCACAGCAGTTGCTGGTAAATCTTTAAAAGCGTCACGAAGACTACTATCATAAGGTTGTTGTGGTTTGAATACTGTGGCATGAGGAAGTCTCGATTTTTTCCAGTAATCATCGGGTGGGGAGCCGCAAAGCTTGAAAATTTTATGCAATTGTTCAACCTGAACAAGAACACCATGAACAAGAATTTATCTTTCGGTCCATCATCGATCGAAGTGAAGCAATAATCATCAGATGAAACGACTCTAATACGGTCGCTGTAGCAAACATTCTCGAAAGAAATACTTAATAAACAGACACATGGGACTGGCATTTTAAAAGATCCACAAATATTATTGAGACTCGTGTCAAAGTATGTACTTTAGTAGGGTGCTTGCTTACCTCTGTTCTCCCTTGCAGAATAGGTTTCCCGAGAAGAAGTTCAGCAAATACACAGCCAACACTCCAAAGATCCACAGCTGCAGTATAATCCGTAGAACCCAACAAAAGTTCCGGGGGACGGTACCATAAGGTTACAACACGACTTGTTAATGGTTGCCTGCGCCCAGAACCATAAAAGTTCGCCAAACCAAAATCAGCCATCTTTAGGATTCCTTCATTATTCACAAGGAGATTTGATCCTTTAATGTCCCGGTGCATTATACCCCGCGAATGGCAGTGGTCGAGTCCAGATAACAACTGCTTCATATAGCATTTAATCTACAAAACAAAATCATTTTCATTGTTAAACAGTACTTCACTACTTCTCTCACATTACAATGCATTCATCTTCGAGTTTTCGGGAAAAAGAAATAGATTTTGGTATTCCAAATACGATTTCAACATCAATGTGTTCGGTATGCATGCCATCATAGAACATTAGACTAACCTTAGTCACAGAGGCAAAGGGAACGCACCTGCGAGTCGCTGAACTTGATGTCAGGACAAGACAAAAGTCCGGTGATATCGTGTTCCATGTACTCGAATACAAGGTATATGCTACACGACATTCGGGAAGTAATTATCCCGTCCAATTTTATGATGTTTGGATGGTCAAGCCTCCGAAGAATCAGTATCTCTCTTGCCATGAATCGAACACTCTCGGGCTCAAAATTGTCAAACCGCACCTTCTTTAGAGCAACTATACTTCCACTTTCGAGATCTCGAGCTCGGAACACAGTGCTATACGTACCTTGCCCTATCTGTTAAGACAGTTGAAATTGTGCAAGATCATTATAAAAGTCAAACTGAGAAAAAAAAAAAAAGAATAAACCATGTCCAACACACACACACACACTGACATATACATATGGCTAACGATGTATGATCCTCCATATATATATATACATATTTGGAAAAGTTTTAAGGAAAAAAGATGAATAAACGGTATCCGACAGACATACATGTATAGGTAAAAGCATCTCAAAATCCTCTGCATGCATGCATGCATACATACATACATACATACATACATACATATGCATAATATATGTACCTATAACCAATTCAGACATTGATATGAAATATGATTCTCCATATATGAAAAGATTTAGGGAAAAAAATGAGTAAACCATGTCGGACACATATCCATACATAGGTTAAAGGCATCACAAAATCCTCAGCATACATGGCAAATACATACATACATATTTATGTATAATGTAAAGAAGGCCTATGGTATATCAACAGTAGAAAAAGACTCACTCTAATCAATTACATGCACACATTGCTGTAAATGCTTAGGCTCTTCTTGATTTCCAAAGGGCAAAGGGCATATAAAGAGCAAGAATTGTTTGTAAATAATGAAAATTCACACTTAAAAGTAAATTTAAAAAAAAATAAACAAAAACTCCATGAAAGTGAAACTATACACGTCAAGAAAGCGACAAAATAAAAGCATTAAAGTGAAAATAAAAATAAAAAACAAACAAGTTTTCTGACAAAAAATTTTGATAGAAAAATATGAAAAGATAAAATGAAAATTCCAAAATAACCTTCTCAAGTTTCTGAAAAGAATCAGCTCTGAGTGGAACCCAACCATGGATAGCTTCCCCGGCGACGGCGCTAAGCCAAGCAGGCCATCCAGCTGCCACGTGTTCACCTTCTATATACTTTTGCAAATTCCCCAACCTCAAACTCAGTGAGTCGGATCTCGAACTCGCCCGGCCCGACTCACCCAAGTCGCTCCCACTCAGTCCGAACCCACCTCCACCAAAATCACTCACACCGCCACTGTTACTACCATTCTTTTTCTTCTTCTTGCTCCCGCCGCTGCTCCGCTTCTTCTCGAACTCCGAGAACCCGATCCGGTACCGACCCGAATTGGTCCCGGAGCTACCCGCGGCACCCGCATTGTCACGCAAAGCGCCTGAGTGATCGAAAGCAGGCGTTACCGAAACTGTCTGCTTCGAACTCACACAACCCATCAATGGCTGTTGATCATGTGACAAAAAAAAAAAAAAACAGAGATCCCAGACCTTCTTTCCGGGGGTTTTTTTCCTTCTTTGGCGCCAACCCGACCCGATTAAAGAATCAACAAAACAGTGGAGAAACTGAGTTGTGAACTGAATTTCAACCTTTCAGCTGCGCCCCATCTCTTTTTTCTTTCAAAGATAAAGCATCTTTGTGTTTTTTTGTACAAAAACGTATATATATATATGTATATGTATATATATTTTATTTAGTAGCAACAATGGCCGAAGAAGATGAAAGGAGAAAGCACAGATTTTAATGGGGTTTTTTACAAACAAAAGAATCTGAAGCTACCGAAATCAACGGAAAGATTGAAATGGAAAAGAAAAAAAAAAAGTAAGTAAAAAAAAAACAGTTTTTCAAATGAAAATTTTGAGAAAAATGGAAAATAAAAAAGAATTATACGTTCCCACCCTGCTTTGTTGGGGAGTTTATATTCTTTTCGTCTGTGAAAAAAAAAACCAAAAGTAAAAAGTAAAAAAAAAAAAAAAAAAAAAACTTTATTTTCGAACTCTGTTTTAATGGAATTTGTATGATTATTTGTTCTTATTGACCAAATAATTGCTGAAAAATAAATTGGCTGGCATACTATTACCTTACCAGTCCAGTGTTATCTTTTTTTATTAAGTATTTTATAAAATATTAATAAAAAACCATAAATATTTATATCAACATTAATTATATACACCGAGGGTCGAAATAAAAAACCTTTATTAATATAACCTAAAAATAACTTTATTAATAAATTTTCTTTAATTTTTTAATATAAATAAAACACACATTGTAGCTTTATAATTCATTTTTGTGTGAGTAAATAAAAATATTTTTTATATATAATTTATGATTCATTTTGTTGGATTTTTAATTTATTTTTTAATTTTATATTTGAAAGATATTTTTGGTTTTATTTATTCAAGATGGTTGGGTTGTTGTTGACTAAATTAGGCCATTGTCTTTGATTTAATTTATTTTTTTAATTTTAAATGTTGAACTAAGATCTACTTTACATATCTTTATTACTTTTTGTTGCAAATTGCATTTCACACTTTCAATTAAAAAATAGTTTATTTTGTGGTTTTATTAAATATTATTAAGTTGAGAAATTCTTATCAAATATATAAAATATTTTTTTAACTTTATAATTTTTATATTATTTTATATATTATAATTAAGTATTATTTATATGATTATAATATTATTATTGTAAAAATCGAATCAACTGTTGAACTGGTCTATTAGTTCAATTGGATGAACTATTTGTCAACAACATTGAATAAAAAAATATTTAAAAAATCCATAAATTGGTTCAATGTCGGTTTTTTCTTCCATTTTTGTTATCGATTCACAATGATTTATTACTTTATATCTGATTTCGTATCATTTGTTTAATTGATCAAATTGCTCGGTTTCCAATTCAATCAATCTGATCTAATTTTAACATCACTTTATAACATGTCAATTTGTGTATTTGTATTATATTTTTTTAATTGAGATTGATTTTGAAGAATAATAATTATTGTGAGTTTTTTTTTTATTCTTCATATCCGTTTTACGATTCATATTCAAAATTTGTGACAGTGCTCTTAATAATATTGTTTCCAAGGTTCAAACATGCATCCTCTATTGGAGTGAAATGTGCCTTCACTCCACCCAACACTTTTTGGTAATTATTGTGATATTTATTTAAGGGTAAATTACACCCAATACCACTAAACTATTATCAAGTTTATGTTTTGGACAATCAACTTCAAAAAGTTACCAAATGATCATTAAAATATTTAAAAGTTTTCATTTAAATCATTGGACAGTTAAAACTATTATTATTGTATGGCCTTTTATGTTCGCACCACCTGTACCAATTGAAAGCTTTTATTCCTCTTCTCTTCTACAGTTCAACTTTTTTTTAATGAAACAGCTTTAAGCATCACGAATCTACCAACCAAAATTCAAACAATTTTCTTATTTGATCTTAAATAATAATCACCAGATTGACTTAGATCTAAGATATGTTCTTTTACTCGCCGATAGATACTGATCTACCATATCGATCGTTGAATCATCACTTGGAGCTCGCTTAGTAGACTTTAAAATGAACAATAACAACTCAATAACTTAAATAAAAAGTTTAAATAGTTCAGTGACTATTTTATAACTTTTTGAAGCCGAGTGATTAAAATATAAATTTATCAATAATATAGTGAACTTGGGTGCAATTTACCCTTTATTTAGTTATTTATTTAGTTTTTTGAATTTTGTGTTACGTAAAGAGTAGGGGATAGGGAATGGGATGAGAGAAAAGAACGTGTCCTACAAAAGTAAAGGGGAAAAAAAGGAGACCCCAAATTCCTTTTCTTCTAGGTCATGTGATGAAAGAGAAATACCCATAAAAATAAGGCACTAATTTGAAATTTATTTAAATATATTAAATATTATTAGTTAATTTTTTTAATGTATGGGATGAGGGGCGAAGCTAGAACAAATTTTTAGGGAGGACCGAATGAAAATTTAATTTTTTATAGTCTATATCTTTATAATTTTTAAATGATTAAATCAATTTTTTATAATTTTAGAGGGGGCCAAAGTACAATTTTACCTTTACTAATTTAAAATTAAAAAAAAAACTTCAAGTGCCTAAATATAAATTTTTCATTTTAGGGGGGGCCAGGGCCACTGCCAGCCCCTCTTGTATCCGCCTCTGTATGGAATAAAAATATGATTGAGCCAGAAAAACCCAAAAATTAAAATTAATATAAGGCTTTCAAAATATAAGTTAAAATATCATATTTACTCTAATTCAACTGAATTTCGTTTTTATTTAAAATTTATGATGTAAAAATAAATATTTTTTATTTAAAATAATAAAAGTTAATTTACAAATTCTTTATAATTTTTTTTCAAAAATATATTATGCTTTTTTTGTGTAGGCAACATAATTTTTTTATACAATAAAATATAACTTTAATAAATAATTATAAATATTTTTATTTTCATATCGAATTAATATAATTATTTGTATATATAATATATCAACATAAAATTATGCTGATTAGAAAATGTTGTTAATGATTTTTGAAAATTGATTAAGTCAAAATTTTATATATAAAATAACACCAAATCAAAGTTCATGCATGATATTATACTTTAGATAAAAATTAATGTATAATTATAATATTTATTTCTTTATAAAATAATATCCAAAAATCTATAAAACAAAATCTATTATTAGAAGAGGTACGAAATCTAAAACTCAAATTTAGAATTGAAAAATCGAAAACCAATTTATCATTAACTGTTCAAAAATTTTTAAAAAATTCAATTGAATCGAACAAAAGTTAACCCTAATCTTGGCTCCCTGGACTAACTGCGTAATTTGCATTTTAACCCCTCCCCAAAATAAAAAAAAATCAATTTAAACATTTTTAACATTTGATTAAATAAAAAATTATAATTTTAATCCTTCTGCAACATTAATAATTTAATTTAATATTGAATTTCTTTTTAGAAAATAGCATAACGTTAACATTTTTTTTTCCTTTTTAAGTTTGACATTGACATTCTTTTTTTTTTTTTCTCTTTTTTTCATGATAAAAGTACATAATTTCTTTGTATTTGGTATTTGCTGATAATGAAAGATATTCTTTCCTTTGTTCTCTTTTTTAAATGGGACCACTCTTGTCGGGGCAGTGATTAATGATTAGCTTAGATTAATATCAATAATTTGGCTTTATTCACAAATTGCCCCCTATACTTTTTTCGATAAAAATATAATAGAGGCCTTTAAGTTATATTTTATCTTCTTTACTTAAAAAATAGTAAATTAGTTTATGTATATTAGATCAATGAGCAATTTAATCATTCTGTTAAAATTTTTATTTATTTCTATTATTAAAAAATTAGTCATTGTACAAGGTACAGTGTCATTATCTGATTATTTTATTAGTCGTACTAATTTTTAATAGTACAAATAGATAATTTTTTTTAACAGAAAGGACCGATTTACTCTTTAACCTAATGTATATAGTCTAATTTGCCTATTTTTAATAAATGAGGTAAAATGTAATCTGACTCTTAGTACAGGACTTCCACGACACTTTTACTTATCTTTTTCTTCATTTTACTCAAAAAATACGTGTCCGATAAAACTATACCACATGTCATATTCTTATTGGTAACTTTTCCTTTTTCTTAAGGGGGTAGCATGAAAATAATAATTCTAGTAATAAAATGGAACAAAAAAAAATTAGATATCAAAATAGAAAAACGAGTATAGTTTAGAATCAAATTGTGACATAAACGTAATGTTTTTGGGTGAATTAACTTTTACTAGGTCAAATTGTGGTAGGTCTTTTGTATCATATTTAAATTTAGAATTTAGTACTTATACTTTTGATTTGATATAATTTGATCTCTTTACTTTTATAACATCATTGAATAGTTTAAATAGTAACTATTCCAATTAAAATACTAAATTGATTTTTTTTCTTAAAATATTCATTCCAACTTATCACACTGACATAGAATTGTAGTTCATGGTCTTAACTATTCGAATTTAGAAAAGTAGACCAAAATGTGTAATTAAAGTATAGGATTAAATCATAGATTTGAGCATCGTGGAAGGATCAAATTCAGAAATTGACAGTTTTAATATTAATTATTAAACACCTAAACAAATCTTTCCGATCTGCCTATGTTTCTTTCGTTTTATATTCTCATTCTGCATTTGGAAAAAACAATTAAATTCGAAAATCTACCATTGGATCTTGTGATGGGATACGGATTTCGATATTTACGAATATTCGATTTTTTATTGATTAAAATATTGATAATCTATATTTATATTTATATTTTATTATTTATATTTGTTTTATTTTTTAATAGCGAAATTGAACTTAAATATTTATCAAATACATTTGAAAAAGAAATCTGAATACTTACAAATTATTGCCCTTTTATTAACTTTAAAAAAATTATTTTAATATTTATTTAATTTTTTATTTATTTGACCTTTAAATTTACGTTTTTTCTCAAATCACCTCAAAATAAATAGAAAATTTAATATTTGATAATGTTACATACATGTTGATTTGCCATATGGACGATACATTAGCATTTAATTAATTTTTAAAATTTATAAAAATAAAAAATATTTTTAAAAATGAAAATTCATTAAAAATAATTAAAATTCTAAAAAATATTAAAAAGTATTTTTTAAGTTTTAAAAATTTAATTAGATACTGACATGTCATCTACATGGAAATACACCTGTATATCACATTAGTAAAGTTAACAAACGTTAAATTTTCTATCCATTTAGAGGTGATTTAATAAAAAATACAAATTCAAAGACTAAAAGAGACAAAAATTAAAATACACGGCTAAAATGACTTTTTTTATTATAAAATATGGGAGCCAAAAAAATATTATACCTCTATTAAATATATCCTAATTATATTATTTGTTAATATGTTATTAAAAAATGACTAAATAAGCAGTATATCATCAAAATTTCTAACGCTCGATTAATTTCAAATTGATCCGCTATAAAAAGATTTTTTTTCCTTTTTGAAATAATAGAGATGATGCCTGTCCCAAATTACTATTTTGCCTTTATACATTTAACTTATAAACAATACAATGTAATAATATATTATACAATAAATCCAAAAATACTTAAGTGAGGTATTTATAAGACTCCTCTTTGTTTGATATTTATTGGGTATTTATAAGAAAAATGATTATATAAAACAGAGACGTCACATCGTCATGTATCCCTTATCAGTTATTAATACCATTTTAACATCTTTTTTCATGCATTGACACATGTTTTTGATAATTTTTTTATCCTGGACATTGTGTTCAAGGTTGAGGGTCTAAGGCTTCAGGTTCCAAGGTTCAGGGTCTAAGATTTAGGTTGAAAATTTACCAAAATAATGTATCGATAACATGAAAAAAGATGCTGAAATGACATTAAATATTTGGTAAGAGATACAGGATAATATGACATCTCTGTTTTATACAATTTTTTCTTGCAATTATATATATATATTCTAGAGGTGAATTTAAAGGAGAGACGCGAGGGCCTTGTCTCTCTAGGAAATGAAAAATATTAATTTTAGTCCCTTATTAAATAATGATATTTTAAGTTAATGTACAGTAACATTAAACTTTGACCCATTGTTTAATCCCTTTAAAAATGATGTAATCATAAATTAATAAATGATAAAATTATATTTTGACATCTAAAAAATTTAGAATTTAATTTCTACCCTTTTAAAAATTTATGAATCCTCTTCCGATCCATTCAACATCACAGTGATATTTAAAATTTAATATCTATGAGGACAACACAAAGCAAAAGGCAATAGTAAATCTCTTATTGAATAAAATAATATCGCATTTATCATGCAATTTCTTTTTCTTTTTATTTTTCCTAAAAGGTAATAAATTAAAAAAAAATTAATTAAATTATGTGTGTAGGTAATTATGTATGTTTAGTACACAACTTTAAAGACATAGCCTCATCTTTTGCAAAACGAAATTATTTGTGTCACTTTTATGACATTAAAAGATGTTATGTAGCTATAAATAAATAAAACTATGTTAAAAGTTTAGTAGGGAATTTGCTTTCCCCCCCCCCCCCCCCAACAAGGCTTTCACCCTCCACAACACTTGCGTTATTTTTTGTCATCATCAAACAAAACAAATAGAAAAACAATATTATTTTCAAGTACATTCTATTGTGTAATAAGTTATATTTAAATTTTTTATATAAATTTTAAAAACCTTATATTATAATATAATATAAGTTAATCGTATTCGTATGATGTAATTATACTCTATTAATATTACAAAAAGGAGATATTTTTTATAAAAAAATTCTCTTTCATATAAAAATAAGTAATTTTATCGATTAAGTATTAGTTCGATTAGTATAAATATTATTGACAATGCAGGAGGACGTGAATTCGAGTGCGTTGAAACGTATTATCCTCCTATTTATAACTATGGATAGTTTTAAATATTATATCAAACAGGGTAAATATAATAAAAATCTTTAATGAAATTGTTAATAAAATAAATATTTTTAAAAATAGAATTTGACTGATTTTTGGGTTTGAAATTGAATAGTGAAAAATATGACTTTTGGCTTTTCTAAATAATAAAATTGCATGTGGGCTTTCTCGCCCATTTTAAACTCTCATTTTAAGGCATAATTGCTGTCTCCCATTATCTAATCAAGTATCTCCCCATCCCATGCTACATCAAAGACACTCGATTGCACTCATCTATCTATCTATATATTTATATATATGAAGGAGAGATTCCGAACTTTGATTATCAAAATCGATAAAAAAATCATTTTAATTGGATTTAAAATAATTTTAAGTATTTAAATTTATTGTTATAATTTACAAATGAATGTGTATGTAGAAATGTTCATAGACCAAGCTAAGTTAAGTCAATTTTTAAATTCAAAAAAAATCAAGCATGAACTTAATCTTAGCTAACTCGAATAACTTGTTCCAGTATTAAAAAATATATATTTTATAACAATTCAACTATTTAAATAAAAAATAGTGACATAACTAATTCAATATTGATTCGCCTCTTACAATATTGTTGATGATTAAATTTGAATAACATTATTTAATTATGCAATATTTTTATCAATAGAGACAAAAGCTCTGTTTTTTTTAATGGACTGGGTAGGTTTCTTTTCTTCAAATTATACTTTTAAAGGTTACATGTAAAAAAAAGGTTATATATATATATATATATATATATATATATATATATATATATACTACTACTATTACTAGTGTCTACAAACTACAAGCACTATGTTAGAAGTAATTTATCCATTCGTTTTAAAAAGGATTAATTCCACTAATTGTCTCAAAATTACTGTCCATATTCCTCACTGATCCCTATATTTCAATGTCAAATTGTTAGTATTTTTCAACCAGTTTTTTTTTTTTTAATTTTATCTAGATAGCTATTAGCTTATATGTTAAATGTTAAATAATATTTAATTTGAAAAGTATTTTAAACACGTGTACTTACCTCATGAACATTTTGGATATGTTGTGTTAAAGAAAATCACACAATATCAATAAAATTTAAAATGGTTTAAATTGAATTGTTTTTAATTAAGAGGGTCTAAAGTTGTTATTATTCCATTTAGTTGGATTTGCCCCTAGCTACGCCCCTATGCAAGACAATTGCTAGATTGGAAGAACGCGGCTAGTGATTTTAGAATATAAACCAAGGCTATTTAGTTGAACTAATCCTTTTTAAAATGTTTTTTTAAATTTAAGAAAAAAAACTATTACTTTCTATATTTCTCATTTGATTTTTATATAATTTTTAGTTAGCATTTTTCAAAATATCTTAAAATACAGTATCAAGCAAAGTTGTTAGAATTGGATTAGATCAATTGGTTGGATTGAAAACTAAAATAATACATCATTTAGAGGAAGATGTTGAACCAATTGACCTATGAATTGATACGGACCAATTGTACCGAATTTTTTTATTTTTAAATTATTTTTATAAAATAATAATTTATTTAATTAAATCAGATCAATCAAGAATTGATGAGTTAACTGGTTTGATTAAAAAAATAGGTACCAATAATTTAAATACAAAAACCAACATTTTAAAGCAAATTTCCATTAGCTTGGATCATAATGTCAACCATTTAGTTCGGTGATGATGGCATTTATATTTGCATCCGTCTAATAAATGGGGGAAAAACGAAATTAAAGAAGCATGGTACAGGGGATATTTATTCGGTGATCGAGTCTAGTTTAGTCCCTTTGAATTCTAGACGATTTCGGATTTATTCAATTCGAATTATTAGTTATTAATTATTTTTTAAATTTAATTATAAAATAAATATTTATTATTTCATGTTTTACGCATATTCAATATCATGTAAATAAAAAATAGCATAAATAATATTTTACACCCTATTAATATTTTAACAATTCAAAATTTTATTTGTTCTATGTAAAAATTTTAAACCCATTAATATACATTAATAAAAACGATATTTCAACTTATTACGGATTAATTTCAAAATTTTAGAATTGTATCAATTTGTTGATTGAATCTATTTATCCAGTTTAATTAAATAAATTATTAAAAAATTCATAAAAATAAAATAAAATAAAAAATTCGACTCATCTAGCCTTATTGATACTCAATCCAACCCATCCTATTAACTTATCCAATCCAAACATTCCAAGTCTTGTATGTCATTATAATCGGTAAAATCGAAGTTTTAAGAATTCACATTTGTAAAAATTACTACGTGTGATAGGTAATTAGTTCAAGTTGACTTATCTAAAGGCATTTACTGTTCCAAGTACAATAATTAAGCATATTTTAAGTCTATATTAAGAAACGAAAATTTAAAGATATTTATTAGTCAAATAAAATTCAAGCACAATCTATGCTCGTCTAATTTATAAATAGCTAATCTATATATATAATAAAAAAGTTTGTTATTTTAAAATTAATATTAATGATTTTGCATTTTTTTTCTTTTATTAATATAATATTGTTATAAATTTAATTTTTATTCGATATATTGGTTTAGAAAAATATGTGACGCAATATATAAGAATAAAGTAAAGTAATATATTATTACAATATGAAAGCAACATCGATCACTAAAACAATTAAAATGAAAACAAAGAGCCAAGTGTGTCGAATTTATTTATATTTTATTTTCATAAATATCAATATAATCACGTGACGGTTTCTTAACCCGAAGAGGAACAGTTTTAACATAGCACAACAAACAACTATTTCTGGTGTTTTTTTTTTTTTTTTTTGGTATCCGTACCAAACATGATAAACAATCCAACACCATTTATATCAGGCACAAACTATAAACGCTTTTTAACAAAAATCTTTCCATTTAAAATCGCAATAAACAGGCTGCAATTTAAAGTCTCTTACTATTTTGGACCAATGTCCTTGAGTGCACAAATCTGTTCCTCCCCCATTGCCGACATAACAGACACCACGAGGTCTTTCCCGTCGGCAAAACCCTCCTTGATCTGCAAGTCATCAGATGAAATAATAATGCAACCATAGTTTCGTGAAAGAGAAACACGAGAACAAGTGATTTCAGCTGGTTTTAATGCAGAAACGATTCAACTTGTAGGAATTCAAAGAGAGTTTGAAATCAATAAACATGAGAAATCGATCCTTAACGAGGATGAAGAGACGTGAATGCAAAATATAAATTTCATTGTTATGGAACAATAATGCAACCACATCGGTCCTAATATATGCACCATAATGGGTACTAATCATGAAAAATGCATGCGTATGAATACGTAGAGGAAAATAGAAACGCAAAGTTCGGTAAAATTATAGTAAGAAACATCAGAACAAACAATTTCAGCCAGTTTGAACATGCAATCCCCCCATTGGAATTTGGATTCAATCGGGATGCCAGCATCGAGAGGCTTGGAAATCAATAATGGCATAAACCTCTCAGACAATATAATACAAGTAGTCAACGTCCAACCTTGGAACATAAAGAAATTTTTTTTTTTTTTAATTCAATTCGGTAAATCAAATAAAACAAAACACTATTCAATCGCAAAAGAACGGTGTGTAAAAGAATGTATCAAAAAACAGTTAGTTGACCTGTTTCAACAAGTTTTCATCAGTTGGGAGCCTCAGATCATCCTTAGTGTCTCCGCTCTCGGTCAGCAGGCTCACCTGAAATATTTAACTAGTTCAAAACAAAAACAAACACACAAAAAGAAAAGAAAATGAAGCAAAAAGGAATCAAATGAACTTACAAATCCATCCTCGGAAATGTCGATCAATTGGTAATCAGTACGGGTGACGTGTGGCACCTGTTAGAAACAAACGAAATCATTCACTAACGGAGTCCAAGTTACACAACATATTAAAGTTAAAACCGGGATGAGAACAATCCATACATCACAATTGTGGGAAGAAGGAACGATATCTTCCAGCTTCTTAGCAGTGAAGATGTCGATCCCAACAAAGTGACACTTAGCATGTCCGTGCTTCCCAGTCTTGGAAGTGGAAACTTCGACAACCTGTTGAATATCAAACAAGAACAATCATGTTAGCTAAACTTTGCAGATCATATGCACCCATATCTGGTGCAAATTAACAGTCACAGTACTAATTTACCACATGCTATATCAACAACTTGCTCATCATCAGAAGAATCACTCAAAAGTTATAATTATCTTAATACTAAAAGCTCTTAGTTGTTTGTTTTGTTTTGTGAAGTTTATGATTCTGAATCCGGAGTTAATAAGGTTTTGCCGCACTTTTTCAAAAAACAAGAGTGAAACTTGTAAATTTCTGAGGGTTAATATATCATTTAGTTCCTGAGTTTGGTTTCAATGTTTAATTTGATACCTAAGCCAAATTGGGTCATATGACCCTATGAATATTTGACACTTGTGCTCATGGGTACTTAATTGAAAAAGAAAAACCTTAAGTACCAATTTGAAATCGAGACCAAACTCAAGTATCAAATAATATATTAACCCTTTTTCTTTGCTTAGTTGGCTTCCACTGCTAAACCGGCTGACTTAGCCTATTTTAACTAACAATAACATCAGATTAACCATCATAACCGATTGGGCCGAGTCGACTTGTCCAAAGATTATCGGTTAAGTGGACTAAATCAGTTCGAATCGATTTTTCTCACTCCTAATCTAAAATCACTAAAAAGATAACAGATCTGAACCATCAGATTCTCAATGCAAATTATATAAATTTTTTTTAAAATAACCTAAAATCTAAAAATATAATTCCGAGTTCATTTTAGGATAAGATCGAAGAGATCCATCAAAAACACACAAAATAGCAAATTCTGAGAATCAAAGTGAGGACCTTGCAAGGACGGCCTTTGATGACGATGTAGCCGTTTTTACGGATAGTACCGGCCTGCTGAGGATAGGTTTTGGAGGCGCCGGCGTCGGCCTTGGACTCGAAATGGTGCTCCTCGTCCGACATTAGCTTAGGATATCAAAGCTCTGTTCTTTTTACTTTCCGGTTTTGCACAAAGCAGAAAATTTGGGAATGAAAAGAGAAGCGTGCGGGTTTTAATTATATATAAAACTTAGGGTAAAATATAACATAAGTCGCTGTACTTCTTATAAATTTAGAATCTGGTCTCTATACTTTTATTTTTAAAAATTTAATTCCTCATTTCAAATTTTAATCTAACTGTTAAAATTATTTTATGAATTGCATTATATCTGTTAAAAAAGTTAAACCCGAAATTATCGAATATCGAAAAGACTCGACCATGTTTTGAATTTTATTCGTAATTATCCTTTGGAAGAGTGAAGGTTGGTTGGTCTCTTCAACCGTTGATATTTTTAGTAATAATCGGTGATGATGAATGGTTGGAATTATTATAGGGGGAATATGCTGCTGCGTTCTTTGAACGCGACACAATTTGTTTTTCTTTTTGGGATTATTTTCAACGGAAGCCCCTACATCATAGCTTAGATTTTAATTGAATCCTAAATATATCATTATTGTTAAGAATGAAGTAACATTTAGTCCCTAAAGTTGGAAACGTTTCTCACCTTGGTCCCTAAGATTTTTTTAGTATACATCAACTTGAATTCTATTAAGGTATGCTAATATTATACTTTGAGATTGTACCAGGTCATCATCGAATCGTAACAGAATTCAAGAAAATTATTTCTTTTATTTTGTATCTAACGTATTGAAAAAATAAAGCGTAATTAGAATCCAAGAGGGTTATTTCTTTTATCTTAACATGATAAATGACTTAATTGATATGGTTTACTTGTGAGATAAACAAGGAGGAGAACATGGTTATTTGGGTGGTGGTACACCTTTGACCAAGGCGGAGAGTCATTGAAATTGGTTTAAGATTTTTGGTGATAGGTTTTTGAAGAGGAAGAATGAAGAAAAATGTGATGAGACTTAAGTCTTCTTTAATTGTTATCCTGAACTTATATACTAGGAGATCAAGATGTCTATATGTCTAGAGTTAGGTGATAAAGAAATCATACGTTGTTCCCTTGCAGTGACATTTGTGTTCTAGGTTATAATTTCTTAAGATAATTGGGTAATCAACGAGTGTGGATCCCAATGTATTCCATGTATATTCAATAAAAATTATCGAATGCAAGTTCGTCATGTGATTGGTCAATCTCGTTTAATCGTAAGTTTACCCATTGTGAGAGGTTGGCCTCTGTACATCATATTTCACTAAAGTTTTGCCTATAAGTGATCAACACAAGAGTGCCAAAATCCTGCTCACACGTAATCACCACAAGCGTGCAAAAGCTGTGCAAAAAGTCTGCCTACACGTAAATCTAATTTGTTAATTTCCTGCACCAACTTGATTAGGTGTTGTCATAAACCGAGTTAACAAACTTTGATCTCAATCTAACCAGGTCACTTGAATACTCCTCTGTCTCTCATTAATATTCGCACGCCTGCAACATCATTCCACCGCCCGGCAGTAGCATACACATTAGACAGAAGTACATAACCTCCTTCGCGGTGCGGCCTCAGTTCAATGAGTCGTTTTGCGGCTTGAATCCCAAAATCCACATTCCCTTGAATCTGGCATCCAGTCAGAATAGCCTGTAAAACTGCTGGACCTGGCTCGAAAGGCATTGACGAAATTGCATCCTTTGCTTCTTAGAACTTTCCAGCTCGACAAAGCAGATCTATAAGATAGACATAATCATGCCCATTTAAGGTTATACCGTAAGCCCTACACAGTGAACTGAAAAAATGCAGGCCTTCTTCAGCTAAACCTGTATGGCTACAAGCATTTAGGATTGCTGTGCAAGTAATCCGATCAGGTAATATGCCTGCCTCCAACATTTGCTTGAATTGTTCTAATGCCTGAATACCACGTCCATGCTGGCCTAGAACTGATATAATGGCACTCCGAGAGCAGATATATCAGTCTAAGAAACCTTGTAGATGGGCATGGACACGGTATTCAGGCATTAGAACTGATATAACGTCTATCTTATGGTTCTAGGCCAGCAAATTGGACCATCTAATCAAATTGAAAATTGGTCATTATATTAATCTAAACAAAAGGGTTGAACCGGCCCCTTAACGAATCTCTCGGAACCGAGAAAAAAATTGAGGATTGAAGGTTTAATAAATTTAATTTTTTTAATTAATTAACTAATTATTGTTAGACCTACTATTGACCAATTGAACCTGATTAAATCAGTGGTTTGCTCCGTGAATTTTCAAAAACATTGAAATTTAACCTTGGAATTATTACTAAAATTTTCCGGTTCAAACTCAAAATTAAGTCAGAATGATTTTCGTTATCGTTGACCCAATCTTAAAGCCCCGAGAATCGAGACTAACGTGTGTTTGCCTGGGCTAATGCTCGAGTTCTTCTCATTGAGTAAAAATCATCAAAAGTTGTAGTTGAAGGCATTACTTAAAAAGGCAACAACAATCTCTTTATTTCAACAGCTGTTGTGAAGTCATTGTCTTTGTGGTGCTAATAAGCTTTTCAGCTTAACAAAAAGGTTTACTATACATTCATGGTGAATGCGAAGCTTTTTCTTTTATACGTGAATGATAATGTTTTTGAAGTAAATTTTTAGCCAAACCCCACAATTCTGTGTCCTCTGACGCATTTCATCAAACATCTTTTTCGATGTCGTGGAAAAGTGACAGTGGAGCCTTAAAATAATGATTTGACTGTGTGCTTGTTTGTTGTTTCTAAAGAAACTTCGTTGAATTTCCCTGTTTTGCCTTTTTCCCCCCAAAAGGCTGGTTTCTTATATCGGTTTTCTTCCCCCCTCCCTCTTTTGTTTAACATGTTAGAGTTGAGCTTGATCATAATTCATAGTTTTTGTCTTTGGCAATTGCAGGTTAGTTTTCTCTTCAATGGGTCGTTTATAATTTTGTTGAATTTTGAAACTTCTATTGATTTTGGATTTGAGTAAAACTCAGTGAAGAACAATGGCTTTATTTTTTGTTCCATACAATGGCCTTATTTTTTGTTCCATTCTTATGGCATATGTATGTTGATGCATTAATGATGTTTTTTTATGTTTTGAGATCACATATATAAACACTGTCGGTGTTTGAATGAATCTATAAACATGCCTTCTCTATAAGTAATATTTTTTCTTCTTCTGAAATTTACTAAATTAGCTCATTGTAAATGGCACTTCTTTGATGGAATTAGATCAGAAGCTGCAGTCAATTATAAAGTGTGTTATCCCACTATATCCTTACCTGGTTTGGCTTTGATTTAGTTAAAGCATCTGTCTGACAAAAATTTTGATAACAACATTGTTGATGTTGAGATCAGACAAACCAGAGATGGTAGTGGCATTGGACGGTTCACCTTGATTAGGGTAAGGTGGAGAGCCACAGTAGAGGGTGCTTGGATTATGGTAGTGGTTAAATCGGGTATTAAGGAGAAGTGTAGGAGAGAGGGAGAGAGGGAGAGACAGAAAAAAGAGATCCTGTTTTTAGTCGAGGCTAAGGGTTTACATTTTTTTTTGCTATAATCTTGAGGTGTTACGTGTCATAACCATAAGCAAGTCAAGAGAAGGTGGCCTAGTGGTCTGTTCCCGTGGGCTTAGATAGAGTAGTTGGGACTAAAAGTGGCGGTTAATAAGTGGGTTTATCTGTGTTCACATGTGCTCGTGCGACTGTAGAGTTGAGGAGTGCCCTGAGGGGTTTATCCAAATAGTAAGCAAGACTTTTGTTCGGCACAGGTCTGAAGGGTTGTTATGAGGGGTTTAAGGTCTCCGAGGGTAGAGGTATAACAAACATGATGGAAAAATCTTAAAAAAAGTTAAGCCTACTTGTGTCACATGTACCCATATACTATAATCATCCGATTCCTAAAACAGCTGCAAATAGCTAAGCAAGGTCTTAAGATTTGATTTCTTTCAATTTAGTAACATTCTGGAAAGATGTTTGAAACATTCAAGATTCTTTGTTTTTGCAATTCATTTCATGTTATGCCACAAGAGAGGTTCAATTTCTGATAGAATTGTGTATCTTTGTTCACAGTTAATGAAATGGAATTTGGCATGATTTTGATCTTATTTGTGGCTTCAATCCCTACAATTTTGGCTGAAGATATTAGTTATGGAACAATTGTAGTTGATGGGACTACAAGTATTGCTCAAACCGATGATAATTTCGTTTGTGCTACAATCGATTGGTGGCCTCATGATAAGTGTGATTATAAGCAGTGTCCGTGGCACTATACATCTGCAATAACTTTGGTGAGGATTCTTCTTAAGATTAATTTTTCTTCTTGAATTTATTGTGTTTTGTTATGTTACACGCATTTAAGAGTGAATATTGAATATGAGTATGTTTTTTTCATATTGGATAAACTTCATCGAAGCTCACTAAATGATTAGTAAATTTATATTTTAATCACTCAACTTCAAAAAGTTACAAAATAGCCAATGAACTATTCAAAACTTTTCATTTAAGTCACTGAGCTATTAAAATTGCTATTTTATGACATTCTCTGTTCACACTGCCTACATTAATCAAAAGCTCTTCTACATTTTAGTTTTTTTTCATTAAACAATTGTGAACATTACGAATTTGTGAACCAAAATCCAAACAGCTTCTTCAATCTCCGACATTGATCGTCAGATCAACTTGGATTTGACTTATATTCTTTTACTCATCAGTGGGTACTGATTTACCGTATTGATTGTTGAATTGTCATTTAGAGCTCAGAATCTAAATTTAAAAAGAATAAAAAGAAAAACTTAACAGCCCAATAATTTAAATATAAACTTTCAAATAGCTTAATGACTTAAATGAAAACTTTTGAATAGTTCAGTGACCATTTTGTAACTTTTTGAAATTAAGTGACTAAGATGTAAATTTACTAATAATTTAATGACCTTTGGTGTAGTTTATCTTTTCATATTTTCGAAAATAAGACTCCCATACCCTTGTCTTAATATGTTTCGAAGAAGGATACTTTAGAAAAAAAAAGTTAGCGCACTATAGCTATGATGAAGTCAGAAAATTGTTTTAGGGGCAGAAATTAAATTGTATATTTTTACAATAATAAAAATGTAATTTCACCACTTTAAGATCTATATCTTTATAATTTTTAAAAGATTAAATTAATTTTTTATCATATTAGGGGGTCAAAGTAAAATTTTACCTTTACTAATTTAAATTTTTATAAATTTTAAAGGGCTTAAATGAAAAAAAATTCATTTTAAGGGTGACCCCTGCGAGCCCTAGGCTAACCCTGAATATAGCTGTTATGTTTAAGGGAATATTGAAGCAATTTAGTAACTAAATCTGCCTTTCTGTTTTTGTAACAGGACCTGTCTCATCCTATCCTTACGAAAGCTATCCAAGGTTTGCATTTACGCTATCCTGTTCCACGGTGAATGTCGGATACATATGGTTATATTCGATTTTTTATATTCAGAAGACCATACCTCATACACCCAAGGGGTAGGCAGGGCCTGACCCTTAAAAATGGCAAAATATTATTCTAGCCTTTTAAAGTTTTTAAAACTATAATTTAATGGTGAACATACACTTTTGCCCTTCAAAAATAAAAAATTTTTAATTTAATTTTTTTAAATTTCTAAAATAATAAGAATATATAAAGGTATAATTGTACTTTAACAGCTTCGTTTCTGTATGTTGCTGAGTTTATTTGTTGTGAAGCTTGATTGAGCTAATCTTTGTTCTTCACATTGTTTAGCTTTCAACCGTTTGAGAATACGAATTGGAGGGTCTTTACAAGATCAAGTGTTGTATAATGTTGGAAATTTGAAGTCTCCTTGCCATCCATTCAGAAAGATGAAACATGGGCTGTTTGGATTTTCAAAGGGATGTTTGCAGATGAAAAGGTGGGATGAACTAAACCATTTCGTCAATGCTACCAGGTAAGATTAGCATTTCAAGTATTGTAAAGTTCCCCATAGAAGGTGAATTTAAAAAGTTTTCAACAAATATAAATATACATTAAGGTTTGTTTGCATGGGGTATTTCAAGGAAGATATTCATTTCGATGCAAGACCACTTTGGTCGCGAATTTGACAATTAAGACTATTTTGGTATTAGAATTTGATAACTAGATTTATTTTAATCTTTAAACTTAAATTTCATCAAAATTTAATTATATGATCAGTGTTATTAAAATATGATTTGCTTGGTTGGTCATACCCTTTAACCCCTACACCATTTTCTTGACTTCACTCGAGATCACATCCTTATGCTCATATTTAGTTTTCAAGAAAAATGAATAGTAGAAGCAACCTATATTAAGCTTATGCTGCTAATATGAGTATCACTTGATTCCAAAATTTGCAGTGTGATGTTGACCTTTGGCTTGAATGCACTCTATGGGAGACATAAAATAAGGGGAAGCCTTTGGGGAGGGGAATGGGACCCTAGCAATGCAGAAGATTTTATCAAGTACTCCATTTCAAAGGGATACCAGATAGATTCATGGGAATATGGTACACTGTTTTAGACTAATTAAGCACTTTATATTAGTAGTGATAATGGTCGATTCGGTTCAGATTTGGAAATTTTCTGCAGTAATTTTCTAAAAACTGAATTAAATACAATAGATAATTAACTTGATTCGAATCGAATTTCATTTATTCGGTTTGGAGGGTGTCGCTCCATCTTACTGTGACACCAGCATTTTTTTATTTTATTATTTTAATAATTATTAATAATATTTTAATTTATATTTTGAGTGCGACACCGATTTTTACTGTAACAAACATATCATTTTTATAACTAGTTTAGAACCTATACCATTTTTGAAATTAATTATTTTTAATATTATTTTGATAAATTTTCTACTAATTTACTTATTTTTTGAGTATAAAAAGCAAAAAAAATCTAACTTTTAGTGCAAGGACCTTCACGGTAATTTTTCCTTTTTCTCTCATCTCTAATGAAGCCTTTGTCTATTGTTTTAGGTAATGAATTGAGTGGAAATGGTGTTGGTGCACATGTTCATGCTGACCGATATGGGAAAGATTTGATCCACCTAAAGAAAATCATAAAAGAGTTATACAAAGGCTCCCAATTTGAACCATCATTAGTTGCACCAGGAGGATTCTTTAACCAACAATGGTTCACCAAGCTTCTTCAGGTCTCTGGCTCAAATGTACTTGATGCTATAAGCCATCACATATACAATTTGGGTGCTGGTGAGTTTAGGGTAGTTTCTTATTCTTTTGCAGTATTTACTTATACACGATAAAAATATCATGGAAGTCTATAAATTAGGAGTCAGATTGTATTTTGCTTGCTATTTAAAAAATGGGCAAATTACCAGAGCTAATGGAATAACCAGACAGTGACACGTGGCATGCTGCGTGTACCTACTACTGATGTCCATAAACAATTTTTAACTGTAAAAATAGATGAAATTTTTAATAAAAGGACTAATTTACTTTTTGATCTAATATATAGGGACTAATTTGCCCTTTTTTTTAGTACATGAGCCAAAATGTAATCCAACTTGCCTCCATAATACTTATATCACTTATACACTATGTTGAAAAACCCGGATCAAATCAGTTGATTGAATTGAGTTGAATACTTCACTTGGTTCAATTAAAAAGAATTGGATTAGATGAAAATAAACCCTGTCTTTTTTTTGAGAAGACTTGGAACATATAGACTCTTTTGTAATGGGAGTGTATCATTGTGTTGGTGCTCCGTAGGCCTCTATCTGATGTTTTTTAAGCCTAATTTTTCAATTCAGGTTCTGATCCCAAACTTGTGAGTAAGATATTGGATCCTAACCACTTGAACAAGGTTGCAAATACTTTCATCAATCTTGCACGCACCGTCCAGACGCATGGTCCTTGGTCTTCCGCATGGGTCGGAGAATCCGGTGGGGCTTATAACAGCGGCGGTCTTCACGTGTCTGACACATTCGTCAACAGCTTTTGGTAATCACAATTTCTGAACTAAACCCGTTTAGCATTACCCTTTGGTATACAGGTTGGTTTTTGTGGTTGAAATCATAGATTAGGAGTTTGAAAATTGAGTTTTGAATGAAATGATCTTATTGTCATGATTTTAGGTATTTAGATCAGCTTGGAATGGCTTCCAAGTACCATACTAAAGTATATTGTCGGCAAACACTAATTGGTGGCAACTATGGTCTCCTCAATGCCACAACATATGTTCCAAACCCCGATTATTACAGGCAAGAAATAGAAATTTCAAGTTCTTTGCTTGTTTGTCATTTTGGTTTTATGTTGCTTCGTCTTTGCTTAAAATATTCGTACCTGACATACATTGAAATATAGGACCGACCAAATATATGGAAAAACTTTTTAAAAAATTGAAGAGAAGCATAAGGGTATCTGACATTGACCTTCAAATCCGAGTGGTGAACTTGAAGGGGGAAGGGTGACAGAACTGTGGAGTTTATTTCATATGTAGTGTGCAATTTGTATGAAGAGGACATTTTACTTTGGGGCTTTCTTTGCTTTCGAACATATCAGACACAGACACTGAAATTTGACTAACTCTGTGTATAAAGACCCTTTTTATGTTTTAATGGTGCTGAACAGTGCACTTCTATGGCATCGTTTGATGGGAAAAGTGGTTTTAGCTGTTGGTAGTGATGCATCCCCCTTCTTGCGTTCTTATGCCCATTGTTCTAAAGGAAGAGTGAGTGAGATTATGTTGCGGATGATTTTTTCGAAATATTCTTAAAATATATGAAAAGTTTTAATATATATATATATATTTAACATTCATGTCTATGCAGATTGGTGTGACTTTACTCGTGATCAACTTGAGTGATCAGACGAAATTCATTACGTATGTTCAAAACAGTATGAACAACAACATCAAGTTGGCTACAGAACAACAAAACATCAGCAGGAATAGCTTCTCACGGGGTCTTAAGAACACAGCTTCTGGAGCCGAAATCAAAGCTTCTTCTGACGAATATTCATACAGAGAAGAGTATCATTTAACTCCAAAAAACGGGTACCTTCAAACCCGAACTATGGTTCTTAATGGCATTCCTTTAGAACTTACAAGTACCGGAAACATCCCAAGGCTAGATCCTATTCGTGTTAATGTTAAGTCTCCGATATCCATCACTCCGTTGTCAATTGCCTTCATAGTATTCCCCGATTTTGTTGCTCCGGCTTGCAGATAATCGTTCGAGATTCCCTTTCATACGCTATAATATAGTTTTTCTAGGTTAGTACAAGTTTTCGTCGACTTTAATGCCTATACTCGTACTATCCTCTAAATATAAGAAAATTCCTTTGTCCCTTACATATATGCATATGCATGTTAAACTAAAATTTCCACTAGAATGAATCATTTAATTAACCTAATTTATTAATAATAAAAGTTCAACAAGAAATCAAAAGTCTGATTTAAATAAAAATTAGCATCTTCAGTCACCCAAAATGCAAATTATTTTAAAATCTAGGGATTGAAATTAATCATTGTACGTAATCACTAGGATTTCAAGTTGTAATTCACTATAAAACTATTTCAAAAGCGAAACCATCCTTTTAACGATATACAAGTCTCTGCAAATTACATGCATTATGGTAAAAACTATAAATAAAAACGAAAGCTAAATATCAATTATTTACAAATAAAATCCAACCCCAATTTTGCAAATATACATTTTATTTTTTAAGATAAAAAAAAACTAGTAAATTATCAAAATGATCTGTCCCAATCCACACTCTTTGATATCTGTTGCTGCTCAAGATTTGAAACCATTGTCCCCTCTGTTCAAATAGGAAAAAGAAAAGGTTGATTTTAATATTAAAAAAAAAGGGAATATACAAGACAAAATATGGAGTTCCTAATTCGGGAAAACATGTAAATTGGCCTCTAACTGTACACTTTTTAACGATTTGACACCTAAAAATGATATTCATACTCGGGTACATGAACTTTCATTTCTGATGAGTTAATGTACCTAATTGTCAATTTTGTTCTTACACTACCAATTAGCTAAAAAGATATGTGGGGATAAGGTGGGACGGATTTTATCTAAAACTGTCCTGACCCAACCTAAAAAAGATCCACCTACCTGCTCCTAAACCCAATTTAAGGGAAAAAAACTGTCCCTTAATGATCAGGTCAGGATAAAAGCTGATAAATTTGGGTTATTTTGCCAACCCTAGGAGGACATGGTTTAGCCTGCATGCATCCTAGTTCATCTATAAACTATCAATTTGTTTCAGCGCAAGTACTTTCTGCAGCCAATAAGCTCTATGTCGTATATATCGGCATTATGTATAAGAACAGCAACAGCTGATTTTACCATTTTTCCTGTTCGAGTATCTCTAGTCTTAAATATCAAAAGGTCTAAAAATAGATCGCTAATTTAAGTGATACATCATCAAGACTCGAATACCTCGTAGACTAGTACTGACATAACATCATTTAAGCTGTTTTATCCAATAACTTCAGTGTCTATGTGCAATAAACTTAATGCTGTAAGACTCAAACTTACCAGAACTAGAAATGCAGCAGAGTTTATAGATCGACACCCTCATCGAGGCCATTCGAACCAATCATCACATTAGAGTCAATTTGCTTGTCAAACTTCTTCTTCCTTCTTGCTTCGAATTCTTGGAACCCTTCCATCTGAATACGTATTTTTTCAGTTAATTAAAACACAGGAAGCTTTAGTGATTTTTATTTTCCGGATTACTTGAACCATATCTGGAAGTGAATCATGGAGATACTTACTTGCTGAAACTGATCCATTGAAATAGGATTGCCGTGCAGAGAGATATTCTGAAGAGCTTTGCAGTCTCTCAATAAATTAGGAGGAATCTGTCAACCAAGAGATATCGGTGTATAAATCGAAAACGAACTACAGAACACTGTCCTCAAACAATGTATATAACAAAAATCACAGATGTTAACATTCAGATTCTTTTTCCACTCAGTAAAGCGAATCTGCATGAGTTGCTATATACATATTTGTATAAGCTGCATTCACATAGGGAGTTCCGTGCTATTGTACTTGGACTAAGATGTTAGTGTTAAGTATGAGTATAATCAATTTTTCTAGGTTTTTCCATGTATTTAGCGGGTCCTTGGAAGCTCAATCCCTATATCCATATCCAAATTTTGTCAAACATGTCACGGGTACGGATATCTAAAGAATATATAAAGAGTTGGAGCAATCAGCAACCCAGGTCCTATGCAGCCAATGCACAGCTGAAATCTAGCTCTCCACCACATAAGATACGCCTGCTTGATTTTATAATTATATTTTTTCCGTATGATTCAATTATTTAAAGGAAAGCATTCATTCTTTATGTTAAGAACTATGCTGTCTGGACTCTTCATTTTTCTTAAAGTACACATTTCTGGACATAGGTATAAAGGATATAACTCTCCAAATACATTTAAAAACCTAAAAATTTAACATATCCGTGTCTGACACATGCCAGTATTGGAGACATGTCATTGCATGAACCTACATGATCAGCAACAAATATTCAAACCAAGCTTTTCAAACTTAATCTTCTCGAATATTCGTATTTTATCCATTTCAGCATTAATTTTCCATTGTACCATAAGGTGTCTACCAAAATCTTAAAGGATATCTTTGAAAGCTTCCTGATTTAGACTAAACACAATTGAGAAACATTGGCATATTTCTTGTTAGACATCAGAGGCAGAATTTCTAATAGAAATAAGTATACTGGCTGATGTTTCCCTGACTCCTCATTTTCTTGAAGTGCCCATGTCCAAAACTTGTGTCTAATACAAGGATACAGGGGTACAACTTCCAAGGATCCTCCAAATACATGGAGAAATCTAGAAAAATCTGATCATACTTATGTCGGGTACATACTCATATCTGACATTCACACACAAGGCCGAGTAACTTAGGTAACCAGCACGACTTATGCAAAGGGCAAAAGAAATTCGAAAAAAACTACTAGTGTTGTGCAGCAGGAAGAAGTTAGAAATGATGCGAACAGTGTATTAAATACCTGGCTGACTTTGTTATTGTTTAAGCAAAGTGACTTTAAGTGAACAAGATTGCAAACAGATGCAGGAAGTTCTTCGATAAGATTATCTGCAAATTTACACAAAGTCATAAATCCATAGGTTTTAGAAATATGATAGAAATACATGAAAATAGAAAAACAATGTCTAACACATATTTGAAAAACAATTATTTAACAAATGAGCTTTAAAAGCGGGCAAACAATTTTAGTAGAGAAGTGATAACTGCTAAATATGCATGCATAAACATACCATTCGCTTGCAGCTCTTCCAAAGAAAAGCAGCTCCCAACTGATTCAGGAAGATACTTTAACCTGTTGTTAGACGCATTAAGTAATGACAACTGCAGTACAAAACAACGTAAATTAGATCCATGAACTATTTGAAACATTCTAAACATATGGCATACCCCACTCATTTATTGTAGGTTTACTTAGTGCTTTATCAAATGTCTAATACCTCTTAGCATTCTTTTTCTTCATTAACAAATTACCATATAATAATCATAAAAATCAAAATAAGATCAACTTGGCTGATCTCGAGATTATTAGGGAAGCTTAAACCAGGCAAAGATGCAAGTCTTTGTGAAACCAAGTATCAAGAACAGTTCTACAAGGTTCATTATTACATAAGTAGGGTCACTTACATTGCGCAAGCTGCCAATAGTCTCGGGCAAGGACATTAACATATTTCCAGAGATCGATAACTTCTCAAGTCTTACCAGCTGGCCCACTGGACAGAAGAATGCAGTTAGAAGGCAGTGAGACGGTACATTTACCCCATGAAGTTTGCAGACATTGCCATGAAAGCAAATCCGCAAACAATGGAGGCAAAGAAATGGGTACATATTAGATTTTTCTTACTTATTTAGAAAAGGATATTACATTCATCAGGTAAGGAAGTAATTTGATTCCCATCAAGTATCATAACTTTCAGAGACTGAAGCTTCCCGATATTAATTGGTAGTCGCTCGATAAGATTAGTGGCTAAAATCTGGATGGAAAAGAAAAGAGAAAGAGATAATTTAAAAGGTAGCTAAGCTTTAAATAAAATCTCTTCATCTATCACAATAAGTCAATATGCTAATGAGGACAGACAAATACTCATGTTCGATAAAATAATTTAATCGAATGCATTTGCTGATTATAACAGCACACTCAGTGTTGCAAAACGTTACGAACATGGAAACAGTAATTCAACAAGAAAACAGCATTATTCAACATGCACATGTCAAAAGAAGCTATAAATATTGCTAACAGTACTTGCATGTAAGTCTTACCAGACGCTGCATGTTGACTAAGTTGCTGATATCCACAGGAATTTCAACTGCGCAGAAAGATAAAATTAATTAATAAACCTAAGGATTCACTAAGCCAGTTTAAGATTCTTTTTTCCTCCTTAAAGGAAATTCTTAAGTTGGGAAAGGCCGAACCTAATTTATTGTGCGTTAAATCAAGAGTACGCACAGATCTATCTAGCTCAAGAACTTCATCGGGAAATGTCTGTTCAAGTCAAAGCACACATCAGCAGACACACAATTGAACAAATGCAAGAATCCCCCAATAGAAGAACAACCATGTGTTTTCATCCAATATGGCATAACATTTGAATAACCAATTAGCATGAACCCTGCATCTATTTAATTGTAATTGATCCCCACACAAAAGGCCAACATGTTAGATTAAGGCTTTCTTTGATTGTCATTTTGGATAGGAATGGCAACGGTTCGGTTTGGTTAGGAGAAAAATTTATGGTCAATGTGCCATATTTTGGTTTCTTTTGAAAACTGAACCAACCCAACTGAATTCAATTGTTTATTCATTGGGTTTTTTTCCTTAAAAACAAAATCATTTATATAATATTTTAAAGGTTTTTTTTTCTCTAAAACAGGAATAGAAATAACATATTATACAAAATTAGATAATAAAAAATCAGTTCAATGTGAATTATGACAGCTTTTCATCTTAGGAACCATAAACCGAACACCAATTAGAAATAGACCAAATACAATAAAAACTGAACCAAACACTACAGTTCTCAACCCTAGCTTTGGCTACTTGATTTTTATAGTTTTTTGCTCATAGAAAGGTGTTTAAAAAAAATGCTAAAAAGCAAAATAACAATTAATCAAAAATAAATTAATGACTAAAACACAATACAAATTCTGACCTAGTTGACTAAATGTAAATTCGTGCCTTCAATTCTCCAAGAACAAAGCATCTTTAATTTGCAATTCATAATAACTATTAGCAAACAAAATTAAATGATAAAATACTTAATTACACATTTAAATATCAAAAATTCATTGAAAACTAACTGTATAAAGACCCCAACACACACACACACACGGGTTTTGGGTGCAGAATTGGTCTAATAATAAGCAATAACAACACTCCTAAAAGCTCTAAAATAACATCGAATCAAATAAAATTAAGATAAACCCAGAAATCATAATCATCTAAAATATCTATCGACTTCCTCGAAATACTCGAATTACATATAACCGGATCAAAAAAACAAAAAAGCACCAAGAGAGGTAAATGGCTTGCCTTCAATTTGGCATCACGTAAAGCAACAATGCCAGTTGATCTCCACCGAGCAATCCTATTAGCTTTGGAATCAGCGCCTTTACTTTGACAACATCCCATCTTTTTTTCCTAAAAAATATTCCTTCTTTTTCCCACTATTTTCCCAGAGAATTTAACCGGGAAAGAAACTATGAAGAAGGGAAAAAAGGAAAGGAAGGAGATTAAACAGATGAGTCAACAAAGCTTTGAACAGTCTTCAAATGGTGTGCTATTGTTTTTGGTGCAGACGAAAAACCGCGTTGCTCTGAGGTGGGATTTTTTTTGACGTTTTCTGTTGATATATAGGTGAGTTCCTATGGCCAACTCGTTCGCCGTATTTTGTGTTGAAAACCACGTATTAAGCATATATTTTTAATTTTTAATATTTATAGTTATTGATATATGTTTTGAGAGAGATTTATAATTTTGTACCATAACACGCCCACTAAGTGGGTGAACAAAGTAATATATTTAAAAAATATCATATTATTTTATATGTTATCATTTAAAAGAAAAATGGTATGCCTAGTTTGGCCATTCACATATATAAATTTAACTTAAAAAATTGTAACTTTTAATAAAAAATTTATTTTAAATATATTTTATAAAATACTTAAAACAAAAAATAAGTTTATTGTATTATTTACTAATTCAATTAACTTTTTACTAAATCAAACCACACTGAACTCAATTAGAAACACTATAATAACTTAAATATTTATTAGTCATAATTGTAGTTAATATATGGATCATTATTAGACACAATGTTAATGTTTTTAACTCACAAATGAATTAAAATATTATGAAATGTCTTCTTTAATTAATTTTTTGAAAAAAAACTTGTTAACTTTTTTTAAAATAAAATTAATATGGCAACGAGATAAATTTTTATTTGCCCCGACCTCAACCCAAAATTTGACTCTAATCCCGATTTTTAAGAAAAAAATCCACAAGATTCAACTCCCACTTAACACAATCCCAAATTTAATTTTTTATTTGGAAGTAAATAAAATGATTTTATTTTTATTTTGAAGTAAATAATTTTTTAGTTTAAAATTAAAACTTAATATTTATTTAATTATTTAAAGTAAAAACTTATTATGTATATTAAATATATTTTTGTAAATATTTCGAAATGAGTGGGCAGACTTACCCCAAAAATCGAGTGAAACCTCGAGTTTTTTTATGATAACAATGGTTATTTAGCACATTTTTTCGATTATAAAATTAGCAATTTTTAATTTATATGAAACATAAAAAACTTGCAGACTCCTAATATTAGATTGATGATAATATAATGAAATTTTAATAGATAAAGCAATAAAAAGTGGCTTCCGACAATATATTTATTTATTTATACATAAAAACACATATAAATTTCAAAACATTATGTAGTAGGGGTAACCTTTATACTGAAGTTCAGATCGCATTTTACCTATTTTACTTAAAAAATCAAATAAACATAAAAAAAAAAAAAAAAAGAAATACACATATATGTCGTGTGTACTTCAAAACAATGATTTTAAATAGAAAGAGACAAAATGCAATCTAATTCCTCTTCGTACAAGGACCTTCATACTACTTTTATCTTAATCTAATCAAATATAGACTTACCTAAACAAGGATGAATGTTGAATACAAATATGTAGAAGACAAACATGATCCAATTTTTTTCTCGGGATCATTTCACTAGTAAATTTTTCTAAAAGCAAGTTTCAAAACTTTTAAGGTCATAGTCAACAAAAAAACCATAATGAACTTGAAAACAAAAATTCTAGATATAGAATGGAAGATACCAGACATGGACACAAACAGAATTGATTTTAACACCATCTCATAAAACAGTAATCTTGCAAACAAACTAATTTTTCTTAACTCAATCCATATAGTGAAATTTCTCAGAGGGCAACTGCAATCCTTCCAGCAACTTGATCGAGATCCCGTTGGCCATTCGATGTGATTTTCCTACCACTGATACACAAGCATACAATTTTAGTAGTGTTTTAACGGATTGAAGAAGGTTGACAACTATGTTACACCAACTCGAGATGAGTTGCTAACCAAGCATCTTATCCCACCATAAAAATAAAGAACTTCGAGTATACTCAATTTTTTTTCTTTTCTAAGTTTTTTCATATATTCAAAGCGTTCCATGCATATATGAATATGTATTGGATATATAAATCTAGATAACATTGATAATATGCAATATAGTTAGCTAAAAATATCATGGAGGCCTTTGTACTAGGAATTTAATTGCATTTTACCCCACTACTAAAAAATGGGAAAATTAGTCACTGTACATTAGATCAAAGAGCAAACTGATCTTTTTTGTTAAAACTTCCATTCATTTCTACTATTAAAAACTAGTTCCTATACGTCAGCATGAGGTACACTTGATACACCACATGTAATTGTGGTTATTCTGTTAGTCACGTCAATTTTTAACAATAGAAATGAATGAAATTTTTAATAAAAAGGACCAGTTTGCTCTTTAACCTAACATACAATGACTAATTTGCTCATTTTTTTATTAAAAGGGGCAAAATGCAATTTGACTACTAGAACAGGAGCTTTCATAATACTTTTACCAATATAATTAATACAGGCTCTAAATAAATAACTTCCGCAATTTAGTTCTTAAATTTTTTCAAGATACGAGTTTAAGACCCAAAATGATTAATAGAAAAAAAAAAGAGGAAATCTAGCATTGTTATATCAAATGTTTTTCCAAGTGAAAAAAATGAAAATCGTTATATTAGAATCCTTTCGAGCTAGTTTTGCTTGATTCTAACAATCCTAGCCGAATTGCCTCCTCATGAAATATTCATAGCGTACTAAACCAATTAGCTTTGATGCCCCCAAAGTATTAAAGCTAATAGAAACAAAGAATTTACGAAAGCCAAGAGTCACATAAAAGGGGGGACTCACCCTTTAGTATCAAGATCGACGATGTTCACATTCTGCAATTGCTGGAGAATATGACGAGCAATAGACCCACTGCTCTTGCAGAAATGGCGTGGGCAGCTACCATTCCTCTTGGCTCCTCCATATATCCTCCTGAAAGCACCAACACCAAGACCTCCCCTCAAGTAGATTTTCCTTGCCATGGAAGCTACAAAGTAACGGAGTACGGATTTCATGAGAAGTTATAGATGCATATGGTGCATTAGTAGCACTCTCTGATAGGTGCCTAAACAAACATAATAGAAAATAACAAGTGGAAAACAGATTCGAGAGTGAGATATCTACATACCAGCTCTTATATAGTACCAATCAGGGTCGTACGGTGGAAGCTCCTTCAATTTACCACCCTTGACAATATCGGTCCATGGAGGAAGCTCAATCTGTTCAAAAGCAGGAGAAAAGCAAACATAAGGAACAAAAAGCAATACATTGACCTAAACGCCTTATTGCTTCATATTCTTTAAACATCAAGAAAAATTAGGCATATAATAAAAGGTTTGCTTACCTACTGCCACAAGACACTGATTAAGTATTATTCAATTACAAATTTAAGAAAGCATTTTACATTCAATGCATTACTTTTATTGAAATTGCAGCGGTGCACACGATAACACACATCAAAGCGTAGAATCCTTAATCAAGCTAATGAATCAGATTGGGATATATAATTTTTTACCCCTGAACTTGGTAACTAGATTTTTACCGGTTTCAGGCAATTTCTGATTCAATTGGTTCAGCCCCTTTGTTCAGACCGGTATATCATTGGTTCCTGGTCCAGGCGGTCCAACCAACCAATCCAGTTCCAAGAAAACTGGTCAAATCATCAAATCTTGACAAAATCCAAGTTCAGGGACTAAAATGAATCTAGTTACCAAGTTCAAGCATCAAAGTGGAAAAAAAATATAGTACCAAAGTGGACTTAGTTGCCAAGTAGCCAAAAATTATATTATCCCAATCAGATTCATTCATAAAGCATTATTTAAACGACAAATAATCTGGAAAAAAAACCCACGGTACCATAAAAACAAATTAAGAACCTAATTAAGGCCTCAATTTTTTTGTAGCTGTCCTAATTTTTCATCAAAGCTAGCTGTAGAGCAAAAAAGCAAAACAACAACAAAAGAACAACGAAAAGCAGTTAAAAATATGCAGAGTTTCACATAAATATGTAAATCAAACAATTTATTATTCAAATAATGTATTCTTTGAAAAAAAAATTCACCATTGATCCGAAATGAAGCAGCAAAGTAACAATCAACTGGAGACAAAACAATACGAATAACAGCATTTTTTTCTGAAGATTTCCCATACTCAAGTAAACATTAGCAACAAAATGCAGAATTAAACTAAACCGATGGCAAAAAACCCTAAAAACAGTTTAAAAGAAAAGCGTTCAAATCTACAAGCAAGCCTCCATTTTTTTAAGGGTTTCTAAAAGCAAACCTTGCCGGAGCGTTTGAGGTGGGCGGCGTAGGCCTTCACGAACTCGTGGGGAGAAACGTCCTTCACAGTTCTCGCTGCCTCCATTATTATTTTCCCTGCGGCGGAAGCTGCCTGCGAGAAATGAAGTTTGAGTGATCTGAGTGTTTATAATAAAATTAGGGTTTTAAGTTTTTGGAGTTGGATTGCGGAATGGTCAATTTCTAATTTTGGTCCTTCTATTATGCTCAAATTTAGAATTTAATCTTATACTTGAATCTGATATAATTTAACCCTATACTTTTATAATTTAACTATTTTTTTTAATATGAAGAGAATATAACATTTATATAAAATGAGACTCACATCTGCGATATAGTTAATGACTCGTTAGCAAGGTTGTTAACTATTTAAATTAAAATATCATGGTTTAGATTTTGAAGTAGTGTCTGAACTTTTAAATATTTTAATTTAGTCCTTAAAATATTAGTATCATATTTTGCTACGGGGTTAGAATTTTAATTTGGTAAATTGCATTATCTTAGGCAATTTTTTTAGTTTAAATTCGCCTAAGTCAATATTACTTTTAAAAAAATGAAAATTTCTCTCAAAAGTATTTTATTACTTTGAAAATTTACAACTGAATGAATACAAATGAGACGGAAGTCTCTATTTATAGTTGAACTCTTCAAATCCAACGATACAGATTAAATTACATATGTTCTACGAATCGAGCCAATTCAAGTTGATTAAATGAGTCCCATTTGATCAGTTGACCTCCATGAGACATTTCATGCGAAATAATCACAAGGGCTTTAATTCGCGACTTGTGACATTTTCAATAACATAATAAAACTTAAGCATACATTAATTATAGTTTTCTTATGACCACATGAAATAACTTTCGTAAAATATATTATGTGACATCTAATTAATAATGCTTATGTGGCTGATGTTATACTCATAAAAAATGAAATAAGCAAATAAAAATATTGAATATAAAGTTATATGATTTCAAGAGGCGTATGTTTTTTAAGTTACAGATGTATCAATAGTTCTTACTAAAGCATATCATTATAACTACTAAATTGAATAATTAACTCAGTAATTAATTAAAATTAACTATAATTAGAATAAATGTATTCTGATTATTGAAACCTTTAAGAAATAGGTAAACTTTAATGGGCTTTTTTCAATAAAAGAAATAATATAAAACTCTTACCATATTTATTTTATATTATTTGTATTAACTTTTATCCTTGAATATTTATTTATTATTAAAATATTAATAAAAAAGCATCCGAAAAATATACTTTTTTTTACAAACAACAAATTGATGAAATCTTATTTATTGATTGATGGGAAAAAAAGTAATGCAAGAAGAACATACTTGAACCCAGAGAATGAAACTGAAATAAAAGTGGAATTTTATAAACTAAAAATATTCTCTTCCTCTTATAAGTCTCCCCATAGCCCATTCATCCTGCAAAATGCAAATAATATTTTAAAAGATAGTTTTATTTATTCTGAAAATTATAGTAAAAATTTCAAATTCCGCAGGCTAAATTATAAAAATGATACAATATAGTAAAATAAATAAATATCTAAAAAATAAAAATTATCCTGTAGATTTAAATGTATTATCATACCTTAACTTTGAAATCTTTGTAAAATTCAGCAGGCAACCGAAATTCATCCATTTTCCAATGTGTTTTGCCGAGTTTTGAATAATAGACAAAATAAAACTTAAAAGCTATTTTATTTCCCATTGTGTCGAATATCTCTCTTGTCTTTGTTAATTTCCAAGACCCTCCATTACTTCCAACATCCCAAATAGGATTATTGGGAATGTTGTTGTCCTTGTGAATGAAAAAATACCATTCTCTTTCTCCACTACAAAAGTGAACTACAAACAAAAATTAAAATAAATATATTAAATATTTTCAATTATAATAATAAACAATTGAGGAATATACCATGGTAGATGCATGTATTTTTTATGCTAAAAATAAAAAATTGAAATAATTAATGATATAATTACGTAAATACTATTACGTAAAATCAATGTTATTGAAAAGTACCAGAACTCATTGGAGGCGTGGTGTAAAATTCAGCTTCTTCAACCTCTAGAAAATCTGAAACAGGCAAAGGATTACCCAACACCTTCTTTATCAAATACTGCTTCACCAATTCTTCAGGCGTCGGCAAAAATCGAAACCCCACCGGAGGTTGATTATGCCAGTCGTGATAATAATCTTCTTCAACCGGAATTCGATGACCCCAATTTTGATGACCATCTTCGTAGTTTTTTTCAACTTCCACCATTGCCATTGTAGCTGTAGGCTTTGGGGGATTCAAGTGGTTTTATAGATGAAGAAAAAGAAAAAGGAATCCTATTACAACTTTGATTCGCTTGCTTTTCGATAGGAAGGAGTTTAGATTTAGGTAGTGTCGATGGAGGTATTTGTGTTTTTCATGCAACAACTTCTAACTGTAATTTATACAGTATATCGGTTGGAATTTGTGTTTTTCATGCAACAACTTCTGAGTGTAATTTTATGTATTTGTGTTTTTCGTGGAACAAATTCTATGAAACTGTAATTCGTTAGAATTTATATTTAGTAATCCAATTAAATTTTTAGGTTTGTTGGTAGAATTGAAAATTAATATAGAGTAATTCATTTAAGGGTAAACTATAAAATAGTCACTTTTGTTTCCCTTAGGTTATATTTTATTCACTTATGTTTGAAATGTTACGTTTTAGTCACTTACGTTAACGTGTTGTAACATTTTAGTCATTGAACCGTTAATTGTAGTTAATGGTGTAACGGTAAGCTGACGTGGCACGTTAAATCATAATTTCAAACAAAAATTTTAGGTTAAATTATACAAATTGTCTTCATATTTTTTTGTTTTAAGCAATTTTTTTTTTATATTCTTTTAACTTTTCTTTTTTTTCATTTTCTTCTTATTCTCCCTCTATTTTCCTCCATTTTCTATCTCTTTCAACGTATAAGAAAAAAAATGCTCAAAACGAAAAAAAATATAGGAACCAATTGTATAATTTAATCTAAAATTTTTGTTTGAAATGATGATTTAATGTGCTATGTCAATTTACCGTTGCACCATTAATGACAATTAACACTCAATGACTAAAATGTTACAAGACAATAACGTAAGTGACAAAAATGTAACATTTCAAATATAAGTGACAAAAATGTAATCGAAGAGAAACAAAAGTGACTATTTTAATAGTTTACCCTTCATTTAAACACACCTCACTTAGACTTTTTTTTTTTTAAAGATCAACTAAACATATATGATGTTAATTTGGTTATTTTTAATCATTGTACTTTTTGATTATTTCTAATGATCAAACGATACTTGTTAAAATTTCTAATTATCACATATATAATGTCAAATCAACTTGTTATTTTCACATGTTAGTAATAAAAAATCTAATTAATAAATTTAACTATTATTATTTGCATCAAGATTAAAGTTTCAAAATTAAAAAAAAAAAGAATTAAGAATGATCCAATTGATTACTAAAAAAAAAGAAGAAGAATAGTTCAGCTGAATAATATGGACTAACTCTACAACTTTACATATTGTATAGCACTAATAGTAAGATTTAACCAAATGGATTCAACTGCGGTTTAAGACTTAAATTTCAAAATTAAAAAAACATAAAGACTAATTTTGACAAAATTAAAATAGATGGATTAAATACACAATTTACACAAAGTAGGGGAACTAATAGCAAATTTGGCTGAAAATGAAAAATTTGCAAATTGGGCACTGTCATTAACAATTATTTTTATTTTAGTCCCCAAACTTCAATAAGCTTTCATTTTGGTCACTCGTTTCATTTTAGTCACCCAACTTTAATAAGCTTTCATTTTGATCAATTGTCTTTAATTCAATGTTATTCTACACTTATTTTAATCACCCAGCTTTAATTAGTTTTCACTTTGGTTACTCATTTTAGTTTTTTAAAATTAATTTTATTTTTCCTTTTTTTTATAATCAAATTGGTTCTTTTTCTCGGAAAAAAATGGGATTTTTAAGCAAGAATTTGGGTTTTTATAGGGAAAAATCAATTTATTTTTTAATTTCCTTAATTTTGCAAAAAAAATTACAAAATATTTGGATTTTGTAGAGAAAAATCATTTTATCTTTTTAGTTTCTTTTATTTTATCTTTTTAAGAAAAAATATTTTATCTTTTTAATTTCCTTTATTTTTCTCTTTTAGAATGAGTTTCTTCTAAGAAAAACTTGAGTTTCTACATGTTACAGAGAAAGACCTAAATTTTATATCTACAACTCCTGTAAAAATTTGTACAAATGACCAAAATAAAAACGTATGAAAAGTAGATGACCAAGTATGTAGTTTGCCCTACATTCTTTTTGTAAATAGGGGGCTGCTTTACCTTTACACTTATGACCTCAGTAACTTCATTGTTTTGTCGATACATCCTCTTACTCACTCACTTTCTCGATTTCGGTTGTCATCTTCCACCACCACAGCTGTTAACCACCACCTCTATATTTCTCTTTTAACAGTAGCTTAAGTTGATTATTAAATCAACTAACTTTTTTTTAATGATTTTTTTTGAATAATACTGGATCTTCATTCTCTTCAGGCCCAAATCAAACAAAACAAACACACCAAATCCAAACAAGACAAAAGTCCAGAAAGCCGAAACAAAACCAAAACAGGAAAAAGCCGAAAGCAGAAAAACATAAAAGAAAATGGCCCAAAGAACAGCCCACACAAATAAAGATTCCAGCAGATGAATAGACGGGGGAGCTCAAAGACCATGCATCCCGGCTGGATTCCAACAACAACCCCCTCTTGAAAATAATGCCACCGCCTGGGAAATATTAACTCACCATTATCATTCGTCTCTTCCATCAATCAGCAACAATCAAAAGTCACCTACTACTAAAACCACATCCCTTCTTGAAAAATCCAATCTTTCACTTTCTTCAAAACTCCTCTCCTTTCTTCTTCAAACAATTCGGCCCCCCATCTCCCTCAAATGTTCCGTCTAACTCCGCTCCTCATCCGCCACCGCCTCAGCCACAGGAGGAACTCTATTTAACAGATAAATAAGTCCATTTTTAAGTCCTTCAGTCACTATTACATGCGCAACTTTGTTAGACTCTCTGTTGATGTAACGAAAACCACAGTAGCTGAAATTTAAGCTTCTAATCTTTGAATCGTTGATAAGAGCAGCGATTTTAGATCTGTCCTCTTTTTCTTCTTGCAGTTTGCGGATCACCGTCCAAGAGTCTCCCTCTACTTCCACCTCACTCAGTCCAATTTGTATACCCAAATCAAGAACCTGGAGCCACGCCATTGCTTCAACCGCAAAAACTGACGGTACATTCGCATTTAAAATTGTTCCTGAGCAAATAACTTCTGCCTTTTCATTTTTGACAACTAACCCAGAGCATGCTTCTCTCCTTTGTCTATTAAAAGCGGTATCAAAGTTTATTTTGATTCGCGAACCTATCGGAGCGACCCATCTGTCAATATGGAGCCTTCTTTCAGGTACATACATACTCAACCCATCAAGTTCCTTTATGTAGTTTAAAGCAAAATCTGCAACTTGAGCACCCGATTTCAGTTCCCCTCGTGTAGAAATCTGTTTCTAGAAGTCCAAATCGCCCATAGTGCGCAAGTAATCAATCTACATTAGACTAAGAGTGAGATTCAAAAATATTCATTAGATCTTCTGAGAAGTCAGAGTTGACTATTGAACTAGGCCAACAAATATTTAACCTCTCCCACGTTTCTTTTGCAACAGGACAGTCTCTGAACAAGTGCTTCCTCGTTTCGCTCCCGTGTGGCATCTTCGGCAAATGGCAGACCCCATCAATCGTCTATAGTGTAGATTACTATAGTTAGGCAAATAGTTACGAGAGCAACGCCAGATTGCAATTTTAATTTTAGATGGCAGCTCTAAATTCCATAGTCTCTTGTAAAATTGCTTGTATTTAGTCTGTATTTGATCCTGGCCTCATGTAAGAGATACTTGTGTCCACTACGAACTGATTACTCACCAGTCGGCTCTCTTCTCCATACAGTATAGTCTTCGTATGTACTTACGGATAGAGGAATACATAAGATTCGTTCAGCCACCCTCTCCGTAAAGGTATTATAAATTAACTCAGCATTCCATTTCCTGGTTTGAGTATCAATCAGATCTTCAACCTTTGTCAACCCGAAGTGAGATTAGAATTCTGGATCCCGACTTCCTCTATTTCAGGTACTCAAGCATCATCCCATATGGAGACTTGCTGTCCATCACCAATCCTCCAGCCCTACCCTTTCATAAAAAGTCCCTTTGCAGCCAAATACTCTGCCAGGTAAAGGAAGGTAAACTACCCAGCCTAGAATTTAAAAAATTAGTCTTTATAATATTTTGCCTGCGATAGTAAAGAGTTAGGATTATGCAAAAGACGCCAACCCTGTTTGGCCAATAATGCAATATTAAAAAGACTTAGATTACGAAAACCCATACCAGCCTCTTCCTTAAGCATGCTCAATGCCTTCCGGTCACACCAACGCATACCTCTCTTTGTAATAGTTTAAATTTTTAGTGGTGTCGGAACAGTGATTCGAGATCACTAAATTCGATAAATGAGTAGAAAATATTATTAATTTAGTGAATATATGTTAGATATGAAGTTAGGAAAATTTTTGAAGTAGTAAATAAGGTATCGAGATTTTGAAAATTTTAAATTGAGTCATAAATATTTTTATAAATATTTTTAGAGTATTAATAAGTTAGTATTAAAGTTTCGATAGTTAATTGAATAAAAAAGATTAAATTGTAACAAATGTAAAATTTTAAAAAATGATTAAATAGCTTAAATGATAAAAAAAAGAGGGTTTAAAAGGCAAATAGGCACAATGTCTATTTGGGGTGGACAGCAAAGGCATGAAATCAACAAGAAAATAAGGAGAATTAAGGGTAAAATTGAAATATTTTAAAATTTATTTAATAAAGTTAAGATTAAAGTGGAATTATTTAGATTTCTTTTTATTTTTTTGCATTCTCATCAGCAAAAGCATCATAGAAGGGTTTTCTTAAGTTGGTTTTTTATATTTTTACTGCAAGTAAGTTTGATTCTTAATTATTTCTTAAAATTTTTGGTGATTTTTTAAAGTTAGATTACTGTTGCTGTTCAAAATTATTTTAGCGTAAATGTTGATTTCGATTTTTCTTTAAATTTTACAGTTCATACAATTCAGTACTTGCGCAATTAACCACTCAATTAAGTTAATTTTTCTCAATTAATGTTTCACTTAAAACATTATAAGTTATTTTACAATTATTTAAATTCAAAATTTTTATATAAAACTCTAACTTCAAATCTTTTTATTATTAGGTCTTAAAAATTCACTTTCTATTCAATTCTTTCAATAAAATTAGCATATAAATAATTTTTTTTCATAGAATTAAAAATTAATGAATTCAACAAGTGGACCTAGTTGTAAAAATCACAAAAACACAAATTTTAAGAAATAATTAAGAATCGAACTTATTTGTAATAAAAATATAAAAAACCAGTTTAAGGAAATCCTTTTATGTTGCTTTTGTTGATGAGAATGCAAAAAAAATAAAGAAAAATTTAGATAATTTCATTTTATTTCTAGCTTTATTTAGTAAATTATGTAATATTTTAATTTTACTCTTAATTCTTTTATTTTCTTGCTGATTTTATGCTTTTGCCGTCCAGCTCAAATAGACATTGGGTCTATTTACCTTTTAAACCCTCTTTCTTTTATTATTTAAGCTTTTTAATAATTTTTTAAAATGTTATATTTGTTACAATTTAGTCTTTTTTATTCAATTAACTATCGAAATTTTAATACTAACTTATTAACACTCCATAAATATTTATAAAAATATTTATGGCTCGATTTAAAATTTTTAAAGTCTCGATATTTTTTTTTATAATTATTTTAATATTTATTTTTAGTCCACTATTCGCTACTTAAAAAATTTTCCTAACTTATATACACTAAATTAATAATATTTTTTACTATTTTGTCGGATTTAGTGATCTCGAATCACTGTTCCGGCACCATTGAAAATTTAGGCTATTACAATTCACTCCCCTCAAGAAATTTCGTTATCGAAATTTGTTACCTGAAAATAAGCTTGGATATTGTGATTTCATTAATTCCTCTGTTTCTCAGGTTGCTTTCTCCACACCATGTCGATGCCACAACACTTTTATTAACGGTACTTCTGAATAAGTCATGTCCGGTTGAAGTTCTATTTCCGTATGAGGAATTACATATGATGGATCTGAGCTATATCGTCTCAACATAGACACATGAAACACGTTATGAATCTTTTCAAGCTCCGGGGGCAAAGCCAATCTGTAAGCTACCGGACCGATTCATTCAATGATTTCATACGGCCTGATAAATCGTGGGCTGAGTTTTTCCTTTCTACTGAACCGCAAAACTTTCTTCCATGGTGACACTTAGACGAGATTTGGACTTCCGTTTGATTACTTTTCTTCTTAGTTTAATCCTTTTTCTTTGTAGTCTTCCTCTCGAAGGTTTCCCCTTCGACTTAAATCGTCGGTATTTTGGACGTTTTGTCATGGCCCGATAACGTTTTGAAGGATTCTTCAGCAACAAAATTATCTCCATGCACCTCCGTTACTAAATTTTTATCATCATTTTTTTTCGACATTCTGAATTGTAAAAAAGAAAAAAAGAAGAATATAGAGAGTTGAGAAATTCAAATATGAAATGAACATGAAGCGAGCAATATCGTGGGCAATTTTTTAAAAAATATTTATCATTATATTTTGTTTCTTTTTTTTTTGGGTGTAATGGACCTATTTTACCTACGGCTCTAATATTAAATAAAACAAAAACAAAACAAAACAAAAAAATAGTAACAAAAACAGCAGCCCAAATGGCCCAATTCCAATATAGCCCAAAATAAAAATAAAGAAAAAAAAACTAGTTGTGCCAGTTTACGGTCCAACCTTTCGCCAAGCACATTTGTCCTCACATTTGGCTCAAAACATTTTTAAGTTAGTGCATTTGACACATCACCTCTGACCATAGCGTAATCTCCGACTTCCTTCAAAATCTGATACAATTCTTCCTTAGCAGATTTCATCCGTCATTAAGATTATCAATCAAACCACCTTTATACAAAAAAAAAAAAGTTAAAACGTAACACTGTAACTCACATCTCAGACGAGATTTGGACTTTCGTTTGATTACTTTTCTTCTTAGTTTGATCCTTTTTCTTTGCAGTCGTCCTTTTGGAAGTTTCTTCTTCGACTTGGACCCTCGGCATTTTGGATGTTTTGCCATGGCCCGATAACATTTTGGAGGATTCTTCAGCAACAACATTATCTCCATGCACCTCCGCTACTAAATCTTTATTATCATTTTTTTCGACATTCTGAATTGCAAAAAAAAAGAAAAATCTGGCCAAACGCTAATGAAGAAGAAATGGAAAGTAAAAGAATAATATATAGAGAGTTAGGGTATCTCTGCTCTGAGAAATTCAAATATGAAATCAACACGGAGCGAGCAACATCGTGGACAATTTTTTAAAAAATATTTGTAATTGAATCTTGTTGTTTTTTTGTGTAATGGGCGTATATTACCCGGGGCACAAATATTAAATAAAAAAACAGTAGCACAAAGAAAAAAATAGCAACCCAAATGACCCAAACCCAATACAAACCCCCAAAAAAAAAAAAACTAGGTGTGGCGGCCTAGTCCCTAGTCTTTGCCACCGCCTTTGTCCACCTGCTCCACTGCCCATTTACACCTGTAGAGAAGCAAAAAATAATCATTAACAAAACTAGTTACCATTGACATTTGCTGAGGCTGCTGGACGGTGGTGGCTGGAGGAAAAGCGATTGGAGGAAAAGGAGTCACCGAGAGAGTTAGCGAGGGAAGCCCTCCTGGCGCGGCAGTGGCTGGAGGAAGAGCGATTTCATGATCTCCCTCAGGCTTTTTTTAATCTGCTTCATATCACTTTTTTGTTGTGTTTTTTTATATGAACAAAAGGATTCGAATCATAAACAAATATAAAGGCAAAAAAAGCAGTAAATAGTGAATGACAAAAAATAAAAAGGTGCATACCTTTTTAGCTCTTCCCCGAGCTCTTTGAGCTCTGTAACCCAGGTTTTCTTTTGCTGAGGATTAAAAGGTGGGATATTCTTTCTGGTCTCATCAGCACTCTCCAACCAATATTTTATAGTCTTATTTGGTTTACTCACTCTTCTAAACCTTTCTCTTCCACCGGTAGCCAGTTTTCAGTCCAACCTTTCGCTAAGCACATTTGTCACCACATTTGGCTTAAAACCTTTTTTAGTTAGTGCATTTAACACATCACCTCTGATCATACCGTAACCTTCTGCTTCCTTCAAAATCTGATACAATGCTTCCTCAGTAGATTCCTTCCTTCATTAATATTATCAATCAGATCACTTTTATACAAAAAAATTTAAAACGTAACACTATAACTCACATCTCAGACGAGATTTGGACTTCTGTTTGATTACTTTTCTTCTTAGTTTGATCCTTTTTCTTTGCAGTATTCCTTTTAGCGGTTTCTCCTTCGACTTGAACCGTCGGCATTTTGAACGTTTCGCCATGGCCTGATAATGTTTTGGAGGATTATTCAGCAACAACATTATCTCCATGCACCTCCACTACTAAATCTTTATCATCATTTTTTTTCGACATTCTGAATTGCAAAAAAAGAAAAATCTGGCCAAACGCTAATAAAGAAGAAATGAAAAGCAAAAGAAGAACATATGAGAGTTAGGGTCTCTCTGCTCTGAGAAATTTAAATATGAAATCAACACTGAGCGAGCAATATCGTGGGCAAATTTTTAAAAAATATTTATAATTTTATTTTGCTTTTTTTGGGTGTAATGGGCTTATTTTACCCGGGGCCCAAATATAAAAAAACAAAAAACAAATCAAAAAAATAGTAGCCCAATTACAAAGAAAAAAAAGCAGCCCAAACGGCCCAAACCTAATACAGCCCAAAAAAATAAAAAAAAAAAACAAAAAAACCTAGGTGTGCCGCCTTAGTCCTTAGCCTCTGCCACCGCCTCTGCCCACCTGCTCCACCGCCCATTTGCACCTGCAGAGAAGCAAAAAATAATCATTAACAAAACCAGTTACCATTGACATCTGCTGAGGCTGCTGGTGCGGCGGTGGCTGGAGGAAGAGCGATTAGAGGAAGAAGAGTCACCTAGAGAGTTAGCGAGGGAAGCCTTCCTGGCGCGGCGATGGCTGGAGGAAGAGCGATTGGTGGAAAAAGAGTCATCGGGAGAGTTAGCGAGGGAAGCCCTCCTGGCGCGGCGGTGGCTGGAGGAAGAGCGATTTCGTGATCTCCCTCAAACTTTCTTTAATCTGCTTCATATCACTTTTTTTTGTTTGTTCTTTTTACATGAACAAAAGCATTCGAATCATAAACAAATATAAAGGTAAAAAAACCAGTAAATAGTGAATGACAAAAAATAGAAAGGTGCATACCTTTTTAGCTCTTCCCCTAGCTCTTTGGGCTTTGTAACCCAAGTTTTCTTTTGCGGAGGCTTAAGGGGAGGGATAGTCTTTTTGGTCTCATCAGCACTTTCCAACTAATATTTTTTAGTTTCTCTATTTTTGTTCCCTAGGTCTTATCGAAACAACTGAAGGTTTTGTGATGCGTTCTATGCTGTTGAAGAACTTCTTTCAAAACAAATCTCATTGAGACTTGTGAAATTGACTTTGATGCTATTTTTTTTTATACAAAATATACCACAAAATTTTATTTTTCAAGTTCCATCAAAAGAATTAATTCATTTAAATTAATTTTTGTTGACTTGAAATAGTTGCTAAGCAACAAGCAAAGTATGAGCATAAATGACTGTGTAAATGGTACTTCTGTAAGCATTGTGATTAGCAAAAAGAAAATAGGAAATAAGAACATTTGTTTATGTAGTCCGATTTCCTTACGTTTGTAGAGCCTCTCTCAGTGAGAAGAACCACCATCTTTAAACAATTACAAAAGTGAACATAAATATATCACACCCCAATGATGATTCCTTACTCTTGTACCTTCAAAGACTAGATCACTCACCACTAAATTCTCCCTTTGAGAACTTTGTTTGTAAAATCATAATGCAAAAGTTTACAATCACTGTAATACCCCAAACCCGACCTAGACGTTATTGCTGAATCCGAAGATGTCACAGAGAATGGTTTTAGTTACGTAAAATTATTTTGGTTAATTAACTCATATACTTTATCTCCATTTTTGAAAACATTAATTAATTGGTTTATTTGCCAAAATCTATTTTACAATAGCAGCTTAACAAATCGATACGTTTCTTAAAATCAAATTTGTATTTTAAAGAAAAACCTTGTTTGAGTAAAAATTGTCGATTTCATAAAACATTTTATCAAACATGTAACATATTAAGCAGATAAATCCAAAAATCAAGTTCAGAACCAAAGAGTCTAGAGAGTCCTCAAAAAATTACAACTCTCAATTCAGTCCAAAGTTTCGAATAAACCGAATGAACGAAGTTTTAACAGTTTTATGATAAAGTGGTCACCACTAACTCTCTTCCACCGAGAGCCAGTTTACGGTCCAACCTTTCGCCAAGCACATTTGTCAACACATTTGGCTCAAAACCTTTTGTAGTTAGTGCATTTGAGACATCACCTCTGATAACAGCGTAACCTCTGGCTTCCTTCAAAAATGATACAATACTTCCTCAGCAGATTCCATCCTTCATTAAGATCATCAATCAGACCACCTTTATACAAAAAAAACAAAAACAAAAAACGTAACACTATAACTCACATCTCAGACGATATTTAGACTTCCGTTTGATTCATTTTCATCTTAGTTTGATCCTTTTTCTTTACAGTCTTCCTTTTGGAGGTTTCTCCTTCAATTTGGGCCGTCGGCATTTTGGACATTTCGCCATGACCCGATAACGTTTTGGAGGATTCTTCAGCAACAACATTATCTCCATGCACCTCCGCTACTAAATCTTTATCATTATTTTTTTCGACATTCTGAATTGGAACAAAAGAAAAATCTGGCCAAACGCTAATGAAGAAGAAATGAAAAGGAAAAGAAGAATATATAGAGAGTTAGGGTCTCTCTGCTCTGAGACATTTAAATATCAAATCAACACGGAGCGAGTAACATCGTGGGCAATTTTCCAAAAAATATTTGTAATTGTATTTTGCTATTTTTTGGGGTGTGATGAGCCTATTTTACCCGGGCGCAAATATTAAATAAAAACAAAAAATAATACAAAAAAATTGTAGCCCAATTGCAAAAAAAAAAAGAGCAGCCCAAATGGCCCAAACCCAATGCAGCCCAAAATAAAAAAAAAACAAAATAGGTGTGTCACCCTAGTCCTTAGCCTTTGCCCACCTGCTCCATCGCCCATTTGCACCTGCAGATAAGCAAAAAAAAAATCATTAACAAAACGAGTTACCATTGACATCTGCTGAGGCTGTTGGCGCGGCGGTGGCTGAAGGAAGAGCGATTGGAGGAAGAAGAGTCACCGGGAGAGTTAGCGAAGGAAGCCCTCCTGGCGCGGCGGTGGCTGGAGGAAGAGCGATTGGAGTAAGAAGAGTCACCAGGAGAGTTTGCGAGGGAAGCCCACCTAGCGCGGCAGTGGCTGGAGGAAGAGTGATTCCGTGATCTCCCTCAGACTTTCTTTAATCTGCTTCATATCACTTTTTTTTTTAAATGAACAAAAGGATTCGAATCATAAACAAATATAAAGACAAAAAACCAGTAAATAATGAATGACAAAAAATAGAAACGTGCATACCTTTTTAGCTCTTCCCTGAGCTCTTTGAGCTCTGTAATCCAAGTTTTCTTTTGCGGAGGCTTAAGGGGAGGGATAATCTTTCTGGTCTCATCAGCACTCCCCAACCAATATTTTATAGCCTTATTTGATTTACTCAATCTTCTGAACCTCTTTCTTCCACCGGGGGCCAGTTTACGGTCCAACCTTTCGCCAAGCATATTTCCCACCACATTTGACTCAAAACCTTCTTTAGTTAGTACATTTGAGACATCACCTTTGATCATAGCGTAACCTCCGGCTTCCTTCAAAATCTGATACAATTCTTCCTCAGCAGATTCCGTCTTTCATTAAGATTATCAATCAAACTCACATTTCAGACGAGATTTAGTCTTCCGTTTGATTCATTTTTCTTCTTAGTTTGATCATTTTTTCTTTGCAGTCTTCATTTTGGAGGTTTCTCTTTCGACTTGGGCCGTCGGCATTTTGGACGTTTCGCCATGGCCCGATAACGTTTTGGAGGATTCTTCAGCAACAACATTATCTACATGCACCTCCGCTACTAAATCTTTATCATCATTTTTTTTCGACATTCTGAATTGTAAAAAAAGAAAAATCTGGCCAAACGCTAATGAAGAAAAAATGAAAAGCAAATGAAGAATATATAGAGAGTTAGGGTCTCTCTGCTCTGAGAAATTCAAATATGAAATCAACACAGAGCGAGCAATATCGTGGGCAATTTTTAAAAAAATATTTATAATTGTAATTTGCTATTTTTTTTTGGTGTAATGGACCTATTTCACCCGGGGCCCAAATATTAAATAAAAAAAAAAGAGTAGCGCAATTACAAAGAAAAAAAAGTAGCCCAAATGGTCCATACTCAATAGAGCCCAAAACAAAAATAAACAAAAAAAAGAAAAAAAACTAGGTGTGGCGACCTAGTCCCTAGCCTCTGCCACCGCCTCTGCCCACCTGCTCCACCGCCCATTTGCACCTGTAGAGAAATAAAAAATAATCATTAACAAAACAAATTACCATTGACATCTCTGAGGCTGCTGACGCGGCGGTGGCTGGAGGAAGAGCGATTAGAGGAAGAAGAGTCACGGGGAAAGTTAGCGAGGGAAGCCCTCCTGGTGTGGCGGTGGCTGGAGGAAGAACGATTGGAGGAAGAAGAGTCACCGGGAGAGTTAGCGAGGGAAGCCCTCCTGGCGCGGCGGTGGCTAGAGGAAGAGCGATTCCGTGATCTCCCTCAGACTTTCTTTAATCTGCTTTATATCACTTTTTTTTTTAAATGAACAAAAGGATTCGAATCGTAAACAAATATAAATGCAAAAAAACTAGTAAAAAGTGAATGACAAAAAACAGAAATGTGCATACCTTTTTAGCTCTTTCCCCTGCTTTTTGAGGTCTGTAACCCAAGTTTTCTTTTGTGAAGACTTAAGGGGAGGGATAGTCTTTCTGGTCTCATCAGCACTCTCCAAACCAATATTTTATAACCTTATTTGGTTTACCCAATCTTCTGAACCTCTCTCTTTCACCGGGAGCCAGTTTACGGTCTAACCTTTCGCCAAGCACATTTGCCACCACATTTGACTCAAAACCTTTTTTAGTTAGTGCATTTGAGACATCACCTCTGATCATAGCGTAACCTCCGGCTTCCTTCAAAAATGATATAATGCTTCCTCAGCAGATTTCGTCCTTCATTAAGATTATCAATCAGACCACCTTTATACAAAAAAAAAAGAAGTTAAAACGTAACACTATAACTCACATTTCAAACGAGATTTAGTTTTTCGTTTGATTCCTTTTTCTTCTTAGTTTGATCCCTTTTCTTTGCAGTCTTCCTTTTGGAGGTTTCTCCTTCGACTTGGGCCGTCGGCATTTTGGATGTTTCGCTATGGCCCGATAACATTTTGGAGGATTCTTCAGCAACAACATTATCTCCATGCACCTCCGCTACTAAATTTTTATCATTATTTTTTTCGACATTCTGAATTGCAAAAAAGGAAAAATCTGGCCAAACGCTAATAAAGAAGAAATGAAAAGCAAATAAAGAATATATAGAGAGTTAGGGTCTCTCTGCTCTGAGAAATTCAAATATGAAATCAACACAGAGCGAGCAAAATCGTGGGCAATTTTTTAAAAAATATTTATAATTGTAATTTGCTGTTTTTTTAGGCGTAATGGGCCTATTTCACCTGGGCCCCAATATTAAATAAAAATAAAAAAGTAGCCCAATTACAAAGAAAAAAAAGCAGCCCAAATGGTCCAAACCCAATACAGCCCAAAACAAAAATAAAGAAAAAAGAAAAAAAACTAGGTGTGGCGGCCTAGTCCCTAGCCTCTGCCACCGCATCTGCCCACCTGCTCCATTGCCCATTTGCACCTGCAGAGAAGCAAAAAATAATCATTAACAAAATAAATTACCATTGACATTTGCTGATGGTGCTGGCGCGGCGGTGGCTGGAGGAAGATCGATTAGAGGAAGAAGAGTCACCGGGAGAGTTAGCGAGGGAAGCCCTCCTGGCTCGGCGGTAGCTAGAGGAAGAGCGATTCCGTGATCTCCCTCAGACTTTCTTTAATCTACTTTATATCATTTTTTTTTGCTTTTTTTTTACATGAACAAAATGATTCGAATCATAAACAAATATAAATGCAAAAAAAAACAAGTAAAAAGTGAATGACAAAAAATAGAAAGGTGCATACCTTTTTAGCTCTTCCCCGTGCTTTTTGAGCTTTGTAACTCAAGTTTTCTTTTGCGGAGACTTAAGAGGAGGGATAGTCTTTCTGGTCTCATCAGCACTCTCCAACGAATATTTTATAGCCTTATTTGGTTTACTCAATCTTCTGAACCTCTCTCTTCCACCGGGAGCCAGTTTGCGGTCCAACCTTTCGCCAAGCACATTTGTCACCACATTTGACTCAAAACCTTTTTTAGTTAGTGCATTTGACAAATCACCGCTGATCATAGCGTAACCTACGGCTTCCTTCAAAATCTGATACAATGCTTCCTCAGTAGATTCCATCCTTCATTTAACTTTTATACAAAAATAACACGTAACACTATAACTCACATCTCAGACGAGATTTGGACTTCCGTTTGATTCCTTTTCTTTTTAGTTTGATTCTTTTTCTTTGCAGTCTTCCTTTTAGAGTTTCTCCTTCGACTTGGACCGTCGGTATTTTGGACGTTTCGACATGGCCCGATAACGTTTTGTAGGATTCTTCAGCAACAACATTATCTTCATGCACCTCCGCTACTAAATCTTTATCATCACTTTTTTTCGACATTCTAAATTGTAAAAAAAAAGAAAAATCTGGCCAAACGCTAATGAAAAAGAAATGAAAAGCAAAAGAAGAATATATAGAGAGTTAGGGTCTCTCTGCTCTAAGACATTCAAATATCAAATCAATACGAAGCGAGCAACATCATGGGTAATTTTTTAAAAAATATTTATAATTGTATTTTGCTTCTTTTTTTTAGGGTGCAATGGGCCTATATCAACCGTGGCCCAAATATTAAATAAAAACAAAAAACAAAACAAAAAAATTTTAGCCTAATTACAATGAAAAAAACAACAGCCCAAATGGCCCAAACCCAATACAGCCTGAAACAAAAATAAACAAAAAAATAAAAAAAAACTAGATGTGTCGCCCTAGTCCCTAGCGACTGGTGGAAGAAGAGTCTCTGGGGGAGTTAGCGAGGGAAGCCCTCCTGGCGTGACGGTGACTGGAGGAAGAGTGATTCCGTAGCACTATAACTTACATCTCAGACGAGATTTGGACTTCCTTTTGATTCCTTTTCTTCTTAGTTTGATATTTTTTCTTTGTAGTCTTCCTTTTGGAGGTTTCTCCTTCGACTTGGACTGTCGGCATTTTGGACGTTTCGCCATGACTCGATAACGTTTTGTAGGATTCTTCAGCAACAACATTATCTCCATGCGCCTCCGCTACTAAATTTTTATCATCATTTTTTTTCGACATTCTGAATTGCCAAAAAAGAAAAATCTAGCCAAACGCTGATGAAGAAGAAATGAAAAGCAAAAGAAGAACATATGAGAGTTAGGGTCTCTCTGCTCTGAGAAATTCAAATATGAAATCAACACGGAGCGAGCAATATCGTGGGTAATTTTTTTAAAAATATTTATAATTGTATTTTGCTTCTTCTTTTTTGGTGTAATGGGCCTCTTTTACCCGGGGCGCATATATTAAATAAAAACAGAAAACAAAACAAAAAAAAGCAGCCAAATGGCCCAAACCCAATACAGCCCAAAACAAAAAGAAACAAAAAAAAAAACCTAGGTGTGCCGCCCTAGTCCCTAGCCTCTGCAACCGCCTCTTGTAACACCCCGTACCCGAGTCCGCTGCCGGAGTCGGACACGAGGGGTTAACGGCTTAAACTATTCACTTTCGCAGTCCATTTTAAAAATTTTCCAGACGACTGGCTAACTGCATCACTGTCACCTTAAAAATCATAACTTGAGTTCCACAACTCGAAAATCAGATTCGTAATTTTTCCCCAAAACTAGACTCATATGTCCATCTACATATTTTTTTCTTAGAATTTTTGGTCGGGCCAATTAGTACAGTTTATTAGTTAAAGTCTCCCCTATTCCAGGGTTCGACTACACTGACCTCCATGCATTACGAATCGGATATCTCCCTGTACAGGGATTCAATACTGATGTCGTTTGTTTCTATAGAAACTAGACTCAAAAAGGAATCTATACATATATGGCATGACTTCTAAATGTCTCTGGTTAATTTATAATGAATTTCCAAAGTCAGATCAGGGGATCCAGAAACCGTTCTGGCCCTGTCTCACGAAAACTTTAACATCTCATAATATAATGTTCATATGAACGTTTCGTTACTTTCCTATGAAAATAGATTCATCAAGGTTCGATTACAATGCTATGATCAAAGTATACTTAAAGCCATTTTCGCATGGCTTATAGACATTAACCAAAATATCCTCCCGCTACTAGTCTATTCTATACATGCCATAAGATATTCCAAAACATAGCAGTATCAAACAGTGGATAGTGATAGTGTGACTAGTTGCTGACGATCCTCGAGCTTGTAGCTTCGCAATGAGACCTATAAGGCAGAGGAAACAGAGTAAACAGAGTAAGCATTACAATGCTTAGTAAGTTTTAAGCAATGTCGATGAGATAATAATCAAATTATAACATAGTTGTTCGTATTTTTATTTCACTCTTCCTTCGGGCATACCATCCCTTTACCGAATATGCACATCTCATCATATACAATAGGCAGATAAACTCTCACATAAAAGTGAGCTCATGTGACATAGATATATCGTATGATTTCACATAACCTCTCCCACTAATCCGATGTCACATAATCATAGGAGTAGTCCCATAGATTGCTCTCAGATGCATCATATATAAACTTGGAGTACATACTGCTTAACCTTTCGCATTGCGTATATTTATAAGCAATTCTTATTGCAAAGTCTTACCCGGACATAATCTCCACACGTAGTCATCGGGTCGTACCCGGACATAATCTCCACACGTAGTCATCGGGTCTCACCCGGAACATATTTCCAAGTTTCATGTACACTTAATCGCATGTTACAACATTCACATTAGCCATTCGGCTTTACCACATATATATATACACTTTCACATTCATCACGTCGGCCATTAGGCCTTATCACACATATATATACATTTTCACATTCATCACATCGCCATTAGGCCTTATCACATATATATACACTTTCACATTCATCACATCGGCCATTAGGCCTTATCACATATATACACACTTTCACATTCATCACATCGGCCATTAGGCCTTATCACATATATACACACTTTCACAAATTTTAATATCAAGGATCCATCTAATACTCATATATCATTTTACAATATCACGTTTTAGAATTCAAGCATGGGTTCAATCAATAGCTTATGAGCAACTAAAACAAGTTTTATCCATGTTTGCAACAAAATCACATATTCGCTAGTAGCTGTTTTCCTGAGCAATGGTCACTAAATTATTTATAACCGGAGCTACAAGACTCCAAATCACTTGCCGTTAATTTTATCTGAATATAGACTCATACATCTTTCATCCATAAAATTTTCAGAATTTTAGATGTGGCCAATCAATACCAGATTTTTCTTAAAGTTTCCCCTGTTTCACTGTTTGACTAACCTGACCAGTCTTCACTACAAATCAAAATTCTCATTGTACAGAATTCAAAGTATGTTCTACTTGATTTCATTTGAAACTAGACTCATTAAGGAGTCCAAGCATATAAATTTTATCTTGTAACCATTTTTGTATAATTTATAGTGATTTTCTTAAAACCAAACAGGGGATTTCGGAGTCATTCTGACACCGTCTCACACAACTTTAAATATCTCTTTATAAGAAATTTCCTTACTTACACGGTCTCTTTTATAAGAAACTAGACTAATTAAGCTTTGATTTCATATTTTATTCAGCCTATAATTCCACACCAAACATTTATAGTGATTTTCTAAAATCACGTTACTGCCGCTGTCTTGAGCAAATTATTACAATTTGCTCTTAAATTTCCAAGTCCAAACACTTAGGAACTTACCATTTGAGTTTAAGACATATCATGGCCACATCATATCTTATTAAATCAACTCATTATGTCCCATTATGATTGAATTTACTCAACATTTAATCACTTAAAACTTACCTCGGAAGTTGCCGAACGATTCTGACGGCTATTCGATCACCTCTTTCTTTCCCTTATCCAACTTTGATCCTCTAGGCTCTTGAGCTAGATCAAACAATTTACTTCCCAAATTAAACATAGTCATACGACATCCATATACATTTTATACTAGCGAAAATGTACCATCAAGATATACTTTACTCAAATAATTTACATTAGCCGATCATGTATAATGTTTTGTAACTTAATAAACTTATCATACATTATGTATTCATAATATTTGTGCAGCCAATTATCCATGGTCATACACACACAATCAAAAATAAATACCAATTTTTCATATCCTCTAGGCCCTAAGCCGAATACACTTGTCATGTTCACCTACATTTTTCAAGTACAACATTCTCATTTTCGGCATTAGTATCAAGCATAATAGCTAATTCTTCCCACCACTTCATCAATGCAATCATACCATCACAAATCAACTTAAAATAACCATATCTAATAATCAAATACCTATAGCATTGCACCTTTCTCACATAGCAAGTACAACTAAATTCATTATTAATATATATATATATCTAAACACTTAACTACAAGATTTAATCACCATTATCAAATCATAAAACAGCTTATAACCATCATCTATATTTACTTCACATAAACCGAAATAACCATTACCTCATCTTTAAAACACTTAGCATTTTACCCATTTAATCAAGCCAACTCTCAAGACCATTCCATCACACAAATTATACCATAAATCATACTTACAATTTCAGTTAATGCATGACCAAAAACTCACCATCATTAACATCATTATCAAGCCAAAACCAAAACACATCTATGGGATGAGTAGAGTTTGAACTAATCATCTCAAACATGCATAGGTTTTCAAGAATCATTCAATACATACCTCATTCTAGCCATCTTCTAAGCCAAAAATCAAAGCAACCAAACTTTCCTCTCCCTCCTTTTGAAGCTACGGCAATGGAGGACAAAGATCAACCAATTTTTGATTCAATTTTTCTATGACCCAATGCACATACCTTGGATTTTTAGCTTGCTATCTTGCTGAAATTCTCAAAGCATATTTCTTCTTTCTTTCTCCAACATTCGCAAGAACAAGGTGGGAATGTGTGGCTTTCTTTTTATTATTATTATTTTTTCTAATACTTATTTCCTATTATAAAACCATGTAGTCATTATAATATTAACACAAAATGCATGTTTTTTGTATCCCATACCATCATGGCCGGCCACTTCCTCTAGAGTGGGGAATTTGACATGCAAGTACAATTATTTTGCAACATGCATAAATAGGCCACTTACATTTGCCTAGCACATTTCTAAATTCTTTCACATAAGTCCTATTTAATAAAATTCACTCACAATTAACAAAATTCAAACATGAAATATTCACACATACAAATTCCACATACAATAAGCATAGAATATAATATCTAATTATTTTTGTGACTCGGTTTTGTGGTCCCGAAACCACTTTCCGACTAGGGTCACATTAGGGGTGTCACAACTCTCCCCCACCTGCTCCACCGCCCATTTGCACCTGCAGAGAAGCAAAAAAATAATCATTAACAAAATGAGTTACCATTGACATCTGCTGAGGCTGTTGGCGCGGCGGTGGCTGGAGGAAGAGCGATTGGAGGAAGAACAGTCACCGGGAGAGTTAGCGAGGGAAGCCCTCCTGGTAGTTGACTTGAAAGCTAAAGTCGCCATTGAGAAAACAAGAAGCAGAGAGAGAGAGAGGGGAGTGATTGATTGGGGGAATTTATTAGGGATTTAGAGAAGAAGAAAACTTATGATTTTGGAGCATTTAATTTTGAATCGAGAAAATTTAAAACGTAACACTATAACTCACATCTCAGACGAGATTTAGACTTCTATTTGATTCCTTTTCTTCTTAGTTTGATCTTTTTTCTTTGCAGTCTTCGTTTTGGAGGTTTCTCCTTCAACTTGGACCATCGGCGTTTTGGACGTTTGACCATGGCCCGATAACGTTTTGGAGGATTCTTCAGCAAAAACATTATCTCCATGCACCTCCGCTACTAAATCTTTATCATAATTTTTTTTGACATTCTGAATTGCAAAAAAAGAAAAATCTGGCCAAACGCTAATAAAGAAGAAATGAAAAGCAAAAGAAGAATATATAGAGAGTTAGGGTCTCTCTACTCTGAGAAATTCAAATATGAAATCAACACGGAGCGAGCAACATCGTAGGCAATTTGGCTTAAAGTTGAAAAATTTTATATTAACAAATAATTGGAAGAAGTTAAACTGAAAAACATTAGAATTAAGTAGAGAGATCAAGCCTCGTACTTAAATAATTTATACCAAAAAATAATCAACCGATCCCATGGGTGGGCTGACAGAGTTAAATAAATACACAATCGTATGTAAATTTTATATTATATTTAAATTATGTAAAAACTATCGGATCGAGTACATGTCCACAGAGGATGAATAAAATGCAAAAATGGTAATAGGAGAGGAATGGGATCACGTGGGCTCAGCCCTGTTAATACTATGGACCCATCACGTGGGACCCACCCACCAACCTAACTTGTTCAAGCTTTGGATGAATCTATTTTAAAAAAAAAAATTTAACAGTCTCTCTCTAATTCATAAATAATAGGATAATGTACTTCAACATACTTAAAACTATATATTTTTGCATTAGAAATAATGTTCATACCAATTAAGTTAATACTCAATTTACATAATTATTATAATTTCCCGAATATATTTTCGGAAAAATGACTTCTCGGGGAAGTCAATTTACATAATAATAATAAAACAACTTGTCAGACAAGAAAGGAACCAAAACTGAAACTATACAAGTGGAATTTTATAAACTAATGATATTCTGTCCCTCTTTTAAGTATCCCCAAAGCCCATTCTTCCTGCAAATAATGATAAAAAAATAGTAATGTTATTCATAAAATTATAGTGAAAATTTCAAATTCTGCAAGTTTTATTATAAAAATGATACAATGTAGTAAATTTTTTTGTTTTTACAATCTAATCATATATGTTTTATACAGGGGCGAAGCCAAAACAATTTTTTAGGGAGATCAAATAAAATTTTAATTTTTTATAGTTTATATGTTTATAATTTTTAAAGGATTAAATCAAATTTTTATAATCTTAGAGGGCCAAAATATAATTTTACCTTTACAAATTTAAAATTTTTAAAAATTGAAAGGCCTAAATAGTAATTTTCAATTTTAAGGGCCCTTGTTAGCCCCCCTAGATTTGCCTTTGGTTTTATAAGTAAACTATAAAAATAGTCACTATAACAGTAAGCTAACATGGCACATCAAAAATTTTATTTGAAATAATGATTTAACGTGCCATGTTAGTTTACCGTTACACTATTAACGATAATTAACAGCCCAATAACTAAAATGTTATAACACGTTAACATAAGTGACGAAAATATAATATTTCAAACGTAAATGACTATTTTGATAGTTTACTCATTTTTTTTTATATAATGCCTCCTCCTGCATGCATTCATTTTATAAAAAAAAAATGCGTTTTTTTTTTTAAATAACATTATTTATCAGAGTAATAAAATCTTAAATATATAAAAGTTAAGTGAAATGATGTTTGAGGGGAAAAAACAGAAAAAGAGAGTAAATATTTTTAAAATAAACATTAAAAAAAAGATATTAATCTATTATAAATTCAATTCTAAAATTAAAAACAACAAATAGATGTTGCCAAATGTATAAAAGAACCAACTCATTGTTTCATAATTATTTTCAGAATGTACCTCAAGATTGAAATCTTTGTACCATTCTGGACGTAATTGAAGTTCATCCATTTTCCAATGTGTTTTTTTATGACGTTTCGAAAAAAAAACAAAATGATTGTTAAATGCAACTTTATTTCCCTTCACGTCATATATTTCTTCGTACCATTTTAAACTCCAAAATCCTAAATCATCTTTAACTTTTCGAATAGTATTATTCGAAAAGTTGTTGTCCTTGTGAATGTAAAAATACCATTTCTTCTCTCCGTTAACAAAATCTACTGCAAAGAAAATTTAAAATAAATAAAGTTAAAAGATATTCAGTGATAAAACTAATGATAAAAGCAACAATTTAGAGTAAATAATTGAGGAATATTCAATGATGGATGCAATAATAACATTTCTAAAGTTTGAATTTAATGTAGTATTGGACTGTAGTTAAAGATCATTGTATATATATCATGTATATCATTCCACATATCATTCTTATAGTATGTCAACATTTCATATATAATTATTAATTATACAACATATTATGTATATCATCCGACACATCATTTATATAATATTTCAGGATGGTATGTAATCCAACATATTACACAATAAATTCTCAATTATTAAATAAAAAAAGAACCTTATAAGTAAAGCAGAAGTTATTAAAAATTACCTAAACTCTTTGGATGTGTACTATAAAGAACAGCTTCTTCAACCTCTGAAAAATCCCAAAAAGGCAACGGATTATGCAAAATCTTGTTGATCAAATACTCAGTAATAAGTTCTTCATTTGTAGGTAAAAACTGAAACCCAACTGGAATCGGATTATCCAATTCGTAACGATCTTCTTCACGATCTTCTTCGACTCGATTTTTTGAGACCGGAATCGAATAATCTTCTTCGACTCGATCTTCTGAGACCGGAATCGGATAATCCCATTTGTGAAGATCTTCTTTGACTGGGTTTTCAACTTCATCTTCTTTGACTCGATTTTTTGAGATTTGATGAAGAAAAGGCCAATGAAGGTCCTCATAGTTTTGAATCAGTACCATTGGCGTAGCTTTAGGGTGACACAGTATATGTATATGTATATACGTATACATATATATGTATATTTGTGTATATGAAAATGACGTGAAGAAAAACATGAGTTCTTCAAATGATTTTATAGGTAAAAGTATTAAAGGATTTGGGAAAACGAAGAGTTTAATTGCTTAAAATGCTACACGAATTCGAATCCTATTAGAACATTGACTCGCTGGCTAGTTCAATGAGAAAGATGAAACGACTTTTTCATGTTTTTTTTATTGTAATATTTTTTAGTTGAAAAATTTCATCTAAAATTCAATTTGTGTTTTTCAGGTAACAAATTCTATTTTGTTTTGAAAAAAAAAAATTATTCATGGGGTATATTGATAGTGATTTCTTTACTTTATGTTCAAAGCAGGGCTCTAGTCTTTTAAAATTTAAAATAAAATAAAATTAATAAAAATAAAATTACATTTTAACCCCTTAAAAATGAAAAAATAATAATTTATTCTTTTAAAAGTTATAAAAATATAAACTATTAAAATGGTGAAATTACAATTTTTACAATCGTAAAAATTTATAATTTAATTTTAACCTCTTAAAAAATTTTCTGACTTCACTCCTAGTTGAAGATTATTTATAGAGAGCATACTTGTAGTCAAGTTTTTTACTTCACGTTTTGATTGAGTATATGTGCATTTACAATTAAGTATATGTGTATTTCATTTAGTTAAATACGGTTTTTAACTTCGTTTTGCAGAATTCACAAAATTTAAACTATTGCAGAATTCACAAAATTTAAACTAACACTGATGGTTTGTTGAAAAAAGAAGGGCTAATTATACTAATATCTCCCAATTATTGTTCAAAATTTAAAATTAGTCCCTCACATCAAGAGTCTGTTTTTTATGTTTGCTAATCTTGGAGGGCAAGCTGATCAGTTAATATCAACGACAAATAAGTTGATTTATTGGTATACGAGGTTCAAGCTACTATTTGTTCGAGCGCATAGGCTCCAACTTCCAGTGTATTGATATTTGCTAGTTAAAGTGTTTTAAGTGTTACGAGTCGCAATTCAAAGCATGTGACCATTGCAGTAAATGCATCCAATAAAACTCTATTGTTTAGATAGAAATCATTGGACCCACAAGAACTGGCCCGATTCAAAAAATTGTTGGAGAAACCTATTATATTGAAGTCCAGGTGGCCCAATGATGAAGATAGGACAACATAAGATATCTTGGTAAATATAAAAACTAATCTTAAAAGATTGATAGAAATCATATCTTGTAAAAATTAGATTAGATATTGTATATCTTATAAATCCCATGATTTAAAATATAAGCTAATCTTATCCGCCAATGTAACTTGATCTAAACTGTCAATTTTGAGAGGGCTCAATTATAAATAGAGAGCCTCCCCTCACTTGTAAATCACTCTATTCATTTATTGTTTCTTTATTTTTTTGTAAATAAAAATATATTAAGAGCATTTACTCAAACAACTTTCATGCATTCTTTTATGTGATTTTCTATTATTTTTTTGGGACTTTTTTTGACATAATTGCTTATGCTATACAAAGTAGTGTCTTGGAAGAATTTTAAAGAAATTATCAGTTGTGGTGATTCGGTTGACTTACGTGAGTTTAAAATGAACGAATCGCCTAAGGTTGCACGGATCACAAGACAAAAGATCTAACTCTATGAAATCATGAGAGTTGTCTTGCTCCCTACTCTAGCTTTTGATTGGTTGAGGTTTTGAAGTGGAACATTTTTAAATTACACATATTAAAGAACAAACACGTCATAGCCAAAACATTCATACAATAGGTGCAATTAAACCCATTTGTTTTAAATATATTCGCCAAGCTCAATAAAACTGTAACTTAATTTCCCAGCTAATAATATGATTCTGAAACTGTAAGATATCATACAAAGTGATAATTTTGACTGACTTTAAACCACCGATTCTTTCTAGAAACTACTGTAGTTGACTAGGTTAGTGATCATTTGGATAATTTTGACTTACTTTAAACCACCGATTCTTTCTAGAAACTACTGCAGCTGACTAGGTTAATTTGAACTCTATGTTGATAAGTTCAAATCTTTTAACAATTCATCTAAATCACTCTAAACCCTTAAAACTATAAATAATGGTCACCCTTATTAATTCAAGACATCGAAGCAGGTAAGCAATTCAAGAAGTTGGTTTTTATAAGAGAAACAAGACTGCTCTGGTGTTTTATACTTTTCAAGTTCCGTTTAATGCAAAGCACAATATTTCCGTAAGACTTAGCAGAAACAAGAATGCTAACAAAGTTCCGAAGCAGGTGAGAGCAAGAGAAAAAAGATTCCCAAGTGCTCTGTTCAAGTTTTGAAGTAGGTGAGAGCAAAACCGGAGAATGTGATTCATTAACATCTCCATGAGAATGTAAATATTTTTCACTTAAGCTCATCTTTGAAATTCAAAGAAGAGAATATTATTCTGAAATCTTATCTTATAATTCAAAGAAGGTAATCTCATATTATATTATATTATTATTTCATCAAATAATAAGAATAATATTTCAACAATCATGCAAGAGTGGAACAGAGATGGATAAAGAAATCTGTCCTCCATTTTCATTCCTATTTTCAAGCAAACAAAACAATAATATCTTTCATCAATAATAGTAATAATAATGATAAGGAATAATATAATTTATTGCCTTTGAAGTTGGCAACTAGATCCACTTTGGTACCTGTACTTTTTTTTTTTTTGGTTCACTTTGGTGCCTAAATTTGACAACTAGATCCATTTTGGTCCCTGACCTAAATTCCATCAAGATTGGAACAAGACTGGATTGGTCGATCAGACTGGTTGGACCGAGAACCAAAATTGCTCGAAACCAGTAAAAATCGAAAACTGAGACAAAAACCAGTTGTTGAACAGGTATCAAACTTCTATATTTTTCAAATTCAAGGACCAAAATGAATCTAGTTGCAAAGTTTAGGTACCAAAATAGACCTAGTTGCCAAGTTAGGGGCCAAAAATTATATTATCCCTAACAATAGCAATAATTCAAAAATCATGCAACAACAACACAGACATAAGCTAAAGCAACCTATATGATGATGATGACCACGACAATAACAATAACAGTAAAGTCCAGGATTTATTTCAATTTAAAGAACTTTGTGAAGGCTTTGGGCACATTATAAACATCAGCACTTCTCAAACGGATTCCAATCCCTTTCAGTCTCAGAGAGTATAAAAAGAGAAGATGAGAGATATGTAGAGAAACCCTTTACTTATGAATGAAAGGCATCCAAAAGGCTTTAATAAATACACTTAATTTTTACCTTAAGAATATTCAGCTACCTGTTTCAAAAATAATTCAGACTGAGCTTTGTTCTTCCCCCATTTTACCCAAAAATTATGGGGTTTACCCCTCACTTTCTCTCAAGATTTTCAGACAAGTATATTCAATAACTCATATATTTCTCAGGAAATTGATACAAATGGGCTGCAATGGCAGGCAATGATCTAAGAGCCTCCATTGCTTTTAAATTTTGGAGCAGAGATGCACCGAGGGATAAGAAGATAATTGGCCAAAAAAAAAAGAGGGAAAAATCAATCAAGTAATGATCAAAGGGAAAGACATTGTACCCTGTCAGGGAGATTACGGGGCATCGGGAGTGCAATTACGTATCTCTGGGAGAAGAATTTGTGAGAACTAGCAATTGCATCAGAGGACAATGAGGTCTCAGTGCCGTCAGCTTGCCCCCGACCATGGAACTTGGCGAAACGATTGATGACGGAAATCTTCTCTAGATCCTGACATTCCAATCTTAAGTCCAAGATTGAGGCTCTCTTGTCCAGACTGCACAACAAATAGGAAACATTTGAAGATAACTCGCATGGTCATAAAAGTAGCTTAGGGCAAAATAATTGATGGACAAATCAAAAAGAATATATAATTAAGTACATGAATAATTAGAAGCCTAAGTAAACCCTTAAAACATGATGCAAATCAAAGCAAAAATTTATCCCACAGTTAAATTCATATCCGATGAGTCTAAATAAGGCATATAATTATGAGCAATTTCATCCATTGAACTAGCAAGACGTTATCCCTTCAGGTCGAAGTACTACAGGAACATAACCAGGAAACACATGCAGCACACTGTGATGACAACAATATGATCCAATTTAATGGGTGGTTTGTGAGGGGAAGTTCTTACCACAAAACATTGAACTTCATAATTCATAAACACCGTTCACATTAATAACGTTGTTGCAAAAGACTAACAAATGAAATATCATGCATAAAAGATATTGGTGAGAAGTACTAGATGTGACTTACCTCTGTAAATCATTCTCCAGCTTCTTCGTTTTGATGACAAAATCTTCAGCATACTTTAAGGTGGACTGGTTTCTCTCCTTCTTAAGCTTTTCAGAGAGGCTAAAAGTAATTTGAAAGGAAAAATATATATATATATTTGTAAGATAGTATCGACTATAACAACGATGATCCAGCAGATGAAAACAAGTAAAAACACGATTTGAGGATTTCAAACAATATAAGATGTTCTTACGTGCTTTCACCGTCAGGAAGAATAGCAGTATCACTTTCAGGTATACATGCTGTGCTGCATGCATCTCCCAGGACTGATCTGGCAACAAAATATGCCACAGCCTCATAGCTTTTGCTAGCATCTGCAGAAAGAATTACTCTTGGAGGAGCACGAAGTAGCTGCTGCATAAGCTGCCTTGTCAAGATAAGCCTTCTTTTTGATCTAACCCCTGGTGGCCAATCTTCAAACATTTCAGGCTCATCTTCAACCTATGATTAGATCGATGTCCTTAAGCTGAGAACTGTCAGAGTTCTAAGAAGGAATAACATATGATCAAAGTAAGGCAGTTAAACATTGAACACACCTTCTCAATCAATCGATTTGCTGCATGCACCCATTCCACCTCTGCCACACTGTATCAACAGAAAACTTCAATATAATTCCAAAAATAAGAAAAACATAACCATAGGGAGAGGAGAGAGCAACTAATTTTTGCATAGTAACAGTATTGGCAAATACATTAGTGCTTTTGGTCAGTGAAATCTATACCACCGAAATAATTGCAGCGAATGGGTTATTTATTCCAATCACCTGATGTTCTGAGATCTTTGAGAAACTTGTTTCACTTCTCTATGCCATGGTAGAAGCTCAAATACCATACTTTTCCGCTTTCTTGCTCTCACAACAACCAAATCCTGATTTGTGATTTCAGGAGGCAGCGAGTGAGAGGAGATCAGCTCACTCACAATTGGCTTTGAGCTTTTACAGGCACTATCCAGCTGGCTAGGATAAGCAGCAGCATTAACCCGCTCATTTGAATGAAGAGCATGCAAGCTGTCAGAAGGTCTACCAACAATGAGTGCTTTTTCTGCGGCCTTCAACATGGCAGTTTTTCGAGCATCATATAGAGATGACATTTGCTCATTTTTAAACGAGCCATACCGATCAAACCAGGAAGGAGCCATCTGGGGACTTATTTGAGAGTGTTCACCCTTGAGATTAGCAGCTGAATTATTAGCACTGGAGAAATTCTGGGAACCATTCTGAGCATATGCCATCATATCATAAGAAGATACCTGTGCCTCACAGTTGTCTCTAGTGTTCGGTGAAAACCTTAGCATCTTAGGATCTCCAGAAGAAACTAAGATACGATTAACTGGAGCATCTTTCATCATAGTATCTGATCCATAAGATAATTGCTCTGCACCTTCAGAACTTACTGGCTGAGTATCCAAAGCAGAGTCTAGACATGGGCCTTTAAATCTTTTGACACTCCTATTACTTGGCTCAATCTCTATATCTTTCATTGACTGGACCTGATTCAACAATGAATGGTTCTGATTTACAATGTTATTTGGTCTCAAAGAATGACCAAGAGTATCAATGTCCTGTGGCATAGTTGCAGGATTTTGACTGGTATCACTTTCAGGAAATAACTGCTGATCTTTTGCTGGTTGCTCTTCTCCAACATAGCTCTGTGGCTTACCAGGGCCTCCAGGAAACTCAGATTGATCACCCCCTCCTGCCTTAGCAATTTGATCGTCTAGCTTCTTTGTTCCAGGAAGAGATGTTTCAGAGTTAATATTTGATTGATGATGGTACTTGAACAAATTTTGGGAAGCCCAAGTGGACTGTGCTCCTAATGGATGTTGTGAGGCAGAAACACTGGTCCACACATCAGGCATTTTGGTAAAAGAACCTTGCTTTGGAGATTCGGGGGTAGCAGATGGTGGGTAAGCTGGTAGAGCCTCCAAAACTGGATACTGCTGGCCTGGATCCCTTGCACGGATTTGGTTGCTACTACTTGGCTGAGAAGTCTCAGAAGAAGCACGATTGTTATCTACAGCAGATTTAGGTATGTGGAGTGCTGGTTTCCTTTGCAATTGACTAGTTTGAACTCTCTCAGAAGAGTCATCAGTCTGCTTGGGCAGAGATCCCAACCCACCAAAAGGTGCATTGATAGATGCACTTGGTGTTGCCTGACTACCCACACTAGTAATATTTTGGCTTTGGAGATGACTTTTCAGATGAGAATCAGAGGTAAAACCGGCAGAAAAGTTGGTCTGGATATTATATGGTGCCGCTTTATTGCTGATTTGACCAGAGCCACTTAAAACATTATTCTTAATATCTCCATAGGATTCTCCATGAGTTGAGGACTGAACAGAAGTTCTTGGATCCAACCATGCATGACCCTTCCTTCCTACCTCAGAAGAGCCAAGAACTGAATTCAGAGAACTAACTCTTGGGGGAGAATTCTGAGATGACATTGCACGATCAGGGTTGGTAAACCTTTGAGATGGGAGACCTAGTTGTAAACCAAAACCTTGCGAAGCAGGAGGCCTATTATGCTGAAAATGGCCTACTGATCCGTCAGAAGTTTCTGTATCTGGCATTTCAGATGATAGATTGCGTTCAGAAGGGCTTAAGTGTGTAGCAGTGCCATGTTCCCTTGGCTGATCAGTCTTAGGAAGAAGCTCCAGCATATTTTGACTGCGAAATTTTGTAATACCCAGAGCACAATAGAAAGTAATTAAGGACAGCAGCAAAAAAATAATAATAAAGAAATCTAAAGTGCCAGCATTACCAAATAAGATCAGATTTCAGATATATGGTGACATATAAGTTTTTACTATCACAGTTTTTACAACCAAAGAGAATATTATTTATAGCTAGACTATCACAACAATAAAATTTGAGAAAAGCAAGAAATTCAAACCAAGCTAAAAGTTGAGTACAAATATTCAACCACCTCATTGGAGCTGTCTTGTTCAGCACAGAACCAACAAAAGATCTGTCAGAAGCAGAACCTTGATTTGAGCTTCTGGAAGGTACCTCATCTACTTGAATGCCAGGAAAACAACCCTAAGTATAGAAGAAGAAAATTAATAAATAAAAATTGCCTTCCAATGGCTAATGATATTCTTAAAAAATAAAGTAAAATTCAGTGGTGATACAGAGGACAGAGAGAAAACGAGCTGATAATTTCACACTATTTACATAAGCGGCAAAACACAGAAAATTACCTTCTCAGTTTCTATAGACTCTCTAGTAGCATGACCAGTAAATTTTGACTGCCCAAAGTATCCTCGGTCATGAACTTTCAATCCTTGCGAAATATTTTGGGACATTGCCTGTGAATGTGCAACACTTTTAGTTCCATATGAAGGTTCAACCTCCACATCCAGATCCCCCATTGGATGATACTGAAATTTACGGATTCCAGAAGGTTTATGACTAATACGAACAGATGACTTCTGTTTTCCTCCATGTCGATCATTTACATCCAGCCAGACATTGTCTCTCATGCCACCAGTAGAAAATGGGTGGGATGAATTTGGGTGAAAACTGTCATTGGAAGTTTCTTTGACATTGGAATTCTCCAATATATTTGCTTCAGATGCTCCCTTGTCCAAGCAATCATTTCTAGATGAATCAAAAGTTCGAGGGTTCTTATCCTGATTTTGCAGATATCTTGCTTGAACCTTGCTTGGTCCAGAGTTTACTTTAGAATCAGTACTTCTCCTGAGATTAAGAGTATGATTGTTGGGAAGTTGCTGGCTGCTATCCTCGGTGACCCTTGCGGCTCTTGAATCTGTTATTGCAGCAACATTATCCAGCTCAGAACCTTCCCTGTTCACCTGTGGGCTTCCCAAGCCGGAATTCAAATTTCCCCATTCGCTATTTGCATCAGGAACAGGATAACCAAGAAAAGAACCATGACCTTTCTCCTCAGACATGGCACCTCTGTGATCACTATTCTGAGCAGGTTGCAATGCACAATCAATATCCTGACTTTTTGATATAGCTTCACCACTATGTGACGCAGACTCAATGAAGCTCCAACTGTTTGGCTTGTTATGTGGCTGAACACGCAGATTATGTACAGCCATGTCTTGTTGGTGGCCCGAAATGCTCTGTGAACTTACTTGCATGTTGGGAGAGTGAGCAACATTTCCAAAGATTTGCACACATTCAGCTGCAGGTTTTTGTAGAGGACTGCAATCTAACCGTTTGCTTCTTTCTTCTGTTAACTGTTGAACAAATTTCTGAGATGAATCATTATGTATTTTCCTGGTCTGTTCATTTGCAATCTGGACTCCTGATTGCTGAACTCCAGGGATGCTAAAAAAGTCAAGATTGATATTGGCATCACTAGACATGGGAAAAGATTTAGAGTTCAATGTCGAGGCAGTCTGCAAGTTGTTATCGGCCCAAGCCAACTGATGTTTGCTGCCATCATTGACAATTTGTGATGGCATGTTCCTACTTGAAGGTTCGCTATTCTGCACACCCAAACCACTCCACTCTTCCTGTACCCCTAAATCATTACTAGATGTTTCTGCTACAGCAGACTGCATAAGTGCACTCCAACTTCCACTTTGCAAAGAAGGCAATGCTCCAAAAGAGTCCGTACCATCCAACACTGAGCCCGTGCTGGTGCTCTTTCCAAAGATATCCCACACACTGTCATCTGATCCAAACAAAATCTTTTCTTCAGTCGCATCTAGCGTAGCCACACTCTGTGAGGGGGCAGCCTGAGCCGTTGACTTTTCCAAGGATATTTCTGATGGACCAGGACGTTCCTGCCTTCCATCATAAGACTCCTGCATCACCGCATTATTTGGCTGGATAGTCATTTCCTGCAAGGGTTCTGGATGAAATCCAGTATTTAAGCCTTGTCCTGTTGTAGCCCCAAACACATTTTTACCCTGATCACCCTGTCTTCCATCTTGCAAACCAACTTGATCTGAAAACAGAGCATATTGATTACCTGGAAAAGAATTACTGCTGGCTGGCAGCTGCTGCATTGAAGGCTTCTCCATTTGGACAGAAGAATGGTGATAAGGGTTTCCTCTCGCATTGCTGGTAGTCCCATAAAATGATTGATCAACCTGTTGAGGAACCAAACCCATCAAAGATGCCTGGCCTCGCTCCGGGGAAAACGTAAATCCACCAGAGGATACATGCATGGATGGAGATGTACCATGCTGCAACCAATTTGGTGCCATGTGCTCAGGCTGCCAGGAATAATTTGAAGCATCATGGACAGGAACGCCATTGATTGGAGCTGGAGAAAGGCTACCCAAGCCATGTTTTACAGTAGAAGAAACCTGATTTGCAGAGCTTAATTGCCTTGCATCTGGTAATTGAAACTGTGGCCTCAGGAGTTGTTGCCTCTGTAATTCTTGCATTTGCTTAAGCATAGCATTTTGTTGTAATAGCTGCATGTCATTCATCCCTGATTGCTGACTTGGTAAAGACTGGATCATGCCAGAATGCTGTGCGCTAATTTGCTGTTGCCCCCCAAAAAAGTCGTAATTCATGGGAGATTCAGTAGATTCCGACCTCAATGAATTTTTCTTACTAAGATCAGGACCGTTTCCTATCTGTGAATCAAGAGGTGATAAGCATCTAGATACTGTATCCACACCCAAAAAGTTTGGTTCATTCTGACTTGTCTGGAAAGCCTGATGCCCTAGCAAATAGCCATTTGCAATTGGTGATTGGTTTTGTGATTGACTTCTGGCGATTTCAAACCTCAGACCTGACTGAGTGAAGTTCAGATCATGCTGTCGGCTCGAAGACTGACCAGTCTGTCCTCTGTCAGATTCAGCTAGTGCCAAAAGAGTATAATAATATCAATTAAACAGTGGTTCAAAAGCATGTTATAACCACGCACTAAAATCAAATTTGTAGTAACAGAAGAAAGTAGAAACTAAACAATCAAGATGTCTTCGTATTACCTAATTGATGTACACTAAAATTCTTCAAATTGGAAAGAAGAGGTCCACCAACTTGTCTCTGGCTTCCAACCCACCGATTGTTATTTAATCCGGGCCAGGCAGTGTCAAGGCCTTGCGGATGATGCTGGCCCTGGGGCAAACCCTCTTGACCAAGAAAATTATGGATCCTGTCTCCAACTTCGTTGCCAGGCATAGAGATAATCCAAGCCAAGAATTTTCAGCAGCTAAAGTTTTGGGAGAAAATTTACTACCTAAAAGGAATAAGAATTAGGTTAAAAATCTTCACACTTTCAATTCCATTACAGAACATACGATCATAAGAATACTTCTATAAATCCAACTATAATTAAAAACAAACCTCTTCCATACATTTAAACATTCACCCTGGTTTTGAGTTGTGAAGTTTGAAAATCAACCTTAACAGCTTATCCTGCATGGATAAAATCCAACATATCATCTCTTCATGGAAACAAAAATTAAAGCAAGTTAAGGTAACTATCCGAGCATAAAATTTGTTCCACCTTTCTTTATTCATTTGTGGTATAGCAAAGGTGTGCCAAGAAGTATAAAAACGTCAAAAAAAGGATATCCAGTAAACAAATGAAATAGCAGCATGGCACAAAAACCAAATATGCTTCATCACAATTTCTTGAATGAGAAAAGTGGTATTCCATAAATTTAATATCAGCACATCACAATTTTTCCCTTGCCTAGAAAAACAGAAATGCCCAGTAAAACACAAATTACTGATTAGCTTCAGAAGATTAGCTACCATATCAATGTCAATGAACTCCAACTAACACAAAATGAAAAAGAGACACTCAAGAAGCAGCGAAGCAGAATACTACATGTGAAGTACAAACATAAATTCACCATTAATGAAAAATGCACGAAACTAAATTATCAATAAAAACTAAAACATTTGCTTCTTTTTTTTAAAGGCTTGAAATCTTCCATACAGCAGGAAGAAAAGAACTACTACAACTTCAACTCAATTCAAAATTCGCAATCCCCCACGGTGAAGATCCCCGGCATCCCTCCATCTTCTCAGCAAACAAACAGACACTTAACTCAAATTTTCCTTAAAATCGCGCATTTCTAACCTCGACTACAAAAAAAAAAAAAAAATCGAAACGGCAGCAAGCAATCCCCGTCCCTAAAACGAAATACAGAAAACACAACTACCCAGCTCTATAATACCAAATCCCTATCATCGATTCAGCTTCTTACATATATATACATCATAAGAAAGACTTGTAGAGTGAAAAAAAAATACATTAGGGTTCCTAGAGAGAGAGAAAGAGGGGAAAAGTGAACTCACATTGGAGAGGAGAGGCCATTGAAATGGTGCTCGAAAAATCGATCCTCGAAGATGTTAAAATTGTAAGAAAATTATGAAAATTATTAGGGTTCTAAAAATTTGGGCCTTTTTTTTAGCTCAAAGAGAGAGGGAGAGAGATAAAGTGATCGAAATAGTGTGCGAAATTTTCAACGAACCCCGGGGGGGCAGGGGCAAAATTAAGGTTCGGACCGAAGTTAAGGTTCGGAGGGAACGTATACGAGGTTCGGAGTCGAAGCTGTAACGAGGAGGTTGAAGGAAGGAAAGAGGAAGACGCGTTGTTTGGGAAAAATAGGCAGTGTTTGGGTGCGGTAGGAAAAAGAAAGAATTTGGTGGTTCTCCACTGATGATTTGACACGTGGAAACTCAATGGTGGCTCCCACACTTGTGAGAAGTTTAGGATTCCACCATCGGATCTGCATAAAAAGTTTTCTTTACAATAATTATATTTTGGCTAATATATCGAAAACATCATGTTTAAAGAAGTCAATATACTTTAGGATGAAGCAATTTATAGTCTCAAGACTTGGCAGCACTCAAAACCTTCGTCCCTAAACTTTTTTCTCCATATCAGTCCTCATAATTTTTTTTAATTTAATCCCCAAACTTGAATTTTATTGAAGTGAAATGACATGATACTTAAAAGATTCATCATTATCTAAAAAATCTAAAATTTCTTTATTTTTCATCTTTATATTTTTTAAAATTTTCAAGTGATGATATAATACTTTCTTACAGTACCACGTTCTGCCACATAAAAATAAATCAAAGTTTAACGACCAATTTAAGATAAGTTTTTAAGTTTCTGAATTAATATGGACCAGTAAAATTTAGGAACCAAAATAGAAAAAATTTTCAAATTCAAGGGCTAAATGTTACTTTATCCCCTTATTTTATAATTAAATAAACCTAATCTATAATATTTACCATTAAAGTCCTTAATAATCAAAGTATTTTTTATCATTATCCTAACCATTTTATTTTATTCTTTGCAAATATTTAATCCAAATCTCTTAACAAGTAGTTAAATGTGTGGTATTAAAGCTATTTCAATTACCAAATTTCTTTTTAAATTCAAGTTTGTGGGTGTCAATGGTGACTAATCCTAGTACCTCCAATTTATTCATCGATCAGATTAAGTAGAGTCAGTATTACTTCTTTTAAAGAGTTTTATTCTTTTAATATGTGTTATTTATTTTTCACATGTTTTTAAGTAGCAAGTTAATTATAAGTTAATCACAATTGTTAATTTTAGTAATTTATATAAATTATCGATTAGAAAAAAATTGTTTATTTTGAAGGGGTTAAATCACTATTTAAGGCATGGACTTGATAACATTGCTCACATTGGACCTATTTTTTTTGTGTCTAATTTAGTCTTGAATTAGGTAATTATTTCTATATCAGGACATAAATTAGGTAATTATTTTCACATTAGTGCTTAAACATTATTTCTGTCTAAGTTAGCCCATGAAGTTGACAAATTGGCTTCGTATTAGGGTCTGAACATAACAATTGTTTCCACGTTAAACCTAAATCTTAAGATTTAAAGTTTAAATTCGTACCAAAATTTATTATTCGATGTCTAACTACTTTAACATATATATATATGTTAGGTAATCCTTTTTCCTCGTATTATATTAATAACCAAACGTAATATTACAAATAATAATCTTCTTCTAATATGGATAAGAAATAAGGGTGAGCAAAACTCGATTCAATTTGAAAAAAATTAAATTTCAAGTTAATCGAATCAAGTTATTTGAGTCAACTTGAATAAGTAATTCGAGTTTCAAGTTCGGGTCAAGTTGAATTTGCAATTCGAATTACTCGAACAATTCGAATAACAAATTTGTGTATATACCTTTTTGGTTCCTATTAAATTTAAAAATGAACAAATTAGTTTCTCTCTCAACGAAAATTACAAATAATTTAAATTAATTTAAAAAAATTTCGAATCGAGTTAAAATGATAAAATATGACTCTTCAACTCAAATAATTAAAAATAATTAACTCGATCTGATCCAACATTCACTTCTAAAAAAAAATTACTCAAAAGCAATTCGGCCGGCCCAGGTATAAAGACCACAAATACCCAAATTAGAGGGATGGGCTTGTCATGGTTTCTGGGTCCAAATTGCTCTCTTGCTTTCTCGTGGTAATAGCTACATTTGGTTAGTTCGATTTTTATATACCATTAATCGAAAGAGCTGATCATGTTATAACAGTCAATCGGATCAAATTGAATCTTCTTCCAAAATTGAAAAAAAATCAAATCGTGCTTGATTTGGTTGGATAGCTTTTTTTTTATTTAATAATTGTTCAGGTTTAAATATTTAATCATTAAATTTAATAACTATTTTTATATTAATATTTGAAATTTTTTCAAGTTAATTCATGATATTTTTTTGAAAATATTAAAATTTAAAATTCGATACGAGAACATTTATTAAGTTTAAAAATTAACTTAATTTTTTTTTTCAAAACCCAATATAAAAATAATAAAATCAGTTTAACTTTAAAAAAAAAATCAGACGTAATGCGAAAGTTGTTGGAAGTTGAGGTAACCATGACTTCTACCATCTCCTCACAAAATTCTATTTTAACAATGTGCAAATGCAGGCCTGACTGGAGTTTAGTTCTCAAGACCTTAAAATTACACTTAAGGTGGTTTGAAAAATTATAAAATTATAAAATAATACAACTACACAATATAAAAAAATATGACCACACATCAATACAAAAAGAAATCTATATTAATTTATTTAAAAAAATATAATAAATATAAAACAACATAATTGGATTAATTTTAAGAGTCAAGAAAAAAATTATCAATTGATTCCTAACTAGATTGACATGAAAATTATTGTTAATACAGGAGAACATAAATTTGAGAATACTGAAACTTATTATCCTCTTATTTATAAAAATCAAAATCTATAATAAAAATATTAAAATAAAAATTCAATAGAAAAGTCACTAACAATGAGCGAATGCTGACTTGTAATAAAATAATAGGACTCAAAACGGTGTCGTGTTTGGCAAATGGTCAAAAGCAAGACTAGTCTCGAACAAAAGCTACAAAAAGGTCAAACACCACTTTAAAAATTTTCCAGCACTCAGAGTATTGAGCATTCAACTCCTCTGAAAATGGAAAGTAAAATAAATTTTAAATCATTAATTTACTACGAAATTCGCGTCATTATCTCCAGTCTCTTTCAAAACCTTCCCAACATTTTTTTTCTCTTTTATTTAATTTCTCTTTCTCGATTGAGAATTTGATGTTCGTTTGACTTTTTTTCTCTGGGTTGATGCTGCTCGATTTCGAAGATACAAAGGAAAACAAGTTTTTTAAGGTTTGATGGATTTTCTTTTAAGATAAAAAGTTGTTTTTGTAAATGGGCTTTTGAAGATTGAGTTTGTGAAAGTTGCAAATTGGCTTCTTTTGGCAATTTTGTTTAATTGAGTTTTTAAAGGATTAAGTGTTGGGGATTTAAGTTAATTTGATGATCAAATGATTTTTAATTTGATTGGTTTCAGCTATTTCTAAGCTTCATCTTTGCTTTTGCGTTCTTTGGCATTGGCAAATTTCAATTTTCTTCAACTTTATGTTCTAAGTGGATAATCTTTTGATTGATTTCTTCGAATTTGAGAGTATCGAATAGTGTTGATCTGTTATTGATTGTATGTGGGGTTTATTCACTTTCACTTTCAATTTCAATTTCAATCCAAATCTTGGTTTTAATTTGGACAATTTAAATCCCTTTGTTTATTTAGCTGTGGTGAGGGTTTATCAAGTTGTAAATTGTTTGATTGATTTCTTCGAATTCGAAAGCATCCAATTGTGTTGATCTGCTCTTGATTGTAATCTACGGTTTATTGAATTTGAATCAAGAATTTTGATTTGGCTGTGGTGAGGCTCTATCGAGTTTATAAACTGTGTGATTGATTTCTTCGTATTCGAAAGCATCGAATAGTGTTGATTTGCTCTTGATTGTTGTATCTGGGGTTTCATTGAATGAATCATGGTTCTAGAAAGTGGATGGTTTAGGTTCTATATATATCGTTTGCTCGATCGAAAGGCTTGGCTTTGATTGTGTAACAAGTTACCTGGTGGTGTTAAGTCGATTGTTTGATCCGTTTTTATTCAGTTTTATTGTGTGTTCTTGGTTTTGATATGGATGGATGTCAATCCGGGGTCCCGACATATGAAGGAGACCTTCATGTTGTTGCTGCAGCTCACCATATTGTCAAGGCATTAGGAGCAACTAAGAATCTTAGTGATGATTTGCGGAAGATCCTTATCGATCTCGACTCTCATTTGTCAATGATAACTTCGAATATAGACAGCAAGGGAGGAAGGGGACTTGTTGATGTCGAGGAACGACTCGATCAAGCAGAAAGAAAGATTATGCGGTGGGAAACGGATCCAATGATGATATGGGATTCTGGACCTAAAGAAGCTTCTGACTATCTTGAAGCTGTAGATGAAACTGGGAAATTGGTTGATGGTTTACGAGGGTTATCAGTGCATGAAAATCGGAAGCAGAAGGAAATTCTTCACCGTGCAATGAACATTTTGCAGATGGCAATGTCAAGGCTCGAGGAAGAGCTTATTCATATACTTGTTCGGCATGGGCAACAGTTTGAGCCCAAACACATGTACTCTCGATCTATTCGAAAGGATATTGTGTATGACGAGTCATTTGTTTCAGTTGAGGATGAACCAACCAAGGAAACATCTAGCCGAAACTACAGCAATGATGAAAGTGGTGAATGTATTGTAGATTTGGTCCATGCAGATGTAATTCCTGATATCAAGTCCATTGCAAAGGTTATGTTCACTTCAAATTACGGTCCGGAATTTTGTGAAGCTTTCATCAGTGTACAGAAAGAGGCGTTGGAGCGGTACTTTTCCTTTCTTGGAACCAAGAATCTCAGCATTGAAGATGTGCTGAAAATGGCATGGACTTGCTTGAGTAGCAAGATGAATAAATGGACCTGGTCCATGAAGATCATCATCCGGGTCTATCTTGCTAGTGAAAAACAGTTATGTGACCAGGTCTTAGGGGGCTTGGGATCTGTTAGTTCATATTGCTTTCTCGAGATCTCAAAGGCAACGATCCTTTGCCTGTTGAACTTCGGTGAAGCTGTAGCAATGGGGCCTCATCGACCTGAAAAGCTGCTTCGTTTGCTTGACATGTACGAAACTTTGGCATGTCTTCTCCGAGACATAGATACATTGTTCTCAGAAGAGGCTGGTTCTTTCGTTCAGCTCCAGTTCCATGAACTTTTGGAGAGATTAGGTGAATCTGCAATAGCAGCTTTTGAGGCATTTCGGGTTGCTATTTCTTCAAACGGATCCTTATGCCCCTTTGCTGGTGGCGGAGTTCACCCTCTCAATAAATATGTCATGAACTACATTAGGATGTTCCCTGAATATTGCAACACCCTCAATTTGCTTCTCAAGAACCAACATCCCGGTGTTGCAGATCGAGTTACCGAGCCAGATTACGGGCCGGATGCATCTCTTTTGACTTATTGTCCGATGGCTTATCACCTTCGATCAATCACAAGTTGTTTGGAGTCCAATCTTCATAAAAAATCACAACTATACAAAGATGAGGCTTTACAACATATTTTCTTGATGAACAACATCCATTACTTGGTGCAAAAGGTTAAGGGCTCAGAACTCCGGCTCTTCTTCGGAGACGAATGGATTCGTAAGCACAACGCAATGTTTCAACAACACGCAATGAACTATGAGAGAGCCACTTGGAGTTCAGTTGTTTCTTTCCTCAAAGACGATAACCCGGGTTCGAGTTCCATGTCGAAATCAATCTTCAGAGAAAGGTGCAAGGGCTTTAGCGTTGCTTTCGAGGAGGTATACAAGACGCAGACAAGTTGGTCTATCCCGGATCCACAACTCCGCGAAGACTTGCGGATTTCAACTTCACTTAAAGTAGTCCTCGCGTATCGAAATTTCCTCGGGAGAAACCTTGCTTATACCGACGACAAATGTGTCAAGCATACCGTCGAACACGTGGAAAATTCGCTCTTGGATCTTTTCGGAGGATTGTCGAGATCATTACGCAATTCGCGCTGATGGTGAACATTTAAAAAGGTCTTTTTTTTTTCTCCCTGATAAACCTCTTGATTGTCATAGATGTAAATGTGATTTATATATTTAACAATGTTAGAATACTAGCAATTGGTTCTATGATTGCATATATACAAATGGCTAAGCCTGTGTTTCTTTTAGCTTGAAAAACAACATGCATATATGATCTCATCTCATTCATTCTTGTATTGGGATTTGTTTATTTTTTAATGTCAATATGCTTTTTATACACATCTACGTTGTGTTATTTGGGCTCAGCTGTGAGTGTCAGATATGTATATATCTTTGACATGGATATATTTAATAATTTCCGAGTTTTTCATGCATTAGAGGGTCCTCATCAGGGACGAAGCCAGAAAATTGCTTTAGGGGATTACAGATGATCGTAAATTATTAAGGGATAAAGTATAATTTTATCATTATATTAACATATAATTTCATAAAAATTTAATGACTAAATGGTAAATCTACCATTTTTGGGGACCAAGGCCACTTCTTGCCTCTTTTGTCTTGGTTCCTGGTATTCATATCCATGTTCAAATATACGATGGAAATAAGAAGAGTATATCTGTATATATTCAGTGTTGATGAAGGTAATTTGCAGCCGCTGACGGTAACGGGAGCCAAGGAGCGCTTGGCCAAATTTTTTAAATTTCTCATTATGCCTCTAAATAATTTTTGAAATTTTTATTTAGAACCCTTCAAAAATTTTAAATTTTCTCATTAAATCTTCAAAAGTATTGAAATTTTTAATTAAACCTCTTGATAAATTTTTTTTAAAACTCATTAAAATTTTCAAAATTTCTAATCAAACCTCTGAAAGTTTATGCCAAGATCTGCCACTAATAATTTTGAAGCTTTCTTACTTTTTCTTTTTGACTGCTTTTTAATTTGGGGCAGGACGCCATTGATACCACTTAGCTGCTTCAGGTTTAAGGAAAGAGTGAAAGCACCATGTGATGCTGATGATGAAAGGCATTGGATCTTTTTAGGTTAAAAGCAGTTGACATGGAGATATTTTGTTTTCATCAATGAGAAAAAAAAAAAAAAAAGGACCTTCATACTTAAGGTGTTTAATGTGCATGTGCAATATGCTAGTTCTTGATCAACTGTTAGCTGCAAATAGCAGCTATACCAGCTTCATTCATACTCGAAATATGAGCATAATTCAAGGAGCCTCCAAAATTTTGTATTCTCCTACGAAAGTATTGAAATTTCTATTAGACCCTCCAAATATTTCCGGAAATCTTCATTAATCCATTCAAAATATTAGTTGAAACCTCAAAATTTTCAAAATTCCATATCAAGCTTCCTAAAATTTTAAACAGCCCCTCAAACACAAATTTTGTCTAAAATAACTGTCCAAATCTATGTAAGTGGGCACATTCTTTTTTCATTTTCTTTAAAAGAAAAATAACAAGCTAAACTATGTTTGAATATAAATGAACCATACAAATTTTGTTTGTGTTCGATTCATTTAATAAACAAGTCACAATTATTTATGTTTATTTTTTAAAACTTGATAAATACACAAACAAATAAAAATTAAAATAATTATCGAGCATTATGTTTATGTAAGACCTTGATTACAAACTAAATTCTCTTGCGAAGTTGTGAGGTTAGATTGTGTACTATAACTAATACATGCGTACAAAAGCAATAAATTTTGTTGGTAGAATTGAGGGTCTTTAACAATTGGCTCATAACTGATTTTATCAATTGATTCTATTAATTGTTTATTTAAATGTAATTAGTAAAACTTAACTGATAGTTAAAAGTTGATATATCTGAAATGATAAATAAAATTATAACACATTTTATTGTTAAATATTTATTTGTTTACATGGAAACAAAAATTAACTAACATGGAAACAAAAATCAATTTAGAAAATTATCAAGCATATTTTCGACTTTTAAAGATATAATATAGTTAATTGTATTAACCGTTTGAACTATATAATATAATACTAAATTTGGTCCAATTAAACTATAAGAATTAAATGACCAAATCCTAGAATTTGACCTTTTTCTATTATTCATAAAACTAGCCAATTTGGATTCACATTTCCAATCATCTCTCAGATATTTTCCCGTCGAGAACAACAGATTTATCAATGGCTTCCAAAGCAAGCAGCTCCATTTCCCAAACCTTGAAACGATACATCAAGAAGCCATGGGAGGTAACCGGACCTTGCGCCGACCCAGAGTACAAAAATGCTTTGCCCAAGGCCACGGAGTATCGTCTTCGCTGCCCGGCCACCACTTTGCAAAAGCCCATTGTCCCCACTTCCGACCCCGAAACCGTCTTCGACATCAAGTATTACGCCCGTGATCAACGCCGCAACCGCCCTCCGATCCGCCGTACCGTCTTGAAGAAAGCCGACGTTGAGAAAATGATGAAGGAGAAGACGTTCGATGTCAACGATTTCCCTAAGGTTTACTTGACTGCTAAAGTTGAAGAAGATGAAAATGCCGTAGGTGGAGGCTACCAGAAATAGGTCAGATTATCGAATTTCTTAAAATTTGAGGCTTAATTTAGTTACTCGTGACTTTTTAAAATTTCGGTATTAGTTTTTCTATGTAGTTTGATGTTTTAAAGAACTGGGCATTGTTTTTTTTTTTTTTTTTTTTGATTGAGATGTGTTGACTGGTTTCTCACTATTGGTTATCGAAATCCTTTAAAATTATTGCTATTAATTTTTAGTTGGAGGATTAATTTAGCTACTTGAGATGTTTTAAGATGTGGGTTTCTGGTTTTTTAAGGAACTTTTATGTTTTAAAGATTTGGGTATGGTTACTTTTCTATTTTTGAGATATAGTGATTGGATTTTCTGTATTGGCATGTGTGGTTTGGGTTGAATTTTATCCAAGCTTGATTATGAGTAACAATCTATGTTGCTCGGAGCCTTCTTTTTCATGAAATACCCATATCCAACACATGGATATGGGGATATGACTTCAAAAGATACATACCCCTGCTGGATACATACAGTATACACACTCGAGTCCAAGTAACATAGTTTACTATATGATCATGTGGAAGTGAAGATATTGGAACTAGATTACTTCTAAGATTAAGGATGAATGTGGTTTTAGAAGGTTTTCCTAATTTATTAGGTTCAAGAATGTTTCCTTTTGATGGGATTATGAACATCATGAGATTTTAAATGTTGGTATATGGATCTTAAAGTTTGAAGGTATACTTCTACGGGAATTTTTTGTTGCTTGATGCAGTAGAGGTTGTTGACCATGCATTCCTTCTTTCTTAGCATAGGTCTTTCCTGGTATTTTTTTTCTATCCTGATTTCTTGGCAAATTGTGGTTTTGGCTGGTAACATCAATCAATCGTTGTGGGATTGAGTGGAAGGAAGCTAGGAAATTGTTTGACCCATCAAGCACTATTTGTTACTTTTATATTGTCAAACCTTGGTGTTGTTCGACAAAGCGAAAAAAGAAACAGTGATCCTATTTTTATATGCATGTTGTGTTTCAGACAATTCTTTTATCTTTTGCTTCTAATTCGCATTAACTTGTGCATCAAGTGCTGCAAACTTTATATTCCCATAGCATTCCTTGTTTCCAAAGGTGGCTATCCTGCCTGCGTTTTTTAGTGTAGAACAAGGTTCTTGAACTTGGATTTGCTGGAAAAGCTGGTTAGGTGTTAGTCGTAAATCTTGGGGTTTGAATTAAGAATTCCATGATTCAACCAGAGACGTTGAGTATGTTGCTTCACTTACTCAAGGGTAACTCATGTCTCGATTAAGCAGTCATGAGTCATTTTACATAGTCGAGGGTCCTGTTTTGGCATTGTTTACTGTAGAGGGCAGTTTGTGAGCTTCCCATTTTCTATTGAAACCAGGGACCGAAAAGTCAGTGAGAGATAGCAATAAGATGCATTTATTTCTAGGTTAATTCAATGTCTTGTGGATGCTATCTATGAGGTAGTTAGACTTGGTCCTTAGGGGATCTGTTGGGTCCTTTAAAAAGACTCGATCTAAGGGCACAAACAGTAAATCTTTGTTGCTATAAACTTGTTAGATCCCACGGCCAGCTCTCATCTCTGAACTTTTGATGCTAGCAGTAAAGGTTATAGATTCTGCTGCATGATCTTATGGTTTTCATTTCTATCGTGTTTGGTGGATGATGCATGTGTTCATTTTGGAATTGTATACCAACCATATTCTACTAGTCTAGTATTTGCTTGGTAGCCACATTCTTGAATTCTTTTATTTTTCAACCGGTGTTAGATTGGAAGAATGGGGCCATTCAAGATATCCAAACGTGCTAGATTTTGTCGCCAAATTTCAAATTTGTTTGTAATATCAACGTAGATTCATATTTGAACCTTATGAAAAAGGGACCTCGCTTTTTTCTCTGCTTACGAAGGATAGGATCCTAAAGGATAGGATATATGCAATATGGTCCATATAGTCTGATTTCATGTAGTCGGGAAAAGCTCATTTATGTTCAACTATGTTACTCAGACTCAAATGTGAGTATCGGTCATAGGCATGCATCTATTATGAGTATGTTCAAATGTTTTCAAGATTTTCATGTAGTTGGAAATGGCTTGGTTATAGTCAGATTTCTTGTAGTAAAAAAAGGCTCAGTTATGTTAATCTATGTTATTCAGACTCAAATGTGAGTGTCAGTCATAGGTATGCGTCTATTATGAGTGCGTTAAAATGTTTTCAAGATTTTCATGTATTTGGAGGGTCATTATAGGATTATATTCCTATAACCATGTCTAGATACGTGTTGGACATGGGCTCTTCGAAAAAAATGAAAAGTACGAGCAACGTAGAATTGTTAATGACATGTATTTACTGACTTTAAAAATGTTTTTTGGCATGTGAGCAGGCCTGTGGAACCTGTGGAAATTTAGTATGCACCAGTTTCCTTACGTTTCGCTGTCTTGCTGTGAACAAATGCCGGCCATCTTAACATAACAGTTTCTTGAGACTCTTGAAAATTAGAGGATGCAGTGTCCAACATGAAAAAGCGTAGGTCCCTTTTATGTATAAATCCAATATTCAACTGCATGAATGATGTAAATGGATTTGAAGCTTTTATGTTTTTCTGATCATCATGCATAATAAGTTTTCACAAATTCACAAAGTATCTGAATTCAAGTTATATTTCTGGATTTTGCTGAATGCCAGAAGCATTGTTGAAATTAAACCCCAACCGACCAAACCGATCCAGTATGCAAGATGAGACAGCACATTAACTGTATCCTAGAAAACCGAAATAACAAACCGATCTGGTACGTCATATGAGACTGCTTGAAAGTTTAAATAATTTGATTATCAATCTTCTGGAATTTATAGTGCAACAAGTGATGGGCTTGCACTAATTTTTTTGGTTAAACTATGTTGATAGTCACTCAACTATTAGTAAATTTTTTTATCTCAATTAAAAAAAATTGTGAAATGATCATTTAATTATTTGATTTTATTTTTCTTTTTTGTCATTGATCTTTAGATAATTAAAGGAAAGATGACATGGCAACTTTTAAAATTGACATGATAATAAGTTTAATCCTCAAATTTTAAATATTATGTCAATTTAATTTTAATTTTAAAAAAAATTAGTGTTCAATATTTATGCATTGTATAATTTGGTCATTGTAAAGTTTTGTTTCTTTCGTGACATTTTTACTTAAAAAGCTCGAAAGACAATTTATCGGCTAAATTTGATAAAAAGCATGTCAAAAATGAAAACATCCCAAAATTCAAGATCATAATTTTGATCTTTTTTCATGATATGTCGGTTATCTATCATTGGACTAAATTTTTTTTTTAAATATACCAACATTGAGGGTAAATTTTTATAAAATTAAGACTAAATTGATTAAATTGACATAGCGTGTAAATATTGAAAGCTAAATTTATTATAATGTCAACTATAAAAGTTGTCATTAATCATGTAACAATTGGTGATCAAAAAAGAAAAAGTTAAATAATTAAGTGATCATTTTGAAAATTTTCATAATTCAGTGACCAAAAAAGAAAATTACTAATATTGGAGTGACTAGTACGTAGTTGACCTTTTTTTTTCTTACAAAGAATAAAAAGAAAACACTTGCTTAAAACATGATGAGCTTATATATAAAAGATGTATATATTTTTTCTTACATACATATGTATAAACGTATAGTGTCATAATCTGAGAAAATGTAATATTTTTATGATGTAACAAAGGACTGCAGTTCTTAATCTTATCCATGAAATTATTAAGCTTTCATGCAAAAAATTCAAAAAAATAAAATAAAATCAGAACAGACGGAGAACTCAATGGTGAGTGAAAAAGAAAATAACCAGACATTTTTTGCAAACAGTTTTTACTTGGAAAATAACTGACGTCTCCTTCGTTGTTGTTGTTGTTGCTGCTGCTGCTGCTTGGCTCGTAAGGTAACCCCTTCACCGATCACGATCTCATTGACTAAATCCTTAAAGACCAACCTTTCAACATCGAGAACCATCCCAGATATCTCACCATTGAAATTTGTCCAGCTTTCAGATCTACGTGTTACATCTTCCCACAATATGTTTTTCAGACCATTCTCTTCCTCCATGTTGTTGTCTGATTCCTTCAGTTGCAGTTGCTCTATCTCCATGCATAGTTCCTTTAGAAGCTTTTGTGCATTGAGGGTCTTCGTTGTGAGCTTTCCAGGATTTAACCGAGGCTCTGGAGAAGCTCCAACTTGAGCTAACTTTCCAACAAGAATCTCATTAACAGAATCAAATATAAGCTTCCGATGCAACTTCTCATGATCCGGCTTTGATAGCAAAGAGCTTGCTTTGGTTTGTTCCAAAACTAAGAATAGTTCTGGGTTGATAGGATGGCCTGATGGATGGAGTTGAAATGTTGTCAAGCCAGAACTGAGGTCTCTTAGTAGAAGGCCAGAGGCTAATAATATCTCGGAAATGTATCGATGATCTGGATTCGTATTCTCACAAAGTGATGCAATATAATCTGTACTAGCTTCATCATGAGTGGAGTTTAGTCTTCGAAGTTTTTGGACCAAATGCTCAATCTTCTGAAGTTTCTTGCGATTAATCTCCGAGACAAGACCAGACCCCGTGTTGTCTAATAAGCAGTTATCTGCGGGGTCCCATTGCTCTTCTTTGCGACCGTCATTAAAAACTTCTGCAACATCACCTGACATGATGGATATTCAAGTGAGTTGAGGGAAGTTTTGGTTTATAACTGGTACAAGACTCAAAAGCTAACCAAATTATATCAAGAGCCTTGGTTTATACATCCCGAAACAACTTTGATTTCTCGAATATAACCTAGAGACACAAGATTTTGCATCGGAAAATACCGGTATTATGTGGTTGGGAAGGGGTATGAATGCTTAAAAGTTACTCGGGATCGCTCCATTACAACAATAGCAATGGTGGCAATTGCAATGAAAGATGACATAATTTCCATAGCCTAAGAAACATATGTGCAATGTAAATTGTAAATTTTGTAGAAAAGGTTACCGGGATAAGCAAAAATGGTTGCATCTTCGTTTAACTCGGAACGGTTTATATCGAAATTAAGTATCTTAGAAACCAGTAAGCATTACCTTCCGGGGCATTCAATATCTGCCTTACTGGAGATGGCGCATCATCTCGATATATTGAGGTGTCAAGAACGGAAACTGGACTAGGTTGTTCCGGAGTAACCATAGCAAGTTCTGCCACTGATCCATCCTCGACCAGTCTTGATGTTGATTTCTGACAAAAACCGAACACGACATTGTAAGATAACTGCAAAGAACAATTGGATGAATGGTCAAGACTGAAGAATAATATCACCTACTTTCTGCATTATGCCCGAAACTGAGTACTTGGTTGCATTCATTGATGGACTTTGAATACAATTGGTCTCGATAGATCGTTCACGACTGGTGACTTCTGTATCTAACTTCGACTCCAAGGTAAGATTGCTATCTGATTGCAAAGAAATCTCATCTCCTTGGTGACTAGAAGTCCATGATTCAGAACTTACCTGACTCAATTGGTCATCACATTGCTGCGTGTTGTGAGATTTTGACCTACGTTTACCGCTAGGGGAGCCTGACTCCAATGGATGCCTGTTGGATTGCCTTCGAAGTTTGCTTGGATCAGATGGTGGAGTGGGTGGACGAGATCGTCGGTCCAACTCAAGCTTCTTTTGCTGCAGTCTCGGGCTCACTGATCCTCCTGAACTCTTTACTGAACTTGCAGTGCTTTCTTTTGGAGGTTTCGTTGAAGACTGTATGGTTCCGAGATTCCTACTACTAGCTCTCTTATTAGTAGACCTGGCAACGTAAGTGCTTTGACTGTTTCGAGAAGTATGATCTCTAGCCAGTCGACTACTTATCGAACCTCGTTTATTATCTACAGATGCCCCATTCTGAATCTTCGGGAGACTTGAGATGTCATCTATGGGAACTACAGTTGAAGCATGCATACTAACTTGCTCAACAAGTTTTGCTGGTTTCATGATCACAATAGGTGATTCATATGTTCCAATAGAATCCGAACCCCGTTGGCTTCGCTGACCTCTCGGATGCTGGCCGGGGCTCGTGCATTTCGGTTCATAGTCTCTTTGAGACAACAAGTTCGCAGCTTGTTCTTCTTTCCCGGTCTCAAGTAGTCCCTTTGCTTGCATTGCTTCAAGTATCTGTTTAAGAGCTCTGAGATCCTTTCCTGAGTGTCTAAACTCGAGATCTTTCAATCTTTTCTCGATCTCACTATAAACCGAAGGGGAACAATTCGGAGGCTTGGGTGGAACCTTTACATGTTTAAGAGGTTGTTTCTGAGTACCTCGACTTCCATCCGCATGTCTCCATGGTGCTGGCTCGATAGGGAACCTTGAACTCGAAATAGGCTTCATGATGATATCGGGATTTTTCCACCGCGGTGATGTTGGATCTTTTAATGAGCTTCTTGTTCTGTTAGAAGTTCGAGTTGGCCGGTTCAGATTGTTTGCTCTTAGTGGCTGCAAGAAAGGATTGTTATCTTCAACTGTGCAGGTATTCATTACGCCCGAGGAATGATCCGGCAGTGGTTCCAAGCCCATCAGCTTGGCTACTATATTTGCAGGGCGTGACTGGGATCCCGGAGATTGCAGTGGAATGTTCGAGTTGCCACTATTATGAAAACTTTTAGTAAGGTTCTTCGAACCCTTCATTGACCATTCTCTACTATCCAAAGAAAGTCTCGATTGCTCTTTAAGCTTCGGTGTCGATTTGAAGGTGTCTTGTGATTCAAATGATAAACGATTAATCTCCCTTCCGTCGTAAGAAAATCGAGGAGTGTCCCTTGACGTCGAATTCCACAAGCCGTTTGCTTCACATGATGATCTTTGAAGTTGTCTAGCTTCGTTATTGTAGTACCAAGGTGCTTCCTTAAGTTTAGCAAGAACTCTAAGAGACTCCTTAAGATCAGCAGATGACGTGTTTTTCTTTCCATTAGTCCTGACACCGTAAGACCCATCCACCGATTTCGGAACCTGAAATGGCCTTGGAGAATCTCTATGTTTCACAGTACTGCCCAATATGTCCTCTCTTGTTGTCGTTTTAACCAATAGTCCTCTAGCTTCTCGGTACATCGAGTCCTTGACCACATCTCGAAGATCAAGGCATTGTGACCCTAAATGTGGAGAAGTACTCGGTTGGTTCATCATTGCATCCCTAGATGGAGTTTCGGGAAAAAGCATTCTGTCAAAGGATGAGGCCTCTTGCTGAGCTATCTTGTTACAATCAAGTGATGACATGGAAGATGAACATGATGACGAAAACGAGGCCCGTGAAGACTCCGTGGAGATTCTTTGTTTCTCATTCACAGTTCTGTCTATATTCATTTCCTGGAAACCGAAAGACCATAAAGCACAGATTTCAGCAACAATTGAAGCAATGTAGTGACCACAAACACAGAGCAAATTTCCAGGAACGTACCGTTGATACGTGTTGATGGTACAGATTATTCGAGTCACCTTCTAGGACTCCATTGTTTGTCCTGGAATTACCTGTAAACGAGTGAAAAGATTAGCTTGTTCTTTAGACTGCACTCACAAAAGAACAAGATTGCACTCGAAATGGAAAATGGAAACTATGATTCGAGAAAATTAAGGAACCAGAAACTCCAATTCTAACATGTACATAAAACTCTTACAATAACAGTTTCAGACAACAACATAAGTTCCAACAGTTTGAATTGAATTCCACCTACATTCATCAATTTACAGATAGACAGCAGTTGAAAATCAGTACAATCCATTGGAGCATAGTTCTCTAGGAATGTAGTGATACACGAACGTACATTGATCATAAAGTACATTCATAATTTTTTTTTTCCATTAAAATATACAACCTAACATTAAATTCAGACAGGAACATAACAGAGATGATATTAATGCTCACAGATGAAATCATTTAATTTTCCAAAGGCATCGACATGAAAAATATGCATGTACCTGCAGCAGGAAGTTTCCGATGGCTCAGGCTCTTTGCCGTTATCATATGGTGACGGTCAAAGATCTGAAAAATCCCGGTCATGCACCCGATTTGCTTCTGTAAATCCGGGTTTTCATCGGCCAAGGAATGAAGCAACTTTGCAGCCATCTTTAATTCTCCCTTTCAACTAATCGAACCTTATAAAAAAAAAACTCCTATAATTCTCATCAACCTTTTTTCAAACACTTGAATTGCAATAATATTTTTTACTCTTTCACCATTAATGTTCTATCAGATGCCTAACCAAAACTCATCAATTCACACTTCACGTGTCCAAATTTCAGACATAGATTATAGTTTAATCCCAAAAAAAAAACACTGTACACACAAAGTTCCTTACAAGTTTATTGACTTTGCCATGAAAATCCTCCAAAGCTCACTCAAACCTTTTTTTTTTCTTATCAGCAACCAAACAAAACTGCAAGAAAGAACAGAGAAAAAAAAAAAAAGGAAACTTACACATGAAACTATATATCTCTAATGAATATATAATATATAAAAAAAAAGTACCTTATGGAAACTTCACAGACAATGGCTTGTGTGTGGTATCTTATAATACAACCAAAAAGAAAAGAAGAAAAGAAGGGACCCCAAATACCCCATTTGCACAAATATATACACACACAATAAAATCCAATAGTTTGTATAGCAATACTACAGTTTCATCTGTAAGAAAACTGAAAATTAATGTACAGAAACTGTAAAAAGGAATATATCCTCAGATCCAAGAAGGATAAATAAAATTTAACATATATATAAAAAAATGTGTCCCTATGACAAACCCAGAAGTGATAGGAAGGTTTGTTATTATGCCACCATGTCAATATCACATTCTGGTCAATCATACCCAATTAAAAAATGCATACATATATATATATATATGTATATTCCTTTTTGTGTGTGTGTGTGTGAGGTCAGAGAAGAAGAAGTAGACCATACCAAAACCATTATTAAAAAATAAAGTTTTTATCTTAAAATAAAAGATAAATGTGCTTAAGTTTTTCAGCTAAATTATATTTTATAAAGTTATTATGCTATTAATAAGTTTATGTTAACTTTAAAAAATTATAAAATAATTATTAGACTATTTAGAAATTCTCATTTAGGTTGCTGAGCTATTAAAATTGTTATTATATAATTTTATCTGTACACACTATTAGATAAATAGTTGCATAATTAGAAGTAGTTTGAGTTTGTTATTCTATCATCGTTATCTCTTTGTTTAAGATTATGTGCATATTGATGAAGTACGAATGAAAGATACATTTTTTGGTAAAGATTCTGTTATACACCGCTTGAATCAATCGAAAGTTTTTTTTTTTCTCTTCTATTTTATAGTTTAGTTTTAGTTTTTTTTTATGAAATAACTTTAAACGTTATGAATCTACGAACCAAAATCTGATAGTTTTCTTTTTTGATCTCTAACACTAAGCATTAAATCAAGTTGAATAACCAAAACATATATTTACTAATAATTTAATGATGTTAAGTTGTAGTTTACATTTTGTTTGTTTGTTAATATAAAGTAAATTGAAGATTAACAATATTAGAAAAAATAATAAAAATAATATATAGATGAACATGATATAAATAAAGGGGGATTGAAGATGTGATTGCCTGTGGGGGGATTAAATGTAGGGTCTTACAATACACAGCCATGTGAGAAGGGCATGTGAGTGGGTCTAGACCTGTCTCTCTGCATTGCCATGTGATTCTGTCAGGATACATATTTATATAATAAAGAAATTCAAACCAAATGAAAAAGAAGGGATAGATTGGGATGGCAGCGGCATTTCCTTGGGATAAACTCAACATTCAGTCTTTGAATTTTGTAACTTTTCTTATTTTAGTCCCTAAATTTTGGTATTTTTTTAGATTTTATATGATCTTTAAAAAAAATTATAAAAATTAAAAAAAAAGAGCATTTTAATAAATATATGGAGTGGATTTTACTTAAATTCATGCAATCTAATTAACTTGATAATTGGACATTCTAGTTTGAAATGTGTTTTTTCTTTTTCATGTAATAAAATCCAAGTTGCATAAGTGGAATTAGGCAAACCAAAACTTATTTTATGTTCTAGAAAATAGGAAAAGAATAACATGATCTTTTGGACATTCTTCTATTGTCTTTTGCATCTTTGCCAACTCAAAAACAATCATAACAAAAGAGAAAAACAAAATAAAATTTTAAACAAAAAAAAATCACTTTAAACGAGATTTTTTTATTATAATTTTTTGTTTATTTTTAATTCGTGTTAGATAATTTTTAATATATTTATATAATTATTTCGTTTACAATTTTTTTTTATATAACTTCTCATATTTAATAGCTTTAAGTCGAGTTAAAGCTCAAATTTAATATATATTTATATTTATTTAATTCTCTCAATTAATGTATTTATTGTTTGTGTTAATTAAATATTTACTTTAAACATTTAAAATTGAAGTAGTTGTACCATAAAATAAAATAAAAAATCCAATAACATAAGGTGGCAACATCACCATACATGGAGGCCATTATGTCCTACAATTTTTTTAATATAAAGTTTTATTCAATATTGTTGTTTTTTTTTTCCAATAATGAACATTAATTAGATAAAATAAATAAAGTAATCAATTATACATACATATAGTGGCGGAACCTGATATTGTTTGGGAGATCGAAATTAAATTTTATATTTTTACGATAGTAAAAATGTAATTTTATCATTCTAATAGCTTATATTTTATAATTTTAAAAGGTTAAATGAATTTTTTTTCATTTTTTAAAAAAGCTAAAATATAATTTTACTATTATTATAAATGACTTATATTAAAAATTTATATTTTAGAGAATCATAGCGCTGATGTCCGCTAAGTTCCACCACTGCATACATATATACGCAAAAAGTCTTAAGTGTTGGGAAATTTCATGAGGGGAAATGTATTATTTACTAATTATCTTATAAAGTTTTAGCTATTTAATTTGTTCATATTAAATACGATTTAAATAATTTACTTAATTTAAATTCATTATATATTTAAATATTTTATTTAAATAATTACAAAACAATAACATCAATAATTATATAAATTTCAAACTAATTTAAATTAAAATTTATAGAAAATAAATAAATTTGAATCACGAATTAACTCGATTCATAAAATGTTCTATTAATTGCCAAAATATCATAATGACAAATTTCGAGTAAAAGCTAAAACTGAAAATAGTAAATTCCTTAGGCACATGGCTGCTGTGCCCAAAATGATTCTTTTTTACTTTTTTTTTCTTACCTTTTAATTTTTGAAAAATTATTGTTAGAATTTTGCAACCGAAATCTAGTTTGATCTAGTTTAAAAAGCTTAAGGTAGAACTCACTTGTTAAATAAATAAAATAGAGAGACAAAATTGATGATTTGTGGGGGCAAAGGTCTGAGGCAGTAACCTACCACAGATCCTCATCCACCATTAATCTCGACCTGCCCCACAATACGGACCTTGCCGCACAAGTTGAATCCGTATATAACTATATTTCTTTTATTATTATTAGACATTGATTAAAAAAAAAGGGGCCGTTTTACCCTTAAAAACTGTGCATAGCCAAAAATCTTTTATGTTCTTGTTTTTCAACATTAATGAATTTATTTTCCTTTACTTGTGGTTTTTCTCGATAAGAGCTTTTCATGTGAAATCTCCGTATTTTTATTTTTATTTTTTATTGCTTTGTAATCATTCCTACTTCCACTATCGACGTATAGTATAACAAACTTTTCTTTTCAAAAAAAAAATGAAAGATTAAAAAAATAAGTCAACGTTTTTTGTTTTAATATTTTCTCTTTTAATTTTCAAATTGATTTTTAAAAATTTATTTTCATTAAATTAAGTGCAAAATTTCAAGAACCAAAAATCATCATAACATCAATATTAATAATGAAAAATATTTTATATTTTTATATTTATTTAAATAAAAATATTTCTTATTATTTACTTAATCCACCCTATTTATTTCCTTGATTATCACAAATTTATCCATCTTATCTCAACCAAAATCATCAGTTCTACAAATAACCAAACAATTTTGGAATCAAAACCTTCAAATTTATCAATCAATAATAATTTGATTAGGGTTTTTTTTAATTGGTGCTTATAGCCCTAATTAAGGATGATAATATATAATTAGTATTTTTTTTACATTTAATGAATTAGAACAAAAGTGTAATTATATATTGTTTTTTTTCTTTGACATCATCTTAATCAATGTCATTAACATTCTCTTTGTATAAATGTCATTCATACAAAATAATATATATATATATATATATATATATGTATATAGTACAATAATTGAGTGGACTAAAAAATAAAGATCTCTCGTGTCATAGGCCAAAAAAGTTAAAGGATATATATTTATATATATATATATTAAGGTCCATTGTTACTTTTAATCCTTGATAAAGTTTTGAAATTGACAAGAGGTTGTGGATTTTTTTCTTAGGTTTGCAACTAAAGTGACTTTTGATTGGAAAAAAGATATTACTTCTTTTATTAATAACAAAACATGAAAAATATATTTATTTTAAATTTTTATTATTAAATAGTAATTTAGCTCAAAAATATTTAAATTAAAAATCATTTTATTAAAAAAAAACCATCTAGATAGATATATTTTATTAAATGTATAATGATAAATTTAGTCCTCGACATTTATATCCTTCTTCTTTTTTTATCAATTTGACCAATTTTTTTAGATAAATGTAACTTTCAGTATTTCAAAAAGAGTCAAATCGTTTTTTTAATGAAAATGTAAACTAAAACATTGTTTTATTAACCATGTTGGTGTAACAATTAGTCCACATGTACTTCATCCTAATATGACACTATTTATATTATATGCCACAACAATAAACAATTTTTAATTATAAAAATATTTTTAAAAAAATCAAAATAAAAAAGTTCATAAAAAATAAAAAAAAGTATGAAGTATATGCGGGCTACCATATTTAACAATTTAACGTTTTAATTATTTTTTCGTTAAAAATTCAATAATTCGACACTTTTAATAAGTTGTCAATTACTATTATTTTTAAAAAGTCGAAGTTCAAATTTAATTTTAAAAAATAAAGACGAAATTGAAATAAATATAAATATTGAAAGTTAAATTTATCAGATTCTTAGATTGATATAGTAAATACCATAATTTCATGCTAATGAATTTCTTAAAAAAGGTATGAAATAATTACTTTAAAATACAGCTTTTTTTTTATCCATCTTTTCAACCATCAACATTTTGTTGTTTTACATGTCATCAAGATTCTATAATCACACGATGTGTGTGGGGTTGATTTTATTATTTTATTTTTTCCCTTTTCAATTGTAAGTATCGTAGAAGTTTTTCTACTAGGATGGTTAATTATATTTTGTCCCTTTTATTAAAAAATAGTAAATTAATCAATATACTTTAGATTAAAAAGTAAATTGATTATTTTTACTATCAAATGCTAAAGTGATTAATGGAGTAGCCAAATAAGGATACTTGACATGTCACGTGTAACTCATGCTAATATGTAGAGACCAATTCAAGCAGAATAGATAAAATTTTTAGTAGACAGTGAAATGAATGGAATTTTTGACGTAGATGGAATAATTCAAGCAATCAAATAGTAGATATGTCATCACTTAACAATAGAAATTAATGGAATTTTTAATAGAAAAACCATTTTAGTCTTTGATCTAATGTGCATGATTAATTTATCAACTTTTTGAATAAATAAAATAAAATGTAATTTAATATCTTAATATAAAGATATTTGTCAAAACCATTTTTAAGATTTTAAAAAAATAGGGATCGACTTTTAAAAACGAAAGTTTGGAGTCGCCACTGATCTTTTCCAAGGTGTGATCGGATCACCTTGAGTTTGATTATTTTAATAAAACATTTTGATTTGCTAAAACGATGATTTTGGCCTACGAAATTTGAGAATAAAAGGTTTGGGAGTCAGTTACGCACGAGAAAGGGTTAGCACCCTCGTAACGCCCAAAATTTGTACCGAATTGATTAATTAATGTCTTAACGTCGAATGTTTGAAAATATTTTAGAATACGATCCTTTTATTTTATTTTTTAAAAAAGAACACTTGGATAAATTAAATTGAATGCTGAGACTCTGTTATCTCGAACAAATAAAATATCACACCCAGTAAGTTAGGATACAATATTTAAAACCCTCGAAATTAAGCTTGTCTTTTAATTTTCAAAAGTTATGCATTTAGGTTTAAGAAGGATATTCGGTTATTTAGGGCAAATGAAAAATCGGAACCCAGTAAGTTAGGGCTTGATCTCTCAAAATTCCAAATACAGAATATGACCTTTTATTTTTCAGAAATCTTCACCTCGAGAAAACAAAGTGTCATATCCAATAAGTTAGGACACAACATCTCAAATTCCCAAGAATAAGCTTTTATTTTTAACCCATTTGTTTTGATTTAAGAAAGGGTACTCGATTACTTAGATTCGACGAGAAAAATTGGAACCTAGTAAGTTAGGGCTCAATCTTCTTGAAGATACCAAATGTCGAGTATTGCCTTATTTTAAAAACTTTTAAGTAAAACGATTTTAAACTTAAATAATTTTAAAACACGACTCTTTAGGTGAATAAAATATGATGGAATAATAGTGTACAACGCAAAGTGATAACACGATACTACCCCACTGAATCACAAATGTAAACACAAACTAAGAATTTCAATACACATAATAGTAATAACCACATAACATGTTGTCTTATGTAAATACTAATATTAATATTTAAAAAAAAAACAAAATTTAAAAGAAATATGAAGCAAATTAACATAAATAACATGTAACAAGTTTTTTTAATAATGGTAAATAAAATTTAAATAAATAATATGAAATATAAAAAGGGAAATATGAAATCAACAATATACAAAAATAATAAATTATTTGAATAAAAAAATAAATTGAAATAGGTAGACATACAAGTTTGAAATGAATCATAAATAAAAAGAATAAATAATATGTAAAATAATAATATATAAGTGAATTTTAATATAAGTATTATGTAAGAAGAAATTTAAAGTAGTAATATACAAAACAATATATACATCAACATACCAAAAATAATATACGTAAAATAAGAAATAACTAAATATAAATTATATACATATATGACAATGTATAAAACTGCTTAAAATAGCCATGATATAAAGCTTTAAATAAAAAATGTACATAAATGAGAATTTTAAAATAAGTAAGTTATATAGACATAACATTTTAAAGATATACAAAAGAAAAAGAATATGAGTAATAAAAAATAATTTAAAGTACAAAATAAAATGTGGATAATAATTTAAAATAAATAATAAAAACAATTTCAAAAAAAAAAATTAAAAGGAAACGGACTCAATTGGAATAGAAACAGAATCGAAAAGATAATCCATAAATAAATAAATCATTAGAACCTAATTTAGGACTAAAATACAATGCGCCCAAACCTATAGGGATTAAAAATAAAAATATTCCAACTCACAAAATGCAGTATTTAGATGAGGAGCAAATTGAAACAATGCGCAAATCCTTCGAAATAAAAACCGTTATTCAATCGCTATTTTCTATATTCCTATTTAGTATCTCCTCTCATTTTCTCCAAAAAACTCCCCCTTGTTACAATCGTTTTGAATGGCTTTTATAGCCGAAATTTACAACTGATTCATCTTTCTTTTTTGTAGGCAAGTGGGTGATGGAGTTGGTGAGGTGGTTTAGTGGTCGGTTTAGTGGGGTATTGGAGTTAGTGGGGTGTTGGAGTTAGTGGATTGCTAATTGGACGGTTGGTGTTTTGGGCTCTACTTGTTGGGCCGATGCAAAGTTTGGGCTCTACAATATCCATAAATCTTTTACCGAAGGTTAAACACAAATCAATGCCATGTCAACTAATTATCAAAATTACCATCAACAATCAATAAGATTTAATGGGCTTTTTAATAGCTGTATGTAAGGCCCAATTTATGAGTTATTAAGGTGGGGCCCAAATTAGAGGGTTGGTGTGGGATAATGAGATTTGTGATTATTTTAAGCAAAGATAGTTTAGTTAACTACTCAACTTAAAACAGGTTACAAGGCACATGGAAGATGGAACCTACTGTTTTGCTAAATGTAGCAAATATCTCTCCCTATATATTATTTTGAAGAGGTGGAGATTTAATTATAAAATTTTAAGGGGTTAAAATTATTATTTTTTAGGGTAATTAAATAATTTATTATTATCAGGGGTTAAGATGATGGGGCCAAAATCTCTTCGTGCCTCTAACTTTCCCCCTATTTATAAAGTAAAGGATGATGGTGATTGCATAAACAAATATAGGATAAGTAAGGGTAGGAGCGAATTGAGAATTTTTTTAGGGAATGATTTTTTTTAGATATTAAAATATAAATTTATAATATTCATTGTTTTTTAAAATTATTTTTAGGGTCAAAAGTGTAATTTTACTATAAATTAATTTTCAATTTAATCATTCAATAGTGATTTATATGACAATTTTTCATTTGAGGGGAAGTCAAGCCTCTACTTGCCCTTTCAAATTCGTCTTTGAGTGTCAAACTTAGCTTATTAAAATTAATCAAGTTTTAAGAAAAAGAACATTTAAAATCAGTGGCAGGATTAGGGAAGTTGGCAGCGGTCCCGGTCTCCCTAAAATGGAAAAATTTTCATTTAGGTTTTTTATAATTTATAAAATTTTAAATTAGTAATAGTAAAATTGTACTTTGACCCTCAAAAAATAATAATAATTTGATTTAATCCTTTAAAAATTATAAAGACTATAGACTATTAAAATGGTAAAATTACATTTTTACTATTGTAAAGATATACAATTTAATTTCTGCCTCAAAAAATTCACTAGCTCCGCCACAGTTTAAAATATTACCACTTATTTCATTTTTTTACTATATCCTTAAATACATTTTCATGTAAATTTAATTATAAAATAAACAAATATTAATAGAAAAAATTAAGAAATTTTATTTTGTCAAGAAACTTTTGACCCAATGACAACAGCAAGGTGTTGTAGACATGAGAAGTCAACTTCAATCCCAAACAATAAGACAAGGAAAGGAAATCTCTTAAAAAACACAAAAAGATGAGTAGTGGTGGACTGCGGCCCAATCTTTTTTTAACCCAAAAACAAACTATTATTTATAAATTATTTAAATATCAAATGAATTGTTTTTATGGTAACATATTTTCATAATTAAATTAAATAGAAATTTACCAGAATAATATTTAAACTTTATTTTGATTACCGAAAGAAAATAAAAAAAATACTAATATTCTAATTGCTGCCCGGGCCTTTTTTGAAGCAATTTACAATTCAGGCTTCTGAATTATTATTTTAATTTTAATTTTTAAAATAATTAAAAATAAAAAAGTTTAATATTATATTATTTTCCATAATAAAAATGAAGTTTCACGTTTTTTTTCTAATGAAATTAGACTATATCCATCTAAATAGTTTTGGAGAAGAGATTTTCAATAATTTTCGATGGCGACCTAACTGTAAGACACCTTTTTACCCAACTTTTACAATTTTCACCGACAAATAAGTCGGTTGAATAAAAAAGGGTGGTTAATAACAATGAGTTAATTTACGATTTGATTTTTTAAATTACTCATTTTTTATTTTTGTATTTTTTTAATATAAAAAGACATTACGAAACTACTTTTCATGAAATAAATAAGGGATACAAAACTTCCTCTCTTTGTCTGCTTTAATAAATTCTAATGCGTCGACTGGAGGGGTCTCAAGCAGCTGTAAATTCTCCGTGTGAATGTATCTTAAAATCTATTGACTTTCTTGGGACAAAATACGGTGTATCCTTCCGATCAGAGCAGAGTTTGAAATCTTCGAAACACTTCTATGTATAACTTATCTACCTCCAAGCTGTCCGATTAAATAACCACATTGTTGTAACCTCTTCGTTGGATGAGTTTTAGGCCATCCAGAATGCCCCAAAGTTCTGCATAAAAAATCGAACGATTCCCTAATAATTTGTTATATCCAAGAATCCAACCTCCATTCTCATCGCGCACCACTCCCCCAACAGCCGCACTCCTTGATTTCACTTGAACAGCACCATCAATATTAAGAAAGGTCCGACCCCCTGTCACTTGAACATCACTTTCCAATTTGATACTTTAAGTATGCTTTCGTTATATTTTTAAGTCTATCTTTTCACAAGCATTAAAAAATATATGATAGCCAATTACAAAACGTCGCATGGCGGTTTTATGTAAAAACAAATATATATTTTATCAAATGTATATACACATTAAAAAATATGAAAGATATAAATAAATATATAAAACATTCATAAAAATATATAATCTAGAAAAATATAAATTACAAAAATAAGATAATTGAAAAGAAATTAGTTGAAATTAATAATATTATTACAAAAATGTTAAAAAAGAAATTGTAAAAATATTTTAAGAAAATTTTAAAAATATTTTTTTATAAAATTCTAAAAAGATATTTAAATTTCAAGTTAGTTGAAATTATAAAAAAAATTTATATGAAATTGATAATTATATATATTTTAGAATTTTATAAAAAAATAACTTTTTATATATTATATATAATTTTTTTACATTTTTAATCAATATAATATATATAATATTAAAAAATAAAAAGGAAATGTGGCATATTCTAATAGCACCACAAGATAGGTCAACGCCCGGTCAATGTTTGTCAACATTTGGTCAATGCCGATATGTGGTTGTTCATCGACTTGTCTAAGTTAATAGTGTTTTATAATATTTAAATATTTAATATTATAATTTTTTTATTTTTAATTTAAATAAATCTAATTGTCACATGGCATTTTTTTATTGGCAAAAAATAAGCCACATGGTACTTTCCCATTGGCCAAAGTGGCCTAATAAATTTTCTTTAATGGTTGTTACAAAATGGATCAAAAATAGAAAAAAATATCACTTTAAGTATCAAATTGAGACAAATAAAAGTTTAAATACTAAAATGAGAAAATGAATATATTTCAAGAGCTAAATCGTGAAATAAACCTAAAACAAGATAATAATAGAAAGCTTGAATGAACTAATAAAAACTGATTTCCTATGCATTTTATTTTTTAGAAAACTACTTGTAATTCATAATTAATTTATATTAAGTAAGCACAAAATATCTAATTATTAAAAATAAAAAATATATATTTCTTTTGAATAATTAAATTAATTAAAATGAAAATACAAAATTCAATATCAATTTATTACTATCGAGGCTTATCATTTTCTATGTCAACCGGCAATATTGTGACCCTAACTTATTATTATTATTATTTGCCTTTAATATTTAATATTTAAATAAAAATATTTTTTATTGGATCATTAGAATTTTAATGACTTTGACACATCAACTCGTATAGTAATCCACATGCATCTTACAAAAATTCAAAAAAATAATAAAAATTTATTTAAATATTCAAACAATTAAAAAACGTAAAAAATAATTTAAAAAATTATCCACGTTCATAATGAAGTAAACATAGACTCACATTAATGTCATTAAAATTTTAATAATTCCATCAAATAAAAATAATTTGACAAAAGTTTAAAGTTTTAGGGTGTACATGATAAAAAAAAATAGGACCAAAGTGATAAAAAAATAGATGAATATTAAGGATTAAATTTAACATTATACATTTTTTAAACATATTACAATAAAATAATAGGCATGTCCTCTTCATAAAAGATAGTTGGGATTAGGAATTTAGTGCACAGTTGTTAGATAGTACGGACTCTATTGAAAAGGTTTCCACTGTTACTTTTATCACTCCGAGAAACACATCTGTTCAATCATAGGTTGACACATCATTATTTATTTTCGACGCATACTGTATAGGAACCTGGCTCACCTTCCTATCCGTTAGGGTTTTAGCAACTTTAATTTTCACAAAAATCAATTAATTTGAATTAGTATTAATTTTAAATATGCCATAGAATCGACTCAAGTCATACCTAAACTCTTGGGTTTACGATTATTTCTACTTCTTCGAGTATTTAGAATCGCCTCGAAAATAATAAAAATTTAGTTTAATCCTTTAAAAATGATAAAGATATAAACTATTAAAATGGTGAAATTATATTTTTATTATCGTAAAATATAAAATTTAATCCCCGCCCCCCAAAATTTTTTTTTTAGTTTCACTCCACTAACCCTCAACCCAATCCCAATTACAAGTAAACCCTAACCCAAATCAGAAAAAGAAAGACCTAACCCCTATTCCCCATGTCCTACCTACCACCGAGGAATAACGGCTGAAAGATTTTAATCACTTCTCCAAAGCTTCGATTGTGTAGAGGAATAACGAAGATTTTAATCTATATTATTTATATATTTTACCAATTTAAGTATTTATTATTTATAACTAAATTTTTTTTTTAAATTATGATTTTTATCAATTCCGAACAGTTAATTTAGACATCAATTCAATTCCTTTATTTGAATCGATATATTAATTAATCTTTAATTCAATATGATTCTAATATCACTACTTACAACATATATTCCATTTAAATATATGGACAATGTTTAAATGGAATATAATTCTAAGTTTGATGGTTGTATTTAATAGATTGTACGGACTACTTGAAACCCAATGAACAGGTATTATTATTAAACCAATATTTGCAAAAAGTATCTTCTACTAAGAACTTGACACGTGCTCAATACTTTTCAACTGATATTATTACGTTACAATTCTAACCAAAAAAAAAAAAAACATAAATACGATATAACAATTTAAATATAATTACAATAAAAATTTATAAATATATTAAAATTTATACAGTTTTCACATAATAATTTACATAGCAGTTCATCTACTGGTTTAATGATAATTAAATAAACAACTAATAATAAAATAATTATTTTAAAAAACCTATAAATCGATTCAAGTTTGTATATTGAACAATTTTTTGTTCAATTAATCTAATCGACCAATCTAACTAAATTCTAACAACATTATAAAAATAATCATTTAACTATCATGTTGCAACAAATATCTTACATTACTTATACCCTTATTTACATTAGGTCTCGGGTTTAAATCTAGGTAACCTTATCCTATTCGAAATAACAATATACGTGTGTATATGTATTGAGAGAGAGAGAGGGGGTGGAGGGCTAGGTTATGTTAAACTAAATGGGTACGTTCCAAACATCAGCAGAGTAGGGAGACTAAAATCAAACTAGACCTTAGTAAAAAAAAAAAAAATCTGTATAAAAAAACATAAAGGGCCAAAGTATGTTAAATTAAAGGGATTAAATCCCAAACATCAGCACAGTAGGTGGGGCTAAAAAAAATTAGACCTTAGTAACAAATGTCTTATGTTGTTCAAATCCCTGTGGACATTTTGTCCCAAGTATGGGCAATCCTTTCTCCTATCCCTATAAATATATATGTATGTATATATATATATAATGAAGGGACGAAATTATGTAAAAAATAAAAGCTAATATGAAAAATAGGTATCCAAACAATGTAATTTTTTTATTTTGGTATTTAAAGTTTTTTTCCTTATTATTTTAGGTGTTAACTATTAATTTTGATTAAAAAACCTTCTAAACTGACCAAATTATACTACATGACATTTTTAATTAAATAAAAATATTGTAAATATTAACTCCAATTAAAACAATCAAATTATGCATCTTTTTAATCGGAGTTAACAGTTGATACCTAAAGTAGTATCGAAATAAAACTTTATGTACCTAATTTAACAAAAAAAAAAAGAAAAGAAAAGAAAAGTACCTAAGTGATAAAAGTTGCATAGTTTGGGAGCCTATCTTTCATATAAGCCGAAATCCCAAACATCAGAAAAATAGGGGTACACAAATAAAAAATAGACCTTTTTCTTATGGGAAGTAGAAAGTGAAAGAAAAAAAAAACACAAAAAAGCTAAGCATAACATAATACGTATAGAGTACATGACATAACAATTCACTGAGAACCTCAGGTTTATTTTCCACAAACCCTTTTTTTTTTTTTTTTTTCCTCTTTCTCTCTTTATCATTAATTCTCACTTGTTATCCGTTTTAGTATCCCCCCTAAACAAGCTTAATTCTCTCACACTTTCTTAGCTAAGACCGGAAAAGAAAATAAAGAGTGGTAAAGGAAGTGCGAGAAATTTAGGTAAAAAAAGAAAAGAGAAAAAAATGGGGAGAGGGAGAGTTGAGTTGAAGAGAATTGAAAACAAAATCAACAGGCAAGTCACGTTTGCAAAGAGAAGAAATGGATTACTTAAAAAAGCTTATGAGCTCTCAGTTCTTTGTGATGCTGAGGTTGCCCTTATCGTCTTCTCTAATCGTGGCAAGCTCTATGAGTTTTGTAGCAGCCCTAGGTATATTGTTTTTTCCCCATTCATGTATGTATGTATGTGAAATGTTATTATACTATGATTATGTAGTTGGGGTTTTGTTTTTTGTTTGTAGTGCAAAGATCTGTAATTTTTTTATGAACAAAGACATGGTTTTTTGGGGGGTTTGTTCTTCATTTTTTTTCCCATTGATGAATGGTTTTTGGGTTATTTTGATCTTTATTTGTTTGAAGTACAGTTTCTTAAAGCTGTTCTTGAGAGGATCTGTTGTTGTTTTCTTTAAAATATATATATATATATATATATATATATTTTGTCTTTAAAAAAGGAAAGAAAAAAACATTTTTCATAAGTGAAGTTAGTGTTTATTGAAGGGAAAAAAAAATTAGGGTTTTGGCCTTTGAGAAAGAAGATTCAAAGCAAGTTCTGGTTATGTTGGTGCATGATCTAAGTAATTTCTTTTACTCAAAAGGCAAAAATAAATAAAAAGTTTTTGGGGGCTTAAAATTAAACAGGGTTTTATTACTGTTATGATTTGGTCCCTATGAGAGATTTGATGTTTCTGCAGTGCAAAGACTGTTGTTTTCCAAAAGCTGCAAAAACAACTTAGCAAATAAGACAATTTGGCTGAGTATTCTTCAATTTTCATCGTAGTTCTTTTCTTTAGTAAATATATTTAATTAAATTATAATTACCATTTCTAAAGCACTGCTTCAGGGTAAAAAACTCCATATATATATATATATATAAACTGTTTTAATATGTATAGACACCAGCTTCTTTAATAGCTTCCAGATGATCATATATGTATAGACACAATTTTTTAAAGAAAAAAACTAATTGCACTACTTCTGAAACTTAAATTTTGATTAATGAAAAACATTTTAATTACTCATTTATTATAACAATTTTTATGTTATTCGGACTCCTCCCATTATAGTTTCATGATAAAATTTAAAAAAGAATATATGTTTTTTGAAGATAAATAAGCTTGTTTGATTATTTCATATAATTTCATGTTGAATATTTATATTTACTTTTTTTAAATATTTATTTATTTTTTATCTTTGTTTCTTAGCATGACCAAAACACTAGAAAAATACCAGAAGTGCAGTTACAGTACACTTGACAACAGCCGATCAATCAGTGAAACTCAGGTACAGTTAAATTCTGTTTCCATGTTGAAATCGGACCGAACCAAATTGAATTTTAAATCAAGTCACACTCCCAACTATAAATTTGATTTTATATTTTATATATTGTGTGACAAGCAGAACAGTTATCAAGAATATTTGAAGCTGAAAGCAAGGGTTGAGGTGCTACAAACATCTCAAAGGTAATACTGATAAATGTTTAATTTTATATTTTATATTTTTTTCCTCAAATTCTTAGCATATCTCATATTTTTGATATAATGCCTATAACTACCCGTAACCCCTCCTTAACTTTAAGGAAAATGTTGCGTTTCAGCGCAATCAAACCCATGTCTTCCTTCACTGATAACAATATTAATGCCAATCGAGCTAAGACTTAATCGGCTCAAAATTATTATTTTATTAAATATATTATAGATTATGATACGATCATGATTCGATATATTAAGGTTCAGTTCAATTGGCATGGACATTGTTGCTAATGCAAGAGGATGTAGGTTCGAGTGCATTGAAGCACATTATCCTCTTATGGGTAGTTCTAGATATTTAATTTGTCAAAAAAATATATATATGATCAGTTTCTATAATTATAAATAATATTCGGATAAATTATTATAATTGAATTCTGAACTTAATTTTTTTTTTGTTTGAAATGATGTTGTAGAAACCTACTTGGTGAAGATTTAGGGCCATTGGACTCAAAGGAACTTGATCAACTTGAACATCAATTGGAGGCATCTTTGAAGCAAATAAGATCAACCAAGGTAAAAAAAAAAAAAAAAAAAATTCCCAAATTATTAAGCATCTTATAAGACCAAAAAAAAGGGTAAAGTTATAAAATCAAAATATAAATAACGTGGTTTTAGGATAATTCATTAAGCATTTTACAAATAAGAAAGATGAAGCATGGCTTTAATTTAGAGTTAATTAATTTATTAGATGCACCCTCAGTTTTTAATGTTTATGTACTATCAAACGTGTTATTATTAGGAAAAAAATGGTGGAAGACTAATAATTTTATTTAAATATAATTAAATATTAATTATAATTATTATATTCTTTCTTCGAATTTTAAGTTGCAGGATTTGAATTTAAATTTATATCGAATTTCAAATTTTTTATTTCGAGTCATGTTTAAATAAATTTATTATTGATATTAAGTTATTTATAAGTCTTCAACTATTTTTTCACTAATAATGAGTTGTTGTGTTTTTTGTTTGCTATCGGTGCATCAAATATCGAGATTCAATAAATTTCAGTTAGATGTTTGCAAAATTAATCATTAAAAATATTATTTTAACAAATTAAATCAACTTAAGCTCACCTGTAAATGATTTATATAACTAGATGTGTATAAAACAATAAAGGAACTAAACCTGCTCCATCAAGTAGTTAATTAATTATATTTTTCTCAAAATTCATTTCTTTTTAATAATTGTTTTAATTATCCGATTGAAAATAATTAAAAGGATTAAAAGAAAATTAGGCAACCAATAAATCTAAAATATGCCATGATTATGCTTTAAATTTGTTGTATTGTCATAATCTTATTGTTCTCTTTTATCTACGTTGTAGGTTCAAGCCATGCTTGATCAGCTCAATGACCTTCATAACAGGGTATTCATTTATTTATGAAAATAATTATTTTTTGGATTAATGTGATTTTGGTCCTTCAACTTGGTATCTATATTTTTTTAGTACACATTGCTATTTGAACTTGGGAATTAGATCTATTTTAGTCGTTAAACTTAAATTCCGTCAAGGTATGATGATGTACATTATGAGATTGAGTTAAGTCATCACCTAAAAATTAAAATTAAAATATTATAAAAATAATTATAAAGTATAGTTTAGCTTGGTTGGTTAATTACTTTTTACATGAATTAAAATGAAACAAATATATCTAATTATTATTCAAATCAATAAAAACTAAACCCAACATTATAATTTGGATCGTTTTTCCATTTTTTCGATATTTTTGAAAGATTATATTGTAATATTTATATTTCTCAATTAGTGCCCTTATCTTTTGGTACAGGAGAAACTGCTAATGGATGCCAACAAATCCTTGAGAAGGAAGGTATTAAAGATGTTTCAATTTTTGGTTTTAGCTGGTCAGGTTTTGGTCCCTATATTATGATAATTTAATCTTTTGATATCTACACTATGATTCTTTGCTTTTATAATGTGATTAGTTCATTCAAATATGTTGACGTGGATTTCATAAAAACATCCTTTCCAACACACATAAAACATCAATATTATAAGTTAGAAGGGATGTTTTTAAGACAAATCCACATCGACATTTTAAGAGAAAAAAAGTCCTTGTTAATGTCAGTCCCGAGTTCAAACTAGGGCAACTCCTTCTCCCTTTCCCCTTAAATATTATAGAGGGATTAAAACTAGAATTTAATCATTTTTTAATTAAGAAACAAATATTATTACTTGAGAAAATCTATGACACGAGAAAATACACAAGCACCATACTAATACAAGGATTATAACATACATATATATAACGTTTGATTAGTTGGAGGAGTTGAGCACACAAGTTCCTCAAGGGCCAGCATGGGACAACATTGGAGGGCCAAGCATTCCACCTTACGATCGCCTCACAGCAGCTCAATCTGAGGCATTTTTTCACCCTCTTGGGGCCAATTGCTCTTCACAAATCGGGTACGTACGTTTTCCCTTTGGTTTTAACTCTATTTAATTTATGATTAAGGATAGAAATTGAATTCTAAATTTTTCAGAGGGTTAAAATGTATATTTTATTATTTTATTAATTAGCAATAAGCTGTCCCTTGTTGGAGGAGCAAGAATTATTTTGAGAAATTAAAATAATTTTATAATGTATTAAGTTATAATTTTTAAAGGCATTAACCATAATTTTCTTTACTTTTGAAAGTGTCTAACGTACAATTTTTTTCATTGAAAGGAGATTCCCCCTGCCTTTGTGCCACTCATGCTCAAATCATTTATTTATTTAATGATTTGAATTATACAATTGCAATTTTTATTTTTAATTTTGCAGATATAGCAATGATGTGGTTTCGGATGAGATGAATGCTGCAGTGCATAGCCAAAATGTGAATGGGTATTTCCCTGGATGGATGCTTTAACTATATAAAAGAAAAAACCCTAATGGTGGAAATATCCATAGTACTACTTCTTTTCATTATTTATTTAAACACAAATTAACGCAACTTGTAATTTTATTTGTATGAATGACAATAAACATAAACATATAATATATTGTAAGGACTTAATTTCACTTTTCCTTCTCTCTATATGGTATTTAAAATTTGATTAAAAAATGCTCGAAAATTACAACTTGTATTTTTTTGAATTTAATCTTTCTATTTTTCAAATTTCAAAATTCAAGTCCAATTATTAATATTATTAATTTGTTTTTAAATTCAGGTTAATTACATCTTGTTTTAATTACTTGACTACCAAGTAAAAAGGTTTTATTATTATTATTTCAAAATATCACCACAAATTTAACAACAAAAATTAATAGTATTTAACAGTTGAATCTAAATTTTAAAATTAATTTTTTTTATAAATACAAATATAGAGACTAAATTACTAATTTTTAAAAATATATATAAACTATAAGCACATTTTAACCTAAAAATTTCAAAAATGGACTCAGCATTATTGGTAAAGTGTTTCAAGTTTGGTTGAAATCCTGCAATAAGTGGACTTGATTCTCTCTCTATGTATTACGTGTGATTCAATTTCTACTCGTAAATTAAAAATAATTAATTTTTTTTGTTGATTTTTTAATTTGAAATAAATATCAAAACAATACATGAACTTTGATATAATATATAATGTTATATATAAATTTTGATTTTATGTAATTTTACATTTATATGTCGCATATCTAAATAATTATATTCATTCAATGTAAAAGTAAAATGATTAATAACTTTTCGAAATTGGATGATAAAGAAAATATTAATAATTGGGTGTACTAATATAATTTGTCCATTTTTTTGTACAAGTTCTAAGCTACTCATAACTCTCTTCAACTAACTAGTAGTTAGTCCCTACAATCTCCAAAGTAAAGAATATTAGACCCTTAAGTTACGACAATGAGTTAGTCAACTTCCAATTTCTAAAATAGGATAAACTGAATTTAAAGTCACTAAACTATTAGTAAGTTTACATTTTGGTCATTCAACTTCAAAAAGCTATAAATTGGTCATTGAACCAGGGGTGAAGCCAAAAAAAATTTTAGGGGACGAAATTAAGTTGTAATTTTTACGATAGTAAAAATGCAATTTCACTATTTGAGTAGCTTATATTTTTATAATTTTTAAATGATTAAATCAAATTTCTATCATTTTAAGGGGGCCAAAGTGTAATTTTACCTTTACTAATTTTAAATTTTAAAAAATTTAAAAAGTCTAAATGGAAAATTTTTCATTTTAGGAGGGGTTGGGGCCCCTACCAGCCTCCACTAAATGCACCCCTACATTGAACTATTTGAAAATTTTCATTTAAGTCATTGGGTTATTAAAATCATTATTGTATGACTTTCTTTTTTTGCACTGCTTACATCATTCGAAAGCTCTTCTCTTTCTCTTTTATAGTTCAGTCTTTTTTATGGAATGGTTTTAAACGTTACAAATCTACAAACAAAAATTCAAACAACTTTTCTCTTTAATCTCCTACACTAACCATCGGATCGATTTGGATCTAAAGTATGTTTTTCTACTCGTCGATGAGTACTGATCGTCGAATCGTTGCTTGGAGTTTACTAGTTGAGCTTTAAAAAAAAAAACTTCACAACTCAATGACTTAAATAAAAACTTTTGAATAGTTCAACAATTTAAATGAAAACTTTCAAATAATTCGGTGACAATTTTGTAATTTTTTAAAGTTAAGTGATTAAAGATAAATTTACTAATAATTTAATAACCTTAGGTATAGTTTACCTTTTAAAGTAATGATGGACCACGACAAGTCCTATAAAAAAAAAGGTAAACTACTATGGAACCACCCATGCTTCGTTTTGGGTTAATTATTTATTTTCTAATTAAATCATAGAGTAAAATTTCGAAGGTTATAATATGTTCAAATTTAATCTCCATACTTTTATTTTTAGGAATCCAGCCCTCTACTTTTTGAATTTAAAAATTTAGGTCTGTTTGTTAACATTGTTATAATTTTTTTATTAAATTTACTAGAACGACATTTTGAAATTAAAAAGAAACTCACTTGATATCCATGTAATAAAAAGATGACACCGTAATGGACCTAAATTTAATAAAGAAATTTAATGATGTTAACAATCCTTAAAAATATCAGCCTTTTAATAAAAAAAATATTTAAACTAACTAATGGCATTATAAGAATCAAAGTGTCAAATTATGTCAAAATTAAATTATAAAAATTCAGTTTCAAATTTAAATGAAAAATAGAGATCAAAATTGAAATTTAACTATTCTCATATAATCTAAAAAAAAGTAAAGCATTAAAGATAAAAATTCCATCATAATCTTTTCATGTAGGAAAAAAAGAAAAGAAAAAGGAAAGGACATCTGCCATGAAAGGAACGCCTTAAGGCCTTCCCTTAAACATGTCTATCATTTAAACTATGATTTTCAAATTACCCTTTTTTTTAATATTGTGCTATTACTTTTAAAATATTATTTTATTTTTAATTATTTTCCAATATTTATTGACTTTTATTACAAATTAAATAGATCCTCATTTAATTAGTAAAAATATATTATTTAATAAATTAAAAAAATAAATATATAAAATTATCACGTGCAAACGCACCTAATATCGTAAAAAAGTATTGGTTTAACCATTTAATTAAAATTGAATTTTAAAATATATGGCATTATATTTTACATAATCAATTTTAAAGCTGATTAAAATTTTAAAATATATTTACTCGTTATTTACAAATATATTAATTACATTTACCATTGTGTATTATGTTTAAATTAATTTAAAACAAATTGTTAAAGCATTTCAATAATTTTACTTTAAATAAACATAATATAATATTTATTTCTCCATGATATATATGGATATAAATTTTAACAATGTATTGTTAATTTAATTAGCACGGACCATGAAACAATGGCAAATCAAGTATATTCTAAAAGAAAAAAATCAAGTTGTTGATCGTCTTACTAAGCTGACTTCGGAAAGGAGCATGAACGTACAAGTGCTTGTAAGCCCACTTGAGGAGCTCATAGCTAGCCGACCTTAGGGATTGATAAAACCCTTCATTTATGATAACTTAATATAGTTAATTTGTGTTTATTCAAAATAAAAAAAGAAAATCTTATTATATTACATTTAATAGTTTAAATTATTGGCTATAATTATGGGTTCATTATAGAAAAAGAGATTTATTTTACATTAAAACGTATTTAAATAGTTTAAATTTCTTTAGCTTTAATATTAATTGTGTACATATATATATATATATATATATATATGAATTATATTTATTACTTTTCTTTTCTAAAATGGGTTGTTAATAAAAAGAACAATATTTTATATTCAAATGTATACTAATTACTACATATAATTTGTTTATGTATATATAAAAATTCCACGTTTATAGCTTAAATCTCACCCTTTTTTAACTTTTTTTTTTAATAATTTGATTATATCTGTTCTTTTTTACACAATGCCTAGAACTATTCATAGCCTCTCCCAACCCATAAATAGGAGTATAATGGACTTCTATACACTCGAATCCACGTCCTCCTATATTGACAATAATATCCATTCCAATCAAACTCTCACCTTTTTAACTTGAAATCTCCATTTAAAGAAATGAATGAAAATATACTATCAATCTATAAAAGGAAGTTAGTCAACATTAATAAATTAAAATTATTAGTTTCTTACAAGAAAAGTAAAGTTGCATGTAGTTAAATGTTTGATTTTCTATGAAATTTTAGTAACATATATATATGTTTTCAATAATCACACAAGATTGTTAAAGCTTCACTCAACTTTCCTTAAAAAAAATATTTTTTATATATAGATATATAGATGATTATAAAAAAGAAAAAAAAAATCAAATAATCTGTTAGTAATAAATATCTCTTTATGTTTCCCATTTATTCTTTTTAACCATTGCGTACAAAATCATAACCGGCCCTTATATTTATTATCATTCATTCAATGGCTTCTCCACTATAAACCCTCTCTCTCTCTCTCTCTCAGTTATTATTATTTCATTGCATCTTCTCTTTATATCTTTCAAATTCAAAACCCCTCAACCAAAGAAAATTTGAAAAAGAAGATGTGTACTCCATCAATATTCCCTATGCTCGTTAGATGGAGTGTTAGGGAGTTTGCTTCATGTTTCTTGGCTCGTAGATTCCCTGGTAATTTTCTTACGTAAAAAGTGATTTTTTTAATCTCTTTATGCTTCACGTTTTTATTTTGATTATTTTTGCGTTCCATATTTATTGTATTTGTTATGTTTTTTTTCATACTTGTTGTCCTGTGATTTTTGTTTGTGTTGGAATCATTATGGTAATTTTGTTTTGTTATTAAGGTTTCGGGGTTGAATACTTGATTGCGACAGCATATTTTATGTTTTTAATGTATTTGCAGAAATTGATTTTTCGAGTTTACTTCCATAGTTATTGTAATTGATTGTGATAGTATATTTTATTGTGTTTTCAATGTTTTTGGTGGATTGTAGAAGAGAAACTGGCAGAGATGAATCCGTCTCCGTCGTTGAAACATCCGATGGGACACATTGTCGCCGAAACGAAAGACAACACGGGAGATAGGAAGATTAGTGACAAAAATAGAAAACGGCGGAACCACAGTCGGACAATATCGAAAAGCATAGTTTCAGTGGACAATGAAAGCGAAAACTCGAGCTGGATATGTCTTCCTGACGAAGAATACATAGTTTTTTGCTTTAAAGAAGATGGAGCTTTTGATGTTATGATAGAATCAAACAAATCCGAAAGAAGTTCATGGCCGGTTAATAGAAAGGTTAATTATGTTCATTTGATTACTTCTTTCAAATCTTTGGAGAACCATATCTGAACCTGTTTTTGAATGTGCATTGAATACAAATATATATATAATTTTTAAAAGGAAAAATTCGGGTAACAGTTTTGGTTTACATATAGGGTGATGAAAAAAGGGGCAGCATTTGTTGGGAAGTAGAGTTAGTTTCAGCTAGCTTAAAAAGATTAGAAGAATCAAGAGACTCGTATCAATCTGATGGTAGCACCGGATCCTTTAGCTTTCCTGTGTAAGTGTGTAAAAAGAAATTTTTGTTTCTATGTTGCTCGGATATTTGAGGGATGAGTGTCGGATATTTATGTATCCGATAATATTTTAACAAACCCGTTTTTGAATGTATTGAATATAAAATTAACTATCCTGTTTTAAACTCGATTGAATATTTTTAAACCCATAAAGATATGAGAATCGAAAACAAATATTTTAAAGAAAATGAAGAATGGAAACACATCTAACTTTATTTTTTGATGAATATTGTTACAGATTAGGATGGGAATCGATGGGAAGTCCAGTGAGAATGCCAATGCCAACATCAGAAGGCATTAGCAAAAGGAAGCACAAGACTCATTGAGTGCCAATGCCAACATCAGAAGACATTAGCACAAGGAAACTGACAATCAGAATCTAAAATATTGATAAAATACACAATGAACTTTGTTCTTCCTTGTGCTAATGCCTTTTGATGTTGGCATTGGCACACAATGTTCCTTGTTCTTCCTTGTGTTAGTGCCTTCTGAGGTTGGCATTGGCTTAATGCTTAATGCCTTTTGAAAGGCATTAGCACAAGGAAGAATAAGGTCCATTGTTTGCCAATGCCAACATCATAAGGTATTAGCACAAGGAAGAATAAGGTCCATTTTGTGTTTTTTCAATGTTTTAGATTCTGATTGTCGTTTAAATTTTTGTCTGGTAGAAGATTTTAGGAAAATACCAGTAATTTATGTCTATTCTTTTACAAATGATGAAAAAAATTATATAAAAAATATATTTATAAAAGAAAATTTTAAAAACTATGTTGTCTTAGTATCAAATCTGCGTATTTTTAAAAAAAATACTATTTTGATAATAATATTTCTTAATACTTTGTAAAAAGAATGAACTTTTTATTGATAAATTCGAGTACGAAATATTAATTGTTAAGTTATACTTTTTTGTATAATCAAGGTTTCTTTTATGCTCGTTTTATGATCCATGAAAAGTTTGGGAATATATAATTATCTCTCTCAACAATGTCGTTTCCAAAATTCTTGCCTTCTCCTTTGGAAGTGTAATGTGCCTTACTATTATTTTTTTTATAATTAGTTAACTAGTTTGCTCAATACTTTCCATAGTGAGAAAAACCCAAGAGATTAGAAATGGATGGTTTTGACAAGAATGTCCAATACGGGTATGTATTTGATATTTGTATGTTCAATCTTTCAAAAAAAGAAGGAAAAAAAAAAAGAGTTGAAGCAACATAGGATTCAAGACAGATCTTCGGAAAATCAGCTACCGAACTCGGGCTGTTTCATAGAGATTTTACTTATGCATATGAAAACATCCATGGACTTTTACTAGACAATTAAGAACACAAAAAGAAGCCGTACAATAATACAATAGTGACGTATATAATAAAATTGGGTAATGCCAATGCATCACCAAGTTCGTCTGAAAAAATGCTTTGAACTTATGAATCTTTATATCACTTTTCTCACGCTCTTTCGGATTTGAAAAGAAAGGATTGAAGATGTAGCCTTGCACTGACAGCAGCGGCAAGGGATTCTTCGTCTTGCTTCTCTTTGGCAGCACCGAGAGCGGCGTCGTAAGCTTGCCTTGCTTCTTCCATTTTCGGCATCTCCTTGTCATCTACATCATTCTGTTTATACCAAAACCGAAACAAAATAGAAAAACCACACTTAAAGCTCCATTTGCTATTAACGTTGGAAAGTGCTTAAAATACGGATTAATTCTTTCGAGCAACTTCCCCTATCGGCAATTCCAAAAGAATAAAGAGCCATATATCGCAAAAACAAACCCTTATAAATGCTATTGCCAAGGAATGCACAACAAATATTTGGACCAATATTCTCTTCTATCATGTACAATCATTCCATAATTTCGAATGGTGCAATTTGCAGTTAAAATATGTTACCTACATGACAATCTTTATTGCAATCAAATTTTTTTAACACCCTTAAAGAAAAGGATTGAATTGGATAATGGAATGATAGTTTAAGTACTAATTTAGGACAAAAGAAAAATGAAGTGCCAAAGCGGGAAAGCAAACATAATTTGAGGGCCAAAGTGGTATAAATCGAGTATTTAAACATATTTTACACAATCAATTTTAAATATGGTTAAGTTTTTAAAAAGTTTTAAATTAATATATTAATTACATTTGCCTTTGTGTTATTGAAAATTTGAATACTTAATTTTTAAAATTAATTTGTTAAAGTATTTCAATAATTTTACTCTAAATAAACATAATACCATGTTTGTTTGTCCATGGCATATATGGATATAAGTTTTAATAATGTATTATTAAATTAATTAACACATGGGAAATTAAATTGCTAAAATGGCTTCGGAAAGGAGTAGGAACCAGTAGTCGAGCTTAGGATTGATAAGGTGAGCAACGCTTGATTTATGATAATTAATTCAAAGAAAATATATGTGATTATATTACATTTAATAGTCTAAATTATTGGCTGTAATTATGGGTTGATTATAAACTTATTTTACTAATTAAATTTCTGTAGCTTTAATAATAATCGTGTAAATAAAAAAAGGAATTATTTTAGATCTTAATTATTACATATAATTTGTTTATAGCTTAAATGGAGTATAGTAATAAATAAATAAAAACAATCCAACTAAAACCCCCATTTCCTAAAAACAATAACTAATTAATAATCCAAATATTTCCGGCTCTTAGATTCGGAAACGTTCAACGGTGGCCTGCAAATCACCACTACCTATTATCTCCTCCTCACTCTTTCTTCCCTTCACTATTGTTTTCCACGATTCAAATTTCTTGGGTTTTTCCTTGTAAGTTCCAGTACTAAGTACTTTGATTGCTGGTAATTGTTGATACTGAAGATTAACTACTTGTAATATAGGTGTGTTTAAACTTAAAATGGAGACTTCCGTTTTAAGGGTTAAAGTTTGTTCATAGCTGGTGGTTTTTTTATGATCAAATTACGCAAAACGTTTAGGCTTTTGTGTAGAAATATGTATCTTTTAAATCCCTTTTCACTTTGTTGTTTAATCATATTGACTTTGTTTTCTATACATGGAGCTAATAGTTTGCTCAGACTCATGTTTGTATCCGATGTGGTTACTTTTTAAATATTTTTTTCAAGATTTTCTTCATATTTGTGTTGGGATATGCATGGGAAGAGTCAGAGCAGCATAGTTTTTTGCTGTCACTGGTGATAACCTTGTGGTTTGTGTTACCAGAATTGAAGTACCAAATGCTAAAAGATGGAGTGGAATTGGGTATCATTGAGGATTGAATTTGGATAGAAGATTCAAATTTGATATGCAGTTGCTTGCTTCCTTTGGAAAGGTCCCTGCAGGGCCACAAAGAAGATTGTAACTGAGATGTTTCTTTTGTATTGTACAACATTCATCCTCTTGTCTTGTTTTTATCTTTTTTAGTGGAACTCCGAGTACTCCTCCATGGTTTTTATTGATAAATTTGGGTATAAATTAATGGCCAAGTTATATATATATATATTTGTATAATCAAAGTTTCCTTCATGTCCGTTTTATGGTACATGAAGATTTGAGAATGTATGATTATCTCTCCCAATACTATCAATCTCCAAAGTTCGAATTTGCCTTCTCTCTTAGGAGTGCAATGTGTCTTACCGCTATACTTAATAATTAGTTTGCTTAATGCATTCCCTAGTGAGAAAAATCCGTCAAGATAGCTCCCTTAATCCTTCAGTTGCCAAAAGATGAGCCACTTGGTTCTCCTACCTCTGAATATGTGAGAATATATGCACAATTTTTAAATATTCTCCTCAAAGAATTTAGATCTAAAATGTAAGCACTGATGCATGAATTGTCTTTTCTATTTGCATGTAGTTTCTTTATCACCGTAAGTGAATCTCCTTCGATCATCACCTCTTGAAACCCCAAATCAATGGTCAATCGGACTACTTGGAGACATCCAATAGCTTCCATAGCAAACCCCGTTGGTATGTGATTATTAATAATTGTAGTTAACCCCAGAACACCCCCTTGATTCCTGATAACAATCCCTGAACATAATTTCAAGGAATGAGCTTGAAAAGCCCCATTAAAATTTATCTTTATGAAAGCATTCTCTAGAGGCTTCCATATTACAAGCTCAACTCTGGTAACAGGTAAAAGTTTGTTTGAGGCATCTAATTCTTCTAATTGAGCTTTAATCCTTTCTATTATTGCTTGAGCATGATTTCAATCCCATCATGCACAGATTTATTTCGTCCAGTCCATAACACCCAAAGGGTTCACTCTACCATCCTCCAAATCTGGTTAGATGAGGTAGAAAATAAATTATCAAGCCAATCCTGAAAAATAAAAACAAAGAACTCCATATGCTAGTAAATATTTAATTCGTTTCGCACTTCTATTGTAGTGATACAATCTCAAAACGAGTGCTCAAGAGTTTTCGAACCATTCAGACACGTTGAGCAAACAGGTGACTCCATTAATCTTATATTACAGAGGTTAGAAATATAATTTCGAATCTCACCCTTTTAACTTGAAATATTATGTTTTTAGCTAAATAATCTTATTAAATTTATTTTAAAAAATCAATGAAAATATACTATCAATCTATAAAGGAAGTTAGTTAATATTAATAAATTAAAATTATTAGTTTCTTTCAAGAAAAGTAAAGTTTTAAGATAAAAGCCAATCTTATATAATTAAATGTTTGATTTTCTATGAAATTTTAGTAACATATATATATATATATTTTTAATAATCACACAAGATTGTTAAAACTTCACTCAACTTTCCTTAAAAAAAATATTTTTTTTATATGTAGATATATAGATTATTATAAAAAAAAGAAAAAAAGAACCAAATATTTTGATAGTAATAAATTATCTCTTTATGTTTCCCTTTTATTCTTTTTAACCATTGCGTGCAAAATCATAACCCGCCCTTATATATATATGATCATTCATGCAATGTCTTCTCCACTATAAACCCTCTCTCTCTCTCTCTCTCTCTCTCTCTCTCTCTCTCTCTCTCTCAGTTACTATTATTTCGTTGCATCTTCTCTTCATAGCTTTCAAATTCAAAATCCCTCAAAAAGAAAACCAAAGAAAATTCGAAAAAGAAAATGTTTGCCCCATCGATATTAACTAGGCTTGTTAGATGGAGTGTTCGAGCATTTGCTTCATGTTTCTTGGCTTGCACATTCCCCAGTAATTCTCTTACGTAAAAAAGTGATCTTTTTCATGTATTTGTTGTGCTATGATTTTTGTTTGTGTTGGAGTCATTATGGTAGTTTTGTTTTGTTATTAACTATTTTGATGAGTAATTTAAATTCCTGACCATAATCCGATGTTTCGGGGTAGCTACAAATATTCATTATAATTGATTGCGATAGCATGTTTTATGTTTTTATTGTATTTGCATAAATTGATTTTTTCAGGTCACTGCGATATTTATTGTAATTGATTGTGATGGTTTATTTTATTGTGTTTTCAATGTATTTGTTGAATTGCAGAAGAGAAACAGGCAGAGATGAATCCGTCTCCGTCGGTGAAACATTCGACAGGACACATTGTTTCCGAAACGAAAAACAATACGGGAGAAAAGAAGATTAATGACAAAAATAGACGACAGCGGAACCACAGTCGGACAATGTCGAAAAGCATTGTTTCGGTGGACAAAGAAAGCGAAAACTCGAGCTGGATATGTCTTCCTAATGAAGAATACATAGTTTTTTGTATTAAAAAAGACGGAGCTTATGATGTTACGATAGAATCGAACAAATCAGAAGAATCAAATCAATCCGAAAGAAGTTTATGGTTGGTTAATAGAAAGGTGACTCTTTATTTTACTTGAAGTATTCGTATCTAAAACTTGTTTCTAACACAAGCACGGACATATGACATTCTAAGAACCCTACAAATAAGGGTGAAAAATACTTGATTAAAAATAGCTCATTTCCGGTTCATATCAATTAACTGATTCACTGACCAAACCGGCTAACGTAAGTGGGTTCAATTTTCGGTTAATATTTATAGGCGGTTAGTTAAGTGTATTTTCATTATTTTCTTTTAAATGAATGGACCGAAAAGACAAACACCACACCTTTCAAAATACAACAGAAAACTAAATATATCTGTTTTGGACAAATACCCATATCCGAACTGAACGATTTGTACTGGAACAGATTGGTTCTACCGAGGACGCCAAAAGAGATGAGCTGAGTAGTGATGAATCAAATGAAGACGGGAGTGAAGGAGAGGCCAATGCTACTAAAGAACAGGTGAGCCTATGATTTCTTTTGAAACATTTGTTTATGATTATTGACAATTTTGTCGAATATGGATGTCTTATACGAGTTAACAATATTTTTCGTATATTTGGAGAATTATTTATTGGAAGTTGTTACGTTTAATGAAATTTAGCATAGTTTTGTACCTATAGAGATCCAAAGATCATTTCCATGTTAGATACCTATGAAACTTATCTTTGAAGAAACCTTCGAATGGGTATCGAATGTGATGTGTGTTTGAAACGGGTTTACCTGATTTTCTCATCTATGCTCAAACTTAAGTTTGAATATGTCGGAAATGCTTAGGTAGTGGAAATTTTCATAGTTTACTATTCATAAAACTCAAAGAAGTCATTTTCTTCGTCTTTCAAGAAATATGGGTTCACAATTTTTTTTTTATATATTTTTTGGAAATCTCCAAGGTTGCTTAACTATCTAGAAGTGAAATTTATCTTTGAAAATATTCAAAGAATATCTAGTAAATTTCTTTCACATTTTCAAAGAATCATATCTGAACATATTTTTAAATATGCATCGAATACAAATATATATTTTTTTTAAAAGGAAAAATTCGGTAACAGTTTTGGTTTAACATATAGGGTGACGGAGAAAAGGGCACGACTTGCTGCGAAGTAGAGTTGGCTTCAAGTAGCTTGAAGAGATTAGAAGAATCAAGAGACTCGTATCTATTTGATGGTAGCACGGGACTAGCTTCAGGTAGCTTAAGGAGTTTAGAAGAATCAAGAGACTCATATGAATCTGATGGTAGCACCGGATCCTTTACATTTCCTGTGTAAGTGTGCATAAGGGAATTTTTGTTTCTATGTTGCTTAGATTTTGAGGGTTGTCCGATATTTATGTATCCAATAATATTTGAACAAACCCGTTTTTGAATATATTGAATATAGAACTATCTATTCTGTTTTAAACTCGAATGAATTAATTTAAACATAAAAAGAAATGAAAACTGAATACAAATATTTTAAAGAAAATGAAGAATTGAAACAAATCTAACTTTACTTTTTGATGGATATTGTTGCAGATTAGAGAGAGATTGGGTTGGAAGTCCAGTGAGAATGCCAATGCCGACATTGGAAGGCATTACCCCAAGCAAGAACAAGGCCCATCGTGTGCCAAAGCCAAGGAAGAAAGGCATTGGCACAAGGAAGAACAAGACCCATTTTATGTTTTTTCAATGTTTTAAATTTTAATTGTTGGTTTCCTATTAGTAATTTATGATTATTCTTTTATAAATAATGAAAAAATTTATATAACAAATATATTGATAAAAGAAAATTGAAAAAACTATGTTGTCCTAGTATCAAATTTGCTTTTTTTTTTTTGTGAAAAAGACAACTTTTATACTAATATTCCGTACTATTTCGTACAAAGAATGAGCTTTTTATTGATAAATTTGGGTACAAATTATTTGTTAAGTTAATACTTTTTTGTATAATCAAGGCTTCCTTCATATTTGTTTTATGGTCCATGAAGATTTGAGAATATATGACTCTCTCTCCTAATAATATTGTCTCTAAAGTTCGAACTTGCCTTCTCCCTCAGGAGTGCAATGTGCGTTACAACTACACTTGATAATTAGTTTGCTCAATACGTTCCCTAGTAAGAAAAATCTAAGGGACTAGAAATTGATGGTTTTGACAAGAATGTCCAATACGGGTATGTATTCGATATTTGTATGTTCATTCTTTCAAAAAAAAAAAAAAAAAGAAGAAAAGAAAATGAGTTGAAGCAACATAAGATGATTCAACACAGGTTTTCGGAAAATCTGATACCGAACTCAGGCTGTTCCATAGAGATTTTACTTGTGCATATGAAACATCCATAGACTTTTACTAGACAATAAAGAACACAAAAAGAAACCATACAAGCATACAATAGTGACATATATAATAAGTAAACTTTGGTAATGCCAATGCATCAATAAGTTCGTTTGAAAAAATGCTTCGAACTTATGAAATATTTATATCACTTTTCTTACGCACCTTCGGATTAGAAAAGAAAGGATTGAAGATGTAGCCTTGCACTGGCTGCAGCGGCAAGGGATTCTTCGTCTTGCTTCTCTTTGGCAGCATCGAGAGCGGCGACGTAAGCTTGCCTTGCTTCTTCCATTTTCGGCATCTCCTTGTCATCTACATCATCCTGTTTATACCAAAACCGAAACAAAATAGGAAAACCACACTTAAAGCTCCGTTTACCATTGAGGTTTGAAAGTGCTTAAAATGCAGATCCTTTCAAAAGAAAAAAGAGCCATGTATTGCAAAAACAAACCCTTATAAATGCTATTTCCAAGCAATGCACAACAAATATTTAGTCTAATATTCTCTTCTATCATGTTCAATCATTCGATATTTTCAAATGGTGCGATTTGCAATTAAACTATGTTACCCGGATTTTGTGTGAATGTAAAATACAGATATGCATTCAAGATGGGTATGGTCAATTTTTTCAAAGATTTTTCCATACCTATGTCTGGATTTTGTTGGGTAAGGATAATTCAAGAAAAATGAAAAGGGGGAGCAGCAAAAAGCAAGCAAAAGCCAGGAAAACTCGAATTTAAATAAGTTGATTAGGCAAAGGATAGTGAGGTTACCAGGTGAGGGAAATGATCCGAATGGTATGGTGCTACATCATAATCTTCAGCATATGCGGTGCGATTTTTCTTTGTCAAGCCATTTAATAACAGCATAAATGATGAAAATTCTCCTTGCATGGAGTCTATATCATTTTGCAGCTTCTCCAACTTTTGTTTAGATGTCATTGCTTCCCATTGTGTCTTTTCTAAGGTCGCTTGCTTGTCTGCTAGCTTAATCTAAAGAGAAAAAAGCATGTGTATCAATAACAATAAAGAAACAAGAAGCTCCGTATTTAACTCGGTTCGTGTATTCAGACAGTGGCGAAGGCAAAGGGGGGCAGGCAGTGGCCTTGGCCCCCAAAATGGTAGATTTGCCCTTTAGCCCTTTAATATTGTATGAAATTACATGTTCGTATAATGGTAAAATTGCACTTTGACTCCAAAAATTTATGATTCATCTTTGGCCCCTCCTAAAGTAATTTTCTGACTTCGCCCCTGATGCAGCTATGTTAAGAAGTGGTATTGAGTACATCTGGGATTTCAATCCCAACCTCTGCTACCTCTCCTTTCTACCACAAAAATAACAATAAAGGAATAAAGACCACGGAGATTAACTCTGTTCATACAGCCATCTTATGAGGCAGCATTAAGCAAATATGGGATTTGAATCCTAGCATTTGTAACCTCTTCTTCTATCACTATTGAGGCATCCTTTTTATGTCAATTAAACAAACAATACTTGCAAAATCAATCAAAATTTCAGGCAATACAGTTAATTATAATGCACTAAATATTATACAAAATCTATGGTAATTAGGTTTGGGTATGAATGTTAGAATAAGTACGTCTCTAACACGGATATGTTCAATTTTTCCATGTATTTGGAGGGTCCTTAGAGGGTCATAACCCCATATCCATGTATGGGAACAAATCAAACATAAGTTTCAACAAATGATACTTCAAGAAAAACGAAAAGTTAGAGCAACATAAGAATATTCTAGCAGGAAACATGAGAAATGTATACCTTAGCATCAGAGAGTTGCAGCTGAATGGACTTGATTAAAGAGTCCTGTTCCGCAGCATGTCGATTCAGTTGCTCAAGTTCTGCTTGAACATCATTAATATGGTTCTTTGAAATCTCTGCAGATTTTAGAAGGTCCTCTTTCTCCAACAACTTTTTTTGCAGATCCTCCACTTGTCCTCTCAGTGCAATTAACTCCTCATTTTCCTTTTCTGCTATCAAATCCCTCGAGGAAAAGATTGGTAAACTATCACCATTCTTGTCTACTTGATCGTTTTTCTTTTTCACTGGAATAGCCAAACCTGCATTCCTTCCTTTTACATCCGTAGTCTTTATAAACAAAAAGAGCAACATCATAAATTTATATGAAGAAATTATTAAAAAACAAAAAAAAATCTCAAAAAAGAAAAGCTATTAGATTAAATCCAGGAAAGTGAGAAAAAATTTTGATAGGAAAAAGAGTTGCATGTTAAAAATCATGGGATTTGTAATTAAAACCTATTAAACACTGGATGTTTTATATTTTATATATTTGCTCCAGACAAATGTCTAATAAAGAGTCAATTATGCATACTATGATAAGATTACCACTTCAATTCAACAAATTACGAACAATCGCTAACCAATAAAGAAAGGAAACAATTGTTTATAGTCATCAAAATGACTAATAAGCCTACGTTTATTGGACTCGGATGTGAGTATCAAATAACAATAGGTATACAAGATGGGAATGTTTATTTATTTATTTACTAAGTTTTTCATGTATTTGAAGGGTCATTCAAGGGTCAAAAGCTCCGTACCCATGTCCGAAAATACGTTGAACACAAATATAAAAAGTGAAGAATAAGGTAGTAATAAACTAGATAACCGAATTTGGCAAAATATAACCATTTATATACTATAAATATAAAGATTTAATTGAATAAGAGCATATATATATAGTTACATATCCCACTAGCAAATTACAACGTTGCTCCCCATCAGTAATTTTTTAAATGTTACTAATGATGAAACAGCAAGCTCTAGTTCACTATCACTGTCAGTATAAGCTTACAAGGAAATGATAAGGCAAGAAATACATAATTCCACAAAATTTCAACCATGTTATCGGAAATTTGGATTTCAAAAATAAATATTTATGAATTTAAAATTCATATTCTTATATATACTTTTCAAATATATAATAATTTTGAATCTTAACTAATTTATATATAGTATATGCATTTCATTCACACAATTTATACAGACAACGAAATCCAGTTTTTTAGTCATTTAACCAAACAAACCGCAAGTGAAATCAACAAATTAAACTAAAACAAGCAAGGATTTATGAACATACTTTACGAGATAGGGATTCCCTTGAAGGTGTCTTGGTATATATCATCGATCCACGCCTTGTAAATGAACTGTTTGCTTTACGCTCCTAAATCAAATTCCAAGTTTACGAAATGATAATAAATTAAAATTTATTCCAGATAGCGGAAGTGTAAATAAACTATTTTCTTCATTTCCTTTCATTTTTCATTAATTTCAAACAAAAACTGAAAAAAAAATGAAAATTACAGTAAAAAAAGAGGGAAAGATTACAATGAGGGACTGAACAAGAGGGATCATCTCAACGAGATCCTTGTAGAGGACACGATCCACATCGCCAGGAGCCGAATGAACGAGTGAGGACTCAACTCGACGGTGAGTCGGGGACGAGTTACTGTTATCTCCTGAAAGCCAAGTTCCAAAACCTGAATTTTCTTCTAAATCTAACAAATGTTGCGGCTCAAACATTTTCTTTCACTGCTTTTTTTTCTTCTAAAATTCAAAGAATTTTAGACTAAAGAACTGAAAGAGCTTGAAAGTGATAGTGAAGAAATGAAGAAGTTGCAGCAGTTAACAATGGCGTTTTTTTTTTTTTTTCTTTTTTGAAAAAAATCGTTTATTTTGTTTCCTTTTTAGGTTACAACGAATTTTCTACAAACTTTAAGTTGAAGGTAAATTATGATATTACTAAAATACCCCTAAGTTACTTTAGGGAAAATTAGTTTTGTTGTACTTTCTTGTGATTTACTTGCATTTTTTTTGTAATTTCCCAATTACTTCCAAAACTTAGTGGGCATCAACTATCTGTGTAGATTATAGAAAAACATATAAAAAAAAAATTTGAGTTATTTATTACCTTAGAAGTGACCATCCATTTGATTTGGGTAAGGATTAAGCAATAGTATTTAAATTGTGGATTATTTATTAAGCATATTAATGGTATAGTTTTGATTAAGTCTTAACTTGATATTAGTATTGTCGTCAATGTAGAAAGACGTGAGTTCGAGTGCATTGAAGCATATTATCCTCATATTTATGGGTTGAGAATGGGCTATGGATAGTTCTAAGCATTAAGTCAAATGGAGCAAATATGATTAGGACCTATAATGAGATTATTCTAAAAAAAATGAATTGGGTAAATTACACCAAGGTTACTAAACTATTAGTAGATTTACATTTTGATCACTTAAAAAGTTACAAAATGGTCATTGAACTATTCAAAAGTTTTTACTTTAGTAATTGGGTTGTCAAGTTTTTTCTTTTAAAGCCATGACAATTCAACAATTAATATGGTAGATCAGTACCCATCGATGAGTAGAAGAACATACCTTAGAACCAAGTTGACCCGTAAATGTCGGAAACCAGAGAAGGGATTTTAATTTACAGATTTGTGACATTTAAAGTTGTTTCATGAAAAGAAAAATGAAAGTGTAGATGGAAAGCGGAAGAAATGGTTTTTATTGGTACAAGTAGTGTGAACAAAAAATGCCATACAACAACAATTTTAACAACTCAGTGACTTAAATAAAAACTTTAGCATAGTTCAATGACTATCTTATAACTTTTTGAAATTAAGTGGCCAAAATATAAACTTCCAAATAGTTTAATAACTTTGGATGTAGTTTACCCTTTATTTATTTTTGTATTTTAAAATATCAATTAAAGATATGTAATGATTTTTTTTATCAAAGACGTGTCTTATTTAATTTTAGGTTAGTATATCAAATGATTATACATAAATTATAGGTATTATATTTTGTTCATCAACTGTATGGGTAATAATAAAACAATTATTTAAATTTAATTCTAAGTTATTTTACATTTTTATGAGTGATTTTAAGTTATGATATGTCATTACTACATTTGATTCGTAAAAATTACTGAGCAGGTAATGTGTATCAATGTTTCAAATTATAAAAAGGGTTATCTCAATACCGATTATTCTTTAAGATTGAGTGTAATTTTTATTTTATGATATTTATACGATTTTTTTTTGTCAACTTTTTTTTATTTTATAACATTTTCATATATGAAGTAAATTATCATTAAATAAAAAATATATTTTACACTATTTTAGGTGAAAGTATCATGGAAGGCATTGTATTAGGAGTTAAATTAGATTTTGTCTCCTCTACTCATAAAAATAAATAAATTAGTCTTTATATGTTAGATTAAAGAGCAAATTGGCCTTTCTGTTAACAATTTCATCTATTTTGCTATTAAAAACTAATTCATGTATGTCAGTATAAGGTATCCATTTTACTTACACCGATTAGACCTGGTGTAATGACCTGAAATTCACAGGCACCGGAAAAGTGAGTTATAGGGCCTCCGTCTTAGTGAAATAAGTTCGAAAATAATTATTAAAAATATTTATGAGCCTAGTAGTGTGTCTAATTAGGATTTAATTAGGTGAAATTAGCTTAATTTAGAATAATTAGCAAAAAGAACTAAATTGAAAAAGGGTAAAAGTTTAATTCTAAAGTAATAGAAAATAAAAAGGATCAAAATGGCAATTAAGCCATTTACATAAATTGAGTATGCATATTGAAATAAAATCAAAGCTTTTATTTAGGTTTTATATATTAAATTATATATATATATATTATAATGATTATTATTATAGTTTTATATTAAATTATTATGATTACTTAATTGATAATATATTATAAATAAATTAAATAGAAGACAATTGTATGGTAATAAAATATACATGTGTAAGAATTGTATTGGTACATTTGTAATTTAAATACTAAATTACTTATAATTTAAGTAAAAGATATTTGTTAATTAAATAATTAAATTATTAAATTATGAGATTTTTGTTTAAAGAAACAAATTAAATAATGACAATTGTAATAAAATTATTGGTACAAATGTAAAATTTAATATGTATCCAATTGTAATATTAGTATTTGTTATTAAAATAGATATTTATTAAATTAATTAAATATTAATATTATAAGATTTTTATTTGTTAAATAAATAAAAGAAAGACAAATGGATAGTAATAATAGTGTACAAATGTACAAAGATACATGTGTACAAATGTGTTAATTATATTGTTATTAAATTAATAATAATATATATTAGTTAAATGATAAAATAAATAAGTAAAATAAATGAAATAATAAAAGAATAAAGAGAAAGACAAAAGAAAAAAAAAGAAGAAGAAGCGAATGAAGCATTTGAAAACAGGGAAAAGAAAAAGAAAGAAAGAAAAGGAAAGGAAAAACTAGGGTTTTAAGGTTTGAAGCTTTAAAAGCCAACAAAGAATCTGAAGCATCGACATCGAAAGGAAAGGAGAAAGTCATCGAGGACTAAAGCGGAGAATTACGGTGTGTATTACTATAATTCAATTTTTAATTATTCTTGATTGCTGAAATTTTAATTGTTATGTATGGTAAATAAGACTTGAGATAAGTATGTGAAATTGAAATTAGAAAAAGTAAAATAATACCCTATTAACTCGTCGGACTAGATTCGATACAAATGGCATGCCATTGGATTTGTGATATGATGAAGAGATTGTAGTTCGGCCGAGAAGATGTTTACATTATTATATACTTGGTTTATCCGAATAGGCATTTAATGCCTTATTGGTGTGTTGGGAGGATATATTATACGGTGTGTTATGGAGGATTTACAATATTAAGGTGTGTTTGGGTTGGATATTCGGTGTGTTTGGGTGGAAATCCGTGTATCTGTCATAGTCCGAGCTTTGTTAATAGGGTAAATAATTGAAATGAAATTTTGAAAATGAGATTATTTGTTTAGCACTATTGAAAAGTACGAGAAAGAATGTATGAACTAAATTATGAATTGAGTTAGTATGAGAAAAATAAATTATGAATTTAAGATTTATGAAGTAAAATAATTTTATATAAAAGTAGTTTAAATAATTATAAAATTATGGTTGATGTTTGTAATTTATTAATGTTAAATAGTCTTGGTTTATAGTAATACCACTGAGTATATCCATACTCGGTGCACGTTGTTTCCGTGCGCGAGTTAGTAGAAGTCAAGTGTCCCGCTCGGCATCCGAACAATCCCGACTCAACACAAATTTGGTGATGTATATTTTCTTTTGGGTAAAGGTGGCATGTACATAGGTGTTATTTAGTCACTTGAATATGTATATTACTTTGGGTAGTGAAGGATGAATGATAAAATTTAGATGGTTAAATGAAATGATAAGGAAAGTACATGATATTTTGATATATGAACATTAAGTTGTTAAATGAATGAAGTTTTTAATCAATTTGAATGATGCTATGATAGTTATTAAATTAAAATTTTATTAATAATATAAATATTAGTATATGATTGTGAAATATTGGTGTTGGTTGTTTTGGTTTGAAATTTGCAGGAGGTTTAGGTAAAAATAAGCGAGAATCTTTGCTTGAAATTTTTATAAAAATAAAAATAAAAAAATTTGGAATACTCGAACAAGTCCTGTTCTACTTTTAATACATGTTTGAACTTCAAGAGTTCAAGATAGGGACTTAATTATTATATTATACTATAAAAGTTATATTAATTGTAAATTATTCGTAAGTTGTCCGATGCGTCCGTAATGCCTCATAACCTCGTTCCAGTATGGTTTGGGGTTAGGGGTGTTACAATTGTTGGTATCAGAGCTATCGTGTTTAGCCGATTCTCGGGCTAAAATGGGCTCGGAAGTGAGTTTAGAAGTACATGCCATCGTCGAGTCGAAATTGAGTCGGGATTTGTTTTGGATGCTAATATATTTATTTGATTTTGTTTTATAGATAAAATGTCGGATGAAAGAATGGATAATGTTGAACAGAAATGTATCTTTGAAGTCGAGAATTAGAAGAAATCAATCTGCTACACCTAGTGTGAATCAGTTAGATAATCAATTTCCTAACGTAGGAGAGAAAGAAATGCCTCACAATGTGTTAGAGATATAGCTGATGCATTATAGCAAATAGTGAGAACTATACTGCTACTACATCTGTACCTCTTTTGTCGAGACAGGCCCCGATTAAAGAGCTACGAAAATATGGTGCCACGAATTTGAGGATTAAAAGGAGCTGATCCATCCGTTCTTGAAAATTGGATAGAAACAATAAAAAGAGTTTTGCAACAATTAGATTGCACCCCGAGAAAGTCGATATGTCTTTATCATCTATTACAAGGAGAAGCGTATCTCTGGTGGGAATCGTGGTTAGACATTTTCCTGGGATGATCGGGTAACTTAGGATTTGTTTCAAAAAGAATTTGGAAAAAGAAGTATATTGGGGAATTGTACATCAAGAGAAAAAGCAAGAGTTTTTAGTGTTGAAACAGGGAATATGTCGATCTTGGATTATGAGCGAGAGTTCTCAGATTGAGCGGTATGCTTTAGAATATGTTCCAACCGAGGTGATAGTTGTAAACGATTTCTCACGGGATCGCGAGATGAAATCAAGATTCAATTGGTAAGTCTCGAATTCATCGAACTTGTTGATCCGGTTGAGCGAGCAAAAATGATAGAACAAGTCTTCGGGCTGGATAAAAAAATCGAAATGGGTAAATCAATGGGAAACGTATGGGAACTACTAGTTCTAATCCATTCTGAAGAGATTCGAGAATCAAGAAGTGACCGGAGATCCAGGTTTACTTGATGAGAGGTGGTAGAAGCGGTAAACAGATGATGCGATATCTACTAGTAGTGTGAGAGGTCCATCCCAAGTATAGAAATTCCAGGTCGTGAGCATCGCGAAAGAAACATTTAGGTGAATGTTGGAGGATAACTCGGCGATGTTTTTCGATGTGGGGCTACAGATCATTTTATCCAAGATTGTCCGAAAGGTGAAAGTACCACACCGCAACATCTCAAAGATCGGTATCACTGCTCGTTGTGGCAGAGGATCTAGTAGGGGTGGTTCGGGTTCGTGTGTTCAGAGGTGGAGGTGTCGGAAGAAAGCAGCGATATAGCTACACAACGATCGAGAGCCGAGAGCGCCACGGGCGTATGTAGTCCGGACCGTGAGGAGGCGATGCACATGATGTTGTTACTGGTATATTTTTATTATATTACGAGCCTATTTATGCTTTAATTGATCCGGGTTCGTCACACTCATATATAAATTTAAAACTAGTCGAATCGGAAAATTAGAATCAAAATGTCTAAAGTTTCTATAGAAGTGTCTAGCCCTTTGGGACAAACAAAGTGTTAGTAGATAGAGTATGTCGGAGGTGCCCAGTTAATAATACATGATAAAATGTTTCTTGTGGAAGGCGCCAAGGAATATATCTGAGGTACGTGAGCTTTCTTGGTTTAGTTGGGTATTATAGAAGATTTGTAAATGGATTTTCAAGATAGCTTTACCGATAACCAAGTTGTTGCGAGAAGAATGTTCCTTTTCTTTGGGATGATCGATGTCGAGAAAAGTTTTGAAACATTGAAGCGAATGTTAACCGAGGCACCAGTTTTGACATTACGAGAATCGGGTAAAGATTTTATAGTGTATAGTGATGCTTCTTTAAGTGGTTTGGGTTGTGTATTGATGCGGGATGGGAAGGTAATAGCCTATGCATCTCGTCAATTGAAACCACATGAAAGGAATTATCCGACTCATGATCTTGAATTAGCAAAAATGATTTTTGCATTAAAGATTTGGAGACATTATCTTTATGGTGAAAAATGTTACATTTATCACGATCATAAGAGTTTGAAGTATCTTCTTTCTCGAAGGAATTGAATTTGAGACAAAGGCGTTGGATCGAGCTTACGAAAGATTATGATTGTGTTATAGACTATCATCCAGGAAGAGCTAATGTTGTAGCCGATGCATTAAGCGAAAAAAACATAATTGAATTAAGGGCAATGTTTGCACGACTTAGTATCACCGATGATGGGAGTCTTTTGGTGAATTAAGAGTAAAACTGGTAATGTTTGATCAGATTAGATCACTTTCTCGGTTGGAAGATAACAAATTATTGAAGAAAAGAGAGATGGTACAGAATAATGCACAAAGAGAAAATTTTAGTATCGATGATTGTGGATGCTTGAGGTTTCAAAATCGGATTTGTATTCCAAATACTTCCGAGCTTAAAGAGTTAATTCTACGGGAGCTCATGATAGTTCGTTTGCTATGCACCCTTGAGGCACGAAAATGTATCGAGATTTACGAGAATCATACTTTGGCTGCCAAGGATGAAAAGAGACATAGTAGAATTTGTAAATAAATGTCCGACTTGCCAGCGGGTAAAGGCGCGAACATCGAGTTCCTACCGAATGCTTCACCTATTAATATTCCCGAATGGAAATGGGATCGCATCACGATGGATTTTATTACGGGATTACCGTTGTCGCAAGCAAAAAAAGAATGCTATTTGGGTGATAGTTGATAGACTTACCAAGTCAAGACATTTTATAGCGATCGGGGCGATTGGTGGTCTGCGAAGCTTGCGAGGCGTGTATATTCGAGAAATTGTTAGACTACATGGCATTCGATATCAATAATTTCAGATCGAGATCCTCGGTTCACATCGAGATTTTGGAGACGATTACATGAGTCGTTGGGTACTAGACTTAGTTTCAAGATGTGACTTTTCATCCCCAAACCGACTTGATGCAATCGAACAGGTAATTCGGTACTAGAAGATATGCTTGAGCTTGCATTATTGATTTTGAAGCGGGTTGGGAAACGATATTTGCCACTAGTTGAGTTTGTCTATAATAATAGTTTCCAATCTAGTATTCAGATGGCTCAGTATGAAGCATTATATGGTCGGAAATGTAGATCACCGATATGTTGGACGAGTTGAATGAAAGGAAAGTAATTGGGCGGAATTGATTCAAGAAACGGAGAAAACAGATTAAAAGATCAAAAGACAGATTGAAGGTCGCTTTACGACAACAAAAGTCTTATGTCGATTTGAAACGCCGAGACATTGAATATTCATCGGAGACAAGGTATATCTTAAAGTCTCTCCATGGAAGAAAGTATTGAGATTTAGTCGGAAAGGTAAATTAAGTCCACGTTTTATTGGGCAATGTATGAAATAGTGGAAAGAATTGGACCAGTTGCATATCGATTGGCTTTACCTTCTGAATTACAAAGGATTCATGATGTTTTTCATGTTTCGATGCTACGGAAATATAGATCAGATCCTTCTCATATAATTTCTACAGAAGATATTGAAGTTCGACTTCGATCTATCATATGAAGAAGAGCCGGTTCAAATTTTTAGCACGAGAAGTGAAAGAATTAAGAAATAAAAAGGTTCCTTTAGTGAAAGTCTTATGGAGAAATCATAATGTTGAAGAAGCGACTTGGGAACCAGAGGAAACTATGAGAGTACAATATCCTCATCTCTTCTCAGGTAAATTTCGAGGACGAAATTTATTAAGGGGGGGAGAAATGTAATGACACAAAATTCACTGCACCGGAAAAGTGAGTTATAGGGCCTCCGTCTTAGTGAAATAAGTTCAAAATAATTATTAAAAATATTTATGAGCCTAGTAGTGTGTCTAATTAGGATTTAATTAGGTGAAATTAGCTTAATTTAGAATAATTAGCAAAAGAACTAAATTGAAAAAGGGTAAAAGTTTAATTCTAAAGTAATAGAAAATAAAAGGATCAAAATGGCAATTAAGCCATTTACATAAATTAGTGACATATTGAAATAAAATCAAAGCTTTTATTTAGGTTTTATATATTAAATTATATATATATATATTATAATGATTATTATTATAGTTTTATATTAAATTATTATGATTACTTAATTGATAATATATTATAAATAAATTAAATAGAAGACAATTGTATGGTAATAAAATATACATGTGTAAGAATTGTATTGGTACATTTGTAATTTAAATACTAAATTACTTATAATTTAAGTAAAAGATATTTGTTAATTAAATAATTAAATTATTAAATTATGAGATTTTTGTTTAAGAAACAAATTAAATAATGACAATTGTAATAAAATTATTGGTACAAATGTAAAATTTAATATGTATCCAATTGTAATATTAGTATTTGTTATTAAAATAGATATTTATTAAATTAATTAAATATTAATATTATAAGATTTTTATTTGTTAAATAAATAAAAGAAAGACAAATGGATGATAATAATAGTGTACAAATGTACAAAGATACATGTGTACAAATGTGTTAATTATATTGTTATTAAATTAATAATAATATATATTAGTTAAATGATAAAATAAATAAGTAAAATAAATGAAATAATAAAAGAATAAAGAGAAAGACAAAAGAAAAAAAAAGAAGAAGCAGAACAGAAGCATTTCGAAACAGGGAAAGAAAAAGAAAGAAAGAAAAGGGAAAGGAAAAACTAGGGTTTTAAGGTTTGAAGCTTTAAAAGCCAACAAAGAATCTGAAGCATCAGCATCGAAAGGAAAGGAGAAAGTCATCGAGGACTAAAACGGGAGAATTACGGTGTGTATTACTATAATTCGAATTTTTAATTATTCTTGATTGCTGAAATTTTAATTGTTATGTATGGTAAATAAGACTTGAGATAAGTATGTGAAATTGAAATTAGAAAAAGTAAAATAATACCCTATTAACTCGTCGGACTAGATTCGATACAAATGGCATGCCATTGGATTTGTGATATGATGAAGAGATTGTAGTTCAGTAGAGAAGATGTTTCATTATTATATACTTGGTTTATCCGAATAGGCATTTAATGCCTTATTGGTGTGTTGGGAGGATATATTATACCGGTGTGTTATGGAGGATTTACAATATTAGGGTGTGTTTGGGTTGGATATTCTCGGTGTGTTTGGGTGGAAATCAGTGTATCTCTGTCATAGTCCGAGCTTTGTTAATAGGGTAAATAATTGAAATGAAATTTTGAAAATGAGATTATTTGTTTAGCACTATTGAAAAGTACGAGAAAGAATGTATGAACTAAATTATGAATTGAGTTAGTATGAGAAAAATAAATTATGAATTTAAGATTTATGAAGTAAAATAATTTTATATAAAAGTAGTTTAAATAATTATAAAATTATGGTTGATGTTTGTAATTTATTAATGTTAAATAGTCTTGGTTTATAGTAATACCACCGAGTATATCCATACTCACTGTCTGGTTGTTTCCGCGCGGGTTAGTAGAAGTCAAGTGTCCCTACCAATCCGTAACAATCCCGACTCAACACAAATTTGGTGATGTATATTTTTCTTTTGGGTAAAGGTGGCATGTACATAGGTGTTATTTAGTCACTTGAATATGTATATTACTTTGGGTAGTGAAGGATGAATGATAAAATTTAGATGGTTAAATGAAATGATAAGGAAAGTACATGATATTTTGATATATGAACATTAAGTTGTTAAATGAATGAAGTTTTTAATCAATTTGAATGATGCTATGATAGTTATTAAATTAAAATTTTATTAATAATATAAATATTAGTATATGATTGTGAAATATTGGTGTTGGTTGTTTTGGTTTGAAATTTGCAGGAGGTTTAGGTAAAAATAAGCAGAATGTCACAAATTTTTATAAAAATAAAAATAAAAAAAATTTGGAATACTCGAACAAGTCCCGTTCTACTTTTAATACATGTTTGAACTTCAAGAGTTCAAGATAGGGACTTAATTATTATATTATACTATAAAAGTTATATTAATTGTAAATTATTCGTAAGTTGTCTGATGCGTCCGGTAATGCCTCATAACCTCGTTCCGGTAACGGTTTGGGGTTAGGGGGTGTTACACCTGGTCTTGGGCTGATGCAAAATTTTAGGCCATTTTGTAGGCTCAGGCTCGAAAAATGGGCCTAAAATTTTACCCAAGCCTAGCCTAGATAAAAATGCTAAACTTGAACCCAGCCCACATTAATTTTTTTTATATGAAAATAAATTTTAAAAATATAATACATTAAATGCACTAAAACTATTAAAATAAATATTTTCTAACAAATTGAAAATGTATTTAAAAAAATTATACTTAAATAACACTAAGATAATTGCAAATTAGCAAGCTAATGTCTCTAAAATAGTAGCAAAATTAACAATAAAATAAGAATTATACAATATTCAAACAATAATAACAAAATTGCAGTAATATAATAGCAAAATGACAGCAAAAGAACAATAGAAAAAAATTAGCTAGACTGGGACCGAGTCAAGCTCAAGCCAAAAAAATCTTACCTGAAACTTGGCCCATTTAAAAAGCATACCTTATTTTTTGTCTAAGCCTATTTTTTAGGCCTATATAGATAGATGACCCGATCATTGATTAAGTCTAAAGCTAATTTTTAATAGTAGAAATAGATAAAATCTTTAACACAAAAGACCAATTTACTTTTAATTTAACGTATAGACATTAATTTACTTATTTTACAGGTAAATGCACAAAATATAATTTAATATTAAGTTTTATGATAATTTTACCACAAAAATACTTTAAAATAGATAATGAAATCTCATATGATGATGTGAGGACAAGTGAAATCAAATAATTATATATCAACATGACCATATTGATGAAGCAATTTCAAATGAAAATTAGTTGATGACTTAAATCGGATATTATTGAAGATGACACTTGTAATAACTGAAGGATAATCGAAATGAAATAAAATAAACAAGTAAATCAGAATATTAGTCCACTTACCTTTCACTCATCGGCTGTTTAGTATTGGGATTTACATATCTTACAGTGTTTTTATTGCGAGTTCACTTGGTGACATAATTGGGAGATTCCACTTTTTTTCATAAAAAATTAATTAATTTATTTAAAAATTATAGAGATATAAGTTATTAAAATAGTAAAATTATATTTTTACTATCGTAAAAATATACAATTTAATTCAAACTCCCTAAAAAAAATTTCTAGCTTCGCCTCTCTACACATATCTGTTGTCACACCTCTTTAGCAGTTACACTTCTTTTCGTGAACCAAAAGGTTAATGTAACATATTCAGTAATATGTTAAATAATTTTATATTCTATGAACCAAATACCTCGAAAAATGATATCGGATTTAAGTTAAGTCGTAAAGTTACATATTATGGTGTCAGGTTCAAATCTCGTTGTATTTTTTTATTAATTTTATATAAAAATAAAAAAGGACAAAAACATCTTCATAATAAGATAACCTACTTTATAAAAGAAATAATTTTTTTATAAATCATTTTCTAACCAGGTTGGAATTTGGTTAATAAGTGATACTAACTCAATTCAACATTAAAAAGAACAATACAGAGCAATGTTTTAAAAACTAGCCCTATGTTTGAACTGGTCAAATTATTGTCAGTTCAACCATTGGCCCAATAATAATTAAACAAACAATTAAAAAAAAATCATAAAAATTAAAAAATATAAATAAGTTTAACTGATTCAACAATTGATTTTTTGTCTCAATTTTCAATTTTTTATTGATTTCGAACAGTTCATTCAAATGCCAGTAGGATTAACCAATATACCAATTTATTTTTGATCGAACAAATATAATCAACCAATCTAGTTCAATTCGAACAATAGAGTAATTAGTTTATGAATTTTCTTAGATTTTGTTCTCGAGGGTGAAGCTAATGGGGGGCAAGGACCCTAGTCCCAAAAATAAAAAATTACTCTTTTAGTCTCTTGAGTATTGTAAAGTTTTAAGTTAATTTAATGGTATAATTGTAAAACATTTTGGTGGATGCCCAAATTGGAAGACTCGTTGGACAAGCATTATTGGGTGGCCAAGCCAACTGCAACACATCAAAATCAGTGCTAGGAAAAAGTTAAGGGTGGGATGGCTAAGGCTAAGACTACTCAATAAAGAGTCAAGGACCACGACCATGTGCCTAACCTTGAGGTGCCAATTTTCAGTCGCGGTCCATTCCTTATTGTCGCCTTCGTCCATGCCCATTGCCAAATCTTTCAACACATCATGGTCCACATTGCTTCTAGATCTTTAATTGATCTTCCCTATTGTCTATCAAGTCGATAGGACACACCAAAATTTGTTTTTGTGTCATTCTTTTTCTTATACATTTTTTATATATAAATTTCAGGTAAAATTATTATGAAAACTTTCGTAATAAGAATTAAATTGCATTTTATAATACACCTCACCCTTCTCGATGACCAAAACGAATGAGAGACACATTCGGAACATTTTAAGGGCAACAACTAATATTTTGTTTAAAAGAATATATAACTTACATTCTATTCACAAAAAAGTTTTATGCTTTTCAAAGTTTAAAAAAAAAAAATCTTATAGTACCCATTTAAAGAAAATAACTACGTAATTTGCAAAATATAAAAATGTTACTCATTTTATTCCATTTACTCAAAAATAGATAAATTAGTCCATGTACATTAGATTAAGAGTAAGTTGGTCCTTTCTGTTAAAATTTTTATCCATTTATATTGTTAAAAATTGACTTGGCTGATAGAATAATCAGATAGTGACACATAACGTGCCATGTGTACCCCATGTTGATGTCTAAGAACCAATTTTTAATTGTAGAAATGCTTGAAAATTTAACAAAAGGCCAGTTTACTTTTTGATCTAACATAGATAGACTAATTTGCCCACTTTTTGAGCAGAATGAGCAAAATGTAATCCAACTTGTAGTACAGAGACCTTGATAGTACTTTTATCTAATTTGATATATGTTTTGTATATTTGTCTTATGTCTTTACTTTTGGTGTTATCTTTTATTTTTATTTAGATATATTTTAGTATCTACCTTTATTATGTGAAAGAATTATTAGGTAAACCAACTTAATTAAGCAAATTGGAGTAATTTGATTTTGATTTTAATTTAGACTCTAAAAATGAAATTTAACTTTAATTTGAAATCGATGCCAAGTAATTATAGCATAGAGAGAGTAGGAGCAATGTCTCCTAGTGGTCCAACTCTTCTGCCTAATAGTTAGACTTGTGGATTGCAATTTAGTTTAAAAAAGAAAATAAAATTCAAGTTATAAAAAAGTTATGTATAAATAATTATAGTTTCTTCTATATTTATTTTATAATCTATTTTGGTAATTCATGAATACATTCGTCAACCAAATATAAATACATTTACTTAATGCCAGGCAATTAATCAAGATAACTGATAGAACTCATCCAACTAAACCAATTTATATAATTATTATCATTATCGGTCAATTATATTCAATTTTTTTTACTTTTCGATTCAACCGGGGAATTGCACGCTATACATAAAAGTCCTAGAAAACACATTTTATGTGAACAAAATCTGAAAAATAGCCAAAGAAATTAAGATTAAAAACCAACATGAAATTGGTCGCATATGAACAAACTAGAAATATCTTGTAAAATCATAAGTAAATAAATATAAATACTGAAAAAAAGTTTGCAAAACAAGAAACAACCACATTCATATATCCTGTGAGTGAGTTTTTTTTTCAAGTATGTTCCAAATTTCTCTATTTTTTTATATTCTTATTTTTATTTTTTAGCTCCATTATTTCTTAATTATAAAATTTATGTTCAATTGTTAATATTGTAACTTTTTCTTTAAATTTGTCGGTTTAACATTTTGCAAAGGCGAAGCAAAAATTTTGCTTAGAAGAGCCACAGATAAATCATAAATTATTGAGAATTGTAGTGTAACTAACATGTAATTTCATAAAAATTTAAGGAATCAAATGGTAAATTTATCATAAAAATTAAATCATTTGTTATTCATGTAACAAAGCAATTGACTTATAATAAATTTGAATTTAACAAAATAATTTTAATTATATTAATAATTAAATTTATATTTTTAAATTTGAAAATTAAATATTATTTTAAATAAAAGTTAGACCAAATTCTAAATATAAAAAAAATATGGACTTATGGTATTTTTTAATTTTTTTAATTTGTGTAGTTAATAAATAACTTTTAAGGAAATTAAGAAGGTAAAAGACATAATTTACGGGAGATAGAGTGTAGGAGGATCTTGATCAGCCCACTGATTTTGATTCCAATACGTTTGATCAAAACTTCCATTAGAACGATCAAGCAACGTCGTCCCTTGATCTCCACTCCCTTCCCAATCCAACAGTCGAAATCCTCCACAATCTCCACCTTTAGATCTATTATCCAAATTTGCTAACTCAACCTCTACCGTTGGATCAAGCAATCCCATTGTGAGTTCCTCCACTCCCGTGCTCACCATTTTTGGCTGCTGTTGCAGTTGCTGCCATTGTCCTTGCTCACTGAATGCATTACCGAAACCAAACGGCACCGTTTCATTGTTCGACCAAGTGATCCAGCTCGTAAAACTCTCCATCTCCGTAAACCCTAAATCATTAGGATTTTCGTAAAATTTCGAATCGCTTACATTTATCAAGCTCGAATGAGACGTTACCGCCGGCGCCGCTTCGGCGGTGCTGCCGCCGGAGATATTATTGTTATTCGTCGCTGGCACGTTAAAATTGTCTGCGGTAAGACTGGAACTCTTGCTGCAGGAATGAGTATTCTCTTTAAGTTGATTACAGTGTTGCTGCTGGAGAAGCTGTGGCTGTACAGCGGCGACGGCGACTGTGATGCTTGCGGATGGTTTGATTTTCGAGTGCCTGGCTTTACGACAGCCGCCGCCGACGGGGACGTTTCTAAGTACGCCACCTTTCGTCCAGTAACGACGGCAGCTCTTACAGAAATAACGTGGCTGAGAGAGGTTGTAATTGTTGTAGTAACAGAATTTTGTATTGAGAGAGTCGCAGCGGGGACACTCGAGTGCTTGGTGGTGCTGCGGCCGTAACCTGCCGTAACCGACTCCTCCGCCGCCGCTGAATATACGGCCACCTCCGATCGAGTGGGTGTCTTGCATTGCTCACAACAACTTTCGCTCCAAAAAAATGAAAACCCAATTTGTTGAATAAAGCACAGAAGAACTTGAGCTATTGTCTTTACAAATATTGTTTTGCATATATCTTCTAGAAATAAAATGGTCCACAGTTACCAAATTAACCCTCTTTCGTAAACGAAATTACATGTACGTGCTTAGGGTCGTGACTTAATTTTTAACAACTTGATTCAAGCTAAATAGATCATGTACAAAATACACCATCAAATCATATTTAGTTTATTTGTGTTTCTAAATAAACCCCTTTTATAAATATTTTGAATAAAAATTATTTCATTCTTAAATTAATCTATTTAATAATTAAAGTATATCGATTGAGTCTTAATTCTATTAATATTAAAATAGTTTAAAAGGTTGAGAAGAGTTATGAATAATTTTAGACATTATATAAAAAATCAAAGTACAATGTGAGTGAGGTTTTGATACCCAAATTCAAAGCCAATTATGTGCAATTATATTTGTGGGTTTTAAAACTATAGGTTATTGCCACGTATGAAATTTTAATTCGATTAATCAAATAGTTAAATTGTTCCAATTTTTAGCTTGTTTATCTGTAAGTCCTATATTATAAAGAGTATACCAACTACTTTCACAAATACTAAATTAGTATATATATATATATATATATCAGGGCGTGAAATCTAAAATTCAATCCACATTTCTTCACTTATACATATATATATATATAAGTAATGTAATTTGAATTAAATTAAATCACCCAATCAAATTGATGAATTTAAAAATCAACCAATATATTGACTCAAACATAAAAGTTGAATCCATCGTTTAAAACAAATTAAAAATAAAAATTATAATTTAACTATGAACCGAATACCATTATTAAAACAATCGTCACAGTTGAATTGTCACTGTATCAGCTTTGACGTTAAGTATTTCGTGTCAATGACACATCAAAGAATGGGAAAATTGCTTTGTTGACATTTTTCCACGTCCAAATTGCCTGCTCATAAATGGCTCATTTCGTTAACCATGCATTATTTTCTCACTTTAATGTATTTAGACGTCAAAGTTTTAAACACCCAAAAGAATCAATTAAATTACGATACAATATGGACGCATTGACATAGGGGACATAAGTGGAAATTTTGATGAAATTGATCTTGCATTTATTGCTTGAGTGAACATGTAAATTGCGGGTGTGTTTGTGAGTGTGTGGCACATTAGCTCTTCTGGTCTCTATTTTCCTTTTCATTTATCTTTCTCACATTTTAATTTTATTAATATAATTATATTCTTGTAAAATTTTAAATCAATTAAAATAAATGATGATTTTACTATTTTTTTTAGATTGTGAAATTGAGTTGGGTATAAATAATTTTTTGAAATGAAATGATTAACTTAAAATAACTCAATTTCAAATAATTGAAAAAGTAAACAGTATAAATAGTACAAATGAATCAATTTCATAATTTTTAGACCTAATTAATCAAGTTATGACCAAATTTGAGTTGGGTATTTTAATATGGATTATATGCAATGATTTTATATTTATATTGATTAAATTAAAAAATACTTTTAACTTAAAATAACTCAATTTCAAATAATTGAAAAAGTAAACAGTATAAGTAGTACAAATGAATCAATTTCACCTACTGATGAAATATGTGACCAAATTAGATTGAAAGAACAATTTCAAGTTTTTCATCAAGTTTTCAAATTATATGACCATAGAATTTTGATTATCTTTTATTTTTTTAAATAAAAAAAAACCATTTTTAATATGGATTATAAGTGCAATGATTAGTATATATTTATATTGAAAGGGATTTTACATGTTCATTCAGTTAGCAAACAAGGGATTCACTTAAATAGTTGGTTTTCAATGATAATTATTTGATGCACAGCATGATCAGAAATAATTATAATACAAGACATAAAATATGATAACTTACCAAAAGATTAATTCTTTTTTCTTTTTAAAAATATGATAACTTAAAAAAAAAAAAAGTAATTAAGTCTCTTTTTTTTTTATCCAATTAGGTATCTGAACTTTCAAAATACATTAAAAAGATCCTCAGACTTTAAAAAAAAGAAGAAGCAATTAAGCCCCTGCTTTTATTAAATATTAGAAATAAAATATAAAAAATTAAAAACAATAAAAGCTATAAATATTATTGCTGACGGTGTATTAGATGAGCTTGCTTATGAAAATCCTTGAAGGATGATGGAGGCTAATCAAATGGGTAAAAAATGTTTTGAAACTCTTATGAGTTGTATTGGACGACAAAGGACGATGTATTAGATGAGCTTGCTTATGAGTTGATAAAAACTTAACAATCTTATGACTCGGAATTCAACAATTTGGAGAAGAATAATTGATGAGAACTTGACTGAATTTTTAAAAATTTAAAATAATATTTTTCAGCAAAACTCAAGGGCTTAAAAGAGTTTTGACACAGGGAATTTTGAGAGAACACTAAGATATAAAGAGAGAGAACAAGAGTTCAGGGTTTTAATATGATAAAATAACAAATGGGAAATAATAAATAATAATTAGAAATAAGAAAGATAAATTCTAGGATTTGAATAGGAGTAATTTGAACGATTAATTTGAATTTCAAATTAGGATAAGTAGTTAAAAAAATAATGGAATTTTAATTCTATTTGAATTTTGAAAAAGAAAAGAAATGATATTATTTTAAATTAGGATAAGAAGATAAAAAGATATAGAATTTTAATTTTATAGAAATGGTTTGAATAAAATATAAGATTTGAATTATTCTTATTTAAAACTAATCCTTAATTTTTAGGATGTTAAAATTCTACCTCTAATTTTTGGGATGTTACATTTTCACTATATTAATATATAAAAGAATATTTGATATTTCTAGATTTTATATAAAATTATACATAAAAAAAGAAAATACACTCGTACAAATATTTTATATTTTGTAAAAGATATGTTTTTTTTTTATCATTTATCAATTGAATCGATGTCTAATTAACTTGTCACATCTACTCAATCAATGGTTTAATACCTATTCATATAATAGAATTGATTTCATTCCACAATACATAAATAAGTGCACTTTGCAAGGCAAATATTATGCCATGACCAAACTAGTCTCCTAAGCTTAGGGCATGTTGTGAAAGCATAATTTGGAATTATACTCTTTGCATGCTCACGTATCTTTTAAAGTTGTCACCCTTAAGTGTGTTTCTTAAAATTCAAACTTGAAAAATAATGCATATGAGTGCGTTATGTAAAACAGATACCGATTTTCCTTTAGATGTACGTCTTTTATGTCATTACCCGACCTAGCTTGTTGGGCTTGAGCCAAAAATTGTCTTCTTTAAATACCCACAACAACCTTAAGATTCAACCGCCCTCAAACTTACCTCCAAAAATTCGAACTCTAAATATAACAATCATATGAGTACACTCTACTAAATGAATACCAAAACATTTTACAACACTTTAACTACAACAATTAACATTTTAATGAATTTAGATCGACTAATAATATTACATTTTAACCCTTCAAATGATAAAAAAATAGATTATGTGCCAAATTAGAAAAAAAGTTCAAATTTATGTATCAAATTGGATCTCTAAATATTTAAGTACCAATTTAAGAAAAAAAAGTGTAAATTTTAAATTGAACAAAAAGAATTTAGATATCAAATTAAGAAAAAATGTGAAGTTTAAATACCAAATATTATATTAAGGATTATTTTAGCAACCCATTATTAGCTAGAAATCTATTGCTTATTATTTTAAGCGTTTCACGCGTGATTCCAACATTATTTTTTATTAAAATTTTTTGTCAAATTTATATTACGATTTAAATAAAAAGTAGAGCTCATGTTTTAAAATTAAAAAGTTACGTGCGTAAAAACAAAATAAAACTGTTAGAAATATAGTATTTTCTATGGTAAATATGGGACTTTAATATTATTCCCTATTAGTTTCGGAAAAAGCCCATGCATTTTTATATTGGTATTTTTTATTTTAAATCGAAAGATTAAAATTAAAAATAAGGGATTAAATTAAAAATCTAAAGAAAGTAGACGGAAGATGATCACTTGAGTGGCTTAATGTTGTTTTTAATTATTTTTCTTTTATATAAAGGTGGTTTTTCTAAATTTGATGAATGAATATATATTTTTTGGCCAATTAAAAATACAAATTAGATTTAAAGCGATTACTTATAAGTTAAATTAAACAAAATATATTTTTCTTCCAGCAGATTTGATATTTATTAGTATAATATATTTAACATTTACTAATATAAAATATTAATTTATTTCTTTTTATATTTAGTAATCTTAAAAAATATATAATTTGATAAGATTTAATTTTGTAATCAAATAGTGTCTGCTTTGATCTCAACTGTTAATGTAATTTGATCTATACCTCAAATTATAAATAGAGAGTCTTCCCTCCTTATTGTATTTCATCATTATTCTGTTCTTTTGAGTAAAAGTTAAAAGGGATCAATTTTGACATTTAACCCTAAACTTTTGTATCTCCAGTTGCTTCTACGGCAGCAAACAACTTTCTCTTCCTTCCTTCCACAAATCCACTGCCATCCACGGCCGCCGTCAGCGTTCTCAGCTCAGCTTCTTGTACTTCCTCTATTCTCAAGTCTCCAAAGTTTGCTCCGAAGCCAGACATAAGCTAGTGAAGCCGAACCACAAAACAGAAGCAAAAAGGTTCCAATTCCTATCGCCGATCGTCGCACCGGTCTGTACTTTTCTTATCTTAGGCGAAGTGTGTCGACGACAGGATCAGTAATTTTTCGGATCATATTCTTTGTCATATTTTGTCTTTCCTTCCCATTAAAGAAGCAGTTCGAACCTCTATTATTTCAACCAAGTGGAGAAACCTCTTTGCTTCAATTTCTATCATTGAATTTGATGGTTATTTACTGCGTCGTTTGACTGACAGAAACATTGACAGCTTCAAGAACTTTGTTGATAGGTTGTTGAAATTCCCCTATCAAGTAAGTTTAGGTTGCTTTAGGCTACATGAAGGGATTTCTTCATGGAATGATGGAGATCGTGATTTTGATGTTTCTGGTTGGATATGTGCTGCACTGTGCCGTGGTGTTAAGGAAGTTGATTTGGAATTACATAATCTTGGGGGTGTTCCACCTGTTTTATTCACTTGCCACTCACTGGTGAATCTGACATTAGATGCAGTAGGTTCTAAGATTGAGCTCCCATCTGACGTTTGCTTAGGGAATTTGAAGACTTTCTGCCTTAAAGACTCGGTATTTGTCTGTGATTCCATTAATAGGTTAATTTCGAATTGTCCTGTCTTAGAAGGTTTGGCTTTTATTGAATGTTCTGTTGCGAATGCAAGTGAGCTTAATATCCAAAGTCCTTCGCTTAAGGAATTGGCACTTTTATATTTTGATTGGATAGACCATGTGGTGGTGATTAATGCTCCAAATCTTGTTTATTTTCAATATGATTGTGAAATAGTTGAAGTTTATCCTTTGAGTAACATGAAGTCCCTAGAAAAAGCCGAGGTTCACATCTCATTTTTTTCCGGTCGGTATGAAATTCAAGATTTTAGTGATTATGAAACAAGTGCAGCTCATCTTATCCAAGGAATTTGCATTGTATGGTCTCTAACATTAACAATTGCAAAAGAGGTTAGTAAACTTAGTATTCATGTGTTTTTTTTTCGTTTTAACATTATATAATAGCTCCAAGTTTTTGTGTGTGCAGATTTTTCCAACAAGTCGACTTCCTATATTTCATAATCTTATTGAACTCGAATTTTGTGGAGTTTCTACATTGTGTGCCTAATCTAAAGAAACTTATCCTCAAATATCCGGTATGAAGTCTGTGTCTAAGTATATGTATTCGTTACAATTGATTGTTTTAGTGTAAGTCCACAATTACTATACTTAAAAAAAAAATCGAAAGCATGTCCGAGATCACCTAAATTCTTGGTACAAATTGATTAACTTTTATTCTTTTTTCATGAGTCTAGGGAGACGCAGGAACTCGATGGAAGGCTTTATGTATAGAAATTCCTTCTTGTTTGTCGTTTCACCTCAAGGAGATTGAGATTAAAATTCCATGTATTGACACACATATGATTGAAATGGTTAGTTATTTATTAGATAATACAATGGTTCTAGAAAGGCTCATAATAAGTATGGATGGTCTGACTGCGACAAAGAAAAGAAAAGCTCGCAACCAATTATTGCAGTTATTAAAGAGTTCAAAAAAATGTTTAATTGTAATTTTGTAGTATTGAATTTTCAAATTATTGTGAAATGTAAATTCAGTGATCTAATGTGGCTTTTATATGTTTGAAAAGGAAATAAGTGTTCAAGCCAGTCTTCTTCTAATGACTTAGAATTGTTGGACTTGAAATATTTGGAAAGGAAACAAATTGGTAATTTTTAATTTAATATAATGATACATAAATAAGGATATTTTGATAACTTTTAATTTCAAACAAAAGTTAAAAGTTAAACACATTTAAATTTCAACTTTTTGTACGTGGATTGAAAAATACTTTTTTTACCGCATTTAATTTTATTAATATAATTAAACTAATTATTCTTATAAAATTTTAAATCAATTTAATGTTTTTATTATTTTTATTGTGAAAATAATAAAATGAAATGGATGTAAATTTATAAAAACATCATGATTAAGCTCTGTATGTATAAATTTAAACATAATTTTGTAGACCTAACTAATGGTTTTTAAATTGAGTTGGGTATAAATAATTTTTTTTGGATTAAATTAAAAAATACTTCTAACTTTAAATAACTCAATTTCAAATAATTGAAAAAGTAAACAATACAAGTAGTACAAAGACAGTAGATTGACAATTTAGATCAATGAATCAATTTCACCTACTGGTGATGTGACCAAATTAGATTGAAGAAATAATTTCAACTTTTCCATGAAGTTGTCAAATTATATGACTATAGAATTTTGATTATCTTTTTTTTAAAGAAAAAAACCATTTTTAATATGGATTATAAGTGCAATGATTAGTATATATTTATATTGAAAGGCATAATTACATGTTCATTAATAAGCTAATTTTGTTTCAGCCATTTCAGTTAGCAAACAAGGGATTCACTTAAATAGTTGGTTTTCAATGATAATTATTTGATGCACAGCATGATCATAAATAATTATAATAGAAGACATAAAATATGATAACTTACCAAAAGATTAATTCTTTTTTCTTTGTAAAAATAATGGTGAAATCTGAGATATTGAAAATTTTGCTGCTAAACAATACATAATCTAATGTTTTGGACACAAGTGTATGATTTTTTATATGTTCATATAGAATATATATTTTGTATTCAACATATTTATTTCAATATCTAAATCTAAAGTTAACAAAGGCAGACTACTCCAAAAAAATAATTAATTAATAAAATGAAAAATAATATTGTTAAAATGTGTAAGTTATACCTTAAATTTTTCTTCAGGTCTTAAGCTTTTTTATAGGTCGATCAGAATCATCAACAAATCCAACTCTTGAATGTGCCGTCCCTTGAATTGTGGATGGAATCTCCCTGCCCTGGAGTAGAGTAAAATAGTGAGGAATTAGGTTAAATTTCTTCGAGCTTTTTTTTACTATTACAAATAGAGTATATTCACAAATATAATCTTAATACAAAGTAATTACAATGAAAAAGAAAACAAATAATAACAAAAAGAATTATAATAAAATCCTTACATGAACTCGAACTTAAATCTTTAAGGATCCAAAGCCTTTGTTTTCCAAAGTTTCATTGGTTACTATTAAAATATTAAAATTAAATAGGTAAAAATACCATAGAGGTCATTGTATTGGGTGTTATATTACATTTTGACCCCTCTACTCAAAAAAATAAACATATTAGTCATTGTGCAATAGATCAAATGAGCAAATTGATCCTTTATATTAAAAATTCCATTCAATTCTACTGTCAAAAACTAACATAGCTAATAGAATAATCAAATAGTGATGGATGGAGTGTCACGTGTAGCTCATGCTAATATTCATGGACAAGTTTTTTACAATAGAAATGGATAATTTTTTTAACAAAAAGACCAATTTACTCTTTAATCTAACACACAAAGATTAATTTCTTATTTTTTAGTAAAGAGGATAAAATGCAATATGAAGAGGGAAAACTCTATTAATCCGAACTTTTTAATCGTACAAAGATGAAAGTCAAAGCGTGTACTTTTCTCTCTCTATATATAAACTAAGTTGCTTATGTGTAGGATTTTTGCTTCAAACACATATTTGGATACAGGTATAAAAAACTTAAAAGTATGATTTGTCAAATATATGAAAAAATTAAACAAGAATGAAGTATATTTGTGTCATATTCGTACCCATATCCAACACTTGAGACCGGATAACATAAGAGGAAAAAGACGGCAAAGGCAATGAAAACAACCTTTAAGTGTGGAAGTTGGAGCAGTATAACCAGTACTAGATTGCTTCCCAAGCTCAATTTGCACCGAGAGGCTAGCATGTGACAAGTCCACTCCAGATGCCTGCAGTGCTTGCGTTAGTGTATTCAACAACCTGTCGAACATCATGATCAATTATTAAATATACCCATGTCGGCGACTCACATTAAGATCCAAATAACATAGGTTAACCCCTCATTGACAAAAGTAAAGATCAAGAAATGATGAGTAAAAATCAGGGAGAAATAGCTTGATATGAATAGTTGATAAATATGGTCATTTCAATTGAATATGAAAAGCAGGGTAAAACTACAAGGGATACTTTTGTATCAGTAGTCAGATTGCGTTTTGATCCATTCTCTCAAAATTAGATAAATTAGTCTTTATATATTAGATCAAAGGGCAAACTAGTTTTTTTATTAAAATTTTCGTTGGTTTCTACTATTAAAAACTGATTCTTGTACGTCAAAATGAGGTACATGTGGCATAATGCATTAAATCAAAGGACCAAGTAACTCTTTGATCTGAAGTACAAATACTAATTTACTTGCTTTTTGAATAAAAGGACGAAATGTAATCAACTCTTAATATAAGAGTCTGAATTGTACCTATAGAAGCAGAGATGGTTGAAAACCAAAAACATGCAGAACAAAGCATTTAAAAAGAATTATTAGATCATTCATCAAATAAAAAATAAGTAAAAGCTTACCCTTGGGAATATACACTTGAGATGCTAATCGTTCCACCTTCAACTGTCAACTCTTGTTCTTTCAGCTTTTTAATAGGAAGAGCACCATTGGTTTCTGCATCAGACGGCAACGTGGGTGTACTCTGGGCAGAGGTAATGGAGTTTGGCTGTGGTGACACCGCAAAGGGCATTGTCTTATTCATCATTGCAGGACCAAGGTCTATTGGTCTCAACGTAGTAGCTGTGCTTATATCAGAGTCTACAGGGTTCATTGCAGTTCCAGGAATGTTTGGGGCGACGGAAAAAACCAAGGCAGAAGGAGTCGACACGCTATTTGTAGCTCGAGATTGATCGGCATGATTTTCTGTGGGTGTTTCGTTGTTTCTCTGTTTCAGATTGGGTCGATTGTCAGTCATTGCGAGCAATTCTTAGTTAATAGAGATAAGTATCAAAATTTACCCATGGCATCAATTTTGATGGTTCATGATTCCATCCTTGATATGCTCCCTCATATTTGTGTACTTTTTCTTGTAAAAACTGAATGTACTCGATAACCTGTGAGTAGATTGAACACACCATTTGTTAAAAGTTTTGAAAATTTTGTAGATTGGAAAAGAATAAATCATAACTATTATAAGAAATTTAGGTACCTCTAATAAGAACGAGGCCTTATCTCTCTTTTGATCACTATTAGGAATGATACCTCTTAACCTTTGAAATCTGCAAAAGAATTGCTGGATTTTAGTATCCAATGACGATTTAGTATTTATGATACTCATAAATATGTCTATACTTTCATCCAATCATGATTCAAACATGGTTGTCAAAGTATTTCAAGAATAATGAAATGTCCGAGCAACATAGTTTAATTTGTATCATGGCTTTTCCAATTTCTAGTTATTAGACAGCATTTGAGTCCCAAATTGATTTTGAGAACGCCTTCCAAACAATCATGGTTCACTAACTATCCACAAATCTACAAGAAATTGCCTCTTATATCACACTAGAACTAACATGTGAAACAAATGAAAGATAAAGTACACTAGAAACAGCACGGTAAATTTAGTGTTTATAGGTTCATCACTGAACTTATTTAGTGAAAGCAAAGGGATATGTTCAACATGAAACATAAAGTACACTAGAAACGTCATTACATTACTTGTTCACTAGATAAGAAATAAAATCCTTCCAAATTCAAGAAGGAATAGGCTAACAAATATTAAATGTGAAGCAGGTTATAGTTCTGATGTTCACTGATGTGCACTTGTGTCTGATATATTATTCTATGTGCACATTTGGCTGTGTTGGCGTGTATATATCTATTTCACTATGTTTTTTCCCTGATGTGCACTGGTGTTTACTGTGTTATTCCTTATGTGCACTTCAGTTGCTGTATGGACGTGTTATTGTAGCTTTTATGGGACTTTCTACTCAATAATATTTTATTTGCTGATTAAAAAAAAAGGTTATAGTTATTTATAATTGCCTGTCATTAATTTTACTCCGCCGCCGCTGCTCAGTGGCAGAATGCTTTGATCTTGGGGTGTTAGCCTTCTGGTCGGCCGCACTCTTTCCATCCACTTTTACTCTCAATTCTCCTGCAAAAAGAATCAACAAGTACAATAATAAGGCCATCGAAATTTTTCAATAACTCTCGTAAAACCATCAAAATTTATTACTGCCCCGATTCCTAATACCCTTTACAAAACCAAGAACACTTTTATTTAAGGTCAGTAGTATTTACAATAATATGCAGCGTAATGTTATTCGGACATAATATTCAAAAATGCTTCCAAAAAAGAAATAAGAATGGGATACATAGATACAACATATGTAGTAGTGTAATCCAAAAAGAAAGATTATACCTTTACTACGGGTAGTAGTAGAACTCTCTTTCTTGAGAATGAAATCTTCATCTTCTTCAAAATCATTATATTGAGCAGATTTCATCATTTCCATGAAGCTTTTCTGCTTTGATGATGGCCTGTTGATGAGATCACAAAGATACTCTTAATTTTTAACCCAGAAATAAAAGAGTAATAAAATAAACGAAATGGAAACTGACTAACCGAGATGAAGAGAGAGAGCTGAAACTGTTGCGGTGGTTGTTTGTTGATGACGACTGCGATGGTCTCTCCAACGATGTTGTGGCCCATTGCCTCTCCTTCCCTGCTGCTTCTGTCAAAAGTAGCCGCCAAAATTACATTCAGTTAAACGAACACAACGACTTTTATGCCGAATGGGCAGGGCTGGATAAAACCTTCATGGCTGTCTTGATTATTAAAGTTCAAACCTCAAATGTTAACTTATAATTTAAATTCTTTTTTGCAAATATTAACTATTATTATGGTTTTTTTTTAAACAAAGAAAATTAATTAATAAACAACTTTTTTCGAATGACTGAAGTACGACTTAAACTTAGCCGCCTTTATGATTACTACAAGCGTAAGGTCATTACTTAACCTAAAGTCCATAAACTGTAATGCAAGCGCATATTAGCCATGCATGCAGTAAGGATTAATTCAACCACATCGCATTTATCGGGCATTTCTTTGCGATAAATTCTATTACGATCAATAGCAACTCTAACATAACGAGTATGTCCATTACTACTTATTAGATTAGAGTATATCTATGGTAAAAATTATGTAATAAATGTATTTAAATTTTTTATATAAGCCCAAAATAGTAAAATTAATAATTAAAAATTATGATATTTTAACTTCAAATACCATTATATATAATAAAAATATCATGAAATTCTTTGTATTAAGAAATAGATTGCATTTTGTCTTTTCCACTTAGAAAATGATAAATTAGCATTTGTATATTAGATAAAAGAACAAACTGATCATTCTATTAAAAATTTTATTCATTTTTACTGTTAAAAATTGATTATGTATATAAACATGGGTACATGCGGCACGCTCTTTGTCATTGTTTGATTATTTTGTTAATCATGCTAGTTTTTAACAGTACAAATATAATTTTTTTTACAAAAAAAACTAATTTAATCTTTGGTCTAAGGTATAGGTATTAATTTACTCATTTTATAAGTAAATGATGTAAAATACAATTTGATTCTTACTATAGTGACATCCGTGATATTTTTACTCTATCATATATATATATATAATTTTATATTAAAAATAAAATACACTCAAAATAATATTTATATTCTGTATAAAAGAGTTTTTTAATAAATTCACCATTGATTTCAGACTTGATTCATAGTAATCACCGGTAAATGAACTACTAAGTGTTGCAATACCGTAAGAAAATTGTTACCTCTCACAGCCGGTGTTTCGCCGGTATTCTCCTTCCCTGTCTTTCCCTTCTTTGCTGCAGATTCTTCCCACAAAGTGAAACCACTTCCAGTATAAGAACTGCAGTTGGAGGTTTCATCATTCCTCTCACTAATACTCCTTCGAGCTACGGTGAATAATGCTCCCTCTGCTCTACCGGAAATATGGCTTATACTGTAAGTTCCAATTCCACCCGGAAGAACATGTTCCGCAGAATGAGGTGGCGGTGCCGGCGGTGGTGGTGGCAGTGGCTTTTCAGCTATTGCTTCCTCAGCTGTTGTTTCTTCCTTTGCAATTGCCTTCCCTAATGCTTCCAGTTGTAGGAAGTCATGAGTTTTACGATACCCATCTGCTCATTTAGAAACCAAAGCAAGCAAATTTAGGATAAAGAAACACAATTCAAAGTCTATACTATTATGTATATTGCATAATGTTTTATAGGATTTATATTTTAATAAATTAAACGTTATATTTCATATAGTAAAAATATCGTTTTAATTAATATCTATAAATATATCAAATATTTTCGAAATTTCACCTGCATAACTAGTATAATTTTATTGCTAAAATAAATAATCAAATTATTAAAGTAATAATTTTTAAAAATTTTAGGTGCATGAATATTATGTTTTTTAAAGTGTTACTATTATAATACAAATAAAGTATTTTCACAAGCATAATACACCCAATGAATTTAAGGGTAAGTACTTTAGCTCCGAAAATAGAAGAATTACTATACAAAAAATTGTTTAAAATTAAAATTAATATTTTTGACCCTGAAAAAGAATTGTTAAATCCTCTAAAAAATAATGTAATATTAATACATAATGAAATTATATTTTGACTTTTTTCATAATTCAATTTGGGTTTAAAAAAACTCTAAATTTACCCTAATAATTAACTATAAAAATACATATTCCAACCACTATAACATAGAATCAATTTTATATAAGATATAATGATGAAGAATAAAAAACCGAACTCAAATATAACATAGGAACAGTTACCAATATTTAATTTAATTTATGGGTCATATATAAACTATCAATTGGCCCATTCGTTCGCGAAAAAATGCAGTCACGTGCACCACTGCACATCCAGATCCGTAATAAAACTCTAAAGATGGCGGAAACACTCTAATAATAACATAAAAACAAACTGTAAAGAGAAAAGAGGTTTTATAATATTGAACTAGTTCTTTTATTAACGGTATAACTTTTTTATTTCATTGATTAAGAAATAAATCCTGAACAAAAAAAAATTAAGAAAGCAATCAAATTATATTATATTCTTTTTTAGTTAATATTTCTAAAATATATTTTTTATATTATTAATATTAATTATAAAATCTAAATATTATACTGTCTATGGCTAAAATAATTTCTCATTTTATTTTGATGTCTCTTTTTTAATTACTTTAAAATAAAAATAATATTAATATTAGTAAAAATGAAAATTAGGGAAGAATTGAAAAGAAAAAAAAAGTTGAGAGAGGATACTATTTAACTATTATTTTTCTTGGGATCTTGAAAGTAAGAACAAGAGAATCACCTTGAGCAGGTGGCCTTGGATCTTGTAGGACGCTTGAATGATTGTATAGTGACAGAAAATCATGCGTCGGTTTCCTTCCTGTTCTTCCAAACCAAATCTATTAGTTTCACAATTATTAATCAAAGTATTTAATTCACACTTGTTTTTAATAAATTTCTTTTGAATTTTATATCTCGTAAAATGAAAGTAAATCATATATATAAACGGCGTAGTAAAGTAAATTACCTTCTGCTCCCAAAGGCCAGGATCGAGGAAGCTCCATCTATGACTTCAGTGTTCTTTTGTTTTCTTTTGACTGTGAAACTTTGGATTAGAAAATATAGCGAAATTCGAAAGTATACAACAATTCAATGAATTTTTGCAGTGCTTGAGCTGTAGAATTTGAAGGAGGAAAACGAAAAGGGAAAATTCTTCAATCCGTGTTGCTTTATCAGATCCACTACACTTCGAGAAAGTGATTTGCGACGGGAAAATTTCGGGCCTCCAGCTGAGATCGGAGCCACATTAACATAGCATTCAAATTCCGAAAGCTTTTCAAACAATCGACTTCAGATTCCAGAAAATTTCCTCGAGAAAAATCGACAAAATACTGCTCCGAGAGATCTTCTCCACTCGTTTAACTGACCGAATACCACCACAAAAATTTTCACAAATTAAGAACAAAAAAAACTCAACTCAAAAGCTAAAATGAAATTCAATTATACATAAAATTTAGCTAACTAATTCAAACAATAACAGCAAAAAACAAAAACAAAAACAAAAATGAACTACGTACATGCTTTGATCTGAACTAAAACTATTTCAACCTGGAATTTTCAGCGAAATGAAAGATTTGAACCAACGATTTCAATAATCGTTTAACAATGCAGCAACTGAGTCTTTTAATTCGAATCAATTTGAGCTAATTACGAGGTTTTTTTGTGTTCGTAGAAAAATGAAAACCTCTCGCTAGCTCTTTTCTCCTTTCATATACTTTTTTTCGCGTTTTCAATTCTTTTTATATACTAATATAGACTGGTTTTGTTAACGGCGTTGAAGTAACGGCGTTGCGGCTGGGTTAACGACGGTAAGGCTAAAAGTTGACGGCCTCATTTGAATTTTTTAAATATTTATTTTTTTGGGTAATTTGGTGTGGCATTCTATGGATCACAGAACTCGATGATTTTAATAATATTTATGTACTTTTATTTACAAATTATTTTAATGTTTTTGGCAATCCCAATTATATTTTTTTTATTTGTTTATGATTTGTTTGGTGGAGTAAAAATATGGTTTTTTTTAGGAAAATAGATATAACAACAAATTATTTATTCAATTAAAATAAATAAAATTCTATGTATGATGAAGTCTGCTTTTGGGATGTAAATTTTTCTAAAGAAAAAGCTCATAACTTAAACTACAATAGTGTCATATAATACCAATTGTTGAATGGCATTTGGATAGTTGAAACCAAAATTAAAAGAACAAATTTCATCTAGAGATTAATGGACCAACCTATGAGTAACTCTATCGATCGGTCTAAAGATTGAGAATGTAATGAAAATAAACAAAATTAAAATCAACACCAAGTCCATGGACAACCTCAAAGATTTTGTCATACAAAGATAAGTCTAAAGATTGGATATTAAACCTAGAAATAAAAGTATAACCATTACTATCAATAATAAACTGACGAAAATTGTAATTTCTAGTAAAAAAAGTGCCTCGACAATTATCTAAACCCTTATAGAAAGAGGATAAAGGCATGAGCCATAAGACTAGCACAACCAACTCACGCCATGCCTTCTGAGCCATGCACATTCACACCACAAACACCTTGCCTTCCAATCAATCTCCAAGCAGCATCCGCATTAAGCCTAAGCATGTCTCCAATGAGTCCTTTTGCAACGTCCGCACCTTAATCAGTGCACACTGTGCGACGGTCACCTTGCTTTGGATAATCTCCAAATTACAAGCATACCAAAACCGCTAAAGTACCACCAATAGGCTCGTAATCGTAAAGACATCTTTGTCTAGCTTCCTCGTTACAATTCAAATATGCAATGTAATTAACCTTGTATAATACCTAAGATAATATAAAAAGAAAATAAGTTTAAAACTATGTGATCATATGGTGCCCATTATTGTAAAGTCTGGATCTATTAAGGGATAGGCTAAGACTAGGCACAGAGATTGTTCTACTTTGTACCACTTCATATAACATGTGAAGGTAGGTCGTAGCCAGCTGCCCCATCAGCCCCACCCTAGATTTCCCCCAACATCATACTCCAAATTGACTCACGTGACTAACCCATTCTCGGTTACTCTATGTTGGGCCCGAGTCTGATCGGAATTTTAGGTTTCAAAAATATTTATAATATTTTTTAATCTAAATTCCCGGTTTAATCTTTAAAATATATTTATTTTTTCACTTAAGTATTTAATTTTTTTCTTAATTTGATATCTAAAGTATCAATTTTTTATATTTTTTTGTTTATTTGACATTAAAAGAAATTGTTAAGTAATTTTGACCAATAAAAAAAAGCCACGTGACATGTTTTGATCAATAAAAGAATGCCACATGGCAATTAGGTTGATTTAAATTAAAAATATTAAATTTAAATAAAAATAAGAAATTATAATATAAAAATAAGAAATTATAATATTAAATACTTAAATATTAAAAAAGAACTTTTAACTTTGGCTGATCAGTTGATTGACTGTTGACCGTCCACGTTGGGCTATTAGAACATGTCATGTGTCCCTTTATTTATTTTTTAGTATTATATATATCGTATCGATTAGAAATATAAAAAATCACATAAAATAGATAAATTTTTTTAAAAAAATATTTTTTATAAAGTTCTAAAATATATAATTTTAAATTTTAAAAAGTCAAAATAATATATAAAAATTGAAAAATGTTATAAAAATTAAAAATATATATTTAAATTTTAAATAATTGCAAAAAAGAACTTGAAATTTAAATACATTTTTAGAATTTTATAAAATTTTATTTTTAAACTATTTTTTAAATTTTTACAATTTTTATAATAATATTATTAATTTCAACTAATTTGTTTTCAATTGTGGTATTTTTTGTAAATTTTATTTTTATATTTTTTTACAATCTATATGTTTTCTTCTAGTTCTATTCTATAAAGTTAAGACATTATTCCCTAAACACAAGAATAAGACCACAAGTTAGGACTTTAAATAGTTATAAAATAGATGTTGAGCTATTCTAAAAAATTTATTTAAGTCAATAGCTTGTTAAATTCGACGTTGTATGTCATTTTATTCTCACCACTTGCATCAATCGAAAGCTCTCCTCCCTCTTCTCTTCCACAATTTAAATTTTTTTCATGAAATAATTTTAAACGTCACGAATTTACAAACCAAAATTCAAACAATTTTATTCTTTGATCTCTGACATTGATTACCAAATTAAGTTGGATCTAATATATGTTCTTTTATTTAAGTCTACTATATTAATCATCGAATTGTTGCTTAGAGCTCACAAGTCGAACTTAAAAAAAAAAGACTTAGCAACCCTATGACTTAAATAAAAACTTCTGAATAGTTCTGTGATTTAAATAAAAACTTTTAAATAATTCAATAACCATTTTATAACTTTTTAAAATCAAATAACCAAAACATAAATTTACTAATAATTTAGTGACATTAAATGTAATTTACATATACTAAAAACTATTTTTTTATGGCAGAAATCATTTATTGTAATAACTATAAGTTAATAAATGTGGTGCAAGAAAAATCGTGCATATGGCTATAGACAAATTCAGACGGGGGTGTAATGTTGGTGATAAAGGAGAAAAGTCACGTGCCGCGCCTCATGTCTCTGCCGCTTTTCTCTGTTGCCGGGAAACGCGGGACTTTGTTCTCACTTTTCAGCTATGGCCCCCATGTGCATTCTTTTAGCGGTAATTTGAGCCAAATCGAGTATAGTAGTAAAATGTTCAAATTTATTTATATAAAATAAAATATTAAAACTCCATTAATTGAATTTGATTAAGTTGTATTTTCAAAATTTTGAGTTCGAATCATAAAGATTAAGTTGCTTGATCTCGTTTAGTTATGCTCATTTAGTTCGTAAAAACTAGTTTTTCTCGAGTTTAAGATTAATTTTATTCGAGTCGAAGATAATATTCAAATGAAATCTTGATTATTTTAAGATTTAAATTTAATATAAATGTATTAGGAATAAGTCAATTTATATTTTTTCTAATCGCTTTTTTAGTAAAAAATAATTTAATTTTTATACTCAACCTGAAGCTCGAATATTTATGCTCAAGTTCAAACAAGTTTAAATTAAATAAAGTATTACGATAATCATTAGATAATTTGATCTTGTTTACTCTCTTAATTCAGAATTTGATACACCATGCTAGGTTAGTATAAACTATATTTACATTTATGTTATTATAAGGATGTAAAGTATAGGTAAAAGTACCACGAGGTCTTTATACTAAGAGTCGTATTATATTTTGTCTCTTTACTTAAAAGATATGCAAATTAATTTTTTATATATTAGATCAAAGAGTAAATTGTTCTTTTTTATTAAATATTTTTCTATTTTTACTTTTAAAAACCGGTGTAGATAATAAAATAATCAGACAGTTACACATGAGATCAATTTTTAAAAATAGAAATGAATGAAACTTTTTTTTAAACAATATCATTATAGGTTCAGATCATATTTGCTCTTTTTGACACAATACCTAAAATTACCCATATTCCTTACGCAACCCAAATGAATGAAACTTTTATTAGAATGACTAATTTACTATTTGATCTAATGTACAATAATTAATTTACTTATTTTTTAAATAAATATAATACAATATAATTCGACTCCATAATATATTTACAATAAAAAGTATTATATTTATGTACATTTTCATATCAACAATGCATATTATATATATTTTAACATTAGAAAGCATACATGTTATACAGCGACAATCATGGCGAGCATAGCATTAGGTACAATTAAACAGCTTGGCTTGTCTATATCAATTTTATATAAAATTAATCTTTTTTAATTTTGTGTGATATTGTTATATTTTAAAAATTAAAGGAACATGGCTGATCTGCTTTCATACTTTTGTTCCATTACATTTTCTTCTTTATATTATATTCTCTACTTTTTAGAAAAATATATTTATTTTCAACTCAATTCTCGGAAACTTCCTATAAACATGTGTACACCCATCAAATTAATTTTTTGATGCATTTTCGATAATAAGTCGAGTATGAACGACAATATCTTTATGTAAAAATTCATTTATTTACATGAAATAAAAAAATATACATATTAGTATATCAAAATCTATATCAAGTTATTTAAGCATGATACAAAATAATCATCAAGTTCATGTAGTCCGTGATAAGAGGAAATATGCTCTAATGATTATTGGGTCGAGTTGTAAGAACAAGAACAGATGGTAATACAATATTAAGGGGTTGCAGGGACCTTGATCCCTCTAAAAATAAAAATTTTTGTTCATTCCCTTTAGAAATAATAAATTGCACTTTGTCTCCCAAATATAAAAAAAATCTGTCTAATTCCTTAAAAAATAGTGAAATTATATATGATAAAATTACATTTTAATTTATCAAAAATTTCACAATTTAATTTCAGCCTCCTCTATTTTATTTTTTTTAGCTTTACTCCTAACCATTAAATAAGAAACTAGATTTTTCTTAAATAAAATCTTGAGAGTAAGTGTTATGAATGATGAAAACAAAACCGATAAAGCTTTACCCCTCGTTTATAAATCTTATCCAACTCAAGCAATGTGATTAGAAGGTAGAAAATATTCTCTAATCATAAAAACGAAAAGAGATGTTTTTAGTAACATGAGATGGTGATGAGAGGTCATTTTCATGCATTTGTGTGTGCGGCTGTGGGCCACGTGAGTCGACCCCCTTACTCACGTGCATTCTTACTCAATGACAACAGGATTAGGACATCATTTGTTTCGCAGACCAACATATTAGTAGAGTAATTTTATTTTTGTTTAATATACTATATTTGGTATTTGGTTTTGATTTTAATATTAATTTAGTATTTAATTTTTTTTAATTTGATATTTATGGTTTTTTTTCCTGTTCCAATTAAATACTTTAATCTGGTTTTAATATTAATTTTGGTATTTGAGCTTTTTCATTTTTGTCTTGGTTAAGTGATTACATTTTTTTTATTAGAGTATAGTTATCAAATATTTATTGAGTCACATGATGTTATTTGATTTGAGAATTAAATTAAATATTGAAACTAAACTTAAATACTAAATTAGAAAAGAAAAACCCAAATTGAACCTTAAAAATTAAAATTAGGCACCAAATGGTAATATTAAATTTTAGTTTTTTTGGTGGACTGTTGTTAATATAATATAAAAAATTTAAATTAATATTTACATATTTAATATAATTTAGACAAAATATTTTTAATATTAAATGATAATTTAAACTTGACTCTAACTATTTTATCCAAAGTTTGATCCAAGCGCATCCAGCAAATAACTAGACCAAGGGCAAAGTCAATAATGATATGATGTGGTGGAGATAAATTTTAAAGAGATTGGAAAGGTGAAAACTACAAATTTTGAGTTAAAATGAGTTTTTCTTTTTTAATGAGAATAGTCATAAATACAAAATTTACATGACAAAGAATTAAGAAAGGATTAAATTGAATTATTAATATTTGGAAGGTACTAATTTTGAATTGTACCATCGACTAAGTGAGCCCAATGCCATAAGTACGCATGCTCATACTTTAATTAATGCGTTTTAAGCATAGTACAAATTACATTTAACACACAAATACAGTAATACCACAACTTATACGATATTAATACTTTAAAATAAAATTCAATTATAACATTTTCAAATATAAAAGTGAATTTAAAATTTAAACCGTAATTAAAAACATTTAATATTTGAATCCAAAAAAAAATAATAGAATGTTTATTTTTTAAAACAAATTTTGAAAAACAAATTTTGAAATTATATATGAAGTCTAATTTTGTGTTATTTTATATAAAAAAATTTAATTTAATTTAATTTTCATAAATTATTAACAACATTATTAATTATTACCATTTTGCGTTGAAATATTACATACACAAACAATTATATTTATCAAATAAAAAATAAATATATGTATTCATTTTCTTAAATATATACAATTAAATCAAAATTTAAATTTTATGTATACATACAAACTACAACACAACATTCATATGTAATTGCATCAAATTAAAGTTAGTTTATCAAATTACATATTAAATCTTTCTTTTTTATTTTCTCATGCATTACCATGTCTATCGACAATAATTAGTTGACACTAAGAACAAATATATTTTAACGAAGAAATCTTTTGTTTTGAGTAACAGAAGCTTCCTCTGAAAATATGGACATTCCTTTGGTAAGGAATCGATTTAGGGATCAGTTAACAATATTATTTATTTATTATAATTATTTACTGAAAACATGGTCCTTTTTTTCTTATTCATTCTAATGGACTTTTAATTTAATTTGATTGGAGTTTTGATTTTAATTAAGACAGGTGTAAGTTATTCCGTTAAATCCGCACACATCACGTGATTAAAAAATGTCTGCCCACCATATCATCACTTCCCTAATCACGTGTACAACTCACGCTGCCATAATTGTGGGGGCCCAGCCCACGATATTACGCGTTCCATTTTCCCATATTTAAAACAGATAATTTGGGCGCTACGGACAAAATGGAAAACTAAAATGCGAATATAATATCTAATAAATAAAAATATAATCTATGAAATTTAAGATAAGGTAAAATAAATGAATGTGATATAAGGAAAATCATTTTAATTGAAAAATATGGTCAATTTTGGATATTAGTTCCTTAACTCCGCATAAGTTTTAAATTTAGTCTCTATATTTTAAATTAGACAATTCTTAACCTATATCTCTCTCAAATTGGTTGGTTTTAATTTTTCTATTTTTAAAATTTTAAAATTTCAATTTTGATGAAAAAATAGCAAATAAATTTATTTGGTTAAATTCTGATAATAATCATGTATTTGCTTAAAGTTATAAATTTAGTTTATATTTTTCGATTTGATCATTCTCAATTCTTTTACTTTTCAAATTTTAAAATTTCAATCTCAATTCAAACGGTAGCAATTAAATCCATTTAGTTAAATTCTACTACTAATTTTGTATTATTTTGTATTATGCCTAAAATTATATATTTAATCCATATTTTTCAATTTGATAATTCTTAGTTCTTATACTTTTTAAATTTTCAAATTTCTATTTTGATACAGATAACAAATGCTAAATCCATTAACTAATTTTTTTTGTGAGTAATATATGAAAATAGCAAGCTAAAATAACATTACATGAGATAATATGTTTTTCGTTTACGATTTTAAAAATAACAAAACTTACGTATTTGATAAAGATTAAAATTTTTAAATTTAACACGTATATAGATTAAAAATCATAAAATTAAATTATAGGGACTAAATTAATAATTTAGGTATAATACAAAAATTAATAACAAAATTTAATCTAAAAATTTATGGTTTGTTGTTTTGTATATAAAAAGAAAAGAAAAGAAAGCAAATTATAAGCATGGTATAGCACGTGAGGTGGGGGTGATAACTGATAAAGGGGCAACTACTCACGTGTGCCCATCCCTTGCCGTTCATCAAACACACTACCTGCCGCCCTGCGTGCGGTGGGGTGGCGGGGTCCCGCCTCTATTTTATTTTGTTCTTTTAACGCCGTCAGTCGCCGTTAATTTTGTTTTAACGATTTCCCGGTGGTCTCTTTGGTAAACTTTAGGTGGAAAATATGCAAAGGTGCATTGGAGGATAAGAATTTATTTTTGTAGTTATTTAATATATATTTTTATTGATTCAGGTAATATTTAGATTTGAATTATTTCTATTCGCGACAGACTCAATGTATATGCTTTTATATATTAATTTTCGAATAAATATTCATGAATTTGGGATTATATTTTTTGGGTAATTAGATTCATTTTGGTATATATTTTTTTTATTCAGTTTAAAATATGAATTTCAAAATTAGATTTATTTTAATTTTTAAACTTAAAAAATATAAATATTTAATAACATGACACTCTAATATTTTATCACTTCATCATTTAAAAATTAAAAAAAAATAATCTAAATTTACCGGTCTCTTCAATATGACATGTGTTGCACGTGAATATGTGCATTTATATTTTTATTTTTTCATGCAATATTAAATAAATATGTATGTATAATATTTAAAAGATGGACACATTGTAGATGCATATATTTCATCTTTACAAAATTGATGTAAATAAATTAATAATATAATTTAAAATATTAAGATATTGTTTATTGATTAAATAGAATAGTTTAAATTATAATCAAACTGTAATCAAAAATGGATATTATTTTAACACTTAATTATGAGTTTGAATAAATGTAAGAAGGACTCTATTTTGAAAAATTTTGTAACTAATCTTAAAATAAGAAAAGATATTTTGAGATTTGAGATTTGAGATTAGAGTTTGATTTAATTTATATAAGCACACTAATAATAGATAAAACTAATTATAATTCTAATGCATTAAAATGGTTGAATTAACTATTAATATTTGAATTTAATATTTCAATATTATTTTTTAAAAATTATTTTAGCATTTTACATTTTATTTTATTTTTCTAATTTAAAACCAAATAAAAATGTTATTAATTGAAAATTAAATTTAAATTAGATTAAATATAATCAAGTTAAACTTTATAAATCATTTATTTTCATAAGTGAAATAATTATTAAAATTAAATAATCTAATTGTAATAAATTAAAGATAAATTAAAAATCTAACTTTCTAAAAATTTAAAATAAAATCTAATTTAAAAATAAATACTAATACTACAATATATTTAAAAGATGTAACTTAATTTTCTACTTCAATCAACCATTCTTGTCAGGATGTGAGGATGTCCTTGGGAATGAAAATGCCAACATAATTGCACTTTCTTTCAGTTCTAATTGTTGCCACCGAAGTTTACCAAGCCAAGTTCCTTGCCATCTGAACAGCTATTGAGGTGTTCATGGATTTGAGGTGAGTGGGTAAGAAAGAATCGGATTCGGCTATTGCGATTAGGTGGATACTTAAACTTACATTACGTCTATGGAGATTCTCGAGTTTGTTAAAGGAAATTGGTTCGAGAGTCGCTACGATGGGGGAGGTTCATTTTGTGAAAATTTCCGGTAATTGAATCACTTGGCTGACGTACTTGCTAGAGATGGGATGAAACGAAGTGTCCTGTTTTCAGCCTTGTGGTAGGGTATTTTAGTGGTGTGTGTTTTTAATCACAATTTGTTTTTTTTTTTTCAAATAAAAATATCATGAAGACCCTTATATTAAAAGACATATTATATAAGAATAAATTAATCTTTCTGTTAAAAATTTTATTCATTTCATGAGGTATACATAACACGCCACATGTAACTATTTAATTATTTCATTAATTACGTTAGTTTTTACTAATAAAAAATAAAAAAATTTCTGCTGTTTAATCTAACATAAAGAGATTAATTTGTTAATTTTTTAATAGATAAAATAAAATCAAGACAAATTTCTTTAAATAAAAAGAAGATAGTAATTTTACCTTGAAATGAGACCAAGTAAACTATTTTATTTTTTAGCCATTATATAACTAATTCAACTGCATAAATTTGAGCCAATCCGGTTTCCATAAAAACGTGACAAGTAAACATGTGTATGTATATAATATCCTTAATCACACCACCATGTTATTAAATACATACATTGAACATTGCAGGGATAAAAAAAAAAAGTTTCAACATAAAAAAGGTAACTTCATGATTTTTTGAATCTAAATATAGTTTGACAAAAGAGCAAAAATATCCCCCCCAAAAATAGTTGTCTAAGATCAAAGTGAACTGAGGCAATCTTTTATCAAACTGATGAGTGGGGTAGCATTGGGAAATCCCTCCAATCTCTGGAACATAATTCCGTCCATCCGAGCTTGAACCCCGTCGGAAAACGTCAAGTCTTGCAAAAGTTCTTTTACCGTTCGGTCTACTCCAACTATGGAGCTCCCTATCCCACTTAACACCTCTGGTAGTGTTGGCGATGGTCTCGATAACTCAATGAGGGTAACCTAATCCATTATTACCACATACATCAAATATTTCCGAAAGCACGAAAACAATATCTTAGTAAAAGTTGTTTCGGATGAAGAATAACTTAAATGCCCTTGGCTCAAGCAAGACAACAAAAGATGCTTATTCTGATAAATGAAAATATGTTGTCTGCGAAGAAATCACGAGTCAAGATTATGTATTATCGATGCTGAATACCATAAATGTATATCATATTCTATTCTATAACAGGGTGCAGTTCTATCATACAGAATTTTGTTTCGGTACTCAATGGTCGCTTAATTTCCTGTTGTAGGTGGCTACTAACAATGCTAATTACTTAATTTCCTCCACAACATCAGTTACTGAGAACATAAATGAAACAGAGTGATGCTTTGTCCTACCGGAAAAAATGTGGAGTAGCTCATGACCAAAAACTAATAGACACAACAAATCTTACAATAAAAAAACTAGGATGAGAATAAGATGCAAAAGCGGTAAAAGTACCATGAAGACTTGTACTAGAAGTCAGATTGCACTTTGCCCCCTTTACTCAAAAAATTGGCAAATTACTCCCTATTTGTTAAATCAAAAAGCAAATTGGTCATTCTGTTAAAAATTCCATCAATTTTTATTATTAAAAATTCGTCTATGTACATCAGAATGATGTACACGTGGCACGTCAGGTGTAACTATCTGGTTATTCTATTAGCCACGCCAATTTTTAACAATAACAATGGATAAAAATTTTAACAAAAGGGACTAATTATGGTATTTCATGAAAAATTGACATACAAAACCTTTCTAATATCTTGGAACAAATTTCGAGTGTCCTAAAACGAAAGAGTTAAAAGTACTAACCGGCCTGTCTTGTGGTATCTTGATTTTATGTTTTGCAATGGCGATAGCCCGAGAAAGTCCCCCAATAGCATCAACCAAACCACGTGATGCTGCATCTTTACCTGCCCAGACTCTACCTTGTGCAACCTCTTCCATCTTTTCTACCTGTTGAATGATTCAAGTTAAGATTTTTTTTCCCCTTTCAGAAACTTTACATTACACCTAAAACTCAAGATGAAAAAAATAAACATACAGGCATTGATCTTGAAAAAGCAGCCTTGTCTCGAAATTGTTTATAAGCATTCTGCGCAGACTTCTCAAAAAGTTTGGCTTCATCCAGCCTGGTATATATTAAAGTTAGTTCTATTTTAATTTAATAAAGAGTAAACTACACTCAAAGTCACAAAACTATTAGTCAGTTTACATTTTGGTTGCTCAACTTCAAAAGATTACAAAATGATCATTGAACTATTCGAAAGTTTTTATTTAAGTCATTAGGCAGTTAAAATTGCTGCTTTATTCACACCACTTGTACCAATCAAAAGCTCTCCTTCCCCTTCTCTTCTAGCCAGACTAAAAATGAAAATTTAACAGCCTAGTGACTTATATAAAATTTTCAAATAGTTCAGTGACTTAAATACAAACTATTGAACATTTCAATGACCATTTTATAACTTTTTGAAGTTGAGTGGCCACAAGTTAACCTTTAATAAAAAGAGAATCTAAACAGAAAAGCAGCTGTTTGTATGTGATCTAAAACCCCCCAAAGAAGAGAACAGCTAAGAAAAGAAAAAATTAATTAATAGAAAAGGGCCAAAACTTGGCTTTAGAATTCAGATATACGTTATTTCGACTCTTTCAAGTGCTCGTGTGCCAAAGACCTACCAAGACATGAATATGAGGATATAACCTTCCTAGGATCCTCAAAATATATGTAAAAACTCGGAAGTTTTTTGACATACCATGTTTCACATATACTCATATCTAACACTCACACCTAAAACAGACATCTTTCACTTTCCAAGGGAAATATGCAACCATGGCATTCACATTAAATGTCGCTGCTCAGCTGCAAGAAGTTCAGCATATCTTCCCCTTGATATAACCTTCCAAGGACACTCAAAATATATGGAAAAACTTTAAAATCTTGAACACACCTGTGTTGGATATATATTCGTAACTAACACTCACGCCTAGATCCGAGTAACATAGATTCCAATATCAAATCATACAGAAATCCTGACATCTTTTCATTTTCTATCTAAATGAAATACAAAACTCCGGTATTCACCTGAAAGGTCGCTGCTCAGCTGCAAGAAGTTCAGCATATCTTCCCCTTGAAATGACCTCCTTATTGAATCCTATTTTTTCGTATAGTTTCCCCAAGTTAAACTTCCCTGCAAGCAAGACAAAAGGGAAAACAAAATCAAATTGATTTTCATGACTTGCACAGAATCTGAAAGGCTTATGTAGGAAACCAACATTTCTGGTTTTCAGCCAAAAAAGCAATTTATTCATTAAAACGAGGAAAGGCACAATTTGTTTGACAAGGGCATCCAATTAAAAGAAAAAAGAAAACAAAAAATACAATAGTAACCAGGTAAAAGATGAGATATAAGGACCATTTCATGTCTCAGATTTCAGCAGCAGGTAAACTGGCCTGAGGCTTGAAGATTTTATTTTCGGAGGACAAATTCAATGGTATAATATTTGATTTTCAAGGTTAAAGAATTTTTAAAAGTATCTTGTAAGTTTCAGATGAGGAGGAGCCCAAAAAAGTTTGTAACTCAAATATTTTAGATCTGTAATTTTTCACCCCCAGACCACAGTTTAAAGTCCCTTGCAGCTATCTTTTGGAGAAACAGTATCTATTCATACAAACTCCAAGCTTATCAAATTTCAGAGAGTTAGTTCACCTGTGACAACTCCAATTGAACCAGTTAAAGTCAAATTTTCAGCAACAATAGTTTGAGCTGCCATAGCCATATAATATCCTCCACTAGCAGCCACATCACCCATGGATGCAATGACGGGTTTCGATGCAGCTAAAAGTTTGATTTCCCTCCACATTCTGGATATTGTAAACATAAACTATAGTTAGTAAATGGACTGATTTAGAATATTATATTATGTATTTCAAGAAGAAATTAAAATGATGAAGATTAGCACATAATACAAAGAGCTTCAAAATTCAGCATTATACATAAGGGTAGGGAAACAAAAATGATAACTCATATCAGAGAAAACAGGGAGATTTTTTTTATGACATTCTCTTCTCATTGTAATATGTAAAATGACCGTAAAATATTTGACGACTAAAGACTAAAAGGAAGATCTGAGGATTTCAGAATGAAGATGACACGTAACGTCATGCATCACTTACAGATAAACAAGATACTGCATGGATATTGAAAGCTTATGTATTCTTAATTGTTTCAACAATAATTAGATCCTTAAATGAATATTCACTAGAAAGAGTCAATCTTTATAATCACTTACAAATCTGAAGCAAGAGCATCACCTCCGGGGCTGTCAATTCGTATGATAACAGCCTTGTATCTTTTTGATTCTACAGTAAAACAAAAAAAATATTATTTTAAAAAACTACTTTGGGGGAAGGGGGTTACCCGTAACCAACCTAAATAAAGCAGCACGTATACAGAAAGTAAAATCTTAGACACTTTCTGCACACAGATTTTATTTTGTATACAAGTAATAGTATGCAACAAAGGAATTCAAAATTAGCCATTTTGTGGTATAAAAACACTTAAGTGAGGTTTGTAAAATCCATGATTTTATTTACTCCATTTTCTGCATTTCAACAAGAAAAATATATATTTGTATATTTTAGTAGCGAATATGATTTAATAGCCTTTATGAATAAACAAGTAAACAACTGCAACCCAACACCATTCATGCTACTGTGGAAGGCTGAAATTTAAAAGCTACGAATTTGTCTTATCATAGACTTTTTTTTTTTTATAAGGAACATTTATTGATGTGATAAATGTAGGTCCATTTTATCAACAATAATACTCTAATATTTTAAATTCTCTAAATCAGCCCCTTTTGACAATACATTTGTCTCTATCTTTTGAATCCTAATGCTCTATTATTTTGTAACTTTGACTTCATGAGAATGATCAATTGCATGAGCTGCAGTTAACTTATATGTCAATACAAAGTGTTTAGATATACGATATGGTCCTCCTATATGAAAACTTTAGAGTTGGATTTTTTCCCCCAATCTACACATCATTGCATGCAAGTTAAAATGAGGTATACCTCGGACACTACGAATCTTCTCAATGATTTGCTCTGCAACGATACCAGAACTTGGCGAACTTAATGGACTCCGCACACGGCTAATGCTCCCAGTAGCTCTGATCACAGCTATTAGGTCTTTACCACCTGTTAAACCGAGAGTCCACTTCCTAACTTTGGAGTATTTCCTACATTTACAAAGAAAGAGGAATCTCAAGTAAAATGCACAGCAATTAAAATTGCAAGCAATGGCATAAATATTATACTAGTGTGTGTGTATAAACTATATACACCATTAAAGATGATATTCCTTTGATAAAAAGAGAAGGACTGTAACATACAAGTGTCCAATAGATTAAACATGCATTGCAACATTATATACACAAAAAAAGAAAAAGGGGAAAAAGCATTATCGAAAATGAAATTTATAGAACAGTTCATAATGTAAGTCTTTGGTCACCCAGATTAGGAGGTTATAGGATGAACAGTAGCATATAACATAATGCTCAGCTTAATGTACGACTTCAGATGTGCATATAAATAGGGTTCAAGCCACACAATGAAGATAAACCTATCTAACCAACCTTTTTCCAAGGGGTTTGAAACTATAGGTCTATAAATTTCAAGTTGACAATTCAAAGATTCAATGGTTGGAACTCCCTTAAGGTAATATTGTAGGGATGTTTTATCTTCAAAATTTTAAAATGACAGGATGTAATATAGAATTTTCAATGCCCTAAAGATTATATCGAAACAAACGAAAGAACTCACTTGTAATCAACCATAGAAAGCTTTTTATCCTTCTGGACACCAAGCCTTTCTTTCAACATTGAGATAACCTACAGAAGTTACAAATATCAAATATTAGTCATATAAATTTCTACAGTTCACTTAGAATTAAACTATAGATCAACCCGTCATGACATTTTTTTACTGCTCTCAGCCGCATTCTTCAATATATGTTACAATACAGGCAAATAGTACAGAGAGGAAGTAGTTTGAATAGCCCGAGCTTATGTACCTCCAAAAACTTAAAATAAAAATAATGTTGGATACATAGTTGCTATGTTTTGGAATATTTTTTCTTCCTTTTTATTCTCTTAAGGGCTCTACATCTTTGAAACCTTTACCCCATAACAATTCTTAAAGAGATAGGGTGATGCTGCTCGGACTCAAGTGTATAAGTACCGGACATGGATGTGTCCAACACAGGTATGTTCAATTTTTTCAAGATTTCTGTGTGTTAGAAGAGTTCTTGGAGGATCACTTCCCCATACCCATGTTTGGATAGACATCGAACACAAGTACTTCGAGAAAAATGAAGAATCAACGCAACACGGAGATAGGGAGCACTATTATCAACTGTCTGATGATTCTACCTCATCATCATAATGTATATTTGTTATGAATCCCTCCTCTTTTAGCTTTTCTACTTCATAGACCCCTTCATTAATGAAGTTCTCAACATCTTCTCGTTTCTTTCCTGTATAAGATTTGTGTGAGCAAAAATTGTCTTTTATGCTTTGAAATAAAAAACACAACAAAAAAAGAGAGTAAAAGTCACCTTTTGAAGAGGAAACTACATCCAGCCAATTCCCATATATGTTATCAAGCAATGAAGTAAGCATCTCGCAATTTTCTTCAGACATACTTTTCCGTGTAAGTTGGTCCCCAGCACTTTTGTATTTACCAATCCTTTGAACCTGTGGTTCAATTCCAATTTTCTCAAGAACTCCTGTAAATTGATTTAGACCACCAACCTAGTGTTAAATTCAAGTCACAACATGGCATTAACAAATGCTATTAAACAGAGAAGACGAAAAGTTGAAATTATGAAACTATAACTATCACAAGGAGGTAAATAAAAGAAAATAAAGCGATGAAAAGAGAATTATTTTATAAATCTATAAGATGCAAACAGACTACCTACAGGTTCCTGAATCTAGGATGCTCCAACTCTTCATTTTTCTTAAGGCATCGTGTCCATGAGTCTGGCACATATTTAAACATTGGTAAGGGAATACGGCCCCCTCAAAGACCCTCCAATACATTGAAAAACTAAAAAGGAAAACTCGAATATACCCATGTGGGACACATGTGTATTAAACACTCACCCCGAGTCCAACTAATTTAGGCCATGAAGATAATAGAGGCAGTTGAGACTATTTTCCTTTCCAAGGGTCACTTTAATAATCTTAAAAGTGCCACCAACTGTTAAAAGGATTGTAAAAACTATGATAAAAGGCATTTAACTAAGCGTTAGTTACAAGCTAATTGAAGCCAACAGCATGAATATTAAACCATCTGGTCCTAGACTATTATCTCCCACAGATGTTTATTTAAAAACCATATCGCCAGTGCTTTAACCATAAGGTTAAGGTTCCCTTATGTGCAAGCTTCTCGATAAAATGAAAGAATAACAAAAGAAAGAACAGAAAATACGAGAGAAATTTCAGTCAACTAACCTCCAAGGAATGAAGCTTGAACAGTCAGACCATACAAAGAAAAATAAGCACTTGGTGGTGCATAAATCTCTTTGCATGCACAAGCAAGGTAAAACTCTTTCTCCCCACATGCAGGGATGTAAGCAATGATGAATTTACCTATAAGTTCCATAAAAGATTAAATTTCCAGTTTAATTCCTTTAACAATAAATTAAGTATTTAAATCAAATCTAACATTTGGATAGAAGTAACTTGTTTTCTTCAGATACATTTACTATATGTTAAACTTGTAAATTTGGGAGAAATGTGCTTGAAAAATTAAAGTTATCCAAACTAAAAAATTATTAAAAAAAAAAAAAAAACTGAAAGTCCAAGCTAAACTTAAGATATAGCCATTAAGCTTGCATAGGCTGAACTCCAAAGAATCCATATATGCATACATTGAATCATGTACTTGTCAATTAAAAACAGCTTTCATGTTCTTTAACAGTATTTTGGTCATAGAAGCTATTTTCCTTCTCAAAGAATAAACTCACTGGTTTTTAGTGGATTACAATACCCAAAGTTGTCCAACAGTTCAATTTGTGCACAGATATCAAACTTGAAGTGAGACAATGAACTAAATGAATCTACCTGATTTCTTAAAGTTCAAAATATGCCTTCGAATTTCTTCAACTTTTCCCCAACCGCAGTTCAAAGGTTCTATGTGGAGATAGACACCGGAAATGCGAGGGTCGTATGCAGCTTTTACAAAATTCTCGCAAATTTGTGGCAGAGATAGTCCTGAAGAGAAACGGCTCTTTAGCTGATCAGATATCTGAACATGGAAAGAGCAGAATTTTTTCAAATCCAAAAAAAATATATATATATATATATATAAAAAGCTAAATAATGCAAACAATTTCTTGGGAAAACGAAGTTCAAATATAAATTAATGGCAATAATGAGGTTCATTTGAACTAATCCAGGTGCCGTTGTTAAGCAACCTCTAAATCATATAATTTTATCTTTACCCAGATTTCCCTTTTTCAACTTGCAAAATATAAAAATCTAAAGTATCAAGATATGTGCTGAAAATCAGACGTATTTACAACTCTGCTAAAACAATACTAAAAACACTGAATTCTTTAAAAATGAAGAACCATTTTCATAAAAAATGGATGATGTAATCCTTCTACAAACTGAATTCATTTCACCTTAAAGTAGTATCTCCATTATCATCAGCAAAATCCCATTTCTGTTTTTCAGGATTCTCAGCACAACTATTTAGTATTTACCACTAAATGAATAAAAATTGAAAAAAAATTATTATCAAACAATCAGACATATTTACCACTCAACTAAACAAGATTAAAAACACTGAATCCTTTAGGAAATGAAGAACCATGTTCATAAAAAATGGATATAAAATTCTTCTGCAAACAAAATAGTTCCTGAAACTGAATTCATTTCACCTTAAAGTAGTGCCACTATCACCATCATAAAAAACCCGTTTCCTTTTTCAGGATTCTCAACACGTCTATTTACTACCAAATGAATAAAAATTGAAAATATGATTATCAAACAGACAATAAGACACATTTACTACTCAGTTAAACAAGATTAAAAACACTGAAATCTTTAGAAAATGAAGAACAATGTTTGAAAAAATGGATATAAAATCCTTTTGCTAACAAAATAGTTCCTGAAACTGAATTCATTTCACATGAAAGTAGTGTCACCATTATCATAAGCAAATAACACCTTTTCTTTTTTCATGATTCTCAACAACTATTTCCTACCAAATGAATAAAATATGAAACTAAATATGATCAAACGATCAAGCATATTAAACTCAGCTGAACAAGATTAAAAACATTGTTTCTTTAGAAAATGAAGAACAATGTTCATAAAAAATGTATATAAAATCCTGCTGCAAACAAAATAGATCCTGAGAACTGAATTCATTTCACCTTGAATTAGTGTGAATTCCCAATATATACTGCCAGATCAGAAAATAAGCTTAAAGAAAAGGGAAATTGAGAAGAAGCAAACCTGGCCACGCAGTTTCATAGTCAAAACACTGCCTTTTCGAACCCTTTGCCAAGGGAAAGCAATAAGCATCTTTAACTTAACAACAAAACTCTTCCACCCACTAATTTTCTCATACTCCATTTCCCCACTAGGATACTCTTCGATCTCCGATTGTTCACCAACTTTTTCTTCTTTTTCATTTTGGGTCTCGATAGAAGACGAAGAATCATCGAAAGCTCGAGTTGAAAAAGAAGAAGGGAACGAAAAGCTTGGGCTATGGAAATGGTGTTTAAGAGCTGGCAAAGAAATGGAATGAAATGGAGAGATGGGAGAGTAACATTTGGAAACTGATGGGATTATAAGAGGCTTTGAGAGGATGGAAGTAACAGTTCTGGGATGGATTCTGGGCGTTGAATGAACAATTTGGAAGAGTAAAATTTTAGACATGTTATTGGGTTTTCGATTCGGAATTGGACTAAGCTAAAGGATTTAAGTGAAGAGAAAAATATATAGTAAAAGTGGCGGAAATGAAATGGCGGAAATGGATGAGGAACAGCAAAATTGGGAAAAAAATAAAAAGGTAAACTTTCCTCCACGTAACACTGTTATGCATTGCTCGTTGTAGGTGTACTTTTTGGGCTAAATTAGAACTGTAGTTCTATTTGAAATATCTGTTGAAATTTTGTATAACTAGGAAATTGTTTTAAAGGATCATAAATGAATAAATTTTTTTAGAAGCAGCAAAGCATAATTTTATTATTACATTAATTTTATTTTTTAAAATTAAAATATATATAAACTAATTTTTATTTTGGGGTCAAGTCTAACTCTTCCTTCCCCGGATTAATTCAAATAAAAAAATTAAAATTTTTTATTTAACTCGAATAAAACAAATAAAATTACGTCGTTTTAATAAATATTTATATTTTCTAAAGTTAAAAACCAAAACTATTAATTAAAAGGCAAAACTATTTTGATAAATATTTATCCATCAAACTTACTTATTTAGTTAAATAATCTTGTACTTCGTCTACTAGTTAAATAATTAGTCCATGTAAATGCAACATTGAGTATAAATAATAGGATTCGTTAACTTGACTCGAAAATTTTTAACTCGATTCGAAAAAATTTTAAATTGAGTTTGATTGCTAAAATAGGATTTGTCAACTGGACTAACTCGAAAATTTTCAAAAAATTTTTACTCGACTCGATTGAATGCTCATCCCTACCCTGCATTAAAGGTAAAAAATTGAGATTTTATTTATGGGTCAAGCATTCTAACGAGGTGTTCGTGTTTTATGAATCTATCATCTTTAAGAGTTAGGAGACAAAACTATCAAAATAATTTAATTTGTCGAGGGATTTATTAGCATTTAATGGACAACACTTTGTATATTTCTCTCACCAAAATCAATCGAAAGATTAAGATTTTTTTTTTTTTTTTTGCGATTGTGTGTTACCTCAAGCACTCTAAAAAAAAGGGTCAAGACTCAAGTGTATAACCTCATATAAAAAAAGGAAAAGAAAATCATAAGCTATATAAGTGGGTACGTTACACACAGAGGCAAAGCCAGAACAAATTTTTAGGGGGGCCAGATAAAATTTTAATTTTTTATAATTTATATCTTTATAATTTGTCAATGATTAAATCAAATTTTTATAATTTTAAGAGGGTCAAAGTATAATTTTACATTTACCTATTACCCATGCATCTTTGGAATGATATTTACCATGTTATTGTTAGAGTGCATGGGCTAAACTTTCCTATAATAGACCCCATATAATATGAATATGGAAAAGAGTCAAATATGATATGAAAAATAACAAATCATATAAATACGCGAATATATTAAAACTTACGTAGCATTTTTTTAAAAGAGTGTAATGTAAGTTATTAATTAATAAAAACATATGTAAATACAAAGTATTTTAAATACACTACAAATATATCAAAATCAATCAATTGTATCCAAAAAATAATTTACGTTGCAAATATAAAATGTGATAATATTTAATACATAGTTGGTGCATAAATCTTATACACTATCAATGAATAATAACATGTTATTTCATTATTAGATAAAATAAAAAAATAATAGATGACTTATAAATAAATATAAATAAATTTTTTAAGCATAATTAAATAATAACTAATTATAAATAAATGTCGAAACCCTAAACTTTTAAACACAATATCCTAATTTGGAGAATTATTAATATTTATTCATAATAATTATGATTGTTATTTAATTATGTTGAAATAAAATTATTAGTATTTATTTACAACTTTTCTATATTTTTTGTTTAATTTAATAAGAATGTGTCATACTAGTATTCACTGATAATGCATGGGACGTATATACTAACGATGCATATCAAATATTATTCCATATAAAATACCTTAAATATCAACGATTTTGATAGTGTAAAATTAATATCCCATGCTTTGTCTTTCATACTTGTCATGTTTAACAAATAAAAAAAATCATTGTTGCGATAATCGTAACAATATTCATCATATTTACAACTGTAATAAGTAATTAAACATTGTATTACGTAATTACAATTTAAATATCTAAATTCACCACGTAGAGGAACCAAGCATTTTCATGTGCCTCTATTCGCCACAATTCGTCGCCTTCATACCTGCTCACACAGCTGAGCAACGGAAGCGACCGCCACCATCGGTTTAGCCAAGCAACTCGGACTTTCTTCACCGGCCATAATAACAAACACCTCGTCTGATGCCGGCATATCATAATCTTCTAATTTATTCATATTCGGCTGATACATTGGTCTTTCCGAGTGGTTGCTCGGTGTTAGATTCGATTCGGGCTGAAGTTTAGAGCATAACAAATTTAACAACAACATCGTCATTAACGAAATTACCAAAAACAGGCCACTGTACAGGCATGCCTTACCTGTGCTCCAATGCAAATTTTCAGGCTCGTTTGATGATGGAGAAGACATTGAAAATTTGAAAATCCCTCATTTGTTTCAGCCTGGGTTTCTATATGTGTGTGTATATATAAGCCATGAATGCGTTAATTGATGGAATTGCATGCAAAAGCATCTTTGCTTGGTCAAATATGGGTATTCCAACTATTGTCCTTAGTGCAATCTAGTCCTCGTTACTGTAACTTGCTTAATCGCACTTGGACTTAGATATTGTTGTTAGTAAATTATTGGAGGTTAATTAAATAAAAATTTATTTAATTTGATAATTATCAGGTTAAGCTTTAGTTCTAACAACTAGAGCTACTGATTAAGTAGAACTGAAGAATAGTAATCTCGATTTGAAAAACTCATGAGCCTGATCAATATTTCTATTTTAATATATTTTTATATTATGAAATTATATTTTTACTCTTACTATATAAAAAACCTAAAATAAAGATGAGCTTAATCGAACTCAAGTTCAACATTAAATATAAAAATTGATAAATAAATTTAATCGAGGTTGAGCTCAAATAACTTAATTATATTTCGAATCTAATTCCTCTATGGAAATTAAACTCAACTATAAAAATACTTCACATTCACTCTTTAAAAAAACCACTCACTCAAATATTTCGAATCTAATTCCTCTATGGAAATCCAATCACAACTCAACACGATTCATAAATTTGTCTAAGTAATTTATATCGATTTAAAATTTTTTCAAACTCACATCCAATTTTAACTTATTCAACTCGATGAACTATTTCACATATATTTTTTAAGATAAATTATACTCAAGATTATTAAATTTTTAGTAAATTTATATTTTAGTCACTTAACTTCAAAAAATTACAAATCTCTTAACTTTTGAATAGTTCAATAATTTAAATGAAATTTTTTAATAATTTTTTAAAATTAATTGATCAAAATGTAAATTTATTAATAATTTAATGACAGGGGGTGTAGTTTACCTTTTTTTATAATTAAAATTAAATAAAAATATTGTTTAGATCCGATTCAAAATGAAGAGCCCCTTTATCTAAACTTTCTCCCGAACTGGACGGATCATCCGACCCGACTTTTCGTCAAACACTTTTATTAACAAAGTTTTATTTTCCTCATGAATCAAAAACAAATAATGAAAAAAAATGAAAAATAGAAAAAAAAAACTTTAAAAAAATAAAGAGAGAGTTAAAGCCATCATCACTCACGCGCTATAAAACGGATTTTTGAAACACGCAACCAGTCCTCATATCCACTTTTTGCGCGAATATTTGGAGGCTCCTAAATTTAGCGCGTGGACATGCCGCGCACCCACTGAATGTTCGTTTTTTATTTTTATTTTATTTTTTAATTGTTTTTCTTTTTTGCCCTAATCGACTGCGATCGAGAGGTTCCTCCCTTTATCGTGAAGCCCTTGCCTTTATCTGATAACTCAATAAATCAACCATGTCCTTCCCCTTGATCTCCCACTCGACTCGGATCACGACTCGCTCGACTCGTTTAGCGTTTTTCTTTCAATAGGTATAACCGCCTCGACGTCTTAGCTCAGTAACTCGGTGAGTTAATTCCCTCCTCCTCTTATCCTCTCGATTTCCTCCCTTTCACGTTTTAGATCTGTTTGTCTTCTGTTTGATTTTGATTTTTTTTTAATTCTAATTTTTTGTTTTGAAGAATTAAACGATGGAGCCGATGGATATCGTAGGGAAGTCGAAGGAGGACGCTTCGCTTCCCAAAGGTAATTATTAATATTTTATATTTTATATTTTCTGTTTATCTGCTTTCTCGTCGTAATTTTCATCTTATTTGTTTGCTTTTAATTATTTGGTGATTTTGATTATGTTTAATTTTTTTCCCTGAAATTTTCTCTTTCTCGTTTATTTCGATTTTATTGTGTTGTAAAATTTCTTTAATTTAAGACTTGAATTTGCTAGTGTTTCTTTTGTCTACCATCACAGTTAGCTAAGAATAATTTAAATTATCCAGTTTGTTGCTTAATTTAGGGTTTTGGATTGTCTATGTCAACTTATGCTTTGAATAATAGTAAATAAGTGAATGAGTAGCCATTAAACGTTAATTAGGGTTCTTCTAAGTAAGCTACCAAAGGGTGAAAGCTTGAAGAAACTTTAATTTGATGAGGTTAGGAAGTGTGATGAGATGGATTTAAGAACATACGTATCTTTCATGATATGAAGATAAATTTGTGTTCAAACCTAATCTTGTCTTTGACTAGCTCTCGGTTGTGAGAGTTTGGAGAAAGATGTTTAAAAATGATGTTGGTTATTATATGTATTTCTGTGTATATTATACATATTTTTGTTTTCAAACTCCAAGAGAGGTTCTTGCCTTGAGCTTCTATTAGAGGGATTGCGTAGCGTTGGTTGAGGACTGTGATGTATTTGAGGATGAGTCATAAATCTTGTATGAGAAAAGAGTTTATTTCAAATTTGCTAAGAGCATTATTAATTGACAAAGGTTGCAAGTTTTTGGATAATTATACCTCGTAGTGGTTTATGTCTTTGCTTTCCCTGGTAAACTCTTTTACATGGCGAAATGGAGTTTATGAGGCTGTAATATTTTTAAACACTTTACATGGTTCACTTTTGTTGCAATTTATGATTCTATTTTTCCTTTACATTTTGTTGTAAAAAGAGAATGAGGTTGTCAAACTTTTGTCTAAAAATAATTGAAATCCTTCTTTGTGCACATGCAAATTATAGTAACCGTATGTGTCTGTTCAGGGCTTTGCATCTGAGCATTATGGTTTAGTTTGGATTTGTTTTATTGCTTTATGACGCTAATTATATATATTTTTCCTTTTTTCAGCAACTATGACCAAAATTATAAAGGAAATGTTACCGCCAGATGTACGCGTTGCAAGAGATACTCAAGATCTTTTGATTGAGTGCTGTGTAGGTTAGATCATAAGTTCAATCTTTCTTTCTTCCTTTCTAATCTGCATCTATTTACTGTAGCACATTTTTACTTGGTCAGTTTTTGACTTTTGTGTGTGTTAGCACTACCAGCGCTATGCTTTTGCATGTTAGTGTAAAGTTACTTGGTAAATATTAGTGCCTACAGACATGTGACGAATGATGGGAGCATTCTTCTCCTAGGAAATATTTATTTACAATAGTAATTGACAAGTTGAACCATTGTCAATATCTTTTCTCTTGTAAGCACAGGAAGTGTGTGTCCCCTAGAAGTACTTGACCTAACCGTACTGTGGGTGCAGCATGCAGTTAGTCTCATGTGGTTATACTTGTTATTTGCTGTTTCATTGATGGTTTGGGTGGAAAAAAAAGCTTTTCCTTGTCAAAATCATGTTTGGCAAATTTATCCACCATGGATATTATTTTTACATTGTTGGGTATCTACTGTCCCAAACTACCCAAACTATAGTCTAATTGGTAGTATTAGTTTCTTATTTGTTGGAACTGATTAAAACTTCAATCCCCTGGCAGAGTTTATCAATCTCATTTCATCAGAATCCAATGAAGTTTGTAACAGAGAGGAGAAGCGGACCATAGCACCTGAGCATGTACTCAAGGCTCTAGAGGTTTCTATCTCACAAACCTACTTTCGCATTTTAATTTGGTTTCTTTTATGTGTGTAATTTTATTGTCTACTTCTTGTTGCCTTGTTAGGGTTTAAAAAAGTAATGTCTTGAATAGGATCTTTGCAGTATGGTTCAGCAGTAATTTTATGCTTGTAAGCACCTAAGCTTGCTTTCGGTATTAAGTAAAAACAGATAGAATTTTGAAATTGTTTATACCATAAAAATTCCAGCTATCAAGGGTCTAAAAGGGATATTTTTGTGTTTATATTATGCTATGCCTTGACTACCCCTTGCTCGTTCAGACAGAGACTTAACTGTTGAATATGTTCTGCATATGTACTTTTTCTCAGCACCATGTGAAGTCAGGTAGCTTTAAGCAGGAATTGCTTAACTTTGTCGATTGAATTGGTTCACACTGGAGATTTCCAGTGATCATCGAAATTGGTCTGTTACCATTGTGCAGTTTACTGCCTTGCATTTATTTTAAATTTCTGATCATACCGAGTTTTGAGTTCTAAGAACGCAAAAAGGGTTTACGTAATATAATTGTTACTAAAACTTTATGTGTGCACATAATTTGTCAGGTTCTTGGGTTTGGAGGATACATTGAGGAGGTCTACGCTGCTTATGAGCAACACAAGATCGAGACCATGGTAATTATTTTGTCTTCTTTAAGCCTGGCCTCAATTTATCTCTGCCCTTCGTGTTAGTGTAGGCATATAATTTCTTTCCTTGTTATCGACCAAGAAGTTGGCAATCTTAACTGATGGTATTTCTTGAAATTCACTTCAGCATGACTCTTTGAAAGGAGGCAAATGGAGCAACGGAGCAGAGATGACTGAAGAAGAAGCGGCAGCTGAGCAGCAGAGGATGTTTGCTGAAGCACGAGCAAGAATGAATGGTGGGGCTGTTGTCCCGAAGCAACCCGAATCTGACCCAAGTTTAGAGAGCTAACCATTTAGGCTTATTTTTCTTTCACAATAGGTAAGCATCCTTGATTCTTCCATTAGTGCTTCTTCTAAAGTTCTAATCTTCGTATATTATGTACAAAAATGAAAAAAAAAAAAAATGCATTGGCCCATGTGGATATCTGTGAATGCTGTCTATAACTTAATGCAATTAGCAAGAGTTTGTTCGTTTCTATCAGTCGAAACTACGTAACGAATGGTGACTGAGTTATATCTGATTTAGTAGTTTTTAATATTTTATATAATTACTCGCAAAAAATGGTATCAGAAAATATTTAAAATTTGATGCAAAATATAAATATCATATGATTCAAATTTGATATAAATATATGGATTATTAGATTAAGAGTTAGACTGAATTTTGTTTCATTTACTTAATGGGCAAATTAGTCTAGAGTAAATTGATTTTTTCTGTTAAAATATGGTTTATGTATATCAACATGAGTTATATATGATATGTCAAAATTTTAACATAAAGATCATTTTTCTTTTTGATATATGGATTAATTTGTTATTTTTTAAGTAGAAGGAACAAAATGTAGTTTAACTCTTAATACTGAAATATGAAATATGAAATATATTGTGAATAATGGATTAAGAGTTGACTATCCAAATTCATTATTGTTAAGTTTGCAGTGTTAGGGTTTTAAAGTAATTATAGAAATATTAAACAAAATATAGATATCCGGCATCTATATTGGAATTAATATTCTTCGATCTTTTGCTCAGTTTTATTTAATTTTATGGTTATTTGACAGAAAGATAAAAGTTGTGGATATGAAATACCACATTTTTTAAACTTACATAAAATGTATACCAAATGTTGGAGTGTGTTTCAAAACCCAAACATATAATGTTATTTCAAATATCATATATGAATAAAACATAAAAACAAACGTTTTGATTCAACAAACTTAATACTCAAAATGAACCCTAATATTCCATTTACAAAGCTACCCAAAAGCTGATATATATAATAAAGGGTATCAAAAGAGTTGCACAACTCACTGCAACAGCGTCCTCAACAGCACCATTTTTCACCAACATCTGGCATATCAGTGGCGGTGCTGTTCTTGGATTCCCGCGGAACCACCGCCGTATCCAGCACCTTGATGATAATCTTCTGGCGATGCCCGGTTGCACAACTGATGAAATAAAATAAACCGGGTCGGTTCAATTTTAAGGCTGTGTCACCATTGTTGAAGAGCTGAGGTTGCCAGGTCTCGCACTTTTCCTACTCTTCTTTCGTTACCACTAATACCGAATTTTTCTTATACTTGATATCTTTATATCAGATATATAATAACTGAAAATTACATTATTATTTTAGCTCATAAATTTATAGATGAAACATCAGTGGCCCAACATTTTTGAATTAAAAAGAATTATTGAAAATTATTATTATGCCTTCCAAATTTTTGAAGAACTTTCATTATGCCTTTCAATCTATTTAAAAATTTTAATTAAGCTCTATTTTAAAAAAAATTCATTAATCTCAAAAATTTTAATTACCCAATTTTTTGGAAAAAATCTCATTAAATTCATAAAATTTTAAAAAATTTTAGTTAGACCCTTCTAAAACTTAGTCACAAGATCCGGTACTATACATGATACAATTTAAATTTTTTTTTATACAAGATTTCAAGTCAAATTTTATCAATTTAATTTTAAATTGATTAAAATCAAAGCTCGAAGTTAAAATGATTCAAATAAATAATCTAAAATAACACAAATATGAAGCGATTAGATTTAAACTCTAATGACGTCTTCAATTCTTAAATTCGAATAATTGAAGCTTAAAAACCACATAAACTCAAATTGACTTGAAATGGAACTCTAAAATTTTCGAATATATTCAAAAGTTTTAAAATCCAAACTGAACGTATCCACGTGGATTGGATCCAATACTAATATTCATGTAAAATGAATTAAAGCTGTGGGTATTATAGATATTATTGGGTTGGGTTCGAATGTTAACCACCGAAGAATCTAAACCGTAAAATAATGATAATGTTGGAAAAAATAGGATTGGATTGACTAATTCTTGATAACACATTTGATGACATTTTTAAAAATGGAAGATCCAATAAAAAATAGGCTTCTACATGAAAACAAGAACAGGTTTCTATTATTTATTACAATTATTTTTTAAAGCTCCACTGGTATAAAAACAAGTAGAGAATAAATATAAATCTACAATTAACTGATTAATTAAAGGTAAAATCTAATTAATATAATATACAGTGAACGAAGAATAAGAGAAAAACCAACGCACAAATAAAAGATAAACCCACACATTACAATTATAGATGGTGAAACTTTATACCAAAGTCTAAAGAGCAAAAAGGAAATCAAGGTCCAAGACCCATCCTCAAAGAACCCTAGCAACCACCTTCAGTTCCATCATATTTGTAATGTTGGTTTTAATTGTAATTATTTAGATGTATTCCGATTACTAACTTTTATATTTTGACATATTTAATAGTGCAAAAGAAACAATGAAAAATGGAAGAATATATATCAAAATCTACATAAAATAAATTAATCTTTAAGTTTGTATTTAAAAAACAAATAATGAATAAATAGGACATGTGACTGAAATTTCAATTCCACTTGTGGAGATAAAAATTTTCACCCCATAGGTATCAAATAATTACCCAATATACAATACACTATTTTCCTTTCATATATGTATATAATACCTTAGGAACGATGATTAATACGAGGACGATATGAATATAGGAACTATCGAGTCCAATGAAAAACAATAACCTCGATACAAAGCATTTAAAGAAAACTATAGAATCGTATGTACACGTATATATGCTCCCATGGAAGTTATTTAATGAAATATCAAACCAAAAGAGCCTCTAAAAAAGGGGCAGAAGTCATTACTTACAAGAACAAAAACTTACCTGAATAGCTACTATGCAATGTTCTTCAACCTTTTCCTTTAAGCCGAAATTGGTTTCCATTTTCACGAATACGATCTACCTACTTAGCAAGCATGTCCTGAGGTAAGATCTCGAAGGACTCTGTTTCTTGTCTCGCCACTAAATAGCCATTTATCCGATGCTCAACATAGCCGGAGACTATAATCAAACTGCAATGTTGGAGAGACTAGAAGTAAATTCCGATTCCGTGTAGGAGTCTACAGGGTATGTCGGATGAGCGGTTAGCGGTTTGTTGCATCTTGGATATCATATTTGGGAATCTTAAGCTTACACGTAGCCAAAACCTTTTCAAGGATTTCCGCAGGAAGTTCATTCAGAAGGTCAGATATGGTTAACCAGTGCTTATTCTTCAGCTCATCTAACTCTAGTTGCTGCTTTACTAACAAGGACTCGAGATTTTCGGTTATTACCTTCACTTCTGATTCAGTGTCCTTTAATAGCTTACAGTTCTCTCTTGATGAATGTGTTCCGTTATTGTCATGAAGGTTGTTGTTCCCGGACACACTCGATTGCATGTCAGCAGGTCGGTTTTCGTCTTTCCCGAGGCCATCATCGTCACCTCTGCCACTGTGATGTGTGACCTCATTTGCCACTCGATCAAGTGAAGTACCCCTGTTTATGTTAGCTCCGCCTTCATAGCAATCATGAGATTGCTCATAATGTTCAGCCCAGTTATCCGCAGACCGTGCATTTGAGAACCCAAACCTGGACGGAGAGAATCCACCAACCGCATTGGGTGAGTCGGACCAGTATCTTCGACCTGATGGCAATCTCTCTAGTGAAAGATGACCTGGAGCTGAGGTTGGTTCATGAGCCATCAGAGATCCATCATCCTTACTTTCAGAGATATCGGAATATGCAATTTCTCCAATACTGTTGCTAGGACTTTCTCGGGAAATCCAATCAGGAATGTGGGATTGGATTTTAGATTCAATCATTGTGGCAATTGTCAGAACATCTTGATCTGTTAAGTCCAACTCCTCAACCATTTCACTAGCAACAGCAATTGCTGTATCGGCTTCGATATCAAATGGGAAGTGGATGTTGCGAACTTGACCTAGGATCATGTTGAAGCTTTCCAATTTTCAATAAGAAAAAACAATTATGAATGCAAACGGATTAAATATTTTCCGGTGGTGGAAGGAAAGAATTATGAAGAACAAGGGAGAGAGAGACCTGTTGAATCTGCTATCCTTAGTTTCAGAAATATCGTGTTAAGGTCTTTCGTCTGACCTTGCACTCTAACGTCTAGACTTGTCTCAGATTGAAGATCCTCGATGGTGCTATCTGCATTTATCATGTGAATATGTGAGGGCCGAAATACTGAAAAGCCTTCAAGCTCGAAAAAAGCTCCTCAATTCTACCTGAAGTTTTGGGATTAAGTCGTAAAGAACGACCTAAAGTGTCATTTTCCTCAACAGGTTGGAGAAATGGGTCCCGTAAAAGTTCCTTAGCAGACAACCGTTCAGAAGCTTTAGCTATACATTTTTCAATAAATAACTTTACTCCAGGATCAGTCACTTTTGCCAACGATGCAGGCTTTATTCCCTGCCCAAGGAAAAGAACCATGAGAATTGAAAAGCAACGTGTTGCATTTTGCATAAGCATAGCGCATGGAAACAGCTACATCACCTAAAATTTCAAGCACTGACATTGATTCTACATAGCAAACTTCGATAAACCGAATTCAGTTAAATCTCTTTAGTGGGACATACGGATTTTACAAACCTAACAGCCACGTTACTTGGGACTTGGGATGACCGTATAAATGTCGGATACAAATATACACCCAACATGGATATGCTAAAAAAATTTCAAGTTTTTTCCACATATTTAGACAATCATACCCAAATATGTGTCGAATATGGGTGTTGGACAAGGGTACTTCAGAGGAAATGAAAAGTCGGAACAACAAAACCAAACAATGTTTTAAAATTTGGAGAATGTAGCAAAAGCCAACATTAGGCTAGAAAATTCCAATAAATAGGAATGGGGGCTATAGTGGTTCTGTAATAAAGAATGAAAACATACTGATACAACCCCTCTGCCCTTGAGGACTTATCCGAGAGGAGGTGATCACTTGACAAGGAGGAGGTAATTGTACAACTTCTTTGCTTATAAACACGAGACTGAACTTCCTTTTTGGAAAATGACAAACCGTTACACTAAGGAAATTGACATTTTCCGGGAACCTGTTATTACATTATGCCTAAACTTCAGCAAGGAACAATGTTCTCAAGAACTATAATCAATCAACATAAGGTGATAAGCAAGGCACGGAGTAAAGAAGTAGCCGATCCATAACTATTTAAAACAGGGAAAGATCGTGAATGCCTTACCGATGTCACCTTCTTGAATATTTGAGCAGCATTAGCACATTCAACGTATGGATACTCAAATGTCACTAACTCCAGCAAACACATGCCAAAAGCGTAAATATCTACAAGCTCGTTGTATTCCTCCTCATAGAGTTCGGGTGCCATAAACTCTGGTGTACCTATATTGAATTAACAATTGCTTTATTATTTTGTTGTATTTAAATATGTAATGGTTCCAAAAATTGTAGAATTTGAAGTTATTAAGGACAGGAACCGCACCAATAACACTATGTGCTGCACGAGCCTGGCGAAGAATAGCAGCCAACCCTAGATCCCCGATCTTCACCTCACCTTGGTTGCCATTCACGAAGATGTTATCACATTTCAGATCCCGGTGAATCACCGGGGGGTCATGACCGTGAAGATAAAGAAGACCCTCTAAGATCTGCCTAGACCATTTCTTCAATGCCCTCAAATCAACATGCTTATGCTTCTTCCTATACCTACACGATCAAACATAAAAACTTCCAACAATATCATAACGAAACACTCAACACACACACACACAGAATTCAGATATAAAAAACTTACTGCCGCAGTGTTCCCGAAGTAAAAATCTCCGTGATGAAGTTGATATGTTCGTTTTTAGTATCAACCCACGAATTGTAAAACTTAATTATATTCTTGTGCTTCAATGTTTTAAGCAAATGAACTTCGGAATATAAACGCTCCAAATCTTCCGAATTTCGCAATAAATCGGTAATCTTAACCTGATTCCATGCCACTTCTATACCTTCCAGTTCATCAAATGCTCTGTATCTAAATTCCCACAACTTGATCAAGGATTCAACAAATGCTTCATGCAAATAAATTAAGCCTCTAAATACATTTAAATACAAACTAAAACAACCAAAGAAATATAATATATATATTATATTCAAGTCCATTAAATGCTCTATATCTAAATTTTCAAGGACTCAACGAAAGCCTTATATATTAGGCATCTACATGCATTTATATACAAACTAAAACAACTAAGGAAACATACATACATGCATTTTATATATGTGTGTGTGTATATATATGTATGTACGAAAAAGAATACACCTTTTTGAAAGCTCCTCTTCCTAAAACCTCCTTGTACTGCAAAATAACCAATCAAAAAGCAACCCATTGATGGTAACATTAAATAAGATGAACCCAAATGCCAATTAACATCAAATATAGAATTAAAACAAACTTTGTTCCGAATTAGAAAAGCTTTTTATTTGAATCAAAACGATAAATTCAAACCAAAAATTGAAAATGAATTAGTGAAAAAGAACTTTACCCGACCATAACGACCCGTTGGATCAATTTCGACGAACTCAGCATCGGGATCATCTTGTTCTTGATCTGACATTGTATCCTGCACCATTCTTTGTCCTTTTTTTTTCTTTCAAATCACTAATAAAAACAAGATCAAAAGGGGATCAAAGTTTAGGTAAAATATTCCAAATTTTCTTACAAAATCCAAGCTATTTGGAAAAAAAAAAGCCCAAGTGGTAATTTCAAAGAAAAAAAATTAAATTTCTGGAATGAAATGGAAATGAAATGAAGATCGGAGAAGGTATCGTTTCGTCAAAGAGAAGCTCGGGGCATTAGGAAACCGACTGTGACTGAATGACTATTGAGGAAATTAATTAAAAAATCTATTTTTTTCAAGCTTTATTAAAATTATTTGTTTTTTTATTTTAATTGGAAGTAAATTATGGAGATATTTTTTTATTTTTCATGAATTGTTGCCGAAAAAATTGGAGATTTATTTTTGGAAAATGGCGAAAAAAAAAGAGAAAAAGAATTAAAGAAAATTCCAGAAAAGTCAAAATTTGAGAGCACATGCGAACTGTGATCCCACAAATTTAATGCCAATTTTCCACTTAGAGTCTGCCATCTCATCATGCATCCCGCCGGCGGCATTGGCGCCTTCTGTATTTTTGGGTTTATATATCATATCGTACTTGATTTTAATTTTAATATTCAATTTAATATAAAAAAATTTTATTTTTAATTTAGTATTTTAGTTTGATTTTTATATTTAATTTTGTATTTATATCAAAATCACTTCATGCTGTCAAATGAATGTTTAACCTATATGCTCTAGCTACTTAATTAGAATAAAAAAATTCAAGTTTGAAATTGAAAAAACTCATTCAGTGAAATAGACATGAAAGGCAAACTTAATTGGAAAATATCATAATGCGACAAGTTGTAAGCCTCATTGATTGACAAGTTAGTATTTTCTAATAATATTTTCATCTATTTTTGAATTAATTTAATCACAATAAATAATACTTGTATTAAGTTTAAACATAATATTTACATTGTTTATACTTATTCAAGTCCGGTTTAATTTAAAATATAAGTTTAGAATTTTATCAAATTCATTCATATTTTTAAATTTTTTTTGAAAAAAATATATTATTTTTAAATTTAATATTAAATATTTTTTATTTATTAAAATATTTTTGTAAGAATTTATTTAAAAATTTATATAAACAACTAACATTTTTTTAATGTTTACGTTATAGTATTATAAATTATTATAGATTTAATTTTTATATATTATAAATTACATAACATATAAAAATAACATATAATATAATATAATGTGTTACAAACATAGATAATAAATAATGCTTAATTCTTTTACTTAGGCCTATTTTTTAGGCTTAATATTTTACTCAAGCTTACTCGATTTTCAAGTGGACATTCGAGCTTAGACAAGTAAGATAACCCGTGAATGATCTAATTCAAATTTGGTTGAACTAACACTTTGTGGATGGAAACAACGTTATTGAAGTACAAAATAAACATATATACAAATAGATAAATGCATACAAATCAATTTTCTAGTTATTTAATTTATTTGAAGAATACATTACATGCTTAAATCCTCTCCAATTTGTAATTTTCGAAATCCTGACATATATTTGTCTCTTAATATATAAAGCAATTTCATCGGCGGGCAATTCCCATCAAACCAATACAAAAGGTTGCCGCTTAAATATTCGAGTGATGCTACCCAAACAGCATCCTAAGGCTGTGCCGTCATCCACAACTGAACGGGATGAACTGAAAATCTTGACCTTCGTAATCACGGAGCTATTCTTGAACCTCTTTGGGATGAACTCGTCTGGTTTTTCCCACCATCTGGGGTCCTTTGAATTGCAAAGGCATTGATGAAAACCATGATATCTGAAGGAATATTTTAATGTGTGGGAGAATGATACCGTCACAAAAAGAGCTAGACTTTAAGAGTACCAAATGTATTTTTGACGAAGAAAAATTGAATGGTTGCGAAGAAACCTCCTATGAATAGGAGATAGGAGGTTTTGGGCTGAAAACATGATGAAAACACACTTTTAAGTGAGGATGGCCCATATATAGCATCCAAAGAGGACAATATTAATTTGTATGGGGGTAATGATGGATCTAATCTACATAAAATTATCAGATAGGGTTTTAAAAATTTAAATTAATGTTGATAGATCTCTTGAAAGTGCACTATTCTGGGTTTGTTGTGCCTAATAAAGCCTCCATGTTCCCTTGGCGACCTCCTTCCACACTTGGCGGGCCTTGTTCACACTTGGTGGCCATCGTCCACACATAGGTGTGCTTGTCTCGCATCTTTGGGTGCATTACTTACGAGTGAATCATGACCTTCTAAGCACTTGGTCTAGCAATTTTAGCTCACCCATCATACGTAACAAACCACCACCAAGCCCCACTTCAACCATTCTCATCACCACAGTAAATCCTTTTATAGAACCAATCCTCATTACCAACCTTAAAACCAATTACCCGTAAAATCAATAAACACAATCAAATTTAAAAAATTAAAGGATAAGCCCCTTTGTTCAAACAATGACCTGCAAATCAATGAAAGGATCAGAAAAAAAAAAAAAAAAAGAGTAAAAGAAAGTAAAAAAAGAAAAAAGGAAGGGGAGACTTTTCTTGAATCTACCATGCATGGCGCTCCAAGCATTTATCTTCCAATCCGAATGGTTGAAAGGAGAGCTCGACAAAAGGAGCAACATACTAAAAAAAACAAGCCAATCTAATGGTCGACGGCCACGTGGTGAAAGGAGGTTATGCTGCTACGTTTATTTTACATTTAGGGAAGTTCATGATGATTTTGATAAAATGGAAGACATATTCAAAAAGATCGTGAGAAAAAAGTTTTAGAGGATGAAGTTTGAGTTCCCCTGGCCACTAGTGATGCCAACCGACACGGTGACCCGACATCAGAGTTAATGGATTCTAGGTCTAGGGTTTGGTTTTTATAGAGTAAAGAGCATTTAGGTTAAAGAGAAGAGAAGGAAGAAAATAAAATAAAGAGGGGATCAGGAGAGAGAGAGAGAGAGAAATTAATAAAGTGGTATGGCTTACATGTATAAAAATAATAATATTTTATATTAATATATTATTTTTAAGTGTTAAATGAGTTGATTAAGTCTTATCTCGATAGGTATAGATATTGTGTAGGGAGTATATGAGTTTGATTGTGCTGAAGCACATTATCCCTCCTATTTATGAGTTGGAGATGAGCTATGGGTAATTCTAGATATTGTGCCAAACGGAACAGATACGATAAAAAAATCTATATTGAGATTGCTCAAAATAAAAGTACTACATTTTGTGTCACATCAAACTTCCGTAACACTTCAAACGTCGGGTAACATCCCAATGACTAAAATGTTACAAATTTATAAGGTAATAAATAGAAATAAATTAAACATCAATGACAAAATGTAATCATGGCCGGTGAGGTTCTCGAGAAAAAACTCGACATTTTGGAGAAGATCGGGCACATCGACAGCAACCAAGGGCTCCTGAATCCTAATTCCATGAAGAAAGCCTACTGCGGCTTCGCCTTGGATTGCACCGCCAAGTACTTGGCCGGAGATCCAAACACGTACGCCAAGTACTTGGAAGCTGTGGACAGGATTTGGAGGGGCCAGATTTAAGATCTGAAAAAATTCAAGGCGTCCGATTTGGTTTGCGAGCAACTGAGAAACTGTCGATTACAAGTGGAAGCTACTGCCACTGGGGACAAAGAAGTTATCCGCTGTTTAACTTAAATGACTACACGAGGTAGTGCTATACTTAGCCTCAAGCATTATCTACTCGAAGTGTTTGGGTCGATGAAGCCGCCGGTCCTTGAAGAAGCATGTTTGAAGCTTGGGAAGTACTCTAAATAGTTTCACTATGTATGCAGTATTGCTAAATCTAGTTTTAGCTATCATTTTGGAATCATATGTGATTTTCTAATATAAACCTATGGAAAATGTTATGGTATTGGACTACACTTAGTCCTCTATGTATGCGGTATGGTTAAATCAAGTTCTAGCTATCATTTTGGAATCATATATGATTTTGTATATAAACCTATAGTAAATGCTAAGGTATTGGATTGCACTTAGTCATCTATTTATGCAGTATGGTTAAATCTAGTTCTAGATATCATTTTGGAATCATTGATGATTTTGTTTATAAACTTATAGGAAATGCTATGATATTGGACTACTCTTAGTCCTCATTTAAGCTTTTAAGTCAATATTAGAAATTTAATGTGCATGATAACCCAGGATTAGGAATCTTGAACCAACTAACTAGGAAATTTTTAGATAGGTTTATAAAAATTACTAGAAGGGTCAAACTTTAAGGCTATCAAATTGTACCAGAATTGCGATGAGATCTAAATAGGAGGTCGAAACATATGGTAGTTGCCCTCTTTAAGGGTGACAATCTTAATGGCTACGTATTCAAAGAGGACAATATCGATTTGAGTGGGAATATGATACCATCACAAAAAGATCTAAACTTTAAGGGTACCAAATGTATTTTTGACAAAAAAATTTGAATGGTGTTAGAGTTGCGAAGAATCCTCTTATGAATAGGAGATAGGAGGTTTTGGGTTGGAAACTTGATGAAAACACACTTTTAAATGAGGATGGCCCATAGCATCCAAAGAGGACAATGCTGATTTGTGTTTGAGGTAATGATAGATTTCATCTACATAAAGCTATCAAATAGGGTTTATAGAAATTTTAATTAATGTTGACGGGTCTCTTGAAATTGCACCGTTCTGGGTCTGTTGTGCCTGATGAAGCCTCCCTGTGCCCTTGGTGGCCTCATTCCACACCTGGAGTGACCTTTGTTCACACTTCGTGGTCATCGTCAGCACATAGGTGTGCTTGTTTCACATCTTTGGGTGCATTACTTACGAGTGAACCTTGACATTTTCCACCACTTGATCTAGCAATGCCTTCTTTGCTAGGAGAGCTCCACACTCAGTTTCTCGAATGGTCCCTTTGCCTGTTTCGTGAGCAGCTCCTTTTTGGTTGGGGCCTCGACTCCATGTGGTTTACCCTTGCTTCTTGTGATCGGAGTTGTTGCCTTGATCGGTGGAACTCTAACTCTCGATCTCATGTTGTCAGGCTGCCTCCACTCCTTCAATTGCACTCTGAAAAGGTTGAACCTCTTGCCACAAGGTTTGGCATTCCCCTTGGTGCGCTATAGGTCTCAACCTCAAATGCAACTCAACCTTAGAACTCTCGACTTCATAATGCCTAGTACCCTTGGCTCGAATCATGTTTAGCCTCTCCACTTGAGGCTCTTCTTGCTCGCTACGTACCTTCGAATTCACTCTTCCAAAGATTTTACGATCGTTGATAACTTAGTTCTTGTGGGGCACTAGAGGGTCCATCGTCCAAGAAGCAACTTAGGTTGCTCACCTAGATAATTCTAAAGCATTAATCGTAAGGTTTTACTCTGACAGTTGAAATTTTTTTTATTGAAACAGCAAATGAAATTTAGTTACGTAATTGTAATAAGTTAAGAACGAAACAGAAGCTGTGAAATGAAAACATAACTAATATTGGGAAGGATTTAGTATTTCCTATTTATAACTTCTATAATTTTGTAAGAATTTTTTACAATAATTTATTGAAAATATTACAGTGTCATAACAAATTTAATAATTTTAAGTAACATTAAAACTCCGAAAATAAATCTCCAAGTTTACAACATATCTAAAAAATTCTAGTGGGTTCGCCTATACAGCAGAAGAAAAATGTCGTTATATATATAAAAACCCAAGGCAATATAATTATTAACGGTACCTTAAAAATCAACAAATAATTGGGGAAGAACTCTTTCTAAATGAATTGCTTCAATCTTAGTACCACCTTCTGCTTCAGCAATCGTAGCAGCTCGTTGTACAGTCTCTGTTTTCATATATATATATATATATATATATATATATATTAAAATAAAATCTAATTTAAATTCTCAAATAAACACTAAATTTTGAAAAAGAAAAAACCTGTAATAAAAATTCGAAGAAGTTCGCAGCTCAGCTTTAGAGCATTCGGATTAGCTGCAATTAGATTTATATTTGTTTTATCAATTTCGAATTTTTATGATATATTGAATTATCTCATCGAACTATTGTCTAATTATTACATGAATATTGAAAACATGTGACTTCGTTAATGTTGGCTACACTTATAATCGCTTCACTTTTGTTTACCAAATAATTTTAATTTAATAGTGTAAAAATATGTTGTAATCTAAATATGGGGTTATGGGATCAAACTTGAGTTAGATTGCCTGATCAAACTAGTAATCTATTTAGTCGGAAAGGTGTATATGGAATGTTGAACAATCACAAAACCGCTTCAAAGAAAAAAAAAACAATTTTCTAAATATTTTTTTTTATTTTGACTTGTAATTGTAAATAATTAAGGGGATTTAAAACTCTCAACTTTGCATAAAAGATTATAACATTAAATCACATATAATTTTTTATCAACACTATTTTAATTGTTTAAAGATGATAAAATGATATCTAAACTATACTTATTTGCTCAATTTCGTGATATATGTTCGGTTCAGTTGGGGTTTTTAAATTTTTTGAATCATTCATCATAATTTGATTCGGTTCTTGATTTTTTTATATTAATTTTTTTTTATTTTTTAGACTTATTTGGAACAAATGAACTTTGTTTTGTGGATTTTGAATATTATTTAACAAAATTTTAAGAATTTTTTCATAAATATATTTTTTAAAAAAATAAAAACTTTTAAATTATTTTTACTATTTTAAGTATAAAATATTTATTTTTATATAAAAATAAAATTATTTATATATTAAATAAAAAAAAACAGAAATTTTCAACTTACATTTTTATAAACTGTTCTGGCCGATTTTTTTATTCAGCCCTCAATTTAGGACTTTTCTTTTTCATGGTATTCAAACCTTTTCCCCCACCTTCATCTAAATTAACAATTGTCAATGATAACACTTTGCTCGTTGATCGAGCATTGACCAATCAACCTCCACCAATTTTTAATTTAATTCTTTTTTGAAAATTTTGAAATATAAATTCGAATTATTTATATTTTATATGCTTTTTATTTTACATAATTAATCAATTATAAAAAAAAATAGAATTTTTAGAACGGAATTGTATATAATTTTATAATTTTATTTTTTAATTTATATATCATTCAAATTTTATATAATCAATATATTATAATAAAATAATTTTTCATATTGTACCCAAAACAGATTCATTAATATTCTTTTGAATTTGTATATATTTTTATTTAAATTTTATAAAAAATTACTTGTATATATTTGGAATTGTTTTACGTAACAAGATTTGTGTGATTTTTGTGCCATGCGAAAGTTTCTGATTAGTTAGAATTTTTTTAAGAAATGTAATGCCGAAAATATAGTTTAAGTATATTTTTAATAAAAAATATAGTTTAGGTATTAATTTATTATAACCCTTTAAATATATGTAAAAAATAAAATAATAGTTTTAGAAAATGGCGCCAATCGAAGCAAGCATTTATCTCCACCATTTTCTTTTAAATTCTCATGTGAAATCTATGAGATGTATCGGATTATTTTGGATCTGGAATAAATTACCGAATGTGGGTCGAATCTTCTTAGATGTTCCAGCTCCAATCTACAATAAAAAAATTGAAATTCTTAGTGAAAAAGATATAGAAATCTGAAGGAAAAAAAGATGTAGGCACCTCGGAATCCATGGCGTCGGTGTTTTGAAATCCGATTCCTTCACGCTCTGCAAATTTAAATACCAAAATCCTTTTGTTTTTAAGTTTCGAATCGATGATAAAATGGAAAAGTGAAAAAATGGTGAGATCGATGGAGTCGCGAAGAAACCTTGAGCTTTTCTGATCCAAATCTGCTTGAAAATGGCTCTAATCAAATCCTTAAAAGAAAAAAAAAAAGATATATAATGTCAATAAAATTTATTCAAAAGAAAAAAGCAAAAATAATGTGGAAATCGATGGAAGAAGAAAAGATTGGATTTACTGGTTCAAAAATTGGAGTTTCGTTGTCATCAATGGCGGAATCGATTTGAATTTGTTCCTCGATTTTGCATTTTCGTCGTCTTCTCTCCATTTGAATTGGCTACGGTTAGCTCAAATTGATGGTTTTCAATAATTTTAAAGAGAACCGCCATAGCTTAGAGCTTAGTGGTAGAGCGTAACTCTTGTAAATAGAAGGCCCGTAGGTTGATTCCGCGTAGAAAATAGTTCCGAAAAGTTTCGGCTTTTTCTTTGGTTCTCAAAAAAAGAGTTAATTTCTAGTTTAACATCTTAATTTAATTTTAATGTTCAAATTGGTAGTCAAACCAAACAACATCATGTGATCCAATAAATGTTTAACATGTGCTCTAGTAAAAACAAATATAGGTACTAAATTGGGATAAAGAAGTTAAGTACCAATTTGAATATTACAACTAAATTTAAGTACTTAATTGAGACAAAAGAAAACTAAAGTATTAAATTGAACAAAAAAAAAAACTCATGTATCAGTATCAACATTAAAATCAGACACCAAATTAGTGTATTAACCCAAGAAAAAAAAATCTTTTTGGTTTAAATTGTAAAAATTTTGATTAGAAATTTCATCCGTGTTTCAAAGGTTCATGTTAGTATATTTTAGAGTTGAGTTTAAATTAATGTTTTTTTAATGATAATAATAAAATATAAATTGTTTAATAATTTCGGTTTATCAAATTTGAGCTATTTGATTTGAGAATGAAATAATCATTAAAAAGTATTGTTGAAGTTAGTAAGAGTTGGATTATATTTTATCCCTTCAACTCAAAAAATGAATAAAATAGTTAATATAAGCTATATCAATGAGCAAACAATTCATTCTATTTAAATTCCCAACAATTTCTTCTGTTATCAATTGGTCCTTATATGTTAAAATGAGGTATACATGGTATGCCAAGTGTAGCTGTTTGGCTATTCAGTTAGCTAAAACACTGAAAATAGATGGAATATTTAACAGAAATGACCGATTTGCTATTTGATTTAATGTACAATGATTAGTTTGCTATTTTTTTTAGTAAAGCAGGTAAAATACAAATTGACTACTAATATAAGGGCATTCATAATACTTTTACTAAAATAGCCTAATTTTAAAGTACAAATAACTCGTTTATACTTATCCTAAAATACTTTGAATTAGACTTCAAAAACCCGAAAACAAATCAAAGTTACTTATATGAACAACATCTATATTATATTTTCAATTATTCATTATATTCATACTATAATAATAATAATGTGTATGATTGAGTTTAATTTCATAGGTCACAACTTAATTAACGGAAAGACATATATATATATATATATATATATATATATATAACAACTGACGCCTCGTCAAAAAACTAAAACTACTTATGTACATAATTACAACTTCCCTCTTTTTTAAATATAATTATTGACTTAAAATATCAAGCATAATAATAAATTGCAAAACTTAAAATCTATTTTTAAAATAAGTAATATTTTTATCTTTTTATATATTTATACAAAATTTATTAAAAAAAATATTCCTAAAGCAAAATCTAAAAGAAATTCACAAAAAATGTTGGATTTGAACCTAATACATTAATTATTATTTATATAAAAGTTTAATAAATATTTATAGAATATTTGCTTAAATTATTGGATATGAATTAATATCTTCAATTTTATTTTTCATCTTTCTCTTTTTAGTCATCTGTGATCTTTAATTCATTCTGGTATACCTTATTTCATCTGTTAACAGCAAAAGCAATACATAATGTTTCTTCCGCAATAATTTGTAGCTATACCATAATTAATTAAATCATTAAATTTAACAGCTCTTTTTTTTTAATTCAACAATAAATTATTTCACCCACACCAACTTAAAATCAATTGTCTATAAAATAAATAAATAAATAAATACCCTTATAGAAACCTCCGTACGCCACAAATAATTAGATCAAACTTCATTAATCTTTCTTACCAAGTTCTGGTTGTTTGATTTAATAAGTGATTAATGATGTATATTTAAAATAGAGTAATTAATGAATTGTTAAAAGAAAAGTAATTAATGATATTTGATTTAGTATTTTGTGTATTTATATCATGCATATGACATTTTTCGTATTACAATAATATTTAAGATAATATGCGGTGGCAAAACGAGGGGCTGGTAGGGCTTCGGCATCTTTTAAAATAATTTTTTTTCATACGAACCCTTTAAAATTTTTAAAATTTTAAATTAGTAAAGGTAAAATTACACCTTGGCCTCCTTAAAATATAAAAAAATTAATTTAATCATTTAAAAATTATAAAGATATAATCTATTAAAATGGTGAAATTGTATTTTTTCTATCATAAAAATTACAATTTAATTTTGGTTCCCCCTAACAAAAATTTCTAATTTCGCCCCTGATAATATGTTAATAAATTGCTTTATATATATATATATATCTTTTATATGTTCAAATTTTGATTTTGTGTTTACCATATATTTTGTTGAAAATTTTAATATGTCCTCTTCAAATTTTTGAAGAATTTAATTATCTCTTTTTTAATTAAGCTTCTATTTTCAAAATTTTCTTTAATCTCATCAAAATTTTTAATTAGAAACTCGTTTTTTTTTAAGAATCTCATTAAATTCTAAATTTTTTTTTGAAAATTTTAGTTAGATGTCAAAAAATTTAGCTTCAAAATCCATTAGTGAGTAAAAATATTTTTTTTATTACAAAAATAAAATCCAAAATAATTTAAAATACAATATACTAAAATTCAGAAAAAAACAAACAAAATTCATACATGAAATAAAATCAAAGACAAATGTAAAAGGGGGCAAGAGGGGCCTTGGCTTCTAAAAATGGATAATTGTAATTTTTCCACTTATAAATTATTAAATTATAAATTTATACATAATAATATTACACTATAACCCTTTATACATTTAAAATTTTTTTGAATTAATATATAATAAAATTACATTTTAAACGCTTTAAAAATTTATTCTAAATTTTTAAAATTCTATCCTAAATACCCCTAAAAGAAGTAAGGATACACGTATCACAATTATACAAACAAGCGAACACCTGCGAGCTTACATTTATTGAATCACCGCCGTGCCCATAAATAAACTCTGAGTTGACATTAAAAATATATTAAAAAATTTTCCATAAAAAATCAAAATCAAACTAAATAAAATGGTCCCCCTCCTTTTGTTGTTGGAATTGCTTCAATCGGAAATCATATAGCCACGTGTAATAAAAATGGGACAACCTGGGTGAAACCAGTTTTTTAATTTAGAAAAATGTTAGTTTTTGCATCTTTTGTCCTTCTATTTTTCCTTTATTTCATTTTAGCACTCGATAATTTTGTCAATAAATTTTTAGAATTTTTAATATAATAATATATTTATAATTTAATTTAAACAGATTATTTTATCATGTCTATAATCAAAGGATAATTTGATTCTAAAAATTTAATTAACTTTCATTTAACTCTATAGACAAAATAATATAAAAGAGATGTTAAAGGCTAAATCTCAAAATAATATAAATGAGTTCCTAACATTAAGGGTGTAGTTGAAAATTTCATTGACAATACAAGAACTCAATAGCAAAAGACAATAAATAAAGTCAAACAATTTTTCTAAACTAGAAAACCAACATGAAAGTTGAGTGATAAGAAGCTCGATACTTTTAAGTAAAATCTCGAGAATTGTGAATAAAAAAAATTATCAAGAGCTTGCCACCCGTTTAAGGGATCAACTTGACTCGCCAATTATTATATATTAAAAAAAGGGTTAATACAATATTTAATATATGAGTTTAGTTTTAATGTTTAATTTGTTTCATGAGCTTTTTATCTTATTTTAGTACTTGAATTTAACTTTAATAGTAGTCAGCTTTTTCCAATTTGATCCTAAAGCATGTTTCAAATATTCATTAGGCTATATAATGCAGTTTGGGCTAGGCACCTAATTGAATATTAAAGTTAAATTTAGATACTAAATTATATATTAAAACCAAATTCAGATGCTGAACTGTATAGCAACCCAGAAAAAGGGGAAAGCAATTTCTAAAAAAAACCCCGCCACATAGAATTTAAGGACAAACACAGTTCACACATCGCTAAAGTAAGGAGTACGGACATCATTTTTAAGTGACAGCGCGGTGATTTTATCACTGCCTGTCTCTATCTCTCTCTCTTTTAGTCTTTACTAAGCAGACGCCAAAAGAAAACATCCTTTGAAAAGGAAAGAACAAAGAAATTTATTTAAAAAAAAAAAAGGAAAAAATTAAAAAAAAAAAATGTTCATCGTCTTCTTCTCCTCAATCTTCAAAGTCTTCTTCTCCTCAATCTTCTTTTGATTCTAAGTTTCAATCCAAAACCCAAATTTTTTTTTTGTGCAAAAGGAAGAGAAAAAGATTTTGGGGGAGAGAAACTTGAGGAAGTTAAAATGGGTGGGGTGACGTCATCAATGGCTGCTAAGTTCGCCTTTTTTCCACCCAGTCCGCCTTCATACAAGCTAATTAAGGATGAAGAGACTGGGATTTTGGTGTTGGACCCTTTCCCCCACCGCGAAAACGTCGACGTTTTGCGTCTCCCTACTCGCCGTGGCAATGAAATCGTGGCCGTTTACGTTAGGCACCCCATGGCTACGTCTACCCTGCTTTATTCTCATGGGAACGCCGCTGATATTGGCCAAATGTATGAGCTTTTCATCGAACTCAGCATCCACTTGAGAGTCAATCTCATGGGGTATGGATTTACTTCTGTCTTTTTGCAAATTTGGGTCTTTTGTTTTTAATCAACATGTTTAGGTTTGTGAATTTGGTTTGCAAATGATTAATTTTTGTTGCTAAGGTGTTGATATTTGATGAGTTTTTTTGGGAAAGTTTCTAATTTTTCTTTACTTTGTCTTTATGATCTGATCAAGGGTCCTTTTTGTGTAAATTACTTGTTTATTGAGCTTCAATTATACCTGTTTAAGTTGTTCATAATCATAGTTCAGCTGAAATTCAGTATTTTAAATCTTGTGGTGGTCAATTTCTTAATTCAGATCTATTTTCTCAAGGGTTATTGTGTGATTGTGTGATTCTTGTTATCGACTCGAAACCCCAAAAAATCAGTTTAGGAAGGTGGTATCCAAGGAATTTTAGTCACTGTCTACCCTGCTTTCATCCGTTAAATAAATGGCAGGATGGTATAGAAGGGCAAATCTGAGTCGTTCTTGTGAGAATACTATCGATTTACGTTATTCGGGTGTGAGTCTCGGGAATGTGTTCCTATGTTCAATTATTTCAAAGGTTTCCTTGTATTTAGAGCATCTTTAGAGGATTGTATTCCTGTTCACATGTCTGGATATGCATTGAACAAAAGTACGGGTCAGAGCAAGGTAACTCTCAACTAAGGGTATATATACCTTTTAGCAGGTCGAGATTTTCTGAATGTTCGGTTTTAGATCTAGGGTTTAACAGAAGCCAATAGTTTATACTATGGTTATGGAGAATTTGGCAATTGTAATTGTCATGTATGAGAGAGGTAATTTTTTCTATGAAAAATGCAAATTGAGGCTTATATACAGGGGCGAATCTAGAAATTTTTTTAGGGGGACCAGAATTGAATTATAAATTTCTGAGAGGTCAAAATATAATTTTATCATTTTTAAAGGGGCTAAAAAGATTTTTTTTTTCCATTTTTGTGACTGCCAAAGTGCAAATATACCACATATTAAATTATAATTCCAATATTTATGAGGAGACTGAATTGCCAAATTTTCATCCCCTTTAAATTTGCCCCTGCTTATATAGCTTACTCGTGTTCATATATTCCACTGTATTGTTACTTAAACAGTTCTAATAGACTTGCCACTATGCTGTTCTGGCTCTATATTTTTCTTGGAGTACCTGTAGTTGACACCCATGTCTAACACATTTGAACACGAGTACGTAGATATACAAGGACGAAGCTAGAAGTTTATTTTTGGGGGAATCAAAATTAAATTTTAAAGGGGTTAAAAGTACAATTTTGTTTTTGTATAGCTTGATATTTTAGAATTTTAAAAGGATTAAACTGAAAATTTTTTCATCTTGTTGGGGGGGGGAGGACAAAGTGTAGTTTTACCATTAAACTAACTTATAATTTTAAAAAACTCCAAGGGACTAACCTCCAAATATATGGGAGAACTTAGGAAAAAATTAAGATTATCTGAGTCTCACGCCAGAGTTTGAGTAGCCTAGACTTTCAAGTAGAAGAATATAGGTCTTTGTTTTGGTGTTACATTGCTGCTTGTGCTTCACCCACCATGAAATACTTAATTATGCGTAGTTTGTAAGACTAATTTGTGAAACTGGTATCCCCCAATTGAATATTTGAACATAACGAATAAAAACCCTTTGCAGGTATGACTACTCTGGCTATGGACAATCATCGGGAAAGGTAGTTGTAGCATGATTCTTCTACTCGTAATATGTGTCTGAAATAAATGCATCTGTATAGCTCTCTCTAATGTTCATATATACATACTTTTATTCAGCCAAGTGAGCAGAATACGTATGCGGATATCGAAGCTGCATACAAGTGCCTTGAAGAGAATTATGGTGCCAAGCAAGAAAATATCATCCTGTATGGTCAGTCTGTCGGAAGTGGCCCTACTGTGGATCTCGCTACTCGTTTACCTCGATTAAGAGCTGTTGTTCTGCATAGTCCTATATTATCCGGGTTAAGAGTCATGTATCCTGTTAAACGCTCTTACTGGTTCGACATCTACAAGGTTCTATTTTGCTCTCTTATCGTTTCAGTTCTATAAATTCTGATGTTTGAAGCATTTCTATTTAGTTTCATCGTGTGCCTCCACTTGATTTACATGGATTTGCAGAATATTGACAAAATCTCATTGGTGAAGTGTCCCGTGCTGATAATCCATGTAAGTCTCCAATATCAATATTTTGCATTCATTAATTGCATGAAACAATCATGGGAATGCTACTTATTTTTAATTAATTGTTACTTGCTTGTAGGTTTTTTTTAGGCATAATGATAAATTTAGCTTTTAACATTTAGATTTTCTATCAATTTGGCCCTTTTTTAAAGCTAAATTTGGTTATTAATCATTAAAAAGGAGTCAAATTGCTTGTCTTTAATAGAAATGCTTTTAACGATGCTGGTGTGGCAGTTCACGTGCACTTTGTTCTAACACGGCATTATTTGTCTTATCTACCACATCAACAAGTAATTTAAAAATGATAAAAAGTTTAAAAAAGTTCATAAAAATTCAAAAAAATAGCATAGAGTACACGTGAATTGATATGTGGGTTGTCATGTTTAAAAATTTAATGTGGGTTGTCATGTTTAAAAATTTAACATTTTAGTCAATATTTTTATTAAAAAAGTCAATTCTACTTTTTTTTTAAAAGGTTGATGGTCAAGTTTAACTCTTTTTAAAATGTCAAGGGCCAAATTTAGCTCAAAAAAAGAATAAAGGTCAAATTAACAGCAGATGTGAATGTTAAGGGTTAAATTTGACATTATGCTTTTTTTTATCCTCAATTAGTGCAAAATCTGTGCTATTGTTGGAAGAAGGTACTAGTATGTTACTCCAAAGTATCCGTGTCCTACACATAAAGGAAAAACTTTAAGAAAAATTGAACATACTCATGTCGAATACATACCCCATATAGGGTACTAATATAGTGAAGTTAAGATGATGATTTTGAGAAAAAAGTGTAGGTTTTAATTCGTATGCAATTAAAGAGGAATTGGATGATGAAGCTTTACTCTTAATTCGAAAATTTGATATCAAATGGTCATGTTTGCTTCTTCAACTGTTCGAGATATACGCGAGAAACTAGTTGTGTGCGCGCTCTTGTGTGTGTGTGTGTGTATGTATGCATGCAGGTATTTATAAATTACAAGGAATATCTACGATGGGCAACTGGCATTAACTTTGGTGATTTCATACTGGTATCGGAATTTAGGGAACTAATGATGACGTTGTTGACTGCTCTCATGGGAAGCAACTTTGGGAACTGTGCCAAGAAAAATACGAACCGTTATGGGTGAAAGGAGGAAATCACTGTGATTTGGAACTGTACCCGGATTATATTAGACATCTCAAGAAATTCATCTCAACAGTTGAGAAGTCACCTTCTCGAAGAAATGCTTCTCGGAAAAGTACAGATGGTATTGAACAGTCTAGGCAAAGTACTGAATATTTTGAGGCTCCGAGAAGAAGTATCGACCGCAGGGAGAAACCAAGGAAAAGCACCGATACCCGGGACAAGCCAAGGAAAAGCACCGATACCCGGGAAAAACCAAGGAAAAGCATCGATAGGCCTGAAAAGCTGAAAGTTCATGAGCACAACAAATTCAATAACATGGACAAGCTTGAAAAGCTTAGAACATCACTAGACCAGATGGAAAGGATGGAGAGATCACGTCGAAGTGTGGAATACCACGAGAATTCTCGGAGAAGCGTCGACCTTCAGCTAGAGAAAGGAAGGAAGAGTGTTGATTGGATAGATAGAATTCCAGCAGTTTAGACGCTCATAAAAATCGGGTTTACTGAGTTCTTCGATCCGAGTGGGTGGAAGGAATAGAGAAAAAGCTGAAACAGGGTAAAAAAAAAAAAGAAAAGAAATGGTGGGATTGTTTTGGACTGATAATTGTTTTTAGAATTTGTATTTTGAATCTTCGAAAGCTGCACGACGATGACGGTGTTTTACGGGTTGTAGGTGTCGCAATGGTCGGACAAAATATGGTTACAAAAGTAGGGTTGGTATATGTTTTAGATTTGTTGATCTTTGATTTTGATTGAAAAAAAAAAGAATCTAACCTGCATGTTCATGTTGTGGAAAACTGAAAAAGCTTGTAATTAACAACTATTATTTCACTATAATTTTCAGATTTTGTTGTTTATTAATTGTGTTATAAACTTCGTATTTTAGGGGTTAAAGGTATAATTTTATAATTGTATTACATAATTTTTAAAGAGACTAAACTGAAATTTTAAAGTTTTGAAGTGATTACAAAGAAAATTTATAATTTGGGGCACCCCCTTCCTAAAAAGCATCCGCCAAAACCTGAATTAAAATAAAAAATGATCACTAAGTTTGGACGCTACTTATAAGGTTAAAATATGGTTTAATTCCATGCATTCATATATTTTAAACTTAATTTTTATATTTTTCAAATATAAAATATTAAATTTATTTGTTAATATAGTTAGAAAATTTTTTTGTTAAATTCAAGCGCTTTTTTTTTTACAAAATTATAAGTCAAAATTTTTTTTTCAAACACTAAATTTAACAGAAAAATTTTAATAGAATTAACAATTAAATCTGAATTTTGAATTCTAAAAAATAAAAATAAAAATTAATTTTTTAAAAAATAAAAATAATAAAATTAAATTCCAAATATAAAAAAAAAACTTGAAACATATTTTAACTTAAATATAAAAATTCACTCAGAATTAATTATTTAACAAATAAAAAACATTTAAATTTATTTTTATTAACATAAATACCTTTGTAAAATATATTTTACTAAAATTTATATTACTAATGAATAATGATATAAATAAACGAAAATATTTTATAATAAAAAATATTTATAAAAATATATCAATAATTATTAGTGGAGTGGTAACAATATTTATATGATTTTGATGATATTATATTTGATTTCCAAATACTAATTTTCAATTATTTTATTTTAAATTATATAAAAAATGAAAATAATTTTATAATAATATTATATACGGATAATTTGATAATTTTACTGTTAGAGTCGCAAAAATCAACTCAATCCGTCATTTTATAGATAATATAGATATTTTTTTTATATTTAATACTCAATAATGATTTAGAAGTATTTTAAAAAGGGTCAAACTATGGATAAGTGAAAGAGTGAACTTTGAAAATATTCCAGAAATACCTTTTGAGTAATCTCACAATTACAATGTGACTGTAAACTTCATTTCATTGAAGAACCCTTTTGAGTAATCTCATCCTTTTTCTCTCAATCTCTCGCAATCGCTTACCCCCAAAATCCGAACCCTAATTCGAATTTCGATCCGAATTCGATTTTTCTACTGCAAACATTAATCTTCATCCAATCTTATTATGTATGTCAATCAAATCTCCCACTTCCTTCTTCCATTCTGCAAGAAGAAGAAAAATCATTCTTGCAAATTGGGTTCAATTTTTTTGAAAGAAAAAAACATTTAATGTCAACGAAATTCTGCTAAGAAACAAATTATGCTCAATCTTTTTCAGGTCGCGGGAGGTTTTAGCGAGGGAAGCTATAAACCACGCTTTGAAGGCGCTAAAGAAACGGCATTTAATTGAAGAAGGAGCTCATGCTCCTGCTTATATTGCTCTTTCCAAGCCTATCATCTCCCAGGTATGTTTCTTTTTTGGGTTTTTAATGATTACAATGTATTGAAAATTGCTTCTTTTTCAAAAGAAAAAATGTCAATGTTGATATTGGAGTTTATGATTATGTTGCAAGATTATGAAAGCAAATGGCTCTGGATTAAGGAATTAGTTAAATCATTAGGTTTCCATTAGAATAGAAAGGCACTATTCAATATTGGGATATGCTATTTAGACTCGGGTGTGAATTTTGGATCCGAATTAGTGTATGTTCGGTCATTTAGAAGGTTCTGCAGCTATGTTCGATATATATCGGACACTGATACTTCAAGTAATATGAAGAGGTGGAACAAAATTGATATTTGGTAATTGGATATGTTATTTGTACTTGGCTGTGAGTGTCGAATATGGATATATTCAATTTTGTCGAAGTTTTTCTTGGATTTTTGGATATGTTATTTAGACTTGGGTGCAAATTTCGGATTTGAATTAGTGTATGTTTGGTTTTTTAGAAAGTTCCGCAGCTATGTTCCATATATATTGGGCACAGATACTTCAAGTAAAATGAAGTGCGAGAACAAAATAAATGTTTGGTAACTGGATATGTTATTTGGAGTGGGGTGAGTTTTGGGTATAGGTATGTTCAATTTTTTGTATGTTTTCCATGGATATGTGGATCATATCTCCGTACCTATGTTTGAATAGACGTTGAACATGAGTGTTAAACATGGATACTTCATAAAAATTGAAGAGTTTGAGTAACATAGGCACTTGGTGAATTTCTTTGTAGGGTTCAGAATGGAAAGAGAAAGCAGAAAACTTGGAAATGGAACTTCAACAATGTTACAAAGCACAGTCTAGATTGTCCGAGCAACTAGTGGTTGAAGTAGCTGAATCTCGAGCTTTAAAAGCTTCTCTACAAGAGAAAGAAATGGCTATTGCCGAATTGGAGAAGGAATTGAATCAAACCAGGTTCGGTTTGTGTTCCTTTTTATGGTGTGTGCTAGATTTCTAGATTTGAAGTAGCTGTGAACGGAATAATTGACAGACTGTTTATTCTTGCAGGGATGAGTGCTCTCAGCTAAAGACAGATTTAGAAGAAAAAATTCGAGCTTTGGAATTGTTAATGATCGAGCATCAAGAACTGAAAGCTCAATTAGAACAAATGGCTATTAAAGCTAAAAACGCGGAGGCTGAAAATAAGATGTTAGTTGATCGTTGGATGCTTCAAAAAATGCAGGATGCTGAACGGCTTAATGAGGTATGGTATATCGTTGTCACGCTCGGTTCTGACAGAGCATAATTTATTTTTCGGTGAATGTACCTTAGAGGTCCCTCTATCGTAGGAACTTGATCAAATTAGTCTCTCTATTATTAATGGGAAAATGTAGTCCTTGTACTATTAAAAAGAATCAAATAATTCTAAATTGGAATAGAGTTGACATTTACTATTTAAAAAATATCATTTATTGTTTAACTAAGTTAATATTTTTAAAGTTTTTATAGTTCTGTAAATGAAATCTTTTGTTAATTTTTAAGACATTTTTTATGCAATAAATATTAAGTTTGTTACGATTGGACTTACTTGATTCTTTTTAATAGTATAAGGACTAAATTGATTCATTAAATAATAGAGGGACTAATTTGATCTAGTCTATAATACAGGGACCTCTCAGGTGCTTTAACCTTTATTTTTCAGTCTGTGTGTTTTAGATTACAATAGTAGTGGTTACTTTAGTTTTTCTATAATTAATTTAGGCAAATGCGCTTTACGAAGATATGATTGAGCGGCTAAAGGCCAGTGGTTTAGAAAAACTTGCCCGAGAACAAGTGGATGGTATTGTCCGTAGAAGCGAAGAAGGTGCTGAGTTCTTTGCAGAATCAACCGTTCCTTCTGTTTGCTCACACAGGATCAATGCACATGAAGGTGGTTGTGCTTCCATACTGTTTGAGTACAATTCCGGCAAATTGATCAGTGGGGGACAGGATCGATCGGTCAAAATGTGGGATACGAGTACCGGATCTTTAACCCATAACCTTTTCGGTTGCCTTGGTTCTGTCCTTGATCTTGCAATTACTCATGACAATAGATTCGTAATAGCAGCAAGTAGTTCAAACAACTTGTTTGTATGGGATGTCAGCTCGGGACGAATCCGACATACTCTCACAGGTCACACAGATAAAGTCTGTGCCGTAGATGTAAGCAAAGTTTCGAGTCGTCATGTTGTGAGTGCTGCCTATGATCGAACGATAAAAGTGTGGGATCTGCAGAAAGGTTACTGCACCAACACGATAATTTTCCACAGCAACTGCAATGCACTTTGCTTCAGCACAGATGGACTGACTATATGCTCAGGTCACGTCGACGGGAATCTCCGTTTGTGGGACATTCGGACCGGAAAATTACTTAGCGAAGTCGCAGCACATTCACTTCCCATCACATCTATCTCTCTGTCCCGAAACGGAAATGTCGTATTAACAAGTGGTAGGGATAATGTGCATAATTTATTCGACGTACGATCTTTGGAAGCTTGTGGTACATTCAGAGCAACCGGAAATAGGGTAGCATCTAATTGGAGTCGCTCGTGTATTAGTCCGGATGACAATTATATTGCTGCTGGGTCTGCTGATGGATCCATATGCATTTGGTCGATATCGAAAGCCGACATAGTAAGCACTTTGAAGGAACATACTGCACCTGTTCTGTCTTGTACATGGAGTGGACTTGGAAAACCATTAGCCTCTGCAGATAAGAATGGGATTGTCTGTACTTGGACATGATCCACTACTTATCCATACAAGGAATTGATATTAAACTATGTTACTATAAATTATAAGTCGGGTTTGTCAAATATGAGTATGTATCTAATTGTTTGTACATGGAATGGATGTTTAACCATGATACTGCAAACTTGGGTTTGTCAAATACGATTATATATCACAGATAAAAGTTCAATTTTTCAAAAAAAAAATTATGTACCTTGAGAATTTTTTGTAGGTTCATATATTTATGGGTTAAAGTACTTGGGAGGTTATAGTATTATAGGGGTTGGATCAAATTAATCATTCTATAATGAAATAGATTAATTTAATTCATATGCTATTAAAAAGAATTAAATAAGTTCAAATTGTAAAATAGCTAACATTTTATTGTATAAAAAATATTTTGAAAATATTAACTCTATTAAGTAGTATATGATGTTTTTTAAATAGTAAATGTTAATTTTATTTTAATTTGATCTTATTTGATTCTTTTTAATGGTACAGGGATTAAATTGATTTATTTAACAGTAGAGGGACTAATTTGATCTTATAATACAATGATCTCTAAGGTACATTCACCTATATATATACACGTGTGTATATTATACTTTTGCATTATTGCAATTTTTTTAGCAGTTTCAGCTTGAACCAACCATTGAAAACCAAGAACAACAAATTGACGCTTCAAATGGGAATCTAAATTTCCAGATTTTTAGTGATTTTTCAAGTAGTCGTTGCCAAAAAGTTGACAATTATAGACAACGAAATTAAGGCATTGATCTCAACAAACAATGATACAAACAAAACGAGTGTTTTTTTTTTTTTAAATTAACTAACATACTGTTTCTCAAGAAGGCTTCCACAGAATGCCAAATCGAACCGTTCGTCTGGTGGATCTCCAATGCAATCGAACACTGCATCGGCATTCAAGAAGTCTTCATCGGCTGTATAACTGCAACCATAGGACCAACTCAGTGTCAAAACATGAATCGGTAATGCATTGCATTGACATGATTGGAAAATCTTCCTACCGGTTTTTGAGAATTTTGGTTCTCAGTTTCCGGTTTTTTACTTGTTCTGGACGGTTTACTAGTTTTCCAGTTAAATGTATATGATTCAACCGTCAGACTGATCGATTCCTAGTTGAACCGACCCATCCAGTCTGTTTAAGCAGTTCGCTCAACAAAAGAAAAACTAAAAATCGATTTTAATCATCCAATTCAGCTTACAGTTTGCAAACACACGTGTCTCGTTTAATAAAGAAATTTACCCGCTCTTTGTCACTATGCAAGTCATTCCGGCAGCTTTGGCAGCAGCAAGTCCTATGGCACTGTCTTCTACAACAACACAGCTAAGGAACAAATTTGGGAAGAAAAAAAAAATCACATCTCATCTCAAACATAAATAAGCAAATGTAAGTTAAACAAAAGAGTAATAATAAGCTTTTCTATTTACTGATCTTTCAGTATTGACATGTCTATGCGATTGGGACTATTTATTTTTCTTGGAGTACCCCTGTCCAACATCGGTATCCAACAAATATATAGACTTAGGTATGGTATATGATATTCTGAAAACTCACCAAAAAAATTAAACAAGCTCTTGTTGACACACATTTGTGTCTAACACTCACAACCGAATCCAAGGAACATAAATATTTCGTTTTTGTGATTAATTTGTTGTTGTTTACATTGAAAAACATCGGAGAAGGCTCTGTTATGATGCAATACCTTGAAGGTTCAATACCGAGAGTGTTTGCTGCTAATGTATAGATGGCCTGCCATAAAGAATATGTACTTTTTTAAGTTAATCCATCTTCATGTAGATATACGTATGAATGAACTTGAACTATGTAAACTGAAACGAGTCACTTGTGAACCACATCGAAAGAAAAAGTCTAATTAGAGGGTGCCTATAGGCGCCATTTAAGACTTAAAAGACTAGATAATACGTTACTTTAAGTAAATTCAAGAAAAAAACTAATTTATTAATTACATACATTTAATAGATATCACTTTCATATTAATGTTGCTCCGATTCTTTATTTCTTCATTAATATTTGTGTCCGGAACTCTTATCCAACACATTTTCAGACAAGTATGAAGATATGATTCTGCAACAATCTCTTGACCGAGTGACAAGAGTATTATGTTGTAGGCATGAGATATTGGGTTTGATCCCAAGTAACCCCTTTCCCTCTCCCAATTATCAAAAAAAGAAAATGTTGAGCAGAACCATATAAGACATATTCCCATAGCTGACACTTACTCCAAGTCCAAACAACACAAGAATTTAGAAAGCCTCTTCAGTAATTCTTTGGTTAAAATCTTCACAAACTTGGAATTTAGTCTTTGTACCTTTATTTTTAGGGATTTAGTTCCTATACTTCTCATATTTTAAAATTAAAAAAAACCTCACTTGGTAGCTATCTAATTAAAAACATGACATGTAATGAACCTGAATTTAATAAAATAATTTCAATAGTGTTAACAGTTGAACCTAAATTTTGAAATATGAAAAGTAGAGGGATTAAATTTCTTGAAATAAAAGTATAGGGACTAAGTTCCAAATTAATGAAGAGTACAATAACTTATGGCATATCTTAACCTAGTTCTTTTTCTTATTTTACATCCAAAACTAAGTTAGATTTCTGTTTTTGAAGGTCGTGGGAGCAAATTCGTACTACAGCTAGGCACTTGATGGAAGCTTTAAGGCATGTAATAATGTGTTTCAACTAGATGTAACTCGATTAAATTTCAAAATGAGGGATGAAATACTCACTGGATCTGGTTTTTTACGAGGAACCACATCTCCAGCAAATATCTGGATTTTTTCTGCACGTTCTGGTCCCAGTAAACAAGAAACTACTGCAGAGACCTATAAAAGAAGCATATACATACATACATACATATATATAATATTCAATAGTAAGAAATATGATAAGATGATCTCAAAGTCTTTATATAAATCTAAATTTTAAAGGGACAATATCAAACTTCAATGCGTAATATGTAACGGATTTGTTCATGAAGAATAGAACTGAAAATTCAACAAGAACCCCCAGTGCCTGATTTATTTGAGACTTCAAAAATATGCCATACTCGGACTCTTCATTTTGCTTTAGTACTCATAACCGACATATACTTTGACATGGATATACGGGTATGACTTTCAAAGATCTTCTAAATACCTGAAAGAACTTAGAAAATATTGAACCCGTATCCAACACTCACACCAGAGCCCGAGTAACATAGCTGAAAATCATCCATAAACTTGGCAATCCATGTATATGCAATGTTTTTCTGAATATGTCAATTGTGTAAACAATTAAACATGGACACAACACAAACCATTAAAATATGTCTTAACCACGAATATTAAACATGTACACTTCTAACTGCATCGTGTTGTGCTTATTACATAATTTTCGTGTCTAATAGATGTGTTATGTGCGTTTTTATGTTCAAAATGACCGGCTTTAGTCATCCTTGGCAAAATGAAATCAATCATACAGTTAATCATAGCTGTATAGAACCTGATTAGCATACCGCCTTCTCATTGGATGTACTGCACACTGCAACTTTTACTCCTTCCCCCAAAGCTTGATCAATCAACCTGTTTGATATGATTACAAATAACTCAAAAGGGCTAGAATCTGGGAATCTAAAATATCTCAAAATAAGACTAAATCTTCTAGTAAAACTAAATTAAATGAATGTTACTATGCTAAAACAAAAACATTTGAGTGATTAAATGCAATGTTATTGGATTCGGGTGAGTGCCAAATATGTGTATGTGTCTCATATACTAACTTTTTCTTAAGTTATTCTTTGTAAACGTACTAAAGAATGACGTTTATTATGAACCCAAATCCTTGAATATTATATCTAACAAACAGTTTGAGTCATAAAATGCAATGTTACCTGGACTAGGGCAAATCCCAGATATGGGTAGATATTCACATACTCAACTTTTCTAAGCTATTATTAGTAAACATGCTAAAGAGTCACATTTATAGTTAACTTGAATCCTCTAAATAATTTAGTGAATGTTATGCTAAACACAAAAACTTAAGTAATTAAATCCAACGTTACCTGAACTAAGGTGAGTGTTGGATAAGCGTATGTGACCCGTGTACCGAACTTTCTGTAAGTTATTCTTTGTAAACATATCACATTTATGATTAACTTGAATCCTCTAAACAATTAAGTGAATGCTATATCAAACACAAATATTCAAGCTATGAAGTTCAATGTTAACTGGACTCGACTAAGTGTTGGATATGGCATACGGGTATATCTCCCGCAATGGACATACTTTTGGAAGATCATATCATTCTGAATATGCGTTGAACACAAATGTCAAACAAGACTGCATGGATTAATAGAAGTAAGAGAGGGACTAACTTGGCTACACCGGGACGAAGAGGTAGCAATCTATTTTCTATAAGATCCATGAACAACTCAGTTTTTCGTTTATGAAGTGAAGCAATGAATGCCTTTCTTTCTTCTTCACTCTTTGGAGCTTTATCTGGCCAACCTGTCTTGTTAAAGTAAGCTGTCATCCTACAAAACACAGAATTATCTGAGCTTGCTTTTGGTAACTTAGATTTGATTTGGAATTTTTTGAAATTACAATAAATTATATCTAACCGTTTCGATCAGAATCAATCATTACAAAGGTTTTATTGGCTAGTTCTATTAGTGTGTGATAAAATGATCTCCAAATTCAAAGTGTCAAATTCATGCATAAAATGTGTAATAAAATACATATAAATGTAGTATTAATGATTATTTTTCAAATTCTTTCATTTGTCTGCCCTAAATATTTCTGAAATTCAAAATTCATATTTTTATACTTTTCAAAAATATAACCAAATTGAATCCTAACTAATTTATACATTCATATCATTCTCACAATTTACATAACAAATGATACGCAAATCCAAAATTTCAATTTCATGCGTCCAAACACAGCTGCAGAGAACTTCAAATTTGAATTAATTTGGAAAAAGAAAAGAAAAGAAATAAGCACTAGAGGATATTAGATTACCTTTCTTTCCCACCACCAATTTTGAGCAACTCTCCATACAAATCCACATCCCAAGTAACACCCAATTCTTTCTGCAAAATTTTCACCAAAAAACAAGAACCCCTAAATTTCAAAATTTACAAAAGAAATTGACCCAAAAAGATAAAAAGAACAATTGAATTTACTTCATTGAAAGTGTCATTAAACGAAACCCGGTGACCATCCTTCTCAGTATCAACGAGAACACCGTCGCAGTCAAAAAGAAGAGCAGATGGAAGAGTATTCGAAAGAGAAGCCGATGAGCATTTGATCTTGAAGGCAGTACGAATTTGCTTCGTTATCTTCGTTGAAGAACTAAAGAGTGAAGAAGATGGTACGTTCTTTGCAATGAATAAATGGTGGTGACTGAATAAAGAAGGTTTAGCTTTAACAGTTGAAGAAGATGAAGGAAATGTTGGTAAAGAAAGAGAAATGGCGGTGGAAGCCATTATCAAGCTGTGATTTTAACTTCAGCTTCCTTTTTTTTTTTTTTTGCTTCTTAGCTCTTTAACAGAAACATTTCAGTTATGATTGGTTGGCCTGTCTTTTAATGTCTTATCTCTCTAACTTATCCGCCACAATTTCCCACAAATACATAATCGGTGTTTACAGCCATGGAATCGGGTCGGATCTCTAATTTAAGATACGGGTCGGGTCAACAAAACATAGTCACACAAATAAAGTGAAAAAAAGAAATAAACAAAATAAAGTGAAAATAGATTAGTCAAGGCTTATGGGATGGGATTAAATAAAAAATTATTAAACTTATTTAAAAACTTGAATTTTAATAATCAAATATTTTTTTCCGTTTATAACATATTTATATGTATATATTATGTAATTAATATCAAAATTAAAAACCATATTATAATATAAGTTTTAAAAGAATTAATTTATAAGCTAGCAAGAGAACTATATACTAAATATTAAATAAAAATAAAATATATTTTTAGAAATTGAACTTTTAAATTTATACTGGGTTAGAGTTGACTATAGAGTCAAAACATGAGTAAATTTTCCACTCAATTTTGGACACGAGATAGTAGTACAAATGCGATATTAGTATGGATCTAATGCAAATTAAATATAATTTGTATTATGACATGCAATTTGTACCAAAAAGAAATATCATGACATGCAATGATTAGTTTGAAATAATATGTAATAAAATTTTAAAAAAAATTAATATAATTTTAAATAATAAAATTGAGCTAGTTTTTAAAATTTATATAAAAATATAAAATAATAATTAAAAATATATTTTTTATTTTTTAAATTTAACGAGTTATTGGTAAATTCACAAATAAAAGAGAACTTAATTAATTCTTAACGATTCAATTAAACTCTTAAATAATAAGATAAATTATATCAAAAGTCATTAAATTATTAAAAATTTTATGTTTTGATCACTCAAATTTAAAAAGTTATAAAATGATTAATAAACTACTTGAAAGTTTTCATTTAGATCATTGGAATGTTAAAATGATTGTTATATGACTTTTTTTACTTGCACTGCCTACGCCAATAGAAAGTTTTCAATTATTTGCTCTTCTACAATTTAATTTTTTTACAAAACATCTTTAAACGTTACAAAATTACAAATAAAAAGCAAAACAGTTTTTTTCTCTGATCTATAACATTAATTAATTGATTTTGATCTAAGATATGTTCTTTTATTTCCTAGTGAGTATCGATCTACCGTATCGATCATCAATCATCGCTTGAAGTTTATTACTTGCATTTAAAAAAATAATTCTAATTATATTTTTTTATATAAAGAAACAAAAATGTCGTTACAAATACATATCCTTATTTATTTCATACGTATAAACATTTCATAAGTAAAAAAAGAAGAAGAAGAAGAAGAATTCTTGCAATTAAATAACATTATTTTACGCTTGTCTGTGTGCAGCCAAAACAAGACATCCGGCATTGATGATGAAAATTTGCAGGTTTTTATGGCAAAAATAGTCATAGCCTTAGCTTCTTTTCACTTTCAGTTACGAACACCGCAAAACAAAACAAATCGTCATTATGGTGTAATAATAATTATTATATAATGCTATTAATAAATATATTCAATAGCCAAATTATACACAGATTGTATCCATCTGAATTGGACAAGATAACTCATAATTCAGGTTTATCTTATTCCACCCATTATGGAGATAGATTAGTTTTTAGCCTGCTTATTAATAAATTATGTAAAAAAATTATCTATTTGTATTGCTAAAAATTAGTATGACTAATGAAATAATCAGATAATGACACATGATATATCACGTGTATCTCATGTTGACGACTGAATCAAATTTCAACTGTAAAAGTGAATATAATTTTTAACATAAAGATCGATTTATTTTTTGATCTAATATATAGAGATTAATTAACTCATTTTTTATTGAATAAAAGAGGCAAAAATGCAATTGGTCTTGCTATTAAGAATTAGTCCCTAAACATTATATCAAAGAGTAAATTAATTATTCTATTAACAATTTTATTTATTTTTACTGATTTTTATATATCAACATGAAATACACATGGTTCAAAGGGTATAATTATTTAGTTATTTCACAATCACACCAGTTTTTAACAATAAAAATAAATAAAAATATATGTAAAAACTAATTTATTATGTTTTAAATAAATAAAATAAAATGTACACGGTACTCTATGATCATTTTAACACAAACATATTTATATTTTTCTAAATCCTTATATCATAAATTCATCGACGAGATTACAATGGCAATAACGTAAATTAAAAGAAATATAGTGTCATTTTCATGGTTTACCTGCCCTGCTCTGCCCCTGCCCTGCCCACCATATCTTCCACTTGCTCTGTAAATTATATCAACAAAAGAAAAACAGAGGAAAAACATAAAGAAAATAGAAAATGGAAGCTTAGAAGAATCTGAAAACTTTAACCTTTCTTTTATTTTGTTTTATTTTTTTGTTTATAAAAATGAACTCTCAATGATTATCCCTATTCTTACCCAGAAAATTTACACTTCATTTTCATGGCTGCTTCAAGCCTTTCACCAGAGCCAAGCCAGGAAGTGTTTCCATGGCTGAAGTCTTTGCCTTTTGCTCCAGAGTATAGGCCTACTTTGGTAGAGTTTCAAGATCCAATTGCTTATATTTTCAAGATCGAAAAGGAGGCATCCCAGTATGGAATCTGTAAGATCATACCTCCGGTGCCACCTGCTTCTAAAAAAGCTGCAATTGGGAACCTCAATCGGTCCCTTTTGGAACGTGCTGTTGCTAATGTTAGCTCCGATTCGAAACCCGCGCCTACATTTACTACCCGCCAACAACAGATCGGGTTTTGCCCTCGGAAGCAACGGCCCGTTCTGAAATCGGTGTGGCAGAGTGGGGAATACTATACTTTCCAAGAATTCGAAGCGAAAGCGAAGAATTTCGAGAGGAATTACTTGAAGAAATACAGCAAAAAAGGTTCCCTGTCAGCTTTGGAAATCGAAACCCTTTTTTGGAAAGCGACGGTTGACCAACCTTTTGACATTGAGTATGCTAACGACATGCCTGGTTCAGCTTTTGCTGCTTTGAGCTCAAAGAAGAGTAGCGGTGGAGGGCGGGAAACAGGGGAAGGAGTTACGGTGGCGGAAACGCCGTGGAATATGAGAGCGGTTTCGAGGGCGAAAGGGTCGTTGTTAAGGTTCATGAAAGAGGAGATTCCGGGAGTTACTTCCCCTATGGTGTACATTGCAATGTTGTTCAGTTGGTTCGCTTGGCACGTAGAGGATCATGATTTGCATAGCTTGAATTATTTGCATATGGGTGCTGGGAAAACATGGTACGGTGTTCCCCGGGATGCTGCCGTAGCTTTCGAAGAGGTCGTCCGGGTTGATGGCTATGCTGGAGAGTTCAATCCTCTTGGTGAGTTTAGTGTACTATTAATTTTGTCTCCTCTGTTTCTTAGTAAGCTACTGGAGGAAATTTGAAGTACTTTTGTTGACTTAGCATAAGTAGTAATGTAAATGAGAAATCTGTGTCAATAAGTTATTTGGGTTCTGGTTGAAAAAATGGAATCTAGGTTGGTCATTGTCGAGTTGAGCTCGAGCTCGAGTAGCTCAAGCTATTAGTAGTTGACTCAATTAGCATAATGCTTGACTCAGTACCTTGAAAGCCTAAGCACAAATAGTCAAGCTTGAAGTGAAGTATGAGAACCGAGCTTAATTGAGTGAGCTTGAGTACTTTGATTTGTTGTCTCAAATCGAGCTATAAAAGTGAAATTTTCTCGAGCTTGAGTTGAGCTTTATGCCTTGAGTTTCATCTAAGGTGAGTCTAGTAAACTATTAATTTTTGTCTCCTCTGTTTCTTAGTTAGCTAATGAAGTCCATGTCAATTACTTGCTTTGACTTTGCATAAGCATTTGTCTCTATTGGATAGCTTGGTGAGATTGACTGGTTTGAGCAAAGGTCAAAGGAAGAATAAACTAGTTATAATTATTCCCAAAAAAAGGGGAAAAAAAATAAACAACTAAGTGCCCCAATTTGAGTTTTCTCCAATGGTGTTAATCGAGTTTTTAAGGGATGCTAGCATTATAATTAGTAAGCATACATTAGCTTTGCATAAGTAGAAGCCGTATTGGATAGCATTGGTGAGATTGACTGGTTTGAGTGAAGGCTAAAGGAAGAATAACATGAAGCTGCATTGGATAGCATATGTGTAGCATTTGATTAAAATATTTTACTTTCTAGTGTACCAATGGTGTTTTTTACCATTTTGGATTGGTTTAAATCTATTCCAGGAAGTTTCTATGCCTCGGTGTTATTTTTTTTTAACTAGAAAAGCAACTTAATCTTTTATATTTAAGTGATGATCCTTATATTGTACCTTTTTAATCTATATTAGTTACCTTTTCTACACTTGGTGAAAAGACCACAGTGATGTCTCCAGAAGTATTTGTTCATGCTGGAATTCCGTGCTGCAGGTGATTTTAGTTTACTCTGCTATGCTTTGTAGAAAATTTTCCATTTATTACTTTTATAATGAATTTATCATCTTAGAGTCTTATAACGCGATTTTATTGCCCTGTTGAGGGATGGTTATTAGACTTGTTCTTACATTATCATTATTCTGAAATCAGGTTAGTGCAAAATGCTGGGGAATTTGTTGTCACTTTCCCTAGAGCCTATCATTCGGGGTTCAGTCACGGTGAGACCATCAAATCTTTATTAGATACTATCAGAGGAGGGAGCTTATTTTATCTATATGTTATTGTCATTAGGATTTAACCTTGGAGAAGCAGCTAATATTGCAACTCCAGAATGGTTGAGAGTAGCCCGAGATGCTGCTATTCGAAGAGCTTCAATTAATTACCCTCCGATGGTCTCCCATTTCCAGTTACTTTATGATCTTGCACTCGATTTATGTTCAAGGTTCGACAATTTCTTGATGCATTCTCGAGTACTTTGAATACGCACTTGAATACATATGACATTTAATTGAGTACTTTCTGCACTGCTGCAAATATGGTAGGTAAATGCTTAGGAAAAAAATTACATTTGCTCATTGCTTATTCGAAGTTCAGTATGAGTAGTGATGGCAACGGGGTGGTTTTTTTCCTGCCCTGATCCCAACTCGATGCTCTACCACCATGCCCTGACGTCAACTTTAAAAAAATTTAACCCGCTCAGAACCCGAACCCAAAAATTAATAGTGTACCCGACTCCAATCGGATCAGACCCGAGTTCAAACATTTTGAATTTTTTTTTTCTGAAATTGTGATTAATAATTTTTTTTTTAAATGAAAGGTTTTGGCACCATTTCCCATTAGATTTGCTTTATGATTTACTATTGAAACTGTCATGTGCTAATATGTATACACACACATTACAATTACAGCACAGCAAAAAAAAGAAGGAACAAAGGTCTTTGTTCCTTACAAACAGGGGGGACTTGGGAAATAAATAAAAAAGAGAGAAAGAGAGGGAGAAATAAACTGGAGTGAGAGAGTAGTATAAAGACTAGTAGTAATATATTTTAGGGATTTTTCACTTAATCAATATTAAATATATATAGAGGGGTAATTTCATAAATATCCCAGGGCGGGGTGGTTTTATTCTAAACCCGTCCTGGCAAATTTTTTAAAATCAACCCACCTGACCCTATCTGGTCAAATCAGTTTGGAACCCGTCAGTTTCAGGTTTTTTTGCCATCCCTAGGTATGAGTGTCGGATATGTGTCCGACACTGGTATGTTCAATTTTGAACAAGTTTTCCCATGTATTTGGAGGGTTATATCCCTATATTCATATCCAAATATGTCTCAAACATAGGTGTCAAACACGGGTATTTTAAGTAATGTTCTTCCCGTACTTTTATTCCTCATTATAATCAAACTTCATACAATTTAAAGGACAAAAATCTTTGAAATTTTATCGACATGTGCGATATTTATACCAAAAGTTGTTTGTATGATGCTGAACTAATTAATCGAAGTGCAATAACTTATATTGTGTATCTTTTCCTCATTTTTGTTAGGTTTCTCCTTGCAGGGTACCTACGAACATTGGTGCTAAACCAAAGAGTTCTCGCCTCAAGGATAAGAAAAAATGTGAAGGGGAAACCTTAGTTAAAGAATTATTTGTGCAGGATCTCATACAGAACAATGACCTACTTCATATTCTTGGAAAAGGATCTTCGGTGGTACTACTTCCCAAAAGTTCTACTGATATTTCTCTTTGTTCTGAATCACGTGTAGCATCCCGATTGAGAGTAAACCCGAAGATGTCACTCGGTTTATGCCGCTACAAGGAAGCAATGAAACCGTCACAAGTCTTAGCTTTTGATGAGATAATGCAATGCAAGAATGAAGAAATCAAGGGAATAAAAGGTTTCTATTCGGTGAAAGGAAAAACTGTTTCTACATATGAAGTTGATCGAGATTCTTCTTTTACGGGAGCTGATTATTTGTGTAAGGTGCCATCACAGACCTTAAACGCGAACATTGAAAGAGAAAGTTCTGTTCAAGGTGATACATTGTCGGATCAGAGACTGTTTACATGTGTCACGTGCGGAATATTATGCTTTGCTTGTATTGCTGTTCTTCAACCAACCGAACAAGCAGCTAGATACCTCATGTCAGCAGATTGTAGCTTTTTTAATGATTGGACCTTTGGTTATGGAGTAACACGTGACAGGTTCACCGCTACTCATGGGGATGGAATCACTTCTGAGCAAAATCCTTCCACAAGTAGGTTATATATGGAATTTTTTGTTTATTAGCTAATCTTGTTTATGTGATTTAATGCCATTCCTTGTGCTTGTGGTGTTATAGCTTTGTCTTTATGATGCATGTAGTGTTTGTATAGGTTAACAACTAAAATAGACATGGCGGTCCTAGGAATGATTGTAAGCAGGATAATTGGAATTTGGCTCGAAGTTGTTCGGTTCCTAGGATTCTCATTTCCAAAGAACAATAGAGATATGATAATTCGAATAAGCTTTTGTTAGGACTGGCAAGACTATTGGTTGCTAACATAATTGTCTTGATAACTAGGTTATTCAAACTCAGGTGTGAATGTAGGATATATATATGGATGGATGGATGGTAGCCTTTCAACTCTACAATTTTCCTTAAAATTCATTTACTTTTTTTTTTTTAACATCCCGGGTTTTTGTTTTTCCTTGATACAGGGGGGATGAATAAAACTGCCCCAAATGCTTTATACGATGTACCTGTTCAGTCTGTTGAGTACAAGTTTCAGATGAAAAATCAAAGTAAAGAAGTTCCGGAAGATACTAAAGAAAGGATAAATACTTCTGCTCTTGGTCTATTAGCTTCAACATACGGAAATTCATCTGATTCAGAAGATGATAATGTTGAACCAAAAGCTACTGCCTCTGGTGATGAGACGAATTCAACAAACACTATACCGGGAAGGAAACTTCAGCATAATGATTTCAAGGAGGAAGCTCCGGTCCATGTTATCGATTGTGATCCCGAACCTGGATCTAAAAGAAGCCCTCCAACAATCAACCAAGAGTTGGTATCAAATGGTTTGGGGGATAAATGTAGTGATCCAACCATAGAATCTCACGGTGCAGAGAAAATGAGGTTTAGTAGGGCCTTTGCACGAACGGAAAATGCAGATAGTCCGTTTGCTCCAAACTCCGATGAAGATTCTTCTCGGATGCATGTCTTCTGTCTCGAGCATGCTATAGAAGTAGAACAACAACTTCGTCAAATAGGTGGAGTTCATATATTTCTCCTTTGTCATCCAGGTAGATTTCGGCATACATTATACACAAATGAATTTTGTCCCGGGGAAATGTTTCCCGTTACCTCTTATTATACATATACATTAACGAATATCTGTAAAATGATGCAGAATATCCCAAGATCGAAGCAGAAGCTAAGTTGGTGGCTGAAGAGTTGGGAATCGATTATCTTTGGAACAACATCTTATTTGGGGATGCTACTAAGGATGATGAGGTGAGGATCCGGTCAGCTCTTGATAGTGAGGATGCCATACCTGGAAACGGAGACTGGGCAGTAAAGCTGGGAATCAACTTATTTTATAGTTCCAATCTCAGCCATTCTACGTTGTACAGTAAACAGATGCCATATAATTTCGTTATATACAGTGCATTTGGCCGTAATTCTCCTGCTAGCTCACCGACAAAGTTGAATTCTTATGGGCGGAGGTCTCGGAAGCAGAAAAAAGTAGTGGCGGGAAAATGGTGTGGTAAAGTTTGGATGTCGAATCAGGTTCATCCATTTTTGACACAAAGGGATCCCGAGGAGCAAGAAGAAGAAAAAAGCTTCCATGCTTGGGCAACTTCGGATGAAAATCTTGAGAGTAAACAGGAAAATATTCGGAAAGCAGAAACATCCAAGGTGGCTAAAAGGTTTACTAGAAAGAGCAAAACAAGGGCAGGGACTACACCAAGCAAGAAAGCGAAATGCATCGAGCCAGAGAGTGTAGTTTCGGATGATTCATTGGATGGTAATTCTCTTAGGCAGCAACAGAGATTTTTTAGGGGCAAAAAACCTAAACTAATCGAGAAAGCGAAGGAAATTTCGTATGATTCATTAGATGATGATTCTCTTCTGCATCATAGAGATCTCTCTCGAAGAAAAGGGGCCAAATTTATCGAAAGGGAAGCTTCTGAATCCGAGGATGCGGAGGAGGATTCTGATGATCAACAGTTTCGGAAAAATCTCGGAGGCAAACAAGGGAAATATACTGTAGAAAATGATGTGGTTTCTGGTGATTCACTTGACAAAACTTCCGCCAAGCAGTATCGGAGGATTCCTAGAAGCTGCCCGGCCAAATTCATGAAGAGAGAAGGTTCTGTATCGGCTGATGAACAAGAGGAAATTTCCCATCAGTTTCATAAGCGAATTCCAAGAGGCAGACATATCAAGTTGTTTGAAAGGCGGCTTGCTGTCTCAGATGACTCGCGAGCAGACAATTCCCTTAAGCAGTACCGAAGAATGCCTAAAGGCAAGCGAGCAAAGTTTTTCGAGAGAGAAGAAGCAATGTTGGATGATGCATCAGATAATGATGATTCTCAAACTCAGCATAGGAGGATTCCTTGTGGCAAGCAAATGAAGCGCATGGAAAGAGAGGATGAATTTTCTGATGATTCACTCGAGGATAATCCTCAACAGCAACATAGGAGGATTGCTCAAAGAAAAGTATCCAAATTTTCTGATCAAGAAGACATAGTTTCTTTCGATTCATTGAAGGGTAATTCTCATCGACAGCATAGGAGGATTCCTAGAAGTCAGCTAACCCAGTTTATCGAGAGGGAAGATGCAGGTTCATCGGATTCTCCAGATGATAGTTCTCTTCAGCAACTTAGGAGGATTTTGAGAAGTAAGCATGCTAAAATTCTTGAGAAGGAAGATGCAGTTTCCGATGATTCAGATGATACTTCTCCACAGCAGTTTAGGAAGACTCCGAGAAGCCAGCAAGGGAAATCTATTGAAAGTGAGGATGTAGTTTCATATGATTTATCGGACGAGAACTATGGTCAACCGAATAGTAGTCTTAGAAGCAGAAAAAAGAAAGCCCCAACACCACGACAAACAAAACAAGAAGCCCCTAAGAATGTGAAACAAGGGAAACGTCGGACAACAAAACAAGTAATCTCTCAGCAAAGCAAACAAGACACTCCTCGGAATCAGAATACCAAAATTGAGCAAAGTGCTAGACAGGACAATTCATATGATGAAGATGAGATAGAAGGTGGACCCAGCACACGCCTTAGGAAAAGAGCTCGAAAGCCTTCAAAAGAGCCAGAAACAAAACCTAAAGTGAAGAAGCAAGCTCTGAAGAACAAAGCAAAGAGTGCTTCAAATGTGAAAGTAAGAGACGAGGAAGCAGAATATCAATGTGACATGGAAGGTTGCACCATGAGTTTTGGCTTGAAACAAGAGCTTGTCCTCCACAAAAAGAACATTTGTCCAGTAAAAGGGTGCGGAAAGAAGTTCTTCTCACACAAATATCTAGTTCAGCATCGACGAGTTCATATGGATGACCGACCTCTTAAATGTCCATGGAAGGGCTGCAAGATGACGTTCAAGTGGGCATGGGCTCGAACCGAACACATCAGGGTCCACACAGGTGCTCGTCCTTACGTGTGTGCTGAGGAAGGCTGTGGTCAAACATTTCGTTTTGTGTCGGATTTCAGTCGTCACAAAAGGAAGACTGGTCATTCAGTGAAGAAAGGTAAGAGATAAAACATGAATCACGAAAACTGTAAAACTAACATTTCTGATGAACCCGTTGCTTGATCAGCAAGGTAGGTTAGGTGAAGAGAAGGTTAGGCCCCCATTGTTGCCATTTAGAAAACTGTTAATTATGTTTTGTTCATGGGGTTTTATCATGTCCATTCATTCACTTGCAAATCAGACCAGTTGCTTGGATCTTGAACCACATTCCAGCCTTACCCACTTCACTACTAAACACAAGCCTAGGTTGTTCAGCTGCTTGGATTTTAGATATGATTTTACTTAAGTTTCCTACAAACAAGGGAAAACAAGATAGACAAAAGTAATAGGGTTAATATACTATTTGGTAGCTAAGTAAGTTTGGTTTTAATAAAAAAAAAAATTTCTCAATGAGTTTAACTTTAATGTTCATTTTGGTACATGAGTTTTTCAATGTAGTACTTTTTTTTTTTTCTCTTTTGTCCTATTTAAGTAAGGAAGGGTGTTTTTTTTTTTTTTTTTGTCTAAAGTACTTATGTTTTTATATTCATTAGATCACATGATGTTATTTGACCCGGGTACCAAATTGAACATTAAAGTCAAATTAAAGTACCAAATTGTGAAAAAAGGTTCCTAATGTCAATTTGAACATTAAAGTCAAATTAGGATAAGGCACATTACATTCTTAAGAGGAGAATGTAAGTTTGAACATAGGATATGACATTGTTGGGAGAAATAGTCACAAATTTTAAATATGAGGTGTAAAATAGACATGAATAAAAAAGGGGTAATCACAACCCCGAACATGATAATATCTTTAAAGGGGTACTAATTAAATAAAAAAAGTTAATACCAAGTAGAGGTGTGCATGGGCCGGGCCGGGCCGGTCTGGGTTCGGGCCGGGCCCATAAAAAATTTTCGGCCCGTTTTCAAGGCCCGGACCCGGCCCGAAATATGGGCCTAGAATTTTGTCCAAGCCTGGCCCGAGAAAAAAATGATAGGCCTTGAGCCCGGCCTCTGCCCGACCATATTAAATTTTTTTACTTTTTTATTAAATAAAAACTTTAAAATATAATAAATCAAATGCATTTAAAACATAAAAAAATATTAAAAAAATGGGACTAAAATAATTCTTAAAATAATATATAAATTAAAAATATAATAAAAATAATTATATTAAAATTAAAAAAATTGAAATAAATTAGAACTAAATTATATTAATAACAAAAATTTTACAATATCAAAATAACATTAAAAACAATAAAAAAAACTAAAGTAAAAAAAAAACTAAAGTTATTTAAAATTTAAAATAAAAATAATTTAAAAATAATTTAATATTAAAATCGGGCAGGCCGGGCCCGCCAAAAATCTTGCCGAGGCCCGCCCGCTTTCTAAACGGGCCTCTTTTTGCCCAAGCCCATTTTTCGGCCAATATTTTTCCCAAACCCTCCCATTTTTTGGGCGGGCCTTCGGGCCGGGCCGGGCCGCCCGGCCCATGCACACCTCTAATACCAAGTAAACATAAATTGCCAAATTCAGATGTCTTTAAATGTATTAGTCCATTATAATATCTTACTCCAACTCTTTATTTATCATTAAACATTTGTTTTCAACATCATATTTTCTTACATGAACATATGGATATGGTTAAAGCAATCGCAGAAAAATAATTAGGCATGAGTTTACACAAAGGGTGAGGTTGCTTAAAAGTTTTGGATTCCACATTTAGAACTTAAGTCTAGCTCAATTTATTAAATATATAGATAGACCTCCGACTGATAAACTTGTGTGAGGCTAGAATTAGGCAAATATAAAAGATGTTAATAACATTTATAAGCATATCTAATAAAGATGTTAATAACATGTATAAGCATATCTAATTTCATGGCACCTCGAGATATAAGAAACTTTGGAAAAATTAAATATACTAAAATAAAAAATATATTTGTATTCAACAGTGAGTAACACAACACAACATAACATTATATATATATATATATATATATTACCCTTGGAGTGGGAGGAGATGGGGGAGGTTGATTCTTTTTTGAGGAAGCAGAGGGCATAATATTGGGAGCAGAGCCTTTGGTTTTCTTCCCATCTCTAGCTTTGTTGAATATCACTGTAAATCCTTCAGCTGCAGCTGGATTGTTTACATCCCACTCTCCAAATTTAGGCAATGCTTTTCCCTTTTCCTGGTCAATCCAGTCAACATTATTATTAACCTCGATTCGATTCCATTAATTACAGATACATACATATGTAAAGAGCAAAAGGAATATTACCTCCATGACTAGAAGATGTTAAAACGATGAGAAAAATTGAAGATAAGAGAGGGAAACGAACTGAGAGAATTTTTAAGAGACTGAGATGAAACCAAAAAAAAATAAAATGGCCTTAAATGAGAGAATAAAAGAGGAATGTTTGTTAATTTTGTTTGTTCAGTAAATTTAACTTCAAAACCAAATTTGTTAATTTTGATTCAATGGGTTACATTTTTAAATTTGAACATTACCTTATCCGAAATAATGGATAATTTTTTCAATCCGAAATATTTTATTAATATGAGAGTCCTTTGAATTGATTAATAATGGATTCAACCTATAAAAATTAATAAGAATTTTTTTAAAAGAGGAAACCACGATCCTAAATAATTAAGATTTCTTAAAAATTAAAAAATAATAAAAATCTAGTTCAATCAATATTTCGCTCGATCGGTACCAATAATCAAGTCAACCAATTTAATGCTTCCTTTAAACAGGTATTTGAGTCGTACCGGTTGTTGAACCTTACAAACAACTATGTCAATCTCTACTACAAACTTGTATGATGTTAAGGTTCGATTTTCAAACATATGAATGACGAATAATTGCATGTGCGGAAAGCCTAGAACATTGCTCTCCCAACATTTCTTATGGTCTCCCTTGCCATGCCAAAAGCCATACTTAGGCTTGGCTGGAAACTATCAGAAAGCTTCATATTTGCAACCGTTTTATGCACTTTTAAGCAGCAATTGCCCCAATCACAAAGCATATCAACAAAATAAAATAAAAAGCTTCAGAATTGAAAGCCCGAATGCAATCGATATCGATTTTCTCGATAAGAGAAAACCACCTTGATTGTGAGCCGAATATAAGCTAATCCTCGCTCGATATCTTCATATTGTATGCAGTTTCAAGCAAAGCAACTTTCAACGAAGGCTTATAAGCCTCACCAAGAGAAGCTATAACCAAGTTCCCGAAATGCTTATCAAGAAGCCTTCAAATCGAGCCCCGTTGGCATCTATATCCGTGTTCCCGGCATGGTCTACCGTTCATAATTGTACATCATAACGCCGAATGCAACATGCACCATAAAAAAGGTTTAACATTTGAAACTCAAAAGTTCTAGGGAGCAATGACCCCAAATGCAATAGATATCAATTCGTTCGATAATAGGAAGCCGTCCGGATCACTGAGCCGAATATAAGCTAATCCTCGTCCGATACCACCTTCATTCAATGAGGCATTAAATTCATCTGCATTTACTACTCTTCTCTGCTCATTCAAGCAAAGCACATGTCCACTTTCAATGAAAGGCTTATAAGCTTCACAAAGAGAAGCTACAACCGAGTACCCAAATGCGCATCGGAAGGACTTCAAATTGAGTCCAGCCGCAGTTCTAAGGGAGAGCATCACAATATCTGATGCCAAGTCTCCAACATTTATATTAGTGTTCCCGGTGTAATCGACCTCGCCATTCTCCAAACCCCGTACAAAATTGATGTACCCTCCCATTTTCTTCGGTCTTGAAAACCTCATTCCACATACGTAACTAGCAGACCCTAGGCCAAAACCATAAAATGGTTTGTTTTTCCAGTATGTAAAATTGTGCTTGCATTCGAATCCGTCTTGGCAATAACTGCTGATTTCGTAATGGTTATATCCGGCACCTGAAAGCATTCTTGACGCCGTTCTATAAAAATCAGCAGACTGCACATCTGTAGGTAAAGGAAACTCCCCTGGTGTGTACCTACAAAGGATTCAAATATTCACTTTTCATTCCAGAGTAAAGCTAAACACCGTTCCCAACTCTTTATTTTTCTTAAAGTATACATATTTAACACATTTTTCAATCGCGTGAATCAACTCGTTTTTGCCCGGTACCCGACCAGTCTGGTCCGATTCTGAAAATAATAGATATATCCTAAAAAAATCTAAATACATGAAAAACAGTTTGAATGAATATCCGAGTAACATTGTTAAAAGCTACAGATTTTCCAAATAAACATAGTAATACTTACAATGCTCCAAATTTGGTGCCTTGTTCAACTTGCAAATCATAAACGGAGACGTGATTTGGCTGAGCTTCGATGGTCAACTTTAAGCTTTCCTCCCACATTTGTGGAGTTTGATTAGGCAGAGAAGAGATTAGATCCAAACTCCAATTCTCAACCCCACACGATTTCATTATCTCAATGGCCTCATTCACCTCGTCAACTCCATGAGCTCTCCCACAAGCCTTCAACAACTGTTCTTGAAACGCTTGAACTCCCAACGAAACTCGATTCACACCCAACTCCATAAACTCCTCCATTTTCTTAACATCAAATGTTCCAGGATCCATTTCCATTGATATCTCGGCATCCGAAGTCACCCCAAATTTCCCTTTCAACAAATCAAGAATCGATGAAACCAGTCTCGGTGGCACGAGAGACGGTGTTCCTCCGCCGAAGAAGACGGTTTCGAGTGGTGAGTGAGACTCGAAACTCACTCTGGAAGCATTGATTTCTCGGCATAGTAATTGGATGTAGTTCAATATACGGGGATCGTCTTCGTTGTCGTTGGTTTGGGTCGGTGAGTTAGAACCGAGAGCGACGACTGGGAAGTCGCAGTAGTGGCAGCGTTTTCGACAGAAAGGGAGGTGAATGTAAACTGAAGTTGGAGAGAGTTGAGGGGTTGTGAAGATGTTGGGTGCGGCATTTTGTCGAACAGTTTGAATGGGATTAAAATTGCCGGAAATTGCACGACACAATAGTTTCCGACACCTGGGTTTGGCCGGAAAAGTCGAGAAAATCGGAGTAAGAGTTGATTTCAGCATTACTTGATAAACAGAACTTAGCTTATCGCATTAAAAGATTGGCGGTAAAATGATGAGAAATTCTACTAAAACACCCGGGTATTATGAATGGTAGATAATGTATAGTCCAAGGGAATACGGGCCGGCCGACAGAGATTTTATGAATTTAATTCGAGTTAATTGATCTAAAAATACGTTAATCAAAATTTATATTATTTAAAATAATAAATTAAATTCCAATTTAATACGATTTTAATAAAAATCTTCGAGCAGAATTCTGCCAAGCTCATATTGTTCTTCCTATTTGAGTTTATCCTTTCCTATATGAGTTTATCCGAGATATAAGTTCTAAATTTTGTTGAATTTTTTTTAATCCTGTAATTAACTAATTCAAGTTTGTTTACATCAATTCATATATTCTTTTTTAATTTGTATTCAAAATATACTTTTTATTTAATATTTATTAATTATAAATTTTTAAACATAAATAATATATTATTTTTTAATATTTATATTATAATATGATATATTTATTTTATATATGATATAAATTACCTTATTTTTTAAAATAAAAATTATCATATTATATAATTAGAAAATAAATTGAGCCCTAATTGAGCATTGAATATTTAGACCTTAAATTTTGTTTACGATGAGAAGATGTCGACTGTTTCTAAAGAAATTTTAAAAGTACTATTTGAAATCGACGAATTTCTTAATGAGTTTGTTTTGTCTTTTAACTTTGCATACAGCCAAAAATACTTAAAGCTACCTAAAAAGATGACGGGTTCAACAAAATAGAACACTCCCTCGAATTAAAATGTGTGTGGCACATGACCGCTTACCATAAAAACGTGAGCATCTTTATTTTGTAAAATTTAAACCTTTAACTTAAAGTTTATAAGTCATAAACATAGGAATATGGTACCACTTAAATTAGCTAGGCCACTTAAATATTAATTAAGGTTCAAATCTTAATAGATATTTTACCGTCTATATTTTAAATGAAAATACTTTTTTTTATCTAAACTCATTTTTAGCTCTAATGTTTTTGTTCAATTTTTGTCAAATATTAAATGAGCCATTGGACTTTTATGAATAACTCATTCCTTTAGCATGCTTTCGATAAGTCTACATGAATGACATGAGTTAGCTAGCTTGTTTTACTTGATGAGTCAAATTTGTACCGGATAAAGCTTGGGTAAGGATACATGTATTATTTGGCTTTGATGTTTAAAGGGTAAATTACACCGTAAATCATTCTAAAATAAGGTTATTTCTATTGTGGTCACTTTATTTATTTTTTATCAATTTAGTCAAAACTATTAAAAAAATTCTCAAAATGGTCACTAAATAAAATCATTCAATTATTTGATAATTTATCTTAATTGCAAATATTGAATATGTTAAGTTAAATTATGTTATTTTTAAATTTTAGTAATAATACATCAACTTTTTTTTATTTTCATAATATATATATATATATATATCATTTTAGTTAATAGATTTAATTGTTATTAGAGGGAAATTTTGAAACTCAAAAGTAAAATATAAAGAAAAAAAGTGATGAAAAAAATCAGAGGTTAAATCCACAACTTATTTAAACTACGAGACTAATAATAGAAATTATCCTAACGGAGTTAATCATAATGGTTTGAGTTGGGACTAAAATTGATCAAATTAGAGTATAGAGGTTAAATTAAAAATTTACATATAGTACAAGGACTAAATACAGAATTTGACCCCAAAAGAAAAAAAGTGCAATATTCCCATCCCCGCGACGAAGCCTATGTTATGATTTTTCCCTTTCCCAAGCAAACTAAAAGAGGAGAAGCAGTACTCGTTACATTCCAACTCAGTGCTCACTCAATCCGACTCACCAATGGACGCGCAAGACGGAAATCAGCAATCACAGCAACTCATCCTTGGTCACAACGTCTTCCTCCTCAAGCATCCAGATGTCCCTGATATCGAGAAGGTCAGTCTCAAGGATGAAGTCCTCAACTCGGTCAAATCCAATGGTAACTCACCCGATTCAACTCTTCTCTTTAGTTTTTCCCGACTCAGTTATTTCGGTTCAACTCTAGCATTAATGCTTCTCGTGTTTTCCTCATGGCTGTGGTGGTTGTAGAAATGGCTCCGTATTATGAAACCCTAGTTGCCGATAAAGTGGTGGAGCTAGATCAGAACGTTTTGGACGCGATGCGTGCCAAGAATGAGGAGGAGATTAAGAAGCTGGACGAGAAGTGAGATTTTATTTAGTTTCTTCAATTTTTCTTCTCCTGTTTGTTACCGATTACTTAGGATTGATCTGAAATTTATCATAGGTTTTAGGGATTCTGGTTTAATTTTGTTAGGGTTTTTTTTCATTTTCTGATAATGAGAATATAATGTAGAACTTTTGGTCTAAAGAGACACAAATTCTGAATGAATTAGGGTTTTCAAAGACTGAAATTTTAATTATACTGTTGGGGGGGGGGGGAGGGTGGATTTTATTTTTATTTTATTTTATTTTCTTTGATTAAGCATTTTTGTTTAAGAATGGTTACTTCGAGAGGTGCTTTTTTTTTTTTTTATGGTGTCTTGTTTGGAATGAAAATATTTACTAGATTTGTGTCCATGAAATACTGGAGTGATTTATGCTGTTGATGAAATACGGCTGAGGTAAATAGGTATGAGTTGAATGTTCCTCTTTAATACAAAGAAACGTTATGTTACTCGGACTTGGGTACAAGGTGAGTCGAACATGGATAGATTGAGTTTTTCCTAAGTTTTTTTTACATATTTGGTGGGATATCATATTTCCATGACAATGTTTGAATATGTGATCAACACGAGAATTTCATGGAAAGTTAAAAGAGTCAGAGCGACATAGAAGAAAATAATTATGTCCTATGTTAACTCTTCATTTTGATTGAAATACTAGTGTCCGACATGTATTTAAACATGAGTCTAAGATATGATAAGCATATAAAAACTTGGAAAATATTGAACATAACCGTATGTGACATATACCTAAATCTGACTCATCTGAGTCAATGTAAAATTGATGATAATCAATGATGAATGCTATAGTGTATGGATGATAATAGGGGCTTAATTTCTTCTGAAACTCTTGCACTTCAACTATGTCTCTGCAGCTTTTAAACCCTCTGACCCGCTGCAATCCCCTTCTTGAGAAAATAAAGAAACACATGTTGATGTCTGATGAATTTTTGTTTTTGTTTTACCGAACCTGTTTTTGGCATTATAGGATTGCTGATGCTGAAGAAAACTTGGGTGAAAGTGAAGTTCGAGAAGCACATTTAGCTAAATCCTTATATTACATTCGGATAGGTGATAAGGTAATAATAGTTCTTGTTTATTGCTCTTAAAGGTGATGTCTTCTCGTTTAGTTATGCTTGAGTGCTATATTTTTCTTCTTGACTTATGTTTATCTCAATCTAGGAGAAAGCATTGGAGCAACTTAAGTTGACGGAAACCAAGACAGTCGCTGTTGGGCAAAAGATGGACTTGGTGTTCTATACTTTGCAGATTGGTTTTTTCTACATGGATTTCGATCTTATTTCCAAAAGCATTGATAAAGCAAAAAAGTATGTAATCATATTTATTAATAATATCCATTAATTCTAGCTTTTGCATAATTTGAGATGTATGCCTTTTCACTCGTCGTTGCTCCTATTTTGATGCTAGTTTATTCGAAGAAGGCGGTGACTGGGAGAGGAAGAACCGTTTGAAGGTCTACGAAGGCTTATATTGCATGGCCACTCGGAATTTTAAAAAGGCAACCGATCTATTTTTGGGTTCCATTTCAACCTTCACAACTTACGAGCTTTTCCCTTATGAGACATTTATATTTTACACCGTGCTTACGAGTATCATATCGTTGGATAGAGTTTCCCTTAAACAAAAGGTATTTCAGAGTTTTTCCTCAAACTTGTCCTATGACTTGTGTTACTTCCTATTTAGGCCAGGCAAAGTTACTGATGGCTAAATGTTACAGGTCGTTGATGCTCCTGAGATCTTGACTGTCATCAGAAAAATACCAAATCTTTCGGAATTTTTAAACTCTCTTTATGATTGTCAGTACAAATCATTCTTCTTAGCGTTCGGTATGTATAGCTATAGAATTATCACTTTGAACCCAATATCTAAAACTTCTGTCATTGATCAATTTGTTTGGAATTATATCTCAGCTGGTCTGACCGAACAGATAAAGTTGGACCGCTATTTGCATCCACATTTCCGGTTTTACATGAGGGAGGTTAGAACTGTTGTTTACTCTCAATTTCTGGAATCCTACAAGAGTGTTACCATTGAAGCCATGGCAAAGGCTTTTGGGGTGACTGTGGAGTTCATTGATCTGTAAGTGATTATATCCAATGGCGTGGCTTTTCGGAAGTATTACATTGCTTGCCGTGGCATGATCGTTTTGTTTCTCTTCTCCATGATTCCAGGGAGCTATCACGTTTTATTGCCGCAGGGAAGCTTCATTGCAAGATCGACAAGGTTGCTGGTGTTCTTGAAACTAACCGCCCTGATGCAAAGAATGCGCTCTACCAGGCAACCATTAAACAAGGAGACTTCTTGTTAAACCGGATCCAGAAGTTGTCTCGCGTTATTGATCTATAAATCAGTTAAGCATTTCTTCTGATTTAGAAATGCATAAACCAACACTTTCGAAGTTCAATGAAATATGGAAACGCAAAGTTATCCTTTTAGATGTTTCTTTCATGCATGATTTTTTATATACATTTCTTTCCCTTTTTTCTTTTTTCATTTTCTGGTTTCTAGGCCAATGAATGTGATGCTACTGAGTTTGCTAAAAAGTTATCTATTGGTTTCTTATTGTTCTGGGTATCTTGATGATTGTGGCTGGGGTATAAGGCTCGAGCTTGATTGAATTTCGCTCTTGAATTTGAGATTAAAAATCGAGTTATTCAAGTTTCCTCAATTGGTTTGTTTACCTAGTCAAAAATAGGTTTTGATTTTGTGAAGTTTATATTTTTTTTGTCACTTTTCCTCTGAATTCTTTTAGATGGAAAAGATGACTGAATCTTTAAAATTTTAGTGGCACTATATTTCATAAAATTTCAAAAAAATAATAAAAAATGTTTTAAAATTTAACAAACTTAAAAAAAAAGTCAGATTTGAACGTACATCTTTAAAACGTACATCTTAATATTTTCTGTGAACAAGAGTTTTTATAATATTTGATTCGCTCATATTAATAATTTAGTACTAAAAATATGTATGTTGTATCATTTAAACCAAACTCGTCATTTCAATCAAAACGATTTTTATATTAATTATTATTCAAATATACTCACAGGAGTGAACACCGCCGATGTTAAGGTAATTTAATTAAAGGGTAAATTCAGATTTGAATAATTGATTGTGAAGCAATAAAGTACTTGAAACTGAAGCTGGACGCAACTCAATCCATGTCAAAATAACTTCCTCTCGGAGTACAGTTTATCTCATTACACAATTCTCCATCTCAAATAAAAAAGATATATCTTTAATTCTTTATTCGAAGAAAAAAAATCGAAAAACAAGCCCAGAAGCAAAGACCAGGCAGTTGAAAGGCACACAAAAGCTAGCTTAGCGGCCGTTGTTTCTTCACTACTTGCATTTGCATTTCCCCCCACTTACACATATAAAGCATTGCATTGGATAACCCAAATCGCATTTTCTTTGGCTTCTCAGCCACAATTTATCTTTCTTAATTCCTACTCTTTTTTCTTTTTTTCTTTTTTTTATCTTTATACAAAGGGTTTCTCTCTTTTTTTTCTTTCCTGAAACTCTCGTCACTGTTCTTCTTCTTCTCTCTCTGTTTCAGCTTTTATCTTTTTTTCCTTTAATGGTCTAAGAATGAGAAACTAAAAGACGCTGCTAAATTCTTCTTCTTCTTGTAGAAGTGGGAGAGAAAATGAATGGTATAGCTTCTCGTTTTGATTTCAAAGATATTCAAGAGAAGGTTTCTCTTCATTTGAGACCATGGCATCGTTCATTTCAATTCTGGGTTCGAGCTGCTGATATTTATACTGGCTACAAGGTCCCTCTCTTACTCTTCTCTCTCTCTCTGTCTCTCTATTATATGTATACACATACATATATATGGCCTTTGCTGGGCTTTCTTTATTTTTCTTAATCTGACTGAATTTCGGTTGATGGGTGATTGTTGAAAGGTGTTTCAAGTCCGGGTGAGTTTCGTGAAGGATGTTCAAAAACAACATGCAATGTGGGAAAGACAGCATGAGCTTGCTGCTGATAAGATTTATGCTATGTGTTCTGACCTTGGTGGGTTCTTCCTTAAGGTAGTTCGATTTCCACTGCCTTTTAATCCCAATTGTTTTTTAAACCCCTTATTTCTTAGCTCGAGTTAATATTACTGGTACTCGAGTGTGAATGTCGGATAGGAGCTGATATATTCATTTTTGCTAAGCTTTTTCATGTATTTAGAGGGTCCTTAGACGGTCATATCTCCATTTTAAGGGTCGAAGCGACATGGACTTCAGTTTTTCTGTGAAAAACTGTTCAATTCAGATTGGATTTTGTCTGTTTTTACTGTTTGAATATCTTATTGATTGCTTCTTTTGTTGAATTTGGCTGTTCTTAGCTCTTGGAAAACTATAAAGTCTTCTTTTTTGTTTTTTTCAGTTCATTCGAAGAATGGGTGTATAGGTGTTGTTCATTTGGATTTAGGGTATCTCTATATTTTTATTGAAAATTTGTTACTTTGGTTAATCTAGGTTGCTCAAATTATTGGGAAGCCGGACCTAGCCCCAGCTGCATGGGTGAAAAAGCTTGTTACTTTGTGTGATCAAGCCCCTGCAACACCATTTGATGGTGTTCAACGTGTTTTAGAGAAGGAGTTGGGTCAAAGTATTAGCGAAATTTTTGAAAAGTTTGATGTAAATCCTCTTGGTTCGGCTTCAATTGCACAGGTACTATTTTCCATTTCTTTACATAGCTCGAAATCCTGCTGATATGAGCAGGCTAGGAAGGGTATGTGTTGAAATTTGAAGCATTTTGATACTTAGAACGGGTAAAGAACGAATATTTTTGTTAAATAAGCTTCAAACTTGCCTACATACAACAGGATAGAATCCATTTGCAGCTTTAATGTTACCATTTTGATGATTCGGTTTCTTCTTCTTGTTATTTTTTAAGTCATTTGCTTATAAGAACCCTATGAATATACCTTATATAGGTTCATCGAGCAAGACTCAGAGGCGATAAGAATGATGTTGTTGTTAAGGTAAGTTCTCTTGAAGACAATTTTTAGCATTAAGAATGATGTTACTGTTTAAAGTAAGTCTTGTTAAAGATGACGTTAAGGCCTTATATGTCCTTGAGATTCTGAGTATTAGGTTTATGGCAGGTTCAACATCCCGGAATCCAAGAACTTATGATGACTGACATCCATAACTTGCAAGCATTTGCATTGTACATGCAAAAGACAGATATCAAATTTGATTTGTATTCTGTTACCAAAGAAATGGAAACACAGGTGGCGATATTCTTTTTATTTTATGTTTTTTACCTTTTTCCCGTTTTAAGTGGTTAATAACAATGGCTAGAAAAACATTTGAAGAATGACGAGTCTCTTACTTAGGAATAAGGGAGGGTCATTCTTGAGGGGGAAAAAAACTAATTTTCACTGTCGAGGGCTTCCAGGGCAACTGCATGTCATTAATCAATTTCTAATGAATCATTTCCAGTCACTAGAATATAATTCTATCCTTATGGCTTAATTTATTCGCTTAGGCCATTAGCGAATATCAGTGGATAATCTACTAACTGATAAAAGGTTGCAACTTATTCATGTTGGTAATACTTTTAATGGAATATATAATCATTTTTTACGGTTGTATCTCAAGCCATTAAGTTGATTTGATCTCTTTGTTGGTTGGACTTATGCTTTATATACTCTTTAGATTACATAAATTAAGAGTACCATTCCGCATGATTTGCATTTCATTTTTCTTTTGGATGTCGTTATTTATTTATCCTTTGTGCTTTTGAAGATTGGGTATGAATTCGATTTTCTAAGAGAAGCCAATGCTATGGAGAGGATTCACCGTTTCTTATATGAAAATAACAGAAAATCTCCAGTTCTAGTTCCGAGAGTGGTTCGGGATTTGGCTTCAAGGCAAGTTCATACTGATATCTTGTAATGACATATTTGGACCAATAAATCAGTAACTTTGCATCTTGCTTGTAGAGGTGTATGTGTTTGAATATGCATCTGTCATTGCTGGAGGATCTACATGTTTTGCTTTTAGAATTTTGTGTTCTGGCGGTAAAAGTACCATGGAGACCTTTGTATTAGGAGTTAGATTGCATTTTGCCCCTTCTACTAAAAAAATGTGCAAGTTAGATCAAAGAGCAAACTGATCTTTCTATTAAAAATTTCATCCATTTCTACTGTTAAAAACTTGTCCATGTACACAAGGATGAGATACACGTGGCACGCCACATGTTATTGTCTGGTTATTCCGTTAACCACACCAGTTTTTAACGGTAGAAATGGATGAAATTTTTAATAGAAATGGCCAATTTACTCTATAATCTAACCAACAGGGACTAATTTGTTCATTTTTTAAGTAGTGGGGTCAAAATGCAATCTGATAGTAGAAGGGCCTCCATAATACTTTTATCGCATTTTGGCCTACTTTTTGCCTTCTATTTCTAATGATATCACCTCTTAGCTTGTGAACTATTTTTGACATAGTATATACATTAATTCATGTTTTCTAGATGGTGGATGCATTTTATGTTGTTTCTCTTAATGAACATCTTTTACTGCTTTATTACTGATGCTGGCATTTCTGTAATGCGAAGTTTATCTGTTTAAATAGGAGGGTCTTAGTGATGGAATATATTGATGGAATCCCGATCCTGAAACTCGGTGATGAAATGGCTAAAAGAGGGATTAATCCTGGTGGTAAGATGGCAGCAGCAGCAAAGCAGTAAGTACTAAGTTTCCACTTTGCAGATATCAAATTTTCTCCAAAATCTTTTATCATCCATATGGTCTTATTGCTTAATATTTTCCTTCTTATTGTTCTTTATGTCCTCTATGATGACTTACTCTTATCATTTTGGGTTTCCTAAACTATGTTTACTCGAACTTGGGTATGAATGTCGGACACTGATATGTGTCTGACGGGTAGTTTCACTTTTTCTGAGATTTCCATGTATTAGGAGGGTATTTAGAGAATATAACCCCACCCCTTTGTTTGGGGTAAAAGTGCTATGGAGACCCTTGTACTAAGAGCCAGATTGCATTTTGCTCCCTTTACTCAAAAAATAGGCAAATTAATCCCTGTACGTTTGATCAATGGGCAAACTGGTCCTCCTGTTATAAATTCCATCTATTTTTACTGTTAAAAACTGATCCTTGTACATCAGCATGAGATACTGCATGTAACTGTCTGGTTATTTCATCAGCCACGTATAACTGTTTGGTTTCCTGACTCCCAAGTCTATCACTGCTTTGTAAGTTGTTTTTAGCTTACTCCTCAAAAGTTGCATAATGTTAATTGGGTTATCTGTAAGGGCTATGAGTCTATCACCTCGGTTTAGTAATTTTTTTTTGTTCCTCCTTTTTGGGTAGAGAAAAATAAGAAAATTTCTGCGCCTATCGAGAAATGGCTCATGTTTCTCCCTCTTCCTTCATCTTTAGCTTTTTCAGAATGCATAAAAAAGTGCTTAAAATAATACTTGTCGTAAATGCAGGAACATACTCAAGAGTTTGACACTAGCATATGGACAGATGATACTAAAGAGCGGTTTCTTCCATGCAGATCCCCATCCCGGGAATATATTGATCTGTAAAGGTTCAGAGGCAAGTTTGCTATCACAAATTTTTGGTTTTCTTTTAATTCTTTTATAGCCTTTGTTGCCAATTCATATTCATATATATAATCTGCCATATAGGCATATAGCATACTAACCAGTTTGCTTATTCTCCATAAGCCAGGTTGCCTTACTGGACTACGGGCAAGTGAAGGATCTGCCTGACCAATTGAGGCTCGGATATGCTAATTTGGTTCTAGCCATAGCCGATAATGATCCTGTAAAAGCAATGGAAAGTTATAGGTAAACTTTTGAGTTTCGATTCATGCTTTCGATAACCTTTCAATACAGAGTTTGGTTGGCTGCCATGTCACTTTGGCTTTTCGTTTTCTTGAAGTAGACATTTTCTGATACAGGTTTGGGGGTATGACCCTTCATATGCATGGAAAAATTTAGAAAAAAAATTAATATACCCATGTTGGACACATTTTCATATCCTATACTTGCACACTCGAGTTTGAGAAACATAGGTACATGAGTTTTGAATAGAATAAGAATTATAGGCAATTTTTGGAGCGATCCACATGAATCTAGTGGGAGGTTTAATAATCTACATTACTCCAAGTCTTCATTTTTTTAGATGCTATGTTGCTCGGACTCTTCATTTTCTTAAAGTACTCGTGTTGGATACTTATATTTGTCATATGGATATGGGGATATGACTTTCTCCCCAAATACACGGAAAAAGTTTTTAAAAGAATTTGAACCATACCCGTGTTAGATACATACCCGTATTTGACACTCACATTCAAGTCCGAATAACATAGTCTAGAAATACTTTCAGTGTTCATGCCAAATGCATATCCAGACTCATACGGTATCCAACACTAGCACTCAAGTCTGAATGACATAATTAATATTTGCATTGATTTGATATCGTGATCCTGACAATCTGAACCAATAACTGGGATCAATAATGTTATATTGTCCTTGCTTTTAGAGAACTCGGCATAGGTACTGTAAGCAACTGTGGGAATGAACAACAGGAACTGCTTCGCTTGGCCCAAACAATGTTTGATACAAAACTACCTCCCGGAGTGGTAATGCTGCAACCTTTCTCCGAAGATTCTTCAATAAAGAAAATCGCTGTAGAGGTAAGGGCTTATATAAAACAGTTAAATCACCACAGTTTCCCAGTCCTGACCCCCGAAAAAACCCCATTTTCTGTTCTTGCTCGGTTTGTGCTTTTTGCTGAGCTCTGAAGTACTCATTAGTCTTATGAACTTTGTCTGTTCACCTATCATTGATTTGTTTCTCAATCGATGATAGATAACAGTTTCTAGTGATCATAACAAACTATATTGCTTCAACTCTTCATTTTTCTTGGAGTATCCGTGTTTGACACCTATGCTCCAAGGATTGTCTAAATGCATGAAAAATTTGGAAAAAGAATTGCTATACCTGTGTTAGACCTATGCCCATATTGGTACTCATACCTGAGTCTGAATAATGTAGATAACAATTTTTTTCTTGCCTATGGCAGTCTTTCCCCGAGGAACTCTTCTCGATTCTTCGTACAGTACATCTTCTGAGAGGACTTAGTGTTGGTCTTGGAATTAACTTCTCGTGTGCAGAACAATGGAGGCCTATTGCTGAAGAGGCTTTGTATAATGCTGGAAGGTTAAAAGGTGTCATTTTTGAGCCCTAAGCTAAGATTAATGGAGCATTTATATCGCATTTTGTAAAGCCTCTCAGAATTGGGTTGCTGTTTATTTTCCCCTTTTCTGCATGTGGAATCAGAAAACATATGTTTCGAAAACAATCAGGACAACATTACATTACCTCCTGTTTAATTTTCAATTTATCTGTTCTTATTTTTAGGTGCCAATAGAAAGAATAGAGTACGAAAGCCGAGTTCTTTCAGGAGATTTTTCTGGAGAAATTGATCGGCAGTTGTACAAAAAGGTAGGCTTGAATCATTCCATAATACCAGTTTGCTGTATATATATAAGATTACCAGCTTGTTTATGAACTGATCTGACAGCTGTAAGCTGTTCCTTCTTTTGTTTTTTCATTTAAAAATCCGATTCATTCGTAAAACATAAAATCATTTTGTTTCTTTACTTGAGATTAGCAGGAATCAAAGCATTAAGACCGATATACGAAATCCGGGTTCTTTTGGGAGATTTCTTCCAGAGAGCTTGATTGGCAACCTGAAGAAAAGGTAGGGCTTAAACCAGTCTATATAAATACCAGGTTGCTGTATATATATATAGAGAGAGAGAGATATTACAAGCTTGTTTATGGACTGATTTAACTGTTTCTTATTTTCTTTTTTCGATTTCGATTTTTGAAATTGAATTCATTTGTAACAAATACATTCATCTTATGTTTTTGGTCAGAGAATATACATTCATTTGGCATCTTCATTTGTGATTTTTACGATTTCCTTTCGTCAACTGGGTTTGTGGTGTAATGATAAAATCACTTCTATGGTTGGACCTAAAAAGAATGATTTCTCTAACAAGTAAATGGCTAAAAGTCATTTTTTTTATGCTTGAGTTTTGTTAACTGAGCTTGTGGTGCAATGATAAAATCTTAGTTGATCCCTCTTGATACAAAGAGAAGGGGGTGAGAAGTTTGAAAAGGTTCACTTTTGTAGGGTGGAGAGCTATCAATGGTGGTGAAAGTGAGGAAGAGAAGTAATGGAGTGTTTCTCTGCGGAAGAGAGGAAGAACCCATTTCCTCTTTTTTATGTATAACAATACTAGATATTGGGTTAGATAAAAAAGGAACAGCAACTCATTTCCTCTTCTTTAACGAGAGCTAAAAGCCTGTCATTTGAGCAAGAAAATAATGAAAATCAAACATGATAATTTTTACTTAAACTCGAAAATCTAATTTGATTAATTTAAAACTAAATTTGACCAAACCTACTTTGACAATAATTATCTGATTTCGAAAAATTCAATTCTGAAATTAAAATATTTAAACTTAAAACAACCCTTCAGGATTCTATGGGTCAAAACTAACCCAGATGATTTATGAAAACGTTAGGGTTAGGCTTCAAAAAGTAAAGGCCCAACCTGGAAGTTTTGGCGGGAGTGGATCAGCTATGAAAATAGATATGGAGAGAGTACGAGAAACGCTTCCCGCTCCTTTAATTTATGGCGCCAAACGAAAGAAAAAAGAATCCAAATCCGGAACCAAAACCAATTCTCATCTTTTTTTCTTTTCTTAGTTTGTGTGATTTCCGCCATTTTCAAATACCCCCAAATATCCTTCTTTTGAACGAAGCTATTGTTAGGGTGCCGAAAATACTATCAGAAACGGAGAGATGTTCGGAAGAGTAAGAGCGTCACCGTCGCCGTCGTCAGTTGACTGCTTCGAGACTCCGCCTTCCAAGATCATCAAGGACGATTCCCTCTCCATCTATGGTATTTCTCTATTTTTAATCCTTTTCAAAGATCAATCCTCTCAATTCTACTATAGATCTGAAATGATTAATTCTGATTTTCGTTTTTTGAATTTGTAAAACTTCCTTTATTATACAGAGACTACACTGATGAAGCTTAAACTAGGTTCCCAACGTCACCTGATCTCACCACCGCCGCCGACGGCGGCTGATTTAACCGATTGCGCTTCTGGGACTGTTCCAAGCAATACGAACTCCGATGATGAATCGATGGTGATTGACACGGATTGTTCTCCTGTGAGTGTTTCATATACTTCAAGTGATTTTCAATCAACGAGTAACTTCAATTCTCAGCAAGGAAGTAACGGTACGTCGATTCGCTACTTGTTTTCTAAATTTAGGGATCATCAACGCGTTTCAACGATTAGTGATCAAACAAAGATGATAGAATCGATAGGTTCTACGATTTTTTTGGGTTCAATTGAGTTTCAATCTTTGAGCAGTGGGAAAAGATCAAGGGAAAACCATGAATCTAGCACTAGCACTAGCACAAGCAATGGAAGTACTATTATATGATTGAATTTGTTTCAATGAAGGGCTTAGATTTTGCTTATTTGTTGGGTTTAGAAACCTTATGAATTCTTTGTATTACGGGTATGTTTAATTTTTTTAAACATTTGAAGGGTTATATTTTATATCCGTACGAATATTTATCGAAACAATATAATTGAAGCTGAAGTTTTCGATTCTTTGTTTTTTTTTCATATTTTATTTACTATTTTCCTTATTTTCTATTTTGAACCAAAATTTAACCTTCTATGTTTTTTTTAAACCAATTTGAATGTAGAACTCTATAGAATCTAATTAGCTGAAAATTTTATTTGTCTAAATACCAATAAGATTTAATAAAAAAAATCAATTAATAAATCCCCAATGCCAATGGCCGAACTGATTGCAAAACATTGAATTGTATTGATAAAAAATCAATTTTTTTTCCAAAATTTTAGTTATAATTAACGAGATTTTTTAACATTCAATCCCACAATAAAAGAAAAAAAAAACTCAAATTTTGAAGATTCAAATTGAATTTGGCATCGTAAAGACAGATTAATATCTGATAAACTATACTAGTAATCACTTAATAATTAATAATTTTGTCATCCAATTATTTTAGATTTTTTAATGTTTATATTTTTACATTAGTCAATTGATGATAAAAAAATAAAATTAAATAATTAGATGACCATTTTTGTAATTTTCACATTTTAGTAATAAAAAAATTTATTAATAGTTAGATAATTTACCCTTCCAAATTTGAATATGATCTTGTGTGTTTGGCATGTTTAAATCTAGTTTGATGAGTGGTGTCTTTTTCTTTGTCCTTTGGCCATTTGTGCATTGTTGTTAAGATTATATTTTGTAAACTCTCTGAAAAATTGGTTGAATTTGAAATTGCAAATCCAATGGTGATAATATTGAAATTTCCTGTCATAAATTAAGGACTAGAAAGCAAAAACACATGAATTTCTTCCATTATTCATACAAAACCTGCAGCTCTAACATTTGCAATTACATCATTCTTGAAGAAATAAATGGGTTGATAAGAAGAGAGCTTACAAATTGCTTTTGCCTAAACAATGAAAAAAGGTCACTCCATTAACCATGGTGCTTGAGCAGGTGTCCACTCACATAATTCACCTTCTTTGAACCAAAGAGCTGAACATGAAATGCAATGTTTTAAGAAAACTATATCGGGAATTGAACCAGACCTGTCAGACCTTCAATTCTTGATCCAATTGGTTCAACCGGCCAATATTAAGAATTCAAACCTCATTAATTACAAATAAAATTTTGATAAAATAAATAAACATATAGAAAATTGGTGGTTGTTATTTTACCAATTCAATCCGGCTTTTAACCTGTTGAATCATTTTTTGATTGGTTCAACATTCATCTAGTTCTTGCATACCTGCTAGACTGGATAAATCACCAGTTCCCGATTCAACAGATAAATCCCATCCGTTTTTATCTTTCTATGATTAAAAGAAAGAGATCGGAGACCAAAGAGGGTGCCATTAAGGGTTCCTTAACGAGCAAAGGGGAAGGGTCAAAAAGGATCCTAGGTGATCTACTTTGGTTCAGAGCTCAAGTAACCGAAATTTTCTCAAGAACTAAACGGTGGCTAAATGCATAAACTTTTAAACCATTTTTCAGTTGGTGCGCGATCTATTGGAGCATGGCATTTGAATTTAGAAACATACGAAAGCTATGTTACTCTGACTCTTCCATTTTTCTTAAAATATCCATGCCCGAAGCATATCTAGATGTACATATGGAGATATAATCTTCCAAAGATTCTCCAATTACCTTGAAAAACTTGGAAAATTTTGAAAAGATGGATATCAAACACATACCAATATGTTTGAATACCAGTAAAAGGAACCTACCTGTTTCACGCTTGCCATTCTCAGGGCTGTCACTACCATGGACAACATTCCTGCACACATTTTCATTATCAGAATATCTGCTGCAAATCGAAGTTGAGAAATTAGAGGCTCAGAAACAGGGTAAACATAGGCTAACCTTCCTGTTTGAACCGCAAGGTCTCCTCTTATAGTGCCCGGCTCAGCCTGAAGAGGATTGGTAGATCCGATCAGCTTACGTGCAGATGCAACAACACCAACACCTTCCCAGACCTTGAAAACATAAAATCATCATCAGATTTCTCGATCAATGACATACCTGAAACTTAGGATACAAGAAGAAATTAGAAGGGATCGTACCATACATACGACCGGTCCAGAAGTAATGTAGTCAATCAGGGTAGGATAGAATGACTTGGTCTTGAGATCCTTATAGTGTTCCTATAACCATCATAACACCGATTACGTATATTATTTTGTAAGCTCCCAAAGTTAAGAACAATGTGCTTTGTCAAGTCAAACTCGAGTTATCAAGTATCTTAATGTAAAATAACAATAGCAAGCATTAAGTTTCTTAATGTAAAACAAAACGGCACATGAAACATCAATCCAACTGCAAACTTACAGACCTCAGCCAATTCTTTGGGGCATTGAAAGAGCTTCAAGCCAGTCAGCTTAAACCCTTTCCTCTCGAACCGCGAAATAATTTCTCCAACCTAAATAAATATAAAATATGTAAAATATAAACTAAAATTCAGAAGAAGAAAAAAGATTCAAAATCAAAATTCCAAAAGTTCTATTATAATTTATAAACAATTCCCTTTTTGGATACTAAAATAAGCTAAAACATTATACATAATACAACATAACATGAAAAATAACAAAAATACGACCCAAATACATGAATGGCTCAAAATCTATATAATATGAATTCTTAACATATCAAAATTTATATAAAAAAATAAAATATCTTAAACATAATTATAATACAGAAAAATACACGAATTGCCTAGTTTACCTAAAATGCTTTGCTAATAAACCAATAGATAGCAAGCAATTATAATATGGTAAAATACACCAACACAACACAGAATACACGAATTGTTAAGTTTACCTAAAATTCCTTCACATAAAGTCATAAGCAAATAGAAAACAATCAATTTAAGACTCAAAAAATGTGTAATTTCAGCAATTTAGCAACAAGAAATGGATTATGGAGCATAAGATCTTAAACAAAAGAATTGAAGCAAAGCTTACAAGGCCACGCTGTACACCATCAGGCTTGACCATAATGTAAGTTTGTTCAACTTGTTCCTGAAACCAAAAAGAAAAGAGAGAGTATAAATCAACAATGTGAACTTCAAATTTTCAAAATATTAATAAATAGGCTCTTCAATTATAGCAAAAACATGGGGGAAAAGCTGAAAAGGAGGTAAGAATCAGACCAATGAAGCGACCAAGTGAGGAAGGAAAATGCCATGGGTGGATTTATTAGCACGGGTTTTGGTGAATGCGAAAGGACGCGTAGGGGATTTTGTGAAGAGATGGGATTGTTTGTGGAATGCTGCTAAGTGGTTCACGTTAAGGTTTCCGTGAGAGGTGTAGGATAAGCAGGTGGCGCTGCTTCGCTTCACCGTCGCCGCCACTGAGGTGCTAAAGGATGAAGTGGTAAGCGAAGGGGATAATGTTATTGTCTCCATCGTTTCTTGTTCTTTCTTTCTCAATCCCCCTTCCTCTTGTTTCACTTTCCCCACACGAGGCTAAAATGTACTTTTGCAACGTTAAAATTACGGTACTGACCTTCTCTGTTTGCTAGTGATATAAGCTAGTCCCTGAACTTATCAATTTTTCTACTTTAGTCCTTTTCTTTTCTCTATTTGGATTGAACTGAACATGGATTCCTCTAAAGTATTATGTTATGTCATTTTGTGATCCTATCATATCATCACTCTAGTATAATGGTATAAAGAGTTTGATTCATTAGTTTTTGCTAAAAGAATCATGGAATCCCTTGTATTATGAGTCAAATTATATTTTACTCATTTTTACTTAAAAAAATGGGTAAATTAGTCCATGTATATTAGAGTAAAGAGCAAATTAGTCCTCTAATATACAAGGATGAGTTTTTAACAATGAAAATGAATGGGATTTTTAACACAATTGCCAATTTGTTCTTTGACTTAACCTATAGATTTTTTGAATAGAGAAAACAAAATATAATTTGACTCTTAATGCAATAGCCTCCATAACATTTCTACTTTTATTTAAAAAAAACGTTCAAGTTTTTTTTTTAATGAAAATTAATAATGAGATGAAATCTCACCTGACTAAATAATATAAAGTTATATTAAAAACACGTGGTATTTAAAATTTTACTAAATCTTATCACTATATAATAATATAAGTGAATTAAACATGGTTATTATAAAGGTGCTCATGAATCAGGTCGGGTCGAGTTCGATTCTGGTCTGGCCTAAATTTTTATCCAAACCCGCTCCTATTTACCAAAGACTAACTCAAGTTCATTTTAGGCTTGCCCATATTATTTTTAATTTTTTATAAAAAAATTATATTATATTATTTTAATATTTAATAAATTTTTATATTTTTTATTTATTGAAATTTTTTATATAGTTATCTTAACATTATTTTAATGTTTATATTAGAGTAGTATTATATATTTAGTATAAGTTTTTTTTAATGTGTTCTAAATTATATAATATATAGAAAAAAACATAATACCAAGTATTATAAACTTAAAAATGGGTCAGGTCAGGCCGGACTCTAGCCTTAAATGTTCAAGCACGAGTTCAACCCATATTTTAAGTGGATCTAAATTTTTTGTCCAAGTCTATTTTTTGAGCCTAATTTTTTTGTCTAAACCCTCTCAAATATCGAGTGAGCCTTTAAATCTAGACGAATAACCCCACCCACCTTAACATTTTTTCACCAAAAAGAAATACATATCAAACCTGAAAAAAAAAAATCAAATGTTGTAATTGGAATTTTAAATTGTTAGATGTTAATATTTGAAATTAACAATAAAAATAATTAAATTAAATCCAAAATTCTGAAAAATGAAAAGTTTGACTATAAGTACAAGTCTCCAAGAAGAACAAAAAAAAATTGACAAAAACACTTTTTAAAATTCAAAATTCCTTCTAGTCTTTTGCATTGTGTACCTTAAATTTAGTATTCAATAAAATAATTTATTTAGTTTCTCAAAATAAAAACAATTTAATCAGTCATTGTTCTATGTATCCAAAAACAAAACCTCATTGTTCGTAACGAATCAAACTCAAGTTATCGGACATTGTGATTTGCCGGCCATAATTTGGTCTGTGGAATTTGACTAAACAAAAATGGGTAAGATTTAAAAAAAAAAAAAATCACTACTGATAACATTTTCTTAGTTGATCCATTTTACCCTTTAAAATTTTTTTAACTATTCAAAAAGTTTAATTTAAATTATTGAATTATTCGAAATTTTTTTATTTAAGTCATTAATTTGTTAAGATTCTTTTTATAAAAAATTTAGTTAGTGAGTTTGAAGTGACAATTCAATGATCGATACAGTAGATTAGTACACATTTATAAGTAGAAAAACATGCCTTAAGTTCAAGTTGATCTAAAGATTAGTGTCGAAAATAAGATAATATTATTTAGATTTTGATTCATTGATTCGTAACATTTAAAAAAAATTATTAAGAGAAAAAAAACTAACTGCAACAGAGAATGGAAATAAGAGTTTTTGATTGAGTCAGACAGTGCGAACAAAGAATGTCATATAACAACAATTTTAACAAACTAGTAATTTAAATAAAAATTTTTGAATAGTTCAGTAATCGTTTTGTAACATTTTAAAACGTATATTTATTGATAATTTAGTGAAATTAGATATGATTTTTTTTAACTTTTTAAAATTAAAAGATTAAAATTTAAATAAAAACTTTCGAATAGTTCAGTAACCATTCGTAGTATGGGCGAGCCCAATATGAGGACATGTAATATGTAATATGAGTTTGCCTATATATGGTGTGAACCATATGTATGAGAACCCACTTCGAGTATACGCGTGTTAACCCTAAGATAGGGTACGTGCCATCATGCATAGAGACCTACTTAGCATGTCATATCCATGAACAGTGACAGTATCATATAAATACATAAAATTAATCCATCTTGAGGGACATATAGAAAAACACACAACAACTCCAATTAAAATTTAGGATTTTTTTTTTAAATGATGTATCTAAGTTATGCGATAATGAATGTATTTAAAATATCATCTATGTGTTTTAAATATATTCAAGGCCAAATTCGAGCTAATAATTAAAGTCTAGGTTAATGATACAATATTAATATTTTAAGGACTTAACTAAAACATTTTAAAGATTGAGATCAATTTTCAAATTAAGCCATAGTTTGAGGTCGTATGATTAATTAACCTTGTTCTTAATAAAATAAAACAAATTAAAGTCTAATCACTGAAAAAAATTAATCGAATCGATTAATTACAAATGAAAATTCCAGTTTAATATTACACATACAAAAACACAAACATTTTTTGTCTTTATTTCAGTTCTGTTCAATCATAGTGAGAATAGGTTCAAGTTTCAACAGCCATCGTAGCTGTTCATTCATCTGCAACAAAGTTCTTAAAAGCATAAAATCACAAACATGGTTTACAATAACCATTCCATTTCCACTACTGGAAATATTGTCTTATTGGAATTTAAACAAACAAGTAGTGAGCATCTCTCATCCATGGTGTTTTTGTTCTTGCTTCTTAGCATTTCCAGCAAGAAACTGCAACAATGGGCTTGGCATTCCAACCAAGAACCAAACACCCTTTATCTTCCACAACAGTATAACCTTCGCAAACCTTATTGTTCCCAAGCCATTGCTTGGCTTGACTCATCAACCTCAATGGTGTAGCTTGGAACCCTGCTCGGTTCATTCGTCTTCGCCACTGGTCGACCCTCTCGTGCCGTTCGACCCGATCAGCTCCCTCGCAACTCACGATGTTCTTAATCTCTTCGGCAAAGTAAAACTGTTCCATTTTGGCTCGCCTGGTGTCGTATTTGGGTAACATTGCGTCGAGGGAATCGAAGATTGCAGAGTAATAATGGAGTGCTTCCATGAATCTTCCGAGAAAAAAAGGTCCATTATGGCTTGAATCTTGCTCGACGAGTACTAAAAGCTTGGGGGAAAGCTCATGGATCATTTGAAGAACTGAGTTTAAAGCCCCCCTACTTTCTTTAACGACGCAATGAAGTTGAAGAATGCTGTTAACGACAAGGACTTCATCATCGGAAACTTTGATATTTTCAGGCTTTAGATTCTCTAAATTGCTTTCGACGATGTTGAATTCCAGGTTGATTCCCATGGATTTTGCGTAGGTTTTAAGGTCTTTTCCGATAACTTCGAATCGGTCTACGCAGAGACCGACGGCGGTTATACGTAGACGTGTACAGTGTGGTTTGCCAGCGCAGCCACGTGTGGCGGCGAGGCTTTGAATAAGGTGACGCCATTGGTGACCTTGTGGTAAACCAAGGGTCATCCCTAGGTCCACTACGTGGACCAAACTCTCTCCCTCAAAGGCTTCCAATATAGCTAAATTAGCTACGAAGTGACCGAATTTTATGTGCGGGCAAATCTCGTAAACAAGGCGGAAAGCTTCTTGTTTCTTGTCGGAATCCGACATGATGTCCATTATGTTCATTACCGGCGGCAGCTGGACACGGCCGACCGCCGTCCCTGGTGGTTGAACCGAAGCGAGACGGTCCGCCAATCCTTGAACGAAACACGACGCCACCCTCTGGAACGACGAGCCGAAGACCAAGGCATTGGCGCGAAGCTCCGATAGTAACGCCGAGGCATGGGACTTGTCGCGGCAAGCCACCGCTTCAGCACAAGCGATGAGAAGCTGAACTAGCCTCATCCCGTATGCCGTTTCGTCTTCTTCGACTCCATTTTCTTCATAACCGGCTGCCATCGCTGCCGCAGCAGCCGCCGCCTCTTCTACTGCCTCAGCAGCAAGGTACCTTTTACTGTAAGTCAATATATGGTCTCTGAAATGAAGACTTGACAAACTACTCAAACTACCATTGCTGCCGTTCCTGCTCATCCCGCCGTCGCTGTTTTCGCCGTTAATAGTTCGTTTCGGCCTCTTATTATCTCTGGTTTCTTCTTCAAAAAACCGGTGGCTCCAGTTATTATCATCGTTGTCCACAATTAAAGGCATAAAACGGTGAGAACAGAAAGTCATGCCCATGGCGGAAAGCGTAAGATCGAGACCGATCACTTCATCGATCTTATCTGAATTTTGAAACTCATTTGGCAAGAAACCATGAGACATTGTTGTTTTTTCTTCTTCTTTTTTTCTAAAATATCTTCAACAAAGCTCTGAAAGACCCTAAGACCAAGCTTCGATGCTTTAAATAAGAAACCTATGCAATGGGTTTTTCTTGTAAAAGCGTTATCATCGAGATTTTCATTCAATAATTCGGACAAATCTGATTGGCGTTTTCAGAGCATGCATCACTTAAACTCAGACAAGACATAAAATAAAAGAAGGGTAAATCAACAGTTAGTCCAAAACTTTGACAATTTTTTCAATTTAATCCTTAAAGTTTTTTTATCTTATTAGTCTTAGAACTTGACAATTTTTTCTATCTTTTATCCATGTGATAATGTAATACTCTAATATTGTACCATATCGTTATTTAAAAAAAAAAATTACTAAAAAATTTGAAGTGACATAACTTGGATAATTTTTTTTAAATGTTTTTTTATATTTAAAGATTAATATAAAGATGAAATTTCTGTATTGATTAATATAAATAATATAAATAAAAAAAATTAAGAGTCAAAATTGAAAAAAAAATCAAATTTAGAGAATAAATATTTCAACAATTACCTTGCCTCTTGCCTTCCCAACATTTTGGATGTAATTAATAAACTTGTCGAGACTTCCACTCTAGGTGGTAACCATGAATTTAGTCGTGGTAAATGTCATTTTCTGCAGTCCTACATATTCTCTTTGACTTTTTACTTTTCTTACTTAAGAAAGTTGTTTGCTCAAATTATGCTATTAGTACATGTAATATACATAAGTTGTTGATTTAATCCCTATAGTCTAATTTGGTTAATTTTAATTATTGAAATTGTTGAATTTTAAAATTTTAATTTTGACCCAAGCAGTAAAAGTTTGATAATCAAATTATGCTATTAGTCATGTAGTATACATAAGTTGTGGATTCAGTTCTATACTCTAATTTGGTCAGTTTTATTTTTTTTTAATTTTCAATTCCAACCCAAACAATAATAGCTTAATTTGTTTAAATCAAAATTTGCTATTCGCCATATATTATATATATGTTACAAATTTAGTCCATGTTGTCTGTATTGATCATTTTTAGTCTTTATGTTTTTTTTTGAATTTTAAAATTTTTATCGTAACTTGAAGATAGTCTTAAATCAATTAAGTAGAAGATGTTAGTTTTTTGTGAATATTATGAGAAAAATAACAAGCTAACATAATATTAAACATATGATAATATATTTATCGAATAAAATTAAAATTTAATAGCTATCATTTAATTATGACTAAAATTTTAATATTTAAAAAATGATGAAATTAAATTATAAATATTACATCCACAACTTATGTGTAGTATAAAAAACTTCCTTTGATAAAAACAAAAAACACTTTTTTCAATATAATAATAATTTTTATATAATAAATTTTAAATTTATCCTTTATCAAATATATACTCATATATCATTCGTATATACGTGACAATGCAACAAGATATATACCTAGATATATAGATATATATTGTTGTTCGATTTTGTTAATATGTGGAAAACATGTCCCCCTATTGAGAGTAAAAATGCAGGTCTTACAATAATATGTTTTTTTTTGGGTGCCGGCTCTTGAGACCATTGAAATGAAAGAAACAAATATAATATATAAATGATGCTAAGAAATAATTGAATAAGGAGGTCTTAGAGCCCTTTACGCTGCTAAAAACTCGCTATTATTGGTCTATTGAACTTTTGCCATTTAACTTTTGCAATTGAATTGGCTGCATTTCATCAATAATCTTGTTTGATATCACCAATGCTGCCATATTTTCTATGTTCAAATGAAACTCTTCAAATTTTTGAGGCATTGGTATTTAATATTCATATTACAGCTCTTTAAATATATAAATATTATTTGGATATATATGTTTAATCATATGTAAAGTTTGAAAATTGTTTTAGAGGAATTAAAAATAAATTTTAAAAATTTATTACATTAATTTGTAATTTCAAAAAAAAATTAATGGTTAAAGGAAAGCCCTGTCTATCCCTTCTATATAAATGTTTTGATACTCACATTAGAGTCAGAATAATATATAAGATGCTAGTAGTAGTGTAATTACTCAAAATTGCCCTATATGTTATTATAGGGTATGGGTTCAAATATCACGAAGTGTATTTGTTTATATCTTTTTAGAAGGGAGATTATGTGCGCATGTATGGTCCACCTTTTCAAGTACTTCACAAGACGCTTTCACCATATGTTTAGGCAATCTCCTCAGTCTCTTCGTAGAGTTAAAAGACAAAACCCTAATCAGTGACAATACTAAATGTACTCAGCGCAAAGGCAAATTTAAAAGGGCATACAAGGGTCTTAGTCTCCACAAAATTAAAAAATTACTATGCAACCCTTCAAGAAATGTTTAAATTATAAATAAATATGTGGTTAAATTGCACTTTAGTTTCCCAAAAATAAAAAATTAAACCCCTTCAAAAACAATACAATCATATATTAATACATGATGAAATTATATTGTAACCTTTTAAAAGTTTATAATTCATATAAAAAAAATTCGCCCGTGATTAAAAAGTCTACCGACTTTAGGCAAATGACAATTCATAATCTTCTCCTAAAGGTGAGAAATCCCTCGCCAACATCCGTATCTAAATACATATATGGACATACCTGTGTAGCTTTGATACTTAAAAACTCTAAATACATGGAACTCTTGGAAAATAATATATATACTCACATAGTTGAAATAACAAATTATGAGACTCTTCATTTTTTAAAAATATTTGTATAAGATTTATATTTTGATAAAATATAGTCGTTTAAATAAATGAAAAAAAAAATCATACTCTGTATAGCCGAAGAACTACAACAACACATATTCTACAAAATATTCTTCGTCGATGACAGTCCCCCCCCCCCCCCCCCCCAAAGATATCGCAGTCGAATTATATTATATAAAAATAAATAAATATGCTGTTCTCTAAGGCATCTGGCTTGTTTTAGAACAAGGTTGGTTTCTATAAATTATTATTTTAATAGTATTTATCTATTTTAGTGTTAAATGTGAATTTAAATATGATATATTTGCAGATAATTATTATTCATGCATATAATAATCACATTAAATCCACTAGGACTTAACGTTAATGTTAATATATAGCTAAATCGAGAAAATAGCTTAATTGGAAGAATACTTTAAGATGAGGGTTCAATTAAGATATTTTAAAAGTTGATGGGTCAATTTAGAATATGACCCATAATTTGAAGGTCTCTGATACAACTAATCCAAATCCATAGAGACAATTTTCAAAATTACTTATTAACTTACAACTTGTATAATATTAGATTTTGATTTGGTATAATTATATATATAAAGTATAGATTTTGATTCAATTGTAAATCAAGTTACACATGTTCAATAGATATAATTGTTTGATATATAATAAACAAACATAAAAAATGATGTCATAGCAACCACAATGTTAGCCATATGTTAAAATTGAATTAAATTAAATTTAAATTCAAATTTTTATGTACGAGATCATAATAAAATCAAATTTTATGTGTAATTTTGTTATTTATCTAAAATATATACATATAATATTGTAACCCATTTAATATAAATTAAATTGTGCCATATTTACAAGTGAAAAAAATGTAAAATATATATTTATTAAAAAATATGTAAAAGATAATTAAGGTTTTAATTGATATAGTAAAATTAAAATATTAAAATTTATGATATTCTTATTTAAATCTCGCAGTGTGAGGATATTTTTAAATATTTATTTTATATTTAAGAGTATAGATATATCTTATTTTATATTTAAATATTTATCTTATTTAATAAAATTTCCTCTTTTTTTATGAGTAAAAGTGTAAAACTATACATCTTTATGGAAAAAAGTGATAAGTACATATCATGTGAAAATGAGGAATGTTGTCCCGTACTTAAAAAAACATTTGATAAATGTATATCAACTTATTTGAATATGGGACTTGTGATGAAAACAATGCATGGCCAAAGTGGATAAAGCTTTTAATAAATGATTGACAGCCTAAAATGTTTAAACTCCCTTAAAACATAAAAGGCCTATCTTTAGAGGTAGTATGGTAGATGTGGGTCGGGTTTGGATTGAATTTAAGAAATGAAGGAATAAAAATTATTTAATTTTAATTATAAAAATATTAATACTAATATCATAATATATTTTTAAAAATTGGTTAATGAGGTAAAAGTATCATGAAAGTTTATGTATTGAGCATATGTATTGAGAATTATATTGCATTTTGTTTATTTTATTCAAAAAATAAGTAAAATAATTCCTATATAACAAATCAAAGAGCATAATGATTATTTTTGTTAAATATTTTATCGATTTTTTTGTTAAAAACTTATGTGGCTGGAAGAATAATTAGATAATTACATGTGATGTGTCACATGTGCCTTTTGTTAATGTACAATGACAAGTTTTTAACAATAAAAATTGATGAATTTTTAACAGAAAAATCAGTTTACTTTTTGATCTGACGTACATGAACTAAATTATCTTTTTTTGAGTAAAAGGAGCAAAATGCAAATCGAAAATACTTTACTCAAGTCTATTAATTTTTATATTAATATTTATATATTGGTATAACTGTATAAGGGAACACTTATTCTCTGATATTGATTGCTTTTTGTTAGTCTTTATTAATGTGATGACTTATCACTTTGAATTGTACGTCATATTTAATCTTTTTAGTCCAAATAACTTCAAAGTGTTATGTCAAAACCATTTTCTACCATAAGTTAATTTTATGATATTTGAGAACACATTAAATCTAATATTTAAGACATTAGATTTTTATTAAGATTATAATTTTTTTCTCAGGTGCAATCGATCTGAAATTATATTTTTAAAATGAAATTTCAAAATCCTTTTAAAATATAAATTTAAAATCTGCATTATTGAAATAGAGAAAGAAAAACAAATTTGGGTTGTAGAATCATAAAATTTAATTTTTTCAACCTCACACAAATATAAATTTTTTTCTTTTTGTTATATTTAAACTAAAAAATAATATGTATAATTCAAACTTAATTAAAACATTATTTCGACTTTATCCGAATAAAATATGATTATTACATATTACATTATAACAATTACGTGGACTAAAAATGAAAAAAAAAAAAAAAAGAGGCCCGACTACTTTTATGGAATCATCATTGCCTTTAAAAGAAGGTAATTGTGTATCTGTTTGTATGATTTCTTTCCTTATTTTTGTTATATTTATATTTAAGTTTTATAAAAGTATTTAAATTTTAATATGTTGATATAAATTTTATTTTTATTTGGGTTGTACGTTTCTTTATGCTGCTTTTATTACGTTTGTACTATATAGTTGTTTTTCTTTTCATGTTAGGTTCATGCATATATGATTGGATTTTAGTTTTATATATTTATATAAATATTGATATGTTTTTATCATTGCATTTCGTTGTAGTTTATATAATTTAATTTTAGTAGCCAATTATTTAATTTTTTTAAAACAATAATATTTGTAATGCATTAATTAATAAAAAAATTATTATCACGAAAAAAATATATCTATTATAAACAAAAGCTATTCTTATGCCATGCTCAAGTGGCATAGAATGGATTAGACGGGGTAATATAGTATTTCATTTAATTTTTTCAAAATTTATTTGAATTTAGATTTGTCTACTAGTCGATGGCTGATTTAGTTTAGTAGAAGTTGGTTTGAGTCGGGCAAAGAGGGAAGATATTTTAATTATATATATATACGAATTTTAGCTTTGTGCATTTTAAATTTTAGCTTAAATTTAAATTGAATAATTTAAAGGGATATATCTCATGAGTTATAGTTTAATGTGTAAATTTATACACAAATTTTAATTTTATGTAATGTTGTATTTGAAATTTTTAATTTATTTTTTCCAATTCTCATAAATTATTAATGTAATTATCAATATATCATCATTTTATGTTTATATATTGCATACAAATAATTATATTTATTTCATATAAAAATAAATTAATATATTTATTTCTTTAAATGTGTATGATTGAATCAAAATTAAAATTTCAAGTAAATATTTAAACTACAATTAATTTTCATGTATTATTTTGAAATTTGTCCTAACATATTTATATTTAAAAATTCATTATAATATATATGTTAATGTAAACTTATTTTTAATATTTTTAAAGCAAAAAGATGGGTTATTTAGTATAATCATTGAAAAATAAATTAGATATTTGTAAATAGATAAATTTGCACAAATAATCACCCAATTATAGATAAAATTTTTAGCACTCAGTTAAAAAATGGTCACCCATATTTTCATTAATTGAACAATAAAAAATGTGCATTAGTTTTTTAATTTACATAATAACAAATTTAAACATCAACCTATTTATATATTTAGTATTAATGTATTTTTATAATTTAAAAAAATATTTTTTTGTGAATTAAAAACTACTAATAAATTACCATAACAAATATAAAGATCCTTCTATCCAATCAGAATAAAAATAAATAATTACGATTAAGTGTTTATTTTCTATTTTTACACCTCTATTTCAAATTTCCTCAAATTTCGATCTCTCCGCCAATCTCCCCATTATTTCAAAATCATTTTCTCTTCTGCGGCTCCTCCTGGTCCTGGTTTAGCTGTATCTGTTTTTGCGTACATTTTAAATTTTCTCGATTCAGCTCCAAAATCATAAGTTTTCTTCTTCTCTAAATCCCTAATAAATCCTCCCATTCAATCACTCCTTTCTCTCTCTGCCTCTTGTTTTCTGAATGGCAACTTCAGCTTTCAAGTCAACTACCAGGAGGGCTTCACTCGCTAACTCTCCCGGTGACTCTTCTTCCTCCAATCGCTCTTTCTCCGGCCACCGCCGCGCCAGGAGCCTCAGCAGATTTTCCCGTCGGATTCCTGGAGTCTGCGACGATGACGATGAGCCTACTCCGGCTCCGAGGAGCAGGGGGAGGTTTGTGAATACAGTCAGGGGATCGGGGTTCCCGGAGATTAGTCTCGACGATCTCGCTGTCGAGCTCTTTGATTCCTCCCTCCGAGGCCGTTCGGTTTCTCGGATGGATGACGTCACACCACGCAATGGTAAAGGAGGAGGAGGAGAGAGTGTGGCTCAGAGAAGAGGAAGGTCGGTGACCAGGCAAGGATCCAGGGGTAGTGTTGTAAATAATGGTGCTGGAGGACGGTTAACTTCGGACACTGCTAGTTCCAGGAGGAGAAGATCGGTCTCCGTTGTTCGGTATCAAATTAGTGATTCTGAGGTACTATTTCTTTTCAGTTCTTCCCTCTCCATTACTGTTGTTTTTATTCTTGTGCTTGAATTCATTATTTAGATGAATTCTTTAGTTTGTATAAACATGGTTAAACTAAGCAAATTAGTTAATTTATTATAAAAGTGAATAATGTAATTTTAAAGAATGTTGAATTTTGATTTTTTTTTTTTCAACATAACTTTAAAAGACTAATCAGTCTTTCTTAACATTCAAAGTTACCGCCATCTAAAATATTCTTTCTGTTGCTTCCAGATTATCTGTATAACGTTAAATTTCTCACTTTGATAGTAGAGGGTCTAATTAGCTCTTCAGAGCTTATAATAAGTGGACCTACCAGGTAGTTTAAACTATCAATTCTAATATTGCAAGGAGACATTATCCGGTGACTAGACTTAACTATCTGCTTGTTTTGTGCTTGATGTTTGCTTAATTTGGACTCAAAGATCAATTTACGTGGACAAGCCAACTAAAGCTTTTACCGTTTGTGGCATGCACTTGTACCACCTCCTTAATGGCGTTGCTTAGTTGAAGTTTAAATACATTGTCCAAAATGAGAAAAATGTGGGAGTATTTAATAAGGACATCTGGTTTCTCTTTTGAGTATCCAATAATTATCAAACTCTTTATGGTATTGCAATTGTCATTGCTATGTTCCGAAAATTTTAAGTTCATCCAATGGCATTTCTTTTATGGATGACAAATCTGAGTACATAGTTCAGATGTTCTTGACTTGGATGACAGATCATTTTCTATTTTTGAATACAGGTCATCTTTAATCAGCTTAGGTGTATTGTGTTGCATTTGATGAAAGTAAATGAGGAAATTTGGAGTTTTTGCATGTCAAATATGTTTATTTTCTTTTAGTAATATTAAAGGTGAAGTGTCATTGATAATAGATAGTAATGTATCCACTTGGCCAACTTGAATGGTTAGGTTGGCTTTAATAAAACCTATTATTTTTTTTCATTGTGCAAGGAATAATAATCAAATACTAACTTGTTGATGTGTATGCTTTTGTGGTTCCTAAAATTTGTAGAGTGATCTAGATCAGTTGCAGAACCCAAGCAACTGTGCTAGCATGAAGAGTTCCATTGGTGGAAACAATCAGTTATCCTCCACTCATAAGCCAACAGCTTCAAATAATAGACAAGGCTTAAGAAGATCTCTCAGCCAGAAGGACTTAAAGTATCACGATGGCTACTCTGTAAGCATTCTCCATCTCTTCGAAAATGTATCATTCTAATTTCTACTATCACCATTTAGTTGTGTGGAATTTCTATATAAGGGTTCTATTTAGTAGTTGGGTTAATCCTTACTATACCTAGATATCTTTTAGAATCTTTCAGGCTCATTTATGTCAAATTTATTTCGTTAGCTTAATGAAATTTATACATACATGAAATCAGAGTCACTCTTCCGCCGTAACTGATGATGAAGGGAGGGATGCTGCTCTTTCCAATAAAAATGGGGCGGAGAGGACAATAAAAGCTGTATATGCACAGAAAAAGGTTGCTCTTCTCTTTAAAAAAATAATAATTGTGTAATAATCTCTAGGAGATATTTTGCTAAATCTTTTACTTTTGTATTTCCCACCCGCTAGGGAGACCACCCCATTGGGGATGATGTGAATGGTGGATTATATGCCGCAATGCGTAAAGAGCTTAGACATGCTGTGGAAGAGATCAAGACACAACTTGAACAAGTCTGTAATTTTATGTTCTGGTCAATGTGTTTAATACTTTATTCCCTCCTACTGGAGCAGAATTTGCTTCATAAATTGTATGCTAAACTTGTTGGATGGCATCTTGGTTTATGCAGTCAATGGTGAAAACAAAGAACTCTGGCATAGCAAATGTTGATACCTTGCAACCTGACAATTCTGACGTTATTCAGGCTATTTCTACAGCTAGAAGGAAGTGCACAACAAAATTGGAAAAGGTATAGTCATTATCATCAACATTCTGTGGTGCAGTATTTACCATTTATGTGATGATTATGGTCATTGGTACAAGAGGGTCTGAGTTGCCTGTGCATTTGGCATCTTTAGTCTTAAACTATTTATATTTTATACAGTGAACTTTATAGTTTTTTTTTTTGTTGTTGAATATGTATTGGTTCTTGCTTAATACTCTTGGTTTATGATAATTCTGAACCTATCTTTCTTCCAGATTTTTACTCTATATTGAAAATCAAAATAAGGTTGCATTTAAGTTGCTTTTGATGAAAAAAGATAACTAACTTTCCATGGTACTTTTCATGCATATTAACATGGTTTATGGTGGTTTATGCTTAACGAGCTGATGATTATTAATATATATTAATTGTTTACTCAGGTCTTTGATGAATTTATTCCCTTGATTGAAGCTCTGCACCTCATAATGGAAACATTACTGATTGATTTTATTTTTTGATTTGACAGTCGGAGAAGCGAAGACAAGGTTTATTGGCTGAGATTCTATTGGAGGAGCAGCATGGGAGAGAGCTCTCTAAAATTGTCAAAGAATTGCTTCCTGAACCGAAGAGCTCTATTGTTGAGAAACCAGTACGAGCCCGAAAGGTACAAATTCCCCTTACACTCACTGCAATTATGCATGACTTCGTAATCTATATGGCTATTTTTGAGTCCACACCATTTTCTTTGTTAAATCCACTAGATTCTGATGTTCCTTGATGTAGTAAAGGTGATTTGATCTTTCTTTTGATTGTTTAATCAACATACAAATTATTTCCCAGAGGAGCAATGACAGATATAGGATGTCCCGACAATTGACTGAGGAGGCTGAAAAATATATCGAGGATTTCATTTCTAATGTTGAAGATACAGATATTTCATCATTAGATGGGGACAGGAGTGATACTACCAGTTCAAGCATAGGGGGAATAACAAAGACACCAATTTTCCAGAATCCAGCAGTGTTTAAATCTGTCCCTGTTGAAATGGATGGTGTACTGCTGCCTTGGTTACAATGGGAGACTTCTAACGATGTTTCTCCGTTATCTTGCGAGAATAAATGCAATATTTCTCAGGTAATCTTATGCCCTACAATGGCAGTTCATAGTAAAAAGCTGAATATCCAACACTATTCAATCTGTTTTTTGGCAAATTCGGATAATTTCTGAATTTGGATATTAGAAATATCCAAATTTCCTTTGGCTTTTCTTCAAATAGTGTTGGGTATTCAAATTTTTTATTACAATCGATTATACTTATATAATGGATTCAGGTATTTGAATTTGATTTAAATTTTTACGTTACTCTAACCCTACAAATATTTTTTCTGAATTATCTGTGTTTAACATCCACCTTCGGTCAGTTTTCTAATTTGAGCATGAAGATAAACATATACCTATGTCCAACAATCCTAGATCGAGTAACATAGATCTTTTAACTTGTTTAGACATGGTTAAATCTTAGGCACAGTAATAAATTTAAAAAATCAACAAATTTCATATAAGTTAGAAAAATTATTCATCTCAATGTTGAAGTATATGTAGACCGTCGAGCATGCTACCTTGTCAATGTTATTAAAATTTTAAATAATTCAGTCAACAAAGTAATTTGACTAGTTGAAGGTTGGGAGCCGAAGTAATTCAAAAAAAAAAAAAAAGAGTAGGGTTAAATTTGTCTTTATATTTTAATTTTATGTTTCTATGTTTAAAATTTTTAGTTTAACAGATTTATCAACGGTAATAATATCTAAATCAAAGGTAGATTTGGATAGAAAGTGGATAATAACCAGAATTCAGATGTCAGATATTTCAAAATTTGTAGATGACTACCTAATGAGTTGTTCATCTCTAGCGTTTCTATATATATGGATTTATATATGTGTTGCATTGAGATGATATAGGAAGCAGTGAGTGGGCAAGATCTAAGCGATCAATTGACCAACAGCAGCAGCCGAGGGAGTTGGAGCCCAGAATTTAGTGATTGTACACCTTCACAAAATGTTGCATTTGGAAGTGGAAATTGCCAAAGCCAGACCTCTTCTTCTTCTTCAAATAAGATGATAATGAAGTTGGATTTAGATGATTATATAAACACTGGCAGTGACGAAGATTTTCTACTTGAAATGTCGAGCCAGCGACATGGAATTAATTCAGGTAAGCTTCTACTTTGTAACCACATGTTCTTTTAGTTACAATCACAAATCTTTTTTTTCTTTCTAAATTTTTAGTCTACAATGGTAACTTTGTAATTTATTATTATTTAATAAGGGTTTCTGTTTGGATGAAATTATTTTTTAAAGAATGTTAATAGGAAATTTGTTTGTGAAAATTCATTTCAACAATTTTTTTTGGGTCAAAATCTTTCAACAAGTTTCCTAATGTTGGATAAGGTGATTTGTATTTTTTGTCGTACACATTTTTTTTTTTTTGTAAAAGTTTTATTTTGTTTCACTTAAAAAGTATAAAATATTAGTATAAATGTTGATTTTTCAAATAAAAAATATTTATATTGCGTCCATCCACTGCCCAATATAAGCTCGGACAGAAGAAAAATCTCACTTTTGGACAGCTTTCAATTCATATGATTACTATTAAAATATAATATTAAAAATAAAGGCTAGATTATGTATTGCGTAAATTAATTTCCTATTAAATAATAAATTTGTCATTTCTATTAAAAATTATTAATTTGTATGGTTAAAATTGACAGGATTAATAAAATAATTAAATAGTGATACCTGAAGTGTTATTTGATGTAGAGATCAATTTTTAACACTGAAAATAATTTTTTTAAAAATAAATTTATACAAAATTAACGTGATTAATAAAATAATAAAATAATGATAAATGATGTACCACTTGTAACTTATGTAACCTATGGTGGCGTGTAAAGATCAAATTTTAACAAGTTACAGAATTAATTTACCATTTCGAGCTCACCAATGTAAGCACTAAGCAACAAAATTACGAAATTCATGCACCGAAACAAAGCGTGAAATAAAACAGCCCCAAAACACAACTAAACGATATTTATTGTTAGTACAAAGATTTCAATAAATACAAACCTAACCTGAAAGCATGACAAAATATAAGCCCTACATATACACACACACACACAAGCAGAGCTTCATAAACCCACAAGTTAACCCCTAAACAAAAGAAAAATCTACTCAACCCAAATAAAAAGATTACTAACTGAACCAATAACAGCTTGGATCCTAATTCCTGTATTTAGGTATATAAAATAGACAATTTTTTGCTTATGGTGTCAAAGAATGTTCTATCAAGGACATAATTTTGCAGGAATGCAGTCAGATTTGACTCGACAAGCACACGGAGAAAACAATTCAATCAATTTCGCCTTCCTCGACATCATTTACTGGCTCTGGAGCACTTTGAGGAGGTTCATCTTCATCATCGTCGTCCGGCTTCATGTATAAACCTAGTTGTTCGAGGGGATTACTTACTCCCCGGAGTTTGAAACTTCCCAACTCATTTTGAGAATGACTTGGGCTAGTCTCCTCCATGAAATTAGGCAAAGTTTCATCATTGGTCGTAGTAAGCATCTCTAGATCTTCCATAAATTGACTGTTCTCGTTGATATCCACTGTCTTCTCCATCTGCATAGAGCATAAACTTTTTCGCATCACTATAACCAATGTTGCTTGGACTCTTCATCGTGTTATTAAGGTAACCGTGTTCGACACCTACGGCCGACACATCCATACAAGGATACAACTTTCCAAGGACTCTCCAAATATAAGGAATTTTTTCATGGAACTAACTGAATATACCCCTGTCGTATCACTTTAGCCGCATAATAATGGTATCCTGATTTACCTTTAAAAGAGCCTGACGTGCTGCTTCTCTCTCCAGCTCCCTCTTCCTTTTGGCTTCAACAGCAGCTTCAGCTTCAGCTTTTCTCCTTGCCTCTTCCGCAGCTTTGGCCTCTGCTTGCAACCGTGCTTTTTCTGATAACAGAGTAAAAGGGATCATTCAGGGAAACCAAATGAACATTAATCCAGAAAAAAAAAAACAATAATATGAAGTCTAAACCTTCTCTTTGCCGCCTTTCAAGTTCCTCCCTCTCCATTCGCAGTTTGTCCGGATCACCTTTCTCACCCTGTTCTCAATCACGTGATATATACATTAATATTGAGCCATTGACCATATTGCACCTACATACTAGTACTGAACTGACCTTTTCAAGTGCCTTTTCTCGAGCTTTAAGTATGGTGTCAGCAAAACGATTCCTCAATAGAGCTGCACGATAGAGCTTTTCGGGGGAGACTTGCCTCTCAGATGGAGCACTCTCCTCTATAATATTACAGCATTATGGATGAGATGAGCCCCAACAGTAACAGTACAGCCTTCTTAATAATTATGCTTACCCTCTTGTTGGCCCTCTACCTCAACAGCACTAGGTTTATCATCTGAGAACTCAACTTGACCAAACTCATTTAGTGACTCTGTACAAGTACAAGACGAATAGTTTATATTTTTAAGATAAACCGGGGATAGATTTTTCATGAGGCATGCATAGTGGGTAAAAGTACCATGAAAGCCCTTGTACTAGGAGTTGGGTTGCATTTTGCCCCCTCTACTAAAAAAAATGGGCAAATTAATCCAAGCATATCAGATCTAGGAGCAAACTGATCCTTCTAATAAAAATTTCATCCATTTTTTCTGTTAAAAATTTGGTCTCTATATGTCAGAATGAGGTACAAGTGGAAATGTAATTGTCTGGTTATTTTGTCAACAACGTCAGTTTTTAACAGAAAGGACCAGTTTGCTTTTTGATATAACGTATAAGGACTAATTTGCCCAATTTTTGAGTAAAAGGGGTAAAATGCCCAATACAAGAGTCTCTATAGTATTTTTACCTAAATAGTGTGCGTGTACAAGGATGAGAAACTTACGATTTGCACCATTGGGAACTGCAACACTACTGTTGTTTAAGTCCAAATTTTTTCCCGAATCCATATTTTCCTATGACAAAGGGAGGGGAAAGATAATCCTTAGAACTGTGATTCATTATGTCTCAAACACACCTACTTTGATTCCCAAATTATCAAGATATAGAGATACCTTCATAGACCTAACAGGAACTGAAGCTTTAGCAGCATCCGACTCACTACCAGAATCAGTATCTGAAAAGAAAAATATGAAATGAAAAAGGAAGATTTTTGAAAGAACTGATACAAGTTTACAATTGCTTTCAATTTGCAGTCAAGATAATACATACCAAAAGGCTAGGAAGTCATTTCCGACATACTGATGCCAACACAGAATTAGGGGATTAAAAAGTAGGCAAACCAATTATATAAATTTTATTGAACTTTAAGCTATGTAACTTAGACTTGGGTATGAGATGGTTAAATTTTTCTAAGTTTTTTCATATATTGGTGTGTACTCCTATGAAGACCTAAATAATCTGTTACTTGGACTCAAGTGCAAGTATCAGATACGGTTATGTGCCTAAAATGGGTATTTCTATATTTTCTCTGTGTTTTTGAATCTATTTGGAAGATCATATCCTTGTACCTATGTCCGACAATGTGTCTAGCACCTGTGCCAAACACCGGTACACTTCATGAAAAATAAATAGTTGTAGCAACTTCATGGTAAGAGTTCAACAGTCAATCACACAGTGAACATCATGACCTCATATTATACAAAGATGGCCTCGTTACGCAAAAGCTATTCCCAGTTCTTTCATTAATCTGATATATGATGCCCCAACAAGTTCAAATACACTGCAAGATCTCACTCTACTCTAAAATCAAGACCACCTAAGTTCACTTGTGCTCAGCTCAATTAAACTATTTTATTTGATCCCCATACTCGAGCTCTAGCATGAATTAAGCTTTTACGCAAACAATTTCTAATTATTTAAAATATATATTAAAAATAAAAGGCTTGATTAAGCTTGTGAAATTGTTTGAATTGGGTATTAAGATGCTCGATTCGACTCGCTCAAGTTACTTGAGTTCGAGCTCGGGTTGATAATTACTGAATCGAATTCGAATTTTTTAATTCGAATTTGAGTATCTGGCAAATACAAGTGTATCATTTACAACCCAATACAGTACCAACCACTAGAATAAGAACCTGATTCACTGCTTGAGTTACTTGAACTACTGCATTTACTGTTTGTATGGTTTAAATCCTTCTCTATTTCTACAGGAGGGTAGCTAGAAGTGGATGGATCACGGCCAGCAACTATATCTATGACCTTTTCAACTTGATCATTACCTAAAAAGAAAGAGAAAAATATATATAGGTTACGATTTGAACTTGACATATAGTAATAATCCAGCAACCAAAAGATGTGCAGCAAATTACCTTTACATGGCTGCATTGACGAATTGCTAAATCCTGACTCATTGGGAAGCTACAATGGGGTAAAAGACGAACCAATATTATCAATTCGAATCTTGCATTCTGGATAGAAAATCAGCAAGGTATTGGCATAGAGACTTAGGAATATACCTCCATTTCACAAAGTTCAACTTTTGCCTGGCTTTTTTGCTTCCTGAGCAAATAACCATCCAAAAGTTTTCGCAATTGAAACAAGGTTTCATCACTCAGAGCATCGATGTCAATTTCAATCTCCTCCTCACCCATTTGAGCTTCAGTAGAACTGTGTTCTTTAAGGAAATCAATAATGTTTTCAGGCAACTCGCCCAACAAAGACTCTAATTCTGTGCTCAACTGCTGCTTTTCCTGATCGGTCATCATCTGTCTAACGGGCTCTGACTTGAGAATACTTTCTTTTGGGGTTATTTTTTTCTTTTTCATAGGCAAAATGTCACTATTCCTTTCAACTTCTATAGGGTGCTCCGCTGCTATTGAAGGCATAGCATCAACGACATTCATGGTTATAGGAAGCTTCTTTTCTATAGCTTTCCATCTTGCTTCAAAATATTTACTTAGCGTCTCGGCCATAATGTGGACATCATTTCCGGGTGGGTTATATGTCATTGCATTTGAGAGTGTAAGGCGAACATCAGCAGCAAAGTCCGATGGACTAGCATACTGTCCAGAAGTTATCTTCTTCTTCACAGTGCCGAAATCCATAGGATGCTTAATGACAGTGAAATAATCTGGAATGTTCAACTTCACCACATCAACAGGGCTGTTGAAAACCCAACCGAAATTATGTTGCATCAAACGGTTGAGCAAAGCCTCACATTGCTTCATCAAGTAAGCATTCGAATTACTCACTGCAACGGCCGGCTTCAGTTCAAATCGTCCCGATGTGCTCTTCTTTGAGTGGACTCCATTATGTCCTCCAAGAGGTCGTTTCTTACCTTGTAAATTTGATGCTCCAGACCGATTAAAATTATCGAGCGAAGGCATCTTCTTCCCATCACTGCAACTCCTGTTATCTGTAGATGGAGATAAAAAATCTAACCTCGAGCCCAAACTAGCAACTTTCTTCTGTAACAACCGAACCTGTTCAAGCTCCATTTTTAATCTCAACTCCAAATTCTTTCTCTCAGATTGTGACATCTTTGACAACAGCAATGCTTGCATGGGGACACCAAAATTATTGTAACTATCAGCATTCAAACCAATACATTTCCTTTTAGGTGCACATGAACCCTCCGATGCTGTCATTTCTGTATCGATCCGTCCTGAGCTCCCAATCCCTTCTGATTCACCCATGGTCTCAACCGCATGCCTGTAATCAGGGATAAAACCAGAACGATTCCCTCCCTTAAAATACTCCCCAGATTTCCCCATCAATTGTGAAAATGAACACCTTTCGGATTCCTTCGGTCCCGTGTATTCTAACGGAAAAGCTGGTGCCATAAGATTAACTTCCAATGACCACACATATCAACAATTCCATTAAGGTTTACATTCGATGGTACTCAATTGTACAAACTCGGAACTCTTATCTACTGATTCAATCTCTTTCAAAGTTCACAAATGAACAGTTCATTACTCTTCAGAAGAATTCGAATTAGGGTTCACATTCATCAAATAATAGAATGTTCAATTAAAACCCTAATAAGCAACACCAATCAATATTCAATACCTAACAGATAAAGCTCAAGATTATAAACATTCTCCATAAGTTCTAAATCAATGCCATCCCAAGAAGCCCTAAAACTCTTTTACTTTCCTTTCTTCGCCACTCAAAATCTCAAACTTCTGTTTCCCTCGTTTCCGAGGAAACTTGCCTCGACGATGAGGATTTATTGAAAAAATAGGAAAGAATCAATACTTACAAAGCCAAAAACAGAACTTTCAAAAAAGAAAAACTAATCTAAGCTCGTTTTGAGCATAAAACTCTATTGAAATGAGATCAGATCGAACTAAATAAAAGGAAGAACTAAATGCAACTAAAACCTACACATAGAATCTCGAATTTCAAAACCCGGACTCCGCAACAAAGCCGCTGAATCTCTTGATTAAAAAAACCCTGGAGAGAGAAAAAACTGAAATTCACTCTTCGACGAATCTTCGATTCGCAGGGCAAGCAAATAGAAAGAGAAAATGCGAGCGAAAGACGAAGAAAATTAAAAATGAAAAATGAGAGAAATTTGTGAAAATTGATGGGCTAAGCGTTCAAGCTCATTTCCTTATTTAAAAGGCCCAAAAGGATACTTTACCCGCTACTATTTAAAACTCATCTCAGCCGTTGATTTGTTTGGTCGATAAAATCTAGCGGTTAAAAAGACAAGACAGCAAATTGTCAGATTTTGGTCCTATAATTAATAAACAAGTTTGCTTATTTGATTAGTGGAATCTGGATTAAAGACTTGGATTAAGGGTTGTATAAGTCAGTACTTATATAATAGATTTGGATTAAATTTAAAATAATCAGAGTACTAAAATAGCAATTAACCAAATCAGGTAAAATAATCAGTACTTGAGTTCAAGTGTGCTTAAACTTTAATGGTTCAAAAGGTCATGGATAGTTATAGTAATTGGTTGTGGAAGATGCTAATCTGAACCTATAATTTAAGATTGGTTTTCTTTAAAATACCTTTTGTTTATTACAATGATTGGGGGTTAAACGTAGATTATATTTTTTCCTTTTTGCAGCAACAAGTTTGTTCAAGTTGCTTCTCAAGTACATGCCAGAGGACAAGGCAGCCAAGAAGGAACGTCTGTTGAAAAAAGCACAGGCTGAAGCCGAAGGAAAATCTGCCGAGTCTAAGAAACCCATTGTCGTTAAATACGGTCTTAACCATGTTACCTACCTTATTGAGTAGGTTGCCCTCTAAATTCATCAGTTTATCTATTGTGTTATACACTTCAAAACAAGAAAAGCAATGGTTTTCATTGTTCTGGCTTGTGCAGAACAAGGCTCAATTGGTTGTTATTGCTAATGATGTGGATCCCATAGAGTTGGTAGTGTGGCTCCCTGCATTATGCACAAAGATGGAGGTCCCTTACTGCATTGTCAAGGGGAAATCTCGTTTGGGATCGGTATTGTTTTTCCTTTCAGTTTCTTTTTGGCAGATCATCGAGTTTGCCGAGTTGGTTTTACTTATTTGTGTTTAATGCCTAATACCGCAGATTGTTCACAAGAAAACTGCTGCCGTTTTGTGCTTGACCACAGTTAAGAATGAGGATAAGTTGGAGTTCAGCAGAGTCCTTGAGGCCATCAAGGTACGATTACACCTGCAGTATTTTCTAACTAAATTTTATAAATTATGGAAGATCTCATTGAGTATGACTGCATGTGTGATAGCGTCTACCATACCATCAACTTGATTGCAATAGCTGAGGATACCCCTTGATTGAAACTAGTTTGAATTAATAGGATCAAAGAGTATTCCATGGAAATGAGTTTTGGTTAACATGGTGTAAATATGAATGGGAACAGGCAAACTTCAATGACAAATATGAGGAGAATAGGAAAAAGTGGGGAGGTGGTGTTATGGGCTCCAAATCACAGTCCAGAACCAAGGCAAAGGAGAAGCTTCTTGCCAAGGAAGCTGCTCAGAGGATGACTTAGAAATGTTCATTTTTTTCCTATCACCATTAATGGTGTTTTGTTTTTCTTTTTTGATTAAATGCTCCTTTGCTGTCAGGTGCATTTGCCTCTCTTTTTATGTTCTTTTTTTTTTTTTTTTTGCAGAGGAATAATTGTTATCATTCTAGTGAAAACTTTCAAAGCTACCTTAGTAAATGAAGTTTATAATTTAAGCTTTATTATGCTTTTCAAATCATAATCATTAATGAGGAGACTTGGATAAATCCCAGTGTCGGGTGCTATGACTATGAAGGATAAATCCAAGTGTCGGCTGCTATGACTATGATCTTCCCTTTGCTCTTCTTTAAATGCCCATATGCATAATATGTGCTGTATACTGATCCCCAAAACTTCATTTCTTGCCGCAAAATAGGCAAACAACCATGGTAACTTTCTTTTTGAGCATAAAACTCCATTGAAATGAGATCAGATCGAAGCAAATAAAAGGAAGAACGAAATGCAACTAAAACATCTAGATAGAATTCTGTACTTGACGATTCAGTGATCTCCCAGAGACTTTCTTTAAGCTGCGTCATATCGCTTTTTTTTTTATATGAATAAAAGGATTCAGGCCAAAAACCAACAAACAGTTAATGATAAAAAGTAGAAAGCATCATACCTTTTTAGCTCGACCCTCAGCTTTTTAAGTTCTCTAGCCCAAATTTTATCTTACGGAGGGTTAGCGGGAGGGATAGTATCCTCCATTCTGGCCTCAGCAGTACTCTCCAACCAATAACTTATGGCTTTCTTTGATTTATTCAATCTCCTCAACCTGTCATCTCCTGGAGCCAATTTCCCGTTCAAGCTTTCGCCAAGCAGAGTTGTAATCACATTGTTCTCAAAACCTTTCGCTTGTAGTGCGGCTACCAAATCAAATCTGACTGTAGTGCAGCTTTCGCTTGTAGTGCAGCTACCAAATCAAATCTGACTGTAGCCTCTACTCCGGCTTCCTTTAAAACCTACCACACCGTTTCCTCAGCTGCTTCCAACCTTCATTAATATTATCTATCAGATACATATATATTTTCTGTTATGGGCTAGAATATTAAGCAGAGAAGGGAGAGTTAAAGAATTCTATTAAAACCGTTAGTTTCATTTAAATAAAACGGTGAGCTTTAATCACATGGATAATTCATCAAAATGGGGCGTATAGTTTTAGTTACACGGTGCGATTTGTTGTAACAAAAAGTTTGCCACATTCTTTTCTTATTATTTTTCCTTTTAAGCATGAACTGTATGAGAAAACGGTTATGAAAACACTCGAGAAAAATATCAGAATTCTTCTAGCTTTTTATTATATATATCTCCTGTTCGAATATAAATTTATTAAATTATATATTTTTAAAAGAAAATGCTTATACGAATCATTTAAATTAAACATCAAATTTCATTGAGGAATTAATTGTTGCAAATAAAAAAAAAAAAAAGAAATGTAGAAATCTTATAACCCATAGTTAGTTGCTTCTCAAATGCAAAGATGAAAAAAGCAACAATCTCTCTTTCATAAGGCAGCTTTTGTACCAAGAAATGAGAGTTCATAAGGTTCCGTATACATACATACATACATACATACATACATACATATTTATAATTTAGACAAACCAGCAGATAAAGAATGATTAACCAACTCCATCCTCAAGATCTTTCCGGCTGGAGATTTTGGGATTGAATCGATAAAAGCAACTCATCGGATCTACTTGTACGGTGCAACCTGTGAGAGAATAAAACCAGTTTCCGGGATTAGGTTGCTGTAATATACAGGATTAAGAAGCCTAAGGCTAATTCCCTCTTGTTATTTTAGCAAAAAAAATAAAAAATAAAACATGCCTGTTTCGCCATGTAATCCATGATTTGAGCTTCACTGATACTACTTCCAGGCTGTCTCACAATATAGGCCATAGGTATCTGCCCGGCTTCTTCATCAGGGTACCTAGTTTCAAACATATCAAATATAACTTCGTGTCCAAATAACTACAACATAAAATAAAATAAATATATTTAATAGATAAAAACTATACATGACATACGCGTATGATATAACTGGATATTCATATATTATAATTGCACAGGGTGAGATTCTAACCCGACTTAAAACCTCCGCCATTAACCAGCAATGCCAAGGCCTCATAAGCAACATCTCAATTAAAAGATAAAAAGGATCATATTTCTATACTTACATCTAGAATGCATCAAATACAGAACCGAACTCTTCAAGGTTTTCAAAACTAATCAAACCGATCAAATCACCGGTTCAATTAAATATATCATTAAAAGTTTATAATATATATATATATTAATAATATAGTTAAACCACTTGGTTCAACTGATTTTTGCCGGATTCAACCAGTTTGTTTTAGTTACTGGGTCAACCGGTTTAATGTCCTTCTACAGGCTGATATCTTGTCCAATTTCCAGTCAAACCGACAGGTCCGATTCGGTTCAAACAACTTTAAGACTCTCCCTTATGAATTACTCGGATACGAGCATATCTCCAGATGATCATGTTTCGTTTTTATTTATAAATTGTCCGTGCATTTGAAAAATTATATTCTCATACCTATATCCAAATATGCTTCGAACATTTCAAAAGATTAATGAAAAATCAAAATAACATAACTATCAATTATCCCCAAAACTTAATCATCGAGGCAGATTTGAACTGAGATGTAAATCATTCACAAGAAAAATGAGAAAACAATGTAAAACTACGTTAGTCAGATGCGTCTCATACGAGTATGCTTTTTTCCCTACATTTTTGGATATAGATGATAGGCTAAGTAAAAGTCGGAGCAACATAAATACAACACATACGGAATGACGGCTGCATCAGAGATTTCGGGATGGGAATGAAGTAAATGTTCCAATTCAGCTGGAGGGACCTGCAGATAAAAAATGAGATTGTCTTAGTCATAAAAAGATGATAGAGCAAACATTATTTATATGATTCACCTGATATGCCTTGTATTTGATCAATTCTTTTAATCTATCTACGATGTAGAGAAACCCTTGTGAGTCAAAATAACATATGTCCCTGGTTTTTAACCACCCTTCCGAATCCATTGTTTCCTCGGTTGCATTTTCGTCCCCTATGTAACCTACGTTTTCAGACACCGAACATAATTTTAGTTAACATTTTTATTAAAAAAATTAAATTAACCTTTTAAAAATTAATGACTAAATTTAACTTAAAAAATTAAAAATTAAATTAATAAAAAAATATAAATATTAGAAACTAAATTTATCATAACTTTTCATTTTTTAAGTCAACTAATGTATGTAACGTTAAGTTACTTACTTTTATAAGCCTAAAGATTATGAAAAAAGCAAGTAATTTTCATAAACCTAACTTCCACAATAGCCATTCCTAACACTAGAAAATAAAAGGCAACAAAAAGTAAATACCTTTCATTACTGTTGGCCCTCGCAACCATAGTTTCCCTCTCTGCCCAGGAGGCAAGGCTTCTCCGGTCACTGGATCAACTATCTTGGCTTCCGTATTTTCAGAAAGGCGACCGACCGTCCCATACCGAGCTGTCTCCTCGGGCCCTATCACCCTGGCAGCTCCTCCTCCCGTCTCGGTCAGCCCATAACCCTTAAGCACAAACAAAACGAATCAGAATAAGAATTTAAACCCCTAAACTTGTGCCTGAACTAAACTCAGGGCTGGTATTAACAATCACCTTTAGTGCATCACCAGAGGGTTGGGTACGAATTAATTGATTGTAAACGAAATTAAAAGCACAAGTTTCATGTAACATTTTCGTAGGTCTTATATAATGCAAGATTATGATTGGATAATTACTACATAAAGCATCACCTAATTATGGGAAAATTTACATAAAATCCACCGATTAAAAGCACAAATTTCAACCAATATTATAAGTCACGTTGCACTGGAAGCTCAAATTTCAACCTTGAAAATAAAGTCACTTGGAGAGACAATCACGAGTGGAAGTATAAGGAGGAGTTATATTGCATTTTCTCAAAGAACAAATTCGTTAGATGAAAGAGAAAATTTCATTTTTTATTTCATCTATTTTCGCTATTAATTTAATAAAATTATCAATTGGTTGCTGTTTCCTTACTGTTATGAATGGTGAATATGCATATGATGTTATTAAGTAGTTGCAGTTTCCTTACTTGAACAAGCTCCACGGCGAGGAATTTCTCCTTGAACCGCTCAGCAACCTCCTTGCCAAGCGGAGCGCCGCCGCTTCCGAGCATTAGAAGCGAGCTGATGTCATACTTGTTAGTCAAATCTGATTTAGTTAACGCCAGGACGAGCGGTGGCGAAACTGGCATGTATGTTACCTTGTACTTCTCTATCGCTCTCAACATTCCCTCAAATTCAAATGTCTCGGTGAAAACCACCATTTCTCCCATCGAAAACGCCCTCGCTAGCATAAAGAACCCGAACACATGGAACAAAGGCACCGTGAAAAACGATACCGGGTGCTACCATAGAGCATAAACTAGCAACTTTCTTCTGTAACAACCGAACCTGTTCAATGCTCCAGACCGATTAAAATTATTGAGCAAAGGCATCTTCCCATCACTGCAACTCCTGCTATCCGTAGATGGAGATAAAAAATCTAACCTCGAGCCCAAACTAGCAACTTTCTTCTGTAACAACCGAACCTGTTCAAGCTCCATTTTTAATCTCAACTCCAAATTCTTTCTCTCAGATTGTGACATCTTTGACAACAGCAATGCTTGCATGGGCACACCGAAATTATTGTAACTATCAGCATTCAAACCAATACATTTCCTTTTAGGTGCACATGAACCCTCCGATGCTGTCATTTCTGTATCGATCCGTCCTGAGCTCCCAATCCCTTCTGATTCACCCATGGTCTCAACCGCATGCCTGTAATCAGGGATAAAACCAGAACGATTCCCTCCCTTAAAATACTCCCCAGATTTCCCCATCAATTGTGAAAATGAACACCTTTCGGATTCCTTCGGTCCCGTGTATTCTAACGGAAAAGCTGGTGCCATAAGATTAACTTCCAATGACCACACATATCAACAATTCCATTAAGGTTTACATTCGATGATACTCAATTGTAAAGACTCGGAACTCTTATCTACTGATTCAAACTCTTTCAAAGTTCACAAATGAACAGTTCATTACTCTTCAGAAGAATTCGAATTAGGGTTCACATTCATCAAATAATAGAATGTTCAATTAAGCAACTGAAGACATAAGCCCCTTTCCTTTTGTCTGGATACACAGAAAAGCCTAAGACTGAAACTCCTATTGTCACTGCTCCCGACCCAGCCCATCTGTCCCCGGAAGGTGAGAAACTCGCTGAGCGAGAATAAAGCCTATCCATGCCAGAGAGAAGACCACAGTTTGGTCCACTAATTTTATTCCAGAAATCCAGCCACAATCCCATCCCCACAATGAGTCCACTAACAGAAAAATGGAAGAAGCTAGAAAAATGGAAGAAGCTTCTCGTGCCTTGCATTTCACCTTTGTATTTCAGAGCAGAGAGACCCCCCTAACTCTATATATACTCTTCATTTTCTCTTCTACTTTTCATCCCTCACCTTCCATTTTTTTTCTTCACTTATCGTCTTCCTTCTTTCCATTTTGCAAATCTTTTTATCTTCTTGCTTCTTTTCATTTTGCAATTCAGAATGGTTTCCTCAGGAGAAATAATGTTTGGAGAAATGATATTCTTGTTAAAATCATTAATTAAAAAAAAATTTTAAAATACTAATTACAAAATATTTAATGGTTATATTTAAATATTTAAAATGTAATTTATATATTCTAATTAAATTTTACAAGTAATTAATATTTATTACTTAAAAATATTTAAAATTCATATTTTATTTATTAAAATATTAACAACAAGTTATAATAATTTTTTTATATTCTTACTAAAATATAATAATATTAATTATTTTAAATTTTATTTAAATGCATATTTATTTTTTGATAAAAATAGATATTTTATTTCTTAAAAATACTTTTTGACAGCAATGCTAAACAATCAAATTTTAAATCAAACTTTTCAAAAGTATTGCCAAATTAGCCCTTAAAAGCCTTAGAAAAGCCCACGGTCCATGCAGAAGCCGCAGAAGCATCGACTGTCCATGTAGAAGTCGCAGAAGCGCCAACTATCCATGTGAAGGAAACAATTGAGGAAGCGTTGTGGCAAACTTTGAAGGGAGCCGGAGCAGATGGTATGATCAGACGTAATGTAGTAAGTGCACTAACAAAAAAGGTTTTGAAAAGTCTGAGATGACAAGTTTGATTGGCAAAAGCTTGGACGGGAAAGTCGCTCCAAGTGGAGATGCCAAGTTCAGGAGACTTAGAAAATCAAAGCAAGCTTTCTATTATTAGTTGGAGAGTTTTGTGAGTGATGAGGCCGCTGAATAGAGCAAGAATGATGAGGATAATATCCTTCCCGCAATGGAGGATAATATCCCTCCCGCTCACCCTCCGTAAGATGATATTTTGGCTAGAGAGCTCAAGGAGCTGAAGGTCGAGCTAAAAAGTGACATAACGCATATTAAAGAAACTCTCAATGAGATCACAGGGTGGTGCAACTTCTTTTGACTAGAATTTTAACACATATATAAATACATACTTTTTGTTATAGGCTAAAATATTAAACAGAGGAGGGAATGTTAAAAAATTCTGTTAAAATGGTTAGTTTCATTTAAGCATGAACTGTATGAGAAAATGATTATGAAAACACTTGAGAAAAATATCAAAATTCTTCTCCTTCCCCTGCTCTTCTTCCTCAATATTTCTTATTTTAAGATTTTGAGATCATTTTCACAACAAAGCCACTGATTCTATTTATTAAAAAAACCCCGGAGAAAGAAAAACTGAAATACCCCTCTCTCTCACTCTTGGACGAATCGCAGGGCAAGCAAATAGAGAGAGAAATGCGAGCGAAAAACAAAGAAAATTAAAAATGAAAAATGAGAGAAATTTGTGAAAATTGATGGGCTAAGCGTTCAAGCCCATTTCCTTATTTAAAAGGCCCAAATGGATACTTTACCCGCTACTCATCTCAGCCGTTGATTTGTTTAGTTGATGAAATCTAACGGTTAAAAAGACAAGACAGCAAGTTGTCAGATTTTAGTCCTATAATTAATAAACTAGTTTGCTTATTTTATTAGTGGAATCTGGATTAAAGGCTTGGATTAAGCGTCGTAAAATTCAGTACTTATATATTAGATTTGGATTAAATTAGAAATAATCAGAGTACTAAAATAGCAATTAACCAAATCAGGTAAAATCTCGGCACTCACAATTGACGACAATCAAGATGCAAGAGCGTTGTCTTGCTGATCAAACAAAGCTCAGTCAGGATTTTTAACTTTCTGACCAAATTCATTGATAATAAATTAAGAAGGAATGGATTTGGTACTTTCAATATAAATTTGTAAATTATAGCTCCCAAACACTTGTTGCTTCCATAACGAGAAATTAGTTTCATCCAGCTTGATGTTGATTTGTTTTTTTTTTATGAAATCCTCAGGACTTCTACCAATAATCAGAACACTTGCTATTGAATCAGGTGACACCAACTTAACAAATCATCATCTATTTGCACCATGTTTGTTAACATCAACGAATTCTCTCTAGTAACGGAAGCAAATTAAAGAGCACTAATATTTAACTCAGAAATCTTGATTACTTCATTCTATTTGTTAAGTATAAGAATCTACTTATTTATACAACAAATTTAACTACTTCATAATAGAAAAACTAACTACTAACTGACTATCTAGACTTGTTCAATAAGTAGCTAATAATAATTAGATCTTAGCCTAAGTTTAGAATGTTGTGTCACGCATTTGAAACTTGTTGAAATTGGCATCAAATGACACTACTAATTATTTGTTTTTTCTATTGGTTCAATATTCTTCTTCTTCTTATGTTTAAAATAAATTAAAATATATACTATATAAATATATATTAAATTAATAGATTGAGGTGACTTTTACACGTCCCTTTTAATAGATATAAAATAATATATAAAATTGATTAAGTGAAATGATATGGCTATAAATTCTTATAACCAATAACAAGTCTTTAATTGATTTATGCAATGACTGGTTTAACCGAAACTAACAAAATCGAATTTAACGATTACAACTGATTTTTACTCAATTTTGCTAGACTATTTTGTATTTTTGTTCCTCTAGCTTTCTATTATATATATCTCCGGTTCGTATATAAATTTATTAAATTATATATTTTTAAAAGAAAATATTTATGCGAATCATTTAAATTAAGCATCAAATTTCATTGAGAAATTAATTGTTGCAAAAAAAAAAAAAAAAGAAATGTAGAAATCTTATAACCCATAGTTAGTTGCTTCTCAAATGCAAAGATGAAAAAAGCAAAAATCTCCCTTTCATAAGGCAGCTTTTGAACCAAGAAATGAGAGTTCATAAGGTTCCGTATACATACACACATACAAACATACAAATTTATAATTTAGACAAACCAGCAGATAAAGAATGATTAACCAGCTCCCTCCTCAAGATCTTTCCGGCTGGAGTTTTTGGGATTGAATCGATAAAAGCAACTTGTCGGATCTTCTTGTACGGTGCAACCTGCGAGAGAATAAAACCAGTCTCCGGGATTAGGTTACCGTAATATACAGGATTAAGAAGCCTAGGGCTAATTCCCTCTTGTTATTTTAGCAAAAAAAATAAAAAATAAAACATGCCTGTTTCGCGATGTAATCCATGATTTGAGCTTCACTGATACTACTTCCAGGCTGTCTCACTATATAGGCCATAGGTATCTGCCCGGCTTCTTCATCAGGGTACCTAATTTCAAACATATCAAATATAACTTCGTGTCCAAATAACTACAACATAAAATTAAATCAATATATATAATAGATAAAAACTATACATGACATACGCGTATGATATAACTGGATATTCATATATTATAATTGCACATGGTGAGATTCTAACCCGACTTAAAACCTCCTCCATTAATCAGCAATGCCAAGGCCTTATAAGCAACATCTCAATTAAAAGACAAAAAGGATCATATTTCCATACTTACATCTAGAATGCATCAAATACAGAACCGGACTCTTCAAGATTTTCAAAACTAATCAAACCGGTAAAATCACCGGTTCAATTAAATATATCATTAAAAATTTATAATATATATATATTAATAATCTAGTTAAACCACCTGGTTCAACTGATTTTTGCCGGATTCAACCAGTTTGTATTAGTTACTGGGTCAACCGGTTTAATGTCCTTTTACGGGCTGATATCTTGACCAATTTCCAGTCAAACCGACAGGTCCGATTCGGTTCAAACAACTTTAAGACTCTCCCTTATGAATTACTCAGATACGAGCATATCTCCAGATGATCATGTTTCGTTTTTATTTATAAATTGTTCGTGCATTTGAAAAATTATATTCTCGTACCTATATCCAAATATGCTTCGAACATTTCAAAAGATTAATGAAAAATCAAAATAACATAACTATCAATTATTCCCAAAACTTAATCATCGAGGCAGATTTGAACTGAGATGTAAATCATTCACAAGAAAAATGAGAAAACAATGTAAAACTACGTTAGTCGGATGCGTCTCATACGCGTATGTTTTTTTCCCTACATTTTCAGATTTGGATATAGATGATAGGCTAAGTAAAAGCCGGAGCAACATAAATACAATACATACGGAATGACGGCTGCATCGGAGATTTCGGGATGGGAATGAAGTAAATGTTCCAATTCAGCTGGAGGGACCTGCAGATAAAAAATGAGATTGTTTTAGTCATAAAAAGATGATAGAGCAAACATCATTTATATGATTCACCTGATATGCCTTGTATTTGATCAATTCTTTTAATCTATCTACGATGTAGAGAAACCCTTGTGAGTCAAAATAACATATGTCCCCGGTTTTTAACCACCCTTCCGAATCCATTGTTTCCACGGTTGCATTTTCGTCCCCTATGTAACCTACGTTTTCAGACACCGAACATAATTTTAGTTAACATTTTTATTAAAAAATTAAATTAACTTTTTAAAAATTAATGACTAAATTTAACTTAAAAAAATTAAAAATTAAATTAATAAAATATATAAATATTAAAAACTAAATTTATCATAACTTTTCATTTTTTAAGTCAACTAATGTATGTAACGTTAAGTTACTTACTTTTATAAGCCTAAAGATTATGAAAAAAGCAAGTAATTTTCATAAACTTAACTTCCACAATAGCCATTCCTAACACTAGAAAATAGAAGGCAACAAAAAGTAAATACCTTTCATTATTGTTGGCCCTCGCAACCATAGTTCCCCTCTCTGCCCAGGAGGCAAGGCTTCTCCGGTCACTGGATCAACTATCTTGGCTTCCGTATTTTCAGAAAGGCGACCGACTGTCCCGTACCGAGCTGTCTCCTCGGGCCCTATCACCCTGGCAGCTCCTCCTCCCGTCTCGGTCAGCCCATAACCCTTAAGCACAAACAAAACGAATCAGAATAAGAATTTAAACCCCTAAACTTGTGCCTGAACTAAACTCAGGGCTGGTATTAAGAATCACCTTTAGTGCATCACCAGAGGGTTGGGTACGAATTAATTGATTGTAAACGAAATTAAAAGCACAAGTTTCATGTAACATTTTCGTAGGTCTTATATAATGCAAGATTATGATTGGATAATTACTACATAAAGCATAACTAATTATGGGAAATTTTACATAAAATCCACCGCTTAAAAGCACAAATTTCAACCAATATTATAAGTCACGTTGCACTGGAAGCTCAAATTTCAACCTTGAAAATGAAGTCACTTGGAGAGACAATCACGAGTGGAAGTATAAGGAGGAGTTATATTGCATTTTCTCGAAGAACAAATTCGTTAGATGAAAGAGAAAATTTCATTTTTTATTTCATCTATTTTCGCTATTAATTTAATAAAATTATCAATTGGTTGCTGTTTCCTTACTGTTATGAATGGTGAATATGCATATGATTTTATTAAGTAGTTGCAGTTTCCTTACTTGAACAAGCTCCACGGCGGGGAATTTCTCCTTGAACCGCTCAGCAACCTCCTTGCCAAGCGGAGCGCCGCCGCTTCCGAGCATTAGAAGCGAGCTGATGTCATACTTGTTAGTCAAATCTGATTTAGTTAACGCCAGGACTAGCGGCGGCGAAACTGGCATGTACGTTACCTTGTACTTCTCTATCGCTCTCAACATCCCCTCAAATTCAAATCTCTCGGTGAAAACCGCCGTTTCTCCCATCGAAAGCGCCCTCGCTAGCATAAAGAACCCGAACACATGGAACAAAGGCACCGTGAAAAATGATACCGGGTGCGGTGGATCTGGACCCTTTTGGGGGTGTCGTATGTGGTAAAACCCGGCAATCAACGCGATTAGATTCCGATGACTCAGCATCACGCCTTTGACTCGGCCGGTGGTCCCCGAAGAATAAAGGACCGCCGCCGTGTCATGCTGGCTCACTTGGACTCGGTTGATGACGTCAGGATCCACATTTGGTTCGGATAAGAACGAAATGAACTCGGGCGAGTCGAGGAGGATTGTTCCGTGTGTGAGAGACGGAAGCTTGGAAGAGGTCGTCGAGGTCGCAAAGGCAATAACCGGTTTACTGAGTTGAACCTGGTGAGCTATCTCCGAGTCGGAACTGAGTGGATTAGCGGGAGAAATAATGATTCCTAATGACATAAGAGCGAAATAAAGCAAAGGGACATGAAGAGAAGGCGGGGAGAGGATCAAAGCGACGTCGTTTCTGGAAAGGAAATAATTTTTCCGCAGACGGTGAGCGAGGGAGTGGAACTGAGCAATAAATTCGGAGTACGAAAGGCTGTCGCCTTTAATAGCATTGATGATGAAAGTAGTGTCGCCGCCGCTGGTGGTGGCGGTGGAGGAGCAGAGGAGGGAAAGAGTATATTGTGGGAGGGAGAGAGGCTGATAAGGTGGTGGAAGAGGTACTTCCGGTCTGAGACTGTGAAAGGTTCTCGTTTGAGAACAAAAGCCGGTGGCCGGATCAATCGACTGGCAGTGGTTGGCTGATTCCGCCATGGGATATGACAATTATGTTAGCTCTTTCAGCTTAGCCTTTTAAGCCTATGTGGTTAGCATGTTTCAGTGCAGACAATAGTCGCATCAAAAGGACGACGATAAGATGATTGGGATATACGAATTGTTGAAAAAAATATAAATATATGTTGTCGTCACTGCATCACTATTTTTTTCATTTTTTATATTGCTTTTGTCATTTGTGAAGATAACATGAAGTACGGGTTTGCTGGGCCAAATTTTATATTGATTAGTGATTACGGTATCCTATATTTAGGTATTTGATTGAAAAGAAATTAAAACATATGAATCTAAAATATATAAAGTAATTTTTCTTTCCTTTGTTTTCTTTTCTCTTAGTTAATTAAACTACTAAATATAGAAATAAATTAAATTTTAAAAAAATAGAAGCCAACCAATACACAGTCTCATAAAATTTTTGTTAACCTATCTCCATCATATCTAGACAGCATAGGCCATATATTATTTTCATTTTTTTTAATGATGAAATGGTGAGTTTCTAAAGCAAGATATGTCACATGGACAAATGGTAGAAATATTAGCCTAAAGATCACAGCAGAAAGGATAAATCTTAGGCCCATGTAATTAAGGCCACATTTTAAACACGAGATCCAGCGAAGAAAAAAAAAATGACGAACATCAAGTCAACTTACCTAAAAATGAAAAATATAGGAAAATATCAAAGGAAGAAAATGAAAAAAAAAAATAGAGGGTAATTTTATTTTAAAATTTAGATTCTGTCCAAATTACCTAAGGAGGAAGTTGTAATGTAAAATTATGGAATGGTACGAAAGTTGAAATCTAAATACCGTAATCTCATTTCAGAATATAATATCATGTAGTGAACCAAACATCTCCGAAAAATTATTATGTATATGGTTTTTTACATATATGAAGAAAAAGAAAAAAGATAGAAGTCATTTAATAATTGAATTTAGAGATTATGTTAATTGAAGATTTAATACAATTCTTTTTATGCCAACAACTTTTTAGTTGAGTGTCAAAAAAATTATATTGTAGATACAAGAGTTTCGGTTTAATCTCAAGTAATCTCAATCTTTTTTGCCAATTATAAAAAAATTTAATATTTTAATTTGATAATTTTAAAGAGTTTTGTGATTTTTTTTGTAAAATGTTTTTAATTATTTTATTTTTTTAATTTTAAAAATATAGATATGCGTTGGGGCCAATAGCCAAGCTATCGGGTTCGGGCACATATAAATGTAGAAATAGTATTTTAAATTTAAAAAGGAGAAATTAGAAGATAATATTGGATTTAAGTAAAAGATGCGGGTAAGAGTGAAAATATTGAAAGATAAGGTACCGAGACAAAGAGTAAAGGACACCTCGTCTGTAGATCTCGATTTTTTCATTTTAATAAATTTTATTTTATGATTTTGAATATTTGACAATTTATTTTTATAAATATCTCTAAAATACAAATAATTTTCATTTTCATTATTTTAAATATAAAATATTTATTTTTATATCGCAGAAATAAAAAATAAAAATCGATTCAAGGATATAACTCCAAAAAAGAGGCAAGTTTGAGTCAGACTCAATTCATATATTATAAAATGAAATAGGGTCAATGAATTTCGTTATCAATAATTTAATGCTCTAAAAGGATAAAAAGAAAATCTACGGTTAGAACTCAATCACTTAGCCTTGCTTCAATTGCTTTCGCAAGTGGATGGATGATGTTGATGGATGCTTTTAATGTCTGTTACATGTAACCAAAAAAGGGACTTGTTTCACATTTGTGGTGAGGAAATATAATTTTACTTGCCCGAAAAGAAAACAAAGCATTTATTTTACTAATTCTATCATTTTCAGTTTCCAATATGGAGATTAAAGCTAGATGAAATGCATCCTTTTAAAAAATATGAAACTCGGCTTCATAATATGAGCCAAGCTTGAGTTGAAATTATCAAAACGGTTGTGTTTGAACATTCTAATACACTCAAAATGGCTCATGCACCTAATCAATTTTTTATTATTTTTAATCAGCAATAAAAATATCAATTTTACTATAAAACAAATTATGAAAAAGGCACCTCAGATATAGATAAGGAAATTAAGCACATTTTCTACAAACCAAACACGTAAAGTAACTGGGTATAATTCAGGGTTTAATTCAGGGTTTTTATCTTAAAACAGACTGAAACTATAGAAATATAACTCAATTGAATACCTTGACAAGCTTATTACATAAACGTGTAAAAACATGCATATATTATCGATATCTCTCTACACCCAATGAACTCTGTATATATTATCCGTATTGCAATCTTTAATTGAAGGACCAATCAGTTTACCCTTTTGTTACAATTCAACAATTAAACAATCAAAAAGTTCAAATTCCGACCCTTACAGGTTTCCTTCATGTTGCTGTTGCCATTATCATAATAGATCACACGGGAGTGGTATGAGATCATGATTCTGGAAATCTAAAGCCATATGCATTTATCTCAACCTAAAAGATAAAAAAGAAGAAAGCATCGAGTAGAAACAAGGTAAGAGCTGAGTTTTTTAACGATACCAGCAGCACAAAGCCATGCATGACCGGAGTATCTAAGATAGTCTTTGTACTATAGGCAAAAGTACATTTTAACATTGTATTATAGAACCAAGTAATTTAATCCTTGTACGTCTGGTATTGGCGCAAATGAATTTCTATTAAAGATTAAATTACTTTTGACTATAGTATAAGGACTGCCTAAATACTTCAATCTGTAAATATCGATATGAATTGATTTAGAAAGGCATTCTTACCGGTAGTAGAAACTGCTTTGATCCAAGTACTGCAGATCCCATAATCCTTCACACTACAAAATTTAAAAGCCATGTACATAAGATGGGTGAATTTAAATTTTCACTGTTTATGAGGTAAAAGTACCATAGAGGCCCCTGTATTAGGAGTCATATTGCATTTTACCCTCTAGTCAAAAAATGAGCAAACTAGTCCCAATACGTTAGATTAAAGAGAAAACTGGTCCTTTTTAACAAAAATTTAATCCATTTCAACTATTAAAAACTAGAGTGGCTGATAAAATAACCACATGTACCTCGTACTGATGTACCAGGACTAGTTTTTAACAGTAGAAATAGATGGATTTCTTAACAGAAGAACCAATTTGCTCTTTGACCTAACGTAAAGGGACTATTTTGCCCTTTTCTTTAGCAGAGGGGGCAAAATGCAATTGGACTCCTAACCTTCATGGTAATTTTACCCTGTTTATGATAAAAAGTAAAAAACAACCGATTCTGATATAAATATGGGAATTACATGCAATAAAGGGAGGTCTTTAAATTAATTAGAAGCATAAGACTTACAAATACATATTACATGGGTCGATTTCAGGAAACAGGTTAATATAAAACCGAAAGCCATTGGGGCTTATATCCCTGCATAGCAAACTTGCCAATACACAAGTAAATTATAAATATTTGCTACTTAGACACATTTAAAGAGAAAGCAAAGCAGAGTTGTACCTTTGCTCTCTGCAGTTAGAAGATGCTCCTTGGCCATGGCCGGAGCAATCCCTAATGTCATTGCAGCATCAGTTGGACTCATACCAGTTCGAAGCGCTTCAGGCTTAGTCACAAGGCTTTTGATTCTAGCAAAAACCTATGGATGAATGGACAAGTTATGTTTCAGGTTAAAGTTAAAGTAGTGAACAAAATACGCTTCTACCTTTTTCCAGCAAAGTATATCAATCATGCATATATGTGTTTAACTTAAAATCTATTTGCAAATGACAGAATGGCCCGACATCAATATGATAGACCTCTCCCATCCCATCAACTGTGACTCCTACAGATTTCAACATTAGACCTTCAAGTTGAAAGTTTAAACTTCTAATAATTGGCGTGTCTCGTTGGAGACAAACACAGCAGTAATCTATCACCTTTCAGGCTATCATATTTTTACAATAAAATGATTTAGCATTGTTCAAGTTCCATACAAGATTCTCCCCTTCAGAAAGATTCAAGGAAACTATTACAAAAAAGACAGGTAAGTTCTTTCTTTAGCAAACAGCTTTCAAAAGCATTGAATTCGTTTCAATTAGGGAAAAGAGGGCTAACAGAAAAAAGGAAAGGAAAATTCTTTAATATAAAACTGAAAAAGAATTTTATCAAGACAGAAATTGAAATGGATTACCTCCTCATCACTATGGGACTTGTTTTGGATCACCATAACTCCGCTATCAAACTTCCTAAGCATCACTGGACTGTTAAACAATGCATAATATGATCAAAGAGTTCGAACGCCAAGTATGACTTCTTAATATCATTATGTAAACTTAAGAAAACGATAATAGTATCATACATACACATCAAATTTCTCCCACAAAGAACACGCTTGCAACATATCATCTGGAGAGATCAATTCTGAGAACAAAAAGAGATACAAAGAAGCCTGTTATTTTCATAAAGTTTTCAAAATACTGAAAGTACATGAAACAATGGCATACTTCAGAAATTTAAGCGAATTAGAAAAAAGAAAAGAACTGGTTCTGAGTGGGATGAAATACATTCAGGGACAGAAACATTTAAATTATTTTACACCAGAATAATAACTTCATTAATTTGAATGTCCTCTTTGCTTACAAAAAGCATAAAAAAATCATAATAAAGAAAAATCAATGTTACAGGACTCAAAAGAACAGGTTTTAGTCAGTTCTAGAATGGAATGTTTAGCATCAACCACAAGATAAGACTGTGAGGTCAAAGAAATCTTCACAATTGAGTTATGTATGCAACATGAATTTAGAACAACAAAAGGAAGGCTTAATTAAGCAAAGTTAAAAATGCCCATAGTTATTAAAAATATATTGATGGAGATATGCCACAATCTGGGACTGATGAAGAAGAAGAAGAATATGTTAATGGAGATAATACAACTTCTCTTTACCGCAACTTCGAAAGAATTAAACATTGTTGGCCACTGGAAATTCGAAGTTTCGGTCTGATTTATTTGGAAATGATATAAAAAAATTTAGCATCCATGAAATATAAAGATCTACTACTGCAATGTTTTTGAAAGTTTCCTTTTTCCTTTGAAAAAGAAAGGAGAGCTATGTTGGCCAAAACACTTATTTTGTAGGTCATAATATTTTCAACAACAAAAATTAGATTAAGAAATTTCAAGTTCACAATGTAACTAGACAAACCTAAATACAATGACCACAAGAGATGAAGTTAGCGTTAAACTAAACCTGTGCCACGAGCACGATTGAAGAGACAATAGGCATCTATAAGGTTGATCATTCCACCTGCTCTCTCTAGTGGAATTCTCACAAAATCTGCCAGCTGAGGTGCCAAGAAATAAAATCAAAACTAGCTCTCAAAGAAAATCATGTAAAAGCCAAAAGCCAATCTACTATACATAGCAAGTTATTTACCAACTCAATAATAAAATTTTGGATGACTAATTTTATATTTTCAATGAAGAATCCATGGGATATGCAAGCATAAAGCAAAATAAAAAGTAAAATATATTCTGGGAGTATTTTGTTGTAACGACCCTTTACCCGAGACCGTCGCCGGAGTCGAGCACGAGGCATTACTAAACTTATTTGAGCACTTAAACAAATTCAGACAATTTATATCACATTTTCCAGATAAGCTGTCCAACTGCATCATAGTCGCTAAAAAAATCATATCTCGAGTTACAAAACTCAAAATCCAAATCCGTAAATTTTCTCCGAATCTAGACTCATATATCTACTTACTAATTTTTTTCTAGAATTTTTGGTTGGGCCAATTAATACAGTTTATTAGTTAAAATCTCCCCTGTTTCAGAGTTCGACTACTCTGACCCCTGTGTACTACGAACCAAATTTCTCCCTGTACAAAATTCAAATAACTATGATGTTTGTTTCTCTTAAAAATAGATTCAATAAGGAATTGATACATATATAGTATGACTCCTAAATATTTTTGTACAGTTTTTAATGATTTTTACAAATCAGAACAGGGGAGCTTGAAATCACTCTAACCTTATCTCACAAAAGTTATTGTATCTCATGATTTACAATTCCATTGCTTACATAATTTCTTTTATAAGAAACTAGACTCAATAAGATTTAATTTCATATTTTATTCAACCTCTAATTAGATTTTCATAATTTATGGTGAATTTTCAAAGACAAACTACTGCTACTAACCAAAAACTGTTTTAGTACAAAATATTGTTAATTAGTTTATAACATCTTTATTTCAATTCATTTAAACTCTATACATGCCATATAAATCTTTAAACATAAAACAAAACCTACCGGAATTGATCTGGATAGTGTGCCTTGTTATGTTGATCCGATCTACCAACTTCACTTTAATTCAATATACATAAAAAATATCAAACACACACAAGTAAGCTTATTGAAGCTTAGTAAGTTCATAGGTTTAAAAGTAATGCTTACCAAACATAATATTTCCAAACAATACCAAAACTTTTACTAAAGTTTCCTGCCATTCACAACCACTGTTATAATAATTCACATAGTTGAGCTCAACAGTAACAACTACTCAATCTCTTTCATTTGGTTCACTTCTCTTGTATTTCTTATTATCAAATTAGGAAACGGCTTACGAAATTGAGTACGTCGTTGTTCAATGCCACGATTCACAACTCAGTATGGTTTTCCTTATTGGAATACCATACCTACATTTTACAACTCGGTATGGGAAATGCCATACCTACGTTTCACAACTCAGTATGGTTAATACCATACCTACATTTCTCAACTCAGTATGGATGATACCATACCTACGTTTCACAACTTTGTCATGGATCAACCATGGTCTTATCCATCAATTCATCACATGTCACGATACGAACGTACTCAATCCTGCGTTTTTCCTAATTTGCATTTCCACATTTATTCTTTCATTAACAAAATTTACACAATTCCACAACAAATTCATATATAATAACACATTATATACTTCAATCATTCACAAATAAACATCTAAATTCAACCATATGAACTTACCCGGCTAATTTGTAGAAGATATTGAAATTTAGGGACTATTCCGCAACTTTTTCTTTTTCTCGTTCTTCTTTATATTCTTGATTTATAATATAAATATTTCCACTCATTAGCATTTATTTGATTTCTATTTTACTTCACAATTTATGCTGTTCAAATTTCAAAATTGCACTTTTACCCCAAAATTTGCAATTTTTACAATTTAGTCCCTACTCAATTCACCCATCAATTGAACTAATTTTTCTCAATTTACACTTTATTCTATCATTATAAACTATTTCAAAACCTTTGATATTCTAAATTTCAACACCAACCTTCAATTCGCAACTTTTTCACAATTAGGTCCTAAATGCCATTTTCTATCAAAATCACTTAATAAAACCACCTTAATATGAAATTAGAACTTAAATTTCATAATAATTCATCATAAAATTCCCTTACCCATCGAGGGTAACTTCCAAGTTCACCCATAAAATCAAAAACTAATGAATTCTATAAGTGGACCTAATTGTAAAAGTCATAAAAACATAAAACTTATCAAGAAAGAGCAAGAATTAAACTCACATGATGTAAAAATATGAAAAACCAGCTTTCTCCAAACCTTCTATGGCGTTTTGGCTGAGAAAATATGAAGAGATCTCTAGATTTTTCAATTTTGTCCTTATTTTATATGTTATAATTATCAAATTTCCAATTTTGCCCTTATTTCCCTTATTTTTCTACTGATTTCTTGCCCTTGCCGTCCAGCCTATTCACTTTTAGGCTTAATTTCTCTTTAAATCCTCTTTATTTTAACAATTGAGCTATTTAATCCTTCTAGCAAATTTTATTTTTATTACAATTTAGTCCTTTTTATTTAATTGACTACCCATACGTTAAAATTTCTCAACCAAACTTTAATAGTAACTAAATGACACTCCATAAATATTTATAAAAATATTTATAGCTCGATTTTCAAATTTGAAGCCTCGATAACTCGTTTTTGACCCGTTTGACCTTATAAATTCTTTTAATTCACCAATTCAAAAATTCTTCTAAATTCTTACTTGACTCATAAATATTAAATTACTACCTTGTTCAATCTTACTTGTCAGATTTAGTGATCTCAAATCACTATTTCCGACACCACTGAAAATTAGGTCGTTACATTTGTCATCAAAGTCTTGAATCACAAAACTGTAATCAACTAATCCCGAACTACAAAACCGTCTTACTCTAAGGATTTCTTTAGAGCCAAATAAACCATAAAAGAATTCCTGAATTCTATAAACATTGATTGTATTAACAGAATGATAAACTAAACTCTATTGAGAAAAATTATTAAGCAAATAAATTAAAACTAACAAGGGGGAAAAGAGGAGAGACGAGAACCTGACGGGACAATTGTTGATGGTACAGGGCACCTGCAGACTCTTTAGTGACTGGGGATATTATGCCAACACTCAACAACCAATCTTGCATCTCTTCCTTTGAACCCATATCCTCATCATTTGTTCCACTTGTTTGAGAACTCGTTCCGGACAAAAGCATTTGTCTCATTTTTTTCTGCTAGCATCACCATCTCTTTAGCTTTACTCTTAAAACCCGAAAGCATTCTAAAACTTGAATGATTGGAAAGTAAGAAAACAAGCAAAAGAAAGACTACTGACATCATATTCATTAACTACAGCTCGGAGATAAAACGACAGAACTAAGCTAAGCCTAATCAAATCAATTTATACATGGCATTGACACAAAAGTTTAATTTTTTTATATCCTAAATCATGATATGGTCCACTTGCATTCACCAATGTCAATCATAGCAGGAATTAAATCAAGTAGATGTTATATTCTTCAATGCAATTTGTTAACTACTAGGAAATTGAAAGTATTTATGATACAAAATTTACATAAAAACTAAATCCAAATCGTCAGAATTGAACAAATAATCTGTAAACTCTTATCAGTACTCTCTCACATTTCTTGCTCCTTCCTTAAAATACCCGCCACCCCAACCATCCTCACCGACCCGTCACTCGAGTACAACCCTCCCCTGGTTCCTGTGGCTACCCCTGAACCCGAAGCCGAAGCTGAGCCGGAACCTGAAGTCTCAGTAGTCTCCCAAGCTCTCGCCCGCCAACTGTCCCAAAACTTCACTAAAACCCATCACAGTCCCTCTTCCCTCTAATGATTGCCGTTACTAAGACTGATCTCGAGCTCAAACCTGAACTGGAACCAGACCCGGAACCTGGATCGAAGACCCGACCATCGGACGAGACGAGGACTTGGAAGCGGATCCTAGGGGAGTGGAAGACGAACTTGAGAGATTTTTTGGAAGAGAAGATGTGGGAAATGGCAGCAAGAGGGATGGCTGAGGTGGAAGTAGGGGTGGAGGCGGAAGAAGAAGGTAGCCAGATGAGGCGGTGGGTGGTGAGGATGAGGAGACCCGATTTTAAGAGGGAGAAATGATGGTGGTCTTCAGGTTCGAGGTCGACGGCGGAAAGAAGGTGGCATTCGACTTTGTTGCGGTGGAGGACAGGGCGGCCGCTGCTTGTCACATCCGCCTTGGAGAAAAAGTTGGACATCCCAGCAGCGTTGATCGATTAATTTTGGATACTTTTTTCTACTGATTGAAAATGACTTTTTTTGGTCCAAATTCTGTAACATACTTAAATAACTCCCTTAAAACAAAAATGATACATAACTCAAACTCCCTGTAAATTTATTTTGTAATTTAGAAAATTAATTAATAATGTGAAAAATAAATTTAAACGTATTCTATTAAAAAGATTTTTTAAAACTATTTTTAAATTTTAAATAATATTTTTACATATATAAAAATAATTCTAATAATGTACATTATAAAAAATTTAAAATATTATACGAATAGAGTATAATTTTCATTTATTTATTATGTTTTAAAAAAGTTAATAATTTTTTAAATATTTTAATTATGTTGTTAAATTTAACCTAGTTATTTTAGGGCTCTCGTTTTTAATCTAATAATTCTTTAAATTGATTTAAAATGAATTTTAATTTTTTGAAACAAATTATACAGTTTTAATAAATTTTAAAAACTAACTTGTGGTGCATTTGATTTTAGACCTTTAATTAAATATTTTATTTTTATTTGCAATAGTTTTTATAAATTTTAGACCTTTAATTAAAATTCATTCTAATTTTTTATTTTAAATAGTTTTTATAAATTTTATTTTAATTTTGATATTAACGATTATAAGTTTTTTTAACTAATTGAAAACAATTGTAATTTTTTAAGGTTTAATCCCATTTTAACCCTTGTATCGTAGGAAAATTTTCACTTGGGCCTTTTTTTACTATTTTTTTGGATCATTCCAGTGACTAAGTTAGCCCCTGATCGTTTCCGCTCAAAAAAACCCAACGTAGCCATTTAAACCAATTAAATCCATACACGTGCACAATTAATCCAAGTCATTTGCCAGTGAGAATATTAAAATCCAGCTTTTCTAGCCAAAGTGAAATTTTAGGTGCTGCACCAACATTGTCGACGTTGCCGTTCACCACTGTCGTTGTATGGCCAAGCTCACAACATCATCTTTCTCCCTTTTCTTATTCTTTTATCAACTTATCTCAAATCCCGAGTAAAACCCTAGCCACCTCACTTTGTTCTTACTCCCACCATCATATTCGGGTGTCGGAGCTCCAATCAAAGGCCACCCGGCCTCCCTTTTTTTCCTCTTTCAATTTGTCAACTTTGTTTTCCAGGAAAACGTTGAAGGTTCATTGAAAGTCCGACACTCAACTCTCTAATTCGTCGTTGTTCGTTGCTCTGGCACCGTTAATGCCACATTTCGGTCACCATAATCTTCATCACCATCATTTTCCTTGTGCTCTACTCTAAGAATCTTGGACCAGTCCAATATGTTAACCATAAGTGAAGCTAGAGCAATTTTCGATTTTAATAAAAAATAAATAAAAAATCGACCAATTCAATTATTTCAGTTTCAGTTTAGTCAAGTAGTGTGAATTGATTAGTTTTGACCTTAATTTAATTGGGTAATTCAGTCAGTGAAAAAAATTTATATTAATTTTAAATTGTTTAAAATATATTTATATTTATTCACCAATATATATATTTGTATTTTATAATATATCATCGATATATAACCATATAAACTCAACTTAATAATTTAAAATTAGTTAATTGAAAAATGATTGATTTAGTCGATTTTCTCAATTAAAATCGGTCAGATTAATTTTCTCATATTAAAATTGATTAAATCGATTAAAAGAACAACTGGATTAACTGGTTTAATCGATTGCTGTCCCCTAAACGGAGTAGCGATTTTTTGGGGTCTTAGGAGCTTCTATCTCTCTCGAAAGTTTCTCAAAAATCTGTGTTGTTTTCAAGTTAGTGATGAACAATACATTGCTAGATGCTCAACATTTCCAAATCTGGAAACATTTCATTATTCATTACCATATATAGAACTGTTTTGACGACGTTGTGAGATTGGTTCAAGGAACGTCGATGGGGTGAGCGGCGAAAAGCCGTTCTTGCAACGCCTAAGTTTTCACTCTGGTCGGAAAAAGTAAAAATTGTTGAGTTAATTGCACCAAACATCCCCAAACAATGATTCTCATTCTTAATTGTTCCTTAAACTTCAAATTATTTTAATCACATCTCTAAACTATCGAGATCATATCAATTAGGTCATTTCATTACTAAAATCGTTAACGTAAATGTCAAATGATATATCGGAACTTATGTGACATGATTTAAAATGAATATTATAAAAATAGATATTTTAAAAATTATTTTTTTGAGCAAAACTTTTACAAAAGCTTATTCGGATTTACTTTTAAAACTATTCAATAACATTCTATTTCTTTAATTTTTTTCATTTTAAAATTACCTATAGAGATTTGAATAGTCATTTAATGATTAAATTAACGATTTTAATAATAAAAGGACCTAATTGATATAATATTAATAGTATGAGGATGTAATTAGAATATTTTAAAGTTTGAGACCAATTTAAAATGAAGGCCATAGTTTGGGGATGTCCACTGCTATTAACTCATTTTTTAAGGAAAGAAGAAGAGAAAACGAATAAAGAAAAGAAAGGAAGAGGAAGTGCTTTATTATCAAGAAAAAGAAAAGGAAATTCCACAACGTCAAATGAATTGGATTAATTATTCACGTGTACGGATTTAATGGTTTAAATGGCCACACTGGATTTCCCCTAACTTGAGTAACATAATGAAGATAGAGGAGGTAAAATGAAAAAAAAATAGTAAAATGGTTGAAGTGAGAAAATTTCAATAGTATAGGACCAAAAATAGTATTAAGCCCAAAAACAAAAATATTGTCATAAACCTGTTTAAGGGTTTTTCTCTGTCACCGTGTCTCTCAGAAAGTCTCTCAGCCGTACAAGGAGAAAACAATGCCTCGCACGACCACCGTCGACTGCCCTGGCTGTCCTCCACTTCGAGCCTTGACTTTCGATGCGCTTGGTCTCATCAAAGGTTTTTCTTTTATTGATATAATCTTTATCCAACTTCAATAAATTCATTCGAAGGGTTGAACTCTAATTCTGTCATTAATTGAATAGTAATCGAAGCTCGAGAGAAAGGAGGAGGAGTTGCCAAAGTGGTGGAGAGATGGGGAGATCCTGATGCTTCCAAATGTGTGCTTGCCGCTTCCATGAATGACCGCAAAATCGACCCCGTGAGTTTCTGTTTTTTTTAAAGAACAATAGGTATTGAGAAGATCTTTTTCTTTATGCTGAAAATTTTTTTCCCCCTCTTTTGCAGTTATTAGCTGTTGCAAGAAAAAATGGTGTGGTGAGTAACCTTTTTCTTCTTCCCTTGTTTGTTGAACACTGGCTTTAGTAGGATTTCTGTTGAATATTTCCTTGTTCAATATCTATGTACTGCAGATTGAGATACTTAATCCCCTTAATGGTGAACTTTCCCGTACGGTTTCCGATGTTAGTAATGCTGGTGTTAGACCAGAAGATGATGCTATTGTTGGGCTGCATTTGTTCAGAAGACAGATAGTGGAGTTAACCCCGAGGTATAATCATATTGTTATTTTTTTGGACATGGGCATGGGGATATAACCCTTAAAGGATCATTCGAGTATATTGAAAAACTTAGAAAAATTGATTATATTCATGCTGGATGCATATGAGTCTTGGTAACATAGAAAATTAATAGAATTCCTCTGCTTTCTTATTTATATAATTTAGCATGGATAATAGATGGTTCTTGGTAGTTACAATTCCTTTACTGACAGAACCATGATGATCTCTATAAATTGATTATTGTCAGGTCATGCACTTTGCTCACATGTAAAACAAAAGGAAATGCAAGGATAAAAACTGTTGATCTCGCTGATACTCAAGCTGATTCTGGTGCCCCAAAAACATGGAATGTATGTGGCTCTGGTAATATCTTGTTTTCTGAAGTGGATGGGAGTGAAAGCTATGCCTTATTCGGAGGGTGAGTATGTTTGTGTTGTATGACTCTTTACATAAGCTTTGTACTCAGTTTTATCTGCATTTGCTGATAGGATATTTTCATGCTCAACTGGAATGTTTTTAGTTCGGTAAATAAGATTTGAGTCTTTTCTCATTCAGGAAGGGTGTTGAAGTTAACATGTGGGATCTTGAAAACTGTACTAAGATTTGGACTGCAAAGCCTGTGAGCGTTTTCAACCTCTCTGATTTATTAAAATAAATTATTTTTTAGTATCTTCTCTGTTTTCATTTACCTTAATCTATCCCGTATTGAACAGCCTCCTGCAAACAGCCTTGGTATTTTTACCCCTACTTGGTTTACATCTGCAACATTTCTTGGCAAAGATGATCATCGTAAAGTTGTGGCTGGTACCAATAACCATCAGGTAATCGTTTGCGGCCACAGCCACTCCTTAAAACATATATGTGTGTGTGTGTTTTCTATGTTTTCCCTTTTCTTTTCTCAAGGAACTTTTATGCGTGATCGCATATTGCCAGTTTCTAGAATTATTTTTAATTTTGAAATAATAAGGCTCATCGGTTTCAAAATATTCCCGAGTTGATTTTTTGTTAAACTTTTGAAAATGCAGTTTCTAGACTATAGTTGTAGCTTTATCTTTACGTGATTCATGTGCTAAAACTTACTGAATTCGAAAGAAAATTAAAGGACAAGAGTTTTTTTTATCAATTTTATTTGGCGTTGTGACTATTTCAGGAATATGGGATTGAGTTTTTGTTATAGTAATGCTTTTCATTCGGTATAACATTTTTCCTTTCACTATTTCTGTTACAGGTTCGCCTCTATGATATTTCTGCCCAACGAAGACCAGTTGTATCATTTGACTTCAGGGAGACCCCTATAAAAGCAGTTGCAGAAGACCTAGATGGTCATACAGTTTATATAGGGAATGGATCTGGTGACCTTGCTTCTGTGGATATACGCACAGGTAAGGGATTTGATTCTATGTGCTTGTTCTGCGATTCTTTATGCCATTGACCATTTCTGATTCTCGTTTTGGTGACCTTTCTTCAATGATTTGAGATGTATTTTTTTGTATATTACGGTTAATGGTGGATGTATTTCCTTATAGGTAAATTGTTAGGATGCTTTTTGGGGAAGTGTTCTGGAAGCATCCGATCCATTGCCCGGCACCCTGAACTTCCTGTGATAGCATCTTGTGGTGAGTATATGCCATAGTGTTTGGTAAAGCTAAGCACTTTTACCTGTGGTTGCATACACATTCTGCACTTTTGTATTGGGAAGCTATAATTTGCAAGGTGTTCATGTGAGAACAATAGTTAAGGTCTTGGATATGATTTTGTTGCTTGAAGAGCTAGAGAAGGAAGAAAAAGGATTTCTAATGAGTCTCAAATGATTCTGAAGTGAGTAAAAGGCCAGACCAGCGGGTTCAACTCGGAACCAATAAGTCCAGTGGTTCAACAATATAGATTGAACGGAAGCTAATGAACTGGCCAGACTGTTTAAAGACCGGGAGCCAGAGAAACCAGACTTTTGCTTCTTTTCTTTTTTTTCTTTTTTAATTAAGTTTGGACTTCTTTTAACCAAAAAATCTGATTTTTTTTTTTTCATTATGTTTTGGTCCTTTTAACCTAATTTTTAACCTATTTTTACCCAATTTGATTAATTGGTGCAAATAATAAACAATAATGAAATTCTTTATTTCCATCCATGGTTTATTGTTAATATAATTTTCCCAACTTTCTTCTTTTTCCATTTTTTTTTTAATTTTATGAATTTTTCTTGATGGTTGAACTAGGTACTTTAGGTCCAACCGGTACTCTGCCCATGCCAGTTAAAATATTTTCATTTTGGCTGATTGAAAATGTGTGAACTTGCAATTATTAGCTTCCCAACATTAACAGAACTGACAAATTTCAATATTTTCCAGGCTTGGACAGTTATTTGCGCATTTGGGACATCGGAACAAGGCAACTTCTATCGTCGGTATGTTCTATTCAGAGAACAGAGTTAAAATGTCCTTGCATGTAGTTAAGTAGCAAAAAAATACACAGCAAATATCTGCCTAAAATTTTCCTATTGCAGGTTTTCCTGAAGCAGCATCTTACTAAAGTTGTTTTTGATACTAATTTTACCGAAGGTCAGTTATTTCCTTGGAATCTTTATTGTTAAAAAAAAAAAACTCATTATTCCGTGTTTGGTGTCACCAACCGTCAATATGACATTTTAGTTATAATGGTGAGTAATACTAATAAACAAGAATTTGGTTGGAAGCCGTTTCTTGCATATCTCACTCCCCCCCCCCCCAAAAAAAATAAGACTCCTGCCAGTGGCTCTTGTTGCATCACATGTTTCCCCTCAACATTAGTGTATAGGATTTCACAAGTGAAGCGAGTAGGGGTTGCCCTTTCAGCCTTTTGGACTAGGTCAAAACATATTCGGACTTAGATACAAGGAGACATGCAGCACTAGCATTCATGATTGAATAACATAGCTTTTAGATATGGATAGACTATGGAGTGTAGGATCATCATCATAAGCTGCAAACTCAATTGAGTTGCAATTGTATGATTCATACCTTTACTTAGAGGTGAAACCGTTTTGCTTACTTAGAAGCCGTATTCGGTTTTATATGCATCTAGGTTCAATTTTTTTTTAAAGAAAAGAGTTGGGGTGGATAATTTCCGGAAGTTTTTGATTTGTCCTTTAGACTATTAGATGAAAACGTATTGCTGTACTTAGTATTGTTGTAGATATTATTATTATTATTATTTTGAATGCCATTCTCATATATGTCATATATGCAGAAGTTAAACACGTTGCAGCCGATTTGGCATTGCATGAAGCACAGAGCATAGGTGAAATTGAAACCGCAGATGAAACTGAAAAACCGGCTATGAAAAGGAAGAAGTCATCATCTAAAGAAAATAAAGAGGGCAAAAAGAAAAATAAGTCATCTAAAGAAAAGGAGGGAATAAAGAAGTTGAAATCCAAGAAGAGAAGCAAAAATCAAGAACATGACATTGCTGCAGCTGATGATGCATAGATAAAATTATTTTCTTGCACTGAAATGCTGAGGTTTCAGAACTCAAATATATACACTATGATACGGATGGCATGGTGAAGGAGCATGGGGAAGACGGTTTAAAACTTTAGCAAAGGATGTGTTGGTCTATGGCTGTTTTGATAGAAAATATAACAATGATGAAAAAACTGGACCAGACAGGCCTGTTGTCTCAATTGTATGAATGTAACTGAAAATTTTAAGAACCAGTGACAACTGTTAACTTCATAAAAACTTGGATGTATTGGAATTTTGTTTACTTTTTTTTTTTTTTTAAGGTCTGATTTATTGCCAGTTTCTTTGCAATTTACTAATTATTAAAAAATTAGAAATGCCACTTAGGGGTCGGAATAAAGGTGGTGTATGGATAGACAAAATGACAAATGGAAACAATATAGCTGCTAAGTACTCAAAAGAGATGGACGAAGTTAAAAATTATATACTGTGATCTGCTAAATCAATTCCAAGTTTATTAAAAGCATGACTTGATGCCCAAATCAACAGTGATTGTAACTCTAAGCTAATTTTACCTTTTTAACAGGTAAAATCAAGATTCAGAACACATTATAGGGTCAATCAAGATGCACTCCAACAATCATTATTGGTTTAGCATTCAAAATGAATGCTTTAATAGTAGGTTCAGAATACTACAATCTTCACGGATCACAGTAAAACTCACAGACACTTGGAATGGAAAGAATCGAAAAGCAGCTAGCTCCAACTGAAGCTGCTGCTTTACTGCGATGTAGCTTTGTCTTTCTTCTCCGACAAATACCTAAACAACATTAGGATGATAGTATGTTAGTTAGATCAAGCGGAAAAACGTGACAACCAAATATGTAACTGAAAGCAAGTCCAAATATTGAAATTTTAATTATCCGATCTATGAACTCACCATGCTTTAATAAATTCCTACACCTAATAAGGCAACAACCAAATGTTCTTTATGAAATCAAGAATATAATATCCAAGTTTTTCTTTCCTCTATAATTGCAAATTTACATGTAACAAAGCAGATGCATCCATTGTTATCCGAAGTATTTGATCATTGCAAAATTTTAAGAGAACGTGGTCATGAACATCATTTCATATCGAAATTAAACCTCGACAGTACCAATCTGAATCAATCCTAGTCACTAGGTTACCTGAAAGTACAACTTTTCTATGATTCAGTCCGGCGAATCCAGAAATTTTTTTAGTGGTCAGAATTGAATTATAAATTTTTGAGAGGTCAAAATATAATTTTATCATGTATTAATTTATAATTTAAACAATTTTTAAGGGGCCTACATAGCAATATTTCCATTTTTTTGGGGGGGGGGGGGGCATCCTGCCCCCTTTAAATTCGCCCCTGGATTCAGTCATGACATTGAATATTTGTTCAAATTACACATGAGATCTCTATACCAGAACGAGATCGAAAGATTGTAAGCATAAGTCGGCATTAAACAGGGAAAGGGTAATAATGCATAGGTGGAAACAAGGATCGCAAACTAAATCACAATTGCATAGAAATTGGCTCAATGCTATATTGTTCCCACTGGAGTATATCTGTGTCCGAAATATACCCATATCTAACACTCACCCTTGAGTCCAATTAACATATGCTAAATATAAACCAGAAAGATCATGCTTACCCTTGAGCTCTTGCCCAACGGGAGAGTTGGTAGAGCTGTACTGTCTCATTTGAAGCATGGCACGCCAACAGTAGATAGTCAAAATATAATTTTATCATGTATTAATTTATAATTTAAACAATTTTTAAGGGGCCTACATAGCAATATTTCCATTTTTTTTTTTGGCTGCTGCTGCCCCTTTAAATTCGCCCCTGGATTCAGTCATGACATTGAATATTTGTTCAAATTACACATGAGATCTCTATACCAGAACGAGATAGAAAGATTGTAAGCATAAGTTGGCATTAAACAGGGAAAGGGTAATAATGCACAGGTGGAAACAAGGATCGCAAACTAAATCACAATTGCATAGAAATTGGCTCAATGCTATATTGTTCCCACTGGAGTATATCTGTGTCCGAAATATACCCATATCTAACACTCACCCTTGAGTCCAATTAACATATGCTAAATATAAACCAGAAAGATCATGCTTACCCTTGAGCTCTTGCCCAACGGGAGAGTTGGTAGAGCTGTACTGTCTCATTTGAAGCATGGCACGCCAACAGTAGATAGTTTCGTGGTTGTACCATCCATGCAAACCTCATGAATAATGCAGAATAGACGCACATAGCTGCATACCAGAATAGAAGAGAATAATTAGAAACTGGGGCAGGCAATAAATACCAAAAAAATCCAAAGTTTCTTTGAACTGTATTTTTTTTTTTTTACCTGATGTCATGTTGCCAGAAATCATTTCTGGGGGCTTATTCATGTCCACCAATCCCTGACATGTTCATAAACAGTTTTGAGATACAAGTGATAAAGAAAAAGTTGTACTTTTCTCAGATCTGGCATGACTTTGTTCTAGGATGAACAGCTGAATATGTTAAAATGCTATCTTAAAATGATGGTAGTTGAACATACAGCGAGAACAAAACCCCAATTTGCAACAGGCCCCCAAAAGTGAGTTGTTTTTGGGCCAACTGGACTGTTTAGGAATGCTCGGAAGGAAGAAGCCATCTGTTACAAATATTGCTGAATGTAGCTCTGCGATTGTTGAATACAAAATATTATTATAAATCATCAAATTTCAAATACTAAAATAAATTCAGCTACAGAAATAGAAAGCTATATAGATCATCTGAAAGTACTGCCAAATGTATAGTTATAGAAGCTAGGCCAAAATTTCAAACTATTCTCGGGCATAAACCAAAAATCATGCCCAAGTACTAATTCAACCCCACTTATGCCACCTCTCGTATATTATTTATCATCTTATGAGTCAGACTCTACAAGTAATTCAAGACTCTCCTTGGTTGAAAGATGCTATACACAAGCTCAAGTTCTAAGCCATTAACCGATGCAGTAGTCGTAACTATAAGATATGAATAAAACCTAATCATAAACCCCAAAACTGATAGCTATACTTTTAGCATGAATGGTCTTGACATAATATCAAAATTGCTTTCACCATCGAACTCAATTTTCTTAACCTGGTAGGCTAGTGCATGAGTTGGAATGCTAGAAAATAAATACTTGTTTTAGTCTATGTTATTAGAACTCGAGAGTGAATGTTGGATATGGATATGTTCAAATTTTCTAATTTTTACACATATATATATATATAGATATAGATATATATATATATATATATATATATATATATATAGAGAGAGAGAGAGAGAGAGAGAAGATCATTTCCTATGCCCATGTCTAGATATGTTTTGGGTACAAGTTTCGGGTACTTCAAAAAAAATAGTCTTTGAAAAACACAGCTTTTGCTAGAACTAAAATCAAATACCTTGGCTTTTTATAATTTGATCAAATCTCAGCAATCGATATATACATAAATACTTGTAAAACTGAAAAGACAAGCGGAACACTTTTTGTTCAATAAATATATCTCCCCCAATTTTGATTTGTAGCTAAAATCCCTAATCCTACCCGCGTCAGCATAGAGGAACTTAGTTAAAAAAAAGGCTACTCATCATGACAACTTACATAGAAAGCGCTAAAGAATCTAACTTTAAATGAAACCCAATGAAAAAGAATTGAAAAAAGAAGAAGCATACTAATAGAATTGGATCAAGGAGAAAATCACGAATCAGCTAAGAACATCAGTGAATCACCTAAGATAAGATGGCGAGCGAGAAGATGGTGATGATGATGAAGATGATGGTGTGTGTAGGGAGATAAAGAAGAAGTGAATTCAAGGAGAATACCTTTGTAAACGGCGTCGCCGGAGAAGTCAAAGACCACGGGCCGATGGAGGAGGAAAGATTTGGAAGACGGAAATGTTAAGTGGAAGTGGAAGCTAAAGCTGAAGAGGAATTTGATTGTTTGACCGACTGATTGACTTCTGCTTTGGAGCTTTGATCCTGTAGAACGGAGTCTAAAGTAGAGTTTTATTGGATTTTGACACTTGGTTTAGTGAGTATAATCCTTAAATTTTTTAACAATGATTTTTGTTAGGATATTTTGAAGTATTTTTTTTCGTAAACCATACCAAGGTTTAATTAGTATATTTATGTTTTGAAATTTAAGTTTAAAAAGTTACGAAGTAATCATTATATTATTTAAAAGTTTTTAAATAATTAGTTATTAAATTATCTAAAGAAATTTAGTGAGCTCTAAACGATGATCGGTACAGTAAATTGGTACTCATTGTCGAATAAAAAAATATACTTTAAATGTAAATCAATCTGACAACTAGTGATGAAGATCAGAGAAGAAACATATTTAGATTTTTAGTTCATAAATTCTAATATTTAAAGTTCTTTCATGAAAAAAAAAACTAAATTGTAAAAAAAAAAAACCATATAACAACTATTTTAACAAACTTTAATGAAAATTTTTAAATTGTTAAATAATAATTTTATAACTTTTGAAATTAAGTGATAAAAATAAAAATTTACCATTATTTTAGTAAAACGAAATTGACATTAATCACCATCTTTAAAAATATCAATCTAGATGATATATTTGGTTCAATTATTTTTTTAACCCGTTGACTTCTATGGATGAACTGGTTGTCGTTAATAATAATTAGATAACAATAGGTCTTCAATGAAAAATTATTTAAAATACAATATTAAAGTAACCATATGAGACGGCCTTTTTCCAAGAACTTGTCATCCTTGAGTGTGAATATTTAATACATTTTTTAGCATGATTAAAAACACATAACTGAGTTCTAAGTTTTTTCATGCATTTCTTATTAGTTTTTTAGCCAAATGCTAACCATATTGCAATACTTCAACAAGCATATTCAATTTAAAAAAAAAAAAAAAAAGATTCATGTATTTGGAAAATAAAAAATCTCCCTGGATGCAACTTCAGGGATAATACACAAAGTATAAATCAGTTGTTGTCAATCTATAAGTATATCATTATTTCAAGTATCATAATCATCACCAATACTTGACAAACAACAGCTGATATTTGGGCCAAAAAAGCAATGACATAACAATGAATCCGAATATGTACTCGAAACACGAGTAAAAATCCATGAAATTTCTCAATTTTTTGGGGGGTCCCTGTTTGCAAAAGAACCAATGTTCATGTGTAAATCACCTTATACGAATCTCGTCCGTAACGAGGTTTTCGTCATGAAAGTACTTTCTTAACTTCGTCCGTAACCTCTTTCTGAGGCTTTTCCGCGTGAAGCTTTGCAACTATTCCCTTCTCGGAATAATAATCAATCACCTGTAGATATTTCAAATAACACCATTAAGAATATTGATGATCATGGAGTTCATAAAAATAAGAAACATCAATATGCTCTCTTTTTAGATTCAAGTAAGAACCACCAAATAGTGTCCGTAAGACACTCGAGATCGGCTAAAAGAACGCTTGAAGCGGGCTCAAAAGATCAACCGTATAGAGTTTTCGCTATCCTTTGTATGGATTCCCATACATGTATTGCTAAACAAACGGGGGATTGAACAAAAAACGAGTGGATGGTTAGGAACACCAAAATACATAAAGGATTGGTAATGGAGATTATGTAAAAATTTCCTCCTGTGATATGAGTTACCACCCCTTGATCACTTATAGTACCCCAAACATCTGACTGCATTTTCCAACTGAAATGGAATATTACTACCGAAATTGAATTGTACATCCAGAATAGTCCTAAGAAGACATGATCCCAAGCGGATACTTGACATGTCCCCAGACAATCACTTATTCACAAACTTCGTGTGGGGCTAATAGTTTTCATTTCCCGTCTCGTGGAAAACCCTTTTCGCTCCGCTTAGCCCTATCTCCCTCTAGGGGTATTTTAGTGATAGGTTCTATAGGAACCGGACGATCCTATTTGTTCAAATACCTAGCGACAAACTCCTATGTTCCTTTCATTACAGTATTTCTGAACAAGTTCCTGGATAATCCTTTCGGGAAGGGAGGATTAGGAAAATCCTATTGATTGCAGCTTTCTCCGGACCTCCGGGAAAAGCATGAAAAAAAAGGCTCGAATGGTACGATCCCTCCGTCACCCCAGAATGAAAGGGGCGATCTCGTAGTTCTTGGTCTGTGAAGATACGTTGTTAGGTGCTCCATTTTATTTTCCCATTGAGGCCGAACCTAAACCTGTGCTCGAGTAGCGTGCAAGTCTTTTTTTTACTATTAAGAAAATTTCAAGTTGAGCTCAAGTTTCTTACAACTTGAAACTTGAGCTTGACTTGGCTCGTTTCACCACCATATATATAACTCATTTAACTGCCCCTTGCCTTGCACCTATTATGGTAACTATAGGATCCAACTTGGAAAAATCAATACCAAAAAGATTATTAAATCTTTCACAATTTAAACACTACGAAAGCAGAAAGCATACCGGTTGGGTTTGCTTGTGAAATGCATCAAGCCTTGACTTGAGAACTGCTGCAGTATCATCTTTTCGCTGCACCAAAGGTTCCCCAGTCACCTTGAAGAGAACATAAACATGGATGTGAGGTCATTAACATAATGGCGACACTTTTGAAAAAAAATGGTAAGGAAGCTTATATAAAGGTTAACAGAATGACATGTAGACAAAGCACCATCAAATTTGCATTAAATTAGTCATATGAAATGCCTCACATAAAATGCTTAATTTACCACTCAACTAGTCAACTTTATGCAAAAACTGAAGTACAATTGTTTGACTTACATCATCAAGGCCGGGAACTTTAGGAGGTGCAAATTTCGTATGATAGGTCCTACCGCTAGCAGGGTGGATCCAACGACCAGTAATCCGCTCCTCCAAGACTGCATCATCAATCGCAAAATCAAGCACCTTATCGATTTTGACTCCTTGCTTTTCAAGCATGTCATCAAGCTGTAAACCGAAGATCAACAACACGTAATAGGGGATGTCGGTATAAAAATTTTAAAAGCCAAAGGTGCATAAAGATTCAAAAGAAGCAACACCTTCTGTGCTTGGCCTACAGTCCTCGGAAATCCATCGAGAATGAAACCTTTTTTACATGAAGGTTTCTTCATGGCTTCATCAATAATGCCAACAACTAAGTCATCGGAAACAAGTTCACCCTAAGCAAGATTTGCAAAACATCTCATTAGTCATTATAAACATACTAAGAACCATTAAAAAATCCCGAGAGGTTGGTGGAAAAAAATTTGACCTTATCCATAGCCTCCTTGGCCTTGATACCGAGAGGGGTTTTAGCAGCAACAGCAGCTCTCAGCATATCACCAGTGGCCAAGTGACACAGGCAGTACTCATCCTTAATTATTGGAGATTGAGTACCTTTTCCCGATCCCGGTGGACCTGCCACTCATAAGATTTCACAATTATTAGAAACAAGCCATCATTCTATGAAATGCTAAACAATACGCAAATGTCGATAGTCGCAGATTGCAGAATGTTTTCGAGTTGCTGTTATTAGTTGTGCAATTTCCCCGTGATACAAAGTCTACAATGCTTGAAACTCGAGTACAAAGTAAAATATAAAAACCAAACCATAATATCACCCTATTCACTCAAGCAGCCCAAATTCTATCCTGAATTTAGGTCAGCAAGTTAGTTTGTTTGAAACTATGTTGCTTCGGCTCTTCATTTTTCTTGATGTATCCATGTCTAACAGGAATAAAAGGATTTGACTCTCCATGAACACTCAAAATACATAGAGAAACTTTAAAATTTTAAAACATAACTATGTCAAACATATGCCGGTAACTGATAATCACACCCGAGTCTGAGTAACATAGGTTTAAAACACATGCACGACTCTTATTAGCATTAAATGATTTTCTTCGTCATTGAAGCCGGGAACTCTACCACTAAAAACATACTTATTTTTTAGTAGGTCATAAACAAGGGGCATTGATAGTTTAGTCTTCCAAGATCTAATAATTCTCCCGCACAGCAAAACGGGAAATGCAGAATGAATATATAAATACAAAACCAACATGAAAATTGATTTCATTTTATCAAAAAGTAAGTTATGGACTAGACATTGTAGCAAAAACCATACAAAGCTGAAACACATAAGAATAAATCTATGGCCCTTACTAAAAGTAATAGCATGAACCCAAAATACTGTAATCCACTGTTCATTGATCTAATGTTTGCCAAAGGAAAGACCCTTTTTTTCCTCCATATGTAAATAAAGGGCATATATATATAATTTCTAAAGCTAAAAACCATTACTTTCTAAAGATCAAAATTTCCCAACACTCCCCTTTACAGAGAAAAAAAGGCTGTCAATCAATTCACCCAACCTAGTATAGAATTGCAATTAACCATTGCAAATCCCTCCAAATTAGGGATTTCTTGGAGCGGAACGGTGCAGATGCATCTTCTAAGGAAAAAAACCACCCATTCGGAGCAGACCGGTGCAAAATCTGTAAGAAAGGTCGGGTTTCACCAACCGTACCCCCAATAACCAATGCCCCCCACTTTGCCTATTCACAATTTTTGTGCATTTAAATTATATGAGAAGTAATAAAAAGTTCAAGATTTTATATCGAATTTGGAGCTTTAAAAACTCGAACCATGTTTCCATGGGTATCTCTACAATAATAAACAACCCTAACGCAAAGCAAATTCAAAAAATATAATCTCGGATCTACAAATTCAAACAAAATAAATCCCCAAACTTTCCATATGAAAAAAAAAACCCTCAAATCCAAAACAATTAGTGTTCAGAGCAAAAAAGAGAGAGTACCAATGAGGATGAGACGCTTATCTGGTTTGGAGGCGCATTTCATACGGCGAAGAAGCTCACTCATCAGTGATTCAGACGGTACATCTTCCAAGTTCATTGAATTGGTCGCCATTTCCGATCTCCTTTTTACTTTTTTGTGGGGAATTTCTGGGTTTTTAAGAGTAGATTGAGATTTAAGTTAGGTTATTTAAGGATTATTTTAATTTGGTTTTGGTTGGTACCAAGAGACTTCGGAGCCACCGATGCTTGAAATTCAAGCAGCGGTCTTTTTCCAGCTTGTTCTAAGCTTTAACTTTGCTTTTTGGACCCTTGGTCTTTTGCAATACTTCCCAAATATTCCCCAGCTTTTATTAGGGTTTACAAATCGATTCATTTTGAAGCGTTTATTTGAAAAATCGCCATTTCATTAATAATCATGCTCAAACTATAGATTATTTTTCCCCCAATCTTTATTATTGCTTTAAAAAGTATGAGATCATATATTTCCTTTTCGCCCAAAAAACTCTTTGTTTTTCTTTTACGACATTTAAGGAATTATATCATCCTTTAAATAATATTTAACAACTTTCACTATATATCATAATTTCTATTAATTACCTACTCCATTTGATGAATTTATAAATAGATAAATTTTTATATAACATTTTACTTATATAATTCACCTCGTAAATTTTAATTCCATTAGAGTAAAACAGATTTATAAAAAGATTTTAAACAATCCAATTTCAGCACTGATATTGTCGAAACCATTTTTTTGAAAACGGGAAATTGACTTTTGAAAACGAAAAGTTGGGAGTCGCCACCAATCGTTTTTAATAGGGTGTGATTGGATCACCTCAAAATACGGTCGTTTTTAATAAATAAATAAATTTTTCAAAACGACGATTTTGGTCTCATGTAAAATAGAAAACCAGTTGAGTCGATTACGTACGAGGAAGGATTAGCACCCTCGACACGCCCAAAATTGGTACTTGATTGATTATTTAATGTCTTAATGTCGAAAATTAAAGATTTGGACAGAGTTCAAAACGCGATCCTCCTTTTATTGACTTTTAAAACATTTAGGTAAGTCAAATGTGTATTAAAGACCATCTCACCTCAAGGTAAAACATTACATCCAGTACGTTAGGACACAACATTTTTTACCCTCAATTTTGAGCTTGCCTTTAAAACGTGCGTTTTAGCCTTAAGAGGATATTCGAATATTCAAAACAAACAAAGAAAGCGAAACCCAGTACGTTAGGGCACGATTCTTCGAATTCTTTAAATACCGAACATTGCCTTTATTTTGAAAATTTTTTAGAGAAGATCAATAGATAAATGAATTAATGACATAGATTTTTTTCAAAAATGATGATAATAGACAACATGAAAATAATAATATTAGAATAATGCTAACCGTAACCATAAATATAGTAATAACAATTAAAATAATATAACACCAACAAAATTGAAGATAATAATAATATATTAATAAAAATAATATAAAAATAATACTAATATAGGGAAAAAATATTGTATAAGAAGTTATAAATAAATGATAAAATAAAATAAAGGTATATAAGGTTTTTAGGTAAATAAATAAATAGAATGAAAATATAATAATAGTAGTAATAACAGTACAAAATTAGTTAATATAGTGCCATTATAATAATAAAAATAACAATATGTTACTAATAATAATAAATAAATAAATAATGGTAATAAATATATATAAAATAATAGTAACAGAAATAAAATAAAATAAAATAATAATAATAATAATAATAATAATAATAATAACACTCTCCCCCTCCCATCTAAATCCGGCCATCAGTCCGACCTTGCTCCGGTCACCGGACCCCCATGAGTCATTGTCGGCGCCACCGTACACGGCAGCCGAACCTCAAAAAAACCCTTTTTCAGTAATTTTAAAATGGGTAAGCTTCTTCCCTTTATTTTTACTTTCGTATAAAAAAATAAAATAAAATTGAAATTAAAAAATAGACAAACAAAGAACTTAAAACGAGAATAGACAAAAAAACCTCTTTTGCTTTGATCTTTGATTAATCTCCAAAAACCAACCTCTCCCTGTACAATAGTTTTGAATGGCTTTTATAGTCAAATTTTACAACTGATTGCCTCCTTCCATGGTGGCAAGTAAGGTAATGGAGTTAGTGGGGTAGCTTAGTGGGGTGATGGAGTTAGTGGGGTGGCTTAGTGGGGTGATGGAGTTAGTGGGGTAGTTTAGGAGTTAGTGGTCAGTTTAGTGGGTACTAATTGGATGGTTGGTGTTCTGGGCTCTGCTTATTGGTCCCGGGCATAAATTTGGTCCTACAGCTGCCCCTCTTTGCTCATTATCGTGTAACGAGAATAGAGTAAAGATTTTAGAAGGGCCAAATTTGCCTGGGCTGGCTGAGTCTTGTCTTCTTTGTCGCAACCCACCGCACCTTATTGCTTCAAAACGCTCCGTTGCTGCTTCACGGAGATGTGATCTACTATAATTGATCTGCTTTACTCCTGCTCAGGAAAGATAAGACCTGTTATGTTTAGCCTGCTCTACTCTTGCTCAGTGAAGATAAGGCTGGTGGTTGAAATCTGCTCCATTGTCGATACATGGAGATAAGACTTGCCAAAATTTGATCTGCTTCACTCCTGCTTAGCGAAGATAAGATCTAGTATATAGCCTGCTCCACTCCTGCTCAGTGAAGACAAGGCTGGTGGCTGAAATCTGCTCCATTGCCGATACATGCAGATAAGACTTGCCAAAATTTGATCTGCTTCACTCCTGCTCAGTGAAGATAAGATCTCGTATGTTTAGCTGCTCCTCTCTCCCGAAAGAAGATAAGGCTAGTGGTGAAATCGCTCCATTACCGATACATGGAGATAAGACTCTCCAAAATTCGATCTGCTTCACTCCTACTCAGTGAAGATAAGATCTGGTATTTAGCCTGCTCCACTCCTGCTCAGTGAAGATAAGGCTGATGATTGGAATCTGCTCCATCGCCGGTATGTGGAGATAAGACTCACCAAAATTTGATCTGCTCCGCTCTCCGCCAGCCAAGATAAGACACAGTATTTAGCTTTGCTCCACTCCGCCGGTGAAGATAAGGCTGATAATTGGAATCTGCTCCATCGCCGGTACGTGGAGATAAGATTCACTAAAACTTGATCTGCTCCGCTCCTGCTCAGCGAAGATAAGATCTAATATATAGCCTGTTACCCTACTGCTTAGGGGGTTAAGGCGAGTCTTCGACCTGCTCCACCATTGTTTGGAGAGTTAGGATCTGTAAATTTTAGCCTGTTACCCTACTGCTTAGGGGGTTAAGGCGGGTCTTCTACCTGCTCCACCATTGTTCGGAGAGCCAGGATCTGTAAATTTTAGCCTGTTACCCTACTGCTTAGGGGGTTAAGGCGAGTCTTCAACCTGCTCTACCACTACTCGGAGAGCCAGGATCTGTAAATTTTAGCTTGTTACCCCTCTGCGCAGGGTTAAGCGGGTCTTCGACCTGCTCTACCACTTTGCTCGGAAAGCCGTGATCTGTAAATTTTAGCTTTGTTACCCTACTGCTTGGGGGTTAAGGCGAGTCTTCAACTCGCTCTCTATCATCGCTCGAGCCGTGGATCTCAGAATTTTAGCTGTTACCCTACCGCTTGGGGGTTAAGGCGGGTTTTCGACCGCTCTACCACTTCTTCTGAGAGCAGTCTGTGAAATTTTAGCTGTTACCCTACGCCCAGGGGTTAAGGCTTGTATCCTTGATCTGCTCTAACAACGCTTTCTGAGAGCCGTGGATTTATAAATTTTAGCTGTTACCCTCTGCTTAGGGAGTTAAAGCTTGCCATCTTCAGCTTGTTACCCTACTGCTTAGGGAGTTAAAGCCTGTTATTTTTTATCTGCCCCACTATTGCTCCAGGAGATAAGATCTGTAATTTCATCGATGTTGCTACATTGTCCTCTGGGGAATATGCCTTGTAGACTCGGTTTCATGTCTATGTTTATGCCAAATAATTAGGATGCTATGATCAAAATCAAATGCTCCTAACTAGATGTATTATGAATGACATTTGTATAAATACTGAATGTAGAAATGTCATGAGAATGATTCCTTTTAAATGCTTAAAGTGACATCACTCGTTATTCATCAGAGTTTTATCACTATCATATTATGCTGCCTTCTTGCTCGGCTAGCATTTCCAACGAAAACCCAGAGAAACAACTCATTTTGCTCAACTGGCTTGCCCCACTGCCGTTTCAAAGTCTCTTCCACTGTACTTTCTGAGACATAAAGTTTATACTTCCCACTGCAACTTCAAAGAAATAATCATTTGATTTCTTCTATCCATCCTGTTGTAAATCAGAGGTACAGGATTTACATCATCTTCAATCAATTTGATCTGTTACACTATTCCCCGGGTGTAATGAAAAGATATATATGCCTGATATTTGCATGAATACAGAATACCATTTTCTTTTTCTTGAGAATAATCCCATTACTCGTTCTTTGCCAGGATTACGACACCAATGTAATTTTCTTTTTGGTCAACCAATGTCTTTGATAGGAAACCTAAGGAGATAATTTCAATTTGGGCTTAAATATTTCCAACCCTTAAGCTTGGTGAGTTTTAAACAATAGTCCCGTTTTAGGCTCCTGTATTATTTAGAAACTTCCAGAATAATATGCAAAACTCCTTTTATGAAAGTGTTACTAGTCCATTAATCATTATTTCAATGCAAAATGCTTGAAAAATATCATAACAACGGATTAGAAATGTAACAACCTAATTTTCAGTAGTGTCGGAAACAGTGATTCGAGATCACTAAATCCGATGAGTGAGTTAAAAATTTAATAAATTAATACCTAGGAGTCAAGTGTGATTATAGAAGTATTTTTTTATTAGTGAATTTTGTGATTTAAAAGAATTAATTAGGTAAATCGGGTTAAAAACGAGGTATTGAGACCTCAAATTCATAAACTGAGCCATAAACATTTTTATAAATATTTGTGGAGTGTTATTAAGTTAGTATTAAAGTTTCGTTAGAAAATTTTAACGTTTAGTTAGTCAATTAATTAAAAGGACTAAATTGAAAATAGTGCAAAATTTGGTAAAGTGATTAAATAGTTTAACTGACTAATAAGGAGGGATTTAAAAGGCAATTAGACCCAAATTATATGGGCTGGACGGTTTGGGCAAGAAAATCAGCAAAGAGACAAGGAGAAACAAGGGCAAAATTGGAAATTTTGCAAATTAAACATATAAAAATAAAGACAAAATTGAAAAATCTAGAGATATCATCATTTTTCTTCAGCAAAAACGCCATGGGAGGTCTGGAAGTTGCTGGTTTTTCATATTTTGACATATGTGAGTTAAATTTTTACTTTTTCTTAGTAATTTTTATGTTTTTGTGACTTTTACAACTAGGTCCACTTGTTGAATTCATTAGTTTTAGGTTCTATGAAAGAAATTGAAGGTTGTTATGAATATGTGATGGAAATATGTGATGATTTGGCATGGAATTAGAGCTTTAAATTGTTTATATGCTGATTTTATTGAAAGAATTGAATAGAAAGTGAATGTTTGGGACCTAATTGTAAAATAGTTTGAAGTTGGAGTTTTATGTGAAAATTATGAATTTCAATAGTTATGAAATAACTTATCATGTCTAAGAAAAGAATTAATTGATAAAATTATCTTAATTTAGGGGTTAATTGAGCAAGGACTGAATTGTATGAATTGTGAAATATGGGGCAAAATGGAAATCAACATTTTGCACTAAGACTGTTTTGGACAGCAGCAGTAGATGAACTTTGAAAAATCACCAAAAATTGTGGGAATCAAATTAGAGGATGAATAAAATATGGAATTAGAGCTTGTTGAGTCTAGTTTCTCATAAAAGAAATGGTGTAAGCAATGAATTTGTAAATCATGAGATATAATGAATTTTATGAGACAAGGTCAGAATGAATTCGGGTTCCCCTGTTCTGACTTTGAAAAATCATAACAAATTAAATAAAAATAATTATGGGCTTAAATTTATATTTCTGGAATCCTGAATGAGTCTATTTTCAATAGAAATAAACAAGAACATCATCCGAGTTTTGTATGAAGAGATAATTAATTTTAAGTGAAGAAGGGTCAGAACTGTCAGACAGCAGAACAGGGGTGATTTTAAAGAATAAACTGTACTTATTAGCTAAACCAAAAATTCTGAAAATTTTATGTTAAGAAGATATGTGAGTCTAGTTTCAGAAAAAATTAACGGATCTTAATTTGGAGTTCCGTATCTCCAAATATAAATAATTTAGTGACTATGACACGGGTGGATAGCTTAAATATTCACATAAGTAATTAGTGAAAATTATGGATAAGGTTACTTACAAGTATGTTATTTATACCAAGGATGTGGATGGAGAGGAGGAGGAGGAAAAATAAATGAATGACTTGTGTATAAATTGATTACATGCTTGATTATAAACAATAAACGTTGAATTAGTAATGATATAATGTTTTATTTCATATGTTCATTATTAAATTGTAAATATTGAAAAAGTATGAAAATTGAACTAAATGTTCAAATCGAGTGGAACGCAGGGTTGAGTACTTTCGTTCAATGGCTAAAACGAATTGACGGAAAATACCATGGTTGGACCATAGCAACATGTGATATGTGATTTCCGTATAAGACCATAGCTGGGCTATGGCATCGGAGAGATGTGATTATGTGCTTCCGTATAAGACCATATCTGGGATATGGCATCGGTGTGATATATGCTACTGTATAAGACCATATCTGGGATATGGCATCAGTGAGATATGTGATTCGTGTAAGACCATAGCTGGGCTATGGCATCGATATGTGTTATGTGATCCGTGTAAGACCATAGCTGGGCTATGGCATCGGTATGTGATATGTGATCTGTGTAAGACCATAGCTAGGCTATGGCATCGATATGTGATATGTGATCTGTGTAAGACCATAGCTAGGCTATGGCATCGATATGTGATATGTGATTACGTGTAAGACCATAGTTGAACTATGGCATCGAGAAAATGAAGTACTCAATTCCGTAAGACGTTCACTAATTTGACAAAATGTGGTAAGTGAAAGAGTTTATGGATTTAAAAGATAAATTTGTAGTGAACATGAAATTGAGCTCAGTTAAATGATTTCATCAATTAGATATTGTGTATGGAAGAATGTGTTAGCGAATTACATATTTATTGAATTGATATTTGAAGTTCGGAAAGTGACATGTGATGATGTGTAAGACTATAGTTATACTATGGCAACAAGGAAATGACATACTCAATTTCATAAGACGTTCGCTAATTTGATAAAAAAGGTGATAAATGACATGTGAAGTAAAGTGATAGTTTTTAAGTAGTTAATAATATTGAGCTCACTTATATACATTTGTTAATCGAGATTGTGATCGACAAGAAGAGATAGCGAATTATATGCTTATGAATATAAGTATTTACCTGAAATACAAGAAAATAATGGTTATTGATATATGAAAGCATGAGATTATGACATACGAATTATGAATATGGAATATGTTTGATAAATGTGTTCATTCATAATTATGGAATTATTTACCTCATGTACACTATTTGCATAAAGATGATATTTCAAACACTTTGGTGAGTAAAACTCAAATATAAAATAGTATGAAATTAAGACAAGTTGATATGAAAATATATTTAAATTACAAAGATATGGCTGATATATGTTATGATTACATAACATGAAATTGTGTACATAAAAATGAAAAACAAAATGTTCAAGTTTAGGCACACGGCTTAGCAACACGGGCGTGTGCTCAGGCCGTGTGACTCAATTTTCTTCTTGAATGCAAGTCGAGAGCTTCACCGGCTTGGTCATAGGCGTGTGTGACCACACGGCCTACCCACACGGGCATGTCCCCAGTCACACGGGCGTGTAACCCTTATACGTGAGAAAAATTTTAAAAGTTGCCAAAAAAAAAAAAAAAAATCCTGAGGATCCAGTTTAGTCCCAACCCGATCTTAATGCACTATTTGAACCTCGAAGGTTCGATAAAGGAATCTTTATAATCAATCTCAATATTTGAACGATAAATGATTTAAATGATCTGTAAGTGTTCTGTACTTCTTGGTAATACCTTGTAACCCTGTTTCGGCAACGAATATGGGTTGGGGGTGTTACAAGAAACATAGCTCGAAGCAAGTAAGTTAACCAATGATGGGAAAATGCAATTAAGAAGGAAATTTATTGGGATGTATCTTGAAAAGAATAAGATATTCAAAGATATCAAATCCAAAAATGGGTAGAATAGAAAACTAGGTGCCCCAGATATCGCAGCTTGAGCTTCTCTGTACCAACTTCTTGAGGATCATTTTGAGCTCAATCTATGTTTAGAGAATCTAGAGTACTTTGTCAATGCCCCCAGACATAGCATACTTATTCATTGTTAATTTAGGCATAGCAAGACTACTGTATACCCCACTTTGATCCAAATTTGAGTCGCCCTTTTCGGGTTTTCAACTCAAATCCCCCTTGGTATCAATGCGCCCTTTGTGGGTTTTCGCCTTGGCCTCTCCTGTTTCTTTTTCTTTTTTTTTTGTGTTTTTCTTTTTTTGAAACTGCTAACTGTGACTAAATCTGAATTCACCAGATTGGACAAGTTTTTTCCATCCGTCTCGGTCAATATCAATGCTCCTCTAGGAAAGGCTTTCTTTACTACATAAGGTCCTTCCCAATTTGGGATCCACTTTCCTTTGAAGTCCTTTTGTATAAAAATCTTCAATGTCAGGTCCTCCTCGCAGAGTTCTCTAGGACGAACCTTTCTGTCGTAAGCTCGCATCATTTGTTCTTTTTGTATATTTTGGCCATGACGGGTAACTTTCACCCTCTTCTCTTCAATTAAGTTCATTGAATCCTTCTGCTTTATCCATTTCTCGACTCAATCAAAGCTTGGGGAGAAGGAATCTCGATTTCAATATCATTTTTATCCCATAAATCAATGAGCAATATGTTGCCCCAACGAGTCCTGGTTGATGTTCGATAAACAAAGAGGGTAAATTATAACTTCTTTACACCAATCTTTATAAGTTTCATGCTTTCACTTTTTTTGGGCGGGTTTGATGACTTTGTAACATTGGCATATGAAGTAACATTTACCCTCCTCTTGACGTAATCGACAACTGCCAAGATGAGTCAATGTATATTAGTCGAGAATGACCTGATAACATCTATGCCCCACATAGAGAAATGCTGTGAAGAAATAAATGAGGCTCATGGATCTTGTCTCAATAGTATCCAAACATCATGATTAGTGTGGCTACCATGAAGCCATTAACATATGTTCTTCTAACACCCATATAGACATTTTCTACATCTCCAGGTATATCTTGATATGGTTATGAGAAAACATCTTTGAATTCTTGAAATAACTCAATGACGATTCGCTTTGTCTTTACGGTGACTCAGACTCCGATCTTTGCCTCATTGCTTATAATGCTCATTGACCCTTTGTAGAGCAGGATCTATTTTTCATCTTGTTCTACCATCCTTAACAAATCAAAAGATAAGCTACAATCTCTGTCATCTTTAAAGTCCTGAGATCCGCTTAAACACATATCTCACCCCAAAAGGGAGTCGTTTCAGCCGTTGCTCTGTCGTTGATATCTGGGGACCTATTGTAGGTACAAAGGCATATTTCCAAAGAACAAATGATTCTAAGGATGTTATGGATATGGCATGATCATGAATAAAAAATAAAACATATTCAAAAGAGAGTCCAAAGAATAAAATAATATGTCACGAATGAAAGAACATTTACTCAAAAAGATTTGATTGAAATAAAGACTTTAAACACAAGCCTATTTCACAAAAGGGTTCTTATTGCCCCTAGGCTTAAAGCAATAAGCGTATTTTGAACATTACTTTAGATTAGCTCTAAAAATACAGGGATTTCTTCCACAATCACATTATTCAAAACACTCCCAAGTACATAAGGGTTTGGAAATTTTCATTTCCCGGTTCCCTCTTGAGAAATATCATTCAGATCCAGCGATATGTCATTGGGATAGATAGCTAGTGGTTACAACCCTCGGCTGGCCTACATTGACCAATTTAGAAGGCATGCTCACGATGCTCACTTCATTTTCATTTCTCTTTTGGGTTGACCTCTTGGCGCTTTCTCCCGCATCTATCTTCCCACTCCTTATTGCATTTTCAATCATCTCACCGGACATTATTATATCTGAAAAACTCAGAGCAGTGCTTCCCAACATATAGTCAATGAACGGGGCTTTCAGGGTATAGATGAAAAGTATTGAGGTCTCCTTTTCCAAAAGAGGCGGTTGGACTTGTGTTGCTATCTCTCTCCATCTTTGGGCGTATTGCCTGAAACTCTCATTCGGTTTCTTTTCCATGCTTTGTAAAGTGATCCTGTCAAGAGAAATATCCGTTACATAACTATACTGTTTCATGAAAGCTTGTGCTAGATCTTTCCATGAATTGATCTGGGTACGGCTCAATTGGTTGTACCATTTGGATGCTGCCCCAACCAGACTTTCTTGGAAACAGTGAATCAATAATTGGTCATTATTGACATACCCAGTCATTCGTCAACAAAATATGTTGATGTGAGCTTTTGGACAGCTAGTCCCGTTATACTTTTCAAATTCAGGCATTTTGAACTTGTAGGGAATTATTAAGTCCGAAACCAAGCTCAGGTCCCTGACGTCAATTCTGCGATAATCATCAGCATTTTTCATCGCCTTGAATTTTTCCTCCAACCACCGATACCGATCCTCGAGTTGTTTTGGCAATTCCAATTTTGCTTTTCCTATTTTGTTTAAATCAGGAACAACAAAGGTAGTTGGATTGCCCCCCGGATTAGAGTCTGAGCCGCTCAAATAATTCATCGGTCTTTGAGGTCGGCTTTGATTTTTTGCCGAGCTCGATAATTGGTAGACCTTGCAAACATGCTGTGCATTTGTCGAGTGAAACCCGAGAAAATAGAGAGGCTCCTCATTATCCACCCCAAAGACTAATCATGGAGCTTTCCTCTTTCTAGCCCCTTAGTCGATGGTGGGACAAGTGGTTCATCATATTCCTTTGAGACTCTAGCACTTGGTCTCTCATATCTTTGCCGTATCTTCATCGATTTGCTCTTGCAATTGCATTTGTAACTGGTCATGCATCTCTCTTTGAAGTTGTTTAAGTCTTTCCAATCTTTGGTCTATATCTTTTGTCATATACGCAGTGCAGAGCGATGCTTGGTTGGTAAGTTTTTATCGGTTTCAGTTAAATCAAATGATTTCAATTAATTAGGGGCCTTTTGTGAAAATCTAATGCACATGATGCAATGATGCAATGTAATGCAAATGCATAGAATGCAAATGCATGGAATGAATGCAAAAGAAAGAAAGGCGTTGATTCTGAATTCAATTCTATTGGAACAACTTTTCTAGAAAATAAATTCCTTTACATAAAACGGATTACATATGCAGCTCTGCCCTCATTTTCTAGGTGAAGACACCAATTTCCTTTCTTCGTAAAAGTCAAATCTCCCAAACTTATTATCCTCGCGATGTTGATTAGCTCCTTTAAGAAAGTCGGGACGCGACGGCTCTCGAATAATCTTTATCAGCTTGAATCCTTGGGTAAAGTCTTGTTTTCCTCCACGAATTATCGACTTTCTTTCAAGTGCTTACTTGGACCATATTCGGACAACCGTATTATAATTCACTTTATCAAGAAATCCATTTTCTCATGACAAACTGTTCTATATAGCAGTCGAATATGAATCAACACCTCATTTCTATGATGATGTAATGCAATGCGGTTATAAACAAAACAAAACAAGTTAGTATCGAAAAATAAAAATCAAAGCAAATAGAAAATAATCAAACACCTAACTGGGTAATCGTTAGGGTTCAACATAGCTCTACCTAGGGCGGGATCCTAAAGTTCACTATATGTGGCTCGGTTCTAAGAAAAGGGTACCTGAACCAGCAGATTCCTCAACCCTCACCCATTATAGGCTCATATGGATCAAGTTCGGTTCAGGGGAATACATTTCCCTATGCCCATACGGAGGTGAAAACCTCACGAAAACATAAGTACGGATGTATTCCGGAAGCGATCCCCTAGCCCATGCGGAGGTGAAAACCTCACGAAAGCATAGTTTCTCACTCCCACTTAAGAGGTGTACCACAACGGTCATGAGATATGATGCGAGAGTACATAGAGAAATTCAATGAAAAAACAAACTCAACAAGGACACAGGAAATGCAAAGCGAGGATCGTGTATTTTTAGAAAGACCAAATTTATAAATTTTGACAAGAAGACAGAAAACAATCAATTTATAGCTCGACTCTCCGATGTCCCCGATTGGAGTCGCCAAGTCATCGAAACCATTTTTTGAAAACGGAAATCGACTTTTGAAAACGAAAAGTTGGGAGTCGCCACCAATCATTTTTAATAGGGTGTGATTGGATCACCTCAAAATACTGATCGTTTTAATAAATAAATAAATTTTTCAAAACGACGATTTTGGTCTCATAAAATAGAAAACCGAGTTGGAGTCGATTCACGTGCGAGGAAGGATTAGCACCCTCGACACGCCCAAAATTGGTACTTGATTGATTATTTAATGTCTTAATGTCGAAAATTAAAGATTTGGACAGAGTTCAAAACGCGATCCTCCTTTTATTGACTTTTAAAACATTTAGGTAAGTCAAATGTGTATTAAAGACCATCTCACCTCAAGGTAAAACATTACATCCAGTACGTTAGGACACAACATTTTTTACCCTCAATTTTGAGCTTGCCTTTAAAACGTGCGTTTTAGCCTTAAGAGGATATTCGAATATTTAAAACAAACAAAGAAAGCGAAACCCAGTACGTTAGGGCACGATTCTTCGAATTCTTTAAATACCGAACATTGCCTTTATTTTGAAAATTTTTTAGAGAAGATCAATAGATAAATGAATTAAGGACATAGATTTTTTTCAAAAATGATGATAATAGACAACATGAAAATAATAATATGAGAATAATGCTAACCGTAACCATAAACATAGTAATAACAATTAAAATAATATAACACCAACAAAATTGAAGATAATAATAATATATTAATAAAAATAATATAAAAATAATACTAATATAGGGAAAAAATATTGTATAAGAAGTTATAAATAAATGATAAAATAAAATAAAGGTATATAAAGTTTTTAGGTAAATAAATAAATAGAATGAAAATATAATAATAGTAGTAATAACAGTACAAAACTAGTTAATATAGTGCCATTATAATAATAAAAATAACAATATGTTACTAATAATAATAAATAAATAAATAATGGTAATAAATATATATAAAATAATAGTAACAGAAATAAAATATAATAATAATAATAATAATAATAATAATAATAATAACACTCTCCCCTCCCATCTAAATTCCCTACCATCAGTCCGACCTTGCTCGATCACCGACCCCATGAGTCATTTGCTTGCACACCACCGCACACGGCAATAACCTCAAAAAAACCCTTTTTCGGTAATTTTAAAATGGGTAAGCTTCTTCCCTTTATTTTTACTTTCGTATAAAAAAATAAAATAAAATTGAAATTAAAAAATAGACAAACAAAGAACTTAAAACGAGAATAGACAAAAAAACCTCTTTTGCTTTGATATTTGATTAATCTCCAAAAACCAACCTCTCTCTGTACAATAGTTTTGAATGGCTTTTATAGCCAAATTTTACAACTGATTGCCTCCTTCCATGGTGGCAAGTAAGGTAATAGAGTTAGTGGGGTAGCTTAGTGGGGTGATGGAGTTAGTGGGGTGGCTTAGTGGGGTGATGGAGTTAGTGGGGTAGTTTAGGAGTTAGTGGTCAGTTTAGTGGGTACTAATTGGATGGTTGGTGTTCTGGGCTCTGCTTATTGGTCCCGGGCATAAATTTGGTCCTACAGATATTATATAATTCAATCTTTTTAATCATGATAATTAAAAATTGGTATAACAAAAATTTTATCTCTCAACTTTTACATATTATATCAATTTATAAATGATCTCAATTTGATCTTAATTCCAAAATATTCAAAAATTATAAAAAAAAATACAAAATTTCAAAAAATATAATAATAAATTTAAATAATATATAAAAATAAAAAATCATTGTTGACGGAAATATTCGTTTCATATGAAAATATAGTTTTAAATATTACAAGACTTTGATATTCAACATTTTAAACCTACGTTAAATTAAAAACACATATATACTATTAGAGAATTTTAAACTAGGTAGTACTGTTCAATAACCCAAATAATTGACCCAAAAAAACCCAATTTAAATGAAAATATAATTTTACAAACTTATAAAAAAATAAAAAAATATTATGTTGAAAGAATACAAAGAATTACTTATTTAAAACAGATTTCAAGCTTAAGTTTGAATATTTAAAAAAATCGATAAAAATAAGAATACAAATATAGAACTTAATCAGGTTTACGAGCTACGTAAGTATTACAAGCAAAATCACCATAGAACCAAGAATCTCCATAGACAAACTTTTGAGTCTTAAACACCTCATTGTGAAGGAAACAAAAATGTTCTCATTACAGAGACAACTAAAGAAAAATGTAATAGTTTCCGAGTTAAAATCCACCGCTCAGCAATTTAAGATGAAGCACCCTTCGATTTCCTCGGAGCCAACTGAGTCTCAGGCTGCAAAAACAATCAAATATCACGCAATGCAATGTCTCATTACGCTAATCAAGATTTTCTAGAGATACTACTGATCTTGAGAATGAATATTAACATTTACCTCTTTTTTCACAGGTTCCTCTTTCTCTGACAGTATCAGTTCAATGTGACACGGTGAAGACATGTAGGCTGCAAAAGGAAAAAACCGACACAGCTCGGAAAATTAGAACCACAACCCGAATGTAGAGTAAGGAAGGTAAAAGAAATTACTCACGGTTAATCCTTCCATGTGCACGATATGTTCGGCGCCTTTGCTTCTGTGCTTGGTTCACTTGGATGTGAGATATGATAAGTGAGTCTACATCCAAACCTTTCACCTACGAAAAAAAAGTGGAAATACAATGGCAAAAGTTTTAACATTATGGACAGAATAGAGTAAAATGTCAATTCGTTGACAGATACCTCGGCATTGCTCTCAGCGTTCTTGAGCAAATCGAGAATGAATTTTGCAGATTTCACAGGCCAGCGACCTTGTCCATTAGAATGGCGATTCTTAGCCTGTGCGGTTCGCCCAACTCCACCACAGAAGCGCCGGAACGGAATTGCTTGCTTGTGGGCAATAACATCCTCCAAGTATCTCTTTGCCTTTGTCAAAGGTAGCTTTCGGATGGCAAAGGCAGTTTCTCGTGTATTCTGTTGAAGATAAAAATATAATCATTACCAATGCTCATATACTTGACCTAATAATCTGGTGCTGTCATCGTTATTAGCCATCTCCCAAGTCCAGAGCACAAGGCTAACACATTTGCACACAAGACCATAGCTCGAAACTAAGCATATCATGCCACTAACATGATACGCAACCAGTAGAACAATAGCTCAAAACTAAGCGAAAGTATGAATCCTAGTAATCTACATGTAAATTATTCATATGATCAACTTAATACCACGGAAACTATATTACCCGGACTTGAGTACGAGGGACTCGGGTGCGTTGAATGTTTTTCTAAATTTTCATGTATTCAAATATTTTCCTAAACACAATTGTCAATGAAAAGAGATCAGCATACCTTAAAATGAACACGAAGGTCAGAACCCCTAGCTTTGCAAGCTGAAAAATAAATCAATAAAATAAACTAACAATCAAGTTCCCATTTTTTTCAATGAATTAAAGCAAACAGTAATACACAGTTAAAAAAGAGCCCAGAAAATCCAACTGAGTATGCATTTGAGTTTCCTACATTTTTCCCAGATACCAAGCAGAAGATAAGACTTGATCTTAAGTGATAATGATAATAAAAAGCAAAATTAAAAACTTACATTTAGTAGGGTTGTCCGGTTCTCTTGAATACTTCACCTAAGAAAAAGAATGCCAACAAAAATAATGAAAAAGAAAATAAATTAGAATTAAACTTGAATGTTTATCGAAGAAAAATATGGAAAGAGAACTTCGAAGTGAGGAAGATTGACGAACCATGGTTGCTGCTGCTGTGTGTAACAGAGAAGAGGGGCGTAGCTAGGGTTTCTTTAGCAAATAAAAGGGATGGTTTTTAGGGTAAATGATTTTCTATCGGGCTTCCTTATTTTCCTGCCCAAGGTCGTTTTTGGGTTTATTGGGCAATTTTCAATTAGGCCTCACCGTTAAATTGAAGTGGCCTTTTATTTGTTTACTAGATTTTCAATTTTACATGCACACTCTAGATTTTATTGGTATTATTCACATTTTCATAAAAAAAATTTTAAAAATTTCAATTAACAATGAAGTACAAATAAATTATCATAAGAGTTAATTATATCAATACCATTAAAATTTTAATAGCTTAATTTACTTTTTTATTCTAAAATTTGAGTTGAGAGCCAAAGTAATAAAAATAAATAAATGTGTAATACTAAAATAATTAACTGTTAAAACTAAATTTTGAGTTATGGCTGAAAAAACCTACAACATAAATTATATATTTTTTTATCAATATTATTATAGATTTTGATCATATCTCTTCTTTTTGACACAATGCCTAGAATTATTGAATATTGACAACAATGATCATGCCAATCAAGCTAAGATTTAATCGACTCCATAAATTATAACTTTGTTTTAATTTATAATTTATAAATTTTGATTGAAAATTTATTATTATTTTTTTCATATTTCTATTTTTATTATAATTTCTTTACTGAGATAATATAATGAGTTAATTGAATACTAGCCCATAATCAATATTATTATGATCATACTTTTACATCATTCTTAAATAAAGCAACTAAAAACAACAAAATTAATAATCTAACACATATTTAATAAATTTAAACAAAAATTATTTATCACTCCAGTAATCATTAAATAAAATTTAAAAAGTTTTACATAAAATATTATGGTGTACCGTGATCTAATATATTTTATAAAATTAACACGAATTCAACATAATTTTGTGCTTCAACTTGAGGTAACCTTTTATTCTTGGTTGTTTATTCTCCGCTTTGAAATCGATTCCTTTTTCTTTTGAATTTTTCTAAAAAAAATACATATTAATTATATATTTCAAATCTCATAATATTAATTACTTAATAACTTATTTTTATATTTTTATTATAATTCAGATTTATATATTTTGTATATTATTATAAGATGGATTTAAATATAACTTAAATACATATTTTCTAATTTATAATATCATAATTTAAAATATTTTTTTGACAGTAATAGTAAACACTGCCTAAAACACTTTTTTTCAACTTAAATGATAAACTAACCCTAATCGATTTTTAAAATTTTTAATCTATATCAGTATAAATTCAATTAAGCTTAAGAGCTACTCAAAAATTAAAATATTCAATGAAAAATGACCATAGATTTAAATAGAAACCAAGAATCTCCATAGACTAACTTTGAGTCTTAAGCATTTCATAAGGAAACAAAAAATGTTCTCGTTACAGAGGCAACTAAAGTAAAATGTAAAATTTTCTGAGTTAAAATCCATCACTCAGCAATTTAAGACGAAGCATCCTTCGATTTCCTTGGAGCCAATTGAGTCTCGGGCTGCAAAAACAATCGAATATTATACAAAGCAATGCCTCATTATGAATGATATCTATCACAATCAAGATTCTCTAGGGATACCAATGATCTTGAGAGGTACCTCTTTTTTGACAGGTTCCTCTTTCTCAGACAGGATCAGTTCAATGTGGCACGGTGAAGACATGTAGGCTGCATAACAAAAAAACCGACACAGCTCAGAAAATTAGAACCACAACCCGAATGTAGAGTAAGGAAGGTAAAAGAAATTACTCACGGTTAATCCTTCCGTGTGCACGATATGTTCGGCGCCTTTGCTTCTGTGCTTGGTTCACTTGGATGTGAGATATGATAAGTGAGTCTACATCCAAGCCTTTTACCTAAGAAAAAAAGTAGAAAGACAATGGCAAAAGTTTTAACATTGACAGAATAGAGCAAAATGTTGATTTGTTCATAGATACCTCAGCATTGCTCTCGGCGTTCTTGAGCAAATCGAGAATGAATTTTGCGGATTTCACGGGCCAGCGGCCTTGTCCATTAGAATGGCGATTCTTAGCCTGTGCAGTTCGCCCAACTCCTCCACAGAAGCGGCGGAATGGAATTGCTTGCTTATGGGCAATAACATCCTCCAAGTATCTTTTTGCCTTTGTCAAAGGTAGCTTTCGGATTGCGAATGCAGTTTCTCGTGTATTCTGTTAAAAATATAATGTATAATCACTAACCATGCCCAAATACGTGGCCTAATAATAGGGTGCTGTCATTGTTATTAGCATAATAAGACCATAGCTTGAAACTAAGCAGGAGTATGAGTCCTAGTAATCTACATGTAAATTGTTCATATGATTAATTTAATACCACCGAAACTATATTACTAGGACTTGAGTGTGCGGGACTCGATGTGTTGAATATTTTTTGAAATTTTCATGTATTTGAATAATTTCCAAACACACAAGTGGCAGACATGAATACTTCAAGGAAAAGGATTCAGCATTTCATACCCACAGATAATTGATGAAAAGAGATAAACATACCTTAAAATGAACACGAAGATCAGAACCCCTAGCTTTGCAAGCTGAAACAGAAGTCAATAAAATAAACCAACAATCAAGTTCCGTTTTTTTTTTTCAATGAAATTTAAGCTAACTCTAATACACAGTTCTTTTTAAGCCCATAAAATCCAACAGAGTACTGCATTTTTTTAGTTTCCTACATATTTTTCCAGGTACCAAACAGAAGATAATACTTGATCTAAGTGATAGTAATAACAAAAAGAAAATTAGAAGCTTACATTTAGTAGGGTTGTCCGGTTCTCTTGAATACTTCACCTAAGAAATAGAGAAAACAGATTAAACCAGCAAAAATAATGGGAACGAAAATAATTAGAATTAAACTTCAATATTTCTCTAATAAAAAATTGGAGAGAAGTTTTCGAAATGAGGAAGATTGACGAACCATGGCTGCTGTGTGAAACAGTTCGACTTCGCTCCCTACCACTGCAAGAGAAGAAGTACGGAGTTAGGGTTTCTTTAGCAAATAAAAGGGATAGGCATTTTAGGGTTTAATATTGGGCTTCCTTATTTTCTCGCCGAAAGTTTTATGGGGTTTATTGGGCAATTTTCAATTAGGCCTCACCTCTAAATTGAAGAGGCCCTTTATTTATTTACTAGACTATTAAAATTTTGTTAATATTGTAGTCGCAATTCACATCTTCATAAAAATTTAAAAAATTTCTTTAGACATTTATTTATTTACTTCGAAAATTTTGCACATGAAAAGGAGTAACATAAATAAGTTGGACTCTACCTATTCAGCATTCTTTCCCTTCCATTCAAATTAATACGATTTTTTGCATTCACATTTACTAATAAGTAATCTATTTTAATTAGTCTCCTCATGAATAAAGGAACACTTAAATATCAAACAGGAAACTTGTCAATTAAAAATCCAGTCACTTGTTGTATCTCCTAGAGCCCTATATTGGTCAAACCAACTAAAAAAAACTTCACTCTTCAAAGAAATTCAAACCTAGAAAATAATAAAATTGTTGTAGCATGCGTTGAACTCCCACCATGGACCCCATTGTCCCCTCAGCAATAATCAATAAGTGGTGAACAAAAGTAAAATGTGAGAATTGGATGAAATTTAAGTACACCATATATAAATTTGTCTTGTTCAATAATTTAAACTACACGTTTATTGAGAACACAAAAAAGATAAAAAGAGAAATAAAATTTCTATATTTTATGATACAAACTCTTTCAAAGTATCCAATTAAATAACCATTTACCGATATGAAATTTTTTTATTAATAAGATAATTTCCTTTGGAGTGAAAACAATAAAGGAAACCCAGCTCAAGGAATAAAACTCCTTCTGTGAGCCGATCTTTAGAGCACATGTTTGCGACAAACGTTGAAACTCTTGAGCAAGCATTATTGTCTATAAACTGTAATGCTTCTCCCTTTCACAAAAAGCAACAAATAATGTGTAGAAGATGTGTGGTGAGCCTACTAACAATTATCCTAGTAATGCATTTGGGAACCAAGGTGGCAATATCTTTTAACCACGCTTGCATCTCAACCTCCCTTCTTTTATCTTTAACTCGTAGAGAAATTTCACTATAGCAAGTAATATTTAATTGAAAATGTTTATACGTATAATTACCTTCTATAAACTCTTAACAATTCTCTGAAAGTATAAATTAATATATTTAAAAGGCTTGGGTGGGGCAGAGAAAGAAATTCCATATCAAATAAAGGAAATTGACCATCTCACACTCTGCATTTTGTCAAGCAATATTTCTCTCGTTGATTATTACACTAAGTAAACTTTGGTCCTATGAAAAACGTGACCATACAAATTCGAATTTTAACATACATTGTGTCTTTGGTATAACATTGATATTGTGAGCTTTCACAAGGGTGAGCAATGATATTGATTTTAAAATTATCACAAAAATATCAAATTTTAAATGATTTACAAAAAAAAAAACAGATATACAAATGATTTTAAAAATTCAAAAAACCTTCATTCCCAAATACTGTTTTTTTATTTTTATTTTTTTACTATATAAAAAAATGACTACAATTCAATTTTTTAAAGTAAGTTGAATTTATTATAAGTGTTTTATTTTTATATTTTTATAAATTGATAAAAAAATCTTATACTATGAAATTTGAATTTAAGTTGGTATAAATTTTAAATCCTCAAATTTATTATTTCAATTAAAATTTTATTTTATTCTTATATAAATTTTCGTCAATACATTGATTATATAATTTTTTTCCAAAAAAATTAGCCTTAACAAATGATGGTTAAAATATGGCATAGGACTTTATACTCTTCACATATTCAAAATTTAATCTCTATAATTTTAATTTTAAAAATTTTGTTCATTTATTGTTTAGATTTCAAAATTTAGCTCCAATTGTTAACAGTGCTATTTTCTTTTATTAAATTTATCAGTGTGACATTATGAAAAAAAAATTACCTAATAGTAATATAACTAAAAAAAATGATATTGTAATGAATAATATAAAAATTAAAATTTTAAAATAAAAATAAGGATTAAATGTCAAATTTACCATATCACTTTTGGAAATTATAGGAAATTATGGCCGTATAAGGATAAGAGTAGAGGAATTAATGTCCTGTTTGCTTCCCTCCATTTTTCACATATCACTTTTGTTTTTTACCGGTTCAAAATCTCAATCATGCCAAACAGAGCATATAAGCATCCAATAAAAGTTCCCGGGTATATAGCGGGAAATGGAAATAGTAGCAGGGCAGGGTGCGGTGTCCTTCAATCAAATTCAAAGGCCAATGGAGCACTCGTCTTCTCAGCACTTCGAGCATGATCAAACCGCTCCTGGCGCTTCCAAGTTCCTCTCAGACCTTCCCTCTCGTGGCCACCTCTCTTCCACCATCATCTCCTCAAATCTGGTTTTGCCTTCTTCTTTTTTCCTTTCTTACTTTCAATTCCATCTTTAATCCCGATTGTTATTGTTGATTCTTAATTTTTGAGCTTTGGTTGCTGAGAAAATCTGAAGATTGATAAGTGTGGCATCGTGTGATAAAGTGAGTAGTTTTACTGAATTCAGCTTAAAAGATGGGTTATGGTTAGCTCAAGAAGATAATCTTAAAGTAGGATCCAATGGTTTTAGCAGCGGAATAAATTGATTTAGGGTTCTGAATTGAGGTTTCAGGCTATCTTGAATTAGTTTGTTTCTTGATGAATACTACAAATGTGGTGAAAATTATGTTTGATTAATGGTTGCTAGGGTTTGACGATGGAGAGCAATTGGTTACTTGAGCTAATGAAAATCTAATATGGATCTTTGGAGAACCACACCAAAAGCTAGCTAAAGAAAAGCTAGCTGTTGAGGTTTGAGAGCATAGATCCATATAAACCTCATAAGGAAATCGCATACTTTCTTCTGTAATATGTTTTGAGACCGAGTTACTGTCAGGCGTTTTGTATATAGAGATGTGTTCTAAAGTATGATATCTTCCAAATTGCCATTTTCGGTTGTCTTTAGTAAATTATTTTTGGAGGCCTTAGTTCAGCTTAGGATAATTTCCTGTCAGTTTTGGGTATCAAACACTTGGATGCAACAACTGAATACAATATCATGTTTGCTTGTTGCGCATTCTCTTCCAAGCATGTTGGCCAGGGTTTTGCAATTTAACATTTGACTTGGAAAGTAGAGGTCAAGTATGTATTTGACCTATTGAAAATTCTTTAAGAGTGAAATACGTTATTTCAAGACAGTGTTAGAGTTTGTATATAAAGGCGTGACTAAAGTATGATATCTTGGAGTTGCTATTATCAGTTGTCTTTTGTAAAATTCTTAGTTTCGGTTTGGAATAGTTTCCCTTGAGTTTTGGGTACCAAACAATTGAATGTACTAATTAAATACAGTGTCATGTTTGCCTGTTTAGCATTCTCTTGTAAGCACGCTTTATGATTGTTCCTTTCATCTGTTAAGTAATGAAGGATTAGGAAATTGCTGGTCTGGCACTGGGGGTCTTATCCTTTATGTTTGGATTTTGGACATATTACGGTCTTTCTTTAGAATGTCCTGTGCGCCTCTCTTCAGCCTACATCAATTTCCCCATGTGTTCTGTGTGTCAATGGAGTTTAGATACTTCTCAAAGAATAGCATTTTGTATTATCTCTCTGTATTTATTTTCTTTAACAATTACCTTAAGTCTATCTTGCCACACAAAAGCTTCGCACGTCAGGATCCTGGAAGATAGTAAGACAGTGGAGCCCCCTACCCATTTAGCTTCTTTTATGGCCCTGCTTTTGTTTCCATCTATCATTGGAACTCTTTAAGTATTTCATGTTATTTCTCTCAAAGAATCTTCCTGAAACATATAGAAAAATATAACCTATTTCCCAATTCCATCATATAATAGAATATGCCTATCGAAACAAGCTAAGAAGAGTTTCTTATTTGGTTAAAGAGCGAATCAGCTTGGTTAGGCATCTAGAGGGAAACTTGTTAGGTGACTGTGTAGCTTGAATTATTGCACTCATCTACAGTGCTGCAATATTTTGCATAAATTGCAAACATAATCATGAATTACTGCTATTACCTATACTTCTCCGTTGGATCAAAATTGTTTTGCTTATTTGCAAAGTTTTGCAGGGGGGGATGCGAGTTTATATTTGTGAGCACAATACTTCTCCTCCAGGTAACTGTAAACTTCAACTTATCTTGGACTTTCAATATGTCTTGAGGGAAACATATTCTTTACTTATGTCTTGAATTGATAATGCACTTTTTAACGTATCAGCGTTTAATAGTGATTAAATTGCTATTATAATTTGATTTTAATGTTATATGTTATTGATTTATGGTTTATGCATAAATGTAAGAAAGTAAACATCCAATAGCTCTGTTTGTAGCCTCTTATTTTATAATTTGTACATGCATGCAATTATCTGCTTGTTATCTTGTGGATTCCCCAAGATAATAAGAAGAGTGCAAGAAAACTGCTTCGAGATTTGTTCTTATTCACAAGCTAGACAATTTTACTCTTCCATGTATATCCAGAGAGCCAGCACATAAAGACAGACCAACAAAACATACTCATTAGGTCGCTCATGCTTAATAACAATAAGGGTGGTTCCAGTTCAAAGGATGTGAAAGCTGCTGCTGAGGGTCCTAGAAAGAGGTTTTGATTTTGTATTATATTTAACTTAGCTTGTTACAATTCATTGTATACATTTGAGTTAATTGTCTTATCACTCTCTTTAATCCTCATTTCAGGATAGGGATCTGAACATCCTTTTGTAGCTTCATTCATGGATCGCATCATGTTATATTTGCATTCCAGTAATATCTAGAGCAAAAGGCATCTTATTGCATGTGGTCAGACTTGATGTCTAGGCTAGATTGTTTTGACCCTGCCAATTTTTTCCCTCAGGGCTGCTGAAAAAGTCATGGATAGCAGCGCTTCAGCAAAGAAAGCCAATACCAAAAATAATTCTCAATCGGGTCAGTCAATAGATGTGCTGTCCTAGTACTACATATGTATTTGCATCCATGGTTCAATTTATTGGGTCAACATTGTCATGAAACAAGAATGTCACTTAGGTCATATATATATTTGATGTACTAAAACGAGAATAACAATTTCCCTAGGGAATAATAAATAATACTGATGCGTTTTGTTTTATGTATTTTATGTCAGCCTTGGCCCATCCATTGTCCTCCATGCGCTTGATTTTTCTTCTGTGATATTGATCATCTGTTAGAAGTCGGTCTCTTTCACTTGTTGTGTTGCTTATCCGTAATCAGACTAAGTTGGATTTATGAAATGTTTGGTTTCATTCTACTGAGAATTATTATCTCGGGTTTCCCCTAACAACTTAAAAACTTGCAGAGGGATCAAGCAGTAGTGTAGCCGAGAAGGACTACCATAGTTTTACTGTAGAGAGACTTCGCGCTCTTCTTAAGGAAAGAGGACTTTCACCCAAAGGAAAGAAGGCATGTTCTTGAGAAACCTTTCTTCGATGCTTTTAATTTTTAAGCACCGTGATTGATTATAGTGGTCCAAGAGCAGTGTTTGGCGTCGTAGTTCATTTTAGGTGCAATACAACTACATTTGTCAAGATTATCTACTTGTTTCGGATGATAAGGCTGCCTACTTGCATGATCGAATGCGCTTAGCTAGTTAATGACTTGTTCTGGATCTAATGATGTGTTGAACCGTGCAGGATGAGCTGATCGCACGCTTGAAATGTGTAAATGAATCAGCCGAGTAGTTGGATCAATGCTTCGGCTGTCGTAGGCGATGGATGTGGCCTAAAAAGGGAAGAGGTGGATGTGTAAATGTGTAGGTGCCTTTTTATATCTATGTAGGTGATCGGCGCGAGCATTATCGAAATTTTCACTGATTTTCGGGTAGTATTCGTGTCATTACCTGAAATGATTTAGTAATTAAAGTAAATTATATTATGTGCATTACAAGTAAAGGCTTGCAAATAAAATACAAGTTTTCTTCGTGAAGCTCTCCAATTGATTTAAAAGAATACTGTTTAAAAATTTTATTGGATAACATGTTGGGTGTTTTATTTAAAAATTATATAAAAGTACAATTATAATAATATTAATTGCCATTTAGAAATATATATATATTTCAATTGAATTGGTATTCAGTTAACTCATTATATTTTCTCAATGAAAGATTTTATAATAAAAATAGATATATAAAAGCATAAATATACAAAAATAATTATATATTTCATTCCAAATAATAGAACATATTACCATTTTTTATTAACAATCCAAAAATTTAAATTAATCATATGTTAGAAAATGGTAATAGCTCCTATTTTGGTACCCAAAACTTTGGGTTTAAACTATATAATTTTCCCAAAATCGTAATGAATAAAAAATCAGTCTAAAATGTCAATCAAAATTCATAATTTATAAAATTAAAATAAATTTATATTGTAGGTTCTCTTAGGCGTATGGATAAATATATGTTGTTATTTTAGCTTTATTTTTGTATCACTTTGATCTTCATGTTTAGATTTTTAGTTAAATTGTTTTTAGAAAGAGAAGGTAATTGAAGTGTTGGTATGACAACTCTTATAACAGTTTACATGTATTTCATTTTTATTGTGGATAATTTTGAAAAGAAGTTCATTTTTATTGTGGATAATTTTGAAAAGAAGTTTTATAGATTTTTAAATTTTTTAAAATTTTTTATGAAGATGTAAAGTGTGATAGTAAATACCAACAAACTTTTGTTTGAAAATCGAGAGTGAATAAGTCTAGAAAATAAATAAAGGCCACTGTGGTGTGGCCTAATTGAAAATTGCCCAATAAACCCAAAAAAGCATTGGGCGGGAAAATAAGAAAGCCCAATAGAAAATCGTAAACCCTAAAAAACCATCCCTTTTATTTGCTAAAGAAACCCTAGCTACGCACCTCTTCTCTTGCAGCGGTAGGGAACCAACTGTTACACGCAGCAGCAGCCATGGTTCGTCAATCTTCCTCATTTCAGAAACATCTTTCCATTTTTTTCTTAGAGAAATATTCAAGTTTCATTCCAAATTATTTTCGTTTTCATTATATTTTTATTGGTTTGATTTGTTTTTTCTCTCTCTCTCTTTTTATAGGTGAAGTACTCAAGAGAACCGGACAACCCTACTAAATGTAAGCTTTTAATTTTGCTTTTATCACAATAACTTAAGATCAAGTCTTATCTTCTGTTTGGTAGCTGGGAAAAAAATGTAGGAAACTGAAATGCAATATTCTGTTGGATTGTAATGGCTTTAGAATTCGCTTTAATTCATTGAAAAAAAAATGGAAGTTGATTGTTGGTTTATTTTGTTGACTTCCGTTTCAGCTTGCAAAGCTAGGGGTTCTGACCTTCGTGTTCATTTTAAGGTATGCTGATTTCTTTTCATCGATTATCTGTGGATATGAAATGTTGCGCCGTTATGTGAATCATTTATTTTTTTTAAGTATTCATGCCCGACACTTATGTTTTGGAAATCATTCAAATACATGAAAATTTCAAAAAATATTCAATGCACCCGGGTCCCTAACATTCAAGTCCGAGTAGTATTGTTTTCATGGTATTATATTAATTGTACAAACAATTTACATGTAGATTACTAGGATTCGTACTTTTGCTTTGTTTCGAGCTATGGTTTTACTTGTTGCGTATTTTGTTAATGGAAGATGCTTAGTTTCAGGCTATGGTCTTATTATGCTAATAACAATGTCAACACCCTTTTATTAGGCAGGGGCGAAGCTAGAACAACTTTTTTTTTGGGGGGGGGGGGCAATGAAATTTTAATTTTTTATAGTCTATTGGGCGCCGGGGCCCCTGCCAGCCCTTCCTAGCTCCATCTCTGTTATTAGGCCAAGTATACAAGCATTGGTAGTGATTATACTTTTATTTTTATTTTTAATAGAATACACGAGAAACTGCCTTTGCAATCCGAAAGCTACCTTTGACAAAGGCAAAACGGTACTTGGAAGATGTTATTGCCCACAAGCAAGCAATTCCATTCAGGCGCTTCTGTGGTGGAGTTGGGCGAACCGCACAGGCTAAGAATCGCCATTCTAATGGACAAGGCCGTTGGCCCATGAAATCTGCAAAATTCATTCTCGATTTGCTCAAGAATGCCGAGAGCAATGCTGAGGTATCTATCAACAAATCAACTTTTTACTCTATTCTGGCCAAACTCCTACATGTTAAAACTTTTGCCATTGTCTTCCCATTTTTTTTTTCTTAGGTGAAAGGCTTGGATGTAGATTCACTTATCATATCTCACATTCAAGTAAACCAAGCACAGAAGCAAAGGCGCCGAACATATCGTGCACATGGAAGAATTAACCGTAAGTAATTTCTTTTACCTTCCTTCCTCTACATTTGGAATGTGGTTTTAATTTTCGGAGCTGTCTGTTTTTTCCTTCTGCAGCCTACATGTCTTCACCGTGTCACATTGAACTGATCCTGTCTGAGAAAGAGGAAGCCGTCAAAAAAGAGGTAAACGTTAAGGTTCATTCTCAGGATCATCAGTATAGATATAGATTGTAATGAGACATTGCATTGCATAACATTCGATTGTTTTTTGCAGCCGGAGACTCAGTTGGCTCCGAGGAAATCAAAGGGTGCTTCGTCTTAACTGCTGAGTGATGGATTGTTAGTCGGAAGCTTTTACAATTTTCTTTTTGCTGTCTCTGTAATGAGAACATTTTTGTTTACTTCACAATGAGGTGCTTAAGACTCAAAAGTTTGCCTGTGGAGATTCCTGGTTTCTATTTAAAGCTATGCTCATTTCGCATTGAATATCTCAATACTTAATTAAATTTATATTGAAAAATCCATCAAATTAATTGAATTAATCGAGCGTTAATTATTTTATTATAAACTATATTGGATTGTTTAAATTCTATAAATATAATTTAAATGGTGATATAATCTCATTTAAAAGGTATTCAAGGATTGAGATTTGTGGGTAGAAATAGTTACAGTATTGTATGATGGTTTGTTTTTAAAAAGAAATATATAATTTTTTTTGGAAAATAATAAAACCAAACCGATTTCAAAGCCAAGAATAATAGATTACCTCTTGTTGAAGCGCAAAATTATTATTATTATAAGTTAAGAAGCAAGAATAATTATAGTTTGAAACCAAAGGAATGGAGAAAAAAAAATCTAGAACTAATATAAAGATCGAGAATGATTCTCGGAAGGGTTTGGTTTATTCAATTTTAAAAATGAAATAAACTCATATAAGTTAGGACTTGAACTAATTAAATCAAAATTAATTTATTTGGTCTATTATTCCTTTTTAAGTTAGAATTAGGCTAAATTTTAAAAATAAAACTTAAATTAACCTAATGAAAATATTGTTTATTCTTTAATTAAATGTTGATTTTTCTGTTTCCATTTTTCATATGAAAACATTAGTAAATTAAAATGTGTAATAGTTGTTATACTCTCCCAAAAAATTGAAACCTAGACAACCATAAATCCTTATACATTTCCAAGTCAAATTATTAACCCTCTTAATTATTTTATTAAAGACAGTTTAAAGTTAAAAAAAAATCGATAACAATATAACTAAAACATTATAATAAACTTAAATTTAACAAAGTAATTTTAATTGTGTTAATAATTAAACAAATTTTAAAATCTGAAAATTAATAGTTAAACCTAAATTTTAAGATCCAAAAAATAGGACTAGAAATCAAAGTAGAATGACTAAATGTCAAATTTACAGAGTATAGGAAACTATGGCATAATTTAACCTAATTTATAAGACTATGTATATTTAAGGCATTCAATTATTGTTTTCAGGAACCAATATTCCTTTTGCTCAGTAAGTAATATTTTGCCATTAGTTTCTTCAACATATCAGCTTCATTATGGCACCCAAAAGTATTTTCATTCTATGCCGTCCAACTCTTATATCCGAACCAACATGGATACGACCTACGGTAAAAACTATAAAAGAATGACAATTGCTACACAGTGAGCAAATAATGAAGTAAAGCAACAACAGGTGTGGAACAAAGATCATTGCATAAGATTCCTAAGCAGTAATACTTATGCATGAATGAGTATCACCATGTTTTAATCACATGCAAAATCAATACCAAATGCTGAAAAAGAAAAGAAAAAAAAGGGGTTATAAGTACTGCATGGAGTAGTTGTATCCATGTCAATTTCAGATCCATTCATTTTTTCATCGAGAACACGGGTGAAAGCTTCTTCTCCAACTCCAATAAGCTGAAATTTCAATACAACAATTATTTTTATCATAGAGGTTCAACTAAAAAGATTGGAAAAATTAAATAAATGACTCACATCTCGTATTTGCGCAAAGCCTCGTTCCGTTTAGCTACGTAGAGGTCGCTATCTTTAGGTATATTGTTCAAAGGATTGTCTAGATAGAAGAAACAGATAAAGAAAGTACATTAGAACAACTGTTCTATGACATGCTGAAGATTATATGTTGCTTCATTGTTCATATTCTATTACATGTTGCATAAAAGCAAACATACTCTAGCTGTTTGCTCATTTATCATGAAATATGATTTGAATTTTTTTTTCTAAAATTTGAGAAAGCACAAAGGACGAGTGTAAAAGCAGCAAACAGGCCAAAAAAACCTTCAAAATCGTGCAATTTATAGATAACACAATCATAGGCAAAGCTCATAAGTTTGTATCTAAGCATTAACGTAGCCAGTAAGTCTTGTTATCACAGAGAACAACATGGAATCTGTGAAAAGAGGGAAACAAAAACGAGATGATCACCAAACAACTTACAGCTGCAAGTTGGCACCCAAAATAAAGCCATTGAGAGACACTAGAAATATCCCACTAAATTTATTTAATAGTTATAATGGTATGATTACAAACCATTCGTGTTTGATTTGAATTAATTTCTAGATTTGTGAACATCTACTTAAGTAAATTACCATTACAAATTTCCTACATGCAGTTTGTCTCGACAGTGATTATCTCTCCTCTCCTCTCAGGAAAGCAAAAGAATGTTCTTTTCGCATCGAACATCAAACCTACCCTAAACATTATATAAAACTAACAGAAATTTGAGACATACTTGGCACTGGTGCTGGTTTTTTTGCCACTACATCCTTCCGAACTTTCAAAACATTTTCTTTATTCAAGGGCAGCGATCCAACCTGCTCAAGTAAGTGAAATTAGCAATTAACAGGTTTGTAGATATTGAATTTGAAGGATAAAAAACAAAGTGAAACAGCTGAAGCTGATTCTTCGTCGAGTTCATAGAAAGCTGATTCGTAGCGAACTCAATGCCATGAAAAGAGTATTTAAGGCCACAAATACGACGAGTGACACAAAGCAAAGATTTTTTTACTAGGATACATACCGGTTAAACTGAACATTCAAATACCAGACTTTGAAAGACCAAATACCGAAGAATCATTACCTTCTTTTCCCTCCTCTTTAATATCTTTAAATGGCACTTTTTTATGTAGTGCATCAAATGGTACCGCGAATGCCTAGAGCACAATTGGTCCTTGACTTGTGGGTTATCGTTCAACCAATCCAAAATATCTTTCGATTTGACCACTTCATCGGTATCCAAAGATTCTAACCATGAATAGACCGGTATCCACTGATCGGTGCGCTGAAACCGAGCCGGTGGAAGATCATGCTGACTTGGTTCTCTTTCCTACCAAATGAGACGAGAAAAACATGCCAGGATTAGCACAAAGAAGCCAAAATTTCAGTCTCAACATAACGTAAACAGTCCATAATAAACAAAAACACAGAAAATTTACTAACAGAGTTGAAGAAAACAAGCCATTTCTTTTAACTTACAAGCATTGATTCTTTCCCAATGTTGTGAACTCTCTACTTGATAAAATTACATTACAAGAATTCCAAAAATAAAATCCAGAATAATTTCTTTATTCATTAATTTCTGGAAACGTTTCTTTCTCCATTTTTTAATCAGTGGCTAGGAATATTCAAGCAATTAATACAGAGACCAGGATATTTAAATTAAATATTTTTACTAAAAATACCCACTGCAATAAATGCAGGAAAAAAACCTGGGTCTGGGAGGGAAATCTCAGGTAATTTTGGATTGAGAGGAGTCTTTCGATGAGCTCAGATCGTGGCATCGATTGGAGATCGGCTGGTAACGAGCCGAAGTTGGAATCGATCCAGACTTCGACTTGGCTCTCCGTCACGGCTTTTGCTTCCGGAAAAGCACCTACCCAGGCTCGAGCCAGGGTCTCCCATTCTTGGGCTTGCTGTTGATCTTCTCGGAGCTGATTTTTAGGGCTCCGATCGGACGGTCGAGGTTCGCCGTCTAGGGTTTGCTCCGTTGAGTTCGACATCTCGTCGGCTGCCGCCAAATTTGACCCGAGTTGAGAAACACTCATGTTTTTTGCGGGTTTACTTTGTGTGTTTTAAAGTAGAATAGAAACGGCACCGTTTCGGTTTCATTTTATTTAACCTTTTAAAACCTAAATCTATTTAAAAAATGCTTGGAAAATTATTGTTAAATATAAATTTCAGTTAGAAACAAAAACAATTTGAAAACAATAACACATATTTATGTAGGGTAAATAACTGAAATATTATGACTCCATAGAATTGAAATATTACATTTTAGTCAATAAAACAAAAAATTTTAAATTTTAAATATAATTAAAATGATTGTATGAATTAATTAAAATAAACTCAAGTGGATGGGTAGTAAGGTAATTAGGGGGCAGGTGGTGAGTTGGTTTATATAAGCAATTTCCTTCATTCCCCACTATCTACATACAACTCTACTTAAAAGCTCCTAATCTATGGAAGAGCAAGATGAAAAAGAGCTGCAATTACTCCCCACTTCTCTCACCATGGCTTCACCATCCCCCACGTTATCTCATTCTTCATCGCTAACTTACCGATCGACGACGATGATGAGCGATCAATTCGTAGGGCCGTCATCATCACTTGACTTGCAGCTATCAATCAGTCTAAGGCCAGTCCATCAACATCCATCAAACCGTAACGATTTCGATCGCGTTGAGTCATTGAAACAACGGACGGCGGAGCAAATCCGGTTGGCGGCCATCGAGAAGGCTTATGCGGAGCGAGTTCGGGAGCTCACCAAGAGGGAAATGGAGATGGCTCGGTCCGATTTCGCGAGAGCTAAACATGTTTGGAAAAGAGCAAGGGAAGATGTTGAAAAAGCTGAGAAAATGAAGGAAAGAGCAACGTTGCAGATAGATTCTACGTGCATGGAGATCACTTGCCAATCTTGTAGGCAAAGGTTCAAGCCTTAATAAAATGTTACTTTTGAATATGTGTATGTACGTTGAATGTATCCGAGTTTTAGTTCATACTCAAATCTATTTTTTAACTCATTTGGATGATTTTGTTTAGGGATGAGAAAAATTTTCCGAGGAAATAATAATTCGGTTTTTATTAAGTTTTGGTATTTTAAGTAATTCAAGATTGAAATGCCATTTGAAGCAAGATTTTTAGAGGGAGTGGGAGCCAAGGCAAGCACATATGCTGTCAAAACCTCGAATTTGATGTAGAAGAGGATATTATCTTTAATCGAATTCATGATAAAATAAAATAAGAAGTTAATCAATTGCGTCATGTTCTGACACTTGGACTTGAATACCTCAACGAGTGAAATTGAGAAACTTGATTTTGATAGAAAAAAATAAAGGCAAAAGAATGAGGGGTAAGTAATTTGAAGAAGACAGGAAATACCAGTTGGATTCAACTTGTTTTAACTTTATATTTATATATATCAGAAACCAAACCACCCCACTACACATGTCTGGGATCCAACACAAAAAACCAGACATTTTTATTGATAGGATTGAATAAGCATCTGTCAGAGGACCTAAATAGTGAATTAGTGTCAAATGTCAATGGAATTTAGTTTCATTTGCGCTCTGTTAAACATCTACTCTTATTTCTTACTTATCTTAAATCCGAGCAACATAGATATGAGCAGTTGAAATATAGATTCCTTGTTTTGTATTTGTTTATTTGGTTACAAGCATAGAAATGCAACAGTCCATAAAGTTGAAGGTGCGGTATGCAGATGTGGGGCATGGGCAAGCAGACAATCAAACAAGTTATTATGACAAAAACCTTAACATTTGTCTTCTCACATTTGTCCACATATCTTTCTATCATGAAGTCATACTGTTTTGTTTCTTAAAAACTTAGACGAAAATTTTCCTTAAATTTCTCGATTTAATTAAAAAAATTAATCTTTTTACATTACATCAAATAGCAATTTAGTTATTTTTGTTAAAAAAAATATCTATTTGTATTATTAAAAACTGATGTGCCTACCGGAATAATTAGACAGCGACACATGGCATACCATGCTGACATACAAAGACCATTTTAATGTAGAAATGGATAGAATTTTTAAAAGAACAACCAATTTATTCTTTGATCTAATGTATAGAAATTAATTTACTCATTTATTTAGTAGAGGAGGAAAATATAATCTGACTCTTACTATAAGAAACTCCGTAGTAGAAGAATGTATAGTCTTAATCATAATTCATAGTTAAATACACCCATCAATCTGTAACATTCAGCAACTTTCTCGTCTGGTCTGTTCAAGTGTATTCTACTTGTATACTAAATTGGCACACCCCTCTTCACCACAACACCTAAACTCAGCAGATGGAGCTCATGACCGGCCTTCCTTTTCTTATCTCTTCAAAGATTACGGCTCTCTATACCTCTTACAGTATAAACTGTACCATTATCTAACATCCATTGTTTTTGTGTTGTAATATGTGTATTGAAATTTAACCATTGTTGAGAGGAACAAGGGAAAAAGAATTCTTTGCTTCTGAAATTTAAGAAAAATTGAGTGTTTTTGAAAGAAAATGGTGGGACTCAAAAATCATAGTCGAAACATGTGCAAGCGTGAATCTAATTCCCCATCAGATTCGAAAAATGAAAAAATTGGGGTTACCCCAATGATCCTCAAGATAAAAAGAAAGTTCAATTCTATCATAAAATCAAAGAGGATCAAACAGATTGCAAACCTTCAGTAGTGTTGTATTTCGTTGAGACATTACATCAAACACTGGACCTGCCCACCTGCAAGGAAGACTTCAACTACCCCCCGGTCTCAAAAAAAAAAAAACTCATGTATCTCTTTTAGTGATTGTGATTGAAAGCTTATTGTGCGAGTCAAATTCAATTATTTTAATACTTAAGAGGATCATTTCGTATATAATCAATTTAATCCATCAATCTCTTATAATAATTGAGTATTTTAATTTCAAACCGTCTAATCAAACCCATTTAATTTTGATACGTTAAGTTGTTTTTTTTTTTTTAATTAAAATACTATATATTATATCTAAATAATAATATATTATTATAATATGATATTAGAACATTATATTTATCATATAGTATAAATATTAATATATTTAAATAAATTAAAAATATTATATATATTAATTTGGTTGGTTTGGTTATGAATTTTAAATTTGAAAATCGACGGGTTAACTATTCTAATCGAGATTAGTGTGAAAACAATGGTGTATTTACCTGCGGTTAATGTAAAAACAGTAATTACGCTAATATTAAATATTATAACAATACTATAGCGTGAGATAAAAATAAAAAATAAATGGACCACACTGAAATAAACGCCTATCCAAAGGGACCCTAAAAAAATTCAATGTATTAATTAAGTTTGTTATAACTACTTTATTGGAGTAACTTACGAGGTTAATCAAGTTTTTTTTTATCAAAAAGATAATAAAAAATAAAAAAAACTCCAATGTGAACTCAAGCACAACCAATCAAGTTTGAAGATGAATATGAAAATTGAGTTTTTTTTTATTAGGTAAACGATCTTAATTATCGAACTAGCTCGAGCGCTTTAATTTTAATCTTGATTTGAACTTTAATTTTAAAAATAAAATTGGATAAAACTCACTAAATATAATATTCCACATTCGATCCAGTCGTTAAATTTGAATGCGTAACGTCACGTTACGTTGCCGAAACAACTCAAACTATTTAGAGTAATTTAATCAAACAATTTAACATTAATTTATAATAATCACATACAATCACAATATCAACATAAACATAATGCTTCTATGTTATATGATTCTATAAATAGGGTTACAAGTTTGTCTTTGATAAAAAATGAAGTTTTGATTCAAAATTCAAACTCTATTCGTAAAATTTCAACATTATGTATTGAGACCTTAATTAAAAATAATTATACATATTGATAAAAGAATTCTTTTCTATTTTTTAATACTAAATGAATAGTATATTAGACAAGTCAATTTGTGCGAAAAACAAGCCTTCTCAAAAATAAGAGGAGCCTTTCAACTTTATAAAAAAAAAAATTAGGTCTCCATTTAATTGTCTTTTTTAGATCTTAAATTTTTTTTTGTCAAATTCAATGAAATGGATGATATGTCAACATTTAACTGATTTTTTAAATTTTAAAAAGTTATAAAAATATTACAAAAACATTTTTAAAAAGCAAAATTATTAAAATTATTTAAGTATAAATTTTAAAAATTAATTAAATATTGATATGTTATCTACATGTATGTTAAGTTAACAAAGTTAACATGTTAATTTTTTTTCATTAATTTTGAGGTGATACTACAAAAATAACAAATTCAAAAACTAAAAAAAAAAAAAAAAAAAGGTAAATTTAGTGGAGGCCTAAAATTTTTAAAAGGAAATTAGAGTTCTAAAAATTCAATATGACAAAATAAAATAAAATTGCAATCCGACTCGACCTCTATGGACAAGTTTAGTTATATGGCACTCTCTAACGCTGAAAATTAAGATATCATATGCCTTTGTTGAAGCCCTAATTTCCAGCATTAACGATGCAGGGAATGTTTTTGTTCTTTTGCCGCAGAACAAAATAAGGATATTACTGTATATGAACAGTCTTGGAAGAGCAAAACCGTGTAGAATTGGATTGATCGGAGGAGATCCTAAAGTTCCATAATTTTCCTTTGGCAGAAACCAAATTCTCTTCGCATAAGAACTCCCAAGAAAACCATTTCTCAATTGTCCGATGAACGTCGTGCACCATGACATTAGTCATATTCCTGGCTGTGGCTCTCGCTAACATGCTAGCGGTGTAGATAGTCGACATCCTGCCCAGTGCTTCGGGTGAGTCCCCGATCGGGCCATCAACCACAATGACATCCCATTTAAGCTCATACACTTGTTGTGGTAAATCCCTTAATGCCAATTTGCAAGTTGATTGTTGGAGTAGATTTATGCTTGGGGAACAAGTAGGGTTTTCCCTAGCATGTTTGAGTAGCTTGTATGCCTTTTTCGCAGGTACTCCGTACTTGACCTTATAAATTCGAGTCTGATTCGAACCGGCTTCGAAATTGCTTATCATGTAATGATTGTCCTCGAGAAAAAGAGTGATCCCTCCGGCGTTTATTGACGAGAGGTCGACATACTGCGGTTGAAAACCGAACACAAGGAGATTACACGGTGTTTTCCGTGTAACAAGATCAGAAAGAAGCATGAACTCCTTTGGGGAAAGAAGGGTCGCATTGGCTGCATTTGATTGAATCTTACTGCATTCGGAAGGTGACGAACACTCCCGTTGAAGCGACGATAACAAAGCAGCAGCTTGAGACGAAGGATCTGAAGAAGTAATTGCGAGTTTAAGGAGTCTGAGAACGGAAAGGCAAGAGAGGATGAAAATAAGGGGCGGTAATAGTTTTTTACAAGGGAATTTCATCCTTTTTAACTCTAAATCCTAAACCCTAAAATAAACTGAGAATTTTTTTTTCATTGCCAGCACCTTACGGGGATTACACTATAACCATCTTTCTTATAGGGTAAATGTGTATAAAAAATTTTGATGTTATATTTGATTGAAGAAGAAGAAATGGGGTGATTGCTTTGGTTTCAAGTGTTGAGCTTTTGCTTTATTATTATGAGATGTCAGCAAAGTCACCTAATTGCTGAGGACCTTAGTGCCACATTGCAGTAAGGTTTGGTGTTCTATCATTTTGCATGAATCTTTATCAAGTTTAGGCATGGTTTGATTTGTTGGTATTCGAATTTGAACAAGAATATAACTTTTTAATGATTCGGTATTAAAAAATTATAATTCGAATTTTTCTTAAATGATTATTAAATAATGTCAACCGAATTAAAAATTGAATGAACGTATTAGATTTGGTATACATTTTAAATAACAAAAGGTGAGGTGAATTAATCGTAAGTATTTTGAGCATTGTTTGGTGGGGGGCACGAATGGATGGTGAAGGAGGGTCCTGAAGTTTGTTGCTCCATCACTTTGGATCGTTATTATTATTTACATTCATATTCGGCAATTAATCGGTACAGCCGCATGGTGAAATATGCAAGGCTTTGGGCAACATTGGAAGCTTGTTTGTAAAGGCTTTGCCATGGTTGGTGTCTTATCATGGGCCCATAAAGAATGAGACCTCGGCCTGCAAATTTGCAAACAATAGCTTCAAGGAAAGCTCTAAAATCTTTCTATTTCAATAAAATTTCTTAACAAGTTGGGCATCAAGGGTTGCTGTGGTGTAGTGGTTATCACGTTAGTCTTACACACTAAAGGTCCCCAGTTCGATCCTGGGCAGCAACAGTTAATAGTAGATTTCGTTTTATGTTTTTGCTGCAAAAGAAAAAAAAACAATAATTGCTTATTTCGAACTTCGAAGGTCTAAAAAGACCGTTTTGTATACTAATATAGGAAAATCAGCCTTATTATATAAAGTTACAGTTCAATTTTCAGCCATCAGTGTCAATTCAAAGTCTAACTAAAAACTCAAACTTAAAACTTTAAAGTTCAAATGGTGTATGTATGAGGTGCAATGAGAAATGGTATTATGGCGTGACTAATGCAAAGGTGGACTAGAGATTGACTCTTAATAAATAAAAGAACTTGCTGGAGTAGCTTGTAACTTAATCCAATCCGGATTAAGTTGTTCGAGACTTAAAATTTAATTTTAATTAGATTTAGATACTAGATTGGTTGAACTAGTTTGATACTTCACGTGAAAAATAACTTTAAGTTTCATGCTTAATTTACAAGTTCAAATAGATAGCATAGATAAGTGGGTAGTAGTAAGATTCAATTTTACCCAATCAAATAATTTTATCATGATTTACACTTTGAATTTATATATTTCGTCATAATTACAATTTTTTGTTCATTGTTGATTTGTCTGAACCTTCAATAGCCACATCGTTGATATATAGATCAATGTAACTGTCTTTCATTTGGTCGATTTTATATATTAAATATTTAAGTAAATCTCTTCAGTTTTTTTATTGATTTTTACTTAATTTTAAATTTAACTATCTTTCATTTGTTCGGTTTTATTGATTTCAGGTAGTATGTTTGAAAAGAAATATGAATGCCTTCTAGCCTTCCAAACTAGAGGCCTAATGAGGCTAATACAAGGTTTTTGTTTTTGTTTTTGGTTTTATTTTTTCTAGATAGCTCATGTAATGTTATTAAATATTGTACAGCTCACTTAAAAGTGATTTTTGTGATTATATTTCATATTTATATTTATATAAATGAAATTGAGGTGCAATATAATACTTAAAATTTGTAAAAAAAAAAAATAAATTTTGATATTTGTGAGAATATAATTGTTTGGGTTGATATGATTAAAATATTAGTCAAAGTTGTAATTTGGAAACAAGTGGATTTATGGGAATTAGGTGTTATTGCTTTCTGTTGTTTCAATTTTTCATAATGATGCAATTTTATATCATCTCGAATTCTTTATATGGAATATATATATCTTATAGTTTATTTACCTAAATCGACAAAAATAATTATTATGTGTAGGGGTTCAAAATTAAAAAAAAATGATTAAAATAAATAGATACAATTGTATAATAGCTTAGCCACTTTAATGAAATTTTATAATTATTTTGTAACTTGTTAAAATTAATTCATCTAATAATTTAGTTACTCTTAAAAAAGATAGGTAAATTACACTAATAGTCACTCAACTTTCAACAAATAACAAATCAATCACTAACGTTGTCGAAAAGTAACAAATCAGTCATCCATTAATATTTTCCGTTATAGGCCTAGCGGCACAGGTGACGTGATCAGTTAACTTGTCACATTGGACAAAGAGCCGAAGGGCCGAAGGGTCTAAGGTTTGGACGAGTTTAGAGAAAAGAAAATAAAAGATGGTTTGGGATTAAGGGAAAAAAAGGAGAAAATATTGATTGCCAAAATTGCATGGAATATATGTTTATACTTCTTTTTCTCCATCCCAACAATCTTGTCGTCGCTGCCTCTGCCACAATCATCTTTGGCATCACCATCGTTGACCTCCAAACCAGCACCCTATTAATTTTTTTCTTTTTCAACCCCCCAATAAAGGAAGCGGTTCCTCCAAAGGGATAGCCAAATGCCGACAAGTGAAATTTTGGATTGGGTCAGTGATTAGCAAGATCCCAAAATCAAAATTGGATTCGGTATTGTAGCAAGGATGAGAGATGGATCAGAAGAAGAGCGACGGAGATGGTCAACGATGAAAGTCGCGGTCTAGGTGAGGATGTCGAAAATGATATTTTGGGGTAATGACAATGAGGAAGCCATGGTTAAAAGACAGGAAGGACTCCAATGTGGTGGTCAATTAAATGCCAGGTCACTTTACCCATTACATCTGTAATGAAAAATGATTAGTAGGATTGATTTGTTGTTTTTTTTAAAAATTTAGTGACTGTTTTGTTATTGTGATCAAAATTAAGTGATGTAATTAACAAAAAAAATTATATGATGATGGTTAGAAACTTAGGAAAGCCGAAAAGAGAAACATACTACGTAAAATGTGTCTAGTAATCACGAAGTAAGGGCCACAATTTAAGGTATCTCTATTTTCACCAAACATTTTTATTTTTTCCCTCATTAATTATACTAACTTAATTAAGCCCTTTAAAAAAAAGAAAAAGAAAAAAGGTTTTAATTAAGATTTTCTAACTGTAACTTATTACATGCCAAATTTTAGTTATAGATAATATACTAATTTTATAAGTGATTTGTTGTTGACTGGTGATTTAAATTTTTTTTTTTAAATCAGCCTTGATTTTGGTCCACTAAATTATTCTGATTCCTAATCTACCCTAACATTTATTTGTTTACATTATACACACTATTAACAATACAAATATTTGACTCTCTTTTTTCGCTAACCAATGGTTTCAGCAATTTGTATATTTATCATAATATTATTTAAAATAATATAAAATATTTTGTATAAGTTTTTCTATAAAATTATTAAGCTTATTGTCTATTGAAGGATTCTCTTTATGATGATTAGGTATATTCGCGAATTAAAAAGGAAAGATAAAAAATCTCAAGTTTTAAAAAATAAAATACCTACTTTACTTATGCTTAGTTTATTGATTTTGTTGAACTTTTTACCAACTGAGTTGCAGAGACGATTCCAGGGAGCTGGCATGAGCCACGGCTCTCTTAAAATAAAAAATTGTCATTTAGGTTTTCTACATTTTTAAAAATTTTTAAATTAAAAAATATAAAATTATATTTTGACCCCTAAAATTATAAAACTTTGATTTAATTCTTTAAAAATTATAAAGATATAGACTATAAAAAAAATTAAAATTTCATTCAGCCTCCCCTAAAAAATTGTTTTGGCTTCACCCTTGCTGACTTTTCATAAATTTTATTAATTTTGTCCTATATTTGATACATTTTTATTGACAACAAATATTATATTTAAATAACTATAATAAAAATTAAATCATTACAAATAATTGAAAGATATCTAAATGTAAAAATAAAAAAAAATCAAAACAAAACAAAAGGCATCCATTATAAAACTTAAATTAAATTAAATTAGAATAAAAACCTAACATAACTTAAGTATCATTACTCCAAAGGTTTGGTAGTTAAAAAGTAAACAACAGTTATGATTATGGTTTGGTGATTTAAATTTAATATATAATAAAATAATTATTGAATAATTTGAATGTTTTCATTTAAGTCACTTAACTTGATATGGTATATTTGTTTATATTACCCGCATCAATTAAAAGCTCTTATATAGTTCAAAATTTTTCTCATGAAACAAATTTTAACATTACGAATCTACAAATTAAATCCAAACAACATTCTTCTTCAATTGTCAAATTGTTGCTTGGAGTTCACTAACTAAACCTTAAAAAAAATTTAATATCACGATAACTTAAATTAAAATTTCAAATAATTGAGTGAATTAAATGAAATCTTTAGAAACTATTTTTTTTCAAATGAAATGATGAAAACATGTACCTGCCAATAATTTTGTTACCCTGAATGCAAGTTAATAATTTAAGGACAATTACAACAAGCTTTGACCATTTTTTTCGATTCAAAGCTGAATTAATTACCTCTTGTTAGTGTAGCGTGTGTTTATTGGTGTTGGACCAATATAAGTGATCTGGCATATTGCATGGGTGCCACGTAATGCAAAGACAGCTCAATCTAACGGCTATTGTGAGAAAATAGATAATTACAGTTTGGTAAATCTTAATCCAAGGTTAGGGATAGGGCTGGCTTGCATTTATGGGCTTTAAAATCTAATTAATTGCAGCGTTAAACAACAAGTACCAATAAGATAATCCTAATCCTATAAGGTAAGGTGCATGCTAACAGCTAGGTTCAATAAACTTGTCTTTGGAATAGTATTTCGAGTTCTATTTTCTACCAAAAAAGTTGGTTTAATCTGTGTTTTGAATTATTATCTTAATAATAAATATATTTTTTATTTAATATTTTATGATTAATGTTCAAGAAACTTTAAAAAAATGACCACATTGCTATCTGACTCACCTACCAATCAGATTTTAATTAATTAGTGATATTTAAAAAATGTTATAATTAATATAACATTGAGTTTTTCTTTAGTGAAAGTAACGTATAAAAATTAAAATAGGAGAAAACAAAAGAAAACAGTAAGTATTTTCATAATTAAAAAGAAAAAACAAAACTTAAATCTGCACAATCTTATTTTAATAAATTTATCATGAAAATCGTAAATAATGATTTTCTCAAAGTGCCACTATCAGCAAGCCTGTACGAACCAGTCAGCCACTATTTGTCTGAATCCCATCCCCCTTCTCCCAAGCACGTGCCCCCTTACAAAATGCCACGTCGTGTTATCATGACTAATGAATGATGATGATGGTGATAAAATCCCCGCTTCCTCTTCTTCATTAGGTTCAGATCTTAATGCTGTCCTAACAAAAAACCGAAGCATCCAAAAAAAAAAAAAAATCTCCATTCTTTGAAACCCAGTTTCACTAATCCAATGGGGGAGGTGATTTTATCATTTAATTACTTAAAAAACTATTCTTTTTCCTAATTTGTTTATAATTTGTTCATCGGGGTTCTTTTTTTGTTTGATTTGCAGGAAGAGAAGAAAACAGTAGAGAAGAAGGAAATGGAAGAGAAAAAGGTTGAAGATGAAAAGAAAGGGGAGGAAAAGGCAGCAACAGAGGAGAAGAAAGAAGAAAAGAAAGCTGAAGAAACGAAAGAAGAATCTCCTGTTGTTCCTCAAGAGATTGTTTTGAAGGTTTACATGCATTGCGAAGGCTGTGCTCGTAAAGTCCGTAGATGTCTCAGTGGATTTCCAGGTTTCTAAAAAACAGCCAACTTTTTTTTTTCTGAAGGAATGGAATGGAATGAATGAATGAGATGATTTCTTTTAATGGGATTTTGTAGGAGTTGAAGATGTAATGACGGATTGCAAGACTCACAAAGTGGTGGTGAAAGGGGAGAAAGCGGATCCTTTGAAAGTTCTTGAAAGAGTTCAAAGGAAGAGTCACCGGAAAGTTGAACTTCTCTCGCCGATACCTAAGCCTCCGGCACCGGAGGAAGAGAAAACAGAGGATAAAGAGAAGTCTAACCCTGAAGACAAGAAAGAAGAGGTTGCTTGCTTTAATCACTTAAAAGTTTCATTTTTTTTTCAACATTTCTTGGTTTGATAAGGTTTGGATTTTTCTATCTGGGACTGAATTTTTTGCAGCCTCCGGCGGCGGTTGTCACGGTGGTGTTGAAGGTTTACATGCATTGCGAAGCTTGTGCAATGGAAATCAGGAAACGTATTCAAAGAATGAAAGGTTCTTTTTTTTTTTTTTTTTCCTCCCATAATGTATTGATTTGTTCATTAATATACTAATGATTTTGAATCAAATCTCACCAACCGTTTACCCGAACTCAATTAAACAAAAACAATGTTTTGTAGGGGTGGAATCAGCGGAACCGGATCTAAAGAGCTCCGAGGTGACAGTGAAAGGAGTGTTTGAACCGCCAAAACTGGTGGAGTACGTCTACAAAAGAACCGGGAAGACTGCGGTGATAGTGAAACAAGAGGCGGAGACACCGAAGACGGAAGAAGAAAAAGCCAAAGATGCCAACAAGGACGAGAAAAAAAGTGAAGAAAGTGGCGAAAAAGACAAGAAAGAAGCCGGTGGAGAAGAAAAAGACGACGGCAAAGACAAGAAACAAGAAGGTGACAACAAAGAAGCCCCCGCCGCCGACGCAGCTCCGGCGACTGAAGGCGCTACGGAAGAGACCAAAGTGGCGGTGGAGCTGAAGAAAAATGAATATTATTATTACCCGCCAAGGTATGCCACTGAGTTTTACGCATACCCTCCACAAATGTTCAGCGATGAGAACCCTAATGCTTGCACTGTAATGTAAAAAATCCAAGGTTTTAGGGGCATTATTGGAATTGAAAGTATTGGATCTTGCTCTTCATGTGCCCCCTTGTGGAATCTCCGAACCTATAATCTGCAGATGGAACTGTAGAATTTTGCAAAGCTTTTTGTATTTTTAGATTTTTATTTTTGAAGTATTTATAAAAATATATATATAAATAACAAGGCATTAATTTCAAGACATTTATACTTTATTTTAAATAATTATTCTGCATGAAAATGTTGTTTTCTACGTTACGAGACAAGAGAAGATGATTGTTTTTCATTAGAATAATTTCAGATAAAGTACAAAAACAAGTAACAAATGGAAAAAATAATAATATAATAAGGAATTTATGGATGAGATTTTGATGGAAAACTCTTCTTTTCTAATACTTAAATTATTTTTTGAACATACAATTTTTTTATTTATGGTATCACCGGAGATTTAAAACTGCATTTTAAATAAACACAATCTTTTAATATATTTAAAATTCATTTATTTTTAATGATAAAGTCCGACAAGTTCATTAATATATTGGAAGTGAGAGGTATGGTGTGGAGACGACGGATTCCCATGACCAAATGGGGGATCCTATTTCTATAATGTAATCATTATTTTTCTGTTTATTTATATAAACAAAGAGAAAGCTTGATTGATTTGATAGACAAAAGTATGTTAATAATTCAAGGAAAGAACAACCCCAAATTTAATGGTTAACTAAGGTGATTGTTTTAGAAAATTAAAAATGAAGATGTAATTTGGAAAAAATGAAGACAAAATGCAAGTTCATTATTTTATGCATTTAAATAATTGTCATGCCATTGCCATGCCTTGAGTCTCTCCTAACCTTTTCAAAAACGTTTGATCACTCATTTTGCATGAGATTCCACTATTCTCGATTACGATAGCAAAATATAAATACATGAATTATTAGGGAATATAAGCTTTTTTGGAGGTCCACTTATGACTTAAGTTGACTCTTTTGCCTTAAGCATGTGAATTAAAAACAATGGGAAAAAAGTGATGATTTTCCTTCAACTTTTTTTTTTTTTTTTTGACTGGCTTTTCTTAAAGCACAAAGCTAACTTCTCTTTTTGGCATTTATTGAGATTCAACAATTCATGATTATTATTTTTTATTAGCAGTAAAGCAAAATAAAATTACTTTATTAAACATTGAAATTCCTTATATTTCGAGTTTTTAACACTTGTAAATATCGAACAAAACAAGATGCAACTGTTGTTGTCATGTAATGCTGTTCCAAGACATTAATTTATTGGAATCCAAATATAATTAATTAAGCAAGTTTAAGAGTAAAGGAAAAAAAAGACCATGGTGATGGGGCTCGACATTGTTTAAATCCTTTGAAGCAGTAAAATCTCAGTTCCCAAAGGCCAATTATTCCTTGTAATAAAATAATTAATTCAAAATGCAATTAAACTAATTAAAATCTTACTGCTGAAACACTGAGTGACAACAGTTTTATAAATCTGTGTAAATATGATTAAGTAATTAGTGACAATTCTATATTAATAAATAAATATTCTCCTCTCTATCAAAAACTAGGGGCGTTTTCTTTTTGGAATTTTATTTTTATTAGGTTTATTGGTTTAGCTAGTTTTTTAGTATAAAAAAAAGGATTTTTTAAAAAAATTCATTAAAATTCTTAAAAGCAAATTACTAATTTTATTTTTTTTCTTTTTGACGATTTTCTAAAACTGATATAGGGTCCAAAAAATTCATCTGACAAGAAAAGAAATCCTTTTATAAAAAAAGTGGGCACAATCTCAGCAACGGTTGCGGTCTGGTGGTGGTTGCATGTAAAAAGCTTTTGTTACGCATTTTCATGCAATTTTTGTTTCTGCTTTTTTTTTTTTACTCGTTATACTTAATAATGTAATACAAATGAAATATTTTTACAATAATATATTAAATATTATATATTTTAAAATTAATCACATAAATTGAATATTAAATACTAAAAAACAAAGCTATTACAATGTAAGAATTTTAAAAAAAAATTAGATCCATCCAAAGCTTGAACAACTTGGGTTGGTGGGTGGGTCCCACGTGATGGGTCCATAGTATTAACGGGGCTGAGCCCACGTGATCCATTCCTCTCCCCTTACCATTTTTGCATTTTATTCATCCTCTGTGGACGTGCACTCGATCCGATAGTTTTTACATAATTTAAATATAATATAAAATTTACATACGATTGTGTATTTATTTAACTATGTCCACCCACCTATGGAATTGGCTGATTATTTTTTTGGTATAAATTTTTTAAGTACGAGGCTTGATCTCTCTACTTAATTCTAATGTTTTTTACTTCTACTTCTTCCAATTATTTGTTAATTTAAAAATTTTTAAGTTTAAGTCAAATAGTTTATTTTAATGTTTAAAAATATAAATTATATTTGATATTTGATATTTATACCATTTTAATTAATTTTTCAAAATATTCTTTAAATTATTTAAATGAATGGAGCTGGATAATGTGGGTACTTGGAAACAATCCATTTAGAATCAAATATTATTTAGAGATAATTGTCAATCATGTCCGATCACATGTTTGCTCAAAGTCTGGTTCACTGAAAATTTATAATTTTTTTTTGTCAACAAATACTGACTGATATTTATTAAACACAGCTCAAAGCAAAAGTAACTCTAAAACGTCACCCTCATACAGCAACATGAAAGGACAGAGAAATAAATGAAAACAAAACAGCTGTAAAGAAAAAGGCAGTCGTAGAACCTACCAAAACCAACAACAAAAGAAAACACCTTCAGCCAATGAAAAACGATCCAAATATCAGCCAAACAAACAATTGTCTTCTCCTATTGAAAGATCCTGAGATGAAGAAGAGGAGAGAACGAAGCTTTGAATCCATTGCTGGAGAATCGATGAATCAACACCATCTTCAAAGCCGAATCCTCTGACGATCCATCATCGCCATCTCCTTCACAGTGATTGATACTCCGTCTGCCCAAACACCGAAAATCTGTCATCGCCGTCCTTCCATCGCCAGCATGTGAGCCGTCCTATTCACCAGTCGGGGCACAAATGTGTAAGTAACAGAATCAAAGCTTTCATGTAGAAAATTAATTTTATGTGTTATTGATCGAATAACAGAATTGTCTTTCTCCTTTTTGTGAATGCTCTTAATAACTGTTAAAGAATCCCCTTCTATAATCAAGCGCCGAAAACCCTTCTCAACTGAAAATAGAAGCGCCCTTTCACATGCCCTCGCATCCGCCAAGTGAGCGACACTCACATTCTAAAACAGATAAGTTTCTACCTCGACTATTTCACCTTCTGAGTCTCTGACAATAACTGCTGTAATAGCGAGCTGTAAATCATGCTGAAAAGCCGCATCAAAATTTAGCTTGTAAACTCCAACATCTAGGGGTTTCCAGACCTCTCTATCCATAGATCTAAGAGAAGGATTAAAAATCTCTTGATTTAGGCTCACATCACGACCATAACCTTGAATAAACCCTAACAATTCCAACAATGATGGTTTAATCCCTTCATGAACTAGTTTATTTCTTCTAAACCAGAGACTCCATATAGAGATTACCAGTAATTCCTTTTGCTGATCACTCGCAACAGAAAAATTCTGAATAAAATGATGCTTATAACTTGTCAACTCACTGAAATCTTGCAGCTGGATTTGAAGTGAGGCCCAAACAGATTGTAGGAAGTCACAAGACCACAACAAATGACCAGAGTCCTCCATCTCAACCTTACACAAAGGACAGCCGACATCAATAGATAAAGACCTCTGCGCCAAATTATAGAAATGAGGCAACAGATCATTAATAAGCCTTCAAATGTGAATTTTAATTTTCGCATGAATGTTCAAATTCCAAAGATATTTGTAAAAACCCCTATAGTCAACACAGTTAGAGGATGTATATGTATGATTCTGTAGTAACTCTGTAGATAGAGCCTGATACCCACTTTTCACTGTATATTCCCCAGATCCTTCGTATTTCCAAACCAACATGTCATCTACAATAGCACTAGAAATAGGAATGGATAGGATACGCTTTGCAGTGACTTCATCAACCAGATTATGAATCAGCTCCTTATCCCAAGTATTAGTCCCAGGCTTGATTAACTGTTTTACAGTAGACCAATTAGGGAAAATCTTCTGAACTGATATTCTATTGCTCTCTTTCCCAGGCAACCAATAGTCATTCCAAATGTTGATTTGATCGTCACTACCAACTCGCCACACTAGCCCTTCTAGGGGTGTTCAATCGGTTAACCGACCCGAAATAACATTAACCGAATTAACCGACCCTTTAAAATTTTTAACCGTTAACCGAATCGAAATTTTTTCAAAAAAATTAACTGAATCGAAATTTTTTAGATTAATTCAGTCGGTTAACCAAAAATTTTATTTTTTAATTTTTGGTTAAAATAAGTATAAAATTAATCGAATTAATCGAATTAACCGAATTACCCGAATTAACCGAATTATTTGTATAAAATTATATTTTTTGATTTTGATTTTTAGTTTTAGTTTTAGTTTTAGTTTTAGATTTTTATTTATTAAATTATTTGTAATTTTTATGATTGTGTTGGGTAATTGGGTTGGGTTGGGTACTTGGATTCATATATATTAGATTGGGTATTTGGGTTTATGTTGGATTGGGTTTGAGTGAATAGTGGGCTATTTATATATTATAATTTTATTTATTAATTTTTTCGGTTAACCGACCGGTTTCGAACCAAATTAACCGTTAACCGAAAACTCAAAAAATTATTAACCGACCCCCGACCGAATTAATGCGGTTAACTTATTGATTAACCGAATTAGGTCGGTTAACCGAATTTTTTCGGTTTTACCCAAATTTTGCACACCCCTAAGCCCTTCCACCATCAACTCCCGAGCACTGCAAATGCTTCTCCAGGTAAACGAAGGGTAAGACTCAATTTTCGCTGATAATAAGTCTGAGGAAGGATAATACCGAGCTTTTAAAACTTTGGCTAAAAGACAATTCGGCTGTGATAAAATACGCCAAACCTGTTTTGCTGGCAGAGCCTTATTAAACAGAAACATATTTTTAAAACCCATTCCACCATCACATTTCGGCCTAAATAAAAAGTCCCACGAATTCCAATGTATACCCTTTGCGAGCTTGTTATTAGTCCACCAAGATTTGTTCATAATGCATTCAAGCTTACGACATAACGATTTCGGCATTAGAAAACACTGCATAACATAGAGCGGAATGGCTTGTAATACCGACTTAATGAAGACCTCCTTCCCCCCAATTGAAAGATACCGCAAACTCCAGCCTTCTACTCTTTTTTTGAATCTATCGATAAAGATAGCGCAAACACATAAATTTTAAATCTTCAGTTTTATCATTTAAATTAAAATTTTATTTTATTTTTATATAAATTTTTAGTGAATATATTGATTATATAAAATTTTCTACTCATATTATGATCGTATCATAATCTAATTTTAATATGATGTTATATCATATGAAATCACGTAATATCAAATTATTCATGTTTGAAAATTTACTAAAAAATTATTAGTTTAACAAAAAAAATTAACCTTAACAAATGATGGTTAAAATATGGCATAGGACCTTTATACTCTTCACATATTTAGAATTTAATCCCTGTAATTTTAATTTTAAAAAATTAGCTGATCTATTGTTTAGATTTCAAAATTCAACTCTAATTGTTAACAGTTTTATTTTCTTTTATTAAATTTATCAGTGTGACATTATGAAATAAAAAAAATTCACTTGGTAGCAATGTAACTAAAAAAATAATATTGTAATGAATCTAATTTTAATAAAATAATTCTAAAAATATTAAAAATAGAGAAATTAAAATTTTAAAATTAAAAAAATGAGGATTAAATGTCAAATAAAGGGAATTATGGCCGTATAAGGATAAGAGTAGAGGAATTAATGTCCTGTTTCGTTCGCTCCATTTTTCACATATCACTTTTGTTTTTTACCGGTTCAAAATCTCAATCATGCCAAACAGAGCATATAATCATCCAATAAAAATTCCCGGCTATATAGCGGGAAAGGAAATAGTAGCAGGGCAGGGTGCGGTGTCCTTCAATCAAATTTGAAGGCCAATGGAGGACTCGTCTTCTCAGCCCTTCGATCATGATCAAACGGCTCCTGGCGCTTCCAAGTTCCTCTCAGACCTTCCCTCTCGTGGCCACCTCTCTTCCACCGTCATCTCCTCCAATCTGGTTTTGCCTTCCTTTTTCCTTTCTTACTTTCAATTTCATCTTTAATCCCGATTGTTATTGTTGATTCTCAAAATTTGAACTTTGGTTGCTGAGAAAATGTGAAGATTGATAAGTGTGATATCGTGTGATAAAGTGAGTAGTTTTACTGAATTCAGCTTAAAAGATGGGTTATGGTTAGCTCAAGAAGATAATCTTAAAGTAGGATCCAATGGTTTTAGCAGCGGAATAAATTGATTTAGGGTTCTGAATTGAGGTTTTAGGCTATCTTGAATTAGTTTGTTTCTTGATGAATACTACAAATGTGGTGAAAATTATGTTTGATTAATGGTTGCTAGGGTTTTACGATGGAGAGCAATTGGTTACTTGAGCTAATGAAAATCTAATATGGATCTTTGGAGAACCACACCAAAAGCTAGCTAAAGAAAAGCTAGCTGTTGAGGTTTGAAAGCATATATCCATATAAACCTCATAAGGAAATTGCATACTTTCTTATGTAATACGTTTTGAGACCGAGTTACTTTCAGGCGTTTGTATATAGAGTTGTGTTCTAAAGTATGATATCTTCCAAATTGCCATATTCGGTTGTCTTTAGTAAATTATTTTTGGAGGCCTTAGTTCAGCTTAGGATAATTTCCTGTCAGTTGTGGGTACCAAACACTTGGATACAACAACAGAATACAATATCATGTTTGCTTGTTGCGCATTCTCTTCCAAGCATGTTCGTGAGTTTTGGGTACCAAACAATTGAATGTACTAATTAAATACAGTGTCATGTTTGCCTGTTTAGCATTCTCTTGTAAGCACGCTTTATGATTGTTTCTTTCATCTGTTAAGTAATGAAGGATTAGGAAATTGCGGGTCTGGCACTGGGGGTCTTATCCTTTATGTTTGGATTTGGACATGTTACGGTCTTTCTTTATAATGTCCTGTGCTCCTCCCTTCAGCCTACATCAATTTCCCCATGTGTTCTGTGTGTCAATGGAGTTTAGATACTTCTCAAAGAATAGCATTTTGTATTATCTCTCTGTATTTATTTTCTTTAACAATTACCTTAACTCTATCTTGCCACACAAAAGCGTCGCACATCAGGATCCTGGAAGATAGTAAGACAGTGGAGCCCCCTACCCATTTAGCTTCTTTTATTGCCCTGCTTTTGTTTCCATCTATCATTGGAACTCTTTTAAGTATTTCATGCTATTTCTCTCAAAGAATCTTCCTGAAACATATAGAAAAATATAACCTATTTTCCAATTCCATCATATAATAGAATATGCCTATCGAAACAAGCTAAGAAGAGTTTCTTATTTGGTTAAAGAGCGAATCAGCTTGGTTAGGCATCTAGAGGGAAACTTGTTAGGTGACTGTGTAGCTTGAATTATTGCAATCATCTACAGTGCTGCAATATTTTGCTTATATTGCAAAAATAATCATGAATTACTGCAATTACCTATACTTCTCCGTTGGATCAAAATTGTTTTGCTTATTTTGCAAAGTTTTTCGGGGGGGATGCGAGTTTATATTTGTGAGCACAATACTTCTCCTCCAGGTAACTGTAAACTTCAATTTATCTTGGACTTTCAATATGTCTTGAGGGAAACATATTCTTTACTTATGTCTTGAATTGATAATGCACTTTTTAACGTATCAGCATTTAATAGTGATTAAATTGCTATTATGATTTGATTTTAATGTTATATGTTATTGATTTATGGTTTATGCATAAATGTAAGAAAGTAAACATCCAATAGCTTTGTTTGTAGCCTCTTATTTTATAATTTTTACATGCATGCAATTATGTGCTTGTTATCTTGTGGAATCCCCAAGAAAATAAGAAGAGTGCGAGAAAACTGCTTCGAGATTTGTTCTTATTCACAAGCTAGACAATTTTACTCTTCCATGTATATCCAGAGAGCCAGCACATAAAGACAGACCAACAAAACATACTCATTAGGTCGCTCATGCTTAATAATAATAAGGGTGGTTCCAGTTCAAAGGATGTGAAAGCTGCTGCTGAGGGTCCTAGAAAGAGGTTTTGATTTTGTATTATATTTAACTTAGCTTGTTACAATTCATTGTATAAATTTGAGTTAATTGTCTTTTCACTCTCTTTAATCCTCATTTCAGGGTAGGGATCTGAACATCCTTTTGTAGCTTCATTCATGGATCGCATCATGTTATATTTGCATTCCAGTAATATCTAGAGCAAAAGGCATCTTATTGCATGTGGTCAGATTTGATGTCTAGGCTAGATTGTTTTGACCCTGCCAATTTTGTCCCTCAGGGCTGCTGAAAAAGTCATGGATAGCAGCGCTTCAGCAAAGAAAGCCAATGCAAAAAATAATTCTCAATCGGGTCAGTCAATAGATGTTCTGTCCTAGTACTACAAATGTATTTGCATCCATGGTTCAATTTATTGGGTCAACATTGTCATGAAACAAGAATGTCACTGAGGTCATATATATATTTGATGTACTAAAGCGAGAATAACAATTTCCCTACAGAATAATAAATAATACTGATGCGTTTTGTTTTATGTATTTTATGTCAGCCTTGGCCCATCCATTGTCCACCATGCGCTTGATTTTCTTCTATGATATTGATCATATGTTAGAAGTCGGTCTCTTTCACTTGTTGTGTTGCTTATCCGTAATTAGACTAAGTTGGATTTATGAAATGTTTGGTTTCATTCTACTGAGAATTATTATCTCGGGTTTCCCCTAACAACTTAAAAACTTGCAGAGGGATCAAGCAGTATTGTAGCCGACAAGGTCTACCATAGTTTTACTGTAGAGAGACTTCGCGCTCTTCTTAAGGAAAGAGGACTTTCGCCCAAAGGAAAGAAGGCATATTCTTGAGAAACCTTTCTTCGACAGCTTTGCTTCTCCATCACAAGATACTTATTTCAATTAATTTTGTTTTCTTCTATTACACACGTAAACTTTCTTTTTATTTTTGCGGCGCGCTTATGGCTCCCACGCGCCTTACTTACCCTCCCCCCACCCTCTTTTATTTATTACTAACCAAAATTAAACAAAGCATGGCAGGATATAATATATCCCAACAATGAGGAAGTATTGAAATTCGCTAGTGACGATCTGGAGGGGGAAGAGAAGAAAACTCAAGAAGATAATAAAGAGACAGGCCGTGATGATGGCATCATGAAGATAGATGGGAAGAGCTATAAGTCGATGGTTCATGGAGGAATCTCCAAAACGCAGACAGCAAAAAAATGAAAACAAACTAATGGAAAATAAGTCCAAAAGTGGTCTGTTGATAGGTGAGTTATAGTGTTATTTTTAACTATTTTTTTATATAAAGCTGGTCTGATAGATGAATATTAATGAAGTTTTGCATCTACGGGGAAAATATTTTGGCAGATTTTTGAAGGAATACGGAGCAGTGGCTGAGAACCCACTGATTAGATCTAAATTGGTAGACCAACTAAAAGAAATGTTATTGACACATCTTTGGTGGACTTTATGCTAGGCACAAGTTTGGAGGGTAAGTTGGCTTTAGGCAGAAATGCCAAATTTCAGAGGTTTTGTAAATCGAAGGGGCCTTTATATTTCTGGTTTGAGAGTGCTGCTAAGTCACAGAACATGAGGGATGAGGCCAAGATTGAGGATGCTTATTCGATCCCTCCCGCTGATAACCCTACCCAGGATCAAATTTGGGCTAGAGAGCTCATAGTGCTTAGGGTCGAGCTAAAAAGGTATGGACCATTTCTTTTTTTTATCATTCACTGTTTGCTGGTATTGGTTTTTACATGATGTCAGTACCAGCAAGCAGTGAATGATAAAAAGAAGAAAGGGGCCATACCTTTTTAGCTCGACCCTAAAGCACTATGAGCTTTCTAGCCCAAATTTGATCCTGGGTAGGGTTATCAACGGGAGGGATCGAATAAGGATCCTCAATTCTAGCCTCATCCCTTATGTTCTATGAATCAACAGCACTCTCAAACCAGAAATGTAAAGGCCCCTTCGATTTACTAGACCTCTTGAGTATGTCATCTCCACCTAGAGTCTAACTTCCAAACTTATGCCAAGTATAAAGTCTAACAACGATGTGTCAATACCCTTTTCTTTTGGTTGGTCTACCAATTTAGATCTGATCAGTAGGTTCTCAACTATTGCTCTGTATTCTTTCAAAATCTGCCACAATATTTTCTCTGCGGATGCCAACTTTTATTAATATTCATCTATCAGGCCAGCTTTATATTAAAAAATAGTTAAAAACAACACTATAGCTCACGTACCATCAGACCACTTTTGGACTTGTTTTCCCTTAGTTGGATTCCATTTCTTTGCCGTCGGCGTTTTTACCGACTTACAGCTCTTTCCATTTGTCTTCATGATGCCATCATCACGGGCTGTCTATTCATCATCTTCTTAGTTTTCTTCTCTTCCCCCTCTATATCATCACTAGCGGATTTCAACCCTTTCTTCTCTTCATCATTTTTTCGAGATCCTTCAGCAACATCATATTTCTCATTGTCTGGATATACTACACCCTGCAATGCTTTGTTTAATTTTTGTTAGTAGAAAATAAAGGAGGGTGGGGTGAAAGGTAAGTAAGGCGCGTGGGAGCCATAAGCGTGCTGCAAAAATAAAAAGTAAGTTTACGTGTGTAACAGAAAACAAAATTAATTGAAATAAGTACCCTGAGATGGAGAAGCGAAGCTGCCGATACTGATTCTGGATCATTATCAAGATTTCTATTATTTTTTCACCATTGATGATTGATGTGTAAATGTTAATTATAAAAAAAAATCAGTTCGAAAAGAAGAAGAGATGCAAATCAGTGAAATTAGAAAATATTTATAGGGCTGTGTTGTGAAATTAGAAAAATCAGTGAGTCTGTTAGTAATTGCAGAGATGCAAATCAAAGCAAGAGCTAAATGAAAATATACGAAAAAACTTCAAAATTTTCTCGCCAAACCAAACAAGATGCAACTCTAATGATCAAAGAAGAGAAGGGAAATTGCATACACTGAGTTTGTGAAGAAAAAGAATGGGGACTGTGAGGGATGAAAAACAGAATAGAAGAGAGGAAAGGTAGAATCTATATATAGAGTTGTGTTAGTAAGTGAAATTAGAGAGTGAAATGGTGGGGGATTATTTTGATTTCTGTTATAACTGGTTTCTAAGAAAATTTTGAGCTTTGAAAATGTTTTGATTGGGGTCTCTCCGTTCTGAAATTTAAATATGAAATGCAAATTGGACGGAAGGAGCATTAACTTTTTTTTATTTTTCTGTTAGTGTTTATTTTTCCCGCTACCCCTAGCTACTAGGCCCCATCAATATGGTTTTATTCATATTGCATGGCCATAGCTTTCTTTCATGTTATTTAGTACTCTCATTTTCTTTTTTTTGGTATTCCCCTCATCTTTTTTAAACATTAAAAAATTTGAATGGGGTTATGCAATGAAAATCTTTGGTAAATTTTTTTAAAAAAATTCACGTTAAATTTTGAAAAGAAAAAAAATTACATTTTATGATATAATGAAAAGTTAATATGAGTTGATTACAACATAATATAAGTATTACATTTTATGCGTCTAGAATACACATAAAATTAAAATCTTTTAACAAATAAATACTTTTAATGTAGTTATATATTCTACTTTTAAAAACGAAAATATTTTGAGAAGCCTTTTTCGAATATAATTTAACTTTCGTAATTTATTATCATCAAAATCACCATTTACATCTCTGTTTCTTCGTGCTTATCTTAGAATTTCATTCGATTATTAATTTAAAGCTAATTTCATAATTGTTTTTAGTTTTTGTTTGTTTAAGTTGAAGAATTCATGTCGGAATGGAATCATCTGTATGTTAAAACTTTCAGAATTAATTACGAGTTTAGTATTTTGCCTTCGTTGAGTCATCGTCGGTTGAGTAATGATGGACGGATCAAATTCGGAGATGACGATCGAGAAATACTTCAGTATATCTAAGACATACGTAGTATTAAATAGTTGGATTTCGAGTTAGTGTTAGATACTAATATCTATATCAAACATAAGTGACATGTACAAATTTTAGGATAAACACGAAGAAACGGAGATGTAAATGGTGATATTGATGATAATAAATTACGAAAGCTGAATTATATTCGAAAAAGGATTCTCAAATTATTTTCATTTTTAAAAGTAGAATATATAATTACATTAAAACTCTGGTTCACTCAAAATTTGCAATTTATTTAAGAAACTATGTTTGAAAATTTAAATTTAAATATATAAGACCGAAAAAATGCTTTGATAATATTTTAATCCATTTACTTTGATGATACAAGTCCATGGCATGGTTTTCCATGAATTCGATGTAATCATATTTGAAATAAATTATTAATTTTTGGATTAAACTCAAAATATTTAAATACAAAGTGGTTGTTCCAGATAATTCCATGTACACATAAAACTGAGTTTCAACTTTTTGACTATCTTACACGCATTATGTACATAGTAATACCAAAAACAAAAGCTACGTGTTGAGTTCCCTACATGCAACATTGCCACGTTGCAAACAGCTAGCTAAGTTCCACACCCTCCCACCCTTTTTTAACCCTACCTCATATATGTCCCCCATTTTCAGGAGAAAGCTATGGATATGATCGATAAGTTCATGCATGCCGTCCTTTCTATTACATTCTTCGTCTTCTTCCTTCACTATCGACTCTTCACGTCCCTTGTCGCCACTGCAAGATCCCTTTTCGAAGAGAATGTGAGTGGAAAAGTCGTACTCATCACTGGAGCATCTTCTGGCATTGGCGAGGTTCCAATTCAAATTCAAATCCACTTTTATTATTGAGTGCCAAAAGTTGAAATATTTATATTTGTTTTTAATTTTCTCAAGCATGTGGCGTATGAGTATGCAAGGAGAGGAGCTTGTTTAGCAGTTGTAGCGAGGAGAGAGCATCGTCTCCGACAAGTGGCTGCCGTTTGTGAGATCATTGGGTCGCCTGAAGCTGTTTACATAGTCGGAGATGTGGCCAAGATGGAGGACTGTCAACAGTTTGTTGAGGCCACTGTTAGCTACTTCGGACATTGTAAGCAACCAATAAGAAGATTAGATTTTGGGGGTTTTAATTTTTTATTAGTATTTGATGTGGTGGTGACAGTGGATCATTTGGTGACCAATGCTGGGGTTACACCGGTCTGCATGTTTCAAGATTATGATGATATAACTAAAGCTTCGCCTGCTATGGTATTCCGCCATCTTCAATTTTGTTTTTTATTCACTTAGGAGCTATCTATACTAGATGTTTTTTTAATTAAGGTACCTGTTATATTATTATAAATATTGCTTTTGGATATTTGAAATCTATAAAAATTATTTTAAAAAAAACTATTGAAAGCCAGAATAAATTTAGAAAAATATCCTCACATGGTGTGTGAGCATTAAAACAAAGTTAATATGGTCTTCAATCCAAGCTGTATTTGTTTTTACATCATTTTTTTCAACTATATTTTTACACAAATTTTTTTATAATGAAAAAGTTCAATATATTAAATTAACGTAAAAAAATGAATACATGGAAATTAGATGATCATGTAAGAGTAAAAATGAATGAAGAAAATTAACGTGGGTGTTTGACTATTTTGCGGCAGGAAATAAACTTTTGGGGATCAGTATACAGCACATATTATGCATATGGGCACTTAAAGAAGAGCAAAGGGAAGATCATAGTCATAGCATCCAGCACTGGATGGTTGTTTGCACCAAGATTGAGCTTCTACAATGTAAGAAATCTCATCCACTTGCATATTCTTTTCATGTAGATTAAAATTTGAGCAATTTTGGGTTTAATTAGGCAAGCAAAGCAGCAGTGATAAGCTTTTACGAGACATTGAGGTATGAATTTGGGGGTGAAATTGGAATTACAATAGTGACTCCGGGACTGATCAAGACGGAGATGACTGATGGAAAATTCCTATCCAAGGAAGCTCGATTACAACTTGATCCTGAAATGCGTGACGTAAGTTAATGTCAGTTTTCGTAACTTATATTGGATGGGGTCTATTTTTTTTATGCATTCTTACTATATGAATTAATTTACTTTTTGAATAAAGGGTCCTAGGAAGCGATTTTATGTTATTAAAGTTTAGAAAGGATATAAATAGAATGGTGGCCTGGCAGGTTGAAATCAGTGTAATGCCATTGGAATCAGCATGCGAGTGTGGGAAGGCAATAGTAGAAGGGTCCTGCCGTGGGTACAATTACTTGACGGTGCCCCATTGGTACGAGTGGACCAAACTGTGGAAGGTGTTTTGCCCTGGCATCATGGATCGGTGGATAGGCTTCCTATTAATGCCTTGTAATTCCCACAATGAAGTACCCACCAAGAAGTTAACCCATTTTGTTAATGGACTAACCCAGTTTTTGTCTTCCTAAATTCCCCACATCCAATACAATACTGAAGGTACTATTCATAAGTTGCAACCACAACTTCTTTCGAATTTCTAATTCAAGTCTTGGGTTTCATTAAAAACAATAAAATATTCAATAAAAATATTTTTATAATTTATATACTCGCTATGTATATAACCCAACACTTGGATTTATCCAAGTATCCACATTAACGACTTATCATTTGAAAAGCATAATAAACCTTAAATTATAAACTTCATTTACTAAGGTAGCTTTGAAAGTTTTCACTAGAATGATAATAATTATTCCTCTGCCAAAAAAAAAAAAAAAAAAACATAAGAAGAGAGTCAATTGCAACTGACAGCAAAGGAGCATTTAATCAAAAAAGAAAAACAAAACACCATTAATGGTTATTATAGATAGGAAAAAAATGAACATTTCTAGGTCATCCTCTGAGCAGCTTCCTTGGCAAGAAGCTTCTCTTTTGCCTTGGTTCTGGCCTGTGATTTGGAGCCCATAACACCACCTCCCCACTTCTTCCTATTCTCCTCATATTTGTCATTGAAGTTTGCCTGTTCCCATTCATAATCAAACCATGTTAACCACCATTTCATTTCATTACCATGCTAACATTTATCTTGCAATAAACCAAAACTCATTTCCATGGAATACTCATTGATCTTAAAAGGGTCTCGCCTATTAATTCGAACTAGTTGCAATCAAGGGGTATCCTCAGCTATTGCAATCAAGTTGATGGTAAGGTAGATGCTATCACACATGCAATCATGCTCATGCTCAATGAGATCTTCCATAATTTATAATTAGAAAATACAGCAGGTGTAGTCGTACCTTGATGGCCTCAAGGACTCTGCTGAACTCCAACTTATCCTCATTCTTAACTGTGGTCAAGCACAAAACGGCAGCAGTTTTCTTGTGAACAATCTGCGGTATTAGGCATTAAACAGAAATAAGTAAAACCAACTCCGCAAACTCGATGATCTGCAAAAAAGGGACTGAAAGGAAAAACAATACCGATCCCAAACGAGATTTCCCTTTGACAATGCAGTAAGGGACCTCCATCTTTCTGCATAATGCAGGGAGCCACACTACCAATTCTATGGGATCCACATCATGAGCAATAACAACCAATTGAGCCTTATTCTGCACAAGCCAGAATAATAAAAACCATTGCTTTTCTTACTTTGAAGTGTATAACACAATGGATAAACTGATGAATTTAGAGGGCAACCTGCTCAATAAGGTAGGTAACATGGTTAAGACCGTATTTAACGACAATGGGTTTCTTAGACTCAGCAGATTTTCCTTCGGCTTCAGCCTGTGCTTTTTTCAACAGACGTTCCTTCTTGGCTGCCTTGTCCTCTGGCCTGTACTTGAGAAGCAACTTGAACAAACTTGTTGCTGCAAAAGGACACAATATAATCTACGTTTAAGCCCCAATCATTATAATAACCAAAATGTATTTTAAAGAAAAACCAATCTTAAATTATAGGTTCAGATTAGCTTCTTCCACAACCAATTACTATAACTATCCATGAACTTTTGAACCATTAAGGTTTAAGCACACTTGAACTCAAGTTCTAAATGTAGCAATAGCAACGTTGGTAGGTTTAACAAGTTACTAATATAAACACCATGCTCTTAACAAGAATAAACAATAAAATGGGAAGAAAAAAAAGCTTTGATAAAACCCATTCTCCCCCAATATAAAAACTAACCCGAAATCATAGAAGTAATCAAAGGGCAATGAAAATAGCTATTTAGAAATTCATAATTCACTCAAATTAAAATTTGTGGAACTAAAGAGCATGAACAAGTTTTAATGCATACCAAGGTTCTTATCAAGAGTCTTGGTAAACTGGTTCAACGCTGGTGGGACCTTCAACCTCTGCTTAAGGATCCTCTTCTTCCTTTGGATTCGAACAACCTTCGGCCACTTCACGAATCGATGCAAATCCTTCTTTGGAGGTAAAGCTCCTCCGATACCGAACTGTTTGGGACGCTTCTCAAACAATGGATTAACAACCTTCTCCTAATATTCAAAATCAAAATAACAGAAAGATAGTGAGACCACATTCAAATTAATTGAGAAGTTTAGGTGATTGAAGAATGTAATAGTGGTAAGTACCGGCTGTTTCTTCTTGGCAGGAGCCACAACCTTTCCACCTCTCTTGGGGCCCTGGCAAACAACAAAGTATATAGAAAACACGATGATGAATCCTTTCAAACAAGCCGATCAATCCATGACTAACTTTAGACCATTTAAATTTATGAACAAGAGATAAGATTCACTAGTTCTAGTTCTATTTAAGGGAACTTGAGATCTACCAGGACAATTTCCAGCAAAGAACACAATACAAAGTCACATCTGTTAGCTAAACTAACAATTAAGCTAAACTTTCAGTGTAATCACTGATCACTACATTACAACAATAGCTTCCATGGATCTGCTCATTAAAATATCAATTTTTTCGTAGAAACTTAAAAAAGATGAACCAAACAAAGTGTTAATCCCATAACATAGTAGCAGAAATAGTTCAATGAAGTTCATCAGAAAGAGGAAAATAAAAGAACATTTGTGATGACAATTTGAAAAAGGAACAACAAAAAGAAAGAGAAGAACCGAAATGAGATTTTAGAATTACCATTTTTTTGAACCTTCTTCTTCCAAGCTTCCCTAATTAAAAATCTAAACGACGGCGGAGGAAAACCCTACAAAGAACAAAGCAACTTTTGGGGGCTATATAAGAACATGAACAATGTTTGGGCCACTGTGACAAACTGTGGGCCTCGTAGGACTCTTTACACGTTTTATAATTTTTAAAATATATATTTAAAATTGTATTTTTGCTTTTTTTTTTTTTTTGGATAAGTGTATTCTTATAATTTTTAATTTATATACCCGCTATTTATATAACCCAACACTTGGATTTATCAAGTCTCCTCGTTAATGATTATCATTTGAAAAGCATAATAAAGCTTAAATTATAAACTTCATTTACTAAGGTGGTTTTGAAAGTTTTCACTAGAATGTTAATAATTATTCCTCTGCCAAAAAAAAACATAAAAAGAGAGTCAAATGCAGCTGGAGCTGATAGCAAAGGAGCATTTAATCAAAAAAGAAAAAGAAAACACCATTAATGGTGATTATAGAAACGGTTCATACCTTTTTTAGCTCGGCTCTTTTTTCTTTTTATTATTCATTGCTTACTACTATTGGCATTTATATGTCTTATATGATTCGAATCCCTTTCACTTATATAAAAAAAAAAAAAGCGATATAGTGGAGCTTAAAGCGAGTCTCAAGACCATCTCCGAATCCTTGCGTCGAATACAGGCAGCGATGGAAAACCCAATATCATAGGGGGGCTATATAAGAACATGAACAATGTTTGGGCCACTGTTACAAACTGTGGGCCTCGTAGGATTCTTTCCACATTTTGCAATATTTTAAAAAATATTTAAAATTGTATTTTGCAATTTTTTTTGGATAAGTGTATTTTGAGATTTTCATATTTATATAAATTTTGATATATTTTGCACTAATTTTTTGAAATTTCCAGGGTCGACAAATTTGTTTTAGTATTATTATGTAATAAGGGTAATTGAGTTGATGTTATGGACTTATTGTGGGTACAAATAGTATTAGAAGTCAAATTTGATAAAATCTTCGGATACCGATTGAAGCTGTTGGTTGTATTAAAACACATGAATTAAAATGTATAAATTAAATCTTACCATTACTTTGGATTGAATTGTGAGCACATTGATCTATGTGATAGTCCGTTTTAGATTTGAGCTAACTTTTAATGTCTAATATAATGGATAGTTTAAATTAATATATAATTTAATGGATAGATTGATGAAAGTACAATTTGAAGAATCTTTTTAAAGTTTTTGGTAGTAAACTAGTAATTTTAAAATTTAGAACACAGTTGAGGACCTCTTGTGGGTTAGACTTGAATATTTTTTTTCAAGAAAATATTTGGATCTAAACTTTTAGCAGCTCACAGCTATGAGTGGTTCCATGGTGTAGTGGTTAGCACTCTGGACTTTGAATCCAGCGACCTGGGTTCGACTCCCGGTGGGACCTATTAATCATTTCGAATTAGGTTTTGCTGAAATATCTCTGAACAGTTGTGGGTTTCATCTGCCTTCTACAATGCCATATGAGAGCATTTTAGTGGTGATCCCAAACGATTTTGGCCTTATATGAAAACCAATCTTTTCAGAGATGAACATAAATTCATATTGATTCTTGTAAAGGTAAGGATTAATTAAGTGATGCTTTAAGTAATGAAAAGTAATAAGCCCTTTCATATATTTCAATAAAAGCAATTCGAATCCAAAGGTCTATTCAATTATTTTAAAAGCTCTTGTAAAAAATCTGATGTTGCTTGTAGTAGTTTAAGCATGCACAGATTTCTTTTTATTCAATTGCTTATATAATCATATATGAGGAAAAAAGAGGCTTTGAGGCGCCTTTTTTTAGGTTATTGGATATAGATAAGATGGATTGAAGTGCAAGTCACCATGATATTGGGTTTAAACCTTCAAGCATGCTTCAAATCCTACACTTTACTACACCACCACCAATGCAAGGCATATTATCACAAACACTAAAGCTAGACCAGCAAGAAGCATCATAAACATAAATTGGCATCAAAGCTAGAAATCAAAAGTATTTCCACATTTCATAGACAGCCATACATACCATATTAAAGCATGAACATGAACTACAAAATATATACCCTGTGGCCAGTTCCTTAGTTCCGATTTACCTGGCCATGTGTACCACAAAAAACACCTTCATACAAAATGCCTGCTGTCTTCCATTTGTTTCCTAAAGTTTACTCAAAAAGACCCATAAAATCCTGCCTGCAACAGCAACCCTATCAATCATCAAAACGGACCCCATTTCTTCTCTGCAACTTCCAAAATACTAACACAGATTAGCTTCTCTTCTTCCTCATCATCACCATCCTTTCCCACTTGGAGCAACTCGTCAACATCATTAACTCCAGCATGATTCTCTCTTGAAGGACCAGAAGCCGTTCTAGGATGGACCGGTTCTTGCTCAACTCTTTCACCATCGCAAACGCTCCCCTTCACTAATGGAGGCAAATTGGTTTCCTTAATCTCCGCTTCCTCATCACCCTTCACCCTCGGATTGGCCCATGAAGGCAGTACACGTTTCCCCAAATTCCTTCCTTCATGGCTGCTAACCCTAACCCTAACGCTTCCTTCCCCAACTTCAAAATTAGATCCATGATTTTGCAGATTTTGAATCTCTGTTTCCCGCGTACCTTCAGGAGATGCATCAGAGTTCTTGAACCACTCCAGCAATTCCTCGGTGTCGGTGTCGCTCATAGCCGGAGATTCAATAGTCTTTGCTTTCAATCTTTTCCAAACTCCATTCTCTTCTTCTTCCGTAACCCTCTTACTCTTCCTGCCGCTGTTCGCCACAGCTTCACAATCAACGATCACTGGATCATCGTTGTTGTTGCAGTTATCAGAGGAGGCGTTAGTCGACCTGGACTCAGGAGGGGTGTGGAAGACTTCTTCATCTTCGGAAATGTCAAGAGCAGGTAATATCACGACGTCGGTGGAGTTGACCGGATTTTGGAAGGCGGCGTCGGAGTTGATGTCGGCGCCGGAGTTGATGTCGGAGCCGGAGTCGGAGTCGGAGAGCCCAAAATACGGACCGCATTCTACGGTGGTTATGTCAGAGGGGGAGGAATATCGGCATTCCTCGAGTATCCAAGCAAAAGGATCGGGTTCCATTCCCTCAGCTATTTTGAAAAACAACTAGTGAAGTGAAGCACGAATGCCTTTTCCGGCAGAATATATAAACATATAAAAACAACATTTATAAAATAAATAAAATCAAACCAATATAAAATGGCAAAATAGCCATGAAGGCCCCGTAATAGATGCCGAATTAAATTTTACTTTTTCTACCGAAAAGATATTATACTTCAATTAAAGAGTAAATTGATATTTTTATTAAAAATTCATTTATCTCTACTATTAAAACTTGGTCTTTGTACTTCAACATAAGATAAAAAAATTAATTTTCTCTTTAATTTAAAGTATGTAATTAGACTTCTAATACAATAATCTCTATAAAATTTTTACCATATAAAATATAAGCAGACTAATAATTAGAATAAGTCTAATTAAAATTCATACATTGCAATTCAACCTTTGTCAAAAATATCAAAAATTCATTGAGTTTATTTTACTTATCTTTTTACTTTATACTTTCATTAATTATTGCATTCAAGAGTCTTGTAAATTCCATTTTAATCAATTTAATTTTTACTGATTGAAGGGATAAAAAATTTAATTTTGCATTTTTAATTTATAAATAAAATAACAAAAGACTTGAATAAAATCTTTAGGAGGATAGTGAGAAGTTAGGAGTAAAAATAAAAATATATATATATTCAGCTAACAATTTTTTTAAAGTCCCTAACAAAGAAAAAGAAATGACTTCTAAAATTCCATAACCGGGAGCTAAATGAACACCCTTCTTTTTTTGACAAAGTAATCCCAACTATGAGTTTATAAACAAAAAGGATCTGCACAGGCAGATTATGCACCAAATCACAAGGTATGGTGGCCTGGACCATATTATAAATAGGAAATGGCCATCTTTATTTTGAAGTTCCAAAACCAATATGATTTATATAAACTTGTAATCTAATTCTGGCTACCAAACACCCCGGGTTTACACCCTAAATCCAAGGATAGACCTATTGAGGTCGGTTTGTAACTGTGGACAAACCCTCTAGATGTAGCTCGCCGAGGATCTTTGTTGGTTTTCCTTTGTATGGGAGGACCGGTGGCAAATCCCGATGACGTTGTGTTCAAAACCGATGAGCTGAAGGGAGTGTTGTTCGCACCAAAAGATGTGATAGAGCCCTTAAGCGATGCATCGGCGTCTAGTGAATGCCCAACAGCTCCATCTTGATGAGCTGGTGGGAATTTCTCACTCCTGCTCTTCCCATTTGTTTGTGTCATTACTCTCCTTTTCTGGAAACCAGCAAACAAAGAATGTGGCTGAAGCTCATAAGATAACCTTGGGAACAAAAACACATTAAACATGCTAAATTATAAGTGAAAGGTATGCTCGTATTTGGTCTTCAACCTAAATTATGATACTTGGACTCGGGTGTAAGTTGAGTACAAGTATGCATCCTGTACGACTGTGTTCAATTTGTTAAAAGATGAGAATAAGAGCAAAGTCTCCTACTCACATCTAATTTTGCTTGAATCTCTGTATTTGCTTCGGGGGCTGGAATTGCCCGACTAGCACGTTCACCAACTCTAATTCTCCTGGTGCCATCTACTGCATTAACTTCGCTGTCTAGACCTCTTAACCTATATACAAGAAAGATATATCTCAGCAATCTCTATATAGCCGAACTTAGCAAAGAAAACGAAAGGCAATAAAAGTAAGTCCGCTAACCTTCTTGCTTCTTCAGCTTTCAATTTTACATCCATGTCTTTGCAGGGAGGAAACTTTGGTAAAGTGGATGGCTCACAAGCGTATGGTTTAGTGGTAAAGAACTGCATACAGAAAAGCAAATAGTTCACAAAATCGTTTGTAGCAAAGGATATACATCATTCAAGTCCCAGGAATGCACGAAATGCTCTTGGTTTGGTTATCTAGCTCTAGCAATGTAAATCAATAGAACTGTCTTCCTATATGCGAATATAGATACAAGTACAACACAAATATTGACTTGCTTGAAAGATGCATTAATAAGCTAATATCACTCACTTCACTTTTAAGAGCTGCAATAGCGGTACTTCGTTCTTCAGGGTCTATTGAAAGAAGAGTTTCAATTAGAGGTAACGAAGAAGATGGAAAGTCCTTGAAGGTTTCTGCTATACAGCGTTTGTATGGAAGCTGTAGCTTAAAGAGTGTAGCATTCGGTAATTTGGATTTCTTCCAATATTCCTCGGAAGGGGATCCACACAACTTAAATATCTTATGCAGTTGTTCAACCTAAGCACGAGATAAATCCAGTGTTAGCCGAAAAGAGAAAAGGGGAAGAATTTTATCAACATATAGAAAACAATACAGTACCAAATCAAACAAACCAAAAGCATTAGTGGTTACAACACAAATACCAAACTAATTAGATTTCAAGACTTTCCAAGAGTAACACACAGTTCATTGGTATATGATAAAATATATATATTCATTTGACTTGACAAGCAGTTTGCAACGACGTTTAACAAAGCATTATTTTTGTTGTCAATCGGCACTAGTTAAGAAATCACAAACCAAGAACATTCAGAAACGAGCTTATCAAGAACTGCTACAATATTCAATTACCAATGGCCGTATCGAAAACTATTCTAAGGCTGAGCTGACTATATGCAATAGTATACCATACATGGAAATCTATTATGGTAAGCAACATGTAAGAACAAATATTTCTAAGCATGACTACATGATGGCTTGCACCACCACTAACTCACATTCCATCAGATTCACAAAAAATCAAAGATCCTATAGGGATAAAAAAAAAAAAAAAAAACAGAAAATGAATACCTCTGTCCTTGCTGGCACTATTGGCTTCCCATAAAAGAGCTCTGCCAAAATACAGCCTGCACTCCAGAGGTCAACTCCAACACCATAATAAGTTGTACCGAGAAGTAGTTCAGGCGGACGGTACCAGAGAGTGACTACTCGATTAGTCAAGGGCTGCTTCTGTTCGTAAAAGGTAGCGAGTCCGAAATCAGCAATTTTTAAAATCCCTTCATTGTTAATAAGCAGATTAGAACATTTGATATCACGATGCAAAACACCTTGTTTGTGGCAATGCTCTAGCCCTGAAAGTAACTGCTTCATAAAGAATTTAACCTGCCAGGGGGAAGATTCATCAAAAGAAATCGATCATCTAAGTTTGACATCTTCAGCCACATAAAACTCACTGCCCGAAAACTGAAAATTACAAGTGCATAATGCCACAAGCCATAACGAGCCTTGCAGGGGAATTTCAATATATATTTCTGCAAGATGCTGATAAAACTCGATTCTATCTTGAAATTAAGCATTTAATTTGAGGTGATCATACTAAGGTTTAACCGTTTCGAATTTACTACTGGAAATATCTTCATATACAGCAACATATGTACAAACTACCACCATTTCGCAGCACTTTTCCAATTCATGCAACAAATCTCAAAATTCTGAAATGAATCAAAATTCTGATGCAAGCAACTGATTGTTACAAGTTTATATGCTTCAAAATTTCACAAAACATAAATATTGTTTCAAAGGAATTTAACTTTAAAAAAGAAATGTGAGAAATCACTGTGATGAGATAAGTAAGCTGTTAATGGATCATCTGTTTTATTTGTCAGCTTGTTCTGTTCCCAGAAACCAATAGATAGATTAACAGCTACATGCTGTTAGCCAACTATTTTAAAAAAGTAGCCTCTTTTCTTATCTTGTTATTTCTCATTCACTCCATCTAGAAACTGTCCAATTAAAGTTATAGTTCAAAAGAAAATGGAAATCTAATTCCAGAAATTGACAAGAAGGAAATTTCCATGAAATTTGCATACCCAAAAATAGTACAAATACAAAGATATTTAACAAGCTCAACAGACAGGTAAAATGGGACCCAAGTAGCTACAGATATGCCTGAGTACCTTCAAAAGTCCACAACAAGCAAAACACAAAAAAGGACAAGAATCATGTCGTTCCAAACTTTGTCACTCGGAGGGGTGTTTCTCTAAGACAGGAAAGTTCAATTCTTCTAAGCGTTTTCATATATTTGGAGGGTCCTAAGAGGATCATATCGCCATAGGTCCCAAAATCTCATATAGACAAGCAAGAGCAAGATATGGAGCCATTTGAAGAAAGAATGGTAGTACCTGAGGCTCAGTGAACTTAATCCCTGGTGAGGCAGTGAGGCCGGCGAGATCGTGCTCCATGTAATCGAAAACCAAATAAAGACTAGAAGACATTCTTGAAGTAACTAAACCTTCAAGCTTGATTACATTGGGATGGTTCAGCCTTCTTAATACAAGAATCTCTCTAGCCATAAACTTCACACTTTGTGGGTCTAAATTGTCAAACCTAACCTTCTTTAATGCCACTATTTTCCCTGTTAATAGATCCCTGGCTTTGTACACATTGCTATATGTTCCTTGTCCAATCTTTAAAAGTAGAAAAAAAAAACCAAGTTGTTAGGATTAAAATGATGATAAGAAAAAAAAAAGGGAAACTAAAAGTTTGATACCTTGTCAAGCTTCTCGAAGGTGCTGGCGTGTCTCGGGGTCCAGTCATTGATGGCTTCCCCAACGACGTCTATTAGCCACGAAGGCCACCCTTGTTGGTTCGAGTCCTGTGGCGTTCTCCGTCTCTCCGGAGCCGGAAGTATAACCGGGAAATCTCCGGTGTGATTCTCTTTTTGCTGCTGTTGCCTCCGCCTCCCTTTCTGTTTGACATCGACGACGCCGTCAGCGGCGTCAGTTACTGAAACTACCGTGGATGGCTCGTTAGATCTCTGGCGACGACGAGTACGAAGACGACGTGGAGTTGAGGTGCGGCGATCCGATGGAAGTGATTTTGATTGCTTTCCGATGATACAACCCATAATATCAAGGCAAATGCATGGCGGCCAAAAATGCATGAAACGGAAAAAGTAATAAGAGTTAAACGAAAAAAGCCTGAAGGTTAAACGGCGGGCTTCAAGGAGTGAGAAAACCAATGGAGGTCTCAAACTTGAAGCAGGTTCTAATCTAAAAGAGAAAAATAAATAAATAAAAAGAGAAATTCCCGCGAAGGAGACGAAGGTAGCATAGCTTAACAGAGACACTGAGTGGGAGAGTCCTGTTTTATTTGTTTACTTTTGGTTTTTAAAAGTAGGCGCTGACTCCACCAAAACTACGGAATTGCCACGTACGGAAATTGCGTAGACTCATTTTGGAATTAGACGACGATCCATTGATTCGTGTGGAACGTACATATATTATAATAATGTTTTTTATACTCCTTTTTTTTTTTTTTTGGCACTAAAAGAATAGTCCTCTTTTAAAAATTTCAAACATTGTAATTTTAAAAAAAAATTGATATTAATGGGTAGTACGAGCAAACGTATTTTTAACATTTCCCTTCATAATAATTACTTGCCATCTGAACTTTGGTAATGAATGTCATGTTTTATAAAATATATTTTAAGATGATTATACTTTTGTGAAAATGATGGCCAAAAAAGAAAGCTGGACATGATTAATTGGGCTTGATAAACTTTAATTAAGCTAAGGCCTTTTTTAAATATGCGATCACATTAGCTTAAAATAAAATACATCAATTAATTGTTTGTGGTTGATTATAAACGAAAACTCTAATTTTATCATTTTAGATAACAACTCTAATTCACCATTCCAATTCAAACTTAATTTAATATTCTTTAGAGATTAGAATATATGGCATAATGCGTGATTTATGCCAATCTTTTGATTTTAGGTCAAAATAAATCAAAGTCAAGCGTCGCTAAATTAATGTCTGATTCATACTTTATATTTCTTTTCTAAAATTAACATTTTATAGTGCAATCCAAAATTTAATATCATAATCAATCACTAATTCCATATTTTCTTTAATTATAGTATATTCTAAAGATAAGTTGGTATTTGGAAGCATACTAATATAGTTAGTAGTAGCAAATTCATGGTTAAAAAAATAAGATTTTTTTAATTAATTTGACAATATGATTTAAAGTCATATGAAAAGATTAGTGTTAATAAATCCCTTTTAAATATGAGTTCTATTTGATTAAATATTTTAAATAAAATAAGAATTATTTATTTATTATTAAAATTAAATTTATAGAGTTAAATCAAATCATCATAATCTTTGGTGAAGAGAAGGCTAGTTGTCATGAAAATCACGTATAAATGGTACACCTTTACTACCTATTTTATTGTATTTTAGTGTAAACTACTCATATAGACGTTCTTGTTTTGGTTACTATAATTTTTTTTATCAACCAAAAACATTACATTTCCCCATCAACTGCACTTCTCCAACCTCAGATTCATTTCCCATCTCCAATCTCCCATGAAACCACCTTAAGCACGGAAAGCTGAAACGAAGAGGATCGAAAATCGTCCGAAACCGGAACCATCGAATCTCGAGGTGTGATGGAGGAGGACCAAGGAGATTAACTTGGAGATCGAGTAGGTGATAATTGTAATGGCCTAAATTCAAGGTTATCAGAACAGTAGTTTCGTAACCATAAATTCGATCTAAAGAGAAATTTATTTCAATATTTTTGCATGAATATTTATATGATAGAAAAATCGTATGAAAATATTGATAGAAAAATTTTATCGATTTAGTGGTTAGTTAGAAAAAGAAATTATTGAAGAAATTAGGTAAAAATAAGTTATCGAGACATCTATCTCGTAAAACCGAGTCAAAAATAATTTTATAAATATTTATGAAATGTTAGTAATGTGGTATTAAAATTTCGTTAGGAAATTTTAATGTTTGGATAGTTAATTAAATGAAAAGGACTAAATTGTAAAAGGTGTAAAAGTGAGTAGGATGATTAAATAGCTTAAGTGTCTAATGAGAAAGCATTTAAAAGGAAATTAGACCCAAAATTTATTTGGGCTGGACGGCAAGGGCATGAAAACAATGAAAGATTGATGAATTAAGGGCAAAATTGGAATATTGCAAAATTAACTAAATAAAGCTAGGACTAAATAGGAAATATCTAGATTTCTCTTCATTTCTCTTCAATTCCAGCAGCTAAAAACGCCATAGGAGGGTTCTCTAAGCTGGTATTCCATAATTTTTGCACCAAATCCGGAAGATTCAAATACGAAGCTAGATCGAGGAAAGGAAAAAGTTCAGGATTAGTAGATTTTTATTGTTTACAAACAAGTATCAAGGTAAGTTCATGTAACTTGAATTATATTCTTAAATACTTGAAATGTATGTTATTGATGTGAATATGATTTGAATGTTCATTGTATGAAAATTGATGAAACATTGATATATTTGATATAAAGGGGAAGAAATCCCGGTTGAATGAAAGGAAAATTCGATGGATCTCTGAAAAGGAATTAACAGTAAAAAGGATCTAGCCTGGACGAGTGATCCTATCCTGATATAGCCCTCCCGAAAAATATGTGGAAAATGGATTTAGCCCGGACGGGTAATCCGAATTAAGGTCTGAATTTAGCTTTGGGTGTAATTCGGATCCAAGCTCATTAGAGTAATTGTCGTTGCGGGGATTTAGCTTTGGACTGGTAATCCATTTGCAAGGTTGAGGTTCATGAGAGTGTGCTCTCTGAAATAGAAATGTGCGCACATGAATATGAATTGACGAACCCGAAAATGTACACTAAAAGTGTACCTCTGAAAATCCATAAAAAATTCCAAGAAATTCAACGGTATAAACATGGAAAAATAACAAGGGAATGAAAATCATAGTATTGATGAGCTTATCAATCATGATATATTATTGATACATGGAAATTATTGTACTAATTTGAATGTTGAGTTTGTGCATGTTAGGGTAATAATGCATTGAATGGATATATGTAATGTTTATTGTATTGTACTGAAAATATTAGGTAAGTATAATTCTTGTTACATGAGCTTACTAAGCACAAAGTGCTTACCCTATTTCCTTTTCCCCTGTTTTGTAGTGTTGAGAGCTCGGAGGTCAGATTTGGTCAAAGACACATCACACTATCAATCTCAGGATTTCGGTATATAAAAAAACTTTATTTTGGAAATCAATGGCATGTATAAGCTAACAAAGTAAATGTTAACGTGAAATGAATGTAAAGTTAGCCATTAGTATGGTTAACAAACCTGATTTTAGATATGTGATGACGTTATCTTATAAATATGCATGAATTTATCTTGAAAATATGTTGAATTGATTTGGTTGATGTGGATTGGTTTCGATTTAATATTGCAGGGAAGGTTAGATATCTGTATAAGGGATTATATTAAAATTTTCAAAAAAAAAATTCGTAAACTCCGGTAATGCCTCGTACCTTATTCCGGCAATGAGTACGGGTAGGGGGTATTACAATAATGGATTTTTTGGGAAAAGCTGGTAGGGTTGATGGGGAGAGAGTTTGGGTTGGCAAAAGTGGGGAAAGAGCAAGGGAAGAAACAGAGGTGTTGAGGGATGAAGGGAAAGTGGAAGATTGTTTGGGGTTTTGAAGTTGATGGAAATGGATTTGACTATGGTGAAAGTTGCTGTCAAAGATGAGACCACTCAAGGTCTCCGGATGAAAGAACACAGGAAGCTATGAAAAATATGCAAAACACCAATCAGCTAACATGCTAATGCTAGGTGCAGGCTGGCTATTCTTTGTTGATCTGTTTCCTTTATTTTGTTAGGTTTTACTTTTTTCCTTATAAATTCTAGTATTAAATATCAAAATTTGTAAAGCATTGATTACTCCAATTTAAGGCTGCCTATTTTTGGTAATTGATAGCTTAATTATTAAGGTTTTAATGATAAATTTTATTAATTTCTGTTCTTGATTCATTTAAGACATTGACTCATCCTTCATACACATCAAATTTTAAATAAGAATTTCAAATCCGGCTTCATCTACCCTAATCTACAATTATGACTGTTGACACACCAAATGTGGTACAAATTTGAAAAGGTTTGGATATAAGATTTTCAATTAAATGTTTTGAGTTTTTTCATCTCACAAATTAGGAGGATGGATGTTTCAAACTTTTATACCAAAGTTTAGAAGTACATCCTCTTTACTATAAAAGAAAAAAAAACCAATTAATTTAATGGGTTAGTAATTTTTGAATTGTTTATATATTTATAATACATAATAAAAATTTAACTATATAAACTCAAGTCAATATCTCAAAACTAATTAATAAAAAGATCGATTAAACTAACCCAATCAAAATCGTTTAATTAATTTTTATTAACTAAAATCAATCAAATTTTTTGTTAAAAAAAATGTTTAGAGTAAACCAATTACACTCCTAAATATGATATCATAGGATGAATGTTCTAACATGTTCCATTTATGGCGTTGAAAAGTCAAAATTTCATAATTTCGAGCCAAGTTTCCTCTACCTTTTATAGAAAAAGAAAAATCCTATACGGATATGGAATAGGGTCGTAAGTAAGGGCAAATAAGAATTTTGCCCCTTTCTAACTAAATGAGAAATTTGGTTTTTAAGTCTCTTTACAAAATTAAAACATACAATCTAAGCCTTTTTAACTTTTGGTTTTTAACAAATTAATAATTTTTAGTTTTAATTCCCAACCCTTTGAATACAAATATATTTATATAAAATTGAGCATATGCATTGTCGAAAACATTTTTATTATGAAAAAAGGGGATCGACTTTTAAACGAGGTATGGAGTCGCTACCAATCTTTTTTGTTTAGGTGTGATTGGGTCACCCTGTGGTCGATCATTTTTAATAAAGCATTTTGGTTTATTAAAACAACGTTTTTGGTCTACGAAAAACTAGAAGACGGATTTGGGAGTCGGTTACGCGCGAAAAAGGATTAGCACCCTCACAACGCCCAAAATTGGTATCGTATTGATCGATTAACATCCTAATGTTGAAAATTTGAAAAGATTTTAAAATACAATCTTTCAAAAACGTTTGGATAACTTGAATCGTGTAATACCCCATACCCGTACCTGAGACCGAGATAGAATACGAGGCATTACCGAGATTTTCAGAATAATTTCAATTAATTTATATTATTTAGTATTCATTAGCATGTTTCATGTAACATTCTTTTCATATATATATTCAATTCAAAATATCATATAAAATACGATACAATACTTAAATTTTATTATTTACATGTTCATGCAAGATATACGAATCTACCTGACTAAATTGTAGAAATACCAAGATTTAGGGGCATATTGGTAATTTACCATATTCCCAAATTGCACCCAATCTTAAATTGATAATTTCATTCAATTTATTAATTTAGATAATAAAACAATTCATTCCCTTCAATTTAGTCGTTTTTGATATTTTTACAAAATTACCCATAAAGTTTTACTTTTATTCAATTTAGTCCTTGAGCCTAAAACATACAAATTAGCCATGCTAGATGAATATTCATACATATTTTTCCTCCTCCTCCTCTCCATTCCACATCCTTAGTATAAACAACACACTTGTAGGTAACATTATCCATAATTTTCACTATCTACTTATGTGAATATTCAAGCTGTCCATCTGTGTCATAGTCACTAAATTATTTTTATCTTGAGATAAAGAACTCCAAATTAAGATCCGCTAATTTTTCCTGAAACTAGACTCATATACCTTCTTACCATAAAAATTTCATAATTTTTGGTTGGGCCAATTAATACAGTTTATTCATTAAAGTCTCCCCTGTTCTGCTATCTGACAGTTCCGACCCTTCTTCACTAAAAATTAATTATCTCCTCGTACAAGATTCGAATGATGTTCCTGTTTGTTTCTTTTGAAAATGGACTCATTCAGAATTCTAGAAATATAAATTTAAGTCCCTAATTATTTTTATTCAATTTGTTATGATTTTTCAAATTCAGAACAGGGGAACCCGAAATCATTCTGACCTTGTCTCACAAAATTTATCATATCTCATGATTTACAATTCCATTGCTTATATAATTTATTCTATAAGAAACTAGACTCAATAAGCTTTAATTTCATATTTTATTCATCCTCTAATTCGATTTCTAAAATTTTTTGTGATTTTTCAAAGTTAGACTACTGCTGCTGTCCAAACTGTTTTAGTGCAAAATGTTGATTTCCATTTTGTCCCAAATTTCACAATTCATACAATTCAGTCCTTGGTCAATTAACCCCTCAATTAAGATAATTTTCTCAATTAATACTTTTCCTAGACATTATAAGTTATTTCATAATTATTGAAATTCAGAATTTCCATATAAAACTTTAACTTCAAACTCTTTTACAATTAGGTCCCAAACATTCACTTTCTATTCAATTCTTTCAATAAAATCAGCATATAAATAATTTAAAGCTCTAATTCCATGCCAAATCATCATGTACTTCCAGCACATATTCATAGCAACTTTCAATTTCTTTCATAGAATCAAAAACTAATGAATTCAACAAGTGGACCTAGTTGTAAAGGTCACAAAAACATAAAAATTTCAAGGAGAAAGCAAGAATTAAACTTACATGAAGCAAGAGTATGAAAACCAGCTTGAACCCTCCTCCATGGCTGTTTTTCAGCTGATGAATATGAAGAGAAATGAAGAGAATTCTAGATATTCCAATTTAGTCCTATTTTTATTTAGCCAATTTTGGCAATTTTCCAATTTTGCCCTTATTTCATCCATTTCCTGATTTTTCTCAGCTATTGCCGCCAAAAATATCTCCTTTAGGATTATTTGCACTTTAGGTCCTTCCTCATTTGACAATTGAGCTATTTAATCCTTCTAGCAACTTTTACACCCTTTTCAATTTAGTCCTTTTTATTTAATTAACCACCCAAACGTCAAAATTTTCTGACTAAATTTTAATACTACCTCACCAACACTCCATAAATATTTCTAAAAATATTTATGGCTCAATTATGAAGTCGAGATCTCGATACCTCACTCTCGACCCAATTTACTTAATTAATTCTTTTAAATACCAAATTCACTAATTCAAAAATACTTTTATATTCGCATTTGACTCATAGGTATTAATTTATTAAATTTTTAACTCACCCGTCGAATTTGGTGATCTCAAATCTCTATTCTCGATACCACTGAAAATTAGGATGTTACAAATCGGATGTCGAGATTCTCTCGTTCAGAAAGAATAAAATATCATGTCCAGCACGATTTGATACAATATTTCAAACCCTCAATACAAGATCATTTCGTAATTTTCAAAACTCATGCATTTGAAATTTCAAAAGGATATTTGGTTATTTGGCCAAATGGTAAATCGCAACCCAGCACGATTGGGCACGATTTATCGAATTTTCAAATACGAAATATTGCCTCATTTTAATTTAAGAAAAAATTGATGAAATGTCAAAAGGATATCCCGTATCTTAGTCGAATGAAAAATTGAAACCCAGCACGATTGAGCACGATCCCTCAAACTTACAAACACGAAATATTGCCTCGTTTTACTTTAAGAAAACATGGATGAAATTTCAAAAAGGATATTCCGTATTTTAGTCGAATAAAAAATCGAAACCCAGCATGATTGGGCACGATCTCTCAAACTCCCCAAATACGAAATATTACTTCATTTATTTTTAAAAAGTATGGACGAAATTTTCAAAGGATGTTCCGTATTTTAGTTGAACGAAAAATCGAAACCCAGCATGATTGGGCACGATCTCTCAAACTCCCTAAATACAAAATATTACTTCATTTAGTTTTAAAAAGCATGGAAGAAATTTCAAAAAGGATAATATGTGCAAATATTAAAGTGAATAATGTATAAAAATTTAAAATGAGCGTTATATAAAAAGTTAAAATATATAATAACAAAAATGTAAAATAAATAAATAAATAAATAGAATGTTAATAACAAGATAAAAAATATATATAAGAAAAATAATAATGAAAATAATATTAGTATATAAATAGAAATAAAAATATTATAAACAGAAATATAATAATAGTAGAAATATAAATAGGTAAATAAAAATTAGATAAATAATAATAGTATTAGAATAAAAAAATAAATATAAATAGAAACATAATAATAATAGCGATAATATATTAAATTAGTTAATTTGATAATAAATAGCGAAAATAAAAAAAAGGATTAAATCGAACCTTAAAGTAAAATTCTGGGGCAAATAAAAAATAAATAAAAGAAAATGGACCAATTTGAACGTGCGAATAACAAGGAGGGACCAAAAGGGAAATAATCTCCTCCCTCCAAAACACAGCTTCAAGGAAGACCAAAATGTAGTCAAAACAAATTTTAAGGCCAAAATTAAGAATAATGAAAATTTAATTGCAAAACAATAAAAAAACGGAAGGGTTAAAAGCAATTGGACGAATTTAGAAAAAAACAAAGAAATTGAAATGAAATGGACAAAATTCCCACGTAATTGAAAGAGAAAAGAAAATAATTCAATTCCAATGAAAATAGGAAAAGAGAGAATAATCCAATTCCAAATTGAAGTAGGAATACCAAAAGTAATCGACCCCTTTCAAAGAACAAAATACCCCTATTTATATACATAGGGTTTACTAAAAATAGCCTAACTAATTTAATAATAAAATAAAATAAAATATCTTCCTATTTTTAGTCTTTTACCAAATCAACAAAATTTGATAACCCCTTGACTTTCTCCATCTTTTTGATTTGGCCACAATTTAATGATTGTCTTTTAATTTTACCATTTTTAGCTTGTTTTCGACCGATTGTATCATTTGGCTTCGGTTATTATTTTTTCGGCCCCAGACTAAAATTAACCTATTACACGCATCTAATTAAAACACATATAGTAGATTGGGATTGGTTTGCCCTTCTCATATGGGAAAAGGTTGCATCGGAGACCACTTACGTCAAGGAGTAGATCAAAGGTCTGTTACTCTGTTTGGTACTTGGAAACCTAAACTTTACATTTACATTACGTGCGGTTTACTATATCTCTGCTTCTTTGGCAAAAAATCAAACATGTGTTTTTTCTTCACGTTTTTATTGCGAATACCATGTTGGAAATCCTTTAATTCATCTGCTTCTATAAAATAAAATAATATAAAACCCATTTGATTCGATTCGGTGTGCAAATCTTAAAGAATAATTAAATTATCAATTTTGTCTCATTACCTAATATCGCAATACCATTTTTTGAAATTAAGTCGAGTGTGGAGTACATTCTTTTTATATATATGGAATTAAGCTATAGTTTAAAAAATGAAATTCGAGTCATTATTTTTTACGACTTGTTTATTCTTCTATAAATAACCTCCACATGAACTTAACCCCTCAGCTATTCTGCACTTTCTCTTCACTGTTTACGATGGAAATCAAGGAAGTCAATGTTCGAGCAAAGGCACCTAACAAAACAGACAAGTTTGTCTTAGCTACACAAATCTGTTTGAGAATTGCGGCGACTGCAACAGCAATGGCCGCCGCATGGGTCATTTTCACTGCAAACCAAACTGTTGAAGTTCTCGGCATGTCTTTTGATGCTCGATATAGCTATTCACCTGCTTTCAAGTAAAACAACTCGAGGTGTTTTATTATGTGATAAATTCCAGAGCTCATATAGTGTTAAATAATATCCTCCATTTTTTTTTCAGGTTCTTCGCCTATGCAAATGCCATTGCTTTCGGTTTCAGTTTGATGTCGTTGTTCTTTATGTTCTTTGCCCGCCATGCCTTGACTGCTACTATCTACTTCTTCTTTTTCCTACACGATTTGGTATATAGTGATGGTTTTAATATAAATATGTGATATGTCACGCTGTTTTTTTTTTTTTTGATAATCCAGCGGGGTTTTGGGACATTGCAGATGATGATGTCTCTGGTTCTTTCCGGTTTGGCGGCAGGGACGGCGATCGGAATGGTAGCACGTGACGGTAACGGCCACACTGGTTGGCTTAAAATCTGCGACCGTTTCGAGAAACTCTGCGACAAGGTGACCGTTTCAATGGCACTGTCGTATGTTGCAGTGGTTTGCTTGCTGGTGCTTACCGTCATGTCGGCCGGCAAGTCTAGACAAATCTAAAAAGGAATATGAATTTGGAGAAGATGAGGTGAGGATGATGACTCATGGTTTTGGTGGGTGATGAAGAAATTACTGAACTTCCATCATTAGTGGGTTGGTATTAGGCTTAAGCGTGCAAGAATAAGAGCGACAGATATTGTGGTTTATACCAATTAAAGTCGGGTTCTGAGGAATATTTGTGGGTATGGGATGTAAGCGGGCTGGGTTTCTGGAACAAAATTAAGCAAATTTTAAGTCCAAAAGTGCCGATTTCAGTCCACTGTTGGTTTTGTTAGCTTCAAGTCCAACAATAGTCAGTTGTTATCACTCTTCTCTATGGATCGAGTCCAGATTAATTTTATTTTTAATTTTTACTTAAGAGTTAAATCCACTATTTATTTAAAGTGTAATATTTAGAACTATTATTTAGTAGGGGGAGGTTTTGGAGATTTTGAGATTCCAAATTTGAATCCCATCTAGATATGAAAAAAAAAATTGAGGCTATATGTGAAGATTCGGGAGGAATTTATCATTTACGATCTGAAAAAATCGCATAATTTAAAAGAAAATTCAAAGGTTCCAGACACAAATCCCAGAGGTATTTGGCAATAACATCTCTCAAGTCGTACGACTAAAAACACTCACATCACTTTCACCACCTAATATTCTTAAAACCATCTTCCAAATCTGAAAGGGTGTACCCCATTCCCCGGGTATGCTCTTCCAAGTCCAAGTGTTTGAAGGAGAGCCAAGCGAGCTCACTCTTTTGTCACGAAGACAACAGTGAAACACCCCCGAGAAGGGAGATGTCATGAGGAATGATTAAGATACCATTACAATTAAAGAAGGTGTGAACATTTTCTCCCTCATGAACGTCTTTCAGCTTCGGATGATACAAATAACGAGGAAAACATAGGCCTTTTCCACTCAATAGAAAATCCGAAGGACTCCTCCAACTTCAACTCCACAATGATGTACTTCTTGGGATCTGGTTTCAACCTCACCACCCTCCATAGATAAGCTGCTCTGTTCCCTCCCTATAGATCATATTTACTGAAACAATGCCACGTTAGGCCATGTACCCCTTTGTCCACATTTGATTATGAATTCAATTATCAACCACCACGAGCTCCCCACTAGTTGCCCAGGTGCCAAATAGTAGGAATTTAACAAATCCACGACTAATTGGTGAGGTGGCAAATGAAACCCTACTTTCAACAAGTATAACAATAAGTAAAATCTTGTCTTCCCCACCATAATGTGTTCTAAAATACTAAACTCATACTTAAGATGTTTTGTGAGGAGACCCTTTCATCTTAACGCCTTTCGCATTTCCTGTTCTATTATATTACATTCACATTTGACAATTGTCACTGGTTTATTGTAATCTCTTAAGTGTTTAAGGATTTGCCCCTTTTTGTTCTCAATTGCCGAAGGTCTCTTCGGATTGACCATGGCCACCTTATTAGCCATCGCCACCCTATTGTCGACTGTAGAAGGCCTACCTCCACCCTTTTGCGACAAAGCCCAACTAGTTCTTCCACATTTCCTTACGAGTTTGACAATTTTTCAAAAAAATCATGAAAACAACAAAAAAAATAAAGAAAATCCCTAACTACAACTATGCAGAAGAAATTAGAATCGAAAAAGGTGTAATAATTCAGAGACAACAAAATGGTTTAAGCAAGACGAGAACCTAAATTTATAAGATTTTTCAACCTTCCTTCATAAATACACCATTTTGGTTACGAGAGCCATGACCAATAACATTAGACCACCTGCACAATGTTAAATACTCCTCTTCATGGTCACTCTTCTACAAAACTTCGCATTTATTTTTATCTTTCTAGAATCTGATATTCCTTCATCTTCTCCTGAAGGACAAACCTTAATCGAAATTCAGATCATATATCACAAAAAGCCACTTTATAATCTCCTGTTCGACTCGGTGGGGAGGGGGGACGCTATTATTATATCCCTCCACCACTTAAACAAGTGCTACACCAAACACATTGTTGACTTCGGCATTGACTTTTTTAGAAATAGCATCCCAACAAGCCACCCCAACCTCACTACCTGTAAGTTTGACATTCATTCTATCTCAAAGGAGCCATCCACCCGAGTTCAAGTGTGAACACTACCCTAGTGTGAATATACTTCCAATATAATGAGTCTATTTAAGCATAACTACCTCGTACTAATAATAGAGCCCCATTATATACGAACATGATTATTCTTTAAGCATTTTGTGGAGCTAAATGTATATCCTGACATGTTATACCAATGGGTAAGAGGATCTCTCCTATAAATACTGTGAAGAAAGATGGAGAAAGTATCAAATTCTAGATACCCTAAAGTTACTCTATGCAAATATATTTTCAATCAGCCTATCCTCTTGTCACAGCTCTAGCTCTTGACCTCTTTAGATGAACCAATTTCCATCATGTAACTGTGATCTCCTCGTTGTCATCCTCCCTTGTTGTACTCGGTATCAACAAGTGCCACCTTAAATAAATCTATTCTAGTTATAGTAGTTGCATTAATTATTTAATTTAGTACTTGTAAGAATAATTTATTTTGAATAGAACTTTTAACTTATAGAAGAAAAGAAAAACATTGTTATGAGCTCTCAATTAGTTGAAAAGCTGTGGCAAGCTAAATCCTAAATGTAATGTAAGAAAAGCTTCCTTCAACACAAGCACATGGTTTAGCGTTTTGCAATCGGACGCCTATAATCCAATAATAATAATAAATTGCTCCATCCTTAGTCTCTAAGTTTAATAGAACGAACAGCTTAAGCACAGTTGTGCATTTGTTTATTCTTCCTTTCCTTAAAGTCGGTATTCAGCTGCTGCTGCTTTTTTTCAACAGAATGGGATCCTCCGCGTAAACACATGACATGGATCACCAACTTTTATCCCTTCAAACACGCCTTCCGCATCCGAAATAAGAGAATCTAAACTTGCTAAATGTAAAATTTTAAGAGCTTTAAATTTCGAATCCTTCGTTTTTAGAATAACCAAATTGTACCGATGAAATTTAAAGTTAAAATTCTGCTATTAAACTTATACTTTGCATAAATTGTTGATTTAGTACTTGTTCTTAAATTTGATCATTTTCACTCCCTGTACTTTTAGAATTTAAAAATTTTAATCCTAACCAAATTTATTAAGTTAGGTTCTCTTATTTTTTAAAATTGAAGTATCAAACATATGATCACATGTGTAATCTTGTTATTTTCACATATTACGCACAAAAAAATTAGTTAATAGATTTAATGACTATTGGTGAACGTGGACTAAACTTATAACTTTACGCATAATGCAGGACTAATAACATAATTTAACCGTTACCATTGTATCAGGATTAAAATTTTAAATTTTGAAAAGTATAGAGGCTAAAATTGATCAAATTATAGTATAAGTAATAAATTCATAATTTACGCAAAATATAAGGTCAAATAGCAAAATTTAAATCCTAAACAATAAGATTTATGAGAGTGTAGGTGCCAACTAAGCTGTGGAGTCGGGTCCCATTTTTGGTTTTTATAAAATAAAAAAAGCAAAGTCAATGTGGAAACTAGTGTTAAGAGAGGGCAATAACAACAGAAGAAAAGCACATGGTGAAAGAACATGTTCACATGCTTCACATCCACACCTTGTTACATACAGGAAGTGACCCACAAAGATTGATAGGCAAAAATGAAGTTATTATAAAAGAAATCAATATAAGGACTTATAGTCTTTGTGAAATTTCCAAGAACCAAGAGAAGTTATCTAAGACTAGCAGGTTCAGTATAGTTAAGACTTAGTCATCAACAACAACTCCATTGTGAAAGTCAATAAGAACTCAAGAAATTATAAGACCAGCAGATTCAATATCATACAACTTCATTCATGTATAGATGTAGTAAACTCATTGAATTAGGTGACCAAACCAAGATTACGAGGCTAATGAAGAAACTCCTTTTCATTACCAGTTACACTCTAAATCTAAGCAAATTAACATTCACTATGAACAAGACAACGTAAAAAGGATAAACAAGAAAATTTAAAGTAAAACACATGAGTTTTGTACATACAGTTCAATGTACCAATTTTGCAGATATCTTCCATTGCTATGGTCTGGCAAAAACACCCCAAATTTTACCACGACCAAGGCTCTCCAATAGCTTTTTAGCCCCTTCAACATTCATTTCCACAAGTTTCTGCAAGTAAACACAAGCACCAGCTGCAACCATTTGCTTCCTGCAATTTTTTGAACTTACAAGCTCTGATAAGATGGAAACAAGGTATTTTTTATCCAAATTTTGAATCCAAGGATCCAATAACTGCACCGTGTTTACTATCCCTCTCTCGTCGTTTCGGAAAACCTTTCGGTTTCCGGTGTACAATAGGAGCGACGACAAGGCCATTGCAGCTGCTTCTTTTTCTTCAACAGCTTTCCCATCTAGCATTTTGATCAATGCTATCGTACATCCACATTCACCCATTTCTTTCCTTTTTTTCGAGTTAAACCCGAGCACGTAAACAGCTCTAGCAGCTGCAATTCTTACAGCTAAAACCCCACAGCTTAGAGCAGACTCGAGGCGGGGAATGAAATCTTCAGCAATTAAAGCATCTGCAATGTGTGGAGAAGAAGCTAATTGCCTAACGAAATCCACAGCGACTTCAAGACTTTTAGGATTGGGAGATGAATCCCAAAAATTCTTCAAACATTCAATCCCACCTTCCTTAACAATCAAAAGCTTCAAATTTTCGTCATCAGAAACTAAATTACATAAACAACCAATGGAATTTTCTTGTGCCAAGGCAGTCCCAGAAGCAGCAAGGCCGATTAAAACAAAAACCGCGTTTTCTTCGATGAAATTCTCTTTAATTTCATCGAAAGAAGCTAAAATTTTCAAAACCCCAGCTGCAAAAGCTTGAGAACCCGGAGTACCATTTTGGCAAATCTCTAAAAGTGACGAAATCCCACCCCTGGAACCGATTGCTCTAGCGTTTTCCTTTGAGAAACTTAAAGCTTGTAAAGCAATGCAGGCTTTTTCTTTGGAGAAACAGCTTCCCGATTCAAGAACTCGAAGCAGGTGGTTCAAAAGCAATAGGCCTTCAGCGATCAATACATGTTTACTTGATTCCACCGATGATACCCGTGAAATGACGGCAACTGTTTTCTCTTTTATTTCTAATGAGCTCGAATCTAGTAAACGGACTAACACGGGAACCACACCCTGCGCCACGGCTATCATCACGTTTTTATCGTCCTCTTGGAGTAAGCCTAGAAGCGAGTCCATGGCTGAGTTCTTTGACTCGGTGGTTCCTATTTGCAACCGAGTTATCAAGTTCCTCGACTCAACTCGTGCAGCTTCTTTCTTTGAAGAAACCGTGACCCCACCGTCTTGAAGGACTCCACTCCGAATCAAAATCTCGCTATCTTTGATATGTCGATCTAATTTAGCCAATACCGCATCGATATCGCTCTGGGTCCTGAGTTTTCCCTCGGCCAAATCGGCGCTTTGACATTTCTGAGAAAGCGATGAAGCCTCATTCAAGGTTTGAGAAATGGAACGAAGAAGGTCGACGGCGAGTGGGTTAGAGAAAGAAGCGGGAAACTCGGAAAACTCGGCGAGTTGAGCACCGAGACCAGAAAGTTTGGATTTGATCAAAGCCCATTTGCCTTTGAAATTGTTGATGCTTTGGATTTGCTCCAAAAGAGAAGCCAAAAGATGATTCGAAAGAGACATTGGGTCGTCGTTTTCGGGTACTTTCATGGCGGGAGCGGACAGATTATTTGCTTCGCTACCCAAAGTTTTTTTGTGCAGTGAAACAGAGAGAAAACCAAAAGGGATGAAAGGGGAAACTAAGAATAATTTAGGGTTTAGAATTAGAATCTTATGAATCTGTAAAAGAGGGTGAAAGAGTGTTGGGAAACGACGAAAACAGGCACACCAGCAAGCAGTGTGTACAAGCTGGGATTGCCGAGATATACTGTGAGAGAAGGCTGGTGTTGTTTGACTACCACACGCAAGTATGGAGCGTGCAATTCACGATCATTTGACTTTTCCAATTTCGGAATAACCGGATAATATTTACTCTTCTTTTTTTAAATTTCTTTTTACTAGAATATACCATCTTGGTCTAATTTGTCTTCATTTTTTATTAAATTATATTATGGGGCATTTTTAGATTTAAAAAATATCATGTGGCTGATATTATATGAATGGTTAATAGAAAATGGAAATGTAGGGTTGAAAGGTTTCTATTTTATAACTTAAATGTTTTTTTATCTGAATTGGATTTTAAATGTTTTTTTCGTAATTATCTATTTGAGTTAGTAATATTTTAAATTTATTATTTGATCGAATTCTTATTTTAATATTTATACGTAAAATTTATTATTTTTATTAGTTGTATATTTATACTATTATTTAAGTTTTTAATGAGTTGTTATTACAAGTCAACTTGAAATTAACTTGTAATTCACAATACCATGATAACCAATTGTATAACATTTAGTATTGTTAATTTGATGTATTTATGTGTTTAAATTTTATTTTACTCACAATTTAATCTCATCTTTTATTTTAATATCATATATACTTTTTTCGTTATTATGACTAATTTATTTCAGACCATACGTTTTTCGTTATTTATTGTTTTAAACATACTTTTATATTCTAGATCCGTGATTTCTACATTACTATTTATTGCTATACTTCCATGACTTTTATGCAACTGTAAATTAAGCATGCATAATAAAAGTAGATATATAGTGAGCATTTTTTTTTTAATTCCACTTCTTTTTAAGTTAACAAAAATTATTGTGAATGAGATTTTAATTATTGAAGGAAGAATAGAGTGAACAAATGTGAGTTATTACTATGCTTGAATTAAACTATGACAAAATAGTAAAATATATCATGTTATAAAACAAAACAAACATTACTAAAACTATCCAAATTTAGGTGAAATTAATTATTATGTAATTATTATAATTTTTTAATCTAAATTTTAACAATAGTAAGGGCCTAATTGTTTTTCTTGAAAAATTTGAGGAATTTTTTTTGCATTTTGAAAGTTCAAGCATTTAATTGAGTGAAAAAAAAAAACAATGACTTAATTACTTTTTTTGAAAAAATTTGAAGAAATTTTCGATACATTTTAAAAGTTTAAGTACGGATTTAATTTTTTTTTTATAAAAAGTCTAAAAACTTCTTGGAGACTTATACTGCAAAACGAATACATTTTTTAATGAAATAATTCAGCAATTAGGAATACATAAATGAAATGAAATTGTAAGAAGAAGAAGATAAGAAAGTGTAGGAAAATATGAAAAAGATGACATCATTGTAAAACTAAACATGATGGTGACAATGTTGATTCAATTTGAAACAATCTTAAAGAAGAAATTAAATGCAGATCCCACTAAATTGACATTTAATGAAACATAATTAAATGTGATGGAGGAATTTTTAGATTTATGAAATTATCATAAATGTAAAAAGGACTAAGAGAAATGGAAGTTCAGCTCTAAACATTAACAACAGACTAAATTTAGTATTTAATATTTATATATATTTTTTAAAATTTAGTCTTTTTTACCTTTTATAAAGAATTAAATAAAAAAAGAATTAATTTTAATTATCAACCATTAAAAAAGGTGCTGGTTAAAACATAATAACAATATACATATACTTCATAATATTTATTTTATTTTTAAAATTATTTATTAACATAATATATATAAAATAAATAATGACATGTAAGATAAAAATTAATTAAAAAAAATAAAAGCGACATTGGTGTAAATGTATTTATTTACAAGTAGGGTAGAGAGGGAAAATATGTGAGCGTGAAGGCATTAGCTGTCATTTGTCACCAAACCAAATATCCTTTCTTTTGTATGGAAGCAGCATATAATTTAAGAAATTGAAAAAGTAGTGTTATAAGCAGTCAGAGTTTGTCGGCACTGCAGAGCTACAATGATTAGGCAATGATAGAACATGCAGCCCAAATCAATTTTGCGTATACCATCTATCATCTATGAATATATATTAGATGGACTCATCATCTTTCAAACTTAATAAATATACAGTTTCCATTAACAAGTAAAAACAACACCAATTTTTTTAATTATTGACAAACATCTTTTAACCATACATCACCATTTCAAACTTTGTTTTTCTTCTCTCTAAACTCGTTTAAATATAATACTAACCTCGTATAAATATACAGTACAAACAAATTAAGAACAATGAAAATTTAAATTAAAACTAACTCATCAAATTAAAATCTATACATAAAATAGCACATAATGAAACTCGAATCTAAATACTAAATCTTATATGCATGTAAAAATGCAGTAACTTTCGCCAAATAATTCTTTCTTCTAGAGCTTTTTAGTAATATTTCCTTTCTTTTCTATTTTGCAACATTTTCTTGTGAGATTAAGAGTAATGTGAAAATTTGTTTTCGATATCAGAGTCAGATACATGTCTTGGAGATCACATAATGTGAATCTTACTACCGTGATCTTACTACCATTAACCGCTACCAAAGATTACAACCTCTTGCAAATGGATCTGAAGAATGCATTTTTGCTTCAAGAGTTGGATCACGAGATCTACGTAAACCAGTTGATGGGCTTCTAGAGTCAAGGTCATCTTGATTATGTATGTAAGTTGCAGAAAACAATTTATGGATTAAAGCACACATCGAGAGCTCAGTATAGTAAAATTGTTGAATTTCTTACCTTCAATGGTTAGCCGATAAAAAAAAATTATTAAAATTTGTTTGTCAAGTTTAGAATTTGGAGGGGAATGGAGCCAAATTGTAAAATATGAATGGAAGATGCAACAATGTAAAAGCATTTTGTGGCGAGTTTAGCATTGTATTTAAGAAGCACTTTTGCAACAAAAAGTATCGCTAAACAAAATACTTTTTAAGTTTTTCAAAGTACTTTTGGCACAAAAAATATTTTGCAAAAATACTTTTTTAACCAAGAGCAAAAGTACAAAATTTTAGTTTTTACGCAAGACTTGTCATTTGAGAATAAAAGTTGATTATAGGAATATTTAGATTTTAGGTAATATCTAGTTTAATAGAAAGAAACAAAAGCCAAATTGGATTGGTTTACTACGTTAAAACGTTACTTAATTAACATCATTTCAACTTGATTCATTGCAAGTTGCTTAACCAACATGTCCCTCGACGTTGCAAGATGGCTAACCTTTTCCCTTTACTTTTATTCCATATTTGTTTGATTTGTTGTAAGGGAAACACCAGGTATAGCAAATTGACCGATACAATCGTGGGTATGGTCCTTTTGAATACACTACTGGAATATATTCTGTCACCACCATGCCCATGTGGAACAGTTGGCCTTGCTTATAAAACCATAATCAATGTAGGCGTGAAACTGCTAGTTTTGCAGGCACCTGGAATCTTTTTTTCTTTTTGTCAATGGCTATAAATTTAGCTTTTCTCGATGCTTATTCGTAAGTTTGAGGAAGAGGGGTCTTGTATGGAGATTAAAGAGTCTTGTTGGGTAGCCAAGGATGACTTGCCTATATCCAAACAAGGATTTTGTGGAGAAGGAAGGTCAGTTTCATCTCTCTTGAGACTCCCACTTCACTTGCACGTAATTATAGTCCTTCTAATGCTTAGTGGGCAGTCACCTTTGGCTATCCTGACTGCCTCTTATCTTTCATACTTGACCAACATCTCTTCCATGCATAAAAGATCTTAAATGCACAAACTACTTAAAGCTATCGAGTTTCAGGTGCACAAACTACTTAAAGCACTCATGCACCTTTTTTAGGTTAAAATAGAATGGCAAAACCATATCTGCAATAAGAAACTTATTGATGTGTGGCCTCTCTCCTCTGATTCAATCAGTGCGGGTCGATATTAGGGCACAGAAACTTACTGACACCTTAAACGGATGGCTTACGGGATTTTCGGCCATAGAAAACTCTAATATCTTATGCATATTCAACACAAGGTACTGAATGATAACAGCTTAACATACAAGAAATTTTCAACAATGGGAACCGTGCTTGAGGTGAGTAGCAGTATTTGTTTACTTGCCAACTAAATATTTACATAACCATGATGAGAAAGTGCAATTAAGGCAAACAGAAATTCAAACATGGTTTTTTTTTTCATCCTAAAACACAATTTGCATGGTAGAAGGAAAGTTCTAGAGGACTAGGTATATGCTCCAACTCCTCATTTTCCGTGTGGACACCTGTATCGAGCACATATTCGGACATTGTTATGGAGGGTATGGTTCTCCAACTATATGGAAAAACATGGAAAAGAAAATTGAGCATACTAATGTCGGATACATACCCGTACCCAACATTCACACCCGAATCTGAGTAATTTAAAGTACTTATAAATGCATATAAAGTAGTAAGGAAATGCCGAAGGAGAACAGAAGTGTAGAAATGAAGTGCGAAGATGTCTATAGCCAGTCCATAGTAAATTCATAATAAAAACAAGAAACAGCTACTTAAATCCAGACAAACATCCCTCGAGTGATTGCGTCCTTGTTTGATTTCGAGCTCGAATAAGAATATTCGATGATAATCAACATAGAAAGAGCATTTCTAGTATCTAATTGTAAAAACACATTCCATTTCATTAATCAAGAAGAATGAGAAAACCATAAGCAAAATGGTTGAAATTGTCTGATATTGTTAATCACTTTCGTTATAACCAAAACAAAAGCTTATATTCTTTCACTGTTTTCCATTTAAGTTCTCAATCAACAACAGTTAGCTTAGTACTACCTTAACAAAAGCACAAAAACTACCTATTGATTTGATTCACCTATTTTCTACAACAAAAAAAGGAAGTTGAACATAAGGCTGAAGCTCTTACATTGCCATGGCTGATCAAATTCTCCTTCCAAAAGACCATTTTGAAATATGTTAGGAAAAACCTTCACCAAGCTTCTGGATTGCGCAAAACATTTTCCTTCTTGAACCAACTGCATTTATTCCCATATCTTTCAAATCTTCCAATGTCAACAATGGCAAAACCTCATCATCCACTTCATGGATCTCGAAAACAGGGGCGTACCTTCCTAAACCCAAACTGTTTAACCATATCCTAACCCCATCTTCCTCACACGGCCTTATGTCGGAATCGGATAAGTCCGCCCGATCCGAAACCCTTGTACGAATTGGCCTCCTTTGATAAAGAAGTTCCCTTTCATTGGCCATGTTATCCAAAGAATGAACTGGACTGTGCTCTTTCATGGGACTTTCCGAGTTCTCCATGTCGAAATCATCATTATCTTGATCACCACTATATCTATCATCTGTTTCTAAATTGTTGTTATTAGTAGTGTTGGTACTGTTGCCGTTGATTATGACGTTTCCGCCGCTGAAATCGTCGAGTTTGGGGACCCAATTCGAGCGGACCCGTTTAGTGGCGGAGCCCCGTTTGTTGAAATCTTTGCCCCTCCAGCTAGCAATTGCGGCACCATCCAAATTGGTGTTGTTGTGGTCAGCTTCAGTTTCATCATCGTCAGTGGTGAGATTGGTTAGGGCGCGAGTCTTGGATGACTTCGAAGTGACAGCGGCGGCGGAGTGGGGTTGGTGTTTCCATGGCTTGGTGGCGGCGGAAGAGGAGGAGGGCCTTCGGAGATGAGAATCGTGGGGTTGGTCACCGCCAATATCGCCTAAACGTACGCTGGGACGTCTCTGGCGTTTGGGTCCAACGGTGTCAGATGAAGCCACGACTAGGGGTGCTACGACGCCATTTAACTGGGCATCTGATGGCTGTATATCCGCCATGGGTTTGTTTTTATCAGATAAAAAGGAGTTTTGGGCTCTGCAGTTTGGGTGGAGAGAGAGAAATAAAGTGATGAAGTGAAGAGAGTGAATGGCGGATGTTGGGTTAGCGACGCGTGTCCCGCTAGTCTTTTCTTAGAAGAACCGACCAAAGTCTTCTCAATTTTGCTTCTTTGATTATCCTCCTCGTCTCTCAAATTTGTAATTAAGTGAAGTTTGAGTGGTTGTTGGCTGGAGCTGTCGGTATAATCCAATTTAAATTTGTTTTGTTATTTACTTTATTTATCTGTTCATTATCTTGCATTCTCTTGCCAAAATAAAAGACGGTAAAATTCTACTAGATTTCAATAGTAAAGTTCTGCCTTTAAGATAATTGGTAGCTTTTCAACAACAAAACATTTCTTGAACCTTACGTAATCCATTAAATCCCTCCCTACAACCAATCAAGGACACAGGATGTGAGACAACAATGTCCTGTCAGCCGAGTAGCAAAAGCTACGTGTTTTCAGTAGCCGTATGATCTGTTGGTAGAATGTTGAACCCTTAGTTCCAATAACTAGGAATCAAGGTGAAGCTTTTGTTGACCTGATCAATCTTCAATGCAACATGGTAATGAATATATATATTCATCTTTCGTTGCCTCTCAAGAAGCATGATTGCTTGACTTTGATACAACATGCCTCAAAAAACTGAAACATTATGACAATTGATAAGAGACAAACTCAGGTATGAAAACGAAAACAGAAAAAATGGATTTTGATATGTACAATGCTTTTACAAAATCAAATCCTGGGTTTAATATCTCTGCTTCGCATATAGGTTAAAAATTGTGTCGGTAATTCAGCCAAAAGCGCTTGAACAATAGATACTTCACCACCTGCAATGGAAAACGATAGTTATAACCTAACTACAAATCATTTCCCAAGCCTTTTAATTCTTCTTCTTCTTATTTTTTTGCGTAGTACCATTAGAATGAGTAGACGACTAACCTTGTACATCCCTAAATGGAACAAATTGAACAATATCACGTGAAGCAACACGTCCGGTCGAGCTTTCAAGTCTTTCCCCTTTGTCTGCATCTAAAATCTGTAAAATAGGTTTAGTAATTTGATAATTCAATTGAGTCTTCTAGTCAAGTACCCGCCATTAATGACGCAATCCTTCTCACTCAAATGGATATAAAAATCTTTCAAGTAGTAAGTACCTCCATTTCTTTGAAGTCTGCTCCTCCAACTCCAACAATGAGGATCGACAGTGGGAGATCTGATGCTTTTACCAGTGCATCTTTGGTTTCTTGGAGATCGGTCACAACTCCATCCTAGACAACATTAACAAGTATGAGACGCAGTGGAAAATTTAGCAACCACTTTCTAATAAAGAATGAATGTCAGCTACGGATACCATTTACATACAAGTTCCCAAAAGAAATCCCTTTCTTCCCTACATCTTACCGTGATAATCAACAAAACAAAGTATTTTTGAGCTTCATCGGCAAGAGATTGGCTAGCAATTAGTGCAGCTTTGTTAATCACATGTCCAAATAGTGTTGGTCCTGCAAGCGAAACATTGAAAAGGGCGCTTGTATAGGCCATCATAATGCCTCGGATTCCTTCAACCTGAGAGAGAATGAATAATTGGTTAATATTTAGGACACAGAGAGTAAAAGGTAAGAGCAAAAAATGCACTGAAAATATATTTGTGACTGCAACTACTTACCTTACAGTAGTTATTGCTTCCATTCAAATTGAAACAATGAGAAACTGGACCATCAATGGGCCGTGCTCCAAATCCCCATGCAGGAAAACACTTGTCTGTATCATAGAACTGCAATACTTCTCCAACCTCATAGATTGCCTGGTTGAAAAGATGCACTCACATACTGTTGGGTCCCCAAAAAAGGAAAAAAGGAAAAATTTATGGAGAACTTTCAATTCTTACTTTCTGGTATGCATTCTGCCGTCCAGATGGATCAATGTAATGCAAGGAATCAGGAAGACGGGGATTTCCATTTGAAGCTGATAGACCAGAATTAAAAGTTGAAATGTGCATAACCTATGGCACTTTTGGGAAGCAGCATGTGCAGCATGATATCTTCAACATATATCCATATAACTAACAGATTCAAATTTATAAAACTAAATCCTATGGCCATATTTTAGGTATTCATCCTAAAAAATCTTTTAAAAGTACAGGGAAAAGGGAACATCAAGAAACAAGAAGAGATGATAGCAGTAATGATCTTCGTGCTCTTAAAAATTGTTTGTTCGATTCACAACTATATTTTTAATCCAAAAAGTTCACCATAGGCCAGATTTATATTCATACTGGCTTACTTGCGTTACTATTTGCTATACTGAATATCTTCTTTAAATTCACAATTTTTCATAACCTGTTCTATATTGGTTAAAATTTTAAGGAAATCAATTTGTCTTCCCAGCAAAGCAGAGAATATTATCAGAGGAGTTTAACTGCGAGCCCAATTGTAAATTTGGTGTTAAGGGACTAATAAAGCAATATATGGTGTATAGGGGCCTTTGATCATGATAATGCTGATTCTGAAAGGCTTGGGTTGCACATTTGCTAAAGGTACAAAGACCACTAATAAAAACTTGAATGGACATTTCTAAAGTAAGAACACGCATGTCACTTTTCCAACTGAACAGTAATACAAAAAACTTGCAATAAATACACAAAACACAATGGAAAAGCCATAAATAAGAGCTTTTGAAATTCTGAATATAAATATGGTGAAAATATCCATGTTGCAAGATGCTATGAAATGAAAAGGGAGTATCCAAGTGCATGGCATCTTGATGTACCCAAGATGACTAAAGGGGAAATAATGATTATGCTTTGTGCCTCCAAGCAGACTTAATCTTTTAGTATAAAAGATTGACATATAACTCAAATGCAAATAAGAAATAAGACCAGCACAAACAAAAAGAATACCATATACGACATAGCTGACTACCCGACTTGATGCTTTGACCTCCTAAAAGTTAATTGAAAGAAAGTAACAAGGTCCATAAGAAAATTTTGTCTATGGTACAAGTAAACTGGATAGTACCCGTAAAATCAATAGCCACCATAAAGTTAAGTTCAAATCCCCCAGCCAGGTAATCCAGGAAGGTATGTTGGATAGTCTCAGAGAATTTTTCCACGAAAAGCTTGCTTTTTAATATCTGCAAAAAGGTTGGCAAATACCAAAATAAAGCCTAGTAAATGAAAATTGCATTATTCAATTAATTCCAGTTCATATAGTCATACCTTGTTCTCGCAATCATGCCCAACCAGAGTTGGCAAAAATAAATTTTCTCCTTCCCTTCCAGAATGAATCTTTTCCAAGTCTGCTAGTGACTTCTGGACTTTTCTGATTAAACCCAAGAAAGGAAGATAAATCAGCAAGTTTCCAACGGGATAAGGAAAAAGGAAAATAAGATCTACAATTACCCAATCAGATAATGCTTCCCATTGCTATTGAAGTTAAAGCACTCTATCACTAATGGACTAGCCTGCATGTTTATTAGAAAACAAAATTCATAAGATGAGCAAGAAACAACAACAAAAAGGCTAACATATTAATAGATGCTCAACATCAAACATGAAAACATCTGCTCATGACACAGGAATGTTTATATAGCTGATTGAATTGAAAGACAGCCCAGTAGAAATAACCAAATTCAACTATAAAAGAACTAAATGAACAAACTGATTGAAAGGAAAATCGTTGATCTCTCACAAGGCCTGAAAAGGCCAACATTAGACCAAATTAGCAGCAGCATGTAACGAAGTACAGATATAGTAGTTTTTGTCAAAAAGTACTACAAAAACGTTCTATACCTTGCTTCCTACTTGTTGAATATTCAAAAATACTGGCTTCCATGTTGGGTTATGATCATTCTTTAAGACTTCAGTTTTACATACAGGAATCGAAATCCCACTCTCCACAAGTTTTGATATTACCAAAAAGGGGTCCTGCAAAATAAGTCCAGAAGTGCACCAAATGATAACTAATATTCCTGATAAAATATAACAAAAAGAAAGTAAACTTGAAATCAGCGGTGCATACGCATTTTGAGAAGAGATCCTTAGATTCCAAATCTAAACAACTTAACATCATCTCTGCTGTAGTCCTTGAGCTAAAGCATTCCTCAGCATGCACAGTAAGTTTTCCATGGTGTTGGGAATGGGTTGATGAGACGGATTCAACTCTACGTACAAGATCCAAGGTTAAAGACCTGTTTGGTTTGGTTACAATCTGAAGACATAAAAACAATTTTTTGATGAGTAAAAACTTAGAAATTTAACAAAACGAAGTAAAGCAAAACAGCAAGTGGCAACCCTTAGGTTTTATTTTAAAACTATGTGTTTTGCAATTAAACTAAGCATTCTAGCTAAACTACAATATAATACATCCTTGCATTGAAATAGTTAGCAAGGACAGGAACTAGAAAAGGAAAGATATAATTAGAAGATACTAATGCTATACCTCTGATAATGCACAACTTGCCTCACCAAGAGATTGCTGCTCCTCCAGCTTAAGCATCTGCACAGAATTGAGTACATATAAAATATTTCATGCTTATATGTTATATCACGTGAACTATTTGAGGAGGAACTTATGTATATTTCCAATAACAGAAGTGGAAACAAGCATGCTAATAAAATATGACTTCTGAGAAAACAAATCCTAAACAACTAAAACAAAGACTAATATTTATCACAAAAATAGTATACATATTTCCTCCAAGTTTTTCAGTGTGTAAACTTAAAATGTATATCACAAACACAGTATACATATTTTCTCTGAGTTTTTCAGTGTGTAAACTTAACTATTTAAAATGGGAGGAAGATTGGAAAGGAGGAACAAGAAAAGGCAGCATTACTCGAATATACCTTTACTTCAATATTGAGAAACTGAGTGTCAACATCAAAGACATGAAACCTGTGATCAAGTGTGATCCAACAAAGTAAATTTCAATGAAACAAATGAAACCATCATTTCGCAGACCAAAAAAAAATGGATAGGAACTATAGAACTTACAGTAAGGTTTGGACAACCTCAAAATGATAAGCAATTGTGTACTTTTTGATCCATGTAGGATTCAATGAATTGAGAACTACTTCAGTACGAAATACTTCTATAACTGCTCCATCTCTTTCTTTAATATAAACCACCAGCATCGGATCACTCTAAAGCAAACAAATCTTATGTATCAGGCTAAGTTTTCTGAAACAAAAATATGGTCCTTATGACTAACAAGTTATGCATGGCAGCAAAGTGCCTAAAATGATTAATTGATACAACAACTGCAATTGAAAATGTTGTAAGAGCCGACTGAGCGTTTAAACTAAAGTTGAGCATAAGCTTACTTTTCATTTATTATAGATTTTCAAATCTGTCCCTATCTCAGAAATTTTTCTTGAAATATCATCATATGAACAAAAGGGGCAATCAAAGTGATGGTAGTAATCCTAGAGATAGTGAGATGATTTTTGTATTCATTAAGATCATATCCCAAGGATTTTAAGAGACATTTCTTGATCAATTTGGATATGGGATTAGTTAAAGAGTTCTTTAAGTACTTTGCATCATGTGAATGCCTCAAATATTTCTTCCTTGAAGCATGGCTTTAATTATAACTTTGGTCAAACTACTACTGTAATGACCAATCATGCAAGAACGCATCGTACTTCTCCTCAACAAATATGAGCTAGCATCTCTTTATTGATTTTATTAGATGCAAATATTAACTTATCTATATGGCATCTAAGTTTCAATTCAAAGAAAAAGGTTTACAAAGGCTTTCTCCATACAGAGTGCCTTCTGAACTTGAACTCCCTAATTTTAACTTCCCAATTCCACTTGTTTAAAGGCATCATTAAGTCACCCCACACCAGAAAACCCTCCACAAACTCTAATGCCAGCTATCAAACTAATGCAAACAAAGGCTACCCCTTAAGAGCAGAACTTCCATAAGCTTGAATCAACTGTTCACGATAGTTCAATTTGAACAGCAAAGTACAAGTATGGTATTGGAAAATTACAACATTGAATTTGATGACTACATTGCTTGTAGAGAGAATAAGCTGGGGTCTATCTTTCCAGCATATTCATACACGAACATACCTTGGAGAATACATCCCGCTCTCGAAAATTTGTAGCAGAAAATGATAACTGCAAAAAAAAAAAAAAATCACACTTAAGAGCCAATGCCACGGCAAATAGTTTGCAACAAAAGAACAAAGAAAAAAGAAGAATTTTCACAAATATAGATAAAGCATAATAGACGCCAGCTTATCTAGTCAACACTGATCAAAACCAGAGACTCCAAATCTAAATAGTAATTTAAACCTAGAAATTTCTATTCTCTAAATTTGAAAAAATGGTCAAATTAAGTCGTAAAAGAAGCAGCGTTAAACAGATTAGTGAATCATCAACTCTGCTTGGTAACAAAGCAAGTTCGAACGTTCATTACAAGCTAAAACTAGGCAATTTGCTCAGTATCACTAAAAAAAAAAAAAACCTCGATCTGAGAGAGGATGCCGTGGATGCCACGAGATTTTAAGTACATGTCGACAGCGTCGCTTTGGTTGCCAGTGATGGCGGCCGTGCCACCAACAGCTGCCATCCTGCCGCCGACGTCGGAGCAGCAATTTCCCATCTATAACTGTATTCACGAGCTGTTTTTTCAACTTCGACAAATCATAAACAATATATATGCATGAGCTCAAAAAATAAGGAAAAATTAATTATAAAGAAATTGAAGTAAAGAAAGAGAGAGGACAGAGTCTTCGATATTTATTAAAAAAAATGGAAATAGTGGAGACAAAAATCGAGCTCTCAAGTTGTTCAGGCCAAAAAAAAAAAAATTCAAGTTGTTGACTACTTTTTTTTTTTTTCTTTCTACAACTAGCTAAAGGCGCGTTTTGGTTCGTTATACAACTTTATATTATTTCTATCTATGAAGCCCTTTTTAAAAAATATATATTATAAATTAAATTATGTGAAATTACTTTCATTAAGCTTGCTTGGGCCAAAGCTTTGATGAATAAAATGTCGAATTCAAATCGAGTCAAAACATAAATTTAAAAAGAAATTTCAACCAAATACAGATTTAAATCAAATTTTAACTAAAAAAATGTATAATAAGAAATTAACAATTAAAATTTTATCCGATCTCGTTTACTAGTGTTATTTTATAAATCTTTTTGTTGAAAATGTGAATAACTAACTTAAATTAAAAATTATTACAATTAAAAATCTATTGCTGCATTAATATTTCACAAGACCGTTGATTAAAATGCTTTTTTTTTAGTCAATTTTTTTCTAAAAGAATATTTTATTGAAGATTAGAGAAAAGGGTGGGGGGTCCAGTTTACAAACAATCAAATTAACTTTAGTGACTTGATGGACGTAAGGCATGATGGTCTTTATTTAAAGTTTAAAATAATATTATAATAATGTCTTCTTTCTTTTAATTTAATGGTCCCCACTTGTTTTATAAAAATAATAATTATTTTATACAAAGAAATGGAGACATTACCATGATAAGCAACTAAACAAATAAAACTTCACATTTCACCCAAAAGTTTTCGATAATCTCTTTGAATTTTGAGCAAAATCCTTTTCGGCTCAAAATATTATTTGTAAAAATTTAATTATTAAATCGTAGCATAATAATTTATTTTTATTTTTTAAACAAATCAGACGGATTAATCAAATCTAGATGAATAACTCAACTACCGTTTAAATAAAGAGGTTGAATCATATATGGTGAGGGGTCAAGTAGTGATCCAAAAAATTCTTAAATCCCTTACCCCGAGCCTATTTTACTACTCTTAAAAATATTTGCAGATTAATGTTTTAATTTACATAAAAATATAAGCTAGTCCCAGCTAATTTCAACCTATCAAATCGGATGAATAATTCGATCTTTAATCAGACACTCAACTCGGTTTCCTTATCAGAAAAAAGAGTTTATTGAAGAGCAGCTGAAAAGAAGGACAATTCATACATGGCAGGCAAGTCGTGAAACAGAAAGAATTGTCGACAATGGCCGGACCCCACAGAGGCAGAATTAGTCACCTGTCGGCGGCTTTGTTCACCGCAAAACTCCTAAAAGCAAAGCATAATTAGTAGACCACACCCCATACCCATGTAATTGGCAAAGGCCTCTCTTCTTTTCTGTTTATATATATATAATGTTCATCAGGACAGAATATCAAATCATAAATTAACTAGGCATTGATAATGGACAACAAAACAAATGATTTTTTTTATGACCCCACTGACTTTACATATAGCATATTATAAATAGATTTTTAATATCTAGTGATACTGTTTAATATCTCTCATATGTAAAGAGGTCTTGGATATCGTGAAAGTGAAGACAATGAGAGACAGATTAAGGAAACCCCATCATGGAGTTTTATGGTGCACAATTATGGAATCGAAGAGCTGTCTTCTTAGCGACTCATAGAGATCCAAGCCAAGAGTAGTGGAAATCAAGTACTAGTACCTTCATTTAGTCTAAAAGAGGCATTCCATGGTAGCCATTTCCAAACAGATTATATCTCATGTTTGATTTTCCATAAACAATAAATGTCATTAAGTCAACAAAGCAATAAGGTCTAGATGTCAACTACTAGAAGTAGAGATGGTGGACGGTGGGGTAGGGGAGAGTGGATGTAGATGCAGACATGCAAATAGATCATTTATGTATTTAGTTGCATTAAAAAGATTTTGAGATATGCATATGGTGTCTAAACACAAGGCCTATTATCTGATTTCTATCCTTCAGCTAAAACACCTAATTTGCTAAAAAAACAATCAAATACAGTTAACTTCATGTTCTGATTCCAAATCATCATGATAAATCTAATTTGACTTTCACGGCATGGCAATCAAAACTAGAACAGTAAAGAGAGTGAGGGAAAAAGATTTCATACTTCTGTCAAGAAAATCCTATATCAAAATGGTGGGTTTAGTCACATCAACCTGCACTAGGTGGTCCTACATTCAACTACAGTGATATGTTCAATTTTTTGTAAGCCTTTTCCAAGAATTTTTGAAGGCCTTTCGAGAGCCATATTCTCTTATCCATGTCTACAATATGTATCTAACACGAATGTTAGACATCATTGGTATTTACTACATAACATGATAAACCAAAAGACTATCAACATTCCTAATGCTAATTCAGACATTGTAGAACAATTAAAGCCATGCCAAACAAAGATATATCTGGCACAATCACTAATATTTTCATATGCTAACATTCTGCAGATTCGAGGCAACATCACCTCACTTTCAAAGTCAATGATGAGTTGGAAAGGGATGTAAATAACCAAGGGGAAGAGTCTGGTTTGCCACTTCGGGTACTCCCATTGTTGGCATATATGACATCACTGACGGAGTTGCATGAGTGACTACATGTGACGTGTTAGGATTATAGTACTGGATAGCACTGTCCTGCTGCTGAACAGTTTCCCCCTCTCGCTGTAATGCATACTGATAAATATTCCCCGTGCTGAGCTGTTGATTAATTCCCATTGTGCCATAGCTATATTTGCAGTGAAATAAGAAGCATTAGATTAAAGAGGAAGTTCAATACGCTTGGAAGAAACATTAGGTATAAAGGTTTTTTTGTAGAAAACAAAAATCTTCCAGAGTAGTGCAAATTGCTTATCAAAGCCATGAATTTCAGGTGAAAATACTAGGGGAGGGGATTCAGAAGCCACAGACTTGTTTTTAAGTAGCCAAAACGGTTTTGCATTAACAGTAACCAACCAGAAATAAATGTCTCCAAGTCTGAAGATTCAACTCCTAAATCCTAACTCATCCATGAAAAAGGGAAGGCACCTGTTATACTGGTCTGGCCTAGTTTGGGTAGGGTTTCCAACTGCATATGGCTGCTTAACATCTGCCATATAATATTGATGATTTTGTGTCAAATAAACTTGTTTTACCATAGTTGGATGAGAATGGCCCATGTTTTCAGTGGATCCAAAATAATGCTGCTCTGGAAAAGGAACATGATGTTGAATATCAGAAGGTTCTGAAACTGGTTGGACATAACTGAGTTGCAACCCAGTTACATTTGGATCCATTGGATGGCATAAGCCTTGCTGAAGCCTGGTCTGCTGAAACTTTTGAGACTCTAAGATTTGTGGAAATGAATCCTTCGAAAAAGTTAGCCTCAATTGATTTTCCACAGGTTGAAGTAGAATAGGCTGCATAGAACCAGGTGCTGGTGCTGTCAAAGGCCGAAACATTGACAATAGACTGCCCACCTGCACCATAGTATAACAATATTCAGTCAAAATGGAGAATGAAGAAAATTATTAGAGGCAAAAGAAAATGTCGCATGAATCCGTCTCACTCTCACCTGCTGCTTGTTGAGTTCTTGCTTGAACTTGAAACCCTTCTGGTAGTTATTTTCAATGGCACATCTAAAGGAACTCTCATGCAAAGGTAAACAAGCACTATAGATCTTGAACCTCACCTGAAAATTGCAGAATGTGCATGAAAAATGGAATAAAGAATGGGAAAATCATCTAACTAGAACGAAGTAGGGCCTTATGCTTCAAGTCAATTAGAAAAAAATGCCAGCATCATTACAATGGAATTCATTTGTGTATATGGTCTCCTAGATAGAAATAGCAAAACCTTAAAAACCTTATATGAACAAGGTTAATGCTATTACCTACCAATAGTTTGTTGCCAAATTTTATTCCTGTTAACTAAGTCCTACAAGTCTATGTCCGATGAGTAATGGGTGTTATGCCATATTTTGCAAAGTCAATCCTAATATTCTTCAATGGCTCATTGCCAAATTTTATTCTTATAAGTCAATGAACTAAATCCAACACTTGATGAGTCGTGGGTGTTATGCCGCATTTTGCTATATCGATGCTAATACCTAACAATGGTTGATCGCCAAATTATATTCCTTTAAGTCATTGAACTAGGTCCTACAAGCCTATTTCCCATGAGTCATTGGTTTTATGCCATATTTTGCAATGTTGATGCTAATACCTAACAATGGCTCATCACCAAATGTCATTCTTGTAAGTCATTGAACCAAGTCCTACAAGCCTATTTCCCATGAGCCATGGGTGCTAAGCCATATAGTTTGAGGTCAATACTAATGCCCACTAATGTTCGTTGCCAACATTTATTCCCTAACTCATTGAACTAAGTCCTATAAGCCCATTACCAATGAGTCATGGGTGTTATGCCATACCGTTCAAGGTCAATGCTAATAGCTATCAATGGCTCATTGCCAGAATACATTCCCATAGTTATTGTACTTAAGTCCTATGAGCCTGTTTCCCATAAGCCATGGGTGTTATGCCATATTGTGCAAGGTCAATGCTAATACCTATCAATGCCTCATCACCAAATTATATTCCTACGAGTTATTGAACTAAATCTACAAGCTTATTTCCAATGAGTAACAGGTGTAATGCCATACCGGCTTGATTCTAAAGTTTGTTGAGTGCATTAAACACTGTGCTGACCATCCAGAGTACTGATGTCCATGCAGCCAAGAAATAAATTTGTTTTTTCTTTATTTCTCGAGGGTATTGCACATCAAGAATCTGGAACAAGGTTCTACCGAAAAAGAATGCGGCCAAAAGGCAATATAAGCATGTCATAGCCTTGTTCTCCTAGATGTGTCTACATGTCAAATAGAAAGCAGAAACTAGCAAGAAAGTTAGAACAGAGATTCCATGCAATGTCGGTCCAAACTTTATGGAGACTTATACAAGCAACAGATATAGCATCCCTTCATCTACGGAAAAACAAGCCAAGTTATGAGATAGAAAGAAGCCACAGGGGGACTGCATAATTCTACCAGAAACCTTTCAAAGAGGTATCTAAGCATGGATTTCAAATACCAACTATGAAGATGATCTACAGTTATGTATCTTAGGCTTAAATCTTAAATGTCTAAATCTTTAAGTTAAATGCATAATGTTACTTGCCTGGGCAGGAAACCTCCCATTGAAAGCAGATTGTTCCAGGTGCAATGTTCCAACAGAGGTTGCCTCATATATACCATAAAGAAGCTTCATTTCAAAATCAAACAGAAACAGCTTCATGCCTGGCTTCATTTTCTCTACAACATCCAATTTTCCAGCAGGAAGACCAAAAACACGGTACATGTAGCACTGTGTTTTTGTTCTTCCATTGCACATAAATATAAAACCCGAAAGCTGCTCCTGGTCACGCTCATCATTTTGTTTTGCCTGCATGGCAATATCATTGTAATATGCGGTAGACATTTATTCACAAACTTCTTCGCCTCTTCTCTATTCATGGACAGGGCTGTCAAGATTGAATAAATCGATTCTATTTAGTTGATCTCAATAATTAGAACAACACTCAGTAGACAAGAGCATTGAAGGGGGGCAAGGCAAAAATGATAACTTAAGGAAGACAGAGAAAACTATGAACCTAGAACACCAAAGGGATTACAATAAGCAATATATATGATCTCATTCACAGCAGCAAACATAATTCACAATCCATTCAGATTAATCACCACATCCTTGCAACCAATCTATGTTCCGCAAAACTTTCCCAAGAAGCTACTTTACACGAACTCTTCATTTTCCAGTAAGTACTCAAGACAGGCACATATTCAGACATCACTACTGGTAAGATCCTCCAAATACATATGTGTGTGTGTGTGTGTGTACTCATATCCAAACTCACCCAAGTTGAGGTAACATAACTAAGGAGTGCTCTATTTATACCCACATCTTTTTGTGGAATCTACACTCCGCTCAATATCACCTGAGAAAAAATGATCTTTTCCAAAGTCATAAAATTACAATCTACAGCTTCTTAGTTAGGTAACGCGGTTACTGATTTCAGATTAAAAAATCAAATATATATTCTTAATTTACCTACGTAAGATAAAAGAAATTTCTTTCTACTAAAAGAATTTACATTCAAAACATGCAATCTGTTCAGGCTAAAAAAGATTGCTATCAGTTATTTTTGATGACTTACACCTCGAGTAAAACCAAAAGATAAGATTATAACGGATGAGAATCAATCAATCCTAGAATTCAAAACAAGAATAACAATTTAAAAAAAAAAATCCACCATGACCAGCCGATATCAAGAGGAAAAGGGAAAATGGCATTCTGGAAAACCAAACAAGAAAAGAAACAAAGGAAAAATGAATTTGCTAAAAATAAATTAAAGACCTGTTGTTTTCTGAATAACATTTGAAGTTCCCTTTCAGTGTTCTGTTTGGTGTATGAACCGTGAACTGTGAACTATGAAAACCGCGGATCAAACAAGGGGGGAAAACAAGAGTAGTGAAAAAGTAGGCCCATGGAACGCAGACACCGTAGTTTGAGGCACATGGTGTTGGGCTTCATAAAAATATAGGCTATATTATATTGATTAAAAAAATCATATAATATATAAAAATCAAAATTTTGTTTTTAAATATTTTTTATAAATTTATAAAATATATAAATTTAAAATTTAAAAGCTCATAATAATATATAAAAATTGAAATTTTTATAAAAATGAAAAAAAGCATTTAAATTTTAGAAATTGAAAAACAAATTTAAAATTTTCAAAAATATATATTGTAGAAAAGTCGTAATAAATTTTAATTTTTTTAAAAAAATTATAAATTCTAAAACTTCAAAACAATGAATAAAAATTCAAAAAAATATAAAAAGTTTAACTTGAAAAAAATTTGAAATTTTGAAAAATTTTAACTTAAAATTTAAAAAATAAAAAAAATCAAAAAATATAAATGTTAGAAATTTTTTTAAATATTTTTAAAATATTGCAAAAATGTAAATATTTTTAAAATTTTATGAAAATTTGAAAATATTTAAAAGATAAAAAAACACAGTCAACACTGGTAAAACTATCTGTCAAAGTTAAAGTGTTTTTAAAAGTATTTAATCTTTAAATACTTTTTCTATTCTTTGAATATTTTTTAATTTTAATAAAAATAATGCCACATGGCAATGGCTAAATGTATTACATGACACATTGTAATTGGTGTTACATGTCAGCCAGGATTTTTTTAATGAATGGAATGAGCCAAATAACAAAATATAGTTTAAGTACCAATGCGAAATGAAAAAGTTTTAAATACTAAAGATGGAAACATGTAGAGATTTGATGAGAAAATTTCAAACCAAAATTTATCATATGGTTGTGGCAGGCATCTGAATCTAAAAGTAGAGATTTGAATCTTTTGGTGTTCTTTCCCTGGCATGTGGAAAGCAATAAGGTGAAATATCGAGAACTAAAAAGACAGCCGTGTTTATTACTTGCATTACAATTCAAAAAGCAGAATAGAAAGGAGAAGTGTAGGTATTGATGCATTTCTCAATAAAGACACAGCCGACGCTGGTAATTGTTAGGTTGGCAGTCACCTGATCATTAAATGTATGGAAATTTTTGTTTGAAATGCATTCAAAGCATGATTAGGGTCTTTTTTCTAATATCTTATTCTCAAAACTGTGAGGTTGTTCTTTAATGATCCATCCGTTTATAGCTTAGTTGCCAAAAAGGAAATGGCTTTTCATTTATTTTTGCTGAAAGAAGACAATGGCCAATGACACAGAAATGCACTCTAAAAACATTTAACTTAAAACCCAGTCTTGATCTGCTTTGCAGTAACAAGGCAAATAACTCTGTAAAAAACCAACTTGTCTCCCTTTCACCATTTGAGATGGTGATCTCTCAAAACAAGATTACTACTACTAATAACTGCAGAGATTTGGTTCCAAGTAAAATGACCAAATATAGACAGACCGTTACTGGTCCATAACCGAGTGAGATTGTCTCTGTGTGGGGCTTACACTCCCACCACGGTTTATTTTGAGTGCATCCAAAGCTTTTTGTATCTCCATCGTCATTGCACTGTCCACACTCCCTGAAGATAGCTTCTTGTGTGCTTTCTGCAAATGAAGCTTGAGTGAGCTGCTGCTCAAACCAGCATTCTTCCCGCAAATTGGACATTCTTTCATCATTGGTTTTCGCTGATGCCATTCCATTGAAACCTTTCCATGCAGTTTCCGATCAAGATCCAATAATATCCTTGCAAACCCATCATTTGGTTGGGCTCGACGATGAGCTCGCTTGAGGGAGTTCCATGCTTCTAATAAAGTTAAGTTCCTGCCCATAATAGCAATAATATTTGATTCGATTGGAAAAAAAAGATTCCAGTGAAACCTAAGGTTTACTGATACTTGAGGTACTTTAGCAGCAATGTAGCCTTCTATGTACAAGTTCTGTAAAAAGTACATAGCATGAAATACTACTTACTTCCGTAGCATCAGGTATGCGATCACTACTGTGGCACTCCGACTTTTCCCTTCAAAGCAATGAACTAAGACTCTTCCACCTGTTTGTTCGACGTGATCAATAAAATCACAAACTTCTTCAAAGATACTGCTGATGTTTGAATCTTCATTGTCATATATCTGTTTCAATACGGCACATCGCATATGTTATAGAAGAAATTTCCATGCAGGTAGCAGAAAACCGAGACACAGAATCAGAGAGTTCTGCATTCAACACTTCCGTAGTGCCGGGTGTAAGATTTGTGTATAAAAACAAAATGGCTGTTACCACTTTCCATTTTCACTGTGGTTATATCCACCACAAATATTATCGTGGTTCAGTTCTACTTGAAGTTGAGCCTGGATAGTTCAGTTTTTGATGTCCACAGCAGAGAAAATAAGCAAAAACTAAAATCGGATTTCATCTAGAAGCATCAAACAAGACAGCTTTCTTCACTAGAAAGGAACTGGCAAAAAATGAGAAGGGAATAAAAGGTACTTACGGAAAAGTTTTTGTACTCGAATAGGTCATGGTATTGAGAATCTGCCTGTCCAATTTCATTGGAGCACAAACACAATATATGAGTAATTCCAAAATGCTGCAGTGTGTAAGCAGATCTCGCAGCCAGTGCTCCACCAATGAACAAGCAACTCGTAATTAAAGATGGCTTCTCTGTGTTAGCAGCCTCGGATATCAATGCTATCCTGTCAAGAATATGCTCAAGCCTAACCTGTATGTTATAATAGCCAAAAGGAGACAATTAGCATCTCCAGAATGCTACCTCAAAAAATGAAGTAATAGATGCATAGCAAGAAAGCCAAGAAGCTGAATAAAGGTATTACCTTCAATTCATAAGCATCTACGACACTGTTATTATCACTACCCTCGAAAAATCCTGTATTGAAATTGTTATCCTGGCAGAGTTTAACAGCATCATTTTTAAGCATTTCATTCCATTGCTCCAACTCTTTGCTTGATTCCGCATCAACCTAAATGCAAAATAGTATTTCATAATGGAGCATTACAGAGAAAAGTTTGACCTAGGACAAAGGTTCATATTAATACATTTAACATGGCACTGTCCCAGAGTGGCAACTTGCAAACACTGCTATAAAAGAATTTACTTCCTACATGCATGGTGTTACCGATAAATGCGTAAGCACAGATAATCAGCATTAAGCCAGTCCAAGCAGTGTTTAGTGACAGGAAACCAAGATATTGTTCTATCCATTACAGAATTTTCTACAAGACTAGTTGGTATTTAAGACTCAACCTATGCATAATTTACTCTTGTCAAGGAGAGACTTTAAAGGTAAAAAGGTACACCTTTCAATAATCTCTATAAGTCCTTAACATATCTAATTTTCCTTTTAAAATGACTTTACATGTATAACTAACCTTGGCAAACTTATTGAAGTCTCGAAGCTTGGCCGTCAAACGTAAGCTCCTATGTGGCTCTCCATTACCTTTGTAGAACTTTCCATGCCAACCATCTCGTGACACAGGAGAACTAGAGTCCAGGCTTTCTCTGTGCCCTGAAGATGATGTTTTGGGAGCTGATCTCTGTGACTCTGAATCACTACAGTCTGCTTGGTTATCACTAAGCATTCGCTCCTTAGTTGGAGTAAATGGGAACGAAGCTCCTCCAAGGCAAGGAGTATATGGTGATTCGGGAACTGTATAATCCTCCTTGTCAAAGTCCCCTGATGTTGTCTTATTTATAATACTCAAAAATTGGCGTAACAAGCTATCTAGTTTTTGATGAAGTGTAAGCAGGAATATATGGAATCCCTGCAGATCCCTTAAAGCTGCACGGAATCCACTACGAAATTCCTGAATAACTGAGGTCGCTTCCATCCCCTGTACATCAGTTGTTTCAGTATCTTCTGGCGGGGCAGATCCTAATTTCCCACATGTAATATCATGTAACAAGTTGGAGGAGTAACTAGAACTGTTGAGAAGTAACTCAACCAATTTAGGATACATTACTTGATCATTTGAACGTTTTCCTATAGGTGGTCGACGCGGTACACCGGAGTCTATAGCCACAATATAGGAATCAGAATGGAATGACTCACTGAATGAAGAACCGACTAGGCTCATGTCACTAGATCTTGGTGATTCTATAATATCAGAAAGATCAGAGCTCTGTGATGTCAATCCTGGACTATGAGTGCTTAATCTGCAGTCAACCGAAGATGCCCTTCGTTCCTTTTGAATAGCTCTAATCACCCTTGGACGGAATCGTTTGATTGCAGTGTCAAAGGCTTCATCAAAGGAGCCAATATTTGCAGAGCTTGTCTTGTCTGTTAACAACAAATTTGCAGGATTACCACGCCATCTTAGTTGACGGCAGGGAAGTCTGTCTTCATTTCTAATGACAAGGTCCAACATCAAGACCCTACCCAAAGCTGCTGCAGTTCTTTCTGCAGCCTCCTTTGAATCAAATGCACTTGAGCTTTCCAACAAAGGCAATCCATGAACATAACTGCAAAAGACATGGTTCTTTATGTTCAAAATGATGCAAAAACAACGCAACTATTTTCCTTGGATGCCTAGCTTTCTTCCCTAATTGCTCTCAAACTTTATCTAAATTACTTTGTGCATAAAGAATTATATTACTACTTTGTGCAATAGTAACATCATACCTTTGCAGCAATCAAGAATAAATTGCTACTTTCACGGAGACAACCTACAATCTACTGCTTGATATAAGGATTTTCAGAGCCCAAACTTCAGAATTCCAAGGCTCTGGGTTTTGCACCAACCAATGGAACCATATGGCCATAACCACAATCAGCTAATTTGATGACCATTGAAGTCTAATAAAACTAAGTTTTGTTCTCACCTCATCAGCAAAAGGCATCGGCTAAGTTCTAGTGCCTCCAGAAGCTCTGAACATGTGACTTCACCTACTTCATCTCCTTCTTGGGTTGCTGTAACTCTTGCTTTTTGTGCGGCTTCCTTAATCTGGAGCCACTCTGGGCTACAATTATGAACTACTCGAGCCTGTTCCAAAAGAACAAGTATTCATCAGGACATCAACAGAAGAGTTAAAGAAAGAAAGAAAGAAAGAAAGGGGGGGGGGGGGCATAAAACACAATGCCGACAGTCTGTGAAGGTTGGAATCATAGCCAAAATGGTAGAACCGCAGAACACCTGAGTACGAAGGTACAACCTGAGGAGTACGAATCCCTAGCCACTTTGCAAACTCATAACCTAGGCGTTCTGATTGTGTCGCCATCCTTGAAGATGAAAACTTTATAACAGCTGCTGCTTCCTTCGGAGAATTATCATCAAATATAGGCTGGTTGAATAATGCAAAGAAAACAACTCCTCCAGAATTTACAGTAACCTAAAAGCAGACGACCAAAGATAAAATGAAGTGGAAGATGAGAATATAACTAATTAGGAAGTGATTTATCTATGAGTCAAGCAAAGTCTTCATCCTTGGTATGTGAACTCCAGAGTTTTAAGCACATAAAATTTATATGGAAATTATAACACAAACTCTAGCAGTTCAAAACCTTCATTATTTATGTATATTTACCCTCTTCGGCATCTGAAAACTATCTATACTACTGAATAGACTAATCCATTTAAAGTGAGATGCATTCAAATCCCATGTATAAAGAGACCTGATAAGCAAATAAAGAATAGGACACCAAATTTTCAAATGCTAACACAAAGTTGAAGAAAGTTATCATTCCAGCTATAATGGTTATGATGTATCACACACCTCAAGGGCTTTATTCTGTTCATCCTCAGATTGTTCAGCGCTACTGCTATGCTCAGTATGGTGAAGTGAAGATAGCATGTCCCAGGAAAAAGAGATTGACTCAATGTCCAAAATGGCTGCTTTACCTAGTCTATCCCACAAACTTATTTCGGAAGGTTGCTCAGCGGAGGGAAGGGACTGTGAATCAGTGGATAATTCTTCTGCACTGAACAATAATAACAGTGAGAAGTAACAAGGAAAAAATCTCATCCATGATAATTTGACACATCAATTTCCTTATTATACAAACTAATGATATTCAATTGTGGGATGGTTAATCATTGGTCATAACCTATGAAATAGTCCTCCAGTGGCTTCTGATTACCTCTGAGGATAAAATATATGCCAAAACATAGTAATGTAACAGAAATAAAATTTAAAGATACAGAAAAGTGATATTCCATTATTACTCCATGATTACGAGGGCAATGCTAATGCTAAACAAAACAAAGTTCATAAATTCATAAATTAGTACCAAAATATTTCTAGTGACAACCAATTGAACTATGAAATGACGTACCAAGAAGGCATGTTGACGAGCCTGTTGGGACGGTTAGGGAAGCCAGAGGATCGGTTTTTCCCGCTCCGTTTACGAACCAGTTCCAACCATTGGCTGAAACGATACGCCGGACCTGCTGTTATATCTCCCAACATATACAATACCTGCATTTCATTATTATTATTATCATGTTTTTTTTTTGGACACCCCAGTTTCACATTGCTCAAAAAAAGAAGAAATATTTAGGTTTTCTAACAACCAAAAAAAAAAAAAAAACAAAGACTTGTCATGTTTTTACCCGGGAAGTGACAGTTAAGGGCAATGGGGTGTCAGGTTCGTAAGATCTGAGCTCCACTTCTTTGTCTTCCTCTTTTTCCTGTAATTCTTGCATATAAAACTTATCAAAAAAATGGGAATGCAAAAAAAAAAATTTGAGTGAAATCTTAGACAAGAAAATTTTTTAAAATTTCTTACATCATTGGGTTTATTTAGAAAAACAATGATACTGGTTGAGATAACGAAAAAAAAGTTTTCTTTTTTTTCTTTTTTTTTTTACCTGGAGACGTAGAGGGCTGATGATTGCAGGAGCAGGGCTTTCTTTTTGGTGTTGTGCCATTCTTTTTGGGGGGTTAGTTTTGAAAAATAAAAAGAAAAAATAGAAAAAAAAATTGGAGGCCACCGAGGCCCAAAGAAACAGCTGAGTGGTCAAATTAGAGAAAGATGGGGAAAAGGGGGTTATAGGTAGTTTTCTTTTCTTTTTTAAGTTTCAATTAGAATTTGGCAGTGGAAAACTGTATCTTTTATTTTCTGTGTTTTGGGGATCTATTATTGGGTTTCTTCACCTATAGCCTATAGGCTACAGCAAAGCAGGCGCCTTTAGTAGTTAACAAGCAATAGAGGTAGAAAAAAGTGGAGTATGATTCGAGTGGGTGGGACTGTGGGAGCTTTTGTATTAGTTTTATCACCAGACTATTGCTTTATTTTCAGCAAGGATGATGATGATGATGGATGGCAGTGACGGTGTAATAGTTAGTTCCCAGGTCACCTTCAGCAGGAGCCTTTGGGCTTTGGTGGGGGCAGCTAAATTGGTGGTAATATTATAATGGTATCCCATCCATCCCATGTGATGAAGCTGCCTTAACATGTACTAGGTAACTTGTAAGCACTTTTTTATTCTATTGAACGTTGTGTGCATGATCGAACAAGCTCAAAAAGTAGTCAAGTTAATTTGTTTTTGGCATCTAATTTATTATATGTTTTTGTCAAAAAAATTTAGCCGAGATGAATGATAAAAACTTACCTAATCTTGTGAATTCTGATTTCGTCAAGAAGTATTTCACCTAAAGAGAGAGAGGCCAAGATAAAAACTCGCAAAAGGCGCTTTGAGACCAAAGAGATTTTTTAGTTAAAAACCCGAAAACGAGCGGCTCAAATCTTGAATATGGGGCATGTAGTAGTCTTGCCCTCTCAGAATTAACAAGAAGGAGAAACATTACATCTTAGGCCATTAGTAAAATACTTGAGATCTCCTAAACACATATCTAGCTCGAAATGGTCTTCGAGAAATTTGAATAGAGAAGCTCGTGCTATGATGTCTGGGGCACCTATTTTCGTCTTATTCATTTTGTACCTTAGCAAATTTTACTATCTTGATTAATTTATTCACTTTAAGCTTTGCTCTCAATAAAATTTCATTTTGTCCATTATGATTGAAGCAACAATTTTTGGACTTATAATATCCACATAAAAGAAGTTTTGCATATTACGCTGAAAAGTTTCTAAATAATACAATGACCTAAAACAGGACCACTAGTTAGAACTAATCAGACTCAAAAGTTGGAAACATTGAAAAAAGAATAGTCCAAATTTTGACTATTTCTTCAATTTTTTTGTCAAAGATACCGGCTAAACAAGAGGACACGGTAGCAAACTAGTGATAGAACCTTGATGAACAACGAGCGATGATAACCTAAACATTAAAAAGGGGACCACTCACGAAAAATGACATTTTGCATTCATGCAAATATCATCAGTACATATCAACATAAGAGCATTTGATTCATTCTGATCATAGCATCTTAATCATTTGACATAAATAGTCCCATCAAATGGATTCGACAAGTCGTATACCCCAGTGAGCGGTGTAACAGATCACTGAAACCATAAATCCTATACCTCTAAAGTCGTAGTAGGTCGGATTAAATCACCACGGCGAATCTTATATTCCTAAAGTTGCAGTGAAGCGGATTGAAGCCACCAGCCTTATCCCCCTGAAGTTGCAGCGGAGCAGACTAAAGATAGCGAATCTTATTTCCCTGAAGTTGTAGTGGAACAGATTGAAGCTATAAATAAACAGGTCTTACCTCTCTGAAGTTGCAGTAGAGCAGATCATAGCAAACCTTATCTCCCTGAAGTAGCAGTGGAGCAGGTTGAAGTTAAAGTATTATCTCCCTGAAGTCGCGGTGAAGCAGACTGAAGATAGTTAATCTTATCTCCCTGAAGTTGCAGTGGAATAGATCGAAGATAACAAACTTATCTCTTTGAAGTTGCAGTAGAGCGAGTTGAAGTAGCAAGTCTTATCTCCCTGAAATTGTAGTGGAGCAGACTGAAAATAGTAAATCTTATCTTCCTGAAGTTGCAGTGGAATAGATCGAAGGTCGCAATCCTTATCTCCCTGAAGTTGCAGTGGAGCAGGTTGAAATTACTAATTCTTATATCTTTTAAGTTCCAGCGGAGTAGATCGAAGCTACAAATCTCTCCTTCCTGAAACTACATTGGATTAAATCTAAGCCACAAGCCTCATCTCCCCAAAGTTGCAGTAGGTTAGGACAAAGTTACTTGAAGATGAGAAGCACCACAAAAGTTAAGACTGTAATGACCCAAAATTTACAGGCACCGGAAAAAGTACATTATCGGGCCTCCGTCTTAGTAAATCGAGTTCGAAATAATTACTAGAAATATTTATGAGTCTAGCGATGTGTTTAATTAGATTTAAATTAGGTGAATTTAGCTTAATTTAGAGCAATTAGTAAAAATGACTAAATTGAATAAAGGGCAAAGGTTCAATTATAGATCAATAGAAAATAAAAAGGACCAAACTAGCAATTTTACCAATTAGCATAGATGAGGCGGCATAAACTAAAAAAAATCTAAGGCTTTTCTTAGATATTTGTTATTAATTGATTAAATTAAATTATAATATATTATTAGTAACTAAAACAAATAAAAGAAAAAAAAAAATAAAGAACAAAGAAAAGAAACAGAATAGGCAAACGAAAAGCAGGGGAAGGAAAGAAAGAAAGAAGAAAGAAAAGAAAAAAGGGAGAATTAGGGTTTGAAGGCTTGAAGTTTAATTGGTAAGCTCAATTAAGTCCTTTTTTCTTAATTTTGATGTTTTAGAAACTTTAGAACAAAGTTTTGATGAAGTTAAATTGATATATTGTAAGATAGTTGATTATAAGACATTGTTCTTGTTGAAGAAATGATGAAATTAGGGATTAATTTGATAAAATTTTGAATTTGAATTGAATTAGAGACTTAATTGTAGAACAAGCCACAAGTTTTAAGTTTTAGGAATTAAATTGAAAGAAATTCGGAATTATAGAAAAATGATGAAAATTTGATAGTTATATGAATATTTTGATGGAAATTGAATAGAAATAAGGTGTGAATTAGTGTTATAAACTTGGTTATTAGCATTTTACATCAAAACAGTTTTGGGAAGTAGCAATGGTTGCAATGGTCTGAATTTGAAAATTCACTAAAAATTGTAGGAATTGAATTAGAGGATGAATAAGATATGAAATTAAAGCTTATTGGGTCTAGTTTCTTATAGTGGAAACAGTGTAAACAATGAATTTATGAATCAAGAGATATTTGAAATTTTGTAAGACTAGTTCAGGGTAATTTCGAGACACTCTGTTCTGACTTTATAAAATCACCAAAAATTGTATAAAAATAATTATGGGTTGGAATTCACATGGTTAAAATCCTTAATGAACCTATTTTCAAGATAAGTAAACGGGAACATTGTTCGAATTTTGTATAAGGAGATAAATAATTTTAAGTGAAGAGTGGTCAGAACTGTTGACAGCAGAACAGGGGTAACTTTAAAGAATAAACTGTACTTATTGGCTAAACCAAAAATTCTAAAAATTTTATGGTAAGAAGATATGTGAGTCTAGTTTCAGGAAAAATTAACGTATCTTAAATTGGAGTTTCGTAGCTCAAGATATAAATAATTTAGTAACAATGACTCAAGTAGACAGCTTAATGGTGAAATTATATATATACATTAAAAATGGTTAAATTTGCATGTTTAGGCTCATGGATTAAATTGAATTGTGTTATACTGATGATTATAAATTATTATTATTTTCGTAGTTAACAAAGAACCCAAGACATCGGCGCACAAAGGAAAGGAGAAAGCTATCGAGGATTAAAACGAGAAATTCACGGTTTGTATTACTATAATTCAAATTTCTTTTTATTAAATGTTTTATATAAATTTTATACTTAATAAGTGAGTTACAGGTAAGTATTGATATTGAGTTGAATAAGAATTGAATTGAATGGTAAATGTGTATGTATAATTGAATTGTAAATTGATTTGAATGTGAAAATTTTGATTGAAAAATAATCTTGGATTGGAAATGAAAGTGAATTGAGAATTGAAATACCCTATTAACTAGTCGGGCTAAGTCGGATATAATTGGCATGCCATAGGATCTGGAAGTATATGGGATTAGCCGGCTTTATCGATCAAGCACTTTATGTGTCGTATTTCAGGCACCTCGTGTGTCGTATCAGGCACCTCGTGTGTCGTTTTAGGCACTTTATGTGTCGATATATCTTCAGTACTATGTACGTTTTAGGCACAATGTGCCGTCTTGGTGTGTTAGGGTTGGAATCCGTGTATCCGTCAAAGTCCGGGTTTGTTAATAGGGTGAACATCTAAAGTGAGAAATAAAATAAATTGATTGATTATGTTATTGAATTATTGAAAGAATAAGAAAGTTGAGTTATGGATTAAAATTGAGATTGTATATGGAAGGCATGAGCTTAATGTTCATGTAGTGATTGAAATTGTTACATGTGATATGTGATGGAAATTGAAAAATAGTTAAAGAAATTTTATTGATATTATTAATTAATGAAAGTTTAAGAACGAATTGATATTTGACAAATTAAATAGCTACATGTTTGGTAATTGTGATTCTTTATTGCTATTATAATTTGAATTATGGTAATACCACTGAGTATGAAATACTCAGCGTGCGATTGTTTCGTGCGCGCAGTTAATAGGAGTCTAGTGTCCCGTGACAAACATCCGAGCGATCCCGACTCCAAAGAAATTTTTGGTGACGTTTTCTTTCTTAATTGAAAGTGGCATGTACTAGGTGTTGTATAGTTTATATAAATATGCTTATAATGTTGGTTGTAAGAATGTTATATTATATTTTGTTACTAGTTTGATAAAATAGTAGAGATTATATTAAATAAATTGGTATTTAGTTAGAATGGAAAATAAATGAAGTGATTAGTTAATTTTTGATTAATATCATGAATGTTTAGTTATTAAATGATTATGTTAATGAATTGGTTATGATAATTGTATATTTAGGTTTAATTGTTTTTGACTATGTCATTGGTTTGTATTAGTGGGTTTTTGGTTGGAATTTGCAGGGGGTTTATGTAAAAATAAGGGGATATGCTGTCGAAATTTATAATAATTGTGAATTATTCGTAAGTTGTCTGATATGTCCGGTAATGCCTCGTGACCCTGTTTCGGCGACGTTTAGGGTTAGGAGGTGTTACAAAGACTCGGCGACAAAATTGGTCTTTCTTAAAAGTCATTGCTCTATTCTCATTACACGACAACAAACAAAGAGGGGCAGCTGTGAACAGCCCAATTTGCCCGGGTCCATATGAAGATTAAAAAATGAAACAAAAACAGAAAATAATAATTAAATGCCCAGTTTTGCAGTACAAATGAAATACCCCCTACCCGTACTCATTGCCGGAATAGGGTACGAGGCATTACCAGAGTTTACGATTTTTTTTTTTTTGTTAAGAAAACTCAATATAATCCCTTTTACAGATATCTAACATTTCCTGCAATATTAAATCGAGACCAATCCACATCAACCAATTCAATTTAACATATTTTCAAGATAGATTCATGTATTTTTATAAGATAACCTCATCACATGCCAAAACCAAGATTTGTTAGCCATACCATTGGCTAACCTTATATTCATTTCACAGAATCATTTACTTTATCAGCTTATACATGCCATTGATTCCCAAAATAAAGTTTCTTTATATACCGAAATCCTGAGGTTGATAATGTGATGTGTCTCCGACCAAATCCGACCTCCGAGCTCTTAACACTACAAAACAGGGGAAAAGGAAACAAGGTAAGCACTTTGTGCTTAGTAAGCTCATGTAACAAGAATTATACTTATCTAATATTTTCAGTACAATACAATAAACATTACATATATCCATTCAATGCATTATTACCCTAACATGCACAAACTCAACATTCAAGTTAGTACAATAATTTTCATGTATCAATAATATATATCATGACTAATGAGCTCATCAATACTATGATTTCCATTCTCTTGTTATTTTTCCATATTTATCCCGTTGAATTACTCGAAATTTCGATGGATTTTTCAGAGGTACACTTTTAGTGTACAAATCCGGGTCCGTCAATTCATTTCATGTGCGCACATTTCCATTTCAGAGAGCATGTAATGACCTGAAATTCACGGGCACCGAAATATTAAGTTATAGGGCCTCCGTCTTAGTGAAATAAGTTCGAAAATAATTATTAAAAATATTTATAAGCCTAGTAGTGTGTCTAATTAGGATCTAATTAAGTGAATTTAGCTTAATTTAGAGTAAGTAATAAAAAGGATTAAATTGAATAAAGGGTAAAAGTTTAATTATAAAGCAATAGAAAATAAAAAGGATTAAAATGGCAATTAAGCCATTGACTACAAATGAGGTGGCATATTGGTGAAATAAAATCAAAGATTTTATTTAGGTTTTATATATTATAATGATTATTATAATGGTTTTATATTAAATTGTTATGATTATTTAATTGATAATATATTATAAATAAATTAAATAGAAGATAATTGTATGGTAATAAAATATACATGTGTAAGAATTGTATGGGTACATTTGTAATTTAAATATTTAATTACTTATAATTTAAGTATAAAGATATTTGTCAATTAAATAATTAAATTATAAGATTTTTGGTATGAAAAACAAATTAAATAATGACATTTGTAATGATATGAATATATACATTTGTATTATAATTATGTATTTACTTAAATTTTAAGTTAAAGATATTTATTAATTAAATATTAATATTATAAGATTTTTATTTGTTAAATAAATAAAAGAAAGACAAATGGATGGTAATAATAGTGTACAAATGTACAAAGATACATGTATACAAATGTGTTAATTATATTGTTATTAAATTAATAATAATATATATATTAGTTAAATGATAAAATAAATAAGTAAAATAAATGAAATAATAAAAGAATAAAAAGAAAGACAAAAGAAACAAAGAAGAAACAGAACAGAAGCATTTTTGAAACAGGAAAGAAAAGAAAAGAAAGAAAGAAAGGAAAAGGAAAAGTAGGGTTTTAAGGTTTGAAGCTTTAAAAGGTAAGTCAATTAAGTCCTTTTCTCTTAATTTTGATGTTTTAGGAGCTTTGAAACAAGATTTTGATGAAATTAAGTTAATAGTTCAAGAGTTCATATGTTTCCAAGTAGGGTTCATGTTGGAAAATTATGAAATTAGGGATTTAATTGAATGAATTCTAAGTTAGAATTGATTAAGGGATTAAATTGTAAACTAGGCTATAAGTTTTATGTTTTAGGGACTAAATTGAGGAAAATTCAGAATTAAGAAAATATGTTGAAAATTTAATAGTTAAATTTGAGTTTAAATGAAATTTGAATAGGAATAAGGTGTGAATTGGCGTTATAAATTTGGTTATTAACATTTTACATCAAAACAGTTTTGGGAAGTAGCAATAGTCTGACTTTGAAAATTCACTAAAAATTTTATAAATTGAACTAGAGGATGAACAAAATATGGAATTAAAGCTTATTGAGTCTAGTTTCTTATAGTAGAAACATTGTAAGCAATTAATTGATGAATCAAGAGATATTTGAAATTTTGTAATACTGGTTTGGGGTGATTTCGAGATACCCTGTTTTAACTTTGGAAAATCATTAAAAATTATACAAAAATTATTATGGAGTGTAATTTATATATGTGAACTCCTTAATGAATATAGTTTCAAAATAAATAAACAAGAACCTTATTCGAGTTCTGTATAATGAGATAATTTATTTTTAGTAGAGAGAGGTCAGAACTGTCAAATGAAATAACAGAGGAGTATTTAACGAATAAACTGTACTAAAGGGCTAGACCAAAAATTCTGGAAATTTTATGGCTAGAAGATATATGAGTCTAGTTTTAAGGAAAATTTACGGATATTAATTTGGAGTTTCGTAGCTCAAAATATAAATAATTTAGTAACAATGACTCAAGTAGACAGCTTAATGGTGAAATTATATATATATATATATATATATATATATATATATATATATACATTAAAAATGGTTAAATTTGCATGTTTAGGCTCATGAATTAAATTGAATCATGTTGTATTGATGATTATGAATTATTATTTTTCGTAGCCAACAAAAAACACAGAGCATCGACAACGAAAGGAAAGGAGAAAGTCATCGAGGACTAAAGCGGGAGAATTACGGTGTGTATTACTATAATTCGAATTTTTAATTATTATTGATTGCTGAAATTTTAATTGTTATGTATGGTAAATAAGACTTGAGGTAAGTATGTGAAATTGAAATTAGAAAAAGTAAAATAATACCCTATTAACTCGTCGAACTAGATTCGATACAAATGGCATGCCATTGGATTTGTGATGTGATGAAGAGATTGTAGTTCGGCCGAGAAGATGTTTACGTTATTATATACTTGGTTTATCCGAATAGGCATTTAATGCCTTATTGGTGTGTTGGGAGGATATATTATACGGTGTGTTATGGAGGATTTACAATATTAGGGTGTGTGTTTGGGTTGGATATTACGGTGTGTTTGGGTGGAAATCCGTGTATCTGTCATAGTCAGAGCTTTGTTAATAGGGTAAATAATTGAAATGAAATTTTGAAAATGAGATTATTTGTTTTAGCACTATTGAAAAGTCGAGAAAGAATTTATGAACTAAATTATGAATTGAGTTAGTATGAGAAAAATAAATTATGAATTTAAGATTTATGAAGTAAAATAATTTTATATAAAAGTAGTTTAAATAATTATAAAATTATGGTTGATGTTTGTAATTTATTAATGTTAAATAGTCTTGGTTTATAGTAATACCACTTGAGTATGTCCATACTCAGTCACGTGCAGTTGTTTCGTGCGCGAGTTAGTAGAAGTCAAGTGTCGGGCTCGACATCGAAACAATCCAGACTCAACACAAACTTGGTGATGTATATTTTTTTTTTGGGTAAAGGTGGCATGTACATAGGTGTTATTTAGTCACTTGAATATGTATATTACTTTGGGTAGTGAAGGATGAATTATAAAATTTAGATGGTTAAATGAAATGGTAAGAAATTACATGATATTTTGATACATGAACATTAAGTTGTTAAATGAATGAAGTTTTTAATCAATTTGAATGATGCTATGATAGTTATTATATTAAAATTTTGTTAATAATATAAATATTAGTATATGAATGTGAAATATTGGTGTTGGTTGTTTTTGTTTGAATTTGCAGGGAGGTTTAGGTAAAAATAGCGAAAATGTTTTGAAATTTTTATATAAAAAAAAAAATTGGAATACTCGAACAAGTCCCGTTCTACTTTTAATACATGTTTGAACTTCGAGAGTTCAAGATAGTGACTTAATTATTATATTATACTATGAAAGTTATATTAATTGTAAATTATTCGTAAGTTGTCTGATATGTCCTGTAATGCCTCATAACCTCGTTCCGGTAACGGTTTGGGGTTAGGGGGTGTTACACTTCCGAGCCCATTTTAGACCGAGAATCGGCTAAACCTGATAGCTCTGATACCAACAATTGTAACACCCCCTAACCCCAAAACGTTACCGGAACGAGGTTATGAGGCATTACCGGACATATCAGACAACTTACGAATAATTTACAATTAATATAACTTTCATAATATAATATAATAATTAAGTCCCTATCTTAAACTCTCGAAGTTCAAACATGTATTAAAAGTAGAACGGGACTTGTTCGAGTATTCCAAATTTTTTTTTTAATAAAAATTTCGGCAAAGATTTCTCTCTTTATTTTTACCTAAACCTCCCGCAAATTCAAACCAAAACAACCAACACCAATATTTCACATTCATATACTAATATTTATATTATTAACAAAATTTTAATTTAATAACTATCATAGCATCATTCAAATTGATTAAAAACTTCATTCATTTAACAACTTAATGTTCATATATCAAAATATCATGTACTTTCCTTACCATTTCATTTAACCATCTAAATTTTATAATTCATCATTCACTACCCAAAGTAATATACATATTCAAGTGACTAAATAACACCTATGTACATGCCACCTTTACCAAAAAGAAAAATATACATCACCAAGTTTGTGTTGAGTCGGGATTGTTCTGATGTCTTGAGTTTGACACTTGACTTCTACTAACCTCATGCACTAAACAACTGCGACGCCCGAGTATGAATATACTCGATGGTATTACTATAAACCAAGACTATTTAACATTAATAAATTACAAACATCAACCATAATTTTATAATTATTTAAACTACTTTTATATAAAATTATTTTACTTCATAAATCTTAAATTCATAATTTATTTTTCTCATACTAACTCAATTCATAATTTAGTTCATAAATTCTTTCTCGTACTTTTCAATAGTGCTAAAACAAATAATCTCATTTTCAAAATTTCATTTCAATTATTTACCCTATTAACAAAGCTCTGACTATGACAGATATACATGGATTTCCACCCAAACACACCGTAATATCCAACCCAAACACACCCTAATATTGTAAATCCTCCATAACACACCGTATAATATATCCTCCCAACACACCAATAAGGCATTAAATGCCTATTCGATAAACCAAGTATATAATAACAGAAAACATCTTCTCGGCGAACTATAATCTCTTCATCACATCACAAATCTAATGGCATGCCATTTGTATCGAATCTAGTCCGACGAGTTAATAGGGTATTATTTTACTTTTTCTAATTTCAATTTCACATACTTACCTCAAGTCTTATTTACCATATATAACAATTAAAATTTCAGCAATCAATAATAATTAAAAATTCGAATTATAGTAATACACACCGTAATTCTCCCGTTTTAGTCCTCGATGACTTTCTCCTTTCCTTTCGATGCTGATGCTTCAGGTTCTTTGTTGGCTATGAAAATAATAATTTATAATCATCAATACAACATGATTCAATTTAATTCATGAGCCTAAACATGCAAATTTAACCATTTTTAATGTATATATATATATATATATATATATATATATAATTTCACCATTAAGCTGTCTACTTGAGTCATTGTTACTAAATTATTTATATTTTGAGCTACGAAACTCCAAATTAATATCCGTAAATTTTCCTTAAAACTAGACCTCATATATCTTCTAACCATAAAATTTTTAGAATTTTTGGTCTAGCCATTTAGTACATTTTATTCGTTAAATACTCCCCTGTTATTTCATTTGACAGTTCTGACCTCTCTCTACTGAAAATAAATTATCTCATTGTACAGAACTCGAATAAGGTTCTTGTTTATTTATTTTGAAACTAGGTTCATTAAGGAGTTCACATATATAAATTACACTCCATAATAATTTTTGTACAATTTTTAATGATTTTCCAAAGTTAAAACAGGGCATCTCGAAATCACCCCAAACCAGTATTACAAAATTTCAAATATCTCTTGATTCATCAATTAATTGCTTACTACTATAAGAAACTAGACTCAATAAGCTTTAATTCCATATTTTGTTCATCCTCTAGTTCAATTTATAAAATTTTTAGTGAATTTTCAAAGTCAGACCATTGTTGCTTTCCCAAAACTGCTTTTGATGTAAAATGTTAATAACCAAATTTATAACGCCAATTCACACCTTATTCCTATTCAAATTTCATTTAAACTCAAATTTAACTATTAAATTTTCAACATATTTTCTTAATTCCAAATTTTCCTCAATTTAGTCCCTAAAACATGAAACTTATAGCCTAGTTTACAATTTAATCCCTTAATCAATTCTAACTTAGAATTCATTCAATTAAATCCCTAATTACATAATTTTTCCAACATGAACCCTACTTGGAAACATATGAACTCTTGAACTATTAACTTAATTTCATCAAAATCTTGTTTCAAAGCTCCTAAAACATCAAAATTAAGAGAAAATGACTTAATTGACTTACCTTTTAAAGCTTCAAACCTTAAAACCCTACTTTTTTCTTTCCTTTCTTTCTTTCTTTTTCTTTTTCCTGTTTCAAATGCTTCTGTTCTGTTTCTTCTTTGTTTCTTTTGTCTTTCTTTTTATTCTCTTATTATTTCATTTATTTTACTTATTTATTTTTTCATTTAACTAAAATATATTATTATTAATTTAATAACAATATAATTAACACATTTGTATTCATGTATCTTTGTACATTTGTACACTATTATTACCATCCATTTGTCTTTCTTTTATTTATTTAACAAATAAAAATCTTATAATATTAATATTTAATTAATAAATATCTTTAACTTAAAATTTAAGTAAATACATAATTATAATACAAATGTATATATTCATATTATTACAAATGTCATTATTTAATTTGTTTTTCATACCAAAAATCTTATAATTTAATTATTTAATTGACAAATATCTTTATACTTAAATTATAAGTAATTAAATATTTAAATTACAAATGTACCCATACAATTCTTACACATGTATATTTTATTACCATACAATTATCTTCTATTTAATTTATTTATAATATATTATCAATTAAATAATCATAACAATTTAATATAAAACCATAATAATAATCATTATAATATATAAAACTTAAATAAAATCTTTGATTTTATTTCACCAATATGCCACCTCATTTGTAGTCAATGGCTTCATGGCCATTTTAATCCTTTTTATTTTCTATTGCTTTATAATTAAACTTTTACCCTTTATTCAATTTAATCATTTTTATTACTTACTCTAAATTAAGCTAAATTCACTTAATTAGATCCTAATTAGACACACTACTAGGCTCATAAATATTTTTAATAATTATTTTCGAACTTATTTCACTAAGACGGAGGCCCTATAACTCACTTTTCCGGTGCCCGTGAATTTCAGGTCATTACATTTCTCCCCCCTTAATAAATTTCGTCCTCAAAATTTACCTGAGAAGAGATGAGGATATTGTACTCTCATAGTTTCCTCTGGTTCCCAAGTCGCTTCTTCAACATTATGATTTCTCCATAGGACTTTCACTAAAGGAACCTTTTTATTTCTTAATTCTTTCACTTCTCGTGCTAAAATTTGAACCGGCTCTTCTTCATATGATAGATCAGGTCGAACTTCAATATCTTCTGTAGAAATTATATAAGAAGGATCTGATCTATATTTCCGTAGCATCGAAACATGAAAAACATCATGAATCCTTTGTAATTCAGAAGGTGAAGCCAATCGATATGCAACTGGTCTAATTCTTTCCACTATTTCATACGGCCCAATAAAACGTGGGGTCAATTTACCTTTCCGACCAAATCTCAAAACCTTTTTCCAATGAGAAACCTTAAGAAATACTTTGTCTCCAACTGAATATTCAATGTCCCGATGTTTCAGATCAACATAAGATTTTTGTCTATCAAAAGCTGCTTTTAATCTCTGTTGAATCTTCTTGACTGTTTCTTCTGTTTCACGAATCAATTTCGGCCCAATTACTTTTCTTTCATTCAATTCCATCCAACATACTGGTGATCTACATTTTCGACCATATAACGCTTCATACGGAGCCATCTGAATACTAGATTGGAAACTATTATTATAGACAAACTCAGCTAGTGGCAAATATCGCTCCCAACCTGCTTCAAACTCAATAATACAAGTTCGAAGCATATCTTCTAGTATCTGAATTACCCGTTCGGATTTGTCAAATCGGTTTGGGGATGAAAAGTCATCTTGAAACTAAGTCTAGTACCCAGCGACTCATGTAACTGTCTCCAAAATCTCGATGTGAACTGAGGATCTCGATCTGAAATTATTGATATCGGAATGCCATGTAGTCTAACAATTTCTCGAATATACACATCTGCAAGCTTCTGCAACGACCAATCAGTCCTGACTGCTATAAAATGTGCTGACTTGGTAAGTCTATCAACTATCACCCAAATAGCATTCTTTTTGTTTGCTGACAACGGTAATCCCGTAATAAAATCCATCGTGATGCGATCCCATTTCCATTCGTGAATATTAATAGGTCAAGCAATCCAAGAGGGACTCGATGTTCGCCTTTACTGCTGGCAAGTCGGACATTTACTTACAAATTCTACTATGTCTTTTTTCATCCTCGCCCACTAAAGATAATTCTCGTAAATCTCGATACATTTTCGTGCCTCGGTGCATAGCAAACGAACTATCATGAGCTTCCCAAGAATTAACTCTTTAAGCTCAGAAGTATTTGGAATACAAATTCGATTTCGAAACCTCAAGCATCCACAATCATCGATACTAAAATTTTCTGCGGTGCCATTCTGTACCATCTCTCTTTTCTTCAATAATCATATCTTCCAACCGAGTGATCTAATCTGATCAAACATTACCGGTTTTACTCTTAATTCAGCCAAAAGACTCCCATCATCGGTGATACTAAGTCGTGCAAACATTACCCTTAATTCAATTCTGACTTTTACGCTTAATGCATCGGCTACAACATTAGCTCTTCCCGATGATAGTCTATAACACAATCATAATCTTTGAAAGCTCGATCCAACGCCTTTGTCTCAAATTCAATTCCTTCGAGAAAGAAGATACTTCAAACTCTTATGATCGTGATAAATGTAACATTTTTCACCATAAAGATAATGTCTCTAAATCTTTAATGCAAAAATCACAGCTGCTAACCCAAGATCATGAGTAGGATAATTCCTTTCATGTGGTTTCAATTGACGAGATGCATAAGCTATTACTTTCCCATCCTACATCAATACACAACCCAAACCACTCAAAGAAGCATCACTGTACACTACAAAATCATTACCCGATTCTGGCAATGTCAAAACTGGTGCCTCGGTTAACATTCGCTTTAATGTTTCAAAACTTTTCTGACACTGATCATCCCAAATAAAAGGAACATTCTTCTGCAGTAGTTTAGTCATTGGTAGTGCTTTCTTCGAGAATCCATTTACAAACCTCCTGTAATACCCAGCTAAACCGAGAAAACTGCGTACCTCCGATACATTATTTGGCGCCTTCCACTGAACAATTGCTTCGATCTTTTTCGGATCAACTCGAATTCCATCTGCAGATATTACATGTCCCAGAAATACCATTTCTGATAACCAGAACTCGCATTTACTAAGCTTTCCATATAACTGTTTCTCTCGCAAAATTTGTAGGTTTATATAGCCAGTCCATACCCAAAATGATATCAAAATCACCAAAAGGCATGATCAACAAGTCCACAAGAAACATTTTATCATGTATTATTAACGGCACCTCCGACATACTCTATCTACTAACACCGCTTATCCCAAAGGGCTAGACACTTCTATAGAAACTTTAGACATTTGATTCTAATTTCCCGATTCGACTAGTTTTGAATTTATATATGAGTGTGACGAACCGGATCAATTAAAGCATAAATAGGCTCGAATACAATAGAAATATACCCGTAATAACATCATGTGCATCGCCTCTCCTCACGGTCCCGGACTACATACGCTCGCCGCGCTCACGGCCTCGGGATCATGTGTAACTATATCGCTGTTTCTTCGACACCTCCACCTCTGAACACGTAACCCGAACCACCCCTACTAGATCCTCCGCCACGAGCGGTGAGGTACCGATCTTTGAGATGTTGCGGTGTGGCACTTTCACCTTTCGGACAATCTCGGATGAAATAATCTGTAGCCCCACATCGAAAACATCGTCGAGTTATCCTCCAACATTCACCTAAATGTTTCTTTCCGCAGTGCTCACAGTCTGGAATTTCTATACTTCGGGATGGACCTCTCACACTACTAGTAGATACTGTCATCTGTTTACCTCTGCTTCTACCACATCTGTCTGAACTAAAACTGGATCTCCAGTCACTTCTTGATTCTCTGAATCTCTTCGATAATGGATTAAAACTAGTAGTTCCCATACGTTTCCCAGCTGATTTACCAATTTCTGATTTTTTATCTAGACCCAGTACTTGTTCTATCATTTTTGCTCGCTCAACCAGATCAACAAGTTCAGTAATTCTGAGACTTACCAATTGAATCTTGATTTCATCTCGCAGTCCCCGTAGAAATCGTTTACAACTATCAGCCTCGGTTGGAACATATTCTAAAGCATACCTGCTCAATCTAGAGAACTCTCGCTCATAATCCAGTACTGACATATTCCCCTGTTTCAACACTAAAAACTCTTACTTTTTCTCTTCAATGTACAATTCCCCAATATACTTCTTCTGAAATTCTTTTTGAAACAAGTCCCAAGTTACCTGATCATCCGGCAAATGTCTAACCACAGATTCCCACCAGAGATACGCTTCTCCTTGTAACAGTGATACAGCACATATCAGACTCTCTCGGGGGGGTGCAGTCTAATTGTTGCAAAACTTTTTTTGTTGTTTCTATCCAATTTTCAGCAACGGATGGATCAGCTCTTTTTAATCCCTGAAATTTCGTGGCACCATATTTTCGTAGCTCTTTGATTGGGGCCTGTCTGACAGTAGGTACAGATGTAGTAGCAGGTATAACTCTCACTATATGCTGTAATGCATCAGCTATATCTCTTAACACTTGTGAGGTATTTCTTTCTCTCCCTACGTTAGGAGATTGATTATTTAACGGATTCACACACTAGGTGTGTAGCAGATTCAGCTTCTTCTAATTCTTGACTTCCAAAGATACATTTCTGCTCAACATTATCCATTCTTTCATCCGACATTTTATCTATAAAACAAAATCAAATAAATATATTAGCATCCAAAAAATACCGACTCAATTTCGACTCGACAGTGGCATGTACTTCTAAACTCACTTCCTGTAATGACCTGAAATTCACGGGCACCGGAAAAGTGGGTTATAGTCCCGTTCTACTTTTAATACATGTTTGAACTTCGAGAGTTCAAGATAGGGACTTAATTATTATATTATACTATGAAAGTTATATTAATTGTAAATTATTCGTAAGTTATCTGATATGTCCGGTAATGCCTCATAACCTCGTTCCGGTAACGGTTTGGGGTTAGGGGGTGTTACAGAGCACACTCCCGCGAACCTCAACCTTGCAGCGGGATTACCAGTCCAGCCTAAATCCCCTGCAATATAAACTCATAGAGTATTGTCGGGATTACCAGTCCAGGCTAAATCCTCTGCAACGACAATTACTCTAATGAGCTTGGATCTGAATTACCAATCCAGGCTAAATTCAGACCCTAATCGGATTACCTGTCCGGGCTAAATCCATTTTACACGTATTCTTCGGGAGGGCTATATCAGGATAGGATCACCCGTCTAGGCTAGATCCTTTTTACCGTCAATTTCTTTTCGGAGATCCATCAAATTTTCCTTTCATTCAACCGAGATTTCTTCCCATTTTATCAAAGATGTCAATGTTTCATCAATTTTCATATAATGAACATTCAAATCATATTCATATAAAAAACATACATTTCAAGCATTTAAGAATATAATTCAAGTTACACAAACTTACCTTGATACTTGTTCGTGTACAAAAAATCTACTAATCCTGAACTTTTTCCTTTCCTCGATCTAGCTTCGTATTTGAATCTTCTGGATCTAAATAAATAAATTTAATTATCAATTTAATACATTTCATGTTCATATGCAACATTCTCCATAATTCAACTATTATTTATAGTTCATTCAAAGCTGTCTACTTGAGTCATAGTCACTAAATTATTTTTGTCTTGAGCTACAGAACTCCAAATTAGGATCCAATAATTTTCCCTGAAACTAGACTCACATATATTATTACCATAAAATTTTCAGAATTTTTGGTTTAGCCAATCAGTACAGTTTATTCCTTAAAATCACCCCTGTTCTGCTATCTAACAGTTCTGACCCTTCTTCACTAAAAATTAATTATCTCTTCATACAGGATTCAAATGATGTTATTGTTTGTTTCTATTAAAAATAGACTCATTCAGAATTCTATACATATAAATTTAAGCCCCTAAATATTTTTCTTCAATTTTTTATGATTTTTAAAAGTCAGAACAAAGGAACTCGAATTCATTCTGACCTTGTCTCACAAAATTCATTATATCTCAAAATTTACAAATCCATTGCTTGCACTATTACTTCTATGAGAAACTAGACTCAATATGATTTAATTCCATATTTTTTTCATCTTCTAATTCGATTCATACAAATTTTGGTAATTTTTTAAATTTAGTCTACTGCTGTTGTCTAAACAGTTTTAGTGCAAGCTATTTATTACCAATTTTCCCTAAACTTTTAATAAATGATAATTTCATCCCTATTCAATTAGTCTCTCAATTGAGCTTATTTTTCTCAATTAACACTTTATTATATCACCTTAAACTAGTTTACAACCTTTAGGAATAATAATTTCATAAATAGACTTTAATTCTAAATATTTTCACAATTAGGTCCTAAAAATCAATTTTCATTGAAATTACCTAATAAAATCATCTCATAAACAATTTAAAGCTTTAATTTCATTCTATTTTATCATAGACTTACAAAACTCAACCATGGTGACTTTCAATTTCATCCATGAAATCAAAAACTAATGAATTTAATAGTAGGACCTAGTTGTAAAAGTCTTAGAAACACAAAAATTACAAGAAAAAGGTAAGGATTAACTCACTTGGTGCAAAAATTATGAAATACCAGCTTAGAGAACCCCTCCTATGGCGTTTTGGCTGATGAGAATGAAGAAAAATGAAGAGAAATCTAGATCTTTCCTATTTAGTCCTATCTTTATTTAGTTATTTATGCAATATTCCAATTTTACCCTTAAATCATCAATTTTCCTGCTGTTTTCATGTCCTGCCGTCCAGCCTAAATAAATTTTGGGTTTAATTTCCTTTTAAATCCTTTCTCATTAGACACTTAAGCTATTTAATAATTCTAGCAACTTTTACATCTTTTACAATTTAGTCCTTTTCATTTAAGTGACTACCCAAACATTAAAATTTTAATACCACATCACTAACATTTCATAAATATTTATAAAAATATTTTCGACTCGGTTTTATGAGGTCGAGATCTTGATAGTTTGTTTTTACCTAATTTCTTCAATAATTTCTTTTCTTTTTTTTTTTCTAACTAACCACTAAATCGGTAAATTTTTTTATCGATATTTTAATACGATTTTCCTATCATATCAATTTTCATGCAAAAATATTAAAATAAATTTCTCTTTAAGTCGAATTTGTGGTTACGAAACCACTATTCCGATAACCTTGAATTTAGGCCATTACACCAGTTACAAAAACCTGCGGCCCAAATTACTGTAACCCAAGACCTGGTCCTAAAAGTTAAGACCCCATTACAAAAACCCAAACAAATCAAATGGCCTAATCACAAGAGCAGGCCCGAATGGCCCAAAATGTTTCAGAACACTAAAACCCTGAAACCCTAGGGTTTCCTTAGGCGTCACGTAACCCATCATCGTACAGCCTCCAGCACGCCTCTGTACGCCCCACGCCTCCACGCACCACCGCATGCCACGTCGCTTCCTCCGTACGCCACAACTAGCCTTGTACCTGCAAAGCAGACGAAAACACAACAAACAGAGGAAAAAACGAGCAGATTTTTATATTTTTTTCTTTTCTTTATTTGCTTTCGACTATAAAAGCCAAAGGGAATCAATGTAAATTTTTTACGCGCACACAATAGTAATTGAATACAGAGAAATTGAATTCATTTTCAAAGGTGGTTCATTTGTTAATTTTATGTTATTATTTTCTTTATTTTATTTTGGAATCTACCACAAAAATAAAAAATAAAAAGAAATTTTTTACCCGTATCTCGGCGTTGATTTCCTTGGCATCTACTTCTCCAGTCCAAAAATTGACGGATCCCTAGGGATCCGATTAAGGTTACGACGGAAGAGGCCAAGGCCAATGGTCGGTGGTTTTGCATTTGTTTTAGGGTTTTTAGGTTTTGTTTAGGGGTTTTTGTGGTCTTAAATCTCCTTCTACGCGAAAAGGGGACCTAGTTTAGGCTCCAAGCATCCCTTCGGCCACCACCTGCGGTGGTCACCGTTGCCAGCAACGGTGGTCGGTCGACGGAGTTCAACCAAACCCCAGGACCATGCCCAGAGAGCAAGGGGAAGAAGGAACTTTTTTTTATTTAGAAAATGGCTGTAAAAATGATTTTTGTCTAAATTTTTTTATTTTTATAGCTGAATCCATACGACGTCGTTTAGGGCTAATTGTAATAGCTCCAAAACGACGTCGTTTCTATCTGGGTCGGGTTGACTCGATTATGACCCTCAGGATCCGAGCGTTTTTGCGGTGAAGGGATATTTTCGCGCTTAGTCCCTCTATTTCACGCTGTCATTCGATTGAGCCTTGTTTCTATCTTTTTGTATTTTTTATTTTTCCTTGAGATTTACATACTGTTTCTAACTAGTTCGCGTTTAAAAGTTTCGTTTCGGGATTTGGTTCATTTGCATTTTTAGTCCCCTTTAATTTGCGCGCATTGTGTTTTAGTCCTTAATTCTGTTTCAATGATTTATTTTATTTATTAATTACCCCTTTTAGTTTGTATTTATCTCAATTGAGTTTGTTTATTTTAATTTATATAATTCTTTATTTCTTTTAATTTATTTATTATTTAGTTTTTTTTAACTGTCTTAACATATAATTTTGAATTATTTTATCGATTTTACATTGTTTTAGTATGTTATTTTTATACTTGCATTTATATATATTTTTTATTTGTTTTATTATATAGATATTTATTTTAAAATTCACTTTTATATTCCTTTGTTTTAAAAATTTATGTAATATTCATTTAAATACTCTTATACATTATTATTCTTATATATATTATTTATATTAAACTATTTTTTATTTATGTATATTATTTTGTATATTACTTACTTTAATTTTCTTCTTTTGATATTTGTTTTAAAATTCATTTGTACATTACTACTTCGTATATTATTTATTTTATCTTTTTGATATATTTCAAACTTTCACGTTTATTACTTATTTTAAAATTATATATATAAATTAATTTTAAATTATTGTATGTATTATAATTTCAAATGTCTTATTTTTTCACATTATTAATTTTAAACTCATTTATCATTGTTTTAAAACTTGTTACATTTTATTTGTGTTAATTGGCTTTATATTTCTTCTAAAATCGTTTCTTTGATTCATAAGTCTTTGAATGTTAACGTTAGTATTTGCATAATGTATGATGTGAGCTTATTGCTATTGTGTGTATCTTAATTTGCTCTTTTTTATTTTCATACTATTGTCATTCATTTGTATAGTATTTTATCCATGTATATTGTTCCATGTTTGTAACTTTGCCTTTCATTTCCGAGTATCGCATTATAATTGAAATTTCCAACTTATTGGTCCAGAATTAGTCGTTTCATTTTTACTTCAAACAAACCAAATAAATGCATTTTGGGCCGGTTTCATAATCGCTTATTTGAAAACTTATCAAAACAAGGCAATATTTCGTGTTTGGAAATTCGAGAAATCGTGCCATAACGTGCTGAGTTTCGATTTTCTGTTTGACCAAATAACCAAATATCCTTTTAAAATTTCGTCAGTGTTTTCTTCAATTAAAAAATAAGGCAATATTTCGTGTTTGAAAATTCGAGAAATCGTGCCCTAACGTGCTGGGTCTCGATTTACCGTTTGACCAAATAACCGAATATCCCTTTAAAATTTCAATGCATGAGTTTTGGAAATCATGAGATGATCTTGGTATCGAAGGTTTGGAATGTCATATCCTAACGTGCTGGATATGATATTTTATTCCTTCAGAACAAGAGAATCTTAATATCAAATTCGAGTTATCCAAACATTTTTTAAAAGGATTGTATTTTAAAATCTTCTCAAATTTTCGACGTTAGAACATTAATTAATCAATAAGGTACCAATTTTGGGCGTTGCGATGGTGCTAATCCTTCCTCATACGTAACCGACTCCCGAACCCGTTTTCTTGAATTTCTTAGGCCAAAATTAATGTTTTAACAAAATGTTTTGTAAGGTGATCCGATCACACCTAAACAAAAAAGATTGGTGGCGACTCCATAGTTCGTTTTAAAATAGATTCCCATTTTTCAAAAATAAAAATGGTTTCGACAGAAGTAACAAATATGCATTTAAATAATATTTAAATTAGTTAATATTATTACATTTTAGTAAAAATATAAAAAAATTATTGTAACTTGTTGTTAATATTTCAATATATGAAATATAAATTTTAAATATTTTTAAGTAATAAATATTAATTATTTATAAAATTTAATTAGAATATATAAATTATATTTTAAATATTTAAATATAACTATTAAATATTTATAAATAGTATTTTAAAAAATATTTTTTATTTTAAACTAATAATTTTAACACATTTGTAATTAATTACTAAGAAAAAAAAAGGAAAGTACTATCTTATTGGAGGGGTGAAAAAGTAATTTTGAGAGAGAAAAAGTTAGAAATTATTTACCAATTTAATTTCTACTGTGAAAATATCAAAACTCTTCTCTTCAGCTACTATTATGCAATGGTTTCTCTTAAAACACCACAGTAATGAACATATGATAATGGGCCCTTTTAGGGTTCAATGGCTATTCAGCAAATGGGTGGGGAGTATGACCCGAACCCATTTCCTACGTAACCACGTTAAAGACAGGCAATACGGCAAAGCAATGAAGCAAAGAATAATAGGAAAAAGGTCTATTATATATCATTAAAAAAATCATATTCTAGGCGAAGTTCCTGGATTTGCTTACGTGGATAGCATCGATTGGTTGATCTCACGTGGCGCGTAATATCATTGGGTGAAACAAGTCGACGCCGGCGTCAACAACATCTATTAAACTCCTCGACACATTTCAATCTTTTATTTAGATTTAGATCCAAAAAGAAAAAATTACCATCATCATCAGATCTATTGTTCTTAGACTGATGATGATAATGAGGCGTTACGCTCTTCTTCTCCTATTAGCTTTCGCTTCGCTGCAACTCCTCTGCTTCGCCGCTGATGATGACGTGGTAATTTCAACTTTTTTTAACTTGCACTATTATGAATATTTGAATCTGTGAAATTGAAAATGAGATTCTTTTTCCATTTTGGGGCTCTGTTTACAGGTGTTCTATGATACATTTGAAGAGTCATTTGATGGACGATGGATCGTTTCTGATAAAGATGATTATAAAGGTAGGATTTTTTTTGGATTCCGGGCTAATAAGATCATCTATGCTGGTTTTTGTTCTGTTTACTAGCTAATTGGTTTGCATTAGAAAATTGATGATCTGATGTTTGCTCTATCATTGTCAATCAATCTTTTGATGCATTTTTTAAGGAAATTTTTTAGTATTTTAAATCCATTTCTGATATCAAATCATCTGCCTTGGAATTTCATTGTGTTATTTATCCATCTAATGTATCTCATGAGCACTTGGCTCCTCAGTAACTTCAGATTGAACTTGTATTTTAAGATGCTGAAGTTAAACATTGATTTGGGATTGGGATTGCAGGTGTGTGGAAGCATTCCAAGAGCGAGGGGCATGATGACTATGGTCTTCTCGTGAGTGAGATGGCAAAGAAGTATGCAATAGTGAAAGAGCTTGATGAGGCTGTGAATCTCAAAGATGGTACCACTGTGCTTCAGTTTGAGACTCGCCTACAGAGGGGACTGGAATGTGGTGGTGCATATTTGAAATATCTTCGTCCTCAAGATGCTGGGTGGAAGCCTAAGGAGTTTGACAATGAATCCCCTTACTCTATCATGTTTGGACCCGACAAATGTGGGGCCACAAACAAGGTGCACTTCATACTGAAGCATAAGAATCCTAAAAGTGGGGAATACATTGAACACCATCTGAAATACCCACCTTCTGTCCCATCTGACAAGCTTACTCATGTCTACACTGCCATATTGAAGCCTGACAATGAGGTCAGCATTCTGATTGATGGTGAGGAAAAGAAGAAGGCTAGCTTCCTTTCAGCAGAAGATTTTGAGCCTCCACTTATCCCTTCCAAGACAATTCCTGATCCTGATGATAAGAAGCCTGAGGACTGGGATGAGAGAGCTAAGATTCCTGATCCAGATTCCGTGAAGCCAGAGGATTGGGATGAGAATGCGCCCATGGAAATTGAAGATGAGGAGGCTGTGAAACCCGAAGGTTGGTTAGATGATGAACCCGAGGAGATTGATGATCCTGAGGCAACCAAGCCTGAAGATTGGGATGATGAAGAAGATGGTGAGTGGGAAGCCCCCAAAATTGAGAACCCAAAGTGTGAGACAGCCCCTGGTTGTGGCGAATGGAAGAGGCCAATGAAGAGGAATCCAGCTTATAAAGGAAAATGGTCTCCTCCACTAATTGACAATCCCAGTTACAAGGGTATTTGGAAGCCTCAGGAGATTCCAAACCCCAACTACTTTGAGCTTGAAAAGCCTGACTTTGATCCTATTGCTGCCATTGGTATTGAGATTTGGACAATGCAAGATGGTATATTATTTGACAATATTTTGATAGCCAAAAACGACAAGGTTGCTGAGTCATATCGGGAGACCACGTGGAAGCCAAAGTTTGAGGTTGAGAAGGAAAAACAGAAGGCTGAGGATGAAGCTGCCGATTCTGCCAGGCTCGCAGGCTTTCAGGTAATCCACTGGCAACCTGACTTCTTATTATTGTTATAATGTTATTCAATCTTATATCATATAACTTAAAGTTGATAATGTCTCTCTTGCAGAGGAAGGTTTTTGATGTCTTATACAAGGTTGCTGACATTCCTTTCTTAAGCAAATACAAGCATCAAATTCTCGTAAGTTGTCCCTCTTAATATGGTCTTTCATATGCTAATTACCAATTCATCTGAAATTTGTAGTTTCTCTTTTAGGATCTTATTGAGCATGCTGAGACACAGCCGAACCTCACCATTGGTGTCTTGGTCTCTATTGTGGTGATTATTCTCACGATTTTCTTCAAGCTCATTTTTGGTGGGAAGAAACAAGTATGGTTTACTTGAATCCTTCTTGTCGGGTCTATTCTACGCGTTTGTGTTTTTTTGATATTAGTCTTACTCCATTGGTTAACTGTCTGTTTGCAGCCAAGAGTAGAGAAGAAACCAGAGGTTGCTGAAACATCAAATGGTGAAGGAAGCAGTGGAGAAAAGGCTGAAGAGGCGGAGAAGGAAGAAGCTGCTGCCGCTCCTCGCCGAAGGCGCCGTGACAATTGAGCAAATCTTAAAACAAAGGTGGCTGGTGGCGACTAACAGTTCGAGTTTGGGCTAATTTTTGCACCGTAGGTGGTTTTCGTAGCTGAGATATTATTTGCCTTTGGCATTATTTAGTTTTACTTCTGAATATGATTAGATTGTATGGTTTGAATGATGTAAACGAGACAAATTTCTGCATCAAAGCAAAAACCAAGTAGAAAGGAATTTGAAGCTTGTTGTATGTTCTGCTATTGTTTTTCTTTTTCGTGTTAAAAATTCAAAGCTCAATGATTGAGCAAATGAGTGGGGTATGATGAATATGTATGAATTTCAAGAATTATAGGGGTAAATTTATAGTTTCTTATTTTCATTGAAGTTATTTTCTATAGTTTTTTAATATAAAAATACATGCAAACAAAAAATTAATCATTTTAGTTTAGAGGAAATTTACTAGATATAAATACATATTTAGAGATGTATTGGCTCCCATTAGGATCCATCGCTGTCCCTATTCGTCGTAGTTGTTGGCCCTTTTGACTTGAAACAATTTCGGTTTCTAAAGAAAACATGTTTTATTTTGGGTTTATAAACCAAGTTAGTTACGTAGGTAAATTGTCAATGCAATGTCAACGTTTCAAACATGATATATATATTTATTAACATCATGTTTAAAACCATCAAATTTTTGTCAACAGAGGATACAACTCGTGGATAAACTTCTTAAAATGTGAAAAGGTTTCTATCCTAACTCAAAAGCTGAAACTAATTAATTATGCAACATTGGCATGGTAAAAATGTGTACTTATGAACCATATGTATGCATTTTCTTCGGTTTTGCATTCCTAGTTGTGGGACTGAGACAGCTAGACTAGCAATGATTTTGACGTTAACAAAATCGAGGGTTCATACATTGATTTTCCAAGGAAGACTAGAAGCCTCCGACCAAGAACAACAACCGTGGAAATCAAACTAAAACGTGCGTCCCAAGCCGAGCCAATCCAAAAAAAGGTTTTGGCAGTGTCAGGTAAGAGCTTGGCAGTTATGGGGTTTGGCGGAAGATTATTCTTTGCTCCTTCTTGTTGTACTTGCGTGCGCGACACCTTCAAAAATCAAAGCCAAAATGCAGTTGTCGAGGCTTTTAGCTAAAAGTGAAGACTTTTTTCTTCGTTGAGGTTTTAAACCTTAATTTTGCTTTATATTCACAACACAACAACATCGACAACAAAAAAGAAAAAACCCCGAAGGGTGGCTTTGACGTGTCAACCCTGCTCTTCTTTTCTACTTTCTTCCCCCATCCGACAGCCAGAAAATATCCTTTAAATTTGATTGGACATCACCTCAAAACTCTGCTTATATTTGCTCCTTCCTTCTTTTGCTTGCATTCGTAGCTACGAAAAACTAAACACAAAATTTTGTCCCAAAAAAAACATGATGGAGGTTTTATCTTCTTCGTCTTCTTCGTCTTTGCCGATTAATTTCCGGTCCCGTTGCTTATTTTCTCATCCTTCATCACCTTCACTTTTCCCTTCCCATTTCCATCCAAATGACAACAATTCAGTTTCTTCTTCAACTTCTTCTTGTTTTGGCCTATCAATCTCTCGTTCCAATAGCTTTGTTCACGTTAAACGCTTCAATTCTCGTAGAAGAAGCAACAGACCCTTACGAATTTCTGCAGTTTTCGAGCGTTTCACAGAGCGAGCTATCAAAGCTGTTATCCTTTCTCAAAGGGAAGCCAAGTCTCTAGGCAATGATATGGTTTTCACCCAGCATCTTTTGCTGGGTTTGATCGGTGAAGACCGCGACCCCGATGGTTTTTTAGGGTCAGGCTTAAGCATTGATGAGGCTCGTGAGGCTGTCCGTAGCATTTGGCAAACTAGTAATCATGATTCGGATTCGGGTAAACAAGAAGGGTCCATTGTTTCTTCAACGGAGGTGCCGTTTTCTGCAAGCACAAAACGGGTTTTTGAGGCTGCCGTGGAGTATTCGAGGAGTATGGGTTATAATTTTATTTCACCAGAGCATATTGCTATTGGATTGTTCACGGTTGATGATGGAAATGCTGATCAGGTCCTTAAAAGGTAGCATTTTTTTTTTTATAAAATGGTTGAGCAAATTTGGTTCCTTTTTGCTTGTGGAAACATTTTTGTAAAACATAAACTTGGGTTGTCTGCTTTGCATTATCTGACGTATGAAGTTATTATTTAGCTATTTCAGAAGCTCGTTGAGGAAGGATATAAATTGTATGTCGTAATGTAAGAGGGGCAAAAACAGGGATGCAAAATAATGAACTAACTATAGAGTTCTTACAATTAAAATAAAATTAACATTGGGCTTTATGTTATATGTTTAGTGTCATTAGTTTTGTTGAGAAATCAAGTAACAACTGAAATTAACATCATATTTTCATATGAACATCTGGGACTGAATCACTGATGCATGTTTCATGCCATCAACTTTTGTATTGAAAAATTTCAGACTGGGAGCAAATGTAAATCACTTGGCAACTGCAGCAGTCGCCAGACTGCAAGGGGAGCTTGCAAAAGATGGTAGGGAACCTCCAGTGTCGTCAAAAAAGATGCCTGAAAAATCTCTCTCTCGTAATGCTTCTGGCACGAGGTCCCCCGACAAGACAGAAGGTAGAAATCTGACCCGTTCTTTGGGTTGCTTAATAATTCTATTTTAGAATCATAGAGGCTAATGCTTTGTACCTCATATTTGATTGTTAGGGGAAAGTCCTCTGGATCAATTCTGTGTGGATCTTACAGCTCGTGCAAGTGAGGGACTCATTGATCCTGTTATTGGCAGGGAGAATGAAGTTCAAAGAACTATTCAGATACTTTGTCGCAAGTCCAAGAATAACCCTATTCTTCTTGGTGAAAGTGGAGTTGGTAAAACAGCCATTGCTGAAGGAATTGCAATCAGGATTGCACAGGCACAAATCCCAGCATTTTTGTTGGTCCGTCTCTTCACAAGTCATTGATGTTCTAGATAGTATAGCTAGTTTATTTTTCCTTCATCTAAATGCCAATGGTCATACGTTTCATGATGCTCTATCTCAAAATTTAATTATTTTATTGCCTTTTTTTTTAACACAGAATAAAAGAATAATGTCCTTGGACATAGGACTTCTGATGGCTGGTGCAAAGGAGAGGGGAGAGCTGGAGGCACGTGTTACTTCTTTACTAAGCGAGGCAATAAAATCAGGTACCCGCTGAGATGACTTGCCTTTTTGGGTCCAAAGTATGGATTTTGTTGTTCTCATACTTGCTATACTTGTTCTGCAGGTGAAGTCATTCTATTTATTGATGAAGTCCACACACTTATAGGATCTGGTACAGTCGGCCAAGGAAATAAGGGAGCTGCTCTTGATATTGCCAATCTATTGAAGCCTGCACTTGGGAGGGGTGAATTACAGGTATATGTTCCTCTTATGGTAATTTTTGTTGAAAGCCTGAAATGCAAAAACATAATGACAATTTGGAAATTCAAGTATTACCTCTTTGAACTAAAAGGCAGAAAACACCCTTGTTATATTCAATAGAGACCGACTTTTTTTCTCCTGCCAAGCTTTTGTAAATTGGGGAAAAGTTGAAGTCCAAGCTGGGGGAGGTCCTGCTCATTGTATACCGTCGATAAAGTCCTAGTCCTTATTGGGCCAATTCAGGGGTAGCCTCAATATTTTAGCATAGATGTTGTATTTCTTCATATTATGATTGGCATACCAAGGTATCTGAACCATTGAGGAGCTAAGTTCTACTCATTGACCAAGCTTTTATTAAACTTTTAATTGGGCATTAAGAATTTTCATGGCTTGCAGTGTATGGCATCAACCACTATTGGGGAATATAGGACCCAATTTGAAAAGGATAACGCATTAGCGCGAAGATTCCAGCCAGTATGGATTAATGAACCAAGCCAGGTTGCTTTCGATACGTTCTGTCCTATATGTAAATTAGTGTATATTTCCGTCTTTTCTTATTTGAATTTTACGTGATAACTTATAGGAGGATGCAGTAGGGATACTGCTTGGTCTGCGTGAAAACTACGAGTCCCATCACCGCTGCAAGTACACTCTGGAAGCAATAAATGCTGCTGTGTACCTGTCAGCAAGATACATTCCTGACAGGTATCTTCCTGATAAAGCAATTGATCTTATTGATGAGGCTGGAAGTAGAGCTCGTATTGAAGCATTTAGGAGGAAAAGAGAGCAAGAAACTGACATTCTCTCTAAGGCACCTGATGATTATTGGGAAGAAATAAGAACTGTGCAGGCCATGCATGAAGTGGTAAAATCTTCTCTTGTGATGTACTTTATTTTTGTTTTTGTATTTATTCCGGTAATAATTTGCTGTTAACCTCCATTTTGCACTTCTTTCGATATTAGGTCTTGGCCAGTAGGTTGAAACATTGTAATGGTGCTTCCAATGTGGATGATTCTAGTGAAGACCTTTTCAAATCCCAGTTGCCTTCTGCTTCAGATGATGATGAGTATGTTTTTCTTTCTTTACTGGAGTCATGTTTAATGATACATCCATTAAGTTCTTGGTATTTTAGTCTTTGTCTGGTCTCAAACTCAATTTGTTGTGGTGATTCTTTCAGACCTATAATGGTGGGACCTGAAGAAATTGCAACAGTTGCTTCAGCTTGGTCAGGGATCCCTGTTCAGCAAATCACTGCTGATGAAAGAATGCTTCTAGTTGGCCTTGAAGAGCAACTTAAGAAAAAGGTCGTTGGTCAGGATGAGGCTGTTGCTGCCATTTCTCGAGCTGTGAAGAGATCTCGTGTTGGCCTGAAGGATCCAGATAGACCAATCGCCGCAATGATCTTTTGTGGTCCAACTGGGGTTGGAAAAACTGAGTTAACAAAAGCTTTAGCAGCATGCTATTTTGGGTCGGTAAGTCTTCATTTCGAGTCTTTGGGATCAGCTTTTAGTAGTCTTTTTATGTGATTGACTGGTAAGAAAATACGGAGATTTTCTTTATTGCAAATTTTGCCTGTGGAGCCTTAATTAAGTCACACAGCATACCTTCGAGAATTAAAGAAAGGGATGCAACTTTATGTACTAGCTGGGGAATTTTAGGCATTGCTTTGTCTTTTGGGTTACTGTATTTCTAATTTGGCTTGTAACACCGCTTAATCTTGCTATACTTTCTGTCCTTCAATGCCATTATTGCAGGAGGATGCTATGCTAAGATTGGACATGAGTGAATATATGGAGCGGCATACAGTCAGTAAATTAATAGGATCACCCCCCGGTTATGTCGGTTACGAAGAGGGGGGTATGCTTACAGAAGCTATTAGAAGACGACCGTTCACGTTGTTATTGCTTGATGAAATAGAGAAAGCCCATCCAGATATATTCAACATTCTTCTACAATTGTTTGAAGATGGCCACCTCACAGATTCACAGGTTGGTTTGTTTTGAAGTGCATTAGTCTGAGATGCAAGTATTTACAAAAATAATAAAAACTGGTGCTTTCGCAAAGATAAATAGTCATCATCTGTTGATATTAGTTGATTATCCACGTCTCTTATTTAAGCTTCTGTGAATCAGGGTCGAAGAGTATCTTTCAAGAATGCATTGGTGGTGATGACTTCAAATGTGGGTTCTTCTGCTATTGCAAAAGGTAGACGTGCTTCCATAGGCTTCTTGCTCAATGACGATGAATCAGCTTCATATACTGGAATGAAAGCTTTGGTAATGGAAGAACTGAAGACATATTTCCGTCCAGAGTTGCTCAACAGGATTGATGAAGTAGTCGTATTTCGGTCTCTAGAAAAATCTCAGGTTTGCAACTTTCTGTTGATTTTGTTAAACAATATTCATCTTTCCTATACTCTTTTTTAGCCTGAGTATCAACGTCTGAGACTACCCATTTGAAAAAATTACTGATACTTAGAATGAGTTAAGAGGTAATTCAATGCTGTAAACTGTGTTCTACTAGGAATATGTTTTACTGAAACGCTGTAGGTCACATCTATCTGGTTTCTGTGCAGATGCTTGAGATTGTAAACCTGATGTTGCAAGAGGTGAAAACAAGGCTCATGTTATTTGGAATTGGTTTAGAGGTGTCTGAGTCAATCAAGGACCTCATTTGTGAACAAGGTTATGACCAGACCTTTGGTGCTCGGCCCCTTCGGAGGGCGGTTACCACAATAATTGAAGATCCCTTGAGTGAAGCTCTCCTGGCTGGAGAATACAAGCCTGGCGAAACAGCTTTTATTGATCTAGATGCTTCAGGAAACACTGTCGTTTCAAGTCCATCAGATAAGGTCGTCACTGTGTCTGATACAGCATCTACCTACTAGTTACTTGTTCCTAGTACTATATCATTTGATGATGTAGCCTTATACATGTAGAAAGTATACGGGTATTTTTTTTGGGTGGATTTAGAGTATATTTTAATTTATTCAATTGTATATAAGTAAAGCTTTTAAGTTGGCAAATATAATATATATAGTACATCTACGTTATTATGTATACTAGAGCACTGCCAGTTATCAAATAGATTATCTTGATATTTGATTCGAGTATCATCATGAGATGAAACTAGTTCTTTTTTTAATCATATTGAAAGATCTCAATTTGAGATGAGCATGGAAATTGAACTATTTTCTTACTAGTAAACCAATTTAACTGTGTGAGGCTTATGGTTTAGGGCTCAATGGCAAGCTTCAAGTTAATTTGAAACTCGAGTTATTTTACTGTTTGAACTTGACTTGTCTGGATTACACTCTGTACCATAAACGTATTAGGCTTATGGTTCAATCAAATTCATTTGTCACTGAAAGCCCATGAAAAAAGTTTGCTCAATGCTTATGATATTTGCAATCATGGGTCTGAACATGAACATGGAGGGAGCAAGTTGCTTGCCAAACAAGTGGTCTGATATTTTCACAAATTGTGAGCTTGCAAGAGTACGATGGTGATGGTTCCTGTCCCTAACCTTGCCTGTATACTTTGCTTCAACTTGGATAATATAAACGAGGCAGCTAGATATGGATATATAATTTGGGGAAATAGTGCATGTTAAGTATGCAATATTGCAATGCATGCAGCTGAGGGTATTCATTATTGGCGTGTCGTGACTGCAAGGTAGGTGGGGTAAATTTGACTTTTGAGCATAATTTACTTTATCAGAAACTTCTCTGTTTGCTTGCCCTTCTCTGTTTGCTTGCCAACTTCAACATCAAACCAGCTCCCCATGGATATGTCTCTGATCCATTCCGTGGGGACAGTGTAACATTCTAGTTTCTAGACATGAAAAAGAACCTTGGGTTTAGCCTTTTAAGCGAGGAAAAAAAAAGCTCTCACCTAAGTAGCTAAATATGGAACAATTTTCTGACAAAGAATTAGCCTTGGTAAGCACAGTGGAGACACTGATTCTTTGCTTTTACAATTAATAAAAAAGAAGAAGATCGCCGATAACTCTGTCAGAAAGTAATGGGAAGATAATCTTATTTATTAAAAAGAATGGGCAATTTGATTACAGTACTTCCCATCCCGAGAAGAGCAATGAACCAGCTAAAGTAAAGATACTCCCTTAGAACAATAATGGCTTCCACAAATTAAGCCAAAACAGCTTATTATCTGAGGGCAAAGCAAGTGATGAATGCTGTTCCAAACCAAGTGGCCTTTTCTCTTCATCCTTAGATTCAGCCTCCATTTTCTCTCACTTTCTTTTTTCTTTTTTAAAGTTAAAATCTTTAAATATAGGACGGAAATAGATAAGAACAGACAAAAAAAATGTTAAAAAATGGTAGAATAATGTTTCTGTCTTTGACAGAAGATTTAGTTAAGATAAGATAAGATAACCTAAAACTGGAAATGCTTGAAAAGTAAAGTCAAATTTATTACTTGCGTATTGGACAGAACTTCATAATTTCCTTGTCTTTTCTCTCTATTTTAACTTTCGGATGCCAATAGCAACGACGCCGACACTGAATCCGAAATGCCAACTTTGTCCAAAAACCCGAATTCCTCGGCGCAGTTGTTGGCGGACAGCGCGGCGGCGGAACGACGGCTGCGTGAGGCGGAGGAGCGATTGAGGGAGGCCATAGAGGAGCTCCAGAGGCGTCAGAGGACAGCAGCGAGTGGTGATCAGCCGCCATGCGATCACGCTGACGACTCCTGCGTGGCTCACGCCATTGGCAATCTTTGCCAAAGCTTTCTCCTTTCTTATGGTGTTAGAGTAGGCGTAGGGATTCTTCTTCGCGCTTTCAAGCTCGCCAGAGGGCAGTCTTATTCTTCGCTTCTTGATCTCAAGGTTGGAGCATTTTATGGCAATTTCATCAAAGGTCTTGCTTTGACTTTGATGTTTTTGAAAATTTATGAAATGCTTGTGGGAACTGAATTTTTATGTATGTATGTATGTATGTATGTATGTATTTCTCTAATTATGAAATGATGGATTATGGTTAAATTGACTTTGAGTTTTGGTATTTGTGTTGGCAAAGACAATTAGCATGTGAAGAAATATGATGTTAAGCAATGTTTGAATGGTGTTTTTCAGCAACTTGTGTCGGAGAAAGATTTGATTGTAAGAGAGGAAGCATGCCGGGTTGGTTTACTTTTCGGTGGCTTCACAGGATCATACCATGCTCTTCGATGTTTACTAAGAAAACTGAGAAAGAAAGAGACACCAGTGAATGCGTAAGTTTACTAATATAAACCCTTACTTCGGCTTTGGCTTTTGTTCTAAAATGGCTGGTTTCCATTAAATGAACTTTTGATTCCTTTGTTTTATGAGACAGAATATTAGCAGGTTCAATTGCGGGATTGTCTGTTTTAGCTATAGATGATTCAAACCGAAGACGTACGCTCGCTCTCTATCTTTTGGCTAGAGTGGCCCAGGTACTCATCCGTTTTTAGTTGTAAATTTGCAAAGCTCAATCGTAGGAACCAAACCAGTTTTCTTCTAACGTTTTACTTTTACTCTTCAGTGCGCTTACAATTCTGCCAAGTCAAAAAATAAGTTTCACTTATGGGGAAGCCATTGGAGGCATGGCGATTCTCTGCTTTTTGCTTTAGCATGTGCTCAGGTAATACTACCAACTTCATATTCGCCTTTTTCTGCTTTTTCCCTGTACATTAATTGATGATACTGAAACATTCATAAATCCATAAGTCTATTTTACGCCGACTGCTCATTACTGATATGGAAATGTTGATATGAGCCTCTAAATGCACAGAGAAACTTAGATATGGACTCTTTTTACATCTGGTTTTCCTGCATTTTTTGTGAATTTTAACTCCATTCTGTTTGTGACTACTATTTTCCATTTTACAAGTTATTATATGGTAAAGGTTGCTTGTCTAATAACAAATTGGAGTGGGCTTCTGAGGTTTACAAATAAATGGAGAATCTCTTGTTGTTTCATATCAGCTTTTCTCTTAAGATGGTTTACAGTTGCTTCTTCTTCATCCCATTTTGCTGAATGATGCTCACACCAGGTCATGTATGCATTTGTGATGCGCCCCGAAAGCTTGCCGAATTCATATCAAGATTTTATTCATAAGACGGGTCCTGTTGCAGCTCCTGTATATAAGGCTGTAATGGAGAACTGTAGAGGTGGTCCAGTAGATGTTGCTTCTATATCGGCCTACTTATATAGCCGAGGGAAGTCTGATAATTTGAAGTTGGAAAAGTTCCCATCTATTATTCCTTGTTCTGTTATTCATCCTGACACAAATTCTTGTCTAGCACACAATGCTAAAGCATCATCGACTACCTTCCGCAAAACATTTCCGCTCTACTTCTCCCTGACTTTTGTGCCATTCGTTGTTCTTCACCTACAAAAGGTAACATCTTGCACTACATACTGTTTTGCCTTTTGCTTTTGAACTTACCTATCATAGGCTTCTGCTTATAAGCAAGAAACAAACAAGACGATGATACGTACATTTATAGGACACTGACACCTAAGTTTGATTAACATAGACTGCCACATTAGTAATGTTGAGTTAGTGGAATGGGAATGATGGGTTTTACTATGAGCTTGCTCTTCCTATAGTTGAGTCAAGCACTTATGCCCGCTCAAGCTTACAAAAGAAATCAACAATTTTATCCTTTGTAACTAGGACAAGATTTATTTTAGTTGATTTACAGGTTTCTTTTTTGTTGTGATGCACTTGTAGTTTATGAAAGCCCCTTCTCGTACCAGTTGGCTTGCTGTTAAAGATGCTGTTCAATCAACAAGTTTCTTAGCTGCATTTGTTGGAATCTTTCAGGTAACTGATTTCTCATTTCTCATTCACTTGTTTTCTAATTTTATGAATATGTTGTTGATACTTTCTCTTGTGCAATTCAAGGGAGTTATTTGTATGCACAGAAAGATTGCATCCAAAGACCACAAGCTGGTATATTGGGTGGCTGGTGCTTTATCTGCTCTTTCTGTATTGCTGGTGAAAAAATCTAGACGCAGTGAACTTGCTCTATATGTTCTTCCACGAGCCACAGAATCGTTGTGGTATATTTCAGTAAATCGGCACCTTCTTCCTGATGTTAAAAATGCTGAGGTAAGTGAAAATCACACCAATAGTTAGAGATAGATAACCAAGTTGTTTCTGAGGTTGTTTTCGGGGCTTTGTTACAATCCAAGATTTGTCCAAATTCTTGCGCAGAGACAGAAAGATGATTCCCTTTATCTACTGCATTATTGCTGAGTTAATTGTGTTTGGTATAAATGTGGGTGGTGAATTGTTGCAGGTGGCGTTATTTTGTGCATGCATGGGAGGAATCATGTACTACCTAGAATATGAACCAGATAGCATAGCACCATTCCTTAAGGGTCTTATCCGTCGGTTCCTATCTAGCAGAATAAGCAACCCCGGCAGTTCATTTGATCGGACAGCTTCCTACACCTACTTGCAGACTCTTGATGCCATGAAGAAGCCAAAACCAGAGGATAATCCAGAGCTTGATACTTCAGCTCCTAAACAATACAGTCTTGAGTCTATACAGGGGCTCTAAGCCCCCTGAATTTCACTTGCTCAAACCATTCTTTGCAATTTATATTAATTTCTTGCTATATATAAACTTGTAGAACAATACACAAGGGGGGATTAAAAAGATGATTCAATGCCGTATAGGCAAATAACTGAAGTAGAGGGATTTGTTTTTGGTTCCGAGTGTCGGATCCCTCACACCATCATAGTATGTAATCTAATCTGTACTCCCCCGTAGGAACAGTTCTTCTTATTGAAGATATATGTTGAGGGGGGAAGACGCGATATGGTGATAAAAATAAAGATTGTGCAAATAATATCAGTTGCTGTCTATTCTACCCTATTTCATTTTCCTTTTCGTCCCCCAGCAAATCATAATCAAGCCTATGTGTAAAAAAGTAACTAATAAAAAATAAAATATTTTGAATCCAGCTAGTTGGGATAATTTGAGCTAATGGAGCTTCCATGAAATTGGGCCACTATTTTGGGCTTCCAAGTAACCCGGAAACCCCCGAGAGTTGTTGTTGGTTTCCCGTTCCCGCTTTCCCATCAGTTCAAAAGTTTGATTACCTTTTTACATTTTTGGAAATTAAGTGCTGCTAAATGTAAAACCCTAACACTCATCATTCAAAGAACCATTGTTTGCATCTTCGACGGCCACCTCCCGAATCGGAATTATGCTCTGAAAGCACAGTGACACAGATGTCCAAAGAAAACGTTAATGTCACGCCTCTCTCGCACTCCACCAGCCAGACTTCGCAGCTAAAAACACCTCGGATTTCTCTGAATTTTAGAGCTGCCAAGCCTTTCCTTGATCGTAAACGGACTAGCGATGATACCTTTTCCCAGCGCCACTATCCTCACGAGTAAGCGAGTTTCCGTTTGGGGGTTTCTTGTTTCTTTTAACTGCCGGGAAAAAGGAAAATTAGAATATTTCCCTATTTGTTTCTTGACTGTAAAGCTAAGTTTAGTCAAACTTCAGTCCTAATTTGAAAATCCTTGTTCTGCATTTGAGCTTGGAGAATGCTCCGAGAATATGATAGCTTAAATATTTTCATCTCATAATCTAGATACGTCCAATAAGTTGTCTAATTAAAAGCTTTTCTTTCCACATTAAACTGATAATAATAATAATAATAATAATAATAATAATAATAATAATAATAATAATAATAATAAAAAACGATGATTTGATGGAGCACATCAATTTCCTCCCCCTTTCTTTTCTTGCTCTAATATCCCGCTCCGAAAATTCTTCATGTTTAAAAGTCCAATTTGTTTTGTCTGTTCATAGAAATGATTAGGAATGAATCTTGTTTTTATTCCGAGTGTTTTACTTTCAGATATAATGATGGAATTGAAAGAGAATTGCCAGCTTCAAATACTGGCATCAAGAGGATTGCTCTTATGGAGATACCTACGAACACTCCTCCATTTTCTACCACTGGACACAAGTCAATAAATTGTCAACACGGCGACTTTTCAAGTGCCAGATCCGTAGCTGGTTCTATAGACATCGGATGCATGTCTGGTCCTTTTATAACCCCGATAAAACAACCAGCTTTCTCTAATTTAAGTGGTCCGTTTTTGACTCCTAGCCTTTTAGACGAGGATTTTGATGAATCTATATTTGAAGAAATTGATGCAATATGTGAACATCAGTCTGCAGCAAAAGCAGAGGAGGAGGAGGAGGAGGAGGACGATCTGAATGTCAAAGTCAACATGGAAGGTCAGCAAAATGATATTAATAACAGAAATGATCATACTGCTACTTTGCTTTTCACTATGAATGAGAATGTCAGAGCAGAAAGTGCAGTTGATACCAGGAATTATTTTGGGTTAAAGGAGGAGGATTTATGTACTTTGGGGGATAAACAAAGTGGGAATATGCCTGATGAGTATTCCAAATACTTGCAATCTTTGAATGATAAACAGCGTGAAGCAGCTTGTAGTGATATATCTATTCCTTTAATGATAGTTGCTGGTCCTGGAAGTGGAAAGGTCTCTTACTATCACAAATTTTCATAACATGTGCAGACAGACTCTTTCCTTGAACTTCCTTAGTAGTTCCTTTGTGTTTATCATGTGATAGTAACTGTTGAACTTTATATTTCTGTTTCTATTTTAGACTTCCACAATGGTTGGTCGTGTTCTGATGTTGCTCAATGAGGTATTGCTTTTCTTTTCCCCATCATATTTTGTCTGTTTAATTTGGCCCTTTTTTATCCCTTTTAACATTCCTTGTCAGTTGTTGCCAGATACAATCCTTGATTTTCCCTTCTTTCCTTCCTTGTAATAATGTAAAATCTGACTTCATAGAGGATACAAAAGATGCATTGGTTAGTTATCCGCTGTTTGCTTTTTGTGACTGGTTTTTGCTCCAATCTTCTAAATATTGTCAGGGTGTTAGTCCATCAAACATATTGGCAATGACTTTCACTACAGCTGCCGCTTCTGAAATGAGAGAACGTATTGGTGCAGTGGCTGGAAAGGGTAGAGCTAAGGAACTTACAATCAGCACATTCCATTCTTTCTCTTTACAGCTGTGTCGTTCACATGCAGAGAAGTATGCCTAACTTCATATTATTCAATGCTTGTCAGCCTTTCAAACTCATTGGGTGCATTTTCTTTTGGATACCTTTTTATTGCAAAATATGTGAATCCTTAGTATATTTATATTTTCTTTATTTATGCCTTTTGAAATACCTGAATGAATTTCAAATGTTTTTTAGTAGCTGAAGGCCGCAAAACTTATAACCATTGAGCCATTGAGTGGTGCTTAACTTTGATAGGGTTTAATTTTTAAGAAAGAGTCACTAAAAAAGAAGGGGCCCACACAAGTGTTTGTGTTTGTCTGACAGATAGCTCTTGTGACGCTGATTTGCTTCTCTTACAGAGAATGAATGGGCATAGAGGCAATGGTGTAAAATGAAAGACAAAATATGTGATTGAGGCAGAAATGAACTAAATGTTGCTTGCCATATTTCTTTAACTTTTCTTTTTTGTCTTAGTTATAATTCTTGTTAATGGTATTTGGACATCATCAACATTGTGTTATAGGATAGAGCGCACGCCAGAGTTTCTAATATATGGACATGGACAACAAAGGAGAGCAATAATTGAGGCAGTGAGGTTATTAGAAAATGAAAAAAGTGGACAGCAGCATAATTCCTGCAAATCCTCTGGAATCGAAAATTCCAATGGTGTGAGACATCCGGAATATTTTAAGGATAGATCAAAGAAATGGCAGAAGTTTGTGACTCAGGTTAGTTGTTGTAAAATATCTTCATGTTCATTTACAAAATTTATCCAAAACCACTAGTAAAAGCCTATTTTGACATCATTTATCAACTCATGTTGTTTGACATGGATTTTCTGTTTTCAACTCCTATAGCATCTGTCCATATTTGGTAGAGGACTTTGTTTAATCTCTTTTGCTTGTCAAGGGAATATTATATTTGTGATAATGATTCATTCTTAAAACTATTAAAATCATGAACTTTACCCATCAAATATAACTGTGCTTATATTTTATTCACTTTTTTCTATGTGGAAATAGCAAAACGTTCCTTTAAAAAAAAATTAAACTTTATTATTCATTTTTCCAGGCAAAAGCTTCTGGGAGAACTCCTGAAGACTGCCGTAAAATGGGTGATCAAATAGGAGTAAGCTGTTAAATATTGTTTCATAAATTCTTTTTCACTATTGCTTCTGTTCTTCTGATTCTTACATCTGCACCTGGATCAGGCGGAAGTTCTTGGAAATTACAATGACATCTTAAGATCGTGCAATGCTTTAGATTATCATGACTTAATCATTTGCTCAGTGAAGCTCCTCACTCAATATGATGCAGGTTCATAAGTGTAGTCAATTTGTGCAACTACTTATATTATTCATTTGCTGAGATTTACTTTACCCTATTTGAAGTGTACAAGGAGTGCCAAGATTCATGGAAAGCCATCATAGTAGATGAATTTCAGGATACCAGTGCAACACAATACAGACTTCTGAGGATTCTTGCATCCCATAACCGCATAACGGTTGTTGGTGATGATGACCAGGTTTACCTCTTTATTTCTCCAGGTTTAGGAAATTGACTACTTTTTTGTTTTTTTCCCTCTTTCCCTTTGGTACTCTTAAGTTTACATATTCCATGTTCCTTTCACAACAATTCTGATACAAAGGGTTCTGTGTTGCCATAGTCCATTTTCAGCTTCAATGGAGCTGACATTTCTGGTTTTAATTCATTTCGCAAAGATTTTACAAACTACAAGGAGGTCTGTCCACTCTTACCACTCACGTTTTCTAATTCTCATTTCAGAATGGAGTATGTTAATTTACATCATTATTGCTTCTGATTCCTGAATTTTTGATACATTAATCATCCAGATAAGACTTGTCAGAAACTATCGCTCCACGCGTTGTATTGTTGAGGCTGCATCATGTCTTATACAAAACAATACCAAAAGATGCCCGTCAAAGAATTTTCTTTCTGAAAATGCCTATGGATCTAAGGTATGTTAATTGTGCCATTTTCTCCATATCTTTACTTCTCCAATTTATTTATATCTAAAACCTTTACTTTTTCTTTGTGGTTTGAATATTAAAACATAGATCACAATCAAGGAATGTTACAATGAGGATGCACAATGTGCCTTTGTTGTTGACAAGATCTTGGAAATTGCAACTAACAGTACTGCTGGTAGTTCCTCCTATGGAAATATTGCAATTCTTTACCGGAGGCAGGTCAAGCTTACTTTCTGAAGTGTTAGTATGCTTGAAATATGAAGCATCTTCTATATATATATCTACTGATATTTCTTAGCATCTTTTTGTTCTATAGGTCACAGGAAGAGTTTTTCAAACTACCCTCCGGAATAGGAAAATACCATTTAATCTTCACGGTGTAGCTTTTTACAGGAAAAAGGTTGCCAGAATTCTTTTAAAGTACTTTTCTCTGACATCCATAATAATTTATTTGTTTTAAAGATGCATGTTGACAAAAGACTTGTCTTATGACAGGTAGTTAGAGCTATTATTGCTATGCTTAAAACAACATTGCCTACTTGTGATGATAGTCCCTATCGTAAAGTGTTCAAGGCTTTGCTTCCTTTAGAAAAAGAGGAAAAGAAGAGGGTACATTTCAATTCATTTTTAGTCATTAATTGCAATTGTATATGCAGATAGAACGCTTGCGTTCCTGAAACCTTCAGACTTATATTGCTCAGTATGGTCCTCTAATACTTTATAAAGTTCTTCTCATGTTCCCTTTTGCAGGTAATTGAGCATGTGGAAAAAATTACAGAATGTAGAAAATGCAGCTTCATATCAGCTGCCTGTGACATCTTTAATGCAAAGATTTCTGGTACCTTTAAGAGGTTTTCTTAACTATCCTTAACAACAGTTTTTCCTTACTATTTTTCTTAAGATTGAACACTAGAAATCCCTAGAAACATTAAACTTCTTGGGGATGATTGCTGGCAGCAGTTATTAATTTGCTTCTAATTGCTTTTATATAAAAGACCTACTGCTATTGTTCTTGTTTCTCAGTAATTAGCAGCAATTGGAAAAGATGAAGGGCTGATATAATAGCAATCATTGAGATACACATCATTCTACTATTTTAAGTGTATGGCTTTGCGTAGTTTCTGTATATACCAGTTTGCTTGATGGTGCAAGGTTTGGCACTTGAAATGGAAGTGGGAAAAGCATTCATAAGCAAATATTTGGAGTAGGATAAAGTTAACTAGTTAAAAAAAGTACCCAAATATTAGTATTACGTAATTTGTCTTAACCAAAATATCTATAATTGAATGTTTCTCCATTCTGACTTGTGAGATTGAGTTCTAACAAAACCAATGTTGAAAAGTACTGTTGGAGGCTAGGAGCTATTGACCTTCAGCAATAAAAGTGAGCAACAGGGTTCGGTAGTTTATTTTATACCTGCGTGACACTGAATATGAGTGGCTAAGTAAAACGTAGGGAATAGGGATAGATTTTCAGAATTTTACTGCTTGAATCCATTATATATTTTGACGATGTCACCTATTTCCATGGATTGAGCATGTAGAAAGTGTTTTTTATCTGCGTTGTTTTCCTCCAATGAAGCTGCCTGCGTAATCTCTGAAACATGATTTCTAAAACTGATCACAGAAGTCAACTTACCCAAGGTCGTAAAGTGCTACAGACATTGGAAATGATATCCAGACTTGTTCGCAGGGTAAGTTTATCAATCATATTTGTTAATTGCTTACTTAAGTGTTTTATTGATATTTGTTTTTATTCCCATTAGAAGGAAAATTATTTTGATGCAAGTGGTGAGAACAAAGGTGGTGAAAGTACCATAGAGGCCTCCACATTAGGAGTCCATCGCAACTTATGTATCACTTGTACTCTTGTACTTCATGCCGATGTGGCATTTGTCACATTGCCAAATATTTAAAAATTTAAAATCTTAAAAATAAATAAAATTTTTAATAATTATTTGAAAAACCACAAAAAAATATAAAAATATGTTTAAAAAATATTAAAATTATGATAAATATTCGAATTGCAATTTAATTATCACCATTGAGTTACAATTTATTTAAATATTCAATAATTATCTTGATGAATTACTATAAATATAAAAAAATAAAATGACAAATAATTATAACGATAATATAAAATTTAATGGAATTGAATTGCCCTACCTCTTATCCATTGCTAAGTGTACCAATTTGAAAATATGTCACAAATTTGGACAAAAAAACAATAAACATTTAAAGGAATATGGTTAAAGTAAATAGCATGAAATATATATATTGATCAAGGGGAAAAGAGAAAAGTTAAAAGATTTTATTTTTTTGGGTTTTTGGTTTAGTGAGGGTTGTTTTAATTTTGGTTATTTATTTTAAATTGGGATTAATTTTTAAATATTTTTATTAATTTTTATAATATGTCCTACCTCTTATCCATTGCTAAGTGGACCAATTTGAAAATATGTCACAAATTTGGACAAAAAAACAATAAACATTTAAAGGAATATGGTTGAAGTAAATAGCATGAAATATAAATATTGATCAAGGGGAAAAAAGAAAAGTTAAAATATTTTATTTTTTTGGGTTTTTGGTTTAGTGAGGGTTATTTTAATTTTGGTTATTTATTTTAGATTAAGATTAATTTTTAAATATTTTTATTAATTTTTATAATTGTGTCTAGAACTCTATTTTGATAATACATAAGATCCCAACTCATCAAGTTATGAGGTTTTGCGGCGTTAACTTCAGAATTGGGATTTGAATCTAAACTGTCAAATTTCAGTATTATGTCTTGAGACAGTGAACTTCATGTCTGGAGACAGACCTCATTTTATTTTAAGAAATTTTGCTTCGATGATAACATGTCTCAAGACATTAGAATTATATAGGTGGCAATGCATGTGTCATTTCTTATTTGCTTTGCTAATCACGTCATCAATTAACCTTAATCTAACGTATAAGGGCTAATTTGCCTATTTTTTGACTAGAGGAAGCAAAATATATCCTTCGAGATTTATTTTTCACAAAGACAAAGTCATATATCTGTTGAGATTTATTTTTCAGAGAAGTTATTCTATCGCTATTTTGCAGGAACAATCAATATCAGCTGTTATAACTTCAGTCTCAAACATGATACCTCAGGTTTGCTCAAGTCTTTAAACGGTTACTAGTAACTTGGGACAATTTTTATGCTATTTGTCCGAAAGAAAGTGTCCTCAACGATTCAGGGCTAGGTGCCTGGACTTCTGTATTCCTTGAGACAATGTTCAAAAAAATGCTCACTTGGTTGAAGCAAGATGTGTATGTATATGTGCATGTCTGTGTGCCTCTATATAAAAGTAAATCTTAAGTTAAACAATTTGCTATTTTGAGTAGAGAGTTTAATATTGACCTATATTTTACTATTAAAGTTGCTTTTAATAACAAGAACACCTAAGGGTGGGTTTGGATGGGCGATTGGGTGCGGTGCGGTGTGTTTAGCTTACTTTTTATCTCACGTTACAGTATCACTACAGTATCTAATCTCACCACCACCGCCTTTTTTACACTAACCACAGGTAAACGTACCGCCCATCCAAACTCATCCTAAGTGCACTAGGCAATATAAGAGTTTGAGGTGCTGCCTTACCTAAATGAGTTTGTAGTTATGCTATTTAAATTACAGGCATCAACTGAAGGTTGATGATTGCTTTCCAAGATTTTCATCGTTCCCTGTTGTATTAGATGCCTTTTCAAAATTTTCCAATTTTCATCCTATTTCATATTGGTTTAAGCTTCTTCAAAATGTCTCCATATGACCTCTTGCTTTTTTAACTTCTGTCAAACTCTTCAATCATCATTTTGTTTCTGGCTGGTTGTGTTGTTCTTCTCGCTATTTAATAAATGAAAGAGTTCTACCTCTGAACATTGTAATATAAACAAAATTGGTATGGCTTTGCTTTTTTTATGTTACTGATATTTCAATCGTTTCTGATTTGGCATTGACTTTCAGAAATACCTTCTTGAACAACGAGCTGTCATAGATGTTGATGGAGGAAAATTACTCAATGAGGACAATGATGTCAGATCTGTAAGTTTGGATTTCCATGCTGATGCTGCAACTTACATTAAAGATTCCATTTGTTGTGATATTTCCTCCATATTTCTCTATTGATCAGGATGTGCTTCCATTAGTTTTTATTTCATTTTATTTTTCACTTTCAGGCCTTTTTTAACTCATCTATTTTGTTGGTATGGTGATTTATTTGCCAGTAATGTTAATTATTGTTAAGGGGTCTGCCAGTTATGTCAAACGGTGTTCTCCAACATTTGGTATATGTTGGGGGTGATCTTATATTAAAGTTGGGCCCTTCAACCTGTTGCCAGTTGATTTTATGTTGGATAACATTGTGTAAGAGCTGAGGGTATGTTACGTTGTTGTTCCTGCCTAATCCCATGTGACTTTGACGACCCTTGATGAGGTTGTACATGTGTAGAACATGTGAGCTACAGTGAGATGGAGTGTTAAATGGTTTTATCCTACATCTATTAAATATTGCGTTACCTGTGGCCTTATATTAAAATTGGACGCCTCCACCTAAAACCAATTGGTTTTACTTGGGATGCTTTAACAATTAACTATACATGTGTCTACTGTGGTCCTCTGGTTGGATAACATCTGAATATAGTGTTATAGTACTTCAGTTCTTTTTTGTTGTATCAACAGGCCCTGTGTTCTGTGTTTAGATTTTAACCAGCTTCAGATAATCTATCTGTTACCTAGCAGAACACCTGTCAGCTGATGATGTCTAGTTACATTCATTTTGAAATTTTATCAATTCAAAGTACATATTTCATTGGTCCACCTTGCAGGTTCTTGAATATCTACTTGATGATGTTTCTGATTTCCTGTCTACTCAATCTACTGATAGAAAAGAGAAGATAGAGACTGGCAAAGAAAAAGGCTGTGTCAGTTTACTAGATTCTTTCATTGACTACATAACTGAACGTGAGAGAGAAAATTTCAGTTCTCGAAGACGTGACAATGAAAATTCAGTTACCTTGACTACCATTCATCAGGTTATCACCTCCACAAACATTCTATTTTATTCTGTTCTCAGATTAATGCTGTTTTGGTGTCCGTTAATGACCTTTGCTGAGCCTTTTCCTTAACTCATTACATTCTGTCTGCAGTCAAAAGGCTTAGAATGGGATACAGTCTTCATAGTGAAGGTATATTGCTATGTTAATTTGTTAATGCCGCTTGACCATAAAAGAACAGCTACTATGATTCTATTCACAGTGATTGCAAGCTGTGAAATTTTATGATATCACTTTCACTTCTTAAATTATCTGTTTCTAATAGATGATGCTGTAACAGGCAAATGAAACAGAGATTCCTCTGTTACATGAGTTCCATGATGCTGCAACCGAAAATGGGACATCACTCGAGGTATGCTTTCAAGATAATGTCCAATACAACCCTTATAGTAGTGGACAATGTCCTATGTTACAAAGATTGAATATTTTATAGTATGGGTTACTACATTTGGCATCTTTCAATGCTATAGGGGCTGTATAGGACATTAATTCTATGCTTTTCCAAGAGTTAAAAGTTGTTGGCAACTCCTACGTTAATATTTTATTATGACACTTGACTAATTATCAATCAAATATACATAGGAGGAACGACGTCTTCTATATGTGGCAATAAGCCGTGCTCGTCAAAAGATTTTCATGCTGTATGTTACAGTGGATTCAAATTGGCAGGTTGGAATTACATGAAACTTGAGCAAAAGGGTGTTTAGTATTGTCATTTTGAGGTAACAGTTTGGCCTTTTCAGATGCTTCAACCTTCACGTTTTCTTAAAGAAATTCCAGATCATCTTCGAGAAATTCAGGTAAATTACAGAGAAAAGTCACATAGATCTTTATCCAAATAATCTGTTGGCTCAGCCTTCTGATGTTGTATCCTTTATGCTATATTATCAGCCCTCTTCTTGGAGTTTCTATTAAAAAAATATATAATTTTTATATATTTCAAATCAGAATAAATAAATTGTGCATGTCTAAATTTTTTACTACCATTAGGATCATTATCCAGATTCTGTACTATGAGTTTGCTAACATATTAAGCTTGCTCGTAGGATCCATTTTTCTTTTAATTGCTTGTACTTTGGTCTAACCTCTTAAAGCACGAAGTAATATATATCTAAATAAGGATTGTGTAGGCATTGGACCTTGCAGATTAAAAGTTAAGAATTGTTTGTTACTGAGAGCTTCTTATTACTGAGTATTGACAAAGCATAATACTCTTTAAAATTATTAGTTTCCGTTCCAGATTGTTATTGAGTGGATGATAGGCACTTTGATTCCAGATTAATAATGGGTGTCTTGTAGGCTGAAGTAACCAGGAATGATTTAAAAACCACACATCAAGTTATTGCAAAAGGAACTGAACAGTTCTCCATGGATCTTCCAAGCAAAAAGCAATCAATTGAAGCAGACATGGTGCAAAACAATTTCCCTGACGCTCAAGATAGAGCCTCAAAAGAGACTATAGAATCAGTTGAGGCCTGCAATGGAAGTAATTTTTTAAAAAGGTTTTCCCTCAAACTTTAATGGTTAGAGTTATGTTATCTCCCTTTTAGCAATGCTATATGTGGATGTACCTTCTCACCTGGTCTTTCTCTTGTAGGTTTGATGTGGAGGAGAGATCAATCATCTCCCACTTATTCCATCAATGGGCCAAGAAGCAAGCCTTTCAAGAGCCTAGGAGATTGCTTGACAAGGTATCCTTTGTTCTGCAAAGATGGAGATCATACCATCTCTTTTCTTTCCCACTTAATCTCTCTTAGTTTTCTACCAATAACAAATTGACTCATTTGAGTTTTACTTCACTTCTGCTGCTTCTGAACTGCTTAGAATGCGTATGTGTTATGTGGTTAACCACTTATATTTTTATACTTGCAGGTTCGCTTTGTAATTGACGAGCGTCTGAGAGTCAAAAATTATAAACACAAGGTTATGCCGATTATCCATTAGCAATAGCCTGTTAATGCTCCTTTAGCACATGTTTTAATCTATCCTTCTATTGGCAAAGAAAACAAAATTTTCTCTGGCTGTGAGCCAAAAAAAGAAAAAAAAAAAAAAACATAAGGGAAACATTTGGGACATGTTTTAAATTCCTATACTAGGTGTAAAAAGAGCCTTTACAGCACATTCTGACCTTAGCACTATGATATGTAGTCTCATTATGGAAACTTTCCTGGTGGATCGTGCCTTTGATGTACGTCCCTGATTACATCATTTGAGAGGGCAAAGATAATGTCATTGTCCCCCTACCAAAGAGGTTCCCAGGATGAACAGCAATTGTGCTTTCATGGATGTGGAACATAAATATTATTCTAAAAATGGCATGATTTTGCATGATTACCAGGAAGTTCTGCGTAAATTAAAGCCATGTTTGAGTAGCGAGGAAGCATTTCAGTATGCAGAATATGTAAGTTTACGTTGCTATTCTCAAATCTCAACAGTTTAACTTTGTATTTTCTTGTGACTTTTCTTATTCTTCACAAGATAATAGAATATTTCTTAACGATTATTCCTTCCAATGTAATCCTGAAGTAGTTAACAGTTGAGTATGAAAAAATTCTTTTTCTAGATAGTGAAGTGGGAGCAAATTCCTGCTGATAAACGTGCTCACTTGATGCGGGAGAAGCAGGTTTGGTCCTTTTTCAGATTCTAGGTTTCAGTTGTAGTTTTCTTGCTTCTTCATAAAATAGAGAACATTAATTTAAAAAAAATTAATGCCTTTTATCTGTGCTTTCTGCTGCAAATGACACTACCTTGGTCTTCTTCTAGGAGCGTTTCCAGAAACTAAGGATGGAGAGTTCAATGGGTTCATCATCAGCAACGCCAAAACAGGTAAGTCAAAAGTCTTTGATTTTGTTCATTGGGGGTTCTGATGTGAGAGCGTTGTCCAGTTAACCTTAATAGCATTTGATGATAATTTCTAAGGCTTTCCATTATGCTTGAAGATTTCTAAGAGTCATGATAGTGATTGTCGCCATAGCTTTGACACCTATACATATAAGTTTCACTTGTTGAACCAAATTCTTCAGTCAAAATATTCTTTTTCATTCTAATGTAGATTGCCTATCTGCAAAGTTTGGGGTGCACCGTTATTCCTACTTCAAGACTTCACGCCTCCCGTCTGATAGAACAGTACAAATCGCTGTGACTCATTCTAATATGGAGGGTGAAAAGGTCATGTTATCCGACTCAGACATGAAATTGTGAACTCTCAACGATACTCTATGTTCCTATAGAGCATGAATTCATATGATGCAAGTGGCTCCTTTATAACCATACTTAATACTTTATTTATAAGTGGATACTTTTAGTTCTTTGGGTGGTTGGCACCAGGGGCCTAAAACAATCCATTGCAAGATCTGTACGCATCATTTTAACTATCCAGAGTGTTGGTAGAAGGAAAACTATGAGTAATCCAAACATGCCCTGAAAAGTCACATTTACACCAAAATGAGAATTTTGACATCCGATCTGTAAAACTGACATCAATGCCGTAATTTTACTAATGTCAGCTCCATTTTAACTTGAGCCAACATCTATTGTTGGTCATGTATTTCCAGTAATCCACCACCAATGATAAAATATCAGTTTAAACAGCAAGTTGCTGCTGATGGCTGGATTCATCTTCGTTGAGACAGCAGTGGATCTTGAGAGGTCTCCCATTATTAATGTTTTGATAAGGTTCTGCCAAAACTTATAAAGGGGGGGTTTGCAACCGCATTTCCCTTTGGAGAAAACAGATGTAGGTGCGGAAGGTGTCAGGTTTTACGTTCAATTGGAACCCCAAACCAAATAAGAAATCCACCTCAAGGATGTTCATCTCCTCACTGCTGATGCCTCCGACTTTGGCATAATATGCATTGTTGTAACATCTGACATATAAAAATAAAAGATTAAAAATCAGTAAAATGGTTGCTTGTGAAATTAGGACAGGATGGTATTTAAAATACTTGCCGGCTTTCTTTGCTATGAGAAAATTAGTACCTTTCCTATAAAGGTAATTGTGCATTTAATTTTTAAGTAGAGTATATGCAATTGTAAATGGGGTAAGGTTAAGCATTAAAAAAAATGCTTATCACGTTTTAAAGAAAGCAAACTATCACTTTAACACACGAAAAAAAAAAAAAGAGAATTTATTAAGGTTCAAAATTACCTCTTCAAAATTAAATACTAAACCTTAGTATGTTATTTATAGTAAAAAGACTTTAATAAGTAGTTTCGCATAATCAAAGGCTGAAGGCAGCCAAGTAGATATTTTGCCATTATAACAGAATACATGGCCCTAATTAAGCTGTCATAAGCTCTAAAAGTTGACATCCCCTTCCCCTATGTTAATTCACTATGGGAATTTACAGGAACAGCAGCACATGCAATGTTAGTGGGCCTGTCTTGTCTGACCAGAGATGCTTGTTTTCTCACATGGCTGTACTTGTATGGTCACCTTGCTTGATTTGTATTGTAAAGATGGTTTTTTTTTTTTTTTTTTTCCAAAAATTCCAGGAAAACGAAAATATCAGCTTAAAACAAAGTTAATTTTTCACCAAACATTAAATTTCAAGATTGAAGATGATATACCATGACATATAGAAAAAGGTTTTATTTGACTCTGGAACTGGAAGCTAATGAATTCTAAATCAAACATGTCAGAGAAGTTACTTGGATCAACTTTGAAACCCAGATCAAATCCAGTTAAATATCCAAGGAAGAATAATAAAAATCTAAAACAAAGAAAAAAAAACTTACATGTCATCCATGAACTTGGCAGAAACCAAAACACTGGTTATAAGCAGCCTATGTACATTAAAAGAATTGAGAGGCAAATATGGGTGCATCTGCATAAAGCGGTCAAGATAAACATAAGCTACGACAAAACAACAAGGGCTGCAATTTGCGTGCTTAAAGATCCTGTGGAGATAGGTTGTGATGGATATAGTTGGCCTGGTAAGTCCATGGAAAACAGACATCTTCTGGGACTGGAACAGGCGGCGCTTGTCATTAGACTTAGCCACTCTTTGCAGCAAAGAGGAGAGGTAAGTTATGACCTTGGGAACAGTTTGTTGGTCGTCGTCTGCTTCTGCCATTTTTTTTTGCTTGTTTTGTTTGCCAGCTGTGTCTTATAACCAACACCTTTCTTTTTATTTTCATCTTTGTTGCGTCCAAATAATTATGTCTGACCTGTCGTCCAGCTATGTTACCACTTACCACAAAATATTGAATTTTATGGGTGGTTTTTATTTACATTATCTTTATTTTTATAAATTTAAATATAATAACAAAGTTTAATATTGAATATCCAAGTAAAATAATATTTTAACATTATTCAACCATTCAACTTACTAAAATATATATCGGATATAATGAAAAACCAAAATACATGTATATATAATAATTAATTTCAGCCCAAACTATATATGTTCTGATTTTTGTAACAAGTAGAACTTATTGATATTGACTTCTTTACTAGACATTTTGAAATTTGAAAATATTATTATTGAAAAATTTTATTTGAATATAACATCAACCCAAATAATATTAAATTTAGACCGTAAAATAATTGAGGAAACTTGTGATTATATACTAAATAAAATTTGATTGATAGTAAAAAAAAAAAATCATAAAAAGAAGTTGATTTTGAAACCAAAATATCAACATCATTAAACTGCTATAGATCTCAATTGAGATTAGGCATTAGAGAGATATTAGCTGGAGTTATCTAAAAATGTGTCCCTAAAATTATACGTTCATATTAATAAACCACACTTTTAAGCTTAAAGTCGTGACATTGAGTTTCCAAGTCACGATATCACTGAAGGTGTTGAAGTGGAGAAATCGTGGGCACCAACAGACATGTCGCAACATCGGCTAGTGGATGTCACAACATCGGGAACCCTTAGAGCCACACTTGTGCCACTATCTAGGGTGTCACGGCCTTGAGGTATGGATGTTATGACACCGCTACTTGACAAGGAGAAAATTGCTGCAGAGGTAGTCTTTTGTCCAATACTAACACACATTTTAAGGGCATTTTTGTTAATATTAGGGTTGATTTTCAACTGTTTAAAAAGATTCTTTTTAAATCTTGACTACGGATTGTCTTGCTAAACTCAGCTTGAGTTGGAAAACAAGCCTTCAAATCCTTAATGAGGCTCCAAAGGAATTAAGTGTCTTGTTACAAGAAAAAAAAAAAGACAATGGGTGGTTATTGTAGTTGATGTAATTCATTTTCTTTCACCAAAAAAAAAAAAAAAGACTCTTTTTGGTTGAACTAAATGAGAACTTTTATTTCATCTTTTTAGCTTAAGTAAATAGTTGTCTTCTCTGTTGTTAGGTTTGGCCATTTACTTTTCTGAATTTAGTTGATAATTTAGTTAGTTTTTACTGTAGCTTTTTCATTTTATTTGCAATCTAGTCCTCAAAATTACTTTTAGAAAAAATACACATTTAATTAATTCACCTAAATCCATAAATATTTTTAGAAAAAATTAATCAGATAATGGAGCAAATTTAGACTGTAGTATAATTGGGTTTGATTTGGTTTTCAGCGGCTACTGTCATGGTTTTTGTTGTATTCACATTTAGGGGTGGATTGCTTTCGTGATCCCATCAGTCTTGAGACTGAGCTTCAAGTGAGAATAATACATACTGCTCTTTATCAACCTAATGATACTTGACCGTCAAAGCAAAGGTTTGTGAACTTTTTGATGGAAATGCAGTAATCATCCTATTTATTGTCTCTAGCCTTTAAGTGACTTCGTTGGTTTTATATTATACATAAAAAAAAAAAATGGAAGAAAAGGAAACATCCTCCACCATAAAGGTATGTAATATTTCAATATTAATACATGATCACCATATTTGAAAGTTCAAACATCACGTCCTAACCTATCACTGTAGATATACAAAACATAGATATCGGTCTGCCTTGGAATTATGAATAATTACTAGTCCACCACCTTCAGTAACTACATAGATAACACAAGGCATTAAAATTCCATAGCAGAAGTGCATACAGAAAAAGTGGCAACTTAGCCATAGCATCGGATAGGATCATTGCATCCTTTCTCAGCAGATTGTTTACAACCAAAACGACCTCCCTTTGCAAGGTACTGCTGGTGATATTCCTCTGCTCTATAGAATTTCCTGGCCAGCAGAATTTCAGTAACAATCTTTCTGTTGAGGAGTTTCTGCTGTTTTTCCATGGATTCCACTGCTGCCTTCTCCTGCTCTGGGCTGTAAAAGTAAATCCCAGATCTGTACTGTGTCCCCACATCATTGCCCTGCCAAAGGATTCACAACCTATCACAATGCCAAAACTAATCAAGACTATGTTGAATCAAATTGATTGATCGCCCAGGACAAGCTTTCTCATGATATATTAACAACACGATTACCATTAAGGTAAATGAGCAGTAGACCCCAGAGCGAGTGGAGTTCAAGTTATCCAACAAATGATCATATTGATCATGAGCTGTGTTAGACTATAAGCAGTTGGTTAGCTGGGTTAGCTGATGTCGGCTTAACAGAAATAGTTATTCTCAACTTGTGTGTGTAAATATCAATGAGTTGTATCACAGAAAGCAAGGGATGTCAAATATCAGTTCTCATCATTCTCCAATTCTCTTGGTTTCTATTTTCTTTTACTTTCTACTTCACCAAACACACCTGCTTAACCTATTCTGGAAGAATCCAACATGATATCAGAGCTTGTTTTCTAGCAAAAATAGCTCTTTTGCATGCAGATCCAGCTCATCAATGCAGCCATGGTCAGACAAGATGCAACAGATTTGGAGGGGAGCTTCACCAATAAAAGGGTGAACATTCAACTTGGAGAGATTAATTTTCCTTTATGAAAAAACAAGTGTACCTAACAGAAAACAGTTATGGACTTGAAAACTATATTCATGGCACAAACAATTCCTCCAGAGTTCACAGTCAGTGCATCCAGTGAGCGTGTCAAGAATGAGATTGAGTCACCTACAATCAGCAAGATAGCGATCTTGCTTCATGGCTCCCACCTGTAGTAAGTTCTGATATACTCTAGTAGCTTGTGAAACATCTGCTGATATCTGGTCTACAATTCTTCAACTGTTTTCATCAAAATCCACCACAAAAACCATCAATCTCAGATGTCCGCTACATGCTCAAAGAAAAAGAGAGCAATGTATGCGTGATTATCTCAGGAATATCAAGATCATTTGTGATAATCTTGATGTTTGTGGAGAAAAGATTACAGAAACTGAGCAGATTTCATCCATTTTAAATGGTTTCATTAGTCTGTTGTAACTATAATCACCACAAGCAGACAATCGTATGATGCTGAGGCCCTGTCTTCGATTTTGCTGGATATGGAAAATAGAAAATTTTCATCTCGCATGTCTACACAATTTAGTGCGAATATGGTGCATCAGATTCCAACTTAAATTGGTAATGGTGGTCAACAGCGGTCCTCAATTGCCGTACACTGGTGTGCCCTATCAATATTGACCAAGAACACCATTCTTCTCTACAGGAAGAACAAGAGGAAGGTTCAATTTTAATGCAAGGCCCCAATTTCAGCTATGTGCAAAGATGGGACATTTGGCTCAACATTGTTGCTAAAGCTTTGATCTTCGCTTGGTGGTGCTGCAGGTTTTGTTTCTAATGCATGTCCTCCCAACAATGGTGATAGTCACATGAATATGACTTCCAATTCTTGTGTTCTAATTCTACTGCACTAGTCAAGTTTGATGCTTCTACAACAACCATGATGGATTAATTGCTACTCCTTCAGTTGTGAGAGATGGTGCCTGGAACCCCAATTCTGGTGCATCTAACCATCTGACCAATGATTTGACAAAGTTGCAACATTCCACTCCATATTGTACAAACAAAGTAGTAGTTGGTGATGACTCTGGTTTATATATATATATATATATATATCTCAAAATGGGCATAACTTTTTTATGTCTAAGAACAAACAGCTGCAACTAAATAATATATTGTACACACTTGCAATCACAAAGAATTTGCAATCTTTTTCCCAACTTGCGAAAGATAACAGTGTGTTTTTTGAATTTCATTCTACTCACTGCTATGTGAAGGACTCAATCTCTAAGGAGGTAGTGATGCAAGGAGTCCAACGAGATGGTCTTTACCAGCCGAAAGGAGATGATGTGAGCTATTTTCTGTCAAGTTCTTTCACTGAGAATAAGTCACAATCAGTTGAAGGGTCCTATGAGATGTAGCACTTTCAGCTTGGGCATCCATCTCATGATGTTATGATGAAAACTTTTCAATCTTGAAATCTAGTCCTACCTAGATCTAAGAATACATCAGTCATCGTGCATAGCTTGTTATATAGGAAAAAGTCATAAATTGCCCTTGGTCATTCATCTACAATGTATAGTGCAAAAACCTGGAGCTAACGCAGCATTTCTTCACTTTAAACAAGCAGCTGAACTTCATTTTGGCACTTAAATCCTTGAGCTGCAGTCAGATTGGGGTGGTGAGTTTAGAGGTTTAACTAGTGTCTTGGCTTCTTTTGGAATTAAACATCAAGTAACCTGCCCATATTCCTCTGAACAAAATGGAGCTGTAGAACGTAAGCAGCGGCAAATTGTTGAAGTTGGCCTTACACACTTAGCACAGGCTTCTCTTCTCATCAACCGATTGCCTACTAAAGCTCTAGATGGTCCCACACCACATGAAAAGCTGTATAATTCTAAGCCTGATTATGCTCACCTCAGGATTTTTGGGTGCCTCTATTTTCCATATCAGCATCCCTTCAATAGACACAAGCTCCTATACAGATCACCACCCTATATATTCCTAGGTTATAGCCCCATTTGATGCAAGAGCTTTTATTTATATTATAATATTGTATAACTTCAGTTTTATTTCATAATATTTACTCTAAGTACTAGATATATTATAGATAGCTAGGGTTATTAGTTATTTTTAGGGTATAAAGCTAGAGCCTAGGGCTAGGAATAAAACTTTGTTTACAAGAAAGACTAGTAACTTTACTTGCAAGAAAGAAAACTTATGTTGTAGCTTGTAGTTGTACAACCATTATCATTATTCTTATTATTTTATTTGAATTAATAGGAAAACTAGAGATTTTCTATAACCCTAAGTTTTCTAGAGTACCATCTTTCCTATTCGTTTGTGAAGTTTTGTGAGAATTGTGCAAAATGCTTATTATTATTTACGTGAAGCTGAATGCCAATATATGCACATAATATCCTATACATATGGCCTCGATAGGCTCCTATAATTAGGATCTATAATACAAAATCTTAACTAATATAGAATATCAATATTTTAAATAACTAATCTCCTAAGAATCAACTACACAGCGTGATACAACTAATCACATGCCTAGATTGATTTCCTACAGTTTGCTCAGCCTTAAATGTTGTTGTTTTCTCCGTCGAACCACATCAATTTTGGTAAGCAAAGCCTAATTAGATCCGAGTGTTTATATTAGGGTTTCCTATTAAGCCATGGTTGGACACGTTAGTAGTTGAGGAAGACAAAATCAGTGTCAAGAAACAAAATTGGCTATGCTATGACGTGCAACTGAAGAATTGAAGCATGCCATTTACACTTGACGGCGACAAGAATGAGTGCGAGCCCAGATGGAGTGAAGGTGCCCACAATTAGATATACTGGAAGGTAGTCTCACTAATAAATCTGATCTTGGTCAGGAAGAAAACCCCTTGGATGTTGGACCCGCAGATTGTATGGTACGAGGTGGATTGAAAGAGCGGTTGGTGCATGCCCTTGAATTAAATGAGGGTATTAATGTAGAAGTTGCTAACTTTTACAGAAAGATGCATGTGAAAGAGCAAGATTATGATACGTTGAAACCTATCTATGATGAATATCCTTAAAGAAAGTGAAGCAATTGATGTTTATACGGTTAATGAAGAGTCATTGGTTGCTCATACAATGATAAACACATCTTTAGAAAAAGGGGAGGATTGGAGGCAAGTCGAAAATCTCTTAGATATCTTATGGGAAACAAAGGCAAGTGATAATTCTGAAGTAAAAAGAGTTTCAGTTTCTACAACTGAAACAGATTCTGCTGAGGGAGAATTCAATGCTGAACTCAAGAAAAAACTGGAAAGTTTTTTTTTTTTCCTCAGAAAAAAAAAGCTGGAAAGTTTGAAGGCAAGTCATAGTGTAAAGGTGATGCAGTCTTTTGAAGAAAAACTACCTGCAAAAAACATGGAAGTTGTTGCAGAAAATCGAGTTCTAGTGGTTTCTATAGAAAGTCAGTTGCTAGTGGATAAAATTCATGAAATAGGTACAAATGAGGACTTTTGTTGATAATTTCGCATGACTGTTTTACTTGGCATCAGAACAAAAATTATTTGTTTGAACATCTTGGACTAGTTTGTTTTTTCTCTGAAACAACTTTTAAGACTATAGATGGCCTTTATGAGTTGTTAGAAATGCCAAGCGCATATATGCAGATAATGAGTGTGGTGGGTAGACGAGTAGACATTGCAAAACAAAATTCAATTGTTGTAACAACTACTTTCAATGCCGTAAATTTATTTGGGACCTGCTCGACAGAAACTAAAGATGGCAAACATGCAGGGTGCGAGAACAGGAATACTCCTACTGCTTATATGTCAAACAAGACATTGGTTGAGGTAAACAAGAACAATTTAGATGGAGAATCAGCTGTCAGCACACCAGCTCGTGGAAAACAGGCTGTAGCTTGTGATGTTCCGAAAGAAGAAAGAAAAAAAAGGTATATATTACTGAAGCTGGTGCACAGGAACGTGAAAATAGTGTGGAAAGCAACAGATCTCTTGTGGTTACAGCCTTTGTTCAGAGAGCTAATTCTTTGAAACATGAATACAAAACCGATATTGGCTTAGAGAATGTTGCAAGTCCAAAACAGGTTTCAAATGAAATTTTAATTACAAAGAGTTAAATGGAGCTTGATAGTACATGTCCTCAGAATACTAGTGACAATAAAGATGTTTCTCAAGGAACTCTTGCTTATGGTGGTGATCAAACAGATTCTAGGTTCAACCTGACTATACCAGTCCAATGGAACTACCTCAAATTGCTGAGATTGATAAAACCAACTTAGGGTCTGGTTTAAAGAATATCCAAAAGCTGAAACTATTGGTAACAATTCTATAGTGGTCCTATTTGTTGCAGGTATGGTGGAGACTTTTTATTAATGATTTGAAATCAAAGAAGAAAGTCTTGGTAAGACTGATAAAGGTTATGGAATTGAAGTGGGTAATAGAAGTGTTTCTCTTAATGATATTCCTGCAGCAACATTGGTTTCTGATCTATTTGCTGCTTGTTTTAGTGGTGTATCCTTTGACAAGTTAGCCCTGATTTATATAGTTATGAGGTGTTTTATAGCAACCTATTGTTTCAAAAGGTGCCAAAGCTTCAGAAAACACAAACAATGTTGGAGCTAGTTCTTTGGAAAAAGACACAACTCTAGTCTATGAGACCCTTCCTTTAGAAAAGGCTTTGATTGACAATTGCAACCTGGAATCCGGTGGCAGTGAAGCTAAGAGGAACTGTATGCAAGAATGGGGCGAAGCCAAAAGTTTATCTTTGGAGGGGCCAAAATTAAATTATAAAACTTTAAAGGGGTCAAAGTACAATTTTTTCTTTGTACAAGCTTATTAGTTTAGAATTTTGAAGGGACTAAATTGAATTTTTTCCATCTTTGGGGAGGCCAAAGTGTATTTTTACCATTAAACTAACTTACAAATTTAAAAATTTCAAGGGACTAAATTGATAATTTACAATTTCTTTTTTTTTTTTGGGGGGTGGGGGGGGAGGGCCCCCGCCTACCACCCTTGACGCCATCCCTGTGCAAGAACATGTCCTCTCTATTACTGTTGAATATATTAATATATAGTGTGTTCCACAAGATGAGGTGCCATGTAAGAAACCTGTGGTTAAAGTTAGGGAAGGTAATGATATCAACGTTCAGGATATGGAAGTAGATATCCCTTGGGGAGAAGTACGCTCTTTGAAAGATCTTACTGTTGAATCAGCCAATGGAATTCTTGAACTAGAAACTGGAGTGGTGGAAGTGTTTCTTACCGAAGTCGATTTTCCAAGCCGGGGAGAATGATCCAAGAGCTTTCATTTATATTATAATATTGTATTATTTCAGTTTTATTTCATAATATTTATTTTAACCACTAGATATATTATAGGCAGCTAGAGTTATTAGTTATCTTTAGAGTTTAAAGCTAGGGCTAGGAATAAAACTTTACTAGTAAGAAAGCCTAGGAACTTTACTTGCAAGAAAGAAGCCTATAACCTATATAAATAAGTTGTAGGTTTTACCGTTATTAGTGTTATTCTTATTATTTTCTTTGAATTAACTAGAGATTTTCCATAAGCCTAAGTTTTCTAGAATTCCATCTCCTTTCCTATTTGTTTGTGCAGCCTTAATTCTTTAATTGCTGTTATTTTCTCCCCTAAACCACATTTCCATTCATGAGGGCTATAGATGTTCGGATGCCAATAGAAGATTGTTCACCTCTTGGCATGTTTTGTTTGATGGACAGTTTCCTTATAAGCAAAAAGGGGGAAAATCTATAGTTGAAACTTCATCGACTGATTCAGGCTATGTATTTCCAGAAATTATTGTTGTTGCTCCTACTGTTTTTCAATCAACAGCATCTTCAGCTTTACAAGCAACATCACAGGAAGCAAATTTTTCTTCTCCCTAAGTCTCTCTACAAGCTAAGAATCTTGTGTATGATGATCCTACACATGAGACATTAGCTTCCTAGCAAGTTAAAGCTTCAATACAAAATGACATTCCTCCACAGGTTGAGGACATTCCTACTGGTGCATCGTTTTTGCATGATGCTGTTCCTAATCCAGGTCATGTAAGTAATCAATATTCAATGATTACTCGATCAAAGGCAGGAGTATTCAAACCAAAAGTTTATCATGTGGACCACACTTATCAAGAACCAACATCTGTTGAAGAAGCAATGCAACATTCACAGTGGAAAGCTGCAGTGGAACAAGAAATGGTAGCTTTACACAGCAACAAACATGGACTATTCAACCATTACCTGAAGGGAATTGAGCAGTGGGTTGCAAATGGTTGTTCAAACTAAAGAAGAATCCAAGTGGAAACATAGCTCATTATAAGGCACAATTAGTGGCAAAGGGGTATTCCCAAACAGCAGGTTGTGATATAAAGAGAACTTGCAGTCCTGTTGTTAAGGATTGCACAGTGCAAGTTGTTTTAACTCTTGTTATGACATTCAAGTGAAGGTTAAGGCAGCTAGATATTAACATTGCCTTCTTGAATGGCACACTTAAAGAAGAAGTCTACATGGCTCATCCCCCTGGGTTTGAGCAAGTAAGTTCCACATGGGAGAAGGTTGCAGTTTACACAAGACCCCATAAGGGCTCAAACAAGCACCTAGCCTCCCAGGGCCTGGTTTGATGAACTCAGCAGCTTGGTTTCCATTCACCCCAAACTGAAGTTGCTTTGTTTATCAAAGGTGATAACCAAAGGAGGGTGTTTTTGCTGTGCTATGTAGATGATATTGTGCTCACAGGTGATGCTCAAAGTGATGTTGACTAGATAGTTATGCAGCTACTGAAAGACCTTGGAGATCTAAACTACTACCTTGGAGTGGAAGCAAAAGTAGTTGATGGGAAAGCATTGCGAACTACTTAAGATTGCAGGAATAGGGAACTATAGGCCTGCACCTACTCCTATGGTGAGCATAACTAAACTTGTTGCTGAGGGTGGAGAATTACGGGAAGATCCATCATTTTATCAAAGCATTGTGGGAAAGCTTCAGTATTTGTGCTCAACTCGACCTGACATCACTTTTGCTGTTAATAAAGTCAGTATCTAAGTCACCCTAGAAAAGTTTCATTGGGTTGCTGTTAAAAGAGTTCCACACTACCTGCAAGGTACAATTGATCATGGGGTTTTATTTCAACCAGCTGAGCGGCTAAGAGTGCAAACATACTCTGATGCAGATTGGGAGGCAGTCTTGAAGGTCAAAGGTCTACATCAGGCAGGGTTTTGTTTTTGGGAGCAAATCCTATATCCTGGAGCTCCAAGAAACCACCATTGGTAGCTCTCTCAACTTCAGAGGCCAAATATAGGAGTGTTGCCAATGTCTTTTTCTGAACTTATTTGGATTCCATCCTCGCTATATGAGCTTGTTGCCAAGTCAAGGAAATGGAATCCTAGTCTCCATGCTAGATCAAAGCATAGATCAAAGCATGAGGTGTTACAGGTGTATTTTGTTCATGAAAGAGTTGCTGAGGGGAAGCCTGAAATGAACTATGTACCAGGTGAGGTAGCTTATATTCTTACAAAACCCCTAGCAGTTGGAGCGTTTGCTTACTTAGCAAGAAACTTGGAGTCTGCTCCTTAGAAGAAATTGACAGAGAAGCAAGTGGCAATTGATTTGGTTTCTGTCGGATTTTTTTTAGGTGATGGGGGAATGTTAGACTATAAGCAGTTGGCATGTTAGTTATGTCAGTTGAGTCAGCTAAGAATTGGTAATGGAGAAGTTAATAGTTAGTTGATTTGCAGGTTTAGCTGAAGTCATCTTAATAGAAATAGTTATTCTCAACTTGTCTGTATAAATATCAATGAGCTGTATCACAGAAAGCAAGGAATCTCAAATATCAGACCTCATCATTCTCCAATTTTCTTGGTCTCTATTTTCTTTCACTTTCTACTTCACCAAACACACCTGCTTAGCCTATTCTTGGAGAATCCAATATTATCTATTAAGGAAAACGAGCAGTAGACCCCAGATCGAGTGGAGTTGAAATTACAAGAAAACAAATCTCAAGTTATCCAACAAAAGATCATATTGATCATGAGCTGCAATCAAACAAGCCTCATATCTAGCAACATGCTAGAAAAAATAAACAATTTATCATGACAAGAATTCCACAACATCTGCTATTTCATTGTTACGCCCTGACACATTTCAATAACTCCAAATTTCACTGGTTTAAAGAAAATACTTGTAACTTGAGAAATGTTGACCACCACTGAAGTAGCATGCACAACTTATAATTCCCAACTATCAATTAAATAAAAAAAAATCACTTTTGCAGGGCGAGATGTTACACTACTCATTCCCCTTTCAAAAGGATGAGCAAAACAAAGACATATTACAAGACAGAAGACGCTAAAGCAAGGAAGACAACTCCTCAAAATCGCATAAACTAGATGGGAACTTTGACAATCAAATTCGCTTAGGTAAGGAAATCAGTAACACACAAACCAGCAGCATCCCCACCCCACCCCCCAATTTTTTTCTCCCCACTTAGTCATAGATGACAGAACCCCTAAAATACCTGAAAATTAAGATAATTCACAATTGCGATGGTCAAGCACAAAATCCACCTCCAAAAAATCCCAAGATTACAGATGGATCCACCCACATAAAACACCACTAAAATGGAAAATTTAACGAGCTAAATGAATGGATGATGAAAAAGAAGCCTTATCATGCAAACCCACCTCAAAACAACCCTTAAAAGCTATAAATTTTCATAGAAACCCACCTGGCGGTTGAGGGTAGTAGGATCATGGCGAGCCCAAAAGACATGAAGCAAAGTGTCATAGCTACACTCATTAGGGTCATACTGAACCCTCACGACTTCACTGTGGTTGGTAGTCCCCGAACACACGTCTTCATAACTCGGATTATGCATGAATCCTTGGGAATACCCAACTTCAGTTTTGGTGATCCCCGAAACTCTCTGGAAAGCCAGTTCAGCGCCCCAAAAGCAGCCCGCACCGAACTGAGCAAACTGTTGACCAGGAGGCGGGACGTCGTCTTCAGGACCCTGAGCGATGGCGCAATTCTCCATTGAAGCGGTTGGCTTGTTGTTGGCCCCAAATCCGAGGTTTTTGAGGATGTTCATGGCGGGTCACCAAAGGACAGTTGGATAGAAAGAAGAGAAAAAGTTTAGAGACGATGGAAGAAGAATTGGCGAGCGTTAGGCCTCGAAGCAATTAGCATTGAAGTTACGGGTTTATTTGAGTTAGAGTTGAGTATTGAATTCAACAACAGCAACTTTGTTTTGCTATTTTTGGGATTCTTTTTTATTTTGCACTTTTCTTTTATTTAAAAGAAAACCATACTATGGTGACAAAATGGGGATTTGAAATTAATTATTTATTTTATATAATTTTAATAAAAAAAGTGCTGTGGAAAAGTACTTTTGAGAATTACTCTTAAAAGGTTTAGTTTAGTATTACTGTTAAAAAGTACTTTTGAGAAATAAGTGTCTATTTTAGACATGTTATTATCAAATAACAAATATACATTTAAATAATATTTAAATTAGTTAATATTATTATATTTTGTAAGAATATAAAAAAATTATTATAACTTCTTGTTAATATTTTAATATATAAAATATAAATTTTAAATATTTTTAAGCAATAAATATTAATTAGTTATAAAATTTAATTAGAATATATAAACTATATTTTAAATATTTAAATATAACTATTAAATATTTGTAATTAGTATTTTAAAAAATATTTTTTTATTTTTAATTAATGATTTTAACACATTTGTAATTAAGTACTAAGAAAAAAAAAGGGAAGTACTATGTTATTGGAGGGGTAAAAAAGTAATTAAGCACTAAAAGTGTTTTTGGGAAAGGAAAAGCTAAAAATTTTAACTTCTCCTTTTTAGGAGTGCTTTTGAAAGACTTACAAAATAAAAATTTCAAATAGCGAAATTGCTCTGCATGTGCCTTTTCTTCCAAAAGTGCTTTTGAAAAATAATGTAGAATTGGCCCTAAATCAGTTATCTTTTTCCAAATGGTGTAATTAGAGCTATTCTGGGCTAGCACAATTGTTTTGACCAGTAAAAGAAAAAAAGTTGGGATGATTATCTTAGCTTTCTTGTTTATTATAAAAAATGTTAATACATAGGATAAATTCGAGAATACATAAAAAGATAGAGTCACGTAAGAAACTTAATTACGATAATGCTAAAACCAAATCTTATTAAGCAAACTGGCCAATCTCTTTTTGCACAAAATTTATAGAATCACACAATTCACGTAACAATTTTTTTTTTGAAAATTTCAACTCTCTTTTAAAACTGTTAAAAATTCTCTTTTAATTAGAAATCACGACTCCCACCAGCAACCTAAGGAAAGGAAGGTGTATTTGGCATGCATAACAAGGGTATATATCACAATATTAAAAATCCACGTAATTTTGCTTAAAACTGTGTGATGCTTAAAGTTGGTGGCAAAGTTAGAAAATTTTTTGGGCTGAAATTAAATTTATATTTTTACGATAGTAAAAATATAATTTCATCATTTTAATAGTTTATATATTTATCATTTTTAAAAGGTTAAATCAAAATTTTATCATTTTTGGAGGGTCAAATTATAATTTTACCATTACTAATTTAAAATTTTATAAATTATAAAAGGCTTAAATTAAAAATCTACCATTTTAGGTGGCCATGGCCCCCTTGAGTCTCTTAGTAGCTCCGCCATGCTAAGCTATATACCAACATTAATTTCAAGTAGCATTGCAGCAGTCAAACATATGGAGGCTATTAGCTGAGATTGAAATCCACCATTGATATACCCAGTTGAAGTTGGAATAACAGTGGAAAGATTGTTGCTTTTAGAGGAAGGCTGCTGGAGGGTAGCAGCTCCTTCAGACTGTGCTTGAGGAGCACCAACAGTAGTTGATTTCTCATCTACATCTACTTTAAGCTTCATGCCTCCTAGACAATGCAACTTGTTGCCACAAACAAAATATCTGATGCCACTATTTGACAATATAACTGTCGTATTTCCATTGGAAAACTTTCTCAATATATTTATTGTGCTGCATGTTTCAAAACTTTCTTTTCTCACCTCATTTACACTGTGAGATGATGAGTATTGGAACACTACAAGTAACACAAACCCAAAAAAAAAAAAAAATTTGTGTCAAATAGAAATGTCTATGAGTTTAATTAGTTTAAGTCGGATTTTATGTATTTCGTTAATAATTGTCAAAGCTTGTTCTGACTAAAATATAGGTTTTAAAAAAATTTCAAATTATTTCTTATTTTTCTAATTAAAACTCGTTCTTATTTATAAATGAAAAACATAAACTCGATTAAATGAAAAACATAAGCTCGATTAAGCTTGAGCATTTAAAAAAATCATTATTATAAAAATATGTTATTCTTATATAATATTCAATAATCTTATAGATATTATATTATTAAAAAAATATTTCTCATTATTTAAATCATAGTATTATATATTTAATTTACGTATGATATAAATTATATAATATATACAAATAAAAATATTTAATATGTTATTTTGTCTAAACACTTTTTTCAAATCGAATATTTTTATTCAAATCCTTTCAAATATTGGATTAACCTTTAAATTTGGGTGAATAGCTAGACTCTTAAACAAATCTAGTATTAAATATACACCAATATTCTCAACCCTGCTCATACTTAAATCTTATACTAGGCATTTGTAAAAAAAAAAAAAAAAAAATTATTATAGGAGGCAAAAGAATGAAAAGAAGAATGCAGAAAGAAACCACTTACATAGAACATCACCAACATTAAATGTCTTGCTACTAGCCCATGAAACGATATCAGAACTTATGTCCCAACCGGATGTGTCCCCAACCACGTAATGACCATTGTGAAAAAATAAAATAAAATAAAAAAATAAAGAACACAAATTTTACGTGGAAACCTTTCAAAAAACCACGAGCGAGTCACTATGTCGAAAATTTGAATCAATACAAAGGAATAGACTATGTCTATTTATAGGCTTGTAAAGCCATATTCTAGTAAGTTGAAACACTTTATTCTAGTAAATATAAAATAGATGGAGTTTAATAAGGTTTAAAACTTATTCTAAAATAAAATAAAGAAGTCTAGTTCTATATGGATTTTACTTTTATATTTATTTTCCATCGTATTTTATTTAAATAAGAATTAGGTCACTTAATTCTAACAATCTCCACCTTGACACAAATTCTCAATGAACAAGTTGTGTTATAGGAAGTGACTTGGTCATCATATCTGCATAGGATTTTCATGAGTACTAATTTTGCTCACAACAATATCACCACGAATTATTATGATACTGAACATCAATGGAGGATCTTTTGTAAGAAGATGGCACTCTGATTGCCACAAAATATGTCATGATTTGAAGGTCTTCATTTAGTTCACTAAAGAGTCCCTTCCAACCAAATAGCTTCTTTACAAGCCTCAGTAATCGCCATGTACTCAGCCTGTTGGTAGACAAAGCGTTGTAGTTTGCAAAAGTGGCTTTCCAACTTATTGCAGAAAACATCAGTAATTACCATGTAAGTATCTTAAAATCCAGCTTGAATATATCACGCAATCAGACCGACTCGCATATGATAAAATCGACGCGTGAACATGAGAGATCCCACAACACTAGAGTATGGAACATGTGACATGTACTCAATCTCATCATCTGATTGTGGAGACAAAGTCGATGAAAGTCTAAATGGTCTGTCTAAAGGAGTACTAACAGGCTTAGCACTCCGCGCATATTGAACTTGCGCAAGAAGTTTCTCAATGTACCCCTTTCGACTTAGACAATTTATTTCTTATCTCTCCTTTGTCTTTTCTTGCTATCAACATGTCATCAACGTAGAGAAGTCATAAGGAATCAAACCTCTTGTACCACCTTGGTGATATTGTTTCAACCGTAAAGGACTTTTTCAAATAAGCAAACATAATCCTCTTTTTCAGATCAGAAAACCCTCTAGTTTGTTGCATGTAAATATCTTCCTCAAGTTCTCCATGCAAAAATGCAGTTTTGACATCTAACTGCTCAAGCTCTAAATCATGCATGAAATCGAACTATGCTTCACAATACAGGAGAACACATGCTGTGAAGTCCACTCCTGGAACTTGGATCAGAATTCCTTTGCAACAAGCCTTGCTTTATATTTAGGTTCTTCAACTCGCCTCAGAGTCCCTTCTTTCTTTTAAACACACCATTTACAACGTAGCAGTGAGCTTCTTATTTTTAGGAAGTTTCACAAGATCCCATGTTTTGTTTTTGTGGACCTAGAATAATTTGATGGCTCTTGATTCGCATCTATATCTTGACAGCGCATTTAAAGCATAAGCAACTAGATCACCTCAGATACTTTTGGAGGTTTAATTTCTCTTTTAGTTTCTGTTTTTGGCGACAGAGTATTGATTGGCGAAGAAACAACTCTATTCTCAATTTTTGTACTGACTTGAGGAGTCGATCAGACAATGTCGATGCTCCCGCTTGATTTTCTTTATTGGAAGAGTCTTTAAGAGATAAGTTAGAAGCATAGTGGGTTCATCAAAACAACATCTCTGCTAATCACAACTTTCCTATTTTCAGATACCCTTTTAACCACTACTAGCCCATGAAACGATATCAGAACTTATGTCCCAACCGGATGTGTCCCCAACCACGTATGTAGCGGCATGACTTGTTAACGCAAAGCAGAAAATAGATAGAAAACAAAGCAGAATAAGCTTAGTCATGACCATTAATGAGAGATTAACTTGTACTTTTGAGATGAAAAAATTGCGCATCATATTTATACCTCAAGATTGCTTATGATTAGATGACCTAACTTTATAGCTGCATATGACCATGTTTGTTGGGTCATAGTATATTAAATTGATTAATTTATTGATGAACATTGAGTGAAGAAGTAACATATGTGGTTGTTTTGGAACTTTCCATTTCCATTGTTTTTTAACGAGTGGTTGAAATTTGGTGGGGGTTATATTAAATAGGACAAACGGTGGTGAATTTCAGTTGAACAAATTCCCTTTGAATTTTATTGAATATGGTTGCTCTACTATTAAACCACTAGCTCTTGTAGCAATTACATTGATTAAGCTCAAATCCTAAATTTGTTGTGATGATTGAGTTGTGAGGCTGAATCATTTGGTTAACACCAAGGTTTTTCTTTTTTTCCTGTTGCAGCTTGGAGCATGGAGTTCTATACCATAAAGAGTTATAAGGTCATACAAGCAATTCAATTGCCTCATCTTTCTTGCATGTCAACAGGAAGGGTATTGGAGCTGAGGTGCGTTTATCTGCCTCACCAACAAACTTCACCCTCACCCACTCCTCACCAACTTTACAAGCTATCAGCCCATATGGCATAGCAAAGCGTTTTCCTTTCATTTTGGATGCCATTTATTTGACTTGCTAATTTCCTCCGCTCTATACATGCGTAAAATATACAAACTAGTAAGATAAGATTAATGTTATAATAGTGAAACACACATACTTAAAATAAAATATAAACACTAATAATATCTAATAAGATTAAAAAAAAAAAAACTAATCCTCTCATAACTTGACTATTGCTAGCTATCATCATACATAGATCATAGATAGTTTATCTATTTATTTATATTATTAAAGATGGTTTATTTTATCTCTAATAGAAATTCATTTCATTTTTAATTGATTAAACGTATATATTAAAAACTAACAAAGAAAATCTTACAGATAAAAAAGAAAAAGAAAGAAAGAAAAGGTTGACAAAGTCTAAAATAGCTAGCAAGGAATAAGCCAAAATAATCGGATCTTAAATCTGATAACAATGACAAAGTTGTATTATTATCCACAATTAGAATCCGGCAATCTACCAAACTCTTGTTCTCTTAGAAAAATAAATTACATACATAAACATTGTTTTGTTAATTAATTTGATAGCAGAAGAAAAAAAAAACATAATGTATAGATCATCAAGCTGGAGCAGAGTTACGGATGGGTATTATTCATCCCCGAAGGCGGGGAGTATTACGGGGCTGAGAATGTCATCATCGGTGGACGACAGTAACGAACTGCCCGTATATGATCCCAGTGTAGAGATGGCTAATAAGAAAGAGAAGTCAAGGGCTAAGTTTGCAGAGAATGCTGTACATATAATTCCTTTGGTGCTGCTTGTTTGTGCCTTGATCCTCTGGTTCTTTTCCAATCCAGGTATCCTTTGGGCTGGGAATATGTATATATATATATATTCTTGGAGTATAAGTACAATTAATGTTTTGAAATGACTAATGCAGATGTGGAAGTGGGAACGAAAGTGGAGACGGTAGCAGCCAGAATCAACGGCTTGACTATAGATGGAGACATAGACAATGATAGTGACGGAACTCAAACAGGGTTTTTGCCAATTGCGGAAGTGGGAGACGTCGACTCCACTAAACATCCTAAACCTAACAAACCTTCAAGGAAACTGCACTTCTCCTACCCTCAATTCTTTGATTCCCTTCTCATTTAATTCATTTCGACAAGCCACCAACAATAATTCCATTCTCTTGTTTTAGATATTGTTCATGGTAATTGGAAGGACATTCTTTTCAGATTTGAGGAATTTCTTTTCCTCTATATTCTAGTTTGTGAATATCATAAGAATTTGATTGCATCAAATGAAAATTTTAAGTTAAATCAAGTTGTACAAGAATTACAAATTGATATTGTGGATTGGTTACAAATGAGTTAAATCTAACTCTTTGGATTTTATATTTTTCATCATTTATTCTTTGGGTAGATCAGGCTCCCCTTTTTTTTTTAAAGCACATCAAGCATTCTCTTAAATGTTGTTACTTCATGTAATGATATTGATTTAAATAATATTTATAATAAAAACTTATGTATAGATAACATAAATGAATATTTTCTTCGAATAATAATTTTACATTCATCCTCCGAAATCCAAATAGAAACATTTCAATAAATAATTGTAGAGAACAAGTTAAGTCTTTTTGCAATGAAAACTTTTACATAAAAAAAATTAAAAAATCATAATTTTTAGTATCAATTTTAAGCTCAATTGCTCAATATAGTCAATCCTATAAAAGAAATCTGGCACGCTACTATTTGTCGCTCTGGCAAGGTGTTTAGGGTTTTTTTTATTTGTTTTTTGGTTTAGTTTTGTGGAGGCGGCGCTTCTTGGCTGTGATCTCTTGCGCACTGTTGATAGAAGATATAGTTTGTGATTGGACCTGCAAAGATGGAAAACGAACTGGCTCAACTTTCAATTAATGATGAAGAAGATGAAGTTTTTCAAATACAACCAGACCTAAATAGAGAAGGAAGGGGGGAGATTATCCAACTTGTGGGTTGTTTTCTTACTGCTAGCGTCATTCACTTTCCAGCAATGAGTACTTTGGCTAATTTGTGGCACCCGGTTTGGAGCGTTCAGATCTGAGATCTGGGAGAGAAAAGGTAATTGTTCCAATTTTTTCATATTATGGATCTGAAAAGGGTTATTAAGGGTTCTCCTTGGACCTTCAATAATCATTTGTTGCTTCTTTATAAATTGAATTGGGGAGAGGATCCACTAAAGTACCCTTAGTTATGACGCCGTTTTGGGTTCAAATACATGATGTTCCCATTGGATTATTTTCTGAGAGTTTGGTTGTTCAAATGGGGAATTTTTTAAGGTTTTTTTTGGAATATGATGGCTCTAACTTGGGTAAGGAGAATAGGAATTTTATGAGGATTAGAGTCCAAATTGATGTAAGGCGTCCTTTAAAAAGGAAGAAACAAATTCTGTTTTCTAGAAGAAGGTCATATGTCAATTTCAAATATGAACAATTATCGTTATTTTGTTTTTTCTGCGGAAGATTGGGCCGTAGCGACTCCTTCTGTGAAGTAAAGATGACACTTGGTGTGGAAGTAGCTGAAATGGGTTGGGATTTGTCTCTACAAGTCCAGACCCGTAGAGCGTTAGCAATGAAGAGTATATGGCTAAGAGAGGATGGGGAGGGGAAAATGGGAGATGATAGGGGACGTATTGTAGGAGAAGGGAATGGGTTTTAGAGGAAGGAAGATAAAAGAAGTTACGTAAAACTTGTGGACCCAGTTCCTGGATTTAATTTAGAAGGGGAATCGTCCGGTTCTATTCAAAGGGTGACAGAAGTATTGCCAAAACAGTTTCATGATTCTATGGAGCATGATTTGGAGGACCCACTACTAATTGGAGATGAGGGGAAGAAAAGATCTAGAATTGAATATGATAATTTGATAGAAAATGATGATAACAGTAAGATGCTGTCCAGAAACAGGAAAGTAGAGGAAAGTAATTTAATATTATCGACGGCTGCTAGGAGGCAAGCTGATCGAATGCAATGAAAATCTTAAGTTGGAACGTTCGGGGTTTGGGGAGACCTCGAACAATCAGAAGACTTCAGCATTCGCTGAAGACTTGTAATCCCCAATTAGTCTTCTTTATGGAGACTAAACTTTGTAGTTTACAAATGGAGAGAGTTCGAAGAAGTTGTGGTTTTGCAAATAGAATTGAAATTGATTCAGATGGAACGAGAGGAGGCTTGTGTATGGTATGGAAAAATGATATCGCGACAACCCTCAAAAGTTTTTCCAAGAGGCACATTGATGTGATAGTGGATGACGCAGAAATCAGTGGAAAATGGGGTCTTACGGGCTTTTATGGTACCCTTTATGTTCGAGATAGAGAAGACTCTTGGGCTGTACTAAAAATTCTAAGTCAAGATGAAGATATCCCTTGGTTTGTTTGTGGGGACTTTAATGAAATTATGTATGGTTTTGAGAAACAATGAGGCTTACCAAGAGAAGAGAGAAGGATGGATTTGTAACGCCCCTAACTCGAATCTGTCACCGAAATAGAGTTACGGAGCATTACCGGAGTTACCGATTTATTTATCAGATATTTCATTTCATCTAACGTTCATATTTGGAACCAATTAAAATCAAACATATTGTCCCTTAACGTACTTGTTTTTCTCGATATGTTTTACTTGAATTTATTACTCGTCTCAATTTAATTAATTTCTTTGTATCAACGTATCAAAAAAAATCACCTATTTACATGTCATGATAAATATCATTCTCTTGCCATTTCTTCATAAACATAAATCAGGTAATTCATTATATCGATATTTCACGCATTTAAAAATACAATTCAAGTTACAATAACTTACCTCGTTGCTTGTACATGTTTATAATTTCATTAATCCGATATCTTTTTTTTTCCACGTTCAAGTCTCGTATTCGAGTTATTCGGATCTTTATGAAGAAATTTGATCGTCGTTTTCATTTATTTCATGTTGTAATACATTCAATTAATACTCTAAATAAAATTACCATTTTACCCCTAAACTTTTAATTAATGACGATTTCATCCTTAAGTTAAAATAAAATAAAATTATTGCAATTTAATCCTTATTCCCAGCCGTCATTCTCAAATAAATTGATAACAACCCATGAATTCTATAAAATATCATAATTTTTCATAATTTCAACACTTTTCAATTTGATCCTTAAAACATGTTTTTCCCTGATCTTAAGCTAAATTAATAATTTCATTCAATTTTGTAATTTTAAATAATAAAATGATCAATTTCATGCAAATTGGTCACTTCTAACATTTTTACAAAATTGCCCATAAAATTTTACTTTTGTTCAATTTAGTCCATGAGCCTAAAACATGCAAATTAGTCATGCTAGCTGAATATTCATACATATTTTCCTCCTCCTCCTCTCCATTCCACATCCTTAATTTATATAACATGCAACAAGTAACATTATCAATAATTTCACTATTTACTTATATGTATATTCAAAACTGTCCATTTGCATCATAGTCACTAAATTATTTATATCTTAAGCTACAGAACTCAAAATCAAGATCCGCTAATTTTCCCTGAAATTAGACTTGCATATCTTATTACCATAAAATTTTTAGAATTTTTTGTTTAGCCAATAATTACAGTTTATTCTTTAAAGTTACCCCTGTTCTGCTGTCTGATAGTTCCAACCCTTCTTCACTAAGAATTAATTATCTCATCGTACGAGGTTCGGATGATATTCCCGCTTATTTCTATTGAAAATAAACTCATTAAGGATTTTAAACATATAAATTTAAGCCCTTAATTATTTTTATCCAATTTTTGATGATTTTCCAAATTCAGAACAGGGGAACTCGAAATCATTCTGACCTTGTCTCACAAAAGTTATTGTATCTCATGATTTACAATTTCGTTGCTTACATAATTTCTTTTATAAAAAAATAATCTTTAATTTCATATTTTATTCATCCTCTAATTTGATTTATAAAATTTTTGGTGATTTTTCAAAGTTAGACTACTGCTGCTGCCCAAAACAGTTTTAGTGAAAAATATGGATTTCCATTTAGCCCCAAATTTCATAGTTCATACAATTCAATCCTTGCTCAATTAACTCCTCAATTGAGACAATTTTTCTCATTTAATACTTTATTCCATCATTTTAAACTACTTCATAACCCTTGAAAACCAGAACTTTAACACTAGACCTTAATTCCAAACTCTTTCACAATCAGGTCCTAAACCAATTTTCATCAATTTTACTTGATAAAATCACCATATATCAAAATTAAAGCTTCAATTCTATGTTTATTCATCATATTCTTCCAGAAATCATCCATAAAAACTTCAAAAATTAACCATGGAATCAAAAACTAATGAAATAGTAAGTTGGACCCAATTGTAAAAGTCCAAAAACATAAAAATTTCAAGGAGAAAGCAAGAATTAAACTTACATGAAGCTAGAGTATGAAAACCAGCTTGAACCCTCCTCCATGGCTGTTTTTCAGCTGATGAATATGAAGAGAAATGAAGAGAATTCTAGATATTCCAATTTAGTCCCATTTTTATTTAGTTAATTTTGGCAATTTTCTAATTTTGCCCTTATTTCACCCATTTTCTGATTTTTCTCAGCTATTGCCGCCCAAAATATCTCCTTTGGGCTTATTTGCACTTTAGGTCCTTCTTCATTTGACAATTGAGTTATTTAATCATTTTAGCAACTTTTACACCTCTTTCAATGTAGTCCTTTTTATTTAATTAGCTACCAGTACTTTAAAATTTCTTGACGAAACCTTAATACTAACTTATTAACACTCCATAAATATTTATAAAAATATTTATGGCTCGATTTAAAATTCTCGAGGTCTCGATACCTCATTTTTTATTCTAATTATTTTAATATATATTTTGTACACTATTCACTATTTCAAAATTTTTCCTAACTTCACATTTAACTTATACTCACTAAATTAATAATATTGCCTACTTATTTGTCAGATTTAGTGATCTCGAATCACTATTCCGTCACCACTGAAATTAGGCTGTTACAGGATTTGTTCCGGAAAATGCTAGAAAAATGTCTACTAAATGATGTGGGTTTTTCGGAGAGGTGGTTTACTTGGGAGAGGGGAAATCTACCTGAGACAAATATACGAGAACGACTTGATAGGGGGGTTGCTAATACAAGTTGGATGGCTTTGTTTCCTGGAGTGGTAGTTCAACATCTGGTTATTTTTTTTCTAATCATTGCCCCCTATTGATTGAGACTCGTAAAGAAGAGGTCATGAGAAGAGAAGGCAATTTCAAATTTGAAGCATGGTGGACACTAGAAAACTCTTTTAATGAAGAAGTTAAGAACCTTTGGGAAAGGACAGCAGGAAATCTTTGGCAAAAGCTTGAGTTTTTGAGAATAGGGCTGAAAAGGTGGGCGAGGACGATACAAATGAATAGAAACTGGAAAAAGGAGATGTTAACAAAGAAATTATCAGAACTAGTAGATGCTGAAAGGGATGAAGGAAATTTAGCTGACATGATTGACACAAAAATTCAGCTAAATTTTGAAATTGAAAAGGAAGAATATTACTGGGAACAGAGGGCTCGGTTGAATTGGCTGCAACTTGACGATAAGAACGCAGCTTTTTTTCACAGTCATACAACGCAAATGAGGAGGAAGAATCAGATTAAGAAGCTGCAGTATAACAATGGGGAGTTTACGGAAGACGCTCGAGAAATGGAGGACATTTCACGGGTATATTTTGAGAATTTATTTAAAGCAGGGAGGACTACTTTTAATGAACATGTATTTTTGGGTATTAAACGTTGTATCTTTGATGAAGATAATAGTAAGCTCTTAGCGCCTTACGAGGAGGAGGAAATTCGGGAAGCTTTATTTGAGATGGGGTCCAGAAAGGCACCAAGGGAGGATGGATTTCCAGCCCTTTTTTACCAAAGATACTTGGATATCGTTGGGAGTGATGTTGTTTCTTTTTGCCTAAATCTTCTGAATGGTGAGATGGAGGTTAGTTCAATTAATGTAACACAGATTGCGCTGATCCCAAAGATTTTTAACCCTTCTAATCTGACTCATTTTCGGCCAATTAGTTTATGTAATGTTATTTACAAAATCGTGGCAAAGGTGATTGCAAATAGATTTAGAGGAGTTATTGATAAATGTATTGATGAAGCACAGAGCGCATTTGTACCAGGGAGACTCATAACAAATAATGCATTAGTGGCCTATGAAATTTTACATTCGATAAAACATAAAAGAGGGGGGAAGAAGGGAGTTATGGCAGTCAAGCTAGATATGAGTAAGGCCTATGACAGAGTAGAATGGAACTTTCTCCAGGAAATCATGAATAAAATGGGTTTCGCTTAAAAATGGATTGAATCTATTATGAAAAGCATCTCTAGTGTTTCCTATTCGATAGTGGTCAATGGCAATAAAGGAGATATTTTCTGTCCAACAAGGGGACTTAGGCAAGGAGACCCATTAAGCCCTTTTTTTATTCTTAATATGTGGGGAGGGCCTATCAGGTCTAATGCGAACGGCTACTGGTGAAGGAGTTATAAAAGGTGTCAAAGCCAGCAGAAGTGGTCCTAGGGTGTCTCATTTATTATTTGCTGATGACTGCATGCTGTTTGAAGAAGCAACAAGAAGAGGTGTAAGCGCAATTAAGCAGATCTTGCGAGAGTATAGAAATAGCCCAGGTCAGTGCGTAAATTTTGAAAAATTGACAGTTTTTTTAGCAGTAATATATCTGAGGAAGTTAGGCAGATGGTGGTCACCCAATTGGGAATTCGCAGCTCCAATGAATTAGAAAGGTTTTTAGGGCTGCCAAGTTTAGTTGGCAGAAGGAAAAAAGAATCTTTTCAAGCATTGAAGGACAGAATAAAACAGCGGATTGATAACTGGAGTACGAGATTATTGTCTCAGAGAGGAAAGGAGATATTTATTAAAGCAGTTTTACAAGCGATATCGACTTACTCCATGGCCTGTTTTCTATTACCAAAGACATTATGTGATGAAATGAAAGGTATTATCGCCAAATTTTGGTGGCAAAAGGGACATGGGAGGAGAGGAATTCATTGGCGTTCTTGGAGAAATATGTGTTCTTTAAAAGAAGCTGGAGGTATGGGTTTTCAAAATTTTAACCAATTTAATATTGCACTTTTAGCTAAGCAGGGTTGGCGTCTCATTAATAATCCGAGTTCCTTATTAGCTAAAGTTTTAAAAGCCAAATATTATCCGCAATTAAATTTTTTGAACGCACAGTTGGGTTGGTTACCATCATATACCTGGAAGAGCATTTGGGCAGCCCGAGGGCTCATTTAGGACGGACTGTGTTGGAGAGTCGGAAGAGGGACCGAGATTGATGTATGGACTGATTGTTGGATTCCTGAATGTGGAGCCATTGGAAGGCAAGGTAGAGAGACAAACAGTAAAGTATTATCAGTTTCGGATTTAATCAACAGTACTAGTAGGACTTGGAAGCGAGATCTAATCAACAATACCTTTCAATTGGACATAGCGCAAAAAATTCTGAAGATTCCCTTAGCAGATACAGAACATGTTGACTTTCAGGTATGGAGAGAGGAACCTTCAGGGGAGTTCTCAGTCAGAAGCGCCTATAAACTATTGCATAATTCTAGCTTGAATCCTAATATTTATCTTTTATAGCCCGAAACAAGAAATTTCTATAGGAAATTATGGGATTTACAGCTACCAGGTAAAATAAAGATACTGGTCTGGTGAATTTCCTGGAACTACATTCCTTCACTAGTAAATCTAAGATCCAAGAAAGTAACAGAGAACGCTCGGTGTCCTTGGTGCAGACTTGAAGAGGAAGACAGTAGCCATATCTTTTGTTTTTGTCCTGCAATCAGTGAAATATGGAACCTCATCAATCTCTCTTAGACTAGAGTTCATGGTAACCAAAGTTTTTGGGAATGGCTAACCTGGGTTTTTGAAAGGAGTACAATAGAGCAATGCCGGTTCTTTTGTTGTGCGTTATGGTGCATATGGAGTTCCCGAAATCAGTTACTACATGAAAAGAAGATTATACCAGTTAGGGATTTAGCAAGGAAAGTAAGCAGTTACATAGTAGAACTGGATGGGATCCAAATGAAAACACCTACCTTTTATACCAAAAGGGCAATCAGTTATATTGGGGCGACGGAGGGCATCACAGCTCAGTTTGACGCAGCTTTTGACAGAAAAAATGCTAGATCTGCCTCAAGTATAGTCGTTCGAGACCAGATAGGAGATTTAAAAGCCTCAAAGACAGTTATAAATGAGGATATCCCCACCCCGTTTGTGGAAGAAGCCGTAGCAGGATTAGATGCCATGAAGTTAGTAATAGAAATGGGGTTAACAAAAGTAACAATAGAAGGGGATTCGAAAACAGTCATTCAAAAATGCCAAATGCCAGAAATGGATAAGTCAGTTCTTCGAGCGATTATTTATGACATACAGATCAGGAAATCCAGGGTAGAAGAAGTTACTTTCAAGTTTATCCATAGAACGATGAACATTCAAGCACACAATCTAGCAAAAGCAACGTTAGTGAGAAGGGATGACTCATACCTGGGAGGGGAAACGGCGATCCACAGAGTAGCAGACCCAGCGGGGAGATGGAGAGAACCTCCGGATTGAAGACGAAAGGACAAAGAGTAGGGAGCAGTTTAGGATAGCAAGATTTGGATACCTTTGGGAATGGCTATCCATTAAAGCGTGGCTGTTGGGACGTGAAAGGACGAGTAAAATATTAAATGGCCAGGCTGGTTGATGTGACTGGGAGATTTTCTTTGATTTCATTTTGTTTTTCCATCTTTTCATCGTTTTTCTTTACTGTCTTTTATTCTCTATTTTCAGTTATGGGCTAGGTAATAAGTATGCCCAATTTTGTTTTGTTTTGCTCATGTGGGCAGACGGACTTGAGCCCAAATGTTAATTTGGATAATGTTTTTATTATTTTATTATGAGCCCAGTCATATTATTCAAAAGAAAAAAATTAAAGAGTTCTAGAATAACATAAAATATAACACAGAACAATACAATGTCCTTAAACCAAAGGAAAATTATTATTGGAACTATTTTTAATTGTAGGACAAACAAAACATTTTTTTTAAAAAAAACTTGGAAGAATTAATTCTACTATTTTAATAGTACCCTTTGCTATTAACAGAGCTTCAGCCTTTTTGTCATTGAATGCAAGGGGAACATCTGGTAGATAATTTATGATGTCGCTGACCAATACAACTTCAGTAATGTGAAGCAGTGGTTGAAGAAATATTGATCGTTATGCAAGTGAGAATGTGAAAAGCTTCTGCTTGGAAACAAAGTGTAACACCCTGGGTAAAGAAAATGTGATTCATCTAAACGGGCATTTGCAGTTGCAATTGAAGTTGGCATTCGACTATATGGGAGCTTATCTTAAGAAGCAGTAGTAATTCGAAAGCTGTTATGAAAGTTTATTTCATTAATTTGCAGATTATTAATGGCCTGTACAGAATTCTGTTGTTTGATGGTAGTACTTTATTCTTCGTATGTATTTGCTTGGGCAAAGTTGAAAGAGAAATACGTATTTTTTTTTAAATATACAGATGATTATGGTAATTATATCTCTACGTACAATGTTTAATTCGTAATTTTATTTTATGTTTTTGACACTGAAAAGAGGTTAAACATGACAAGTCGTGAAAATCGATCGCATGCAAAAATATCTAAAGATTATGATGAAAAAAGTGTTGGTGAATTTAGTTCTAATTCTGCTCATCAGCTTGGTGCCAAAATGACCATTTCTTTCTTGTTTTACTTTATTCAAATCACCCTGATGGATGCGTGAGATGGAAGACTTGTCGTAGCATTTTCAGGTGATTGAGGGGGGCCGATCTTAAGCTCCAAAACATCTTTTTCCGTTGAAGAGGCACTAGGGCCAGCTCGAAACATGCTGTGGTGAACTGACCTTGGGGAAGGGATACCAGAGGGATGAGCAGCTACATTTACAAGGGCTTTAGTGTTTATGTAACGTGGTGCTGCATAATTCATTGCATTTGCATGCATAAATGGTAAATACGCCATCAGTTTCGCTTCTGGTGCCTGTTAAAAACATCATCCATTAGATTGGCGGCATTCCAATGGAATTGGCAAGAATAGGCCCTTACCATGGGTTGAGTAGTCCCGAGATAATAATATGTGGGAAAACTATGAGATTCAGTCAAGGATCTGATTGGACGATCATCCAAGCAATGATGTGGAAATGGTTTGGCGGTCTGAGGTGAACTTCTAGTGGTTTCCTCTGAAGGGGAATCCGAAGGACTTGCACTCTGTTAATTAATATACAAATTCCATCATCAACTGTATGTATCTAGTAGTGTCATGTACATAAAAGAACCGGCTACTTGATAATCATAAGTGAAAGAGGGGATTAATTAAGACAATATCTTACGGATCCGGATTCTTGAAATTCCATGTCAAAAAGGCTTGCTCTGCGTTTCTTCTTATCAGTCCCAGCCTGCCTGAGAAAATACTTTTGTGCATGGCTTGCAACTTGCGTTGGGGTCCTAGTGGGAACGAAATTCTTTGAAATTCCTCTCCAGTCACCTTTCCCCAGCTTTCTCAAACCTGCCAAGAAAGTTCTATGCTCCTCTTCAGTCCATGGCTTCCCTAAGCAGAAGGCACAATAATAATTCCCACATGGAGTAAACTCTTTTTTCCCAGATTAGCCACTTGTTTATTCAATCAATGGCAGCCAGGTTTCACATATAAGAAATCTCCTGTTTATCCAAGTGATTATATTAAATCAACAAATTAAGAAAGAAAGAAAGGATACCTCTTTTTCTTTCATGGGAGGCTTTGTGTTTCTTAGACTGAATCTGGCCATCAGAAAAATACCCATCATCATCGTTGTTGTTTTCTGCATGAGATTGCAGATTTCCCATGCTAAAACTTTTCTTCATTACATTCTCTTGCTTTTGATCCATTGCACCTATCTCAACACCGAAAAGCTTGACACACCCTCCTTTTCCGTTACAACATCTCGAATTGTGAACATAACAAGTTCTCGAATTATGGCCATTGTGTCCACAATGAGAGCACTTTCTCCCTGCTTCTTTCACCATAATCTCTTTTGATCTTTTCCCTTAAATTTATTCCCCTCTCTCTCTCCGTCTTGCGACGCACAAAAAACATTTATTTGGGTTATATTAACAATATATATATAATATTGACAAGTGAAAACCAAACCCTTGTTTTTCTCTTTAAACCAAGGTCTCCTGCAAGAATTTTTAGCCGCTTTTTTTGTTTTCTTGGCGAATTTAAATCATGAACATGGCAAGATTTCATTTTCTGTATAAAACAGTCAAAAGTTCTCCAAATTTCATTTTAGAATATTCTTTAAGAGGTAGAGATTTAACTTGTTGTATTATACCGGGGCAAACTTGGTTTTTAAAGTTATTTTTGTATTAATATTAAAGTTAGATTACCTTCAAGACAGAAAGATTGTTTAATTTTATCAAATTATCTTTGCTAAAAGCCCGGTTCGTTCTTCTTAATAAAGCTATAAATAACACACTCAGTATGGACTTTTAACGTAGCGTAAAATTTGGTCAAAATAATCTAAGTTTTGCTTTTAATGTTTAAGATTTAAGAGTAAATTAAAAACAATTTCTTTGACTCGCAACTGTAATATCCTGATTTATTTGCATTCAACAAGTATAATAATGTGAAATTCCATTTTCTAGTAAATTTATATTAGTTTATATTCTCGTGTAATACATGAATTAAAAAAAAGTTAATATATTATAATTATAAATTAAAATATGTAATAATTACTTAAAGATTTAAGAAATATTAAAAAAATGAACGGTATGATTTAAAAAAATGTTAATAATTTAAATAATAGCACACATATAGTCAATAAATAAACGTAAAATTAATAATTTACTTATTCTTAGTATATATAATTTAATAACAATTGCATCATCATCCACAATTTTCCTGAATCATGTAAAAAATATTATACATTAAATAAAAAATAATCTATTATAACTTCTTATTCCTAGTTGCTTAACCATGTCTTCTTATTCATGAGTGTTGAGATAACACCAGATAGCAAATCAATCAAGAAAATATAACAAGATAGTAGAATTAAATAAAGAATCATGTAAAAAATATGAATATTCCTCGCAATATTGCTTACCATTTATAATGAGATTATTACAAGTTATATCGAGATCCAACATTTGTTGTGAATCATCGAGTTTTATATGCCTTTACAGAGACCCTGATGTCGTAGAGAGACATGTTGTTATACGATTATACGTATAATTGCCTATAGGCTTTGCACTTTGGTGCCTTGGTGTTGTGTAGTTAATGCTCAAACGAGTAATCTGGTATGGTGTAGTTACCCATGTATTTGAATCTGTTTACTTGAGTTCATCAGACTAAATGATTAATGAAAAGTGAAAATGGCAATGGAATGATATAAGCTGATATCCAATTGGTTAAATGTTGATTTGATTATGAGAATGGTATTGAAATATTGCTTTTAAGTGAATTGGTTTTATATATGTTTGAATTACTATATGATGTGGTTATATGTAAACTTGATGATATGTGATTTGCCATGTTTAGGCAAACTTTGCCAAGCTAAGTAGCTTGTTGTGTTTAAATTCAAAATGAGGTAAATTTTTGTTTAATGCCTATGAACTTTTTAAGCATACAATATGCTTACCCTGTTGTTTCCCCTTTTCCTTGTAGATTGTCACTTTGCATAACGTGCAAAGTGGATCTTCCAAAAGCTCACACTATCCCATTTTTGAATCAGTAGTTTTTCAATCGTTTAAAGTTTGATTTTGTGGCATGCATATAGATGTTTGTATATGTTAACTTGAAATGATAGTTTTGGCTTGAAACCTTTATATTGCATGACATTGCAAATGCTGGTTCGCAAGTTGTGGTTGAGTTATGCATGGAACTTAAACTAGTATGATTAAAGATAGATTAACATAGATTGGAAGTTAATTGTTGAATGGCTAATTGGTTGGATGAATGACTTATAATTGAATAGGTTGAAATGGTATGATTTGGGGCTAAATTGAAGTTATATTGAAAGGATTGAATTTAAATGGTTAAATGCATTGTTTTGGTATGTATTAGGAATGTTTTGGTGCAAGTAAGATTAGCTATGTAACGACCCAAATTTTAAGGTCATCGAAAATTGAGTTTCGGGTTATAATTTTCGTAAAATAAATTTGTAAATATTTATTAAAAATATTTACGAAGCTAGTAGTATAGTTAATTAGACTTTGGTTAAGTGAATTAGCTTGAATTAAGGCTAATTTAGTGAAAGGACTAGATTGAATAAAGTGTGAAAGTTTAATTATAAACTATAGAAAAGTTAAGGGATTAAATTAGCAAATAAGCCTTATGTGACAACTGTGTGGTAAGTATAAATACATGTGTATTATTTTAATTGGTACAAATGTATGAATATATATGTATTTACTTAATATTTAAGAAATAATAATTATAATTTAAAATATAATATAATAGTTATAATATAATAAAGTAATTAAATAAAAGAAATAAATAAAAGAATGAATGAAAACGAAACAGAGCAGGGAAAGAAAGAAAAAAAAAAGGGAAAGAAAAAGAAAAGGAAAATTTAGGGTTTTAGAGTTCCAAGCTTGATTGGTAAGTCAATTTGATTCCTTTTCTTGTAATTTTGATGTCTATGGAATCTTAGGAAAGAATACTACTTGAGTTATGTTGAAATTTAGAAAGTTATTGAATTTTTAGATGTTGATTAAGTTGAATAAATGGAATAATTAAGTGTTAAATTGATGGAAATTCAAGTTAGAAGTGGGAGAAGGATTAAATTGTGAAAGAAAATATAGGCTTTGCAATAATAGGGATTGAATTGAGAAGATGTTATAATTAGTGTTTGATGCTGAAATTTAAGAGTTGGAATAGTTAAAATAATAATTGAATGAAAATATAGGATTTATTTTGAAGAAAAAGAATGGTTATGGTGGAAGGACTAAATTGGAATTTAAGTAAAAGATACATGGAAATTAGAGAATGTGTTGTTAAATAATATATATTGATAATTTTAAATGTTAAATTTTATGTAGCCAATGTAGCACCAGAAACATCATCAAAAAAGGGAAAGAAGAAAGTGAACGAGGATATCGAGTAAACTCTAGAAATTCAGTTTGTATTTCTATAAATTATGCTTAATGTTTTAATATAATGTAATTGTTATTTTTTTATAGTTAGAATGTGTATGAATGATATGATGGAAACTATTACTACTGTTGTATTGAAATGAAACGATTTGAATACCCTATTAACAGTGTCGGGGCTAGTCGGATACAATTGGCATGCCATAGGATTGGAAGTGTTCAGAGATATTCCGAATTTGTGTCGATGAGACACTTTATGTGTCGCCAGACTGTGACTGTTCTGGATTCGTTCCGAAGAGGTACTCTGTACCTAACTATGACTGTGGTTGTTTCAGATTTGTTCTGATAAGGTACTATGTGTACCATGACTGAGACTGTTACCCTTACGGTGTATTCCTGCTTTAGCCGATGAAACACTGTATTATATCCCTGGTGTATGGGTTGGATTTGGGTCCGTGTATCCGTCAGGTTCGAGTTATGTTAATAGGGGTAACCAAATTATTAAAGAATGACTGTTATTAAGTTATGATTTATTGAATATTGATTGTTACTGAATGTTATATGGACTGTGGACTGTTGAAGTGAAGGGTACTAATGGACAATGATTGTAGATCTAATTAAATGGTAAGATTCATAAGTTTTGACATAATAGAGACTAAATTGAAAGAAATTCAGAATTGATGTTTTATATTGAATATTAAAAGCTGAAACTTGTTTAAAGTAAGTATTAAATGAAAATATGAGATTTATTTGTAGAGAAAGAATAGTTATGGTGGGAGGTTTGAAACTTAATTGGTAAGTTAATTTAGTCCCTTTTCTTGTAATTTTGATGTTTTTAGAATCCTAGAACAAAGCTCTACTTGAATTATGTTGAAATTTAAGAAGTTAGTGAATTTTTAGATGTCGATTAAGTTGAACAATTGAGTAAATTATGAGATAAAGTGATAAAAATTTAAGTTAGAAGTGGGAGAAGGATTGAATTGTAAAAAAAGAAATAAGTTTTGACATAATAGAGACTAAATTGAAAGAAATTCAGAATTGGTGTTTTATATTGAATATTAAAAGGTGAAACTTGTTTAAAGTAAGTATTAAATGAAAATATGAGATTTATTTGTAGAGAAAAAATAGTTATGGTGGAAGGACTAAATTAGAATTTATGTAAAAGTTACATGGAAAATAGAAGGATGTGTTATTAAATTATATGTATTGATGATTTTAAATGTTAATTTTTCCCGTAGTTAACGTAGCACCCGAAACGTCATCGTAGAAAGGGAAAGAGAAAGTGGACGAAAATATCAAGTAGATTCGAGAATTTTGGTTTGTATTTCTATAAACTAAACTTAATGTATATTTATCATTTTGATCCCTAAAATGCATGGTAGATAAAATGAAGGTAAGTACAATTACTATTGGATTATGAAAACCCTATTAATAGTATCGGGCTAAGTCGGATATAGTTCGCATACCATAGGATTGGAAGTGTTTAGGGATACCCTGACTTTGTGTCGATGTGACATTATAAGTGTCGCCATCTTCTATTCTTGTTCGATTCGTTCAAGAGGTACTTTGTGTGTACCGCTTATCAAGTATTCTTTATTACATGTGTATTCCGACTTTGACTGATGAAACACTGTATACTATCCCGGTGTGTTGGTTGGATCCGTGCATCTATCCAGGTCCGAGTTATGTTAAGAAGGGTAATTTAATGTACTGAACTATTGAATGATTGTGCCACTGTACTGAAAATCGACTGATTCTGACTCATATCATTGAACTGAACGTTTTATTGAAAAAAAACTTTAAATATAACTAGTTCCAATAGATTTGAATTAAGTAACTTAAATGCATTTTGATGTTAATAATTGTTCAAGTGTTAGTTTATAGAAATACCACTGAGTGCATACTCGTGTGTCTGATTTTTTTCCGTGCAGCGATTAAAGTACGAAAGAAAGTTAATGACTCAGCATCCAAGCTAATCTTGGACTCAAAGTGGTGAAGTACCTTTCCTTTGGTAAAATGGCATGTACCTAGGTTGTTAAGATGTCATTTTGTAAATGATAAAGAATGAGCATGAAAGATGTTGAAACATGGTATGAAATATTCATATATTGGAAGTTAAACTTACATGAGTTTGACTAGTATGATAATGTAGTATAATTTTGATATGAATTGTGGTACCAATGAGGGTTGGATGATTTATTGTTTAATTAGTGTGTATTAGACATGTTTAATCATGTTTTGGACTGGTTGAAAGATTGTATTTTAAATTGTTCGTTATTCAAAGTTTGCAAGGTTGGTAAATTTGAACTATAAGGTTCATTTTGAGTCCACACGGCATGTCACACGGGCGTGTGATCAGACCGTGTGAGACACACGGCTTGCACACGGGTATGTTGATAGGTCGTGTGTCCCCTGCATCCTTAAATATGGAGTCAAGATAGTATACAGGCAAAAGATACGGCCGTGTGTCTTGGTCATGTGAAGGACACAGGTTTCAAGCATGGTCGTGTGTCAAAATCATGTGAAAATGGCTTAAAAATGATGAAAAATCAGTTTACCACACGGCCTAGCCACATGGGCGTGTGCCCAGGCCGTGTGCCCCTTTGATAGTTAAGAAATTACAAGTCAGAATTCCATACAGGCTAGCCAACGGCCATGAGAGCCCCACGGGCTGGCCACACAGCCCTGTCCCAGACCACACGGGCGTGTGCCCTTATCTTCAAGGTAAAATTTCCAAAGTTGTCGGTTTAGTCCCGAACCACTACCAAAGCATGTATTGGGCCCCGTAGGCCTATATTAAGGACTTTATGGTCAAAATTTCAAAACTTTTGATTTGAAATACAAATTCATGACTCAATTTTGTATGAATGCTAGTGTATATGTCCAGTAATGCCTCGTAACCCTATTCCAGTGACGAATACGGGTTAGGAGTGTTACATCACATACATTATCCACACATCATAACATCATAGTCAAACATCATCATAAGATCCCTTTCTTAGGTCAACGATGTAACAGCCTAATTTTTAGTGGCACATGGAATATCGATTTGAGATCACTAAATCTGACGGGTGAGTTGAAAATTTAATAAATTAATACCTATGAGTCAAATGTGAATATAGAAGTATTTTTGAATTAGTGAATCTAGTGATTTAAAAGAATTAATTAGGTAAATTAGGTCGAGAATAAAGTATCGAGACCTCGACTTTATAAACCAAGCCATAAATATTTTTAGAAATATTTATAGAGTGTTGGTGAGGTAGTATTAAAATTTCGTCAGAAAATTTTGACGTTTCGGTGGTTAATTAAATAAAAAGGACTAAATGGAAGTATATGATGAATAAACATAGAATTGAAGCTTTAATTTTGATATATGGTGATTTTATCAAGCAAAATTGATGAAAATTGGTTTTAGAACCTAATTGTGAAAAAGTTGTGAAATGTAGGTATGGTATTATCCATACTGAGTTAAAAAATGTAGGTATGGCATTTCCCATACTGAGTTGTGAAACGTAGGTATGGTATCATCCATACCGAGTTGTGAAACGTAGGTATGGTATCATCCATACCGAGTTTTGAAATGTAGGTATGGTATTATCTATACTGAGTTAAGAAATGTAGGTATGGCATTTCCCATACCGAGTTATGAAATGTAGGTATGGTATTTCAATGAGGAAGACCATACTGAGTTATGAATCGTAGCACTGAGTAACGACGTACTTAATTTCGTAAGACATTCTCCAATTTGACAAAGTTTTGGTAATTATTATTTAAATTTATATGACAGATTTTAGTGAACATTGAAATTTAGCTCAATTATGTGATTTCATCATTCAGAGATTGTTTTTGACAGGTTATGTTAGTAAATTTTAAGTATGTGAATCAAAGTGATGAAATTTAAACAAATTTAATGAGGTTGAACTCATTCACATGAATTTGTCATTTGAAATTGTGATTGACAGGAAGAAACAGTGAATTGCATGCTTATGAATGGTTACACATATTTATCTGAAAAATAAGAAAAATGATGATTATTGATATATGAATATGAAATATGTTTAACAAATGTGTTCATTCATAATTATGGAACTATGTACCTCATATGTGCTATTTGCATAAAGATGATATTTCAAATACTTTGGTGAGTAAAGCTTAAATATGAAATAGTATGAAATCGAGACAAGTTGTTATGAAAATATATTTAAATTATCTGAAAGTGTTTTGTACTCCTCAGTAATATTTTGTACTCTATTCCGTCAAAGGATACGGGTAGAAGGTGTTACAAACGAGACCTTAAACATGCTTTAGGAAGGGTCGAGACTAAACTGAGCACATACAAAATTTTTCGAAAACTTAACAAAATTTTTAAGTTACAGAGGTCACACGCCCGTGTGTCTAGGCCATAGCAAAATAGGGCATACATACTGGCTTGTACCACACGGCCGGAGACATGCCCGTGTGCCTTGGCCGTGGTCGAAACTGACTTGGGTCACATGGTTAACCATACGCCTATGTGTCCAGCCCGTGTACCATTCAAAATGGCCACACACGCCCATGTGCCAAGGCTGTGTACCACACATGGCCACTAGACACGACCATATGTCTAGGCCCTGCTCGAGACTGACTTTAAATTGTAGGACTACCTCAGGGGACACATGGCCGTGTAACATGACCGCGTGTGGCACATAGCTAAGACACACGCCCGTGACGCCCGTGTGGACAAAAATAAGCTATTTGTAAAGCCAATTTGCCACCCTTAATGGTCATCCCTACAAGTCCAAAATCAAAGCACAATTGCACCATAATTTCAACCAATTTCAATCACAAAACATACATCCTTCATGTTATATAATCACCAACCAAACTCATTCATTCATACATGTCATTATCCCAATTTTTCACATTCATTTTTTTATATCAAAATCATACCATTTCCATAACTAATTCAAATAACTAATTTACCAAATTGACCATTTCTCACTAGGCCAATTATGCACTTCAAAACATACCATTTCTTAACATAACTTATATACCCAAAACCAAACCAAATAGAAACTTTAATCTAGCCATATCACATGGCATGATATATATATCTCAAAACATACCACTATACATGCCATACTTTGATATATACATTTTCAAAAGATACCAAAATAATATTTGATAGTGTGGTGATGATCCTCGATGATCCCCGAGCTTCCAGTAGCTTCGATATCTATAACACAATATAAACACACACAAAGTAAGCTTTCAAAAGCTTAGTAAGTCATATACAAATAAACTTACCATTTTAAGCATATAAGCATCATAAAATAAATATACCCCATAGCCAAATACTATCACAAACCACATAGTTCATATACATTTCACATATTCCCAATTTATTTGCACATATAGCATATTTTCTCATACTTATATCACATATCATCACTTGCACATATGCTTACTTCTCATTAACAAATGTTGAACACATCTCTACGTGCCTGAATTGGTTATTCATTCATTCAATCACGTATTTCTCAGAATGCCCATTGAACCGTACGTAATTAAATAGGATACACGAATAGCTTGAAAAGCCCGTACAATGCCAACGTTCCAGACGTGGTCTTACATGTAATTAAATATCGATGCCACTGTCCTAGACAGAGTCTTACACAAAATCAAATACGATGCTGATGTCCCAGACATGGTCTTATGCGTAAATATCAAATTGATGCCAACATCCCAGACGTGGTCTTACACGAAATTGCATATCGGAATCCTATGTCATGATATATGTATCCTAACTATTCCTATGGTTCGTACGAGACTTTTCGGACATCGTCACAGCATCAGAACTTTCTCGGATTTTTTATATTCAACTCAAATAGCCATTCATCACTAATCATTAACATATAAGCAATAATAATTCAATTCAAAAACATTTATCTGTATATCGACTTACCTCGTACTAGAATGAACAGAAACAAACGGCTATTCAACTACTTTCGTTTTCCCCCGATCTAATTCCGTTTTCTTTGGTTATTGATCTGAACACATTCAAATTTGACTTATTCAATATCACATTCATTCAAATCAATCCATAAACACGTATTTAGGGTATTTTACAAATTAGCACTCATATTTTCACATTTTAACACTTTAGTCCTTAATCATAAAAATCACAAAATATACAAAATTTCTATATACACATGCTTAGCCAAATTTTCCCTTAGCTCATATAAGCCGACATATTTCATTTATTTCACATTTTAACCCTTCAATTTCTCATTTTCATAAATTAGCCCAAAATACTCAAATTTATCAAAAATCCAAACACAAAACATATTAATCCAACACATATCTTTCATTTTTCATCTACTATCATCACAAAGCTCTCAAAAGAATCAATGGCATAATTCAAAATCCTCACCAAATTCTGAAATTTAAGCATGGGCTTGATAAAACACAAAGTAACAATAACAAAAACGTAGAAATCATTAAAAACCGAGCTAATTACATACCTCAATCAAGTAAAATGAGTGTCGAACCCTAAGCTTGAAGATGACTCCTTTTTCATTTCTTATTTTCAGCAAAAACAAGTGAAAATAAAGCTTGAATTTGATTATGTTTTATTATAAACATTATAATAGCCATTTTACCAATTTAGCCTTAATATAATAAACATTTAAACTTATAATAGATGTCCAACAATGTCTATTTAATATATCAATGGTATAATAACATAATAAGGACCTCACATTTAATAATTTAAGGCAATTAAGCACTTTAGCAAATAGAACACATCTTTTGCATTTTCTACAATTAGGTCCTTTTATCAAATTAAACACACAATCGATAAAATTTTCATACGAAACTTTCAAACATATCAAATATCATACTGTAAACACGGAAAATAATATTAAAAATATTTTTTTGACTCAGATTTGTGGTCCTAAAATCATTGTTCCGACTAGGGTCTAAACCGGGCCGTTACACTACACAGCTAGCTCACACAGGCGTGTACCTCAGTCACATGGGCGTGTCCCTCTGTCACATGGTCTGGACCCTTCGTTTTTCATCTTTTTTTGCAAATTACTTCGTTTTAGTCCCCGAGTGATTTCGAGTTTGTTTACGCATTTGTAAAAGTAGTTAGGATACTATTTCTAAGTGAGGAATGTTTATTTAAGGGCATTTTACTTCTCAATTCTATAAGAATATGTATTCGTAAGGTTTAGTTCGTTATTCGAGTGAGTACCTAGTGATATGGTAAATTAAGTTTGTAATGTGAGAATGTCTAGATGTGATAATTGAAAGTGTGTTCATTGTTGTTCCGTTAATTTGCATCTGAATAGGAGTATGTCTGATTCTGACTTTGATTCTGCTAAACTGAACTGATTACAAATGTGCATTGGTTATGCAAGTTTGGAAAATGATTTGTTCAATTTTGTATATCCGCATTGATTTTGTTATCTGCATTTGCATCTGAGTTTGTGATCTGAATATGAAGTGAAAGAAGTTTGATTTGGTAGTTTAACTGCACTATTTGATTTGGCGATAAAACCGCAATAATTCAAGTGGCAAACTACCATATAACTGTGTGATTTGGCTGAATGGCCACCATAACCCAAAACTGGTGTGTAGAAGATAGAAGGGTCTAGTAAACCCTATTTGACGTGATTAGACGGATGGGGATGGTGTGTAGTGGTTGTGTAACACCCCTAACCCGTATCCGCTGCCAGAATAGGGTTTCGGAGCATTACTACCCTTTGCAGATCACTAAAAAAAAATTCACTTAAATACTTACCAATTCAATATATCAATAACTATATTACCATTCAATCAATGGCTTGGCACTTGCCTAAGCATCAACAACAACACTTGTTAGTGTACTTACACATATTTCATATAAATTCTTATTTTCTCAATATGTCATATTTGAATTTAATACTCGTCTTAACTTACATATTTTCCTTATGTTAACATATAAAAGATAATCTCATATGTACATGTCATGATACATATCATTCTCTTACCGTTTCTTTAATAACATATATCATTCATTTCATTATGTTAACATTTCATGCATCATCATTTCCTTATATCTTAGGTATATTTATTTCGGTCATAGTTCGTATTAAACTTAACATAATTTAAATTCCATGTACCTATACTTATTTCATTTATCTATCTTATTAATTATTTCATACAACTATTTTGTACATTTATTTTTTCATATGACCAATTCCTGTAAACATTTCACATTACCATTTTGTATAACCAATTCATTTAACCATTTGTTATATTACCTGAATAATAGTTGTTCAACAGATATCTTGGCATTTCTCTTCCACGATCTTATTTATCTTTGACATGATGCCATAGTGTCTTTCAACTATGGTCTTACTCATTTTCTATCATGTTGCCATGGTATCATTCAACCATGGTCTTATTCATTTCCCCGTCACGTTGCCATGGTATCTTTCAACCATGGTCTTACACATTTCATGTCATGTTGCCATGGTATCTTTCAACCATGGTCTTACACATTTCATCTCAAGTTATCTTTCAACCATGGTCTTATACATTTCATATCAGGTTGCCATGGTATCTTTCAACCATGGTCTTACACATTTCATATCAGAGAGCACACTCTCGCGAACCTCATCCTTACGGTGGGATTACGGTCCGGCTAAATCCCTCATAATATAAACTCATAGAGTATTGCCGGGATTACCAGTCGGGCTAAATCCCTCAACAACGACAATTACTCTAATGAGCTTGGATCTGAATTACCAGTCCAGGCTAAATTCAGACCCTAATTCGGATTACCCGTCTGGGCTAAATCCATTTTCCACATATTCTTCGGGAGGGCTATATCAGGTTAGGATCACCCGTCCGGGCTAGATCCTTTTTACCGTCAATTCCTTTTCAGAGATCCATTGAATTTTCCTTCCATTCAACAGGGATTTATTTTTAAGTTATATCGAGTATTTACCAATATTTGATCAATTATCGCAAGTTGAATATTCAAATCATATTTTCATTACATAACCACATATTTCAAGTGTTTAAAAATACAATTCAAGTTACACAAACTTACCTCATTGATTGTTCGTGTTTATGATTTCATTATTCTGATATCTTTTCTTTTCCATGATCAAGTCTCGCATTTGTGTCGTCCGGATCTTTATAAATAAATTTGATCATCATTTTCATTCATTTCATATTCTAATGCATTTAATTAATGCTCCAGGAAAAATTACCATTTTGCCCTTAAACTTTTAATTAATGACGATTTCATCCTTAGGGTCAAGAAAATAAAATTATTGCAATTTAATCCTTATTTCCAGCTATTATTATCATACATATCGATAACAGTCCATGAATTCTATAAAATATCAAAATTTTTCACAATTTCAACACTTTTCAATTTAATCCCTAAAACATGTTTTCCCCCGATCTTGAACTAAATTGATAATTTTGTTAAATTTTGTAATTTAAATAATAAAATAATCTATTTCATGCAATTTAGTCATTTCTGACATTTTTACAAAATTGCCCATAAAGTTTTACTTTTATTCAATTTAGTCCCTGAGCCTAAAACATGCAAATTAGCCATGCTAGATGAATAGTCATACATATTTTCCTCCTCCTCCTCTCCATTCCACATCCTTAAGTTTATATAATATGCTTATAAGTAACATTATCAATAATTTCACTATTTACTTATATGTATATTCAAAGCTGTCCATTTGAGTCATAGTCACTAAATTATTTATCTCTTGAGTTAAAGAACTTCAAATTAAGATTTGTAAATTTTATCTGATACTAGACTCACATATATTCTTACCATAAAATTTTCATAATTTTTGGTTTAGCCAATTAGTACAGTTTATTCATTAAAGTCACCCATTACTCATTGCATCGATGATTCGACCCTTCTTCACTAAAAATTAATTATCTCCTTGGACAGGATTCGAATGATGTTCCCATTTATTTCTCTTGAAAATAGACTCATTCAGGATTCTATACTAAATATAATCCCATAATTATTTTTATCTAATTTTTTTATGATTTTACAAAGTTAGAACAGGGGAACCCGAAATCATTCTGACCTTATCTCACAAAATTAATCATATCTCATGATTTACAATTCCATTGCTTACACCGTTTCTTCTACGAGAAACTAGACTTAATAAGATTTAAGTTCATATTTTATTCATCCTATAATTAGATTTATACAATTTTTGATGATTTTTCAAATTTAGACTACTGCTGCTGTCCAAAACTGTTTTAGTGTAAGATATTAATTACCATGTTATAACACCCTTATTTTCTTTTTCTACACCATTTCTCATCACTTTATCTTATTTTCTCTTCACTAACATATCAAGAACATAGGACCTTATAAAAAAAAAACTCTACTATAACATTATTTCCATGCTTTGTTAATAATAACAAACTTAAAAACATATTGAAATCTTAATGTACTTACCTTATTCTCTTGATACCAATCTTTAACTTGATTTTCTCTCTCTTCCAGCTTCTATTTCTTGAATCCAACTTGATATATCCAACTTGATATTCTAACTCCCCACGGTCTCCTTAACATTTCTCTCTCTTAGTAGCTATGGAAATTTTTTTGATTTCTAGGTGAAAATTGTGAATTTTTGGTGGAAGGACCAAATTGTAAAGAAAAGAAAATTTATTTCTTTTCCTTCTCTTCTAACGTTGGTTGCATGCATGGAAAGATGATGAAAATTCTTCATCTTTCCTTCCTTTTATACCAAATAATTAATAATAAAATAATAATGAAATAATAATAAAATAATAAAATATCTCATTAAAATAATATATATCTAATTAAATAATCATAAAATATCATCAACATATCATTACTTTCTAGATTACTCTCTCTTCCAATTGACCATTTTGCCCTTTATTATCTTTTGAAATTCCATCCTTGAGTCATCCATTAATTTGGTAAAATTGCAATTTAGTCCCTCATAATTCTTCACCTATTCAATTTGGTCCTAATTCATCAATTTTCATTGGTTTCTAGATCATTCCACCCTTAAAATATTTGCACTATTAGTCCTTTAACTTTTCATATTTACACTTTAATCCTTTAAATTTTGAGTATTTACTCTTGGGCCACAAAACTTTTTCTCACTTTTACAATTTAGTCCTTTCTTGAATCAATATGTCATAATATACTTCCCAATATTGACATAACTCAAAATTTCCTTTTTTGTTACTTTATTTCCTTATTTTACTATATTACTGATAATATTTTACTATAAAAATTTCGGGGTGTTACAGGTTGGGTATGTGGGACCACATTGTATTTGTTTTGGCATTCAAGTGTGTATTGCATATACGTCTAATTGTGTTATTTGCATACTAATTCATTTATTCAATGTGTGTGGATATCGTGAATTATTCAAGATTTTTGTTATGTTTGGACGGTTGATGACACCACTTATTTGCGTTGTTTTGGAATCCCATTGAGCTTTTGTATATCACTCCCTTAGTTTTCTCTCTTTCAGGTAAATCGAGTGGATAGGTCTCGGACTCAGCGGATCGGAGGATCTCAGAGTTTTTCATTTTGGTTTGATTCAAATAAGTTTTCTATAGTATTTTGATCTAGTTTAATTGGTTTTGGTAATAAGTTTAAGTAAATTGCAATATGGGATTCTTTATTGAAGTTAACTTAATTGTTCCGGGCTTTGACATTTGATTTAAAGTATATTGGTTACTTGGAAAATTAGACAGTTTTAAGTGTTCGTTTGAAATTTCAATTGACTATAAAAGGGTCGTACTTTTACGTCGTATTACTTCAAAATTAAGATTACTAAGTCCATTTTGGGTTCAAAGCTAGTACATAAGTATTTTTATCTTGTTTTAAGATAACTGTATGTCATTTTGTTTTAAGCTATCTTGGTGGCCATTATGACTTCCAAAATCTGGTCAAAACTTCTAGGCCGGGTATGGGGTGGTACAGGTCACGACGTGATAAACTGGTCTGCGACTTCACGATGTGGAGGAGGTGACGTCATGGCATCGACTTTGAAATTTTAAAAATTTGCAATTTGATCATATTTCATGCTCGAGTCAACAAAAGAGATTTGTTAAGCTCAATTAAACTCATATTTGATTGTATATCATAATGTGTGTTTAACATATAATTGTATGTTTCAATGATTATATTACTGTATAATTGATTGTATTTGCTCTGGCAATGAATATAACATCTTATAGCTCGGACTCGGTGATCAAGTTGAGAAAGGGATATTACAGGTTAGGACTCAATTTTCAAAATTTGAAAAATACAATGACTAAAAATGATCAAATAAAATTAAAAGGATGAAACCCACGACTTTTGTGAAGTACAGTGACTAATAGTAGAATTTAACATTCTTTTTTAATAATTTTATCTAGGGGTGAGTAAAACTCAATTCAATTAAAAAATTATTTTTATTGAAATTTGAGTTAATCGAATTGAATTATTCGAATTATTCGAGTCAACTCGAATAAGTAATTCGATTCAAGTTCGAGTTTAGGTAAACATTACAATTTGAATAACTCGAATAATTCGAATAACAGATTGGTGTAAATACTCCTTTGGCCCCTATCAATTTTGAAAATGAGCAAATTGGTCTCTCTCTCAACATAAATTTTAAAAAAATAAAAATAATTTTTAAAAATTTAAAATAATTTTTAAATTTCAAAATATTTATAAAAATCCAATATATATATATTTAAAAATATATCATTTTTAATTTTTTTTAAAATAATATATAAAGATAGTTAAAATTTTAAATTATTCTAAAATGATAATTTTGAGACCTAATTAAGTTAATCAATGATTCAAGTTTATTATACTAAAAGTATCTTAATTTTTTTAATTATTTTACTTTGAAAAAGTTCTCAAATATATATGGTTTCAAATGTATATGCTTTAAAATGTAATTAGTTATACTGTAACAAGATTTTAATTTGACATGTTTAATTTTTTAAGTTAACTCGAACAATTTCACTCGATTTGACTCGAATTTCATTTCACTCGACTCAATTTAAAAAAAAAATTAAAATCAAGTCAGAATGATAAAATAAGACTCGACAATTTAATTAACTTAAAATTTTTTTTTACTCGAATTTTTTTATTATTTGCATTGACAAAAGGTTTCATATAAATATTTTTTAAACAAAAATATTATAATTATAGTAATTTTGGTAGTGGGTGATGGCTTTTTTATTTTTATTTTTTAAATTTGGTTATTTCAAAGTAGTTAATTACTGTTATTTAAATTTGTAGACCATGAATCATAAATAGATACCAAAATCTCAAGAGGTGATGATATTTTGAAACATGGTTCATTATCTTAAAACATGATTCTATTATTTCGAGATTTCAAATTTCAAAATTGAACTTCGAAAATAGGAAGCATATCTTAACATATGACTTCATTATCTCAAAACATCTAGATTGTTCACAGCCGAGTGCCCCGGAATTGAACCAATAGCTTTTGTCACCGGAACCATGGCTTCATTATCTAATTTCGTTTAAGTTTTGGGCTTGCTTTAATCTTCAAGACCCATTACGCTATACCAGATTTGAGCATCTGGGTCTTGATTTTTATCGACACAAGCAACAACTGAATGTTTAGATTATCCAATCTTGAGTGGCCTTGAACTATATAGGGCCAGGGCTTGAGAAAGTTGTCTGGGCTAACTCCAAAGCTCTGCTGCCTTGGGTTTTCTCATTATTTGTCCAAGTTGATAAATATAAAAATGAAGTAGCAACTCCAAGTCCATAGCTTGTTCTAGCGACGCCAGCACCAACCTCACCCCACCTCACCTCTCTCTGTCTCGAACCCTAAGCTCTCTGTTTGGCTTCCAATGGATTCTGTCCAAACAAACCTTAATGATCCCCAATCTTTTTCTGCGCAAACCCTAAATTCATACAACCAAAACCCTCCTCCGCCTCCATCTCAGACATTCGACTCCGATCCTGTCCTTGAACACAACAACGCCAACAACGGTGCCCTGTCTAATCCCGATGCCCATTCCAATACTATTAACAATACTTCTTCATTTAAACCCGACATCCACAAGCCTCTACTGTCGGAAAATGGGTTAACTAACACCCATAGCGGTACCACAGACAAGGATTATTCTGGCGGGGAAGAGGAGACCACCAGCAGAAGGCGAAGGAGGAGCCGCTGGGACCCGCCCTCAAATTCCAACAACCACCAGACAGGTAATGATGAGTCTGCCTCTGGAACCAAGAAGAGGAAGTCCCGGTGGGCAGATGATGAGCCCAGGCCCGTGATTCAGCTCCCTGATTTTATGAAGGATTTCACTGGAGGTATCCAATTTGACCCTGAGATTCAAGCTTTGAATAGTAGGCTTCTAGAGATTAGTAGGATGCTTCAATCTGGATTGCCTTTGGATGATAGACCTGAGGGAGCTAGGTCTCCTTCGCCTGAACCTATATATGATAATTTGGGAATTAGGATTAACACCAGGGAATACCGGGCAAGAGAGAGATTGACCAAAGAACGACAAGAAATTATATCTCAGATTCTTAAGAAGAATCCTGCGTTTAAGCCACCAGCTGACTATAGGCCACCAAAGCTTCAGAAGAAGCTTTATATACCCATGAAAGAATACCCAGGCTACAATTTTATCGGCTTGATTATTGGGCCTAGAGGGAATACCCAAAAGAGGATGGAGAAGGAAACGGGTGCAAAGATTGTAATTAGGGGTAAAGGTTCCGTGAAAGAAGGTAGGCTGCAGCAGAAGAGAGATTTGAAGCCTGATCCTGCAGAGAACGAGGACTTGCATGTTTTGGTTGAGGCCGAAACACAAGAATCACTTGATGCTGCTGCAGCAATGGTGGAAAAGCTCTTGCAGCCTGTAGATGAAGTATTAAATGAGCATAAGAGGCAACAGTTGAGGGAACTTGCTGCGTTGAATGGAACAATAAGAGATGAAGAGTATTGTAGGTTGTGTGGTGAGCCTGGGCACCGTCAATATGCATGTCCTTCTCGCACCTCAACCTTTAAGAGTGATGTTTTATGCAAGATTTGTGGTGATGGTGGGCATCCAACAATAGATTGTCCAATGAAGGGAACTACAGGGAAGAAAATGGATGATGAATATCAGAATTTCTTGGCTGAGCTAGGTGGTACTGTCCCTGATTCAGCTAACAAGCAAAACTCTTCGTTAGTCAGTTCTGGAAGCAATCCTCCTTGGGCTAGCAGCACTGGAGGTGCTGGAAGTGCACACCCTGGCTTAGGTTCCAATGCTGTTAAGCCCCCCAAAGAATATGATGATACTAATTTGTACATTGGATACTTGCCTCCCAGTCTTGATGATGATGGTTTGATTAGTTTGTTTTCTGCTTATGGTGATATTGTGATGGCAAAGGTAATCAAGGACAGGGTTACTGGACTGAGTAAAGGGTATGGTTTTGTGAAATATGCTAGTGTTGACATGGCAAACAATGCTATTAAGGGAATGAATGGTAGTCTTCTAGAGGGAAGAACCATTGCTGTGAGAGTTGCTGGCAAGCCACCACAACCTGCTGTGCCTCCTGGTCCACCCACATTGTCAATGCCCACTTTCCCTGTCTCTAGTCAGCCAGTTGGTGCCTATCCATCACGACAATTTACAACTGGAGGTCCTATTCCTAATGCTGCTCCTGCTAGTTATGCGGGAAATCCAGTTCCATGGGGACCACCAGTTCCTCCTCCTCCCCCTTATGCCCCTTATGCCCCTCCTCCCCCTCCTCCTCCTGGCTCAACCATTTATCCTCCTGTTCATGGTCAGCCTATGCCACCTTATGGTTTGCAATATCCCCCACAAATGCAGACGGTTCCTCCTGGTGTTCCACCTCCACCTCCACCTGTGACTTCTAGTGAAACAGCACAAAGTTTTCCACCAGGAGTGCAATCTGAAAATAGCACCTCTGCCCCAGCTATGCCTGCTAATATCTACGGGAACTCAATGACTGCAATGCCTCCAAATTCACAATCTGCATATCCTACATCTTCATTAGGTTACTCTTCTTATTACAATGCAGTTCCTCCCCCTCCCCCTCCTCCACTACCTACATCTTCCACCGATAATTCTCAGAGCCTTAGTAATGTCCCTTGGGCTCCAAACCCTCTTTTGACTCCGGCAGCATCCTCTGGAGAGAAAACAACCTATGGTGCGGATACTGAGTATGAGAAGTTCATGGCAGAGATGAAGTGATGCAAATTCACACCATTGATGGTTATATGCGGAGAGGTAATGTGTTAAACGTGTTTTCTTCATCTATGGTCATGTGCTTTTTTCTTATTTTATTTTCATTTTTAACAAACCATCACTTTAACTATCTGAATACTTTTAACAGTGCCATGTGGTTCTGGTATGACCATACAAGCCAACTGCTCATCTGTATATATGGCAATGTGTTTTTTTTGGTCGCTGCAGTTGCAAAATTTTGGTTACTTATAAGAAAGTTAGAGCCTAAGATTGATAGTGCTTTTCTTTAGTTTATATTGTGTGCATTAAAAAATAAACTGATCTAAAATAAGGAATTCTGTCAGTCCATGATCAGGGTTTGTAATAGGAGTTTTCAACTGATTGTTTCTTATCTTTACATCTTTCATTATTTAACTTTTCTTTTAACCATCCATACCATTTTATCTTGGTAATCTCATGTGACTTTTATATATTTGAGAAGGAAATAAGTGTTCAAGCCAGTCTTCTTCTAATGACTTAGAATTGTTGGACTTGTAATATTTGGAAAGGAAACAAATATGTGTCATGTTAAAGATTATAGTTTAACATTATAGTGCAGTGATGGGTTATGATATTGCTTGGACCTCACAGTATCTGCATATTTCCTTCGGGAAAATGCCTTCTGCTTTTGGGTTTCGCATAAAAATGCTACCGATTTTATCTTCCAAGTCTCCTGTTATTTTATGTTTACATTCTTAACCATTTCCCTTGTTATTATTACATAATTTACAGGACTGATGTTTCTTGGAGCTCTTGTGAACCTGATTTCTTACCTCTTGCCATGACTTTGTTGGAAGTTTGGGACTCACATCTTTAACCTTCCTGTACTGTTATGATATTTGCAGAGACTTGGATACAAGTTCAGTTCATGAGGTTGCATTCTGAAAAGGCCGTTCAAATTTTATTAATATGAAATATTCAATCAACCTGTAGGACTTGGTTTTATGTTCTATGAATTCACATTGGGTTTCTGTTTTTCGTCTGATTGCTAGTGTTACTATGGTTCCATTTTGTCAAGCTGTTTTCCACAAATGGTTCCTGCCATTTCTTGTTATTATGTTTACTTCTCTCGGGGATTGTTTAATAGCCTTGTCAATTAGTTTAGCATATTATGCTATTTCCTGGTTATAATGCCCTTTATTTGTAAGGTTAAATTTGCCTAGTTGCTGTGCCTGGAAGCTTTCTAGCGTTTGTCATTTCTGTTTGTTGGAGGTAATTTGTTAATATTAAGGCTGCAGGGTTATGTTCTCTCTATTATATGTATTTGTGTGTGTGTGTTTTCTATGATTCTATTTGTCTTTATATTACACTGATGTATCTTCTAAGTTCAGATCTGGCTGGTGAAAGAAACCACGTCTTTATAGCCACTGGGTTTTTAATTGTCTTTTCTGCTTCTTGAGCGGAGAAATAGCTCCCATGATTGCAGTCTGTGTGGGAAAGAGAATGACAAGTGTTTGATTCATCAATAGAGTTTGTATGTGGTCCAACTTTAGGTTGGATAGTTGTAAATTTAAGAAGTTTGATTTATGCCTTTTGAGTAATCGTTCATCTCTTCATATTTCTTTAAGCATACGACATATTAGGACAAAGAAGAGCAATCTTTGAACTAGTAATACTTCTCTAATAGGTTTTGGTTGTTCTAATTGACTGCTTAAGTTAGATGTTAACACTCTCAATAGCTATTATCTATTGACTGCTTAAGTTAGATGTTACTCTGTCTCTTCATCTTTCTTTAAGTATCCTTGTCCGACAAATGTTATGACATGGTTAAGGGGGGTATGATCTTCCAGATATATGGAAAAACTTAGTAAGGAACACTCACCTTTCGGTGCAGGCAACTTAGGCTATTATGATCCTAGTCATGGCAAATTGACTTTTGGAATCTGTAAAACTTGGTTTGGTCTTCAGTGAAGAACTGACATGATGATTATAAAGCGACATGATGATTATAAAGCTCTGATGAGCTGATTACCTATTATATGATCCACTAGGCATAAACTTAATGTGTTTTCAACTGTTGGATTGCAGATTTCGTTGCATTTTTTATTTTCCTTATTCAAGTTTTACTTTTAACTGTTTTCTAACATTATATAATTCCCATGGCAACTATTTTTTTTAATGTATCAGACCATTTCATTTACTGTACTACATAGATTAGGTTTAAACTGTGTTGGTGTAACCTAACCCAGGATGCTTTTAACATTCATGCACTGCCTTAAAATAAAATAGTGATATGGTCTTGCTGCAGTTTTTTCTAATGGCGCATAGTATTGCTAGCTCCTTCTCCGTCTTTTAATAATTTAAAATTGTTGGTGATGCATTACTGACCTTATGTTTCTAAAACTTTAGAATTGGTGCCTGGTTTGTAAGGATGAATTTTGATGTCATATATATGAAAAGGTGAATACTATTTCTTATGTACTTGCTTTTCTGGGGAATTCATTGATGATAAAATATTGAGACTGACATTTCCATTCTGTATCGTTAATTTCACATGTTGGTGTGCTTATATTCCGTGTCTATACTGATTAACCACTTGGGTTTCTTCTTTTGCCTTTTTCTTTTGTGCTTGGTATTTGTGAGGCTGGAGATAGTTTTAAACCAAGATTAATCTGCATATTGCAATGTCTTTTAATTATGGCGAAACTAGTAAACCATCGCTTTACCTTATCCTGGATTTTTCATTCTGTAATCCTGGTAGGTTAAATACTGAGGCAGACAGACTCATCCACTTTTTTTTTTGACCACCTTATCTGACCTTTGTTATTTTGTTGAGTAAGTTGGTCAGGGTTTGCATGTTTTGAGATAATGGGATGTTTTGCAAGGTATGTGTTGCTGTCAGAAGTTTTTGTGGACTCCAATGAAAGCTTTTTGGTATATCGGCTAGTACTGGCCTAGCTTCATGGTCTTCAATAGAATTAATGGCTTTGTTCCCATTTTGTGTACCGTTAGGAGAGTGTTGGTGTAGTGTGCTTATATAATGGAGTTCAGGATTTTTGTACAATCTGTTAGCTGCTTAGTGGTGCTTCTTGTTGGATCTCATATATATCAAGTGTCCAGAAGTTGGTTATTGTATATGATATAATTCACTGTTTTTCTCTTAGATGAGTGGAAATCCTTGTGTTTTGTACCGTGGATCTGGTTTTCTGGACAGCATTGAGACAACCTTGAAGTTAATTACACCTGTGGCTCATTCCTTTTATGACGTGAATTATATTACCATTATAATCATAGCACAATTTGATGATAATGAGGCTTATATGCCCTAATAAATTGCCAACAATAATTACTTTGCAGGTCTTATATTATTCCTCTGGGTATTTTTTGCTAGTAGTAAAGGTCTTGCCCTAATCGGTGGCAGGAAGGCTGTCTTAGGTCTTTCCTCTGAAAAGCTGGTCCCGAATCCTCATTTGAACACATATGCTTTAGGTGGCTGGTTTATCAAACCGCAACATTTATTTCCTTCTCGGTATATATAAACTTTTATTTTTGTTTACTATAATGTTGCTCTGCTCCCCCAATTGTTTTTTTCCCTCTGAAAAGCTAGTCCGAATCCTCATTTAGGCATGAAATATGGTTTAGGTGTCTTTATCAAACCAACCAAGTTTTCCTTACGGAACTTTTATCCCCTTTTAGGTATATGTGAACTTTTATTCTTTTGTTTAACTATAATGTCGTCTGTATACTAATGAAAAAAATCAAGCAATGCTTTTGTGGCCGGGAAGCGCTTCTAGATTTAAAGATCAGGGTAGTTGAGGTCTTGCGGACCGGTGTTTTGAATTACATTTACAAATACAATAGGCACAGTTACTTTGGAGTTGATGCCTGGAAAGCTTACATATCTTATAAGGAAAGTAGCACAAGTATGTTTAAATGGAGTCGGGACTAGAGGAGGCTCTCCTATCCCTAAGTTTGTTCAAATGGAGTCTGGACTATAGGAGGCTCTCTTATCCCTAAGTTTTGATGCATTCGATCGTAGTGTGTCTGTCAATCGTCAGTTAAGGAGCTTCTAATATCAAATTTCAGATGTGATGTGAGGATGGTTACAACATAAAAATAAAATGCTAATATTATCAAGTATAATTATTATTTTTTAATTTATATGGTTAAAAGAACATCCTAATGTATCATTTTTTATTGTTTAAAAAATAAAATAAAAAAAGAGAGTAGAGAATTCAATAAAAAAAAAGTCAAACTAGAGAACGTAATTTAGGGTTAGATTTCCATTACTATTGTGGTTGAAAAGTGTTTTTAGAACAAGAGAAGGTAGAACAATCTCATGAAAACAATGTGTTTATTAATTTTTAGTGGTTTCCATTGTTACTAAAAATAATGGTCTTTTTAGATATGATAGTAGAAAACTAAAAAATTAATTAAGTTATATAATATTTAAATAATTTAATACAATTATATATGAAGTATAAATTTTAATTTTTAAGTAATTAATAAAATTATTTTAAAATTGATGATATATAAAATATTTTTAATAGTTTAAATATAATAACAAATAAGATTTAAAAAATTTAACTCAATAATAAATGATAGTAAATGATTTAATATAATAATACATAAATAAAAATATTTTGATAATTTTCAATTTCAAACAAAAGGAAAAAGCTAAAGACATTTATGCTCTCTTTGGATGCAAAATAAGCCATGGTGAGATGGAATATTGAGAGAATATTCCTATTCACTGCATTGTTTGATGTTTGGATAATTAATGGTGAGCTGCAGTTAAAAATTTCCATCTTACTGTTGGTTTTATTTTGGATTGGAGCTAAAGTTATTAGTGGGAAAGAAAGCACCTGCAGTGGAAAGTTATTTTTCAACTATAACCTTCTTGTTTTTATTCAAGTCCAATAAAAAATATTGTTTGTATTTTCATGATAATAAATAATATTTTTAAGTGGATTTTTATAAAAAATAATTATATAATTAATTAAAATATTTAAAATAAAATATCATAAGATACATTTTAATATTTTATTAAATGAATTTATAAATTCATATATTTTTAATAATTTCGTAAAAGTAAAATAATTTAAAAACCTTCTATTATATATCCTTTTTAATCTGATGCCCTTAATAGTTATTTTTTATTCTTACCACATCGTTACAGCTGCGTTTGAATCTAAATACACACTCCATCGTTGTTTCTAATCTCACCTCTACAGAATCCAATCTCACATCTGCAGTAACTAATCTCACCGCCACCACTATTTTTAACTTCACCGAAGGTAGACACACCGCCCATCTAAATTAAGCCTTAAATTTCTAACTTTTGTATGTAGATGGAAAAACACTTTTTTTGACCGCATTTTTTCATTGCAAAAGTTAGTATTTTAATTGTTTTTGAATTAAAAGTGCTTTTCAGCCGCAATAAAAAATGCACCCTTAATCCATTCTAACAGTATCTCCTGAATTAGGGAGAGGAGTCGTCCTAGTTATAGAGTCCACACAGGAGAATTTGCTCAAATTTTTGTTTTTCTGACTTGGAGAATCCTCAAAAGTACTTGGCACCTTTTAGCACCCCCCAGCATCTTTTTGTTGGTGCACTCATTCTTGGCTCTATACTAGTGGAGACCGGATTTTGTTTAAGATTTTATGAAGTTGAGGGAATGGATAAAGTTCGAATTTACAAGCAGCAAGTGCTAAAATATAATAAAAGAAATGCGTAACGAAGTTCGTGACAGTGTTATTCTTTCTATTATTGAAAACCTGCCACAATTATTTAAGATTGCTTGAGAAATTAGGAATTTGTACCTACTTCTACTGATGCACTTAAATGTCCTTCAGCTTTATGATCCTTATAATGAAGAATTATATACTTAGCTATAAGACTGATAGTTTTCAACATGGCCCTTTCCAAGAATCTGCCATCTTGGACATGTTGCAAGGTTTGGGCCTTAGGACATCATAGAAAGTGTTCAAAAAGTTGAGCGAATGATGCGAGAAGATCACGAACAAGACAAATTCAAAAAGCTTTGCAACGTGACCTGACCAGGAAAATTTTGGAATGATCTATGTATGATTTGCCGGCGTCCAACGTTAGTTTCATATTATTCGAGGTGCCTCGTCAAGTTCATGGAATCACTCGTAAAGAATTACTCAATGAGGCTCGCCAGTGTCTTACCTTAATGCTATGCCATGTTTTCCCCTGGTGTTGCTTCAAGTAAGGCCAAGTTCTCGTGAAGGTAAACGCCTCGCCGCCAAAATTACTAAGTTACAATTTAAATTTTTTACTTCCTTTATAGCTCGTCGAAGTTGCTAACGCCTCATCAAAGTTGGAATTTTAGGCCAAATTTCTCTAGTCTCACCCTTTTTTCGCTCTTATTTTCCTGGTATTATAGTTTATCTTGTTGAATTTTACATTGTTTTGATGTTGTCTATGGAAATGATTTAATAGCGATTGCTGCAAGAGGAGGGATGGAGACTTTGGGGCCTGCTTTACAGAGGTTATTCATGACAAGGGCTTATGCATATAGAGATGCTCTTAAGAGTTTCATAGAAGGATATCAAGAAGGTATCCAGCAGGTCATGGAGAAAAATGAAGATTCTTTTAAAGCACATCAAGAAGGCAATACTGATAAAAATTTAACTTGATGGCTGATAAGTGTATAATCGGAGATGCATGTGAGTACTTCTCTAGCATACCTATTGTAGATACAAGTTTAGAGATTTCGTGGAGCTGGGTTGGCATGAAATCACAAGAACGATACATGTCCTGAGAATTTTCCTGTATTGAGAAAGTGACCTTTAGAAACTACAAATATAATGGGTATCTCCATTGACAATGGTGATGCTTTTTTCCTATTTATATACGTATATATATATTAATGAATTCGGGTCTTCCTAGTATTCTAGGTGATAGTTTATTCTTAATGTGATAGTTTATTCTTAATGGAACTTTGGATATGTGGTAAATATTTTCGTTTTGGGGAGTAAACTTTGATATAGAAATTGCATACTAGTCCAACATAATCGGTGTATTCAATTGAATGTGTTTTTCGTATTTTAAGGATATTGCTTATTGATTCCTCAATGAAGATATCTTTCAATCGCTACATTAGAGATGAAAATTTGATTATTGTATATCAGAGGCATGATACTATGAAAGCTGTTAAAGTGTGCGAGAATTCGGTTCTTTAAAATCGTTTCGGTGTGTTTAAACATTCAGATTGGATCGGAAAGCCATTTGGTTTCATAATTTTCAGCAACAGAGGTGGATTCGTTTACCTATTGGCTCCGGCACTGGAGTTATGGACTTTGGTTCTAAGTCATAGGACTCAGATTCTTTCTATTGCGGATATTAGCTTTGTGATTATGTACTTGGAAGTAGTTCTGGGTTGTTTGGTTCTTGAATCTAGGACCTGTAGTGGCTCCAGCGGGACATGTGTATACCTTTGATTTCCATGGACAGAGGGCTGCCTCAGCTAGGTAAGCCTTAATGTTTATCGTTTGCAAAAGTGTATTGTGATGAAATATGATATAGTAACTGCTTAGGTTGAACTTCTGGGTTATCTTGAGTTGATGTCTTCATAGATCTACATTTTGTTGCCTTGATACTTCATTGTCTCTAAAACTTGAGTTATCTTGAGTTATATATTGTCTATAACATGGTTGTATTCGAATCTGTTATATCATCTTTTGGGCTTAGTAGAAAACTGGCAGGTTATGGTTGTATTCAAAATGATTTGAAATTTTTATTATTTATTAGTTTTCTTTGAAAAACTTTTTCTTTGGAATATGTGAAAAATTTTATTAAACATAAATTTTTTTTTCATTTTAAATTTTTTTTAAATAATATTGAGACTGTAAATTTGAATAAAAAGCTAAAAAAAAATATCTATACAAACATGATATATACATGAACAAATTATAAATGAAAAAAGATAAAATTATTTATATTGATTATTATTTCCCCTTTATTATCTCCTATTTACGATTTCTTGTTTCCGTTTTTTTTTTTAACGTTTCTTTTCTGTTTTACTCCCCTAAATAAAGAATTCGTTAATGAAGGAATTAAAATTTACCGTGAAAGCGTGGCCCGTTAGGGGATTAGAAAATTCAGAAATTTGCCCGTTGTATTTCCAAATTCCTCTTCTTTCCCCATCTAGTAGCCAATTTGCTTATCTTTGTCTCTTGTTTTCTTTTCTGTCTTCCTCCTGTTTTCTATGGAATGATGGAAGGGTTTGGTTTCTGAGCGAAGAAAATCGACAGAAATTTGTTTCAAACTTGACATTAGTATTCGTTTTTTTTTTTTTAATAATTACTGTTCATCCTGCATTTTTTCGGAAGCCAAACAGGAGCATTAAATGTTCTTTATTTCGAAAATTTTGTACTCTTACTGAAATATTGAAAAAAATTCTGTTGATCCCTTGATAGAAGCTTAAATAACCCATTTCAAAGTTGGTAATGGCTTTGCAGACTGCTGCTTTGGTTCCAGCTAATTTCACCCTACCCAAAAGAGGTTTTCTTTTTAGCTTTTTACTGATGAAATGGTTCTGGGTTTCTTTTTTCTGTTTTTAATGGTGGTTTTTTTTTTTTTTTGCAGGGAAAAGCAAGTCCATCTTTCACGGATTCAACTTTCTTTGGGTTCTCACTTTCTGACCATGCCAAAGCTGATTTCAGTTCTTCTGCATTAAGATGCAAGGTTTCATTTGATCTTCTAAGAAATTAAGGTTTCAAATTTGAAATTAATTTTCACTCATTTTCCGATTAACCACGGGTCAGTGTCTCCGATTTCCCCCTTTTTTTTTTTTTTTTCTAACGTATCTTTTCCTTCTCTGGCTGTTAATTTCCCCAAAACAATTTTATTGTTTTAAAGAATGTTTTCCGCCTGAATGAGGGGAAGAAAATAAGGACTTGGAACATGTCATGTACAATTTTATCTGAATCCGGGACCGGTAGTGGCTCATTAACAACATCGTTTGCAAGGGCTGTGGCGCCAACGGGACATGTGTATACCTTTGATTTCCATGAACAGAGGGCTGCCTCAGCTAGGTAAGCCTTAATGTTTATTGTTTGCAAAAGTGCACTGTGATGAAATATGATATAGTAATTGCTTAGGTTAAACTTGAATACTGGGTTATCTTGAGTTGATGTCTTCATAGATCTACATTTTGTTGCCGTGATACTTCATTGTCTCTAATTGTCTCGGTTTACAGATCTTTATTAGTTTCATTAGTGAGTGCATTGTTATGAAATTTTGGTTTCAAAGATTGTTATGAAATATGATTTTAGAAACTGCTTAGGTTGAGCTTGAATTCTAGGTAGATTTAAGAAGTCTGTTCACGTAGATGTATTCTTTGAAATACGACATTCTGTTGCTGTCATGCTTCGTAGTCTCAAAATTATCTCGGTTTTATGGAACCTTGCGTAGGACTGATTTATGATGCATATTTTATCCCATTATATGGTTTCTGTTTGTCTAATTGATAATAGAAAGATCCAAGGATGGTTGTTTATTTTTCTTTGATTCTTCTGTGTTGGCTCGTGAAAGAAGGAATGTTTTATAATTTTTCACTCCTTAAACAGAGAAGACTTCGAGAGGACTGGAATAAGCACTTTAGTCACCATGGGAGTCCGAGATATTCGGGGTGAGGGATTTCCCGATCAGTTTTCTGGGTTGGCTGACTCCGTATTTCTGGACCTACCGGAACCTTGGCTAGCCATTCCTTCAGCTTGAAACATGTTGAAACAAGATGGAACTCTGTGTTCCTTCTCACCGTGCATCGAACAAGTGCAACGTTCATGTGAAACTCTTAGATCTGAGGTTACAGGTAACATATTAGAAACAAGTTATCCTATCTTGTTCAAGCAGTTTTTCTTTTAAAGAAGTTTCAAAACTGCTTTGAAACTTAAACCTAATGATTATGCTCTTTGGAACAAGCCTGGTGCAACACAAGCCAACAGTGTGCAGAGTGCTGATGCAATATTAGCTTATCAACAGGTAGCCTCTTCATGATTCCCCCTTGAATAGTGGTGGCCTATCTGTATACCACCTGATATGTTAATTTCATAATTATTTTTTTTATAATTAAAAATTTATTTTCCCTATCCTAAAATTTTGGGGTTCTCTTTACTAAGTTGGAGCACCTGTAATGTGTGAAATTCAAAATATATACTAGGATTGTACAAAGAATCAATTTGTATGGTGTGTTGGTCACTATTTTGCATGTTAGGCCAGAATAAAAAAAAATGAATTATGAAGGTGTTGACAATGTTGGCAAGGGTGCTGTAACTACCTGAACCATTTGAGGTGCAAGATGTAAAAAAAACACTTTTTTGAGTAAATTAAGGTGAATATGTAAATTTGTGCTTCTTGAATCAAGGGGGCTTTTTCGCTTCTATACAAAAAAGTGTGCATAGGACTTGGCTTGTGCTTAATCAATTGAAAGGATGGCATAAAGAAATGCAAAACATGTGATAACCCAACATGTCAATCTTCTGTGTGCCAAACTCATATGGGTTGCATCATCTTTTCCTCTATTTCTCTTCTTTCTTATCTTTCAATGGTAAAGTGATGCATTGGTGTGTTATACAGCTCTCTTATAGGGTTGGATTATTTACTTGCTCCATCTTTGTAACCTTAGGCTGCTAAAAAGATTCTCCAAATAACATGCTGCACCTAGTTGGACCTTAGAAAACAAACTAGCTCTTCTATTAAGCTCCATGTAATTAGTTATTTGATTTGTTGAAGCTATTTTTTAATTTAGATGATTTGATTATGCACTTCCTTAATTTACATATACCCTTGATCATCTCTTTCAAAATGCCCTTTTTAATGCATTCAGATCTTGCATATGCAGTTTGATTTGTTTAGCCTCTGTTACTGAGATTGTCCATTTAAAATTTTTTGATGATAAAATTATTTGGTCTATGTCTGGATCTTTAGGCACTAGATTCGAAGCCAAACTATGTGCGTGCTTGGGCAAACATGGGTATCAGTTACGCCAACCAGGTTTGTTATATCTTGCACTGTTCTCTCTTTGTCTTGACATTCATGAAACGGGAGCTCCAATTACTCTACCCCTCTAAATATTTTATTTTACCGATGAAAATAAAATAAAAATATTATAATATTGTTATGTTATAAAATAAAAACCCAAAGTTTCTCTCCTTTAAATCAAGATCCATTGTCATTAGCTTCTCTCTCTCTCGAAAAAGGAAAAGAAAAGGTTTGAATTCATGGATCAGCGGTAGCTTCTTCTGAATGAGTGAGTCGAGGTAGTGCTAGTCTTTCATTTAAGGTATAAATTTTGATTCTTTAGAAAAATCTTGTTTTTTCATCTCTTTTTATTCTGTTTGGTTTCTGATCGAGGAAAATCGAGGGAAATTTGTATCAAACTTGACATTAGGCCTTGTTCTTTTTAAATAATTCCTGATTCACCTGTGAGTTGGCAAATTCTGTTCATCCTGCATTTTCCCGAAAGCCAAACGGGAGACTTAAATGTTTTTAATTTAAAAAATTTTGTTCTCTTACGGAAATATTGAAAAAATACATGTTTTTCAGTTGATCCCTTTATTCTCTCCAATCTCCCCTTAATTTTTTTCAAACGTCTTTTTTCCTTTACTGGCTGTTAATTTTCTTGCTTATTCTGTTCCGCCTTTATCTCTGTCATATTCCGATTCGGAATAAGCTATTCTCCGGATATCCTGCCTTTTCTTAATCCGGTTCTTATTCCGTTTATGGGTTTTAGTGGCCGGTTCAGCTATTTTTTCTTGTCTGGACCGGCCAACCTGTCATACTTATCCCGTTCCAGGGATATCCCGTTCCAGGTATATCCCGGTTCGTTGTTATCCCATGTTGGTATATCCCGACCGGGGTTTATCCCACTCCAAGAATATCCCGATTCCCCACTTTTTTTTCCTAAGTCTCTTTACCTTCTTTGTCTTTAATTTCTCAAAAAAAAAAAAAAAAAACAAGTAATTTAAAGAAGGTATTAATTACCATAAATGTTACCGTTGTCACATGGGGATTTAGAAAGTTAAGTTTTCTCTCTTCCATTCATAGCTTCCTCATTTCTTCACGTATTTGAAATTTGAATCCTCAAATATATCTCTTCTATCCATAGCACCCCATTTATTCGCCGACTCCCTCTCTCCCTCTCTGTGTCTGTTTTGAATTGCTTCCTCTCATTTTTTTTTCTAGTTTTGGGTCACGGAATGCCAAAAAAAAAAAAACAGAAAGACTCGACACTAGGTTTTCTCTGCCGTTTCTGGTTTTTGTGATTTTTTGAAATTCTCTGCTTCATCGGCGACTGATTTCAGGTATGAATCATCACTTGTACTTTGTCTTTGTCTTTGCCATTTCATTTTGTAAAGTCTCTAGTTTTAGTGAAGTCTCTTCTTTCCTTTCCCTTTTATCTCACTTAAGATAATGCTTTAAACTTTTTCACCTGTCTTTCTTTCTAATGTGACAGTCCAGATAGCCTACTGGTCTCGTGGATAAAAAACTGCTTCCTGGGATATGTAGTACTCTTCCTGTCCATAAATAACTGTTTTTAGTTAGTATCTTTCTTGCCCTGAATATACATTCATGGATTCCTTTCTATCTCTTTTGCAGGTGCAAAATCTATAATAAATAGAAGTTGAAACCGCTTATGGTATTGGAATTTTTGAAAACATTGTCTCATTTCGTCTGATTCATCTCCATTTTTTTAATTTAACAGATATTTTCTTTCGGTATCTGGTCTCCTGTCTTTCCATCCGTCCATGGCTCTCTTATTGTTAATCCTGCCGTCGCCCTTTTCATTCTTGTTTTAGTTTCAGATATATGCTTCTTTTTACTTCTATTTTCAGTGTGTTTTTGTCATGGTTTTTTGTTTTCACCTTTAGAGGATAAAGTCATTAAGAAAAAAACCTAAGTTTTTAAGTTTTTCTCAAACCCTATCACAGTATTGTGTCCAATTCAAAACGATGAAGATAGCAGTGGAAGGGTGCATGCATGGAGATCTCGACAAGGTCTACGACACCATTAAATACATTGAAAACACTCACAACATCAAAATTGACCTCCTCCTTTGTTATGGTGAATTCCAGGATCTTTCTCTTACACTCTCACTTTCTCCAATTTGTTGTTTTTATACGAAATTGTCACTTTCCAAATACCCATTTTTTATATGAACTTAATTTTTTTTTTCTTTTGCAACTTAGGCAGTCAGGAATGAAAAAGATATGGATAGCCTTAATGTGGCCCCAAAATATAGGGAGATGAAGTCATTCTGGAAATACTATTCGGGTCAGGAGGTTGCCCCAGTTCCCACGATTTTTATCAGTGGAAATCATGAAGCTTCCAATTATTTATGGGAATTGTAAGTCACCCCCTTTTCTTCATATGTTCTAGCTTAGGGATTGAAAAGGCCTCGAATTTTACCTTCTGCTATTGAAATGTGTAAACTTTAGGTATTATGGGGGATGGGCAGCACCTAATATATACTTCTTGGGGTATGCTGTGGTTGTGAAGTTTGGCAATATCTGTATCAGTGGACTTTCCGGAATTTACAATGCGCGTGTTTAGGTTGGATATGAAGTTCTTTTACTTGTCTATTCTATGTTTATTCTGGAGTTCTTTTAATGGTGATTGTATATGTACTGCAAGCGAGTGTCAGATATGTTATATTGATTCTTATTTAGGGTGGAGAGTCGAAGCTTTGAAACTGAAATGAATTAGCTTTTCCTTGAGCAGGACACCATGAAAGGCCACCTTATAATGACAATACTATCAGGTCTGTGTATCATGTTCGGGAGTACGATGTTCACAAGCTCATGCACCTAGAGGAACTGATAGATATTTTCCTTTCACACGATTGGCCGCTTAGCATCACTGATTATGGGAACTGGCAACAACTTGTTTGCTGCAAAAAAACATTTCAAAGATGAGGCAATTATATTCAATTGGTGGAAATGGACATATGTGATAGAATGAAAATCTTCATATCAAGCGTCTTCAGTTTTCTTGTTGACCATTCCTGGTTGCTTGTTGGTTGAAACATATTTCCTAGATCCAGCAAGGAACTCTTGGAAGCAAACCTGCTGCTCAGCTGCTCGAAAAACTCAGACCATCGTATTGGTTTTCAGCTCACTTGCACTGCAAATTCACCGCTCTTGTTGAACATGAAGAGGGTGGTCGAGTGATAAAATTTCTTGCACTCGATAAATGCCTTCCAGGGCGCAAGTTCTTACAGGTATCTAGATTCATTGTGATGCAGTCAAACCTAGAGTATACATGAATCTAGGAATACCTTTTGCTTCTCGTCTTTAATATGGTGCTGCTGCTCTCTCATATAGTTTAATGGGATAGATAATTGATCATTTGCTTTCAAAAGGTAGAACATTGAATGCGCCTAATGTTTTGATCTTTGTGCATATCATACGTAATGCTATAACTTTGCCTCGTCCACGTTGATTGAACTAGATCCATTAAATTTCTTAAGGTGACATTGTTTTTCCTGTTGGTTCATTAGATGATTACAGCGAAGACATTCCCAATGAAGATGAGGATGATCTAGAAGATAATGCAGAACCAAATAATGAAAATCGGTCCGCATGAATGTGAATAATGTTTTCTATCAACCAAGAGGTTTATTAGTGCAAAAAGATTGATGGCAATATCTTGCTATGCTATGAGGCTTTACTTGTTTGTGAAGTTGGCAACTCGGTTTAATGGCCCACACTTTTCCAACTTTTATCAGCAGAGGAGAGCACCTATACAAGTTTCTTTCTAAAATAATGTATAAACATCAAATATTATATCAATAGCTATTATCACAGTCAATCATTATATGAGCTTGAATTTGGAATCTCAAATTTTTTTGGGGCTTTTCTAATTGAATTGATGTTATTAATATGGATAAATGACAATAGCATGGCACCCTTTTTCAGGCATGAACTTTGTTCTTTTTCAATAAGCAATTTTCAGACATGGCCATTGTTGCAAAATGGCAGCTAGATCTAGATCTATTGTACATGCCCACTACCAAGAATGAGGGGCCAATTTGGTTTTCCATAAAAGCAAAAGGGTGAGGGAAAGGTGATTAATAAGTTGATCATTTATCTTTCTTTCTTTTTTTTATAAGTATTATTGAAGACATTTCCAAGTCCGAATAGAGTTTTTTTTTCTTTTTTCTTTTTAGAAGAAAACGCTCTTATTAAAAGAAAACTAAAATCTTAATAAAACTTTAGTGTATATTTCTTACAATCCATTAGCACATTTATAAGATCATTAAATTGTTTAAAGGGATGTTAGAAGGGTGAACTAGAAAAATTGTAAAGGAAATCTTCGTATTTTATTCTTAGTTTTATAGAACTTAAAAGAATCCTTATTTTAAGAAATTGTGATTTATAAATTGGGATGTAAATATTGATGTTGAAGAAATTGAGTTGACCAGGATCATCGGTGCAGTTATAGTGAAGGAAGGAGATGTTGAAGGCTTTTAAAAGGTTGCGGAAGAAGATAATGAACTCAAAGGGCTGTTATATTGTTTTTGGGGTCCAATCAATTGGCTTATGCTTGCAATGAAAACACATTAGAGTTTTGTATTTGTGGTGGTATCAGTTTATGGAATAAGCTAGGGATCAGGAGGGGCTTTTGTTAGAGTTAGCATTGAAGTATTACATGAACGATGTTCAGAAGGTACAGCCTTCTGAGTCACAGGTTTACTTTGTGATTATTTATATTTCTTGGAATGTGAATCTTATTTAAGGGCTTCTCATTGATATTGTCTTCATTAGAGGTTATAGAAGACACGCCACTATTTCATTCTATCTAAAATTTTTTACGCTTTCTGCCTCCTCCTTTACTTATATTTTATAGTTTCCCCCAATCCATAAATGCAATCTCATTGATATGCTCGTTTCGTCCATGGTAGTATATATGCTCTTTTAGCTCATGGTATAAGTCATATACTTGCATTGTTTTTTTGAGTAAATCAGGCTGGTATATTAAATAAAATAAAATTAATAGAACTAAAATACCCAGAATTCTAGACCCAATACAGGCTTACAGAGCTTAATTATGCTTGTATATATGGGCTATTTATGAAGTCTAATCCAATTTAATATGTAGATAACTCTAATCATCAATCAAATAATATAATTCAATTTAAAATTTATAAATAGTAAATTTAAATAACTTGTTTTCAAATAGACAGTTATATCCATTTCTCTTTATAGTTTAAAATTTTAGGTTATATTCTCCTTCATATTTTTAGATATATATTTATTAATTTTTCTAACAATAAAATTATTTATGAATTGCTAGAAAAGTTTAAAGTATTTATATTAAAAATATATGAGTAATAAAAAAATTGATATTTCTTAATTTAAAATGCCTAAGAACCACCTCAAATTTTAGGCTTCTCTTTGTTAGTGACCATATTTAACATCATTAATCTACCAAATTTTAATTATCTTTTTTAACTCTTTATATATTTGATATAGTAAATAGTATTATTTTAAAAATAAATATATTTAGACATTGAGAATATTAAAGTGTATTAAATGAAATTTTGAAAAGTAAATAACTCAATTATCACTTTATTAAATGAGTGTATTAAATAGCAATAGTTACCGTTGGCAGGAGAAGAGCCCCTCTGCCCGTTTTCATCAGTCTTTTCAATCCTTCCCATTTCTTCACCATCTCTTTCTCTTCAAAATTTTCCTCTCTAATCCGTTTTCATCTCTTCCTTCTCAATCGTTTCTGCTTTTTATTTTTATTTTTATTTATTGTGATATTGAAATCACTTGCTTCATCCATAGATTTTGGGTTTTCAGCCCTAGGAAAGATTGTTTCGGTTCGTCTTTTCAAATCTATGGATGTCGGTGTGGTTGTTCTTGTTGGCTGCTTTGGGAAAGAAAGAAATTCTGGTTCTGCAAAATTTCACCAGCCATGGCCTCTCTTTTACAGTCAACTACTTTATTATTCATATTCTCTATTACATTGGTTCTTATCCCAAATAGACACGCTATTCCCTTCATCGTATTGCACGGTAATGTTTTTATCCCAATATCTTTTCTTTTCAAATATAATGTTCTTATGCACTCTCCCATGGCTTAAATTCATTCTTTAATGCCCTAAAACTTGAGATAAATGGGGATTAGATGCCAGTTTAACCTGATACCCATATTTCTTTTATTGATATAATGCTTAAAGTTCAACTAAGACCACATAACTTCATTTCTAGTGAAATTGTTTAAGCAATTGTGCCTTTGTAGAAATTGTTAAAATTCTGTTAAATGTACGGGTTAAACAGGATTAGATGCCAGTTTAACCTGAAACCCATATTTCTTTTATTTGATATCGTATAATATTGACTGTTAAAGCAGTAGTAATTGTATTTTGGTTTTCTAATAATCTGGTTTGTTCGCAAGGTCGATTATTGTACAATGCATCACGGATTCCCCAAGCTTAAACATACCGATTCCTTTTCATCCATGATTGTCGAAATTATCCAAGGACTAAATTGTGAAATTATCCAACCTTATGCTAGCTTAAACATACCGATTCCTTTTCATCCATTCAACAAATCAACACATTCACACTCATACACATATTAACCATTTCCATCTCAATATAATACTCAAAGTTAGCTACATATAACTATCTCAAAATACTCAACCATAACAAACAAATACTCAACATGATTCTTTGCCTGGCAAGGTTGACCATTTACCTTTCTATTCCACCTGAATCTAAATAATTTTGAATCATGTCTAATGCCCTGTGAATACTATCATATTTTAGGGAAGAAACAACCTATTGATTTAGCAAGCAAGAAAACCTTTCAACACAAAGGATCTGTTTTCTTGTACCGCTGCATTTTGTGCTGTATTTGCTGGCTTGATGTAGCCACTTTGGTGTACCATGCAATGTTCATTTCTTTTATATGAAAACTTTTACTGGAAAGGGATAGAAGGAGCTATTTTTCGTTTAAACATTGAAGTTTGCAATATGATTGATATCATGTTTATCTACGTGGCCTGAGGCTTCAGTCAGAGTACCAGATCTAAGGCTGCAGTCTTTGCCTGGCTGCTAATGTTCTGGATCTAACCTATTATCATTTGTTGTCACATGAACTAGTAGTGTATTACATTTCACTTATCATCCGCTTCTATTTATTCTTGAACCATGTCAAAACCTTTTTGGCTTAATTAAAATTAATTTGAATGGATAAGGTTCCATCTTAAACTATGTCTATATCAAGCCTATGAAATGTAATGTTTCACATTTATTGCAAATTGTTTTGGATGGTTAATGTGTCTGCTTGTCATAATCTTGAGACTTACATGGATTATGCAAGACCTTTTTATACTTCTGTTATTCTTAATTAATGCATCTGCAGTTTTATGTGGTCTTTATTGGGGTCCATATATTTGACTTTGTAGACAAAATGTAATTCACTGATTAGATATCTCTGTACAGGCTATTGCAGCAATGATGAGTGCTCAGGAGGCCGATCCTACCAATCTGGAAGTACTTCTTGCTCTTGGTGTGAGTCATACAAATGGATAGTGAAAGCTTATCGCTTTAATCCAGATGAGATTAAAATTTTGGAGTGTCAAACAAATAATACTGTTTGAAAGTTCAGAATTGGAACAGACTGTTGCTTTAAAGTATCTGTATGGATGGTTATGTCATCACCCAAAGTATGGTACTCTTGCGCCACCGGAGCTTGCTGATTCTGTGTATTATGCTGATGTAAGTACACTAGGGTATAATTCTTTGTTTTTTTGGTTGGTTTTTGTCTTTTGGAACAATCCCTTGATACTGCAATCTTGGTTTGAGTGTAAGCCGCTTCCTCTAATGTTACTGTGGGATAGTTTGCTTATGTTGTGAATGCTGTGATTACAAGAGTGTCTTTTTGCATATAGTTTCCATGACTGCGGTGATTATATTTTGGACTTAGAGTTTTACATACGGTGACAGGATATAATTTTCCTTAAGATTACTAGAAGCTTATCCCTAACATTACATTTTGGAAATGTTATTGTTATATTCTGGTCTTAATCGAAGTGTTTTCTGCCATACAGGTGGCTAGATTATTCAAGGAAGTTGCTCAGATGTCTCCTGAGGATGCTGATGAACACATTGTCCTTGGTGTTCTGTATAATTTGTCGGGAGAATATGATAAGGCCATTGCATCTTTCAAAACTGCTTTGAAACTTAAACCTAATGATTATTTTCTTTGGAACAAGCCTGGTGCAACACAAGCCAACAGTGTGCAGAGTGCTGATGCAATATTAGCTTATCAACGGGTAACCTCTTTATGATTCCCCCTTGAATAGTGGTGGCCTATCTGTATACCCCTGATATGTTAATTTCATAATTACTTTTTTATAATTAAAAATTTATTTTGCCTATCCTAAAATTTTGGGGTTCTCTTTACTATGTTGGAGCACCTGTAATGTGTGAAATTCAAAATATATGAGTACTATGATTTTACCAAGAATCAATTTGTATGGTGTGTTGGTCACTATTTTGCATGTTAGGCCAGAATAAAAAAAAAATAAATTATGAAGGTTTTGACAATGTCGGCAAGGGTGCTGTAACTACCTGAACCATTTGAGGTTGAAGATGTAAAAAAAGCACTTTTTTGAGTAAATTAAGGTGAATATGTAAATTTGTGCTTCTTGAATCAAGGGGCCTTTTTCGCTTCTATACAAAAAAGTGTGCCTAGGACTTGGCTTGTGCTTAATCAATTGAAAGGATGGCATAAAGAAATGCAAAACATGTGATAACCCAACATGTCAATCTTCTGTGTGCCAAACTCTTATGGGTTGCATCATCTTTTCCTCTATTTCTCTTCTTTCTTATCTTTCGATGGTAAAGTGATGCATTGGTGTGTTATACAGCTCTCTTATAGGGTTGAATTATTTACTTGCTCCATCTTTGTAACCTTAGGCTGCTAAAAAGATTCTCCAAATAACATGTTGCACCTAGTTGGACCTTTGAAAACAAACTAGCTCTTCTATTTAGCTCCATGTAATTAGTTATTTGATTTGTTGAAGCTATTTGTTAATTTAGATGATTTGATTATGCACTTCCTCAATTACATATACCCTTGATCATCTCTTTCAAAAAGCCCTTTTTAATGCATTCAGATCTTGCATATGCAGTTTGATTTGTTTAGCCTCTGTTACTGAGATTGTCCATTCAAAATTATTTGATGATAAACTTCCCTTTACCTGTGGTGGCCATATTTTCAGCACTATTGAATTTAGTCTTTTGTCTCTATGTCTGGATCTTTAGGCACTGGATTTGAAGCCAAACTATGTGCGTGCTTGGGCAAACATGGGTATCAGTTACGCCAACCAGGTTTGTTATATCCTTCACTGTTCTCTCATTGTCTTGACATTCATGAAAAGGGAACTACATTTCTCTACCCCTCTAAATATTTTATTTTACCGATGAAAATAAAATACAAATATTATAATATTGTTATGTTATAAAATAAAACCCAAAAGTTTCTCTCTGTTAAATCAAGATCCATTGTCATTAGCTTCTTTCTCTCTCTCTCGAAAAGGAAAAGAAAAGGTTTGAATTCATGAATCAGCGGTAGCTTTTTCCAATGAGTGAGTCGAGGTAGTGCTAGCCTTTCTTTTAAGGTAAAAATTTTGATTCTTTAAAAAATCTTTTTTTTCTTCATCTCTTTTTATTCTGTTTGGTTTCTGATCGAGGAAAATCGAGGAAATTCCTAATTCACCTGTGAGTTGGCAAATTCTGTTCATCCTGCATTTTCCCGGAAGTCAAACAGGAGACTTAAATGTTTTTAATATCTTAAAGGGGGAATCAAAATAAAATACTAAGTGACCGTTAAAATGGCCCAAAACTGATTTATTAGCCGTTTATTAAATATCTCTTCAATCTACGCGCATTTATTATCCGCTTCCTTCTCTCTCTGTCTCTTGGTCTCCCTCTTTTGTTTTCTTTTTCTTCCTCATTTATTCTGTTTTCATAACAAATACTCAAATATATCTCTTCAATCCAAATCTCTTCCCATTTCTTTACCGGTTCTCTCTCTCGGTCACTTTTTAATTTCTTTCCTCTCATTTTTTTAGCTTTGGGTAACAAAAGCCAAAAAAAAAACACACACCCTACACTGTTTTTTGTGGTTTTTGAAATCGACTGCTTCATCGGGGACTGATTTTGAGGTATGAATCTTTAACTTTGTCTTTGTCTGTCTTTGCCTTTTGATTTCTATTTTGTTTTCAGATCAATGTTTTTTTTACTTCTATTTCAGTGGGTTCATTTCTCTGCCGTTTCTTTGTTCCGATTTTTGTAACCCCTGCTTCACGGGAGACTGATTTCAGGTATGAATCTGCTTCAACATTTGTCTTTTTGCTTTTGCTTTTTTCATCTTTGGTTTGGAGCGTGGTTTGTTTAGCTGTGTGGGTTACACTGTTTTTTGTGGTTTTTGAAATCGACTGCTTCATCGGGGACTGATTTTGAGGTATGAATCTTTAACTTTGTCTTTGTCTGTCTTTGCCTTTTGATTTCTATTTTGTTTTCAGATCAATGTTTTTTTTACTTCTATTTCAGTGGGTTCATTTCTCTGCCGTTTCTTTGTTCCGATTTTTGTAACCCCTGCTTCACGGGAGACTGATTTCAGGTATGAATCTGCTTCAACATTTGTCTTTTTGCTTTTTGCTTTTTTCATCTTTGGTTTGGAGTGTGGTTTGTTTAGCTGTGTGGGTTTGGGGTTTTGTCGGTTCAGGTTTGCAGTCTTTGGTCTGACCAAAGTAAAGTCTCTTCTTTCCTCTCCCTTTTATCTCACTTAAGATAATGCTTTAAACTTTTTCGGCTGGCTTTCTTTCTAATATTTCTGTCCAGATTGCCTACTGGTCTCGTGTATAAAAAACTCTTTCTAGTCTGATGTCCTGCAAAAGAAAAATCATTGATTGGCTGGATTTTAAGTACTGTGAAACCAGTATCCCAATTATTAAGCCAACCATCAGGAAATAGGCACACATGAATGACTTTAATTAAATAATTCCCTGGGAAACTCTACAATAATTAGTTTAAACGATCGGTCTGAGGTCTATGCTTGTAAATCCTTGAATGAGATAGATCTGTCCTTGAAATATGTAGTACTCTTCCTGTCCACAGTCTTTAATTTGTACCTCTCTTGCCCTGTAGCAGCAAGAAGTACACATTCATGGATTCTTTTCTATCTCTTTTGCGGGTGCAAAATCTATAATAAATAGAAGTTGAAACCGCTTATGGTATTGCAATTTTTGAAAACATTGGCTCATTCCGTCTTATTCATCTCCACTTTCTTTTTAGAGAAATGGATGTTTTCTGTCGGTCTCTGGTCTCCTGTTTTTCCATTCGTCCATGGCTATTTTATTGTTAATCCTTCCGTCGCTCTTTATATTCCTGTTTTAGTTTCAGATATATGCTTCTTTTTACTTCTATTTTCAGAGTGTCTTTGTCACGGTTTTTGGTTTTTGGTTTTGTTACAAATCTATTGATCTCCTTCTGTTTATTCCTTTTGTTTGTTTCCTGTGTACTTTTGTCAGAGATTTTGATTTTCAACTTTAGAGAAAGTCTATATCTTTCAGTATTTGAAACTATGGATCACGTTCCTTATTCCTTTATTCTCTCCTGTTTTTCCGTTATTTCTAACGTTCCTTTCTCCTTTATCAACTACTGTTTTTTCCCTTGTTTTCAAATATTTTCCTTCTCTCCTGTTCTCTTTCTCCCAGCCTCCTTGCTTGTCCTTTCTTTCTTCATACACACAAAGATGGTACACTAGGTGGAGGATTTTCGTGAGAGAAATCCCAAGTTTTGTTTGCCGTTTCTATTATTTGTGATTTTTGAAATCCCCTCATTCATCGGATATTGATTTCAGGGATGAATATGTATTTGTCTCTTTCCTTTTCATCTCTATTTTTAGTTTCAAATCTATGCTTCTTTCTACTAATATTTTCAGTGTACTTTTGCCAGGGTTTTCGGTTATGGAATGATGGGAGGCAGTTGACCTCTGTTTTGGGTTGTGGGATAGTGTTGTTGTTCGTTTTGATTTGGTTTGGGTAAGTTGGGTATGATTTGGTTCCGTTTAATTTTGTTAAGTGCAGTCTGTGTTTTTTTTTTTTTTTTTTTTTTTTTTTTTTTGTATGGTGGTTAGAGATCCATTTTGTGGGCTTGGGCCTCGGATTTGGTTTTTCTTTTAGTTTTTAGTATTTTGTGTTGGGTTGTTTTGGAAAGGGTTCGCATTGTTTTTACTTTCGGTTTTCTTGTGATAGGATTTAATTTTAAAAAGATTAGTAAAATATTTTAGAGCAAAACAGTTTCCATCTGTTATTTTTAGTGCGCACCTAAATATGTTTTTTCTCATTTCAGAACATCTTCAAAATGGCTGTCGGACATGTGATTTCCGTTTCAGGAAATTCCTATCCTTGAATAGGCCTGTCTTGAATAGGCCTGTTTGGAGATAGGCCGAATTGGAACAGACCGTAATGGCTCTCTGCCGTTTCTGGTTTTTTGTGATATTGAAATCTCCTCCTACATCGGATAGTGATTTCAGGTATGATTTTCACTTCAACAATCCTTTGTTTTTCACGTCTTTTTTTTGTTTCAGATATGCTTATTTTCTTTTATTTCTGTGGGTATTGTGGTTTTCATCTTCAGAACAAGTTTTCATCTCTGTTTTAGTTTTCAGATCTGTGTTTCTTTCTTTTTTTTTTTTTTAGTGTGTTTTTGTTATAGTTTTTGGTGTTCAACTTTATGAAACACATATCCTATTCGATTTTTTGGTAGTTTATGGCCTGTTATGTGTGTTATTTTTTCGTTTGTTTATTACCCTTTGTTTTTAAGTTTATTGCATTTATGTTATGGACAGCTATGAAACCCAACAGTAACTTTAAAATAGCCTCAAATACCAATAAACAATAAATGCAAATACCATTATTAGTGGTATTTAAAAAACAGAAATAATTTCCAAAATTTATTTTTTTGAAAATAAATAATAAAGAGTCTAATCCAGAACGTAATTTTTGAAAATAAACAATGCCCCTTTATTTTGTATGCGTCTTCATTTATAGTTTCAGATATATACTTCGTTTTACTAATATTTTAAGTTAGTTTTTGTCAGGGTTTTGGTTTTCAGATTAAAAGATCAGTGTTTTGTTACGATTAAATTATGGATTTGTGTGGTTTTTTTTTTTTGTTTTTGTTTGATCCCTATGGGGCTGGGCTTTGTGGCTTTGTGTCGTATATAGATTTGGGCATATGGTAGCCTTTAGTTCGGCTCTTGGATTGGCTACTGTTAGCTTAGGTTTGGGTTTCGGCTTGGGCTTGGGCTTGGGTCGTTTGTCTTTGTTTTTGTGTGTTATATATCACACATAGGAGTGCGTCTTGTTTTAGACTCATGTTGGGCTTAGGTTTGTGCTTATGTTTCGGTTTCGTTTTAGGCTTACATAATGCTTAGATTTGGGTTTATATTAAGCTTAGATTTTGGTTTCGTTTTGGATTGGTTTAGTGTTATTGGTCCTTTTTTTTTTTTTGTAATTTTTGCTTAGCAGAATATTTATGAGGTTAAGGTTTTGGGCTTGTGGCTTGAAAGTCTTTGGGCTTTCACATGTATTTTATACTATTTTTAAAAATTTATATTAAGATTTTCTAAATATAAGAGAACCTAAATTAAAAAAAAAAAAAGAGGTGTCTAAAAAAATGACAGATACACGAACAAATAATATATGAAAAGAAAACTTAGTAGTTTTAATTATTGTTTCTTCTGCATTTTCTGTTCATTCTGCATTTTCTCGGATGCCAAACAGTAGACTTAAATGCTATTTATTTCGAAAATTTTCTCTGTACTGTTACTTATTTCGAAAATTTTTTATCCTGTACAGATTTTTACTTGTCCTGCAGTAGTTAATTATCTTTCTTACTTTGCTTCGGCTTTATCCCTGACATATTCCGGCTTGGAATAAGCTATTCCCTGGATATCCTGCCTTGTTTTTATTCCGGTTCAGAATTTTTAGCATCCGGTTTACGGGTTTTTAGTACCGGTTCAGGTATTTTTTCTTGTCTGGACCGGGCAACCTATCATGCTTATTCCTTCCCGGGATATCCCATTCCGAGGATATCCCGGTTCAGTATCACCCCGGGGATATCCCATTCCACGGATATCCCGGTTCGGATTTTTCCGGAACCCGGTTTGGTTTTTTGTGACCCCGGATCGGTTTTTTGGAGAACTCGGTTCGGGTTTTTTGAACCCGGTTCGGGTTTTTTGGGAACCCGTTAGGGTTTTGTTCGGTTTTTCGGGAAGGGGTTTATAGGGTTTAGGGTTTAGGGTTTTAGGGGTTTAGGGTTTAGGTTTAGGGTTTAGGGTTTAGGTTTAGGGTTTGGGGTTTAGGGTTTAGGGGTTAGGTTTAGGGTTTAGGGGTTTAGGGGGTTTAGGGTTTAGGGTTTGGGGTTTGGGGTTTGGGGTTTGGGGTTGGGGTTTGGGGTTTGGGGTTTGGGGTTTGGGGTTTGGGGTTTGGGGTTGGGGGCCTGGGGGGGCCTGGGGCCCAGGGGCCTGGGGTTTAGGGGCCTGGGGCCTGGGGTTCTGGGGTTTGGGGGCCTGGGGCCTGGGCCTAGGCCCAGGCCTGGGGCTTGGGGGGGGGCCCTGGGCCTTAGGGCTTAGGCCAGGCCTAGGCCTGGGGGCCTGGGGCCTGGGGCCCTGGCCAGGCCTAGGCCTAGGGGGGCCCCAGGCCCAGGTTTGGGCCAGGCCTAGGGCCTAGGCCTAGGGGCCTAGCCTGGGGGCCTGGGGGGCCTAGGCCCAGGGCCCAGGCCTAGGCCTAGGCCCAGGGGCAGGTCTAGGCCTTGGGGCTTAGGCCCAGGGCCCAGGCCCAGGGCCCAGGCCCAGGCCCTAGGGGCCCAGGCCCAGGCCCAGGCCCAGGCCCAGGCCCAGGCCTGGCCTTAGCCCAGGCTCCAGGCCCAGGGTTTAGGCCCAGGCCCAGGCCTTAGGGCCCAGGCCCAGGCCCAGGGCCCAGGGCCCAGGGCCCAGGCCCAGGCCCAGGCCCAGGCCCCAGGCCCAGGCCCAGGCCAGCCTGGGGCCCAGGCCCAGGCCCCAGGCCCAGGCCCAGGCCCAGGGCCCAGGCCCAGGCCCAGGCCCAGGCCTGGCCTTAGGCCCAGGCCCAGGCCCAGGCCCAGGCCCAGGCCCAGGCCTCAGGCCCAGGCCCAGGCCCAGCCCCAGGCCCAGGCCCAGGCCCAGGCCCAGGCCCAGGCCCAGGCCCAGGCCCAGGGCCCAGGCCCAGGCCCAGGCCCAGGCCCAGGCCCAGGCCCAGGGCCCAGGCCCAGGCCCAGGCCTCAGGCCCAGGCCCAGGCCCCAGGCCCAGGCCCAGGCCCAGGCCCAGGCCCAGGCCTTGGCCCAGGGCCCAGGCCCAGGCCCAGGCCCAGGCCCAGGGCCCAGGCCCAGGCCCAGGCCTAGGCCCCAGGCCCAGGCCCAGGCCCAGGCCCAGGCCTAGGCCCAGGCCCAGGCCCAGGGGCCCCCTAGGCCCAGGCCCAGCCTGTGGCCCAGGCCCAGGCCTAGGCCTAGGCCCAGGCCCAGGCCTCAGGCCTCAGGCCCAGGCCCAGGCCTAGGGCCTAGGCCTGAGTAGGCTTTAGGTTTAGGTTTAGGTTTAGGTTTAGGTTTAGGGTTTAGGGTTTAGGTTTAGGTTTAGGTTTAGGTTTAGGGTTTAGTGTTTAGGTTTAGGGTTTAGGTTTAGGTTTTAGGTTTAGGTTTAGGTTTAGGTTTAGGGTTTAGGTTTTAGGGTTTAGGTTTAGGGTTTAGGTTTGTGTTTAGGCTTAGGGTTTAGGTTTAGGCCTTAGGTTTAGGTTTAGGGTTTAGGTTTAGGCTTAGGCTTAGGTTTAGGCCAGGCTTAGGTTTTAGGTTTAGGCTTAGGGTTTAGGTTTAGGGTTTAGGTTTTAGGCTTTAGGCTTAGGTTAGGGTTTAGGGTTTAGGCTTTAGGTTTAGGTTTAGGTTTAGGTTTAGGGTTTGGGTTTAGGTTTAGGTTTAGGTTGAGGTTTAGGTTTAGGGGTTTAGGTTTAGGTTTAGGCTTAGGTTTAGGGTTTAGGTTTAGGGTTTAGGTTTAGGTTAGTAGGTTTAGGGTTTAGGTTTAGGTTTAGGTTGTGTTTAGGTTTTAGGGTTTTAGGGTTTAGGTTTAGGTTTTAGGTTTAGGTTTAGGTTTAGGTTTAGGGTTTAGGCCCAGGTTTAGGCTTGTGTTTAGGTTTAGGCTTGTGTTTAGGCTTAGGCTTAGGTTTAGGTTTAGGTTTAGGCCTAGGCTTAGGCTTTAGGCTTGGTTTAGGGTTTAGGTTTAGGTTTAGGTTTTAGGTTTAGGCTTAGGCTTGGTTTAGGTTTAGGTTTAGGCTTAGGCTTAGGTTTAGGCCTAGGTTTAGGTTTAGGTTTAGGGTTTAGGTTTAGGGCCAGGGTTTAGGCCTTTTAGGGTTTTAGGCTTAGGTTTAGGCTTTAGGCCTTTAGGCTTGTGGTTTAGGGCTTAGGTTTAGGCTTAGGCTTAGGTTTAGGGTTTAGGTTTAGTGCTTTAGGTTTAGGTTTAGGCTTAGGTTTAGGCTTAGGTTTAGGTTTAGGCCTTAGGCTTAGGCCTAGGGCTTAGGCCTAGGCTTAGTGCTTAGGTCTAGGCCTTAGTTTTAGGTTTAGGGTTTAGGTTTAGTTTGTGTTAGGGTTTAGGGTTTAGGTTTAGGTTTTAGGGTTTAGGTTTAGGCTAGGCTTAGGTTTAGGGTTTAGGTTTAGGTTTAGGTTTAGGTTTTAGGTTTAGGTTTAGGCTTAGGCTTAGGCCCAGGTTTAGGTTTAGGCTTAGGTTTAGGGCTTAGGCTTAGGTTTAGGCTTAGGCCTTTGTAATAGGCTTGTGGTTTGTGCTTTAGGCCTTAGGCCTTGTGCTTAGGTGTGGTTTTGGGCTTAGGCTTTAGGTTTAGGTTTAGGTTTAGGCTTTAGGCTTAGGGCTTAGGCTTTAGGTTTAGGCTTAGGTTTGTGGTTTAGGTTTAGGCTTAGGTTTAGGCTTAGGTTTAGGCTTAGGGTTTAGGTTTAGGTTTAGGTTTAGGCTTTAGGTTTAGGTTTAGGTTTAGGTTTAGGTTTAGGTTTAGGTTTAGGTTTAGGTTTAGGTTTTTAGGTTTAGGCTTAGTTTAGGTTAGGCTTTCTAGGCTTAGGTTTAGGTTTGTGGCTTAGGCTTTAGGTTTAGGCTTTAGGCTTAGGCTTTAGGCTTAGGCTTTAGGCTTAGGTTTAGTTTAGGCTTAGGGTTTAGGCTTAGGTTTAGGCTTAGGCTTAGGCTTTAGGTTAGGGCTTTAGGCTTAGGTTTAGGTTTTAGGTTTTAGGTTTAGGCTTAGGCTTTAGGCTTAGGCTTAGGGTTTAGGTTTAGGCCTTAGGTTTAGGTTTAGGTTTAGGTTTTAGGCTTAGGTTTAGGCTTAGGTTTAGGGCTTGGGGCCCAGGCTTAGGCTTAGGCTTTAGGCCTTTGTGGCTCAGGCCTAGGGCCTAGGCCTAGGGCCTAGGCCCTAGGCTTTAGTGTTTGCAGGCCGAGGCTTAGGCCTAGGCCTAGGCTTTAGGCTTTAGGCTTTGTGGCCAGGCTCAGGCTTGAGGCCAGGCCGAGTTAGGGCCTAGGCTTTTAGCTTTAAGGCTTAGGCTTTAGGCCTAGGTTTAGGGCTTAGGGCTTTAGGCCTTTAGGCTTAGGGTTTAGGCTTAGGCTTTAGGCTTAGGCCAGGCTTAGGTTTAGGCTTTTAGGTTTAGGCCTTAGGCTTTAGGCTTTTAGGCTTAGGTTTAGGGCTTAGGCTTTAGGCTTAGGTTTAGGCTTAGGCTTTAGGCTTAGGTTTAGGCTTAGGCTTAGGTTTAGGTTTAGGTTTAGGTGTTTAGGTTTAGGCTTAGGCTTTAGGTTTAGGCTTTAGGCTTAGGGTTTAGGTGTTTAGGGCTTAGGTTTAGGGCTTTAGGCTTTAGGCTTAGGCTTAGGCTTAGGCTTTAGGCTTAGGGCTTTAGGTTTAGGCCTAGGCTTAGGTTTAGGTTTAGGCTTAGTTTAGGTTTAGGCTTAGGTTAGGCTTAGGCTTAGGCTTAGGTTTAGGTTTAGGCTTAGGTTTAGGTTTAGGTTTTAGGCTTAGGTTTAGGCTTTAGGTTAGGCTTAGGCTTAGGTTTAGGTTTAGGCTTAGGCTTAGGCTTAGGTTTAGGTTTAGGTTTAGGTTTAGGTTTAGGCTTAGGTTTTAGGTTTAGGGTTTAGGGCTTAGGTTTAGGTTTAGGCTTAGGTTTAGGCTTAGGCTTTAGGCTTAGGCTTAGGCTTAGGCTTTTTAGGCTTAGGCTTAGGCTTAGGCTTAGGCTTAGGCTTAGGCCAGGCTTGAAGCAGGCCCAGTGGGTTAGGTGCCTAGGCTTAGGCTTAGGCTTAGGCCCAGGCTTTGCTTGTGCTTGAGGCCTAGGCTTAGGCTTAGGTAGGCTTAGGCTTAGGCTTTAGCCTAGGCTAGGCTTGTGGCTTAGGCTTAGGCTTCAGGCTTTAGGCTTAGGCTTCAGGCTTAGGCTTAGGCCTAGGGCTTAGGCTTAGGCTTAGGCTTAGGCTTAGGCTTTGGGCTTAGGCTTAGGCTTAGGCTTAGGCTTAGGCTTAGGGCTTAGGCTTAGGCTTTAGGCTTAGGCTTAGGCTTAGGCTTTAGGCCAGGCTTAGGCTTAGGCTTAGGCTTAGGCTTAGTGCTTAGGCTTAGGCTTAGGCTTAGCTTTAGGTTTTTAGGTTTAGGTTTAGTTTAGGCTTAGGCTTTAGGCTTAGGCTTAGGTGTTTAGGTTTAGGTTTAGGCTTAGGCTTTAGGCTTAGGCTTAGGCTTAGGCTTAGGCTTAGGTTTAGGCTTAGGCTTAGGCTTAGGCTTAGGCTTAGGTTTAGGCTTAGGCTTAGGCTTAGGCTTAGGCTTAGGCTTTAGGCCTTTAGGCTTAGGCTTAGGCTTAGGCTTAGGCTTAGGCTTAGGCCAGGCTTAGGCTTAGGCTTAGGCTTAGGCTTAGGCTTAGGCTTTAGGCTTAGGCTTAGGCTTAGGCTTAGGCTTAGGCTTAGGCTTAGGCTTAGGTTTAGGCTAGGGCTTAGGCTTTAGGCTTAGGCCTTAGGCTTAGGCTTAGGCTTAGGCTTTAGGCTTTAGGGCTTTGTGCTTAGTGCTTGAGGTTTAGGCTTAGGCTTAGGCTTAGGCTTAGGCTTAGGCTTAGGCTTAGGCTTAGGCTTAGGGTTTAGGCTTAGGCTTAGGCTTAGGCTTAGTGCCAGGTTTAGGCTTAGGCTTAGGCTTAGGCTTAGGCTTAGGCTTTAGGCTTAGGCTTAGGCTTAGGCTTAGGCTTTAGGTTGTTTAGGCCAGGCTTAGGCTTAGGCTTAGGCTTAGGCTTAGGCTTAGGCTTAGGTTTAGGCGTAGGCTTAGGCTAGGCTTGTGCTTAGGCTTAGGCTTAGGCTTAGGCTTTAGGCTTTAGGCTTAGGTTTAGGCTTAGGCTTAGGCTTAAGGCTTGTGGCTTAGGCTTAGTGGCTTAGGCTTAGGCTTAGGCTAGGCTTAGGCTTAGGCTTAGGCTTAGGCTTAGGCTTAGGCTTAGGCTTAGGCTTAGCTTAGGCTTAGGCTTAGGCTTAGGCTTAGGCCTGTGGCTTTAGGTTTAGGCTTAGGCTTAGGCTAGGCTTAGGCTTAGGCTTTAGGCTTAGGCTAGGTTTAGGTTAGGCTTAGGGCTTAGGCTTAGGCTTAGGCTTAGGCTTAGGCTTAGGCTTAGGCTTTAGTGTTTAGGCTTAGGCTTAGGCTTAGGCTTAGGCTTAGGCTTAGGCTTAGTGGCTTAGGCTTTAGTGGCTTAGGCTTAGGCTTAGGTTTAGGCTTAGGCTTAGGCTTAGGCTTAGGCTTAGGCTTAGGCTTAGGCTTAGGCTTAGGCTTAGGCTTAGGCTTAGGCTTAGGCTTAGGCTTAGGTTTTAGGCTTAGGCTTAGGTTAGGCTTAGGCTTAGGCTTAGGCTTAGGCTTAGGCTTAGGCTTAGGCTTAGGCTTTAGGCTTGAGGCTTAGGCTTAGGCTTAGGGCTTAGGCTTAGGCTTAGGCTTAGGTTTAGGCTTAGGCTTGAGGCTTAGGCTTAGTGCTTAGGCTTAGGCTTAGGCTTAGGCTTAGGCTTAGGCTTAGGCTTAGGCTTAGGCTTAGGCTTAGGCTTAGGCTTAGGCTTAGGTTTAGGCTTAGGCTTAGGTTTAGGCTTAGGCTTTAGGCTTAGGCTTTAGGCGAGGCTTAGGCTTAGGCTTAGGCTTAGGCTTAGGCTTAGGCTTAGGGCTAGTGTTTAGGCTTGTGGCTTAGGCTTAGTGCTTAGTGCTTAGGCTTAGGCTTAGGCTTAGGCTTAGGCTTAGGCTTAGGCTTAGGCTTAGGCTTAGTGCTTAGTGCTTAGGCTTAGTGCTTAGGCTTAGGCTTAGGCTTAGGCTTAGGCTTAGGCTTAGGCTTAGCTTAGGCTTAGGCTTAGGCTTAGGCTTAGGCTAGGCTTAGGCTTAGGCTTAGGCTTAGGCTTGGCTTAGCTTAGGCTTAGTGCTTGTGCTTAGGCTTAGGCTTAGGCTTAGGCTTAGGCCAGGCTTAGGCTTTAGGCTTTAGGCTTAGGCTTGGGCTTTGCCAGGCTTAGGCTTGAGGCTTAGGCTTAGGCTTAGGCTTAGGCTTAGGCTTAGGCTTAGGCTTAGGCTTAGGCTTAGGCTTAGGCTTAGGCTTGGGTTAGTGGCTTAGGCTAGGCTTAGCTTAGGCTTAGGCTTAGGCTTAGGCTTAGGCTTAGGCTTAGGCTTAGGTTTAGGCTTAGGCTTAGGCTTAGGCTTAGGCTTAGGCTTAGCTTTAGGCTTAGGTGGTTTAGGCTTAGGCTTAGGCTTAGGCTTAGTGCTTAGGCTTTAGGCTTAGTGCTTTAGGCTTAGGCTTAGGCTTAGGCTTAGGCTTAGGCTTAGGCTTAGGCTTAGGCTTAGGCTTAGGCTTAGGCTTAGGCTTAGGCTTAGGCTTAGGCTTAGGCTTAGGCTTAGGGGCTTAGGCTTAGGCTTAGGCTTAGGCTTAGGCTTGTGGCTTAGTTTAGGCTTAGGCTTAGGCTTAGGCTTAGGCTTAGGCTTAGGCTTGTGCTTAGGCTTTAGGCTTAGGCTTAGGCTTAGGCTTAGGCTTTAGGCTTAGGCTTAGGCTTAGGCTTAGGCTTAGGCTTAGGCTTAGGCTTAGGCTTAGGCTTAGGCTTAGGCTTAGGCTTAGGCTTAGGCTTTAGGCTTGTGGCTTAGGCTTAGGCTTAGGCTTAGGCTTAGGCTTAGGCTTGTGGCTTAGGCTTAGGCTTAGGCTTGAGGCTTAGGCTTTAGGCTTAGGCTTAGTGCTTAGGCTTAGGCTTAGGCTTAGGCTTAGGCTTAGGCCAGGCTTAGGCTTAGTGCTTAGGCTTAGGCTTAGGCCAGGCTTAGGCTTAGGCTTAGGCTTAGGCTTAGGCTTAGGCTTAGGCTTAGGCTTAGGCTTAGGGCTTAGGCTTAGGCTTAGGCTTAGGCTTAGGCTTAGGCTTAGGCTTAGGCTTAGCTTAGTGCTTAGGCTTAGGGCTTAGGCTTAGGCTTAGGCTTAGGCTTAGGCTTAGGCTTAGGCTTAGGCTTAGGCTTAGGCTTGCTTAGGCTTAGGCTTAGGCTTAGGCTTAGGCTTAGGCTTAGGCTTAGGCTTGGCTTAGGCTTAGGCTTAGGCTTAGGCTTAGGCTTAGGCTTAGCCAGGCTTAGGCTTAGGCTTAGGCTTAGGCTTAGGCTTAGGCTTAGGCTTAGGCTTAGGCTTAGGCTTTGTGCTTTAGGCCAGGCTTAGGCTGTGGCTTAGGCTAGGCTTGAGGCTTAAGGCCAGGCTTAGGCTTAGGCTTAGCCAGCTTAGGCTTAGGCTTAGGCTTAGGCTTGTGCTTGTGCTTAGGCTTGTGCTTAGGCTTAGGCTTAGGCTTAGGCCAGGCTTAGGCTTAGGCTTAGGCTTAGGCTTAGGCTTAGGCTTAGGCTTAGGCTTAGGCTTGGGCTTAGGCTTAGGCTTAGGCTTAGGCTTAGGCTTAGGCTTAGGCCTTGGCCTTAGGCTTAGGCTTAGCTTAGGCTTAGGCTTAGGCTTAGGCTAGGCTTAGGCTTAGGCTTAGGCTTAGGCTTAGGCTTAGGCTTAGGCTTAGGCTTAGGCTTAGGCTTAGGCTTAGGCTTAGGCTTAGGCTTAGGCTTAGGCTTAGGCTTAGGCTTAGGCTTAGGCTTAGGCTTAGGCTTTAGGCTTAGGCTTAGGCTTAGGCTTTGCTTAGGCTTAGGCTTAGGCTTAGGCTTAGGCTTAGGCTTAGGCTTAGGCTTAGGCTTAGGCTTAGGCTTAGGCTTAGGCTTAGGCTTAGGCTTAGGCTTAGGCTTAGGCTTAGGCTTAGGCTTAGGCTTAGGCTTAGGCTTAGGCTTAGGCTTAGGCTTAGGCTTGCCAGGCTTTAGGCTTTAGGCTTAGGCTTAGGCTTAGGCTTAGGCTTAGGCTTAGGCTTAGGCTTAGGCTTAGGCTTAGGCTTAGGCTTTAGGCTTTAGGCTTAGGGCTTAGGCTTAGGCTTAGGCTAGGCTAGGCTTAGGCTTAGGCTTTAGGCTTAGGCTTAGGCTTAGGGCTTAGGCTTTAGGCTTAGGCTTAGTGCTTAGGCTTAGGCTTAGGCTTAGGCTTAGGCTTAGGCTTAGGCTTAGGCTTAGGCTTAGGCTTGTGCTTAGCCTAGGCTTTAGGCTTAGGCTTGTGGCTTAGGCTTGAGGCTTAGGCTTAGGCTTAGGCTTAGGCTTAGGCTTAGGCTTAGGCTTAGGCTTAGGCTTAGGCTAGGCTTAGGCTTAGGCTTAGGCTTTAGGCTTAGGCTTAGGCTTTAGGCTTAGGCTTAGGCTTAGGCTGTGCTTAGGCTTAGGCTTAGGCTTGTGGCTTAGGCTTAGGCTTAGGCTTAGTGCTTTAGGCTTAGGCTTAGGCTTAGGCTTAGGCTTAGGCTTAGGCTTAGGCTTAGGCTTGGCTTAGGCTTAGGCTTAGGCTTAGGCTTTGTGCTTAGGCTTAGGCTTAGGCTTAGAGGCTTAGGCTTAGGCTTAGGCTTAGGCTTAGGCTTAGGCTTAGGCTTTAGGCTTAGGCTTAGGCTTAGGCTTAGGCTTTAGGCTTGTGCTTAGGCTTGTGGCTTAGGCTTAGGCTTAGTGCTTAGGCTTAGGCTTAGGCTTAGGCTTAGGCTTAGGCTTAGGCTTAGGCTTAGGCTTAGGCTTAGGCTTAGGCTTAGGCTTAGGCTTAGGCTTAGGCTTAGGCTTAGGCTTAGGCTTGAGGCTTAGGCTTAGGCTTAGGCTTAGGCTTAGGCTTAGGCTTAGGCTTAGGCTTAGGCTTTTAGTAGGCTTAGGCTTAGGCTTAGGCGAGGCTTAGGCTTAGGCGGCTTAGGCTTAGGCTTAGGCTTAGGCTTAGGCTTAGGCTTTAGGCTTAGGCTTAGGCTTAGGCTTAGGCTTTAGGCTTAGGCTTAGGCTTAGGCTTAGGCTTAGGCTTAGGCTTGTGGCTTAGGCTTAGCTTAGGCTTAGGCTTGGCTTGCTAGGCTTAGGCTTAGGCTTAGGCTTAGGCTTAGGCTTAGGTGCTTAGGCTTAGGCTTAGGCTTAGGCTTAGGCTTAGGCTTAGGCTTAGTGCTTAGGCTTTAGGCTTAGGCTTAGGCTTAGGCTTAGGCTTAGGCTTAGGCTTAGGCTTAGGCTTAGGCTTAGGCTTAGGCTTAGGCTTAGGCTTAGGCTTAGGCTTAGGCTTTAGGCTTAGGCTTAGGCTTAGGCTTAGGCTTAGGCTTAGGCTTTAGGCTTAGGCTTAGGCTTAGGCTTAGGCTTAGGCTTAGGCTTAGGCTTAGGCTTAGGGCTTAGGCTTAGGCTTAGGCTTAGGCTTTAGGCTTAGGCTTTAGGCTTAGGCTTAGGCTTAGGCTTAGGCTTAGGCTTAGGCTTTAGGCCAGGCTTAGGCTTAGGCTTGTGTTTAGGCTTAGCTTAGGCTTAGGCTTTAGGCTTAGGCTTAGGCTTAGGCTTAGGCTTTAGGCTTAGGCTTAGGCTTAGGCTTAGGCTTAGGCTTAGGCTTAGGCTTAGGCTTAGGCTTAGGCTTAGGCTTAGGCTTTAGGCTTAGGCTTAGGCTTAGGCTTAGGCTTAGGCTTAGGCTTAGGCTTAGGGCTTTAGGCTTAGGCTTAGGCTTTAGGCTTAGGTTTAGGCTTAGGCTTAGGCTTAGGCTTTAGGCTTAGGCTTAGGCTTAGGCTTAGGCTTAGGCTTAGGCTTAGGCTTTAGGCTTAGGCTTAGGCTTAGGCTTAGGCTAGGCTTAGTGCTTAGGCTTAGGCTTGTGGCTTAGGCTTAGGCTTAGGCTTAGGCTTAGGCTTAGGCTTAGGCTTAGGCTTAGGCTTAGGCTTAGGCTTAGGCTTAGGCTTAGGCTTAGGCTTTAGGCTTAGGCTTAGGCTTTAGGCTTAGGCTTAGGCTTAGGCTTAGGTTTAGGCTTAGGTTTAGGCTTAGGCTTAGGCTTAGGCTTAGGCTTAGGCTTTAGGCTAGGCTGTTAGGGCTTAGGCTTAGGCTTAGGCTTAGGCTTAGGCTTTAGGCTTAGGCGCTTAGGCTTAGGCTTAGGCTTAGGCTTAGGTTTAGGCTTAGGCTTAGGCTTAGGCTTAGGCTTAGGCTTAGGGCTTAGGCTTAGGCTTAGGCTTAGGGCTTTAGGCTTAGGCTTAGGCTTGTGCTTAGGCTTAGGCTTAGGCTTGTGGCTTAGGCTTAGGCTTAGGCTTAGGCTTGTGGCTTTAGGCTTAGGCTTAGGCTTTAGGCTTAGGCTTAGGTTTAGGCTTAGGCTTAGGCCTGAGCTTTAGGCTTGTGGTTTAGGCTTAGGCTTTAGGCTTAGGCTTAGGCTTAGGTTTGTGGCTTAGGTTTAGGCTTAGGCTTAGGCTTAGGTTTAGGCTAGGTTTAGGTTTAGGTTTAGGCTTAGGCTTAGGCTTAGGCTTAGGCTTAGGCTTAGGCTTAGGCTTAGGCTTAGGCTTAGGCTTAGGCTTAGGCTTAGGCTTAGGCTTAGGCTTAGGCTTGTGCTTAGGCTTTAGGCTTAGGCTTAGGCTTAGGTTTTAGGCTTAGGCTTAGGCTTAGGCTTAGGCTTAGGCTTAGGCTTAGGCTTAGGCTTAGGCTTTAGGCTTAGGGCTTAGGCTTTAGGCTTGAGGCTTTAGGCTTAGGCTGTGCTGTAGGCTTCAGAGCTTGAGGCCGCAGGCCAGGCCTGGCCAGCTTGAGGCTTTAGGCCAGGCTTGAGAAGGCTGAGGCTTAGGCTTTAGGCCTAGGCTTAGGCTTGTGGGCTTCAGGCTTCAGGCTTGCAGGCTTAGGCTTAGGCTTAGGCTTAGGCTTAGGTTTAGGCTTAGGCTTTAGGCTGAGGCTTAGGCTTAGGCTTAGGCGCAGGCTGAGGGCTAGGCCAGTGCTTGTAGGCTTAGGCTCAGGCTTGTGGGCTTAGGTTTAGGGTTAGGCTTAGGTTTAGGCTTAGGCTTAGGCTTAGGCTTAGG